>JAHKNS010000004.1:0-2712307 GCA_019054645.1 Fusarium sporotrichioides
ACCCTAACCCTAACCCTAACCCTAACCCTAACCCTAACCCTAACCCTAACCCTAACCCTAACCCTAACCCTAACCCTAACCCTAACCCTAACCCTAACCCTAACCCTAACCCTAACCCGAACCCGAACCCGGAGGGTGAGTGTGCGACCGTCAGGGAGCTCTATATGTATCTTCGCGACCGTCAGGGAGCTCTACTACAATCTTTGCGAGCTCTGCGAGCTATATTACAATCTTCTGTATATTCTTATTAGTATATAATATAACCCTAGGGTTAGGGTCAGATTATCTATAGACAATTTTAAAGATAGAGACCTAAAGGTCTCTATAGAGATTCTATAGAGCTTAGGGTCAGAGGTTAGGGTCACACATTGGGTTCGGGTCAGGGTCAGGGTCAGGGTTAGGTCTAATAGAATAGAACCCTATAAGAATAGTCTATATACTAAACCCTAGACTTAGGATTAGGTTTAGGTTAAGGTCAATAATTTAGAATCTTCTTCTAGAGTGTAGGGTTTAGGTCAGAGTTAGGTTCAGGTCAGGGTTGGGTTTAGGTCAGGGTCAGGGGACCCTAGTATAGTGTAAACCTTATAGCTCGGCAGTTATTCTATAGAATCTACTAGAAATAGAGCCTTTAACTATATAGCTCTTTCTTTTTTCTTTTCTTTATAATATAGTATAACTTTCTTTTTACTCTTTTTTACTATACTATAATTATTACTCTCTTTTTCTAGCTATATAGCTAGCTCTCTCTTTATAGCTATTTATCTAGCTACTCTTTTTCTTTTTACTATAGCTATCTATCTAGCTGCTCTTTTTCTATCTTTTATACTGCCTTTTTTCTATCTTTTATTCTGCCTTCTTTCTATCTTTATAGCTATCTATTTAGCTGCTTTTTTTCTCCTTTTCTCCCCTTTATAGCTAAAATTGCTACTCTTTACTTTTTACTACCTATTACCTTTAGCTACTCTATAGTATCTAACCTACCCTATAGGTCAAGATGCCCTTACAGGTTTGCCCGACCTGCAAAGGCAGCTATAGGGACCTGCTAGAGCATATACGCAAAAAGCACCCTTCTGAAGCCTATACAGATAGGCAGCTGCAGCCATTAGGGCTAGTAAGCTGCCCTATCTGTCACACAGCCTGCCTAGGCACCCACGGGATCAAAACACATAGTGCTAAGATCCACGGGGTAAAAGGCACGGCACACATCTCAACGCAGCCTAGGGTAAGGACTACAGAGGCTAATAGGGCATCTTCCCCTATAGAAGACCCTTCTAGCTCTCCTGCTAGCCCTCTTTCTAGCCCCTCTAGCCCCTCTAGCCCCTCTAGCCCTTCTGAAAGAAGCCCTATAGGCCCTACAGCATATAGAAGCTCCTTACAGAGGAAGAGGCCAGCTAGATCCCCTTCCCCACAGCTGCAAAGACCTTCTAGGCGGTTAAGGCCTACCCTAGACCTCAGATCGCCTCCTCGTATAGGGGCACTAACAGGCCTTCCTTTATCGCCTGACCTGCCTGACCTGCCTGACCTGCCTGACCTGCCTACCCTAGAGGAAATCAAGGCCCGGGTCAGCCGAGATAGGGATCCAAAGGACCTGATAGAAGCCCCTAGCACAATAGAGGCTACAGAGGCCTCAGAGGCTCTTTCAGAAGCCTCAGAGACCGATATAGAGGCTATGTCAGCTACTATAAAAGCTAGCAAGGGCCCTATAGGGAATACAGAGACCCTAGAAGCCCTACACCAACAAGCCATAGCCTCTATAGTAGAAAAAGGCCCTATACAGAAGCTAATAGCGTTCTTAAAGGTCTCTATACCAGAGAAAAAGCTACACACTAGGCAGGCTGCTCTGTTCATTACAGCAACAGAAAAAGCAGCAGAAGCCTTCTGTAAGAAGCCTACTGAAAAAGCCCTATTACACTTCCTTCTTCTGCCTAGAATCCTAGGCCTAGGGCTGCAGTAGGGTCAGCTAGGGGCTCTATTACGAGCCTACCCTGCAGCAATTCCTGACCTAGAGACCATACAGAAGAAGCAGCCTCCCTATAGGTCTAAGGCAGCTACACCTTCTACAGCCTCTAGCCTAGCCCAAAAGGCTATTAAGCTGCTAGAAAGAGGCTACCTAGGGAGGGCTGCTAGGGCCCTTATAGACCCTACACCGCTGGCACCCAATACAGCAGAAAATAGGGCTATTTTACTGAAAAAACACCCTATAGGCCCTAAAAATCCCTTCCAATGCAAGACCTACTCTAGACTGGGCCAGCCGATTACAGAGGAAGCTATCCTGCTAGCTATAGCCTCTATAGGGAAGGAAAAGGCCCCAGGCCTTAGCGGCTGGAATAGGCCCCTACTAGACCTAGTAGTGCAAAAGGGATCTTCTGTAGCGGCCTTCCTTAGGCTGCTAGCTGATATGATCAGGCAGGGCACAGCCCCAGGGGCCCCTTTATTATGCGCTAGCCGCCTTATAGGCCTAGAAAAGCCAGATGGAGGGGTCAGGCCTATAGCAGTAGGAGACCTAGTCTATAGGGTAGCTATGAAAGCGATCCTAACGACCTCCTATAGGCCTGATATGCTATTACCCTTCTAGCTAGGGGTAAATAGCCTAGGAGGGGTAGAACCGGCTATTTTCCTTCTAGAAGAGGCTATAATAGGCGGAAATAGCGCTAATTTCCAACAGGTAGTCTTAGCAGACCTTGAAAATGCCTTTAATTCAGTAGATAGGGTCGCTATAGCAGCTTCTACAGCTACTTATGCCCCTACTCTATATAAGGCAGCTGCCTGGGCCTATAATAAACCCTCTCTTCTTATTACAGAAGATGGGTTTATACTAGCCTCTTCTAGTGGCGTAAGGCAAGGAGACCCTCTTGGACCTCTACTTTTTTCCCTTGCCTTTCGACCTACCCTAGAGGATCTAGCTAGGAAGCTGCCTACAGCTACATTAGCTGCCTACCTAGATGACCTCTATATTCTAGATAGGGCCCCTTCAGGGACTCTAGAGGCTATGAAGAAGGTCTTGGAAAAATCCCCCTTTATGCTAAATCTAGCAAAAAGCTGGGAAAAATCCCTTATAGACTTATAGCAGGGAGGAATAAAGGCACTAGGCTCCTTTATTGGCCCTATAGCCCCTAGAAGAGCCTTCTTAGCCGGCAAAATAGAGGCTCTAAAAGAAGCCCTAGATGCCCTCCAAGACCTCCCAAAGCAGCACGGCCTCCTTCTTCTGAGAAGAAGTATACAGCTTCTTTTTAGGCACTTATAGAGGCAGCTAGACCCTATAGGCCTTGATGACCTGTGGGGAGAAGCTGATACAGTAATAAAGGAAGCTATTATGGCCCTTATAGCTAGAGGCCCTAGTGACCGCCCTAAAGAGCCTAGCCCAGACCTACTAGCCTTACCAGTAAGGGAAGGAGGCCTAGGCATTCCTCTGCATAAGGAGCTAGCTGCACAGCTGCATCAAGCAGCCCTAGAGGCCGCACAGCCTACCCTAGAGAAGATTAGAGCCCCCCTAGGGTTACAGCCAGCCTGAAAAAGCCCCCAAAAGGACCCCCCTAAAACCGCTAAACAGGTCCTTTAGGAAGCTAATAAGGCTAGGCTAGAGACCTATCTTAGCACCTTGCCTCCTAGCTATAAGCAAGCTAGGCTAGAAAATGCTAGCTATTTAGGCCGTAAGTGGCTAGGAGTCTTGCCTATGAAAAAAGACCTATCTTTTGCAGACTCTGAAATCACTGAAGCCCTTAGAAGCCGGCTTTTCTACCCTATCAAGCCCCCTAGCCTACCCTGTAGCGCCTGCGGAGCTATAGCTGCTTTTAGTCATGAAGATACCTGTAAAGGAGCTTCTAGAAGGTGGATTGCAAGGCACGATATGGTAGTACGGGCCTTCTATAGAGCCCTAGCTAGCCAGCCTACCCTAGAGGTCCAGAAGGAGCCCTTAGTGGATAAGGCAACTAGCTTACGGGCTGACCTAGCTGTTACTTTAGGAACAAGCCGGTATTATTATGATATCCAGATTGTTGCTATTTCTAAGGATTCAGCTAGAGAAGACCCTTATGAGACCCTTAGAGAGGCAGCAGAGGAAAAAAGGAGGAAATATAGGTCTCTAGGGGCCTTTTTTCAGCCTATTATTATCTCTGCAGGAGGCCTAATGGAGCTAGAGACAGCAAAAGCCTATAAGAAGCTGCAGGACCTTATTGGCCCTATAGCTTCCGCCCAGCTAGACTTCTCTATTGGCCTAACCCTTACTAGGACTAGGGCTATTTCAGCAGCCTCTATCTCTAAGGATATCCCTAAAGGCCTAGCTTCTTCTAGCTGGAATATCTCTATAAGGTCCTTTTAGGCTACTATAGCCTTATTTCTTTCCTTTATACTTTTTCCTTTTTCTATATCTATTTATCTATTTATTTTCTTTAGTTTTACTATCTATTTCTATAGCCTCTTTCTTTTAGGCTTATATTGCTTTATCTCTTTTTTATTTCTTTTATTTTCTTTCTATCTTTTATATTCCTTATAGGCTTCTCTCTTTTATCCTTCCTTTTTCTTACATCTCTATATCTCTCCACTTAGTCTTATTTACTGTATAGTTAGAGGAAAGCAATCGGGCAGATAGAGCCTAGCTAGTTTAAATACTAACCCTACCCTATCTGTCTGCAAAAAGAGGAGACATAAGACGGACAGGCAAAGGACATAAAACAGCCGAAAGCAGATTAGGGCCCAAGGGTGCGTAAGTAAAACATATAGACAATAGCAATTATATTAATAACATTTAGAATATTAAGAAGCTATAATGTAGATAAAGAGCCAGCAGAAATGTGTATTTGAATAGGCGACGATAAAAAACGTCTCATGTAAGTATTTGAGTCATGATGCTTCAATATGCAATCTTCCAAAACACCTAACACCTTACGCAAGCAGAGAGGAAACCCAAACCTCCACTCCGTTATGAAGGGGTGACCTGTTTAGGCATCAAAGTGCAAAGTTGGGCGTCAATACTGTTGTTATGGGCCAAGCAAGTTAAGTCAAGCCGAGACCAGCATTCTCACCGGTGTTGTTACACTGAAGCTTACGGCTGTCACCTAGACAAGGGGATCATCACGCTTCTAGCCACTTTGGTTATGTAGTCTCCATGTCACGCTATTACTAAACGAGATGCGTCTTAGCGGGCTTTCGAGGTAAATGTAACTCCCCATTAATGGTAAGTTCATTTCTATAGTAAACCCTCATGTCCACAATTCCGTAACTGCAACTAACATCAAGCGTGTGCCGGCTGTCGTACCAAGGTGTCTTCCAGCACGCAAGTCCTTGTTCAAGATATCTAGTGAGATTTTAGTCCCAGTGCTGTTCTCCTAAGTCCACACCGTCTATATCTATAGATCAGTATCAGTGCGATTCAAGTATTACTTAGAACGCCTTGACTTATCGCCTGGAAATAAGTTATCACGAAAGCTGAACAGCAGGAACGTCCCCGAATTGATACATAGATTCAAATTAGAAACAGAACGATCACCTGCACGGGTTCACAGTTGCCAGCCATAGGCACGAGCAAGGCGACGTCCTAGCCAAATTGCAAAAGGTACCGGAGAATGGCTGCATGTGTTGTCGCTTGATCCATAATGATAGGGCCTTGCCTATTTCCATTTAGGTCATTTTGCTTTACTGAGAAGATAAGTCTTCGACTATGAAAGCTTGTATTTTTATATCTGTAGAGTAGTAGTACAGAATATTATAATGAAGTCATAGTAAATATGTATAGCGAAGTGAAAAATGTAGTTCCTCTCCTTGTACCCTGGTACCTGTATCTAGGCATAGGATAGCCTTCATAAAGGAGATCAAGACAGCTCTCACAGGTACTCAGTCTCAAGCGATGAGCTTACAGTAGATGGGGCCGAACTTGTTCTTAGTTGCCTCCCACCAAGCTGACTTAATATGGCCACTATTACAACCTAAGCCTGAAGTGAAGTTGATGACTATATCTCTATTCCTATCCTTGCTGCAGTTGGTGGTGATAAGAGCTCGATAGGCTTTATAGAAGTTCTTATTCTTCATGCTGTCCCAGAAGCCGCCGCAACGAGCAGGGATATTATTGATGCTGGAGCCGATAATAAGCTATCTTCTGAATAGGGGTCTTTTGTAGAACTTTTAGCTGCAGTGGTTGGCTACAGTACTAAAGGTAAAGCTGAAAATACAGCAGCAGTGGATGCAAAAATGGTAGTCTTTAAAGTTGCGGTGGTAGAAAAAGAATAGATTGAGAGGTGTAGAAGATTGATGAGCTTTGTTAAGATACTGGAGGTATATGAGGCTTGTTGCGTAGAGGGTAAATTGTGAGAGAACTGCAGTGAGCTGTTGGGTTTATAAGAGGAGTTGTTGAGCTTTTTATATACACTTTGATTACTATTTGATATAGTTCCTTGTTGTTGTCTGCCTGAGAATACTATATAGACCTATCGCTTAGACTTACTGAGCTACCATTGCTCCGGTACCTTTGCGTCAGTGTGCTGTAAAAAAGTCTGCTGTCGATCTGCAGGTGGGTCAATTGCGAGAATAAGGTTGTTGATTACAGCCGCTAATACAAAGGTCCCATTGGTCAAGATATGGACTTTGTCCTTTTAAATGAGACCCTGAAGATCACCTTGGGTTACTTGTTCCTTTAGACGGTGTTAGTGATAGCATTATCTTATTTAACAAGTATACTACTGAGCCTGCATGGCAGTGTAGTGTAAGAACGTTACATATTGTTTCTAAGAATAGGTCATTTGCGAAGTCATATGAACAATTTATACTAACAATATGGATGCCAGTATAAGGTATAATGGGTCCAAAGATATTAATTTAGCCTGATTCCCCCAGCTATGTTTCTAGGAAGTGTCTTGATGTTGGTAGAAACGTCCTTGTAGATAGATGTTAGAATCTGATGGGAGGTCTGTGTTGTCTCTGCAACGCCTTTATTTACATGCACTGGTATAGGGACTGACTTTCACATCCTACCAGTTTATAGCTTCATGATCTAAGGGCCACAAACAAACAGTTAGAAAGTAATTTATTGTACTTATTGCATTATTACCTTACTCTCTAGATGTAACGTAAAATTCGCATCATAATTGGTTAGGACATGAGGAGCAAAGCCTAGAAGTTAGTTTCTCCGCTCCATTAAACCGCATGAAGGTAAGCACAATCAGCATTTTGGTTTTATCCTGTTTCCTCCTACGCACACACTTCATTTAGCTGCCATGCCTCCTCTTCAACCACTTCTACCTGCATCTATGGCCCCTAGGCGGCAAAAGAAGACTAAATTCAACCTACCTCCGAAACGCACAAATGTGCCATTAGCTTGTAAGAAATGCTATAAGCGCAAATTAAAGGTAGAGATAAGGTCCAGCAAGTGAAACCGATTTTAAAGCTAATTACTTTACAGTGTAATGGCTCGTAACCCATCTGCCGTAGTTACGCAAGTCATAACAGGGAATGTTCATATAGACCAGAAGAGGGTCCGGGCAGACAGTAATATGAGAAGTTGCAACAACGTGAAGTTACATACACAGAACTATTCGAGCTTCTGCATGTAATGCCAGAGGAAGATGGCATCAATCTGCATCATCGCATAAGAGCTGGCCAAGATGTGGCTTCTATCATAAGGAAGATAAAGAATAGACATCTCCTTATCCAGCTCTCGCTAGCGGCAGAGAATCGTCACCAGCATGAGTTTCCATATTCATTGGCGATAACTGTTTACCTTTCAATAGTAGACAATCCGTATCTAGACTCTTTTCTCTATTAGGCTAAATTATCACAGCCAGCCGGCCAGAGGGCCTTAGGTAATAACGACACAACCCAAGACGACCTTATACCTCAACAACAACATTCTCAACATTCTCCAATTGATAAACAAGACTACCATATTACCTATTTAGTACCATAGCATACTACCCGGACGGTTAAGCCAATAGTTGATAACCTTGGAATGACGCCATAGACGAGGTTTATCTCTAACAATCAGCTGTTCATACGACTTATTTGCTCTTACTTCTACTACCCCCATCCAGGCAGCCCCTTTATACAGAAGGACCTATTCTTAGAAGATATAGCAGCAGGTCGCACTAAATTCTATTAACTACTACTAGTCAATGCTGTCTTAATAATTGCAAGTATCAGCATTATACCTTTATGCCTTTTACAAATGATTGCTAGGTTTGCTTTAGCAAAGCCATCTTAACATTCCAGACAGGTCTAATATGTGGCTCCCTAACTCCATTACTTATCAGTTTATGGCATAAGTCAGACAGCTATGAGATATAGAATCATTTAAGGAAAGCTCAATTCCTACCGTATAGGCCATACTGATATTAGGCTATATGACAACAAATCATGGCATGGATGAGATTGGCGGTTTTTACACGGAACGGGCTTGTAAGATGGGTAAAGACCTAGACTTGTTAAGACCAGATAAACACGGACAAAATACAAGGTTGGGCAAAGCCAGTATCTTTATCGCGTGGGGAATCTTTTCATGGCAAGCCTTATTTTATTACTCTTTCTTTCGCCCAACACATCTCAAACTTCCTCCACAAGTCCTGTTACCAAATCCGACAGTATATCCTAAATGGTACGGAGAGGTTTGGATACAGTATCCTCACACCCCGACACAAAAGTGGCTAGATGCAAATTGCAAACTGAGCTAGCTTTACATGATATTATGAACGAGCTTGGAGGGATCATATTCCAAAAGTCATCATCAAGATCACTCACTATTAGCGAAATTACTGTATTCAAACAGAAACTCTATGATGGGAAAGACACATTGCCGGAACCTCTTCAGCAAAAGAAGCTGGTCTTATCACTTCATTTGACTTTGCAGTAAGTTGCTTTATTGTACAAAGGGTCTTCTATCCTATAAGAAAGAGTCTTATTCACTATACTTACATAGTTAGACATACTAACATCAGTTTTAGCGTCCAATATCAACAATTGGTTATAGCATTTACGGAACTCATCATCGTGTCTGAGCATGTAGATGCCCCTGAAATTTCAAATTTATACGCAAAGACGGCACCTATGTCAGTCCTAAATGAGGCTAAAATAATGCTTGAGACAGTGATTCGTCTCTACTACAGCCGGCACGAATTTAATTCTTCAACCCTTGCATTGCGTCTGGCTCCCGCTCTACTCTAGTTCTAGCTGCGCAAGGCTTACATAAGCAGGGTTTGAAATACCACGTCAGTAGGCTCCTCACTATACAGCTCCAGAAAGCTATAAATTCCAAGGATTTGCAACTAGTTCAGACGCACACTGGTTGCATGCATTGTGACGGTTGTGATTCCCAAGGGATAAACTAGACCGTTCTAGGTTTATGTTGGCAGGTACGTAGGGCGTAGATACTAAGCGTTGCGAAGTATTACGTCTCTTAATAGTAAATAAAGCTAGTTAGGCGTATTTAGGTAAAGATATTTTATTAATAGCTAGTAAGCTAAGTTCTATCTAGTGCTAAGGGAATGTATATATATACCTAGGTGTCTTGAATTAATTAGTGAGGTTATCGTAAGATTAGTGCTAAGCTAGGGGGATCAGTACTGATTGTATCGGATTAGTGCTAAGCGTGGAGTCTTGGCATTGATCGTGTTGAATGTATATAAAGAGTAATTGGTAGAAAATGGAAAGATATATGCAACGTGACTAAGCTATCCGTCAGATCGTAATATAATAATACTATAAAAGAAAGTATTAAAAGTTTTATTTATAAATTCTAAATTAAAAACTAAAGTCTAATACCTTACAATATATATAACTATAAAGAAGGCTATTACACTAAGAATTATAAAAGAGTTAAAAATAAATTGTTATTACTATCTCCTTTATATTTAAGTTACTATATTATTAAAACTTTACGTCAAGCTAATGACAACTATACCACTCTTTTCAGTAGCTAACCTTTAGGCCCCTGATATCACCCTCTATCGCTTGTACTTCTCTGCCAGCTTCTCAGCCGTCATCCGCCCCAAATCAGCAATGCTAGCAGCGCCCACGATCTCCACCACTGTGAAGGGCACTCCCACCTTTTGTCTGAACCAGTTCCTCAGCTCGATGCTAACAAGCGAATCGACACCGGCGCTTGCCAGAGGCACCGTCAGGTCGGGTTCCTCGTCGCTTCGCATCATGAAATTGAACAGAGTGGTTCCAATCTCATGGGCCAGGAAGTCGGCTGTGGTATCAGCCTCGAGCAACTCCGGCGTCTTCCCACATGACGATAGAAACTCTTTCAGGCCACCGTCTTTGGCTGGGCCGGATTCGATGTCGTCCCGGCTTTCTATGTTGCGGTACACCAGCAAACGTGGGCTTTTCTTCCAGCCCGTCCGGTTCATGGGCGAGAGGAGGGGCAGCTTTGAGCGCAGGCCAACTACGACATGGCTGTCGTTGATGTAACCCGTGGTGAGCCTGGTGTATTCGTCAGTCTTCTCTGTGGCAGTTGTGCTCCTGTCACAGGTGCTGTTTGCAAGAGAAGCTCGTGGACCCAACATAAGCTCTAGAGAGTCGAGAAGGTCCTGCTCATGCAAGAAGTGCAGAGATGTGGCGCGCAAAGCCTCAAGAAGGTGTCTCTCTCTGGCAAGGAAACCAACGTCTTCCATGATACCGATTGCCAGAGTTGAGCAAGCCAGGCCTTGACCTTGTCGATACTGGACGTAGGCATCCATGAATGTGTTGCCTGCTGCGTAATTGGCTTGCCCGATTTGTCCTGCTGTCCCTGACACGGAACTGAAAAGGAAAAAGAAGTCAAGAGGCTCCTCTTGCTTCTTCAATGCCTCCTCAAAGTTCCGCGTTCCCAGCACCTTGGGAAGGACTGCTGTCTGCCATGCATCGAACTTCATGTCGACAAAGTTTGCATCCTGTCTCGAGGTCAGCAAATGACTCCGAAAGGTTTAAGGTTAACAATTTGGCTGCAACTTACCTGCAAAACCATTGCAGCCTGCAAGACTCCGGCGATGGGGTTAGTGGCCGAGGCCACGGCCTTCTCAACGTCCGCCCAGTTGTCAATGCTCCCACTAACGACTTGGGTCGAGCAACCCAAACTTCCCAGCTCCTCAAAGAAGGACGGGTTGGATTCGGCAAACTGCGTGGCGGACCTGGAGAAAAATAGCAGATGGCGTGCTCCCTTTTCTGCCAGATAAGTAGCAATCGATTGGCCTAGTCCACCCAGTCCACCTGCAAACACGTAGGTCCGGTCATCTCGAAGAACCAACTCTCGGCGCGCCGGTTCTGCCTCGGACACAAGGGTTGTTCGGCTCTCCGGGACCGTGACGACGATCTTGCCTATATGCTGGCCCTTTTGCATATACCGGAACGCCTCCTCAACTCTTGCGGCCTCAAATGTCTTGATCGGTCCGATGGGCCCAAGCTTTCCTTGCCCGCTGAGCTCCATGATCTTGTTCAAGACTCTGCTTGCTACCTTAGGTTTGTGCGCCCAAAGCTCCGTATGATCGAGGCCCACGAATGTTCGGTTATTCTCGAAGCGGTCCATCGCCAACTCGGCCTTACCAATGAAGTCCCTCTTTCCAATTTCGACCATTGTGCCAAACTTGGCAACGCAATTCCACGATTCGTGAAGCAGCTCCCCTGAAAGCGAGTTGAGAACCACATCGACACCTCGGCCGTAACTTGCTTTCAGGACCCCCTGCTGGAATGAGCTATCTCTGGAGTTGAAGATGTGGTGTCTGGGAATACCGAAAATATTCGTCAGGTACTCGATCTTCTCCTCACTACCCACAGTACAGAAGATCTGAAGCCGAAAGGTTAGCGAGCTGTCTTTTTAGAAATCATTTGATGTGGAAGGAGTGCGAACCTCTGCTCCGATCATCTTGGCTATCTGGATGGCGGCTTGTCCAACTCCACCACAGGCCGAATGGATCAAGACAGACTGTATTTAGTTAGTGTCTGTTTGAGGCATAGAAACATCAAATCTTACCTGTTCTGCCTCCAATCTCGCCAACTCCACCAATCCATACATGGCGGTGCCAAAGACGCATGGCATCGTCGCCGCCTCTTCGAAAGTAAGAGACTCGTGAATTTTCGTGCAATAGATCTCAGGCATGGTCTGTGATGTAGAAAAGCAGCCCGTGGAACTGAAAGCAACCCGATCGCCAACAACAAGGTGCTGGACACCGGATCCAACCCGAGTGACAATGCCAGCGCCCTCGAAACCAAAGTCACCAGCAGCCAAACCGTCATTGGTGGCCTCGACAATGCCCATGGCAATTAAAACGTCCTATTTTGAAAGTCAGAAACGATGTACCTTGCGATGGGTTCGCTGGGTGTCTGTTACCTTGAAGTTGAGCCCGACTGCTCGCGTGTCCACCTGCACCCAGTCTTCCGCCTTCAACACCGGCGACGTCTTCTGTTTCCAGTGAAGGGTTTGAATGATTCCAGGCTTGTCGATGACCAGACTCTTCATTCGGTCTTCGGGTCTTTTGTCTTGAAGTTCGTTGTTCATATTGATCCAGTGCATTCGGCCGACCTGGATCGTGCCAGCATGGAAAGCGTACTCGGACTCAAAGTCAGTTTCAACCTCGCCGTCTGTCACTCGCGATGGGAACGTCTCGAGAAGTTCAGACAGTGCTCTCCATGCACTTTGATCGAATACCTCCAGTTCGAACGTCACCAAATCGATACCGGTCTCTTGGCGGATGCTCCTGGCCATTCCGTTGACGAGCGCGTAGTCGGGGTTCTTGCAACCGATCTGGCAGGCCCCAGTGACCCAGCAAAAGGGGACGTTCTGAACCGAGAAAAGAGTGTGTTTGAAGGAATTGAACTGCTCTTCGGTGATATTGGCGAGAAATGGCGCTTCCAAATCCATCAGAAAGACTGCAGGCTGTCCTGGGGTGAGCACTTGACCGAGGGAGACAAGGTCCAAGTCTAGGCCTGTTCCTTGCAGGTATTTTGTGACTTCTGCAATTGCGGGATGGTCTAATTCATTGGCGATGATACTCACTCTTTTCAGCTGTTCACAGCGAGGCTGAACGGGTCTGGCGATGATGCTGTTGCTCATGTTGCCATCGAAAGCATATGCTTCAACACCTGAGAATCCTGACTGCAAAAGTTTTTCATGCCAAATTCCAGCACTGACGTATGGCTCGTTCTCCCGACCGTCCTCGCTGAGCCACCAGCCGATCAGCGGTCCCATGACATAATTGACCGACTTGGATGACTCGGGACTGAGCTCCATGAGGAACAACCGACCTTCGGGTTGAAGAAGCTTCCGTACATTGGACAAAGTTTTGACGAGATCGGGCGTGGCGTGGAGGCAGTTAGAGGACACAATGAGATCGAATGAACCCTCCTCGAATCCTTGGCTGATCGGGTCTTGGGTAATATCAAGCACCGAGTACTCAATCGCCTGGTAGTCACGAAAGCGCTCCTTGGCCCCCATAAAGAACCCAGCCGATATGTCACTGTACACATAGGTGCCATACATGCGCTCTCCTTGTTCGGATCTCAGGGCAGGAAGAATTGTGGCGGTGGTGCCGCCTGTCCCAGCGCCAATCTCCAAAACTCGCATGGTAGGCTTCTTGTGGCCGAGCAGAGTGAGGAAATGAAGATGATCAGCGTTGTTGGTGAAGTCATACATGCGCATCAAGATGTTGTCGGCCATGAGCACCTCGAGCGGGTCGGCTTCGCCATTGAAAAAGCGCACGCTATTGTCAAAGATACGATATAGGGAAATAGCCACAGCTTCAGCTTCAGTGCCCTCAGAGGCTGCGAGGTAGTCCCGAATGAGCTTTTGTCTCTCCTCAGAGCTCATGGTTGCGATTTCGACGCAGTTGGGGACGTGAGGGTATCGCCCCTCGACCGCTTCTGAGTAGGGAATGTCCATCCAATCGCGGAACTTGACAAGATGCCATTGGGTTGTTTCGAGTCCGGCGAGCTGGTGCCTGGACTCGATGATGCATGCTAGACCCATAGTATCGACCAGTCTATGTTGCTCATCATCTGGATCCTTCTTCAATGATCGCAAGAGTCGTGTAGCATCAATGAAGTCAGCATCGGTCTTCCATTCAAGTACAGCTGCAGCGTGTGGATCGTCGTCCACGACATCGGAGCCGTCACTCAGTGGTGACAGTTCGAGACCCTTCCAGCTCAGAACAACTTTCCCATTGGAAACGCCCACCAGGTTGCTCATTGATCCGCCACGTCCCTTATTAGCGGCATCTCCAATCACCTGTATGGGACCCTCGGGTCTTCCCACGTACATTTCTTCAATATACTTGGGCACCGAAGGCGTCCTGAAGTTCCTGCCAAGTCCATGGCATAGGCAGACATTGGAGAGATGGAAGGCAGCGTCGATACTAGCCGGGTGAACAGAATACAGCTCGCTCTCTTCGGGGAGACATTTCTCATAAATGGTGCCCACGGCTCTCTTCTCGGTTGTGTGCGCGCTGATATCATCCAAGCCACGAAATCGTCCGCCATAGTTCATACCAAATCGACGCCAAACGTTGTACATCATTGAAGTGGGAACTTTGCGAGGGAGGGGCTCGATCTTTGGGGTTTCGGGAACAAATGTTCGACCAGACCTGACTTGGCCTGAGACATGCTTGGTCCATGTGTTGGTAGTGACAGTGAAAGACGAGATGGTGAAGCTATACCAATCCGAGTCAGCCGCGTTGGTCAGGCGAACGGGTGTCAACGTCGTAACCAGCTCGACAGGATCTCCATGTAAGACGAGCGCCGAAGCCAGCGTAACACGTCTAAGAGAGTAATCGTGAGATCCTGGACGAAGCTGTTTGATCGCTTCACCGGCCATACAGAGGTAGGCTGCGCCAGGAAAGATGATATCACCCAATATGTCGTGGTCGCTGAGCCACGGGGCATCTTGGACTCGCAACTTGCAGCGCC
The DNA here is from genome assembly GCA_019054645.1 of Fusarium sporotrichioides. Taxonomy (NCBI): domain Eukaryota; kingdom Fungi; phylum Ascomycota; class Sordariomycetes; order Hypocreales; family Nectriaceae; genus Fusarium; species Fusarium sporotrichioides. The sequence goes on from JAHKNS010000004.1 coordinate 14,857, forward strand.
ATGCGGGTCCTGCGTCTGCACTCTCGAGCACCCGGGCACCAAGCAGTTCATGGTGGTCGAATTTGCGAAAACGCCAGTCTCGAGATAGGCGATTCTCCAACCAGTACTCGCCATCATAGTTCCACGAGTATGTGGGGAGATCAGTCAACAACTCCCCGCCTTCAGGCCTGCTGTGAAGGTTCACGGCGCTCAAGTCAAGATCAGGGGTACCGGCCAGCCAAAGATTGCCCGCGGTGCTGAGAATTGACATATGGGCGTCTTTCTTGCGTACAAGCGTTGGAATGTATCCGGCATTCGACTTGGTCTCGCTTTGAATGGTCTGTCTGATAGGTCCCGCGAGTGCCGAATGAGGCCCGATTTCCACGAACGTGAGGTTATCATGAGACTGAAGCGCACTATGAATGGCACCTTTGAATAAAACAGGACACACCAGGTTCTCTGTCCAGTATGAGGTCGATAGATCACTGTTGACTCCTCTGGTCACCGAGGAGTAGAAAGGAACTTGGGGCTGACTTGCGTTGACGGTTCCAAGATGGGCAGCGTAATCTCGGGTAACAAGCTTCATGTGCTCTGGATACACAATCAGTTAGTGACTTTTCTCAACTCGAAAACCGCCATAGAAAGGTACTCTCTAGTTGAGAATTTGTAGAAATATTGAGAAGCCTTGGGCTTCGGTTCAAAGCTATAAAAGTTAAATAGAAAGGTACTCACCCGAGTGATAAGCACATTCGACTCGAAGAGGCCGAACCAAAACGGAAGGATCGGCGATGCGGATGGTTTCCATAACCTTTTCAAGAACATCGGCATCGCCCGTCAATGTGACACTAGCTGGTGAGTTATCGCAGCCGATGGTAACCCCTGGCTGAAGGTACTGCTCGACATCTTCCTGGCCAAGACCTATGGCTGCCATACCACCTTTGCGAATAGATTTCAGCGCAATGGTGGCGTTTCCTCGATAGTAGGCGACACGGATTGCATCGTGGGCCGAAATGGCGCCGCAGGCGTATGCGGCAGCAATCTCACCAGACGAATGACCTACAACAGCGTCAGGTGAAATACCCCAGCTCCGAAGCAGTTCCACGAGTGCAATCTGGATTGCTGTGCAGCAGGGCTGAGAGATTGCCGCTTCTGATAAACGGCTGGTCTTCTCGGTGGCAAGAATTTCATCTGGTAATGAGAAGAAAAGAATCAGTAGGTAAATCTTTAGCACTAAGATGGTCGATACACACCTCGCATTTTCCAGTTTGGGCCATCCGATAGCCGTGATAGCTCAGCGTCAAGGTAGTCGACCGTATCCTTGAAAATTCCATCGTTTCTGAGAAGCTCAAGACCCATTCCGGCCCATTGAGCTCCCTGTCCCGTAAAGACGAAGACAAGGTCACACTTGGACCCGAGAGCTGGCTTGATGATTTTCGATATTTCGAAGGAATCCAACCCGTCTGTGACGCAGAAAGCACGATGCGAGTGCACTACCCGTTTGGTGTTCAATGTGTACGCAATGTTGCTGAGAGAATCTGGATGTGTTGTCAGGTACTCTTCGTGCCTTTGTGCAGACATCTCTAAGGCTTTGGGATGCTTCGCAGAGAAGGTAAGAAGATGCCATCCAAAGTTTTCATCACCTGAGCCCTGAAATTTGGACTCGAGTTTCTGTCCATACCCAAAAGAGGCAGCAGATTCTAGTATAACCTACATACAAGCAGTTTGTCAGATATACCGAGTTCAGGTTGACACACATCAGTGTTGTTTTTGACTTACATGGGCGTTGGCACCTCCGATTCCGAAGCTGTTGACAGCAACTCTTTCCAGTTTGTCAGTGGGCCACGGTGTAGCTTTAAGCGGAACCTTGAGTTTCGCTTCCTCCCATGGGACTGGAGTTGTTAGTACTCTTCTTAACTCAGGACGTGAAACACATTACTTTTTGGGTTAGGGGTCTTGAAGTTGATGTTGGGTGGGATGGTCTTATTCTCGAGTGCCAAAGTCATCTTCATGATGCTCGACAATCCAGATGCGCCTTCACCATGCCCGATATTCGGTTTGACCTTGTTCATTGTAAACAGATGAACTCGAGACTTTTGTTATTCTTGACTTACTGATCCAATGTAGATGCCGTGGTCTCCCCATACGTTAGCCACGGCGCTAACTTCACGGGGATCGCCGACCTGTGTTGAAAGTTCGGTTAATCTTTATCCTTCTTCGCTTATTGGTTTACTTACTGCGGTTCCAGTTCCGTGGCATTCGACCATGGCCGTCTTGGAAAAATCGGAAATGCCTGCCAGTCGATGCCCTCGTCTCATTAATTTCTCATGGCTTTCCGGGTTCGGCAATGTGAAGCCAGCGGTCTTTCCATCGGCAGCGGCACACGTTGATCGAATGACGGCTCTTATGGGGTCTCCGTCACGAACTGCATCCGATAGTTTCTTGATGTAGATGGCCGAGACACCCTCTCCACGGGCATAGCCATCAGCGTCAGCATCAAAGGTTTTGCAGCGGCCATCTTCCGAAAGAACACCCTGTTCAGTCAACGCCACAGTAGTTCGTGGCGTAATGATAAGGTTGATGCCTCCAACAATGGCACCGTCAGCGCAGTCTCCGCTGAGAATGTCCTGACAGGCCAGATGGAGAGCTATCATAGAGGAAGAGCATGCTGTCCTGACCACCATACTATATAACGTTGATTAGAGGCATCGAAACAAAAAGGGCTCTGCATTGGGTGGGTGTGCATACCTGGGACCCTTGAGATCAAACTCGTACGAGGCTCTATTTGCGATGATGTAATCGCCGTAGACATATGTTCGCGTTGGGTTCAAGTCTTGCCCATCCTGCATCTCCATTTCGCCCCAGTCATCACCCAGGGCACCCACATAGACGCCCACATCCTTACCCCTCCACTCGGTGGTGCCTGAGTTCTCGAAAGCTTCGTAGACGACTTCAAGAAAGAGACGTTGCTGCGGATCCAGCAGCTCGGCCTCCTGTTTCGTAAAGGACCAGAAGTTGGGATCGATATTGGCCAAGTTGAGCTCCTCTAGGAAGTGTCCATACTTGGTGCCCACGTGTGTCACGCGTCCGGGACCGTACCATGTATCGATATTGTAGCGGTCCTTAGGTACCTGGCATCGGCCATCCTTGCCATTGACCAGGAGGTCCCAGTATGCCTCGGCGTTATGGACGCCTCCAGGGAGTCGCATACCCATGCCAATGATGGCAATGGGTTCGTGTACATCTTTCTGATCTATGGGATCGCTTCCGAAACGCTCACTGGCTTGTCCATTTGCCACTGGACGACCATTGGAATAGTGTTCGGTATACCCGTTGGAATGCCCATTGGAATACCCGTTGGTATGACCGTTGGTTTGGTCCTTGGTGATTTTGGTGCTCATCTTGTGTTCAAGTCTTGGAATGGTATGTTGACTACAATCCTAGTCCAGTGATTCTCCAGAGATATCAGTCTCGTGGGAAAAGACTGAATTTGAGCATGTTGGTGAAATCATTTCATCGATAGCACAGTCGCATTCCGTCCGAAGAACCGACTAGGGATGGGATTCACAAGCAAAATCGAATACTAGTACAGCAGTCAAGTTGACACTGCTCCAAGACAGCGTTGCGGGCTGTGGCGAAACACACTCAATCGATTCTTTAGTCGGTGTCAATCGCATAAGCTCACTGAAGTGGACGACAGCAATCTTACCTACTGGAGAAGTGGGCCATGGAGCTTTTACTGGGCTGCCGACTCGGAAATACAAATAGCAGTACTCTTTATTATAAGCGAACCACTTTGGTTGCGACGTTCTATCAGACCACGAATTCCATGCTCTCTCGCCGTCCAAAACGCATCAGTCTTCTCGTAATCAGTGAAGAAGGACCTAAGTCAAGGTAGGAAAATGGGAACTGACCAGGCCAGGGTCTACATCGTTGGTTTAGGCCATCACTATCCACCATATATCAATGGACTTGGGGATATCGAAGAATATTTAGCCAAATTTTGCGATACCAAAACCCCTGCGTAGGTTTTCCTGCTTTCCGTCGTTTCCCCAGGGGACTAATGGCTGACTCGATGATCCCTCCATCCCAGCGTGAGGAAACTCTTACAAGTCAACCAAAACACGGGAATCAAAGGACGCCCCAATATTATTTCCAGAGACGACCCTCTTTTCAACCGCTCGGAGCCTCCAACAATCTCGGAGCTCGACAACGTCTTTCGCACTCGAGCAGTCGACCTGGCCGCCAGGGCCTGCAAGAAGGCCATTGCTGAGTGGAAAGGGAAAGTATCACAGATCACTCACACAGTGGCTGCAACAGGCACAAACGCTGGCAGCCCAGGATACGACCTGCTTGTCAATGAACGCTTGGGTATCCGTCCTGAGGCTCAGCGAATGTTGCTGAGCGGTATAGGGTGCGCAGGAGGTCTGGCTACTATTCGCACGGCCGCTACCATCGCCAATGATGCCACGCTAAGGGGCCGCCCTGCTTGTGTCTTGGGATTTACTTGTGATGTTACCAGCACGAACATCCGCTGCGACCTGAAAATGATTTCAGAGAACCCCGAGGAAACCAGGGCATCGATGGCATTATTCTCAGATGCTTCAGCTGCCTTTGTCATTTGCAACTCACTGGGCCTCAAGGACAACAAAAATGCAGTATACACGGTGCTTGACTGGGAAAACAGCGTGATACCTGGGACACAATCAGACGAAAATTGCCTTTTAGATCCCCTAGGTAAGTGTTAGTTACTCTCCAAAGTTCCATGGCAGTCAGGGTATTGACATGCTTGGCTCCAGGCTTTAGGTCGTTCATGAGTCCAAACTTGCCGGTAATAATAAACAGCGCCGTCATTCCCATTTTTGAAAGGTTGATCGCTAGGAACGCGTGGCAACTTCCAGAAGATGAACAGAAGCTGGCGGCAACAGACTTTGACTGGATAATGCACCCAGCTGGTCCGGCCGTTTTGGATGAAGTGAAAGAAACCTTAAACCTACAAGACGGACAGATGAGAGCCTCATTCGATGTATTTGAGAACAAAGGAAACTCAGCTGGTCCGACTGTGCTTATTGTTCTCAATAGGTTGAGGAAGATGGGGGACATGAGGGAAAACATCGTTGCTTGCTCATTTGGACCGGGAGTGTGTGCTGAGATGACTGCCCTAATCCCATATAGAGGATTAGGACATAGTACCTAAAAGATTATATCACTATGATACATCGATTGTTGTAGAAACCTTTCTTCGACACAATATGTCCAAAATCTTATTTCGAGTGGCAGCGTCTAGATTCTCCATCACGAATGATGTCCTTTGTATCCGGGCTGGCTGTTTCGAAGTGCCACTATCTGAGCTGCATGTTATATTCTGACACTCAGTAAGATCTGAATCAGATTTGGACGAAGCTGAAATGGTTTCTGCCACACTGGAAGGGGTATCTTTCTCAACTGTAGACTTGTCGTAAGTAAGGCTGTGTGAGTGATCTAAAAGATCGAAGGAGTGAAAGTCAAGATTTCCAAGGCCAATGTCAGAAGAGATGAAGTCGGTATCCCAGTCTATTGAGGCTGAAATGGAGATGTCTGATGGACTGAGGTATGTTGGGAACTGGATGGAGTCCCGCGTCGAGCCATTTGACTCTACTTCGGCTACGCAACTAGCACTCAACGCAGACGAGAATGTATTTCCTTCAGTGTAGGGATCGCCAACTTCGCCGAGTGTGCTTCTGCCATCAAGAGCCTCGGAGATATTGAAATCAAATGAATGAGATTGCTCCAGTTTCCTGACATTCAGGCTGTATCTATCTCCCAGCCCTGGTTAGTGCCCGGTTTGATCTGTAACTAGTTACTTACCTGTTGGCAATTTCAAGAGTCGATCTGTTCGGAAAATACTGTCCGGCGATCTGTTTCCAGGACCGACCATGGAGATGAACAGCATCCATTAAAATCCGATCCTACGAGGATATGCTGATTGAGTTGCTAGACGCCACGAAATTTTGAAAAATTGGTTGGCATACCTCTGGATCGGTCCATCCTTCACGACTTAAATCGGGATCAAGCGAGCTTGTCCAATGCTTGGCGCATTCTAAAAGAATTTCATCAAGTCAATTTCCACCCTCATCGGGACACAGAACCTAAATGAAAAAGGGGGCATACGGTCAGGGCTTCGATTGCCAACAGCCTCTGACACAGAAGTCCAGCTGGGTAATGTGTCAGTACGGGGTTGACTGCACAGACAAGTAACGACAACATGAAAGAAACTGTACCTGAAACCATGAGTAGCGATAGCATCAAGCAGTCGTTTGTTTTCATCACTCGTCCAGGCTCCACGGTTCCAATTGCGTTTGATCTTCATCCATCGGTTCCTACAGTCCTTGTTACTTCGGCCTCTGTGAAGTTGGGCTATTGCAACCCAATTGATGGTTCCTGCAGCAAGGGGAAGTTAAATAATACATCATGGTATAGTTCATGTGTGTGTACTTACCTGTGTATTTGGAAACCTGTTCACTGAGCAGATGGTCTTCCTCGGGTGTCCACCTGCGAAACTCGGTTGATTTGCGAGTTGACATGATATGGATACATAAAAATGTTTCTTTTTAGCATTCAAATTTGCAAAATCCTTATTTTACTCGCCGAGGTCTCAATGTACTGGTATTTCCCGCTTTGCAGGATATGATGGGCCGGGCACTTTAAATGGCGCAACTTGACAGCGCCTGGTTATAGAAAGCCCTGGAGAAAACGGGAAATCTTGCTCAGTAATGTTTTACGATACGCTACATACCTGCAGTGAGAAAGCTGCTGCGACGCTCCAACTGATTCGGCTGGCTGACCTCAGCTTACCCTGTAATGCGCTTTATCGCAAACCCTGTCAGCGATACCGAATAGTAAAGCTCCGACACTATCTACGGCACGGGCCGTACCAAGTCCGCTTTACCTAATTAGAGTAAGCTTACGCGTATTCTCAAGCTTATCTCGCCCCCTAGAATCTGTCCTATTTCATGAAGTTGACTCAGGAGGAAACAAACCTCCCCCAGCACTGAACTTCCTCGGTCTCTTGATTATCATACGTCGATCTGACGTACTCTGATAATCCACCAATCATATAATTAGATGACCGGGTGGGTCTGGTACCAGGGGGTTTGACTCTTCTTGAGTTAACTCAAGTTTGGTAACGTGGGGGCGGGGTAAATAGAGATCCTGTAAGGGGGAGGGAGCATTAAAGTGTAAACCGCCACTGAAAGTTACTGAAGCTGTGGAGATGTTGCGAACCGAAGCTCCACACTACCTTTGTGTCATCCAGACATGTGTGATCAGCAGCTATTATCCCAAAATAGAGCATGCCAAAGAGGATTTAACGAGCCTTGTTTTTCCATCCAAAAGAGAGGATCTCGATGAGCTGTTTTGATCAATCGAGCATCCTTGCACGTGATTGAGAGCTCGGCCAATCAGGGTGCCGCATTGGATGACAACATGAGTCTGAGCCCGAACCTGATTCCACCGCACGCCACCAATATGGGAATCCCTACTTAAAGCAATGCGCGAGCGGTTTTTTTTACATCTGACAATGACGATTAAGGGGATGGATCAAGGTTTGTAAAATGTGCCGTATATTCTCACGAAATTCATAACCTTAGGTGTCCTACTACTTTTCTTATTTCATTTTGTGCCAAATCTTGTCGTATTTTGCTAACAGTAGGACAACCATCCAACTCATAGTTGATTTCAATACTTTCACTTTCATGGTTGTTGATCAAGGTGTTATGGCAGCTCCTAAAAGCTGTTAGATTTGTGAGTCTAAAGCGTGATTCTCGTTGTTCACTTGGAAAGCCACTTAATTGGGTGTTCATAACAGTCAGCCAACAGCCAAGACACGGCTGGGATTCAGAGGCAGACCGCCTTGCGTAATACGTACATGCTCGACATCAGATGTTTTGAATGCCAAGCACCACCAACACCACCGTATCTTTCCTGCGGGCAAACGGCACGACCCGTGGTCCCTGTTCGTGTCTCTGAGTACTGTACTTTGTTGGTTGCACAGATACACAATATCGGAAGCCTGCACAAAGGAGACTTAGGGCTAACATTACGCTTACGCACACGCACATGTGTCAGTTATCCTTTTCCTCTGGCGAGAAATATTAAATTCGAGAGCTTCTCTTCGCTCCTTCCAAGCTCATGGAAGGTTTCGGTTGCGAATTCTTAAGTCGAAGACCGAAGTCTAACATCTCGCGATACGCACAGCTTTATGATCATAAATTCTAGGGCAAGAAGAGCAACCTTATTGTCACACAATACAAACGCACAGCTAAAGAGCCCGCTTCTGCTTTCCCCACACAACCTATCTTCCAAGCTCATATCCTCCTGTTCTTTTTCCAGCTACAATCAAAAAATTCCATCGTCGGCATGAGTTCCGAGCACAATCCCATCATGGAAGAAATAGGGCCAGACTTCCCATTCAAGGCAACGCTCAAGGCTGAGCCCCCAACACTCAAGATTGATCATGATTGCGGCGTCAAAATCACAACAGTCAGTACAATGTCCATCTTCGTATCTCTTCCTGGTCAGATGCTCATATATTCAAGTCTCCCGCGATAAATAACCCTCCACTACCCGCCGATGGTCCTGGTAACGAGACCTTCTCGAACGGGCTCTTGATTTCCCTCTTGATTCTTGTCCCGATGTGCACCGCATGGAAGTTCGGTGGCGGGTTCAAGACCACGGTCTTCTTCGCTCTCATCACCACTCTGCCGATTCTGATCATCTTCTGGGCCATCGCCTCTGCCACATCCCCGCGCACGAACGAGAGAGTCAAGTGCCCAGGTCTTCCTTTGGAACACTACTTGACTTTTCATAAAGAAGAAGATCGGGTTAAGTACCGAGGACGGAACAAGGTTCCGATGGAGACGTTCATGCGCAAATATTTCGACGGTGACGCAGACTTTAATGGCGACGTCCTCGAAGTGCTTGAGTACCGTCATGACTGGGCGTCTTTCCGTTTCACATGGGAGCTATTTCGATTCATCATTGTCAACTTTGCTACCGACGTCCTCGTCCATAGCCGATCTCAGGATGAAGATCAAGTTCGTGACCACTATGATCGTGGTGATGACTTCTACGCCTGGTTTTTAGGTCCGCGAATGGTCTATACATCTGGCATCATCTCTGATGTGACTAAGGAGGAGTCTCTCGAACAGCTACAGGATAACAAGCTTGCTATCGTATGCGAAAAGATTGCCTTGAAGCCTGGCGAAACCCTGTTGGATATTGGTTGCGGTTGGGGTACGCTTGCCAAGTTTGCTAGTGTCAACTATGGTGCAAAAGTGACGGGCATCACTCTCGGGCGTAACCAAACCAAGTGGGGGAACGAGACCCTGCGCAGAGCTGGCGTAACGGACTCTCAAATTCACTGCATGGACTATCGCGACATGCCCAAGGCCAAATACGACAAGATTACTTGCCTGGAGATGGCCGAGCATGTCGGTATTTTCAAGATTACTAACTTTCTTCGACAGTGTCGAGATATGCTGGAGGATGACGGTGTGATGCATCTCCAGATCGCAGGCATTCGACAAGCTTGGCAGTATGAGGATCTAGTTTGGGGTTTGTTCATGAACAAATATGTTTTCCCGGGCGCAGACGCATCTACACCACTTGCGTATTATATCGGGTTTTGCGAAAGGGCTGGCTGGGAAGTCAAAAGGTGAGCCACGCGCCTCTGTTGATGTATCCGACACGCGCGACAGACATGCTAATGATGCGTAGCGTGGACACCATTGGCGTTCACTACTCGGCCACAATTTGGCGTTGGTACCGGAACTGGCTGGCGAACGAGGCTGACGTCACGGCCAAGTACGGACTGAGATGGTTCAAGGTTAGTTGAATATGTTCCGTCGTAGCAGCAGCAACTAACCAGAAGCCCAGATCTGGAAGTATTTCCTCGCATCAGCCACCATCTCCTCCCGCCAAGGCTCTGCGACATGCTACCAGATCACCCTGGTCAAGAACATCAACAGCGTTCACCGCATTGACGGAGTTTCGACGCAATTTGCACTCTCGACTGCCCTTGAGGCAAGTAAGAAGGCCGGCAGGGCAGTGTTTCCAGCCGACAAGTAAGACCGAATGGGACCGGATGATCCAATGAGAGTTATCCCAGCTATCAGGGAAGAACGCACCGCACCGCCTTCGCTTGGCTTGGCATGAATGAGCTCCCTCTCTATAGTTAATGTTCGGAACGACTCTTCTTTCAAGTTTTGTCTGTTACCAAGGACATTTAACTAGACCTTAATTCTACTGAGGATTTGAGACTTTGATGCATGCTTTACTCATTTGAATGTTCTCGTGGAAACCAGTAGCCAAAGCTATGATGCCAAAAGAGACGTTTCGGGCGGCTTTGATACTTGTTGGCTGCCGTAATGAGGGGCTGTGCATGTGACAGGGTTATGGCAGGGTTGTCGTAAGGAGTGAAGTTACATAGAGATACATATCATATCCGCACTTTGTGTAATCTGCAGGTACCACAACCAGAGAGTTACAAAGCTACTACTTGCTATACAGTATCAAGAAGTCACTTCCCCCCTGCATACTTGAAATCCACAAAAAGGAAACATCCCCCCAGATTGCTCACAGGCTGAACTGGACACCTACATGTGCACCATGCCTCTTCGTATTGTGACCCAATCATCGACCGACACCGACTAACACCGACTATGTCCCATATTTCTACATCTGGCTTGCAGTGCTTGCACCAAACGGTTCAATCTTGGGAATTGGATGACATTTGACCGATAGATTATTCCCGAACATTGTGAGGCAGCATGAATCCTCGGGTCAGTTAGCCATCTATCTAGAAGTGGAAACTAACCTTGGCTCTATCTATATGGTCATTTCCCCCTTTATGACAGACCGTATTTCACCTGAATAGTGTGAGTAGTGTACGTCGAAGATATGTTTTCCACAATTTTCTCTGGTTCAATTCACCTGCTTTACAACCCACCGTGGTTATGGCTCTTTTTTGCTATGGCAGGGCTGTGGCTGGCACGAGGCTATGTTGTCCGTGTTCGTAACGAAGCCAAAATCAAACAACACGGCGGTCGAGCACCCCAATATGGGGGATGGCTTCCATTAGGTATGCACAGCACAGGAAGAAGAACAGATATACGACCTTATACACTTTGATGAGCTACTGACAAGGCGGTGCAGGCCTGTCATTCCTTGTTGATTTCCGTCGCGCCGTGACCACCGATGAGACTCTTAAATTCTGGAACGACACTTTTATGCGTTTATGTAAAAGTCATGAAAGTCCCTACACTGCCGAAACTACAATCGCAGGCCAAAGAATTATCATCACGGCGGATCAAGAAAACGTAAAGGCGATACTCGCAACACAGTTCGATGATTTCGGGAAGGGCAAGAAGTTCAAAGACGACTGGGTTGATATGCTCGGGCACAGTATGGTTTACGCTCCTTTATTACTACTTGCTTATGATTAGCGTCATCTGTTAACACGGGTTTGGGAATCAGGCATCTTTAATTCAGATGGTCAGGCCTGGCATGAAGCCCGAACACGACTTCGGCCAGTCTTCCATCGAGAGCGCATCAGTGACCTGGAGTGCTTCGAACGGCACGTGCAAAATCTTCTTCCACTACTGGATACAGACGGTCAAACAGTGGAATTAAAAGACTTGTTTCTCAGGTTTACTTTGGATGTCTCAGCCGACTTCACGCTCGGCGTAAGTCTAGATACACTGAAGACGCCTTTGAACAGGTTTGCAGAGAGCTTTGAGCGACTCCGACACTGGAAGATACAGAGGGAGAGATCGAAGCCTTTCAAGTTTCTCGTGCCGAGAAGCAGGTATCAGGCAGATCTGGACTACATTGAATCCTTCATGGACCCGATCATCATGGAAACCGTCAACCAAATCAAAGCGGAGAAAGCTGGAGAAGCAATTCACAAGAAAGATCCCGGCTTTAACTTACTTCGCGCTTCCGCCGAGGTTTCCACCAACCGCCGCTTCCTGCGTGACGAACTGATTACCGCCTTATTTGCTGGCCGTGATAATACAGCCATGGCATTCACCTGGATGCTCTACGAGTTGGCACGGCACCCGGATGTCGTCAGGGATCTGCGTCGGGAAATCGAGGCTCAAATCGGTCTCAACAGTGAACCCGGATACAAGACTCTGAAGGATATGAAAATACTGTCCAACATAATTAACGAAACACTTCGCCTCTATCCTCCAGTTCCGCTCAACACTCGCGCTTGCCTGAAGGATACCTCACTGCCCCGAGGTGGAGGACCACTTGGGAACGATCCTATCGGCGTACTCAAAGGAACAGGTATTGTCTATTCCAATCACCTTTTGCGTCAGTATACCCTTTTCAGTTCCTTTAGTTCAACAAAATCTAACTGTCTGAAAATTCAGATATAAATCCAGAGGCATATTCCCCTATCCCGGAGGGTTTCGCTCCGGCTGATGAATGGTGTCCGGAAAGGTGGAACAATTGGTTCCCAAAACCATGGGGATTTGTGCCATTTCACGGTGGCCCTCGCTTTTGCCTCGGCCAGCAGCTGGTGTTGGTGGAGATGAGCTATACTTTGGTCCGACTTTTCCAACGTTTTAGTCGACTCGAGCTGCGGATGGATGAAGTTGGGACGGCTGAAAAGCAAGTAAACCCATGGCTCAGAAGAACAAGCGAGCCCGAGCTGGTGGAGAGGTACATGCAAAATCGACCCCGAATGGTCACTGAGATTACATTATTTCCTAGGGGAGAAGTGAGGGTGGCTTTCCTCAGGTAGTCGAGGTACTATTCACAGAGAATCAGACTTTTTACTCACATTTCTATGGCCTACTTACAGTCGATAGATAGTTTCTCATATTCACTCGACATCACACATCGAAAACCAATATGCAGATGTCTAAATAGATACACGTATTAAATCAGATATATATGTCTTCTTTTGCCGCTTTTTAGATCCGAACTATCCAAATAATATTGATCTCTATTTCTAAGTCAAAAGCAGTATCAAAAACAGAGTAAACATCTTCTATTAACGTACATGACAATGGAGTGGACAAACAAACAAGTGAGTGTTACGCTGAGAATTTATACTGGCTTACATTCGACTAAGAATAAATCGCCCTCCGTTTAATCATTCCTATCATCCATCTTCTTCCATTCAAAGATTGGTTGAGCTTTCTTTCCCTGAAGAATAGGAATGAATTAATCAGTTTGATGCACTCAAAAGTTGTTGCCTTTCGAATTGAGAACCTACCTGCATAATAAACGATGGGGGTGTCAGTTTCAAGACCTCACCCTCCAGTCTCACGACTCTCTCTTGTCTATCGCCTAGCCAGTTTGGGAAAGAACAAAGGTCCACGTTGATATATATCAATGTTTCGTCACCTCTGGCTTCAACATCAAACGTGCCAGCATAAGCCAAGGAGTGCCGAGTTGCATCCGCCAGCTCCTCTGCAGTGCCGTCCAGTAAATTGTTGCTTTCCCACTTGATGGCCCCAGGTCTCATGAGTTGCGTGGAGACGTATCCATCAGGAGAGAACATGATGATACCATTTGCATCCTTCCCAATGGTGTACAGAACATTTGGTTCAACATCTGGGCTGTCATAAAGCTCTGTTCGGCTGGAAATAAGAGACCATGAGCCAATAAGCTTATTACGGACCTCTTGAATTTGTGTCATGGTAGTGTTGTGGGGGAAGATTTCTATTAAAAGTTCGGAAGTAAGGAAAGGAGTCTTCCCACGCGTGAGAACGTTGTCTAGTATACACGAGACGTCTTTGTATTGTATTCTAGCATCTCAAAAGAATGCATGAAATGTTTGGTATCCACTTCGCGGACGATAAAGAGTCTTGGCTGCGATACACCGGTAAATCGCTTACCTTAGCTGGCAACCAATCTGACCATTACACCGACTAACACCGACTAACACCGACTCGATGATTTCTAAGCACCTTACCTTCAGTCGTGGTGTCCAGTGATAACGACAGATTTACGAAGGCAGCGGAAGTCAGAACTCAAAAGGTTCTGGAAGGTAAGAGATGACAAGAACAGTCAATGCAGCTCGTGATCTTGCCAAATAGGGGATGGAACCACAAACTTAAAATTTTCGACTGAGGCTATTGATTGGCGGGCGGAAGCTTATCGGAATGTTTATTTCTGTCAACTCGTAACCCCATGTCTTCACCGAAATAAGGTACTTATGAGATGGAACGAAACTCCATATCGACGTTGATAAGTGACAATTTGTCTTGCTTCCTTATCTTGATCTTGAATTAACACTCCCTTCAGTCAGACCTTCAGACATGTTTACACCTCATTTGTCAGAGAATCTTACCGAGACTCGACACATAGTGTGGATCATTATTGCTGGTATTGTTATTCTTGTCTTCTCAGGCGCAGTCCAAGCAGCTCTGTTGCCATCGTCCTCACAGCTCCCCAAGAGTATACCGGTCTTCGGAGTTGAACCAAACCAATGGTTTTTCCCCAAAGTGCGCGCGCGCTGGCGCAACACTCTGGGGCTGAAGACCACCCTGGCGTCCATGTACAAGTCCCAGAAGCATACCTACACGATCCTACCCGTACTTGGACTTGGTGATCTTGTTTTTCTACCTATTCAAGAAACACAATGGCTTGCCGACCAGCCCAATTCGGCCGTCAATGCCCACGAACTCTTCGCAGACTTTTTAGAGACAGACCACACTATTCCCGGATCTAAGCTTGCACATGACAGCCTACATGTGCATCTGATTTCGACAAAACTGACGCGGGAGACGGGGAATTTGATTCCAATCATGTACGATGAAACTCGTTGCAGCGTTGACGAGCTGTGGGGATTAGACAGTGACAAATGGAAGGAGATCGACGCGATGCCGACGGTGCAGCACATGATTGCCCAAGTTGTTGGTCGCGTGTTTTTCGGAGCTCCATTGTGCCGAAACAAAAGACTGCAAGATTCAAGCCTTGCGTTCACTCAGGAGGTCCCGCTGTCTGCCATGTTGCTCCGGCTGACATGGAAGCCACTACGACCATTGTTGGCCCCAATCCTGACAATCCCGAATAGGGTACACCTGACACAGTTCTGTGGGATCTTGAAGACAGAGCTGTCACGCCGGCTGTCTCTTTACGACTTACGCCAAAAGGGCCACGAAACAAATATTGAAGAGCCCAACGACTTTCTTCAGTGGTCCATTCAACAAGCCAAGATGCTAGATGATCCACAACATTCCCAACCCTACGCACTTGCTCGTCGTCTGATGGTAGTCAATTTCTCCAGCATCCACACTAGCTCCCTCGTTATTATGAATGCTCTCAATGATATCACCAAGAGCCCGGAGCATATTGACGAGCTTGTACGTGAGATTACCGAGGTCCTCGCCCGCCACGACGGGTGTTGGAGCAGGGGTGCCGTTGCCGATATGACGAAATTGGATTCCGCTATGCGCGAGTCTCAACGACTGAACAACGGCAACTTCATCACAGTCGTCCGCAAAGTGGTCCAACTAGATGGCATCACCACTCCCACTGGGTTACATCTTCCTTATGGCACTATTCTGGGCGTTCCTGGTTACGGTATGCATCACGACGAGGACATCTACCCCAATCCGAATGACTACAATCCATTCCGTTTCAGCGAGATAGGTGGTGGCCAGTCGGAGAAGTCTTCGGGAAGAAGAACTAGGCATAGTTGGGTTACAACCAGTCCCGAGTATACGCCATTCGGCCACGGTCGATACGCGTGTCCGGGCCGTTTCTTTGCTTCAACAGAGCTTAAGATTTTACTGGCATACTTGATCTTTAACTACGATATTCTGCCGTTGGCCCCACCGCCACAAAACTTATGGCGAGTGGCATCTCAGGTCGCTGGGCTAAAACCTCGCTTCCGAGTTCGTCGAAAGAAGAGTGGGTGAAAGTATTTAACTACATGCTGCATATTTGGGACTCGTTTGGTTTGATATGAGCAGTGCAGCGAGACAGGATGATTGGCAATATGTACTTATACCAAATGTTAGACATCTTTACATTATGTACTGCACCACCGGGGACATGTAATTATGAAGTGATGTGGGTAGGAAGTGACTTTAGATCCATTCAGGAACGATTTATTCCAGGTCTCCTTCGGAGTACGTGTTAACTTTGCAGTCTAGTGCTTGACTCACTTAAGTGATTCACTAGGAGGCCACTCAAAAGATTACCCTATAGTGTGTATTTTTCTAATTGTAAAACTAAGAAACATAACATATACATAAATTCACTTTAACAATTTAGATACCACTGTCTCTTATATAGTTTTATACCTATACGTTAGGGAGTTATAAAATATGCTATAACTATTTTATGTCATTACAGCACTATGGTCTTTTGTAAAGCCTCTAGCTTCGTCTGTTGTCCGAGAACTGGTTTGGGGGGCTGACATGTTAAGTTTCAGTTTGACAAGAGTGACGTAAATTGTGAATGCAAATAATGGGACAGATGCCGATGTTACCCCATTCGATGGCCTGGTAATCACGGCAGAACGCCAAAAACATAGCATTGAGTACTAACGTTCTGTCCGAGTTGAACAAAGTAACGACATCAAGTCACAAAGTTAAGAATAACAGAAATCTGTTAGTTAAGTAGATGAGACAAGTGGAATTCACTACTTAAAGGAACTATCTTGAAGATAAATAAAGGAAAATAAAAAGAAATTCATCCAAGAATGAAAAGAATGTAAGTACTAAGGATCATAACCGTTCCTTAGTATGAGTAAGGGCTAGCGCCCAAAAGGGCAGATGGTGCAAAGTCAGCCGCAGCAGCGTTCAGGGAGCCAAAGCGCTCAAAGATTGCAGCCATAGAGTTATGCGCTGGCTGCAGGCCTCCATCTACCCAGCCTCCAAGGAATGACGTGCAGTCACTGTTGATCAAGACCCGAGAGCTCGAAGTATCATTGAGCTTTTGGTAGTCGTAGAACATGGAAGAGATGAGCTTGTCCTGCCCTGGGAGACCAAGGGAGAATGCACCGTAGGAGTACTGATCGAGAGGCCAGTGGACGAGGTAAACGTCATCATCGGTGACGGGGTCGAGGTAGTCGGCGTAGTTGGGGTAGCTACTATCGCGCATAATACGGGAGATTTGCTCTTTGAGGATAGAGAGTAGCTTGTGAGGGTCTTGGATGGCCAAGATGGTCTGGGAGAGATCCTCCCATGCATACGTGAGAAGGACCATGCCATAGTCTGGGTGTCCGTAGTCAAGCGTGTAAGCCTGAGGAAGGTCTGTGTCAGACAGAATGACGCGAGGGAAATCAGAAGGCTGATCACTCCAGAACTTCTTTGTGCGGATGAAAAGCTTGGAAGAAGCAGTCATGTGCAGATCAGTGATACCACGGTTGACAGCAGTTGACATGATGGGCTCATTGGTCGTTTCCGAGACATCTGCCAAGGCAAAGTTCATGGCTCGGCTGGACGTACCAACAACAGCCAAGTCATACTGGGACTGGTCAGCGGTGGAATTACCGTCATCAGAAGATGGCGTCTCCTGGATAACAACATAATCAACATCACCACCGCCACCACTGGTGATCTTGGCAACAGTGTCAAATTTAGTCTTCAGGCCAAGATCAGTAGCCTTCTGCCAGATGGCTTTGGCCAACTCCCGGATGCCAGTCGCTTGGAGACCATCATCAGTCATCTTGGCAAAGATGGCCTGGTCAGACTCGAGGCCGTTGACGATAAGACGAAAGATAGAGTTGAATCCAGCAGAATAGACGGCCCCAAAGCCACCTGAACCAACACCGAGGGTTCCGAAGCGCTCAAAGTCATCTTCGGTCCAGACCTGTCCACCCGGAACATCCCACTCGTGCTTCTCTCCAAAGATACGCTGGAGTGCAGTGTAGAAACTGTCGTTGCCAAACTCATCAAGGTACTTTTGCCATTCTGGGATGACCTGGTTGCGCGTGTCGACGTCGGATGAACTGAGCCACTTAGTGAGCTGTGTGGCCGCAGTGATCGACTGAGAACCACCGGTCAAGCCCTTGGAAATCAGGGCGCCCCAGCCGTTACTAACTTTCTCGAAGCCCTTAACAGTGACGTTTTGGCTGATCCAAGATGAAGGAGTCTCTTGGTAGAAGAAGACGACGGTGGGGACTTTGCCTGGATCAGGAAAGTTCTGAATGAAAGTGTAGTTGAACTCATTTGCGTAGTAGTACAGAAGGTCCTCAGAAGGGGGGAAGCGCATCGCTCCCATCTCGGCAACGTTAACGCCGTCAGGAGTTTGGATAGTTCGGAGACGGCCGCCAACATTATCCGTGGCTTCGATCAGGGTGACATCAGCCCCAGCCTTGACAAGGTTGAAAGCGAGAACCACGTTGGTGATGCCACCGCCAACAAGAGCGATGGAGAAGTTAGAGGGCAGAGTTCCAAGCGGCTGATCGATATCACCCGCAGCCTGGTTCCAAGCCGAGTACACGATCTGAGGTGTATCGACCCAGGCTTGGGGACGGACCTTTTGCTCGCCGATCGTGGAAGACTGCCTTTTAGCAAAGTGAGAATGGGAGACTGGCTTGGAGTGAGGGATAGTACGATCCTTTTTGGAACGCTTATGAGAGTCTCGCTTATTGAAGTTGAAGAAGCGCATGATGAAGGATTGGAGAAGGTCGGTTGAGAGATTGTAGATGAGTTTAAAGTGAGTGAATGGATGAAAATGATGGCTCGAAAAGGAGGTGGCATCACGCTGCCTTTATAGCTAATCATTAATATTTATCTATCAGTAAATATCTATCGGCAACGTAGTTTGCTAAACCACCATCAAGTCGTCCCCGAAACTCTGCGCCTCAACTGCCGAGAATGACCATGAGCTCTCTTCCGCAAGTTTGTCTTACAACGACTCAGGACCTACTGACTGTGGCAAGTATCCTTTGCCGGATGAAATCTTCCGCATTGAGTGAATGATCAATCCATATTTACATACATTCCTTTCACTGTGAGAAGATATGGCAGTGGCCATTACTCAATAATAACGTGAAACTCCCAGGCGTGGTGGATATCAACGACATTATTGATGCAGAGTGGAAAGCTTCTTGGCAGTCGAGAGCTTGCCCAAATGACCTGTCAGTTGTCGTTAGGACCGGATCGCCAGGGCCGCCTTCTGCAGCCGCCTCTTCTGGGCGATGGGACGATTCTAACGAACGATACCCCTGACCTCAGAGTAGAGAGAGTCCTGGGCGTGTCGTCTTGATGCCCAATGGATGACAAGGAGCTACATGAGTGGAGTCACATCGGAAGTCAGAAGAGAGTAATATCTTGTCAAGTTCGACTCTAAGCGTGAATTTCCATATGATGTCGACCAAGTTCTATTGCCCAGCCGCTACTATTGAGCCACGATACAGAAACCAACCAAGTAATACCAACTACCAATACTCCTACGGTAGCAAAGTGTCATATCGGAAAGTGGGAGCTACGCGGATAGTCAACATTACCAAGGCAGAAACACAAAGTCTGAAAATGGAAGTATTAATTCAAGGTTCGGTATATAATGACATGGGTTGTCGACAATCTGAGCTGGAGTAACAGGATTATCTCCCTAGTCTCTCTTACTCAATGATTATATATCAAGCTCGTCTATTGACTTTGGACAATTTCCTATTCGGCCGGCACGCCGGAATCATTACCCTTGTATCGCTCCTGTATTAGCGAGCGGGCCGATGCAAGGGCGAGAGAAAAGTTAAACAACCGCCGAACATCCATATTGAACTCACAGACATTTCCATTTCAAGAAGGTGATATCGCAGGCTGGAAATGAGAGGAATGACACTGGACCCTTGAAACGAACTTGGATTCTAAATAGAGGTCAATTTGGACAGCGATGTCGGCCCCACTATGTCAAATTGGAAGTGGAGGTATGTGATTTGCCGGTAATTTGTGGATTACATGTCACTCATTCTTATTCAGTGGATAGCTTAGTTCCTTACATACATACTCCATCCGTCGAGGTTCTGGAACGCGGGAGAAAATGGAGAAGAGTCGTAATGAACTGTCAACGTCGGCTGTCATCCATAATGTCACCTTCGGAAGTTCGGAGTCGTGCCGGATTGCCATCCTCCAATCGGGTGAAGCCTATTAGAACAACATGATCTGATGCTAGGTCTTCGTACTAGCGTTACAAAACTTACAATCTTCTATGCTGGGGTTCTATTCGTGGACCAATGTGTCTAACTACCCTCTCTATTGCACATATGCTCTCGTACAACCTTGTGATGGATGACATCCTTTGAGGCATCGCGCTCATAGGAGAAACCGATTTCCTCCGTTGTGTGAAATTGTGATGAGGAGAGGCAGGGTGTAGCTAGCCGAGAGAAAAGAGGAAAGAATACAGAATCCTATTGGCTGGGATAGTATTATCACAGTGAGAGGAAAAAGAGAAACGATACTCATATAATAAAAAAACAATTATTTAAACTGAGTAACTTCAGCTCAAAGA
Source organism: Fusarium sporotrichioides (assembly GCA_019054645.1). Lineage (NCBI taxonomy): Eukaryota > Fungi > Ascomycota > Sordariomycetes > Hypocreales > Nectriaceae > Fusarium > Fusarium sporotrichioides. Next base: position 35,296 of record JAHKNS010000004.1, read on the forward strand.
TACTGCTATCATTCCAGAGCAAGTTCGACGTCATGAATCCCAAGTACACTCTTGCAATGCTTTGGCCAGCGGCCATTGCAGCCCTCACCACTTCCAATTCTTCATCTTCTTCAATTCTCTTGGATAACCAAGACCAGATCTTTTCAGTTGATGACTCGCAGTATCTCGCAGTCACCTCTGATGTCCTTTCCTCAGTTTCATACTCCTCAGATCCTGCCCAGGGGCCCGTTACCTACATCTCCGGTCTGCTCTCTAGTACTACTGCTGATGAGCTTGAAGACGTTATCAAGAGCTCGTTGGAGCAGGATGATGTTTTCTCTGAGAACTTCCTCGAGACCATTATTGTCAGTGCAGCCGAGGAAGGTGATCTTGACTCTTCTGTCGTGAGCTACTTCGAAAGCCTCAAAGCCACTGTCATCTACGGAGGAGAAGACGGCCCGAGTCTCTGCGGCAACTCTACCTTGACTCCATGCCCCATGTTTGGCCTTGCAGACGGCGATAAGCTCAGTCTGAGCAAGGTCTTCCGCTTGTATGTCGACACCTACAGAACATTTTATGTTGGCACATATGAAGCGGGAGATGGCTATCGCACTTTGTCCTACTCCAACTCGGAATGGCGCGCTTCATCTATACCTGTTCCCTCAAGACTGTACAGCATCGAGGATGGCAGACCTCTTGCTCGAAAGCGAGTTGGTGTGAAAGATATCTACGATCTGGAAGGCATACAGACAACAGCTGGTAGCTTAGCGTACGCTTCGCTTCACCCAAAGGCTGATACAACCGCTCCAGCACTCCAGCGCATCATTGACCAGGGCGGCATAGTTGTTGGCAAGCAGAAGACCGCCCAGTTTGCCTCACCACAAAGCCCTTGGGACTGGAACGACGCGTTCTACCCTCGCAATCCGCGTGGCGATACCTTCCTGACCTGCTCTGCATCCTCGGCTGGAAGTGCCTGTTCTATTGCTGCGTATGACTGGCTTGACTTTGCTGTTGGTACTGACACCGGCAAGTCTATCAGAGAACCTGCTGCCGTCGCTGGCATTTTCGGCAACAGACCATCCCAAGGCATGATTGCCATGGATAACATCGTCACCAACGCTTTCAACTGTGATACAGCTGGCGTGTTCGCACGCGATCCCGTTGCTTGGGCCAAGTTCGCAAAGGCTTGGTACGACCCTTCTCTGCACCAAGACACGTCGATCAATGGGCTGCCTACGTTGTCAGTTCCTGATGCCCAGACATTCCCAAAGCGTTTTCTCTACCCTGTTGATCATCTGCCAATGCAGAACCCAGCTGCTGAAGCTATCCTGCAAACGTTCTTGGGAGATGTGACAGATGCTGTTGGCGTCAGTGTCGACAAGATCAACTTGACGCAGACCATCGAAGAGACCCTCGACCGCCCGCTGCAGGGCATGCTTGATGATCTGACTGTCCTCTGGACTCATGACTTGATCACCGAGACGGCCGAGCCACTGATCTCCAACTATAGCCCCGGGTTCCCTCCTATCGATGAGCCATACCGATCATTCTTCCGCAATGCAGTAGTAGACGACAGCAGCTACAAGTCTGCCATGGCAAACCGCACTCGCGATGCAGCTGTTTGGCACAAACAAGTCCTCTTCTCAACCAACAGCTCCTGCTCCGAGTCCATCTTACTTTATGATATTGGCACAGGTGGTCTCCCGTCTTTTCGCGAGCAAGACCTGAATGACTCCCCAGGAGCTGCATCACCTATCGATCCCCGAGGTCCCAAAGCGGTATCGACTATCTCATCTTACTTTGGGGACGTTGATATCACGGTTCCCATTGGCCAGGTCTCCTACCAGAGCAACGTCACGTTCCAGGAGGAGATGATGCCAGTCACTGTTAACATGGTTGCTAAGAGAGGATGCGACTTTGTGCTGTTCAACCTTATCAACAAGCTAGTATCTAAAGGGGTCTTGAGTTCGGTAGATACTGGAAAGCAGCCTTTCCAAGAGTAGACGGGAAGGATAGTAGCCAGTGCTACATTGGAGAGTTGGCATATAGACAAGAATTTTCATTTCTCTCCATGATGTTGTTCCTTCAGTACAATAAAGATGAAAACGTCCACTTTCAGTGAAAATGAGTGAATCTATAGAGATGTAGGGGCTCCTCGCTAGATATATTTAGAGCGCAGTAACAAAATGCATGGAGATCTAGAGGATACTCCTGGCAGCTCTGTTATATAATAATAATCCTATCAAATGTATCTAGACTAAAGTGAAAGCCATATTCCTTTGTTTTACAGATAGTTTCTGCACTCAAGGGGATTGGAGATTCTTGGCCCCACTGCCATGCATCTACTTTCAGTTCATCCTCCTTGATAGCAGCGGGATTCTCCTTTACCAGGACACAAAAGCCTACCCGTTGGTATGTTTGAGCCTGTATGCGTTTCAAAATCATACTACCGCGCTGTGACCACCATTTGCCAAGTGATTCCATCACCGGGGCACAATAAACCTCATCGCCTTCACAGAGATTCTCATCTTCGAGCTTACAATCAGGCATGCAGTGTTGAACTTCGGTTCCATCCTCGACCTTGTCAATAGTCTAGCGAGGTATTTCGTTAAAACGTTGATAATTCGGGGAAGGGCTAGGGGATATCTTTGCCCTGATCAACTTGACGCTGATCTCAAGTCGGCAGTCCTCGCCTACTTCGCCAGTTGGATCAATTGTCTTCGGCTTGCAATAAACATTGTGCAAGACACAAACAATTCTATAGGGTCCAGCCCTCATCCATTCTGAATGAACAGATCTCGACCAGGTCCGGCATTCGAAATCATCTCATGTTAAGTCGATAGAGGCCCAGGACCACAAAGGGGCTCGGAATTCGTTATGCCGGTAGCCCACCGCGAGCTTGGCAGGTGTGAGTATCGTAGGGACAATGTACCAGCAGAGGTCGTGAAATAACGAGCCTTTCCACAGGCCGGCGAGATAAGTGTCTCTTGTCGCCTTACTGTATATCTGAGCGATTCCAGAGAGTGCAGGCAGCTTATCGCTTGGCACTGAAAGTTTCCTTTGTACGTAAGACTTGACAATAGTTGCCCACCACTTGACGGTGTTGAAATCCCGCTGGTACTGTTCCGGAAGTCCTTGCGCCACCTTCCCTAACAGTTCACGAAAGCTTCTATGTGCCCCGCTAGGTTCATTGATGTATGCACACTCGCAGGTATGCAGTTCTCGACATCTCCAGGTAATATCATGTTCGCCAAAGTGTAATACCCTCGCAGGAAGAATGTGTTCTTGCAATATCCAACCCCGGGTATCAATTTCTAGCGGCCAAACTCCATGTCCTAGGACACAAGATCTTGCATAAAAGCCAGTAGTTTTTCCGTTGTCGCCAGTGATATCTACTGGTAGACATCGAGGTGGAGTATTGTTGCAGAATATCCCGCTATCCATGCTTGTAGAGGTATCAGCAGAAATAGTGAAATATGAACCCTCATATACATATGCCATAGCTGAATTCTGCTCTGCAAAATCAAGCTTAGTTGTCGTACGTTTTGCTTTTGTTAAAGAATGATGTTGTTGTAGGATACATAGTGTATCTATCCATAAGTACCGGATATTGAGGCATCGGCAAATGATAATCGCGTGTTGAAATGTCTGAGGTATAGTTTTCCAAGGGATATTTTCTTTGTAGCTTTCTATCGATGTAACAGTGCTAATCAATCGCCGAAATTTCGGATCGCCCCAACGATGGTTTAGGGCCACATATGGATACGTCAATCCTTTGGCTTCCACAAGACGGATTTTATCTTGCTCGCTGATGTCAAAGAGTCTCTTGGGAAGCTTCAAGGATTTTCTAGGGCTGCAGTTATGTGTTTCTAGACACTGACGAAGCCACAGGTTCGCTTTTTGGAATTTGTAATCAGAGTCCAGATGACCGAAGAGGAATTCGGAGGGAAATGTATAACCACCAATCGTGGCTTGCTGTTCCTCAGCTGCGCTCTGAAAGATATCGACTTCGACCTTCCACTTGCTCATGACGCCTCTTGAACCTGTAACTATGCTCAGGCAGCCGGCTGACAACGAACAGGCTGGCCAGCGCTCCTTCTCATGGTTGAGGTAGATATTGGCGTCTCTTAGAACATCTAAACGTTGGTCTGGCGATGATTTAGATTTCCACATTCCTGTTAGCCCATACTTGGCGGTTGCTACCAGTACTTCCGCAAACATCGCACAAACGCGACATGGGGGGCTTTGTGAAGCACTGGATTGTAATTCATGAAGCTTTACGGAGGACTCATTGCCTTTTTCGCAGCTACAGGGGCCCAAAGAACCCCGGGTGCTCCGTGATGCCATGATTGTTGAATGGCCCGTGGAACACTGGAAGGTGAAGGAATATCGTAGTCCAACTCCGGGTCAGAGTAAGAAAAAGCTTCAGTATGAAAAGATCAAAGCATGCAATTGCCTAATTTTTGTAAGACAGATAGAAGGGATGAGGGTAAGTGTAAATACAGAGATAAATTCCCTCACTTAATAGTCAGTGCCTCTTTATCACTTCAAACTTTGCCATGTGATATACATAACGTCTGCATGATATATGCATTAAGGCCTATTTGCCCCACTGCGGAGGATCAAGAACCAATCGCTATAATGTTTCACTTTCTAATACCTATATGTAGTACTTTTGTTTTTCGCTAAGAATAACTCTTTTAGTCTGGTTGACTGTTTTGGGGGTTTTGCCTGCTTATATCAGCTTTTCCTATTGTAATTAATAGATTCAATAATAAGCTCACTGGTGTTTAATGCTAGAAAAAGGGAATTAAATATCTCTGATTTCGCTCGGTATTCATTAAGCTATATTATACTAGGTCATTAAAGCTGCCGTCTAGATCAATTAATAGGACTAGACAGGTACCCGAGTTCTCAATATAGAGTAGGCTCAGAGTCACAGACAAACACAGCCTTACCAATGTAACACTGTGGTGACGGAGTGCGTTACCTGGGCGCGAAAGCGTTTCATCTGATTGGCCGAGGTGTCCTGCCCTGCTCTAGCCGCGCGATATCACGAACGGTTCTGATGTGATCTTGTTTATCTTGAACAACTTCCAATATCTACTTCCTTTTCCTAACTGAGAGCCAACAACCTTTGCTAAGAATAAATTAACGGCGCAGAACTACTACTGGAGCCAAAGGAGAGGTGCGCGGCCCATCAGAATAGAAAAAGCTCAAGCAACGTTTACTGACACCTGGCAATGCTAGAAGGCATCCTACCACTTCTATACTGCTGACCTGCTGTTTCAAGAGAGTCCTGTAAGATGCAGATATTAAAAAGGCTACTGCATAGGAGACGCCTTAAGAAGAACGACCAGATATCTACTCAGATGGCCACTGGAACATCTCCAATCACAACCAGTCCTCCGCCTCTCTGTCTCTCCACGCTTGAGAGACTGCCCTTTGAGATCCGTAGCGGTATACTACTTGCAATAGATACCATCAAAGACCTATCTGCCTTGGTTCATGCATCACCTACCTTTCATCAACAGTATTTACTAGACAGAGCATCTTTGTTATACAATTGCTTGCGACTCGAATTGGGCAACGTCTTGCTTGATGCCTACATTGCCGAACAATGCATTATGCCTGATTTCCGTGTCAAGCGGTCTCGCCATACGGTATTTGCTCTTCATTGAGGAATATAAAGCTCAGCGACTAGTCAACGTTGATGCTCTGGCTCTTATTGAGCAGGAGTGGAGGACGTATTATAACAGGGTCAATGATGAAGGGGAGCCGGAAGATCCGAGAGACGACATCATCACTTATACCTAAAACATGGAAGATCATTGGAAAGCGACCCCATGTCTTGGGGTTGACGACACGTATATCATTGGCAAGTCGAGAAGAGAGTGTAAGATGCAAAGAGTCCTATTGCCGGGAGTAACACTATGCAATTGGGCTTACATGAAGTCAATTAATTTAATTAGAACAACTAAGAACTTAATATAGCTCGGATATTTTGCTTTCTCAGGGTCCAGCTCCAATACGGACTACTGCGCCGTCTTCTGGACCAATATCTTAGCAACCGCTGAGGAGACTTGAAATGTAAAATTCAACGTAGAGAATATGCTCTCTTATTATTTAATTATCAAGAGTATATACTTTATACTAGTATCAAATTCCTTTTTTTTATAAGATGTCTATGTTCTAGACGCTTGAATCCCCTTCTTGAAGTTTGACTAGTTCTGGGTTGCTGTCTTCCAATGAGGCACCCTAATTGGCCCAGCTCTTAATCACGTGAAATTATGCTCGATTGAACAAAACAGCTCATCGAGATCCGCTCTTTTAGATAGAAAAAACAAGGCTCGTTAAATCCTCTTCGGCATGCTCTATTTTGGGATAATAGCTGCTGATCACAGTTGCTATGTAAGCTGATTATCCCACCCTTCCCATATTTAGTGCATGAACAGTCTTAAACCACCGCCGTCGGCCTCGGAGGATAAGCCTTGAGGTATGCCTGGTGCCTAATCTGACCCCCGCCCTCCCAGTTCAGTTGCCATAACTCTTGGCAGCTTGATATTCAAAATCTCTCGCTGGTGCATTCTGCTTTGATTCATTTTGAATCGAACTTACTGTAAGGAGACATCTCAAACTCATGAAAGAGTAGTCTTTTCGCTCTCACTTGAGTAAGTCTGGTGTCTTTTCCCCACAGCATAATCAACGAAACCACCGCGACAAGCTAGACTAATTAACGCCATCGCTCGGTCATATCTCCGGTTCACCAAGCCCACAATCATGACCGACAAACGTCTTGAGGACATAGAGGCCAGTAAGTCCCCGTGATAAGAGTCTGGCGAGCACCTCTGTGGAAAGGCGCATGCAATATCAAAGAGCATATAGTTGACTTTGTTCCACGCACGAAGCTCAGATTAAGTCCAACTACAATGAGATCACTGAAAGCTTTGATGCTATGGCCCTTGATAGTATTCTTCTGCGCGGAGTCTTTGCATATGGCTTCGAGAATCCCTCTACTGTCCAGCGGCTTGCTATCATGCCTATGATTAATGGTAATAACACCTTTCTGAATTCGCCACGCCGATAAGGGAAGCAAGCATGCTTTACGACGAATATAGTACTCACCGCATTTCTCCGCAGGCTACGATGTTATCGCTCAGGCGCAGTCTGGCACCGGAAAAACCATCGCTTTCTCTATCGCCATTCTCCAGAGAATCAACCCCAGCGTGAGGGCATGTCAGGCTCTGGTCCTTACACCAACGCGTGAGCTAGCGCAGCAGATTCATAATGACATGGTTGCCATCGGTGGCTTTATGGATATTCAGTCCCACACCTGCAAGGGGCCGGCCCGAGAAGATATGAAGGCGCTCGAGGATGGCCCGCAGGTTGTCATCGGAACCCCCGGCCGTATCCAGAACATGATCCGGGGTGGCGTCCTTCGCACCGACAACACGAAGATGCTTGTGCTCGACGAAGCCGACGAAGTGCTGGCCCGCGGTTTCACTGAGCAGATCCACGATATCATCTCGTTACTACCGCAGTCCGCTCAGGTTATTCTCGTCTCTGCTACTATGTCGCAAGATCTCCTCGCGATTAGTACCAAGTTTATGCGCGACCCCGTCCATATTGTTGTTAAGAACGACGAGCCCCCCCTGGTGGGTATTAAGCAATTTTACATCGCTGTTGATGAAGAGGACTTCAAGCTAGATGTGCTTTCCCAGATGTATAAGGCTATGGGAATTTTCCAAACCATTATCTTCTGCAGTACTCGCAGAAAGCTTGAGTGGCTTACTGATAAGCTTACCAGTCGCGACTTAACTATCTCCGCTATGCATGGTGATATGGATGCAATCCAGCGCTGTGGAATTATGGATGGCTTTCGCTCTGGCTCTTCTCGTATCCTTATCGCCACTGACCTCCTCGCCCGTGGCATTGACGTCCAACAGATATCGCTTGTTATTAACTTCGACCTTCCGTCAGACCCCGAGAAGTATATGTACCGCGTCGGAAGGGGTGGCAAATCCGGCAGGAAGGGCGTGACCATTAGCTTGGTTACCGCTAACGATATGTGCACGTTGCGCAAAATTGAGCAGTTCTACAGCACTCAATTTGAGGAGATGCCCGTGAACGAGGCCGGTGAGCTTACTCGTATCTACAATTATACGTCCTTTAATATTAATTTGTTGCAAAATGCTTTAAGATTCAGATGTACTCTATCATATAGTTTCCTCTGAGGTTATCTGAATCTATTAGCTGTGTTTAGGCGGCGGTAGGGCTGGCTGTATACTTAAATGTTCTAATCTACCCTCTATTATGAACGTTTTACAAACAGTAGACTAAGCTTTTAACTGAGAATTTAACTGAAGACTTTATCTAATAAGCCTAGTTTAGTATATCTATTAGACCTTGCGATTTCTGCCTGTCCAGTGCATCCGATCTAATAATATAAGGATCCTAAAACTCACTATATTAGAATACCTGCATATCACTCAACTGTATTAGGCCATAATATAACCTATATAATTTTATCAGTTTAATTTACAGGAGCCCTTAATTGAACTGTTAGTGATATATAAGTGTTATAGATGTAATATTTGTTTAATCTCTATGTCTTAAACTGTAAATGCCCTATTGCAGCTATAGAGGTTTAGTGCTAAGCGTTATTACTCTATAAGAATAGGAATAGGCTATAAAGCCTTTTAGATTCTATTAAATGCATTTTCCGAAAGTATACCCATAACATAAGATTTAGCTTTAGTAAATCTCTCAATATGCTCGACGTTAAAAACAGATACAATTTAGTTATCTGTAAGATTTGATATCTTATCACCTAATAGATACATAATATGCACTAACTGTAGATTATGGAGTCCTTATCTCAGCCTTTAGAGAGCCTCCTGCCATAGGCCTGTTCTAATATAAACTAAAAACAGTAAAAGCTGTGACTTACGGCCAAGAACTTCAGTTATCGCCCCAAGCTCCCTAGTAGTCAGAGATCTCAGTCAGATAGATTAAGCTAAAGCTAGAGTCCAAAGGCCACGTAAATCTAATGCTAATTGAAGTTAGAGCAGCAAGTACAGACTTAAGACTGAGGCTATACCAAAACTCACCAAGATTTATATTAGCATATATAATGCATCTAGCATTAAAGAATACACCCAGATATTAATTGACAATATCCATCTCACTTACTATCCTAATAGTAATGTTTTCTCCTCAATCAGTAATCTATAGACCATATCTGCTTCTACATTAAGGCTGAAAGTTAAACTGTATAAGATCAAAGCTTTTAATAGCCTCTAATAATTTTTCCTTATTATCTTTACTAAGTTGCATTGCCATATAGTCTAGTGCAGCTAATACATATATTAATAGGTGGTTAAACATAAATAAGTTAACTGCATCTAGAGCGACTAGAATCTTAATAAGTAATCTGATTAGAACTCCAAGCCAGACATATTCATTCGGTTAAATCTAGCATGCTTCTTCCCACAGTATCGGTTGAGAAAAGACTTGGATTAAGTTATTAGCTTGGGCGGATATATCTTGCTTGCCAATTAGATTGAACTTATATCCTAAATCATAGTTATTTTTAAGGATGCCATCGTGAAGTATAATATGCCGAAGGTTCAGAAGGTTTTTTAGGATTCTAGCCACTTTAATTGTAAAGGCACTATTGCTATGCTAGAGTACTTATAAGTTATATTTCTCTCTATATATATTATAAGCCCAGTATAATATGATCTCTGGACAAGTTGCCTTCTAGAAGATATATCTATTAGAACATTTAGTTAAGTAGACAGTTTCATTATAATTCTTTTTAGTGTTATAAATAAATTGATATATTAACTCCTTAAAGGTGATATAACCAGTTAAGCTGTTATCAATTAACTTATCTATAATATGAACTTATTGCTCCCATTCAGAACAAATAGCTAAAATAAAGTTATTAAGACTTACTGCAATCTATAGATAGTAGAAATGTAGCTGTAAATTGATCTTATATATACCTTCTGTAATTTTAGGATTGTAAAGCACTTATTGAAATAGCTTAATACTTTCTAGGCAGCTGAAATTGAGACTGGCATAGCGGCAAATAGGGTAGTTATTATATAGCAAGCTAAACCTCTAACAGGTTAATCTTAGGTTAGAGATATTAGGTCTCTTTTGCTTTTGCTTTATGCTTCTGTATAGCTTAAAGATTGCAAGTAATATTTCGTTAGATAACTTAAGCAGACCTAACGTATTGTAAGGAAAGCCAGTCATTATGCTTTACATATTAGTTAAACCAGCTAAATGTTTTAGCAGTTATTATAGAGGAGTATTGCTTGATTTTATTAGAAATGGCATGCTACTTGTTCCATAGCAGGGACATTCTTATACAAGACGGCCTATCATTAGACAGAATTAGTAGTAGGAGTGGCTAAACTAGGGTCCCCTGTGAATGTCTAATTAGATAAAGGTTATTGAAGGTTATCCTAGTCATTCAAGCCAAAGACCAAAGTCTAACATTATACTATACATACAGCTTTAATTTAAGAAAATGTAGGGCATGAAAAGCAACTGGTTATAGATAGCTAGCTTATAAGAAAGCTGTAGGGTAATTATAGACCTAGATTGTGACCTTGATTATATAATTGTAGATTCCCAGGCGCAAGCTACTCCCAAGCTACTCCCAAGCTAAACCATTAGTGGTGTGATTAACTTAAGACTGAGACCGAATAGCCAAAGTCAATGCCTTACAGCAAGCAACTGCATGATTTAGATTATATCACTTAAGGTCTATTATTCGCTGCAGACATTAAGCTCTAATTATAACCAAGTTAAGCTATGCTATATCAGTATTAAGACAGTCTTATTTAGGAACTGAGATAAGATAGCTAGAAGCAACAGTTATGACCTTATGATACTGTCTAGCTTCTAAGAGGAGAAACTGAATCCACTAATAACTTACAACAGCTTTAAAAAAGTCAATATTTCCAAGAAGAAATAAAGAAGACAATTGAATACACTTATCTTCTATAGTTATAGTATCTTATTCTTTGCTTTTAATATTACTATGAAGTCTTCAGTTGCTATTGGTCTTCTACTATCAGCCGCCTATATTGGCTTTGGCTTTCTCATAAGTCTTATCTGCCCAGTCTTTACATAAACATAGCACCGCAGTCCCTCTGTCTATATGTTATTGCTAAAAACGGTGGCAAGGCAATCCGCATCGGTAGTAAAGTTAACTGGTTCCTTGTGATAGGTAACTCTTTTAGTGGCGCATTCTTGTTTATCCTGACAAACAGTCCCTACAATACAGCCCTTAATGTTATGCCATATATACATAAAAAGCATTATAAAAACTTCTACTGCTCCAAGGGCCAGTCTCTGATTTGGGCTAAGTCTAATACCACCAGATCCAGCAACTTAGATAAAGAGGGTTGCCTATTTGCCTAGGGCGATTATGCCGCTATACCTCCTAATACCATTTACACCTTCAAGTTTATCAATCCTAATACAGAATGGCTGGTAGTTTTAATCCTAGGTGGCACCCTTAAGGAACTCCTTGCCATCATCAAAGATGGCATCTACCCCTCGCCAATTGGCTCTAAGTATAACACAGATCCAGCAATTGTAAACAAGACCGAAAGAAATCCTGCTATCCTTAAGTCCTTGCTTGGCGCATTAGAAACCTTTAATAACTACCCCTAACTAGACTTTACCCCCAGGCGCGACTTTGTTAATGGGATTATAGAATCTGGCAATTGGCATAATGGCAGCAATACTCTTTTAGGAGACTTAAAGATGCCTAACTTTATTGCCAACAATTTTAGCCCCAAGTTCCTCAACAAGGAGGACAGAGTCTTCAAAATCATTACCTCTCTTATAACCGGTAATTAAATGGATGACTAATTTACTATAGGGACCATTACTTTAAGCAAGCTACTTCTAAATCAAACTGCCATAAAAGCCACAGTAAAGTACACTACTGCCCTACACCTTCAAGAGGGAGTTCTCACTGTTAAGGTTAACCAATATGAAATAGCCCAACTTATAGACGGCGACCTTATTTTTCTACCGCAAGGAACAACATTTCGGTTTTTTGCTTTTAATTTCTATATATTATTAGAAGACCTAATAGATTAGATTATAAGCTACTTTAAAACAGCAAACTGTAGGAGTTTGCGAGCTATCCTTAATATTCTAGTAATAAGTAAATAAGTAGATATAGTTACTTTCTTCAAAGTCAGCTTGTTAAATAGTAGTGGCTAAGGGATTTGGCTGATAAGCAAGATGTTTGGAGAACTGAGGCGGGGCCCAGGGGAGAATTAGGTCCAGGGTATAATAGCTAGGGGTCTTTAAGGGGGGTTCCTATTAAACCGAAAATATAAGACCAGAATCATGCATATTGTACTAAGAAGTACAGACTACTATTTTTAATACAGCAGGTTCAACAGTATATTACACTACTTAGTTATTAGTGTTAGCCTTTCAATCACATGCTTTCGATTTATAATCACAATAGAGCCAGTTTGAGATAACTCTACAATCTTCTCCTCAGGGTATTACCAAAAAAGGCAGCTTTTTATCATCACAAGAAGCAATTCTTAGTATCACCCTTTCTTACTTAAACTGACTACCTAATATAATAACTTATGCAGTATTTATAAAGGAAGGTAAATATACCCCTATAACTTTATATAAGCTTTTTAGTTTTATATAGAAATTAACTGATAGAGTGGATATATAAAGCTAATTATATAACTAAATAAAAGAATACATAAAGATATCTAGGTTGCATTTTTATATTTTAAGATAGTAAAAATGCTTTATGCTATAGATACCTTATTAATAAAGGAATAATTAATAGCCTACTTAATACTAAAAAGCCTATAGTATATATTACTAATATATTATTATAGCTTACAGCTAGATAATAGTAAGATATAAATATGAAAGAATTTAAATGCTATTATGGCCTTAAGACTGACTGACTTCCTCTATACTGATAGTAAAGAAGAATATATTATATAGTAATACATTATTTATAGGGATTAGTTTACTAACTAAATAGATCTTAAATGTAGCTCTTTAAGCTATATCTTATTAATAGAGCCTGACCTGCCTGCAATATCTATTTATAGCAATACACCTAATTCTGCCTAAAGCGTTCTCTATTTATCTATATACCAAGCCTGACCTATAATAATTATACTTTAAAGTCTATATTTTACTGTTAATAGAGAGTATCTACCTATTAAAGAGAAAGTTAGTTTATAAAATACTATATACTTTTATAACAAGAATATTAATATAAAGCCTTAATATAGATTATACTTTCCTATATTATATTATCTAGTAATTATTAACTATATACTTACTGCAGTATCCTCTTTATTACAATCCCTGCGTTTTACATTATATATAACCTACAATTTTCAATCTATTAAATATAGTTACTTCCACACACCCGAATCACTCAGTAACCACTCTACTATAATCACCTTAAACACTACGCTTACAAACAGTAACTATTGCGGTTACTATTAACTACAGTTACTTCAGACGTAACCATTCTATATATATATATATATTCTCTTAGCACTAGATAGAACTTAGCTTACTAGCTATTAATAAAATATCTTTACTTAAATACGCCTAATACGCTTTATTTACTATTAAGAGACATAACACTTCGCAACGCTTAGTATCCACGCCTTACGTACCTGCTAATATAAACCTAGAACGGTCTAGTTTATCCCTTAGGAATCACAACCGTCACACTCTTTATAGCGCTAATTGCAGACAGGATAAGCTATAGACAGGTATTTACCGTCTTCAGAAGGTTATACCTATTCTGCGCAGACAAAGACCTGAAAACCGGCACAGCTAATAGCACATCTTTCGACAACCACAATGAACGATAAAGACACTAGGGCGAATCACCTGATAAACTGACTGCCAGGCTAATAGGTCTGAGCTACCAATACCGCTAACAGACTGACGTCAATAAGATATCATAATAGGGTTAGGCATGTAGGAAGACACTGAGAAGCTCGGACAGCGTGTTGCTCTGACCCAGACTGTAGTCGAGATTAGCTTAACATTTGGGAATTCCTCGTTCCGCATCCCGTCAACACTCACGTCCATAATGCCTTGAATGACTACCAATCCGAACTCTGCTGTAATGCCTTGCAACCCTTTACTAAAGTCATACGAGCCTTAGTAAGGAAATAAACTGGATCGTTTAGCGATCCGGTTAGGGATCTGCCTAGATTAGATAAAAGAACTCTGCGAAAGTTCCTATTATTATTGAGTATTAGGCCTAGCCTATTGCAGTAAGAATATCAACTACACTGCAGTAAAATAAACAAGTCTTATGTATATCCTTCCTCCTCCGCTTTATACCTCTCAATCTCATTCTGGGTCCATTTCCACAACTTGTCCGCCAGTTCTTCATCCCTGGTCCACTTGCTACCACAGCCTGTAACCCCAATAGGCTCATAATACTCTCCAGTCTTTATATCTTTCCCCGTCGCAGCCCATAGCTGGGTCAGCGCTCCAGTAGCGACGTCAACGCCGATGACTCCCCTCACAACAGTTAAAGCGATTCTCAGTAGAACGCTCTTGCTGGCTGATTCGTTGCCTAAGTTCGTCTTCACTATGCCGGGGTGAACAGAGGCCACTTTGATTTGGGGATACCGCTTGGCGAACTCCCGTGCATAAAGAATATTCGCCAATTTGCTCTGTCCATATCGAGCGCGGGTGGTGATGCTATTGGCTTCCGTTTTCAGGGTCTCCCATAAAATGCCTTCGCTTGGTGCCATGTTGTGGGCTTCGGACGAAAGTATGACAACGCGGACGTCGGAGTCTGGCAGGGCGGCTGTGCTGACAAGAGTAGGCAGCAGTAACTTGGCAAGTAGGGCATGCCCCATATGGTTGGTACCAAACTGGATTCCCGTAGCCGTCTTCTGTTACTCCAGAAGGCGTAATCATAATGCCGGCGTTTAACAACAGGATGTCCAGGCGCGACGATTGCTTTCTGAAGGTAGTTGCGGCCTCGGAGACAGATGCAAATGATCCTAGGTCCATATGGAGGAACTTGATCGACACCGAATTAGGTATCTGCTTCTGGATGTCGTCAATGGCCGTCTGTGCTCTCTCGGCATTTCGGGCGCCCATCCAGATCTCAGCAGGCTCTTTCTTTGCTAGTTGTAAGATGGATTCTTTACCGAGTCCATTACTGCCTCCTGTGACCAAAATCACCTTGCCCATCAATGCCGCAATATCCGTATCAGGACTGAAGTTGATGCTGGTGCTCCCGCCAAACATATTCTCGCCTTATCAGTCGAGGTGTTATGAGTATGAATAAAGGGAAGCCCTTGGTTCTAGTCTGATAGGCCATCAGGGCGTAGGGTGTACTATAAGGGGAACGAGTTACCATGCTCCTATCAGGTGGAGGGTGATGTCTCGTATTCGAAAATAGATGTATGATGGTATGATTCTGTGGTGCTTGGTTTGCAGCTCCTTCGGTAAATATGCTCTCAGCGGAGTTTTGATATCAATGTGGTATCGTGTCAAACTTCAATGACGATGTTGCGGACTTTCGGTGACTTTTTAGCACTCCATCAAAGCGTTGTACACTGTCGGGCGAAGAATTACGCCGGTCCGTGCGGTCAACCGGAAACGTCAAGACTCCGAGGCAATAAGACATTGCTAGGGGTGGGAAAGCTAATGTAGCGAGACGGACATGTCATCGAGGTACCATGGAGAGTCACCGAGAAGGAAATATAAATTCTACTTCTGCTTGACGATGGTTCTTTCTTTATCCAGTCAGTGCACCAGCCACTTTCTACACTTTATTGCACATTTTCATCATCTTCTGGACTCATGGAGCTCCCGAAGACAACGAGACGATGGGTACTGCCATCTCTTGATGGCCCGACGTCCTTGAAGCTTGAATCTGTCGATCTCGTTCCTCCGGCACCCAACCAGGTTGTCGTCAAGAGTGAGCCTAACCCCCTCCATGGGATTGAAAGTAGCCAAGAGCGCATCATAATTAATCTTTGTCTTCTCTAGTGGCTGCTTGGAGTTTGAATTATCGTGATCTTGCATGCTCACAGGTATGACAACTGACATTGTTGTTCAAGTATCTTAAACACATGCTGAAAATTGCCCGTTCAATGTCGCTAGGGTTTGTATCCAGTACCGTTTCCGATGCCTTTCGTTCCACTCTCGGATGGTGCTGGGGTGGTCGCTGCCATTGGAGAGCGAGTGAAGAATCTGCTACCGGGAGAGAAAGTGTTTACAGTTTTCAAGCCCATGTGGCGTTCCGGCCGTTTGCAGCGAGAGTTTGAGATTTCCAATCTTGCAAGCCCCGATGTACCAGGCGTCCTTTCAGAGTACGTCGTGCTTGACCAGGAATATTGGGCCCCCACGCCTAGTAACTTGACCTTTATCGAAGCGAGTACACTACCCATAGCCGGGGTCACCGCATGGAACGCTCTATATGGCCTGTGTGATTATCAGCCTCAACCAGGCCAATGCGTCTTGACTGAGGGCACGGGTGGTGTGAGCATTTTTAGTCTGCAGGTTAAGAGTGCCTCAAATCCCACCCAGTTGTCCTATGCTTACGCAAGGCTCATTCTAGTTTGCGAAAGCTGGAGGAGCGAAGGTCATCGCCACTACGTCATCCACGAGGAAGGGCGATATGTTGTTAGGGCTAGGGGCTGACCACGTCGTCAATTACAAGGAGGAGACGGACTGGGCTGACGCTGTCAAGAGTGTGACCCCTGGAAACAAGGGCGTAGATCTCGTTGTGGACGTTGTTGGCGGTAATACCACGACTCAGGTGGGTACCCTCACTCTTCCATCTTGACTCTTCCCCCGAGAACATGAGCAGTGCCGATCGTATGAATGCTTATTGTGAATTAGGCACTGAAAGCTGTAAAGTCAGATGGGCTGGTGGCAATCGTGGGTTTTATCGCTGGCCTCGCGGAGCAACAACCTTCGACTGTTGATGTCTTTTTTAATATGGCTACGTGCCGCGCTATCCACTGCGGAAGCCTGGAACATTTACTGCAAATGAAGGCGGCTATTGAGCAACACAACATTAAACCATATGTTGATCGTGTTTTCAAGTTTGAAGACGCACCTGTCGCATATGAATACATGAGCGAACAGAAATTTATTGGAAAGATCTGTATCTCGATGGCATAAAGCAACTGGGGAATTTAAATGCTATAGGAGGATAGAATTTAAAGGGTGTCACGGGTCCAGCGCGGTATATAAGTAAATAGGGAACGCTTTAGGCAGAATTAAGTCTATTACTATAGATAGATAGGTATTATAGGTAAGTTAGGTTCTATTAGTCAGCATGATGGGGTTCAATGGAAAAAGAATCCAATTCGTGGCGCATCAAATGCTGAGGCGCATCAAGTGCTTTGAAATCCTCCATGTTGATAAGATCGACTGTCCCATTTGCAAGACAACTCTGCATCTTCTCTGTCCGTTCTGCAGCATTACCAAGCACAAGCCTAGCCTCGGTTTCTTTTAGAATGCCTGAAATGCGCTGCTTCAGATGCGGAAAGTCCAAAGGCAACAAGCCAGCACCCATTTTCCATATGGCCACTATGATGACAATGGCGCTTGCCGCTTTGATACAGCAAAAAGGGACAATGTCAAACCTACAAAGCAACATGGATATCAAGGGCCCAAGAATGCTCGTTGGTCCGCTGTTGCCAGGCAACACCTCATGATCAGAACGAGCAGAGCCAAAGCAAACCGTTGGTTTGTTGGTGTACTTCTTCAAGACCAAAGCCTATGCATCTTCCATAAATATGGCATGTGTCACACCAAGCTGCCGACAGAATTGGCTTAGCTGTTTTGCGTCGTCGAAGGGGACAATTGGACCTTGATAGGCAGAGGTGGGCCTTCCTACAGATCGAACAACTCACCGAATTGGATTCTCCTGGTGCGATCAAGGATAGACTCGGGAAGCTGCCCCGAGGCCTCACAGAAGCATAACACGAGTTGTACGCAAAGGCGACATCGTGTGACAAAATCTATTTGCAGCGAGCTGTAAGATGGGTCATGTATATCGATCCCGAGACCTTCCAGAACACAACAATGGAATCTTTAACACCAGAAAGCCTTTTTTCAACCATCACGTCTATCAAGTCTATGAAGTCTGGCCTCGGTGATCCAGTTGAGGTTTAGGTCGCCATTGGTGGTTGGACGTTTTCCAACAACCATACAGAGTCTCTACTGTAAAGCTCTAAGCGGCGTCCTGCTATATACACCTATACCTCTTAAGTCCATCTTTCTAGAGGCTCTACCTGAGGATTCTAGCATTAAGTACGATCTGCAAATTCTTAGAGGCTTCACCGGTAGCGGTGCTGAGACAACCTACAAAAATACTAACAACAATCCAACTTTTGCACCATTTGGCATTATCCCGATCGCAGGCCCTAAAGATGCTGTCTCTTCCATCTCCAAGCGTGACGACTCTTACATAGAGGTTGTCGACTGCTCTGGCATCACTTTATCAGGAAGTCAATCTGTGTCGATATTTTGCTCAAACGACAGCGACGAGAGTAACAGTAACGACATGCTTAAGGGTAGGCTGGAGGGGACGGTCCTCTGGATGCCAGACAATTGTAGTCCAGCGACATACATTATTGCACGATCTCTAGAAGTTTTAGAAGACACGTCTCTTCCTGGTCACCTCGTTAAGAGAAAACCCGATAATAGGGAGGTACTGGGCCTTGTATTCCATTACGACTTCAAGCAAGTCAAACGGTGAGACGAGAAGATCTACATGCGAGTAGACTGGTCGTGAGTAAAAGCACAACCTACTTATCATTTACCTGCTTAGTATATGCTAGAAACGCTGCCGGTTATTGGGATGAGATCGTTGCGGCCAGCCTAGACGAGAACAGCAAGCGTTCGTTGGACCCTCGTCACCTTGGTCAACGGAGACTGATAAGCGCTTCTTCTCGGATGATAGCGCCGAGTGGTCTAGGAGTAAGTTGATACCATGATGACATAAAAGGTACCAATCCTCTAATACAGTCGCAGAGTTCGAGAGTTTACGAGATTTACGTTTCTGGACTGATTTCTCCTCGCCTGCGATAACAGTCCTTATTAACGATGAGGTCAAGTGTGATGACGGCGGCTTCCTGCAGATCGAAGCCAAGACCAAGAGCAAAGTCTACGCCAAGTTCGGGTTTACCATGATTAGCACGCTCTATCCTTTCAACTTTGACAGTGTCTACGGTTTCCTCGACACCTGGTATGATATTGATGTTGAAGTCAGCGTCACCGGCTTTTCAGGGCTGAACATCAATTAGCAACCGAAAACAGGAGAGGATACAGAGAAACAGGACATGGCGTCCATGCAACCTGGCCTCGTGAACCTGGTTCCCAACTTTAACATCTATTTCGGCCTTGAAGCCGACGATGGCGAGTTTACTGCGTAAGTTCAGGCTGATCTATCGAGACATGAGGTAATCACTAACCAGATTAGGGACTTCAAAACCAAGTTTAGCATCAAGTCAGATCCAGATAGCAACAGAGGATGGGTCCGACGTATCTTTCCTTCGACAGTTGGCAAGTCCTCGGGAGCAGCACTTCTCGACAGCACCCATTTCCAAGGCGGACTCAAGACTACTAAGGGATCTGCCGAGATCTCAATCAGGCCTTAGTTCAACATTGGCCTGGAAGTCGAGGCCACTGGTGCAAGCGACTTGAAGCGAGACGTCGGTAACCTCGAACCTCGGCAAGGCGTCTCGGGCGCTAAGTACGACATCTCACTCTACTTGCCAGTTGCACTCATCCTCCAATCCAAGGGGTTGTACAAGGAGAACAAGGCTCTTCATTACGGCATTTACGCGACTGCTGGCGATGCATTCGGCAACTGGGGTTCGGAGCCAACAAACGGTGAACTGATGGGCAAAGCCTCGAACCCAACTTTGGTTCACCGAGTAGACGAAAGCCCGAGAACGCCAATGTCTATAGACTCGAGTGAGCAGGGACTGTTTGGTCCAAAGAATCTCACTTGTCCCAAGGAGAGCGACACGTGCCCGGATTTCGACTGTGACGTCGACCTTTGTGCCACAGGGGACTATCAATGCGACGAGGAGACCTTTAGCATCCGGCCACGATCTCAGGGTTCAGCAAGCCGCAAACGTTCACTCGAAATTTCTACCAAGCGGTCACAGCATGTCCACCTCCACCAAGGTCATTCGAGATCGCATGTTCGCCATGAGCCTGTTGGCCATGGGCATGTTGAACGGGAGGAGGAGAGCCATAACCCGGATGAGTGAGTGTCAATGAAGGCCACTATACATGACTGAAGCTAATTGATCGTCAGGCTCGATGACAGTGATGCCCGACCGAATCTCTTTCCGAGAAACAAGGGACGCGATGGAATGTGTCTGAACAAAGAGACCGGGAACCAGAACCGTGTAACATACCGTTCTCTTGATTGGCCGAAATCTAAAGACTTCGCATATGATGACGAGTGCTGGGAAAGGGCCTACAACAACGTCCCTTACAAGACGTGTACCCAAGGCAAGGTGTCCGAAGTTACAATCGCAGATAGCGATGATGTAAAGAAAGGCGAAGACCCTGATTACTGTGGTAGGTTTTGGTCTTTTCTTTTCCAATCCTTCTCCCTTTCGTTTTTGCACATTAAACGCATCAACTGCTAATTACGTTGAGCACATCGTGGAGCTCCAAACTATGGGTTTGTTCTTGAAGGACGTTCGATACAATACCCTACCAGATGGTACCAAATCGAATCTGCCGCAGATATATTGCGACTTCATTCTGTCTCTTAAGAAAGAGGTTCTTGACAACGTTTCGGAACTTGAAGGACTGGCCAAGGAGGATAACTACGTACCCCTTTACCGCATCATGTGGGCTCACGGGACACCTGAAAACCACAAGCGCTTCGTATTTCTCGAAGCCGGAATCAAAGGGGCTAAAGCGAGTGTAAGTTGACCCAGGAGCCACTCGATAACTGTTGCTGACAATTTGCAGTACTGGCAAGGATCTCTTGACGGAATACCCGCAAAGGAGATCGAAGACGAGACGGACAAGGCATTGATGAAGATTCGTCACACACTGAACGTATTCTCTTACCTTTCCAACACGACTGTCAACACAAACTTTGCCGAGATCTGCAACTTGATCCGCACCGAGTTTGGTCGAGCAGAAGCAGCCTGGGTCAAAAAAGGCAACAAGGCCAGCGGTATCGTTAAGTACTGGGACGCTTGCATTCGCAGTCACCAGAAGGCGATGGCTGCCAGAGGTATCAAGTTCATCGACGATCAGGTTGATACCCTCGAGAAATACTGGTACGATAAGTTGGTGTCGAATGATGATTGCGACAGAAAGAGGGCTGCCGATGTTTTGCAGAAGGTCTCGACGCTAAAACGCCAGAAGCCTCTGGTGGCTGTCGATCTAAGCAGATTGTATTAAGGTCTGGGTTGAGTTATAAAACATGTATTTAGTTGTTTACCTTTTTGCAAAATATGTTTCATCGAATCTCTTCTTTGCATTTGGTATCTCGGTATAATTTCATCTGAAACGTTTCTCAAGTCCTACATAGCCCCCATCTAACCAAGTTGAATTGTGATTTGTTAACGCATATCCCGATAACGGTCCAGGGGGAACATGTCCTCAAGGTCGGCGTAGTCATGTATCTTGGCGCAGATCAGCGGCAAGTCAAGAAGAGGACAGATATCTGTCCCCGTATAATGCCTTCCCCGGATACTATACCCTGCCTCTTCTGGGTATCTCCGTTTGCGGTCCACCAGCTTGACAGAGATATGTTTCAAAGTTTTAGAGTCCTCATCTAGATTTTCAGGGAAAGCAATGCTCGCAAGACTGTCGATTGTCTGCTCATCAAGTACAACGCAAAAGTCGTAGCGTTTAGGCCCTCTAGGTCTGTTGAGGTTATCTTTAAAGACCCTTTGGCTCTGTCTCTCCCAGTTCATTTCAGCGGGAAACAGCCGGAGAAAGCGGACGTAGGCATTGAACTCCTCTCTGACACGGTCGTCGGAGGCATTTTCCAATAGATCTCTATCTTTGATGACTTTGATTTCAAGACGCTTGAATGCCTCTGTTGCAAATGCCCCAGACCGAGGGCATCGGAGGAAATAACGATGAATAATCTCGACTAGGTTGTTGACGGCCTGGTGGATATTTTGTGTGGCCCTGTCGGAGTAGGCTGTCACCATAACGACAGGGCCCCAGGTCGGCTCACCATCGACCTCACCGTCTTCGGTCCAATCCATTCTGACGAGTTCGCTCTCGTTGGTGAGCGACTTGAAAAGTTCTTTAGCATCATTTTCCACATCCCCTCTATTGCCAATAGAGCTGGCGTCGGGTAGCTGCTGCTCTAAAGCCTCAATCGATTGAAAATATCGATGTGTTTCGACGTCAGCGCCTGTCCCAAACGCCTGCACGGCGAAGTGACGCTCCTGGGGCACAGGCCGAGTTTCAAGAGTTGGGTCGCGTGATGGTAGGAGGACTGGTTCTCTTCTTCCGCCGCGGCCAGTCATCTTGTCAAATTGCTCATGTAAGGGTGGGAATTTATGTGAAGAAGATGGTATGAGATGTTTAGCCGAAAGTAATTGCGAGTGATATACCACTTTAAAGTAAGTTAGTGTGTTGCCTGAGGCATTATTATTTACAAGCTATGTCCGTGTACTTATTGGTTGTTGGTTGTTGGTCGGTGCTTACCTATATGTTAATATGTATTACCTAGATGAAGATACCTACAACTATAATGCAATGGCCAATTATGAGATACACTTTGCATATTGACGTCGTTTAAATTATATACTTTTAGGCTTCCTACTTGCATGGCATAATATAATTTTGATATATATATAATATCTTCATATATATAAACGATTTTATTTAACTTTTCTATCTCTTTATTGCTAACTCTTTTTCTACTTTAAATTATTAAAATAGGATTTAAGATTATTAGCAGTATAAGCCTATTATAAAGAGTCTTATAGCAATTTAAAAGTCCTTTCTTATTATAGTTTCTTTTAAAGTAGACTTATAAGGTATTTAATCTTAAAGAGGCTTATTTATAAAAAGAAGTATTAATATTAATATTAATTAAAAGTTAATTAAGTATAAATTTAAATTCACTATATATATAAAATACACTCTTCTATTAGCTAGAAAACTTATATTTATTATAAATTAAAGCTTATATTATAAGACTCACTGAGAGATACATTAAGTATCTTAATGGTTATATGGCTCAAGCTCGACGGTAAAGGTATCATCAACCCGAATACCTGCATCTTGTCCATTTACCAAGATACCCTTGTCCGAGCCCTCATCACTCAATCTCTCCCACTTGCTTTCTCCGCGATTGATATGGGTAGATGTGATCCCTTGGTCTGTGGGATTCGTGAAGCCCCGTTTTTGGCCCCGAGAACTGCTATCGCCTATTCTTCCACCACCAATGGTTATGAGGGTATTCGCGTTGGGGGTTCCGGAAGATGCTTGGGTCTCGCGTCCGAAGGCTCGCTTGTAAAGGACACGTAGGGATGGAAGTGAGGCCGCGATACATCCTATTCCTAGCTCTACACAAGAGAACAAAACAATCATGCCAATGTAATCTGCTGTCTGTTAGATGAAAGGCTCGGAGTAAAGTGACAGAGCTAAACGCACATTTAAGGTTATTGGTCGGGTCTCGGTAATGCGAGATAAACGGGGCCCGGGCGACGGTAGCAATCGATGCGCTGGAACTGGGTCAGTTGGGGCCAGTTTGGGCTCGAATAGGAGACTTTACATAGAGGCTAGAGAAAGAAGTCCAAGGACCTGCAGTTTGGCTTTGATCGACATCTGCGTTCTCCAAAGCAATATTCCAGGTAACACAACACAGCCAACATCAGTGACGATACTCGTAGCTGTATTGGTATGACTGATGCCAATCAAGGTTTCGGTGCTTGCACAAGTAGCCTTTCCTTCCGATACCAGATATGTATTCCAATTGGCTTCGACAGGTCGACAGAATGTCAAAATGCCAAAGAATGTAACGCAGAAGGATGCCCAAGTCAAAGCAAAGAGAACCCAAATGGAGTATTGCAGTATCGGCACAGCCTTGGCTGCGATTCTTCTGAGCGTTACGCAGACGGAGGTTTTGATCAGAGCGACGGCGACGACGTAGACGGTGATCCAAATGATGTAAAACTTTTGCGACTCGGCTTGCATCCACGGGTTGAGATCTTCGTCTTTCGAACCGATTCCGACTGAGACTGCGTGCACGGCGAGACCTGTATCGGCGATGTAAATTACCTGTGAAGTCAGCATCTTTAATACATAAGAATGGGCATGTTTCGTACCACGGCTCCTACAATGAGCCAGTCATCGAGTCCAAAAGTACCATCTTTCATCCGGACTATCGCCCGCAGAGTAACGGCGATTGTAGCCAGAACGACGGATGTTAGGATAATAGCGGTCATCGCCAGAGGGAAGCCCTCTAGTGTAACAGATCGTACACTCTCATCTACCATGGTGGACTATGCATTTGCGCCCTGTGAACTTGTGTCGTAGAGTTGACCTTCATGGGTTATATATACTGGTACGGATAGATGTACTGGTATGCGATGTGGCGATTACAAGCATAACAGTGCAAGGGCTATGATCTGTTTTGGTGGTCAGGTTGAAGGTTCTGCAAATACAAGGTCAGTACCACATTTCAGGAAGGGTACGGTGCAGTGTTGCCAATGGTCCAACTCACGAGAAACAATCCTTCAATCCAAGCGATGGACCATTAAAAGTTTCCATTATTCAAGCGAGTCGAGAAAAGCAACTCTCAAACAATCTTCTTCAAAAACAGCCAATAAGACAAGCTGCTCAAACCCGAAGGATTCGCGTGGAAACGTTCCTACCAAGCCTGTGCTGGAGCCTGGAAGCATTGATTCAAAAGGCGTCTCTCGTGGGTCTTTGTTCCACTGCAAGCGGGTCTTTTGCCAGAGTTGGGCTGATGGTCCGATTGACCCTTGCGTCGCGAAGAAAATGTCTTGCTTTTTCTCACCGCAGATGAGGCTGCAGATGAACATGTGTCGGCCAACAGCGATCCATATTTCCGGGAGCGAGATTCTCACATGCACGAAGCAGAGAAGAATGGCGGATCAATCGCTATCTAACTTGTCAAACGACGAATGTTTGAGTGTAACGATCTCCACTGAGATAAACACTACGAGCGTGCTAGCTCTCGAACTGAGAATATAGGGCTGTAGCTTTGCTCCAGAGAAAGAGTTTAGCAGTTGAGATCTGCGCCAGCCAAGAATCACCCGTCACTAGCCTACTGTTTTTTTCCGACGCTAAGTCGTCCTGTAATTTTGCTAAACCTTGCTTAAACAAGGCCTTTCCGTTACTCGTGCGCTTGTGATCCTACCAGTTTCCGGGTGGGCGGTCCACCACTAGAAGATGAATACCTTGAGTTGAAGGCGTTTCGCTCAAGACAATGAGAGCAGCATTCTTATAATTAATGCAACCTTCAAAAGGTTTATTGTCCATACGGAAGTAATCAGAATGCACCTCTAATAACATAATAGAATGCAGGTCTGCTGTGGTTTAATGGATTGCAGCGCTCGTGCAGGTTCGACAAAGCACATGACCCTGACTGTACTGTTACCAGGGTCAAGGATTTTCGGTTTTCGTACTCGCACCGCCTTGGCATGGCGAAGTTCCCCTATGAAATGGGCCGATATCAGCGAATCCTTCGAAAAGCTTTCCAATCTGTAGCCCTTCCTCATGTTCGATTCCCAGTTTTAAAGTAGCCATAGCACAAATACAAGGTCTGATCATTTGTTATTGGTCAATGGTACCCCGTATCTCGTGACATTGGTTCTTAATATGTCGCCTATTACTCAAGTTCGTCACAGGCTTGAGTCCGCCTCCGTAGAATTCTCTTCCTTCTTGTTCACTTCGACAAACACTGTACCAGCATGACTGATCGACGAGAAATCAATGTACGGCCCGTTGGGGTCGGGAAAGACGCCCCTGACGAGATCTTCCAGCTATCTGACCTGGATCATCTTATGCCCAAGCTCTACGTGCATATGATTGAGATTTTTGAGCTGCCACAGAATATCCCGAACGATACCATCATCAACAGACTGATCGTTGGTTTGGAGCGTGCCCTCGCAGACTATCCTATTTTAACAGGTATGCTCCTCTATATTAAACTGTCAGCAACTTACTTATGCTAGAGAATAGGAACTTTACACTTTGACAATGATACAAAGCGCATTGTGGTAAAGAGGCAAGCAGATTCCTCACTTCGTCTACACATTAAGACTGCGACAACACATGATATTCCTTCCTTCTCTGTTCTCGACAAAAACCATTTTCCCGTTCATGTTCTCGACGCGCCAAAGGTTCTACCGGATGCCTTCGTTGGTGCGCGCTTCCCTGTTCCAGGTCTTGACACATCCGTCAGTGGACCTGCAGTCGGAGGCGCACAAATCACCTTTATTGAAGGCGGAATCATCATAGGCCTTGCTATTACTCATCAGGTTTGCGATGGACCAGGCTTCGAGAACTTCTTAACGATCTGGTCAAAACATGCATCTCAAGCTGCAAGAGGAGAGTCAATCAATGGCCTCAGCGAATCGAAGGCTGAGATACCTTCCCGCGACATCTTCACGTTACAAGAGAAGCCCAAGATCACTTCCGAGGAACAAGAGAGGCTTATTGCCAAGTTTCCCACCATGAAACTTCGAGATGATCCCCCTGCTCCACCTCCTGCCGACTTCAAGATGCCAGTAGTGAAAACACGAATTTGGCACTTTCCCAAGAGCAAATTGCAAACTCTCAAAGCGCAATGCAGCGTGGGACTAGAGCCAGGGACCTGGATCTCTACCTACGATGCTATCCTATCAACAATGTGGCGTGCAACTGTGCGGGCCAAATCATCGCTGCTGAAGCCTGAACCCAACGCCCCTTCCAAAGCCGTCCATGCTGTGAATGGTCGTGGTCGTACTGGCTGGCCTATCTCAGATAAATACATCGGCACAGCGATCACCATGCCGCAATCAGAAAAGCTGACTGTTGCCGAGGTCCTCGGCGACTTGGAAACAACATTACCTGTCCTTGCTCGAAGGGTTCGGGAGAGTACCAATTCAGTCGACCCTGAGTATCTATCTGATCTTGTCAAATATGCAGCTGCTGCTCCTACCCTTCAATGGGCCGAGTTAGACATGCATTGGGTACTTGGTCTCGACTGTATGGCATTTGATTGGCACACAATGAAGTCATGTCAAAAGCACGACTTTGGATTTGGAACACCTGCGGCGTTGAGATGGCCGCATCCCAGTTTCGAGGGCTTCTTCTTCGTTCTGCCGACAAGGGCGGGAATACGGAACGCTGATGGGGATGAGGGTATTGAAGTTTGTTTCGGTCTTGAGGAGAAATGCTTTGCTGAGCTGGAGAAGGATGAGGAGTTTGCGAGGTATGCTGAGCAACGTGGACTGGGCATATGATTTATTCTATCAAGACCGATAGGGATACTGCAATGGCTCTTCTCAAGTTGATAAGAAGCTCAATCGTATTGCTGGGAACTATTTCTTGATTAGGGGTATTTTACCTTGTAACCTCATTCCTATTACATCTCTCCAGGACATAAGGCTTACAGCTCAAATGGTTATTGCACAATGTAGTATCTTCCCAGGATGATAAGTAACTATGACAGTTATATAAGTCAACTCTTTTTACCGCCTGACGTATAGAGGACATATGCAATCAATATTTCCATGCTAACGATGGACTACCGTTTGAACTGATGGACTTGTGAGCTGTAGAGTCAAGCCACTCCATATGCACTTCTCTAGTCGCCAGTCACTTTAGCAGGTAATACAGCGGAAATACTAGAGAAGCATTTCCCAGAAGATGTCCCTCCTTTCAGCTACAGACGCCACCAACAGGCTGCACGCACATCCGTCAAGTTGATAAGATAAAGGCAGATAAGATAAGCTTACCAGACCGGGGTTCCTGGGTGGGGTAGGAGACCATTACCCTATAGGTTCCCAGCAACAAACAACGTCAACAGTAAGACTGACTTAGAGACCTGAGGTAGAATACAATCTGCGATAAATAGCGTCTGTCATTTAAGTCTGAGCCTTTTTCATTTGGTCTTACCAGGACCAATCATATCTGATACCCCCAGGTCGTACAGACATCATTCAACTTTATTCAAAGTGTCATTATAACTGTTGGACTGTAGTCCGGGTCAGAGCAATTTTCAGAACTACTCTTCAATTTGTGGAAACGAACCTTTGGCCTCGACCCAGGCACTCTACCTCGGACAGAGTTACCAACCATAGATCACGAAACCTGTGGGATGGTTTTCAATTGTGACGTCGCATCCAAATCACCAATACCATATGCCCATCCGACACTATGATAGGAGCGACCTAACAGCTGCCCTTGGGCTTCTTGGGTATTTGGCAGAGAACAATCATGGACGTTATTCTCGAGCTGATCTTAGTGTGTTGAGAGCTTTGACGCCACCTGACAGCCTTGACAAGGGTTTCGGGGGCCTAGACATACCTTGCGGTAGCGCTTCAGGGTAACGAGTTGTCTCTGACCTCATGTATCAACCCTCAATTATATGAAGCATTGAACCAGTAGTATAGTACCAAATTATTGCTGGAAATTATATATATATTTGTCTTTATAATTGGATTTTAAATTGTGTTAATGCTTTTATTCCTTCTTTCTTTTTCTTATGCGTTCCTATGCATTTTTTCTACCCGTCACACAGCTATGCTTGCAAGGTAGTAGTAAAGTTGATAGCTCGGGTGAATAGTTACTACGTAGATCAGAACCGGCAAAGTCGCTCATTTTACTATAGTAGTTAACAAAAAGGAGGATATTTCGCGTTGAGATGTCGCCCCATATTACGCCTCGGCTGTTGAAAAACTGTAGGGTCTCCGCAAGTTCGATTTCTTTACTACTACCCTATTAATTTTACAGCCATTATATGCCGCTAGATGAAAAAAAGGAAAAAGAAGAGCCTAGGGATTAGGCACTAAAATCGGCTGCATCGGGTATAGCTCTGGCTTGCATCGCTTGTGCGAGATACGCCGTTCTTATCGATTGGATTAGGGCGTGGTAAAATCCTGCCGAGCTAATTCATTTAAGTCGATGTTTTCAATAGTTTTCTGTTTAGAGGTTAAAAGGATCAATAGTTTCTTCACAGCCCCTAACTACAACTAGCCACGATGGCGTTTCTCACAGCGCTAAAGCAGCATGGTCAAATTAAGGGGCAAATGGAACTTTGTATTTATTTTGTTGTTTTCCATGATTTACAAAAAGTACTATCGTCGGTTCTTACTTCAATCACTCACTTCCAAGACTAAAACAACATGGTGGCTAAAACTTTGGTTGCTGCTGTTCTCGCAGCTTACGTTGCTGCTGGGCCTTGCAAGCCCAAAAGTCAAGCATCGGACATTTTCTCGATTTCCAGCGAGTTCACAATCGAACCCACGACTCCTGTTGAGACAGCCACCTCTGACCAAACCACCACAAAGACAACAGGAGTAGTCTCCACCTCCTCCTTCAGTACACCTGCTGGCGAGGCCATCATCCTTCAGGTTAATCCACAACGTCGCCTTGCGAAGAGGGATACCACATTCATTGGCAACAACAACCCTGCCTCTTGCGACTTTGCTACGGTATTTCGTATCGACTCCGAGCAGCTTCTGCAAGATGGGGTGCCTATTTACTACCAAAACGAAGGGTATCAAGAGCTTGCCGCTCAGGGTACGCCACCAGCTGTCGCAATTACGAGAGCCTTCTCGATCAGTGGAGGCTATCTTTCGTGGATAAACCCGGCGTTTGGAGAGGCAGGCTTTTGTCAAACCCCGTCAGACGGAAAGGTCTACATCACGTTTGGTTCAAACCCTACTGGCTGCCAGTCAGTCACGCTTACAGCGTATAAAGGTATGAGGGAGCCATCGTATCTAGGAACACAACTAACATCAGGACACAGAGAGCCAATGCCAAAACGGATACATTGTTGACCCAGAGGCTTCTAGTGCCGAAAGCACCTCGATTGGAGTAACTACTTCTGCAGGTTCCATCTCGAAGGACACCTCGTCTACCGAGGTGACTGCTCAAGAGAATACATCCGGTGAGGTCACTACATCTGACGTAGTAACTTCTCGACCTCTTGAGGAGGTTTCTTCGACTGAAGCTACCGAGACTACTCAAGAGATCACTTCAACTGAGACAACCTCTCAAGCTGCTGGAGTGACGTCTTCTGTCAAAGTCTGTGTTGATGGTCTCCGCGATCCAAACGGACGACCTGACCTACAGAGTCGTATTAGTGACTGCTCGGCCTACAACACTGTGACCGTCAGCCCATTCACCTCGTAATACCCCCCTATAGCCCATCCTGAAACCATCGCTGATGATTATAGAACTGCAACTGTTGTGAAACGTCGGGTTTATTACCAGATTCCTACTGCTTGGGCCACCCCACAGCCTAAGATAACGAAACGCGCCGATGATCCCACTGACACAACCATCTTTCCAACTATAGTCCCCTCTTACGCTACATACTGCGACTCCCCTTCGGAGTATTACGAGGCTTGCTCAGAGGCTGGAGTCACTGCTTTCACAACTACACTGCCAGAACCTGATACTACAACTACTACGTCTACATCGAATGGCTGCGGACCTTTGTCGAAATTTAAGAGGGGTGTTGAGTATCTAGGATACACCTTGTCTGAAGATTGGGATCGTGCGATATTTACTGGTGTTGTCCTACATGAAAGATTCCATGACTAGATCAGGTTATATGATCTCATAGAATACACTTAAATGATTATCTACTATATATAAAAGCGATCTCCAAGTATAACATCCTAGATAAAACGAGCGAACTTTGCATCTGTTCTAACATTAAAACCTTTCTTTCTGCCATCCAGAACCTGGCAAAACACGGTTCAAGTGCTGCGTGCGCCTGCAACAAGAAGTCACAATTCCGCCCTTGAGTCACTCCGTAGTCGACAATAGTACTAAGTTCAGAGTCATAGACTTATCGTAGTCTTGGTCGGCAGTGGTATAGAACACACCTTCATTTTCTTAGTCCCTTCCGACCTACATGCCACAAGAGGTAGCACATTTCTATTTTACAGTATCTCACATCGCTGCCCAGTCATTCAATGCTCATGAAACTTTTTATTTGTATTTGGTTTGGCGATTTGCGTTTTTGTATTATAGATCGAGTAAGAAATTGCAAATCGACTAGACTGAAGCTTGAGACTGCGACAAAG
Organism: Fusarium sporotrichioides; assembly: GCA_019054645.1. NCBI lineage: Eukaryota > Fungi > Ascomycota > Sordariomycetes > Hypocreales > Nectriaceae > Fusarium > Fusarium sporotrichioides. The sequence goes on from JAHKNS010000004.1 coordinate 66,585, forward strand.
AGCGAGCACTCTTGGAATGGTTGAATTGCTTCATATGCACCAGATGCGTCTCATCACCGTGGGCATCATATTCCACCTCGACAATTGTGTCGCAAGTAATCCCAACTGGATGCATCCTTCCGCGCGATCCCTTGACGGCCGTTGCATTTGCACTTGCACCTGACCCTCCCTCCAAAGGATATGATTTAGTACGAGGTCTGTTGGGGTCTTCGCGGCTACTATCTTGAGCACTCTTGTTGCTGCCATAGTTTATGTATTGCTTGGAGTGGCCCGTGATTCGCATAAGAAGGACGCGCATTGTGGGCATGCATGCACACCAAATGCCAACGTTGACCTCGACGGTAGACCATTTCGCCATAGCGAGGTAATCCCATGATTTATTGTTGGTCTGGCTGATGCCTGCCACAATACAGGCGTATAGACGGAAAATGCTCATGGCAGTAACGCTAGACATATATACATTAGAGATGATGCTGCTTCAAGTGAAGAAATAATAGGCATTTTGCACTTACAAGGTACCAACACTAAACATCATTCCAATGCCAACCTTCTTTTTCCAATCCAGATTTAATTTACGTAGTTGAAAAAGCGGAATGCCAAGAATCCAAAAGTCTGAGGCAATATTGATAGCACCGTTAGACCAGGCAACGCCATTGACACTCGCACACCTGCCCGTATGTTAGTACCATTAGACTAGTCAATGTTATCAACGCTCGCGTACCTGCCAGTATGTTCGCCATCCCAGCTAGTCCAAAAATGACTGATAGGTTGACATTGGAAGATGGCAACAAGAGCAAACGTTAACCCGTTAAGAGAAATAAACACCACAGCTCCCCATAGAAGCTTACGTACGCCCCTGCTTGGAAAGATGCGAAGAAAAAAGAAGAGCAAGCTAAGTTTCATAGTTGTTTGCAAAACAAAGTAAGTGAGGACAAGGAGGTAGAACCAGAGGGCAAAGGACGTTATCTGCTGGGGAGTGAGGGTCCAGATATCGGTGCCGATACCGGAAGGGGCAGCGCCAAAAGAGTTGACACACATGCAAAAGGCAGAGAGAAGCATTGTGATCATGATGAAGACGTCATCTAGGCCCATGGGGAGCTGATAGATAATCTTAGTGCCGAAGCGTAAAATGACGAATATGCCTGACATGATTCCCATCACATCATTGATGCGGGTAAAGCTGGGTCGAACGTCTCGAATGGGGGCGCCGCATAGTACCGAGGTAGCATTTTTTGTGACTGGTGATGTATGAGCAGAAGTACGTAAGAGACCGTGAGCGGGGATGATGTACATAGCGCTTCTCTAATAGTACAACTCGCCAAAATGCATTTCTCGAGTTCTTGCTGGAGAGGTTCGTTTTCGCACGTGCAATGGTAATCGTCAAGGTCACAAGTTGAGGCCATGACATTAGTCACCAGACATTTCGCCTACATAATGTCAGCGAGTTCTATGAAATCGCCAAGCAAATGTGATACATACCGCACAGTTGGGCAAAGAGCCCAGGATTGTAGAAGCCTCTTTGTCCAGAGCGGCGAAAGCTAACGGCAAAGCCATGAGGCAAGCAATAATGCCGTGGAATAGCTTCATCGTGACATGAATTTTAGTACGATGGAATATGAAGAAGTAGTACAGAAAAGAATACCCGTGTCAGGGTTACATCCAGGTATAAATAAATTCATCCATGAGTAGTTTTCACGCCAAGTGGACATACATACCTTGGCGGATATGTTCCGATTGAAGGTTCTAGAGCAAATATAAGGATGAACTACAAACACTTGACTAAAATTTGATTTCATAATGTACTGCTCAGACGACTAGCAGAATAATGGAGGGGCAATCCACCGTGTAGACTGTAGAGTGCGCTGAGTATCGCTAGTTTGTATTTGCACAGACCTGCACAGACGGATTTTCATGTTGAGGTCGGGTCAGCGCGAGTTATGACTCGTTTTTTTTTTTTTTTTTTGACTACAGCCAATACTGGGCAAGCAACCACATTCTTAGTTAGTAACAAATTGGCATATCTTTTCCCCCCCCTCTTACATACCTCGAGGGCGTGCCTAGGAAAAGTTGGATCCATGGACCTAATTAAATTCCAACTTGGGAAGTTTATGAAGGTCGACGATCATGATTACCAAACAAACAATCCCCCAGCAAATGCTTAACATACATTCCAGGCATGTATGTCTGTCAAGTATCTGGCCTGCGAGTTCACGAGCATCGCCACGATTTGGTGATGAACTGTTTCTACCGCATGATGGAACGGTTGGTGTGTTGGGGAGCCAACGTGGAACCAGAAATCTTTCCGTATAGAATTAGTAAGTCAGACCATTTCTCTTAGCCAAACACCGAGGTACGACTCGGGCCAGCAATGCGAATCGCTTTTTTAGTCTATGGATTAACTAGATGGCCGAAGTGGGAAACGTAGATCATAGGCTCCACATCTCATTCGGTTCATCGATTCCCGAAGATCGGCAGAGTTCGCAGATCCGTTGAGTGCGACCGAGCGTACAGAATCCAGCAGGAACGTAACCTTAGACCTCAATTGGCCCCGGAAGCGATGAGGAAGATCTGCGGAACCGTCTATCCCGAGATTAGATCGAAATGCGGTAGTTGTGATTTCTACATGCCGCCATCCATGTCTGAATCCAGATCTATCATTTCTTAAATTTGTGGCTGGTTGAATGAACGGGATAGACAGGCCTTGCCTCAAGGTATCGGAAGAATTGACCACTGTGAGTCTAAGACACAAAATTAGTAGGCCAGTTTATGCTGTTTAGATCAGACTTCTTGGGCGCTTTCTTTTTGTACCCCAAGACTTGAAGGCCAGTTTTCTACTACCTACTAGCCTTGTTGTCCGTTGTTGGCACTTTAATTGCCACGTGGAAACTAATAACTAGTACATGCCCTAGCGATACACAGTTTTATCTCTTAGGAAAGTGTTTCGTAGAGCCACTTTTATTTTCTAACCCCCTTTTTGTTTCGAATCTCTTTCTACTGGTGCCATTCACGACCCACCTTTAGCCACTTCACTGCAAGGCTGTTTGTTCTTGAAGCTGGTTCTTGAAGCTGGTTCTCGCCAGTAACGGATCAACAGTGGAGAGACAGCATAAACTCACGAGTTTCGCCAGCGTTAGTCTCCAGAGCCAGGGCCTCAGGCAGTCAGGGTCGAGAAAAAGGGTGGAAAGGCTTGCACTAAAAACTACCGATCTCCCACCGAGATCCTTCCGTTGCTTTACTCGACCCTCTAGTCAGGGGAGGCGGAACAGAAGCTAATTAGGCTAGCTAGATTAGGGTACCTGCGTGGCTTTAGTATCATTCTGCCTGCCAATCACGCATAACGTAGTGGACATTTCATCCTCTCGGTGATGTGTTCAGATTCTCACGGCTTGCTGTACTGTAAAAGAGGGACTGTCTGTTCAAAACTCAAGAGCTTCACCTTGCACCTCTACTGTGGCAATTATCCATTTCTAGTGAAACCTCTACGCATTGTATGAACTGCTGTAGTACTTAGAAGAGTCACTGATCGACAGCTACAGATCTAGGATTCACAGGGGATGTAGATTGTTTCCTTTGTTATTTTACCTCATGTTGAAGGAGGGGAATGAATGTTGAAGTACTATACTGCACCTAAGTTATGGTAGATGGCATACCGTTGATGTCTCATAAACTAGGTCATCCTATTGCTCCTCTTAACCCTTAATTCTTATATCCTATCTATCGCTGCCAACTGTTTTGTGATGTTTTATAGAGACGTTTCGAGAACTGGGTAATAGTTAGATAGGGTCTCAATATGACTTCAGCTTTTTTAACAATTCCAACGCTTAGATAAGTACACTGCTATCCTGTCGGTCATAAGTCGTGACACATATTACAGCCTAACGTTCATGTCCGTCCCCACGAGCGTACTTACGAGACAAATTTGTCTCAGACGATATACACCGGGATTCTGCTCTCATAGGCGTCACTCTTGTTGATGTGCAGATCCATCTTGTGGAAATCGTGTAGTTGCAACCAACACAGCATACGAAACACAAGTGTGCACCAGACTTCGTTAATTTCGTCAGACCCATACTTCCTTGGATGCTTAGAGTTCCCGTCGTTCGAAATATTGTCTGAAGCAACGGAGTCTGTTCTGGCTCTCATATGCTTGCCAAAAAGGCCGTGTTGGCTCACAATCCGGAGAACATTGACCCGTACACGAGCGAAGTACATTTGTATCAGCAAGCTTTCTCTCTCATCCGCTGATGCCGAATCAATGTCATGGATGGTGATAGGCACATCGCTCAAAGCCTCATCGACGGCGTCATTGTTGACTTTGTCGTCGGATTCGCTCTTCTCATGCAGGATACTCATGACCTCCTGGATGTGGACACGGACGACTTTTTTAACCATTGACAAACTCGGTTTGTTCATCTTTCTAATGTACTCGTCACACAGTTCGATCCCAGTACGAAGATGGTTGAGGCCGTTGACTAGAGTGGCTCCGTTTATGTCTTCGCCGAACACGTCAAGTGTTGATCCCTCGCTCCGCAAGAGCGGAAATTTCTTGTCTTTTTCCGCCCACTCGAGTATTCGATTGACTTGCTCGCTGCCCGTCAGAGACTTCTCCCGTAGGAGCCGCAACGAGGTTATGTATTCTGCCATTAGCGTCGGCAGAGAAAAAGTGCTAGGATCCCAGAAGAAAACTGTCGGATTCGGAAGCATGCGGAATACCGTATCCTTCACGTGTAGCATCTCACCAACCATGCCAAGGATCTCAAATGGAACTATTCGGTCAGCATTTGCCCGTCGACTTGGTTCAATTTAGACCAACTTACCAGCAAAGAGGTGGCTATGACGAGCCTGATCAGTGTTTTTGCGGAAGTAGTTGACCGTATTAATATCGCAACCAAAGACCACTAATGTCTTGGCTATCTCAGCGAGACTTCCAAGCTGGAGACTTTCAGCGCCTTTGGCTTCGTCTGCATATACCTTGCGATTTTGGTAGAATATCGTCGAAGCCATGCCGAAACACAACTGCTTGACGTTGTAGCTTGGTACAACGCGGTTCTTCTCAAACCACGTCGGCCCCTGCTTCTGAAAATTGAAGCATATACCAAGACCATCTGTATATGAACCATAGAGTACAAAACCGTTGCCCTGGGCGCGGTACTGGTCATTATTCAAGTCGAATTGCCTCCAATGGATACCTAACATGGCAGCAATCTCCACAATGTGGGATATCGTAGTGGTGGCATAAGGCTTTGCGAAGTCTTTGGGCATGCTGTCCCATGTACGCCTCTTTCTTTGCATACAGACGAGCAGCGAGTGGTGAGCATCGGGTTCCTGTAGCGGTAATGGGCTATCGAGTGGTGGACGAGGACCAGTTGCCTTGCGCCATTCTCCTGATTTCTTGCCCTGCCACTCGCGAGATTCCTTTTCCATCCGAACAATGGCCATGAGAAGAGCGCACCAAGTGGCCTTCTCGTTATCAGCCGTGTGTACAACCTGCTGTGTGCTCTTCTTATAATTGTCGTCATATTCCTTGACAGTATCGGTGTATTTGAAGTTGCTGTTGCTGCCATCTAACCGAATTATTTTTCTGCTTTCATCCTTGGCGAGAGCATCGTCGCCTAAAGGCCCTCTAGTGTTGCCCGGCCTCGCGACGAAGATGACAGGGGCCTCAAATTGGACCTCGAAACGAAATTCACTCCAGACCATTTGACGCCGAGCAAATTGAGACCATTTCCCTATGACGGCCTCGCCACAGGATGAGAAGCCGGTAGCAGTAGCAAGATATTGCTGGAGAGCCTGGAGGATGGCAATGACGAAGGCCAACACGGAGATTACAAGTGCAACAACCGCCACGATGAGTTCAGTGTTGTCATCGTTGCCTCCCCCGCTTGAGCCCGAGTCTGGGACAGCTGTCGAGGACATGATGAGAAAAAACGATTTTGGGACGCAGTTGTGAACTCTCGAGTATCAACGTTATCGAATATTTAAAGCCTCGAAGCGCCACTGGGTACATACGGCGATGGCTGGGAACTGCGGCTGGCTGAAATTTGCTGAGATGATCTGATTTGACACTTGAAGCGGTAAACCCTGGTCCATCACCCCTTTGATGTTACTCTACAGGGCTGATCCGGTGCGCACAGGGCTCGTGGTTGGCGGCTAAGGTCAGCATGAGCCAGTCTATCCAATCGTGGCTGCGTATTTGATACTGGAATTGCAACACCATGCTCCACTGTGGGTGCTGTGCAGGGATGATGATGGAGATGGGCTCCGTTACAGCCAAAGAAAATCACGCGTGGCGACTATCAATATTACTACAGTACGGAGTACGTCTGTGTGGTTTGATCTGCCTCCGCTCATTGTCCAGTCTAGCCAATGCCTGGAATTCTCCATCCCTCATTGAGTCTCCCGTCAATTATTACCTGTCTCCCGCCAACACCAAATTCTGCGAGCTTCTGGCGCCAGTAATGGCCTCAAAATACTTGGACCCCATATCCTCCACAGTTGTGCCACCAATTGCTTTACCCACAATATGTCCGACAAGCTCAGCGTGTGTCACGACTCCTAGTCGAATTGCATCATGCATCAAGTGAAATAAATCGTGTTGGGAAACTCCACGACGGACACGTTCTGTGGCTGCGTGAGCAATGGCACCTCAAGACTGTTTTTAACTTACTCTTCATTGCAAAATCTCTACCCTTTCGGATTTTGATGTCATATTTCTTCAGTTCTGTCTTGTCGTACCGCGTCTTGACCCCAATTTCGTGCCCGAGGCTGGCTATATTGTAGTCGAGACCACCCCGGATGCTCTGGAACTTGAAGTATCTTTCAAGAATCGGTTCTGCAAGTGAATTTTAAAGTTAGTAAGTCTTGGCATCCTTGAATCTAACTCGTCTGTACCTCGACCCTTTTCCCTTGCGGCGACTATCTCATCTTTATTCGTGACCTCAAGACCAAGATCTGCGGCTGTAACCTTGGTTTGTTGCAGTATGTCGCGGATAAAACCATCATCCTCTGTTTCTTGTAAGTTTCATGTGAATTTGGAATGGTGCTATCTCACTGTATATTATGATGCCCTTCTCAAATCGAGATTCTCCCGAGTAACAGATGAGAAAGAATACATCAACGAAACCTATGAGCCGAATCTTGCCGTCCCATCGTGAGCCATCCACAAGAATGTCCCATGGGTGAATGTCACTGATGACAAATAAGTTTACGTGATGAGGTGGAATATATTTGACATACTAGTCACATTCGAGGGTTTTGAGATTGACTGATCGGTCGAAAGCATCAAGAACACGGTGGTAGGATGCCATGGTCAGGGTGATTGTCAATGGAAGAAGTTAGCTGGAATCCAGCATTTGAAGTCTTAGAGTAGGGACCCCGTTAGTCTATTGTGAGAAATGTGTGATACCATCTTCCGTATACTTCCATCAACATCATGGGGACTTACGGGGACTTTGTGGAAGATTCGCTCTCGGACCTCTTTTTTTGCCTAACAGCTCGCGGCTCCATCAGCAGATGAAACTGTAGATCCAATCAAGAGCGGCGTGGATGGAGATCAGGTTGTTCAGCTCATGCGGGCAGCCACCAGTGAGCTCTGTCTTTACTCTTCATTGGTGTTTTGCCGGACAGTCAATATTCAGCTTTGCCAGTGTGTAGATCATTTGCTTTGACGGGACGACAACACATTGTCAGACGTGGTCGGTGTCCCGGCTGGTAGAGACATGCGTGTCAGCAAATATATTGATGACACTGCGTATTAACCGTGCGAGAAGATCAGCCAAAGCATCAAAGCCAATCAGGACCGCGCACGATTAGCTGCAACACCTCCATGAAGAGGCTACCCTTTTCGGCAAGAGGTTACAGAAGCACCTGCAATGAGCCAGTATTTTTTCCCCACAGCTACTTCTTGTTCGAAAAAGGGTGTCGTCTGAGTCGACTTGTCCGGCATGAAGATGCTAATGGTTTTGCATCAAACAACATCTTGCTGAGAAACGCGTGAATCAACCCAGCGACCATGGACAACATAACTGAAAAGATAGCGAGGGTCACTGACTTGAGCACATACACGGAAATCACACCGGAGTATCTCAAGAAGCTGTTTGATGAGATCGGCGGCAGTCCTGAGAAGCTCCGCACCATCTTGAATTTGTGGTTCATACCGGACTTTAAGCCGACCTTCATCGATCCACAGAACAATGCTTTCGGGGGGCTTCACGACATCGGTTTCATCGATTGCCCAGAAGTTGACCAAGCACCGCGACCGCTACGTCTGATAGACCTGGAAACGGGAAACATGGTTGATGCATGGAACACCAGCCCTTTAGACGTGTATTGCATGCTGTCGCATCGCTGGAAGGGCGATGAGATCACTTTGGCTCACATCAAACGAGCAAGAATGATGCACCTTGAGCGCACAAGAGACGGCTGTCGCGATGTTATGGACAGTGACATCAGCATTGTCCTCGAACAGTGCAAGCTTGATATTATCGAGCAAGAAAATATCATCTTGTCTCTACTGGGCGATAATCCCGAAGGAAGAACTGTCGATAACTTGTTGAGCATGAAGATTAATGCTGGCGATACCAAAGCCCAGCTCAATCGGGCACGACAAAATCAAGACAGAAAGAAGTCAGGCGTCGAGCGCTGTAGGATGGAAAAGGATATGTTCGATCATCTCGCCCAGCGCATCCAACAGAACATCGGTGACGGCGGAAAAGAGGTCACTGAATCCAGTCTTACCTCGTCTCCAGTCGTCGAAGAAGCGGAGCAGGAGTACGCAGATGCACAACGCGAATTTGAGGCTGCACTGAAAACGCACAAGAATGCAAACGATGAAGCCATGTTCTTAAATGGCGATCGTCGACTCGGCGATGCTGCTGACGAGATGATACGCCTCCTTCAGCGATGGAAGTCAGCTATCAAACTTGAAAGATCCATCAATGAGGCTCGCAATATCTTCAAGACAAAGCTGTACCCTAAGCAAGGGGCCTCTTACATCTGGTCCGACACCTGCTGTATCGATAAACTCAACTACGGAGAGCTATCCCAGTCACTCTCGCTTATGGGAGATTGGTACGCTAATGCGGAGTTCTGCATCGTGCATCTGGATACCGATTCGCGAGCTGATGATGCAATTCGTGACTGGAAGCTTTTCAAGGGCGAGACAGACGTGCATCAGCCAGGCATTGCCAGCTTCAGGGCTATCGAAGATAACAGCCCTGAATGGGCGAACCGTGCATGGACACTGCAAGAGCTAGTTATGAGTAAGATGGCCTTCTTCACCAATTCTCAGTGGAATCTATTAAGTCGGCCAGTGGAGAGCCTGGGATACACATATCCACTGATCCCCTTCATCGACATCTACACCACTAGTGACACAGCCTACACGTTCTCAGAAGGCTTCACTAGCGAGGTCAGAGCAAACATTCTAAGGTTTATCGTAGACTCCGAGGCCATCAAGTCACATCTGGACAACAGTGATGTTTTTGTTGCTGACGACAATCAAGATGAGAGTGCTTCAGAGAGCGTCAAGGACGCCTTGCGTCTCATATCCATTCTTCACACTTTGGGCTTCGTGTTTCCTACCGAGATAACAACAGAGACAGCTGTACCTGAGATGAGTCGCTCTGTCTATCTAGCAGCCTGGAATCTTGTCAAGGGTGGGCATGATGGGTCGAATCCGCGTGGAAAAGAGGTTTTCCAAGAGCTCAGGAACCAGATGGCCTCGCAGTTACAACCAGCAAACCTGCCACCCGAGGCGGAGGCGCAACACGTGATGAACTTTCTGTTGTTTTGTCTTGTTGAAGCAACAAAGAGTCTAGTTGTTAATGACCGGAAATTGATTGCAAAGTTTGGTCAAGTGCATCAACTTGGGTCTTGGAAGCTAGGGACCGCTCGCAGCGGGTTTTCCGCCGAACAAGTCCTACAACTTTCCTGCCGACGAAAGGCAACCGTACCCGTCGATCACGTCTATTCTCTCATGGGTATTCTTGGAGTGCGTTTCCAGTCGTTTCACGCCGAGGGCTATGCCAAAGCCTTGTCACGACTTCTGGATGAGGTTGTGGTCAGCCATAACGATGTCTCCGTCTTCAACTGGTCGGGTGTGGGTATGGGAAGTCCTGTTCGGGGCCGCTCCATGTATCCTGCTTTCCACACGGCCTATGGAAACGAAAAGGACCATGGTCGACGCTACAACATGATGATCTCAGCAGATGCGCAGAAGAAGCGCAAAGAAGTCATGATAGCCTACAATGGTGTTATAACTTTGCTTCGAGATACCATAGATTGTATCAAATTCAAGGATCGCCTGGACCTTCCATTTGACTGGATGGAAGAAATATGCGCGTTTATTCGGGGGTCCACTTTCGAAGTCCTTCGGCCAGAGTTGGATAACATTGGCAAGATTCTAAAGTACATCCAGATGTACTGTTCCGAACCCGCTCCAGCGCAGTCAGCTACCGAAGCGGACGAATTAATGAAGGCGAGCCCCTCACCAGTTTCCAGTGAACAGGGTGCTTTTGGCCGTACTTTCAGCAAGCAATCGCTACTGACGATCAAGCTTCAGCCTCAGATCAAAACTCCAAAACTGCCTGGCTTTGGCTTTGGCGGGATCAGTAAACCGTCATTTACGAGACATCATTCGGAACCTGTGGAGAAGGATGTTGGCCCAGAGCCATCGTCGCCCGTCCCACAAAAGCTTGCCACGCCTAAAGTACCTGAATGGGTGTCGCTAGATGATCAAGTCAAGGACTACCTGAAAAGTCTGTCATCTCCAGTTACAGACATCCAAGAACGCTGTCATCTACCGAGAAAAATCCAGCAGCTCGATTCCAAGACTCTTGAGCCAGAGGCTGCGGCCGAAAGTCAGGGCGTAACAACGAGTGGCCTGAATGTTGCCGATGGTCTAAGTTGTCCCAACCCTATTATTATCAATAGCTCTGGAATTGAAGGTATCTTCGACATACAACGCATTGTTGTCACTATGATTGACAGGGAAAAACTCTTGAGGCAGGTGACGCGAGCGACTAGTCCAAAGCAGAAGATTTCAGGATGGTGCATTATCAGTACGGGATTCGCCAGCGTTGTTGTCAACTTCGCCTGCGAGCAACACATTCTCAAGACGCAGCTTGACATTGAGCAAGCCGTTCAGGATAAGATAATCAAGGAAGATCGAGCCAGTAAGCTCCACGGTGACTTGGAGATCAGAGTGGCAGCAAAATCAAAAGAGAAGGATGGCTCAGCAACGAAAGATGATCGACCTAGCGACAATCCGAACGAGGCTGACAAGAACTTGGCCACCAGTTGGAAGCCTACTGAGGAGGAGAAGGCCATTGTACGCATCATTAGTTTCATCCAGGAGCCCCAACTCCAACTCGTTGCCGGTGAATGGGTCCTGGCACGTTTCTCCGGGGCGCCAGGGGCAAAGTGGTTTTTGTGCCACCTCGAGCTCGGCTCAACTCACTCGTTCTATGGTCATCGTGTCGCAACCAGCGACATTGACTTTGACAACTCGGCCATCGAGCCCGGACTCATGAATGCTTGGAAGACCTACATGAATCGAAAAAAAAGAAAGATGTGCAACGTCCTGGACAAGTATATCAGAAGTTTGGCAAGTGCCACCAAGGGTCAGGAAAGGTTAAACAAGAGTTCGAAAATTGCGAATGAGAATTATGCAAAACTTTGGGATGCAGGTAATCAAGGTCTCGACAGAGTCATGAGTATGAGATCCGTTTCCACATCCCCTTCCTTGTCAAAGCTTCCGTTTCATGAAGAAGGAATAAAGAATGCTAAGGTCGAGGAGGATGTGGATTCTGATGACAATGAGAAATCTGGAACAGGGCTGTTTGAGGATTTACTCGATCAGGGTAAAGAAGCAGCCACTGCTTTAGGCGAGTACACTGTTCTAGCTGCGTATGAAAGGATCTGTGAGATGCAGGCCAAACATCTGGACAAGCACTTGTCTACGTCTGTCCTGAAACGAACTCCAAAGAGTCTTCAGACAGCAGTGGAGAGCGTCGATGAGAACAAGGGTTTCTTACCAGCTATGTTTCACTCTTCAAGACGCGTGCACATGTTTTGAAATGGCAACGGTAGTCCCATTGACGCACATTACTTAGACTTTTGTGTCAACTTGTCTGGCTATGCAACGAGCTGGGCTTCATTTAGCAGAGGTGGAACCGTTTTATCATAACGCTTGTCTTTTAATCGCTATCTAAGCACGTGTCTATCACTAGCCTTTTGCTTGCATTAATTATAGGTACCCACAGCCATCTTCTGTCCTTCATCAATATGACCCAAAATTAGTTCCAACAGCTATGAACTGCTGCCAGCGCTTCCATTGTCCTCCTTGTCCTTCATATGAGAATTCTCTTGCTCCAGAGCTTCATCGTTGTTCGTTGCGAACTTGCTTCGATGCCTCAATCTCTCCCCGTATCCTAAAAACAGGAATGGCGTGAAGGCAAACAGACTTGCGACTGCCGCTAAGATACTTGTTGCTACATTGCTGCCCAACCCTGTATACATCTGATGGGTGAAGAGTGGAAAGACTGCAGCAGCTAGGGTACGTGTAGTGCTTATGGAACTAACAGCGCTGGCAGCATGTTTTCCATAGCTGTCAGTTGCATACCCGAAAAGCACGTAACTAAAGTCGTTTGCACTAAATCCAATCATCACCAACCCAATCATGCTTACAGGCCAGGGAACACTGGTAACCCGCGGCGGAATGGTCCAGGCGAAAAGCCACAGGCCAATGGCAAGGGCTGGGGCGGAGATGGCAAACGACGTGATTTTAGTCTCAGGCAGGATACGTCTGTGGGTTTTTCGGTATTTCTTATATAAATAGGCGTCGTAGAAGCGCGGTAGAATGTTAAGTATCTCGCCGATCGCAATGGCAATGAATGCCAGGCTGGAGTTGTCTTCCGAGAATTCAAAGGGTGGCGCCGTGTAGACGATCGTCAGTGATTCTGTCAAGCCGTAGATAAGGCCAAACGCAATAGCGCATAGCATAGCGCAGAAGAACACTAAAGGGTCTGTTACAAGGAACTTCAAGGGTCGGAAAAGGGTGGTTTGCACGAAGGTGGACACAGTGAGTTTTCCACCCTCAGCATGGCCAGGCTGTAGGTCTTCCATGCCAGTCTCTTCACGTAATTGTTCGACAATTTTGTCCAGTAGTTGATCTGCATTCGACTCTTTCGTGAAGATGCATGCAATGGCGGTGACGCCCATAACGATTGCAGAGACGTAGTATACCCAACGCCTAGTTAATTGTTAGCTCAGCCACCACCTAAGCTTGCTTCAGGTCTCACCAGCCTATGCTCGAAGTAATGTATGTCGAATAGATAGGGCCCAGCACCAACCCTAGCATACCGGTAATGGTATATATATAGACGACCCAGATCCTATGCTCAGCATTATACATGTCATCAAAATTACCAAAGGCGACAGTTGCAGGGATCGCCGCGGCCGCTCCTTGGAAGAATCGACCAAAGTATACAGCAATTACTGATGGTACTGCGGCCACGATCACCGACGAGATACAGAAGAGGGTTGCCGCAAGTATATATGTGGTCCGTCGCCCAAATACTTCCGAGATTGGTGAGCAAAATATACCAGCTATAGTTTGGCCGAGCAGATATCTGTTGACATTATTAGTAGAAATATTGATGTCATGATATGTTACGAATCTTACATGGATACAAAAGCAAAATAGGCCAGCGTTCTGCTTATACCATACTCCTCTCGTGCCGAAGTTGCAGTAGCTGTCTGTAATATTGTTAGCAAGTATGCAACTGTAGCAGTACTACACTGACCCCAGAGGAGCTAATTGCCGTCATATACATCTCCAGCCAGCATATAATAGCGGCAGTGTATGTCTTAGTTCCGGACTTCCAGTTCCGAGGGTGTTGTTCAGCATCTTCATCCCAGCAGATGCGATTGTCGTTGTTGACATGAACTCCTTTCCCCTTCACAGCCTTTTCGAGTGGGCCATTGGTTGCCATTGTGGCTTCCAGAGATGTTGGTCGGTGTTGTGCAATAGAGGGAAACAATTACACGATGGTGGAAGCAAAGACAGAAGCTACGTCAATGGTATCTCTTGTCGAGAAGAATAAAAGTCACCAAACCCTATGTATTCATGTTGAAAGATATCACAAAAACGAAGCCCCGAGGGATAGACAAGGTAGTAGGGACATCAGAACCCTTGCACCGGTCATCAATCCGACGTGTCATCGCAATCATGGCGGAAGCACTAAAACCGCAACCGGATTAGTGATCGATGGCCCCGGCTGGTTCCTATCCGTCCCTCCATTCCTACTTCCAATCAAATAGCGAAATATGACGTTCAAGACTTGTCCTGTTAAAAGAAGTTCATGGAGGCGATAACCTAATGTCAGCTGGTAAGCCTTGACGGGGCGGACGTGTAGCGGCCGCGGCGTCAAAGAGATTACCCTTGCGAATTTAACCGACAACACAGTCTTAGCATAGATCGATGACGCGACGTCAACTATTTTATCATCACTATTGCTCGTTCCGAGATTAACGAGATGCATGGGTGTAAGCTCTCATTTAAAAATTAGAGTAAGCTAGGTAGTGAGAGGATGCATACCTCCAGTAGCAAGACTCTTCCATCTCTATTTCAAACTATCTTATATTGAATCGGCTTGAAGCTTCCACCGTTGGATTTGCCGGCTGAACAGGCAGTAATTGCAACAATAAGGTCCATCTCCGCGACCAAGTCAATGTGATCACCGGCCTTGCTGATGGGTGGATCCACAGTGAATTTGCCTGTCTTGCCATCCACAGGCACATTCATAAAGCAGTTGAACGCGCAAGGGATACGGTCCGGTACGATGTCATATTTGCCTAGTGCCGAAGACAGATTGCCGAAACATCCGTGGTGCGGCTCCGCATGTCCATATATGATGCGAAAGGTATCTTTAGAACACGGGGTAAGTAGAAAGTCGTGGCGTCCGCAAGTGTCGTCGACAATTCTAAGCATAACATTGCTGCGGTTTGAGTATAGTGGGTGCCCAGTTGTCAGATATATGGTGTCTGCATAGTCAAAAGTGCGTCCATTGGAGATGATTTCGTCTTTGTCGTGCCGATTGAATGCCACAAGGTCAGAGACTTGACCGCCTTTTGGGTCAATGACTATCAGACGTTGGCCTTTATTGACGAGGAATGAAGTTCCTGTACGGGGCGCGAGCTCGATTATACCGTCAGGCAGTTGTCTAGTGTCCTCCATTTCTGTTGATCAAGCAGGATGAAGTGCGCCTGAGATTTATGTGAAGATTGAGTCAGATGTGTGCGAACTTCGAAGCCGTTCTAGATGCAAAATGGATATTGTGCGATGGGACAACCTTACACATCAACATAATCACCATTTTCCGGATCAATGTTGATCAGAAATGACAACGGCATTCCAAGATCGATGAATGATGCGAGGATGCAGTGTCATGACCTCATCCACTTTTCCCCAGGTTTGTCTTGAAGCCCCACATTCCAGACCCCATCTCAGACTAGGATCGAGCGTTGAAAGATCGATCTGTGTTGCGGGAAGACTAGTAAGTGCAACCACACAAATGACCACAGGGTATACGCCAATGTCACTATGTAAGGAGAGTTGCAGTGTAGTGGTCTACATCGGAGCATAAATCCCGGTAGGGATGTGTGCATCATCGCTTGCCGCATGCATCATATTGGTTCGGTCTGGATTGATGAGCAACGCAATGACAGCAAAGACACATGGTACTTTGAAAATTCCATGCCACGTATTTTTGTCATGTTTGATTCCTCGGCCAAGCACTAGCCCCCGAGCCTATCAGTTAGCCAATTCATAGGTATACCGTATCAATGACACGTTCGGCTTACGCTCCATTTGGCTGGTCGATGCCTGGGACGTTTTCGTGTTGCTAACACCATGACACCGGATATAAGTTCAACTAACAGTACCTCGAAGTCGCGCCCCTCATTCTAGTGTTCGTTTTCCAGCCATTCTCAATCTCCCAGCATCATGCAGCTCGCAATCAATGCCGTCCTATTCGTGATTGCCTTTTCGGTGTTTTCTAATATAACACAATTCCGAAAAACTATCAACCAGCTCGTAAAGAGGTTGAGATCCATCACGCATGGTTTTAAGCTTGGGGCATTACCATCGAAACAGGACGACGGTATCTTACCACATGAACTTTTGCCAGCTTCGGATGCGGAGCTGTTGACGAGGTTTGTTTACATCCCTCCTGCTCAAGTTTGCAAGACTGACCTGTCACTAGAAATGACGTTGAAGGTCGATTCGACGACAATTCTTGGCAAGGCCTTGCCTACCATGATTTTAGAACCACGATATTAGCCAGAGGAAAAGGAATGAAAACGTTCCCCTGCGTATATGCAACGATGGGTTACCGATCAGGTGATCATCGATTTGTTTTTCTCGAGTCAGACAATCCATCAGAACCCCGTAACATACGAAAGGCAGCGCTAGCTCTAGCTGAATACCTACGTATCTCGACGTCGCTGGGCCCAAACACATCCCTTGTTATCATTGGTGCCCCATCTGAGAAGGAACGTACCGTCGAAGAGCACAACCGCACTTTCTGGGACATGCTTCGAGGCCTTCGTATTTGCGATCCGAAAGCTTGGCCACGGGACATTCCACAAGACACAGAGGATGCGAAGTGGACTTTCTGTTTCAGTGGAGAGCCAGTGTTTCCAGTCATGTTGACCCCAGCCCACCAAGAACGCTGGAGTCGGCACATGAGTGTGCCATTAATCGCCATGCAGCCGAAATGGGTTCTGGACAATCTGCTCCAAACTCCCGAGAAACGAAAGGCTGCACAAAGCAAGGTCCGCAACCTGTTGCAGAAGTATGATACTATAGACATTAGCCCGGACTTGACCGACTATGGCGCGGCTGGAACTAGCGAGATTCGCCAGCTATGCTTGCAGGATAAGAATGAGTCTGTTCATTGTCCATACCGCAACTTCGACAGCTGAGTGCTGTGGTTGTGACACTTAATAATGAAATCTGATCTAAATTAGCAAAGTCCGTACTATGCCAGTTCTAAGAGTGTTCACTTAGAATTTAATACACAAAGATTAACTTAAGACTGGAAAATAAAAACTATCCTTCATTAGACAACTCAATTTGTACGGCCAGGGAAGAATAGCATCTATTAATAGAGCTTTATAGGTTGTACTGCAGTATCTTCGCATGGCCTAACTATATACAGTATAGCCCCTACACAAAACTGCTTAATAATATCTAAAACCCTGTCAGTAATAGGTACAGAGATTTCACGCCCTAATGTCATGATGATATGTATGGCCATATTCACACCGGTCACGTTGCCTCCGAAGCTGCTTCAGTCATATCTCACTACTGTTCTAAGATACCACCATTACCCAATTACCCAAGGCGCCTCATAAGTTATGTCGCAATCGTCATTTTCCTATAATAAATACCGCATCCGGCAGGCGACATACTCCGATGTGTCTGCCGTCACTCAATTATACGTCTCTTCATTTGCCAACGAGCCTTTGATCGACTTCTTCTTCCCTGTGCGAAGACAAGAACCTGATTCTTTCTATACTTGGGCTTACCGCAGAAATCTGTGCCGATATTGGACACTGGGCTATTCGCTCAAAGTGATTGTCAATACGCACGACCACCCGGTTGGTTTCTCCTGGTGGAAGCAACCGACAGTGTCGTACTCTTTTTTACAGAGAATAACCACCCTCTGTATGTTATGAAAACCCTACCCGTCAAAGTAGACGACTGACAAAATACCTAGCATTTTGGATATGTCCATTTGTGAAAGCTGTAACTGCGGTGCAGAATCTCCTTTTCCCAGTTCATGGATACGAACACAAAAATATGGAAGCATTTGAGCGCGCCCTTTCTGCTGTTGGGCCACAAGTCCTTGATACTCCAGAAAGATTAGAAGGTCAATATCTGGCGTTACTTGCTATTGACCCTGTTTTTCAAGGCCAAGGGCTGGGGCAAATGTTGCTTGAGCACGACTTGCAAAGTGTCGATAGGGAGGGATCGGTCGCTTGGCTCGTTAGTCTGGCTGGCCTTCAGAGCTTTTATAGCAAGTTTGGGTTTCAGGAAACTAAGAAGGTCGAGATTGAGGCGTTGAAAGGTTGGAAAGGCGGCATGATAATGTTGCGAGATTAAATAGCAAGGAGACTGAAAAAGGCGTTGACCCGCGCGCTTATGCAGTGGGATCAGTCGAGAAAAGTGGCAAACACCTTTCACATGGACTAGAAGGTGCGAAGATACACAGCATCTAGGATGCAAGTGGATAGTTGCTCTTTGTTGATAGCGTGACTGGCGGCATCTGGAGTACTAGATAGTAGAAACACAGTACGACAGGTGTCGATAAACTAGTGAATAACAGGGATGCTGAGGCCAACAAGATTGAAGAATGTGAAGCGATGTTGTTACATAACTCACTTTTCATGACGCGATTTTATAACAGAACCTTGGTCAACCTATAATACAGATAATTGCATGTGTGATATTGGCAGTGAGTACATCCTCATCACCAATTCCGTTTTGAAACTTAACTATAGATCATCGTGGTAAACGAAACAATAGCGTGTGTTCATGAGCAGCATTAAATCATAATCAAGTAGTTAAAACATCAACTTTCTACCTATCTATGGTGCACGGTCCGTCATATCAACAAAGCTGTCTAGTTGATCTTAGTGGCTTATGCAAAGGTTTGTCCTTGCACAGCACTAAAGAACCTTGAAAGTATATTTATAAATAGCTCGGGGGTGCAAAAGGACACCATGGAAACTAATGTGTACTAGAGTAGATTACAGCATGAATTAATACTGGAAATATATTAATATTTACTTTATGCGCATGACTTTCCTTGAGGATTCAGTCACAAGGACTTTTGTTAGATTGAGATAATGAGAATTTTAGCATGGAAAGAGAAAACAAAAAGCGCACTCCTCGTGGTTATTAGAGCGCTGTAGCCCCAGTGGATTATTACTGTTTATGTCCCCAATTTTAATTCCTTCTTAACATTCCTATACTCTGTCTTTGATCACTTACTTATTCCTGAATATCACGCTCATTAACACAATCTATCTTTCGTTCCTTCAATGTTTTCCACAATTAATAACTCCACCGCTCAGAAGGCAGAACAATTGCCTGAAGATGATGCAGTAGTCTCAGAAACTCCCAAGGCTCGTCCGACCTCATCCGCTACCATGTTGAATCTGGCGACGACACGAAAAGCCGCTTCAGAGCAATTTGCTCAAGCCGCAAAGGCTGAAAAAGCATATCGCATCAAGAAAAAGGCGACCATGGCACGAGCGAACTACAACGAAACAAAAGAACACTTCCGCGAAGCCTTCTCCCATTTCAAGCTCGCTTTCAAGGGACTGTTTTCAGTTATCGCAAACATGACGTACCTAATCAGCGAGAAACGTGAAATAAGAAAACAGGCAGCAGAGAGAAAGGCACATGAGAAAAACTTGGAACGAAAGAAGAAGCTCGAGGAGCAGCTGGCTAAGGCAGAGGCAGAAGCGGGCGAGAGCAGAGAGGACGACAAAGAGAAGGGTAGCGACGACTGAGAGGTATAATTGTCAGAGTTTTCGAGCTAATTACATGTTTATGATTTCGTTACATTGATTGGGGCTTCTTTTAATTGGTTAATGTAGCTGTTTCTCGCTTGAGAAAACGCGATTATCATCACAGAGACTACTTTTCTTTATGAAGTTTAGGTACAACGCTCATTTGTCTTACATTATTGACACAGTTTGCAATACTCTATGAAACTTGTTGATTTAATTTTCAGGCGCTTGGATTGTTTTATTACACATACTTCGAGAATTCTGAAAAAAAGGGAATAGTGATGAATGAACTAAGAGGACAACGAAGATCTATCGGCACAAGTCTCCGGGTAAGCAGCAAGGGTTGCAGAAGAAGAGATCAACCATAAAGTACAAATGTGGATAGATTGTTTGGACACTGCTTCAGCCAGTTGTTTCATGGCAAATGGTACGTCTGTATGTTTACACAAAGTACTGGTAAACCTGTGGTGCTGGCATAATCGTTCAAGGCCACAAAGCTACCTTGCACCAGCCAGACTCAATTGCATCCCAAGAATACTTCAAACGCTGGTGCAAGCGATCACTGGAGGCTTGCCAGAATTCTACTGTATCAGGTGAGACTGCGTATACCACCCATCCTTCAGAACTTGGTTCTTCTCCCTCGGTTTCCTGTTTGAGTAGAGCGTCCTTCAAACTCGTCTCCATCTCGTGAAGATCATGCAGTGGCTGACTTTGCTTTGAAACAATAGCAGTCACCTTGGCCATGGTAGACCGAGCGGAGAAATCGGCGTCGCATTCACTTCGGGGCAAAGATAAAGCTCGTCCGCGCAAACGTATTTGGCGGCCTATCTTAGGCCAGTAGAAAGTGAGGGCCACGTTATTGTTAGCCGAGATCTGTCGACCCTTGGGGCTATTCGCTTTGGCTGCAAAGTGCCATCCACGTGTATCAACGTTGTTCAGGATAAGGATGCGGGCATCAGGTCGACCTTCCTCATCAGTCGTTGAGAGCGTGACAGCATGCGGCTCTGAGACTCCGCATTGAATGGCTTCGTCGAGCCACTCTTCAAAAGCCTGTTGCGGGGTATTGGGGAATGAATCAAAGTCCGCCTTGGGATGCGATGACCCCTCCAGGACTTTAAGAGCACGGAGTTTGGATTGGAGTGTCTGAGTTGCCATTGCGTTCGCCACGGGTGACCAACCTATGTGAGGTTTTGGAAGGGTGACCAGACTATACGCTGGAGTAAGTGTGGTTTTTGGTTGGAAGGAAGATTTGCAGTTTTTATGCTCGGGAACTGATGGATAAATGTGATCATGCTGAGAATGAGTAATGGGAGTGATCCGATATCGGGTGTTGCTATCTTGATTTCGGTTATTCCCGTGACGAATCAAACGAGAGTCGATATCATGGAACAATCTTCTCAAAATGAAAATTCCATGTGCCCTTCTTACTTCCTTGAGCATCTGAAGACCCCTTTATACCCAAGTGCTGCAACAGACTTGGCACTATAGCATACTTCCTCAACGCTCGATCATCGGCGAACTTTTCGATTAGAGAGTCACCTGCGATGTCGTCCGACGCTGTATGGAGGGCATTTTCCAAGGCAAGGAGATGCTGCCGCGGTATCACAAGGCCTTGTGCGCAGCAGCCATAGTTGGGCATTTCCCGAATTCCCTCCTTGTATGGATCGACGGTGAGTCTTCCGGTCAGAAAGTAAAGAATAATAAAAGACGCCGTCCAGAGAGTTAGGTGCAGTACATTATAGCTATGAGACTTGAAATGGAATGTGTGAGACCGCCGACGCACATCCACTGCAGCGATAACAAGGTATAAGGACAGTACAATAGTGTAAAAGCACAACGAACGGACCAGGTACTCAGGCCACTGCTCTGAGTTCCAGCCGAGGTATGTTTCTGAGAAGAAAAGTCGAAGATAAAGCCACTTTTCAGCGTCATCAGTCCGTTCAAGGTATATCACGGCATCCAGTAATTTACCCAGCCAGTGGCGAGCAGCGATAACATCGTCCTCCATAAGGACAAAGTATTGTGCTCCTGTTTCGCGACAGTCTGCCATCAGGGTCGCGTAGTCGCGGTGTACTCGGTCGTTTCGTAATAGCGTTTCGTGCCCCTTCGACGTGAAGGGCTGTACGTAGCGATAAGCATCGGGCGCCGCTGGTATTGAAGCGTTGCCATACAAGAGAACCTCATCGGCAAGGTGATGAAGCCATCTCTGATTAAACGCCGGATGGGTCGTCGGGTCATCATCCGCCAGTAAGACGACGATGCGAATCAACCTTCGTTCTCTAGCGTCGAGGCCTTCTACAAGGGATGCCAGGGTTCTGGGCAGGAATTGTTCTCTCTCCCGCCTGATACTGGGGATTCCGATGCATATTCTCTTATCTTGATCTCGTAGATCAATGTCGCTTTTTGTGTAGTTGGTATTCTTGTTGGCAGAAGCGTGGCTGATAATGTTAAGGAAGTGGTCGGCTTCCTTCTCTCTGAGGTCTGTGTATCGGGTTTCATAAGCTTTTTGGGGGTCGTAGAAAAAGGAAGATGGATCGTAGTAGGTATAAAGTCTTCCAAGATGGAATAAAGATACCCATATAGTTCCCAAGAGGGCATACAAAGTAAGTAGTCGGTTACGTCCCAGAAGCATGATTGCTAACACAAAGTCCTCTCAACATCCAGGGCGGTTTTGCTGGATTTCATTGTGACTGTCCAGCTCTTATATCCGAACACAAGAAGTTCTCGAATGCGGGAATTTGCCTGGCCATCGGCCGACCAGTCGAGCGTTACCTAGCGTCGGCCGCCGCGTGGGCTCTCACTCATCAGGATCAACAGCTCGGGGACCTTTTTGAGGCTTGGCAATCAGACGATTTTCTGCAAATACGAGCCAGTGGAGCTTGTTTCCTGTCAACTATACTCAAAGGCCCTGCTACGCTAATGCCACGATGGTCAATCTTCGTCGTCCGTCGAAGTTCATATAGAACGAGGCAATGATGCCACAAAGGCTACCGTATATACCCCAACCTTCAAAATGAGTTCTATATGTAATAAATTACCTTTTCAAGCACTAAAAGAAGGAGAAATGTAGTATAAGAAATACTTCGTCGCCTTGTCATGGTGAAATCCTTCTCCGCAATATTTCTAAGGGGGGTTCGTCAGGCTTCTGAGCTTGTAGCCGGACTTCAAAAGCATTGAATCCCAGCCAGCCGCAGTATACTAGTTACACTACACAACCATGAGCTTATAACTGCACCTCTCACTTCTTTTGTGCTTGAGTGAATGTGACCAGAGAAACCACCATCCGCTTGTTGTAGGCTGTGGGTATGAAAAGGAGTTCCGCGCCACGATTGCCAAAATTGCTACTGCGGCAAATCATGCAAGTCTACACGAAAGATGTTTCACTACAGCTCTTGAAAGGATGAGGCAGTAAAGTAACTGGGTGGACCCTATTCACGAAACGCGTGTTTCGTCTCTATCTTGAGCTCCAAGTAGGGTAGATCAGACACACATATCCAATTTTCAGTGTATTTCCGGCCAGGAATTCCGTTCGTGAAATGCACTCAGCCCTCTGTAACATCACTTGTTTAGGAGCCACTGCGCCTTGTAAGGTTGTTGACCTGAGGCTGTCAACCGAGGGCCCCTGCCATATTGGATGAATAAGGGAGATACTTACGTAAAGTCCAACTAGCCTTGTCGTACAATTATACAAAGTATAGCCTCGATTGCCTTCGTTCTATCAATACACTGATGTTAGACACTCAAGACCACTAATATGCAACCAAGGGCACACATCGAAGCGATTTGATATTCACTATTTACTCTGTAGATACAACCCCCTAAGACACTCTGTGATAATGAATCAGCGGCGTTACCAACTTTCCCACGAGTCCACTGTCGAATTTGTTGATGTATAATCAACCATGGCAAGTCGGTCACATCTGAATCAGCAGCTCTTTCAAGACCTTGCTGCACGACTAGTGGAACAACCTTGTTTGGTTGTAATGAGATATGAATGGACCTGCAAGGTTATGCTGTATGATCAGACTGTCGATCGGGTGGCTATGCTCAGATCTGTTCACCTGATTGGTACAACAGGCGGCCGACCCGGTTAAGACGGCTCAGCCGTTACTATAAACACAAGAACGGGGTTAAGTCGAATCAAGCAGGAAAGCTAAGATCAAATGCAACTTCATCTAATATAACCTTCTTGCTTTGTCTAGATTGCGGAATGTTAGTAGACTCATCCCTAATTGCGAGGAGTACAATAGCGAAAGTTTTGCAACGCTTCATTGTCCCAACACTTACAGTACAGTTGCCCACTTTCCTGTGATTGTATAGCAATCGCCGCATTGGCGAGTTCGGCAGTTGTCGACTCTCATGATTGTACCTGATATAAAACCATCATGCCAATCAATGGTGGCTGTGCTGGGCGATGACGCGGCAGAAATGGCAATACTGGTCGCATCCTACACATACATAACCGATGTAGACAGAAGAAGAGTCGAAAGGCATGTGAGAAAAAGTTAGAGTTTGTCTTACACGATATCTAGCTCCATACATTTACCGCCTACTATAGTACCTAAGCTGCTGGAAGTCAGAGTTTCCATACACCCGCGACGGCGGCATCAGCTTCCATTACAATAGGATAGAAGTGATCAGCACACATATCAGAAGAAAAAAATAGAGAATGTCTCAGCACTTTTAGTACTCATAACAGAGGGCATTAACCCAAAGTCCACCTTCCGATTCTCATTCGGTCTGATAATTCATCTTCTTCAGATCTAAAAAAGAGATTCAGCAGCTGGATGATTGCCTGCCAACCTCAACTTTCTCAACTATTCTAATTCTTCAGGTAATGGTTCAAAATCTTTTACACAGATTAGTAGTTTTGAATATGCTACTGAGTGTTCACATGAGCAAATTGGATTCTTTTACCGGCCTTACCCTACAGAGCTAGGATTGACAGGCCTTGTGTTGCTAGCACTGAAGTCCAATCGATGATAGACATTCACTGAATAGTTTAACAACGGACAATATTCCCAGAGAATTAAACAATCATCCGTGAATATAAGAGCTGTGAGTGGTACTGATTAGCAAAACAACCAAGTTTGAAGTGATCAGTCAAGCCGAGGTTTTACACATGACAACTGAGTCGCGAAATGTGCGATTGAACTTCTATCCACGTACTATTAAACCTTAAAGCAAAAAATCAGTCTAGAGTTTATTGATAGCTGCCGCAGTGAAATTCAGGACAATTCCTATTTATCCACTGATTCTAACTATAAAACTATTCGGACGCGTGCCAAAACTGGACTACCTCAACTCACAAAATTCGGTAGCGCCTATGGATCCGAAAAGATCATTTGATTTGACCAATGACGATATACCGGATACTTCAGAGTCAAAAGATCAATAGAAACTACAAATTCTCACATCTTGTATCCACAGGTGCTACCGAATTCCATGAATCCATACGTTAGTAGCGTACACCTAATATCGTGGCTGTGCAAGGATACGCCTAAATCTCGCGTCGCGTAACGCGTAACTTAAAGTTTTCCATAATCCAAACACCCTAATGGGAATCGTGTGAGTTTCCATACCATCAGGAAAGAAGAGATACTTACAGCATTGAACATATCAAGCGGCTTTTCAGGTCTGACAATGCTAAAGTCGAATCGTCGTAACAACTACCATTCACATTAGCCCTATCGTGGCTTATCAGCCGAGTGAAGAAAAAGCTTACCTCGACAAAAATCTTGTTCAATTCCATAATTGCAACAGGCTTCCCGAGGCACTGCCATTTTCCACTAGAAAAGACAAGCGCAACGCTTTCAGCCATATCCTCGAGTCGCTCAGGGTCAGCGTTTAACCATCGCTCGGGCCGAAAGACACTCGCATCCGGACCAAAAACCCTTTGAGAATGGTAGACGCTAAATGCAGATATTCCGATCTGAGTACCCCCAGGGATGAACAAGCCATTGATAGTGTCGCCTTCTTCCGGAACTTCCTTGAAAAGAGGCGCTGCTGCAGGGACTTTGATCCTGAGACCTTCTTGGATGGTGGCTTGAAGAAAAGGCAGCTTGCGAGCTTCCGCATCGGTGATAGGCGATGAGATTGTCCCAGCCTGGGCAGCATCGTCGATCTCCTGCTGAAGGCGTCTGTACGCCACTGGACTAGTCAGAATACATAGCATTATCATGCGAATAGTAGTTGCAGTAGTTTCGCTTCCAGCAACGACATTCAGCAGTGATTCGCGAGACGCCTGTTCCTGGCTCAGTCCGTTTTTGATAAAAGATCCCAGCATGTCAGCATGTGGAGCAGCATCTGGTGCAAATCGCTCTGCAACCTTTCTTTTCGCAACACTTCACAAAGTCAGTCTTGTTTGATAGTTCAAAGTGGAAGCTTCCTACCCAATGAAGGCACCAAACCCAATCTTATCAGTATCCTTTGGCACCAGACCACTGAACAGACGGGAATGAAGCAGAGATATCATCCATGGTAAATTCGCCATGGTAACAGTGACTGGGAAGTAAGCCTTTGTAATCTTGAGAAAGTCAAACACGTCTTCATCCTTTGTTAGATATCCAAAAGGTTGCCCAAAGGCAAGATCGCTGATAACGTCGAGAGTGAAGAATTGACATTTCTCAGAAAAGTCCACGGGACGGTATACGTTTTCAGTCGACAGATATTTTGTTTCGAGAAGTGTGATAAACCTGGCGATAATTGAGTCGACAGAACCTTCTAGCGAGGGGTTTTCTTTGCCGGAGTACTGAGGGCAGTAGTTAGCTTGTCCACGGACTTGAAAGATTTAGAAGGATAGGACGTACACCAGCTGTCATTTTGTTGCGTAGCTTCTTGTGAGCTTCTTCATCTCGCATTGAGAACAGGTTATCCTTGCCTGGCTCAAAGCGCATGGACTCAAACACTGGTCATGTCAGTATGTTACTTGTAGACTATAGACTATGCCTTTTCGTACTTGGGCCTCTGGTATAAGATGAACGACCAGAGTGAATCCTCTTGAGCAGCTTGAAATCGTCTGTTACCAACTCGTTGGGCCCAACGCGAACCAGGGATCCTAGATAATGTCACTCAGCAAATACTTCGAGGGTAGGTAGCAGTGCGCTATCATCCGTACCGTACTTTTCGACAGCAGCTTGCATCTCCATAGGCTGTTGTCCCCTCATCGACCCTCTCAGCATCCAGAACCTGGAGAAACTTGCCAAAAACGGCCCCGGTACATGCGACAGACGATACCATGCTCTGAATGAGTTCACGATGAAGACGATAACGAGACCAATAACTGCAGTGCCAATGGCCACCTCAGGTTCATCAGTGATAAGCTGGAGGATATCACGCAGCAATCCTGCTGAGCCACCATCTTTGCTACTCATCTTGCTCTCACCACGATTCTGTGAATAATTTTTAAAAGAGATGAAACCTTTTAGCAAGATGAGTAGTCCCCTCTATGTATATGTCTCTTATCTTGGCAATATCTCCGACTGCAACCGCTGCACAGAAGAGAAGTGGAGAAGAAAGAGGGCAGATCTGTAGATCTGCGGCGTAGTATTTTCATCAAAATTGTTGCAATTGGCCGCAGTACATGTAGTGTCGGAGCGTATAATGCTTGGTCCACACAAAAGGAGTCTTTCCGCGTCAAAACCGTCCGTAAGAGGAAGCCAAGGTCCGGTGCCCCTAGACTAGAACTCCAACTTGATGGAGTCTGCACATGCAAGTTGTTGGATCTTTTGTATGACTCTAACAGTCAGCCGGGAGCACAAGTCGAAGGTGACGAGACATCGAACTCACTTCATGGGCTTGACTACCGTACACTTCTACCATATTTATCGGGCTTGCTTGCGCTAAAGAGGGGTATGGGTAAGGTAAGTAATTTCAATTGATATTGAATCTACTAGTGGCCTACATGTATGATTCATAGACTGGATGACAAACCAGCTCTAGGCTATAGAAGGAAGAGATCGCTTCAGTTGACAGCTTGATGCTGATGAATATGGTGGAAATGCACAGTAGATTCTAGGGAATAGTGGAAAGTAACCTCCTGGTAAAGAATATCGTTGGATACATCCTGGATTCTTCTGGCATACCATTTATCATATATCTTTCGTGGGAAGGTTCTCTGTCCCTTGTGTTGGATTTGTTGGTCTACGACCTCGGGCCCCTAGTTCTTGTGAAAAATTCTAACACAGGCAGTTCTTCTAAATCGGTCCCTGATATTGACTTTCTTAGAGAAAAGACTTTAAATTATTTAGGGGTTTATTGCAAATAAGTAGAAACAGGAAACGAGGCAAATTCTTATCAGCGACTGAAAGCATGTTCCGATTCCCCGTACAGATGCTGCAGTCTTGAGGAGGAGTATTGGATTAGCTCTGATCAAGATGAAGATTTAAACATGATCGCTGGTGGTTCTTGGTGTCAGGTCATTAATCTTATGCCTGGGTGACAAGACTTGGGCATGTCTCAACCAACAAACGTAATCTTGTAAATCCTATACGAATGAAAAAGGAATAACAGGCAACAATTGGGGGCCATCAGCATCTTCCACTTCACAGACACAATGATAGCGTACCGTAATTGAGTGTTTGAGATGCGATTTTCGAAGTCGAAGACCGAAGTCTAATACTTTTCCTATACACACAGCTGCGTGATCAAAAAAAGTAGGGCACAAAGATAAACCTTATTATCACACAACACAAAAGCACTGTAAGGCCAGCTAAACAGCCCGCTTGTGCTTTCTCCACACAGCCTACGAAATACCAAGACACCAACCAAGACTTCTCCACCAGTTAGTCAATCTATAGCGAAGATAGGCATTTCGAAAAATGAAATTGAAATCTGAAGAGATACGACTTGTTCGCAGTAGCTCCGAAGTTAGATGAGAAATGGGGGATGGGCTTGATAATCCAATCTCTGATTGGTTGGAGAATCAGACACATCCTTAGCCCGACTATGGGGTGTATCTGCCAATGCACCATGGATGGACGAATGCCATCTCCCTCAAACCACGGAGTACAAAGGTTTGAGATGGGGCCACACCAAACAACCGAACTTTGTGAATTGACACGGTAGTAACTGAAAACTCAACTACCCCGAAAGAGCGCCAGTCCCAAGGTAGCAAACACACCACTAACGTTCCGGCAGCCATCTCTTAGTATGCATCTTGTTCAGCTTTGTGGGCGTAAAAAGGCTGTTAAATCATGCGTATCTCAACTCAAACCCATCTATACGGTTGGTCGTCGAGCGCAGCGACTGTGTGGCTGCATCAACTATCTAAATCGCACAGCAAGCCTCCAGGCCGGCGAGCGTGTTGGTGGCTGTGGCGTTATTCGTGTTCTGGGATTATTGGTTGCGTTACAGCAACTGCAAGTATCTGTCATTATGTCTCATGCTGTAGCGTAATTATGCCGTATTGAGTGTGGCTGCTTTACATGGCTAATCGGGTGGCATCAGGGTGGTGGGCTACTCCGCTGCAAAACGGAGGTTCAAAGCTTGTGGCATTCAGGGCTGATAATCCTTTTGGGTAGGTTCCGCTGCGAAACGGAGGCTTTCGAATTCTCAAGATACCATCAATGTTGTCATTTCCATCGATTCTGACCAGGCAATTCGATCTTACGTGCCGATTACCGAGAACGAACGAATGTTAAAACCACATTTCTTGACTGAGACAAATCAAACCGGATTATCCTGCTGTGGAAAGTTCTTAAGGTTGACCAGTTAGGTGAAATTGAACTTACGCCAGCGGCACAAGTGACAAAACTGCAATGCCTTCAGTATCTCAGCCTTGTTGGGTACATTGACCAGCTTTCAGTCCGCCTAGAACCCGGTAGATCTGGTGAGGCTTGCGCTACGCATGGCTCTAGACCACCGAGCCGAATTTGGGTGACACCATGATCAGCAACCACTGCCGTTCGGCTACGCGAGAATCTGAAAGATTGAGGTACAAAGCTCCAGTAACCCCAAGGAGGTAGAACTGAACGACTTTGAGATTACCCTTCTTATCCGTGGCAATTTTCATTTATCGATTCATGGCGAGACGTGCAGTGCATAATTCGATGAGCCTCAACCTAAGTGAACTTCTTTCGCCGCCAGACCAGCGGCGTCACAAGCTGCAGTGGATGGGGCTGTTGCTGCTTTCACTCGTCGTATGTGATCTCGTCGCAGCGAAGAACCCTAGAGACAACTTTTGCCGCCGATTTGCACATCAGACCACAGTAATCGACGACAAACTGTATCGATGGAGGTTGGGTCAATTTTGATGATTTCCAGCAAACGCACGAAAATTACTCCAGTGAGCTTTTTCTGACACCTATGATTAACATGATCACTAGAACTCCCTAGATACCTGGTTGGCATACCACGACCTCAATCACCTCGTGCAAAGGTCTGGCGAGCTTTGGCCAGATCTTAATATTACACTGAGTAAGAACGACAGGTACATAACCTCCAACACTCTTTTTGTTTCTTTAACCTGGGAATTAGCAACCACACAAGTATCCTGAGTGTTAATGGAGGAGTGTTGTGGGGAGACGAGGTCAATAAGCGTTTCTATGTCTATGGAGGCGAGTGGAACCAGGGATTCGCACAAGAACCCTACAGTTTGCTCAGCTATGACATCATCTACGACAAATGGGATGACTTTGGAAGTCCTGGCATAGCCCCCCCACCAAAGGTCGCCTCGTATGGCGCTGGGGTAGGCGTTTCAGAGACAGGTATAGGCTATCATCTGGGTGGTTGGGTAAGCAATGCATCTATGAGCGGCTGGACCGGCGAAAGAACCATGACCTCGAACTTCTACACATACTCTTACGACTCCGGTGACTTCCAACAGGCCGCTAGTCCAGACAAATATCCAAGAGCTGAAGGTGGCCTGGTCTGGATCCCTGCTGGAGATTCACTAGGAATACTTGTCTACCTTGGAGGCATTGTAGACCCTTATGGTAATGGTACAGAAGCACCACAGCCGTTCGACGAGGTTTTTGTATTTGATACAGTAGGGAACTCTTGGTCAACTCAAAAAACAACTGGTGTGATACCACAAAACAGACGCCAGTTCTGCGTTGATGTGGCCTGGGCACCTGACAAGTCAACGTTCAATATGTGAGTTTTATGATTATCCTATTTTCACGTCAAGGACTTCTACTAAGCCAATCGAAGCTATCTATGGGGGGGTCTAAGCGTTGCGCCGCCGGTTGTCAATGCGACATCATTTAACGACATTTATATCCTGACGCTACCTTCCTTTACATGGGTCAAGGCATACCCAGACCACAAAGGAAATGCCACACTTCCTCCCGAATATGGCCACTACAGTGCCTCCTGCAACATGGTCAAGCATATGTCGCAGCTTTTCGTAATCGGAGGAACCTATACTGACACAGACGCTTGCGATCTCGCAGTTAACGCTTGGGCAATGCACAACTTTTGGACGGGTACTTATCACAATGAGGGCGACAACGAGACGTACTGGGCTCTGTATGACCCTCATATCACCAAAAATGTCGTACCAGCTGACGTTTATAACGTCACTGGTGGGAACAAGGATGGTGGTGCGAAGGTCATGGCTCCTAAGGGTGGATTCGACACTGACAACAAACCACTTCAAGATTTGCTTGGACGCAGGCCACATATCACACAGCGTTCCCCGACACGAAGCGTATCCTCAGCGACCAGTCCAGCGAAGGCGGCGCCTTCTAGTCACCCCGCGACGTCCAAGCTTTCCGTCGGCGCGATTGTAGGTATCGCCATCGGTGGTGTAGTGGGACTTGCCCTTTTGCTGCTTGTGTGGTACTATGTTGGAAAGAGAGTTGTCCGTCGCCGCGAGGCCAGACGTCAATCTGCCATGACACAAGTCCATCACGTTTCATACGGAGGAAGCGTTGTCAATTCACCCGGCGCCGTCAGCCCGCAGACCTGGCCTGGAAGTTGGACGATGGGTTCTGAGCCTGTAAGCCCACAGCACGCAAGTCCCCACCATGCATTCTCGGTATCCCAATTACCACCCACTGAGCTTCCTACTGAAAACCTGGGTACACATGACGTTTCTGAACTGCCTCAGTATTCAGGTGGCAGTAAGTCGCCGTTCTCGTCTACCGAAAGGCCCCATGGTTGAATCTCTGGGTCATCATTGCAACATGACCAAACGAATCTGATAGCTTGTTAATTGAGAAGGATTAATATTCATTAGTGGTTGAGCCTGGGTGAGATGGTATTTATGATGACTGCGAGTTAGCTTATATTGAACTATGTATAGTTGCCGTTTTGAATAGCAAGGGTTATATCGCTTTGGCTAAAACCGAATGAAGTATTCGTGGGTAAAAATGGTTCCAAGTTTGAATGGTAGTTTAATTCCCACAAAGTTTTTGTAGCACATACTGGCGTGAGGACATTCAGGAAAAGAAAGTGCAAGATGAACAATTGTCTTCGATCTTTTACCAATATTCCAGTCTCAACCCTGGTCTGTCCTGTTTTCTGTTATCTTAGTTTCTATCCCTCGCCATAAGTCACATCAAAAAGCATAAGCCAGTCCCATCTCATCTGTGTGCATGTATTCAATCTTGCTTAATTGTGGATCATTCAACGGCTTTCTATCCTTGTTTCTTTCCTCCTGAGCGCCCAAGCAGTCAAGTTTAACAAGGATTCGCTTGCTGTTGTAATTAGCGTCTCCGCCACACTTCAAAATTTGAAACGTTTAGCGCGAACTTAGGCGCGGATACCGGCACAAACAAACCATGATTGGATGTTGAAGTATGGCCAACTGGCTCATCGTGGGGGAGATTGCAGTTACGAGAAATGGAAACACGCGGCCCTGGAAGTCAGAAGTCTAGAACAGACCATGGAGAGCTGTCATCTCACGGGAGGGCAGGGGTCAGTCGTACCTTGTGGCGTGCCTTGGAGATGACAGGACCATGCGATGATCTGAAACGAGATTACTTGGCATTATATAAGGATCACTTCTCATCACTATCAATAACCCTTCACAATTCAAATTACATTCTCTTCGATACATTCTCTTTTCATTGCTTAAATTCATTCTTCACTCATTTCTACTATTTCAAAATGTTCAAAAGCTTATCTATCTATCTGGCCACCCTCCTGGTCGCAACCTCGACGGTCGTCAACGCCGCGGCTGTTCAGGGCACATCGCCAGTCTTCACCGGCTTGGGAACCCGCTACGGCGACGCCGACGGTTGTACTGAGGAAGACTGCTGGCAGAACGGTGCTTGCAGCTTTGTTGGATATGACTTGCCCGCTGGCATCGATGGTACCACTTGTGTTTCTGATGAGATCTGGAACAAGGGTGCCAACTGTGGTGGCTGCATCCAGGTCACTTACAAGAGCAAGACCATCAAGGTCATGGTAAGTTGCGGGGGATTTAGAGATCACAATGAATAACAACTAATCTATGGGCTTAGGTCACCAACAGGACTGGAGGCGACAAGAACCATCTCGACATGACCCCTGCGACATGGAACAAGCTTACCAACAACATGAAGGGAGGCGGTGTTGACGGCATCAAATGGAAGTGGATCGAGTGCCCCCTCCGCTCTGCTCCTCTGCAAGTCCACATGCACGGTGGCGCCTCCAAGTACTGGTTCGCCGCTACCATTGAGAACATGACCCACCGCGTCAAGGCTGTTGATGTCAGCACCGACAGCGGAAAGACCTGGAAGGCTTGCTATCTCAAGAACCCCAACATGTGGATGCTCGATGGCACTCTTCCCAGTGACTCTGCTTGGGTCCGTGTTACCAGCGTTAACAACAAACAGGTTGTTGTCAAGAACGTCGCATTGAAGAGTGGTCAAGTCACCAAGGGTACTGCCAACTTCTAAGCTGGAGTTCTATTGATCAAGGCGATGTCTGGGTGCTGCCACATGTTTGATTGGTGTAGAACTACAAATTCTTGTACATAAATTTCGATACCTTGTGCTATACTGGCATTAGTTCAAGGTACATAGCTGTCTATAACGTTCGCCGCAACGCCTGAAGCTAGATGCAGGGTGCAGGACATGAATACAACATCATGCGACGAAGTATTAGGTGCGCTACGTCAGTCTACTGAAACCCATGTAACATATTGATTAAGCTTCGGTATCAATTAAACCCTGCCTCGATGATAATACGAACGCACAGGTAATATTTGAGCACACATTAAACAAAAGAGGATCAACGTCTCAGCTGGGCATACGTATTCTGGTTACTGACACTCCCTTGACCAGTCCAGTCTCTCAACTTAATGGTTCAAAACGAAATCATCTACTTCTGACTTTCCAATCTCTCAATCGTGGTAGCATGAGGGCCCTTCTCCTCCTCCATTAGCATTCCTCTGTCCTTCATATCCGCACGAGCGACCTCTCCAACATCCACAGCATCATCGCCATCGAAGTACTGTGCAATTTCTTCCATGGGCGTGTACCGAGTCTCGATGAGGAAAAAGTAAATGATGTATACCTCAAATCCAAGGAAAACACAGTAGACACAGTAATACTTCCAGCCCATAGCGTCCAGAGCGATGCCGTTAATATATTGGTTGAAGAATAATGCGGCGGTGACACAGAAGTTAAGCCAAGTGAAGCCCTTAGCACGAAGACCGTATGGTAGAATTTCGGTGGTGTAGTTAGCCATGAGACCGGACCTTTGCAATGTTAGTATGAATATCCTCTTATAAACAGTGGGAGTACTTACTTAACGTCGTAGAATAGACCGTAGATAAAGGTCAGAGCGACGAAAGCGTATCCCAGAGCCTTGTTAGGATCAATCTCGTATCGAGCAGAGACGATGGTCCAGAAGTTAAAGATGACACATGTTCCGATGGTCGAGGTCAGGTAAATAGGACGACGACCAAAGTAATCAATAAAGAAGGCAAAGGTGGTGTTGATGATGAGACCTTGAGTCTTCATACCGGCGTTGATACCAAGCTGAGTCTCAGCCTTGGTGATGCCCACAGCGTCCATGATACCCTTCAGGTAGTAAGAGATCAGACCGTTGCCACTCCACTGACTGAAGAATCCAAGAGCAGTGATGAGACCAATTCTCTTGCGGTTACCCTTTGTCTTCAGGAAGTCCGCCCACCCAGTCTGTCCAACCTCCTTGTCCAGAGCAATGGCAGCCTTGATCTCACTGAACTCGAGCTGAACGAATTCGTCATCCACATCATCCTCAGCATGGTAGTGAGTCAGTACTTTGAGTGCCTCATCATGACGATCCTTACTGAGCAACCAACGCGGGCTCTCGGGCATCCAGAAAATTCCAACAAGGATGACGACACTGCAAATTGACTGGAGAAGGCTAGGTAGTCTCCATGACCAATCGCTCTTGATCTGGAGAGTACCGTAAGTGACCCAACTCGAGATGAAAGCACCGGAATGATAAGAAGCACCGCTAAGGGTGACGAGGATGGCACGGTCTTGAGGGTGCGCGATTTCTGCGATGAGAAGAGGAGCCGAGCCAAGGACGATGCAGTCGCCAAATCCAAGCAGAAGACGGGCTGCAACGAACATGCCAAAGTTACGAGCACCAGACTGTAAACCGACAGCGAGAAGCATGATAAGGCAGCCAATAATGACACCCATCTTTCGGCCGAGGCGATCAATCATGTAGGGAACACAAAAAAGCCCTATGAGGGAACCAAGACTCATGGAAGCATTGAAGAGACCAAGTACGGAACCACGAGGATGGTTGAAGTATTCCTGCCAGTAGGATAACGTCTGAAGACCGTTCATCATGGAACCTAAGCCATTAGTAGATGTCCCGACACTGACTGTGTGGCAGAGTAAGGCATACCATCGAAACCATTGGCGGTATTTGTTAAGATCAAAATGACAATGTAGAAATACAGAGTGCGCATGTTACGTCTTTTCCACCACTTTAGACGCTGGAATTCCTTGCCTGCAAAGAAGAAGTGGCCCTTGGTAGGCTTCGCAGGCACAACCCTTTGGGTCCGCTTAGGAGGTCGAAGAAGACCCATGTTGAAAGATGAGGATGCAAACGGAATAAAAGATTATTGTTCTTAGTAGAGTCACCAATACTGGAACATCAGGGGTTGAGCAGCTGGTGGAAAAATACATAAACTTATGGATACGAAGATCGTTTTTATATCAATGGACCGAGATGAATAGCGATGGTACTGTTTCATTTAACCTACCTTAGCCCATCACACCAACACGCCCCTTGATCATGCATATCTGAGCCGTGTCAAACGTATGACAGAAAAGAACTCCGATGGATTTACTAAAACATCACTACAAGATCGGCTCAGTAATTTGTCACGGTTATTGCCGAGGTCACTGCCAGACTTCCCAGAACGCCCGTTTCCCCGCAAGAGTTGCTTTATCCGAGCTACGATGTGCGAAAACTCCCCCATGGGGTTTTCCAGCGAGCCAATGACAGGGCCTGGGAGTTCCGGTTAATATGGAGACTGTGAAATTAAGCTCAAGGACCAACATCCGGATAATGAGAGTCTCGTTTGTGTGGCTGAACAGTTTTACTGGTAGACGAACACAGTTGCGGGGAATTGGCCTCCTTCAGCGGGTAAATTGGTAGCCTGAAAGCTTGGTTCAAAGAACCAACAGCTTGGGAAGCCAGTCATGTGGCCCTTGACACTGATTGTGATGGCAGATTCATTGCTTGGCATTTCACCTTAGGCAAAAGAGACAAGTTTTGATTCGTGGGAGAACGCAAGATTTACGGAAAACAGACAAACGGTCAGAACGCTATCTGGACTCCCGTAATTCACATGATTCTATCTATTGGACACGCTCATCTGATCAGGCCATGATCTTTGGTTTACATACTAACACAATTTATCCATCTACTCCACATTGAAATCTGTAATTTCCACCTTCGCTCTATCACCCAGAGCAAACACGCCGATCACGGGGCCTACAAAATCGGGACCTGTCATGTCGGTTAAATCCAGCGTTGCAGCGGACTGCCAATCTTTGTCATCGGGTGCATAAGATAAGCGATACTCCTTCTCTGTATACTCAATACGGAAGCGCAGGATGTTCATATCTTGGCTAATAGAGTGAATGGAACTCTTTTTAATCTCCTTGGCGTTGTTGATAGCTTCGTATATGATCGCCTGATCTGAAGAGGAGTAAAAGAGTCGAACATAGCGGTGTTCGTCCTTGTATGATGCGATGCCTGCTTTAATGTCGCTCGCTGAGTCAATCTTCAACACAGCCGTACTTTCGCCTTGGAGCACTCGTTGGCGTTTACCAACGAAGGTAGGTGACTTATGGGTATGCGAGAGATCCGTGGTAGAAGCGGTTAGGCTAATATTGGACCCATCAATCTTGTAATTGTTCAAGTCCACGTCTCGGATGTAGAGGTAATTGACTCCTTCTACAGCTGTGAGGCTCTGGGCTGCATCAACCTTGGCAAGTCTTGAAGTATCAACCTGCGCTTGAACAGAGTCAAGACGAAGCCAGTCATCATCAGTCCACTTTGCAGTAGTAAGGTGAGACTCTCGGCCCATGTTGTACCGTCCTTCCTCATCCCGTCGAACGCCGAGACAAACTCCCCACCACTGACCGTTCTCATCCTCGAACGCGTCGCAGTGTCCGGTATGGCGAATATACATGTCGCTGCTAGCAGGAGCCAAGATTGGATTGTCAGGACACGGTTCATAAGGTCCCCAGACATTCTGAGATCGGGCCATAGTGATCATGTGGTCTTCGTGTGTTCCGCCTTCAGAAATCATCAGGCAGTACCATCCGTTGCGTTTGTAGATGTGCGGTCCTTCGGGGTATACGCCGCCGGTACCTTCCCATAGAATCTTCTCGTCCGATACCGCACGGCCTGTGTCGAGATCTACTTCGATCTGAGCGATCTTGGTCATAGGGCCTGGAGATTTAGATCCCTGAATGTAAGTTTTGCCATCGTCGTCAAAGAGAATGCTGGGATCGATGCCATCAAATTCGAATTTAACAACATCGCTCCATTGGCCTGACCAGATGTCCCTGGTTGAGGAAATGAAGTTTTCTAAAACGTCTGTGTCTCCGAGAGTGCGCACAACGTTGGTACAAACAACGTAAAAGGTCCCATCACGATATCGAATGGTTGGTGCAAAGAGTCCACCAGTCGCAAGCATGACCTCCCCGATACCTGGAAGTGGATTCACTTCCGTAGGCGATTTGGCCAAACTAATTTGTCCTGGTCTGGAGATAACATTTCCTATACTTCATCAGTCACTTTCCGCAGTAGTCTTCGTTGGTGATTAATTATCTTACCAATCTGCTTCCACGACAGAAGATCCTTGGAAGCGTATACCGGAATGCCAGGGAACATGTGGAACGTGGAATTTACAAGGAAATACCACTCGTCAACCTTGACGATGGAGGGATCGGGCGAAAAGCCAGGAATAATGGGGTTGGAAGGCGACATGGTTGGTGGTTGGTCGAT
Source organism: Fusarium sporotrichioides (assembly GCA_019054645.1). Taxonomy (NCBI): domain Eukaryota; kingdom Fungi; phylum Ascomycota; class Sordariomycetes; order Hypocreales; family Nectriaceae; genus Fusarium; species Fusarium sporotrichioides. Next base: position 104,568 of record JAHKNS010000004.1, read on the forward strand.
GCAGTTTGTATCGTGCTTTGACCTCTTTTACGAAAAGGGTTCGAGGATGATAAGTGAAGTCAGTCGGTGACCAGCTGAATGTGGCTGATACTTAAAGTGCTTGGAGGTCTGGACCTTATGCATTGATGTGTTTCCAGTGGATTTATTCGAAGTTTTGCATTTAGCCATCCAATCGCTGCTCTGTTGAGGACTATTTTATCCGCTGGATGAATTAATGCAGATGAGGGGAGGTGATAGAAATAATTTAGTCAAGAAAATCGGAGAGATGATGCTCGGGGTGCTTCCGATTGAAATGATCATATCCGATATGTTCTTGCGGCCTTCTGGTACGTTCAGCTGCAATTCGGGTGTGCGACTTAGCATCCGTGCTTGTAGATGGATGATTTGATTAGGCATATTTAGATCAGCGAACAACCGTTTCATCTCTTGTGATGATGAATCACGATATTCTACCAACACATCATACGCAGATCGAGGGTCATAAATAGTGCCAATGGTTTCCATACTCGGGTTTTGAGACCAGACTACACTTCCTCTAACGTTTTCCTAAACAGCGCACCTCTGCTCCGTATTGAATGGCACACATAAACATTGCATTAATAAGAATATCCCACAGCATTTGGCAAAATGGCAATTGAGGAAACAGAGAAACGCACAATAACAATACGTAATTAATAATAATCCGACACCGTACAAGTTATATCAACGTGAACGAAAACATAGATGTGCTTCCACTTCCTGTATGGCACGTGGAGATCGTGTAAGGTATCAGGATGGCTTACACGTTCCAGAAATGACACTGTAGGCCCACCCGTACCTTGACCAACCACAAACTTTGTATGATACATTCTGGATGGTAAGAGAAGCAAGCCTTAATCCTAGTCTAGTTGTCTAGTGGATCTCTCACCACTGCGCCGACTTGTCATCCTCTGATTGCTGACGATGATGACAATATACGCCATACAAGAAACAAAGGAACAGCTCCTGAGTTCCCAAGTCTGGTTAGCCTTGGGTAATAGCATATGCACCTTGAAAGTTGTCGGCAAATGCTAATTTTATTGACTATCCCATGAAGTTTGTTGCCTGCCCACGTTGGAAAATTGCAATTGGTCCATCAAAACACCTTCATTCTGTGGATATTTGGTTAACCTTGATTGGAGCTACGTAACTCGTTTCTTCAGTTCACTTAGGAATGCAGGGAGGCTAAACTTCCTTATTGCAAAACTCAATTGCGTCATTTGAATCCCACAAGTTGAGGTGACAGTCATGGCCAGGCGAAATGAAAAAGCAAAATGACGCTCCGTATCGAAGCCAACGGCCATAAACCGTCATCGACCCACGTTTGGCTGTCAGAATCTGCCTTGCACTTGATGGTCCCTAGCACTTACATCATCATAGATATTATTTCTTGTTTCTACCAAGTTACATCCAATCCTTCCTACGTTTCAATTAAAAGGCTCTGTCAACCCTGACGGAGCGTTGATCAGCCCCATAAGTCGCTCTAATTGGTCAGAGTCTAGATCTACGTGGCGCAGGTGAAATCCTTCGATCTAAAATTGAAGCTTATCTAAATTAAGCTCCAGTACGCAATTCGTCTCATTGGCCCTTTTCATCCTGCTGCGCCTTGGGGTCCGGTCTAAGCATTTTCGTTGCAACGAGCGGAAGTTACGCATGAAATGCATTATGCAGAGTGAGAAATCTTGACAATGTTTCTAGAGAAGTCATTGGCTTGTCGGGGAATCCTACTCGTATAGTGCATCCTTCTGTATTCCTTCTCATTGTGGCGTTGATCACCGGTTACTCGAGGTGATCATAACATGTAATCAGACATGGACGCCTTGAGAATAAGTCTTCCTGAGAGATATTTAATAGCCTTCGAAACCCGTCTAAAAACTCTCTTTCATCTACTCAACAACAGTTTCCTCTTCTACAGCCAGCCTTTACACATTAAACTTTGCTCATAAATACCTGACTCCTCTTCTTCAATAAATTCCTTTCTTAACCCCCTCCAAACATGCACGCTATCACTCTCGCAACCGTCCTCGCCGGCGCGCTTAGCGTCGAAGCGTCTCCCCTCCAACATGCCAAGCGCGTTCTCATGGGTCGTCTCGATGATGGGGCCCACGAGATCGAGCATAAGTTCCAGCCTCTAACTGACTTTGACACGGATGGCTGTTACTATACTTCAGCCATCGACAAAGATGGTAACACCAACCGTGGTCTGAGTCAGAAGGATGTTTACTTTAAGGGCCTTGCTGCTGACTGCCGTGATCCTAACCGACTGGAGAATAACAACGTGTACAGCCGACGCCGTTGTAACAATGGCTGGTGTGCTATCATGTATGAGTACTACTTTGAGAAGGACCAGATTGTGTAAGTTCCCCTCTCCAGTACTGCTAGTCCAATAGTACCTAACATACTCATCAGCTGGGGCACTATCGGCGGTGGGCCAGGAAATGGGCACACTCACGATTGGGAGAACATCGTCGTCTTTGTTCAAGGCGAAGACGTCAAGCGCGTCGCTCCCTCATGCCACGGCGACTACAAGCACGCCACCAACGAGCCCCGTCTCGACGGTCAGCGCGCCAAGGTCGTCTACCACAAGGATGGTGGCGAAACCCACTGCTGGCGAATGGCCAACGAGGCTGATGATCAGGTCGAGAACTACACTGGCCAGTGGTTCATCGGTAACCTGGTTGGCTGGGATAACTGGCCTGTTGTTAACGGTCGATCTCTCCGGGACTACCTCTTCGACGCTTGGAACGGTGGTGTTGGACCTAAGTTCTGGGATAACGACAATAAGTTCACTGATAACTTGAGAAAGGCTGCTGGTGACGGTGCTCCTGGGTTCGATCCTGCCGTCGATGAGTAAGTGACTGCGTTTACTAGGTCGCATTGCGTATTTATCCTTCTTGTACTTTCTGGCAACCTTATTGTTTCTAGTTGTCATCGTTTAGAATTCTGTATCAGCTTCAACCTTGATCTTTGTTATTGGCCAATGCACATCTAGTGACTGGGAAAAGACCATGACTGGGGAGTCTCGGGCCATCAGTGCCGCCGACACTATATAAGAGACCCAAGATTGTGTTACTTCTCAATTGTTTTACCGCCTGCCTGTGGCAGCATAAGTACAGTGAAATAGCAAGTCAGAAACAAAGGCAGGTAGTTCTAGATTGGATTGAAGGAATCTAAAGCTAGTATATGATCCTCCTTGAGATCTAAAATGATTTCTTGACTCAAATAAAAACCAAGGGGTCGTCCTTAGGCCTGTGAACTAAAGTCCAATCGGATTCTTTATACTCCAAACCCCTTCCCGTTTCATGCTGCTTGTCTTTACCTGGCACCGGATACTTCCTCACATGCTCTATCGCCCAAATCAGATCTTTTCCCAAGGCCGGTGGTACCCTACCATCACCGTGCAATGTCCCCAAGCCTGCAATCTGAAAAAACCCGTCTAACCATCTAAAAGTCTCGCCATTCTCCCATTCGATCTCATGGAATTTGCGCCCTTCTTCTCTACAGCGGCTCTCTCTATTACGCTCCCACTTCCTTTGTTCCTCTTGAGAAGGGAGAGGTATTGTGTTCCTTCCAGAGAAGAGTCGTGCGATTGCTATGGCTTGATATTCGAAGCTCCTGAAGGTAAGAACTCGTGGCATACCGACAACTGCCAAGTTGGGTATATCTTGGAAGAAGGTGTGCCAGTAGTTTTTGACAAGTTTCTTCTTCCTGTAGTCGTATAGTGGGCGGCCGTTTGCTTTGGTGTTCCAGAAAGGGTAGGAAGGAAGGTAACCGGTACAGTAAACGACGTGATCAATATCAGTGACTTCGCTGTCATCTTCGAAAACGATTGTTCCATCCAGGCGATACTCTCTGATGACCTTCTTCCATTCCACCCCTACCGGTGGTTCGTCGCCATCCAGTCTTCCACGTGATCTTCGCGACTGATATAGTGGAAGCTGGACAGCCTGTAGAAGATCGACGGCAATATCATGACCCGAGGCCGAATTTCCAATTACAAGCACCTTTTTACCGCTGTATATCCAAGGCGAGCGATAGAATTTAGAGTGTATCACTCTGCCTGGAAATTTTTTCACATAAGCTTCCAATCCTTGTACTTGGGGAACCTAAGATAGTCAGTCTTATGGCTATCATTACCATCTCAATAATATGCGCTTACCCAAGGGACCGCATAGTGCCCGTTTGCAAGAACGACTGCGTCAAAGTCCTCCTGCCACCATACATCCACCCGCTGCAAGGGATCGTGTTTGCGTAACGTCAGTTTCCAAGAGTTTAAACCGTCCCTAGAAGCGGGCAGCCGAGAGATGTCCTCCACTGTGGTGTTGAGTGACAGATATCCATCGGTCTTATGCCCTGAGAAGTAGGATTCTATGTACTGACGAGGTACATAGTGTGGGACGAATGGCCCATAAGAGAAGGGCAAGTCCGAGAACGACATGGCGATTTGAGGAACATTAGTGCTGTTCTGAGTAAGTAACTCAAGCTCTCATATTCTGTTTGTGATGTCTTACGTGAGATTTTGATAGATTGGCGTGTGCGCATATCTCTCTTGCTGACTTGGGGTGGTCGTAGTCGGGAGGTTTTCTGGAATTACGAGTGGTTTATCGATTTCTGTCGGTAGAGCTCCAGGTTGGATGGTAGCGACACTTGGATCTGCATCATAAATCCTTATTCATATTAGACTAGCCTATTGGAAGTCATACGGCATGTACTAACCAAGTGCCGCCGGGTGATTCCCTTCGCTCAAAGACGCGAATTCTGTCAAAGTAGCTTTCGGCTTTGAGAGCAGCTGCCGTTATAGCACCTAAGAAATACACGTGATGAACATTTACATTTCGTAAGGTGAGGTATGGGGATGGAGTATTAACTTACCAGCAGCGCCGGCTCCAACGATAGCGATAGATTTGATTTCAAAATTTCCCATTGTGATTGGATGTTTAAGATAGTATTATTTCCAATAGAACTGATCTAAGATGATGTGTATTATACAAACTTTGTACTTACCAGGAATCATAAATAGAAATGCCTCATCTTGTCACGCCATAAGTTTAGGTTGTTTATCATATTCGTCATGTGTGGCATGTATGTCACCATCATTGATCACGTGCGACATCGGCGGAGCAGCACGAATTCTACTGGGAATTAAAGTGCGACAGCCTATTTATTTATTTTAGTTCTTCTTACTTACCTTGAGTTTTATGAAGTACAGCCGCGTTCGAATGCATCCACAAGCATCCCAGCACCTTGGGAAATTTCTACGAATGAATCGTACGGTTTATCTCCTGCAAGGTTGCTGCTGATATATGAAATTCATTACTTCACCTGACATCCATCACCGCAGCACCCATGACTGGTTCTTGTTCCATCTGTGGGCCACTTCTCTCACGCCAAACTGGCCTTGTTCGCGTGTCCCGTGTCAAAGCGTGGGACGATTATTGAGGGGGCCTTAGCGGCATTCCATTGTTTTGTTTTCAAAATCGTCAGATTATATAATGACTATGATTTAATTTCTATTGATATCAAGTACAGACTCTCGTCCGGAATGTGGAAGGAGAGATCTGAAACCTGGTCTCAGTCACTTGATGCGTAGGGAATCGAGAACCGGTAAGTTGCTTCCTCTTTGTCCCCCATCATGCAGGCTTGGTATCCACCACTACTGCGGTCAATGCAGAGGAGGCTGTTACGCCAGACATCCCCCATGCTAGTGAAAGTTAGCAAGTTTAATATTATTACACAAGCATGTCTCGGGAAAGTACCTTGGCTCCCTAAGTTGGTAGCAACTTTGGTGAATATAACAATTGACATAATAGGCGAGATGCACTTATTAATGCAAAACCCTATCACCAATTTGTGTGCTCGCTGTCTTAACGGTGGCTCAATTATGACAGAGCAAAAAAACCAAACAGAAGGTAGCTGACCAATAACAAGCATTGGGATCAACTTCATTACTGGAACTCCATGGCTGATCCTTTTGATAAATAATATGGTGTTGAGTACTCGGTAATAGACGAGGCTTAGCCGCACCACTTCAATGCAAGCTGCTATTCTTGTAATCAGGATCATCCTTTCGCCCCCAAGATAGAAGTAGTTGTTGAAATATGCGTTTGATCCCCATCGGCGACGCTGACTGAGGTAATGCTGTAAAGACTGAGGTGCTACTGTCTCACTAATAGCGTTCGGAACAAATAACGTTCGTAGATGCTTGCCCTGTGAGAGCATTGAATAGGTGAGTCGCCTATCAGTTCCCTGTATTCCCACGCTATATCAGCAAGATCGATGCTTTCAAGCACGGGGAATGTTTTGAGAATACATACGAGGTACTGAACTTGATGCGAAAGCACGAGGGGCCCAGTGATAGGTTCCGCATACTTCTGTATAGCCCCTCCCATCTCTTCTCTGACCGATATCATGGTAATGCAGCCTGGGAGGCATGTGACTTTGCCGATATAGTGCTCTGCTCTTCTTCGAACGTATTGGCCGAAGGTATACTATGAATTCCGGTACTGAGTTATTATTGTTATATATGCTTGGCTCCAGTTACATACCTGAAATTGTTGATAAAGGTTCCAAACGGACCACTCATACCCAGGCTCGAGTTCAACAAGGACAAGCCCACAGGCCGCGATGGCGTTCTGATTATTGGCGAGGGCATTGGCCAACCTAGCTAGCGCTCCCTTGTGAATAGTAGAGTCCGCATCTGTACAGAATATCATGTCGAATCCTTGGAAGTTATCGTCTATCAGAGGAGGTAAAACGTGCATCCAAAGCTCGTCCCTGAGAAGCCTTGTATAGATGGGCGCATTCGAGCGAATGCAATTGAACAGGTCATGACAAAGGATCAAGGAGTCCTTTTTGCCGCTGTTTTTAAGCTTTTCCAGTACGATGACGGGGACATCTTCCATAAAGCCCGCAATGATACGTAGAGTACCCCGTTTCCATTTAAATGAGATATATGACCGCTCAAACTGAGTGATAACACGGGTCATGTTGCCTCGGATATTCCTGGGCTGGCCATCGAGAATCACGACCATGACCTGACGGTGAGGTGCCGTGCCGTTGTCGCGAAGAGAAAAGATGGTTTTGACAATCTGTTCTTCACTTTCTGAGTAGGCTGGGATCAGAGACAATATCCATCGCCGAGTTGGTTTCTGAACTGGTCGCAAGACATGGTACAATTTCGATATCGACAGGCCTATCGGTGATATTATAGAAGAAAGAAAGTCTTTGCTTTTGATAAAAAATATCATCGCGACCGCAACTTTAGATTCATTGCCAAGGATGGAAGCGATGGTTAGCAAGACATTCAGGATCAGGATGAGTCCGAGGAATAAGATGCGCTGCTTGGTCAAGTCGCTCCTTGAAAGTATGCGAGCTGGATCAACGGGATCGTCAACTTCGGGGTATCCCGAGTCCTCAACGAAAAGTCCACGGTCGCCAATCTTATCCAAAAGAGGATGCTGTAAAGTTGATGAGTTGGATCCAGGTTCGACTGCCTTTGAAATTTGCTCGCTATCAGGCTCTATCGACATAGGTTGCACGCCCTGCAGAAGCGTTGTTGCTTCTGGATGCGATATGATCTCTTGCATTCCGCTCATTTGAGGCATATCATGGTAGCTTTCGATAGGTCCAATGGTTATTTGAACCATTCTTCTTCAGGGCCGTAAATAATAAGTGGCACTTCTGCTTGTTGGAGTCCTGGTACGTAAGGCTAGGGTGCAGAATGGATCGATATCTTTCGAGAGGAAGGCCAGTTTCCACACCACACTTTGCGTGTGAGATACCGTGACAATATATCCTATCGATCCGACAAACATGTTCCGTTTCGAGTCGAACGACTGTTTTATCTGGTCCTGTCTTGAGAAGTCAAGTCCCGGTCTTGGCCAGCTGATCTTGTTCTAGAACACGAATCTGTTCCTGGATGGGCGGTTTCGTTTATGGAAACATACTTCGGGCGCCACAGTAGGATCTAGATTTTCTAGTGGCTAACGCGACACGTCATTGGAATTAATTTCTTCTGTAAAGAGAAGTAATATACTTTAATGGAAATATCTCGCGTCCACCAGCCTGTACACCCTTTCGATTGCGAACGAGGAAAGTCTTAGGCTCTCACATTACCAGGGCCTATTCCGATTACCTCATCACACAAAGCACAAAGCACCATTCGGCATACCTCTAGTTACCATATCTACTTAAACCCTCCTGCAGTTTCCAACAGGCATAGCTTGCAGATTGCCCTGACTTGTATTAAAATATGCGCCTTGTGGTTAAAGCCATGTCGATTCTGGGGCTCTCAAACTTATAATTAAGGCTTGAATACGTTCTTGCTGCTATTGAAGCCATCTAACCCAAGTTGAAGTTCTTGCCAGAGTGAACTTCGTTTCCTCTAACTATGCCTTCAGGTTTCAAGTTTCGTGAGGTCACTTCGGATACAACATGTTATTGAGGTAAACGGGCAGTCAATTACAGGCGTTCTTGACTCTTCAGAACACAGAAACGGATGTCTCGAGAACGAATTTATCACGGAGTAAAGATGGAAGGTTATGAGTTGGGCGGTAGAGGACAAGGTGATAAGAATGTGCCTCTTAATATTCAGGAACACAAGGTTTTATTTCCGTGGGCTGAAAGTACGAGCCCACCTTTCGTTCTACTTAAGTTTTAGATCAAAATACAGGTTCTCTAAGTTGATATTGATATGCTTCCTTGGCGATAAATACTGAATTGTCCTTCCCCCATGGGATCATGTATGTATAATACTTTCTAGCTTGGCCTGCGTTACGGCAGTTATGTTTGTGTTGAAGAACTCAGTCACCACTCGAGTCTTTTCATCGCGCAAGAAGTAATCATACCCGATAACAACGTTACAAGGGTTCAGGTAGACGGTCAGAGGATTCTTTCCTTGATCCATGATCATCCACTAAGCTCAGTGTCAGCATGTGCTCCCTAGCATATATCAGTAAGAACTTACGCCCACTCCACGACCAGAAAAATCTCTAGTCACTTGCCCAATGAAGACGGCGTCCCCATTTATGAGCATCTGGCTTGTTAGAATGGGAAAGCTCACGGCATCATAGCCCCTCCAGACTACAGGACTCTTTGATGCGTTCTGAAACACGCTCATGGTATGGTCCACGTTGTCGTCATATGTGACATTGTTATAATCGAAGACCGATGATGTTAACATCCCATTGATGACTTGATCAGCCAGGATAAGACCTTTCGACGGCAAATTATGTATAAAGCCAGTGGATATGGATGACATCTTTTGGCTCCTATGTTATGGTTAGATTTTCATGGATTGACTGGGGAATCGCCTGGCAGCTTACCATTTGTGCTGGACAAAGCTAGTTGTGAACTCGGCCTGAATTCCTGGAGGATGGGGCTGTTTGAACCCAGCCGAAAATTCAGTTGTCAAAGCAGCACTTGCACATTTGTCTATCTTGGCTACCTTGCCTTTTACTGATGATGGGGTAGCGCCTTTTGCTGATGTTGAGGTAGCCGCAGCAACTTGATGTGCGATGAGAATGTAAAGAAGATTTCGAAAATACATATTTTTTATGCTTTGTTCACGTTATGGGCTCTTGGTTATGAAAGTCGTTGTAAATGAATGTGAAGATTCTCAAACCAGGCTCTCATCTGACTACTTATAATGGTAAATAGAGAACGGATGGAAATGCAAGTCCGGTATTGATTGTGATTTCCCCGTAAGCTTTCAATCATTCCGCAACCGAACGTGAACGGATTCTGTGTTGGTATTAGAACAGCCTATTCTGCCAATGTTTTATCAACACCTCCTCGGAATTTGCCGCCGTTGGTCGTGACATACTCCTGAAATGCAGCTCATCTGACAGCGAACGCCACATGGTATGATGTCTTGCGACGGAATAAGAGAAAAAACAACCAGAAAAGGTCTGGGCCACGCAGACATGGTCTGACTTCCAATCCTCCGGGGCTTACCCTTCAGCCGAGTGATGGCAACAGGAACTACCAAAGGGTTCAGATAAGGTATCACATTCTCAAGATCTCGGCCTATCATTTTAATAGCCCGAGACATGGTAAATATAAAATATTTGGGCTGGATTCTATTTTTCTTACGTGGCATAATCATCCTGTGTGAAATGTTTATTTTACTTACTAATCGTCAGCGGTGTGAAAGATGAGATGCATGGTTCCATGACTACGTGTTCTGTAAACGGCATTTACCGAGATATTGCATGACATTGTAAAAGTGCCAGACATGTCTCAAAAAACCATGGGTATCTCTGCCGCAAGGTCTAGGGTGATATCCACCTTTCCATTTACTTCTATGATACCAGGGTCTTTGCCGATTCAACTTTCCAAAATGACTAGAATACAGTATTGCAAACATCATAATGCTTCCCTCAGTAGTTGCGGCGTTATTAGGATAAGCTATCTCATAATCTCATACAGCTTGCAATGCACCAGATAAAATGTACCTAGTACACTGATTAGTCATCGGGTTCTAGACCGCGGATATACATTGGAGGCATGAGGGTCTGGACTCTCTCACGTCGCACAAGTGGCTTCCCGAATTTTCAATTAGTGATCACGTACAACAAATTCAAAGCTACATCCGGATCGTTATTCCCAACCGGCTCCCTTTCCCAGCCATAACACACCATTATTGCACTCAGGAAAGAACGCCATAATTCCTGTTATTGATACGTGCAGCAGCCACTCAGTACAGAATGTCTGGGTTCAACTGGGGAAACACTGCAATGTAAATTGTTTCGATGTATCGCAAACTCATTAACGGGCCTGGACTCCATCTACCATGTATCGATGGTTCGATGCATGAAAGACGAAACACATGCGTACTGGTCTAGGCTGAAATACTTATACTTTCTTGGGTTAACCCACTTAACTTGTCCCCTGGGATCCAAGTTTGACCTCTCATCGTCATTGCTATGCATACCATCATGTCGCGACCATTGTTCACTGACCCTACCCAATCCTCTACACTGAAGCCAGAAGGTAGTTAAGTCCTCACTTTCTAATTTTCGACAGCTGCCCACTTTTTTGCTCAATAAAGATCGCTATGCCTGTCGCAATTTACGAATCCAGACAAAGACTTAGTAAAGCTGAAATATGCTAATGTAATGTTATTTATAGGCCGACAGAAGAGCAGAATTTCGAGTTCTGAGCAAAAAGCTCGCAAGAGAGCCAGCGATAGAGAAGCTCAGAGGAGGATTCGTGCCCGTACGAAAGACTACATCATACACTTAGAACGCGAGCTGGCACAATTGAAGAATAATCAATGGCGCGACCGTACAATCCAAGAGCTACTTCAACGAAACGAAGCGACAGAAAAAGAGTTGCTGGAGCTAAGGAAGACCCTGCGGCTTCTCGAAGATGGCTCAACACACTGTCAGCCATGCCCGTTTCCTTCGCAAATGACAGGGGCAGATGCATTTCCACCACCAGCCTCAGATACAATGGATCTCCTCACATCTAGATCTGATTCCTGTCGTGACCCTCAAAATTCCCAAAGCCCCATCGACTGCAGCTTCTTTCCGGGCAATAATGGCTTGCACCATCTGGTGACAAATATCTGGGGGGGCTGTGAAGATACCTCCGTCTTCTCCCTTATACAGAGCCCATCACCACCACATCACTTTACTGGCTATATCCCACCCAACTCTTATCATTCTATGGTAACTCCAGGTAGTGCTACAGCCCATCTTTTTGATGGCACATGCTCTCATCACCGGGTGATCAATGAGTTCTCCATGGATAGTACCGCTGACACAGCCCCCAAAGTCCCCTATCTACTTGAGGCACAACGAAAGGATTCACTGCAATCTCTACCTTGGTAGCAGAGCTAGCTTGAGTACCTTGCCCCCACTGTTCTATATTCCTGATCCTCCATGGAGTTCTGAGACAAGAGATTAGCTGTGGATACAATGATTTTATGGACTACGAGCCCTGCTATAGTGAATATAATTTGTTAAAAACGTTATCCATAATGTAATTCTCGTTTCAACAGAATACGTTAGGCGAACAATGGATACATATAGCTGCGTGGTTTGATAGTGACATACTGAACGGTAGCTAATGGAGGAATCACATCGTGTATTTCACAGTGGATCTTCCGCTAGCAGTTGTGTTAGGATAGACCCCCAGACCAAGACCCCAAAAACGAAGGGCGCCGTTATGGAGATAACGAGGAATTAGGGTCTACCTATATCAGCTTCACGACAAGTTGCTATACAATTTGATTGGTGGAACAGCATTGATTACTTCTATAGTATGATGAGATGCATTCTTTCTTCAAGGTTCTACAGTGAGTTCATTTGAGAGATAGAGAAATCTGGTTTTACCTACTCACACCACATCCGTACTTCAACACCTTCCAGTCGGGAAAGCACCGCAAAGTCCATACCCCATTGCTTATGACACACAACAATTAAATCAAACTCTCCCAATTTCTCCTCGACCCAATCACCATCATTGAGGCGGTTAATGTCCGGGATATCCATCTGTTGCACAAGTCTATCCGCAAACGCTACTAATAGACCGGATCTCTTGAGCTCTCGAGCAAGCCTCAGTCCGGGAGAGTTGACGAGATGTCGTTGTCCTGCTTTGAAACCAACACCGACAACGAGTACCTTGCGATCCAATTCTGCACCAGAATCTCTGTTCTTTGCTTTGCCAGAGAAGACTCGTAAGATATCATCAGCGACCTGAGTAGGGCGTTTATCCATTGCTTCAGTGGCCATTTTGAGCAGTGGAAAGTCGCAGGTAGCGAAAAGATAATGGGGGTTTACTGGGATACAGTGACCTCCAATACCTGCGCTGGGGTTGAACGGTAAATACCCAAATGGCTTTGTTGCTGAGGCGCGAGAAACCTCAAATGGGTCTATACCAAGGGATTGACAAGCATCAGCCATCTCGTTGGCATAAGCAATGCCTATCATCCGTTGACAATTTTCATAGAGTTTGGTCATTTCGGCTACCTCAGGTGACGAAACTGGAACAACCACATCAAAGACGCGGCTATATACCCGCTGTATGGCGTCCAATGAGCCTGGGATAAGATCATCAAGACCCGATACAATCTTAGGAATAGACCGCATCGGAGGGACAGTACGGCCAGGATCTATACGCTGTAGACAAATTAGCACGCCGTGGCGTTATCTTACAATATGGCCTATTTACCTCAGGTGACATTCCGGCGAAAAGTCCTCGTGCCGTCGCGATGGGTCCAAGGAGCTCACGGGTATGTCCCACAGCGACCGAGCTTTCAATGACAACAGTAGATCCGCGCTTGGCATGTTGCCCCACCTTTTGCAAGGCACTTTTCAGGTAAGAAAGGTTGATGGATTTGTCCGGACGCAGCAAGGTTGGTACTGAAATGAGAAAGTGCGTCGCTTTCCCAAGGTCACTTTCCGTTGACGTCAGTGTGACGTTGGGCCTCGATCGGAATTCTGTCCTCAAATCGTGGATCCTGTCCTTATCGACATCGAATCCTAGGACATTATATCTTGACGAAAACGAGTTGATAAGTCCCTCCCCAACAAAGCCAACTCCAATGACCGCGATTAGTGGAGTTCTTCTGGCATGAATCTCATGCATAATATTCCAGGTGTAACGAGAGTTTCTATCATTGGAACCTGCAGAAAAGGGAAATGATGTAGAGGATCGAGTCTTGAGAATTGTAGACGGTGCCATTATTGCGGATGTTGATAACGATGAGAGAGTTGAGTACACGGGATCTTTGGCGTTGGTATCAACTACAGGGCTTCTGGGAAACATGATTTTATATCCATTAAGGCCCAACATTCACATTTCATCATTTTGTATTTTTTCATCGGGCTGTTTGCAATACGAAGAAAGATCACATCGGATTCCAAAGTAGAGAACTGATTCAGAGGTGGCTGGATCTAGCCCTGGACTCTCAAGTGCAAGAGCGTCGATAAGTGTCCTGTCTGGTTTCATAGGGTTAAACTCAATAACGGATCCAACAAGCATAGTCACTCTATCAACCATTAGATCTCGCTGCCAAATCCGCCCTCATCGGAAGAATGAGGTGACAGTGGCGATGCAAGTGAGTCTCATGCAAGCAGCTCTGTGGCTGAAACGGAAATCTTTCGCATTCCGACTGATTAATCGAACGACGTGAAAGGTCCAAGAACGCAAACCGTAATATTCCATCAGATTGGTAGAGGGAGGTAAGCCAATCAAAGCAAGCCACAGCGGGGAGAATTTAGCTTGCCATAGGCTCAAGCAAATCAATGATGTCCTTTCTTTCCTTTACAGAAGTGATTGACACGGCAAGGCCCGGCGACATGCCTTAGTCGGCTTACTCCCCTCGACCACCCTGGTGGAGATATACGGCAGTCTCTTTTTTAAATGTTGATCATGATATCAAAACCATCCCCATGTAGGTACACACATATGGCGACCTTTGAAACTCATTAATCCATCAGTAGCAGATCAGAGTGTATGACTTGAAACTTGGAGAACTATTGAGTGCAGGATGTCGATACGTAACTTAGCTATCTCCCGCTCGTATATTACTTGAATTTTGTTTGGGAAATGATAAATTATCGACTCTAGGGTGAGACGTTGAAAAATGGCATACCATAATGTAATTTGCGAATGTTCTAGGCCGGGCTAGAACTCGGTTGTTCCAGCCTTATTCCAGACGCCATGTAACACTACTGAGTCAGATTCTTAGTTCCAGACCTAACTGCCGCGAAATCGACTAGACTAGCGCAACCCTCAATGACATTCTGACTCATAATCAGGCCATTCCCCAGGAATTGGATCTGATATCTCCGCAAGACGCATCGCACGCAGTCATGTAATTTCCATCTAAAGCCGGCAGCATTTCCGTTTTGTAACATTCCGAAGTAGTCCAATCATGATACGGTCGTGACATTAATTTCCCGTTTTAGTATCTACTTTTCAAAAGTACCAAATTCATGTTGCAATTGGTTGAGCATTGGAGCAGGCATGTGTTGAGTCAGGGTCTTCTTGGTTCCTGATCGCAGTGATGGCATGATTTGAAGAGATCTTAGTTTCGGACAGGGGACATTTTGTGTCATATTCAGGAACTCACCGCACTGCTGAAAACCAATTGCGCCACCCGACTCAGGAACGGCAGGTACGGTTGTCGAAGTATACGTCTTTGGAGAGTATTCAAAAGTTCACGACGTTACTCCATCTATGTCATGTAAATCAACTTTCACTTCAGAGGAGTTAGTAGCTCAAATCCTAGCGCTATTTACTGAGATAGAAAGGCAGTCTGTCGTTGTTGCTAAGTGCTCATCTACATTCAACAGTAATTGATTGCTTAGCTTGAGTATCAGACTACTATAAGAACGTAACCTTGACACTATGTCACCACTTCTGCAAGGATAGATACGAGATATAGACCTTCCGCCATAATGTCTAGGCGACGCCATTACTTCATATTCCCGCATCCGTATATCTTATGATACTATCTATTCATCATTCCGAAGATTGTCGATAGTGCATCCACCATGCTTCCGTTCACAAGCCGCGGCTGGTTCTCGGACGTTTCTGAATCTAACTTGGTCACAAGATTCTATGAATGAATTCGTTTCTGGTCAAGGCTATAGCTAAGTTATGTTGCAAAGGAATGGAGCGACTTGCAACCTTACTGCTAAACAGGTGACTTGAGACGGTATTTAAATATGAAGTGTTTCTCCCACTTCAGTCAACTTTTTTCTTCAACCAACTTAGCAACCATCAATAACTGACCAACACACAACAATCACAACAACAACTTTCGAAGACTTCAAGATGCTCTTTCTTAGCATTGTACTCATTTACCTTACTGCACTGAAGGTGGGACTGGCAGATACCAGTATTCCCGCATGCAAGCCGCCCCCCTCTTCCTGCGCCTTTCTACCTGCGTTTTCTACTGAGATCTGCTCGGACATCATCGGTATGGGCCATTTCTGAAAGAGAAAACGAGTTTTAAACTAAGTCAACATTTTTAGCCTCTCAGTCGAAGACACTCAAGACATGCTTCGTCCCTGCTGAAACTGATATCACCACAGTGACTAATCCTTCCCTGGTCAAAACCACAACTGTGATTACGGCAACTACCACAACCGAGACTAGCACTTCCACAATCTCGAAGACCCAGACGTGAGTCAACTAATAGATGAGAGAGAGGAACGCAGCACTGACCACATATACCGAGCAGAAAGCGACTTCCCGTCATTGGTGCACTTTACACAACTAGGGTGATCTCGGCGACCCAGACGACTGTCGTTTTCACTACAGTTCCAAAGGTTCAGACTAAGCCTCAGGCAGTCACTATCACCACAACCATTCCAGCGTAAGATTTATGGTCATCTGAAGGTTCATCGTAGCTAACGAGGCTTCAGAACCAAGACAGCCAGAACCACCTCAACTTGGGCGCAACAGTCCTGCGACGTACCAGTCGACCGTAAACTTAGATTCAGGCGGGATACAGTTATTGAGAGGGATGCTCTTCCTCTCAACTGTTGTGAGTCTACTAGCCATACTTAATCTTCGTTACGTTAACTGATCTTGAATCAAGACTGCTTCTTAACGACTAGCTCTACAAGCGCCACAACTGCATCCAGAACAGTTACTACCAGACCCCTGACGACTACCACTATCACAAAGGTCACAGGTGGTAAAGTTCCAACTTCCACAAAGACACTTTTGGTCAAGGAAACAACAACCACCCAGACTACTATTGCTGCAGTAACATCTATCACGACCACCGTCACTAAAACCAGGAGATTCAAGGTTACCGAGACCTTGGAAAAGACCAAATTCTCGACTACAACCACAACTTCCGAGTATACTAAGACAGCTACTCATAGAACCATCCCGGTTTCAACCGTCCAAGTCAACCCGTGCGGGCCTACTTCCTACGGTAGAATTGAGATCGACCTACCCGAATCACAAGAGTTGATGATAAGCAATGAAGTTGCCCTCTCCGGCAGCACCAACATCGACAGGGATTGCTGTAACGCCTGCTACAATACCCTTGGCTGTGTTTACTGGGCTAAGGGCATGACGGATGGTTCCTGCCTCAATTTCAAAGCGATCAATTCAGCTGGATGCTCGACCCCTCAGTGTCCTAATGGCTTCCCTCAGTTTTCTGTATCAGGTCAGGATGATCAGTATAGTTACTTTGCTGGGCCTTGTGGAAGTGAGATGATTCAAGGATAGCTTGGATATATATCATTCTTACGATGCTGTTCCCTTGAACAAATACTAGGGTTGGGCCTTGTGGAAGTGAGATGATCCAAAGATAGTTTCAATATACATCATTCTCACCATACTATAAGTCAGCAAGGTTAACATCATTACAAAACTCAAGACTATCGAGGAAATGCAGCACGAGCAGAGCCCCGTGGTAAGGGGAGCCCGCCTTGGTACAAAGGACCCAGAATTGCCAGCCATTGAACTTGTGAGCGCATTCTACACTTGGTCCCTGGGGTCGGCATCTGCCTATCTTTCTTGTAGTAATTTGTCTTGGCTTGTCGCTCTTGAAACTTTCCTGAGTAATAGTTCTTCCTTTAAGACGACAGTCCTTGATCGGTAGCTTGAGAATTATCTTCATTTTACCTCAACTGGCTTTACTACGGCAGGCATTATAAATTCCTTTGCTATATTCTAGTCTAGACAATTTACTAAACCGAGATGCTGGATGATACATCTACAGCCACGGTCTTGGGATAGGCAGTGTCTAAATGCTCGTATGATCGGGGGGTGAGGCTGAACGATTCTAGTAGCATTTGTTAGTTAGACGTTCTAAAGAGGCGCTGATACATACCCATCATCCCACATGATACCAATGGTAATGTCGCTAGTTTTTAAAGGAGACAGTTCTTTCCAAGATAAAGGAACTAGTCAGGTTTCAATCTCCCAGGGACTTTGGTCAAGCAAAGCTTTCTGGAAGAGACCAAGATGTTCCACACTGTTGGCCAGTGGTGATATCACACATCGAATACTCTCTTGCCCACTGCCGGGAAGAACTATGCCTTTGTATGAGTTTCGTAGCGAGGTTGTTAGCAGGCCATACGCACCACAAAAGGCTGCTAGCATCCTCACCAAGCCGCCAATATCAGCGCCAATACTCAAGGCGTCACAGCGCAAACCCAAAGAAGCACCTTCGCCTCCGCTCGATCCGCCACAAGTCAAGGCTCGGTTGTGTGGGTCGACGGTTGTGCCATAAATGACATTGTGACAGTCAGCATGCTGCTTTATTAGAGGAACTGTTCATAATAAAGGCAGAAGTATGCTTGCCATGACGCTTTGAGGTTCGTTAGTCCGCACGTGGAATACTACGCCGGCATTTTTGAACAGTTGAATCAAGAGTGCGTTCTCCTGCGTAATGTTGTTTACCAAGGCAACATACACCGAGTGGGTAACGACCCTTGTGTCCAATATGCTCATTGGTGGAGATTGGGATACCATGCAATGGTCCTTTGATTTTGCCAGTAGCTTGAAAGTATGCATCGAGTTCAGCTGCAGCTTGTAGAGCTTCAACCACCATGAAATCGGTCGCAAAATTGGTCAATTGGTGTGCGATATGGGCTCTCTTAAGAAAGGCTGTGACTGTCTCAACAGCAGTAAAAGATCCTTTTGCCATTCGCTTGACAAGATTCGTGGCGCTTGTAGCTGTGATCTCCAGTTCTCGAGGTGAAAGAAAGCCACAGCTCTCGATAAAGGTAGAAACATTGAGCTTCTCCGACTGTGGGAGGTCTTGAGGTGAAAGTATCCATGCCAGGTTCAGGGAATCTTGAAGGACCTTTCGGCTCTTCTCGGCCTGTATCTCCCAATGAGTTGAACCAGAACCGTCTGCTTTTTACCAGGGCTGGGACTGGGAAACCGAGGCCTAGACAGGCTGCTGGACTAGGGTTATCATAGTCATTTGTTCGAGTCAGAAGATAAGGATGAAGTGATTTTCTTGCGACAGAGTGACAAAGTCTGGCCTAAGCTAACGTCTTTATAATTTCATGATGGAAGAGCAACTAAGGGGCCTTTCTGATATCCTTGCCAAAAAGCCTCAACGTCATCTGCGGGGGTATCGTGATTGAACCTCAGACAGTATCATCTAGATCATCAATGACCATGCCTCGCAATTCATATCGATTGGTGGGGATCTCGCAAATACACCAGATTGGCTGCGATAAGCGTGTCATTATCGACTCTAACTCAGCCATCACTTTAGTCTAGTCCTAGATTCAAACGGTCTAAATCTCGTAAATATCTATGATTGGCTGGTTCCCCGTAAAGCTGTCCTTTTCAGTTAGTGTTGGGATTCGCCCGCGGATTTCCTGTACGAAAGTGAACAACGGTAATTGATACCGGATGAGATCCGAGGAATGGCAGATAGCTCCTGGGCCATTGGCAAAGACTACTCTTATCGTGCAGTGGCTGTTTATGCCTTGCGCGGCTCAGATTATTCTAATTGTGTGACGATCACCGGAAAACCTGTTGATGCTAAAGAGCCTAACACGAGTATATAGACCACGCTATGATAAAGGTCAACCCACACCAGGATTTCTTCGGGGCCAGATATCTACCTGTTCTATTCGTCTTTTGTTTGTTCTACCAAGTACTCGACATGAGCTCAACAGAGGTCCATTCGCTACCATCAGATTTTGTCCCAGGGACAGTCCATCTGGTTGATCTCGACCGCAGTTTGAATACTCGTCACGCTCAAAATTGCCGCCAGGACATTGCTCTTTTTACGACTCCTTCGGGCGATCCGGATGATCCATTGAACTGGAGCTCTTGGAGTAAAACGTTACTCCTGAGTTGTCTTTGTTTGTACGTGAAAAACTTGAGGCTACTTGAACTTCATGTTCTGATCCTCCTGCCTGATTCATAGGTATTGCCTTTCGGCCGATATCGCTTCTGCAGCTATCTACTCAGTTCTTGTTCCCATTTCAATTGCCACTGGTCTCACGGTAGGCGATTTGAATATCGGGACTGGTTATATGTTCTTGACTCTTGGATGGAGCTGCTTGATCTGGCAGCCCTTGGCGCAAAAGTTCAGTAAACGTCCAGTCTGTCTCTTGTCCCTCTTGGGAACTATTGTTAGTTCTTATACTCTCTCCTTCCTTGACTTTGGCAAGTTCATAATCCTCGTAGGCCATGATGATATGGTCTCCCCATGCGAGAAGTAACGGCCAATGGACCGCTAATAAGATACTTCAAGGATTTTTCTGCGCTCCTATTGAATCATTGTGTGAGATTTCTATCTCTGACACTGTCAGTTGACTCGGAGTTTCTGCCTCCTGGCCATATCCTGACATGCTTATAGTATTTCACGCACGAACGCGGCACTTATATGGCCTTCTACACTGTGTTTATAGCTGGATCAAACTTCTTAGCTCCTGTCATTTCCAGATTCATCAGCGACGGGTAAGGGTGGCAATGGGTCTTGGTTAGTTATACACGAGTCTTAACGTTTCAATGGAGCTAATCAAATTGATAGCACTGGTGTGCAATCTTCAACGGTGTTGCCTTTTTTATACTGCTATTTTGCATGGAAGAAACCAACTACCTCCGGACGACCGGTCTCTTGCAGGGTGCTAATGAGGCTGACATAATGAACGAATCAACCCAGATCACGTCTGACGGTGAGAAGGTGATCAAATACCAGACTGCAGCCAACAGTGATACTGGCAACGGCAGCGTTAGACCTACCAGGAAAACCTATTTCGATGAGATCGAAATTTTTCGCTGAAAAGACGTTTTAGACAATTTGCCCTATAATGGTATTCTGGCACGGCAGTTTCTTTACTTTTCCTTACCTGCTGTCGTATTCTGTGGTTTAATGTCTGGGAGTGTCATCCGCTACTTTAATGTTCTCAACGCTACAGCATCTGTCATCATGTCCACCTCCCCTTACAGATTCTCCCCCAGTATCGTCGGCCTTGATTATCTATCTTGTCTGATCAGCGTATGCCTTGGGTATGTGGCTCCGGGTCCAAACACTGATATCCCTTTGCAGACGAAACCACAGCATGTATTATTCGGGGCCTCTAGGTGACAAGTTGGTCTTATGAAAGGCCCAGCGTAACAATGAAACCATGGAGCCCGAGTATCGCCTTTGGCTCTAAGTTGCTCTAATTTTCGCGGTACCTAGTGCTCTAGCGACTCCTTGGGTTACCAACTTGAGCTATCAGAATGCATTCATTCTTGCCGCCTTTGTTGGTATGGTCCAGGTGGCTGTAGCCCTGATTTTCATCAGACATGGGAAGCAACTTCGTATTGCTAGCGTTGGTCAGTATTTTAGATATCTCCAACAGGTCAAAGAGGATGGGTTGCTTCACTAGGCGGACACAAGACATTAGATCTCCAGGGTCTTATGGATTATCATATGGGTGCATTTCACCATTCACCGCGTTATCATTGGAGTAAATGCCAAAAACAAGGAAGCCTTACTGGCGCTACAGTTAGATATAAACATAATTATAATGGCTTCCCTCAGTTTTCTGTATCAGGTCAGGATGATCAGTATAGTTACTTTGCTGGGCCTTGTGGCAGTAAGATAATCCAAGGAAAGTTTCAACATACATCACTCTCACAACATTGTTCCTTTTAACGAGCATCAGATTATCTGAGGACTGTTCATGAGATTACTCAATATAAATGACTGGTCCATTCTACGCCTTGTTGCCAATAATGTTTCATCATAAAGGAACAACCACTAGTCATGAAAGTAAACACGCATTTAAGGATACAATTCTCAGCCAAGAAAAATGAATATGTTGCAGCTAACTGAACTATAATAAATACATTGTAAAAGTAAAAGGCTTTCTTATCATGTATATCGAGATTATCATGCTTTTTCGAGATGCCGTAAACGAGAAACTGTCAAAACAGCACGTCCTGCGTGAAACTTGCCGGCCTCTCAAGCATATCCTGGAATCAATTGCCTGCGTCTGGATCTCAAGTTCTCACTAGATAGATTGGGGCTTAGATGCGAGCAGCAACATCACGGGCGTGACGGCGAATATAAGGGGCGGAGTTACAGCCGGAGTCGCTGTTGTTTTGGGTAGGCTGCTGGTTCTGGTCCTGACCCTGCTCCTGGGACTCAGCAGCGGGAGCAGAAGCAGCACCGCCCTCGACAACCTTCTCGACGTCGCCGGAGGCACCGTCAGCAGTACCGCGGATGGTACCACCGGGAATGACATCGGGACCAGGGATAACATCGTAGGCAGTGGAAGAGCCCCAGAGAGAGAAGTTGACGGCAGGGTCGTCCTGCTTGTAAACACCGGGGATCTTGACAGAGGTACCGGGGATGCTGGAAGCGCTGTTGCCAGAGACCTCAACCTGGGCGCAGGCGTAGTAGAACTCGGCCTCGCCACCGTGAGCGCCGTGAAGGGCAATATGCTCACCGCGGACGAGATACTGTCCATCGGGAAGAGTAGAGGGAATCTTGAAGTGGACAGAGTCCTCATCCCAAGAGCACCAAGAAGGACCACGGAGCTCCTCAGGGCTACCGGCCTTGCAGACAAGAGCCTGGTGAATCTTGTACCAATCGAGGTTGGAGGGGTCCGCGGTGGTAGCATCATCGACCTTGGCAGCGTAGACCTGGATGGGACCAGGGTGCTGCATACCAGTACCGCCAAAAGCCTGCTTAAGACCGATCTCGTCACCAGCCTTGACCTTGAAAACGTCGGCAGAGGCGGTGCTACCCTTGTTGCAGGTGAAGTCTTTGTCGTTGGGGGAAATGGAACCGTCGGGGATGCCCTTGAACTTGGTGGGCATGTAACCGTTCTGGTGCTTGCGGATATACTGGTTGTCGGTTCCCTCCTGCTGTCCGCTTAGGGTGAGCTTGTCGAAGGTGTAGTGGGCGCTGACGGCTGAGGCCAGGCCGAGAACAGCGGAAACGTAGCAAGTGGTCTTCATTTTGATCGAGTTGGAGTGAAAGAAGGGAGTGGGAATTGATCGCAAGCGATGTATAAAATAACGATAGTGAGTTGATAAGAAAGAACGAAGCGAGACTAGCTCTTTGAAACGAATGAAATGGGCTGATTGATGAATGGATGATCAGAAAACCTTTGAGCGAGACCTTGAAGGATATTTATACAGATCGCATTTCTTATCGATCGAAGCCAAGAACGTCCGTCCCGTATTCCATCCCAACGTCTTGTCTCTTCTTGTCTCAAGTTCCCTCCTGCGATCCTACCATGACGGTGCTAGGCGAGCCTTGAGTTCTTCCGGACATCCTACATTTAGCATCTGAGAAATGTTGCTATTGGTTCGTTTCCTGCCGTTGTCCATTTTTTATTCCGTTTCAAGACCTTTAACTGTATTTCAGACGTTTAGTTTCTCTTGGCAGTCCGAATCCCTGTTCACCCTGGTTTCATCGCGTTTCAACAGCAGCCGTTTTTCGAGACTGGCCAATGAAAAGCTCGGACTACGCTCAGCTTAACGGAAAAAACGGAAATTTTTTACCGCTCGTATTGTTTTTAATTTATCATTTTTGCTGCACTCAGATTCCAGTGAGAATGGCGGCTGTTTCTCGCCACAGGCAAACCATATTTTATTCGCAAGAAGAAGATACGTGCTATGACCCGTTAGTTACTAGCGACACTAGAAGTATGGATGAGATGTTTATTGACTTTACGTGAATGTCGAACAAGGCGGCCAGTAACCGTTGATCGGTGAAGACAGTATCCATGCTGCAGCTTGCCTTGGAGAGATCAATTTACCAGGATAGGGTCAGAGGATTTTGCTAAACGGAAGAGCATGAAGATATTACTGAGTCTGTAAGAGATAGAACATGTCGATCTTATAATAACAGTCAAGTGTCAACACTAGTGATTTTGCACTTTAGAGAAGGTTTTGATAACATGATCTAGACTAAATAGGTATCTTAGATAGTTAGGAGCTTGATCTATATCAAGTATTTCAAGTCAGCCACAAGGTAACTTAGATTATTAAGCTGAATTTAAGTCCTAGAAGAGGGGACCAGTTAAAACCCAGCTGATATCTAATTGGATGTCAAATGTTAAAGCTATTTTTAGCTATGTAGATCTCGATATGTATATGCTATCTCCAGTGCGTCAGTTCCTACTGGAACAAACAGTCTTGGGTCCCATAGTAGATAAGATCTAGCGTCCAGCCTCCGACATCCGCCATCTAGCATTCAGCATTCAGCATCCAGCTTTAGCCCCAATGCGAAACCCAACCCTACCATGCACCAGTAGGACTTTCCAACACAAACAAAGCTTCAGCCTCGGTGTCATCCTTCGATCTCATCAGACGTTAATCGTCTTAGCAGGAGCAGCGAGCTGCGACTCAGAGGCTAAGTCTGCCTCAGGCACAGGAACCTCACGCCAGTTGCAACCGACCTCCTTCCAAGTCGACCTAAAGCAATCCCAACCTCCACTACAACTGATCTTGACGTCGGTGTCCATTCTAAGACAACGCTTATTGTATTGGTGGCTAAACCTGAAGTGGGCCTTTAGTTATTTAGTCTCTTCCCCTTTTACTTGACAAATTTCATCCAAGGGGTCTTTAGCTGTTATCTGTCGTTATGGGTAACTAATAACTTTATCGCTACTAGTTAGCATCTTTCAGCTGGCTCTCTATACGGTAGTTAGCTTGTAAAGACTCTCTCCCCTCCTATGACCTTCCTGAACATTGTATGGATGTTCCTACAGCGAGGACACTAG
This sequence comes from Fusarium sporotrichioides, assembly GCA_019054645.1. Lineage (NCBI taxonomy): Eukaryota > Fungi > Ascomycota > Sordariomycetes > Hypocreales > Nectriaceae > Fusarium > Fusarium sporotrichioides. The sequence goes on from JAHKNS010000004.1 coordinate 129,263, forward strand.
GTGCCCAGCAGCTCGGCGCTTTCACTGCCGTCGGTTATGTCGCTGCATATGTTCAGAGAAGTCTGCAGGCCAAGTTGCCAAGCTTCGTCAGCTAGCCTCACAGCCAGCATAAAAAGTGAGTGCTTTAAGACAGACACTATGAATTAATCAGAGAAGTTTAAACCTAAGTATATTTTTGTTTTAACATGACTTTTCTTTTTACCACTTGAACACTTGTATCATGAGGATAAACACGTTTAGGATGATGGGCAATTGAATGTTAGAGCTGAGACTAATTCTACTAAGGCTTCTGGTAAAACTATTCTGTTTTTTTCAGATAGCTACTTACCAACACACAGATAACAACTCGAGGTACATTCGTCAAATGCGATAACTGCTATGTCAGTCAATTGAAATTTCAGGCTGCCTCGTCCAAAAGTGACGGCTATGGACTACAGGAATATTATATGCCGCTCACAGAAAAGTGTTCCAAAATTGGATTCCCTTTCGCTGCCCTAGTATCAGACATGTAGATGAGAGACTCTACGTGTATAATGGCTAGACGTCCAAGTTAAGCAAATCATTTGGTCTAACTTCTGTAAAGACTCATGACTCTCGGACGACTTGCGATGGCGATAGCGATATAAGGGTGATGCACCCTCACTGGAAACCGAGGATGGAGAGTGCGAAGAGTGGTGAGTCTGGTTCAATGATCTTTATGTGCATTGCAAATTCGATATAGACTTGGGTGCTGAAAATGGAAGGGTCACGTGCCAACGTGGATGATATTGATTGAGCTAAGTTGACTACGGCGGGCCACAGTGCCAAAGGCGGCGTTGTTCCCCCTGTGACTTTGACCATGCAACCTGCAGCTGCCGTCTGTTACTGTACTGATGCGCAATGCAGTTTTTTCCACCAAGTAAGTAGTAGAACTCCATTCGTTGGGGGATTTTTGAATATTGATTGCTATTGCAAGTTACCAGTACTCTGTTGAGCTGAGACAATCAGACAATAGTAGGAAAATTAATATTCAAACTCATCACGATATGTAAGATTACAGTGTGACTGATGATTAAACGAATGAATCAATGCAGAGAGACGATTGTGTCTTAAAAGTTTATGGCACAAGTGTGTAACTCAAGACAGCAGCAAAGAGGATACCTGGCAGATGTTACTGATTGGATCTTATCTTATCGATAAAAATGCCTATCTTATCAGCCCTTACCCGATTACCACGGTCTGGCCTTCAACTTGGTGGGGAATTTTTCTTCACAAGCAAAAGAATCATCAAAACGAGAAAAAGAAAATATATTTCAACCCCATACGATTTTATATTTTCACTATAGTGATATTACTATAATCAGCGCCAGTCTTTTCTTCCAGAATTGCCTCTTCGTCGATACTGATATAGTTGAGGGTAAAATTTAGTTTTATTTTCCCTCTATAGGGTAAGAGCCGTAGCTTAATGTATCTAGTGCAACTCAGCTCAGTGAGACTGGAGTAACCCACTAGTCTAGACTAGAATCCCTATCTTAGCTCGGAACATGACACACGCACAGACACTAAGACCCTTCAACAGCCTGAATCTGTTGACAGCTGTCGACACAGACTTTACAAATCGCCGAAAATGATTGAGTCATTGAACGTAAGTGTGCAGCCTCGATGGCCATACATGCCCTTTCCTCATCCCGTGTTTATCTCCGTACACAGTTACAAGGCTTCCTGGCTAGATCCCAGCATTTTCACAGTGCTACATCAATCTTACATTTTCCAAGGTTGAGCTGTTCATTGTGGTTACATCAAAAATTGTTATTGGCGGAATAATGTTCCACCAAGATGAGTCTCACTTGGGAAAAAATCTAGAACATCTTCTCCTCTTGCGTTAACATGAAACAAAAGAGTCTCCACGTGGCCCGGACCAGTAATCGGATCGTGTTCTCAACTGAGACTGTACACATCAACCGAAATGAGCCAGAGCCCCCCTAAGCTAAACTAGGTTCAGAACTCCCGAGACGAATTGGTCGAGGGAACAAGGGGTTGTAATCCAAGATTGGATCAATCGCTGTTCTTTCCCCTCGCCAGTTTGCCAAGTAAACAAAAATGCCGAGAGTCGTCTAACTCTCATCCCATCATTTTCCATCGTCACGATGCATTTATCACCCATTTAGCCTGATAAATCATCCGATGCGTCAACATTACCCAAGGCAGGAATCTACAGCTTCAATGCACCCCAGATAATTCATTGCCAAAAGTTCCCAAGTATTATGGAGATGAGCAGGTTAATTAGCCAGTCAAGCTGGAAGCCAGAACCGCCCAGACTTTTGATACCCCTGGAAGCTCGGGTAGCGGCATGGTGAGCATAGCGACAATCTCCTCGAAACAATCGGAAGCTGTCTCCGGTCGACTAAGAAGGGAAAAGTCATCTGTGTCATGGAAAAATTCCACCCCGCGCATATACTTGCTTTTCCTGGCGATGTTTAGAATCGAATGGCTAGAGCATCAATGTACGACGATCGAGCCATCCACTACAACGATCTGACATATTTAATATCCTGCGTTCCCGCTCTCTTGGCACTTGGCACTCTTCACTCACTATCACATCCAAACAAAGCACCTATTCATTCATTCCTATTGCAGGTCAATTGATTGCTATCATTCTTTTTTATTCAAACAAACAACAGCCATCATGAAGTTCTCTTCCCTCCTCTTTACCGCCTCGCTGGTCGCGGCCATGCCTGCTTCCGTCGAGCCTCGCCAGGCCCAGGACAGCATCAACAAGCTGATCAAGGCCAAGGGCAAGACCTACTATGGCACCATCACCGACCCCAACCTTCTCCAGAGCCAGCAGAACAACGCCGTCATCAAGGCCGACTTCGGTCAGGTCACCCCCGAGAACTCGATGAAGTGGGATGCCACTGAGCCTCAGCAGGGCAAGTTCAACTTTGCTGGCGGTGACCAGGTCGTCAACTTTGCCGCTCAGAACGGCCTCAAGGTTCGGGGCCACGCTCTCGTCTGGCACTCTCAGCTTCCTCAGTGGGTTCATAACATCAAGGACAAGAACCAGATGAAGAGTGTCATTGAGAACCACATCAAGAACGTTGCTGGTCACTTCAAGGGCAAGATCTACGCCTGGGTATGTACTACTCTGTCACCAGTTCTATACTTGAATCTGTACTAATAGGAATAGGATGTCCTCAACGAGATTTTCGACTGGGATGGTTCTCTCCGCAAGGACTCTCCATTCACTCAGGTTCTGGGTGAGGAGTTCGTTGGCATTGCCTTCCGTGCTGCCCGCGCTGCTGACCCCAACGCCAAGCTGTACATCAACGACTACAGCATCGACGACCCCAACGCCGCCAAGCTCAAGGCTGGTATGGTCGCCAACGTCAAGAAGTGGATCGCCCAGGGCATCCCCATTGACGGTATTGGCTCTCAGACCCATCTCGACCCCGGTGCCGCCAACGGTGTCCAGGCCGCTCTCCAGCAGATGGCTTCCACTGGCGTCAAGGAGGTTGCCATCACTGAGCTCGATATCCGCTCTGCTCCCGCTGCTGACTACGCTACCGTTACCAAGGCTTGTCTCAACGTTCCCAAGTGTGTCGGTATCACTGTCTGGGGTGTCTCTGACAAGGACTCTTGGCGCAAGGAGAAGGACGGTCTCCTTTTCAACGCTCAGTACCAGCCCAAGGCTGCCTACACCGCTGTTGTCAACGCTCTCCGTTAAGCGTGGATTGGCTTAGGAAGAGGGTCTCACGGTAAGATCTCATTGCGGGTCTTGAGGTTGTTGGAAGCACAGGAGGCTTCTTTGCCAGATTTTTGGCTTCACTGCACATACCTTATTACATAACTGTTTTGCTATTGTATAAATATTGAGATGGAGCTGTCTGGTACATAGTTATTTCTTAGGAAAGCTGGATTGACAGTCAAATACCACATTTACCATCCAATCATTTTTTCAAAATAAAAAGTGAACATTGTCTTGGCATGGCACGTTCGTTCCGTGCAATTTTTATTCTGTTTGCCGTGCACACGTTAAAGGTTTCAGATTTCATATAGATTAATGAGCGTAAAACATTCGTATCTCTGCATTTTGTCAAGCGGTTTGAATCGGAGCGAAGGATCTCTTTCAAGGGCATGCATTAGCAGTACTATTTACTGCAACCCCATGTTGGAAGTCGCCTAAGTTAAATTTCACATTAATTACAGTATCGATCAGAGAAACTGCAAGCGTTCAAGAAGGGCATAGCTACCTCCATCTGGTTCTGCATAGGCCACCCAGCCGACCCCACAGTAACGTGCTTTGGCTTGTTAGCTTGGCTGATAGCAAGTTCTTCAAACATCGACAGTTGCAGCCAGATGACCAAAGACACCAATGAAATTTACTGATACGCGCTTATTCCACCTTCCAAGACTACCCTAGCTCCATGCACATCCAAGATTTAAGCTTGATTTAAGGTAATGGATTAGGTTTTACCCCGCCTGCCAAGTACCTCTTGGCGAACAAAGCTAATTTGATGACCAATTACTGCTATTATATCATTGCAGTCCTCCACCCTGACTGTCCCTTGGGGAAGAAATTGCAAGAGGGAAAGATCGGGACTGGCTGAACTTTGCTGTTGAGTGTCCACCCTACCAACCGTATGACATGCAATGGAACATGGACTTGCGGTATCCAGATCTGAGTCCCTAAGGAGACAGAAACATCTATAAAGGGACGAAGCAAGTCGTCATTTGATGCTGCATCGCTTGTCCGCATCACCCCATAGACTCACCATGAATACCATGCACCCTATAGATAGGAAGGATACAGAGAATGGCCGGCCTGTGCCCTTTGACGAGGTCGAGGAAATCCTCAAGACAGCCCCCCAGACCCGCGACTATTCAGGCGCCCACGAGAAGACGGACCCAAGGGAGATCGCACTCGTCAAGAAGCTAGATTGGTGGATTATGCCTATCCTATGGCTGATGTACTGGCTCAATTACCTGGTAAGCACAGTTCCTATACCCGCCATAGCCATCATCAATAATTTGACATGGTAAGGATCGCAACGCCATCGCCTTGGCCCGTCTGAACACGATCGAAAAAGATCTTAAACTCACAGGTACACAATACCAAACCTGTGTATCTATTCTCTTCGCAGGCTATGTCATTGTTGGCATCCCAGCCAACATGGTCGTTACGCGCGTCAGGCCGAGTATCTGGATGGCATCGTGCATGACTGTTTGGGCCATAATCAGCGGCCTCACAGCACTAAGCCGAAACTACACAGGTTTGTTGCTTACGCGGTTCTTCCTCGGAATCTCAGAGGCGCCTTATTACCCTGGTGCATTGTACATCCTTGCGCGATTCTACACCCGAAAGGAACTCGCGACACGTATCTCGATTCTTTACACAGGGAATATTCTCGCTACTGCGTTTGCTGGGCTAATTGCATTGGGTATCTTCAAGATGGACGGAATGGTATGTTGCTTTGATCAATTTGGCGTGTATCTATTAATGGTTCTAGGGCAATCTTGCGGGTTGGCAATGGCTCTTCATCATTCAGGGCGCCGTGACCCTCCTCGTTGCCATAGCGGGCTTCTTCGTCTTACCCGACGAGCCTCTCACCACTCACTGGCTTACGCCCGAAGAACAAAAACTCGCCCACGAACGCACTCAGCGCGACACTGTAGGGAACTCAGGCGAGTCTACCAGCTGGACAGGGATCATTTCTGCTGCCAAAGATCCTAAAGTTTGGTTGTTCGTGGTGATGCAACATTGTCATCTTGGAGCGAACGGGTTCAAGAATTTCTTCCCGACGGCCGTCAAGACACTTGGGTTCAACCAGACTATTACGCTTGTTTTGACCTGTCCACCGTATCTAATTGCTGGCGCGGTATCTATTGCTTGGTCCTGGTCATCGGGAAGGTTCAATGAAAGGACATGGTGAGTTGGTCCCAGTATTGATGGCTGAGCGATACTGACATTCCAGGCACATAACTATTGCAAAAGCTGTTGCGGTGTTTGGCTTTGTTCTTGGATGTGCGACCCTCAACACGGGTGCTCGTTACTGTCAGTATTTTCCGTGGACCCGCGAATCCTCGAATATTACTAATGAGCCTGCTAGTTGCCATGTGTGTCTTCTCCATCGGGACTTACGCAGTCAACAGTATCATCCTCGGCTGGGTGTCTGCCACCTGCTCCCAGACAAGGGAAAAGAAGGCATGCTCACTCGCCATCGTCAATTGCATAGCGGTAGCTTCTTTTATCTGGACACCGTACATGTGGCCTTCGTCCGACGAGCCTCGCTACACAATGGCCATGTCTTCCAGTGCGGCGTTGAGTGTAGCGACTGCCATTGGAGCCTGGGGCATGAGATTCTGGCTGATAAAGGACAACAAGAAGATCAGACAGTCCGAGAACGAGACCACTCTGTACTACGCCTACTAGAGTATGAACTAACGGTTGGGTAAGAATCTTAACTCAATGTCTCATGGGAAGCTACTGCGGAAAAGGCACCCAAGACATTTCATATTGGAGGCGCAAAGTTTTTGTTAGGCTGCAGCACTCGATTAAACAAGACAATAATATGGCCGATAATGCAAAAAATCATTACATATTGATTTAGTGGATTTTGAATGAATTCATATTTCAATCATTGCTCGAGAAGGTCATAAGAGATCCGTCAGTATATATAGAGACCTAAACATTATTGCAAAGCAAATCGTGGTTTGCTTACAACTATATGACGCATGACAGGCTAGTCTCGACGTTCATACTCTAACTCGTTAGCCTCACCCTTCACCTCAGCCTTTTCATCCCTTGCCATGATGGCCTCAGTGTCAGGCGCAAGCTTCGTTCCATAACGACCAATCTTGTACCAAGGCAGTGAGAACAACTCATCAGTGCTCTCGAGCGATCGACCAGCCAACTCAGGAACAAATGCCCAAACCCAAATAAGGCCGAGGAGACAAACAGCTGCGCAGAAGAAGAAGAAGCCAGCACTTGACATGGAAAGGAGCATAAGAGGAACAGCCTTTGTGTTACCGTATTGGTTGGCAAAGTGCAGGCACATCGTCAAAGAACTTCCCAAGGCTCGGAGACGAAGAGGCCAAATCTCGGCGTTAACAAGGTATTGGAACGAGTTCCAACCCATCGTCCATCCTACGCCGGAGAGGTAGAGCATTACGACAGCACCCACACCAGCGTGTTTCTGAGATGGGGTCAAAGTTCCGTTCTCGAGAGCTTCGGTGCCGACAATGCTTAGGAAGATGGCGATGTAAAGAATGGAAATCATCTGAAGAGTGATGCCACCATAAAGGGAACGTCGTCGTCCGATGAAGTCAACCAAGAAGAAAGCGCAGAGGTAGGCAGAACTGAGCTTGACCACACCAAGGATACAGGTGGCAAAGAGTTTCTCGGATTGACCCGATTTTCCAAGGACGCCAAAGAACTCAACCGCATAAATGGTGATAGCACTGGCACCAGACCACTGACCGAGGAGCTGAGCCATAAAACCCAGCATGAGACGATATCGGTTAGCAGGAATGGTGAACAGCTCCCGTAGCTTGCCCCATTTTGACACTCCGAGGAAAGCCTCCTGCTCACGCTCGAGTTGTTCCTGGATACCGTACAGCTCTGCTTGGACAAATGGATGTGTTTCAGGGAGTTGTCTAAGCTTGCAGAGAGCCTTGGTGCTCTCTTCGTTACGCCCCTTCATGGTGAGCCAACGTGGGGTCTCGGGGACTGTGAATGATAGGACCAAAAGCAAGCTATGCATAGATGTTAGACCATGGTATTTGAGCATAGATCAGACACACTTACCTCGAAAAACCAATGTGGCACATTTGAGGGTCCACCCATTGCCATCGAGACGAGTTGGAGATATTGATAGAGGCGCCCCAATTGCTGAAATAAGCAATCATGACACCAAGATAGACTGAACCAGCAAATATGTTGGTAAGCATACCACGAATGGCTCTCGGGGCTGTCTCCGCAAGGTATGTCGGACCGACCACGACGGTCATACCGATACCAAGTCCTGCAATGAACCGTCCAGCTAGAATTTGACCAACGCTTCCATGACTTGTCACAACGATGATAAATCCGACCAGCCATAGCACACAAAGGACTTGGAGCGATCGTACACGGCCGATCTTATCACAAATGAAGAATGCCAGCAGCGAACCGGCGATTGAACCAATTTGAACCATGCTGGTAATGTTGGACTCGACTTGGGCTTGATGATGTTCAGAACCGGCGTCGAGATTGAATTCTTCCTTGAAACTTTTGAGAGACACCATGCCGCCGACAAGACCTTCGTCCAGTCCACGACTCGCACCGAGGATACCTGAAGACTAGTTAGCACTGGATGGAATATAGAATACACGAGTCAGAATGAATGACTGACTTACCAAAGACAAATGTGCTCCAGTACAGACGCCAGTTAAGCACCTCGCTAGGCGTTTCGGCCATAGCGGCCGGGTTACCAAGTCTAAACTTCATGTTGGCTGTCGTAATGGGAGACTAGAGCAAGAACCAATACTCTACACTATAGACTGATTTATCTCCAAGAAAGAGAATGGGACGAAGTGTTTATAAACCTCAAATCTCGGCCAACTCCATATTGTACAGGATGGACAACAGGCGGGGAAATACGGAGAACCCCCACGAGGAAATGAATTATCTTGAAGGTGACTGGACGACCCCGCAGCGTCCACCAGCTTCTGGACGGCAATTTTGTGCCGATTGTGGATGATCTTTCTCCAACGGCCCTTTTTAATGCGGAGACAATGGACTTCCCCGCATGCCCCTCTGTCTTTATCTCCTAGTCTCCCTTCGATGGTCTAGTTGGGGATAGGTCAAGACACGGTTTGAGATGCTTTTCCTTTTTTCAACAAACAGGGTGTTTCCCTTGAGACCTCAAATTTAACAGACATAGTGCCATCTCCATTCGAGTCTGATTTTAAGAGTCGTAGCAATCCTGAAAAGAAGAAAAGCGCGGATTAGACTCCCGGACGTACCCTAGTCTTCTCGCAGGACTTTTGTCAGCAGTGAGGATCAACACGGATAACCGGCACAGTTTAAGAATATAGCGTGCACTCTATCTGCGAGACTACCCCATTTCCTACTTTCAATACGACTCTGGGCGGCCATTTCCATACAAGATCAGGGACCGCCCCCGGAAGCTCGAGTCAGGTTGTCCGACGCTCGACAAGTTCCTCGTAAACTTACATTCTGATATGTAATTTGCAGGAAAGATGACACTATCCTTGTACACGTGATATCTATTGGCTAGCGGTTCACGTGTGATAAAAACAAGACAACCGTTGAATAACACAATTCCTTAGGTAAGCAAGGCTTGACCGGCGGGCCCAGTGGCAATGAGCTACATAGAAGGATAAGCAAGAGACTCGGAAGACCTACTGTACAGTGACTACTTTCGTATATGGCTAGCCTCCTTGTATACTGATTCAGAAGACAATTCAATCACTTGCTTGAATTGCTTGACTTTTGAGTTCATTGGCGCAGACGCCTTTCTATATTTTTGAACTTGCACTCTAACACTTTAGGTATTTGAGCTGCCACGCTGTGCTTTTATCTGTTTACCTGACACTGGTTATAGGCCAGGGGAAGGTTTAAAATGCACAGTATGTGCCTTGTGCTCTGAAGCCTGGATGAAATTCGACATTTAAATAACAACTGACTGGATAGAGACTATAGCCTATTCTAAACACATGAAACAGAATGCTATACTCCGACATCGTCTGAAGCTTTTAGTCAAGATGAACCAGAGCGCTGAAGTAGCTCTAGACTGTTCTCGTAAAACTATTTTCACTCCATTATTAAACCAGGCTTAACATTCAGGTACTTTGTAGATGTTTATGGGAGTTACATACCTGCTCTTATCCTGATGCATTCCTATACAATGTGAGAATGGGAAATCTGAGTGGTCGAATTTATCTGTGGCCCCACGTAAGGAAACTTCTATCGAGGCTAAAGCTTGTGACACCCTATATAGCCCATAGTTGTACTGGACACTCTGATCGATTGCTTGTTAAACTTGAGATATAAGTATCCCTCAATTCTCTTCATTTATTTATCTTCTTACAGTATTCATTACACCAGAACACATATCTTACCTAGTCTATATGAAGCAACATTTGACACAATGCCTTGTGACGAATGCAAAACAGGATTTCAATGGAATGGCACTCCTGTTGGCAAAGAAGCCACACTCAACGACGCTGCAGCGTACGTGACTGGCAACTCGACAGACACTGCCATTCTTGTTCTTACCGACTTCTTTGGACCCACGCTTACGCTTCCTAACATCAGGATTCTTGCTGACCACTATGCGAAAGAGGCCCATGCTACGGTCTATGTGCCTGATATGTAAGCTTCTGACACTACTTATACAACACATATACTCACCGTCCCAATTAGCTTCGGCGGCGAATTTGTACACCCTGAGGCGTTATCTGTCCCTGATAAAAGCCAAGGACTTTGATATGGGCGCGTTCCTCGGCCGCAATACTAAGGATATTCGTTGGCCAGAGAGCAAAGCTGCTGCACAAACTCTCAAGTCACAGTACTCGAAGGTTGCAGCCATTGGATTCTGCTACGGCGACTGGGCTGCCTTCAAGCTCGCCGCTGACCCTTCCCTCATCGATGTTGTATCTGTTGCCCACCCATCTGGCCTAGAGAGACATGAGATTGAGGGTGTAAAAGTCCCCGTGCAAATCTTGGCACCAGAGAACGATCACGAATACTCAAAGCATCTTAAGGTCTACACATTGGAGAAGTTACCCAAGACGAGTGTGTAGTGGGAGTATGTCCATTTTCCAGAACTTGGGCATGGATTCGCTTCACGTGGTGACCCAAATGACCAGAAGCAAAAGAACGGACTTGAAAGAGCAAAGAGATGTGCGGTTCACCTCTTCAATGAGTACTTGCATTAGTTAAAGATAGATTGTTATGTATTACTTCTTAGTACTGGGTTGTAGTGAGCCAAGCAATGAAACAGAATGAATTAGGTAGATTTATATGATATGTCCTGCCTGATAAAGAAACCGCCCTGTGTCTTTTACACATTATACATATTGCTATTCCTAAGTAAAATACAGATACTTTATCTTGATCCTGGTATCTACGCATCTTACCTATTCTCAATCTTCTATGTCATACAGCTATCGCCTTAACCATATGCCACAGCCTTAGCTTCGATGAAAGTTGCTTTCTGTGGAGTACAATAATGTTGGCAGTTGCCTGTTTCTGCCTAGCGGCATATTGCCAATCTTGGTGTATCTGTGCTTACTACAGATGTAGTTACAGCATTCAATCTGTCTACAGTGACTTGATTTGGGCTTATGGACCTTGCGTCATTATCTTACTTTGTCACATAAACGATTCATTCTGTCCCGCCAAGATGAAACTTCGACGAGGTTGTTGGACTTGCACAGGTGGGCATTCATCTCTCTTGGTCGTGCCACATCACTTCCAAAGCCTCTACTAAGCATGCCACGTTAGCTCGCAAAATTCAATGCGATGGAAATTGGCCAACGTGCAACACATGTGGCCGATCTCGGCTTATTTGCCAAGGTTATGAACCCCGCCTGTCTTGGCCCAAGGTTAATGATAAGAAACGAGCCATTTTATGCGATGGTGCTTCGCGTGAAGCCTTTTCTCTGCAAACCACCCAGAATGTCCCTAGCAGACTTTTCTTTATCAACACAGCAAGACAAGACATTGAGCTATACCGTTTCTCATCTTTACAGGAATATCAACGCCATGTGGCCGTATGGTCACCTTACGTACTTAAACCGCCCGAGCTGCATGAGGGTCAAAATGACTTATTCCAATACTGTAAATCTTCAAAACGAATTTTGATCTATTTGCATAGTCACCAACACTGTATCTCAGTTCATGAAAAAGCTCATATCTCCCTGGCCACGTATGGTATGACCCCGTTGCAGATCCACGACCTACTCAAGAGTATGGTTGTGTCAAACAGCACGATGCCAGATTCACCTCTCATCTGTGCCATCATGGTTTACTCCTCTCTTCATCGCAATGGCCTGGGCGAACATGCAATTCAATTTAAAATACAAGCGATCCGTTTTCTTTCCACAACAGTTCGAGCTGGGCAGATGTCTTTATTGGATGCTGCTCAACCTGCTGCCACATCAATGTTCTTGGGATCATCTGAAGTATGGACAGTATATATATTCAGATTGAAGCACCTCTGACCATCCTCGTAGAATCTACTTCTATCTGAAAGCTCTGGCGAATGGCTATGGCACACATGGGGAGCTATGGATGTAATCCAAGCCACTCAGCCGAAGGACCAATCCTGCCAATGTGATATAAACCTACTCATCGATTAGACCAGTTACCATCACACAGTTTCGCAATTCAGCATGCGTTACTGGCGCCACAAATCGCTTGATTGTAGGCCCCCTCAGAGCCCTCTATACCTACCATTAACATAGCGCAGGCCAGTATGTTTTACCCAAGCAAAACACCAGTGATTCGCGCTCACTAACATCAAATTCAGAACCCCCCTTCTTCAAACCCTACATTTGCAGTCCTGAACCTTCTTTCTAACGTATGCGACACATTGGTTGATTCTAGAGATCCCATAAGCCGCACGCCCGACTACCTCCACTCAGTCCAAATTCTTCTAGAAAGGTTAGATAACATTTCTATCGTTCCAGTCCCTACTGGTATAAACCCCAAGACTTTATTTGCTATAGAGTTGTATCAAGTGGCCACACAGGTATATATCGCGCGAGCGACAGCAAGCCCCCAGGAGGCACCTGCAATGTTGGACTCCTTGATTGATGCTTTATTCAATGGACCCATGAAAACATATAATTGTCAGCACTTCTTCCCATTGTTGATCCTTACTTGTAAGGCAAGGAAAGATAATCAGAGGGTAGCTATCCTCAATCTCATCGACAGGACGCAGCAGGACACTCTCATAAGAAGCATCAAAGGCGTCACCTATACTATCCAGTCTATTTGGGTTCACCAAGACCTTCATGCTGATAACGATCTGTTAGTAAACTATCTCGATCTTTTGAGCATTGGGATTAGCTCTGGTAGTACTATCCCATCATTCGCATAGTGTCTTGTTAGGAAAGATCTTATGCGCACTATTATATGTTGTTCTGGCGTGGATAAGTCACTCATTTTGATGTTACCAATGCTGCCCACGTACTGAAAGGGTGAAGGATCAAACGCCCCGTCGACGCTATTTGAGGGGGGATCTCTTCGTGCTGCACACACTTGCGTCATCGTCCTCGAATAAGCCAATGTTGCCAGTTCACGTACTTACGGATATCAAAAAGTGATCTTGACCGACCACATTACACTACGCCTCTGGGATAGGCAGACTGAAAACATGGTAAGACGGTCGTTCTAGCAAACAGTACTGAAGAATTCTTAGTGGCTGGTCTCTACTTATTCCATTATCATATACCCCACAGGAAGCAACTTTGACCGACGCTAAGACAAAAGCTACCCCGGCCCAATCCTTGCTATGGACTTTTATGTCTTTTGTGACTGATAAAAGACGCAAGTCCAAACATAAAAGGAATAGTAAGTCTGCTCAAGTCAGCATTACATTATAAATCCAAGAGTTATTCAGAACTTTGAATTAATATATAATATCGCATTTTACTCTATAGAAACCGCTAGATGGAAAGCACTTTTACTCAACAATTCATTTTAGCAAACACGTATTGCTATCTTCCAGCCTCCCACCCCAATCCTTACCTACATACTATTGTACCTCTTTTTACCTTGTATTACGGAGTCCCGATCAAACCCTTAGATTCATCACAAACCAAGACGGTCAAATCTCTCATCACCTTCCATCATGTCACACCCCATCATCTTTAACGGCAGCTTGGGCTTAGGCCTTATGCTGGTTTCACTCGGCTTGAATGCCACTATTCGGCCTGTCGCCCATCTCAAGAGTCTGGAGTTCCCTGTACCTACAGAGCCACAGGCTCGTAAGCTAAGTCACGCACTTATGCGGATTTGGGGTATCCGCAATATCTCTGTTGGTCTCCTGGTCGTCCTCATCTGGACAACAAAAGATCAAACGCTGATGGGGACAGCCCTGGCTATCGCGCTGGGTATGCCTATCACCGATGGATTTGTTAGTAGGCTCATCACTGGAGGTGGTGAGCTGCAGCATTGGGTATTCCCCCCTGTCCTGGTGGTGATGATTGCCGGATTGTTTGGGTGGTTTTAACCAATTTTAAAGATTCATGTTTGTCTTGAAGTATACGTACAGTTGAGGGCTTTAGCATTTAAATCTTCGATCCGAGATGTACAGAATAGTAACTTGTCCGATTGAAGCTCATTTTCTGCATCATTAGTCACTGTCGCAAGCAATATTCACTGAGAGCTTTAGGAAAGGTTTCAATCCGACGAGAGTTATAATCGTAATCATTGCGCCAGGAATGAAGCTTGTGCGTCACTCCACCTTTTCATTGCACTTGTCAGGGAATACAGTTTCCCAACGCCTAGTAGAGAGTATTCAACTGCGTCATGCAATGTCAGAATGGCCTCTGATAGTCAAGACGATTTAGGACCTTACCCTGAGATTGTTAATGATGTCGGCAACTATGCATCGGCGGAGTTCACTACCGCTATTGCTGACGGCATAATGAATTCATTTGGCATTAAAAATTGTTTGGAAGGAAGGGATTCTTCAAAGATATATTTAGGTACCGGTCGGCGAGCTGTATTTGAATGCCGCTCTTATTAGCCAGCTGAAGATCCCTCTCATACTTGAGTGGTCATTGAAGCAACAAGCACTGAAGAGGCAACTCGAATGGAAGTTTCATTCCATGCAAGTGAAAGCGAGTTGGCTTCAGAAGTAAGCGATTTTATGGATGGACTACTTGGCTCTGCACCGAGAAGACTTGTTGAGTTCTACCTGCAGCTTCCGTCATGATGCACCAAAGCACGCCTAGTTGTTAAGTTTATTGTAAATAATTATCTACAACCTCACTGATTTGCAAGCTGAGCTTACTAATCGAAATCTGGATAATCTATGGTAGAACACTCCTTACAGTGCCATCAGGGTATCAGAAAAATCGGCCGCTAGGAGCATAAGAGACAAAATAATTAGGTCAGTTTATGCTGCTGAGGCTAGATGCTTTAGGTTGTTTAATTCTAGACCCCACAGCTTAGCAGCCAACTTTTCTGGTACCCAGTAGAGTAGAGTGCGGCAGTAACAGCAAAGATTAGGTGAGATACTCTCGTCAGACGTGAGGGTCAATCGTGCTCGGCACAATTCAACCAAATTTCCGGAACTTGTCAGACGAACCCTAACTCTCAAATCTACCAGCCCCTGAGGGCTAAGCTACTCTAGGCTAATCAAGCCGCCAACTGTCGATCCATTGGAGAACCAAGTGGACACCTAATGACACCACTTCTTTCTAGCGTCATAGAAAAGCTTCAACAGTTCACAATTCCAGAGGCTCCAATCATAGGTTTCGACCAAGTTCCGCAAGGCAAAATCGTACTCATGGAGCAGTTTTCTATCGTTGTATAAAGTTGGGAGACAGTTGAAACAATAATGAATACGGTTGCAGTTAACTCATCCTCAAGTCTCCAATTCATCATGTTTAGTCTCCCTCGCTAAGAATTTAGCCGTGATCTAATGGAGCGTAGGGGATCGCTTCATTTGGATTCTCAGGTCTACCGTAAGCTAGCAACCGCGGAGGTATAATAACTCCGTACTTGCTTCGCGCTAACAAGCGGGGGTTTGAACTGTCCCCTATTCCACTTCTCGCGACCTTGAGACATTGATTAAGTTGAACGTAACATCGTCACCGACTGTGTGGTTCGCTTTTCTTGGCTCACGTCCCTCGTCGGAAATTCCAATTTGTGAATTTTTAAGCCGTTTTCGAGATCAAGTATGAATGACCTACCCACTGCTATCCCACGAGGATCGTGGATTCTCGTCACAGGAGCGAACTGTTACACCGGTAGCCATGTGGTAATTGAACTTCTCAACCGGGGGTTCAACGTGCGCGGCACGGTCAGAAACCTCGAATACAGCAAATGGCTTCTTGGGCATCCTTCAGTGAAGCCATTTGCCGACCAAGAAAAGGTGGAATTGGTTCTCGCTGACACATCAAAACCAGGAGATTTCGATGAGGCAGTCAAGGGAGTCTCAGCCGTAGTTCATATCGGAAACATTGGAGAGCAAACACCGGATCCCAATGTGGCTTTTCCATCAGCCATCGAGGCTGCCTTGACTGTTTGTCGATCTGCTGCCAAGGAACCCGCCGTCAAGCGGTTTGTTCTCGCGTCAGGGCTCTGGTCAGCTGTATGGCCAAGACCAGGGGATTCGTCGACTATTTATCAGGAAACCTGGAACGAAGACTTAGTCAAGATGGCGAATTTGCCTCCGCCGTACGAGTTGACACGCATGCTTATAACCTATCTGGCTGCCAGGGTCGATGCAGAAAAGGCCGTATGGAAGTTTGTCCAAGACGAGAAACTCCCCTGGGTGGTCAATTCTGTCAGCCCATGTTGGACGCTAGGCGACCCGCTGCATGCGAGACATTATGCGCCTATGCCTACTCAACTGCTACAGCAGTTGTATCTCGGGAAAATAGATGCACTCAAGGAGAACACGACAGGTAAGCCGATATGAAACCAACACGAGGCGACGAGAAGCTGAACATACAGTGTACTACACACACGTGTCAGACGTGGCTGTTATCTACGCTGCTGCTGTCATCGACCCCGATGTCAAGGGCACTCGCATCCAAGCCCTTGCAAAATCCTTCAACTGGAACGATGCGTTAGCAGTCATGCGCACCGCATACCCCGGCGAAGATTTCGAGGAAGATTTCATCCCTGGAGATCCTACCTTGTCATACAAGATCGAAAACGATATCGCGCCAGCATTGCTGCAAAAGTGGGCTGGAAGAGAATGGATTAGTCTTGAGAAGGGAATCACGGAAACTATCGACTTTTCCCGAAAGATTGGTAATTTGGACTAATGGCTTCGAAACCCAGACGAGAGCGCTGGGGTGTAGAACCTTGAGATGCTGTAAATACTGACGCAACAATTGGCCTGTGCTATGTAGAAAGCAGTGACTAAAAAGCTTCACCGAGACCCGATTATACAAGAACGAACGGTTACATAACATGTTGACCCATAGGGGACGAAACAGTTCAAGATTTCGTGAAACCCATCACTCTTTTGAAGGGGTCTCCGTTTCTGGCTTCTTGCCATACACAACGTAACTAATAGTGCACAGTCAGTATCTATTTCTCGATAAGAAAGGCAGAGTTTAGACGATCACTCACATAGGGATATAAGCATGAACATTTCGATCCCGAAGCTGCTTTCTCATGGCCGAGCAAAGGACCATAACCTCTTCAGCCGACCATCCCAAGAACCTTGTGAACAGTGCTAGCAAGAGACCCTCAAGTCCATTGTTCATGTTAGCATAAGACCACTTTCCAAGCTCCTTGTGATGTTTGTCCTTTGGCCACTCGTTGATGGGCCATTTGTACTTCTTCTCGACCACATCGACGAAGCCGGCCTTTTCGAAGAACTCCTTGTACTGTGGTGCAAGGTTGATGGCTCGCCCGGCTTTAGCACTGGCTTCGATGCTCAGCTTGCCGGAACGGACGAGGGCGCTATCTGGAAGGAGAGTGCCATCATCACAGGCTATGGGGTAGGTGAGGTCTTGCATTTCGAGATAGCCACCAGGCTCGAGGTTCCTGTGCGGAAGGGTAAGCTAAGTAGGTACGTATTCAGATCAGGACATACTCGTAGCTGTTCTTGATGAACTTTTCAGTATCGGCGAAAGATCCTGTCATTGTACGAGCGAAAACAAGGTCGAATGGCTCTGTCCATGTCCATTCTTTTTCGAGGTCATCGATTTCAAAAATGCAGTTGGGTGGGACCCTTGAGACATATCAGCATGCCGCAGTTCCAAAGAGCAGATGGACAACTGACATGTTCGGTTGAATGGGGCTAAGATCAACACCAATCACCTAACTGACTTAGCCATGCCTAGATTACACGCAACGTGGGGCCAAATTTACCTTGGCCTCCGGATGAGCATCAGCTAGCAGCGATATCAGTAATGTTTCATATTCTCATGGCCAAGTAAACCAACCGTATTCGATAGCCCAAAGGCCAGTGCCGGTGCCAGCATCGAGAACACGCTTGGCAGATCCTTTGATCTTGGGGCTGATGCCGAGTTCGCCATGAAGCGTCAAAAGCCAAAGGTTGTGCTGCAAATCTGTGTCGTCTTGTCAGCGATGTTTCACCTCCGCTTGATCTTGCGGACATACCAAGTCGATCACTTTCGGATTCATCATTAGGAAAATTATATTCTGGTTCACTTGTCAGCTTGGATTTTTGAACCTAAAAGATAAGTACCTACTCCCAGAGCTCATAGCATGATATGTGCGGCCATTCTCCTCTTGGTACTGCAAGACGCTTGAACGAAGTGACTCCAAGCTGTCGAGGTCAGACTGCAACTATTTAGTTTACTGCTTGGAATAGGCTGACCAGGATCACATGAGACATGCACTCAGAGTCATGAATGTATAGAACTTACGCCCGAAAAAGTAGAGTCTGTATCGCCATCGTCAAAGACGTCTGCAGCCTGCTCACAAGTCAGTACACTGTTCCAACGCAAGATAGCACAACTTACCAACGGCTCGTGCGTTTGTTCGACCTGTGCAGTCATGATGTCGAATTGTTAATTGAGAGCGACAATTATGATCAGAGTAAAGAAATCAGTCAAGAGAGGGGAAAAACAATCCCGTCACCCATGATCAGGTGACCCAAGATCCTACGGGCGTCGGCTCATGTTGGGAAGGACGTAGGAAAAGACCTCAAGTCGGTTCATGCAGTTTTAGCCTGTTGAGGAGCTTATTTCCGATGCATCTCCCAGGCGCAGCCATCTTATGAACCACCAGTCCCACTGCCAAGACTCATTTTGGATACAGGGCGGCAAGTGGGCTGCTTGCAGTTGCGTTTAATATCATGACAGAAAAGCGTATTAAATAGTCCGAAGTTAGGATAGTGATACCAAGAATTGAAGATGAAACATCCGATAGACATAGAATGAAAGATAATTTCTTTAAGTTTGGATTGGCGACAGTGTGGAAGGGGAAGCGTCACAATGTAACACTATCTTCCTAGTGGTCGGATCATTTGCCCATGGTCCCTGTCACTGACCCGTGTACAAACCAATAAGATGCGACATCTCACAGAAGGTGATTGGGAACAGAATGAGTTCATCAGTAATTCACCGGATAAAATGCCGCTCTAGGCTTTGTAGTTTTAACACTGGATTATCTCACATGACGTTTTCATATTGCACTTCAGTCCTGCGGGCCACCTTTTATCCTGCTCCTGATCCAGGCTTGTATTACACCGTCGTTTCTCGTTCCAATTCATAACATGGCTTTTATTAGAAAATGTTTCAAATACATGCCCGTTCAAAAACCCACATTCAGTCTCTCCCATTCGAGTCACCCATCTCATGAACCTGCGACTCATGTCCTGGTGCTTCATAAACAGGCGGTGGCCCAAACATGGACTGTCGACCATCTGACTGTAGCGGAGAGACAGCAGAATCCTGTTGCGTATGGGGTGACGCAACCATTTTTGAATCAAGCATACTCGGGCCCATGTGTTGTGGAATGAAATTCATAACTGGCGGGTTGATAGGCCCCTGAGCAGTCACAGTCTTGTTCCTCTTTCGTCGGAGAATGAAAAAGACACCCAACATGACCAGACCAATAAAGGCTACACCCCCGACAACTCCTCCAACTATGGCTCCGATGGGTGTTGAGCTACTCTTACGGCCATCGTTTGTAGATTTTGTAGATTCAGCTACTTTGGTGATTGTGGTGGGTTCGTCGGATTCGGTTGCTGCTACATCCGTCGCCTCTCCCGACTCTGTTGTTGCAACCGCACCATTTGCAACTATCGTCTTGAAATTGGGATTCTTTTGACCATAGAAGGTGTGCTCAGCGCTCTGCTCTGTTGTCAAGGACGAAGATGCACATCTAAAGTCTCGTATGCCATTCGGGAAAGCGTAAGTTCGGCAGTATGGCATGTCGGAGTCAGTACTACGGAAATGTGAGTCAGTGAGGGAGGCCAACGATTGTAGCACACCGAACCTACCACAGAAGATTCAGCGTATCACTTTGGCAAACATCGTTGCAAAGTGCGGTATCAGCTGCCTTGGACGACTCGTAGCACTTGACCTTTATCTCTGTTCCACATCTGATAACGCCCGAGTTCTCTTGTACAAGTGCCCATGCACAAACTTCTTTATTTGTGCAGGTAATCGGCACACCGATTTCTGCCGAGAGATAACCGCACGTTGCATCAGGCGCATTGGTGACAGTTAGGTCGAATGGAGAAGAAACCTCTTGTCGTTGTTGTAGTTCGTCTCGCTGGAGTAGCTTTACTTCATCGAGGAAGTCCATAGGGTCAGCCGTGATTTCCGGCATGCTTGGCATCGGTTGTCTCCCGGCATGCCCTGTTACCATGGCGCTGACGGCGAACGCCATCGTTCCAAGGAAGATGCCCTCCCCCAAAAACGATGCCCGATACATCATGATTGTCAAGGCGGGTGAATTGTAAGAGGATAGTAAGAAGCCGACCACCAAAGGATGAAAACGAGAAAAAGAGAGATAATCGCGAAGCGATGGGAATGCCGTGAGTAATTATGTCTCTTTGGATCACAGCGAGACAACAGTCCATTGCAAGAATGCTTATTTGGTCTGGAGGTTATTTGGGGCTCGACCAGCCTAGCGCAAGCCAAAGCAAGCCACACTTCTCATTGAATAACTTCCATCTCATACTTTAGCTCGATGATTGGCAGTCAAGGAGCCTAAACATTAAACTTATTTCAGCCTCCACAGTCTGGTATGTAGTTTCAGGAATAAGGTTTAGTGTCTTCCGTTTGTCCTCGGAGGTGCGCCAAAAAGAGGATAAGAGAGTCTCGAAAGGGTCAATGATTAGAGAGTCACACATCGCTTACAGTAGACAATTCTCTACTAGGCAATAAGCTTGTAGCCTATGACTTCTCCTATTCTGTCAAAGGTGCTGAGTGATGGTAAGGTGGCAAAGACGTCAAACGTGTCGTGCGGCTGAAAACGTTGGCAGCAGACTAACTCGAACTAAGACAAACCATAAGTGGAAGTGCTAGACAAGCACAGCAAAGAAATTAATCAGCTGAAAGATGCTACTGTATTAGATCGGTATCAAGTTCCGGCATACGCTTCCTGAAGGTAGGTGTTCGCTTACAGCTGGAGAGAATGTATAGAATATGAAGAGAACGACCCAAGAGCTATTCCGTTACTTCACCTTCCCCTCCGCAATTATCATTTTCATAGGCCAGCCTCATCGCTATTAAAAACAATTTCAATGTTACTTACTTGGTGCTCATTTTGCTGATCTGTTCACACAAAATCCAGGATTTTGTCAAGAAACGTGTGGGTGACTTGGTGGCTAGCACTCCGCCTGAATGCCCAAACTGCCATAATCGATCAGGATACCAATCCACCGAAGTTGAGGAGCATGGACTTTCGACCCCTCCTGCAGATATACAAGAAGGAGCACATCCAGGTGGACAGAGAGCAAGTGGTCCTTCAGATGTCCGGAACTAAGGGCCGTTTCAAGACTATTAGTCAGGCACGACACTCGAATGGCACGTCTGCGACATCAATAAGGTTAATGTGAAACTGGCGACGGCAGGGAAAATTCAGAAGGAGGAATTTTGCCTCATCCGACGTTTGTCCACGCTTTGAAATTCTTTTCTTTTCTTCTTTACCATCGCCGGATACTGCTATAGTAATAATAGTGATAATATCACATGATGCAATTGTATCTAGGTCGCAAAGTTTCCGAAAGAAGCAGTGGAGAGATTATTGGGATACAGTGGCAGCCTTCTGGAAACAAGAATGTTAACAACTTGGAGCTGCAAAGCTGCAAAGATAGCAAGGCTGGAACTTCTTGAAAACTGAAGCTAGTAGCAGAATGCTCGTTCCACAGCTGCTAGAGGTACTGCCGATGCCATTGCGAGAAACTTTGGTGTTGCTAATGCCTAGGATCATGGCCAGCCACGTTCAAATGTTTTGGATACACCTACTAATGGCAGTTACACGGGATCTTCCAGGTTCTATTGCCGTTTAGGCTTCTTCTCCAGAGACTGCCTTCATCATTGGCGCTCTGTGTGGGTTTCTCGGGATGTAGAGCAGATACAAAATGGACCATTTCGTGAGAGGCTGGAGAAAAATGCTTTCCCCCCCTGGAAGTTAGTGTCAACTGTCTGTAGGTTACAGACTTGACATACGAAGTTATAATTTTTCAATGTTCCAGAGATGAGAAACAGTTTTTGAAAGCGTTAATTACAGTCACTGTAGTCTACCCAGACAATTTCTATCAATATTCATGACTTTGAAATAATTCCTAAAATATCCTTATAGTATTGAGAAGTAAATATTGTTGAATAAGCTACTTAGAAAGATATCATAGCAGTCGCTCTTCAGATACTAGCCCTATAGCAGAGACACTGGCTACAACCAAATGGCCTCTTCTTCTGTGCATATTTGAATACACAGTTTCCTTTCGCGTTGACCTTACACTGCTTGTTACCAGGGCATTGTGAGTGATAGCAGTTCTTCTTGGGTCGACTCCTAGTATAGCACTTGACACGTGCTGCTCGGGAGTCAAGCTCTGTCAACACAGCGGCGCCATCGTTGCCTGTCAGACCATCCTCATCTTCATCATCTTCCTCCTCCTCCTCGGGTTGGAATATCTGGGGCGGCTGCACTTCGGAGCCTGGTGGTGTTAGTTTGAGGGGGTAATCATTCTATGGAAATGCAGACAACGTACCATTGGGCTGGGCGACTTCAACACCAGAACTATCAGTGGATGGTGTGCCTGCAAGAGCAGCCTGAGCTGCCCCTGTGAGGCTGATCAGAAGGAGAATGTTGCGGAAAGGGTGCATATTGGGTAAACAGTGAATGAGACTTGAGCGTTTGGTTTTCAAAATCATTGGACTTATGGACAAACAGTGGCATCTCTTATACCTTTAAAATTTGACAATACTGCGTCTTTTCTCTTTCAAGTTCTGACTATCCAAATCAGCAACCGTAGTTTCCCCAGAAAGACAATTGGTCAATGAATCGAACAACACAGACTGGCTGGCATTATCTCACTGCAGTTCATCCATGCAAGACGGTGGAGATAGAAAAAGGAGGTATTATGTGATACTTCAAAATAACACCTTAGTCCTTGTCGGCAGCACAATTATATGGCTAGATAATAGTAGACATAAAGATTTTGTATTATACTATTGCATCCTGTGTCAATTCACAAATATCTAAGTCTTTCCAAGTGCAGTTGAGTATCAGAAATGTAAAAGAGTTGATAGATATACTGTGGTTTAGCAGAACAACCTCAAAGCTGAAGAACGCGAGTCATGATATTTGCTCTCTCTATTATCTACTGGGATATTGAATCACATGAACTCAGAACTACATAGTGTGTCCGTCAACATACAGCATGGCTGTGGCGTATACGATACGTCCAATAAGCATTGATGTAGGGATTCGCGCCGTAGTTATCCCTGCTCGCTCAGCTAAAATCTTACGCCGAGGCGCAAATTCGGCTTGAATGGGTTCATTTGTCACTTCAGCTTACTGCATTGCAAAAGTAATTCCCTGAAATAGACAATGTGAAAGTCGGCAGTAACTGAAAGGATTCGGCAATTACTGAAAGCGGACAAATTTGCGGCAAGATCTTCAGGTCCATAAAAATCTCCTGCTGTCAGCATTTCTTCTATGCTACTCTATGGTATTATACCGTCTGGCGGTTAAAGTGCCTTTAACCGTTACTCAGCCTCAGTCTATCTCATCAGACAAGTATTTTCTATCACGCGGGCGCGAGTGATGTAGGATGACTGATGGTCTCTGACTTTACGTAGTGCCTTGAGAAATAATGATGCTTTCTTGCTGAAGAAGGATCCCTTCTATGGTGTGAGTCTCAACTGTATCTAGATAAGTTGAGAGACTGAGTCAGGATGAACTGTATCAGTCTCTTGAAGTATTCATAGTGATTAATTTGCGCTGGCTCATGGGCGATGTTCCGGTCCGGGCCGCTAGACACTTTTTCTCATGCATAGCCCCACTGTGATAGTGATATTACAGTGCACTCCGAGCCGCCCCCCCAAAAAAAAACAAGTCAGCAGAACCAACGTGAACAATTCAGCGAGCAGTGTTTCCATCTCACCAACATACAACCAACCCAACAACGAGCCTGCCCATAGCAACAGCTAGATCGAGATGGCGAACATTGATAGAAATCAGTTGCTCAGTAGGCTCTGTCCCGGTGATCTATCCGAGAGTTGGCGCAAACATCTCAAACGCGCACGAATTACAGGATCATGCCAATGGCTTCTCGACGACCCAAAAGTCAAAGAGTGGCTTGACAATGAGAACCCGCCTCTGTTCTGGCTTCACGGACCATGTAAGCTTGATCAGAGCCTGAATAATCACTCAAGCTAATGTTCTTCCAGCCGCGACCGGTAAAACGTTCTTGTGGTCAGTTGATCCTTGTGATGCCAAGAGATACGTGCTAATCACAAGCGCAGCTCCCACCTCGCCGAACACGTCCAAGAAATTCAAGAAACTATAGGCGATGCGGTTGCGTGTGTCGAGTTCCAACAGAACCATGTTCAGAACAATGTCGCTGATTTTGGCCATGCTTTGACCTCTGTTCTGAGACAGCTTGTATCGCAGCTGCCGAGCACATCAGGTGTTCTGAACCAGCTAGCGAATATGGTTGACATCCCTTATCCTGATGACGATGAGTTCTACGAACTTCTCCACCTTGTCGCGTCGGAGTTTGGTAAGGTATTTATCATCTTCGATAGCGTCAATAGCGTCACCACGTCGGCTTTGGAGGATTTGATGCTTGCCATAACTCCGAGTGGTTCCGACCCGGTCTTCTGGCTTCTATTCGCAAGCCGCAATGCGCCCCCTGCTGGTTTCTCAACATCGCATCAAATTCTTGATATGCTTTCGAGAGGATATGACAGAGACGTGGAAATGCACATTACTCAGGCACTCCGAGATATTTCAGCTAGACCCTTGTCCTCACGTCATGAGAAAATGATTCAAGATCTGGTTCAAGTCTTTGATGGCCTGTACGTACCTATTCTGTTAAATCCACAGCGGTGCTAACTCTCGATAGGTTTCTTCCTATCCCGTCTTGGCCTGTCGGAATACCTGAACCAGAGCTCCTGGCCAATCTTAATCAGCTTCTGACTTCGTCCAGAGGGATGACTGCCTCAGATAAGACAGACGTATACTGCAAGGAGGTTACAATGCAAATTATAACTTCGCAGTGGACAAACATGGTCCTCTGCATTCTCTACCATGTTATTAAAGCCTCTGAGGCTGGCTACCTCTTTTCGATGCCCATGGCACTCCAAGCTTTGGAAGCCTGGCAGATCAAGCATGATGGCAGGGTTTTTACTGCTGCAGAAGTAGCTTCAGGTTGCCGGGGCCTCATATACTATGGTGAAGATGATGAGTCGATGCGGATGGCATCACCACTTATCGGCGATTATCTGAAACGTGCAATTTTCGACAACGACTACGAGAAGAAAAGCATCACCGCTTTCATGCGATATCTGTCGTCTGACTCCTTCGCCGAAGGTGCCTGCACATCATCTGCCGCTCTCAAAGAGCGCCTATCACAAAACAGATATCTGTGGTATGCCGCCAGAATGCTAAGCCCCAGTTTAGCAACAACCACCCCTGACACGTTTGTGGATGATTTTATCCGACTTTCGTCACGAAGGGGGTCGATTGAGTCATACCTGCAAGCAGCTGAAGCATGGCCATACCAGAGCGCAGCCAGCTATGACGAAAACGAACAAGATGAAGAGCGATGGAGATGCTTCACTCCGGGGTATAGCCCGCTGCACCTTGCTGCGCATCTGGGGGCTCCAAAACTGCTCATTGACACACTTGTAGCTCGAGGAGAGGACCTGGAGGCTCAGGACAGCGACGGACGCACAGCGCTACATTTGACTGCGGAGATCGAGGGGCCAAATCCTACTCTCCAAGCTCTTATCGAGGCCGGCAGCTTTGTCCTGGCTGAGGATAATCTGGGCAATACACCTTTATCCAACGCAGTGGTCAACGGGGGCCTTGATTCTGTGAAGATACTACTGGATAATGGGGCTGATGCTAGTGCGCTCGATGAAGACACTCTCGAGCAATGCGGGCAGGAGAAGCCAGAAATCGCAGCTTATTTGAGGGAGCTCGGCATTGATGTACCACTAGAGGATGAGCGCGATGAAGAGGATTGATCCCTTGACCAATCGGAACTTTGTAAGTGGGTGAAGTCGATGTCGCCCGCAAATAATCACAAGAGATATGACAATGAAGCAACATCGAGATGGCATAAGCGATGTCAAGAAAGCTTTGGGAAAAGGATGGATTTTTCCAAGGGTTATCCACGATGATACAGACATTCTCAAATGGTCTTAGCACTAACATTGCATTGTTGACAGAGTCTACCTCGGTTTATGTAAATATAAGTAAAGCTAGAAAAAGACGTCTACGGACTGCTCACTGTCGGTAATGTACTGCCTTGAAGGAGTGTTTTGATGTGGTCAATATCCAACCCCTCAAGTACATCCCCCTTGACTGACCATCCGTGAGACTCAACAAGAGCTTGAACCTCGCTTTGTAACTCTCCAACGGTATCATAATCAAACCGCCAACATTTATGAAGAATTTTCCCCATAAACTCATCCTCAAGATCAGGCATCCAGTCTTCGTCTCTCATCAAGCGTGCCGTTTTTCCTAGAGCGTGACCCCTTCCTTCGCCAGGCTCATAAGATGTCATGATGCGGTATATCAAGTTACTGAACATGAACATATCAGTCCCAAGTGTTGGGTCCCGTACCATCCGCGATGGTGGGAGTGACTCTGGTGAGAACTCATGGCCGGTAATAAAATCACCGCAAAATTGCCAGCTTTTTTCTGGATCGCGGAAGTCTGAAGCTATGAAGCCCGCCAGCGATATGTCTAGGGACTCTGCTGATATCCAGCAGCTCTCCTCAAAGAAGATTCCATAAGCTATGTTATGAGAGTGTATCAACACGAGGGCTGACAGCAGCTGCAAGCTCCACTGGTAGACAAGAGGCAGGAACTCCGGCTTGATGCGATCGTTAGGGGATGTGGCTTCGGCTCTGACAGTGTAAAGTTTGGACGTGTATTCCTCGAAGAAATTCCAGAGGGACCCATACGTTGGTTTTCTAAGTATGGGAAGACCCGTCCAAGCGTCTTGACCTAGTCGCCTGCACTTCACATCAGTAAAGAGATCTATAGATGACTGATTGAATCTAAAAACCTACGGGACTATTCTTGGATGCTCTTCACCGATCAGGTCATAAGCATACGAAGTCTTGAAGCATTGGTAAGCCTCGTAATCTTCCCGCCACGGGGCATCCGGTTCGTCAACTTCATCATCAACCCAAAACCGGCAACTAGGATGAAAGATGACAGAGTCTGCGTCCCTGGAGAAAACGTTCACACGCCCAATCGAGATTTCTCTCGGAAGGCGAATACCATTTGGGTCGGTCAATGGAATAGTTCGAGGACCTGTTGCGGTCCGATATCGGGTTTCTAGCCCTGGCTTACCCAAGACGGTTCGAGCCATGGCGAAGAAAAAAAAATCAGTGCAAAAAGGAATTGACGGTGAGAGGTGTTGGTTTCTGTTTTCATGTTCTAGTTGGAGCCATTCTAAGTCGTATAGTAAGTAAAGGCGCCCCGAACATTTATCCGGACCGCTCTGGTTTTCTGTGGAGTACGTACAGCCCAGTACTAACCACTAATTGTTCTCGTCCCTTTCTTAAGTCCTTGGCATTCATGCCAAGCTGAAACTATCCCTGCACTCTCTAGAGCTAATAGCCGCCGCCTCTCCGTACATGCTGTAAGAAAACACACAAGCGAGTCAGTGTTGTGATATACAAAGCCGTAATCGGAAATTTATCGTTCTGCACTTGTCTACAGCGGTAATCGAGGCGAAGCACTTGTGGCTCAGTTTACCTTGTCTCGTCACGTTGAGGGGATACGGTAAGATGACGCTTTGCACGGGCACTGTAATGTGAGGACATTATAGAAGTCAAACTCTGATTCTATCTAGGATTGCCGATCGTTTCTTACCAGAGCAGTCACAATACTGCGCGAATCACGACAAGTTGCGAAACTAGATACACACGATATACTAGATAGGATGTTCGGAAGAGGACCCGAGCGAATGTGGACCTATGCCAGCCGCTCAAATACAGCCTCCGCAGTCCTCCTGGCACTGGCAAACCTTTCCACAGTGGTCCGTTGACGTTCGGTAATAGCCATATTCAGAACAGCAATCTCCAAAACCAGATTTCAAGCCGGCTTTGCCTTGGTGCCTCCTCATATGCCATTTGTGCTGATGTCGGTTGGTTATGCTGCATCGCTACTTGTTCTAGATATACTTGGCGCGATTTGGGAAGAGGTCGGCTCCGGATCGTTTCCGTAATCGTAGAGAAGATCTTTGATTGTCTCATGGCAATAATACGTCCCCAGAGTGTATCCGCTGCAATCTTCTTTGAGAGAAGGGTTGTCTCTGCACATCCTTTCCATAGACATTCTGACAAAACCTAGCTGACTCTGGCAGCTAAAGTATGCCACAAACCATCGTGTGCAATTCGAAATCTCTCCAGCGGCCCGTGGAGATGGGGGGGCGACCTTATATGGCATGGGTGTTGGGCTTGCAAGTTGCATGCAATATGAAACATCTGCAGAAATCGTACATGGATAATTGTCGGGGGGCCAATACTTATTTGTTTCTGTCCAATTCTGGTCCAAACTGGGGTTCCAGAGTAAGAATTGCTCCATGTCTATTTCGTAGCCTTTTGCTGCACTCAAACAGTCAATGGGGCTGCCCGCCAACGTCTCGTTCCACCAGAAATACTGCCGACAGTCCTCACGAGTACCATTGGCTATGGGGATGTACGGACCGTCTCCAAGGAACATATCCCAAATTAGGACTTGAGTAGTTTCTTGCGGCTCAATCGTCCATTCTTTCTCTTCATGTAAATAACCCGGGTAGTTGACTAAGTCTCCAACTGGAGCAACACAGTAAGAGGTCCAGAGCCACAGATTCGTACAGTTTTGATAGACCATTGGATTCAAAAATATAAGGTCATTGAGAGGAATTCTGTACTTCAACCCGATGGTGCCACAGTTGTCGTCAGCGGTGACATTGTGGAATAAACCACATTCTATGTTGGTGTCTGGTGCAATGTTACTGGGTACCGCGGCGGGAGTGCTAAAGCCGGCCGAGTCCTTGTTCTCTAGCACTTTGTAGTCGCCCAGAGAATTTGATACGCAGATTGTTTGGTTGATGTAGGACGATATATTGTCGCAATAACCGTTGATGAATGGGTTCCAGGATCTAAGAGTTGCTCTGGACATGTCATTGGCTAACTGGATGCTTAGGCATGTGTCACCCTCTTTGACGACATACACATCGCACTGATTACGGATGCATAGGTCTCCGGAGGACGGAAAATTATTAAGTCGGTAGTCAAGCCTGTTGGTTGTCACCAAATCGTGCGTGGCAACATGTTGCGACTTAGAAACACCGAGGTACGTATCACCAGCTTTGATAGTGTATTTTGTACTGCAGCTTGGCGTTGCCGTTGGACTTTCTCTGTTAGCAAGAGGCTTGACATTGCCGTCGAACGGAGACTTGCGATGAAACCAACAGTGACTGATATGTGTTGGTAGGTTGTTCCTTATAGCCACAGCTTGACCTAACGGAAGCGTAGATGGACTTCTCATCAGAGGTGTCTTCTGAAAGCGGCGACTGAGCATTGTGCCACAAGATGAGCTTGTAGCATTCATCACACAGTGTCGCGTCTGTAGCACTCTGAAACCACGTATTACAGTACTGCCCGTTTCTGTTGTTTGTGGGTTTTGTTAACGCCTTGGAGAAAATCATGAGACTATCCGTGAGTGACTGACACTTTTTTAAGGCACGCGCGATCAACGTGATTGATTGCTTCCTCCATGAGATAAGTGACCTTCCATAAAATACCATCAGAAGAATCTTCATAGGTGACTTTCGAGCCGCATTGTTCCTGGACAGAGTCTCGCAGGCTCTTTAAACTACCCAAGCAAGTACCCTGGCAAAGATCTTCCAACTCAGTGGAATCAAGGGAAAGATCGGGATCAAAATATAGTTCTGCTAAGGTTGAAGGGCAGGAAACGCGGGCATTAAAGGCGGCAATACAGACACCGCTGGCACCGCCAAGAAAAGAGGGCTCGAATGCTCCAAGTGAGAAAAGAGCCTCTCCCTTGACCGATGGAAATCTAGTACCCGAAAGAATCAAGATCGCCAACACGGGCAGGGACCCAAATTGTTGCATCTTGTAACGAGTCGAGATACTTCTAAAGTATCAAGAGCCTTTCAAATAGTACCAAAAATTAATTTTTTCCCAAGGCATTGGCTGGAGGTAAGGGTGGTGAAAAGGAGAAGTATAGCGTGTACCTCGCTTTCTGTATATAGGAAAGGCCAAGACTACGGCACTACTGTAAACGCGTAGAAATCCTCTGGAAAAGCCACTCTAGTCCCGTCTATGTATCTTATCTTTAGAGACGGAACAGTGGTGCCCAAAGCGGAGGATAGGAATATGGATCTGGACCCCTAAAACTCTTGGCAAACACATGCAAATTCTTTTTTCAAGCGCTTAAGACGCAACGATTCAGGTACGCATCCACAAAAGATAGAAGACTCTTGTTCTATTGCGAATAGGAACATGGGCTGGTTCAAGAAGGAATAACCCTGATGACAGTATGATTGTCGGCACGACGCCAAGGCAATTCGTGAATGAATTGCCAATTTGATCCGAGTATTGACTCCATCGTGTTGGCGCTAGCACAAAATTCCTTTGCTGTCCCAAGAAGGATTCATTCTCAAATTGCAGGTGGAGGTCGGCCAACGGTTGTTCAAAGCAATGCGACAATGGCCAGATCACTCTTGATCTGGATCCTCGAGGCATGGGAGGATCTGCTTGCGGAAGCGGTAAGTAACTGTTACCATTAATTAAATGCCCATGTGCTGACATGTCCATCCTTTAGGGCGGCAGAAAGCCTTTTGCTGGGACGCCCCTGGCAGAAAGTATCAGCCAATCCTCCCGGTCAACTTGGACAAGCTTTTCCCACCCGATCTACTGCCTCCACCCGATTCACTTTCTCGGTTCGAACTAGTCACCTTTGGAAACGGTGCACGAGACAGTTCACCAAATAAGGCTGAAGTAGCCTTCTTCCTTCTTGCAGGCTCCGATACGGGCCTTGCATCCATGTCCAAACGTGACAACCCCAACCTTGTCTTTCTCGACCGTCCCAAGGAGATACACTCCCAGCCTGTTCATCAAGTACAAACAGCTCGAGCTATTTGCCTTGGGATTTTTGAGGAATGTTTTGGAGTCGCAAAGGATGGGGTTGAAGGAACGGTAGTCCATATGCCAGCTGACTGCGGTTCTGGTTCATATGTCCGAGCTGTTTCCCTTGTACCATCCCAGAACCAGTCAATTCCCGTCCAACTTGCCAGACAACGCCCATCAGCTGTATATGACTTTTCGTTCGATTATGAAATGAGCTTAGTACGTCGGGATGCTGGTAAATTCTCCATGAGGATTGACTATTCGAATGTCAGAGGCTACTGGAATGCGGTCGTAGACCCGACTGGCAAGAAGCGCGATCTGAAGCATCTTGTGGATAAGTTCTACGCGGACAATTCGAAAAACTGGTTCACCCAATTCGACAAGACCGATGACACAAAGTCGGAAGATCCCAACGGCAACACAAAGTCGATCCTTGATCAGCTTCTTTATTACGATTCGCAGATGTGTGATGTCGGCGGTGGCAAAAGGGAAGCTCGAGGATTCGCCATCACGCTTCAGGGATCAGCCAATGCAAAGTTCTTTTACGGGTTCTCTTTGATTGCCACATGGAAACCAGGCCACAAAGTCAAGGTCCATCAATCGGCCAGTTTCCTTTACGTTGGCGGTAAAACGAACGTCAAATTCACTATGGCAGGTATCGGTAAACTGGATACCAGCCAGAAGAAAGACGGAGGTTCAATCACGAGCAAAGAGGCTCCAGAGACCTTGGGCGGCCATGCCCTATGGCACGGATGGGCCACCTTTAGACCATACAAGCAAGAGATCGTCCAATTCGAGACCAGGAGCACAGACGGTGGCGGGGTGTCGCTAAATGGCTTGTTGAGTGCAAAGATAGAAGCGTAAGTTTACACTACTCTTGTTTATCAATCATTACTGATACTTCTCAGGCCATGGGGTAACCGCTATGTTCACTTTCCAGATAGAAAGGATTCTTTCGAAGTTGCCGAGCTTCTTTCTAGCAAAAAGACCGTATTGACGCCACTTTCTATGTCCGGTCCACAGTCGCAAATAACAATTGGCGCCGTTACCAAGTTCGGCCTCGACGTGCAGCTGTCTTTCGGAAAGCCTTACTCGGACGCTGTGGATGGTCCCTTACCGGAAATTTCGGTCTCGCAGAAAGTCATGGCGACGTTCGCCTGGAAACAAGAAGGTAGTGAAGTCTGTCTCGACACTTACACCGGCCATATACAGAAAGCCAAATTAGTCGATGGTGCATACATTGGTTGGGGCAAAGACTATGAACAGACTGTCGCACAACACTTTGTACAAGTGGGAAGTCGGCAGTGCTTCGAAAAGTCGTCTCACTAGTCCCGTCCCCTTGGTCTCCCAGTTCCAGGCACCAGCAATTTCGAGAAAGATGAGGTAACGCCGGAATGCGACAATGACGACGTACTCTATCTACGCATGAAGAAGAAGAAGAAGAAGAAGAAGAAGAAGAAGAAGAAGAAGCGACAGAACAACTCCCTTCCAAATGACTATGACTTTGCTGGTTCTTTTCGCATACCCAAAGCTAGTGAGCTTTCCGTTAATTCTATTGACGACTGGGTACAGAGTAAGCAACGAGTGTACTGTGACCCCTGTGGCTCTTGCATTATCACTGAAGAGGGTGAGAAGAAGAGTTGTTGCTCATGCGTGTGGCTACCACCGCCGCCTGATCCCGATGGCGATCATCTGCGTCCAAATCTCGGAAGCATGCCTTTGATGCCAGGTCCTATCATCCCTGAATCTCCCGAAAAGCACGCAGTTTGGTTTGGAGGCCCCCTGTCAAACGGTCCACTAGATATGAGAGGAATTATCGTGTTGAGACAAATGACTCACTCTTTCTAATAGCGTAGTGTTCCTTTTTAGCTAGTGCTGTATCTTTTTTTAGTTCTTACCATATTACATAGTCAACAGCCCCATCGCTTACAGATTATACAGATTTCTTGTGTCTCAACCGTCACATCATGATACCTTTGATTTGTCAGCACGGCACAACTTTAAGGAAAAGAGGGGCAGGAAAACTGAATATTTATCAACTCACGATAGATGCTTCAGTAGGAATTGATCTTTAATTTCCTACCAACGTTGTCAATTAGTGCAATGGCCGGCTACATACGGAAGCAAGGCTATTTCCTTATAGCTGTAATCGTTCTTTGTTACTGTATCACACCCACTCTAGCGCGCTCTTACACTCAGTATGAGCGCTTTTTCCCGGCTTGGGAGCACCTCATTCAGGTTCAGCTTAGGGATAATTGCACCCAGCAGCTGAATGACTATAGAAATCGCTCCAATACAGACCAAGGAGCAGGTTACAGTGTGCTAGGCTGCATCCTAGAAACTATGCCTGAGTATCGCAAAGCTGAACTTGCCTCGGCTGCGGTTATCCTTGGTTTCGCACCGACAGCTCTTCAATTGATTAGTGCATCCTATCTCGACACAGCGATGCTAGCATACCGCCGTCCTGGGCTTGCCTTTTTGCTTTCAATATCCAGTTCTGGAGTCCGCCCTCTTACGGCAACGGATTATGACGACTTTATCGACACGATGGGAACCGATCCCTTCCACGCCTTTCCCTTCCATACCGATTTCAGCAAACCACAATCAGTTTGGTTACCTACTCTTATCTCTATACTAGAGTACACTATAGCTGGTGGAGCTATTGCCAATAATGTCTACCTCACATATCAACTAAGCGTATGGGCAGTCTGCACATTTTCCCCCCAGCAGGAATTTCTTCCAGCCATATGGACCGCTGCGGCTCTAGTCCTACATCTATTTGGATATCTAGCTGCCAGATTAAAAGTCTCGGTAAACATAGAAGATAACGATCGATACACGTTACGTCGCAGACTCTGGGTTGAGTTTTTACCTACTCCCTGGCAGACTAAGCTTAGGGTTAAGAAAAACGATAGGCATAATGGCTGGTTCCTGGTGCTAGTATCTGCACTTTATATTGGGGATGCACTACAGGCATTCTTTGGAACTCTCGTTCTTTCGAGTTTAGTCTTTATAAGCGTAAAAGACTCAGCTATTATAGTAATGCGCTTAATGGCTAGTGCACTTTTTGCTCGAGGAGTCTTACTTTATGAGTTAGCTGGGTATAGGACTGAGAATAATAGTTTTAGTCTATTTAAAAAGGCCTCATACTCAGCTGTAGGAATATAACAGGCTACTAAGATATTGGTATCAGTTTATATAAATAAGCAGATTATATTACCAGTCGCAAAACTTCTGTCCCGTCATTCCTATCTCTGAAGGGTGTTGAGCGTGACTTTCTTGGATTCTTAGGATTCATTCACGGACAACAGCGACACACCGGGTTTCTGCTACCTCCTGAGGATTTTCACGGATTCTTGCGGTTCCATACCAAAGTTGATCCAGTGATACGGGGAAACTCCGGAGTAGACACTAGCGGAAATACTCGTTTGAACAGCACCGATACGCAGTTACCAAATATGGGAAGGCCGCACCGTAGCGGAGATGACTTTGACAGACAATACCTGGCTCAGCTTGAGGTTGACTGGGTAGCTGGGGCTACTTAGCCCACCATCATCTGTTATCAATAAACATGTTCTGACTACACCTAAGAATAAACCTAGCCTGGCATCCCTTCCTGTTCCTCACAAATCAGAGCACAGAAGTATCCTTACGCCTACAGTTATCTAGAGAACTTGACAAGAAAGATCAAGCTTAGGTATAATAGAGTAATCTTGAAAATATCACATTGTATTATTTGACGTAGAGAGGAAGAATAGCTCAAATGACAGACGCTTGAGGAAAGGTTGCTCCTTGACCTTTCGAGCTTCTGGCCCATGTTCAAACATGTGCACGCCGCGTTGCTGTTTCAAGGTGGTAATCTCGCTCAGCCAATCTTAGAAGTCCCCGCTACACAGGAAGCAAGGAATCATTCACCTATTCATTCTGCAAATCTAAACTTATCTCTGACCCTAGAGTTTACAGATTGAAGATAGCCATCCCCAGAACAAGCAGTAGAGACTTTCCGAGCTCCCAAGACCCAGGCCTCGCACCTGCATTGTCCTCTGGCGAAGCAGTTACTTCTGTAACTGCAGAATTGGTCGTCGATGGGGTGCTCTCCGCAGTTGTGACGGATTCACCTGTACTGGTGACCGTGCTTGATACTTTTGATGATTCCGGCGAGGCGGTCATTGTGGTGGAAAGCGCGTCCGTCGCGGTCAAAGTATCCTTCTGAGCAAGGACAGATTTGGGACATTCCTTGTCCATTCGCTCACGCATATCTTCAATCCATCCGTTGGCGGGGCTGTAAGAGCTAATGTCAAATGCCCAGAGACGTCTGACATAACAAGGCTCGCAGAGATACTTGACAGGGAGTCCACCAGCCTCGTAGTCTTCGTCTGACTCTGGGAATTCATCAATGATGACTAAAGGAGAATATTAGCAACATGAACAAATTGAAGAGAGCCCCATACGAACCATTGCAGTATCTTCCTGTCTTTGCGTCTTTATCGCAAAGCTGGTTTCGACCGTCTACCATAGGTCTCTCTGGAATCCTTTCCTCAGCGCAGTGTTTCGAAAAGGAATCGTGCCATTTCTGAAGAGAGTCGCCGCACTTCTTGGCGCATATTTTGTCGGTTATGGCAAAGTCGTCGTCATCCTCAAGGACGCCTTGCCAACCAGTCGTTCCCATGTCGCTAAGGTTCTCATCGCAGTCAATGTTTGATAAGAGGACCTGGCGACAGGCCTCGTTGTCTACATTCCATGCGTCAACCATACGTTCTGGGTAAGCAATAAAGGCACTTGCGCCCCAAACGAGAGGAGAGACGAAAACGAGCGTGGATATCAGCATAATGATGGCGCAACAACTAAAAGAGTGAAGTTGTTGAAATTCGAAATAACGAAAGACGGGATAAACTGGTGAGTAGAGGCTCCCATCTTTGTAGGGCTGGTTGGTTTAATTTGTAGCGCATGGAGTGGACCCGTCGGTTAGAAACCATCGTAAGTCGCCGTGTTTTAGTGGGACTGCCAAGACGACCGCCTAGAATAAAATTAGCCAAGCTTGCCAAGTCGGCTTAAAAGAAACTGTAACCGACCTTATTCCAAGCTTTGCCCAATCACAACCCTTGTATATGCTGTTGGTTGCTAACAACTGAAAGCAAAAGTGCCATCCTCATGATATTTATTAGACTCAGATGGAGCGTTTATGGAGTTTGACAAGCAAATGTGTTGGAGCATTACTCGCGCATTTAACGGAAATTATCTACCTGACTTTTGACAATGACCTATTCATAGACGATATTTACAAGGTTGTATATACTTGATAAAACAGTACATCTAGGATTATAGATTGATGTAAAATAGACCCACTCTGCTGACAGGCAAGTGTGAGACTAGTATCATGGCCTCAGTTACAAAATGACAACCCTGTGAAGATGGACTGAATGAGAAACGAACTAAGGAAGTGAAAATTCCAAGCCTGTGATACAATTGAAGGAAGGTAGTCGGCGAGTAATTAACTGCCTTTATCAATGGATGTCTTTCGTTGTGATTCTAAACAGTCATGTGTAGATACCCTATAGAGAGCATGGGCGACACAGTCGATACCTCCACTTACCTACAGCTACAGAACATCATATAAATTCAGATCATTGGACATCGATAGTCATTCTGAATTGTAAATTCACTCCAAGGCCAAGTCAAGAACATATCAACTAAGAAATATTCATCATACACCGGGCTACAAAGGACAAACTTTCCATGCATATAGTTGTATTGAAAGCTAATCGACAACTCTTGGTAGCTACTTGAGTTGATTCGTGGACTACATACATCTGTGATGCTACCTGTCTAGCCCCAGTCCCTTATGGGGCCTGGATGTCAAGGTTGCCATGGTCATCGTGAATAATGACTACATCGTCAGTGGGAGATGTCGTTGGCAGGCTGTCGACGCAAACAATAATTATCAGGGAATTCCCTCCGGCGATTCTTGCTAAGTTTTAAGTTTGAGTGGTGAGAAGTACATGGAGGTGTAGAACATGACATATAGCTGGTACTATCTTCTGTTTGTTTTCTTTATATATACAAGCTATCAGTTAATACTATTCTCTCTGATGCACATGTTGACATTCTCTATCTATAGCATATTATGTGAAATACAAAGTGTGCAGATTCGGAAGTGCTATTTATTTATCGGATGATCTGTCTTTTCATATACAACATGGTTGGTCGTAGAATTAAGCGGTCCAACATCAAAGGCTGTTGAGACATCTATTCGTGTTCCAACGGGCTGTAGCCATGAGTTCAAACAGCTGAATTTCTGCGTTCAGAGGCATGATAGATAAAGGGACTAAAGACAACACATGGTAAAAGATTCTAAGCTAGAGAAGGGCTGCAAATACAGCAATAAGAGAAACTAGACTAGAGACATAACTACTGGCACCACTAATAGCAGGAACTGTGCTAGGGTACGATCCCTTGGAGCCAGGAATATTAGAACCCTGAGATCCTCCCTGTAAGCCAGAGCCGGAGCCGCCATTTGAGCCGCTGCTTGAGCCGTCGTTCGAGCTACCATTCGGGCCGCCATTAGGGCTAGTGTTAGATCCACCACCAGACTCTCCGTTAGAACCAGGACTAGAACCTCCATTATTAGAGCCAGAATTGGAACCAGCTTGAGAGTTGCCATCACTGCCGTTATCAGGACCAGACTTGGACCCTCCACCAGAGGCCCCGTGAGGAGTAGTCGCATTCCAGCTCACACCCTGGTGAGGTCTAACAACGTCATGCTGAGAAGGGCAGTCGTATCCATTGCACGTCGGTACCGCATTATTGCAGTTATCAGGAGTACCCCAAGAGTTCTCCCATGGCTGATATACAGTCTTGCCACTGAGGCAAGTACTGCAACTTGTATCTGTCGGAACAAAGAACGAGTTGTAGTTGTACCAATCAGGGCACTGCTGGGGTTTGTAAACCGCGATACTGTCACAGCTGCCTGCGGAGCAGAACTTAGGAATGTACATCTGACCGCCAGCGCAGGAGCAGGGGTCAGAGACATAAACCCATTGGCCATCGTAATCCTTGCCGTTAATTTCGACAAAGACGTAGACAGTAGCAGAGTTGGTCGAATGGCACTCTCCAGTAGAGCATACCAGAGTGGCGGTGATGACCTCGGTAGCTGTGCTCGAAGCTTCAGCATCGGTGACGGTAGTGGTGAAAGTAGTGACTACGGTCCTCTGATCCGTCACAGTTTGGGTGACAGACTCGGTAAGAGTGACACCAGCCTCAAGAGCGACGTAGACGGTGAGAAGGATGTTGTTAGATATAGCTTGGCGAACCCGAAGCTTGGAGTTAGATTCACCTCCACAGAACTGGGTGTTGTCTCCAGGACACTCGATATCGCACTGGTCGAGGGTGACCCAGCTGGCAGCAGGATTAATCTCATCACCACAGTAGCAAGCACTATACAAGTTAATTGCAAGGACTTGGAGTATAAGAATAAGACTTACGTATCATGGACGCCAAAATAGTTACGTCCAGCACAGAGAGTAGCACAAATATCCAGGTCCATCTTGGGGTTGGACTGAGCAAGAGTAAAGGTAGGGAAGCCTGCGGCCGAGGCAACACATCCAAAGAGAGTAAAATCACCGACTTCATCGGGAAAGTCAGCGGGCAGGGTAGCAGTTGCAGAAGGAGAAGTTACAGTAGTAGATCCGCCAGTTTCGCCGGCCGAGTTGGTAGAACCGCCTGCACTGCTCGCCTCGTTTACAGTCTCAGTGGGAAAGATAGTCTCGCCCTCGGAGTTGGTGGTAAATTCAACGCTGTTGGTCTGTGAAGTACCAGTAGGGGCACCGAGAATAATAGAAGGGATGGGAGTTGAGCTTGCACCCTGGCCATTCTGGATAGCGGCCCCCTCAAGGATTATGGGGATGTTCTTGCCGTTGCAAGATTGTCGGAAAAACAAATCATATTCATCCTTCGGGGGGATAGGGTTGGTCGATAGTTGTAAAGTACCAGAGCTCTCAGCTATTGGGACAGCAAGGGTAACCTCACCATCGACGAAGACTTCAAAAATGCAAGGGACAGACTCAGCCCGCT
The DNA here is from genome assembly GCA_019054645.1 of Fusarium sporotrichioides. Lineage (NCBI taxonomy): Eukaryota > Fungi > Ascomycota > Sordariomycetes > Hypocreales > Nectriaceae > Fusarium > Fusarium sporotrichioides. Next base: position 168,824 of record JAHKNS010000004.1, read on the forward strand.
TCCTACTTCCACCGGAGGGTACTATCATTGTTACGTTAAGAAGGCGAACAGTGTTTATGCCCATAGAATTACTAATATCACGACTGAGAGTAGCTAAAAAAGAGGAATAGGAAGTAGCCGGAGCAATAGGCACAGGAATAGTGAAAGGGGGGGGCTTGACCTGACGCCGGTTGAGTGCAGATTCAGAGGCCACAGGAGACATGAAGCTAGATTTATATCATGTTAGAACCGCTCTGGTTATTCTGTTGGCTTCTGAGTCATACTTACATACTATCACCATCGGGTGGTGGGTAAAAAGAAGCACCTGGGCCCAGTACGGCCTTTCGCAGATCGAACGCAAATGATGCAACGCTTGATGCAGAAGGAGAAGCAGTTGTCTCAGAGCTGCTGATGCTCTCAATAATGCTAGAGCTTGGTAGGCCGTTGCTGGTCCCAATAATGCTGGTGGTTACCAAATTGGTAGCAGTAGTAGAGGCCGAAGACATAAAAGAGGTGGAGCTCTCAACCGCAGAGGTACTGGAATTGGAGAACCTCGTAAACTGGCCAAATGCGCTCAAGGCATTGGCTAAGAGGAGGCTTGAAGATAAGCGCATGATAGATAAAGAGATTGAACAAAATGAGTGATTGATAATAAAATCGGGAGGTAAAGGACAAGGGCGAAGGCGTGGACAAGGTGTTCAGTTTATAGTTATACATCAAGCTTCCCAATCAAGGGAAAGCATGGCTGTCATTGTGTGCAGGTCGTACCCTGAGTAATTACATTCCTGTTAAAAGCTTCCGCTACAGTAGCGCAACAGTTGAGACCTGTGGCTGGGCGCTTGAACCAGTATAGATAATTTGCTTGGCAACCAATTGCTTCGTGCGGTATTTCGCTACAAGACATTTCCAGGGCGCGATTCTAACTTTATGACTCTTCAAGCTCTTGATCGAAACCTGCTACTGGGTTCCAGAAACGTTGGCCTCTGAGATTTAGGATACAAAAACAAACAGCCTAAAAGATATGACCTAAGTAGCATGAATTGACTTACTTATTTCGTCTCTTATGCTCCTAGTGTCCAATCTTTCTGATACCCTGATGACCTGTAGCAACTGCCTTATCATCTAGTCTAAGACATTCGTTCTTGCCTGGAACAGCCAATTAAAATTGCTACATGGACCACAATAATGCAAGCCAAGATATGTCAGGCTCAATAATCCAACCGGATTTATCTTAGCGCTTCACTCAAGCTCATAAGGATAACCGTTCTAGCCGTTTATCAACTAACTTTTGAACGGACAGACAACGGTTTCCAGGTCTCTGGTAGCTTTGTTGCTGTCGTCTGGAATGCGTTTCAGAAACGAGACTGTAACGTGACAGCATGCCCGTATTCCGACCTTAATTCCGACCAAGATATGTTCTAGACCAGAAATGGATTCAGGCTTTTCGATATGGTTTCTACAGTAACGTAAGGTGATTTGATTGAATTGAGAACAAAAGTTTGGTCTAGCGATAGAGTGACGGTAAGCTTAGACTTTAAGATAAGTCTATGATTGTCATACTATAGACTGTCTAAAGCTGCCAAAATTAGACGGAAGCTGTCTTATCTACATTTCTTCCCATGCAGTCGCCTCGTAATCTTCCTCACCAGTATCTACCTCAAGCCTCCGCTAAAGCATGCCGTCGTCCCCTGATCTCTTTCTTATGCAATATTCGAATAGCAAAAGCAGTTCCGATCAATGCAATTGCCATAGCGACCATAGTGGGATATCCTTTAGGATAGCTCGGCGCCTCAACTTGTTGCCATATGACCAATGGCAACCAAGCTTGAAAAACATAAGCCATCTGGTTCATCGCGCCCGTAACAAGTGCTCTTTCCTCATTATCGTCACTGCAGATTTCGTGCGCCCAAGCAAAAGTCAACCCACTGATGCCGCCGCCAAACCCACATAGCATAAAGCATACCCATGTGAAGGCGGTAGGAACCTTCCATACCGTGAGTCCAACGTACGCTATGATCTTGACCAAACCTGAAAAGACTATAGCTGGCCATCGGGCACCACGGAATAGACTATCCGATGTCCACGCGTAAATGAGCGTGGTAATGACGCTGATGACATCGACAATTGTTGGGTAAAGATTTACATCTTTGATTGGATAGCCTTCGGATTTCAGCCACAAGGGGAACGCAGGCTGCGAGCTGCCTCCGTTACCATTGTTGAAGAGTATGTATAGCAATACTAGGACGTAGATGTGCCAGCTGCTGAAGATCTTCTTGAACTTGGCTTTTGTGTATGGTGCCCTCTTCGCTCTGCCCTCGAGTTCCATACGTCGCTTCGCAAGCGCGATTTCCTCTGGGGTAAAGTACCACGCCCTGGTAATCTCAGGTACGTCTGGTAGGAAGAAGAAGCCTGAAATGGCAATAGGTAGAGAAACAATAGTGTTTGTAATGAACAACCACTGCCATCCATGGTACCCATGCACGCCGTCGAGGTTATGCGAGCCAGCCATCAAGTAGCCAGAAACCATGGAGCCTACGTTACCCATAGCGTGGAAGAGGCACGAGCGTTTGGCAAGCTCATCCTTACGATACCAAGAACCAACGATGTATTGCATTCCAGGATAGAAAGTGCTTTCGGCAAGGCCGATAAAGAATCGAAGGACATAGAGTTGCGTGGCATTTGTGCACTGTGTGAGAAGAATGGTAAGAACAGACCAGGTTACCTGAGTTCATTCGTCAGTGTCAGCAGTGGTGGGCGATCAGGAAGACATACCTCGCAGGCAGGAATCCAAATACTTGGCCGGATACGCGTCAGTAGCATGTTACTAAACGATTGTTAGCAAGTGTTCATAACCACAAAGGGCAGGGCAGGAAGAGTCTTACCTCGGAATCTCACCGATGACATATCCAACAGTCCAGCATGCCTGCATATAATTCAATTCGTTTCCAAAGAGACCCATATCCTCCTTCATCCCAGACACAAAGGCATTGTTGACGTTGACCTAACCTGTTAGAACTAGCACAACCCTCAACGCAACGCGGAGTGCAAACCTACCTGATCCAGATACTTGATGAAGTACCCCAGTGAAGCCAGAGTCATAAGAGCAAGGTCAAGCTTGAAAAGAAATTTGCGTTCTTCGGGGGACTTGTCGAAAGTATCCCAGAGATATGACTTCCAGCTCCTCTTGGGAGTCTCTTGCAGCACGGCCAATGCTGATGTCTCTGAGTCGGACGAGATGGCTTGGTCGTTGACATCTCGAACCCTTTCGGTCGAGATTTTCTTTGAGTTTGTTGCCATTATGCGTCGGGTATATGAGCATAAGATGCAAAGGGACTTTTGCAGCTCCTGGATCGATCTCATGCTTCTTTTAAGGTTATATTTATGCGGGTACTTCATCAGAGTGGTCAATTGCGTTCTTCCCGTTTCATCATCGTACACTACTAGATGGAGCAATAACACCGGACAGAAGCCGCTCTACCACCCATAATTGCTGGGAAACAAGTCTATACTTGGGTAGTATTATGTCAGGTAGCCAATCAGAGGACCACCGCCACACGACTCATTCTGCATACAAATGGCGTCAAGACCTCTCCTTATCTGCATCCTACTAAAATTACTTAGATCAACATTGACAAACCCCATTGTATAGGTTATGTACTGGCATTAGTACGAAATTATGCAGCAGGAAGGCTTCTGGTTGGTGGGCTGTGTTGACGTGACCGGGACCCAGTATGCTGTGCTTGGCCTCTATCTATTGTCGGGCTATTAGTGCGGCAGTCTGATTTCATTTCAAATGAATGCAAGTGTTCCAGTTGTAGGTATATTGTCTTTTCGCGATTCAAGATGCTTTGCCACAGTGTCTGCTCTATTTATTTCATGACTCAACCGCTGAGCATCATTCCTTTACACGCATCACGGACACGTACAAAGCTTACAGCATGTAAACACAGATCAAGGAACAAGAGGCTACCAGAGTCTAATATTAGAATTTTGAGCCCAGGATAACTACAGTGTTTTAATAACAGGAACACAAAGTGGTGGATAAATAGATAATACTTATTGAAAAGATTGGCTCTCGGTAACGGCATACTAAGCGACGGGATAAGTTCGATAGCGAAACTCTTAAATCGAACATTTGATCATGCTTCTGGTGGTACCTGTTTACAGCTGACTTACTCTCTGCCCTGTGGTTTCAGTAGCCTCTGGTGAAATGGGCGTTGCGTGCTTTGCCTACTAACCCAGAATCGTTCCCAGGCTTGGATTGCGACATAGCACGCCACTTTACCCCGGCTGACTAGGACCAACAACATTTTTACAAATTCCATATTACTCCATCGCTTAACCCTCGCTTTATTTTTCGGTTAAGTTACTCCTCCCTCTTATTTTATACTCACTGGTGCTGTCTCATTTTTACCTTGTTATTTTTGTTGCAGGTGTGTTGCAATAAATGATGGGTAATTTGATTAGCCGCGAAGCTCAATCAAGAGTTGGGCATAATGATCTGTGTCTGTATTTCCGATCCATTCGTAGAGCATCGTCTTCCGAAATTCTGTTTCTTTTTCGTATTCACGCTCCATCTTTCTTTACTGCTTTTTGACCAGCTCGGCGTCGCTATGAATATCTATTGTGACGTCTCACTGTAACAATTGAGCGTTGCTGGCCCAATCAAGCTCAGATAAGTTGTTAATTAACGTATCGGTCTGAGTCACACAATAGAACGGAACAGCGAACGAATCAACAACAAGAGTCGCGTGCGGGGCATCACTTTACAGAACGCCAAAACATCAACATCGAGTGAAATCATTTACTCCAATATAGAAATTCTTCCAACGGAAACCTGCCATTGCATTATACATCTCACAATTGTTCCTTTCCACCAGAGATTTACCATGACAATATCCAAGGAAGCCTTGCTCAAAGATTATGAGTTTGACCCAAGTCTCATCGAGCGCATAGCCTTCCGCAAAGTGAAACATCCCATTGCCATCGTGGAGCCAGACCCTTCCTGGCCGCAACACTTTGCCCTTGCCAAAGCTCGCATTGAAGCGGCCCTTGGCGACACAATCGTCTCTGTCAACCACGTCGGCTCAACCAGCGTCCCGGGTCTTCCAGCAAAAGCAGTCATCGACATTGACCTGACGGTTCAGGATGTTAACGACGAGGCAGCGTACGCGCAAGCACTTGAGAATGCAGGGTTTCATTTTCTGGTGAGAGAACCAAAGTGGCACGGACATCGCTTCTTTTGTGACTACGGAGATGTGCCAACGAATTTGCACGTCTGGGGTCCGGATTGTCCCGAGGCGGCGAGACACAAGATCTTTACGGATTGGTTGAGAAATCATGAAGAGGATCGGAAGTTGTATGAGAAAGTCAAGCGGGACTCAGCTGAGGCAAGCATTGCTGGTGGGGAGGATGTCATGGAGTACAACAAGAGGAAGGAGAATATCATTCGGGAGATTTTACAAAGAGCTTTTAAGTCATTGGGCTATTTGTAGGGAAGTTATGATACTAGAAATATATGAGGCCTTCCTAGAAGTGACGGAATGATGGCAAGATCTTGATGTCAAGAGATCAGATCGCGTAGGCTGTTCACCATACCCATATCCACAATATGGAGATGTGTTCGTACATTATGCTTTTTAACTATTGATACAAAAGCCGACCAGCTAATTCCGTAAAGCTTTATGGTAGAGTCCTTTGCGCTTGAAGATAGACGAATGCTTTCTTCGCTGGCCCGTCATGAATGAGTTCGATCCAAGGAAGGTCTTCCGCCAATATCATATCTCGCACAGTCTCCCAAGAAAGATCGGAGTCTACAGTTGCATCCCAAAGATCACCAACCGAGGGATCCGACACGTCAACCGCCGAAAGGAGGCCCATCATCATTACCCAGATAGTGAACGTCTCGCATTTCCCGTTCTGGCCTTGCATTGTTGTATAAATTGTTTCGAACTGTTTCTGAAGCTCTGGAAGTCGGGGTTTTTGTATGGGACTTCGGGAAAATGTGGTAAGAAAGGCAAGCATCCCAAGTCTCAGTGCTTCATCGATATCGGCGTAATCATTATACGGTTGTAGCAACTGGGCCTGTATGTCATTGATCTGGGATTGGAAGTTCGCCCACATCAGATCAGCCCTTACACTTATAGCATCTTTTATATCCTGTGTCAGAGCCTGCAAATTCTGAAATGCTTCAATCACCCCGGGAGAGTAAACTCTGAGTTTCTGCAGAATATCCGGCGTCGCAATCGGCGGCATCGCTATTGTCGGATGACCATTGGATTCCATTACAAGATGCAATGGCCAGCCAGAAGCCAACGACAACCTCAAATCAACCTGTTGGATCTTAAACAAAAGCTTCGCGTCCAGTCTCGTAGGAACATTTTCCTTGATCATAAGTAATCTCCTGATGCCTTCAAGATGGGATCCTACAGCTCCAAAGTCCTGCAACGACTCGGCAGCGAACATTAGTATCAGGATCGTAATCATTGTCGCCGAGGACTGTTGGCTTGTAGTTTCATGCAGATCCTGGTTCAATGAGGAGAGGATGACGCAGAGTAGCTGTTGGGTCCAGGAGGAGAGGCACATACTGCAGCGGAGATCGTCTACGGCATGCGTGGCTAGGTAGATTGCGCTTAGCAGGGTTCTGTTTTGGTGGAGGAGCTGGAAGTCGTCGATCATTCGTGCTTGGACGTTGAGGGTCATATCCAGTGGATAGACTCTTTCGAGAAGGCTGTTGAATTTCATGACTACCATTGACCGATGTTAGTAATCAGTGATTTTTTGTAAGGTAAAGAATAAAAATCACCAGTTTGCATTACCGAAGATGGGAAGAGCGAAGAGTCGAAACCAAAATCATCAATGCTCATGCTCAATGGCTTGAGCAACTGCCTGTCAAGACTGTAATTTTGAAGACTCGAAATACGGTGTAGCGACGAGTCTTGACGACGCATGATGATAGCATCATTAGTGGCTGTTTTCACAGTCTCTTGAGAGTCTACTTTTTCGTTCTTTGCTTTTCTTTTGGAGCGTCGAGAATCTTTGCGTACATTGACTCCCTTCATGCATTGACTTCGGATAGCGGCTCGACTACCAGGGTCGGAAGGACGACCAGTGCCGTCGACAGCTAGAAACGTGAAACTGCCTCCTACCATGGTAGTTTGGTAATAGATAGTTTAGCCTGGGTCTGTAACGATCGCTGTGCTAGGAGACGGAGACAGCTGTGGAGTTGCTCCCGATATGGATTACAATGTGGACAAAGACCAATCTACCTAACTAATAATTGCTGACAGATTTGGGAGGCGGCGAGATTAGCTCAGATAAGGCCCCATAGTAATCATCAGCCAGATTGATGTCCTAATTGGTGTTAGTCTATCCAGCTGAATCCTTCAGGCTTCGGGTTTGGATTCCTCCGATCCTTGTCAATCATTCTTCGGAAAGGATTACTCCGATCCTTGTCATGGTCGATCTTCCTCTCATCTAATCAACGCGTCGTTTTCGTGATAGATTGTCAGACTAACTACATTTGGAATACATTCTGGTCGTCAGTAGATGTGAAAAGTCGCACCCGACAAAGAGAAAATATTCGATCCGCAGCGTCAACCTGCAAATCCTTAGGCGCCCTCGGAGACCAGAAGCATTCACGTGTATACTGTGGGGTTGCGGAGCAGTTCGACCAGTTTGACATCCAAAATGGCTTTAGTACAACTTCACCAGTCATGCCAATAGAGCTTGTTAGATTGGTGTTTACCATTGTATAAATGTTACAAAGCTGGACGTTTTTCTGAATCAATTAACTGAATACCATTAACTCATAATACAATTCCATCTTGTATCTACTCAGACTATCATAATGGTTGTCGGAACATCAAGTTTCGCCAGTGCCTCCTCCAAGCTTTCTGCACTTACCCTATCGCCCGCCCGTCTTCTGATCACTTCTCAATTCTCCAAACCACAGCTACCCCCCACATCCCTTGATCTGTCTGGTCAAACAGCTATTGTAACTGGCGCCAATAACGGTATCGGCTTGGCTTGTGCCAAGCTTCTTCTTCAGCAGGGACTGAGCCATCTTATTATCGCTGTACGCTCAGAAGCCAAAGGTCATGAGGCAGCTCAACAACTGAGACAAATTACGTCAGATGCCAAGATCGAAGTTTGGAGACTCGATATGGGAAGTTACATCTCCATTGACGCGTTTGCGAAACGTTGCAAAACGCTCCATCGTCTTGACTATGCCATTTTGAATGCTGGCATGGGTAACGCCACTCTCCAAATCAATGAGTCGACCGGCCATGAAGAGACCATGCAGGTCAATTTCTTGTCTACTATGTATCTCTCGGTCCTTCTTCTACCGCTGCTGAAGAAAAAGTCATTTTCATCGAAAACGGGACGACTGACTGTCGTCAACTCAGGGACCGCCATGCATTGCGAGCTACCTGAGGCAAAGTCAGATCCATTAATCCCTGCTTTCGACTCAAAAGTCACCTTCGATGGAATGTCTCACTACGCCAAATCGAAACTACTTGGACAGCTCTTTATCGATAAGCTAGCGCGCCACGTCGACTCTCAAGACGTCATCATCAACTGTGTCGACCCGGGCCTAACCAAGGGCACTGGCCTTATGGACAAATCTCCGATAGTCATGAAAATTGTCATGAGAATTATGACGAGGTTCCTCGGACGTACTCAAGAACAAGCCGCTTCAACCTATATTGATGCTGCCATTATCAAGGGAGAAGAAACGCATGGGTCATACGTGATGGACTGGCGAATTTACCCGTGAGTGTTGTAATCCCACAGCTTTTCAGATGTAGTCTAACGATAATTTAGGTTCGGGCAGTATTATTATAGTGCGGAGCGGCAAGATGTTCAGGACCGGCTATGGAAGGAAATGATGCACGAGTTTGAGTTTGCAAATATGGAGGGGATTATTGACTCGATGTACAGAAGAGATTAAGACCGCACTTAACAGAAAGACAGTCTACCAAATATTTCACCAGTCGTAGTCACATTTCGTTGTATGCCTTGTTCAATACAAAGATCTTAATGTTTCTTCTTCTACCTTAATCAATAGCCTTACTGGTCATCTTGATGGGATGAAGAGAAATAGCGGAGGAGATTAACCAACCCGGCATTGATTGTTGCTACCCTGTGGTTGGGCGCTGATACAACTCGAAATCTAGATGCTTGATCAAACTGTCAGTTTCAAGCCAAGACGGTATCGGCAGCAGCAAAGGTCCATCAATGCACAACACCAGACGATATGCGACGCAACTCCCCTGGAATCACGGACCAATTGCGCCTTTCGAGCACACATTTCTAAAAGTCCCTTCGGCATTCGATCCCCAAACTCGAAGTTGCAGGGATTACGGCGCGGACCCCTGTAGTTCCCCTGAATGCCAAGGACCGAGACTTGGAGAGGCTTTGTTGTAATTGGTGTAAGCCCAAGCTCCACTATCGATATCTATTCCGATCTTCGCTGCGCTTGGCTCGAAGAGGGAGGTTTGAGATAATGAACGACTGGGGAATCAGAGCATATTCAGGAACTTATGATTGCTGCATGGGAACTTCTGCTCTATCAATCGTATATGTGCTGTATCTGGTAACTCATCCCATGTGACACCATCGCTTTAATCGTGATAGCGACCTGCCGTATCTGTAGGTATCATTTGAAGCATGTGCCGCCGTACCTTGAACTATAATATATAATGTATTTTCCAGGCCTTGTTCACGCTGCCAAGCTCTCCTCTTCAACCACACACTCTCTTGACTCCCAGGCCACACTCGTTATTGGTCCTTTCTATCTTTGTCTTGTCGCTCTTTTAATCAAGCAAACACACTCTTTTTTCCAGTCATGGTTCGTTTAGGACTATCGGCTTTGCTTTTCGCAGGGCTGTCACTCGCTCAGGATGAGCTGTCTCAGCCCCCGCAGCCCGAACAGGGCACTGTTGCTCACTTGCCTGGTGCTTACATCTTCGAGTTCGAGGAGAGCCAGGATACTTCTGTCTTTTACGCCAAGACAGAGAGCCAGTCTACCACCCGTGTCAAGTTTGACTATGACCTCTTCAAGGGTGTTTCAGTCCAATTTGACGACGTTGCATCTGCCGACGAGCTGGCTGCCAAGATGGCTGCTCTCCCAGCCGTCAAGAACGTCTGGCCCGTTAAGGTCTATGGAATTCCTACACCTCGTGTGGAATGGACCGCGGAGCCAGGAATGAAAGCTCCCCTTTCTAAGAGAGCTGTCAATGATACTTCTGATACTTTCTCGCCTCACGTTATGACTCAGGTTGACAAGCTCCGTAAGAAGGGAATTACTGGACATGGAATCAAGGTTGCTGTCATCGACACTGGTGTAAGTTGGAATATATCTATTGTCTGAATGTTTACTGACATAAACAGATCGACTACAAGCACCCTGCCCTGGGTGGTTGCTTCGGCCCCGACTGTCTTGTGTCTTTCGGCACAGACTTAGTTGGCGATGACTACAATGGTTTCAACGCTGTATACCCCGATGACGACCCCATGGATTGTGCCGGCCATGGTACTCACGTTGCAGGCATTATTGCTGCTCAAACTAACCCCTTTGGCTTCACGGGTGCAGCTCCAGGAGTCACTCTTGGTGCTTACCGAGTCTTCGGCTGTTCCGGTGAGGCCGGCAATGATGTTCTCATCGCCGCGTACAACCAAGCCTACCAAGATGGTGCCGATATCATCACTGCCTCCATTGGAGGTCCTAGCGGTTGGTCAGAGGAGCCTTGGGCGGTTGCCGTCTCTCGAATCGTTGAGAAGGGTGTGCCATGTCCCGTATCCGCTGGTAACTCTGGCGATGTTGGCATGTTCTATGCTAGTACCGCAGCCAACGGTAACAACGTCATGGCCATTGCCTCTTACGATAACAGCAAGTTCATCTCACTTCTCAAACAACACTACTATACCGTAGACGGAAGTGATTCCAAGATTGGCTTTGGCATGACCGCTGGCAATCCCGCTGCTTGGGATGATGTCAAGCTTCCTATCTGGGCTCCTAATCTGGACACCTCTGTGCCAGATGGCGGTTGCGACCCTTATCCCGCCGATACACCCGATCTTAGCAAGTTCATCGTCTTGGTTCGTCGTGGAACATGCACTTTTGTCCAAAAGGCCCAGAACGCTGCCAACGCTGGAGCAAAATATATCATTGTCTACAACAACGCCGGTGGCGCCAACGAAATCGACGTTTCCACTGTGGATGGTATCCTCGCATCCGGTATGGTTACTTCAACTGTCGGTGCTAAGTGGATTGGTCTTCTCAAGGAGGGTTCAAAGGTCACCCTGGAACTTTCCAACAAGTCCGATGGCGACGTCATCATGGAGGAGAGTAAGAATGACAAGACGGGTGGTGCAGTGAGCACTTACTCCTCTTGGGGACCGACTTGGGAGATGGACGTCAAGCCCCAATTTGGATCTCCCGGTGGAAACATCCTTTCAACCTATCCTCTCGCCAAGGGTGGCTATGCTGTTCTTTCTGGAACTTCAATGGCCTGCCCCCTCGTCGCCGCTACCATCGCTCTCATTGCTGAGGTCCGTGGAACTCTCGACCCTGCAACTATTGAGAACCTTCTTGCGTCGACCTCAAACCCTCAGCTCTTCAACGACGGTACCGGATTCTCTGACTACCTGGCACCTGTGCCTCAACAAGGTGGTGGAATGATCCAAGCATACGACGCTGCGTACTCGACACTGTTGATGGATGTCTCCAGTTTGTCCTTCAACGACACTGATAACTTCATCGAGGTCCGCAACTTCACTCTTCACAACACTGGTAAGAAGGAGATTGCTCTCAGTGTCTCTCACATCCCTACCAAGAGTGTTTACACTCTCGACAAGGACAGCATTTATGCTTCTTCCTTCCCCAACGAGGTTGCCGATGCTCATGCTGAGCTCAAGTTCAGCGAGGCTAAGCTTTCCATTGGTGCAGGCGAGAAGGTCACCATTGAGGTTGCTCCTTCTGCTCCTGAAGGTCTTGACGCCAAGCGTCTCGCTCTTTGGTCTGGTTACATCGCCATCAACGGTACCGGAGTGTCTCTGTCACTTCCTTACCAGGGTATGACAGGATCTTTGCATGACTCTGTTGTCTTGGGATCTGACGATACATGGATCGCCAAATCTAACGACAAGGACAACCTCACTCCTGTTCCCGCTAACACAACTTTCATCCTGCCCGCCAAGGGCCAAAATGCCACTGATGCTCAACCTGCTCCCGCTCTGGCCTGGCAGCTTGCGCTCGGCTCCGCAAAACTCGAGGCCGAGCTCATTCCTGTCGGCACAAACTCTTCCAAGAGTCTCGGTGCACCCGCTGGATTCCCTGTGCAGTGGAACCCTATGGGCAAGGGAAACATTGTATGGAATGGTAAGCTTGCTGATGGTGGATACGCTCCAGCTGGCAAGTACAAGGTGAAATACCAGGCCTTGAGGATCTTTGGAGACGAGAAGGTGAAGAGTGACTGGGATCATTCGGAGTCGCCTGTGTTCAGTGTCAAGTACCCTTAGGTGCTGATCACAAACTTGAGACGTAAGGTGTAGGGTTGTGCAGATGAGCAGGGGTTTGTGTGTGTGGTATTGGATAGTACAACGGCCTCTTGATAGTCTCCTTATGTCTTATGAGTTATACTGTATAATGAAATAATGTATAGCCTTACAACCATATCGCCTTGTTCGGTCAACTACGTACTAACAGTAACTAATTGGTGTGTAAGATTTGAATGCTGCGACTAATGCTGTCCAAACTATGTAAATTCGCTATTATTAACTCTACTTTATTCTTCGTCGCCGAAGACGACTGCGTGTTCGAAGGCCCATTCCCGTATAGCGCTAAAGTTACGACATGTATGTAGGGTACTAAAGTCCGGCCAATGCCCCTCGAAACCATCGTAGTACTTAAATGCAAAAACGCCAGTGTCGCCCTGACACATGAGATTTGTTCTCAAGAACTCAATGCAGTGATCTGTAGGTTGTGTTAGTACCGTAACGTCGCTTTAAGTTCTTGGAGACGCTTACCCAAATGCCCTCTTAGATCCTCCGGCTCAACATCAATATCTCCTCCTGTATGTGAATAGTAATCTTTGTAGGTCGCTTGCCTTAGTAGGTTGAGGCAGTGGAGCTGGTGGAACACCTGTATCCCGACGCGATAACCCTTTTGGCCTGTCTTGGGATCTTTGATGGTGAGTGAGGCAGGGTCGAGGCCGAGATTGTCAAGCTCGTCGCGTGTTATCATCTGGTCACCAACATCATATGTGACATGGTTCCATGCTTTGTCGACTTCGGGGCCAAAGCCGATGAACTCGGTTGTTTTTGTGGTTGGTGTGATGTTGTAGCGGACGGTATGGAAGCCGGCTACCTCTTCGGCTGGAGCTGTACGGTATTAGAAACGTGCATGGCAATGAACTCTAGGTATGTGCTATACTTACAGTAGGGAAATTCTGGAAGGCTTGAATCGACACTGGACAGGATAGTGGCTCGTAATAACAATGACGATACGAAGAAGACAAGTGATGACGAGAACAATATGCCATGACACACCCATACAAAATATGGGTGCTGTAAGTAACGTGTGGAACGGCTTGGAATCCTGATGTGTCCGTCGAACGACGAGTCAAGGACCCTTTTCTCTCCTACATGCAGTTCGTCATTGTCGGTCAGAGGATGGTATAGAGATTGCATGGCTGGCTGTTGTTTCTCTGAGTGGAATGGAATGATTGAGTGTGAATGAAGTGTAGTGTTGGTTGAGCAGTTCAAAGTGCTATTAGTAGAATGTAGGTCTAAGTATGTCTTGGTGTAGTGATTTTTCTTTTCCCCCTTTGAGATTCCAACAATGCATATAAAATAACAAAACTTGTTCTCCCAGTCACTCTGAATGTGTAAGCGGATATTCGGCTGTCAGGTCAATCCTTGAAACGCCAAGCCGAAACGTTGCGCGAATGGCGCTAAACCCAGATCTGGTAGTTCAGATGAGCGAAAACAATGTCTCAAAATAGCGTCCCTGCTCTATGGATTGAGATTCGTCCCGAAAATGCGGCAACGTCACATTGACCAGGAGCTTCAGTTGGCAGGACGTTTGACAGTTTCTTTGGGTATTGCCTTTGCAACGTGGGGAGGGTTTCATTCTCGGGCAACTTGAAGCATGTAGTGTAGTAGATGTATCAGGGGCAACGCTACGGTTAAGACGGGTTTCATGAAACAGGTAGAAACACCAGCTGAACTACCCTTTCCACCAATCAAAGAGGCTTCCCTTTGTCGCGGATTTCGGCCGACATGGCCCTTTCATGATTGGCCGTCTCTGTCGCCACCGTTTCCAACCTCCTCGAAGATGACTAGTGAGTATAGAGAAGGTATCATGACGCGCGCTATTCCCATCGTATTGGAGACTGCCTCTCGAAGAAGACGGCAACTCGGCATCACTCCCAAACATTCCAAGTCTGATCTCAGCATTCGTGTTTGAACATCCTGTAAACTGAGGGACCAAGGATTGCTGTCAACACTCTGAGAAGGGAGATGAGAGCGGATGAATAGTTATTCAAAGGTTGAGATGAAGAGTATAAGAACATATTGATTCTCCGCCAAAAAAATAATCGTATCATCCATCTCATTCTCATTCTTACAATCATCCGAACATTGCTTGACGCAGTTCATTACTTTTCTTTCTCAATCTCATATTCAAGGCTAGTCCTACTCTTCAATCTTTTACATTCCACCTGCCGGTCAGATCTATTCTACTCCTTAAAAACCACTCATCAATCAACATGTACTTCACCAACGTTTTCGTCGCCGCTCTCGCTGCTCAGGCTTTCTCCCGTGACGGCCGAGTGAGCTGTTCCGGTGCTGGAAAGCTCGCAGTACGTCCCTTTTCCTGGTTCACTGGTCCACTGCTAACGATTTCATAGGCCTTGATGGCTCTCGGTGCTGCTCCAGGAAGCGCTCTGCCAATTTTCACCACTATTGAAGTGCGAGAGGTAAGTCATAATGATGATACACCAGTGACTCATCGACTAACACATAAAACAGCCTCACCACCAAGGTGGCCAGAACAAGCAAGGCCAGCAGGGCAACCAGGCGGCTCAGGCGAATCAGAACCAGAACGGCGGCAACAACAACAACAACAACAACAACAACAACAACAACAATGCTGCGAACAACGCAGGATGTAATGCCAAGAGGGACGAAGAACTCGTTGCTCGCCATCACCAGGGTAATCAGGGAGGCAACGGCAACGCTAATGCCAACGCCAATGCCAACGCTAACAACAACAACTGCAACGGCAGCAACGGCAATGGCAACAACAAGCGAGAGCTAGAGACCAGACACCACCAGGGCGGTCAGAACAACAATGCTGCTGCGAATGGAAACAATGGAAACGGAAACGCTGGTAACGGAGGAGCCAATGCCAACGCCAACGCCAACAATAACGGAAACAACAACGCTCAGAACAACGCTCAGAACAACGCCCAAAACAATGCTCAGAACAATGCTCAGAACAACAACGCTGGATGCAACAACAAGCGAGATTTGGAGACTCGACACCACCAAGGAGGACAGAACAGCGGTGGCAACGCCAATGCTGCCAATGCTTGCAACAACTAAATGGTCAAAACATAGCGGCACTTCCATCCTGTCGTGCCAGTACAAAACTGCCTAACCAAGCTAAAGAGTATGGCTCAAAGGTCTTCGATAAGTAAGGTCAAAGTGGGCTATTGAAGAGATACTAGAACATGAGTGGCTGGTCCATAAATAGCAATTGATAATATAATAAACCTTGCACCAGAATAATTTCTTATCTGAACCTTTGTTGTTATTGGCTACGACCACCTCCAGTCCCGCCTTTAAGAGATTCAGGGTCCAGCACGTGACACCCCCAAGGCATACCATCGAAAGCCCCTGGTATCGTCAACAGTTTGAAAGTGAGAAGCCCAAGAGAAAAGAGATTGTCTAACGAACTCTTACAGCTTATATATGTAACTCATCAATGACAAGGATATTTTTCATCACCATACTTATCCCCCAATCAAGGCTTATGTCATGTTATGCAGTGGCTTCGGCTAGAACACATTGTACCCATGTCTTTAAGTGGGCTATCAGACCACTTTGAAAACTCATTCAAATAACTACTTCACATTTCTGTGTGCTCAAAATCGATCTCTCTACATAATTATTTCATTCATCGATATTCACATAATGGCTCCCAAGAAACCCGAAGCAGTTATTGACAATGTGGTCGCCTTTGGAAGGGTCCGCAAGAACCTCAAAATGGGATGCGTTGGTCTCCCCAACGTGGGAAAGTCCAGCTTGTTCAATCTTTTGACCGAGCAGAGCGCTGCGGCGGAGAACTATCCCTTCTGCACAATCGAGCCCAATGAGGCGAGATGTGCTGTTCCCGATGCTCGATATGTAAGGTTCACTGGTTCAATGGAAGAGAGCAAGCGACTGATACTATCCAGGACTTTCTTTGTGATCTGTGGAAGCCTCCGTCCATGTATCCAGCTTATCTGCAGGTCACCGATATCGCTGGCTTGATCAAGGGCGCTTCTCAGGGAGAAGGTCTTGGTAATGCCTTTCTGTCACATATCCAAGCCGTTGACGGTATCTTCCACATTGTCCGGTAGGCCGAGGTCGTTCACTTTTTGGACTTTCAGCTAACGCACGGCAGGGCATTTGATAACGATCAGGTCTTGCACGTCGATGATTCGATCGACCCTGTTCGTGATTTGAGTCAGTCGTACTAAAGCTGTTCTTTTGGTCCACGAGACTAACCGTTATACTCTCTAGACACGATTCAAAGCGAGCTTTGCAAGAAGGACTTGGGTACGTATCTACTCTCCAGTATATCTGACGGTCACTAACATCATGTTCTAGACATTCTGGACAAGCAAATCGTCGCTGAGGAAATGATTGTGAAGAAGGCTGGCGGCAAGTACAAGATGCTGCCTCTCTTTTATGAGACCACAACCAAGATTCGAGCAGTGAGTTCTGACCAATCAGCAACTCTAACCTAGGTTCACAGCACATGCTAACCCAAGATCCCATGGCAGATGTTGGAAAAAGAAAAGCCAGTGAGAGACGGAAGCTGGACCCCAGCTGAGATCGCACTCATCAACGAAAAGATCCAGCTCATCACCACCAAGCCAATCATCTACCTCGTCAACCTCACCATGAAGGACTACCTCAGACAGAAGAGCAAATACCTACCATCGATAGCAAAGTGGGTGACTGAGCACGGTGGTACTGCGCGAGACATCATCCCCTTCTCCATCGAGTTCGAGGAGAAGCTGCACAGCATGAAGGACGATCCTGATGCCCAGGCCGAGTTCCTCAAGGAGAGCAAGGTCAAGTCTAAATTGGAAAAGATCATCACTGAGGGATTCACAAAGCTTGGTCTCCAGTACTACTTTACCGGTATGTCGTTTCCGCTGCTGAGTTTGGCACAATGTTTACTAATATCGTGCTAGCTGGAGAGAAGGAGATCAGGTGTTGGACAATCCCCCGAGGGTGCTTGGCGCCTCAAGCTGCGGGTGCTATTCACAGTGACTTTGAGAGAGGATTTATCAAGGCCGAGGTGGTAGCCTATCAAGACTTCCATGATCTCTGTGAGGGAAACAAGTCTATGGCTCCCATCAAAGCTGCTGGTAAATATCGTCAGGAGGGAAAATCTTACGTGAGTGAAATTACACTTGGGCTATTACAGCAGCTGACTCTTTATTCAGGTTGTACAAGACGGTGACATTATCCACTTCCAATTCAGTAAGTCGGTCCCTTTCATGATGAGCTACCCGAGCTCCTTATGTCTACATACGGCTAACAGTGGTACAGATGTGTCGAACAAGAAATAGACAAAACGTTATTGCAATTTAAGTTTGTGATAGAGTATTAGACAGGATCATGATTTAGTTGACATAGTCTCCCTATCTAGCCAATGTTTAAGGCTTCTTTGTCAAGATCTTTCCCTTGCTATCATACCAAATCTTCTTAGCCTTGACCTGACGAAGATAGTCCTTGCCGGATGTCTTGGCATCGTGATAAAATAGCCACCACTGACCCTTATACTTGACGATGCTAGCATGGGTAGTCCAACCCTCGACCGGCTCGAGAATCCTGCCCTGGTAGGTGTAAGGACCGTAGGGGGTTTTGGAAGTCGCATAGACAAGATAGTGTGTTGTGCCAGTAGAGTAGGTGAGGTAGTAAATCTTGTTACGCTTGTGAATCCAGGGTCCTTCGAAGAAGCGTCTGTCTTCGTCCTCGGAAAGAAGCGGCTTGCCAGTCTTGGGATCAAGAATGAGCATATCGCGAGGCTTTTCGGCCAGAGTGTGCATATCCTTGCTCAGCTTGGCAATCTGAGGGCTCAAGGCGGCGGTGCCATTTCCTGGCTCAGTGCCAGATTCGTTGTAGTTGTTCTTGTCCTGCCATCGTTGGAGCTGTCCGCCCATGATGCCACCCCATGCCAAATAGGCTTTGTCATCATCGTCGACGAAACTGGCGGGGTCGATGCTGAAAGTATGGGGGATCCAACTCTTGTCTGGGGTGAATGGCCCACCGGGGGTCGACGAGACAGCAACACCGATTCTAAAGATGTCATCCTTGTCTTTGGCAGGGAAGTATAGATAGTATTTGCCGTTCTTGTGGGCAGCGTCGGGAGCCCACATCTGTCTGGAGGCCCAAGGAACATCATCCACTGACAGGGCCGTGCCATGATCAACCGGCAGCGAACCGTAGATCTTGTCGATAGAGTAGACGTGGTAATCTCTCATGGCGTACTGACCTCCATCTGGGTCATTCTCAAAGCCAGCATCGATATCATGGGACGGATAAAGCCACAAGGTGTCGTTGAAGACATGAGCCGAAGGATCCGCGCTCCATCTACTGGTGATGAGAGGGCAGTCTGTGGCAAGACTTTGGCCAACCAAAGAGAGGAGTGGGAATAAGAGCTTGGACTTCATGGTGGATAAGAACCCGGTAGTTTATTATGAGTATAGAACTGGCTACTCTACTGCCAATACTTGCAGGCGATGTTTCTATCTTTTTATACTGATTCCGTTTCATGGCACACGAACTGCCGTGTGGGTTTCCTTGATGTAATTTCATTAGACTTTGTCAAATCAGCCTGTTCCCCGCAAATCAGTGAGGACCATGTTGCGGGGTAAGTCCTTGGCGTAATGGGTTGCCCGGATAAAATACAGGGATGTGGTTCACTGGAAGAGACTTATAAAGACGTTGCTAGCAGATGGATGACACCTGGTATCGAACGATACGAACAGGCACCCGTATTACTTTACCACTTCTCTGGGCGTAAGCTTAACGTGTGATTGACAGTCGTGGATTTGAGGCTAAATGCAAGTGCATGTCTTGGGCCAAATATCTGGTATTAAGTTGTCGACTAGTCATTGACTTTGAGAGATCAGCATTGAGGCTTTTGTATTTGGACTAGACTCACCTTCACTGAGAATCAGAGACTGGCGCGCTTAATCTCCAACTCAGTTACATTTGAGTAAGCATGCAGATGGACACGCTTGACGTTGTTGCTATGGCAGGTGGGTCGCAAAAAAAAAAAAAAATAGGGACTTGATACAGATCAGACGAAAATATTGGCCCGCTCTTAGGCTATATAATCACTACAGCTGATCTAATATTTCTATCAGCCACTAAATCAGTACCGGTCTTTATGCGACACACATGTATGGGTAGCTTTGTGGATAATTTAAGCAAAGTTACTCGAGTGATCATGTCCCAGAGAGACCAATAACCATATGTCGTGAATACAAGACCATGAATGCAGCTATATACATATTTTGCTTTTTTCTAGCTATGCTTTGTATGTATCCTCTATCTACATATTCTTCATGTTGTTGAGTGGATGAGTATAGTGGCTCGCGTCTATAAAGTTCTGTTCCTGTGCATGATGAAACCCGGCGTGTATTCGCTTCACAAGCATGTCAAGTAGAAGCTGGCGAAGGTCATTTGCAGGATAATCCTTGTGGAACCAATGATGACGAACAAACACTCCGCCACATGTTTTATCCCCAATGTAGGGACTTCCATTTCCGTCCATACATGGAATCGTGCGTACGTCATCCATTGAGTTGTAATCGTAGCGGACATAATTGGAAAACGCCGCCTGTTCGTGTGCCCAGTCCTTTGCCCATCTCTTACAACCCTTGTATTTCTTCTCGGTTGGGCATTGGTTCCAGTCGTGGAAGAGCTCTTGAGTCCGATTGCTTTGTCGAGCGACGATGAAGCCTGTATTCTGCATGACCTTTCCCTTCGCATCACGGTTTCTCGGTGAGTCAGGGTCGTTGGACATAGCAATAAGGGTCTTGTCTGTTATGTTCCATAGAGACATCAACCACTCGAAGGGAACTTCGGGATACATGAAAACGGCGTCGGCATCGAGGAATACGACAGTTTCGTGTGTCTTGAGGGCTTCCTTAATCATCGGGACTTTCACCCATGTGCCATGACGGTTGCGATAGTTGGGGGCTCGGATAAACCGGTAGTCATAGCCGTGGATCATAGCTGGAGATACGTCAGAAAACTACCACGACTTGAAGTAGCATAGTTTATACCGTATAGATAGTGGTTCATCACCCCAGCTGTCCTGCCGGTCATTTCGTCGGCATTTAAGGATGATTCATTCATTATAGCACCAGCGCCTTTGTCCAGTCTGGTATCCACATCCAGGATGAGCAGCTTCTTCTTCAATGGCGGCCATCGATGATTGTTGCCGTTGATCTTGTAATGATATCCTTCTTTCGATGTAAATTGCGTAGCGTTTAATTCGTGAAGGAAGGGCTTCCATAGATGGTGCATCAGCTGTGGTGTGTTTTCCGCGAGCTTTATTGGTAGTGGGGCCGAGAGAGACGAGCTGGTCGCAGTGCAAGTCAGAATCAAGTCAAATGACACCAAAGTCTTCAACCGGGAAACTTACCGGAAAGCCATGTTGCTGGTTGATGGGAAGTAGAACCACCAAGAATGTACCACCAGCCCAAAGGTCACCAAGATGCCCATAGCGAGCAGAACGCCCCTCCTCCTGTTGGCCCGAAGTAGAAACAGGTGATCCATGATGGAGTTTGAAGCTACTCAAAGCTCCAAAGTTGAACAGATAGGCTGACCTCAGTGACAGGGTCTGGCAGACTTAGACAATACCAGGAAGTGAGAGAGTAACATTGTCAAGATATCGCGCTGGGGGTGGCGGGGGGGAGACTAGTAATACGAAAAAGAAACAGCAGATATTCGGTTTCTTATGTTCGAAGACGGTCAAAAGGTTCAGCTGGCGTGATGGAGAGCTAGTGAAGTGATGCGGAAAGAGCCGAGAGTCTGGAGCATATCCTATCATTAATTTACGAGGTGGCGCCTTCGGATATCTCTCAGGGTTTTTTTGATTGGGAGATCCGTAAAGCTTGTTGGTCGAGTAGCCACTCAAAACAGTTAGAGTGTACACGCACTGTGATTTACGTGCCGAGATAGCCATGACCCTCATGCCGTGATCCGAAAATCTCGGTCCTATGGACCAATTCAGCTGGGGTGACATTTGACTGGATTGATCATTTCAACTGTTGTTCCAGGAGGCTATCTGGGCTGTATTATTTACTCTTGGCGGTTGTGTGATGTTTCTCTAGAATCTGATCTGAGACCAGCCACTGACTTTTAATGTGGCGCAGACTAGTTACAAAGCGGAAGTCTTCCGTTTGCGTATTTTAATAGTAACATGCTCCAAACAAATTCTCATTACAATTTACCAAAGCTCGGTAGTTCAGGCAGGGCCCGTGCTAAATTTTATTGGTTCTAGCTCACTCAACTGGTCCTCGGCTATATAAGCACAGCCCCAAATGCCAAAGGTTCCGTATCTTGACGGACGACCCAATGGATTAATTGTACTAAGAACATATCAAAGAAAATAAAAATTACGGATATCATGCAAGAATAGCGGAAGACTGCTTCACCCAAATACAAGACAAAATCTACCTATACTGGTCACCAAGACATAGGTGGGGACCAAGTGTACAATCGAGTGACAGAGGCTCAGACTTTTCGTCTCTTCTTTCTGTCGATCTTCGGAATCCAGTGCATACTATCTGAGATGCATTGCGTATGGGTATCCCCGGTTTAGGAAACTCCAGTGAGTTTGGGCCTGGTGATGACTGCGACGTCGATCAATGATTTGGAAATCACTTGGAGGTCTTACTTAGAGTACATTGATGGCTAAGAAGAGTTCCAAGTACGCTGAGTAAAAGTCGGGCGATGTGTCTGGCACCTCGTATGGAAATCACCAGACGCGAAGCTCTCAGACGTATACCTTGGACATCTCCATATTCTACATACCTAGGAAAAACAATAATGAGGGAAAGACTGAGAGATGAGTACTGGTACTACTACGGCCTCAGATTTGGGCTCAGACTTCTCATCTGGTGTAATACAATACGGTTTGTTCTGGACCTCATCAGGAACCGAGGAGTAGATTTTGTCATCCTCCAAGGTCAAGGCAGACTTTCGGGGTTGGTGGGGGTTCCTGCGAGTTAACGAGCTACTGAACGATTTGCTGTGCACTTGTGAGGAGTTGTTGGTCGCGATGTCCTTAGACAGGGAGATGTGTTCGCTCATGCAAGAGGTTAAGGGGAGTTCAAACATTATCCGTATCATGCTAGACTACCATCAATTCGTTTCACCGTTTTGAATATAATTTTCAGTCCTTTTCAGTAGCTGCAATTGAGTAGGTCTTATAGCTAGCCTTTTTCCCTCACAATCTCCTCTATTTTCTACCTTTTCCACTCTCTTTTTCCCTCCTTTATGTCACGGGTCAGGCTCCGTATGCAGGTGAACGGGGAACGCTTCAGGTGGGATAGAGTCTATTGCTACTGAGACCAGCAGGTGTTTCTCCAAAATAGAGCATACCAAAGAGGGTTTAACGAGCCTTGTATTCCTATCTAAATGAGGGAGTCTCGTGAGCTGTTTTGATCAACTGGGCAGTCTTCGGCATGACTCGAAGCTCGGCTAATCACGAGGCCTCATTTGCTGAAACCTAGATCCGCTTCAGTCCTCTCAACCAAAACACCAAATATACGTTGGACGTGCTCCTCTTGTACCCTTTCAACGCCAGTGCATACTCGAATGGCAAATTTATCGTTGACAACGGTACTAGTAAGGTAGAACTCTCCGGTTCTGTTAACCCATTCGTAGAGTTCTTCTGTTCGGGCGTTGATCTCCTTTTCATTAGGTCCATTGACGCGGAAGGTCACCAGGCCAAAGCGCGCAGGGGTGAAGATAGTAAACAGATCAGGTCGACTGGCCAGCTTCGTATGGAGGGATTCAGCGAGTGTAACTCCGTTTCGAATATGTGCTTGCAATCCTCTAATACCATAGCTGCGGAGAACAAACCATAGCTTTAGAGATCGAAACCGACGTCCAAGAGGGATTTGCCAGTCGCGATAATCGGTAACTAGCTCGTTGTCGGAAAACTGATTGCGCAAGTACGGAGGCTTGATGCTTAGAGATTCAATCAGCCAGGCTCGGGATCGGACCCAAACAGCAGAGCAGTCAAAGGTAGTAAGCATCCACTTATGAGGGTTGAAGTTGAATGAGTGGAAGTCGGCCATTGGTGTAGTCAAAGGCTGATTCTCCTCGAGTAGAAGTGCAGATCCTGCATAAGCAGCATCAACATGAACCCAGACGTCTCTCTCTGTACCAGCTGTAGGAGACAACGCCTCAACGATGCCAGCAAAGTCATCAACAGCACAAACATCAGTCGTGCCAAGTGTAGCGGTTAGGTAAAAAGGCTCCAACCCACGGGCACGCAGCTCAGCTACCGTCTTGGCGACAGCTCGACCAGTCATGGCGAACCCCTCCTCTTCGGCGACAGGAATAGCAACGAAACGGACACCAAGAACCTGGGCAGCCTTCTTGGTACTTGAGTGGGACCCAGCGCTTCCCAGAGCGACAAGTTTACTTCTTAGATCCCATACAGCATCCTCGTCCATGCCCTTTGTGAGAGCAGCAAGATACTTATCGCGAGCAGCACACATAACAGTAAGTATAGCCTCGCTGGCACTACCGTGAATGACGCCTCCTCCATGGGTACTACCGCCACTAAGGTAGCATTCGGGAAGACCAAGAGCCTTCGCAAGCCAGTCCATGACAATTGTTTCCAGCTCTGTAACTGCTGGGCTACAAATCCAGTTGAAATGGGCGCCATTGAAAGTATTCGAGTACATTTCAGCTAAGGCAGCCGGATAACTGCTTGAGCATGGAAAGAAGGCCATGAACCGGGGGCTTGCCCAGTGGGTGATTCCAGGGAGGATTTTAGACTCGATATCAGCATGAATGTCGGTCCAGGACTCTCCTTCAAGAGGGGCTGAGGATGGGAGCAAAGGTCGAAGGTAGCCCGGCTTGACATCGGATACGACACGTTGCGAGGAAACATTGTCATAATAATCAGTGACTGTATATCCATGGTTAACATAATGACATCAAGGGTCACTGATTCAATTTTCACAAACTTACTCTCGTCAATAGCTGTGCGAGCTGCCTCACGAAACTGTGCGGAGTCCATGTTGCTTATTTCAATGCTTGTTCTTTATATTGCCGTGAAATTGAATGTTCGGAACAGCGATGTCGATATGAGATTGCATTTATATATTGTTCAACAGAGAATTCAAAATACCGCCCTTGTTTTCGATATTGCCACGAAAGGTGGGGGAGCATACCACAGATACGCCAATGAATTCCGATCCAATCACCGTATGGAATTTCCGCTTTGGGAAAAGTCTTTTTGAAGAGTGTCTCAGGAAATGGCATTAGCATGTCGGCACAATTGCAGCAGTCTCCTCCCTTACTCTGACGAGACAAAGAACCGCCTCGGAACCCTCCTTTCCGAGGCATTCCGAGTTCCGAGTCAACATATCGGTGGACGTTGAACGACAAGTCAATTAATTTGTTGATCATCATCTATCGCTGTATCTTGCATCATGCAACCTATCCATGCAATATATTCCCTCGTACACTATTACCGTTCTGGGGTCTTTGGTTCATGGAAGGTCCTAAAGGCTCAGCTTTGAACGTCTTACAAATGCAAACCGTCGGCTATAGATGCACATCGTTTATGATAGAAGGATAAAGATAGTTAGGGTTCGTGATACATTTCTGTAAATTATTCTGCCTGTTCTGGGTCTAGTACCTTTTCCCTATAACGTTCAACCTGGTATTTGGATACTACAATACGTATTATAGCTCAGTGTAATGCTATTTATGTCAGCGTTATGTACGTACAGTTTCGTAGTTGAGAAAAAAGAACGGATAAAGTAGGGAATTAGAAGATATAATTGGATTTATTAATAGTTATCTTGGCTAATATCATAGCGAGTTCGGAGACCCGAGAGCTGTATCCAGTCCTATTGCCATACGACCTTCACACATCTACTTCTCCTACACCCTCATGACCAGGAACCATCCGCTCGACGTCGCCCAAGTATCCCTTCCATGGCACGAAGTCAGACTTCGACTTACTAAGCCGAACACCACGGGTTTCATAGTTTTGAGAAGTGTCTTCATGAAGACTGTCAGGTTCTGACGTTCATTTTAAGTTCCCAGTCAAGATTCGTGGTCGTTTTCCGTCGACCTTTCTGTATCAAAATACAATGGATTAAATGTTACCTTTAACATGCTGCAACGAAGCCCAACAATCGAACAGCACAAGTGCACTGCGATGAACAGGCCATAAGCATCCAAGCGTGCAGAACTTGAGGAATCATGCTGTTATTAATAGCACACTATACTTTGTAGATACGTCGGTCATGAGAAGACTGTTTCTGATCATTTGTGTCGAAATACAACGTTCTAAGACGTGGTGACTAAGATGAAAAGGGAGATGGGGCTGACACATGGAGTATGACCAAGTCAAAACTCCTCCCACAATCAGTTTTGTTAGACGAGCAGTCGAACCGCTATCTTTACACAAGACACAGGCCTTATTGTCCCTACTGTACAAAGAACTATCAGAATCCCGCGGGTTTGTCTACTTTTCCGTCCATGCTAACCCTACCTTTATGTCTGTCCAATCAACCTTCACCACTCGACCGGACTTCTGCTCTCTCCGTCCCCGATTGCAGCCCACCGTTGTACTGCATCCCCGGAGTTCAATGCCTCGCAAAAAGAGATGCAGCCAACTATCGATCTACACGAAACGGTCCAATGTGAAGCCATACTACAGTGTGAGTATGGGTAAAAAACAATAAAGTTTTTCGGACCCCGAGATTTAGTCCGTTCCCGGAAAAGCATCGTTAATGTTATATAAAGATGGCGGGGCCCCGGAGCTAAGTTGTGTCCGTCGATAGCAGCCATGTTAAATAGACCTCGCAACTGGGACAGGGCTCATCATCAAGTAGGTATAAATGGCTCCCCTCCCAGTTGAGAAGCACTGCAGAAAGCAGCAATAATCAGTGTCTACTTTACTACTTACGGGACTTTATTGTATAAACAAAAAGATTAAACAATGTCTTCAACCTCTACGAAACTCCGATTTGACGGCAGAGTGGCGATTGTCACTGGCGGGGCGCAGGGCATGGGAAAGGCGCATTCGATGCTCCTTGGTAGCCGTGGCGCCAAGGTTGTGATTAATGATCTCGACGAGAAAGGCGCTGAGGCGACAGTCAAGGCTATTCAAGCTGAAGGGGGTGAAGGGATCGCTGTCGCCGGGTCTATTTCGGAGCGAAGTGTCATCGAGGCTATTGTCGATGCTGCGATCAACACGTGGGGTCGAATCGACATCCTGATCAATAATGCGGGTATTGACTTCTCGAAGCCTTTCACTGATTTCACCGACTCGGACTTCAGTCGCTTCTTGGGCGTTCATGTTTGGGGCACGTGGCTGTTGACGCAGCTGTCGTGGCCGCATATGCAGCGCGCAAAGTATGGTCGGGTCCTGATAGTGTGTTCCCATTCTATCTTTGGCATGCCTGGCAACTCCGCCTATACTACAGCCAAGGGAGCGCTTTTTGGATTAGGTCGCACATTGGCACTTGAGGGGGAGAGTGATGGCATTCATGTCAACCTTCTTGCCCCGGTTGCGGCAACAGCCATGGCGAAAGAGATGTTGGGAGGCCAAGAATCGGTGTTTGAGTGGGCTTCGCAACAATATCCACCTTCTACTGTGTCTTCAGTGGCCTCGTGGCTTGTTCATGAGGACTGCAAAGCTAACGGCGAATTCATTGGTTCATACGGTCGAGGACTAGGCAAGATTGCACTGACGCATTCTAGAGGTGTGGTGTGTGATGGACAAGGAGAGTTTACGCCGGAGGTGGTTAGGGATAATTTTGCCAAAGCTTTAGAAATGGACGGTGCGATGGTCTTGACTTCGATCAATGAAGTGCAGAGTAGTATAATTAGTCCTGGGGAAAAGGTATCACTATAAGCTGATATATAATTTGGAGTAAGAGACGACAAAGGTTCTACCTAAATATAGTGTGTCCAGTGGCGTTTTCTCGCTCGGTTTGAGGATCATGCAGTTCCCGGCAGCTTTGATGCCACTGGTGCGATGCAAGCTGTACGATCTGCCAAAGCTACGCACTACGAGGAGAGAAAGATAGTATATGTGTGTTTCCTCTTCAAGAAAATCGGTGACTTTCCACAACAATCGCGATCGCTCCATTGTTGTCATCATGCGCCATGGGCTGTCTGGCTTATGGTGTCCTCCGCTGCGGCAACCGCCTTATCGACGTTCAGCACTCAACAGACTAGCACCAATTCACTGTTACTCGAGAGAGCCACAATATTGACTTTGAATAATTGGCTATTGCCTCACGATCTACAGCGGAGTGTACAGTGAGACCTGTATCATGAAAGGCTACATGCTACAATAATGCTGCGTCAATTGGACGAGGAAGCTATCCACAACTGACGTACAAGCAACTGAGTCAAGCTACGGCCATTGTGCGGATTTAAGAATCACCCTCAAGGATGATTTTTTTTCCTCGCCCGAGTGTTGAGTGACGACCGAATGTAGTGTAGACTGTGTAGTTTATCTCTCCACAGAATCCTACCTCGGCAGAAGGCGATGGTCGACCGGCTAGACAAGGAGATTGTATCACTAATTCCCAATTAGGAAACCAATCGCGGCATAACGGCAGCCATCAAGTCAGGATGAACGCGGGGATGCCAGAACCAAATAAACCACCGAGACTATAATCATCGCACATCTTTGAAAACATCAATTCCTGATAGATCTTCTTATTAATTGATTCAACTTCCATAATGACGCAAAACAAACATGACTCAATTCCCCTTGGGGCATACCTTTTCACTCGTCTCAAACAGCTCGGCATAGGTTCCGTCTTCGGTGTTCCCGGAGACTACAACCTGAAACTCCTCGACTACGTCAAACCAGCCGGTCTGCACTGGATAGGCAACTGCAACGAACTCAATGCCGCCTATGCAGCAGATGGCTACTCCCGCATGCACAGTTTGGGTGTAGTCATCACAACCTTTGGCGTAGGGGAATTGTCAGCTATCAATGCCATTGCTGGTGCCTATGCTGAACGAGCACCGGTGCTTCACATCGTTGGCGCGCCGCCACGAGCTACCCAGAGCGCAAGATTGAACGTCCATCATACCTTCCTGGATGGCGAATTCAAGAGGTTTGCTGCTATGCATGCGCATGTTACCGCTGCACAGGTCTGTTTGACAGATGGTATGAGTGCCGCAGGGAGGATTGATTGGATCATCGAACAGGCGATGGTTCATCAAAGGCCAGTGTATCTTCAGATTCCTGATGATATGGTTCAGTTACCCATTTCGACAAGTAACTTTGACGTAAGAGGTGTTATTAGCCCTTCACCAGTGGCTACAGAGATTGACATGGGAAGCATTGATAAGATCTTGGACCGGATCTATTCAGCTCAGAAACCTTTGATTCTTGTTGACGGCGAAAGCCGGAACATGAATATTATTGGTGAGGTCAGCGAGTTAATCAATATCACTGCCTGGCCGACGTGGACTTCAGCTTTCGGCAAAGGTCTTGTCAACGAGGAGTTGACCAATGTGCATGGTGTCTACC
Source organism: Fusarium sporotrichioides (assembly GCA_019054645.1). Taxonomy (NCBI): domain Eukaryota; kingdom Fungi; phylum Ascomycota; class Sordariomycetes; order Hypocreales; family Nectriaceae; genus Fusarium; species Fusarium sporotrichioides. The sequence goes on from JAHKNS010000004.1 coordinate 197,862, forward strand.
TGGCAAACTGCGGAGACAAGAAGGCAGCCGAATACTTCAAAGGCTCTGACCTGATCCTCTTCTTTGGGCCTCATATGAGTAACATCAACACTGGTATCTTCACAGCGATTCCTGAGGAGGACGCGACCGTGTCGTTCTCTTTGGACCAGATCAAGATCGCAAAGCAAGTCATCCGAGACCAGCCAGCTCGACCCTTCATTCAAAAGCTTCTCAGCAAAATTGACCCTTCGCGGCTCGCCAAGATTGATGTGCCAACGATTCTCCCGCGTTCTCACCCGGGCGAACTCGAGCCATCCGGGATCCTCACTCAAGAACTGTTTTACCCATACATCAACTCTATGTTCCGTCGCGGTGACACTATCTTGACCGAAACAGGTACTGCTGCAGAAGGTGGCAAAGTTCTCAAACTCCCTGAAGGATCTCGCTTTTTCACGGCTGTCACGTGGCTATCGATTGGCTACATGCTCCCCGCCACGCTTGGAGTCGCTCTAGCGCGTCGCGATAGAAACAGCCACGGCAAGGATACGGAGCGCACGATCCTCTTTATTGGAGACGGAAGTTTGCAAATGACGGCCCAAGAGATCAGTGTCATGGTGAAAGAAAAGCTCAACATTGTGATCTTTGTAATTAACAACAACGGATACACCATCGAGCGAGCCATTCACGGGCGGAAGGAGGATTACAATGATATCGCACCGTGGAATTTTAAGCATGCTCTGGGTTTGTTTGGATACAACGACGAGGAATTGAAGAAACGATACTTCTCTGCAAAGACATGGGGAGAGCTGAAAACTGTGCTTGAGTCAGAAGCAATGAAGCAAAACAGCGGGGTCAAGATGGTTGAAGTCTTTATGGACCAGGAAGATTGCACTGGGGAGTTGAAAGGGCTATTGGAGAGGCAAATTGCGAGAGAAGAAACTTCAAGATAGAAGAGTGGTCAATTTGCTGAAGCTGACAATGACGTTGGTCTCCGCTTTGAACATGTGCTTCGTTCACAACGAAAACTACAGTGGCGGGAGCTACGCGTGTTATTTTTGTCTGAGAAGTCAAAGGTTAACAGTGTCATGGAAAGTATCAGTACGATTTCCTTTCATCACTATGTTCTTCTCTATTGTTGTCGTGCTGTTGCTAGAATTGCAAAAAGTATTTGGCTAGTTACCCTAAACTGCATCTCATGAAGTCATCCAACTAGGTAATCCAGCTAATCCACCAAAACTCCACCAAGAACGTGACGTCAATTGTTGTTGCTAGCCCAATCCATTGATTTGATCGTCAGTGCGCGTCCAAAACGGCCGCGGTCAACGCCGAAGGCTTGCGGGCGCGCCGTTTAGCTAAGAGTTTATCCAGTCCCCAGTCTGACCACAGTCAATCTGATTCAATTCATGCTCTTGTCAGGTAACAACATAATAGCGGTAAAGCTTCTTTAGCTTCCTTTGGACACGTTAGTACTTAGTAAACTTTGACAGGTTACTTATGCATAAGAAGTAATAACACGTTCTGCGGCATGGATCTAGCGGAGACCAGAACACGAGACGAAGTTTAAAAGCTTTGACACGGATTAGGCCGGTCGCCCGCTGGCAGAGAGAAAGAGAAGAGACCAGAGAGAGAAAAAGGCTGGGAGAGTCAATGCATCGGCACTGACTGACCCGGACCATCGGGCCTGTTCTTTTTGTTTGGGTTTTCAACTGTTGTTGCACTGGGTGACTCGACCGAGATCGTCCATCCCTACATACTGATCCAGTCTAGCATATTCTGGACAAAAGCTTACGACGCGTTGCGCTCGAATCAAAGAGACAAAATAAGTGGTGTGTTGCCTCCCTTGAGTGAGCTAGCCATAAGCCTAACGCAGGTACCACCCTTAGCGTCAGGGGCATCAAGAGACCAAAAAGCAAGGCGGCAGTCAATAAATGCACCTCTCGTATATGTCTCGGCCATTCCATTGGTCACTTCATTTCTTTTTAGTCAGGTCCCCCAGAGCCGAGTTCCGGATCACGATTCGCTTGACAGACTGGCAAATTACCCCTTCGTATAGAATGTCAGAAAGAGGACAGACCAAAAATAAACACGAGCTTTTTTTGGGTCCTTGTGCTAATCATGTCTCCGCAATGCAAGGTGCTGGTCCACATTGATCGATCGTCTCGTGTGGTCTCTGGGATCTTGAGATAACAATAGAACAAAGCAAAGCAAACCAGAAGAGTTATAAAAACTCTTGTCCTTCTTCTACTCCAGACTTCTTCTTTCCTCTTCATCCCAGACTCGCTAATCACACTCGTTACTTAATCCAACTTATCGCGTCCTTCGCTTAATACACTCGCTACTCTTAATATTTCACCACCAAAAAACAACACACAACCGTCATAATGGGTTTCGTCAAGACTGCCGCTTTCGCTACCGCCCTTCTCGGCGCTGCCAACGCTTCTCCTCACTATGCTCCTCCTTCCAACGAGACCATCCACTACACCACTGAGGTCGTCACTCACCTGACCACCTACTGCCCTGGTGCCACCACCCTCACCTACGGTGACAAGACCTACACTGTCACCAAGGCCACCACCCTCACCATTGAGGACTGCTCTTGCACCATCACCAAGCCCGTCGCTACCGCCACTGGCTATGCTCCTCCTAAGCCCACTCACGCTAAGGACTGCGCTGAGATGTGCTCCGACAAGTTCGATGAGTGCCGCGTTGCTACCGATGCCAACATGGCTCAGTGCGCCGCCGAGTACGCTGCTTGCCTCGGCTACAACCCTTGGGAGAGCGGCAAGTTCGTTGAGCCCACTGCTTGCCACGAGGGTGTCAAGCCTACTGGCCCTGCCTACACCACCGAGGTTGTCACCAAGCTGACCACCTACTGCCCCGAGAAGACCACTCTTACCTACGGCAACCAGACCATCCCCGTCACCAAGCCCGGTACCGTCACTGTCACTGGTATCCACCACGTCACCACTGCTCCCGTTGTCCCTACTGGTTACGCTCCTCCCGCTACTCCTTCCACCCCTGCTGAGGCCAAGGACTGCGCTGAGATGTGTACTGAGAAGTACGACTCTTGCCGTGTTGCTCCCGATTCCAACAAGTCTACCTGCGCTGCTGAGTACTCCGAGTGCCTTGGCTACGCTCCTTTCGACAGCAACGGTTCTCTCGTCAAGCCCACTGCTTGCCACGGCCCTGTTGCTGGCCCCACTGGCACTGGTTCCAAGCCTTCCGGCGCTAACCCTCCTGCTGTTGTCCCCTCTGGTACTGGTGCTGGTGCTCCTCCTGCCACCACTCCCACTGCCGTCACTGCTGGTGCCGCCCAGGTTGTCCCTGCCGGTATCATGGCTGTCATCGGCGCTTTTGCCCTTCTCTAAATGTTCTCTGACCAGAGACATTAGACTATTCTGAATAGACTTTTTACCACATAGATTTATACATGTATATTCTTTACTTTTCTACCTTATGTAAACTTATAACTCGCCTGTGAATGATCTACATCTTCTTGGAAAGTGGTATCTTGCCTGATATGAACTTTTATTGCTGTTCGCCAAGTGAGAAGCCCGCTGTTCACTCGAGTGAGACCGAGGAGCTATCTAGCTGCTGTAGCCTTAAAACCCGGAACTTGACATGCTTTCCTCCCTCAACACTCAACGTTTAGAGACTTAATATGCTCTCCTCTCTATTCTCCAACGTTCATTTCAAACATACCAGTAAAACAACAACCGCCATGTTTTCTTCTCCATTACCACTCGATCTCGAAAACACCACTCCTCCTTTGCAAAAAGCTATAGTTACTGAGACTACTCTTCGTGTTCTAAAGTGAAAGACAAAAAAGAGTGGTTCCGCCCGGGATTGAACCGTGGACCTTCTCGGTGTTAACGAGATGCCATAACCAACGGAACCGTACCTTACGCTGATTGGTGGAAGAATGAGTTGACGATGGGAGTATAGAGCTAGCTCCAAATTCGAGTCTTTACTCTCGCTTCACGTTAGGGATCCTCTTAATACTGATGTACTTATTTGGTTGTCCTATTATTTATTATATAAGGAGTCTATAGAGACGCACATACTAACTAACAACAGGTAGTTAAGTAGTATGCATGTAACATTTTAACACCTCTAGAGCGACAGTAAAAACAAAATAGGAAGTATCGAGAGCCTCATACTGAACTTACAACAATCATCGCGTGCCTCCCATTGTCATTTGGCAGCTGTGGAACAGTCTCAGTAAGGTAACTGTCTCGTTACAACCCAAGAAATAGATAAAAAGTTACGGTTGTTCAATGGTGGAATAGCCTGAAGCAATTCATCGCATGTTTTCCAGGTGCATTAGTCACAAAACTCACTGTCGAAGCCACTGCTTGAGTCAACGAAGCCTCTTAATTCTTCAACTAAGGCAGCGACGCAAAGCCATCGGGTTTGGTTTTGATATGCCATAATTAGTTGTCTGTCATTCTCACTCCTAACATCACCCATTCTGTGGCTTGGCATGTTCCACACTTAAGAAACCGCAACCCTTTATCAATAGCCTTTCAACACGAAATTCCGATAAGGTAAAGAAACTACCAGCAAGTCTGGTCATCCGCACAAAGTACCAAAGTCGATTCCGAGAATGTGACTTTGTGGCGTAGTCTCGGCCTAGTGGCTTACTCGAAACGTCCAATCCTAGAGGTCTGGAATCCTGCCGCAAGAGAACAATGAGATCATAACCTGTGGCAATACTGATCCGGAAGTTCTATAAGCTGCCATCGTTCCCCCTCACCTTCGCGTTTCCAATCTTCATCTTTCTCACCCTCAAACCTTATTCACTTACTCTGATCCCATAGCAAAGCCTGCACGGTACTGAAAACCCAGATAAACTCTAACATTATCTACCTCCTACTAATTCGTTCTCAGATGCCCACTACCTCTGGTACAGTCAGCAGCTTCGACGGGGGAAATAAGATTACGGCCACCTTTGTAGTTGATGGTGTACAGTGCACCTTCAATGGTAGTTTCGATCCCCCAGTTGGAGACTTCAGCAGCTATGATGCGAAGCTTGACTACAGCGATATCAAACAATTGACTACACAGCGAGAGTTCAGTGGGAAAGTCAGTTCTCAAAACCTTGTCCTTGACACGAATAATGGTGCCAAGATCACCAGTCACTCAGACACGCCGATTTCTCCTGTCAGTCGGCTCTCTGGAAGGGGAAGTTGGGAGCACAGCTGATGCAACGTCATGGGGGCCATCGGCGAATAAGATCATGCTACAGAGGGAGTATTCTTTAGGCTACATCGAACAGGCGTTGCGAAGACGAATCAGACATGTTACGGGTTGAACTTTGATAAGAGACTATGTACAAATCTACTCATAGGCGACCGCAGATATGACACCATGTTCTTTCCTCTAATCGTCTTATACGAGTTAAAGTTCCATTACCGAAACTCACACAATAGTATCGCAAAAAAGAAAAAGTTGAGACTGGAAAAATTTTCACCGGAAATTCTGAAGCAGACAGGCAAAGATCGAAAGCAGACCTGTTGGTGCAAAAGTTCAGAAAAGTAGGCATCCAAGTGGTGATAGATATGTATTCGAGTGTATTCACCGCTATGTTCTTCTCGTCCTCGAAACGTCTCGTCTGGTCACGACCAGGCATTATATCCATCCATCCAGCGGCCCAAATCCCGAAGCACTCAACTGATTGTTAAACTGAAGCTTCTCCGGAATGCTACCATAGACGGAGGAAAGGATACCCTGATCTACTATCAGCTTAAACCATCCTTCGTTGATCAGGGTGTTACATACCAACTTCTACCATCGAACAGTGAAGCCTCGCGGGCAAGTATATATAGCATGTGACCCGATGATAGTTGCGCTGGATGGCTGTTGTGCGTAGGGACTGACTAGGAACTGGGCGGCGTACGGATTCAACTGCATTTCATCCGGCGCAGGCTCTTCTTCCTCTTCGGCTTCCTCGTCATCTCCATCTTCCCCTTCTTCTTCTTCTTCTGCCTCCTCTTCTGCCTCTTCCTCTTCCTCTTCACCTTCGCCCTCTTCGTCCTCGTCCGGGTCAGGTTTTCTATGATGCTTCTTACTTCGCATACATAAAAAAATGCCAACTAATATCAGTATAATGACGATTATGAGGGCTATCAATTGCCATGTTGCGAGGCCCAAGAATCCACCACCGCCTGAAGTAGGAGGAGTTTGGGGAGAGGCTCCATGTTGGTAGTGGTATACTTGGCGGGGAAAATTCGTTGCCAAGCTTGGAAGATTCGTGCCTGGTTTGGTAGGTTGGATGATCATTTTGAAGATCACGACGGGAAACTCTCGTGGACTTATTCGTAGATGCTGTTGTGGTATAAGGAGTGGTTGCGCAAATCTGACATGCTCGTGATGTGTAGGAGGGTTGGAATCTTTGGGCGGCAAAGAATCGAGGACTACCCATCCTGCCTGAAGCTCGAGTTCAAGCCCTAGAGTGGGTTCCTGAACTCAACCCAATCACTTTGGTGATTGCTATTGACTTTCAATTCGAGTTTATTTGGTGTCACTAAACTATAGGCTTTCGTTGCCCAGCGCCACGGAGAAGATAGCAACAACCTTTCCCGTTGATAGTGGACCGAGTCTTTCCGTCACATGTTCCTGAGAGTTAATGCGACGCAACAATGTCACATCTTCCTCCTTTCGGGACAATAAGAAACTCACCGACCTGCGCCATCATCTCATCCGTCATGTTATTATGCAGCTTCATATCTTTACAATGGCGGAAGAACGTCGCAAGTGTGACAAGAATCTCCATGCGAGCGAGTTGCATCCCGATGCATCTCCTTGAGCCAATGCTGAAAGGTACGTGAGCTCTGTTTTTCTCAGGTGATGGGTTAAAGAATCTAGTCGCATGAAACCTGAGTTAGGTCAGCAGTGAAAACATGAAAAGCCTTTTGACCTGAAGAGATCAACCTACGTATCTGGATCAGGGAAGATCTCTTCAAGGCGTGAGATGAGCCATCCTGCCGTGTAGACCATAGTACCGCCCGGAAGATCCCAGCCGTGTAGAGATATACCATTCGGAGGCAAAACTCTCGACACAAGTGCAGCAGCAGGGTTGTATAGTCTCAGAGCCTCCTCTAGAGCACTGTTGAGAAGTGGTAGATGCTCCAGGTCTTTCGCGGTATAGTCTTCTGGGAGGCGGGCTACCTCGTCCTCAATGCCTTTCCTTAGATGTGGATCTCGTATTATCTCCCACGTGGCGTATGTCAACGTAGCGGCTGTACTATCAGAACCTGCAACAAGCAGCATGGATACCTCAGATCCCAACTGTTCGTCGCTTAAGCCAGGTGTCTTGCTCAACTCGGCTTCACTCAGTATATGACGAACCATACTTGGACCACAAGAGGGTAGTGACATTTCAGCGAGAGAAGTTGAAACTCTGTCAAATATAATCTCGGTGACTTGGCCGACATCCCGGAGCCAGGCGATTGGAGACCACTTGATAAGGGATTGGAGAAAATTCGGTAGGATGACTTGAAGAGTGACACTCGGCCCTACATTGCACAAGGCTTTGTATACCGGCAAGTCTTGACCACCCGACTCAAGCAGTTCAAAGGACTTTCCAAGTGCCATTTCGCTTATGACATCAACTGCCAAGCATCGCCACCATTTGTATACGTCGGACTTGCCCTCTTGAGTCTCTTTCTTAATGTTTGACACGGCAAGCTCAGCTAGCCGCCGAACCCTGAACTCCTGATCCTCTCTCATTGCTGATAGACCACGGCCTAAGATACGTTTCCGCTGCGCATGAAGCTTCCGATCACGAATGCTGAACAACATGGGTGAGTGACTGAACTGGATACGTTCAAAAGTAGGAGGTTTGATGCAACGGCTTCCTACTCCATGGACTTTATAATAACCATCAAGGCTGTTGAGAGATACTTCAGTGGGACCGACTCTTACTACCGGGCCATAAAGTTTGTGGATGCGGCGAAGATGTTCTCGACTTGTCCCGGTAGCTCGGGCATAGAGTAATTGAATGCTTGTGACACGTGTGTACCAAGGCCCGGGAAGAGATGAGAGTGAACCGAAATAAAGATTTGATAGGAGCTTCAGAGCGATAGCCGCAAGAAAGATCGCAGCTGCAGATACAATAGTTATCGACATATTTGCCGACACCACATCAGGTATGATCCGTGTAACTTAAGATGGAGATGCAAAAGCAGATCATTCATAAACTCTGCATACTCTGTTGTATATCTATACACCGTAGACTCCGCCCAAATATCGCTGTTGGGCTTTACAGCACCATCCCTATCATGATCAAGTTCTTGTTTACATGTGGGGGCTTTTGGATGTGTATCTATTTTATCTTCTCCTTGTTGACATCATTTAGCATGGGTATTGTTGTTACCTTGATTGTGAATGTACTTGTCATTGGTATCAGAGACCTTGCTTACGCGCTTCCAAAAGCGATGCAGTGGCACAAACTACAGTAATTCACCCACTGAATGTCTCAGAGACCATGCAATGACCCCAGACTCCGAGAGTTGTTCTTGGCCTGCGTCAGTATCACCGCCTCTCACACGATCGTAGATGGCGAACTTTGTCTGAGGTCTTTTGTAAGCCTCATCGTCGTGATAGGTCGTTTCCCCAAAATTAGCTGCTGTGTTGACAATCGTTACTTGTCAATTGGTTCATCGCCTTCAATAATTGGGGTTGATATCCAGCCTGGTATGATAACCACATCTCATGGGTCTTGGCATCCTGTAGAGTGGTCCACCGATTGGTGCGCAATGCGAACCTTGTATCGGATAAATCTCGCACGAGTTCTTTGAAGTCCTCATGTGAACATGCATGACTGCGCCAGAACGACCAAAGGGGAAACTTCCGACCAAAAGTAGCCTGTTGGGCCGCAGTATGCAAGAAGACATCATCACACTGCTTTAGTGCTCATGTAATACCATGCACCACCCTTGTTATTTCATTCCAATGATGACCCTTTTCCACTCCGGCCCAGATTAAAATTAGAAAAGAGCAGGCAGCAGAGACAGATACAGGGACGCAATACGAAAACAGCTGTCGTAAAATCCGCCGTGAAGAGGTTTGCAAACTTGGGATATCCAAGCGGAGATATCTCAAGTTTGGTACACCACAGGATCTGCAAAGGGACAAATATCACATAAATTGGAAAGCGGATGACGAGGCAGTCAATAATCCAGCTGATGCAATAAAGATAACAACACACTGCACAGCTGAGAGCTGACACATCATTGGATATGGATACCTAAGAGATTGTTAGCAAGAGAGGCTGAGACGGACGATCTTGTACAAACTTGCCAGCCATTCTTATAGAAACACCATTCAATCCAGCAGCAGTACACGACAGCCAGTATAGTAATTAGATACATCATATTTCATGTAGTAACAGTCGCTCTTGGACTCCATGGAATTAAGTCAATGACCAGCAGAACAGCTGGAACCAGGTGGAAGCCAAGGTCGGGTACCGGATTAATCATCATATTACCCTGATGTCAGCCGTAGTGCATCCCTTGAGAGCTCCAATAAGTAGGGTGCCTGTAATTTGTCAAATGGCTCATTTCCTTGTCCCCATGTGCCTTGCATGCCTTATTACGATTGTCTAAGGTGAGTCCAGGAGGCTTAGCTCTGAAGCTTAATAACGAAGCAAGTAAAAAATATCACATGCTGTGGTATAGACCTTTAGATTTGGGAGGTCGGTGGCTAACAGGCTGGTCTCATAGGCTTAATTAGCGATGTGGCGAGGTGCATACATCTCGTTCGTATTCGCATGATCCATATAAGATTGTGAGGATCAAAAGGATGTGACTCTTAAGTTGTTTATGCAACATTTACGTCTAGGTAAGCAACCCAAGGGGTTTGATCAGGAAGCAACAAGCTGACGTGCAGAGAAAGTGGTAGGAATATTCGCAAAGTAGGGCAAATGTATTCAAGTAAACACGATCCACGACGTAGCTACATCTTTCCAACTTGGAATTCTCATTGACCACCCGTCTCGAATGTAGCAGATTCCCACAACCAACTATTAACCGCATCGAGATCCAGGTTTAAGGGCGGACAACAGTCTAGCATGTTGGTCACATTGAGTAATTGGCTTGGCGAAATCCCTTGCTCTCCTTGTTGAGCAACAAAGCCAGTTACTTGGTCCCCATTTGGATGCGATGCACTCTCTTGCTGGTCTATCAGATGTAGCATATCGTGCAAGCGTTCGATCTCTTGACGTCGGAAGCGTGCAGGGAGATTACCGCCAGCAATCAATGTGTCGAGAATATTTACTGTCGCCTCGAAGTATGGTTCGCATACAGCGTCTGGAAATGGCTGGACGGCAGAGATGAGGGCGAGAACAAAGCCTGCTGAGAAGGCGTGGTCCAAGTCGAATGGAAGGAAAAGTTCTCAGAAAGGTCAGTTCAAACAAAATTTCACAGTTCACATTCAGTAAAGCTAACCTACCGAGAAGATCTTGGGATTGTAACGTGGCCAAGATACGAAGAGATTTGTGCGCTGAGTCGTAGCAAGCTTTCAACAAAGCTTTGATGGGTTCAGCAATCTCAAAAGTGGATCTCCTTTGTCTTCTGTCCAGCTCTAACTTATCTCGCAGGAGACACATAAGAACAGGTCTCGTAGCTAATACGATACACTACACAATAATCTTAGTTCGCCGTTTTCCAAGACTTCCAGTGAGACGCACCTGGTGGTAACAAAGATTCAGCGTGGCAGAGACTCGTGATACGGGACCTTGGCCATCCAGTTTCAAGTCTGGGTATGAGCTCCACTCAGAGGCCAAAGCAGCGAGCTCTTTCAGAATTGTCAGCGTATTCTTGGGGAACGAGTCATCTAGTCTCCCATCAATCCCGTACACCGCTATGAATATTTGTCAGCTGACTGTTCTGACGCGTCTTTATAGGCGGGCTACAAACTGTTGAGAACCTTTGCGATTAACCTTGACAGCTTGATATGCATATCGAGGGCATTCGACTTCCGTGATTCTAAAACCACTCCTGGTACCGGGACAGAAATATCGCTATCGTGAACAGAGCTTGGAGCACCCATCAAAGATGAGAATTTACGGTCAAGAATGTATAACGTCCACCAAGCATTGCGATACCGCTTGACTTCATTATCATCCGAAAACTCTCCCACAATGTCACGATGAAGACCTTGACTGAGAGCTATCCTCAATCCCAGTCCGAGCTAGAAGTAGACATCAATTATGAGGCTGGATGGTGTAGGGAGCGAGGTGCTTACATATACATAAGCACTGTTGCGATGGTCCACGGACTGGAGATAAAGAGCAAGTCCGCAGCATACCTCGATGGACAGCAGTGGATCTTCATAGAGTCCACTGGCATCAGGGAAAAGCTCCATTGCCCGCAAGAAGTACTCGCTACCAGGCGAGCCGGCCTTTGACATACCACGCATAAGAAGCCCCTTGCCTAGAGCCATGACAAGGAAGTACTGAATATACCACATCTGATTTTCTGCACTCAACGGAGGCGGTCCGTCGTTGTACAGTGATAAAAGACCCCGCATGAAGTGAACTTCATCAAAGATATGGTAGGTTTGAGCTATGTGAAACTTGACGGTGTTTGTGAGGTAAATCGCGTAGTCTAGTGACGGGAGACTCTCTATATTGATAGGGGCTTCAGCCTGTGTCATGCGTGGAAGTTCTATGTTGAAGGCAGCTCCATCAATGTTGAGTGGGACCTCAGGTGAGGTCTCTTGGTTAACGTACTTGTCTCTGTCTCAGCTATTATCGAGATGAAATGCACGAAAGAAAACGAACCTGTCGAATCATGACCATAACATGGCGACTATATGCCCAAGTTGATGAAGGTCCAAGAAAGCCTATGTTGATTAGTATTCAGAATTATGTGATAACTTGGAATAAGCTTGCGTTTTCTTCCTTGGATATCTACCACGAATTTGGATGATGGTGTCACTAGAGGGTTGGTCATTCGAGGCAGTGCATCGTCGGCAGTTAGCTCCAATTCAGATTCTGCCGTATGCGCATCTGATAAAACTCGTTAGCTCGCATTTCGGAGTATGGATCGACTTGTATGTAGAAAGGTGTTTACCTGAGCTACCTGATGGTCTTGGAGTCTTTTTGGCTGGCCCATGCATATCGTCCCATTCCTCAGCCTTTCGCTTCAACTCGTTCAGCTGACTGAAAAATAGTTTAGCGCATGAAATGCCAATATCCAACCCCTAGGCCGGGACTCACTTCTCAGATACTAAAACCTTGCGGTCATCCTGATCGAAAACACATTCGGTTGAGCGGCGAGTACAATTGACGCAAGGACATGTGCCTGAGCAACGGACTTTGCGCTCACGACATTGTAGACAGCTTTGAGCGTAAAACACAGGTCAGTGATTGTGTTGCACAGGAAATCGCTGTTCCACAATATTGGGCGACTTTGTTAAGGATAAGGGGGGACTACTGACGCGACATTGGAACGCCTTGGCTGTTTGTGTGGAGTACTTTCACCGGCTGGTGAGCGCATCTGTAAAGCGATAAGTGGCGAGAGAAACGTAATTAACAATAAAACAGTCGTCTGTTAAGTCTCCAGTAACCTTGGATATCGCCTGCTTCTGGACAAGGTTTGATAAGGAGGGAAAGAGACTCACTTCCAACACTGTGCCGAGACATGCAGAGCATTTATTTACACTTACCCTAATTAGGTTAGATAACATCAAACCCCGCAGAGCGAATCAGCCGCCGTTATCGGTCGTGAGGAAATATGCACGGAGTTTAGTACTGCCATCCGGACACGGTTCGTTCATAGACGGGCTTCGTTGTGCCAGTACTATGAACCGGCAAAGTAAATTGTCCACTATTCTTTTTCAGAGCCGAGAGATTATTTGGGGGATAAACGTAACCCAGGGAAGAAAAGCCGCGGCTGATGGTAATTTATATTGACAGAACGAATAAGGAAAGCCATGAAACGTAGAATGGATCGAAGAACCAATAAGCTGGTTTTATGCCGGCGTAATCAAGGCATCATGTTCGTTCTATGGGGAAGTAACCTACAGCTAGGCAAAAATTTTTTCAGCAATTCGCTAACAAATATGAGAAAATATCCATGTTGTAATAGCTAACACATTAAGGTGCTACAGCTTCCCTATTGCTCCATTGAATCCATGTGTCTTACTGTTGGACGCTGAGGATGATGTAATCTCAACAGCCTCAACACCAGCCAAGCACTTTGCGGCACCACCTGCTATCAAACCCGAATCCTGCTGACATAACAAGAACCGCACACCCAACTTGTGAATGGCCCAGTCGTGAATGTCTGGTTGATCGTAGATTCCCGCGAGGCCCATGATCTTGCCATGCTTCTTGCACGCCTCACTTATGCGAGTGAGGACATGACGGAATGTCTCGTGGCGGAACTCTCCAGGAATGCCCAACTCTATGGCCAGATCGTTGGATCCGACTAGCACCACGTCGACACCCTCAACGGCAGCAATATCGTCCACATTTTCAACCGCAGATGCGTTTTCGATCATAACAAACACGGTCGATCCTGAAGCATTGGTTTCCCGGATCACTTGGGGCTGGGGAAATGTTTTGAGGGATATGACAGGCAACTGTCCAGTCATGGATCGGCACCCTTGAGGCGGATATTTAGAGATTGATACCGCGTCTTTTGCTTCCTCTGTAGAGTAGAGAAATCAGTCAAGATCGAATCCGGGTGGGAGTCTTTCAACCTACTAGCATTTGTTATATGGGGAAATATTACGCCCATGGCGCCCCCGTCGAGAACTTTCTGGACGAAGCCATTGCCGCATTGATGTGGTACTCGTACGAATGGCGTGATACCCATGTTCAACCCTGCGATGCATAAATTGCTCGCATCATTGAGTGAGAGCACGGAGTGCTCTAGGTCTACAAAAACACTATCGAAGCGAGCATTGCGAGCTAATTGAACAACCTGGGGATTTGTGACGAGTCGTACTCCAAGAGCCTATAATACTCGACGTTAATTCAGTGACTTGCAATTCTTGCCAATACGCAGGGTATTGCTAACAAATATCACCCCGCAGGAAAGAAAGACCAAGACTTACCTTGCATAGCTGGCCAGCTGTTGATTTGGCTATGAGGGTATTCTGGCAGGCGAACATCTTCAGTGAAAAATGGGAGTTATTCTTTGTTGGATATTTAGTCAACTCGGATGTCAAGATATCTGTATAAATAATGAGACTGTTCGAATAGATGGTGCTGTGGGATTTATTCAGGTTTCAGTAACTCTTGGCGGACCTGAGCTCGGTGGCCGTGACCGAGGCAAGTGACCGACCCCACAGCACAACTCGGCCTCTGCTCCCGGGAGCAACCTGTCGATAGCTTTTGCTAGATCGGTTTATTAATGCAGATATTGCTTTACTTGTTGAATTGAAATGATTCCATTTTCGTTCTCCATTAACTTTCTTCTCTCTTTCCCACTGTACACGATTGTCAATTACCCCAAGATGTTTGCGTCATTTCAACAAGGGCCTCCTGACCCTATGTTCTTCCTAAAGAATGTGGCAGATCAAGACTCATCACCAGATAAAGCCGATCTTGGTGTCGGTATTTATCGAAACGAAAGTGGCCAATACAGTGAACTTAAAGCTGTTAAACAGGTATGTCCGGGTGAAAATTGGCTTGGGTAACAGCTATGGACAAGCGCTAATTTGTCTGGGGAAATTTAGGCCAAGACCGTATTAACCGAGAAGAATCTTGGCCACGACGTGAGTTCTTGCAAACTGCTTGGTATATTGATCAACTCTTTAATAACCGGTAATCCAGTACGAGATCACGACAGGCAATGGACAATTCTTAACCCACGCTGCGCATCTCTTGTTCGGAAAAGAATCTACAAGATTGAGCTCTGGTCATGTAAGCTTTTGCCAAATAACTAGCAACCACACTTTGCTCATACAAATCAGGTCGCATCAGTGCAGACCATTTCCGGCACAGGCGCAAACCACCTCGCTGCATTGGCACTGAGTCAGTCCGTCTCGCCTCGCCCGCAGGTTTATGTTGGTACACCGACCTGGGGTAACTATAAACCTATCTTTGAACTGGTCGGAATGGAAGTAATCGAGTATACCTACCTGGATCCCAAAACGCGTTGCGTCGATTTCTCATCCATCTTATCAGCAGCTCACTCGGCGCCTTTGAAGAGCGTGTTCATTCTTCAAGCTTGTTGTCATAACCCTACAGGCGCCGATCTGACGAAAGAACAATGGCAAGAGCTCGCTCTGGTCATGAAGCAATACAATCATTTCGCCTTCTTTGACATTGCTTATCAAGGTCTGGGCAATGGCATCGTCGAGGATGCTTATCCAATTCGTTTGTTTGCTGACCTTGGCTTTGAGATGTTTGTCTGTCAATCCTTCTCAAAAAACTTTGCTTTGTACGGGGAGCGTTGCGGTACACTCCACGCTGTGTGCCCCAATGCAGAAACGGCGGCGAATGTCCATGACCGACTACGCTGTTTGATACGATGGGAATTCTCGTCCTCGCCTGTCTACGGTAGCCGTTTGGTCACTATTGTTCTTGAATCGGATGCTCTCACTAGCAAATGGTAAGTCATCACACACTTGCCCAACATACGTGAGCCATGAAATAACGATGTTGCTTTCCTGCAGGTTTCAAGAACTATCCGAGATGCAGCAGCGATTGAAAAGTCTACGGAAGCAGCTTCACCACAACTTGGTAGAAGTATTCAAGGTAGGTTAAAGCTCTTATACTATTTGTCGTGATCGTTTAATAACTCCTGCTAGACACCAGGTGATTGGGAACATATTCTGATGGAGACTGGACTATTCTCGTAAGACCCATCGTCTATTCAAAGTGAAACAAGCTCTAATGATTACCTGCAGGTACCTCAATCTTACGCCTCGACAGTGTCAATCTCTCATCAACGACCACCATATCTACCTCCCGCCGAGCGGTCGAATCAATATCTCGGGGCTGAATCAAAGCAACATCACAAAGGTGTCTAAAGCTTTGGACCATGTTGTACGGCTGGGATTTGGGAAGGAAGTACAGCCCAGGGTACGTCTCAGCGCGCATAGATTGTAATAGAAGGGCCGCAGCCTGGTTGTTTGACGGGTGTCTATTGGAATTAAACCCGACTTTACAAATTAAGAATAGCCGTTTTAAATTCATTGTACACGTTATGCATGTACACATACTATAAACGGAGGGACTTCTGTATTGCATGTCCTTCAGTCTCTCTCCAACTGTTGAAGAAAAAAAACATTCAGTAGACGATAAGAAACTCTACTGAATGTCTGAGGACACAGATGAATGTGTGATTACCAACGTCCACTTCTACGGCAGATACTACCAGATTATGAGAGCCCATTGACCGACAGAACGCTACAAATAGTGTTATCCAACATCGTAGCATAGGCAAAGGTCTTGAGGTTAAAGCTTTATCTCGTAATTTAACTGTGAAGAAACAGATGTAGAGTCTGTGTCTTATGATCTCGATGATGAGGCGCTTCGTTTTGAGGTACCCAGCCTAGCTGTCTTGGCGGCATTAGCAGTCTCCTAGACGATGGTCAAATGCACTTCCATTTCGCCAAGCTTTGTGAAATCTCTCGGAGATTGTTCTATAGACCGATGATAACACGTTACCGAAACCCTTCCCCATCATTTTATGAGATACCGACAGGACAACCAAGTCATCAATATCTCTCGGGCACCCACACCGAGTAGTTTATCGCGTGAAGATCATCTCGGCATGTGGGGCCAGACAAGTAGCGGGTTAACGAAGAGATAGGTGCGGTGAAAAGATGGAGGAAATCCTTTATTCCCTCATGCAAAGCTTTACTGAACAGGCTTATTAACAAACACTAACTCGGTAAACATCTAGTGGTATATCTCACTCAGTTTTAAGTGGTTAGATCATATTGAAGGTATCTCGTACTATAATGTAAGAGCCGAACAGTACTAATGCCTGCACTAGTACAAGTTACACCCTGTAGATAGGATAATCGTCTGTAGTGGGTTAACGAAGAGAACATTCAGTTATCTAGATGCTACCATCCTATTATCAGTAATCTCTCTATATCTATTGTATAAATACTGATATCCATCACTATAAAGGGCCTTGCTTTATCTGTCTGTAGATAAGGTGAATGTAAACAGATCTATAGCGCAAAGCGGTAATCTTTTCCATTAGAAAACTAATCAACTTTAAGCTCGGTCCGGGGAACCGAGTGTGGTAGGAAAGACATTGACTAGCAATTCCCCCCAATGTGAACCTTGGGGTTAACGAATCAAGCTGATAAAAAGCAGAGTCCGTCGCCAATGTTTTGAGAGCTTGAATTACTCTATCAGCACTTGCAACACATTTTGTATCATCTTCTTTGAGACAGTCACTATGGGTGAGCTACTTCAGGAAGGAAAGACCGATAACATCAGTCGAATCGGGTCGAATACCCCTGGAGAGATGCATAACGTCAATGACCTTCGACGAGACTTCAAGCCACGTCAAGTCTTTATGTTCTCCATAGCTTGCGCTATCGGAACGGGGCTTGTCATTGGCACTGGCAGCGCTTTATCAAGGGGCGGACCTGGCAGTCTTTTGATTGCGTATATTCTGGTTGGATGTACTGTGTTCTTCGTCATGACAGCCATTGGCGAGATGGCGACGTTCCTCCCAATGAACAAGGGTTTTGGAGGATATGCAACTCGTATGGTAGACCCTGCTTTTGGGTGAGTTATACTCACTACCATTACAATCCATACCTCTATTAACTTTGACCTTAGATTCGCAACTGGCTGGAACTACTTTCTGAAGTATATCGTGGCTACGCCGACGAACCTCACAGCTGCCGGTCTTGTTCTACAATTCTGGAGACCTGACCTCAATGTGGCCATCTGGATCACTGTTTTCGGAGTTACGATTGTGGCCATCAACGTGAGTCTTACTAATTTGTCCCTTATCAATATAGCTGACAGTTCTTTAGGTCCTGCACGTTAACAGCTTTGGCGAAACCGAATTCTGGCTGGGCTGTGCCAAGGTACTCATCATGATTACTCTAATCCTCAGCACCCTCGTCGTTGCGTTGGGTGGCGGACCGAACCACGATCGATCTGGTTTCAGATACTGGCGAGACCCTGGAGCATTTGCGGAATATCTACTGGAGGGACCTACGGGAAGATTCCTTGGCTTCTGGGCTTGTTGCTGCCAGGCCTGCTTTGGATTTACGGTTCGCATTGGTACTCCTACAACCTGTGTCTGATTACTGATACCTGCTGTTAGGGCACTGAGGTCGTCGGTATGACCTTTGGTGAGACTCCGAACCCACGCAAGAACGTTCCGCGAGCTGTTAAGCAAACGTTTTGGAGAATCGCTTGTTTCTACATCATTGGCGTCTTGGTACTTGGAATGGCTGTTCCGTACGACAACGATCAGCTTATCGGAGCCACTAAACAGGCTACCAGCGGCGGTGAGGAATTCTCTATACCTGTTAATACTCAGTCGACGCTAATGTAATGCTACAGCTGCATCTCCTTTTGTCGTTTCGGTCAGCCTCGCTGGAGTCCATGTTTTCGCGGATATCATCAACGGCTGCCTGCTGGTCTTCACGCTCAGTGCTGCAAGTTCAGGTAAATACCAAGGATGGCCCCGGTGGAAATCCCTTACTAACTGCCGCAGACATCTATTGCGCCTCCAGATCTCTCTATGGTCTTGCTAAAGATGGGCAGGCACCACGCTTATTTGCAAAGGTTCGTGAGAATGGCAATCCCATATATGCAGTCGGCTTCTCTTCCATCTTCATCCTTATGGGATACATGAACGCCAGCAAGTCTTCATCAGCAGTGTTTGGCTATTTTGTCAGCCTTGTGACAGTATTTGCCGTGCTCAATTGGGTCGCTATCCTTATCACCCACATCAGATTCCGACAGGGCTTAAAGGCCCAAGGAATTGCCATCACCGAATTACCATACGTCGGATTTCTTCAACCTTATGGTTCTTACTTCTCCTTGACCATATCATTGTTAGTTATCATTTTCAATGGTAAGTAAATCCATCATCCTCGTGATCTTGATACTTACAATTTCCTCTAGGTTATGACGCCTTTATTCCCCACTTTAAACCAGAGACGTTTGTGCTGAAGTACCTTGGCACACTAATCTTTGTTGTTAATGTTTCGTGGTGGAAGATAAGACACAAGACAACCTTCTGGAAGGCGACAGATATAGATCTTTATACTGGGAGACGAGAGTAAGGGGAGTAGCTTGAATTATCCTCATCAGAATAGAGGATCATTATCGTGTTTATTCAGCCTTGACTGGTAGAAGTTCTGTATCTAGTGATGTTCCAGGCGGACAACAATCTGCATATAGTAAAATTCCGACAAGTTTCATCCATCAAACAGTAATAGGTACTGTGGTCTAGTTGGTTATGACATCTCGTTAACACCGAGAAGGTCCCCGGTTCGAGCCCGGGCAGAACCTCATTTTTTAGTTTTGCCGCTATCGAACAGTGGATATCCCTTTCCATCTGTAGCATAAATCTATTGACATGCGGGCTAGCATGAACATGCTTCTTTGGCAACTGGCCCATACTTCCAATCTCCTATTTTTGAAGTCCAATCAGCTATGAATGTTGTTTCATGAACTGAAAATGAACATAGACGTTAACTGGACCCTATGTCGAAACCCAAGATAAACCCAACATGTGTCCCACCAATGAGAGTACAATGCATGTTTTAGCGAAGGGTACCTGACGCTAACAAAGTCAAGTTTGACTAGTGGTAGATTAACCTGACCTAGAAAAGAGATTCTTGATGTTTTCGTACGTGACGATGTGGTCTTTCTAACGATCGGCTACGCATATCAATAATGCGTCTAGGGTAAGTGCACTATGAGGAGAGATTTGATGAGGGCCTCGTCGGATTGACTAGCTATACAGTAATTTGGGACAGGGGCACGGCCTCTTTTGGCTCCGTGGTGCTGTGGCCTAGACCGATCAGTTGGACATGATACACCGTAGGAATACAGGGCAAACTGTCAGATGTTCCGATCCATATCTGGTTCAAGATAGTTGGTGCTTTGTGCTGGGTTCTGTTTTACCACGCGAACCTTATGGTATCAGCCCTCGCTCGAAACACTCATTTCATCACCGACTCAAGGCAGGATCTAATGTTGAACCTATGATCGGAAGGCTTGAGCCGCCACCTCCACAAACACAGAATAAGAAGCATTGCCTTGTAGCCTCACTCACAGTCCCATTCACAGCTGGTTGTTCATTTACAAAAGAAAAGGTGAATTACTATTTGCTTCCTATCCGACGATTGGCCTATTAGATCCGTCCTTACCATCCCATCCCTACTCCTTCTTCAAACTGAATCTGTTGACTAACCCGATGCGCAGTAATAGACGCAAAGAGGCCCGACACATTCGCCAAGTCACCGTGTTGGGCTAGCCAGCTTCTCAAGAGAATGCTTACTACATCTTGTTACTCTTGACGATCATGTAGGAGTTGGGGAAGTCCCTTAAGCGACTCTTTTCGAATGGGCTGTACGGCGAGTCGATGAAAACATGACAGGTGTTTGACTGTGGATGCGGAAGTTAGCAACGAATTATAAAAGAAATACATCAAAACAATGGCCTTTTGTCTTACATTATTGACGTCCCACCGGATGGCAACGCAGTCGCTCGCGTCGTTGCAGTAGTCCCTGGCACAGCTAGCGGGTGAAGTAGACGTGTATTCTTTGGAATATCCTGGCCTTAGATTGGTATTGGGCTTCAGCACGTAATTGATATCGTCGACGTTAAAGGCTGGAATTGTAGTAGGCCAGGCACCGAAGCCTGGGTTGTAGCAGATTTCGTCCTTGCCCCGCGCCTGGGTCTTGCATCGGTCCTCGCAATCCTTTTGAAGCTCTTCTTTTTGTCTTTGGCATGTATCATCTGAGGTCTTCTGCTCATTGGCCAGTCTATCATTGCATTGCTTGTCGAGCTTGTCTTTCTCCTCCTTGCACTTAGACTCCAGTTGCTGCTGCTGTTGGGCCTTAGCAGCATCAACATCACGAGTGCATTGTTTGTTGATGACATCTTTTTCAGCCTGGCACTTAGACTCCAACTGCTGCTGCTGCTGCGTCTTGGCAGCATCGAGATCATTGGTGCATTGTTTGTTGATGAGATCCTTCTCAGCGTGACACTTAGACTCCAGGTCGTGCTTCAACTGGTTTTTAGCAGCATCGAGATCATAAGTGCATTGTTTGTTGATTACATCCTTTTCAGCCGCACACTTAGACTCCAGCTGCTGCTGCAGGTTCTTGGCAGCATCAAGATCATGAGTGCATTGGTTTCTGATAACATCCTTTTCAGCCTGACACTTGTTCTCTGATTGCTTCTGCTGTTCTTTGGCAGAGTTGAGGTCATAGGCGCACTGCCTGTTGAGGATGTCCTTTTCAGCTTGGCAGGTGGCCTCCAAGAGCGTCTTGTCGTTGTTTCGAACATTGTCGCATTCCTTTTTAAGGTTGGCCTTGTCTGCCTGGCATTGGTTCTCGCACTGCTTCTGTTGGTCTTTGACGGTCTTTAGGGTGTCAGTGCATTGTTGAATTTGGGTTTCCCTTTGTTGGATGGCGTTATTGCACTTATTGTCAGAATCTTTCTGTTGGTCTTTGACGGTCTTCAGGTTTTCAGTGCATTGTCGAATTTGGTCGTCCTTCTGTTGAATTTGGGTTTCCTTTTGTTGGATGGCGTTATTGCACTTATTGTCAGAATCCTTCTGTTGGTCTTTGACAGTCTTCAGGTTTTCAGTGCATTGTCGAATTTGGTCGTCCTTCTGTTGGGTTGCTTCCTTGCACTTGTTGTCAGAATCCTTTTGTTGCTGGTTAGCTTTTGACAGGTCGTTGGCGCATTTCTTGGAGAGGCTGTCATAATCGTCGGCACAACGTTTCCGATCCTCGGTACATTGGCTCTCGATACGTTCGCGCTCTGCCTCGTCTGCCTTGATTCTGCTGTCGCATTCAGTTCTGAGGTCATCAAGTTGTTTCCGGAGATCGTTGTCTTGTTTTGACCTGCAGTTGCGTTCGGCGTCCTCCCGAGCGTCCTTGACGGCCTTTCTCCGCTTTTCGATTTCTTCATTCAGTTTATCTTGGCACTGCCTGTTGAGGCGGTTCTGGTCATCTTGTCTGTCCGTCTTTGTCTCGGCCAGCTCTCGTTCTGCCTGGTTCTTGGCGGCGCGAAGGGCTGAGTTTTCGGCTTGAAGACGTGCGATTTCGGCCCTGAGGTCGGTGTTGCGTGTGGTGCATTCTTTTTCAGCCTCGAGACGCCCAGCCTCTTGTTTATCAGCACATTTCGCGTCGATCTCCTTTTGAGAACATCCGGTTTTATCATCCGCAACATCGATGAATCCAACTCTCCACAGAGAGTGACTGGAGGGTTCTTCGTCTTGACAACCATCCGTGTCACTCATGAGTCGACAGTCGTGAGTCACGTCGTCCCATACGGAAGCCTTACAATTTGCGTTAACCGCACAGTGGTTGGCGCAGTCTTGTAAGGCCGGGACGTTGTTTAGAAAATCGATTTCACCCTCTCCAGGCTGGGGGAAGGTTTGGGAATTGGGATACCATCTGAACTTGATACGCGATCTGGTTGAAGTCAGCTCTTTGATATTCTAGATGAGAAGTGGGGTGAACTTTACACCATATCAGAACCAACTCCCGGGCATTCTTGAGCCTGTACTACCCTCGTGAGGGCTCCCAGCATCAAGCAGAGTCGGACCGGCCAAGCCATAGTGAAAGTGGAAAGGGCCGCTGCAGGCACCGCAGAGAGGTTTAATTGGGAACTACTTGCACGAGTATGCGAAGTTTGTATTTGTCTCAGTTAGGGGCCAGGTAGTAACTGTAAATCATAGGGTTGCTTAATCGACGGGGAAAAGTGTACCTGTTATATAAGGTACGACTCTAACATATGCGGCTCACTTGGTAACTTTCTTTAGGTGTCCAGACTGTTAACAGAAAAAATGACCAACTCTTTCTCCACCAATGCGATCATATCGAGCTCGGTGATTGACCCGAGACAGAAAGATCTCATGCCGGGGCGTCGGGGACCGATTGACTGTGTCGATTGGAAAGTAAATTTCCTGGCGCAGGCGGCACGGTCACCGTTTGCGTCATAAAAGTGAACATCCAGTGAGTTCTAAGACACGGGCTGGAAGGATGTGCCTTTTTGAGTCAAGGGTGACAACACCAATTCAAAAGGGAGGGAAACATTTCGTGAGACCCGACAACGCCACAGATAGCCCGAAGAATTGAAGGGATACGGGAGTCTATTACCGGAACTTGATGGTGCCGAAAAGTCAATTGACTATTATCCCCTTCCAGTTTGGGACCGGATATGCTTGGAGAGTCGCCTCAGGGCCAAGGAAAGCAACGGAAGGGCTTGCACCAAAAAACGCCGATCTCCCACCCAGATCCTTCCGCTATTTTAATTGATACTCTAGAGCCCATAGTTCGTGGCCCTAAACCCTATTTAGATTACACTGTGAGTGAGCTTGGCACAACTTGATCAGGATGCTCCTAAGCTGAGCTGAGAGTATGTTTCAGTCACTCCAATACGTTGAGACAAGAAGATCATCAAGGTAGCAGTCGATCTAGACACGCCCATATAGAAGGCATGTGACGAAGAAAAAGCGATCGAAAATTGCAAAGGTTCGAACCAGGCGAACCAGATTGCATTTTTTGCCAGAAAGACACTTCTTATGTACCTCACGGCAAATCAGAACACACAAAGAAGTCTACGTCAGCTATAACATACAGTTCTCTACCTCCATACATTGCAGCAGAACAGGACATAACAAAGAAGGTTGCTTCGGTCTCCATCCAGAACTCAAGAGACAGTTCACGGAACATATAGGGTGACCCAAAAGACAACAACAAGATAATACTCAATCTGAGAAATCAGGCAACCTTCACGCTTCGGCCGCTTTTCTTGAAAATAAATTCACAGGCTTGAACAAAGTTACACTTTCCGCCAACCTCATCTACAGGAAAGTCAATCGAATAGAGTCACATCGTCGACAGTGGCGCTTCCTCACATACCTTATGTCGAAGGACAATTTTATCGTGCTCAGTCCTTACTCCGCCATGCCATCCAATTGTATTACAGACACACAAGCTATGACACTAGGAACGGGACGGCAGCGGCTCTTTCCTGCAAAGGGAGGCGGTATCTAGGGGGGGGGGTGGAGAGATCAGAGAACATGAGACCTGAACCAGTGATTTAACAGCGAATTTTGGTGGAGGCGGGTCTTATATTTTCTGACCCCCCGAGGGGTATCTCCCTCAAAGTCTCACTAATCAACCCGAAGCACACGTCTACCTTGTCTCTGTTTCTGCGCGCAAGACAAAAGAAGCTCTCAGCTTCTGCGCGTAAGACAAAAGAAGCAACGATTTTCATCAGGACAGAACATGCCGTCATCACACGGGATAGAGCAGTTGCACCCACAACAACATGGAGACACAAAATCTAGATAGTATATCCTTGATGAATTGGAGGAAGACAAAACATTCCACTCCGCCCTTGCATCATGTACCATCAGAGACCCAAACCCGAGAATCTGGCATGACTGACTTGAGCACTTAGGCGCGACAAGCATCCAGAGATCTCAAACAATATCGACAGGAAGTATTTCGAGCTAACCAGGCACCCTTATGGCTTACGCAGACTCGTGCCTTGGCAAAACAAAGTAAGTTTCTCACACACGATCAATCACATCCTACTTGTATATCAATCTCTGAAACATTCATATCCACAAATCTTTCGGTAAATGTGTCAGACGCCCTTATGATAATTTCGGCAGATACAATAGTTCCGATATAAACTTTTGCATTGGGTGACTCTTCGTCGCTGGAATGTGTTTGCTCAATCTCGGCAAGTGGCTGCTTATGTACAGCTGTAACTTTATTCCGATTTTCTTATGCGATTTCAGCGTGGCTATGTTGATCGAGTTGATACAGGCGGCAGGTAGCTAGGTTTGACCAGGTTACCCCTGTTGCACCCAGGTTAGGTATACTGTGATTGGTATCCCTTGAAGGATTTTAAATGTTTGAGGCTGCGATTCAGTATTCCGTCTTATAGTATGAACGAAAGACTGTGATTTCCAAGGTGTTTGACTCCCCTGGAGGTGTGCTCCGTTTGCAAGTTTCGTAGTTCGAGATCGACGACATGACGGTCTCTTGTTGACTACTCCGGGCATTGTGAAGGTAGCGCTAAGCTCGCACTCCCACATCGACATTGCCAAGATAAATAACCCTCCAGTTGTAGGTTTTTTATACACCGCTCCACAAATACTGACTAGCAATGCGGGCTCTATCTTATGAGACAGCGTATAGAAGCGCTGCGTGTAAAGCCCAGTGTTAGGTTCTTTCATCCCTCAGGCGTGACCAATTCAGCGTGATGGCCTGCAAACTTTCCAACGACATAAATGTTATGATCGTGGGGAGGTCCGAAATACGTGCGAAAGAGGGTTGCCGAACAGAGTCTGTACAGGACTCACCTCATACACCAATGCGCATAAGATAGCAATGGTGTACTGATCTGCACTTGCTATGGAGTACCTTTTTCTAACCTATATCGGAGTGTGAGCCTAGGCTATATAATGAATCATCGGAAAGGAGATGCAACCTGTTTAAGAGCCGTTCGTAGGGTGTCTCCGGTATACCGAGGGCAGTCATCGGGGGCCTGTGTCAGGAAAAGTAGATAGTTGAAGCTTGACGTGGCGAAGTGACGATTCCTATCAGGAATTTATCCAGATCACAGGCACAGGCGAGGGAAGAGCATTAAAGACAGTGTTATTTATAGGGTACATTATGCAAATTCGGCCTTAACCCTAGCCAAGGTAGCACAGGTGGCCGAGATTAGGTTAGGTTTAGGCAGGGAGCGATTCTCTGCCACCTAAAATAAACTTAATTCCTGATGCTCAGCGGCATGGACAGAGGGAAGAAGCTGCATTGAGCAAGGCTCTAGCTGTTCATATACTGATGCCTTTCACAAGTAGGTTACTGTCTAAGCATGTCCCGTTCCCTGTTATATTGAAGATACTCTATAGCAAAACTACCGGTACTCGGTTTCTAGAGTAGCTTCCCTTTCGATTGGGGCATGGTATTAGGAGGTATGTAAGACTGGAAAACATCACCCTTCTAAGTGGGGAGTGTCGGTTACCATGAGCTGTGGACTTGCGAGGGAGCTAGCTAAATGAAGCCTCCTCTGTAACAGGTCCGTCGCCAGTTTGAATGCATTTTCACAGTATCCTTGTATTGTTTTGACATTTCAACTCCAAGTATAATTGTTTGTATTGGCATGCGACACAAAAACTTGTAGTCTTAAAAGCAGTTACAATAAGGGAAGTTTTCCTAGCAAAACTACAACCCACCCCAGCTGCCCATCTCCTTTCCACTATCCAACTACCAAAACGCATTCAGATCCCAACAATTTCCACTAGATGGCCAAAAAAGATTGCCTTCAAGGGCCAAACAATACGGAATCAATCTGCAATAGTGTTGGATATTAGCTATGCTCTAATGTTATAAAAAGGTAAATGGTACTGACCCAGTATTGGAGTGAGGCTTTGTTGTTTCTCAGATCTTGGAATTGTGCGTCCAATTTGTCTAGAATAAGTTAGTGAGGCACAATATACTCTGACCCGTCGTGATATGCTTACCTGCTGAGACACGGAGCACGCCGACAAATTCCGGCCGTTGGCTTACTGCCTTCAAGCCGCTCAGGAATTGAGCAGCTTGAGGGGCATTGCCGATTTGGTTGGCTGAAAATAGAACAGCTGGGAAATGTCAATATCTCACACTGGATCGTTAACAAAAACGGGGATATAGACTTACCATCGCGGGGATGATTGGCAGCTTCCAATCTCTGCTGACAGGTAATGATGGCGTCCTGTAGGGTGTTTTCAGGCTCCTCTGTAGGCCACCCGTCAGTGATGATGATGACAAGGATTGGGCGATCAAAAGCGTCTCCTGCGTCAGTCTTGCTATAAATGAACGGTTGGAGGATTTTGCTGGTCAGGTTTGTCCCAATCTTGGTGCTGCCGTCCGGGACGAAGTTCATCTGAGCTTTGAGAGCATCGCCCTTGAGGTCATCCAAGCCAGCGCTTGATTTGTTGATGAAGCGGATATGAGCGCCCTTCTCATCTGGCGAGAACAACGACATTGTAGTCGCAATTTCACTAACAATGTCGGTCTGCGACGGCCATCGATTCTCCTCTTTCATAGAGCCGCTGTCATCTGCACATCCCCTAGGTTAGCTTCGTCCGTGGTAATAGATGATTGACACCGGAGAGGATACTGACCGCAATAAATGATAGGCTGATATAAGGCCATGTGAAACTGAGAGCTCACAACATTAGTAGTAAAAACCATGCTGATAGTTGGGTCGTTCACGACCGCATAAGCCTTCAACAGAGTGCTCTGCAGGACAGGACTGTTAGGTCCAAAAAAGCTCTCCAAGCCATAAGTTGCCACAACATCGTCTAAGATGTCTTTCAATTCTGACATTGTTTTTGGAAGTGTGGAAACCTGTGAAGATGAGTGTTTTGTTAGTTATGTTGGCTTATGAGCCCCAGTGTAGCTTACCGGCGCCGTCATGCGAGGCACAACAATTTGATCGTAAATCATCTTGAATGCTGCGATGACACTGTCTTGCACTGGCTTCCGAGGCGTGAGGTAATCAAGTAAGAGGAAGGCCGACGAAACGAGGAAGCGTGTAAGCGATGTCCCAGTTGGGTTTTGAGGATCTGGGTCAAGAAGAGCCTCTTTAACTTTGGAGTTTAGAAGGCGATCTGCCAGATCCAGCGCCGTCTCGCCCTTGCTGTTTTTGGCGGTGACGGACGCGCCGCTGTCCCTGAGGGCTTTAATGATCACAGGATCCGGGTTATTCTTCAATGCCCGCATAAGGGGGGTGTCATGGGGATAGGAATCGTCTTCTTCATCAACCTTGATACCCGGGCTCTCAAGAAGGATCTTGACAACCCTGGCTGCATTCTCCTTGGCATCAATTGCCATATGGAGCACAGAGAGACCATTGGGAGACTTCTTCTTGACGTTGGCGTGGTGGTTGAGGAGAAGGCGGATTGCGTAAGTATCCCCATTCAATACGGCATAGCCGAGGGGCGTATTGCCGTCTACTGGTGCGTTAATATCATCGCCATTGGTCAAGTTCTTGAAGTCATCCCGAGTAAGGGTCCTATCTCTGACCCTGTCTGCGATGATGGACATCTTGATAGGATAAAGTCGGATGCAAAAAGGAGGCAGAAAGCGACGCTGGATTAAGTTGTAGGTAGAAGGGTGAAGGGCGAAAGGTGAAGGGGATGTTGGTAACGAAGGGACGAGAATGCTAACCGTCAAGCAGAAGTTGACAGTCGATTTATACGTGTCAATCCTTGATTCAGATACCACCCAAACTGCCTTACTCTCAGATTCATGCAAGAGTCTGGCCTAACCCCAATCTTGCCGACGGAGTTGCGCGGCACGGCTGAATGAGACAGTGTTTTACTTTCACATTCCTTTTCTTGATCTTCCAAAAGGGAGCTACCTAAGCGGCACGGCATTCACCACTTGACGATGGGCCCGCCAGGGACGGACCGTGGCTTTTGCGGGTCGAAATGTCTCCGAGACATTCAGTCTTGCGCTGAAGTCATCGATTCGATGTTGACAGGATTGGGACATTTGGATGTCAAAGAAATCTTCCTCTCCACATTTTATTGCTTTTGAGAAGACTAAGATTCCAACCACTTTATTTCTTTTTGTCTTTCACTCTAGCATAAGTTCCAAAGTATCGAGAAAAAGCATAAACAATCTCAAGTGCCGTATACTGGTCGTGAGCTTACGTACATAAAGTATTTTAGAAAAGTCGAGAGACTGATGTAATTTATCCTTTCTCGGGCTTATCATATCTTGCCTTCTCACTCCTTGCAGCGGTGTCTCTTGTTCAGATCTTGTTGGACCAATCCTAGTCCGACTCTTTGATGTCTGAGGTACCGGTCTCACATGGATAGGCCTTGTCCCATGTCCTGTATACTAGCTCTTCAACCTAATAATCAATCAATTCTCGCACATTAGGGCGTAAGACCGGGGTCGCAAGTCAGATCGCGTCCTTCCACTTCGCACGGCAAATCCACTACTGAGACGCTAACATTCTCAATCAGAAACAAGCTTCGGACAAGGTGATAAGACAACGCTATGCATCCCTCCAGACACAAGTACTGTCTCGTCATGCAAATTTGACACCCCTCGTTCATCGGTTCTACATATTACAAGTCTAGAAAAGACTCAATCAGTGTCTCGCAGAACGCCCAATTTTCAAAGAGGGAGAAGATGCAGCCATCTACGTCTTCAGAGAAGAACATTAGCAAGACAGACCACACAGAGCTCAAGGAGCAGTCCGAAGTAGACTATGTCTCAATGCTTCCAAACATCCCATCCAGCATACTCCCTTTTGGTGGGGTTTTGTGAACCTTGTGTTGATATTGAGAGGGATGACATGTTGAAGGCATCAGCAATAATACGTCAGAGTGCATTCAATATTGTACTCTTTTTTCTTGTGAAATTCTAACCCCAGGGAGATATTGTAACAAGGTTCAACACAACAAGATACTCCCTTATGCACTGCTACTACTCGCACAATCATCAGTATGCTCAAGTTGATTCAGAAGAGCTACAAATCAACTCAAAGCATCGTGTACTGAGAACTTTGCAAGAAATGTACCAAACTTTCCCTAGACGCATGTGACAGTATTGATACTTCGAAGAGAAAATACGAGAAACTCAAATTACCCTGCAAGTCCTGAAGCTGAGATACAAGCACACCCCGTTCAGCTGACAGAGTACATGCTGACGATTAAGCCTCACCAGAGGGGGAGACGGAGATCTCCCCCGAAGGGGAGGCGGAGATCTACCCGGAGGGGAAACTAAGACTTACATGCTGCATCCCGAGTGACTTACATTAGATGTTTTGGGTCTGATCTACGATCAAAACCCTAGATTCCTTTTTTGAAGAATTACCCCGCTTCTGATGCTGCCCAGAGCGGACAAGTCTTGGCTGCAATGTCTTGATAGTGGGTCATCATCTGAACCTTGACTCCCTTGATTCCGTCGCCCCACTGAAGCTCTACAGGACCCATGATGTCTCTCCGTCATTACAATTACAACAGATGCAATTCCAGTGATACCAGCTTCATGCAGAGGGCGTTCCCGATGTCACTGGGTGCAATCCGGGGATCTATCAACGTCTGGTAGCATCTGAAGGACTATGCCGTGTCTGCCTTGAACGGCTAGCTTACAAGATCATCGTCAAGTACTTATATGTCATGACAGCACGCCATCTCCAAATCATAGGATCCAAGCAACAGACTCACCACAAGCACCAAGCACTTTCTTCTTTCTTTTCATACAAACACACTTTTTATCTCCCATACAAGCCGTGTCCCGCGTTGTCACGATGACGCGCCTGAGGGACGTCGCTGTCTTGTTTGCCAGCTCGGTTGTCTGGGCCCAGGATCCCCAGCATATCCTCAATGGGGGCTCATCTGGGCTTTTGACGACGCCATTGGGCACTCAAGCTAGTACACTGGGCTCATGTTTGATGGACTCGGCGTGTCAGAGAGTGGGCAAGAAAATCACCCTCGATGATATTGTCATCTCTACCGACAGTCATGGAAACACAAAGTGTTGTCCTCAGGGCACCACCTTTAACGGAAACAGCTGTGTGTATCCCAAATCCACTGTCTGTCCTCCCAACATGCACTTTGCAAATGGCGTTTGTGTTCTTACCTCCGGACCTGTCTGCGAGGATAAGAACTTGGTGCCGACTAAGGACGGCTGTGCCTCAAAGGTACCGCCCACCTGTCCTCCAGAAACTGTACTCGATAACGGCCAGTGTGTTCTGAAGAAAGAGCCAACTTGCCCAGGCGGAAAGAAGATTGTGAACGGACTTTGTACCATCGATCAAGTACCGAGATGCCCTGAAAAAGGGTTCCGTGCCCAAGGCAATCTCTGTGTCTCGGAAGACGGCCCAACGTGCCACCAAGACTGGCTGAAGGTGGTCGATGGCAAGTGTGTGCATACCAAACAACCCAGCTGTCCACCAGGTACCAAGCAAAGCGGTACAGGCCGGTGTATCTCTGAGCAACCCCCGATCTGTCCATCCGGGTTCAGTGTTTCCGGCAACACATGTACGCACGATCTCGGGCCGTCTTGCCCTTCCGGCTCCACGTTCCAGAATGGCGTCTGCGAATACCACAAAACGCCTTCCTGCAAGGACGGAAGCCTGATCAATGGCCAATGTGTGGGCGACAGTCAGCCCGGGTGCCCGCAGGGTTTCAGATTCGACAAAGCTACAGCTCGTTGCCTGAGGCGGGATCAACTCAACTGCCAGGCTGCATACGTGAACAGATGGGACCGCGTCAGTGATAAGATAGCGTGCTGCCCCAAAGACTTTGGAGGATTCGATGGCACCTTTTGCACCAAGGACAATCCAGGCTCCAGCACATGCCCCCCCAACTCGGAACTTCGTGACAATAAGTGCGTCACGAGCCCGGGAAGCCAGCCAGATTGTGACGGCGGAAGGGGTTTCGTTGAGAAGGGCGTCTGCTACAAGAAGGAGGAAGCCTCCTGCCCAAGCCCTCTTAAAATGTTCAAGGATAAATGCATCTACGAAACAGACCCCTACTGTCCCGATGGTAAACTATCACCCAGTCGCATGGAATGCATTATTGAAGGCCCCAACTGTCCACCCGACTCAATTGTTGTGGACGACGAGTGCGTCTCCAATGTTTACACACCCGAATGTCCCAAGGGTCTCAAGCACAAAGACGGCTCTTGTGTGGGCGAGCCCACTATCAGCTGTCCTCCTGGAACCACCAGGAACGGTGAATACTGTATCTACGAGAATGTGCAGCCTGGCTGCAAGGACGGTCTCTTGCTATTGGGCACTCAGTGCGTTACTCGTACCACTGCCAAGTGTCCGGAAGATACGATGCCGGAAGGAGAGTATTGTGTCTCTATGAAGAACCCAATCTGCCCGGAGCCAGACTACACCTACTCGCTGGATAGACGTGCTTGTATTCACAGGTACAGACCATCGTGTCTCCCTCCTTTCCGCCTGGTGAATGGACGCTGTATTGTCGACAGCCTGCCAACTTGCCCGCCGGATACAGTCCGCAGTGGAGATAGTTGTATCACGAGGCCCAACTGTTCCGGGGACTACACCCTAGTGGGAGATCGGTGCGTTTCTGACAAGGGGCCAGAATGCCAAGACCCTTCCACCGAGTTCGATGAGAAGACTGGCCAGTGTATCTCCCGATCCGAAACCCCTTCGTGCACAAACGGATTTCTTTCTAACGGAAAGTGCATTTTACAAGCCGATTGCCCTCCCAACACCACCCCAATGGGCGATTACTGTGTTTCATATCAAAAGCCGGCCTGCAAGGATGGCTTCACACTCGAAAATGGCGAGTGTGTCCTCAAGAAGGGGCCATCCTGCCCACCTGGCTTTACCGCTCAAGGAACGGAATGCTTCTCCATCAAGAAACCAGTGTGTCCCCCAGACAGTGTTATGGATGGCGACCGCTGTATTATTGGCGTCAACCCAGACTGTATCATTCTGGGCACCTGTCCTGAAATCGCTTAGTTATAATCTGGAGCTTATCGTCAAAGCAGCTCGCAGATTGAAACAATTCCCCGACAAGCCATCACTCTTTAATCCCTTTTCCTATTTGCCGAATTTGTTTACAGTTTTGTTATTCTGTTGATGCGGCACTGGGCCAGAAGGCCCCTTCAGCCTTCGAAGCCAATTGCCCATGGCTCGTCTTGTGCACCATCGTTGCACAAATGATTTACTCGATTTACTCGCTTAATTTTACTATGTCAAGTTACTTTCGCAAATGTTAAAGGTCTATGTTCAAGTATTGCAACATTACACGTGAAGTTCGTCTAAAGATTGTTAGATGAGTACTGTAATATTATACCAACATGCTCACTCATTCCTGTCCATGCGAGCTCACCCAAAACATAAACTCAAAATTCCCCAGCCACTTCCTCATGCTGCGTGAGTAAAGAATTTCTGTCCTCCTACTACAGACCTGCGATGAGCTGCGCATGCATTTTGGGTCATTCCACGTCCCAGATATTTTCTGTATATCAAAAGTCTCATCTGCATGTACGTTCTGTTATATCTTGAATAATTGGGATGGTTTGTTGTTGCAGCATGATTACAGATTGAACCAGTCTCTGAGGGAATAAGCGCGTAGGGTAACCGTGATTTCTCCACCCTTAGCCATGGGGCACTGCTTTAAGCATAATCGTCTTGACTGGTAGTTTGATAGTTCAGTTTGCCGTTACCTCTTTCCTCCTAGTAAAGTCTGGGAACTACACCGTTCACTCTTAAAAACGAGATTGACTTAGCGTTCCCAACCAAGAGGACTTAGCCCGGTGCGCTCCCGCTAATCCTGGAAGGCTGGTTGATATCCGTATCTATATTTACTGCCGCCAATATGACTTGAAAATCTACAATTTAACAAGCAATAAACAACAGTGGTGGTAGTCTTGGGAGCGTAGGCAAATTGGCTTTCCCGTAGCAACAACCACAGAGCCAATCAGACCCCGACAAGGACAAGAAACATGCGATATATTCATGGTTATTCGAAACTACCATTCCTTAGCACTTTCAAATAGTTGTCCACATCAATTTGACGAATAAAACCACGGTCAATATAAAGTCGTCGGGACTGTTTACATCCGCTACAGCACAAGAGCCTGTCAATAAACGTAAAGCAATCTCCCCGATCGAAACGGCAGGTTCTGCTGCGATGTCGCAGACGATCGAGTATAGACAGATCAAACTATTACGCTGCAGCTTACTTGGAAGATATTGTCGGCAGAATATAGATTGTAGATATATGTATGAACCGTTTCCAACAGTCATACTGCAGAAGCGGCGACAGACCGTATTCACAACACAAAATACTGGATTAACAACCTGGTGTATGGGTTGGGGTTGGCATTGAGTCCGATCGTGAAAGCACAAACTCCGGTCTTGCAATTGATTCTAAAGCTTTTTCTAATCAACATACGACTTGTTTATATCAAGTTGGCTGGATTCTATTCAGAGTAATAAATGTGATGCCACCTACGGAGATTACCACAATCCCCAGTATTATAAACAGGCCTTTCCGAGGGTAGATTGCCCAGTAATCCTGTGAGGCCTTCGACGCCATTTTTCCCGCTATGCCCGACAACCAGTTTATCATAGTCAAGTAAGCCTCAAATATTCTCTCCTGGCCAAAGGCATAGTAGACAAGAGCACAAAGAGTAATGCTGTAGCCAAGAAGTTGTATAGGTGTGATTGTCACATGCCAAATCAAAACCGAGCAAATTACAAGCAAGATGTTCTTGAATATGCCTGACAAAGACATGACGAGACCCGATGTTTTGCCAATCTAGGAATGTTTAGTAACACAGCTCTTGGCAATGAATAGGTTTGTTCTTACCAGGACCATGCTGGTAAAGTTAAGCGTAAACGCGACGGCTGCGTTCAAGAACAGCGTGGGAAATCCGACTCGATCAAAGTCGGCCATGTCAAAGTGAGGCACTTCAATTATGAAAGCCACAAGAAGGTTTAAGACGGCGACAACAGGGGCGTAGTAGTAGAGACCGACCATGGCATCCATTTTCAAACCCTCTCCGTTGAGCATGACCTGTGTCATAACAACTCTCACAGCCTCAAATGCAAGTCCACCCATCTGAAAGATGAAGCCAATCACAGAGAACTCAATCATGCCAGCGCTTGCGATCGCAACGCCCATTGCAATAACAAGAATATTGGCAACCTTTCCGATAGTTGGATCCATGACGCCGAATAGCCATGAGACAAGCATGACTGAAACAGGCGATGCAGCCTTTAGCATCTGAATAACCGCCACTGATAAGTAGAGGTAGACAAAGTTGGAGGCGACCAGCGACCCGGATGACACAATCCCGATGGGCAAAACCGTGGTCAGGTAGAAGTCCCAACTGTTTGGTAGTTCATGACGGCTATCGAGGTAAGTTGTTGTGCGGGCTAGTATCTGAGTGATGAAAGTGGCAAAAACGAGATGCCATGTTACGAGTAAAATAGCTACCAGGAACTATTGTTAGCGCATTGATCTATTAGTATCGTTGGTTTGGGGTCGTATTACGGTATTCTGGAAAAAGATCAGTCTCAAGTGCGTCAAATACAACAGATACAAAGACGTACTGAACCCAGCTGTATCAAGGAGCCATTTGTTGAATAGAATTGTGGTATTTGACGAGACAATCCAGGCGCTAGTAGAGTCAGTATGTGCTTCCTAAACCCGATTGAAGTTTCTCACACCATGTATAGACCAACTTGAAGTGAGGATGGCTTGGCCTTTTGCGTGAGGCCTTGCGTTGATACTGGTAACGGCGAATAGGACACCATCCTGACTTTTGTTCAATTGGTTAACGAAAGGTCGATAGCAAGGTCAGAACCATAATAAAAAATATAGAGTAGTGAGGGCGAAAGGGTCAGAACAAAAAATCGGAAATAAGTTTGCAAGGTACACAAAAGTTAAACCAGGAGTGCTAGCATCGTGATAAAACTTCAAAGTATAAGACCAGGCTTAAGATGTCAGAAAAAGACAAATA
This sequence comes from Fusarium sporotrichioides, assembly GCA_019054645.1. Lineage (NCBI taxonomy): Eukaryota > Fungi > Ascomycota > Sordariomycetes > Hypocreales > Nectriaceae > Fusarium > Fusarium sporotrichioides. The sequence goes on from JAHKNS010000004.1 coordinate 233,511, forward strand.
AAGCAAGCTACCAAGCAAACACTTTTATGCTGTGCCCCTGTATGTTGTTCTAGATCCATCTAGTGCAAGGGTCATTTCCGCCAATTTACGACAAGACGTTAACTCGCAGAAGAGGCAATCCCCCCTGTTCTGACTCATCGGGTTCAGTAGTGTAACTGACTTAGCAACAGCCACTCAACTTACGCTATTGACATTTTTCTAGTGCATCATCAGAATTCCATTCTTCTCCAATTTTTTATTTTTACTGACAAGCATTTTCTCTGTCGACCCTACAACTGAGAAAACGAATTGCCGCGTGTCATGTCTTGGCTAATGAATCATCAGAATTCTGTTTTTCTCCAGTGTTCTATTTTTACTGACAAGCATTCTCTTTATTGATTCCATGTCTGAGAAGACGCATAGCCGCGTGTCATGTCTCAGCTATTAAATCATCAGACTTTCCGTTTTCTACAGTGTTTTATTTTTACCGACAAACATTTTCTCTGTCAATCCTACGACCGAGAAGACAAATCGCCGCGTGTCCTGTCTTGGCTAGTACAGTACAGGCTAGGAAAGCTTACTTTTTAGCAACGAATTGGCGAGTGAGCCACTCACATACAGGCCAATTAGATGCATCCAGCGACGGATCAGGTTAACATGTATTCAAGCAATAGTCGTCCAATAGTCCACGATAGTGCAGTTTCGAGCCAACAAGCGTACTGGTCAATACCAGCTGACTGGGTAGTACATCATAGCCCACACACTAGTCAGGCGTCATATGGAGAATTTGAAGCACATCGGCTGTTCGGGATCCAATGTGTTCACCTGGAAAGACCCCTTGACCGTTAGGTGGATCTTTGAATAAGATATTCTCCCGACTGTGGATTCTAGTACGGGTTTTCAGAACTGATTGCCGTTAGCTTGATTGAAACAGATGAGCTGAGACTTCATGCCAATAGAAACTGGAAAAGCCTTCGCGTGTTGCTGTGGACCTGAACAGCGCTAAAATAAAGGGGTCACCTTGGTCTGGACGGAGCAATGGAAAAACAGGCTCTGTCCCCCTTTTATCAAAGTCGTCGTGGCTGTCTTGCAATTATTGACCGAAATGGCATTCTGATATACAAAGAGTGCCGCCTTTACCGGGCCAAACTTGACAACCTTGTTCATCCCACAGACGTTCAAGTCACAGCTCCGACAATCCAATCTCTCAGCAACCGCCCTCAGTTGCGCAAATATAAGACTGCTATCATTCCTTCATGAGAACACAAGATGGCTGAATCATGCAGCGGAGATGATTCAAGTTCGATGTCCCGGTCAAGCAGCGAGGAAATGATGAAGCCTATGTCCGTTGAGACGTTCTCCGACGCCTCGACTTACCGGACCTACAAAAGTCACAATCCCAGAAGGAAGTGGACAGTCCTGGTTGTCTCTGTAGTGAGCTTCATTATCTTCCTCACTTTTGCATCTATATATGGGTCCGAGGAAGGGGACAAGAAAGAGGAAAGTATCGAAGAGCCGCAGTTGGCTCAATTTGCTGAGCTTCGCAATCTCTCGACATATCAGGAACCGGAAAGGAATTGCGGAAAGCGGGATGAGGCCGCCAATATGACTATCTGGAATGACGTTGTCAACAAAACCAGCGACCTGATGGATGATATGTTTACGTACGTTACCAGATGTTTACTTCTCTTACTGGTGTGCAGGCTAACATGGTACAGAATTGCTATTCAAACCTACAAGCGGCCTGCTCAGCTCAATAAAACGATCCAGCACCTCGTCGAAAACAAAGTACCGTCGTTGTACGAGATAGTTGTTGTCTGGAACGAAGTAACCGTCGAACCCCCGTCAGACTTCATGAGCGAACACGGCGTTCTCGTTCGCTACCGCAAATCCGAAGTGAACAGCCTTAATCAGAAGTTCCTTCCTGATCCTAACTACAGGACTCAGGGAATCCTTCTCTCTGACGATGATTGGAACTACAATACGACCGGAGATCTGGAGTGGGTCTTTCAACAATGGAGGCGTGCAGGCATGCATCGCCTTACAGGAGCTTTTGCGCGCTGTTGGACCGTAAACGAGGTTACCGAGACTCCAATGTACAGCTTCAAGTGCAAGGACCGGGAGGGTTACAGTATGATCCTGACAGGTCTGGCTTTCACACACATCTCGTACTTGGAGTACTACCACTCGGAAGACGACATCATGGCTAGCGTTCGGAAATTGGTGGACGAGACTTTCAACTGCGAAGATATCGCACTCAACTTCGTTACTAGTATGTTGACATGTGAAGGGCCACTTCTAGTCCTGGGGAGAAACAAGTTAGATAATCAGGCTGCTCGTTCCGGCATCAGCACTAAGCCTGGACATCTTCTGCGGAGGAGTAAATGCTTGAAAAGGTTCGTGGATATATTCGGATACATGCCACTTCAAGAAACTCGAGGTTATCTCAAAAGAGGTGTATATATTAATGGGTAAAAGAAAAAAGTGCTGCATAATCAAAATAGAATTCAATATTGATCTTTAACCACTCTATTATGTTCATTGTCACTATTTACTTCTGTGCCCGTACCAATGATATGAACTACTACGTAATCTATGGCGAACAAGCCGCTTCTAAACCTCGTAATAGGAACTTAAGACTTTATGTGTATTCCACTACCCTCCGTACCGTCGCTTCAATTTCCCATTGAAAGGCATGTCGCAACTGTCGTTACATGAAACAAACAAATTTTGCTACTGCAGGCGGCATCGAGCGGTAATATTTAATTGTCTGAGGGTGTGATGTAACCCGACATCCCTGCTCCTCACCATCATCAGCTCGTCCGTTAGCTGCCCAGCCCATATTAATCGCTAGATATACCATTGTCCATAGTGAAAGATACGAAACATACTACTGGAATGCGCTTCGACCGCCTTGCGCATGGCGAGGTGCATTGCTCTGTCTGCCTTGACCTTGTCCTTGTCTTCTTTATAGTAGGCTTGATAGTCATAAACCAATGGCGGCACAACTCAGATCGCCTCACGAATGAACGTGGCCAGTTTTCCGGCTCGGTCCTTCATAGCTCCCTGCCATCAATGACTGAAACTCTATTCAAAAATTCCACAATAAACACAAAGTCCGCGGAATCTCCGCCATGTAGACATAAAGCTTCTCCAATCTCCCCAAGGGAGCACGTACTATTTAGATGGCAGAATACTCCGTGAGTTGTTCCCTAAACAATTTGCTTTTGTAAACGCTAACTAACAACTTTCAATTATCTCGACATGGCTCAACAAAACCGACTCAAAGTCGTCATCGGCGGTGCATCTGGCGAGACCGGCATGTCCATCGTCAATGCTCTCCTGGCTTCGCCCGAGCAATTTAAAGTCGCCGCTCTCATCCGTCCCGAGTCCGCGTCTAAGGCTGTCTACCAAGACCTCGCAAAGCGCAATGTCGCCATTAAACCCATCAACTTTAAATCTGTTAAAGATGTCACTCCCCTCCTGGCGGGAGCAGATGTGGTTATATCGTGCTTGACTCTTCTCCAAAAAGTTGAGGAGGAAGCACTCATCGATGCGTCTCACGCAGCTGGTGTCGGGCGATTCGTACCCAGTTTCTTCGCCACTGTCTGCCCACGAGGTGTACTATTTCTACGAGATGGAAAGGAAGATATCCTCGACAAAATCAAGCGGATGTATCTTCCCTATACTGTTATCGATGTCGGTTGGTGGATGCAGAGCGCCCTTCCTGCAGTTCCTTCAGGCAAACTTGATGCGAAGCTTGCCGCCCCCGACACAGTAATTGGAGCGGATGGCAACGTACCTTACGGTACAACCGACGTCGGCGATATTGGCAAGTACGTTGCCCGCATTATCGCTGATCCACGAACCCTGAACAAACTCGTCTTCGCATACGGCGACATAACCACACAGAACAAGGTCTGGGGTTATGTTGAGCAGCTTACAGGGGACATGATACCTAGAACTTACGTCCTGAAGGAAGAAGCTGAACATACTATGGCTACTTTGGCTACCGAGATGCCCAAGAACCCGGGCGATATGTCACTGCAGCTGAAGCTTGCTATGACTGGATATCTGTATACTTGGGGTATATGCGGTTACAACGCACCCGAGTATGCCAAGTATCTCGGCTACCTGGATGCAAAGGAACTGTATCCCGATGTAAAATGCACGTCGATTCAAGAGTTTACTCGGGAAGTCATTGAGGGCTCCAGAAACATCACCATATACCAAGATCGGCCCAACCATCCTCTCCTCATGAACAAAAAGTGAATTTACGCGTTGAGGAGAGGAACGAAGTGACGCACATCGGTCAGTGGGTTTCGGGTGTTGCGATCATTCCGGGTCCGAGCTTGCGTCGGGGTATAAATCAGATATGGAGGCCGAAGGGTACTTTGTACCTGTTTGCTCTAGGGTATGAGGGCGAGATGTTTGGCCGTGCGCGTAGCCTCGAACTGTCTACTTTACCACTCTGGAATGCTCACAGTCTATTTCAAGATGTAATATGACCAGTCATTACATTTAAAACAGTGATAATTCAATAGGGGACAATAACATATGTCGTGGTTGGAAATCAATCCCCCCATGTTCAATCTTTCTAGATCGCACTTTTACTTATGCCTTGGCCTGATACCTACAATTTTAACTACAGACAGCCTTTTCATATCCACCAAGGTAGTTAGTCACAACGCCGGTAAAGTCGTCCGATAGGATGAAGTGTAAGGGACATCGTGGAATCTTCGGTAAGTGGTCCTGTGATATTGATACGTATCATTACAAGTCAATAATATCTAGCCTCCAACGATCGCTACATGTACCATTGCCCAGGGATTGGGTCTGTGACGTCATATAGTTCTGTCCCAAAACTCAGGTGTTGAACCGTGTCGCTTGAACTGCCCATCTTTGCATGCTTCTCTTTCCAGGAAGCCGGTGTTCTGACGACACCCCAGCGAACTGGATTTCGTGTGACCTCGCGTAGGTAATCCTCTTCGTCTGGTGTTGGATAACTCTCGAGGTTAGCCAGATCGGTGCAAAATCCGTCATCAAGTACTGAAAAACTGCTATCCGTCGATCCTAGTAGTTCCTGGTTTTCATTCAGTTCTGACCCGTTGGTTGTTGGACAAACATTTTCCTCGATGTCTTCTACCACAACCAACTGCTCCTTCCTAAGAGTCTTTTTCCGAACTCTGAATCCAGTGTTGTCTTCTAGGATTGGAACGTGACAGGCTGCCGACATGACTACAGAACTTGCTCCTGCAAGCGGCATCGAAGTTTTCACCTTTCTCTGCCCCAGTAAGGTGGGGATACCAGGAAGGATAACGCTGGTTATGAAGAGTACCAATATTGTCAGAGTCGAATACCCCACGCCGACATAAACGTCCTTGCTCAGCCCTATACTAGGGACACCGGCGTCAAGACTCGATGCATCGACCAACTGGTCAAGTTCGTAGTAGTCTATACGTGAAAGAAATTAGATGTCGGTACAATGAACGCCATTGTGTAATGCACTTACTTCCTTCCACAACAAATACGTAGATAGCGTTCGATACTAGCCAGTGCATAAAAATGCTAACGATGATCAAGGGGATGCTGTAACGATATGGTAGTTGCAAGCGGTACGCTGATCGCTGCTGACCCTTGGGCTGGGATACTCGGAGTGGTTGAAAGGATCCGCCATATGAATTCCACCCCATCTCAGTGCAGAGATAAGTATAGATGTTATTGTATATGAAGTAGGTGATTGAGAGAAGAAGTTGCGGCAGATTGGCCCGAAGAACAAAATCGATAATCCTTCCCGGCGATGCTGGGGAGACCGATAATATTCCGTTGTTCATGCTTTGCAAGAGACTTTGTCCAGTGATGGGGGCGTTCCTCTGCGCCGCAAGAAACCCGCCTGCAAGCAAAAGGATGTTCATAGACATTAATCCATAGCTCCTAGCCCAGGGTTTACGTTCTATAGCAGATGTCTAACTTTGACGCACTGGTGCAGCTGTCATTGCGAGTTGATACCCAACTCCCATGTCCTCCTCCATGTCCCTGTCCAGCAAACACCTGTCAACAGTGTTGGAATCTGGAAATTGGATAAAGGATTCGATCGCATCGCCAACAACAGCAAGAGGCTGTTCTTTGGGCAATACGAATAGGACAATAACGCACAGTAAACCCTTGACAGTAATTGATATGACCACGATTAGAAGTAGTTGATTAGAGACACCAACCTTGCAATTTTGCGAAATTTCTTCAGCAAAGCAGTATTTGAGCGTGAGACCTGTTGCAGTTTCATTGGAAAGACCAGGCCAACTTTCGTCTGTGATGGTGTTGCGGAAGAAATCCAATGTGTAAGTAGAAGGAACTGCTCCAGGTCGCATCGATTCGGACTGCGTCTGGCCTAGTCCCACGGCCTTGCCACAAGTCTGACTACATCTGTCTTCGCGACTTTGCTCGGGACTTAGGCTCGTCTTGCAATCAGCAGCGAACCAGAGAGAATTGCTTTTCTCAAGAGGCATAGGCTGGATCCAGTAAGACTGATTTTCTTTGGACTCGAAAGGCTGGAGGAGGTTGTCTCTTGTCCAGCCTAAGATGTCATTATCGGCCATGAAAGACCTGTTCTGAGATTCAACCACCATTACAACGTCCCCAAAAGCAATGCGTGGATTGCAATAAACGTATTAAGAGATGCATTCCTTGACATCCACCCTTTTCCAATGCTTGGCCCTCTGGGAAGTATTTTGGATCTTCTTGAATGCGCTGCTGGATGAATTGAAGTATTCATCTAAATTTCCTGGTGATCCATATCCTTTCAATGTCTCACCATGTTGGGGGGGCCACAACGCAGCCCCAGATCCCCAAAACTTTGCGCCGTCGACAAATCCCGAAGAGGCGATAGTAAGGTGCCAGTCGCTGCCCAGATACTGTGTTGAGAATACAGCACTGTTGAAAAAGAGATGAAGCGGAAAGGAGCTGACAAAGAACGTCATCCAGCATATAAACTTGATTTTTGATGTCCAAAATACGTTTCGGAGTGACTGAACACCAATCTTGAGCGCTCGATTGGCTTTATGTGCCTTGTCAATCTCGGACCTCGTAGGGGAGCTAAGGAGCTGCATGAAGAAATTGGACGAGGCGAGCACGCCTGTTGAACAGGCGTTCAGTAGCAGATATATCCATGTGTTGACGGACTTGCTTGTCTTACAGCTTCCTTCGAAGAAGATGAAATGTGCGCCAAGATCTCTAGGCTTTTGGGCACCCCAAAAGACGAGAAAAGCTCCCATGATGGCGATTAGGAAGACGGAAATGGTATTGAAGATGGCGAGGACCCGCCAACCGGTGACAATCTTCCCACACAGCATATTCGAGGGGCGGATTTGTGTGAGAGAAAATTGAATGAAAGGAAATTTATGACCGGCTGACAGGTCTGTCGGCTGTTCATATATACACAAGTGAGATCTAAATATAGACAAAGGTGGCTGGACGCTGGCTTGTTTGGTTTGCTGTCTAGGCGGTCGCAAGGCTCTGAGTTAAAGCTTGGGATTGGTTGTACTTTGCTCAGGATCAGCGACGAGCTGAAAGCCAATATTCTAAAAATGGTATCAGGCCAGGAGATTCCAGGGGCAAGTAAACAAACTACAGAAAATGTCGGCAACGTGATATTAAGGTTCCAACTTTCGGCAGATGCGATGCTGGTGTTGACGACGTTTAGGTTTGTGCTGCCTCTTAGTCAAACAGGTCCATGACAATAGCCAGGCAGAAAGGCCATTTTGAAGGCCATAAGATTCACCCAATAATGTGAATGTGTATTGATGTCTACAGGTTAACGATGGCGGATGTATTTTAGTCCTGTCATGGGGTGAATGCTGTGTAACGATGGCGTCCATACCTGGCATAACAGAAGCGACCACACAAGAGATTATCGCAACGCCAGACTTTGAACTTTGTCTTGCACAGAGTATCGAAATGTGATACTGATATTAAAATGATTGAAGATCTAAGCTGAAGGACTACAGACAAGAAAGATATAAATATACAGCTAACGTGATTACGTGATCGGGCACGTGATACCCTTGACATTCAACACGCAGATCCTTACTATACGTTCTACGGTGTTGATGAATAATGTTTTAAAGGCGTGTTATTGGTAGGAGGACTATTTTGAGAAAGAAGCTTTACATTACCGTCTCGGATTTCGGTATCGCGGTATGGTTCTACTGACCCATTTTATTCTCATTCTCGAATATCACTATTGAGAACCGTAATCATTCAAGAAAGAACAATATTTCATGTTTAGAAACTGACAGCCGTATCTATCACTTGTAGACCTCCCTGTTTGCTTTTTTACTTCTATCGTTTGCTAATACCTGCGTTACCAACCAGGGAGACAGTTATCGTATGATTTGACGACAGACATCAGCTATATAGAAGACACCCGAATAGACACGATTGGGAGGCAACTTTTATTTAGAGGCTACCGATAAGTCTAATATTCTTGTTACCCTATAAGTAAATATAGCAAAGTGGTGAGCCGCTCAGACTGTTCAGTGCGTCAGCAATGGTAATGTCAGGGGCATTAACTCCCATGTTCAAGGGATCAGACTTGAGAGCGTCTCTGCTGGGAGGGTTATTAGAAGCAGTTAGGGTGCCTGAAATATCATTGGCCTCCTTCGGGTGAAGAGCTTGCCAAATCCAGTAAACGCGATCAACCATTGAGTGATGGAGGAAAAAGTTGGGATCGTTGGGCGAGGAGTAGAGATCAGAGTTGTCGCCACCGACGCCGTAATGTCCAGCTCCGTGAAGGCCTAGAAACCCCTCTGCAAATCTTCCTCCTTGAAACTCCTTTTGCATGATTTCAATGTTACGAGAAGCAACGCCAAGTGTAAGGTTGTGCAGATTCGGGTAAGTCATCCACTGTTCCATGGCGTAGCGCGATAGGTCGCGACGGAGGCAACGGGGATTGTACTCGAGAGGTGTCTTGGTCGCTTCCATCCCATCCATACTGGGTGCAGGGGGTCCGAGGTTAGCGACAGCACCGGCGAAAGGTCCTGACTTGATACAACCTCCACCGTTGCCGCTAGGAACATGGATGGTTCCTCTTCCACCAAAAGATCCGTTATGTCGGAAGAATTCTCCATCACCGCTCATGCTGGTATCTGAGCCGTCGAATAAAGGGTCAGCAGCAAAGTCTCGAGTCTCGAACCAATTCCAATACTATCACTGTTAGTCGACTCGAGTTCCCATGACTGCTAGTTGCAGATGTACTTACGGGTTGGGTGCCCTTGTAACCGCATTCATCCTGAAGAGCTTTCTCGTACGCCCAGGTATAGTATCGATGCCAGGTGAGGAAATTTCCCTGATAATTCGTCAGATGACTAGAGAGACACTCTAATGAGATGAATACCTACTGTTCCGTGGATACTGAGAGTTTGATTGATATGGACTGCTACAAAGTCGTCATATCTAGTTCGAGCACCAGGTGCGAAAGCTGGGTCAGCTTTGGAAGGCCTCTCGCGCAGGCACTTCACGGCCTTTATATAAGCCTTCCTCTCTTTCTTCGATAGAGCCTTCCTTTAGTTGTGTCAGCTTAGGTATAACTATAATGCAACATTTTTGAGAGTAGGCTTACCAATCACGACGCACCGCAGCGTTAGCAATTGTGCACTTCTTAAGGGTAGATCTTTCACTGGTTTGAGTGAAGGTATCGCCAAGTGCATTGATCGCTTGTCGGTTCAGATCCAGCATGAGGTCACTTGCAGATACCTCAGTTGGTGCAGCTGCAATCAGCGACGAAGCGCCAAGGGCGATGGCAAGTGCCTTGAAACAGATGTGCATGGCTGAACAGTTCGTCGGAACAATGATTTCCCTTGAGAGTCTTCGACAATAGATGATTGAGTAGAGAACCAGACAAGGACAGATTAAATAGCATTTATTTAACAAAGAAGATCTGCAAAAGTCTCACACTCCCTGCTGCTGCCAAGTCGGAGTAACCCCTGCAAGTAGCGTAGCGTCAAAATGTGTCGTTCATCATTGGCGGAACTCGGTGAAGCTCGGTGCTTTGCGCCGGGATATCGATATGGTAAAGTACACCGAGGAATAATTCTCCTTCCCTAAAATGGACTATTTCTTACGTGTTACGGACCGAAATTATGCTTCCCGGACTTCATACCTCTCCTTGGCCACGAGGCACAGCTTTAGGCAAATACTGTCTGTCCACTTATTGTAGGAGAATGACCACGGCCGCAGTTTAGTAACAAAACTTTTCCACTGCGACTCCGTCTGAGCTAAGATTAAGCTACATGCAGTCAGCTTACGAACTGGCTGTTTTCTAAGTCCTAATCCCGATTTGCGGTGTAGATCAGTCGAAAGGGTCCTACTTCACTGGGATAATCTATGCTAAATGTGGTATCAGGTGCATACTATAGCCAGACAGTACCGAGTGAGCAGGTATGCTGTAGTGATTCCGCAGCAAATCAGAATCTCGGAACACCCAGACGGTTCACCAATCGTAACATTGCGGTTTGCGGATGTAGAACGAAATGATTGGACGCATCCTTTGGTGGTTGTTTTCGAAGAGGCAAAGAGGCGAAGGATTCACAGCAGATGGGGCTAGATGTATTACCCTTTTGTTCTCAAAGACTCTAGTTCCTGTAATGTCTCATTCACGACAGGTTACATTGCCAACTATGAGAACGGTAGCATTGTGGATCAAGTAACGTTCTGTCAACCAACATCCTTTACGATGTCGGTCCATCAGACCAAGCAACATGACAATCGCCGCACAGCGTATGTGAACTGTGGGGAAATGACCTCCTGTTCATGCACAACATCGCAGCAAAATTGAAAACAACCATATTGCTAAGGATACAAAAGTTTCCCTAGTTATCCTTTTATCTCAAACCTAGCTGCAGTGAAACTAAATCAGTGATGAAGTACCATTTACTCAAGGTTGAAAAGTAAAGAGTGTAAGACGTGTACTATAAACAGCATTAGTTGATGAATGTTGACATTCAGAACTATAGAAATAGGGTTCTAGTGTTACTCTTCCAATCAAACATTTCCTCAGCAATACACCTTGATAAATCGAAAGGTTACTCAACTACGAAGCTTAAAAGCTGTTCTGTATGTCTAGATGTGAAAGTTTCTTGTTTTGAGTTTGGACCTCAACTACATAAATCTCAGCTTCCACTTTCTCGAAGATCTTAGCATGTCCTCCACTTCACCTCAGCAGACTGTAGGCTGTAACTAGCCTGCCACAACAAACATCACAAGAATGATCATGTTTACAAAGTAGTCTACCCGATTGAGATCCAGTCTGTTCAAGCAGGTGACGGCAAACCGGAACGCGCTTTAATCTACAATAGCCTTAACGAGCTGCGTAATAGCGCACATGGAATAGCCGTGCTGTTAACTGCAATAGGTATATACCGCCTACATAGACAGGTCACTCAGCGAGATTGACAAATGAACCAATGGTTCAGGCTCCCACGCGTAACCTGGGCAAAGTAAGCCCTACATATACTGTTAACATTAATGACATACTTCTTAGTTAGCATTGTCACACCTAGTATTCAATGTCATTCGCTTGAATTCTACGGACTTACCAAACACCGAATGCATGTCTCACTCTCGTGTCAGTCTTGAAACTCGATTTCCTTTCTGCCACGTCAGCTTCCCCTCACTTGCCATTCTACTTTAACATCTCAGTTCTACAGACAGCTTTCAGAAAGAACCATGTCCTCTAAGGAAGTCAACGACGCATTGTTCTGCGAGAAACACATCGTAGAAAAGGTCGGCATATTTTCTTCCTTCCAAACAAGACCGTTTTACTGACTTGGCAACTAGTGTGAAGATTGCGAGGTAGACTTTCGTGAAGAGAACGATAGCTTTTTTGGGGTTCGTTTTGATGATTACCTGATGCCGCACGTATTTGACTTATTCCATGGCGCAGTTTGAATCACGAGATCGCGAAGCCCTCTTTTGTCCACCAGCTTCTAAAAATGATGCTGGCACGTTCGTATGCGATAAGCACGGGAGCGAAAGTGAGTTAAAAGCATGGTGTCTGGAGATAAAAGCTTTCTGACCCCGATATACAGCCTGTAATCTGTGTTTCTGTTGGAAAAAAACAGATCACTAGTTTTCGTGCAGCCGCGAAGAACTAGCTGATGTTAATCATGGCCGGGTTTTTAGTATATTTTGACATGGTATTCTCTAGAGAATAATGTTTACATAGCTAAGAACTAAATGCAAGATCAATACATCGTAAGGCATTATCATTGCGGTCTCTCGTGTGATGCTCGTACTGGTTCACTGTATCTAAAAGAATTTCGGCGGGTTTGCCAATGGGCTCTTACGTCTGATTACGCACGGCATACGTTAATCAACGTTTGTACACATATCCCACCATCTTCACACACACTTAACGAATTTTTGGAGCCCATGGTCTGCAGCCACCATTATTATCATGGTTGGCAGCTATGGGAAAATGCATTCTTCTGCTTGCTAAGACTGAATCACGACAAATAATCATACGGACCTCACAAAGGCCGACCCAGAGACATCAACGTCTGGAAGACCAGTCTGCCGCTGGCAAAACCTAAGAGACCATAATTTCGTGGAGAAGGTGATTCTCATGAGCGACCACTCATTGCTGAACGATTGGTGCTGGTTCTGTCAAGTAATGTCTTATACCAGCGATGGTCTGCAAACAGACTCTTCATCTCTTGCCCTGACGCATATGCCGCAGCGGTCTTCCCATTGGCACATTTTGCCCTTGGATCCGCTCCATTCTCAAGCAAAAGTTTTACCAAGGGAACGTTCCCCCGTAGTGCCGCCCAAGCCATCTCTGTTTTACCAGCGGTGTCCAGTCTGTCCGCATTCGCTCCGCATTTCATCAAGAGAGCTACAATATCGTGGTCTTCATTCCTACATGCTAGGCGCAATGGTGTGTTTCTTTTAGCATCTCTTTCGTCTGGATCGGCACCGTTTTGGAGCAAGAACGTTACAATAGAGACACTTCTGTTCGTCACCGCTAGACATAGAGCTGATTCGCCCTTGGCGCCTTCGAGAGCTTTATGTTGAACGAGGAGCTTGACCAATTCGGCATCGCCAGCTGAAATGGCGTGCCAAAGAGCGCTTTGCGTGTTGTCACTACCTCCAACACTACCAGAGACGTGACCTTTCTGAAGGAGCTGCTTTGCACAAGTATAGTGCCCTTTGTATACTGCATACCACAAAGCTGACAGTCCGTCCGAATCTCGTGTGTCAGGGTGTATTCTTGCGCTCGACAGGATGAGTCTGACAATATGTTCTTGACCTGCCTCGGCCGCATAAGAAAGCGCCGTCCGACCATTCTTGTTTACTAAGAAGCCAGCCGTATCTTTTCGGGTCATCAGCTGGCTGACCAGTTTCTCGTGCCCACCTCGAGCAGCGAGGCAAACAGCTAACCGGACCTCATCGGTTGTGACTTCTGACAACACACCAACGTTGTTAGCCAAAGTGAACCATACCGCCCCTGCGTTTCCATTCAATGCGGCTTCCGAGAGCGAAGAATGTGCTCTGGAGAAATGACCCCTCTGAAATATAGCTTCATCTTCGCCACTAATGTTTCTTTGTCTGCGGATCACTGTTGGTGCGTGTAGTCTGACGCACAGCGATCTTGCAGGATAGTTTGTAATGTTGAAAGTATCCAAATCAATCCACTCAAACTCGCTGCTCATGCACCGATCAAAGTGCTCCATTGTGAAGTACACGTCCCGCAAATGGACTGCAAGCAGCTTGTCCCGTGTCCCAATAGTTGCGCAGCATAGAACACAAAGACCTCGGCCCGTTGCATCTTGAGGAATAAACGGGGCCTCCATGTGGACACCTTTGTTTGTTATGGTAAAAGGGCTATTATAAGGTGCAAATGGGTTCCATGGTATGATGTCGCTTGAGTATTTGAACGCAGCAGGTGTTGGAGCAAGCAAACCACCTCGCGCACCAGGGTACCTCCAAGCGAATAGGCTATGATCATCCGACACACGCATGATTTCTTCCTGCAATCTATAAAATGCCTTCTCACCCTCACCGTAGAGGAGTGGCATGTTGATTCCAAACAGACCCATCAAAGAGTATGCGGCATCTTCTTTGCGCGTCGTGACTCTGTCAGCAGCCCAAGACATCCTTTGTGCAATGCTTGCGGTATTTAACTCGTCGCTATTACAAAGGACCGATTCTGGAACATTTGTTCTCCTGGACAAAACACGTACGAGGGAGGTCTTCGTGCCTAGTTCCTGCCAGGACCGATCGAAGAAGATTATCTTGTTAGGCGCGATGAGTTCTTGGAGTGTCCATCCTCTGGTAAACCACCTGCTATCGGGTATCTGGGAGACTGCAGAAACGTCTGCGAGATATGCGTAACAAACGTTGGCCTCCTGATAGTAACGATACATGGAATTGATAGCTTCCGAGAGCTCTGCGCTGCTTGACTTGTCTATACAGCAGGTGTCGTCCCAGATGTAGTCGAATCCATTATCTTTTGCTACCCGGCAACAGTTTTGGAGCTTTGCGTATCCTTTTTTCGTCTTGGCGCTTTCTAGTCCGATATCCTGGAACAAAACCTCTTCTTGCTCCCAAGTGTGGGAAAGGATCGCATAATCTGGTACATCGTCGTCGTGAAAGAACTGGACTTCTATACTCGTAGTGTTGACGAGACGCATAGTTAGAGTCTTTCTAAGATGACGACATGGGTTGAAATTTTGATATGATGAGGAATACCTTTTGTACATGAGATTGCTTACGTGAGACCTCACTCCAGTGCCAAGTAGTCCTACCCGGATAAATGATGAACAAGGTAATCGAACAAGACTGAGGGGTAATTTACAGGGTTCTTGAAACAATATCAATTGGATAGCCGAGGCTTTCCGTGAAATACATCTTCAGATGTTTCTCGTATGTGTCTTTGACGTCATTATAGAAAGGTTGCAGCATTGACAGTTTATGTTTACGCGAGCGACAGGCTCATTATGAAACATACGTAGACGCCCTCATCCCCTGATAAACCGATCTTTTAACTCTTTTTCAAGCACATTCCCTTTAAAAGAGATTGTGGGATACTGCTTGTTGATTTTTCTTCTCTGTAAATCCTCCACTTGGTATTTGTGCAATCACCTTCAGCAACAATAGTGTAATCAATTCCTTCACGTTCCTCACTATCAAAATTGTCTACGTCTCTATAATTGCAGCAAAAAAGAAATCTCTCTTTCAGAATATTTCATGTATTTCGTATGCTCCCCATAGCCTATGACAAGAATGCTTCGTGGTATCTGTAACATAGCGAACTCTAGGTATAGCTTAGAAAAAGTATATACTTTAGATGATGTTGTTGGGATTCCAATAGCAATATTTTCACCAGGACCTCGATTTATTACTCTTATGTTTAGAAAGACCCTAGTAGGTCTTGTCAGACTGCTTGCTGATGTAGTCGTCAAGAGTTAAGCGTGTGAAAGAGGGACGACACCTTGTACCTTTTAGCAATTAAGTGGTCACAATTTCAATAACCTTAATCCTAATTATACCTTGCTGTTAGGGGCAAACAAGTATTCCTTTTGATAACGACCACTGCTTTAGGCGCTTTAGGCAATGGCTTTGGTACGGCACCAAGATGGAAGCACCAGATGTTACACCCTCAACTCCTTAATCTAGATATGATTGGTCGGAAAACGGAGAAACTAGTGTAAGAGGGTAACCTGCAACATCTGACTACACAACTTACTGATCGCAGGCTAAGCCCTTGATTCGAGCGGTTGCCAGAGAAGAACGCATATGGAAACATAGACTAGATCGTTCAATCTCAGTCGTTATAGCAATAGCACGCTATTGCAGCCTGAGGAAGCGGTCGGCTGTGAGGTAGATTGGTAGTTACGCACTTGAGGTCCAGTGCTTGCTCTTACTGGTTTTGAATCGCTAAATCCTCTGCACATCTAACTCATCTAACTCAGAGCTAATAACTAAGAAAACACCTGCTTGATGACTAAATGAATGCGCTATAACGTCCAAGCCTCAAGGATATGTAAAGGGGGGCTGATGTTACTTCGCACCACCAATGATGGCTGTATGAGGTGATGCGAAAAGACTTACTACAGTGAGAAACCTACCTAGCTATACTTGAAGCGAACCAGGACCGATACATTATTATCAACAGTCAACAGAACGAATTATGGAAATCCGAGAAGTTGTAATACTGCAAGACCCGGTCATGTGTACATTGAAAGGATACTTTAGTAGACACGAGGTAAAGTTATACCTCGGGGAAACAAATTGGACGAGACAAGAATGTTTTCAAGTACTTAATGACAAATATGCAGCTTCCAGGAAACTTCCCCAACGACGTTTACTGAAGTTCTTCCTTCTCGAGGATCTGCAGCGTCAATTTCTCATATTAGCGATTTTTGAAGCGAAGATGTCTCAACTGGGTTCCGGGTGATACAAAGGTTCCACAGGAAGTGCATGCCATATGGGTCAAAGGTTACTGCCAGCGATCGTCATCGGATCAACACCTAGTCGGCAGGTCCAAATAGTAGGATTTCACGATGTGGACGTATGAGTATCACCGTTGTACACGCTTTGATCCAAGGTGACGATCCCGTGGCGTTGCCCTAGCGGTAAATCCTATCGATGTAGACCTTGTCAACGAAGGGAGAGGTGCTAACATATAGATGAAGCGGGAACACAACGATGGAATAAGAGCGTTTGCTGGTAAACATACATGGTCACGGAGACTCCGGGCCGGCCGAGCGGTGAGTGGCGCCGAAGTCGTGGCACGTCTGAGTGTAATTGACAGACCACTCAGCTTACCATAAGCAAAGCGGAGAAATATGGGTAGTGTCAGGGTCTCATTGACTTAACTCTATCTAATGGATTCTCTACAACTAATTGTGCTACTCGAACTGTTTTTCTTACTCTATCTCAAACCTTGTACGATGAATACATGAAAGTGCCTTGCGAGACTAGCACAGCTGGTTGGGTTCAGCCTGCCTAATACCGCACGTACTTTTCTCACGTCAGCCAGCGTAGAAGTTGGATATAAATGCCGACAGATGAAGGATTGAGATCTACAACGCGGAACCGGATTTTGGCCAATTGGCGTTCGGAGCGACATCCGCAAAGGATCCTTTTCGCTACAGCCCCCAAGACATGACGTGGTTGCTGACTCTCTGAGACCCTGCCGAGATCCGTACCTGTCCTCTCACCTTATTTCTACACAGTAGGCTATTAGGTGAGGGTATGAAATATCGAATTGCTTGGCGAGCGGACCGAGAGTGGACTATCCGCGGACATTTAGCTGATGGGATCTACATTGCTGACACTTAAAGTGCCGAAACGACTCCTCGCCTACGTGCATTCCGATTGGTAGGCTCGGACTCAAAAGGCCCAAACAGCCTTACCTACGAAAAGAGCTGTAGAAACAGAAGTTCCAGGGACCAATTCGGTCAATCGCTCGAGGTGGTGACATTACGGAGGGTGAATATGAATGTCATGTGTTGACGAATCAAGTTGCTGTACTTTCCATGTACAGGTCAGTGTCATGGATATGATGGGAATCTGAGAAGACTGCCAGCAACAGTTCTGGGGCTGAGGATAGGTATATAAGAAGTAGGATTCCCAAGAGATATCTGCATTCAAATCATCACACTTCACTTCATCCCTATACACCTACACACTTACACACACCACATATACCACAACATCAAGATGAAGACTACCGGAATCTTGACCATTCTTTTCACCTCGATGGCTGCGACTGCCCTCGCTAGTCCCAACGCCCTGCCTATGGGAGTCGAAGTTGTCGAACGCGACGGCAAGACCATTGTACGAGAAGTGGTAAGCATCCCCATCCTCGCATACATCACTACATTTGCCCCTGAAATTAACGATCTATCGCAGCCACATGCACTCCTGAGCCGCGGCCTTGAGCCCCGATGCCGAGAATGTGTAGGCCAAGGTGGCTCCTGCACTATTGGCGATGGCAGCTGCTATGCTGAGGACCCCCCACGTAAGCATATACCTGCCATCCGTGACATAAAGTGGCTTAACTAACTCATTCACAGTGTATTGCACCTGGTGCGGCGACAAGTGCGGATCTCGTTGTGTTCGTCAGGGACAGACTTGCCAGCAGACATGTGTTTAGGACTGGAAAACAACAGCACAGTACCTCAGTAGCATGGGGTAGCAGATCGAGCTCAATCGCTATCAATACGCTATCAATACGCTATGTTTATCTTTCAGGACAATCTTTATATATACGACTCAGTTAAATATACATATGTATCACCGCCATTGCGACTGAACTCATGACATTAATGATTGAATCTGATCTGATGTTCAGCATCATTCATGGTAGTAGAATTGTTCAATACGCGGCCGGTTATTCGCGGGATCGAATTATCGTGCGAAGCAAATTACTGGATCGAAGATTAAAAGCCACCTTAGATTTAAGGCTATATATCATACAAGTAGATCACCATACTTCGTGGTGAAAACATCCGGAAACGCTGCTGTTGTCGGTGATTGTGACACCTTCGTAACATCAGCTACCCGGTATCACCTTGACATTGGTCAATCAAGACATGTACAAGTGGGAAGTGTAGTCTGTGATCTATTATGCAGCTGGAGTAGGAATTTCATGTCCGAATTTTAGTTAAAGTCATTTGTAGAAGATATTTTTGGACACGGCAAGACACGGAGGATGTTTCACAAGTCTAGCTCTGCAAAACCATGTAAGAGCAGGCAGATTCACGCAGCCAACAACGCCATGAATCATTTATTTAGCATTAGGTATCTGTGTTCCACAGCGGCTAGCGTCAGCGCGTAACCCGGGGGCAAATTGTACGCGAGATGAATCTACGCGTCGCGTATCCACTATCTAGAATGGTTGATACAACAACAATGCTTAAAACAACAAACCATCGTAAATCATTCTGCTTGTTGAATGGTCCATCGAAAGCGTAACCACTTAGTTTACATGCAAAGAAGATGTCCCTTGATTTCGAGATAGAATCTTGGATCCAGAACATCGATCCGTCCTCGAAACACATCGCACAAAAAGCAGAGGCTACCAAGCAGGAGCCTTCTCTAAAGCGCCGACGTCTCAATACTCTCACATTAGACGCGTCGCAAAGTGAGAAAAACATGGACTGTACGCGCAGTCTCAGCTCCTCAAAACACGCTCAAAGTGACGATTTCGAAACACCGCGCCCGACAAGGCGAATCAGGACACCAAGGACTGAATCTGGTACCTCATTGCCCTTTACACAATCGGGCGCCTCACAACAATCGGAATTATCTTCGCCTACCGAGCAACTACGCGCCCTTCATCTCCACAAGAACGGTGTCGTGGCGAAGCAACTGAGTGCCTTCCATGATAAACCTGCGACGTTGGAAGCTCTCCTGGACAAAATTGATCTAGTGTCTTCAGGAATTGGGATCTTGCCAACTTCCCACGTGTCACTATTTAGTCATCTCGACAGGGAGACTTACAGTGATTTCAAGTGGACGCAAAACCCAGTTCTTAGCAAGTTCCTCTTCTCGAATGACCGCGATGAGATTGGGCATACACCGCAACCCGCGACTGTTCAATGGATTCTTCAAGAGGCGGCCTTTTGCGATAGTAAAGGCTGCTCCAAGACAGACTGGAACGCCGAAGTCCACCATCGCGTCCTTGAAGCTGCGTTGAGGCCACTGCAGGGTCCGCGGAGAGATCAACTTTTAGACTTTCGACTGAGTACGACCGCTTCCATAATTAATGAGTACCATGTTACGTCAGCTTCGAAGAGAGTTGACTTTTGCATGTACATCGAACCCAAACAGGATAAAAGGACTGAAGTTGTCGAGATCATTGAGACTATCAGGGACATTTTGCCGATGGGCATATTC
This sequence comes from Fusarium sporotrichioides, assembly GCA_019054645.1. Lineage (NCBI taxonomy): Eukaryota > Fungi > Ascomycota > Sordariomycetes > Hypocreales > Nectriaceae > Fusarium > Fusarium sporotrichioides. Next base: position 253,392 of record JAHKNS010000004.1, read on the forward strand.
AACCACGCAAACTTAATGCCGCTCTCGGACAATCCGATCGCTGTCAGTATCGAGACCATGAAGACGACCGGTGAAGGCTGGGAGAACGCCAGGCTCCAGATGGAAGTTTGGATGGTAGCTCATTGGCAGTTCCTTCGACAACTCCTCGAAATGCGACAGCATGCAGCAGACAAGCTGTCTGTGTTACGATCAAGAGCTGGTGAAATGAGTTTCTGCTCAGACAAGATCTGGGATCTACCAGAATTCATACCAGGAATTATCATCCAAGGTCACGATTGGCATCTGATTGTAACGACAGCAGATGGAGAAAGGACGACATTCTGGCAGAAGAAGACGCTTGGAGACACATCGAGTTCAAAGGGAATTTATCAGATCATCTATAATCTGCAGCTATTACGACAATGGGCTCAAGAGGAGTACTGGAAGTGGCTGAAGGATCTCTTACTCGAGTGGCCTCGGTCTGATGGAGAGTTAGTATTCTAAATGATAAAGCTATGTAGCCTCAGGAATCTCCAGAATGACACGTCTGTACCGTCTTACAGGATACTGAACCCTTGTTGTTGGTGACTTGGAGAATGATATACCACTCTTTGTCCACCATACTATTCTCTCTTCACCGCTACAGCAGACTAACAGCGTAATTTTGGCCCTTGTGTACTCGGTCCATGCGCTTAGCTTACCGGTTGCAATTGGCATTGAGTACGTGGTGAATAGCCAAGCAATATTCTGGTGTTGTCAGCACTCACTGGGAAGCCCCGAGTGTGCCATATTTCTTAGTAAATGGCTGTATGCAATGTCTGCTACAGAGAGGTTGCAAACCATGAATCGTGAGTTGCACCGATGACTCCCATATGCTTCGTGACCCAAGAGGCCAAGTCATATATACCTGGCTCTTCTAATAGGTTATCTTTAGGGTCCGAGAAACATATACTCCACTGCCTTAGACGAGTATCAACTGAAGCTATAGCTTCGGTTGATTTGGAAGGTATAGATACGAGTCTTGGGCTGGTAGATGTGTTTTATATGGGGCTTGCTGTTCTGCGAGTCTGGTCAAGAGTATTTAGTAATACTTCTGCGCGGCCAATCACCGTCACTATTAGAAAGAGTCTAGCGATTTACGCTGATGCATATGAAAATCGGGAGTTAACTATATAGGGAATTCATGTTTAAAGGGAGCTTCTCGAATGAATCCAATCAGGATATGTGCTTTGCTAGCATAACCCACAATGCTATTCTGCGGTCTCCGACCCCATCTTCTACGTCCCATCTTCCCTTACCTTCAGGTTCCCAATCGCTGGATCACGCAAGTCCGCGAATATCTCGTCGTCAGGACTGATAGAAAATGCAGTTCCAATGTATGGTGTCAGCTGAGGAGCAAAAGTCCCCTGTGACAAAAGGCGTGGATGTGCCCGAAAGGGCTTTCCTCATCGCCAAACTCGAGTTGTCGGACCGGGACCGCTTTCGGAATCATCTCTTGAATTTGTCTGTAGACGATTTCTTGATCCCTGGCATAATCAACGAGCGAATAATCCAGATATTATAGACCTCGTGTTGATCGATGCGGGGTTCGGCCACTTCCACTATCGTCTGACAAGTATGCATCCAACACAGAAAAAGGCTGCTGGTACTGGTTAATTCCCATGCAGGACTCACTGTTGCCTGTATACCGAACCTTATCCGGGTGTATATACTGTATAAGAAGCTATGCCTCCTCCTCCTCCAAAGTTTCCCTTTTTTGATAACCTTCTCAAGTCATTGCCATGGCTTCTTTAGTCAGACTTCCAGTGGAAACTCTTCATAGGGTCTGCCATTTTCTTACCCTTCTCAGCACTGAGTCCCTTCGGAACCTGTGCCTTGCTGACAAAACCTTTAACCAAATATGTTCTCCCTGGTTAATTTACCGATGGGGTAATAGCCAAGAGTGTGCCGAACCAGCCATGGAACGATTTGTGCTACACCTCTTCAGACATCCTGAGCTTCGGAAGAAAGTCAAAAGTCTCAGCATCGGCCATGCGTTAAAGGTTGACGAGTCCGATGTATGGCATGTCAACTTAGATAGTGAGACACTCTTCGCTCTGGCCCAGGCAGCGGCATCAGACGTTGAATTGAAGCCTGAGTACCTAATTCAATTGTGCTCTGATATCGAACGCGGCTACTCGGATGCCCTCAATGTTCTACTTCTGGCTTGGTGTACCGGAGTGACTCATCTCAGCATTTCGATCCCACCATTCGAGTTACTAGATCACGAACACAGCCATGCCTTGACATTTACAAAGCAAGCCATCCTTCGACTCCTACCAGACGAAGAGCCTGCAGAAGACCTACCACTTGGGGAAGTCCGGCACTTGGAGTTACATCAAGCCTACAAGGACCGCCATCTTTTCTTTGAAATATCATTTGTCTTCTTCCACTTACCAAAGGTCAAGTCGCTAGTGACATCTGGTCTTTGCGATTCTCTTCCGTACCATATGGCTTCTCAGAGACCAAACTGCGATGGGTCAATTCGTTCCTTTAGCTTCGAGTATGCCTCTCGTTACGCATTTTCCCTGCCAGATGCATCCTCAAATATAGAGGAACTCCAATTTCCAAATTATCAGCTGACGAGACGCGGGTTGTCCAAGCTGCTTCTTAGCATTCGCAACTTGAAGAAGTTGGCGATTCATCCTTCTATGGATTTCGAAGAAGTAACATTGGACCGCTATTCCATTGCTCAAGATCTCAAAATATGTCAAGATTCAATAGAGGAGATTGATCTACGAACTGAGCCTCGTGGACTCTTACTAGATCCTGACTCGCACAGACTAGATCATGCTTTACTCTATGACCAGATGGGTTGGACGAACAAAGACCAATATGAAAACTTTGTTAACATCCGGCGGCTCAGCTGTCCTATGACAGATATCTTGGAAGTTGTTCACCATAAAAGCTTCATAGTCGATGTTGCTCCAGGCAATTTACCTGAGTCTATCGAGTATTTGAAACCGCATTGTTACGATCTGGTAACAAATTGGGACAGCAAAGATCTGCGTTTGGAGTCTTACATCGAGAGTCTTATTAGAATACTAAAAGAAACTGGCTCAGGTCATCGTCTTTGCAATCTGAAAGTTCTAGATCTTTCTGACGCATTCTTAGATGATGCAGAGAGAGTTGACATTAGTAGGCTCAAGGGCCTGGCAGCTGATCGGGGTGTTAGACTGTTATTAAACTAACTATATCTCGGATCCCACATTATGCACTTTTGTATACATTGCAATCAAATATTCAGACATCTCTGTCTTGGCTTCCCATTCCTGCTCCCTTAAGTATTTTGCATTTTCTGCCTTCGTTAAAGCCCTGTTCTTTGATGATCGGACACGCCTTAGCATCGGAAATGCATTCCTGATAGTCGACAAGCGAACTTTTTCACGTTTCAGTCCCTTATATTCCTTTAAACACGCCAGAAGATGCAGTCTCTCCTTAGATAACGTAGAAGCCCAAATGATCGACTCAGTCCCTCCTAGTCGTAGAAGTGCTATGGCCTCATCCAAAAGTTGAAGGCTACAGCTTGGGTTGTAATTTTTGTATAGTTTCAAGGCTAACAGTTTGGTTGTATAGACAAAGACGTCAACTGCCAGGGTGTCACTCAACCCACCATAAACCCATAGCCTTCTCATCACGTCCCCTCTCACTTTATTTGCGAAATCTTCCAGTGACCCGGAGGGTCTTCCTGGGTCAATTGGCTTGGCCATGTACTGGCTGAAGTTGCCAAGTTCGTAGCTCGACTTCGCTACGAGCATTTCTATCTGGCCAGAGACGTGGCAAAGTTTCTGCGGCGTGTCCAGACCACCGAAGCTTCTGATGTGAGTATCAATATCCGTGTAAATGGATTCCTCATCTGTTTCGAATTCGATGGTTTGTCCGCAGACTCTTGTATAGTGCGACCACATCTTCACAACCATTGTGTGACTGGATCCTAGAATGTTTTCGAATGTCTTGATAGTTATACGGTACGCGAGTTGCAAAGCGGATTTAAACCTCCGGGGCGAAGACCGGAAAATGAATAGGAGGGAAAAGATGACTTGGTATGCAGGGTGTCCTTTGCCAAACTGGACAGCTAGTTGGCGTGACAAGAGGAACAAGAAATACGGAGCCAGTGGGTGAACCGAGATGGGAGACTGCGATTCTGGTGTTCTAAAGTGAGGCAAAGGCAGTCGTATCTTCAAGAGGTTGAGACATATCCTCCATATATAAACCAATTGAAGCATGAAACATTCGCCACTCAATGTATGTTTGAGACCTTCAGTCCGCTGGAAAAGAAGCTCAAGAGACCCTTTAACATGGGATTGAACACCAGTCCCTGACAGATCTTCAATGGCTTTACACAAAGCCTCCAAAGACTGCCATTGATACGGCAAGGTCAATCCGATAGGTGAATCAAAGAACGTAAAGTTGTCCGGAGTCCAGTTCCATTGAGCATGCCCGAATGAGCCTCTGATAAGATTGTCGGTAGCGATTTTGATTCTCCACAGCTGTCTCTCATCCTCGCCGTACCACCGAACTCTGGGGGGACGAGGACACCAGAGTATTCGAATCTCAAAAGGCAACTGGACTGGCTTTTCTGGTAGGGCTTGTGCTACTCTCCTTCGGTCGTTTCCGGGGGTGTCGTTTGGTATATCATTCTTCTTGAATCCCCATTTGTCAAATCTGCCCCGATACTGCTTCTGTCTTCGGATTATTAGTTACGAGGCTTCTAGTCACTTAAGGACGGAACGTGCAATTAATGGGTCACTTACGTCGCCTCGAAGTTGTGTATAGCAGCCATGCCCTCCAACAACAACTGGAGGGTCTGCTTCTCTGTCATGTACACGCGCTCTATAGTGTCTTTGTGCGCGTCCCATTCTGATTGAGGAATTCTTGAACTTGGTTTCATTTTGTCGTCTATGAGGTTGGTTACGTACAGAGAGATGATGGTGGAAGGATGTGCGGCACATGTCAGCGAGAGCCTGATAACTCCCAACGAGCCCAATTTGTCATGGCCAATCAGCACAGATCGGCATAATTATGAGTCCGAATGGGATAGTGGTAACACGACCTTGATTCAATCAATGATGATTGGGTTGATGCTAAATGCCCTTTCATCATTGACGAATAAGATGTTTCCACTGTCTAGGTATGTCCGTACAAACGTTTGAGGTCTACTTTCGCTGTTTGGCTATGGATATAAAATACTCTAAATCTAATGGGATTCATTCTTTAACTTCGACTTCTATACATCACATCTTCAGTCAATATTCTTCCATCCCTGACTACTGCATCATGTCTCTTGGTCAACAATCTCGTCTTATGGTATGCTTGCTTATAGTATTGTATCTCTGATCCTCCTGCTAATCTAGGAGTTAGACAATGGCTCAGTCCGCCTTGTCAGCAGCTATTTTTCTCCTTGCAATCCTTGCTTTCTTGGTCGTTGATATTTATCACCGCACCCGTCGGGCTTGTTCCGCTGTTGGCGACGAGACGCGCTTCCGAAACTATTTTGTTCAATTGTTTTCTCGCAGTCAGCCCTACCAAGGTCTGTCGAACAAGGTTAATGTCAGACAAGACTACTACTACACTTGGCATGTCACCCGAATGGTTCGAGTTCACATGGAGGACGCTACAATGGTTGCCATGTATATTCTTGCTTTCCTGTCCTTTTGCATGTTTCTAGGTATCTGGGTCGCTCAACACTGGATGGCCAAATGGCTCTTTGGTTGATGTAAACGGCATACAGAATCAGCCGGTGGAAAGTTCCTACCTATACTGATAATTAGGATATATGACAGCGAGGAAATTTGGATGATGCGAGGAAGTGAATATTTTGGCTCTGAATGACAGGTTTAAACGAGGCCTACTGTTTGGTGGAATTATTAAATACACTCCTTACAAATTATGATCTGTCCATCCAGTAATCTTCAGAAGTGATCAGTTCATGTAAGATTCCAATAAATGAGGTTGTCGAGATGGGCAAAAATGATGGGAGTAGTTTCCGTATATTCAAATCAGACTTGGATGGATATTTTTAAATAAGCTAGTTAGTCCAAACCCTTTGGTTTATTTTACCTTAAGATGACTCGTGAGGACTCCTGTGGCGGTCTGTTCAGTAGCGCGCCACGAGTGGGAATTCTCGTCTATTATCTCCACGCGATTGGTTTAAGACTTAGTCTAGATGCTGAGGAGCCTGAAGGAAATTCAATAAGCCCAACTATTGCATCAATAGTGTCAAAACCTGTCAGCTCATCAGTCAAAATGTCCAGGCGATGCTTCAGCTGATGCTATTTAATATCATCTTGTGCTGTTATGTCTCTACTGTTGGCTTCTCCCATCAACTCTCGTTCGAACTAGAATTCTTTGAGTTTGCAAAGATGAAGTTCTCCAATATTCTCGCCTTGGGCATAATTGTCGCAGGTGTCGATGCGGCATATCCGAACCCCGGCAATGGTCCCCCGGATGCTTGCTATACTGGTATGTTACCTTGGACTTGTACTGATGAAGTTCGCTAATGAAACGCTCTTGTATAGCTATTGCAAAGCCCAACGATAAGCAGCGCTCCATGGACTGCAAATCATTTCTTCTTACAACAACGACTCCTAAGAAGTCGTAAGATACCTCAATTCGGATTTTTGCTGCCAACACTGACAATCCTTGTACAGTACTATTTACAGGACGACTACAATCACCAGAAAGACCCCGACCGTTACCAAGTCAATCACCGCCACCAGCACCTCTTCTGCTACCGTTACCAGTACCAACTCCGTCATACAGACTGTAACGGACAACGTCGTCGTCACGCGGACTCTAGAACAAACCAAGGTCGTGACAGAGCAGGCCACAACGACAGTTACAACCCAGGCTGCCGATCCTAATCCGTCTGTAAAGCATAAACGCTCTGTACCTCGCATCCCAGAATATCTCGATAACCTATGCATCAACTCTGCTCAGTACTCTTCAGCTTGCTCCCGCATTGGTATCACCGCTAAGACAGTCACCGCCCCTCGAGTTACTATCGTATCCAAGATCGTGCGCGTCAAGATCCCGCGCGCCACCACCGTCCGGAAGACTGTCAGTACCACATGGGTCACCCAGACGGTAAAGACCACGGTCGTCGTCAAGACTTACAGTACCGAAGAAATCACTAAGACAATCGATGTTGTCACTGAGGATGTCACTGTTGCTACAAAGACCGTCACCAAGACCACTACGAAGACTGAAACATCCCAGCCGATTGAGACAGTCAAATTGATCGCCGTCGGTAGCAATGATCCTGCACTGTTAGGCGGGGTGGGCTATTCATCCCTCGAGTCTAGCCAAGGCAGCAGCAACATGTTTAACGTGGACTTCACTTTTGATGCTACGAATCAGCAATACACTACACACAAAGTTACTGGCGAAGTAAAAGCACTTAATGGGCCAGGCAATGCTGCTGGCCTGTCTGCTTCGTACAATTACTCTCCTGGGAGTGGTAACCCCTATGGCGCTGTCATGATACAAGGTAAAGGTGCCCCGGCGCTGGTTTGTAAGGTCTTAGATGGAACGGGATTTCGATATCTTCAGTGCAACTTTGACAACAAGATTGGCGACTTTTGGACATGCAATGGGCGTTTGGTGTTGGTCTATCCAGGTTATGGTTATTCAAGATGCTATATGAGTGGCCAGGTATATACAGGCTATAAGATTCCTTATATTCAGGTAGTGTCTGTAAAGGGTGTTAGTCAGTCCAGATCTCATTGTAGCAGTCTCTAGTCTCATTAATATTGAAACCCATCATTCAACTAAGAGACACTACAAGGTGGCGGACCAGGTCGCTTACTCAGATATTGACTGTACTCTAAAGGCGGTGCTGGTATGATGAAAAGAAATTCCAAGGGGGTTTTCAGAATACAAACTCCGAGAACCATATACTAATTTGATGTTTGCTGCATGATGACTGCCTAGATTTGAACCGTGTTTTGGTTAGCTCGCTGCTGATCATTCGCTTGCGCAACGTCGCCACAATTGTCAACCCACCCGGTAAATGACTCTTCGGTCGGGAAAATGAGGCTGAGTTGAATCCTTCGCTCCACATTCCACGATTACTTATTTAATGCTGACAGCGCCCGTGTCCGATTGCTTACGGTTTCTTTAAAAGCATACCATATCAACCACAGAAGATGCCCAAAAACAGGCCTTCGCAGGAAAAACGAAACAAAGCGAAATACGCAGAAGCGGTCACATCGCGGAGAGAAAGGGAACTGCACGAGCACGAGACTGCCAAAGCGGTAGCAGACAATGACGAACTCGATTTTCGAGCCAAGATTGATCAATTGGCCAAGTTTCGAAGATGGTTCTCTGGCGACACGCCAATTCTTAATCAATTCCTAGAAGGAACCTTGACTGTTGCTGAGGCAGTAGATATTATCGCCAAGCCAATAGATGAAGCATACTCAACTGCTGATTTCGGACATCAGTATCTCGAGCAAGAGAGATGCGCTCGTACACAACGTGGTTTTCACAGTCCTGAGAAAGCTCTTGAGCTATGGGGGCCTGAAGAGGATTACCCAGAGCCTGAAGAGAAACTAGATCCTTCAAAATCCACTGAAGCTCAGCTATGGCAACTATGGTTTTCGATCCTACATGCGGCGAAGCGGATTCCCTTTGCAGATGAAGCGCAACAGGAGAAACTAGTTGATCTCGTCAAAGCCTTCAAAGCGCGTCCCAATCCGCCACTACCCGAACCAATGACAATCCCCTTGAAAAGAAGTTGGATCTGGCAGTCTGATAAACTGTGGACGGATCTATCTGTCCTTGGTATCTCTGTATCAGAGACTTTTAACGACGTGTGTGGTTGCGGAGCAGGTTGGTTGTGGCCAGAACAGCGAGCGTGCGAAAACCTTTTCGCTTTCATGGCTCGACTCACGTCTAACGGCATCGACCTCTCCAGGATTGGAGTCTCATGTGTCGATGCGCTGGAGCGAACTCCCTCTCCAGGATACAGACCATTTCCCGCGCCGCCTATCAGTGAGATATTGAGTTATGACGTGACCTGTGCGGCGCTTTGGACTATCATGGCTGGCAGGGAAGTTTACAGCGGATATCTGAATACTCGTGACGAACGGGATATACAAGTGGTGGACAGGATTATCGGGCTAAGGGACAACGAATTGCCTTGGAACAGGTCTTTGAAGAAATACAAGGGACGAGCACGCTGGGAAACTGCGAGGAAGGAATTTGCACGACGAAGATTTGAAGAGGAATCAAGGAACAATGATCTATCAAGCGAGGTTCGCGAGTTGGCTGCGAAAGCTGCACAGGCTATGGTACCATTAATTTGGCTTCATGGACAGAAGGCCAATCAATAGAAAATAGTTCGTGAGAACAAGAAATTGTTACTTATTCGTCCCTTTCGATTGAATTGTGATTCCATCCGAAGGTGAGTACCATCAAAATACCACTGGGTAACTGTTCAGGTCCACTCATCTTATCTTATCGACATGGTATGAAAAGCAAAGACGAGCGACAGTGGCTTGCGTATGGAACCAGCCTTGAGCACACCGACATATCAATTGGCTCGTAATATGAGGCCCCTTACGCTTTGATGCTGCGCATATCGTCATATTTGCTGGCCATGGGAATGCAACATTCCTATTCGCATTCTTTTCAGGTAGCTGAAGCTACTTTTCCCAACGAGGAGATATTGTCTCAAACTCGTGTCCTGCAGCACGGGCGCTCCGACGCTTATGGAGTCAAATTATAGACCATGTCAGATATCACTTTGTATTGCCATCCGTGCACAATTCAAACTCTGATAGTAGGCGGCTAACCATCAGGTCGGAGACGGGATCTGCAAGGATGTACCCACAACTAATCACGGCTTGCATATCTAAGGCCGGCCAAGAGCTATTCAGCTCGCCTTATCCCTGGTATCGCCATGATGGTATTCCTCAAATGGAAAAGAGCAACTGCAGGGAGTAATAGTCTGGAGGTTGTCTCAGTTGTGACGTCGCATCGATAAGATGGGAGAAGGTTCTTGGATGGTAAGTATATCATTAAAGTACTTCTCGTCACTTTAATCCCTCAATCTATTCATCTTTTATCAATTCATTTTTACAATGGTCTACCAAGCACTCACAAGGCATCCCAACGGCAAACGCCTCCTCGCCCTTGACGGAGGCGGCGTCCGAGGAATAATGGGTCTCGTTATCCTCAAAGAGCTCATGCATCGTGTGCAAAAGCGCAAAGGCCTTGCTGAGATTCCCCGCCCAGCTGACTACTTCGAACTTGCGGGCGGCACAAGCACCGGTGGAATCATGGGCATCATGCTCTTTCGACTACGCATGAGCGTAGATGATACCATCTCAGAGTATGACAGGATTGCCAAGAGCATCTTCAGTCCCAAGCTCTGGGGTTGGGACATCAGCCGGCTGTGGGGTTCGAAAGTCCTCAACAACAGCAAGGCCTTGGTTCAGGACAGTCGTTTCGATGCAACCTCTATGAGCAAGGCCATCGATGAGGTCGTGGAAAAGTATGGTCTTGATGAGAACGACAAAAAGCTTAAAGGAAATGCGCCTCTTCTACACGAGGGTGGTGCACGGATGTGAGTGCCGACCTGAATAAAAGTTGCTCTCTGGATATTTCTGACATCATCAGGTTCTGCTGCACCACTGCTCAAAACAGAGCCGAGTCTATGCTGATGCGATCTTACAAGGATAGCACGATCTATACCAAATCAAAGGTCAACGACGCTCTTCTGAAGCACGGCGACAAGCTCACTATCAGCATTGCCGCTCGTGCTACATCCGCCGCGCCGACATTCTTCCCCGAAGTCAAATTCCCAGAAGACAAGCCCGACCTTGTATTCTGGGATGGCGGTCTCTTGAACAACAACCCGATTGACCAGCTCTGGTACACACGCTTCGAGCTTGTTGAACCTTCAGACCCTGCCCCTTCGGTCTCATGTGTTATCAGCTTGGGTACCGGCTATGTAAGTCCAGGAAAGGCTAAACCGTCATGGATCAAAGTCGTGGGCGTTGCATCAAAGGTGATGGACTTTGCGACCAACACCAATGCCAAGGGAAAGGACTTTTCGCGACACATGAAGCATTTAAACGCGAGAGAAGAGCACAAGGATACGAAGTACATCCGTTTCAACCCGTATCTGAAAGACGAGATTGGTTTGGATGACTACACAAGGATGGAGGAATTGAAGGAACTTGCTAGGAAGACTATGGCCGATCCAAATGAGACGAACCAGTACTGGATCGAGCAGGCCGTCGATGCTATTTGCGATACTAAGTAGCGGTACTCTTTAATCCATAGTACATCTCTTAATGCATAGAAGAGAATGTCACTAGAAATACAAGCCAAAGAGGCGAACATAATAACTGGCTATCTTAAGTGGATTATCAATGTGACGCTCAAGACATCCTGAAATACCCATGCAAGAATTGGGGTCACATTCTCTGATGTGGTATACTGTGGAGTCCGACAAGAAGATGTTTCCGAATACCGTAGCAATCCTCATTGTCATCATCGAGTTGCTAGGCCTCCCAGCCATCGTATGACGTATCCCTTCGTTGTTATCGAGATGTTAGGGCCTGGTAGGACCGGCAGTACCATTAGTTCAGTAAATTGTTTCTTAAACGGCCATCAATTCTCAATAGGAAGGTGGAGTAGGAAATAATATGGGATAACATGTTGGCCTAGGCTACTAGGGGGGATTGACAACGCGAAGCTCAGGCCTCCTAGCGTACCTAACCAATGGTTTCGTATAGAGATTCCCCTGCCTGCCGCTTGAACCGGGTCTGAAAACCATGTAACATATTGTTTCTACTATATCCGTAATGTCATAAGTTAATTGCCAGGTTCTGATCCTGTCGGCAGCGGAGGATGATCTTCCGTCTTCTGGATTTATCCGTAATTGTACAGACTAGCTATGTCTGACCGACCTGCGGGGTAATACGACTATAATAACCTAGGCCTACTCGAAATGAAACAAACGAAAATTAAAGTACCACTTTATTTATCCGTATGTAACGCTATTGACTGTTGGTCAATAAACGACAATAAACGACATATACTTGGAACAAATGCTCAACCTGCCAATTTGAACCGAAGCGGGGTCTTTTTGCGGATGTTCTGGCTCCGGATCTCGCGGTATTTAATATCGGTACTTGGAACTCGCCTCACTTGAAGCTATAGCGATCGATGGCAGCGATGGAGTATAAAACTCGTGTCAGTCACGCTCGAAGAAAACAACGACAACCACAGACTCCACCATCAAACAACACGAAGCAGAGTATCCACCATGCTTGACTTTCTGTCCCCGCGCAAGCTGTTCACTCAGCTCACCCTGGGTGCCGGCCTGGTTGCGGCTCAACTCCAGACTATCAACAACTTTGGACCAACTTACGACACTCGCCTTATCATGCAGGCCTATGTCCCGAGCAACCTCCCCGCTAACCCAGCAGTGGTGCTTGCCGTAAGTGACGACAAACTTTACACTGACCATAGTATCAAACCCGAGCTGACATGATATTCAGTTGCACCCTTGTGGTGGCAGTGGACAGGGCTATTTCCAGCAGACTAGTAAATACAGATCTCTGGCCGACTCTCGCAAGGTTATCCTGATCTATCCCTCTTCGCAAAAGGACTCTAACTGTTGGGATGTCGCCAGCACAAAGACTCTCAAACACGGTGGCCAGGGTGACAGCCAGGTCCTTGTCAGCATGATTGATTATGCTATCAATACGTGGAAGGCCGACCGCAACAAGATCTTTGTCACTGGCAGCAGCTCCGGATGCATGATGACCAATGTTCTTGCCGCGACATACCCTGACCGAATCGCTGCTGCAACATGCTACTCGGGCGTTGCCGCCGGATGTATGGCCGGATCGCCTGGATCCAGTCCCATCAGCTCTGATCGTAAATGCTCGGACGGAAAGATCGTCAAGTCGGGACAGGAGTGGGCCAACCAGGTCAAGGCTATGTACCCTGGCTACAACGGTGCTTACCCCCGATTCAAGACCTGGCACGGTACCGTCGACTACCTAGTCACCATCCAGAACCTCCAGGAGCAGATCAAGGAGTGGTCTACGCTTCATGGCGTTTCTCTTACCAGCAGCCAGCAGTCTACTCCCCAGCCTAACTACACTACCATGATCTACGGAGACGGGACAAAGTTTGTCGCTGTATCTGCCGCTGGAGTTGGACATACCGTTCCTGTCCATGAAGACGACGACTTTGCGTGGTTCCGCCTTACTTGATTCTGTGGTTGTAACCAGAAGTTTGGCAAAAGGGGATATGTTTAGGATGTATGAGTTCCAATGACCTGAGGATTGATGATATGAGAATGATACTTGAGACGGATAGGATTAGTGCTGATTACCAGACAATGTAACTTTCTTTCAATTCTGGCATCCGACTGTATACCAATTAGATCCCAGAATCGTCCTGGAAAACATGAGCGTTCCAATGGTTGCTACTATTTCCATACCAATCATTCCATCGCGCGCAAACTCTCTCCACTTCCTTCATCCTATCATTATTCATCATCCACTTCAGCCTGTTCTGCTGTTCAAGAATCTGGATAGCCAGACCACTTGACGCGTGCCACGCGATGTGACAATGGAACAACCATGATCCTGGGTTGTCTGCCTTGAACGTGACAACAAGATAGCCTCCTGCTGGAATGAGCGCTACATCGCGACGTGGCGGGTTGTCCCATTTGAGCTTAACCTTTCCTGTGTCGAGATCGGTGAAGTTGGTTCCTTGGGCAAGAAGCGCAAAATCGTGGCCGTGGAGATGAAGCTGGAATCTGTTCAGTAGTGGTTCTTGAATATTATCAGGTGTACTTACTGGATGAGCCACTGGGGCAAAGACTCTGTCGGGTTTGTTAACAATCGGGGCTGGGGGTGCAGTGATGGCGATGTAGACCCATTCATCTTTTTTGGAGTCTGGAACAACAAGATCAACAGCATAGTTGGGATCCCAAGTATCATTGTTAAGATTGAGAATAGTCGGGTTGGAAAAGTTAAGCCACAATGGGTTCTCGCCAAACGCCCACCACTGAAAACCGTCGCCCTTTTCGGGTCTGTCTTTGTATTTCTTCAGACCAATGTCGAACTGAGCCTTTTCGTCTATTTCGTGTTAGACGAGCCAATCTGTTATCTAGTAGTAGCCGGAAGTACTCACAATCCAGCTCGACAGGCTTGACCTTCCAAGGAAAGATTGGCTTAAGCATGGTGTAGTTCTCGTCGCGACATGCTGTGCTGTAATCTGTACGGAATGTCGTAGGGACCAATGTGCTGGAAGCGTTGTACCGAAGAATACCTTGTCGCTCGTCGGGCTCGTTACCAGGCTCGAAACCTTTGCATCCGGCTGCACCTACTGTACGGATCCAATAGTTTCCATCAGGCGAAGCAGGAAGTACGCTAGTATTGGTTGGAGTTGCATCAAGGACAATATGGTAACGTTGGCCTATTTCTAATCAGTGCCAGTAATTATTGAACTACAATCGGGTCACTTACCAATTCCGATGACAATGTGGTCTACTTCGTATGGGTGGATAGGGACAAAGTCCGAGGACATGACGGTGAAGTTGTGGTTATCAATGCTGAAGATCCAGGTTGTGTCCACGGAGGTATTTATAACGCGAAGAATGTACTTTTTGCCCTGGGAGTTGTTAGACTTCGTCTTGAGATACGTTGTGGGTTCTCACCTTGTCGACAGTCATGTTGAATCGTTCACGTGGGAAGCTGCCCGCAAAATTGCCTGTAACAACGTTAGTCGTCCCAAATTTTAGATGGCAGTACATGATACATACCAACGCCGTTGATAAGAACGCCATTCATCATAGGTCTAGTGGGACTATTCGGCACAAGTTCCCTCTGCCAACTCTGAAACGCACTCCGATGACTCCAATCTGTGATGAGAATCGGGTCCCTGCCCTCATCCCAGGCTGCACTCGAAGGTCCATAAATGGTAATTGGGCCAGCCAATCCATCCGCATACTGCAGAGAGTAGTGGCTATGATACCATGACGTTCCATACTGTACGGCACGGAAGGTATATGTGTAGCTATCACCAGGGGCAATGGGACATTGGGTTACGCCATTGACACCGTCCATTTCGAAAGACTCTAGTTGGCGAAGACCATGCCAGTGAATAGTTGTGCCGTTGTAATCAAGATGGTTGTGAACTGTTACCTTGATGATGTCGCCCCAGCATGCTTGGATCCAAGGGCCCGGGTATTGCTTGTTGAAGACTTTACCGTAGGGATTATTGACACCATCGCCATTGATATCTTGGTTGGTCACGTTGAGAGTGTACTAATATGGTCAGTCAGGTATAGCTGACATAGAGGAGACAGATCACTTACCTCCCTCACAACACCCTCGGGCCAGAAGTTCTCATAGTCAGTGTGTATATCAAATACCTGTCCATATGGGCCCTTGAGCCAGCAAGAACGATCGTCTGCTGATGTACACTTCTCCCAGCCTCTGAGCTCCGGGTACTTGCAGTGGAATTCGACACCATCCTTGTCGGGGCCATTGGGAGCGGGAAAATGGGGGTATGGATTCTTGCCGACAGGCGAATTGTGAGTGAAGGACAACACGTCTTGGCGAGGGCCTTCGTCTGGGAGACTTGGGGAGTGGAAGAAAGCAACGAAGGAAATCACAAACGTCTTACAGGCGTCGGCGATCCACATCCTTGCGATATGAAGAGACCAAGGTTTCACAAAAGTGATGAAGCTTAAGATACAATTGGGATTAAATATTAAAACAAGGCTTGAACTTGGTTTGAGAAATGCAAGCCTGGATCAACGAACGAATATGGGAACATATTTCTTTATCAATCCATTCTTTCCATCTTACCTTTATTCTCTCATTGCCGTCCAGCTATATAGGTGACACGCCACATTCAGCCCTTGTCCAACAGTTCATCTAATCAGGCAAATCAAAAATCCCAATCACATATTATCATGAACTATCGGATTTTACAACCCACTAGATTGTCCTGAAATCAGCCTACAAGGTCCACGAGCTGCATGCAGATAAGTGGCAGCGTATGAGAACTCATGATCTCAGCGCGGGGTTTACGCCACGTATTCTTAGTTTCGAGCTGAAATTCCTTAGCTCAAGGTTTCAGGTTAGCGTGTGAGGAAGCCAGTCGTCCAGCCGTTGTCCGTTATGACGATACCTAGTTTGTGGTCTTTCAAAAGACCCAAAGTTGGAAGCTTGTATTTGGACTATCCGACGTGCCGTGCCGCGCCGCTTCAGGCTTTTCGGGGCTGGAGCTTGCATTCTTGACCGGCTCTCAGCCAGCCATGATATCAGCCCCTGGATCGAAAGCAGCCAATCAGTCATGATATCTAAGATCACGTGACGATGCAAAGTCAAACCGTGAAAGAGAAATGAGGAAACAAGGATGTCAGGACCCATCGCAGGCAGATAATAATAGCGTTATTGTTCTGAGTATCCCATAAGTGATAGGTTTAATTGTCGGGTCCTATTACCAGACCACGATCAACAGACAGGAAGAACACCACTGGCGTGTGGCGATAATCTTTTCACCTTATGCTGCAATCATCTCGGTTCCGAATGTGATACTGGGCGTATGCTCTCCTTCTATTGATAAGCTAGTGATGTCAGTTGAGAAGAATAAAATTTATATTTAATCGATACTCCAAGAACTAGCCTCATACAGATATTGTGTCACTCTCATTCTCATGATCATAGTCGTTGCTTCTTCGTCAATAAATATTCGTCATCGTCACTCTAGGGTACGTTACAACAAGCCTGTCAACATGAGGCCCACCACGCCTTCAAACAAGACAACCCCAGCCAAGTCTCATTCCCACTTTCATCTCTACCTAATTCCTCCATCCTTATCCTTATCGATAGTCTACTATCATCGATTAGCCAATCCTTTCCCGGCAGAAGACGGCTTCTCCCATATCCGGACACACCATCGTCTCAACCTCCACATATTATGCTTATTTCCTCCTCAACGATGTAACGCAATCTCATACTTTCGATCTTGGCATGTTTCCATCTGCAACTCAACTGAAACAAGTTCATCCCTCTACACTATTTTTCATCCACCATAATAATGTCTCTAAGCTTTCGGACTTTTTTCTCTTTCGTTTCCTTTCATCCTCAACTCAATCTTTTGTTATCGCCCTGGTGGCGTGATTTTGTTTCTTTGCGTGTTATTTCTCTTCTTATTGCCCTGGCGGCTACCCACGTTTAAACATACATTTTTTTGTTTTATCTTGTCCTTTTGTGTTTCCATCGATTCATAACTAATAATATGTCGCGCGCTTCGTGTCCCGTTTCTGGCTCCATTGGGGCTTCATGTCCAGCGTCTAGATCCTCGCGAGGCGGCAGTCGCAGTCAAAGTCAAAGACGAGGATGTGCTTTTTCAGGCGCAAGTCAACCCGGTGACATTCATGCTGCCTTCGACGTATGTTTTGTATCCACCCTATCCAACTCTCAACCACCACTAACTAATCATCAAGATTCCTCGAGGCGTCGATGCAGACGATTGGCTTCGAACAAGGTCCCTCCCACCAACTTCCTCGTTGATATTCAACAACTAACACAGCCCAGAGAGCGAAAGTCCATCAATGAGCTCCTATACAAGTCTTTCCCATCCCGCGAGACCCTCGACAGCGCAAAAACCCAACCGGAACTCGACGCCCTAAACGCAAGCGATCACTCCATTCTCGCCACAGCCCTCGGCGCCCCAGGTCGTCAAGTTCTTCGTCGTGCCGAAGAAATTGGGCCCTTAACAGGCTGGCGCGACGGGTATTTGAGCGTTGAACACGGGTTTTGCCCACCCGACTACGAAGAGCCTATCGCCGCACTCGCCAGATCTCCCGGACGTATCTGGTCTGATCTATGTGAGCGCATGCCAGGATGCTGTGCACGAGGTCGCGTCAGAGAGGCTGTTGCAAAACTACCTCTTGTAGAAGGCACAGAGGACAACATTCCCGACCAAGCTCTTTGGGGAGCTGTTGTTGCTCTGGGTATGCTGTGCTCTATCTACCGATTTGAGGACAAACACGATGGTAGGGATGGTGTCGCTGTCACCTCTGAGACATCAACCAGACCGACCTGTGAGATGGGCGACGAGTTATGTGAGGAACTCGAAGGTATCCCAATGTGTATTGCACTTCCCTACTACCAGATCTCGCGACGCATGGGACGAACCTTGCCTCATCTATCATTCCCCGACCAAGCATCCTACAACCTCAAGATCCGCGATACGAAATCGACATATCCGTATCTAGCACGCTTTGAGAACACAGATCTTCGATGGCCAATGTTCGGCGAACGCGCAGAAGTTGCCTTTCTCAAAGGCTGTGCCGATACATCTGGTGAGTTTATTGATCTTCCTTTCCTTACGCCACAGCTGACCATCTATCCTAGCTTCGTTTCAGCACGGCCCTGATGCCATCGCTGCTTGCCAAGAGCATGTCATGACTGGTAATGTTGAAGGCCTTTTGCACGAGATGATCCGTCTAAAGGAGATTCTCGAACGAATGCCCAACGCCTTCCACAGCATCTCGCCAAACCCCAACGCTGGCGACAATTATGTTTCTGCCGACAAATGGGTTCGTTGGGGTTTGTTCTCTGCGCCTCTATCGAAGCGTTGTCCAGCTGCTTCAGGTTTGCAATTTCCACCCTATCTTATGATGGATGCATTCCTCGGGCGAAAGACGTTAGTACTACCCAACCCTAGATATCTTTGTTGATGCTGATGGATAATAGACACTCCTCCTTCCTCGGCGCAGAAGCCCTCCATCTCCGCGCTTGGCTCCCTTCAAACCACCGTGCCTTCATCGCCGCTATTCAATACCACTACTCCATCCCTCAATTCGTCCAGCAGTCCAACGACCCACGTCTCAAAGGTGTCCTAGAAGGCATCGTGGAAGCATACACTGGTGAACGTGGCTTCATGGGCGTACACAGATACAAGGTCTTTGGCATTCTCGAGGTCGCTGCAAAGACAGGCCGGACGGCAACCAACGGGCTTTCTGGAGCTGCAGACGCCAACAGACCATGGGAAGAGACACACCGACAATTCTCCGACGCCATGAAAGAACGTTTAGAGCCGTTTCGAGGCAAGCTTGACTTAGAGCCGCATTCAATGAGAGGTACCTTTGAAGAGTGCAGGTACATGGGCCGAGTGGCTGGTGTGAGCTCGGTTGACAAGGATACCAAGAGGGGGACTGCCATGGTTACCATCGACATTCGAGATACGGGTATCACCTTCTCACCCGGTGACAGGATGGCAGTCATGCCGCTCAATTCCTGGGAGGAAGTTGCAAAGATGGTCGCAGCTTTGGGCCTCGACCACCACCTCCGAGCCTCTGTATACACTACTGGGACATGGTCGCGCTTTGCCCAGCATCTATCTACCATTACCCGAACCCCCAACCGTCTCAATGTCCTTGACGTCCTTCGCCGAGGTCATCTAGCACCCATCACGAAGGATCTCGCTGTCAAAGTCCACGAACTCCTTCACGCTTCCTCAAGCACCGTCTTGCAAGTCCTTGCTACAGACGAGTGGCCCGTTCGTGGCTCGCTAGGCGACCTTCTACAGAGAGCTATTGTCGACACGCCAAGTCACATATGGGACAAGGCATTCAGCCTCGACGATCTGGACTGGCTGACTGATCTTGTGGCGCTGGAGGTTCCAAGAACATACTCCATCTCGAGCTACAGCAATGAGCTTCTGCCTAGCACAGTTGACCTTACAATCTCTCGCTCAGAGTATGATCTTTGTTCCATGTTTGATCAAGGGGAGAGTGTTGTTAGGGCTGGTGTATCGAGTGGTTTCTTCAATCCTGATCCTTCAGCAGGTGTTGAGAGCGCCATTCTAGCAGATGATGTGCTTATCGGCGTCTCACGACCTGTGTCGTTCCAGCTTCCTATTGATGACATGGCCCCTTGCGCATACTTTGCCGGTGGTAGTGGAATCGCCCCATTCCGCAGTTTCTGGCAGCATCGCCTTGCGACCTCCGGACTTTCTGGCGGTCGCAACCTTCTATATCTCGGAGTTCAGTCTCGGGATAAATTCTCCTACGAATCGGAGCTTCGAAAGCTCGTCAACATCGGATTCATGGAAGTGCACCTTGCTCTCTCCCGAGACTCGAGCGGACTGGTGTATGACGATGTACTACGCGATCTGGTGGACAAGGAGATCCCTCCTCGATACATCGATACCCTGATTATTGAGCAAGGAAGCACTGTCTGCGATATGGTGATGTCGAAGAAGCAAGGCGGTTTGGGTGGATATTTGTATGTCTGCGGTTCTGTCTCAGTGTTTGACTCTGTCATGAGCGGCATTCGCAAGGCGATATACACATACCGCACGGCGACTATGGAGACAGTGGACAAGATTATCAACAAGGCTTTCGCTGAGCGGCGATTCATGCTGGACGTTTTTATGTCTCCGCGAGCACTACCTGTCAATCTCCCTACCATCTCGCAATCCAGTCTGGCGTTACACACCGGTCACCGTAAGGGAGGACGTATGTGGATTGCTGTACACGGCAGTGTGTACGACGTCACGGACTTTTGTCCCATGCATCCTGGTGGCACACTCATCATCAAGTCCAATGCCGGGGTGGACTGTACCAAGTCCTTTGACAATCTCGCGCATACCAACAACCCCGAGGTATCCAGTCTTCTTACGCGATACTTTATCGGCCATCTGTCGCCTAAGCCAGACTATCGCGACAAGGATGTTTCAAAACTGCATGATCTTTGGTCAGCCTACCTACGAACCACTGTTGAGACCCTTGTTGCGCATCAATTCGAGATGAATGATATCATGGGAGACACTCTCGATGCACCTTCAAAGGATGACCCTAATGGTATTACCAACATCTGGCAGCGCGAAGATCTTCCCAATATTATTGCCATCCGAACCTTCTACGGCTATCAAAGTCGCCTTCTGCAAGGTGGGTTCGCCGCATTGTTCGGCCCAAAGCTCGAGGAGCTCGTTTTGCGACTCTCATTTGTCTTTGCAAGTGCTGGTGGACCTGGCGCTGCTTACAAGCTCCCTGATATCCTGGGAGTCATTGCTCGTGCAAAGACAAGCCCAGACGCAGCGCTCATCACCAAAGAGATTAGCTCCCTTGGCGATTTTATCTGCGATCCCACATCCCAACTCCGGTTCCAGGAGCGAGGCGTGTTTAGCTACACAGCCAAATGCGTTCAGCTCGATATTGAGCTCCTCGAAGACCTTAGACAAGAAGCTTGCAACGGCATGGATGCCTTTGACAACGTGGCGTCAATGCTGGATCATTCCGACCCTGATGCCACACCTTTGGCTGCACTATCTACATTCTTACTACGAACACTTGAGAAAATGGCTCATCGACTGGCCATGTTCTATGCTCAACTTGCACGTCTTTCGGTATATCAGCCCGAGCTTGAGCACAACCCTGCACGCACGCGCTGGGCCTTTGTCAGGAAATGCATTCGCGACGGAACGTTTTTCGTACTCACGAGGGAAGTCAGTACCGAGACAATGCTAGAACAGAGCGATTTCTACAACTCGTCTCAGAAAACACACTTTGACGATGTAGTCACACAGATTAACCATCGTATCAGCATGGCGGTTGAGGAGGAGCACCCAGAACCGGAACCAAGTAGTGTTAACGCGGTGCACCAAGAACGCGGTAATAATCTGAGTAGCGCGACCACTGTGGATTCAACAGCAGAGCGACTCAACGTTGGCGCGGTATCGAGCATGTCTTCCTTTATTCAGAAGAACAAGACTGCAATCCGTCGTTTGAGTACCATGCCCAGCGCAAACCAGCTACAGAGCCTCCAGACAGCCCTCTCGCTGGACCCGAATGCGCTGTTGGCTGCAAACAACCAGATGCTCAGTGCGCGAATGATGATGATGACAGGCTACGCATCGACTCCGAGTGTATCATCGCGCACTTCATCGCCATCCTCTCGACGAACTTCTGTAAGTCTCGGGGCATCGAGCGCCACGAGTTCAATGCCTTATTCATCGGGAGGAGAATCACTTCTGAAAATGGAAGGTTTGAACAAGCGCTCTCGTACACAGAGTGTTGCTGCTTCATCGAGACAGAGCATGAGTTTGGCATCGTCGGTAGCGGACAGGAGAAGCCAAAGTGTTTCGAGTTTGCGGATGTCGAGGAACATGAGCATGAGTGGGATTGTGAATTTGAACGCTTCGAGGGGCAGAACTGAGGAGAAGGGGTCTGGGCAAGGACAGGGTCATTTAAGGGAAGTTTCTGCTAGTAAGCTTCTAGCCTTGAAGCTAGGGGCTTTGGCAGAGCAGAGGAGAAGCTTTTATTAGAAGGATACAGTACAATATTTGGGTTAATTGTCAGTTGCAATTAATTTTATGCCACTAAATCAAATGCATATCTAGCAGAATGAGCCGAAAGTCAATGAGTAGCTCTTGATCTCTTTTTGCATGGTGTTGAGTGGAACATCCTGATTTGTTGGAATCCTAATTTGCTTTCAGGTGGCTTTATCGCGATCTGTTCAAGTCATACAATTTGTCATTTAAATTGCTGTGCAGCCAAGCTCATGCAAAGAGGTCGACATATTGCTCTTGCGTTACGCAAAAGTCCTCACCTCTGCGTATTGGATTAAGTGCAGTGGACACCGCTTCTAATGATAGGCTCTAAGTTGATCCAGTTGTGGACACATGACAAGACATTCTTGCCGGAGACTATAGGCTTTCCCGTGTGCACGGTGTCTCGGATCATCTGTACAGCACAGTATTGTATCACTTGCTAGCAACTATGACCAATAAAGAGGGCTGCTGTACACGCTATCAGCAGATCGATTATCGTGATCTGCAAAAGTGGCCGGCTGAAAATCTGCATGTCTCATTCCATCGGTCGTCGTGTACCCCCTTGGCGATCTTCTGAAGCCTGAGGCTGATCCAGGGAACTTTTTGCTCATCCCTCGAATTCACTCAGGGAGACATACCATCCTCGGATACATTAGTAGCACACCTCTACAGGAACAGGTTTTCGACTATAATACATCTAGCGACAGTAAACATCCACTTTCCATCCTAAATTCACTGTACAAAGATCGAACTATGAGAATCCCAGCATCAGCTAATCATACCACGGGCCATAGACCCATGGGAAGATGGTCTCCTTCGGAACTACCAAGGATTCAGCAATGGGTAGCTGCCAAGGTCAATGAAGCTAACCAGAGAAATGATATGTCTCTTGATCCGACTCTCGTTGCCTTTCAGCAGCTCGTCAATAGCAACACAGCCTGGAAGACCTTGTCCAACGACATGTTTATCCAATCTTCCAAGTACTACGACCCAACCGGTGTACCGGCCATTCAAAGCTTCGACGAGTTTCTAAACGTGGTCAACCTCCTCATCAAATCCTCGCCGCCATTCTATGTGAAAGAGACCCCCGAAACGGCTATGGAAATGATCGGACTTCCTATCAATACTGTACTGAACTGGCCCATGGGTACGATGGCTGGTCACGAGTTCTGGCTCACACCCGCCATTAATGCCTCTTTTAAAGAAGTTCTTGATACTTGGGGCTCATTCTTAAACTCACCTGAATCACAGGCTAGCCTGAAGGCTTGGCTATCACAAGAATCGGTGGCAATGATTGAGGATGCAGCGAATTGTGGCAAGGAGGGTCCAGCATTTGATGAGATCTTTGTGTGCGACCCAACTGCGCCCTACTATGGCTATTCAAGTTGGGATGCATTTTTCACGAGAAAGTTCCGGGATGGCAGTCGTCCCGTCGAATGTCCCGACGATGCACCTCCAACGTTGAACTGTCCAGACCCAACACTGGTCATAGCCAATGCTTGCGAGTCAGCCCCATTCAAATTAGCTACGAATGTCAAACTACAAGATACGTTCTGGCTCAAGTCTCAGCCTTACTCCCTAGACAGGATGATGAACAACAACCCATTGGCAGCTCGATTTATCGATGGCACAGTCTATCAGGCATTTCTTAGCTCGAAGAGCTACCACCGCTGGCATGCACCCGTCAGTGGCAGTGTTGTTGATATCGAAAAGGTTGCCGGTACATATTTCAGCGAGAATTATTTCGAAGGCCTAGCTGGAAACTGGAGAGCTGCAGACCCTGCTGCGCCTAATAACTCGCAGCCCTACCTAAGCGCCGTAGCAACGCGTGCTATAATCTGGATCCAGGCGAAGAACCCAACGATAGGCCTAATGGCTATTGTGCTTATTGGTATGGCTGAAGTTTCGGGTTGTGAGTTCACGGTCTCAGTGGGTGATACTATAGCTAAAGGCCAGGACATTGGTATGTTCCATTTTGGTGGCAGCACTCATTGCTTGGTATTTCGGAAAGGCGTCAAGCTTGACTTTTGCAACAAGCCGCCATGGAACATGGCTACAGAGTATAACAACCGTGTGAATAGTGCACTGGCCATTGCGAGCGCATGCGAATGAATCTGTAACATTAGGCAACATGCACTCTTACACGTATAAAAGCAAACTTTCCACCTGCTTTCTCATATTTCTAGATAACAGAGATTATCTGGGTTTTATAAGGTTGAGTCTTGATGCAAGATCGTTCTCGGTGGTCAACGAAAGAGATAGCACCAAGCACAATTGGTGCAACAGCTTAATGTATAACTACAGGGGAGTGTCTAAGACCCGAGCACAACTTGTCAAATGAGATAATGTAGTCTTCGCACCTGAATTATTACTTTCTTATGTCCTCTTGAATTGGAACTGTCGAAGGAATCTCAAGTGGGAATCCTCCGCAACAACTATCTTGAGTTAGGTCTACCTATCATACATTAACTCGTCTTGAATTGGGAAAACATCGGTCTCTTTGAGAAGATATCGCTTGATATCATCTTGCGGCCATTTAAAGTCCAGAGTACCAGTGCCTCGAAAGTCGGATCCCTTGGGGAACGTTATGGCCACGTCCTCCAGATTCTCAAAACCACGTATCGTTTTCAACGCATCATGGACGCTACCCTGTAAAAGCCAAGGTTGTGGTAACTTCAATTCACGAACGGTTTCCCGATGCTTGGTGGTCAACGCTTTCAGCTCATCGATGTTCATAGGTTGGTACTGTAACCATAGGGTGTCCAGTCGTGGCCAAGTCATGTCCAAAGGTAGAATGTCGCCCAAAGAGACAGTAGGTGTTGAGCGGTGGCCTGGGTATTCCATAAAGTAAATATCCAGAAACTCAAGCTTGGGAGCGCTGAAAAAGGGCTTTGTGACGGAGCATAAAGCGAGCATCTCATCTCTAGGGTTCTCTCGGAGATTGTGAGGACGAGCGAAAAAGTCGAAACGGAATATCAAGCTCGTAGCGTCAGATACCAACAGCCTCATGTTTTCTTGCTGCACTGATGACATTGCCATGTGTCGTATGTTAGGCGGTGGCTTCAGGGAGATCCTCAGTTGCTTAGGTCTGACTCCTTTCTCGCCAAGCTGGGAGCAGAACTCCCCCAGCATCTCCAAAGGTGGAGTTGTCGAGATGTCAAATGTACCATCATGGCGGCTTGAACCATCTGTTCTAAAAGAGCCACACCAACCAGACTGGCGTATCGCGCTGTCGAAATGTTGCAGTACGTTCCGATCATACCTAGTGTCGAAAAAGTCCTCGATCTTCAGGTGATTTCGTCCAAGCTTAGTTTGTGATGTTTGCTTTGTTATTATGTTTTTGCCCTGGGCGTCTTCTAAGTTCAATGACGCTAGACCTAAGAGAGAAGATATAGCATTTACCAGGCGACCGATATGTGCGTTATCTTTTCGCAGGCTTTCTTGATCGTCGAATCTAGCCTTGTAAATTTCGTACGTCTTGAGGAACAACTTTTGTATTGGTGTCGGCGCCGTCTCCAGGGGTTCTCCTGTGATCAATTGCCGGACATCAGAGCTTTTGCCCCACGCAATCTTTCCCAACCACTGAAACAGCTCAGTTGTCATGTTGTACCTTTTTTTGTAATGACTACTTCGTTCCATGGTTTCCCAGTGTCGCAAAAGTCTTGATTCGGCTTCAGCCATGTATAGTTGTTTGTCATGAGCCAATTCAGCTTCATAGTATGATAACAAGACGTTGACTTTCTGCACGCCTCTACTGAACAAAGGATGGGCGCAGATAGCCTCGAACCGTGCGAAGGACTCCGAGTTGAGACAGACAGAGACCTCGGTGATCAAAAAGATTGATGCGACATCTCTGAAACGTCGTGATACTAAGCGACTCTGTGCGATCGATTCTTGTCCATCTTTTGAATCGTCACGTAAGCAAATGAAGATTTTCGCCAACAGCTCGAATGGGATCGTGTTGATTGTGGCTGCAGACATGATGGAGGATGGTGTGATATGAAAGGAGACGGATAGAGTAAAACGGTAGGGAAGAACTAATCTTTTAGGTCCATGATTATCCTTTTTGAACCGTCTTCTCTCAAGCTGATGCCTTATTAAAGTGGATAGTGTACGTCACAGCATCGCTGTAGGATCAAGGCGTTTTGGACCATCTTCCAATACACAACCCCGCTTGGCATCGAGATATCCGCTGTGTTTTGGGGCTGTGCAAGGCTTTCTAAGTGGCTGTGAAAGCAATCATGATAGCGGATCTGCAGGGATGGGATAGTCTAGGTAAAGCTAGGACAGGTAACAACGTCAATTTATGACAATATTATGCTGTCATGTCTTTCTAATGCGTCAGACTGTATACCAGTAAATAACGTGTTTTATTGGCGTCGGTTTCTATCATTGACAAACCAAATGTCGATTACCAAATGAACATATATATATAAATATTCATCCCAGCTACAAACTGAGGGATGAAGTCGGTATCAGGCGTCAAGAATCATGGAGAGCCACCTAGTAAACAATATTAACATTAACATTGGGCGCTATCTAATTCTCCTCAAAGCTCTGCAAGCATTCAACGTAGTTTGTATCTCCCTACCCCCGATGTGTCTTTCACCTTCAGGCTTCTCTCTCGTGTGAACCTTTGCATAAAATTCCGTGTAGAGGGCTTCTTCATGATCAAAGTCTGTCAGATGAACAATGTCCTTAACTTCCAGGTGGCTCTGGCAATTCCCGCATTTTTCTACATTCCAGCGACTGAGAACTGCCTTAGTTTGGAGAAGTTGGTCGGGCATCCCCTCCCCAGTCTTGGCCCAGATGGACACAATAAAGGATCCAGAGATCTTGGCGCGATTGACCCCGCTGATCTTTAACTTTGGTGCATCCACGAACCTTTGGACCGGTGGTGTCAAGTTTGTGAGAAACAGGCCCGGTTCAGTATAAGTGTACCCAAGCTTCGAAATATCTACCATATCCTGGGAGTGTCAGCCATGTCGCCTTTATCACAATCTCGTACGTACTTTTGAAGTCATATCACGCTCCTGCCCAGTAACTCGATCAAGGGTCTTGAAAGGCGCAAGTGGATAGTCCATGGTAAAGTTCGCAGTTGCCTTGCCGCGCTTTATGAGCTGTGTCCCAGGGTAACCCTTCATTATATCGAGAGTTTCTGTCTTGTTGTGACGATCCTGCCACCTCCAGAATACGTAATCAATAAAGCAGTGATGAAAGAAGAAGAGGGGATCGAAGGCCGCGGTGTCATTCTCTCCCATGTCACCATTTGCAAAAGCATAAACATTATGGTTCTTGTCGCCCGGAACATCAAATCCCCCGACAGCAAGGTGAACAGCATTATGTGGCTGCTCGATGGGAACAACAGGAGCCACTGTCGGTTTGCCCCTGTTCTCCTCGTTGTATTTCTCAGCCGACGTAGTATTAGAGAATACTGTGTAGTTGGGAGCTTCAAGACAGTTGACGTAATTGTCCATCTCACCAGACGCGATCCACTTCTCTTCGTGATTCTGGAATTTCTGTAGATGCAGCCACCGAATAACATTCTGGTTGAGTATCTTGGTTACCTCTTCAGGTGCCTTCTCTTCTAGAGCCGAGTTATGAATCTTCGTCCTGTCCGCAAAACGGTCACTGACCAGACCAGAGTATGGGTACCGGACGGTCCGATATCCTTCTGGCTTGGTATCTTTGCCGGCTTTGCTATCTTCAATATCCACAATGCCTTTCTGGAGCTTGTAAGAGCAGAGAGGATTGGGGATAGAGGAACCATCTTGGAATGTGTACGTTTTATCGGTAAAAAGGCGGGGAATACCCTCTTCCTTGGTCTCATTGGAAGCCTCATCCCAGTAAGGAATAGCCAGGTCCTCACAGCCAGGCGCGGTTCGCAAAGCTTCCTCTAGTCGATGGAGATAGGCGCGATGCCAGGTAGGGAAGAGCACGACCCCGTGGTAGCAATATTGAGGCTCGGGCAAGCCATGGTAACCGGAAATAGTGAAATACGAATCATCGTCATTGGGTGGTAACTCCATGATATATTTAAAAGCACGGACAACAGTATCGCGCTCGTGGACGGATAGCCTGCGAACATCTTTGCGCACCCTTTGCTCGGTCATGGTGAATTAGAGTAACATAACCAGGAGGATAATGAGGAGAAATTATTACTTAAGAGTGGATGTAGAGGAAGAGGGCAGAAGTCTTATAACGTCAAAGCGCGATGTGGCGATAACAGAATGAGTCCGGTTGGTGAGCAGGAAAGTTAGTTTAAGCCATGAATATCATTCCAGGTTTCTGTCTTTTAGGTCGTCGGATCGGCGGTGTAAGATTTTAGATGCGTCTCTCTTATTTGCAGCGCTTTGAACTTAGCTGATGCAGATCGAAAGACGGTGGACCCTAAGCATGTGAGATGTCTTGGAAAACAGAGTCAAGCTAGGCCAACATGGAGACTGCAATTACAAAATGAAGATTCCATAGCTGCCATTGCCCAACTGGCCCCTTAAGCGGTGAAAGGTTTTCCTCACTTCCTTTTTAGAGGGAGGCTGGCTGAACTAGTGTCTGTGTGATGTCATTTGATGAGAGGGCAGCTGAACTCAATAGTTCACTATCAGGTGAGTCAGATAATCCGCACGCCAAATAAGCTTGAGAGAAAGACAGTTAAAAGAGATAGATAGGCGAGACACGATCAATCAATCTGTTGTCCTCCATATCTACAGTAAGGTGAAAGTGCTACTAGTGTGTCGCTTTGTATCTAACCTACTCGCCTATCTAGCGTGACTACTGTACGCTTTAATCACAGCATTACATCTTTAAATTGATTGCAACTGTACTGGTTACACCAGTAAACAGGTAGATTCAACATGTAGAGAGAGGAAGGCAAGGATAAATTTTCATTCTATGACAATTACTACAATTGAACTAAATAGTAGAATCATATCTCAGGTGAGTTACAATAGAACCTTCCAATAAAATGAAAGCCAGTTGACGATTAAAGAGGTTCAAAAACCGTTATGGTTCTAATTAACATGTTCCTTTGATACCGCTGGACCAACCTGTGAGTTCAGATACACCCTGATTGTTATTAGCATTTGCGATCGGAAAGCACTGATTTCCAATATGGGTCCATGCAACGCAAGCCGGGTCTGAAAAACAAAGTTCGAAACAAGTTTGAGCAGTGTAAGAACCGACAATCTGAATATCCTTCCAATGATAGTATCGCAATGTATCTCCATTGTGTTGAAGCACTGATTTGGATCCGAAGGGCATACGATTTGCGGAAAAGGCTCTGCTGTAGTAGTTGTGGCTGCTTCACTGGTGGTTTCCGTTGTAGAGTCGAAGGAAGATGTGAAAGTAGTGGTGGCTGCTGTTGCAGCTTCAGTCGTGGTAGCAGTCGAGACCTCGGTCATGCCACCTGAAGTAGTTTCAGACGCAGCCGATGTCTGAGTAGTAGCCGTGCTAATCTCAGTCGTTAATGGGACGGATGGAAAGCCAGATGGTAGATCATGCTTTGTTAGTTTGTTATGCTTGTCAAGATAGAGCAGGGAGCCTACACGAAAATTGAGGCCTGCAAACACTCGCCTTTACAGCGGTGAGGCCAGCAAGGCCAAGAGTTAACGAGTGAACAATGCTTGGACGCATGATATTTGATGAACGACGGATTAACGTGAGAAGGAATGAACAGAGAAAAATATACGAAGAAGTCTCGCGGGGAGGGAGGGGCCTGTTTTACCACCCCAAACTAATGAGAAAACTTAGGCTTTGAATTGTTTGAGATTAAAACTAACAGCAGTGCAGCTAGTAACACGACTATTGATAATCCTTCTCACCTACAACACTCATTCGTCAGCTTGTCTAGACAAACCCACTCTAACCCGGCACTATATCCTATTAGGTAGTCCCAAAGATCCCTAAAAGGTTTAGCCTTCATGCGACATCTTTATCTTGTTTGCGTTTCAGCTATTCTCCCCGTTATAATCTGAGGTATCCAAGATTCAAGTCAAGCGTCTCATCTATCAAGTTATCCATTTTCAGCCCCAAAGAGGCTTTTGTGCTTTGGTGAGAAATGGGAAAAACCGACCCAGACATTCAGCATCTAATCTATATACCTGATCCGCAATCGCACAAACAATCAGCATGTACTCTTAGCGATCCTATGACAATAGTCTTGTGAGTCTCGGTACTGATTGTCCCTCCGTCTGGGGCATCATGGTCTTGCTCTTCGTCAATGATATCTCCTCGTTGGTAAAGAACCCATTCCCAGTGCTTTCGTGCTTTGAACGACCCTTCTGCCAAGGCAAGGCCGTACATGGTGAGTAGCATTTTCGACGCCAATTTCTCGATGGAGTTAGTTCGATCAGCCCATAGTCTATCCAAGTCTCGATCTGTAACGACTTCCAAGCTGTGACCTGCCCAGTTACCAGTCCAAACGGGCCAGAATTTGTCGTCCAAGGGTCCGTATGTTGGATCGTGCAGTGTGTCGTCTATCATCTCTTCAGTCATGCCAACAAATTCGTCGAGTTCTTCCCATGACCATGTGTTTTGGCGACCATCACCTCGCCAGCAGATTAGCCAGAAGAGTAGTATGTCTAGAGTGAGCCAATCGTTCCCAAGATGAGAGACGGTCTTTTCGCCTTCAGTCGTGATCACGCTCTCCATCCGTATATACTCATTGTTCGTCATGTTAAGTAGCAGCCATTTGCTTCCTTTTCCAAGTGTCATTGTTGGAAAAGAAGATCTCATGCTTGCGTGAAAGTGGTCGGGGATATCCGCCATTGTAATCATGTTGTCGAAAGACTTGATGTAGAGTTCATCGTACGGGAAGGGCGCCTGGTGAGATTGCAGCATGATATCCCTATACCAGGCTGTCGATCGAGTCACCATACGTCGTTGGCAATAAAGGCTAGGTGAAGACATTTCCTCCCGCGTTTCTGTTGGAACCGATCCTGGGTACATATCGTAGACGCATTGCGGAAGGGTTCGAAGATGTGAGCTTGCGTAGAGAATTGGAGTTCCAGCTAAAGAATAGGCATTTCTCCATCTCAGGTATCCATTCTGTGCCCATTTGACAGCATACGTCCAGAGACCTCGCGAGCATAAACTCAAAGCGACAAAGTCATTGGATTGTGAACAGTCAAATACTACCCCTAGTATCTCAGGTGGGAGTCTCTCTAGTGGACTATGGCCTCGTGAATTCTGCAGCACGATTGGCGACGATTCAATTTTGACTCCGCCCAACGAGTTGCACAAGAGCTTGAAAGCATCAAAGCTTCGATACTCGGTGCAGAAGTAGGATGGCTTGACGCGAGAGGAATGAACACGGAAATATGGCATGGGCGTTTGGTCTGTTTTCTGGGGCGCAAGAAGAGCCCACCATTCTTCAGTCTCAAGGTCGGATGGTGTGCATTCGGATGTCGTTGGAAACACGTCGTCGATGTTTTGTCTGTGAGCCATTACTTGCGAGCAAGTAAGTTGCTTGATGGAATGGAAGGAACGTTGAGATGCTTGATGGGCAAAGATGTAAGATGATGTTTGTGCCTTGATATGTTCAGAAGAGGCGGTGCAGGAAGTATTTTGAGGCTGTGCTGATGCTATGTGGATGTCGCTGTCAGCACGTGTGGGGAATCCTCTCTTGGTTCTGGACAAATTTTATGCATCATGATCATTGATAACACATCTTGTTCACTTACATAAAGTGAGTTATGAGTATGCTATACTCAGCAAATATCTTATGAGAGAATAAGTCTAGCCTACCTGATGGCAGCTAGGAAGCGGGTACTAATTATCTGTCGATAAAAAAAAAGTGCCAATAGTCGTGAAAGTTATCCACAGCACTCGGCTGGGTGATGGAATGAACCCTTGGTGGGTTAGGCCGGAAATCGACAGCGAAGTTATAAACGTTCTAGCTTGACGCGACAGTCGATAGTCTCTCAATAGTTCACTTTTAGGCTCTTGGCATGCCTATTTGAGCTCGAAATTAGGGGCTATCCAGATATAACATACAGGCCAAGAGGGCATTGTTCTTTTCCAAATTCATTTTTCTTGTCATTTCTTGAGTTTTCCATCACCACACTCAACTTAGTCCTTCGTTAAGATGGTTCAACTCAACATCATTGCAGGCTCTCTCGGCCTCTTCGTCCTTAGAGTCAACGCCGGATTATGCCGTCCCACGGATGCGACTACCACTCTGGCCATTACCGAGACTGCCACCGCCATGACCGACTTTACCACGGTTACAGAAACGCAAACGACCGCCCCCATCGCAACAACCAGTACGGTTCCGGAGGAAGAGCCTGCTTGCAATATCGAGAGTCCACAACAGGGCGCCAGTGGCGGTGAATTCGAAATTTACTGCGACCGCTTCGCCAGTGGTACTACGCCCATCGGCTCTCTCACCTTTCCCGGGTCCTTTTCTGCCTGCCTGGACCATTGCGACGAAACACCTGGCTGTCAGGGTGTCAACTATGTCACGACAAATCTGCCCTTTTGCAACATCTGGTCCTCGGCTGGATCATTTGGTGACCAAAAGGGTGTCATCTTGGCGAAGCGTATCGTTACAACGCGCCCAGCACCCAGTGACGTTTAAGGAAGACGGGACGACGACGGCCTGGTGTTAAACAAAATTTCGATACGTGGACTCTCCAAGACTCTATTGACCAAGTCCAAATCAGCCATGCACGAAATATGCACCAAACGGAATGCGTCGAGCGAGGCGATGCGAAACTGATTATCCTGGTGCGCACCTTAGTACAACCACGCTTATCCTAGCTTGTCACTAGTATTGCATAGGCAGACTTGTCTGCGGTGATGGCATAATTAAAATGCTACTTATTTTGAGACTAGTCCGCTGTAAGATGGGAACTATCTGCCTTTATAGAATCGAACATGTTCCATCATTCCGTACGTACCCATTTTCTCGCCTTTGCATACTCCTTCAAATTATGTGCTAGTCTGCTTCTCTGTTACCACCGGGGTGGCAGGCTTTTTCTCATCTTCGCCAGCTTCCAGAGGCTCCTCCGTATTATCGCCCATTCCATCTCCATGCTTCTTCATCGTCTTTCTGTCAACCTACATGATGTTAGTAACTGGTATCTCAGA
Organism: Fusarium sporotrichioides; assembly: GCA_019054645.1. Taxonomy (NCBI): domain Eukaryota; kingdom Fungi; phylum Ascomycota; class Sordariomycetes; order Hypocreales; family Nectriaceae; genus Fusarium; species Fusarium sporotrichioides. Next base: position 286,827 of record JAHKNS010000004.1, read on the forward strand.
TGATAGTTAATAAGAACTTACGTAAACGACAAGCCACATATAGCAAAACATAACACCGCAGCCGCCCAGAAGAGCGATGGAACCCTTCTTCCAGTAAGGTGCATCAGCAGCACTGTAAAAAATAATACCCCAAAAGGTCCACATCGACATGGAACCGATATTCATGCAGTAAAGCGTGATACTACGGAGAGCATCATCACCAGTTCGCTGTAGGATAATGTTCGCCCAACCAAAGATGAGTGGGTTTACCATGTAGGCAGAACCAGCAAGATAGAACGCAAACATTGTTGCACCCATAGACAGGTTCTTGACAAGGAGCATGGATCCCACGACAATCTGGAGGATGATGCAGGCGATAGCCATTGGTACTCGCTGTCCAGTAGCGTCCATGTACCAAGCGGTGACCATGTTTGCCAAAATACCAACGGCTTGAACGCCAAGAGGATACGTGTTGATCTGGGTCTGAGAGAACTTGTCGTTATAGTACTTGAGCCAGAGGAGAAAGCTGTTTTGGAAAGGGAAACCTTCCGTGCTGGCACAGACGGGAGACCAGAAGAAGAGAATCCAGCTGATGTCTGCATTAGTGCTGCTCAGTAAGCGGATTTGAAGTAGAAAGAACCTACAACATGGGGGTCAGGAAGACTCTCTTGAGGAGCGACATGGGCATAATGTTATGGCCTCCTTCAGCAATCCTAGGAACTCGGGAGAGGGCCAGTTTTCGCTCCGACTCAGACAAATAGCTGGCTTCAGTATTCTCCGGCGTATCAGGGAAATAAAGGAACCCGAAGACGGCAATAGGAAGAGTAATGATACCATCTGGTCAAATCAGCCCAGCACTTCTTATATCAAGTATACTTTTACTTACCGATAATGAAAACCCACTGCCAACCTTGTAGTCCGCCCATTCCTCTCATACCCTTGTGGATAGCCGTCATCATAACACCAGCAAACATGGTACCAATCTGACCAGATACGCCAAACAAAGCAGTTCGCTTCTGGATTTCTTCAGGCTTGTACCATGCTCCGATGATATACATGGCGCCAGAGTATGTGCTCGCTTCGGCAAGGCCAAGGAAGAAGCGGATGACGCAAAGTTGGGTGACATTGGTGACAGCAGCACTCAGCATCTGGCATGGATAAGCTTAAGATACTAAAAGCAGAAATCGACTATCTTACAGTCATAGCAGCCCAAAAGACGACCATCGAGGGAAGCCAGATACGAGGCTTGACCTTTTGGATAATAATACCATTGGGAAGTTGACCAATAGCCATTCTGAGACGAGTTAGAGTATACACGATAGTTCAAGGTGCAAGACATACCCAGCGGTTGTGACAGAAAGAACATTGTTGTAATCGTGGCCACTCATGTTGAGTGATTCACGAAGACCAGCAACCTGATTCATTAGTCAAAAGATATCCACGGGCATCATGTGAACATACATATGCATTTGCAAAGGCGGAACGGTCTACATAGCTGATTAGTCACGAAGCTACATGCTGTGATCAACGGGATTCTTACCAAGGAAGTTGAAGAAGTAACTGAAACAGCAGTAGGTCTACAAACAGGTTAGCGTGAGAGTGACTTACTCCCGGAAGGGTTACTGACAAGAATGAAGAAATCTACGATAAAGTCAGTGCCTATAATCAAAACTGGTTGTCGGATTTGCGTACCTAATTTTCTGACAAGCTTCCTCTCCTCCTTGGATGTAGCCTCACCACCGAGGAAGAACTCTGCGTCAATTAGTCTCAGTCTATGTATTATTGAACTGTGTACTTACGACGCGCGCTGGCAGCGAAACCTACTTTTGCACCCATCTCGAAAATTGACGTGAGTATGCGTGTGTGTGAATGCAAGAGCCTCTTGCAGTTATCAATCAGGAAATGCCAAGTTTATCAATCACCTCCTACTCGAGATAAGATTATCAGATTCTGACAAGAACCTGGGAAAAGGTTTTCCGTCTTAGCTTGAAATAGCCTAGCATCTTGCAGAGACTACCGGGACTAAACTTGGGGAGGACGGCGCACTTCCTGATACAGAATAGCAGTGGACCCTTGAAATAAACAGACCATACATAAGATCGAGACCGTCAAGTGTTGCAGCCGAGTGGGATTTAAGCTACGGATTAAGATTTGTTATGCCGTAAAAGCATGAATGGATCGGCCGACTTGGGCTCCTCTATTGGAACGTGATGGGGTAACGATATGGGTCTGTGAGGGGTTGTTCCAGGCGCTCGGTTCCAAGCGATGGGACTTTTCGGTTAGAGATTCTGTTTTGTTTCTCGTGAGGGATTAAATGACAAGGAGTTTTTACGAGGAGGGAAGTGATCCCGGGTTCTTGCCAAGGAGCACTTATGTCGCACAGAGAATTATCAGATGGGATGACCGAGATCCGATAAAACGTGTAACCGAGATTGAGCATGAGAAAACATCAGGTTATTGCCGGGTCTGGATTTCTTGGCTCGAGTCAGACGTAAAGACTCAGCGTCACGGATATAGCGCTAAGTCTTCGTCATTTAATCTCCCTGATTTCAACATGTAAACGACCACCGCAAGTGTTATCCAAAAAGCCCAGATTCCTTCTTAAACTCTTCAAGCCAGGTATCGTTATCAGCTGGTGTTTGGTTCCATACATCATGGCTATTACTGACATGTCAGCCAAGGTACAAGAAGAACGACCGATTTTTACGTACCTGTCATACTCGATCCATCGCGCTTGGTATTGCAGCTCTTCGTCTGTCGGAACGTGGCTTGTTGGGTTCAAGGGGGATATCGTACGTAAGACATATCGGGTAAGATCTCGCGTGAGGCCCCTGTACATGTTTCCGTCATTGAGCGAAACTACCTTTTGATGGGAAGAGGCGGCTCTCGAACCGAATGCGGCGTGACCAATAGTATTATGGTCCGCCCCTTCGGATAGAATTTGATGAAAGATATCCAGATCTGGTAGAGCCTTTGACTCCAACAGAGCTTCTGTATGTTGACTCCCTCTTCCCCCAAGTGAGGAACTGGCCTCCATCTCAAGAATCGGCAATCCTGCGCGTAGTCTAAATGGCACTAACCACTGAGTCGAATAGTTGATCAGAGTAACAAGAAGATTTGTAAACATGGGTGAGGCATTGCCCATATGACTTACAATCGAACATGCCTCCCTCTGCAACTCATCGTCTCCAATCTCAAGATTCAATAACTTCAACATGTCAACGTATTGAATCAATGATCTCTCAAGGTTACAGTCTTCAAAGATGTCTCTTTTACTGTGTATCCTCAACTCGGTAAAGCGTGATCTTGCTGCGCTTTTCATTGGTGTCATGCGAGCTTTGGCAGTAATATGTTCTGTGCCCATTATCAAGTCACGTAGCCAGGAGGATGCTGCATGTGGAGTTGAGTGTGAGGACATCTCGGCGCCAAAGATGATGGAGCATGCTTCAGTATGGAGGGTCTCGTCGTTTGGTATGTTGTGGTTTGTGTCGGCATAGTTGGAGTAGAAGTAGTCGAGTTCTAGCTGGAGCAGTTCGAAGGCACTGGTTGAGCTGTATGGCACGTTTTGTGAGGTTGTGAAAGGTAGAGGGGAGTTACGTTCGTAGTCAATAAGGTCTATAATGGAGTCAGCGATAAAAGTATCCGAGGAATACGCAGCACATACAGGGAGGCATAGAATTCTCGACCATGTCAAGTGTAATCGCATCAAAGCCCCAATTTCCCTTCCACTCAGCCATCGTCATGCCATCTTTGAAATGTTCTGCCAAGTGATTTGCTCTCTCAGACCAGGTCGTCATGTTGATATCGCAAAAACCACAGCGTGAAAGAATATCTTCATGTTTAAACTTCCAATCTTCCATCGGCCATTTTCTGAATTCCGATCCGTGTACAAGTCGAAGGTGCTGTCTCAGATGGTCCTTTCTGTAGAACGTTCGTTCACTTCTGTCCCTTCTATGGCAAAGGTCATGATTATGTAGATCAAAATGAGAGACCTCGGGGCTCACAACGCCACAGTAGACGCAGATTGCTTCAGACCTCTCATTAATAAATGTTGGACCTTCAGGTGTGCATTCCCATTGTTCAAGCGAGAGATGCTGAGTTCTTTCATGACGTGTCCAGGTGTGTTTCAGTTTGAATGATTCCGTACAAAAGGTGCACTGGAAACGATGGCATGCTTGAGACAGCTGTCTGGTACCATATCCTCTGCCATGCGGCCGAGCGCGTCTTCGTTTTTTGTTCACCTTTCGAAGTGACTCCAAAGACCCGTCGGATCTATGTGTGTGGGTGGAGGCGCGTGAACTCCGACTCGAGTCAGATGTCTCAGCGCTTGTGGCCCAGCTTCCGGTCACAGACAGTGCATTTGTAGGATTTATATGGCTGTCTTCCATAGGATGATATGAGACTCCGGAAACAGCTCTTGCAATAGCAGCCATGCCCGAAGGTTCATCCTCAGGCGGAGAGTTTCTCCATCGTTCAAAAGGGCTTTGCTGGACGATAGGAGTCGGCGGTCTTTGGAGGGGAATGTCTCTCGGGCTGACTTCCGATGATCCAGAACTGTAATCTGTTGTGTCAGGTCGTTCAAATTTCTTCCTCCGACGGGCGTTGGCAAACCAGTTTAGGACTTGCTGTTTGCTTAGACCTGTTCGCCTGATGATAGATTCGACCTCTGCGACAGTGGGATAGGGATGATGTGTATGAGCTGAGAGCCAATTGTTGAGGACGCGGACGGAAACGAGAGAAAGGCGTTTCCCTGGTCTTTGAGGGATTGATGTATCCGTGTTTTTGTCTGCGGTAGGGACATTTTTGAATGACTCGGAAGCCCTAGGGGATTCATGGTCATCAATAACATGGTTCTGACTTACGTGATCCAAAGTCGGGGTTGTGTTTAATTGTTGAGGATCGACAGTGTCATTGACTGAGTTCCATAAATCCGATAGATCAACTGTGTCTGCGTCCCCAGGCTGGTCAGGGACATTGCCCAGATTTGTATAATCTCCAAAAGGCATTTATGTTAATTGGTGCACAGATAGATTCTATTATTGTTTGGAATGTTATGGTGAAGTGAGATTGAGCCATGAAGAACATGGACTTGTTGTTGGCCCACCTTTTCCTTGTCATCTTCAACCCTTCGCGATGACATACAACCAATGACGTTTCGACCATCTCAGATGCACCAGGCTTGTTCAGGTCTAGTCGAGAACGATGGGGATTCACCTTCTGTCTAAATAAATTCTATCACTATTTTTGTCGTCCAGCAGCCTAAAACCTAATCCTCCACATCTTTGCCCCGAGCAACGTCCGCCCTTCCAGCAACTTCAAGAAATATTGCAGCCACAGCCATGGTAACGCCCGCAAATATTTGCGCACCCATATATCTCCCGTCCATAACACCAATCAAGGCTCCTCCTATCGGAGCTCCGATCAGACTTGCGATACTACCGAGCCCAAAGACCATACCCATTCGCGTGCCGGGTTTCTTTGTGCCTGCAGTGAGATAGCCCAATCCGGCTGGGAAAAGACTTTGTATACCCCCGGAAAGTATCCCACTGAAAACGGTCCAGATGTACATAGCCGCTGTTGTCTCGACAGCAATCCACGAGAATAGAATAACGGCTGTTGAAGCAAGTACCGGAACGAAGATGACCAAAATGCCAACTTTATCTGCAAGGAATCCCGAACCTAAGCGCCCAATTAAGTTGACGACGTTAAACAGAAGTAGAAGGTTTAGCGAATCTTGATAAGAAAATGGTGGAGAGACAGAAGTTCGAGAGAAGTCGACAACATAGAAGATGGAGATGTACAATCCCAGCAATGACTAGCACAATAAATCAGTAAGTCGTTCTTCGCATTAGAAATAAGCCCCTTACCATGAACGTTGCAATGGCAAAGTTATTGAAACGTGTGTCTCGAAATGCCGACCAATCAATCCAATCGGGGCTCTTGCTTCCTTTAGTCCTCGGTCGCAAGCAAATATTGGCAAAAGCCAATGTGACGAACTGGATCAGCGCGATGACTCTCATCGTCCAGGAAAAGCCCAATCCAGGTATCAACTGTCGCATGATGCCAGAATAGACAACACCACCGGTACAAGATCCGCACATGGAAACACCAATAGCCAGCCCGCGTCGCTCAGAAAAGTACTGAGACACGACCGCCAACATTGGGCATGACATCAGGCCGTTACCCAGCCCAACCCCGACGCCAAGTGTAAGGAACATGATCCAGAGCTTTGACCCGAATGAGGAAGCGAAGATGCCAACGACCGTGGCTAGAGATCCTGCAAGAAAGGTGATACGGAAGTACCCCATGTCGGTCAAACGTCCTGAAAAGGTCCCTAGAAAGAAGTATAGGAAGATCTGCATTGAACCAATCCACGAGACAGTGGATGCGGGCTCGTCAAATTCTTGAACGAAGTGGCTTTGCAGTGCACCGAAGGAGTTGAGAAAGCCTGATGTGTTCATCACGACAAAGTGCGCAGAGAGAATGACTTGACAATTAGAATGTGATGCGCATGGTAGGGGAGGGCCTGAACCTACTGAGTATACTCGTTTGCCAACTTGTCACATCCTTCAACTTGGGTCTCTGTTTATCTGTGTCATTTGTAGTCGAGACATCGACTTGGACATGGTTTTTGACGTCGTGAGGTGTCTGACCAGGCATCTCGTAATCGTCCAATTGTGACCTGTTGACTCTTTTTCGGTAAAAGTATAACTAATGTTTTCGGAGTTTTTTAATTGACACTGAAGTGTTTCTATCTTGTGAGTCTAGGTAGAATTAAAAGGGATTTCAAACTGGTCTAGACGAAAACAAGGTGGGTCTTGTCAACCACATGGTGCACGCCTTGCTCGTCACCGGCAAGGCGGTATCATATCTGATAACACATCAAAGTGGCTTGCTATTTTGACTCCCATACTGAGTGCACTAGTCGTAAACTCAGAACACTAAATCATTATTCATAACGGTCGTGTCCACCCGGGAACATAATGTCAGATGGAGTGAAAGTTACACTTTGACAGCTGATAGAATTTTAGCCTGTGCTACTTTAAGAAGATAAAAATAATACCCTGAGGCATGAGAGTGTGCCCAAGTACGTAGTCTAGACAGGTGTCCTCTCCACAAGTTACAAGATCCTAATGCTGACTGTCATCCTAGGCAAAGTAAAGCCTCAGTCTGCGCACGGATCTTTCTCCCTTGCCTCTTTTTGCTAGATCCCTTCTTCTTGCTAGACATCGCCTTGTTAGACCTTGTCTTCCTTTGCCTCTTCCTCCTAGGTATGGTCTTGCAGAGGATCCCTTCAATCCTCACAAGTAATCGAATCTGTACCCTCTGGGAGGGCATGCAGCCGGCTTGCCTTTCGGGACCCTCCTGGGCCTCCCCCTCGATCGGAGGCCAACCTCATCCCTCGCCCATGGCTTTGGAAAGGTCTTCTAGCAGCAGCTCCTCTTCATACAACCTCGAGCCCACACAGAGATGAGTACTTCAGTACATAACTCTTGCCTTTTCAGAAGATGTTCATTATACATCAATCTGAAGGAGAAAGTAAAGTATAGGTCTTGATGGATTAACCACCGGTGTGATAGATAAGGCATAGTCAATTCCCGGCCTGTATTTCATCAGTGTAATTCACAGAAGGCTCATAACAGAAAGGTAGAGATGGAAAGTGCTTCGTGCCCGGCTTTGCTTAAGTACTCCAATGCTGCGCTGTTGATCTATCTATAGCACACTCAATGGTATCTTGGAAGTGTTTTTCCTTTTTCCCTCGTTTTTTTAGTTCTTTCGTTTTGCCTTTTGGTCTTTCTTTCTCCTCCCCCTTTTGGAGTTCCTTTCTAGACAACCACCAATTGGAAGTTCGCTTCCCAGATCTCAACATCAACATCGTCAATTTTCCAATCGGCAAGCAGTTCATACATATCCATAGCCCTCGACCTAAAGTCGATGGTTCTGAAATCATTTTCTTTGTCATCTACATAAGAAGGTGGAGTCATTACAAACAGCTTGACATTCTTGTGGCCCTTAACTCGACACACCTCGATCGATAATCCTGGGACGTCTTCGAACAGACCGTAGATCTTGTCATGTATGCCCGTGATGTCTATCCACTCACTGAAGGGATTGAGACTCACGGCTTGGAGGTCGCGCAGTACACCATTCCAAGGCTCGGCTTCTGGATTGGACTGGGTGATGAGTCTTGCACAGACATTCTTCATGTCCTTGGCATTATTTATTAGCCGGCAGGTCTTTGAAGGGCGACGGATGAAGTACTGCCAGACATGTTTATCCGTCCATTTGGCTTTCTTTTGGATAGCGCGCTTCTTGGCCCGAGTCATTCTCCCCATTTTGTCCACCTCTCTGTGTCCAGCAGTACCAAATGCAAAGTGACCAAGAAAACCACCTTGTCCTTCCCATGATCGCCATGGCCAGGCCGGTGACCACTTGCTCCGCTGATGTTGAAGGGTTGACACTACCGGCGTGGAGGTTCTTTCAGAAAAGGCACAGTGGTTTCGCGCCAAGGCAACTTGCGAAGTTGCCGACTCTCCCATTGGTAGAGGAACGCACCCGCCAAGGTAATTTCCTCGAGAAGAAACAGCATTGAGCATGATCTTGTAGAGGGGGTCCGCATCTGAAGACCTAACTTTGATGACGTATGTGTCAAAGTCGTTCTTGTTATTGAAATGGTTCAATTTACCCACTAATTTCAGCAGAATTCGTTGACACAGTTGCTTTTCCAAAACCCAGTTAGATATATAGATGTTTTTGGCATTTTTGCGAGAAAAGGGTTGAACGTCTTGTATATCGCCGAGAGGAAGCTCGGGTATCTCACTACTTCCGTCATTCTCCTTTTTAACGGAGCAATTGTAGTTCTGTTCGAGTTTGGGCGCTTCGTTGATCCCAGCTTCCTTGAACTGCGCAATGACTTGAGCGACTTGATCGTTCTCTCTCGCTACATCGGACCCGCCAGTCTGTCCTCCGCCGCAACCACAAGTTTGCTCCAATTGCTCTTCGTATGAGAAGTCAGGGGACCAAGACTGTGGAGGGCGGAGGTCGTTTTGAGCATCGCAAGGCATGTCCAAAGCTGGGTGATCTTCTCTCACACGATCTGGCGGGGCTGAGTCAAAGGTCAACTCTAGCAGGTCAACAGATGTAGTGTCAACCGCTGGTAGCAGCCACTGGTTTGCCAGTATATCGATGCAGTCCCAGTCTATGAGCTGGAGCATCTCATTTGTAGGCATTTGGTTTCCGACATGTGGCTCATATCCGGAACCTAGATCGCCTCCCAGTCCCTCATCTAGAAGATTCTGGCCAGTATCTGGTTGGTAGTCATCAGGTGAAGGTGGTGGAGGTGGTAGTGATGGTAGGTTGAAAGAGGCATGACAGGATTTCTGGGACCAGCCTGTTTCTCCGAAGAGGGGCTGGCGCAACCTGTTCATGTTCTTCACCATGTTTTGCAGGGTTGTTCGAATGGCTGATCGGCTTCAGTGAACAGAGGTAAAATAAAAGGAAGAAAGAAAGAAAGTGGGAGGGAGGTGGTTTAGATAATGATACAAACAGTGACATTGTTCTGCCAACGAGATTTAAACTTGTCTACCCGGAAACGATACCATAAGATTATTCTACCCGACTAGGTAATGTGGAATAGGTTTTGAGTCAGTTTCAGAGGTACTGATCGCGGTGGAAAAGAATTGGTGACATGGAAGAAAATATGATAAATGGACCAAAGTCTCCATGGTGACTATCCACCTCTTATTGAACTCAACGTGTCGTAAATCTCAATCACTTTACATCTCCGCGAAATTGAACACCACTTGTACCGCTCTGTGACCTGGGCAAATTGACTGACAGAGTCTTAGTATTTTCTTATCTATTAGGTTGTGCTGAAGGAAGAAGTGTTGGGTTACTTACCAGGTCTCTCGTGTGGTGAGAATAAGGTTGCGGTTGAAACCCTGTTGATCATGGGAACAGCCAGTGTCATACTTTTGACCAAACCATCATATAACTCTCTTGATGAACAGCACGCTGTCATTTTGATTCATCACACGGAAATGCACGGAAGTAGCTGGGGTATCTAAATCTCAATTTGAGGCTATGCGAGGTCTATCTCTAGGCTATAGCAATCCCAGTCAAATCCCCCAGCTCGGCGAACAAGACAGTTTTTGTCTGAGTCTTCAAATCAACCGAATACACGCCACCAGACAAGTCGCTCACATACGCTGTCGAGCCCTTCTTGTCCACTGCGAGTCCTATTGTCTCATGAAATCTCTTGGCTAGAATCTCTCGCTCAGAGGCATCGGCCTTGGGAGTTCCGCCAACGAATGCGCGATTGAGCGAGTTACCCTTTGGCGGGTCTCCGCGGTCTGTCCAGTATAGTGTCTGTGTCTCCTCATCGATCTCCAAGTCGATGGGCTCGGGTAGGTTGATGAATACTACTTGGACTTCTGATGGGCTGTCGATCTTGGCGCGGAAGATACGACCTTGGCTTCCCTTGGGCGACCCCTTTTGGGACCAGTAAAAGTAGCCGTTTATCTCGTCGACTGTGATGCCTACACACCATCGACACATATCCTTCTTATCCTCAGCTGTCGATCCAGTGGAAACAAGGACCTCGATATCGGATCCATCAAGATTGCAGCGCATAACCTTCATGCCCTCTCTATCACACCAATAAAGCTTTCTGCTTTTTGTAGCAATGGTGATTTGCTTTGGAGTATGGACACCAATCTTGCCCGCTTCGACGATGGTTGTTCTTTCGGAGCCGTCTAGTCGCGAACGTTCAATGGAGCCATCGTTGGACTTGAAGGTAGGACCCATGTTTGTCCAGTACATCCAACCGTTGTCGTGGTCGATAGCGATGCCGTCAGGCATGGTGGACATGTTATCGAAAATTGTGGAAAGATCTGAGCCATCGGTATTGCATGATAGAATGCGACCCTTGGGATGGGGAAAGTTGATGAGGTCTGTGTCGAGGATGTACAGACGGGGGAGACTTAGAGAGCCCATGATGACGGATGTAATATTATTGATTATGGTAACGTAGTGTATAGCTAGTGAGGCACTGGGAAAAGAGAAAAGATGGTAAAAGTAGTGCAGGAACGGAGTGTATTGATGGTTTTGGAGGGTATAATGTGGTTGTAGAAGAGACAGGAGAGACGATGGTATTTACAGCATTTCCCATTTCAAGCCTACGTAGCCCCTGTATTTAGTATGACCTAACATGGCAAATTTCTAGAATCTTTCATCATAGCGTCGATGTCGGAGAACAAGTGGATGTTGCTAAAGCCGTGCTCCGTGCAAAGCTCGCCCTCCGAGAAATCCGGTAGGCTGCCGGAGCTACCGCGAATAGTGGGACCTTCAGGAGGTGTGGATACTTCTTCACCGATACTGGACCCACTGCGGAATCTGATAAAAATGACGTAATGACGATCGGAACAAAACCTTTGATCGAGATGCAGGGTAAGTTTGGCAGGGCCGAAGACATGGTAGATTTCGTCTCTTCAGGGGACGTAAATATTCCAACGGTACACGCTCTGGTGAGATCTTGGCTGGATAGCTTGAGGGGAAAGCAACGTATTGATGTCTGGAACTGATTTGGAGTTTAGGGTATAATATGATCATTTGGCAGGAGAATGTGAATAACGTGAAGTCGTTAATTTAAGAAAACATAACGTGAGTTCAGTTCTGGATTTCAGAAATCTCACCCCAAAACAATCAATAAAGATATGAAATACCTTGTCAAAAATGACATGATTGTACAAATAGCGAGCAAGTGTCATGACATGAGGATTTACGAGTCGCATCACGATATCGGATAAATAAATCATGAGGAAATTTAGTCTTAGATCACAACAATTGCCTAGAATAGCGCAAGGTTAATTAATCGTGAAAGCGAAATGATATTATAAATTTGCAAAATTAGTCTAAGTACGTCTTCATCGCATGACTCTCTCACAACTATGTACTCTTCTCCTTCGCATCATTGGCATATCCATCCCAATCTTTCCTGACATTCAACAATCTCACTAGCTCCTCATCCCTCTGCTTAACCAAATCCCCATACCCCCTCTCGTCAATCGCCGTTCTCGTCCCCTCAATCCACTTGGTCTTTAAACTCTCATCAACGACCGGATTCTCGGGCGCGTACCACGTCTGTAGTGGCCCCAGCAAATGATCTGCGAAATGCTCAATTCCACCCTCTCCACCTCCAAGATGAAACAAAGTGTTGGGTCCCATGACACCCCAGCGTAGACCGGGTCCGTAGGATACGGCATCGTCAATGTCTTGCACGTCGCAGACGTCTTGTTGTAGGATGTGGAAGACTTCGCGCATGACGGCCGCTTGTATACGGTTGGCAACGTGGCCGGGAACCTCCTTCTTCAAGTGAATGGGTTGTTTGCCCATGTCTTCGTAGAACTTCATCGTGCGTTGAATGACTTCGGGTGATGTTTGCGAGCCGCCAACGACTTCGACGAGAGGGATGAGATGAGGCGGGTTAAATGGGTGTCCTACAACACATCGTTGTGGCACCGCAGCAGCGGTCATACCCTCTTGGATAGAGGAGCAAGTCAAACCGCTGGAACTACTCGCGATAATGACTTCACTTCCAAGCATCTCTCCCATGTCCTGGAAAAGCTTGCGCTTAAAGTCAATTCGTTCAGGACCATTCTCCTGAACGAAATCGGCATTTTGCAACACCTCGCTCATTGTGGTTGTGAAGATGACATCTTCAGGCTTGGCATTGCTGTTCTTGACCAAGCCGATGGATGAGAGCACAGGGAGTGCGTCGCGGATAAAGTTGCGGAGGTAGGTCTCTGAGGCAGGGTTGATGTCGAAGGCCTGAACTTTGAGACCTTGAGCGAGGAACAGGGCTGACCATGACGCGCCAATTGCGCCGCAACCGATGATGGCGACTGTATTGATTGACATTGTGTAGATTAGATAAATTGAATGATGTGATGAACAAGACTTTACAATAACAGACTTCACTTCATCCAGGATGTAATGGTATTTATCTAATCTGCAAACATGGCAATCAAAATCCCATCATCTGTTTCTGTCTCGCCCTGTCTTAATTCCGCATGTTTCCACCGTCGCGCTTTCGGCATTTAATCATGTTAGCTTCGTCATGCGTCGGTAGTTCAAAGATTAAGAGGCGCCATGACATCGACATCGACTAGCCTCCGAAGTGTCGGATCAGAAGCCGAAAAGTCTAAACCAAGTTTTCCACGTGGTGGAGGCGAATCGAAGTTTACCTCCTGATCAATTGCAGTTCTTTCACCTTTACCGCCGCGCCTCGGGGTTAAGAAAAGCTTAGGAAAGACTTGCACCAAAAGACGCCGATCTCCTACCCAGACGCTTCCGCCGTTTTTCTTGACCCCCCCTTCTAGAAAAATTCTAAAAAAAATTCAGACCCATCGTCTCCACTCTGACGTTGGGATCTGATGGAATTGTTTCCGCGTTTGAGCCTCATGTTGCATTGAAGCCGCGTGTTAGCATCTCCACATCTACTGTTGCCATGTCCACTTGTTTCGTCGCAAGATCCGCTCGCGCTCGCGTTTTGAGATTACCGACTTGCTTGTCTTTCGGGATGATCCGCTTGAGGGTGATGCAAATGCCGACGACACTTGGAGATTGTGGATAGAATTCTCAAGGCAATACATCAAGGGTTTCAAGTTGCATAAATACACTCAGCCGCTCGTACACTTCGGTCTCAACAAACACACATCAATATATAATACCTTCCAATACTTTATGGTTCTCATCTTTCTATCGTAAAACATCCTCTCTCTTTTTCAACATCACCTCATCTCGTCTTCACTTCACGTCTACAACATGTCTCAAGAATCAAGAATTCCCGACGTCTACGGTCCAGGTACACACACCGACCGCACCTTTACCCCCGTTCCAGAAGACACAGAGCGCATCTTCCGCCTCATCGCCTCCCAGACTCCCGGCTTCACCCAAGATGAGGAAATCCTCTCAAAGGTCAAGTTCGAGGGCGAGTCATTTCCCGTGATTCCCGGCCCCATCAAGGCCGTATCTGTCGCCGCTTCTCTGCATGCCATGGCTGGTGTCTTGGCTGATGAGATCCTTACCATCCGTGGCGCCGAAAACAAGCAGCGACAAATCACTGTTAATACGACACAAGCTGGTCTTTGGTTCGGCAACATCGCTACTGCTTACGTCGATAACAAGGATGCCCTTTCGCTAGCCAAGTCTGGAGAGCTCAAGAAGCTTTTGCCAAACTGGGAGCAAGGTTGGGTTGACACACCACTCAAGTACCGCACTACGGGTCTTTATCCTACTTCCGATCCTGAAGTGTGGTACTCACTCCACGGCTCAATGAAGGCCGAGCCCGTCCTCAAGTCCATCGGCGTTGACCCATCTGAGCCTATCTCCTCAAACGAGGAAGCCGCTGCACACATTGCCAAGTTCACAAGCAAACTCTCTCCCGAAAAGCTTGAGCTCACCAACCTTCTCAACGGTAACTGTGGTAGCATCTGCTTCACTCCCAAGCAGTGGAATGAGAGTGAGATGGGCAAGTCTCTCGCTGCTCACCCTCTCATCAACGTCAAGTCTCAGCACCAGGCTATCCCTACACCACCCGTTGCCTTCCCTCCCCTTGACCCATCCGACCAGCGTCCTCTTGCTGGTGTCAAGGTCGTTGAGATGACCCGTGTCATCGCTGGACCTCAGATTGGTGCCATTCTCTCTTCCTTTGGCGCTGATGTTATCCGCGTCAACCCCCCTCACCTTCCTGACATCAATATCATGCAGCTCACCCTCAACGCTGGCAAGCGCACCATTGCCATTGATCTGCGTAAGCCCGAGGAAGCCGCCCTCATCAAGTCCCTCATTGCCGACGCGGATGTCTTCATCCAGGGCTTCCGCATGAACAAGATGCCCAAGTACGGTCTTGGGTTGAACGACATCCTTAAGATGGCTGGCGAGCGCGGCCGAGGTATCGTGCATGTTTCGGAGAACTGCTACGGTCCTGATGGATACTACGCTGAGCGACCCGGCTGGCAACAGATTGCCGACGCAGCTGCTGGTTCCGCCTATGTCACTGGCAAGTCCCTCAAGCTGCCCAACAACGAAGTTGTACTGCCTTCCCTACCTGTCAGTGATATGACCACTGGTGCTCTGGGTGCTGTTGGCACTCTTCTTGCTCTCCGTGACCGTGCCACCAAGGGTGGAAGCTACGCTGTCCACGCCTCGCTGGTTGCTGTCAACACCTACGCCCTCCGCCCCGACGTCGGTCTGTACTCTCCCGAGACCGTTGCTGAATGCGCTGAGCGCTTCCAGTGGGCTGAGATGCGCGGCTCGCACCATGTTCTCGATCTCTTGTTGACTGTCTGGGACGGCTGGAAGCGAGTCTTGGGAAGCACTCTTGCGGAAGATAGTGGATTCTACCAGAGTTTCGAGAACAGTGCCTTTGATGGCAAGAAGCTTAGCATTCTCAAGCCCGTTGTGAGATTGAGCGATGAGAAGAGCACACCTCAGTGGAAGACTCCTAGTGTGCCTTATGCCTATGAGAAGGCAGAGGGTATCAAGTTTCTATAGATGATGATCCGGCATTCATAGACTAGCGATTGCGATTTACTACTAGACATAGATTCAATTAATTCATTCAATTTGATAAGAAACACTTTCTTTTCAGTGATTGAGGTGGCGAATTGCAGTTTAACTGTATCCAATATTAGTTGGTAATCACTCGCCGTAGCTTGGTAAGACGTGCTAAAACTTTAGTGCTTCCTCCCTGGGATGGTGTGTCGTGGCACAAGTAGCTTTCGCGCCAATTTATATGGCGCGGTACATCTATAGGTAGCTCATGCAACATTGGCTTAGTGAGTGATACGAGCGAGCGCCTGTGAGTCATTGCCGGTTGCTTTTATCATTACATCGACCATTTAGTGGGATTGATAAAACTAAGATATATCTCGTTCTTTGTTTTATACCAAGACTGCCACAGGACCAACTACTAGACTGCAAATCTAGATTTTCCCAACCGCCCAGCCTCTGTCAGTCAATTAGAGTCAAGCGAAATGGAAAACGCCGACGGCGCTGCTACAAATCAAACACCAAAGTTGACAACAAGAGTTGCTTATATACGCACTTTCCTTGACAGAAAGTCTACCGAAGAACATACCGAAACTGACAGGGCTAATCTGGACACATGGCTTTGGATGTGGGTTGGGCAGAATGTCCCTTGGGATCCATGCGGTAGTGGTCGTAAAACCCGCACAACACCTCCACCAGACCTTCGTCACCACTACATTCTCGGCCATTCTACCGGTGCAGATCCTTTTATACTGGATTGGCTTATGAGATATTCTGAATCAAGATACGCTAGATTATCTCGGTCTGACTTGACGGTTTACCTTTCAGCCACTCAAATGAATGACCCAAGCACCAAGGACCTTCTTCAGCGTCTTGCATCAGAAAATGTGGCGGTCAAAAAGATCACAGCTCCTTCCGAACAGTACACATCAGATGATATATGCGACTCGGTCATGCTCTCTGAGAGTGACTATATTCTAGACCCAACTCTACAGCTCGGCCCAGATGGCTGGATATCAACTGACGCACTCTACCGCGACTCCCTTCGCCATGGCCATCCCCAACGCTACAAAACCGAAGAACTCAGTACTTTCTACTACGAAAACAGGCTGAAGAACAAAATGGGTCACACAATGACCTCGTGTTCATACCCACACGGCAAATCAGAACAATGGAAAAGGGACCACGAAATAGAGTGGAGGAATTATAAATGCCCGTCTTGTGGGCAACGCTGCAAGAGGAGCAAAGGTTGTAAAAATACAGGCGAGGATTGGGCTGCAGACAAGAACAAGCACAAGAATGCTTGGATGGAGGGGTTGGATTTGTCGGCGCCCAGACCGCCTGATTTTGAGAGATACTGGAGAACCTTCAGCGTGAATGACGTTGTTTATTATTGTGGTGAGAGTTTCAAGAAATGGGATTGGAGATCTGTTGATACGTTCTCAGGCGATTGGAAGGGAGAGTAAACTCAATAGTTGCGTTTACAGTCTTATGAACAGCAGTCTGCTCTTATCAATTACATATTCTATAATATCTATGAATCAGCAGAGTGGACGAGAGCACGTCTTATTTAGATTTCGTGCTGGCCACAACCCAAGTGTCGAAGACCCATGGCCTCAAGCTCTTCCATCTGTCCCAGGTCAGGTCCGACGCTGCGCTGTTGGAGGTTCTGAAGAGTGGCATCGGTGATCTTAGTCTTGGGGATCAACTTGGTGCCTCGCTCGTCGAGCGTAGCAAGGATGTGTGCAGCAGCCTGATAATTTTTAGTACTTCGGCTTGACTAATGTTTTTTGAGGTTCTGACTTACCTTGGCGTTGACAGTGAGAGTCTTGGAGTCGGGGTTGTCAATGGTGTCACAGGCTTGATGGTAGCAAGGGTCTTGCTCAACAGCCGTGCCCTGATGTTCATGTCAGCACGTACGGAGACCAAATAGACAAATCAACTTACAGTATGCAAGAATCCAAAGGGCTTGTTCAAAGTCTGCCAGAAGGAAGCATAGTCACTTCCGTTGGTGAGTACTGCAGGTGTAACCTCAATTCCCTTGCTTGTGAAGTAATCAACAAAGATTTTCTCCGTCACCTCTGAGCCCTTGGGAGCCTTGGATCCGTGAGAGCTACCATCTGTATCAGCAACTCCAAAAAAGCCCTTGGCGACCATATCGAAGTTAAGATACACGAGGAGGTCGTTGACGTCCTTGGTGGCCAAGTTTGATGTGTAGAACTTGCTTCCCAATAGGCCGTTCTCCTCGGCTCCCCACCAGGCGAAGCGGATCTTGTTCTTGGTCTTGTACTTGGAGAGAGCGAGAAAGAGTTCGAGGATAAGAGAAGAACCGGAACCTGTAGATGTTAGTTCGGATAAATGTTCGTGAGAAGAAGGGACGTACCGTCATCGTTGATACCAGGGCCAGCTTGAACACTGTCAAGATGAGCACCGAGCTGCGATATGTTTAGTCCTATGCACGCCCATTCGAAGAAAGCAGACAAACCATGATAACGTTGCGGGGATCACCGCCTGTAGTCTCAGCAATGACATTCTGTGTAATCCTCTCCTCAATAGTCTGTGACTGTTGGAAGTAGGCCTCAACCTTCTCACCGGCCTCAATCCTCTCCTTGAGCTTCTGTCCATCAGCAAGGTTGATGAAACCTGCAGGAACGTGCTTCTCGGGGTTAGGCGCGCTGAGCGAGCCAGCAGTGACATTGGTCGTCAAGTCGTGATAAATGATAACAGCAGAAGCACCCGCCGCCGCAGCAGGAATCACTCTTCCGGCAAGAGTTCCACCAGTAGGACACCTGAATCGCTGCACCAGCACAATCTTGCCCTTGACGTCAAGACCGTCGTATGAAGAAGCGTCGCAACCGGCAGCGCCTTCGGGACCGAGTGCGATCTCGGCGGTGATTCCCTCCTCGGTAGTAGATGGGGAGTAGGTCAGGCCGTAGACGTAGATGGGCTCGTCGTCGACCTTGAGATCAATAGAGTCGACGTAGGCAAAAAGGGCGGGGAAGTTCTGCTTCCAGACCTTGGCGTTCTTGACCTTGGAGGCGCGCTTGTAGATGTAATCGACGGAAGCGTCGTAACCAGGAAGACCGAAAGCTCTGTTGCCGCCATTGTCGAATGCGATGTCATTCAGGGCCTCAAGGTTGGACATAAGGCTATTTATTGTGAGCTTTGTTAAAAAAGATGTGAATTCTCGGGATCAATAATTACTTCTTGGTCTTGATGTCGGCCTGGAATTTCTTGGAGTCGAGCTTCTTACCCTTGGCCAATGCATGACCAGGAGCCAGCGACAGCAAAGTCGCGAGGGTAGCACTGAATCTCATCTTGAGGAATTGCCCTTAGAGTTGACGTGGAGGAGGGGGTAACCGTTCATTTTGTGGATGGGAGGCATTAACTCAATTTATAATGGAATGCAGATCGGATAACGTGACGATATGAATCGTAATCGTCATTAGTTTCTGTGCCCAGAAGACACAAGTCCCGGGTATAGTATCTATTAGGGAAGGTCAATTCATGCCAAGAAGTGGGCATGATGATCAATAGGTAGGTACTTTTTAAGTTGGGTCTGGGCATGGGTCTTATCGCATGCGGTGACGATGGTCATGTGTAGGTGATTTGGTGTTTGGTGTCGATGGTCATAGTCAGCCTTGACAACATGACTGACGGACTTGGTGTTGGGCCAATTGACATAAAGAAACAACAAATTGTTATTGAGAACGACAGTCATGGAAAGAACTTGAATAAAAATACAAACGCCATCTACCGACAAGTTGGACCAACCTCCGATTGGGGTTGCATCGTCTACGGATCCTTCTGACGATTGGAGAAAACCCCGCAAAGATTGAGTCTGCCGAGACGATAAACAGATAATGAATGGCAAATTGTTCAGCGTTGAGCCAATCTGGGCAGGTCCAAGACCCTAGTTCTTGAAAAGTTGCAAGGATCAAGAACCATACGAATAAGCTTAACGTACAAAAGTTCTCTGGCAGCACTAGACCAAGATAGGAATGAGACAAGAAGAAGGAAAAGAACTCGGCGCGAACCCGATATGTTTGGAGACTTACATTTCTATCTGCTGAGATGATGTACCAGGAGGTTAATTTGAACGAGACTGACTATGAATAACGCATAAACGTGAATCTCTAGATATCTCCATTGATTATTTGCGCTTTGGTCCTCCTGTTGCCTAGAGTGGGGTCTGTCAGCAATCATGAACGTGAACTTGAACAATAAATAAGACATTGAAACTCTGCAAGATTCGTGACAAGTTCAGTTTCAGTTCAGTCACGTTCCTGAAAATGGAAATGAATACAGCCTACAACAAACTTGAGAAACTCTGTCCCGGCGACAAGTACCCAACGCAACAACGGATCCTCGATAATGCTCGCATTCCTGGAACCTGTCAATGGTTTCTAAACCACGAAACGACACAAACTTGGTTGAATGATGATAATGTTCGCGTTCTCTGGTAACATGGACCAAGTAGGTGTCCAGATTTCCAAGGGTATAGCAAAACTAACAAGGCACAGGCGCGAGTGGAAAGACGTTTCTCAGGTGCTTTGCTCTAATACAAAAACGCGTCCGTCTTGGACTCTTTTCTAACAACCTCCAAGCTCAAGTCTAGTGAACCATCTTCATCAGGATGAGAACAGAGAGAAAGACATAGCTTGTGGTGTTTTCTACTTCGGCCGTCACGATGTCCAGTGTAACCTCGCAGATTACAATCTCGCATTCCAATCTATTACCAGACAACTCTTGTCCCAGACTACAGACTCACTAGGCCTATGGCAGAGTATTGTGGACGACACAGAAATGGAAACCCCAGATTTGGCGGTCACATCTAAGTTTCTCGAGAAAATGGCACGTGTTTTCAAAAAGATGATCATTGTTCTAGACGGCATCGATGCGACGAACGTGTCTGGTCTAAAAGAGTTGATGCGCGGCCTTTTTGATTGCAGAGATATTCCAGGGCTGAAGATCTTAACGACGAGTCGACTTCCGTTTCCCGATATACTAATGAGAAACGACGTCCAAGTTCCAGAGATTGAAGCCCGCGCTCCTGAGTCAGACATCAGCCTTTACTTTACTAGCTATATCGGCGGACCTCCTATTAGTGCCAAAGTTCCAGACCCTGCAGGCGTCGACTTCTTTCCTTCCAGAAAGTCTGCCGATCTATGCAACGGCTTGTTAGTATGCTAGTCACTACAAAGCTTATTATGTTAACGTTCTGTAGGTATATCCCGCTCTTGCTTCGATGGTACGGGAACTCTACATGGCAGCAAGGCAGTTTGTTTTTCGACGTTATCGAGGCATTGTCGCCAGAGTCTGATGGCGATATGAAAAATGCATTCTGCAAAGCGGTGATACTGGACATCCAGTCATCCAAGGACAACAATCTTATCATGTGTGTACTTTATCATCTTATGGTAAACGATGATATGGGTTATCTATTCACTGCCCCTATGGCGTATGAAGCTCTTGATGCTTGGAACGTCAGAGACCCGGATGGAAACCCATACACAGCCTCCGAAATTCTGAAATCCTGTGAGGCACTAATTTTCCTGGACATGAAGAATCAGGCCATGATGCTACGATCGCCACTGCTTATGGAGTACCTTCGCACTGCTGTATTCGGGGATGATTACCACCAACGACAAACAAAGGCTTCCATGAGGTATCTTTCAAAACAAGAGTTCGCGAATGGAGCCTTCAGATCTTCTGCGCAACTGGAAGAAAGATTCCAGGCTCATCCATATCTTTGGTTTGCTGCCAGAAGTTTGTCGCCTAATCTTAGCAGAGGCCTCAACACATCCTTCCAATTAGACTTCCTGACCCTTGCTGCTTCACTGGGGTCCATAGAGTCTTATCAACAAGCTGCTGAAGCATGGCCATATCTCGATGATGAATCATACGACGAATGCGAAAGATCATGCGATCGATGGCACTGTTACACACCGGGCTATACCGCGCTTCATCTCGCAGCAAGTCTTGGAGTTGTCGATACTGTGATACAAAAGCTCATTAGCGGTGAGGCAGATATTGAGGCTCGAGATGTTAGTGACCAAACAGCGTTGCATATAGCAGCCGGCATTGAAGACGAGTATACTACTCTCAAGAGCTTGTTGCTTGCCGGAAGTGATGTAACTGTCAAAGATAGGGACGATCTGACACCTTTAGCCACTGCTGTAGTTCATGGGAACTTGACCACGGTCAAGTTGCTTATTGAGTATGGCGCGGATGTGAGTGCAGTCGACGAGGAGGATTTACGGGAGTGCGTGAGGGAAAAGTCGGAGATTGCTCAGTTCTTAATTGAATTTGGTGTTGACATGCCAGATGTAGACGAAAGCGAAGACGAAAGCGAAGATGAGGGTGAAGACAGTGAGACTGAAAAATAGATACGAATCCTTCTGATAACAGAACGAGCTGAATACTTGTAGTGCTGAAAAAGAGTCCTAATTATCACAACACGCTATGTAACCGTCAAAATGACTAACTAATTCAAAATCCCCCCGCGGCTCTAGTACAGTCCCTGTTAAACCTCATACTCGTACACAGTATAAAATACATCAAGTAGCTGATTGGAATTGGGCCAGAACTCTTCGGTTGCCAATTTCAACTACTGCTGGTAGTCGTCTTGCGCATGCTCGACTTCCCCCCCTTCGTGTCTAGAAGGGCGCCTGTTAGCAAATCGCCAGTATACGGATGGGCTTGACGGACCGTCTAAAATGTCTCTCTAACAAATCCCTTCTATGAAAGCGCCTTTCGCAAATTTGGCATTGATATTGCGGTTCTTGATGTGATGATTGATGCCGTCTGTAACCTGTTTAGTATTGCGATTTGCAGTCGCATATGCATGTTGAAGTAAATTACCTCAGATGTTCAGCTCTAGTATATACCTAACAAGTTAGTATTGATCTGTCGCAAAAGGGTGTTTTGTCTCTTACTTTTTGACATTCTGAGCAGACGTGAACGGGTTTTCCCTTTTTCGCCTTGGACACCTTTCCATTTGGCGTTAATTGCGGGTCGCTATAATCGCTCATTTTTACAGGGAATAAAACAAAGTCAACACAGATAAGGAAATTAAAAAAAAGAAAAAACACCAACGGGATAATAAGGCCTCTTCAAATATGAATAAACAAAGGATCATTCGTATCATATTTAAGCAATCAATCCTCCGACTCCTATGTCATCTCGCTTCGTAATTCCTCTTTTGCTTGAGCCACCCGCTTATTGTGAATTGAGGCTTTGTTCTGGGCGTGACGAATCCATCCGGTGGTGCTGTAGATCACAAAAATAGATTCGCCAATCATGGCTAGCTAAAAGTGCGCGTAATGCGATTCCGGTACGAAATCTCAGCCCCGACAGGGGGAATCACAGCGTAGGGATGTTGGTTGGTGGGGGCTTTGCTTAGCTGACGAGATGATGCCGGTTGAGTCAACTCAGCTTTTACCAGATTTGGTACATGACAATAGACCGCGGAGGTCGGTAATTTCCACGGCCGATACATGTATGCTGAAATGGGAAGTTTATTCGATGACTGAAGTAAGACAATAGACGCAGACATTAGAAGCTGACATTAGAGACTGACTAGTCATCGCTGCATTTATTATGGAATGAGAATAGTCAAATGTAATATCGTGAATCACTTTCTTCCATTAGCTGGCGGCTTTACCATGTTGGTTCATGTGATCCTTTGAACCCAGCCAACAATAAGATCACAACCATGCAATAGTCCCATGTCTTGATAACCGCGTCCAATACGAATGATATTGATATGGATAGCCAGTCAAGTCTGAACTAGGTGATGACTGTATATAATTGCATGGTCTGGTTCGGTGCCTGTTTGCCTGGTACCATGCAATACGACAAACAGTGTTTCAACAACAATCACCAGCGTATTTGGATTAGTAGTAAGGTTCTCCGTTATCATTTCCACCAGCTATAGCTCGACCATACATTTCGATGCAGTGCTACCTGAATTACTAAGTGCAGTGCCATAATGGTGGTCGCTGTTTACGCATCTCATTACTAAAGATGCACTGCCTGCGTCAATGACGAGGAGCTTTGACAATTGATAAAATCTGACCTCGACTCCCACATTACGTATCAGAAGGGGCTTGAAGCCTGTCTTCATCTTTTACTGGTTCAGTCTTTTTGCTGTTATGGTGTTGAAATACAAAAAGACGTTGAAAACCTTCAGTCAGCCTTGCCGTCTAAACCCAGCGAAATTCAGCGGGAGGAGCGGTGGGGGAGATCCACTGGATTTAGTTCTCATGGCGCTAAATTTAGACGCTGTCCACTAACATCTGTCTCAGCCCTGAAAACTGGTCTATCACCCTTGTCAAGTTTTGGAACCTTGGTATGATGGATTCGATTTCACGGCAGCATTTTGATCCTTCAGTTTATCATCATTCCTCATTCGCTTTCAGTGTCAGCTGTCTTGGCAAATTACCTGACTGCTTGCACACGCATGGTTAGTAGGAGGGAAGGTCTCCGTGAGTGAAAGCAGCCTCCCAGCCAACAGTGAGACCAACGGGGTTGAGATAGGTCTCTGACAAAGTGTATCCTCCGCAATGTTCGCCTTGTCAAGCCATCATTGATACGCTTGTATATTATTGTTTTCTCGTCTGTTTTCTCTTCTCAATGCCAAGGACCAATGAGAAATATAGAACATGTGTGGTCGGCCTTCTGCATGGTAATATTGCAGATAGACGAGCAATATACCCTTTTGAGGCAGGAAACTGGCGATAGCTCGATTTTCCTTGCATAAGGCCCACGTTTTAGTTGTTGGTCGACATTTGAGGCCACCCACCGCCACCAACAATTCTCGCATCATTTTCATCCTCTGGCAAACAGTGCTTCAACTGTATTTAGGTTGGGCTTCGCTTTATTTCCCACTTTACACTTCCTTCTACTGTACTTTATGTGGTCTGATATGCACTCAAGTATCTCATCATGACCGAAAGCTCCCACATCGATGATTTCTGGAGATCGATTACAAACAATGATAATGGCAATCTAGTCACCACTGCACACTCAGCATGCCTTCCTGAAGACGATCCCAAAGCCTCAACCAAGATGAATAAGAAGATGAAAAAGAAGATGAAGAGACTAGCGGGCAACCCAGTGGCTGTTGAGGAAATCAGAGAGCCCAACCCTGAGCCATACCCAATCATAGAGGCAGAAGAAGTATCCCCCGCACCAACACTTACTGAATGCGAAACACCAACCCCCGCCTACACGGAGCCTGAAGCAGTTGAACAAGAACCAGCATGCGACGATGGGCAGCGCGCTCAATTAACGGACGACAAGGTGACTACAAATGGCGAAGCAGAACGCCCAGACCCTCCTGTATACCTACCTTTCAGTTCCCAACACAGACTCATGGTCTTTCTTCAACACAAGCTAGAGGAGATGTGCTTTTCATTCAGCCAGAGGCACCTTCCACAGCTTCTTCGAGATCGCGCCTGGGAGTGCCCAGAAGCCGTGGAGCTGCACAGATGGGTGCGGACGTTATCTATGGAGCTTCCCTACATCGGCCAAAATTGGGTGTTCAAGCATTCGCCACTCTTTGAATCTGTCGCCCAAATCCGCGATTGTGCCGTCACTCGTTCTCGGATCGACAGTGCTCAGATAGGCAAACTGATGGCCGATGCGTTCGGGTTGGCAACCCTTTTGGAGGAGGAAAGGACTATGAAGATCATCGACAGACTTCGCGAAGACATGTTCAGTGTGTCCAAGTCCTTGGGAACGGAGACAGAGCAAATCAAGCAGAAGTTTGACTACAAGTTGAACGAGATTGAAGTTGCTCGTACCAAACTTAATGAGTTGGAAAATGCTACCAAGGCCGCTTTGAAGAAGAGTCTGCTTGGTCGTCAGGAAAATGCTCGCTCAAAAATCATGCAGTCCATTCAAAGGGCTGAAGCAATTGATCAAGTGATGGATTCTGAAAATCGATCGGGTGCGATGTCGAGTCTGGATTTTGTGACGGACTTGGAGAACAGTCTCATGCTTGGTGATGAGGCAAGAGATCATGCAGCTCCTTCGCGTTCCTCCTGGTTTGCCTGATGGTTCTAAGCTGGTCGTTGTGGGTTGGCAGAGTATATTTTCAATGGCGGGCGTGACTCGTGGAGGACCTGCCCACATTGGCGTTATCTACTACTGTGACCTCAGGGTATCAGAAGAAATGGCCGCTCGAGCTGTGAATGATAAAATCAATGGGCCAGTTTATCCCATTTAGACTCCAGGGTTAGTTTATTTATTTTCGTATCCTAAAGCTTAGAGATCATTTTTTCTGCCACCCACTAGTATGATTATGTTCAAAGTTGCCCAAGTGTTTCCTACTTTTATCGCTCCACTGATCTGTTAGAAGTTCATTAACTATACGTATATGCAGCCAGCAATACTATCATTATACCATATAGTGGCGATGCGATACCAAGCAAAAGATGAGATTTACGGTTGGACAGAGCTATCCTGGACTGGCCAAGACTTCATTGTCCCCAGACTACTGGGTACCAGAAAAGTTGGCCTCTAAGATTTAGGATATAAAAACCAACAATCTAAAGGTCTGACCTAAGTAGCATAAACTGACCTACTTTTTTCGTCTACTATACTCTTGGCGGCCAGTTTTTTTGATACCATGATGCCAAAGTCGTGTGAGTTGTCAAGATATACACAAGTGAACGGCTTCACGAAGATCTGTTGTGTGAGTTAATTTAGCTTCGCCTATGCATTGTCGGAACTGACCAAGTTGTGGTAGAAGCTTGTTCTTACCGTCATTTGTTGGAGTGAAAAGGAAGTTTCGGGCCTCACGAATGAGCCGAGGTCTGGTTTGACCGCTACGGGACAGGGTGCCATTGTGGGCAAGCCCCCGAACGAAGTGGATTGACTATCGCCCCCAAAGTGGGGATAGCTTCATCGTAACGGCTTGTCAGTCGCTCTGTCACAGTCAAAGTGGGGATAACCATGCAATTTCTGTCATGCGAACACTGTCGGCAATTCTGTGATCTTCTTGTTTGTCTTACTAATCCAGATAATAGATGTTGATCTGGGTGACGTATGTCGAGGATATTAAACACTGCTCTTCGTCTTTCTTTCTACCAGCAATTGACTTGACTCTCAACTCCCTCTCGATAATACTCTACCATCACTCATCACTCCCTACACAAAATACTCATCCATCACAATGGCTACCATTATCATCCAGTACCCCAGCGGTCACGACTTCGATGTCGACTACTATATTAAGACACACATGCCTCTGGCCGAGAAGTAAGCCTCTCCTCATCCTCATAATCGAACATAGACTCGGACACTAACAACGTATCAATAGGACTTGGAAGAGCAAGGGCCTGAAGAGCGCCGAGGTTATCAAGCTGGGAGGCGACAGCCCCTACCAAATCTACACCGTCCTCCGATGGGAGAGCATGGCTGCTTTCCAAGCTGCTGCCGCTGCTGAGGACGCCAAGGCCGTTCACGATGATGTCAAGAACTTCACCACAGCCAAGGCCGAGCTCCGCGTTGGCGAGACTGTTGCTGAGTCTAAGCTGTAAATTACTATCAATCTAGATACCCAATACTATTGATACCAATTACTTTTCCAAACACAATAAAAGCTTCGCAAATTTCGCGACAATGGCGCACTCTTCCTTTATCCTCATACAACAAAACAACCAGCTTACAAAGATAACTAAGCCAACGAGCAAAAGAGCAAGTTATGCCGCCCCCGACAAGTGATGTAACAATTTACCAATACAATGGGGTCCCTTATCTTTTCGCAATTCTATACTCTTCACTCTTCCGCTTTTGCATTCAGCTGTCTTCTTGTCTGCTTTACATTCAAATCTTCGTCTTCGCCCTTGGACTCTTTTATCCATTCGTAGTCTCCCTTTTGAGCCCAAAGTACAGAATACCGCTAGCATAGTGTCAGTCACAGCCCAACATTATCTGATGATAGATGAACTTACTTTTCCTAGCGTCAGCTTCAGTGCGTTCTCAAAGAAATGAGGAACATATTCCACCCCAGCTGAACCGCCATTGATGAGTTGTAGTAGGTTCTTGACCACGATATCACCTTGCATAATACTAGCTCGAGCTTGCTTAGGACCACCAGATTGGGCAACATCACCAAGAGCGAAGATGTTCTTTCTGGATGAGGGCAAATTCTCAACTTGGAGAGTTGGTCCTACCATGATCTCGCCGCTGGAAGCAATACTTTTGGGAGAGTATTCTGTCAATAGTTCGGATCGTGGACGGAGACCTGTGCAGGGGATCTGTCTGGAATATCAGTAACAGTTCTGAGTAGATACGGTTTTGAAACGCACCACCAAGTCCCAGGTTCTTTCTTTTCCATTGGCAAGAGTAAGATTGGTCTCTTGGACACGTTTTCCAGCGTCACTTGGGTAAGACGGCCTTTCACCCAACAAGACCTCAATATTCTGCTTTTTGAGAGTTGCCATGACATGAGCATGGAGCTTGGGTCCAAAGCGAGGCAGGAGTTGTTCTCTGGAGTGAATGAGCGTCACTTGTTTATCGGGGTATTTCTCCCTGATCTCTGTCACCAGCTCTATGCCTACAGCTCCTCCTCCAATGACTGCAACTTTGCGAGCCTCGCTGATGCGCTGTTGGAAACCTCTGAATTCTTCGATCCCATCATTCTTGTTTTTCGCAACTAGTCGCGCTGGTGGTGGCTGTGCAGCGCCCGTGGCAATAATGAGATACTCAAATGGCAAGGAAGAACCACTCGCCGTGTTGACGTGCGACGCTGTCACATCAGTAACTTCGTCGCATACATGTTGAAAGATGCCTTCAGGAGCTCCTTTTGCGAGATTCTCGTATGAGACGAAAGCGTGATGCTCTCTTCCGGAGAAGACAGCGTTGCGAGGGAAAGCAAAAGCATAATTGAAGAATGAATTCATCTCGATCAGAATTACACGATAACCCGAAGGAACTGTGTGAGCAAGTCGTTGAGCAAGAATCGCTCCTGCAAAAGAGCCTCCGACAACAATGACATTGCGTGGGTTTGGTGTTGAGCGGTACGTATATCGATGGACAATTGCCTGTCCTTTTTGGACTGTCAGCTTTGCAACAAAGACAATAACAACTTTGAGAATCTCAAAGTAAACGTCTAAATCTCTCAGATTCATTGTCACAAGATTCGAGGATGATAATGAGAACTGCGCCAGTAGGACACAAGATGGGGGAAATGTTGGAAGAAGATCTGATAAGGTGCGGTGCGACAGATGGAAAAGATCTGATAAGATGCTGCAATTTAAATGGTTCCCCAACGGTCGGGATATTGAAACATCAACGGACTATTGACGTCTATAGGCCGAAGTCGAGGCCGAAACCGAAGACCGTCACGGAGTTAAGCCCAAACAGTCAATGACATTTCTCGGCTGATATTGATTAGGTAGTTAGAATCGATTGATAAGCGGGCTCGGACTTTGAGCATTTACCGGCTGTTCTCAAGCCACTTACCCTGTATACCTACAATGATTGAAACCTCATCTGATAGAATGACAAGAAGCACTGATGTACGTAGACTTTAGAGGTAATATCTAGCTAGACTAGATGATCATGAGATAGCGCACAGATTGGGAAACCCCCTTCACTATATTGTTTCGTCCCGAATTGCTTTTCGCTTGGCCGGCAGCTCAAACCACTCCCGTCATCAAATTTGAGCAAAACGTCAACACAACCAGGCTAGGTGATTCCTGAGTTACCAGAGCCACATCTTAAATGTCAATCTAAAACCAAGTATCGCTATCAAGACCCAATCCCCACCGATCTTACCTATTGCCAGCTTCCACTCATCTGAGTTGAGATGAGTCAGGTACAGGCAGATACGACATTAACTGGCGCGAAACAACCCTAGCACTTCAAGATTAGCAGCTATTTAGGCTTAGTTCAACATGCAATGGGCCATCATTAAATCCGCAGTGGCCGTAACACAGCCCAATTTTTAAAAATTGAGACGAGCTGAGGTGAGTCCCCTGACTAAGAATCATGGCTTTAAGCTTAAACTAATTATTGGCAACTATTGATGGGCTAGCGAAAAAAAAGAAATCCTGCTTCTGTTTCTGTACAACTAACCATGAGTTTAATCTTATTTTCGGCCACAGAGCTCAGGCTGTCAATTGAGCCTACAGTATTTAGACTACTTAGTAAATCCGTTTCTTTTCCATTTCATCTTTCGTAACTGCCGTTTCTTTTCCTCCATTTTCATTCAATATGGGTGCCCAAATCTCTGTTGTAACTTCGAACGATGCCACTGAGGTCGCGAATGCCATCTTCAACGGGCCTGGCGTTTCAGTGGTTGGCGCAACACTGGAGAGGAACTACTGGGAGGAGGATACTCTCAACGGGAACAGGGGCAGCGTTGGCACATTTACCAGGGGACCCTTTGGCATAGGGTCTGGAGGTATTCTCTCGAGCGGTTGGTCCAGAGATGCAAAGGATTCGAGCGCTACGGGAAACCGAGACACGGGCGTGGATGGATCGTTATACTGCGGTCCAGGCTCCACCACAAACGGTGCAGTTCTTTCAGTCGATATCCTTGTTGATACAGGATACAATGGATTATCAGTTGAATTTGTACTTGCTACCGATGAGAATTTACAGTAAGCACCGCGCGGATATTCGATTCAATGGTGACTAACAAGCGAATCAGGGGAAATGCGGACCCAATGGGAATTTACCTGGATGATGTCCAGTACGCGCTCGATACATCTGGCAACAGAATCACCGTCAACTCGGATTATCTCCAGCAACCGATCGGCATAACAGATAACCAGCTTTTAAGTGCAACTATGTATGGCAACGCTTCACCCCTTCTCATTATGGGTCTTGCAGCTTCGCCGGGCCAACATCGAATGATCTTCGCCATTTGTGACGTGAATAACGGAGAGAAGGATTCGGCTCTCATGGTCAAGGCCGGCGCGTGTGTTGATTGCGTCCGTGACATTAAACTCAACTATGCAACAACTACCACAACAGTTGGACCGACACCCTTTGTCTCTACCATCAAAGCTGCTCTTACTATGTCTGGCACGGTGGTTTACGGTGTCCCAGAGCCTGCAACGACAGAAGTGACTACCACGACTGAAGAGGCTTATAGCACGACAACTGCAGATGCGACTTCATACACTGAAGAAACTACTAGCACTACCGAGCTTATGTCTATGTCCGAAGAATCCACCCCCACCGAGCCAACTGCAACCGCAGATGTTTTGTCTGCGTCCACTGAAGCATCCACGACCGCCGAAGCACCCACAACCACTGACCTACCTACAACAACTGGAGTGTCAAGCGAGGAACTCACGAGTACCGACGAGTCCTCAACTGCAGCCGACTACACTACAACTGCCACCACTACCACCACCCCCAACCAAGGCAGCGAGACATCCTCTGCCGAGGAGCCTGACACGACCACTACGATAGCGACATCTGAAACTATGACAAACTCCATGGACGTTTCTGCGTCCTCAGTCTCTACATCAATGGATTCGACTCTTAGCAACGACTCGGCATTGGTAACTGCTGCTGCTACGACCACTTCTACTAGCCAGGCGTCGATGTCGACTGCATCAACTCTTACCACTATCAGGAAGCCATGTCGCCCGTGATGGGACTTTCTGTATAGATAGATCTAGAATCGGTTTAACGGTAGACTGGTAACTGTTTCCGGCACACAGGTATATTTAACCTAGCTATAATGAAACTAAGACTATCAATTGTAACAAAACCAAACAAAATAGTGAAACCACAACCGGTAAATATTAAAGCACCCTCATCTCCACTTCTCTACTGCACCCAATTTCCGTTGTTAGCAATTAGATTTGGTGCACTGCGAAGATTTCCCGAGATCTTCTTTGGTGTAGCAAGCTCCTTCAACCACGCAGTGATATCTGCAACACCCTCGACCTCCTCAACACTCATAGCGTACAAGACTAAGCCAGCAACATGAGGAGCAGCCATGGATGTTCCGTCTTCTGTGAAGGTATGCGTGTCAGACTTCCAGCCGGAAGAGAGAATGCCTACTCCAGGAGCCATGATGTCCACTGTCTTTCCATAGTTGGAAAAGTCAGCGACAGCCCAGTTCTCATCAATCGCACCTACGGTAATGGCTGTAGCTGCCGAGCCTGGCGACTCCTTAGCTGCGTCCCTCGCATCGTTACCAGAAGCGACGACAGTGACGACGCCCTTCTTGGATGCATTATCAACAGCCTTATTAAACGCAGCCGACTTTTCACCTCCGAGAGACATGTTGATAACGGCCCTCCATGTGCGATCCTTCTTGATAATGTCGTTGACCGCCCAGTTGAAAGCGTCGAGGACAATAGAAGTATCACTCTCTTCACCCTTGAAAACCTTGAGAGCAAGGATGTTGGCCTTCTTAGCGACGCCGTACGTCTTTCCAGCAATTACTCCAGCTACATGGGTACCATGACCATCAGTATCCTTGTTGTCACCCTTCCAATTGGTCCAAGCGGCTTTGGCTCGTCCACCGAATTCATTGTGAGAGACACGAACTCCACCGTCAATGACGTAGGCGTACATGTCCGTGCCAGCGTAGTTGTCGTAAATGTACTCCTTGAAGCCCTTCTTTCGATGGGAAATTGTACCAAGACCCCAGGTAGACTTTTTCTGAGTGACTTCAGCTCTCTTTTCGAGGTTCTGATCTTTGTTGACGCGAGAGATCTTCCAAACACGGTTTGGTTCAATTGCGAGAACCTTGTATCACTGGTCAGTGCCACGTTATATGTATGTGAAGAGGAACACCTTCTCTTACCTCGGGACTTTTTTTGATCACGTTGATCGTTGCACTATCAAATGTTCCCGCATAACCTTGGAAGCCAGACTTGCTATCATAAGTCTTCTCAACACCAAGTTCCTCGCGCTTGGTCAAGCTTCGCTTGTGCACATCCTTTACCCACTTCAGGTGAGTCTTGACCATGATGGCATCTATCTCAGGCTTGAGGGTGATAATGTAGCTGCCTGGGATAATGGCTCCAGGCTCTGCGGCTGGGGCAGCTGGAGCAGGGACAGCAAAACCACATCCCAGAAAGAGGGTCACTGCTAGGGCGATATTCTTGAGGTTGACCATGATGAAGGATAAAGCTGATGAGATGGGAAATGGATGGTTGACAAGGAAGAGCCAAGGCCAAGGTCTTTATACTAATTCGCCTAGGCTATCGCATACCCGTATATCATAACTGATCGCAATGTTAGACTCGCGTAAATCGTGCGAACAGGGATGGTGCGGTGTTTCTAACAATTGCGATCTACATTCGTTAGTCTAGCGGTTAGACTGGCCGACCCGCTGCACTGTACCTGAAAATGCAACCCTCCAAGTCTTGCATGCGTGAAACGAAACCCAAGACTAAGTTAGTCTTCTGATGGTTATAGCTAAAAAGCGATAGAGTCGTCCCAAAATGGATTGTGGCTGGTCTAGATGTGGCTGGACTTATAACAAAGGCCACCGATTCTAGCACGATGACACGCTACTGTCCTTTTGGAGGGGGGACATCGTCGGGTGAGACCTGGATCTGGCTGGCTGAAACCTCGTTTCGGTCAAGTTGGGGAATGTAGGGCGAAGGAATGGAACTCTAAAAACGATAGACACGTTGCGCGATCAAGTCACGTCTCACAGGTCCCTGGATAGAGGGGCTAGGGTTTCCATGATGGGAAAGTCATGGAGAAAATGACTCACAGCTCCTACGACATGGGAAACTGCTTCCCACGTGGTACAATACTTGCCACATTTGACGCTACTCAGAGTTGCGGACCCAAAGTGAGTACTTTCCTGCGACCTGCAATAGAACTGTTGGCCCATACATTCCATTTATAACCTTAGCTATTTACCAGACAGCCTTCTTTTAGTAAGCTACGGCAGCTAGCTTGGAAAGGTCCTCAAATAGTCGGACGCTGATGGTTATTAGGGAGCTGAACACCACTACCAACGGCTGGTAGGCAGGTCTGCAGTCAGCTGGCCGACCGAAGGCTGCCCTACAACCAGCGTAAAGTTTCGATCCAGCAGCCACAATAGTTCCCCTGCCTTAGCTTACTAGACTTATCAGATCCACCTGCATATAGACTACCGAGCTAAATATGGGTGCTGTCAGCTCGTGGTACGAGGGGCTTCACAAGACGGCTACTCTCCTTGGCAGAAAACCCCATCATCTGTTCCGTGGATATTAGCTTTGGATCCTGGATAGCCAACCATGTCTAAGGGCTTTCTATAGACCTCCTCCGAAGTCGTCCCATGACTTTCACATTCCGAACTATAGTGCATATAACGTGAGGCTAGCTGAGAGCTCTAAATGCGGCTATTGAGATAACTTTAACTGTTAGCTAGTGCACTAGCGAATTCACTCGAACGATAATCAAGCTCAAGTGATGCGAGGACCCTTGGGGCGTTTTACTATTGGATGACTGAGGCCTTGTAGTGAAACCGTCCTCGGAGCCTTAATCAGTTGACAGTCTTTCTACGAGATTTGGGTGTTCTCTTTTCGACCTCTAGACCGACATCTATCCTGCGGCTTTGGTGAAAACGAGTCTTCTGGTCGCAAGATAGCTTAGCTTGGTCCCTTTTACTCTGAGTATTATGCAAATCAGAGCATTGGTTTTCGGTGTAAGCCTCCATACGTCCGCGTCAGTTGTAGGCTACCTAGCTTACGTGACCTCAGCAACCATATGGCTAATGCAAATATCATGGTGAGGCTCTCACTCCAATTGGGTGCTTATGCACCTTCTTTCGCTTTGTGCCAAGTCAAGTCTCATCAACGCAAAACACCACGGCAAACACTAACTACTGTCAACTTGTAACTCCAACACCAATGATAAATTGAGGTAATAGTGCATTGTCATAAAATACATTCATGGCCTTCAATCAGTTCAACAAGTAAGGCTGAGATATTGGCGACGTCATATCAGAATCCTGCAATGTGAATTATGCATGTTCGAACAGGGATCTCAGATGCGGGGATGTTGATCATAATTCGTCTACTGACCTTGGGCGCTGCTTGCCTGTCCATAACAGGACTAGCATTCCACTCACCATCCTTGGCCCAACACTGTCATCTATCTCCCCGCTTCCCACTTACGCTTTCAAGCTGAGAAGAGCAAGCTTCGTCAGACGTCAGTCATGGCTGCAGATAAGCCGCCTAGAAAACACACCAGCATCACAAGGAGCCGTAATGGCTGCGTTGAATGCCGTTCGAGGCGTATTCGGTGCGATGAGAAACGACCATCCTGGTAAATAGCCTTCTTGTTGAGTTCAGATGAGTCACACGTTTCACGGACATGTTTTGTTCAACAAGTCTAGACTCGACGATGAAACACGCGCGATGACTGACATCATTCTACAGCTCCAATTGTGTGATCAAAAAGCAGACCTGTTCATATGTGCCGATCATCCCTCTTCGCGAACGTAGGGCTACTACACGCCCTGGAGAGCAAACTCCATGGGTTGTCCAGAATTCCACGACCTTGCAACCTACTAGGATGTTTGGAAGGCCAGGTTATGACTTTCTTGATCCCTTTGATGTGCTGCCAATCAAAATGCCGCTAAAGTCAAAGGAGCTCCTCCACTACTGTTTGTGCATTCAACAGCCTCTCACATACAAGCAGTCTCGGCTGACATCAACGGGTTTAAAACAGTCCTGCAAGCAGGAGCCACTATTGGCCCATTGCCAGTGAACCCGAACGATTGGTCAGTCACAGTGTATCCGAAAAGCATGATCCAAGATTGACGCTGTTACAGTGTCGCCTCAGCTACTCGCAATCCAGAGGTTTTACAAAACACAATGCTAGTATCAGCCCTTCACTACGCATGGAATAAAGGTGATCTTGCTCTTTTCGAGCCAACGTTCCTATTTCATAAGATCGAGAGTATAAAGCAAGTGAATACTTGGCTTACTACTTCATCTCGCGCAAAGGAGATCCTACGATGTGCGAAGTACATCAGCACTCTTTGCTTTGTAGAGGTAAGTTTCCTCCCTATTTAATACTTCAATATGCTCTACGCTTATGCAGCCTATTATTTGTAGTGTTGTCTTGGAAACTTTGCAGTCGCAGAGTCTCATCTAAACGGTCTAACGACCTACCTGTCCACCAAGGGCCGGGAAGTCCTCCGTCGGGAGTGCCACCATGATGTTGACTTGGAGCTGACAGATCGCTATCTCATAGTGTGAGTAACGGGACATGCTATAGGGATGAGCCGATAAGTATTAACAAAATGTTTCATCAGAGCCAGCAACATGATCCACAGCACTAAAAGCCGCCTGGCCGAGGTTGTCCCTCCCGAAGTGATATCGCAGCAGCCAGATGCAGAAATGGAGATACCAGAGCTGAGTCGAATGATTCACAAGATGCATCTTAATGAGTTAAATGGTCCGGAATTACGTCTGAGAGCTTTCAGGATGGTACCTTTCTTCTTCGGGTCCATTCCACCAGGACGTGAGCCTAAAGATGTCGATATGTTCCCAGCGATTACAATTCTTCGACCGATCACACAACTGGCGATGCCGACGAATTCAAGGGAATCCGGTGACGCGAATGTTCCTATGCCTTGGAATGTTTGGAACAGTGGAGCTCCCTCCAAGCTGCTTTACACTGTCATCACAGCGCACATTCAGTCATTCTCAAACAAAATACTACTTCCCACGCCTGGCGAACCAGTCTTCGTGTCAGCATGGTCTGGTTTCTGCTCCGCTGTCGACTTTTATCTCACTACCGTTCTTGGAGTCTGTAATCAGGGCCTTCCCCCGGAAAGACGACTGCATTATCTCAAAATCGACATCCTTAAGCGGGATTTGGAAAAAGGATCGTCCTTGTTCGAAAGCATGAACACTGAGACACGGAACCTGTGGTTTTGGAAGGCATTCGTGGGCGCGTTGAGCGTGATCTACGCACAATCGCTTGGATTTGATGACAAATTTTATCTCATCTTGGACGAACTTTGTCTCTTGATTCGAACCTGGACCAAGTACACAAGAGTTTCTACTTGGAAAGATGCACATTGCATATTATCCTATGTGACGTGGCCAGCTGACACGGTCAAGGGCGAGTTGTGTGAAGAACTGTGGCAAAGAATAACTGTAAACTAATAACACCAAACACCAAGATGAAGTATTAAAAAAGGTTGGGATAAGACTACGAGTATAAACACTTGTGCACCACCAGAGCCAAGGTCTCTATTAAGTTGACTTGGCTTGGTCAGGTCTTTATTGGACTCAGGACGAGATAATATATCAATTTATTAGACTACATCTTGATGCAAAGCTATTGTAGCAAACTTTCGTTACAAAGAGTTCCCCGTTTCGGAAAAAAGTTCCAAACACTCAACTGAATGAGCCTAATATATTCCAGTCGAAAATGCTATGTGCGTTCTCTCAGTCGCTCCATTTGCGTCCGTAGCTGATTCAAAGCCGAATATTGGCGACAGATAGTCGTGGTTTCTCATTCGTCATTTCATAGTTCAAGACTTATCGTGAGAGATCGTGTAATATATTTCCCCCAAGATTTGAATCTGTGCCTTAGTCAAGGTCGAATAGCGCCAGCTCCGGGTGATATGCGGTGAGGTCGAGTATCTCAGGTTCCTCGTTAGGCTCCAGCGAACCATCAAACAATGCCGGTCCAAGGGCTTCCTGAGGGAATAGCCAAAACCCAGCAGCCGTTTGAGGAGCAGCCTTCAGCTCCTCGGAAGTTTCTTCCCCTTTTTCTGTTGGATTCCGCGCCTTCTCCTGGACAAGGCAGGACTGGAGAAACCAATTCTCGCTTGTAAGTCTTTCCAAAATCTCTGTCGAGCAATAGTCCCACCCTTTGGATACAATAACAAGTTTATGATCGCAAGGGCTCTGCACCTCCATGATATCGCGAAGATGATTCCAATGGCGTGCGAATGACCGAACTTTCTGAAGTTCCGTGTTTGTTTCTCCCCATGCGTCTGCTCCAAATCTTTGTTTCAAGTCTTGTCGAATGGGTCTGGGATCCTGAGGCAATCTTTGAAAGCAGACGTGGTTGTTGCCAATTGGAATACCGCGGTAGTGCTTTGGGAACAAGCCATCGCGAACTTCGTAACCGTGCCGAGAGGTCACCAACAAAAACATTACACTGCAAATTCCGGACATGACCTGCCTTAGCTGGTGACTTTGCTTCTCAGTCCGAAATGCTTCACGGGCCAGTGAAAATGGTTGGAACGCAACTTTCCTTAGACCTAGACGTTGCGGATCAATATTTCGGAGCTCCAGAGCGAACGTGACAAAATCATCAAGTCCTGTGTTGCGAAAAACACGCGGCTGTATGTTGTCGATACGAGACGAAAGATGAATAATATCAAAGTCAGGATTGAAATAGAGTATCTCTTTCCTACATGGCCAAGAAACCCCCATTTCAGGAATGTAGAGTGAGTGGGAATGATTGTTGATTTTGACAAGTTGATGTAAGTAGGCAAATGGTGAAGAACTATGACAGGCAAAGTGAAGCAAGAAAGGCATCCTCAGTATTACAGGGGGTCTGGCTATATACAAAATAAAACGAAGTTAACTGAGTTCATGACTGAGAAAGTATGTCAATCCAAAGAGGAAGAGAGTTTTGAAACCACGATTTAAGTTTATGAGGACGAATGACTCAACATCGGGACACAAGAAAGTTGCAACTTCTAACTCACAATGCTGCCAACAAGCTTTGAAGATAGGCTCAAAATGAGATAAAGAACTTTGAATAATGGCCCATCACCAAGTCCACGTTACATTGAGTTATTGAAAAGAGTATTGATGGTTTTGTGGCGCGACTTTTGAAGTCAGAGACTGAAGTCTAGCACTTTCCTCGCCATACGTACAGCTGCGTTATCACAAGATGTAGGGCACGTGGAGCGACCTTATTCTCACACAAAACAAAAGCGCTGCAAACAGCTACACAGCCTGCTTCTGCTTTCTCCGCCACAACCTATTGGAATAAGCATAATCTTGAAGGTAAAATCAAGAGATTGAAAGTATCCAGCATTGTCGCTTTATACTAAATTGCATTGTGAATGTAGTATCCAATAGCAGGTGTCCTTCTCATCCAATCAGCTATCCCCTGTGGCTTAGTTGGCTAAAGCGTCCGACTGTTATTCGTAGACCATCGGGAGATCGGAAGTTCGAGCCTTCCCGGGGGAGTTTATTTTGCTCTTTGCATTTTCTTTTTTGTCGACGACTGCCTATTTTCTGCTCGACCATATTGTTTTGTTTTGTTGTTGATGAGGTCATGTGTCGTCTGGTTGGTTCTATATCTTACCACAGGTGAGCGGGGTTGGTGTAACCTGAATGTCCATGTTCTGACATCTACATTTCGTCACTCGCTGCTTAGACTTCACCAAAACAACAACTGGATATCAATATGGAGAACCCAAAGAGCCCTCATGTCATCGTTATCGGCGCCGGTATCGTCGGTGCTTCTATCGCATGGCACTTGGCTAAACACACCAAGGTGACCATCATCGCTGAAGACATCGGCGGCCCTGCCAGTTCAGCTTCTTTTGCCTGGCTCAACGCCAGTTCGACCAGTGACAAATCTTACCACGATTTCCGCGTCCGGTCTCTGAAGAGATGGAAAGCAATCGAAAGTGAGCTACCTGGTCTCCCCACCACCTGGAACGGATCAGTCAATTGGCACAAACCAGCAGAGACATTGATGAACAAACAGGATAGCTTGGAGAGTTGGGGGTATGGCGTCAAGCGCATGTCGGCAGACGAGATACGCATGAAAGAGCCAGGAATTGAGTATGCAAATATCCCTGAATGGGGACTCTGTTATACTGGGGAGGGAGCAATCGAGGCACACATGGCTGCGCAACAGATGGTAGCCGACGCAGAAGACAAGAACGCTACCGAAATCATCAAGGGCACCGCAAAGTCCTTTCTCAAAAATCATGATCAAATTACTGGAGTGGTCTTGACCTCGGGAGAAGAAATCCATGGCGATCACGTCGTTGTCGCAGCTGGGTTAGGCAGCGTGCCTCTTCTGGAAAGCGAAAGAATAAAGTTGCCGGTTCACTCTGTGCCAGCCCTCATCGTCAACTCGAAGCCCGCACAACATCAGTTACTTCATAGCCTCGTCAACTCGAAGTACCTCTACATGCGTCAAACAAAGGGTGGTGTTATTAGAGCTGGGTGTGAAAACCCTGGTGACGACCCAGGTGACGATCCTGCGCAAACGGCACATGAGGTCTTTAAAGAACTACAGAAGACTCTGATTGGGGGTGACAAACTTGAGTTCGACTATTTTACTGTTGGTAACAAACCAACACCTAAAGATGGGATGCCGATTATTGGACCGACGGGTCTTGACAATGTTACTGTGGCAGCCATGCACTCTGGAGTCACAAATGCGGCTATCGTTGGAGAACTGGTGAGCCAGCAGATCTTGACGGGAGAGACAGACTCAGCCCTTTCTCAATTCCGCCTTGACCGGTTCACTACTTGATCATGTTATGGTTCAAGGGACTACTATTCACCCTGGAAGCCATCACAACTCTTTCGAAGCATGTCACATAGTCTTACAACTACCCTAGACCTTCAATTGATGATATGCAATAATGAATGATGCAGGGGTGTTTCAGCAGCTAACCCAGTCAAGCTTCAAGGTTTTCATTAATAATTCTGTGCAATATTCTTAGACCTCTAAACTGTGCAGCTATCTTTCAGGGTCCTAATATTATCTAGTCATAGCCGTTTTCCTCTGACTATCGTCGTTGTCATATCGTATCCTTACAAGTTATCATATTGTAATACACAACAAATATCACCTCACTATCTGGCAAATGCATGTCGCTATTTTCATCAGTACCCATCGCTCAATTTTGCCGGTTCTGTCATCGTGAAACCAAATGCAGAATTATACTCCGTAGTGTATTCAGCCGGACCAATAAAGGTGTGAAAATGTCATTATCCTTGGCATTCTTCGTTCTGAATACGCTGTCCTTCATGATTTGCCGGACCGTAGCGTTGCGCCCCAGTGCCACGACATCAGCTCAAAGTTTAATATCTGGATCCTCGGCCGAGTGATGGGATAAAGTACATAACACACCCCCGATGAATCTCGCACTGTGCGGCTCCGAGATCTGCTCCTACGTCTTGGAAAGTACTTTGGACTTACCCCTGGCAGCTGGTATGGGATGACGTGGATCTGGGGTTGCAATAGACCCAATCTGTTGCTTGATTCATGCAAGAACCGCTAGGGGTTTACTCATGACTTTGTTCACCGATAGCTCTACACCTTTGTATCTGGCCCTAAATGTCCTGCATTACGAATCGAGGCCTTCCTAACCCTTGCGATCTATCGAGACGTTGCATTCTCACTTAGCATCGCCGTCAGCTAGTCAGGATGCCATTCCTCCGGAACTGCCGCCTCGCTGAAGACGCCATCATGGTGACAAAGTTAACTATTCACGGAAACATCGGCACGGTCCGATGAGACTCTAGAGTCAGCTCAGGCCATATTGAGTATTCCGTTAGAGTAGCGTTGAGGAAAGGAGATGTTGAGAGCCGACGAAACTACCGAAAGTAGGCTGCAGCGAAAAAGACTGCATCAATAAATCCACTCCGACTCCCCGTCACTGGATTCCGTCAATCGCAACCAACCTGCTTCCGCCAAGGCATCATGCGTCTGCAAGCACTTACCGCTTTAGCCACGTTGGCTTCCACAACGGCCTGCCAGACCCTCTGGTCTCGGGATGTTGATTACAAGGCGCTTAGCAAGGAGCTTTCGGCCTCTGCAAAGGTCTACTATCCTGGATCTGAAGACTTTGAGGCAGCTTCGAAACGGTGGTCCAACCTTGATACACCAAGCGTGAACATTGTGGTTGTTCCTGCCACCGAGAATGATGTCGTTGAGATTGTAGGTTTATTTCACCATGTTTATCGATTTGCACATCATTTCCCTCTTGATCATTTGTTTTTCTCTTGGACCTGATGTTTCAGGGTTTCCATGCACACCCACTACCCACGTGTCCAGATCACACACCGACATGGAAGAAAAGGGACGAATTCTTGAACTAACCCCATATCACAGGTCAAATTTGCGAACAAAAAGAACCTACCGTTTCTGGCATACAACAGTGCCCATGGAGCAATCACCACTCTGGGACAGATGAAGCAGGGTATCGAGATTTATCTCAACCAGCTCTCTGGTGTGAAGATCGCCGAGGACGGAAAGAGTGTCACCATTCTTGGCGGCACCAAATCTAAGCTAGTTACCCATACGCTTTGGGACGCTGGCAAGCAGACAGGTAAGTTCAGAATTAAGCTTAACTGCACAGGTATGAAGACATAGAGGGGAATTCTGACGCGATTTTGATAGTTACTGGTTGCTGTGAATGTGTCGGCTACGTTGGCCCAGCCCTTGGTGGAGGCCATGGTTGGCTTCAGGGTCGCCACGGCCTCATTGCTGACCAATTCGAGTCAATGAATATTGTTCTCTCCAACGGTACTCTGGCTACTGTTGACTCAGGCTCTGAGCTATGGTGGGCTCTCAAAGGAGCTGGTCATAACTTTGGCATCGTCACTTCAATCACTTCTAAAGCTTATGACGTTGAGCACAAGAACTGGGCCTTTGAGAGTTTGACCTTCAAAGGTAACAAGGTTGAGGAGCTGTACGAAATCACCAACAAATATGTCCTCAAGAATGGCACACAACCCACCGATGTCATCAACTGGTCCTATTGGTTCAACATTCCTGATCTAGATCCCACTGGTGTAAGTTGCGCTCTACTCCGTACCCTGTTGACAGAAGTCTAACAAGATGAAATAGCCTGTCGTCCAGATTCTCCTCATACAAGAGGGTGTTGAAGCAGTCAGCAAGGAATACTCTGCTCCTTTCCATGCGCTAAAACCCCTCGCGGTTGAAACAAAGAAGGGTGTCTACACAGATCTTGCCAAATGGGTCGGGATCACCACCGAGGACGGCCCCTGCCAGAAGAATGGAGCCATGAACCCGCGGTTCCCCATCTACCTCGAGACATTTAACCCAGCTGCGCAAAAGAAAGCTTTCGAATTCTTTTCTGACAACGTTCGGGGCGATTCCATCTTCAACGGCTCTTTGGTCACATTTGACGGTTACTCTACCGAAGGCGTCAAGACCATTGATGCCAAGAGCACCGCCTTTGCGTACCGAGATCAGAATATTCTTGTGGGCCCGTTGATCAGTTACCAATCGAACGGAACTGATTTGGACAACAAAGCCTCTGATGTGGGCCACAAGATCCGAGAAATTCTGCATGAAGGAACTGGACGTGACACTGT
The DNA here is from genome assembly GCA_019054645.1 of Fusarium sporotrichioides. Lineage (NCBI taxonomy): Eukaryota > Fungi > Ascomycota > Sordariomycetes > Hypocreales > Nectriaceae > Fusarium > Fusarium sporotrichioides. The sequence goes on from JAHKNS010000004.1 coordinate 329,639, forward strand.
CCCAGTGTATGTCAACTATGCTTTCGGTGATGAAGGTCCCCAGGAGTGGTATGGAAGCGAGAGCTGGAGGCAGAACCGGCTGCAGGAGTTGAAGGAGGCGTATGATCCTCAAGGATTATTCAGCTTTTATGCCCCGATTGCTTAGATGGGGCTCCGATTGTAGACCATTCCTTCTCTTCTCTTCTTCTCTATATACTTTCATCTAGCCAAGCCATCACATATAGTAGAGTATTGATTCAATCAATGTATCGTTCTTCTTACTAAAATTTTTTCTCCATGTTCGGATATCTTGTGATCAAAATAATAGAAATCGCGACAGCCTACCCCTTATTACTACGTACATTTCTGTGATAATGTTCATAACAATCTACTCTGTACGGACTACTCCGTCCAATCAAGGTATCATCGCTGGGGTAGCTAAGCGAGAACCGAGGATCCACTCGTAATCTCGGCAGTTTTGTGCCAGCGCTTACAGAAAAACTTGCCTTGAGGTATATATTTCAGAAGGCGAATAATATCGATCAACATTCCTGTAAGTTCGTTCATTCACCAATCACGGGTACCAATCGGCCATGCCATCTTAAGACTGTCTTTATTCTTTACATGCTTGTCTCAACTACACTTAGGAGCTTTCAAGCTTCACACCTGTTAGATCTTCACAAGCCTTGACGACAGCCTCCTGCTTGTCTTGATCTGCTGTCAAGGCGTGAGGCTGAGCCCTCTCCCTCTTAGGGTTAAAGTAAGCACCAGTCAGGCTCGTATCGTAATCGCCTTCCGCCAACATGACATATGTCTCGATACCATCCTCCATCTTGTCGGTAGCACCATTACCAGCAAGCTTAGTGGGAACGTATCCGGGGTGCACAGCAATGACCGAGGTGTTCTTGAACCGTCTGGCCATGGCATTGACCAGCAGGACAACGTGAAACTTGGAGTCACAGTATGCTTGGAAATCCTTCCACTCTTTCTCTCCACGTTCCAACCAGAAAATGTCCTTGAGACCTGTGTCGGCCTCGTGGTGCAGAACAGAAGCGATGAAGATCAGGCGCTTGGGCTGCTTGAGGAGAGCTGCGAGGATGTATGGGGAGACGAGGTTGACAAAGACACTTGCTGGTACATCAAGGTCTGACTTTCGGAATGGTCCGTAGAGCAGTCCGGCGTTGAGAATTACTGCGTCAAAGGTTCCGATGGCGTTGGCGTCGCCAGCGAGCTTGCGCGTTTCTGCAACGGTCGTCAAGTCGGCAATCAGAACACCAGCAGCTCCTGGACATTTCGCCTTGACTTCATCGGCGCGCTCCTGGTTTCGAGCATGGAGATAAACTTCGTGCTTGCGTTCGATCAGCTGACGCGCTGCTTCGAAGCCAAAGCCGTCAGTAGAGCCGGTGATGAGAATACGGGCCATGATGGAAGAGGAATAGTGAGTGATTTAGTTTGAGCGGCAAAAGTAGGAATCGATGCGACTGTTAAGCAGGGGGAGGTGTAAGACGAAATAGTTGAAACGGGATGTTGCTTGTGATGACGAACAAAAGGAAATTCACTACAAATAAAACGGGGGGTTGAGTCTTGCCAGCATCGGCGGCGTTCTTAAGGCGCCGATGGATACAAAACTGGGGTTAATGAGGGTCGCGGACCTTGCACTTTGCCCGAGTGTTGGCCGAAGCACCAACATCCGTGACCTGGCTGGCCTGACTCGCGTCTCGGAATTTGAGCCAACAAAAAGTGAGGCATAAATAAACCGCCTCCTCGCATCTTTACCTGATTTGGCAGACCCACGATCTTTTGTCAACGCTCGAAAGAAGGTTTTACACGGGGTATCGTGGGGGTTGACTAAATCCCTGAAGGGGACCTGGGTTTCTGTGGAGCAAGATTTGTCTCCCCGAAAGGGATCTCATCTACATACATTGTTCGACATCTACACAGGACAATCATTGCTCTACAGGTTAGGTAGCTGAGTGCGACATCGGTCAAATATATAGTAGAGTGATACAAAAATAGACAGGAACGTCCTTAATAGGAACTTGCCCTTTAGACAGCACGACTTTGACTAAACGTACTTTTGGAGGTATCGTTATTATCGTTATCAATATTTCTGTCAATTGAGACCACACTCATCATGGCCACGGCAACCAAACCCCATTTGGGCAAATTTCGTTATTTGACCCGAGGATCTCAGCCAACTCCCAGCAAGGAAGCCTATTTGCTTCCATCACTCTCTGAATTCGGAGATGTTGTCACTCTACCCTTGACTGACTTGCGCCCATCTTTGGATCTTGCACAAGACTCCCCGTACAAACTTGATGTCCATGGTTTCACTGCCCGTCGGCATTCTTCGGCCTTGCACTCAGCTCCCTACAATCGCTCGAGTTGGAACAATGAGAAGCTTCTTCGCCAGGTCTACTTTCCAGAAGTGGAGGATTTTGTCAAGAATCTGACGGGCTGTAAGAAGGCTGTGGTGTCCGCTGCCGTTGTCAGAAACAGGCTGTACAGCGAGAGTGACGAATCTACCTCTGCAGAACCAGAGGTGACCGCGGAGCCCTCTCAAGCAGATGACACGTCCCAACAGTTCCCACCAATCTTTGGCAATACTGTAAAAGATGGTGTTTGCCCAGCTCCCAAGGTGCATTTAGACTGCACTCCCAAAGGAGCCAGACACCATATTCGCCGATACCACAGCGAAGTTACTTCGGCAGCGGAGAAGGTCATCGAGGCAGAAAACCGTTTGCTGGAGTCAGGCGTCCAGTGGAACGATCTCAAAGACCATTATCAAGGAGGGGAGAACGGTAGTGCAAAAGTCCCTCGCTTTGCCCTCTTCTCGATATGGCGACCTCTCAAGACTGTTCACCGCGATCCTCTGGCTCTATCCTCAGCTGCTTCCTTCCCTGTTTCTGATTACGTTCCCACCGATCAGCGTGAACCCACGGATCACAACATCCCCACTCACTTGTACCGCATCATTGATCCAAACGCTGTCAATATCACGAACAAAGACGAAGTGAATGACAGCAATAATGATGATACGTACCAAACTCAAAGTTATTTGGCGTATGCCCCTCGAGATAGAGAAAAGACATCTCATGACTGGCATTATATCTCGGAGCAACAGCCTTCTGACGTTTTGGTGATTCAGTTGTTTGACAATGAGATGGAAGCACATGCAAGAGTACCTTTGGAGGACGGCAAAGGCCAGTCCGATCTTGGAGTTGGAGGGGCTGTTCACAGTGCCTTTGAGCTTGTGGATCAGGATGAGAACGCCGAAGCTAGGGAGAGCATTGAGGTTCGCGTTGCAGCGTTCTGGTGATAGCATCTTAGCAATTACTGTGCATTCTTAGTATTCAGATTGAAGAGTCACTTTATAACCTCGATGTGTGGCATAGTGCTAGAGTGAAGTTTTGTTTTTTACTATTATTGTCACCACTCACGATCGACCTTTTTCAACCTTCATAGTACGCTCCACTTCGAAGTAGGCATCTCAAATATCTTCAGTAAAATCTATAAAAAAACATCTCGATTCAACGTTCGTCTAACTACTCTTGTCAGAGGCTGTCTTCACACCGAAACGCTGTCCAAGAACAACGAATTGCGCAACAGTAATGATACGTCGCAATGCCAGTGCTTCCTGCCTATTGAAGGCCCCATCCATAGCATCTTGTGTAGCCTCCCAATCGACAAAACCTAGCTTCTCGATGTTTTCCCTCGTAACTAAAGCCGAAATCTTCTTATGCAGAGGTCCACCGGGCCAGAACTTCCTCGGACCCATATAAGCCTTCTTACTCATGTTGTACACCTCATCAGTAACGTAGGGCTTGACAGCCTCTCGGAGAATATGCTTCTCACGCCAAGTCTTATCCTTCGCGTTGTACCTCATCTTCAGACTGGGTGGCACGTTGTTGACGTACTCAGTCAGGTGATGGTCGAGGAAGGGGCAACGGCTTTCGACTTGGTGGACCATGTCTATGTTGTCTCCGTTGTATCTCAAGATAAAATGGGGCATGAATGTTTTGACAAACATGTACTGTGCAGTGTGGACAGGATGCCACCGCTTGAGTATGTTGTCTCGGACTCTCCCATCGAAGCCTTCAATCAGACTGGTCTCGGGAATGCTGTTACCATACACCTTGGTCCAATCAGAGAAAGGAAGACTTCCGACCCTCGCGATGGAACTGGTGACGTGACTAGAACAGAACATCCGCTTTGTGGAAATCGGGACCTCTGGTGTGAAATCGCCAAAGATGCCATATTGAGCTTGCTTGCTGGCCAAAGCATGTGCTTCTCGCCGCTCAGTATCAGTCATCATGGCAGGCCACGAATGGTCGGGTTCGCTGAGCGAGTCAGCCCTGAACGCATCGTAGCCTCCGAAGTGCTCATCAGAACCCTCGCCTTCACTAACGTCAGACAGTGTAGTTTTTTGAGAATAGGAGGTTACTTACCAGTAATGACAGCCTTGATGCCCTGAGAGTGCACAGCTTCTGCCAATGCCAATCGACCCATCCCGTTTAGATCAGGAAGAGGGACTTCACTGTACCAGGTTGTATCTTCAAATCGTGCGACGAGAGCTTCTTCGTCCATCTTGACTAAATGGATATCAACACCGAGCCAATCTGCGGTGCGACGAGCAATTGCTAGGTTCCATCAGCCTTGAAGTAATAACGACATAGAGGTAAACTTGCGTACCTGACTCATCTGCCCCGCTACCCTCATCGAACTGGACGGTATAACATTTCATACTAGACGGGGCTGAGCTCGTTTCATTGCCCAGCTTTGTGCCTTGCTTGATAAGGTGTGATACCATTCCAGCGACGGAAGACGAGTCTATTCCACCAGAGAGGTAGACAGCTACAGGAACATCTGCCTTGAGGCGGATCCTTACAGCTTCAAGAAGGCGTTCCCTGACTCCTTCAGTGATCTGCTCCTCAGATCGCGGATCCTTGGACATCTGACGTAGTTTAGTATCAAGTCAAGGCACATTTGATGACATATTTCTTACCTTGTCCGGGTACTCCAGATCCCAATATGGCTTTTGTTCTTCCCTTTCATTGGGTCGACATATGAGATAATGGCCGGGCAGGACCTACGTATATTAGTCAGATGTCTACCCTCAGATGGCTTTACTGCAAGTCTGACGTACCTTGTAAACACCTTTGAAGAAAGTAGTTGAATCGACCCTCCAGCTCTGGTCTCGCAGCGTCTGGACGCACCACTCTGGCTGCAGACCGAATGCCAGAAACGACTTGATCTCAGTTGCAACTAATAGTTTGTTGTGGTGGACCTTATAGTAGAGAGACTTGATTCCATACCGATCTCTGGCAGCAATGAGTTGCTGACGGTTTGCATCCCATAGGACAAATGCGAACTCGCCCCTCAGATGAGAAATAAATGATAGACCATAGTGCTTGTAAAGCGCGATGACAATCTCACAGTCACTATTTCCAACAAACTTGAACTCATCTGCCAATTGAGCTTTGTAGCGTTCGTAGTCATAGAGTTCGCCATTCACAACAGCATGGATGCCGCCTTGCTCGTCGTGGAAGGGTTGATTTCCACTGGGGCTGAGATCGATGATCGATAATCGAACATGTCCGAGACCTGTCACATCTCAGATCGTCCAATCTCCAAAACACTGGGTAAAATGTCAATACTTACCAACATGGTTATCATCACTGAACCAACGGCCCCGAGCATCTGGTCCACGATGAGCAATCAGATCAAGGCTACTCTCCAGTTCAGCCGCCACATTCTTGGCCTCTCCATTCAACACGGGTGACCTGGATTGTCCAGGGTGGGTAAGGAAGGCACTGATTCCACACATAATTGCGATACTTGGACTCTTGGGAAGATAGCACACTGGATGCGGCACACACTGATCTTGACATGCAGTTAAGGCAGCCCGTCAAGGTGCCCGACATCGGACTTTTACTGCTGGTAAACTACAGTTTTGAACGGATCCTGCGGCCCTTACGATCCCCGCTAGCAATCCACATCTTGACCCCTGACTGGAAAGGCCTGGAGTTGCCCCCGCGTGGTAGTCTGCCGGAAGGAAAAGAACAGGAATCTTGGCAGCCAAAACTCAAAATTCCCTACAGAGTATAACCCCAGTCGAATCTCATCCTGCACCCCTACCCTTGTCAGTTGTAAATCGCGGATCCGCAGATAAAAGTTAATATCGGAAACGCCGAGGAAAAGGATTTTGCCAAACATGGTGTAGGAACGTGGTTAATACTAGATACGCATCATGCAGTGTGACGCTGCTGCAATGTTAACTAAGGCTAGCCAAGAGTTGTAGGAGTGTACGCTTGTAACGGCCCGCCACGGCCCGCTTACGGCGTTTTTCTATTTTCCTAGTCTGGATAATAGCTCGACACAAGCTTTTCAACCAGTGGAGAACACACGTGTGCCTAGAATTCTATGCACCCCTGTTGTTCTGAATCATGGCAGTACACTGTGCGTGCGAACATGTCACTGATGCAACGCTATCTATAGATCTAACAGAGTTTATACTAATCTCGTTTGAAACTTGACTAGTCAAAGTTGACTACCGATTGGCACAGTTTGTGGACCATTAGCTAGGCTGTGTCGTGATGAACCTATTACTATCGCGTTATTTCGCCTAATCCAACACTGAAGTGGATTGCTCGCGATCACTATTCTTGCATTGGGCCGGTGAGATCGACTAAGATATACTCCCGACTAGCCATTACGTACAGCATCCACTCGACTTTCTCCATCATTGTATTGAAGCCATACCTAATAGATTCTGTTCATTATCCTCAACGGATTACTCGTTGCGGGCATTCTGTAACTTCACGGGATACAAGCAACTTCACTCCCCCGGCGTCAGCCGGACAAGGCAGCCTCCGATCCCGTACCTTGTACGAAGGAATCACTTCGTCAGGGTACCTTAACCGTTGTGGCGATGAGGTATTGGTCCAATAAGGCCTCATACATGGTGTTTCAAGGCATCTAGAGTTTTTACCGCCGTTCTATGTAAACACGAAGACGTTCGGGTGAACGGACGGCGAATTATTGGTGGGATCACAAGATGGGCAGTCTCACTACGTGAGCGAGGCTTATTTGCTTGGTAGGCTATGAGAAACGGATTGTTCGGAGTGCTCATGTACGTCGCAGGACATCAGATAGAGACACACCATTGCATTCGACGTGTAGCAAGTCGAACCCCATTTGAACAATGCGTGACAATCTTTGCAGGTCTCCCTCCAGTACTAGTTGTACCGATAGATATCAATGCTGGTATGCGTGGACACGATTTTATAAAGCTTAGCCAAATCAATAGAGCTGCAAGAATTGTCAACCTATATTATTGTCAGCCCATGTTGCAGATTCCATTACTTCAACAACTCAGTAAACTAGTGAAAGAGTTCGTGCACAAAGTTTCACAACATGGCTCCTCCAGCAGTAGTGTCGCCTCTTTTTGTACCTCAACTTGGTACCCCATCCGATTTCCATGAGTTGGAGCCACAGTGGGACACCGTCAGTGTCGAGTGTTCAGGTTTGACCAACAAATCCCTTACCAGCTGGCTAAACAAGCATAACAAGAGCCACTTGGGCCTTGTACAAGCTGCGTGGGCCCTATGTCTTCGAAGTTATACTGGCTCTGAGGATGTGTGGTTTACATGCTTGGGCCCTGAAAGGTATGCAGTCTAGGTTGATGATTCTCTGCTGGGTTCAGAACTGACATTTGCTAAGGAGTTACTGCTGTCATGTCGTACCCACGCAAGCTGTTCGAAGTCTGTTCGATCTACAGCATGTTGAATCAATTGGTCAAAATCGCACAACATTTTGGGATGCTATCCCCGCTGTGCTTCCCCACGAGGAACTCCTTGAGGTTTTGGATGGATCTGCAATGGTAAGTCCCTACATGAAGACACCAGAAAGACAATCAGGCTCACAACAAACCTTAGTTTGATCTTGCTGTATGCCTATCACAAAGACAAGAGGCACGTACACCCAGTATGAAGGTATACTATAGGCCATCGAAAGTCATATCTGCAATGGCTGAGATGGTCGCCGCCACAGTTGCCAAGGCAATTGAGGAGATTGTTGCCAAAATTGACTCTCGAATCAAAGACCTTGAAATCTGCAGCGATTTGGACATCAATCGGCTCGCCAGATGGAACATCCTATCAACTGAAGAGGACCCTATACCACAACCCATCCACCGGGTCATCTCCCAAAACAGTACACTGCACCCCACGTCCGTTGCTGTGTCGGCCTGGGACGGAGATTTTACGTATCAAGAACTGGATCGTCTCGCAACAGGTCTTGCTATATGGCTCCAGCATCTTGGTATTGTAGGTCCAGAAGTCTTTGTTCCTCTCGTGTTTGATAAGTCCAGATGGGCAGTCGTTGCACAGCTGGGTGTTCTCAAGGCTGGTGGTGCATATTTCTTCATCAACCCGTCTCATCCTGTTCAATACAGTCGCGAGCTGTGTTCATCTTTTAACCCACTTGTGGCAGTTTGCTCGGCAAACCATAGTCCAATTGCAAAAGAGCTCGTTTGCGAAGCGATTGCGATTGGGGACCAGGTTCGTGACCTGCTGGAATCTATACCCATGGACGACACTCCTGGATCACCAACAGTCGACATTGACACATCAAATGCTATGTATATCACATTTACATCCGGAACTACGGGTATACCGAAAGGAATCATCACGGAACACGCTGCGTTTTACTGCATGGCTGTGGCGAATGCAAAGGCTCTTCAGATCGATGTCGAAACAAGGATGCTGCAGTTCGCATCATATTCCTTTGATGTCAGCAATCGTGACACACTCGTTACGCTGATGTTCGGGGGTCGTGTGTGTATTCCATCCGAATCTGATCGCCTGAACAACCTCGCAGGGTTCATGACACACCATCAAGTGAACCTCGCCAGTCTGACACCCTCTATGGCTAGTACTCTCAGTCCATCATCATGCCCCACACTTCGAGGACTAGCCCTTGGAGGCGAACCCATGACAGAGAGTCATATCTCTACGTGGGCCAAACACGTAAAGCTTTTCAATGCTTACGGTGTGAGTGAGAGTACTGGTATTGCAGCGTTGGCTTCAAACATCAAGCCAGGTGTTTCGCCAAGCAATATTGGGTATGGGTGTGGTTCCAGATTATGGGTCGTTGCGATCGACCAGCCTGATAAGCTAGCACCAATTGGTGCCCTGGGTGAACTGGTCATTGAGGGCCCGTCTATTTCGCGTGGTTATCTTGGTGACAAGAGTCGAACGGACCTACACTTCACATCGGATCCCACGTGGAAGAACAGGATTTACCAAGAATACAGTCACCGTCACTCTGGTAAGAGAACTTTTCGCACAGGAGATCTGGTACGGTACAATCTTGATGGTTCATTGCAGTTGGCAGGAAGACGAGATCATCAAGTCAAAGTCAACGGTCAGAGACTGGAATTAACAGCGGTTGAACACCACATTTCAACATGCCCGCAAGTATCGGAGGCAGGTTTCTTCCACGTTGCTGTTGTTGCTGTCAAGGTAAAAAACAGCGGGTCTACGAAGCTTGTTGCCTTCCTGGGACACGAAACATCCAGAGAGACATGTACTCCAGCCCAGATGGTACCGGAGCAACTGAAGCATATGGATGGCTTGATATCAGCGCTTGAGGAACACCTTCTGAGCGATTTACCAGCATACATGGTTCCGTCAGAGTTTGTCTTTCTGCAACACATGCCACTCACAACCTCCAACAAACTCAACCGACTTCTCCTTCAGAACACAGCTTCTCAGGCGTTATCAGTCGATCACAAGGAAAGCCTTAATGGCCATCATTCCAGTGACGAAGAGGGACCATCCACTAGTAATGAGAGGGTGCTTGCAGAGACTTGGGCGACGATACTGGGTATCAAGAAGTCGACAATCTCACGCAGCGACTGCTTCTTTCGGCGCGGCGGGGACTCAATGGCTGCCATAAGAATGGTGGCGAGTCTTCGTGAGGCTGGGTTTGGTATTTCTGTATCAGACATCTTCAAGACATCCATCTTATCTGAACTGGCTTCGATTATGGTTCGAACAGACGGGACGTCTCCAACAACAATGCCTGCCCCATTTTCCATGCTTGAGGACCCTGACAAGACTATCGGCTCGATCGTGAGAGAGGCTGGCCTCTTAATTGATGACATTGAGGACGCGTACCCCTGTACACACATGCAGCAGGGGCTTCTTGCCTTGACGGCACAGAACTCGCGGGCATATATCGGCACCTACGTCTGGGAGCTTGCTTCTTGGGTTGATAAGAATCGATTCACACATGCCTGGCGGGAAGTCTGGCAGCATAATCCAATTCTTCGCACTCGGGCGGTGCAGACACCAGAAGGACTCGTTCAGGTCGTTGTGCGGGCGGATCTGCCGTGGGAGGTTGTTTCTTCCGTGGTAAGCTTCCCGACGAAGATCGACATCAACCAAGGTCCTCTCGTCAGGTTCTATTTAAGCGATGAGGTTTTCCGTCTGGATATCCACCACGCTCTGTTTGATGAATGGTCTCTCGATCTACTTCTCGCGCAAGTTCAGCGAGATTATACGGGAGGAGATCTTCAAATGAAGCTGTTTAGCCCCTTCGTGAGACATTTGATTCAGCAAGACCACATGAGCTCCGAGACATTCTGGCGTCAACAATTCTTGGGTCTTGAGGCTGCGCATTTTCCAGTCACGGCTTCGAAAGCGGGAAACACACCAAAGACTATTATGCTTGAACGCGATCTGTCGCTCGATGCTGAGATGTCGGCCAAATACACGCTTTCATCCGTCATAAGATTGGCGTGGGCCATTCTCCTATGGCACGAGACAGGTTCTGAAGACGTCATCTTTGGTGCCACTGTCAGCGGTCGAAATGTCAATATCGACGGTATTGATCAGATCAGCGGGCCGACACTAGCATCTTTACCCATTCGGGTCAAACTGTCAATTGAGAGATCCGTACATGAGGGTCTAGCAGAGATTCAAGATCAGTTCATCAACATGATTCCACACGAGCAAACGGGCCTGTCACGCATTCGACAATATGGAAATGAAGCCGCTGAGGCATGCAATTTCCAGAACCTCCTTGTTGTGCAGCCACACGAACAAAAGATGGAGTCTTCCGTGTTTCGATCCTCGACTGGCAATGCTTCCTCTGCTGATAATGCCACGGCATTCGCAAGCTACCCTCTAGTCTTGACATGTCGGCCAGACGAAGGTAGGGTCAATTTTAAAGCTGCATTTGACTCCGACATGATCACTCCAGAGGCTACTGCGTCTCTTCTCAGACAACTATCACATGTTGTCCGACAGATCATGACATCCGGATCTGTGGCGATCAAAGACATCAGCTTGATACCTGCACAGGACATGGAGAAGTTGCGAGGATGGAATCATGCGGTCCCGAAACCTGTCGACATTTGTGTCCACGACCGCGTTCGACAGCTTTCCGCAGCCCAGCCAGATGCGCTTGCAGTTCACTCCATGGATCTGAACTTGACATACCGACAAGTCGAGGATTACTCCAATCGCTTCGCACATCATCTTATAAGTCAAGGCGTCAGAAGCGGGGATTTTGTGCCAGTCTTGATAGAGAGATCGCCCTGGGCCCCAGTAATTATGCTTTCAGTTCTCAAGACAGGTGCTGCTTTCGTCCTTCTTGACCTTTCACACCCTATCCAAAGGCTGCGAACAATGTGTTCTATGATCGACGCCAAGATCCTGGTCACTTTCGAACAGACCAGACATATTGGTGACAAGCTCTCACTTCCAATTACGACCTTCGACCCCACGATCTACCTCAAAGGAAAGGACAAAATGTCTAACTCTTTAACATCAACTATCTCTCCACGACCAGACTCACCTGCGTGCGTAGTCTTCAGCTCGGGTTCTACAGGCGTGCCCAAAGGCATAGTACTTCCCCATGGTGCTATCGCCACGAGCGCAACTGTTATGAGAGAACATGGTAACCTTACCGCAACCAGTCGCGTGTTCCATTTTGCTTCGTTCGCATTCGATATAAGTATTGGAGAGATCTTGTTTACTCTTGCAGCTGGCGCTTGTATTTGTGTACCAGATGAGGAAGAACGAAGAGGGAATCCAGCAAAGGCAGCAGGCGATCTCAAGACCACCTGGGCACTGCTGACTCCATCGGTCATCAATCTCTTCGACCCTTCAGATGTACCAACCTTAGAGACTCTAGGCTCGTGCGGTGAACCTCTTACCTCTCAGATTGTGGATATCTGGGCACACAAGCTGGAGCTTTTCGCAATGTATGCTCCGGCAGAATGCACCGTCATCTCTCACATCGGACGCGTTTTGCCAGAAACCCACCCGTCTCATATCGGTCGAAGTTTTGGAGCTGCCTCGTGGGTGGTTGATCCAACCGATCATAATAGGCTTGTCCCCATTGGCACAGTCGGCGAACTACTAGTAGAGGGACCTGTAGTTTCCACTGGATACCTCAAAGACCAGACAAAGACTGACCAGGTCTTTGTCAAAAACCCATCTTGGCTTTCCCAGTTCCGTTCAAGTTGTGGGAGAATATACAAGACTGGTGACCTTGTCAGACAGACGTCTGACGGTTCTCTCCAATTCCTGGGACGAAAAGATGATCAGGTAAAGCTTCACGGCCAGAGACTTGAAGTGAGTGAAGTCGAGCATTGCTTGAAGTCTGTCTGTAAAGACATAAAGGCTGTTGCGGTTGAGTGCGTCAAATTTGCGGACCAAAACAACCGGGCTGCCTTGGTCGCCTTTCTTGCTCCGCACACAGAAGGAATATGGGGCCAGGCCTCGAACGATAGTATGTATGGGGATGGTGATTTGCAGTGCATCATTTCACCGAACGAACAGTTCTACTCTACCATTGAATCGCTGGATTCGTCTTCGCGGGATCGACTGCCAGCATATATGGTCCCCACGTACTTCATACCTGTCGCCTGTATTCCTCTTAGCCTTTCGGGCAAGATCAATCGACGCCTTCTACGCGAAAGGTTTGCAGAGACCATATCGAAAAACCTCGATCATTACCAGTTGAGAACTAGCACTACTGAGTTGGAAGAAACACCCACCACTGAACACGATCGAGAGATCCAAAACATTTTCGCAAAGGTTCTCAATACGGACGCTCAGTTGATTCCTATGAATTGCAACTTTTTCAGTCTGGGAGGAGATTCGATATCAGCAATGGCTGCTTCCACGCTTGCTAGGCGGAGAGGTATCGACCTGACGGTTGCTACCATCTTTACGCATCAGACCCTATGTAAGATTTCTTTGGCATGTAATCCAGTCAATGGAAAGGTGGTAGAGACTACGGAGAACACCATTGATCACAAGGAACAAGCTGGAAAGGCTCACAATTGTGGCCAGATCCCTCGCGACGAAGTTCCAAGACATATCCCACAGGAAGTCTTGGAAAATATCATTGAAGCCAGTCCTGCGACCGAGTTTCAGGTGATGACCTTATTCAACTTTTACAGTCGTTATCTCTGGATCTCATTGCCCGGTGGGGTAGATGAGGAGCGTTTAGAGGCTGCTTGCAACAAACTTGTCCAGAAGCACTCTATATTGCGTACCATCTTCTACACAAACCCTGACGGGTCAATAATCCAGCTGACCCTAAATGATATGCCAGTTGCTTTGGCGCACTACACAAATGTCGATGACCTGGAAAAGCACTGCGCAGATGATTCTCTTGCTATGAGTGTACCTATTGATGGTAATCCTGGGTTTCAGGTTCAGCTCTTGAAGTTGAGGGATTCGCGAATGTTCTTGGCATTGCGACTACCACATGCCCTATTTGACGGAATGTCTTTGAGTCACCTTTGCGAAGATCTCAGTTCTGCGTACACGGGCCAAGAGATGTTGCCCTGTGCTCAGTTCTCAGACCATGTAAAACAGGTCTGGGAGAAACGAACGCCCCAGACCTACCAGGTATGGCGAGATGTTCTGCAAGATACTCCCATTACCGCCATGAGTAGTAGGATTCAATGTTTTGCCAAGAAGATTGTACCAACGCATGTCTCGCACCAGCCTCGAGGGGTGAGTGCAACAATGGAGACTGCGCCAATTTCGCCACCTCAAAACACAACCATGGCCACATTGGTCAAACTAGCCTGGGCAGTAACACTTTCCAAACTGTTTGGTCCTGGTGAGGATGGAGACGGCTCGAGTGATGTAGTCTTCGGCCAGGTTGTGCACGGTCGTGGCCTCGGAATACCTCACGAAGACCGCATCGTTGGCCCATGCCTCAACATTATCCCAGTTCGAGTACACTTCCCACCGTCACCCAACAAACACGACCTACTTTCTCAAGTACAACAACAGCACATCCAAACAATGCCTGTTCAAAACCTTGGTTTAGGCGAGATCACCCGCAACTGTACCTCGTGGGAGCCTGAGACCAAGTTTGGCAGTTTTGTAAGGTTTCAAAACTTCACCAACAGTGATGATCCTACTTGTGTTTTTGATGGACATACTTGCGAGACAGGATTGTACAGTCTTCCGAATCGCCCGTCCAAGACAGCCAACGTGCTTGTTGTTCCAATGGGCTCCCGATTGAATATCACGATGACGGTTTCTAGCGAGGTGTTGGATGAAGAGGCTGCGGATTACGTGGTTAAGTATTTCGGTGATGTGATTGAAAGTTTGGGTAAAAGTGAGGATCACTGCAGTTATCTTGGTTGATTTGTAAATTTTTGTACTTAATCCATAGTCACGCGCAACCAAGGTCCTGTAATGTCATGGTTTATATATGGATCTGCTTTGATGTAAGACTCTTCCGCCTAAATTGTGACAGTTGTCGACGCCTAAGTGGAGGGGGTGGTTTAATCAAGGGACGTAGCGTTCCTTAATCGGCAGTTTTAGCACCCGTTCCCAGCTCCACATTCAGTGGATAGCTCACTGAAATTGCTTAAATTCAGCGCCGGGTACCACCCATCAGAATACACTTACCTCGCTTGTTTGTCTGCGCTACACTCCTTTCGCCATCATGACTTCCCCCAACCTTCGTGTCGTCATCCTTCAAAACTTCATACTTGAAGAGACTGGAGGTAGACCCATGATTGACAGAATCACACAACTTATTCGCCAGTCTAAACCAGATGCCGAGATTGATGTTTGTGCTGCTATCCAGGGTGATGCACTCCCCGACCCGGAAACTAAGGACCTGATCATTTTGACAGGAGGACCTTTCAACCTCCTGAGGAATGAGACACCTCAATGGGTTGCCGAAACGCTGGAATACCTAAGAAGAGTCACTGAGCATCGATCAAAACCCAAGATCTTGGGAATTTGCTGGGGTCAACAGGCAGTTGCTCTGGCGTTGGGAGGTGCCCTGGATAGATCTGATAGGGGTCACTGTGTAAGAGTTCTATTCATAAAACACAAAGAGTCACGACTAAAGATTGATTTAGGTTGGCGTTGAAGATATTACGTTGACGCCTGAAGGGACAACTTTTTTTGACGCTACATCACTGGTAAGTTGATGGCTAACCTCTGCCAATGGATACACAAGACTAAGATTGCTAGACTATACATAAGAACCATGAGATCGTAGTGACGGATGTCGGGCCCCACCTATCGCCTCTGGCTTTCAACAACGAAGTTCTTATGTCAAAAGATGGCCAGGTGCTCACTTTTCAAGGGCATCCAGAGATGGACTCTACCCTCTCCCGGCTCTTTGTGGCTTCAGATAATCCAGCTGCAGTGGGAGCAGGACTGGACAGCAACTTGAGGCCCATCAACTCACCCCACGACGGGGAAATGATTTTTGAGAGAATCATTGAGTGGGCTTCTCACGAGATGAGCTAGTGACTGATTTGTATCTAAGTCGACGTGATGACATGATGATCTCATCTTATCACGTCGCTACAGTTTCTTCATCCATATCGTTATAGAACTCCCAAGTCAAGTCTATTGTACGTCCCTATGTAAAGCTACCACTCTCCCATAACCATGAAGGCGATCTCGCCATATCCCCTCGTGTCTAAATGTAGCCAAATCCAACGTTGTTACTATACTGATGTTGATACCACTCCAGAGCGAAAGGACTAGTCTAGACACACTTTCTCCCCCGGCCTCAGAAGTTACTTATCGGTTGCATGTCTGGTTGGAAGAGACGACTCCCGATAGCGAACTGCCCAGATGAGACTAAGGGACTCATGCCGAGAGACAAGCGACAACCAACAATCGACATAGTTGGTGTTCAGAAACACGTCAGCGGCCTCTTCTGCAATAGCCGTAGGCACAAGGCTCAAGCGTGGAACAGCGTTGGCCCGAATCCAACTGTGAAGATGATCCAGATCATCCCACTCATCTAATGCCTTGATGCCATCCATGTCTTTGAAAACAAACCCTGCCATCTCAATTTTCTTGAAGCCAGGGTCACAATTGGCAAGCGTTCTGTACGCTCGACTCTTGTGTCGCGGGTCCTTCTTTCCAAGAAATGGGACAAGAAACGCGAAACGATGAATCGCGGCCCATTGATCAGTTTCAACAAACCTGGACAGGTTAGAATTGCTAGTCTGGATTTCGTCGACGGCGCTGGAGGAATCTTCCCAGATGAGATTCTTGAATGCGATGAGCGGAAGAATACCAATGATCCAAGCTTGCGGATCATCATCTATCTCCCATTCCTGTCCGCTATGGGCACTCATCGATGCTCCTGGAACGGCGGACACACAAAGTCGGATCCAACGACAGATAGTGTGCCTGCGGCATCTTCGAACACCGTGTCCCTGCATGATTGCGATGTGATGAAGAATGTTGAGAATTCGAATTGTTTGCTGATGTAGTTAGATTCGCTTTTAGCAATAAAGGTGTGGTAATGAAGAGTATTCAGTTTGAATCAGTGAATTGCAGCAATGGTCCATTTATACCGAGTTTATCTCGGATATCGTTCTTTGATCATCGTCACCAATTCTTTTGCAGTGCTTGTTCGACAAAATCGCCTTTCATATTGTGCTGAACAACAAAGACGCCAGGAACAAGAGACCTAACATCAACTAATAATGGGCTGTTCACTTTCCAAGTCAGCCTTCGTTTTTCGAACATCTTTATTGGTTTATGACACAAAGGTTGTACTTTACCCTAAGTGCCATTCCACCTTTACAGTCGAGACTATCATGGACAAAATACTGAATAAGTCAAATCACAATTGTCAAACCATCTTTCGCCTTTTCCAGATGGTACATCTTACCGCCTCAAAGCTAATTGACTGAACTACTATCCACTTGTAAGGCGACCGGTGGCAACAGGCGAAGGGGAGACATTATGCTAAGCCTGGTGTACCTTGCAGAGAGAGGCGAGTGGAAAGAAACTTGTGCATCAAGGGAAAGGGTTAGTTATTGTAACGTTTTCCAAATATTGGTCATGAAGACGATGAGGTAATGTCCGTCTTCAACATTGGCTATTTCCGAATCTGTTAGATTGGTATCTCATTGTTGTCTAGACATTTCAGCGTTTTGAGAAATCCTAGTACTATTCCAGTCACATCGACTATCGCCAACAACAGGAATAGAGAAGGAAAAAAGAGAAGGATAAAAAGACCGAGCACTTTTTATACTTGAGGTAAAAAAGAAATAAAGCAAAAAAACGAATCCCCGAAACCTGGATCGAACAAGTGACCTTTCGATGACATGTATACAATTACAGTCGAACGCTCTTCCAGCTGAGCTATTCGGGGATGGGTCATGTGATGTGATTTTAGCGTCTCTGACAAGATCTAAGACCACTTTTCCATCTCATCACAATGTTATCTTGCAAGTACCTCATTCAAATCAAAGTCATCAGAAGACTACCCAATTGTTCGGATGGTGCCATTTTATCTTTGATTCACTCACTTAACGTTTCCCTCAGCCTGTTTTACTAGTAGTGAGAGCATATTGACTTCAGGAACATCGCTCATAACCTACGTCTATAGACATTATTGACATCGCTTGTCTGTAACCCTACAAACATGATTAGAGTCATGATGTTGTGAATTAACAAATTAAAATTAGTGACAGTAAATCATAAGAAACACGCTTGTAGCGATTGGTTCAACCCTCCTCTCATCCCTGTAACTCAGCCCTAAACTCGTACTCCCCGGGTCGTTCCTCGGTTGGGAAACACCTAATCTTAGTTGCCTTCCTCTCAGTCTCGTCTACAGTAACCTTCTTGGTCGCGCCAGCAATAGTAGAAAACGTCATGACACGCTGTGCATCTGTACCGTCACTAGTCATCGCCTGTATCCCGTAGTAAACACCAATCGATGCAATGACAAAGGACACGGCATAGACCGCAACCAGGATGGACCATCCATAATCAAAGAAGTTGGCCTTACAACGTCGCTCACACGCATAGTTAGTTTCTTCACCACCGGTGCCAGTACCAGATAACTTAGATGGGTCTGCTGCCCAAGCAACAGCGAGGAACTGTGGATCGGAGAGTAGTGAGATGATGAGGTCTTCATAGATACGACTCACTTCTCGCTGGAAGTCGTGAACTGGAAGGCTCTCGTGTCGGTCAAGAAGGTTCGTTGTGGTGATAGCACCGTCTGCTAGAACCACACCTTGGACCTTGACATTGCCGAAGAGCATTTCCCGGAGTCGTAGTCCCAGACTATGGAACGCAGCAATTCGACGATATCTCGCGTAATCCTGGCGAGGGCTGACGTAGTTCTTCTCTGGTTCAGCAACGTTTCCATCGGCTGTTCCATCGGTAGATTCATTGGTCCAGCTACTCCACTCCGTGTCGATGATCTTCTTCTTGTAGTCTCGTTCAGTGATGTCGTACTTCTGGAATCCTGCGGTGTAGTTGAACGTCACAGTGTAATTCACCTCCCAGTGATCACAGGCAAAGATGACTGGAGTGTAATCGTCATACCATCCATCAGTTTCCTTATCTTTCGCATGCTCCTTGGTGTGGTCCTGGACTTCAGCGTAGCCGATCCAAATGCTGGGCTCGGTCCTGAAGACGCCGAGGTTCTTTGGAAAGTCAGAGCCATATTCCTCAGAAGGGATACCACCGACAGTCAAGTTTTCCATCTGCGGCCGCATATATTCTCCCAGGTCGGTATTGGCGAGGTAGGTGTAGTTACCAGCAGGGACCAGGTCGCTAAGATTAAAGGGCGGCTCGGTATTTCCAAACTTCTTCATCTTGGATCCAACGCCACGAGCAAGCTCCTCACACTTGTATCCAGGAGCAACAAAATGGATGGTCGTCGAGCAATCCCAGCCTTCTCCACAGATTTCCTTCGAAATGTTGGCCTTGTAAGTTGTCTGACTGCTCGAGAACACACCAGCAGCGATACGGTCTAGAGAAGATGAGGGGACGTTGTAGTATTCGAAAATATTGTCGTTGGTCTTGGCGTCATCCGCTAGGTTACCACCAGTGGCCGTCCAGTTGTAACCAGAGAGAGAGCGACCGTTCATAATTTCTCCCTCGGCCTTTTTCGGGGTCTGGAAGCTCTCTTTTGCTTCATTACTGAAGTTGAGCGTGCGGATGGACGGACAAAGTGTGTCTTGGACGCTTTCACCAGGGACAACGTATAGCGTAGCTGAGGTAAGAATGACAACGGCAGGACTAAACCACATGTAGAGAGCGAGAAACATGACAAACCAAGACTTGGCCCAGGCCTCGCGATTGAAAAGCTCGACGAGGTTATGAGTGGCACCGAACAGAGAGTCGACAGCATGAATGGAGAATCCCTTTTGACCCACGGCTCGCCATGCTACTTGCTGATGGGCCATGACTGCTGCGAGGATAAAGTTGGCGTTGGCAATGAAGGAAATTAGTTGGCCAGCTCGGAGCATCCATTGTTGATTCACAGCTTCGCGGCCATCGAGGTGATTGTAAAAGAAGTGATGCCCGATAGCGCCTGCAACCCCAATGACCAAGCAAGCAATCATGGACCACTTGCTCTTCATGGCCCTGTACAAAAAGGGTCCCTTGGGCTGGACAGCATTGGTTGGTCGGCTGACGACATGAACATCGGGTGATTTCTCGTAGGGTACGTTGGCAGGGTCATGGCCCATTAGTCCTCTATGACTGTCGAAGGTGCGATCGTAGCCGGGGCTGTCTCGAAGGTTGGGACTTTGTGGATCAAGCCATGGCGAAGTGTTGTGAGGGAAAGTCGCATGAGAGATGGTTGCCGGCGAGACAGCTTGCGCAGGTTGAAAGTGGCCTATAGATGGCTGTGGTGACACAACATGCTGCTCTTGCTGAAAGGATTGCTGAGGGTAGTTGGAAGGATAAGCATATGCATGCTGTCCCTGGCCTTGTTGCTCTGCCACGATTTTGTCTTCCATTGCAGCGCTATTGTCTACAGGTACTGTCGCATATGCAGGTCCGTCTGACGAAGAGCCCAAGATTCTCGAGAAACCTCCCATGGCTTCCTGGGGACGTGGCCGTGAAGAATTATATGCGAGATGGCCCGCGGCGAAAACCAAAGAACTTTTCTTCCTTTTTTTTCCTGTTGTGTATAGTATTGCAGGACGTGCTTTGTTGTCAGCTAGCTAAAACTGCAACTAAAGAGAAGAGAAATAAGCTGCATGCATATGTAAGACTATTCGGCCCCCAATGTCTAGCATTTGTACCTCTGTATTCGGCGACACCTCCCAGTTCAGGAAGATTAGCCGACTAATTATCTGGAAGGATTCAACCATTTGTTCTTCTTTGAGGAACAACTCCGCTTCTGGGCTAGGTGTAAGACGGATTTCCGATGCATCGTCTGATCGAGACTTTCCTAGGTGCTACTTGCCAAGTCTGATAAGGCTGGCAACAAGGACTAATTTCATCGAATTGGGTTTGTAGGCTGACTGAGTGCAATAATGCTGGAAATCTGGCCAGGGAAGATCCATAGTAGTCATGGGTCTGTGTAATTTGCAGGGCCTGAAACGAGGCTTTGAGCATGTTGTGAGAACGGACGGGATGAAGACACCGCTTGATAATCCCAGCTCAATAATCTTGGCTTTCAGGCTGCCAAGAAGTCATGAGAATTAGCCACAAATGCTAAGGCAGCCTGATCCAGTACGTATTCAACGACACTTGAACGTCCATTCTTTATATTTGCTATATGAAGGACATCTGTATGCATGATATTCGGTAACAACTATTCAACCTACAAATATGTGGCGAGCGCTTACACTCCAACTCAGCTGTAAAAGCCTCACACCTGATACTTTTCTTTTCTGGCACTCGCCTCAGAAGAAGAGAACGCAATCCAAAAAGGGTTCTTGGCACCCTTCCTTTTTTCTGCCGTCTGACATGACAGGGCTTGTCACTGGTCACAATCCGGTTCTTGCAGCATTTAACCTTTAGCGAATTTGTCATGAGAGAGCTGGGGAAATTAAAGCTGACATGCATGCATTGACCACCGTTTTTCAAGACAAACTCCCTGTATCGATTCATTCTCGCAATATTTACTAAAAGAGCCATAAATCACTGATACGTAAGACGAACTTCAGGAAGAAAGGGGAAAGCAGAGGAATTGGCTGGACAAAATTCAGCCTTGCCAGACTTAATCCAGCGTCTGATTCAGGAGACGACCTTTCATTTTGGAACTTCGGTTTGTGCCGCATTCCAGCCCAACTGTTCTTTCTGGTGTCCTCACTAATGACCCGCAAATATCTCAATGGCTTAACTCTGGCTCGATTGTCAATGGGTATCGCACCCGGTCATCGAGTCCAGACTGTTGGAACGGGACGCGTCTGGCCAACTCCAGTCTTATCCGCGACAGGGAAGTTCGTGACGGCCCGCTTCATATGAGACGAACTCTTTTCTAATTGGCTCAGTTAGAGGCATTGTCCACTTTAAACGGAGGGTCGGAACTTGATATTGCCCGTGTGTCCGTTCCTGATGGGTTTTTGGCTTGCAGCAAGTGAATGTTTAGGGTAACAGGTCGAGATTTTCCTCCAGTCTTAGCAAATCTTTGCTTGGTACTACATGTTATTGTGCTATAGCAAGCAATATTTTCAACACGAATCTGGTGTTCATCATGTTTGGACTTGCTCGTAACTGTTATTTTTGGATAAGTTTTCACGGATACTTTGCGCTCATACTACCGTTGACATCTACATTGTTCCATAAAATACTGGTGATAAGCACCATAACATCGTCTTGGGGTGCAAGTCCATCGATTCCGACTGCCAACATGTTCTAGCGATCATCTATACTAAATGAGACCAACCGCATTGCGTTGTTCCCAATCGCCTTGTGCCGTGTATCAGATTTGCGCAGGAGACGGTTACAATGAATATTTTGAGAGGCAATATATCTGTAAAAGTCACCGCCCTGTTCATTTGACAACGAAAAGCACGTGACATCGCTGCTGATCATCATGTCACTGAAAACTGTCGTGCTACCCCCCTTTATCTCCATCAACGACTTGCTATTTGCTCGTTGCTATTGATATGACAGAACTTGTCAACCTGGATCCAACTCCGGCTCGTCGCGTATCCCACTCGGGGGACCATGGCCTGACCAGTCAACATGGAAATGAAACAGAACCCACACAAAACATCAATGAGCCTCAAATCGAGTACCCAGAGGGAATCGAACTTTGGCTCATCATGCTCTCGATAACCGCTGTTCTCATCTCGAGCAGCGTGGATATGAATATAGTAGCAACTGCAGTCCCGACCATAACGGATCACTTCCACACAGTAGCCCATGTTGGCTGGTACTCATCCGCCTTCAGACTTTGCGTCTGCGCATTCCAATTCATCTTTGGAAAAGCATACAAACTCTTCTCTGCAAAGCGGATATTTCTCCTCGCCAACGCCATTTCTATAGTTGGGTCGATACTGTCTGGTTCAGCTGCTACGTCTACTATGCTTGTCACGGGTCGAGCCGTTTCCGGTCTTGGTGCAGCTGGTTTGCTCGCAGGTTGTTTTGTCATCGTGGTGCAGTCAACGCCTTTACGTCAAAGACCGCTATTTCTAGGTATCATGGGTGCGGCTGAAGGTCTTGCGACAATTGCTGCGCCTCTACTTGGTGGTGCTCTTCAGACGTTGAGTTGGCGATGGTGTTTTTACATCAATGCGCCGATCGGATCCATCGCGTTCTTGGCCTCTATGCTCTGCTTGTCAGACAGCGAAAAGCCTACTGAGATTGCGCGGTTGACTCTCAGAGAAAAGGTAGCGCAGCTCGATCTGATTAGTAACGCGCTGCTTCTGCCAGCGCTAACGAGCCTCTTCCTCGCATTTTCCTGGGCCGGCACGAAGTACTCATGGACCAGTGGTGAGGTCATTGGACCCTTGGCCGCGTTCGCTGTTCTGTCTATCGCGTTCATTTTGAACCAGACCCGCAAGGGCGAGACTGCTGCTCTCCCACCTCGCTTGATGAAGCATCGCAGTGTGATAGCCGGCTTTATATTCATGTTCTGCATCAATAGCACTGGCGTGGTGCTTGAGTACTACCTTCCTACGTACTACCAGCTCGTTCGTGGATACACACCCGTGAAAAGTGGCTACATGATACTTCCCATCATCATCGCAGCAACTATAGGATCACTGATCCATGGAGCTGGCACGAGCGTGTTCGGTTACTACACTCCATTCATGATTTTGGCTTCAGTAATCATGCCGATAGCGATTGGTCTTGTCACAACGTTCGAAATCGACACAAGCTTGGAACGACTTATTTCTTATACAGCATTGGTGGGATTGGCTTATGGTATAGGTTTCATTGGTCCCCAAACAGCTGTGCAAACGGTTCTACCTACTGAGGATGTTCCATTAGGATTGTCCATCATGCTATTCGCACAATCTTTCGGTCCAGCTGTAACAGTCCCTATCGCGCAGGTTCTCTTTACCAACCAACTGTCGACTAACCTCGAAGGTCTTGCACTGAGCTTGAGTCAACAAAACATCACCAATAGTGGACTGACTGAGATGGTAGCAAGTGTGCCGGCTTCAGAAGCGACAGCAGTACTTATTGCAATCAGCAAGAGTCTTAGTCAGACATGGTACTTTATCACAGGGCTGGCCTCAATAGCAATAGTGGGCAGTTTATCCACTAAATGGAAGTCTGTCAAACAGTAGTATACACAGATACTTTCATGTTTTGTTTAATATACTATATGTTACAGATAAGTATTTAATCGACAATGGACTGGAATTACGAAGACTGGGTTTTGCTATCCTACCCGTTCTATGACGACCATGCCCGAGAGTACCTTCTTCCTCAACGCACAGTCATGTGAGCACTCTTTGGGCTCTTTAGGGAATGTTCCGTCATCGATGAAGCTAAAAACCTTTATCTTGTGCCTGAGAATAAGAATCAAGTGACTCGGTTCTACCCTTGGGATCTCTTTCGCACTTGACTAGCCCGCCTCGTCTGATAGACCAGCCACCGTCGAACCCCTGACGCGATTCCTACGCCATGACTTTCCGTAAACCCGTGTTACGGAGGCGAAACTTGGTGAGGAGAAGTTGCCGAAAAGGTACCGTACGATTCAATTTAGTGTCAGATTTAACGAGGTTAATCTGGCCTTTACTGAAACATTGAACCCAAGAGGGTACTAACGAGGCTGGACTCGAGTACAGGAGTAAAATTGCAGGCTTTTGTGGCCACCGTGGGGCTCAAAGTTTCAAGTCACATCCACAAAGCAAGTAGTTAATGGTGAAATTTCAACGGATCAAGTCTAATCGGGAACTTGCTTGTTGAGAGCTGGAATGGTACAGATCGATCTAGTCATGGTGGCTTGGCCTGTTCCCGTCCCTGTAGGGCAATCCATTACGGAGTATGAGCTAGGTATTTGCTAAATCAAACCACAGATTGAATATTCGGGCCGCTATTCTTCAAAGAGCCAGTCCCTGGAGCTAAAGAGATTGTCGGGTGCTGTTTTCGGACAACTAGGCGGCGCCACAATATCCAGCATTACATTCCAGGTGTTGCCTTACTGGCTCGTTACACTAAAACAAAATTATTCCCGTGCCACCTGTAATCCAAACTTCTTGGCTTTCTCACTGTCATAAATGTCATGGAATATGCTTCCAACATGGGAGTTTCGAAATTTACTGCGGTTCTCGTTGTAGCGTTTCTTTGCCAACACACAGCAGCAGCTCAGCAAAACGAGACGTTACCAGCATGTGGAGTGAGTCGTTTCTCCTCAGCAAAGTAAACATTGACGCAGCTAACAAGATGTCACAGGGGAAATGTCTGCACGACATCATATCGAAGTCACAGTTTTCGCACCAATCACAAAAGCAGCTGTGCGATAACAGCGAATTCATCACGTCTATAGGCGCTTGCCTCGAAGTCAACTGTAATACCGAAGAGACGAAAGGTATTAAAACGCATGGGGATTTTTCAAAGATCGACGCGCTGACCCGGAGTCATCGGCGAAAGTGGTTTTGGATGCTGCGGCTACGAAGTGTCAGATACCTGCCCAAGACAGCCGCACAGCGTTGCGTGCTTCGAGCCTGGTGATATTCGGTGCTGCTTTGGGCTCTTTCATTCTAAGATTGATATCCAAGTGTCTTTATAAGTCAGAATGGGGCGCCGATGACACACTCATGTCAATTGCTGCAGTACGTCCCATTTGATTTGGGGAGCATGACCTCGATGTCTTGGAAGCGGCAGTATACTGACTTGGAGCACAGTTCCTTATTCTCCCTCTTGTGGCTCTTCTTCAATTGAGTAAGTTGTGTCTGAGACAACTGTTGAGTATGACTGAGGTACTGATTGACAACCACCTAGTGGTTTCGAATGGACTTGGTCGTGATCTGCGCACACTTAGACACGAGCAACTTGTGTTTTGTTTCCAGGTAAGCCACCTATATTGTACCTCTGCATTGAGTTACCTTGCTTATATATTAGATGTTCTTCTTTCAACAAGTAACATATTTCATCGTACTTGGTTTGGTGAAAGCTTCCATTTTGGCTTTCTACCTTCGGATCTTTCCAGACCACAAGTTCCGAATCGCTGTTTGGGTTACCCAATGCGTCAATCTTGCTTCAGCCACTTTATACGTCATCCTGATCCTTCTTCAGAAGAATCCAATTTCGTTAAATTGGACGGGAGACACTACTTCACATCCACATGGTGATGTATTGAGTGACAAGCACTTGTACTTGACTCATGGCATTCTTAGCATGGCACTGGACATTTGGATGGTTATGTTGCCTCTTACACAGCTCTACCACCTGGGACTCAAGTTTCGCAAGAAGGTTGGTGTGATGTCTATGTTCAGCTGTGGAATCTTGTGAGTATCTCCACACTTCATTTTATACTTAGACGTGGACAAAAGTCAATAACAATCTCAGAATAGTAGGAACCAGCGCGACCAGGTTTTACTATCTGGTAAAGTACCAAGTAGCGAGAGACACCGGAGGTAAACAATCATCGGCACGAATCTACCTTTTGTTGATCGGCACTGACCAGTATTACCAGAAGCTGTAAAAGCGGTTCTGTGGGCTTACATCGAACTATGTATGGGTGTCGTGGTGGGATGCATGCCTAACATTCGGCAGCTATTACGAAGAGCCCACAGGTTTATAGTATCACGAAGGCGCCACAGCGATACGGATCCAGAACAGAACAGCGACATCTTCAGGACACGATCGTTGGTGTATGTTTCCAATGAGACGACTGCTATTGCAACAGAAAAAGGAACAGGTGGAACAGCGTCTAGTGTCTCTGCGTAACAAAAAACAGGTGTCTATTGAAAACACGAGATAATAGTCGAAAGCAGTACATATGTGATTCACGTAAAGTACCCAATTGTAGATACGACATGACGAAGTGAACACTATAGAGTGATATCTGAACTCTCCGAAATCACTAAATCATCGGTGAGATGGCCGAGTTGGTTATGGCGCCAGGTTAAGGTTAACCTTAACACCAATTCCTGGTGGAGCAATCCTCCTGGGTTCGAGTCCCAGTCTCATCAGTTTCTTTTTTGAGCTTTCACTATATTTTACCGAGAGAAGAGCAGAGGTAACTGAATCCTTTTTCTTCTTCTTCTCAGTGATTGGTAGGGTTTATTCTCGCTTCAGACACAAGTAGTGGTGCTGTCTCGTACAAGGCCGATATCAGGACTCGTTGACGACTTTTTTCATCATGACAAGTCTGGGAATGGTAGGTGGAATGTATTCTCGTATCAAAGGTCTAGGTGCCATTGTAAGCGCCATTACTACAGCAAAATCTGAACTGACCTGGCCCTTTCTCATCCAGGCTCAGATTAATCAGAAGACCTCACTTGCCCTCTGCCTTTCCGAACTCTCCCTCATCATTGCCTTGGGTGTACTCTCGTCCACCTGTTTAACATGTGAGAGTGATACAGAATAGGCAGTCGAAGTATTCATCCTAGGCTCATCTATAATTGTCTGAGTGAGAACTGTGTAGCCTGTAAAGCAGAGAAGGGGATCGGGAGATTCCATTAGCAGGGTCTCCCGTTCTTTACACATGACTGCAAGGGTTCGTCGAGATATTGATAGTACCCCCGATACTGAGAATGTCAAACAATAGAATCTTAAACATTTGTGGAATACAGAAGTAGTCTTCAATCTACAGCATACTAACTGCGTAAGACGGCTAACAACTTGGGAAACACAAACTTTACCAGAGGAATAAACTTTCTGACCCAGCCTATATATAGACTATATAAAACACTGCCAAATGACTCCATTCTGGTGTCTGTGCAGATCTATCACTTCAATTGATGGCAACACGCAACCAAGCGATGCTCTGCCCGCCGTCGTGATAGAGGCTAGTATCAGCTGCAGAAACCACAAGGTCGTGTGGCCCAATGGCAAGGCGTCTGACTACGAATCAGAAGATTCTGGGTTCGATCCCCAGCATGATCACGGTTCATATCGAGATATTCAATCCCAAAGACGAATATGTCAAGATTTGCTTTTTATTCTTTTTTCATAGAGCACGGCGTTTAAGCTATGAGCCTTTCCCACCTTTCCATGTGTGTATGTGAGATGCATGTAGGAGATAATCGTAGATAATGATTGAGGATAAAGCTACCTATCCAATCAATATTCAGACTGACAATTGAATAACCAGAGGGACGAAGGACGTCCTGAGAACGCAATAATGTTGAGGACTCATCTTGCCCGTTCAAATCCAACATTCTTTCCAACCTTCCCTTATCGCCACTGCTTTGTCTCGGGATCAAGTAGTTCTTTCTCAGCATTCCTCCAACTCTCTACCACAAGGCTTCTCTTTTCCATTGACCTCGGTACAATCTTGGCCCGAAACTCTTCCGGCATGCACACAAAACCCTGCGTCAGCTTATCTGGATCAGGCAGGATTGGCCTTCCCATGTCATCAAGGACAGGCTCAATATTGAACGCCCACAGAATCCGTGACATGCCCAAAAACAAGCTTCGTTCTGCCACGTGAATTCCAGGACAAATACGACGACCGGCACCAAAAGTGAATTGATCTCGTTTCGAGGCGTCCGGATTGGCAGCGGCGTCTGCAAGGCTTTGGAGATCGTCTATATATCTCTCAGGGTTGAACTGTCGAGGGTTTGGATAACGTTCAGGGTCCATGTGGATCCCCCATACGTTATTTAATACACCGGCTCCCTTGGGGATGAGGTAGCCACTGTAAGTATCATCCTGCGTGACTGCGTGAGGAACTGCTCCAAGAATAGTCGTCGGCATCCACCGAAGTGTCTCTTTCATGCACGCACGGATGTACTGCAGACTTGACTCGTCGTCCATGTTGGGCATTCGCGCGCTGCCGACCACCTTGTCGATCTCGCCTTGCGCTCTTCTCTGAACATCTGGGTATAAAAGCATAGCTTGCACAAATGCGTAGAGTGTGCTGGAAGTTGTGTCTGATCCTGCCTCGAGGAGTGTCCCCGAGATATACGCAGCCTGGTCGTCATCGAAATTGGTCTTTTCCTGAGCCTCAGCCAGGCCGACACAGAAACATGGCTTTATAGTCCCATTGGCGATGTCTTGCTTCGCCTTCAACCAATGGCTAAGATACAAATCCTTCTCCTTCTTGTGAAGATCCTTAGCTTTCTTTTGCACTGGGAGCAACAAGTCAGGTAACTTTCTCAGGACAGGAAAAGAATCCAGTAGGGCGGCGATGCCAGTTTGGTTGATCTCAGCAAACTCGGCAAAACCATCAAACAACTGCATCAGCTTGGGATCTTGGTATACTGGTGAGCGCCAGCCAAAGACCATTGTGGTTGTGAGAGCGTTAGAGTATCGGCGGATACTTTGGAGAAATTGGTCAGGGCGTATGACTAGCTCGTATAGCATTTGCTTGTTCTCGAGATCTTGGTATGGTACATAGCTCCTGGCTGCCGTGACGTTGAGAAGGGAATGGACAAGTTTGCGGAACTGTCAGTCAATGTGTTAGCTCAGTCATCATACTGGAGGATTTTCTGAACTAACTGATCGCCAAGTCTGACCATAACCCTTCGAAGATGAATATCAGTCGGTATTCCCTCTTGAGGAACATATGATTGGAGAATTACGAACCATCATTAGAAGTCGGAGACCACCACTGCCAAGTACCTGACCAACGTACATTTCCTGCCGATCAGAGTAAAGTGCACTTTTCTTATCTAAAAGGTCTTTGACGGCTTGAGCGCTTGACAAGACGATGAAAGGCTTGGTTCCCAGGATGAGGCTGTAGACAGGTCCATACTCATCTGCCCACTTGCGAAATTGCAGATGAGCATCACGCTTTGGCATCTGTTGAGGTCAGCAAAGAGCCTGCAAAGTCTCGGATAGACTGGATAATGTACCAAATGGATGTTTCCTAAAACGGGTATTGTAGGGGGTCCAGGTGGGTAATTCTTGGGTCTTCTGCCAGTAAAGAGAAGACGAATCAGTACAGCGCTCAGCGCTAGAAAGAATAGCTGTAGAGTGAGCATGTTTCAAAATTCGAGTTGGTCGACGAAGTGGTCCATTGTTCTCATTGGAAATGGCACATTCTGGGGCCATTTTATAGAGATGCCGTCCACAAAGTTGGTAGGCGGGAAGGATGTGGGATAGTGGTGCAAGGCAAAAGCTAATCTTTCACATTGCAGATCTGGGGAATATGGTAGACAAGACATCTCCACATATGATTATTGTAAAGTACGTACTGTTTCTGGTGGCTGTCTCTGCCACTCTGATTCGTCTCCCACATCGACTCCGACGGGAGGGCAGTTCATCTCTACCCCACTTCCCCGCGATCTAGAAGGCGCGGATCGGTTGTGATGTCGGGACGAGAGTGCGGAGCCGTCTACCAGTATCCTTTTCGATGCCCCGAAGCTCGCAATCTCCCCATGCTTACGACCTCATTCCACTCTGAATAACAGCTGGACTCAATGTCGGACACTGTGCCCCCTTCACACGTCACTTATGCATGCTCTCAATGCTCCAAGACCTACAAACGGCGCGAACATCTGTCCCGCCACGCTGCATCCCATAGCGCAGTCCGACCCTATCGATGTGGGATATGCAACCAATCGTATCAAAGACCTGATGTTCTTCGGAGGCATTCTTTGACATGTCAGACCAAAGTCCGTACTGGAGCATCGCTTGCCACTAATCGTAAGGCATGTGACCTTTGTGTTCGGCAAAAGAAGGCATGCAGTAATGGCCAGCCGTGCGAGCATTGCCGTCGAAAGTCAGTTGAGTGTTTGTATTCTCTTGATGCTCGTGTGACGCCACGAGTTGATAACACCGGTAACGGCGACGACCCCAGCCTGATAATAGACAGTCAGACACTGGCAGTGGCTGGGAGCGGAGTTGAGCCTCTGACGGCAGCTTCTACAGACGATTCACTGTTTGACTATCTTGGGAACTACACTTCGGTATCAGACATGCTCGAAGGCTCGCATGGCAACCAAGACTGGCTAGACTTTGTCAATTTGACCGCTGGTAACGTCCAGTTTCCAGTAGGGAATGGCCAAACTCAGCTTGACAACTACAAGTTTCACTTTCTCGACAACTTCACCAGGAGAAGTGGATTAGTCGACTCATTCGATTGCGGAACTTATAATCAGAGAATCGAGGTAGTCAAATTCTTTCACGAAACCGAGAGTCGCACGGCTTGCCCGTCAAACGTTAATGCCCAGCTATCGAATCTTGCCCTTTTGCAAACAACGGATTTGCAAGATCCACTTATCATCCAAACACACCAGATACTTCTCAACATCAAGGAGGTAGTCACGTTTAAACCTCGTAACAGTGTAGTTGAACTTGGATGGTCGCCTATTCTGGAGCAGGCATGCATGCAGTTCTTCTCTCCACGAAACCTTCGGAAGTTTCTCACATTGTACTGGCATATCTGGCATCCTAACGTCAATTTTGTTCACCGACCTACATTTGAACCGGTGAAAGTCAAGTCCACGTTGCTAGCTGCCATGGCACTAATTGGTACGTCCTCTCTGATTCGACCTCGTTCCTGGGTCTGACTTGAATAGGTGCAAGTGTCTTTCCCGACATGACAGAGAACGAACAAGCCAAGATGTGGTCCAACTGCGTTGAAGAGATGGTTTTTACAGACGACGACTTTTGTCGCGATTCCCAAGACGATCAAGATGTTCCGACTCTGTATTCATCCACGGATGTCTCTAGAATTCAGGCAATCCAGGCAGCGTACATTGTTTGTTTGTATCAAGGCTGGGAAGGCACTGAGGCGAGCAAGAGGAGAATTCGTCGATTCCGCTTCAGTACTGTTATTTCGGTATCGTAATTCATTGGCCATACTTGAAAGGGAATCATGTGCTAATGAGTGTTTAGATGGCTAGAGACTTTGGAATAATGTCTGCAAAACATCCTGACTACTCTACTGTGGTTTATAACGAGTTCGACTGGACAGGATTTGCAGCGAGAGAACAGCTTATAAGGTAAGATTGACAGTCGCACCCTTCACTATTAGTCGGCGACTAACAATGAAGCAGGGTTTTTCTCTGGATATATCTACTAGACCATGCTTTCGTCATCTTCAACAACCTCCCTCCCAGGATGGTCATCAAGGAGATGGGTATGCACATGGCATCTCCGGAGGCAGCCTTTCAAGCTACTACGAGTGAAGAATGCTGTAGGGAACTATGCAACTGGCAATCCCGATCTGCGCCCATATGCAAAATCACTTTTCGCCAAGTCGTAGAGAGCTTTTGCAAGAGCCCTATCCCCATTGAAACGCAGCGATGTTTCGCTGACCTTGGACCACTAAATCTCTTTGCTGTCGTATCAGGTACGTTCGAAGTAATCCAGTCTGGAGGTTTACTAATCGAACACGTCAGCTTTCCACGCCTTATTATTTCACCACCAAAACTCATTTGGCGGTCATGATCAACTCCAGGCTGTCTACAATGCATTAGGAAACTGGAAAACCGTTTGGGAAACCTATTCAGACGAGCTCTCCTTCTCTCCGCCACACGTTATGGTAGACAAAGAGAATATCTTACCAGTCGACCTTTGGAGGAGAGTTGGGTTCATGTGTCATTCTCCAGAGTATTGGCTACTTGCCAAATTACTCGTTGATCGTCTTTCCGCCTCCACTGATACGATTCCAAACTCCAATGACGATCTTATTAACGCGTCTTCAGTAACACATGAACCCATTTTGACACAATACGACCAGACGAGTATGCTTCAAGTGAATGACTTGATTACAGGGTTTCAAAATGTCCATATTCATTGATTCCCACTGAACTTGTTTCAGAGCTTCAGCTTATGAAGCCTTGTCTGCGTTCCTCCGCTTTCTCTCCATCTCCGGATCTCTTAGATGGAGTGGCGGAAGATCAACATGACAACCCCACATCGCCTCCGACCGGCATTTTGTAACGGCAAATACTTTATTTATCGCCAAGACGAATGGAGACAGTCTCCAATTGTCCTTAAATGGGCTGGAGCATGAGCATGATCAAACTAACCCACACTCCCCGCACTGTTCCCACCATGTCCCGAACGACAACAGCACTTGTCGCACCCAACCTTGACGGACACTTCAAGCTTGAGCAAGTCCGTCTAGATTCTTTGCAGCCTGATGAGGCACTTGTTGAAATCCATGCTTCGGGAGTCTGTCACACAGATCTAGCCTGTGCTAGCGGCAAATTACCATGTGATAAGAATGCCGTGCTTGGCCACGAAGGTAAGACATCATCTCGATTACACCAATGAGTAAATGATACTCATGTTATTCATTCTAGGCGGAGGCGTTGTCCTTGAGATAGGTTCCGGTGTCACGAACGTCTCAAAGGGAGACAAGGTGCTTCTATCATTCTCGTCTTGCGGAACTTGCCCTGGCTGCGTATCAAACCATCCCGCTTATTGTTACGCCTTCAACATCTACAACTTTGGTGGGAAGCGCGCGGATGGCTCAGCAACCATGTTCACCGTCAACGATGGTCATAAACCCATGTACAGCAGATTCTTCGGTCAGAGCTCCTTCGCTAGACATACTATAGTTCACCAAACAAGTCTTGTCAAAGTCGCACAAGAAACGCCGCTCGAGCTCTTTGCACCTCTCGGATGCGGTATTCAAACCGGGGTCGGAGCTATCTTCAATACCCTGAATGTCCAGCCTGGAAGTTCTGTGGCTGTGTTTGGGGCAGGATCGGTTGGTTTGGCGGCTATCATGGGTGCTAAAGCTAGAAAAGCGGGCACCATTATTGCCATCGACCTTCAAACTCAACGGCTTGAACTGGCAAAAGAGTTGGGCGCGACACACAGCGTGCTTGGGCCAGACCAGGAACATATCATCAAAAGTATCCGAAATATTTGCCCACCCATTGGTGTCGACTTTGCTGTCGACTGCACTGGTGTTCCAGCCATCATAGAAACTATGGTTGCAGCACTGGGAATGAGAGGAAGGGCGGCGACTGTCGGTGCGCCTGGTGGAACGGCCACAGCTAAAATCGACATCATGAGCCATCTGACGTATGGCAAAGAATATGTTGGGTGTTCCGAGGGTGACAGTAATCCAGGAGTGGTAAGTCGCCCTGAAAGAAGCCATGTTTCATTTGATAAGACTGTCACTGGTTGACTTCGTACGTTCTTGTGGATACAAACTTACTGACTTTCATCCGATGCCAGCTAATCCCCGAATTAATCGACATGCACTCCCGAGGAGACTTGCCTTTAGAGAAGTTAGTCAAGCACTACGACATAGAAGACTACGAGAAGGCTTTCTCAGACATGGAAAGTGGGCGTGTGATAAAGCCTGTATTGATGTGGAAATGATGGAAGAAACTCTGTTATGAAGTCGTCTTATATCCGAGCCATTGAAGCCAAAGATGTTAATTATCATTATTTGAGCGTTATAATAAACCGCCCCAGTGTCTATCAATCTATAAAATGCTGCATGTCATATCTCGGAGGCGTGTCATCGACCCTTCTTCAAGTTTTCCTATCTACATTTTAAGCTAAGAGCTCCTCGGCAATGGCGGCGACAGATTGCACAACGGGATACTTGGGCATGTTGGGCTTGTAGACAGCCTGGCAAACGCCGTTAAAGTCACTTCGTGCAGCCTTCTCGAGGGTAAGCTCGTCACCAGGAACGCCAATCTTCACCAACTCGCCAGAGTTGTCAACAGTGTTCCAGCCAGGGCCAGCAGCGGGGTTCTTGATCCAGGCGACGAACCACTTGTGGATGGAGTCAGCGAGCTTCTGCTGGGCAGTGGTGACGCCCTGAAGGGACTTGAAGCACTCATTACCACCGTGGAAGAAGGGAACTTCGGTGCCGTGGGTGGGAGCAGTGTTGGGGGGTCCGACGACATTGTCGTAAGCACCGAAGAAGCGGTAGACCCAAGTCTTCTGCTCCTGGCTGCGGAGATCAAGGAGATAATCGACAGGGCAGTTGAAGCGGGCGTCACCGTACTGGATACCGCTTCGAAGAGACTCGCTGGCGTAATCAGCGGGGTTGTAGGCAGCAATGAGATCAGCATCAGGGATGTGAGCGCTGTCAGCATCAAAGGTGTTGATCCAAGAGCTGAAATCACTGTTCTCAGCACCGTAGACAAGGCTGAAGATGGTTCCCTCGCCGTTGGAAGTACCAGTCAGCAGAGGAACCTGAGAAGCGTAGCCGCCGGAAGCAAGACGGGCTTGGTAGTCGGAGAATCGGGTGATGTCATCAATAACGGGAGTGAACCAGGTGTTGAAGGTGGAGTTGAAGTTCTTGGTCTGGAAGTCAAAAATGTTGACGTTACGGAGACACTCGAGCTGAGCATTTCCAGCCTTGGGACAGCCAACTTCCTCGGCGACAGCGTTGAGAGCCTCGTCGACAGGAGCATAGGCGGGGCCAGAGACAGCGTTGGCGCTCATCTCAACAGCTCCCTTGAGGAAGGTCTTAGGGTTGTTCCATAGGTAGTGGTCGACCTGGACACCACCGGAAGAGTGGCCACCAAAGACAATGTGGTCAGGGTTGCCACCGAATGCTAGACAAAGTCAGTCTCGTGTGAACTTATTAGATAACCAGGCCTACTTACCCTTAATGTTCTTGTGGACCCAGTCAAGAGCCTTCTCAACATCCAAGATGCTGAAGTTCTGGGTCTCATTTGGCTGAGCATCCTTCAGCTCAGAGGAATGAGGTGAAGCAAAGATGCTCTCTCGGGTGTTGAAGTTGACATAGACAACTCCATTGCGGGCAAAGTTTGTACCCTGGATCTGAGGGTTGCTGCTAGAACCAGTGACCATAGCGCCGCCATACATGTAAACGAATACCTAGGAGATGTTAGTCATTGATCCGATTAATATGTCGTCAGAGTGGGACTTGCAGGTAGATTCTTGCCATCCTTGGGCGCCCAGATGTTGAGGTTCAAACAGTCCTCATCTTGGCGAGTGAAAGCATCATTGCTGATAGCTTGGGGGCATGTTGGTCCGTAAGCCTTGGCCTTGATAGGACGATCAGACTTGGGAAGATCCTGAGGAGCTTTCCATCTACAGGGTGTTAGACGAATGCGAACCTTATTCTAGCAATGCATTCGTGATCTTACCGGTTCTGGCCACCAGTGGATGCAGCGAAAGGCACTCCCAGGTAGACAGCGTTGCAATGCGTATCGCGGAAGCCCTCAATCTTTCCCTGAGGGACAGCAGTTGGGGGAAGAGGTGGGCAAGGAGGGGCGGGAGGAGCTGCAACGACACACGAAGCAGCCAGGGTCAGACCTGTGGCCAGAGTGAAGATAGAGTTATGCAGGACCATCTTGGAGGATTATCTTCTGCCAAAGCGGTTAAGTGAGATACGGAAAACAGGGACAAACGGGCTTTGGACTGAAACAGAGAGGTGGATGATAGACGATGCGAATCTCCTGCTTCCTGCAGGCCATTTAAAAGAGAAAAAAGTGACGCAGTGGCGTTGAGGAATAAGGCGGAATCTCCGAAAAGGGGTCGGGTTGCTAACTGATTGGAGATGTTGTAGCGGGCTCGGCAGTGGAGTCGACAATAAAGAACCATGTTCGGATGCATGCAGGCATGGCAGGGTCTTGTCAGAACCATAACCATGCAAAGACTCCGATCAACTGCAACCACGTGGTATCTTAAAGTAATGGTTCGTCTGCTTTAGGCAGGTCTTGTTCTTCGATACAACGTCAGATAATAACAATCGTAACATTACCCAGATTTTATCAGATCTAGAATTAACCTACAAGGTCGCAGCAGAGACTATCTATCATTCAATGCTACGTAAATCCCCTGTTCGGATGAAGCGGACTTGAACGCGGTAGTCGGACCGGCGTACTATGGTTAGTGCTGATACTAACCATTTGTAGCTTGGTAACCGGCGAACGAGGTGAGATAAGTCTGGGCTACTGATTGGGTTTCTGAACGAGTCCTGAGACATAGAAACTGTTTTATGGCGTTCTCGAACGTGAGAAAAATAAAGGGACCAATTTAGGGTGGCGTTCAATATTGCCGTTGGGTTTGACGGGAAGAAAAGCCCCTCCCTCTCTTTCCCAGATCTTAGAATCTTAGCCAAAAGCTAAATGCAAATCATAGAATCAAACTTGAGAACGGATACCACCATCTATCTCAAACAAACTTCAAGTTGGTGTAACATTTGTAGGATCTACCCCATGCCCTTGCTGTCGCAGATCAGTTGCATCATCTTCCCATCGACCCACGATCGAAAATCTTGAGGTGCAGAAATAATGTCAGGGGTAGTTGGCCGAAAGAGGCTCGGATCGGCAAACTCCTCCCTGTCCTTCGTTCGTTCTGGTAGTTCGGTTCGGCGTACTGGGACCGACTCATGTTTGGCACCTCGCTTAGCTGAAAAATATTATCGTCTTATCAAATCTTCTTTGTGGCTTTTCCATCCTTGAGCATCTTTATCCAATGATTACCCGGAACTAAGCCCTTTTGCTTTGTATTCTTTTCTAAGTTGCAGACCAATTTGACTTCACTAACCAGGTACAGGATGAGTTGGAGGGACGGAAAGCTGTACCCGCGGCTTCCAGAAGACTTGATAGGTTGTATTTGATGCCCAACGGAGATCATCCCTTCGTGTTCCCGGAAAAGAATCTGCGCCAGGTCCCTCCGGCGCGGAACGGGCTGCGCTAGATCTATTATATAGCGGGTCAGATTAAACGGAGACACACTGGGAATGGCTTGCGAGAACTTCCAATATTCCGCACTCGTTAAGATCTGCTGAGTGGAATAAAAAAACGATTATTTGATAATACAGACATGATATTGGTCATAACCAGCCGAGGACATGGTGTATAACGCACTTAGCTTCGGTCGTACTAGGCCACATCCCCAGACACAATACTTGAACCACCGCAACGGCCCTGAACTAGTGATGTGCCAAGTTCCATAATTGGGAGTCGTGACATTCGTGACAGGAACTGTTCCACTTGGCCACCCATTTTGACTTCGGGGCTAGCTGCTAGTTTCGTCTGGTGCTTTCTCCACGACATTAACGCATTCGGGGAGCTCAAAGCGCTGCTATCACACATAATGGGCTGACGGGAGGCCCCGAGCAATACGATTGACAAATTTTCCGAGGTATGTGCAAAAAGGAATCCGAGGTGCATGGTTCAGGGGCCGCTACCAAAGAGCTGGGAATAATCAGTTAACTACCTGCATGTCCCCCTTCCCATTTTCTCCGTCTGATGGTGTTGGTTTGAAAGT
The DNA here is from genome assembly GCA_019054645.1 of Fusarium sporotrichioides. Lineage (NCBI taxonomy): Eukaryota > Fungi > Ascomycota > Sordariomycetes > Hypocreales > Nectriaceae > Fusarium > Fusarium sporotrichioides. The sequence goes on from JAHKNS010000004.1 coordinate 367,642, forward strand.
TTAAAATATTTGTTCACCTTGGCGATTGATTGATCTACGTGCGGACGTTGCAATGGCAGAGGGTCTCGGTCAAGTGGTATGTTCTTTTTCTGCTAGGGATCCTGGGTCCCTTTAGTTGCTGATCCATTTTCTTTTGTGTCTTTGCTTTTTTTCCCGCTTTACTGACACCATTTTTCCTTTTAGGTGTCGTGGTACATCTCTACCGTGGTTGCTTGCATTTTCTTGATCCTTCGCTTGTGGATTCGTGTCCGCAAGCTTGGGTCTCTGCAGATTGACGATGCCTTCATTGTTCTGTCCGCGTGCTGTTTGATAGGTGACCTTATCATTCAACAGCACATGTGGAATTTGGGTATGGCCAATATTCCTGGCGCTTCTCCGGAACAATTCAAGGGCATGATGCAGGTAAGCTTTTGTTGCTTTGGAAGTGAGGCCCGTTTTCGCTGACTTGACATAGATGATTGTCCCTGGATCAATTCTATACGTGACTTCGCTATGGGCTATCAAGATTGCCCTCGTCCTCTTCTATAAACGACTTGCCGCTCCTGGAACGAGACTACAAACTATCTACAACATCACGCTAGGACTCTTGGTGTGTTTTTGGGCCGCCATCTTCTTTCACATCATCTTCCAGTGCTTTCCCCACGACAAGCGATGGTCACAAGACCCAGAGTGTAGGTTGCACGAACACTCGACGAAGAAACACAAACTGACGATGAGCACAGATCAATGCGATCCCAAGGAAGCTGAGAGGAATTATTGGTTGACTGTTATATGTAAGTACCATCACTTGAAATGTTGCAGGAACATTACTAACTGAGCCTAGTAAATATCGGCACTGATATCGTCAGTAAGTACTAGCAGCGGCTGTTTTCGTTGTACCTGCCTAACACATCACAGCCATCAGTTTGCCCATCTCCATGGTTCTTCAACTACAGATGAAGACGAAGCAAAAGATTGGTGTCGCTGCCATCTTTGCCCTTGGTTTCCTTGTGGTTGTTGCTAGCAGTATGTTAATTTTTCCTCGACATGTCAACTTGGCTAATCATTGTAGTTATCCGAGCCTACTACTCCAAGAAGAACGAGACAATGTTGACATGCACTGTTTCCATGATTGAAACAGCCGTCGCCATTATCGCCACTTGTCTACCTCGTAAGTTGACTCTACAAAAGCACACAACAGCCTTCCACTGATCTCTATCACAGCTCTACGTACCCTCTTCCTCGGCCAAATGTCCTCGGCTCGAACAGGCTCCAACTACGCGGGACGCTACGAACTCTCCTCTACAGGGCGAAACCAGACACGACGAACGGACCGCAGCCGCATCACTACCAACGTAATTGGAGGAACACAAAACAACGACTCACAGGATGAACTGTTCAAGGAGTCAGTGCAGTCGATAGCGGGACAAAGTGCGGCGAGTTCGGATAAGACGCCTGGCATCACTGTCAACACGACCATCCTTATGCATCATAGTGCTGAGGACGAAGCGAGAAGATCGCAAGCGAGGATCGATCATTTTGCCTAATTCTTCTTTTTGTCTTATTGATAGAATAATTATAATTCACTTTATTAAATTACAACATCTTTTACTTCGTAGTCTTCGCCAATGCCATTCGCACTGCAGAAATAATAGTAAGAATAAGTATATGCGTGAATGCAGTCGATAGAAACGGATTTAGTAGAGAAGCAATAATATAGTAGGGATAGATTGAGTAGCTCATCCATAAAGTCAAGGTCTGAATACATTGTGATAACAGCTGTTGAACTTACAGGGCATAATTGGATGGCTTTTTTCTGTCTGATTGTGCTACACAGGTTCTGTGGTTCCCCTTGTGGGCGCTAACAATGCCATGCTATTCCTGATCGAGTCTTTTTTAGCTACATAAATCTGCCTATTCCTAAAACGAGGTTCAATTAGTTCAAACGCCTTGCCAAATTTTGATGTGTAGGGTAATGTCGGTTTGATAATACGGACTCAGCGTAGATTCTATAAAGGTGACAATACGAGTTACTGTTGTGATGTTCCTATATACCACTGGCACTTGCCAAAGTCTCTTCAATCGGTTTTAAAACCTTCTCCCAGACCTCTTGTAAAAACTCTGCACTTCGTAGATTTACTGAGTTGTCAACAGTGTAGTTCACGCACTTGCTAATAGCATCCGCAACCTTCTCCCCGTACTCATACACAGCGTCCTTCTGCCACCTACTCGCTGCGGCAAAATCGGTGAACTCGTGTCGTTTTCCATTATCGGTAAACGTCGCCCAGAAAGACTGTTGCTCTAGGCTTTTACGAAAGAGCAACTCAAGCAGGATGATCCCAAGCGCAAGAAATGTCGACTTCGCTTTCTCCTTCTCCAATTCCGTTGTCGGTGTTAATTCGAACGCTGTATGGATTGAGGGATGTGATATAAATGGCTGTGGGGAACATCCGGGACTTTGGAGGATGACGAGTGAAGATTTAAGTGATTTCTCTGGGATCCATGAAGGGCCGAGTTTGAGGATGAGCATGACAACTGTCAGGCCCAATCTCAGACGAAAATCTCTTGGATGCCGTTCGCTAAGGAATTCGTCGAAATTTTGCATCTCGAGGGGCTCTGGATAATTCCGGGGGTCAAGATGCAAGAATAGCTTGGCGTCCGATAGTTCTAAGAATCCCAGGCAGGATTCCTGACTTGGCGTGTCAATGGTGAGACACATGTCGCTGATTGCTTGATCCCTGCGGTTAATAGCGGAGAGAGAAGTTGGAGTTGCAACCGGTTCTGAAGGCACGTTGAACTGAACTTTAGGAGTCCGTGCAATCTTTGCACTGCCTTCCTGCTGGTGTCTGAACATGGTCTTAAGTCAGTAAAATTCCAACAACAATATACTTCGTCAATAGGCAGTCAGTCCCCCGTGAATTATGCACTCTTAGCTTTGTATACAGTATGAAGCCAATATAACGCACCGTTTCTTGAGCTTTTCAGGGACCTTTTCAAGGCCTCTGTCGCATTTGATATCGGCCTTGGCAGTAGTTGGGCTGGAAAGGGTCACCAAGGTTGACGGCACTAGTTTACTAATGCTCCTGCCTTGCTTTCTCATGTTCTTGAATATGCGTTTCCTCAAGGATTGCTGCGTCAGGTCTTCCAAGTCAACTTGTGTAGGTACCGTTGGTGACTCCAAGGATAATTCATTCAAATGTGGCAATTCTCTTTGCACTACCACCTCAACCTTGAGATGCTGGTTCCTCGCGCCATTTAAAAGGAGTTCCATATCTGATCCTTCTGTGGAAATACCACAAGAATGACAATTGTCAATGCAGCTACAGATCCAACGACTCTTGAACCCACTGAAAACCGACTCCGCCTGCTCTTGCTGTTTTTTGAGAGATCTTGCTAGCCTTATTGTATCTTTCGTCGTTGTCTGAAGTGATGTTCGACTCCTATGGAGTTGTGGTGACATGTTGAGGTAGCTACGTAGCTCCTCGTTCCTCTTCTTGATAGTTTCAAGGAGCTCATCCTTTTTGTGAGAGAAGCTAATTTTAAGCCTGAAAAGAGTGCTTTCCAAGTCGGTGCTATCCAATTGATAGGCCTTGTGTTACTCTGTTAACGGCTTTTCACCTACCGAAGGCTGCTCAGCCTATAGTGTATGGAACTCTTACCTTTTCGAATGGCAGCATACTGCGTAGCTCCTCCAAGGCATCAGTGATATCCTTCATATGTCTCATGAACCATTCACGATGGGAGGGATCAATCCTGTGATTGAGCATTTCCTTGATGCGAAGGTCATGCCAGAGGCTCGGGTTTATGTTATACCGAAGAGCTTCCAGCTCCTGATATGAAAGCTCTTGCAGAGGATCTAACAAAGCCACAATGACCTGGTCGAAGTATACACGCTCTGTGTAGAGTCTCCCGATAAAGTCGTCAAATGAGTTCTGGAACTGCCACCAAGACTGAGCATCCTTTGCAACACCTTTTAAGTCTTTAGCACCATCGCAGACAATCGGGAAAAGCCCAAGCACAACGCCGACGATCTCGAACCCAGACATGACGTTAGTTTACCGGTTGGTCCGATTGCAATTAAGTAGGTTGCTGATGGTCCTTTGAGTTGAACAACCTGGGCCTGAGTGCGGGGTAAAGTAATTCGCATCGTTACACCACAGAAAGTAATATCTTACGTCATCAGCCTGTTTGAAAAGTCAGGAAGTCTTCTGTCGAGATATTGAGAAATTCCTGCTATGCCGTTGGAACATAGAATCCTTTGCGTGACCGATCGCAGGCTAGTTGATTCTCGAATAATACACAGTTAGAATTACTACTAGTCGCCGCCTTTCCAGAATGGAACACGAGAGTTTGGAGGGTATCCCCACTCCTACGCTTTTTGCTTTGAGCGAAAAAAGTGTTGCCGCTTTGAACCAAGCGATAGCTCAAACTACGGATTCTACCACCGATGACTTCAGACTGACTTTGGAAGACGAACGGGGACGATTGAGAGTATGGGCATCGAATCTGGGCGCTCTGCAATCAGAAACCTCAAAGAAATCTCTTGATTATCGGCTGAGAGACGCGCCTCTAATGCGAACGACTGTTACCTTGGGACTGGAGAACCTGAATTCTTCAGCCGATAGAGGTGCGCTACGCCATAAAAACTTGCACGGTTAAGTTCCAGGAACTGGCTAATATGTTGATGCTCATCCAGTTTTGGCTATCCTCAATGGCAGTATCCCGAACCGATCAGCTTCAGTTCCATCAGATGATCTCAAGACTGGCAACACTCGGACTATCAACGAACTTGATGAGCTAATAGCTGGCATTCATTCAGCTATCAACCACCTTTTCGGAATATCAATCCTGATTCGGAAGCATCAGCCCAGGGGAAGACTACTTGATCTCGATGATTTCACTTTGGAAAGTTCGCAGGACATCACATACGTGGCTGATAAGTTCCCCAAGGCGAAGTCAGATCTTTGGCTAGCAAGGCGGCTCGGCAATAACATAAGCAAGCAACGCAAGGTCATTCAGTACCGACAAGAGCATCGAGCAAGTCTGGCGAAGGAATCTGTCCACCAGTCTGGTGCTGGTGATACAGCCACTGTTGTCGCCACCACTTATCAAGAAAGAGATTCACTAGAAGCATCGAATCAGGTGCCGAAAGGTGTGTCCAGTAGTCGCATGTCGGCATTCACATCCGCCACGTCTTTCCAGAGCCTGGAGGATGGAGAAGGTGCGGGACGATCGATCCCAGATCTGTCAGACATAACTCTTGATGGGGTGCAACTTCAATACGGGGAGCCGTTTGAGTGTCCGTATTGTCGCACCATACAGATCGCGGAGAACCGGCAACAGTGGAAGTAAGTAGCATGAGAAACTTCCAAGTACCATACTAACATCCATTCCAGACGACATGTCTTTACCGATCTTCAACCATATATGTGTACATTCAGAAACTGCAAAAGTGGTAACAAATCATTCTCGACCCGAGGGGAGTGGTTCGAGCATGAATCCTACTTCCATCGGTGGCAGTGGGACTGCAGCTGGTGCAACTCACCCAATGGCACGTTTCCAAGTTCTGAAGAGTTCCGGCAACATCTCAACAAGTCTCACCCAGGAATGGTGACAGAAGCTCAAATGCCTCTCATTGTCGAGGCGTGCGAGCGCCCTATAAAGACCTTTGATTCAGGTAGCTGTCCGCTCTGCGAAGACTGGAGACCTGCGTCTGCAAACAACAATGCGAAAGGCTTTAGTCGTCACCTCGCCAGGCACTTACAGCAGCTTTCACTTGCGTCTATACCAATTTCAACGCCTGGTTTGGAGATAAAAATTAGCGATGATGCGTCCGAAGTGGGAGACGGATCAAGTAACGGGTCTTGCGATCGAGATATTGTGCAGCAGGAGCAGTATAACACAGTTCCTGCGAACTGGAGGCCATTATGGTCAGCGGTGCAGAGAGGGCATGGAGATGTAATTATTGAACTACTCGATAAGGAGGGCGCTGACGTGAACGAGACGGATATTCATGGCAAAACGGCACTATCCTATGCAGTCGAAAAGGGCCATGAATCTGTCGTGCGGTTGCTGCTTGAAAGAGGTGCCAATGATTCGAAGGTCCAGACACCACAAGGTGAGCGACAGCAAAGTGTGCCACAGGGGCCACAGCAGAGTGGAAAAGGCATAGGCGACGACAATATTTTATTAATACATGCAGAGGGGAAAAAGAAGGCTACAGACGCTGCCGCAGCTGAGGAAGCTGCGAAGAAGGCTGTGCAGGAGTGGAAAGCGAAGATTCAAGAGGAAACGAAGGCGAAGATCGAAAAATCTAATATAAGGGCCGATCAAGCCCCGATCCGATTCAGAGATGCAGTCGGTCGCAAATTCAGTTTCCCTTTTCATCTTTGTTCAAACTGGCAGGTACATAAGCATAATAAAAAACAAAGCACAAGGAAAAGACAATGCTAACAACAAGACAGGCCATGGAGGACCTTATTAAACAAGCATTTGAGCAGGTCGATGTTCTTAGGCCTCATGTCATGGAGGGCCACTATGACCTTATTGGACCCGATGGTGAGATTATTCTACCATCAGTCTGGGACGAGGTAATTCAACCGGATTGGTCTATCACGATGACAATGTGGCCAATGGATGAAATGACGAATCCAGGTCATGCTCATGTACCTGTGGCTGGAGGTTAAGACTTAGCAATCTACAAAGCCGCTAATGATCACTTAACAAGATTGGCAGCGATCCAGTCACCGACAAAGACGCTATATTTATGAGGGTAGAACAGTTGATCCTGTGCGGGAAATCCTTCTTGTCCAGGACTGCTTATAAGAGAAGAAGGGTTTCTAGTAGGGGCGATATATAAATCCTTGGGACCGAGGTTATACGCATTGCCAGATGAAGTGTGATGAAGGCTGCAACATGAGCTAGACTGTATTGGTACCTCAATCGTCATAGACGGTCTGGAAGCTGCCGGCTCATCAGCATGGAAGCATATGAAGGGACCGTCCCCGAAAGCAACGATCAGCTGGGAATTGGCCAAGCAAAGAAGCCCCAGGGGGCTTCTTTATGCAGGCACTGCGGTGTATACAGCTGTTACACATGAGGAGGATGTTTCTGGTAGAGCGGACCAGTGGGCAATGCAGGGGCTCAAGAGCAAGTACCATGAAGGAATGGGAACGTTGAAAGATTTCCACAGTCTTGTTGGATCCAGTGGTTTGACAGGGATGTTACACAACGAACTGTACAAGTACCAGTCCTATGTCAATTATGGATAGACAGAATTAGAGTCGCCAAATCGATCTGACTGGTTGCCTCTGTAACAACATGGATATATTACAATCGTTACCGTATTAATTTGGGTGCTGCAATCGATCTCTGAAGTGATTACTATCTCGTATCGGCAATCCTGGTTATTCTCTAGACTTCTGGTATTTTTTACATTTGACACTAGTGAGACAGCTTTATCATCCTTGGCGCTCTGTGATATAGGTCACTTATTTTCGGCTGGCATACCAATTGCAAGGAACTGGGCATGTCAAACACGATGGGCACCTTTCTTGGAAGCTAACCGGATTCGACATATAATCATGCATGGACCTTTCTTCACAAGGCCAACGATTGGCTCAATTAGTATCAGCGGCCGGGATTGAACCACGCTATTGATTGAGCTGAGAAGTAAGACTTGGCACTATTGCCATTAGATTCTGAGTTGAACTTATGACTGGCACAAATACGTTGTTGTGAATAGTTTGTGTTTATCAGCTATCAAGAAGGCAGCTGAATGTTGTGGATAAACGGCACATGTTGCACCTTACCCCGACATACTCTTGTCATGCATCTGATATAGGTCCCGGTGAGCTGATAAAACGCGTTGTCCCTTCTGTCTGTTCGCTAATGCTTCTCTGTCTCTTCATAACTTTCAGTACCTTTCCAGAGATAAACAAAATCGACTATACCCACAGTCCACAACTTCCGGAACAGCTATAGAAATATGTCAGTCTCATGGTTCAAAAAAATGGGTAGTAATTTTAACGGTAACAGGGCTACAGTAACAAGTCTCACATACGGAGAGGGCCATGATGTCGTGGATTTCACTAAACGTCGCAATATCGTTAGCATATTTGAGAATGCCATCAACAAAGGAGAGGCACTTCATGTTACAAATGCCACGTTCGACAACACTGACCCCGCACCGGGGCGGCCCAAGAAAGTCATTATCAAGTACTTGACCGAGTGGAGAGGGAAAGAGAAGTGTCGCCTGATCAAGGAAGGTGATCATGTCCATTTCGGTTACGACATCAGGAAGATCACCTACGGCAGGCGCGAGGACCCGACAGACTACACTGGAAAGAAGAAAGTTTATGCGGCTTTTATGAGTGCCTTGGAACACAAAGAAAGCATCGTCATCGACAATGACCTCTTCGGGAAAGATCCCAACGAAGGCGTGGCCAAGTTCTTCACTATTGAGTACAAGGTTGCTTACGATCACTTCAACATTGAGCTTGGTAGCGACTCAGGCACCTACAAAAGACGTGCTGTCTACGAGGGCGGAAGAATTGACTTTATGTGGGAAATCCTTCGTATCGAGTACTGTTCGACAGAAAAGAACGATTTCTGGTGGGGGCGACATGTGAGCCAGGCCACGACGATCAACGATCTCGAGGTTTTTCGAAAGTTCTATGAGCAATGGCTGCCCAAGAAGAACCTCTATATATGTAATGAGCTCATGGGTCCGGATCCTTATCCTGGCAAGGCAAAGCGTGCTCGCATGCTAGCACGCTACCCTGAGGACGGAGGTTACACGTATTGCTGGATGACGGGTGACGAAGGTGATAACATGAGCTGGACTACTCCTGAGCAGTTCAATCGTGATACTGCCAACTGGAATGAGTTTGTTGGGCTTTTTGATGGCCCGTGATCAAAAGTATCTGCTCTAGTTGAGTCAATTCGGTTTCAAGGATTACATTATGCTACTACTATTTGGAGTCGCAAATGTGCCTATTGAATCCATTCTGGTAACTGGTATGTAAAATATAAGAAAATAGATATCTGGTATGATTGAGACTGCATCTGATGACCCAGAGCCATGTTCTCAGCTATCTGCAGCCGTATGACGCAGCAAGGCTTGAATCACCTCCTTTATACGTCAACTTCTTCGGGTACGCACAAAGCTCCACGGCTCTTTTCTCCTCTGTTCCAACAGTCTCTGCATACAGAGTATCAGGAGCCTCGCCTTTTTCCACCCAACGAACCAGAGCATCGAAGGCACCCCCCGGGAACCATCCAGGTCCACCATTGCAGTGTTGAATACCAGGTGCTTCAAAGAAGCGGTAATAGTTTGTCGCTTCTGGGTCTTCCTTGAGCACACGCTTGTAGTAGTCCACTGATCCCTTGTACGGGATGAGTTCATCTGCTGTTCCGTGCCATGCGATGAGTTTCCCTCCTGTTTTCTTGAAATCGGTCAAGTCTGCATCAGCTGTGCCCATTACCGAGGCGAAACGGTTGACAGATTGTCGGAAGAGCCTACTGTACTCTGCGTGCGACATGCCCTGTAGTTCAGCCGAATGGTCCTGTTGGATGAAGGTGCTTAACCAGTCTTTAGCGATGGGGAAGGGATTTGAGGTGCAGTTTGTCAAAGAGGTGCAAGCCGTGTTGGCCAATCCGTAGAGAGGGGCAGATTTATCAAGCCCATACCAGAGGAATTTCCCATCTTCAGTTTGGGGACCACGCCATGACAAACGGGCGATCTCGGCTGCTTTCTCTGACACTTTGATAGTACCTGAGGGATTGTCACAGGTGACCGTTGCTCCCACAACAGACAGGGGATCAAAGTCACAGCCATCCGAGTCGGACACAATCCCATCTTCAACTCCATCAATGGGGTCGCATGCCTTGATAACAGCGTTGGTTATGGCATCAAGTTCGCATGCAGGAGGATAGTAGCCTATATCCGGTTAGCATCATAATTTGTGTTGGGTACACCAACCGTACCGAGACTGTGCATAACAAGTTGGGGCCAATACTCCGACGCAATAAACCTATCCCAATTGAAAGCAGACGCTGCGGCTAGAACCCCATTGTACTGAGTTGGGTATCTCTGTGCCATCATATGGCCCTGTCGTCCACCAGTAGAGCATCCCTAGACAAGTCAGTATATTTATTGCTTATCCTTTAGTGACCACATACATTCCAATACGAGTACTTTGGCTCTTTACCATAGTATGCTGCTGTAACAGCCTTTCCCAAAGTCGTTGCATCGTCCAAAGCCACAGCTGCAAAGTTTTGCAAAGGAGGCCAGTTTATATGACCGGCACTCGTGAGCGCCCAACTAAGTTCTTGTCGGTTCGCCATCGGACGACCACCATCGGTTGTTACGGCGGAATATCCCTTCATAGCTGGCGGTCCAAGATCGGCAATATCTCCAGTTGACCAGCCTCCTCCACCAACACCAACAAATCTTTCGTTCCAGCCTGAGACTGGGAGCCACACATATGTGTTGATGGTGTCATTCCAACCGGGGTGCGTGTACTGGACCGTGACTTTGCACACCGTGATCGAGCTTCCAGAGGGTATTGGCCACTCATTGGTCGGGAATTCTGGCAGTTCAACACTTGACACGTTGGCATTAATGGAAAGAATTTCTGCGTTGTTCAGCTTGATAGAACTGAACGTCTCATCAGTGCATGTAGGTTTAGAAAACGCCCCGGGAAGCCCTTGGAATATCAGGGACACGACAGAGAGGTTTGAGAAGATCATGGTCTTCGAGCGCCGCCTGATTTTAGTGGTACCAAAAAGAGTCATAGATACGAGTCTTAGTGGAGTTGAGGAGTCAACTGAGCAGGTCGACTTCAAGCATATAAGTTCTGAGCTATCTTTCTACTTCTTTCTCGGTGGAGAGAGACGCAATTTATTATCGAGGTTAGGAAAATGATCAGCGTTCAATGCCTGTAATCTTGGCACTGCGGTATTTGTTTACGGCATCAATTCATCGTTCCCGATACATAAACTACCCCATACCCGATCACTTCCCCTCAATTTAAGAAGCACGTCCATCCTCGGCGGGTCTAAAGCCACGATACCCCATGTTTTAGTATCATGGTGGTGTCCATCTCCCCTCAGATGCCGCGGAGACTAGTCGACTTCTGGATTACCCTACCCCACAGATTCGGGACTAGAAAAAAATGCCGATTTGTTTCTATGAGGAACTTGGTTAATTCGTTACTCTGGCTTCCGACCAGTGACTACCAAACAGTCAAAGATAGGATGAACTGATCGCTGTCGCGATGCCTGTCTGACTCGCAAATTGAACAGCTCTACCTCTTCACGCGACCATCCCAATACTTCAGTAAACAGCACTGCAGTGAAAGCAGCCACTCCCTCAATCATGTTGATCCCCATAAGCGTGCCGATTTCTTTCATGCGTTCATCCTTTGGCCAAGGGCCGATAGGAAGCTTGAATCTATCTTCATTAACTCTCTCAAATCCAGTCTCTTCGATCCATTTTTTAAAAGATGGTGCAGGATCCATGGTTCGACCAATCTTTTCACAGGCCGCGGTGAGATGTACCATCATTTCAACAAGGGCGTTGTCTGGTTGAAGCGAGCCATCTTCAGAATAAAGCGTGTTGGCTGTTTCGTGAAACTCGATCCATCCTCCGGGCTTAAGATTTGTATAAGCCTGCTTGATAAGCCGCGGCCAGTCCTTGATAGAACCAGCCATGTATTTGCAATGGATGTAGTCGTAAGGAACTGGATCTACCCAGTCCGCCTCAACATCGTCAACGATGAACTTGACATTTGGAGGAACCCAATCTGGCTGGATAGGACTGATATCGTTCCCGACCACAATTGCGGATGGATGTTTGTCTCCAAATTGAATTGCCCAGAGACCAGTCCCTGTACCGATGTCAAGTACCCTTGCGCCCTCTGGCTTGATAGGCGCCGTGTAAAGACGGTCATTGAGCAGCCGTGTAAAGACGTGGTGAACCATATCGAGACGATCCTGCTCTTCATCGTCGTTGGGAAAACTGTACTCTCCTGCTCTGTCGCTATGATAGCGTCGCCCATTCTTCCATTTGTATTTCAGCACACTGCTGGCTATGGACGCGCTTTCAGTGGTGGAGTTGGCGCTGTAAGCGGAATCTTCGGAGTCGGAGTGCACGTCCTCGTCAACTTGGACTTCGGCAGCCGCTGTATTGTCCGCCATTATGATACTTGTTGCAATACCTTGTCGTTTAAGTAGTAGAGTAACACAAAGATGTAAGTTGAGGAAAATATTGCAATTGCCAGGTTGTTATTCATGAATCAGATGATTGAAGCGGGGTGTCTTGAACCAACATGTTAAAAAGCCCTCAACCAACTGCTACATTTAGCGATGACGTAGATGCCAAGACGATAATGTCAGGGTATCAAAGGAAGTCAAATTCCGTTGCTTGTGGCGATCAAATGAAATTGAATTTCCCTTTTTCGGGATGGCATTGTAGCGGTTGATTTAGAATGGGCAATGTAGAAACTAAGGCGCGGTATATAGCAGTTAAGCAAAACCTCAAGGGGCTGATATCTGTTGATTCAGTTCTTACTCATCTGGCCGGATTCGTGAGAAGGGCAAAAGAAGGCAATTACTGATAAATGTATCGGCTTATCTATACTACAATTCCCATGAATGCAGGATTAGATGAAACTTTGATAGACATTAACTTTATAGTGCTCAATTTGTCATTTGAATTTTAACCAATCAATCACTAAGACAACGTGGCCGAGTGGTTAAGGCGATGCCCTGCTATTTCTTTCAAGACATCATAGGCATTGTGTTCGCACGCGTAGGTTCGAATCCTGCCGTTGTCGATTGCTTTTTGAGTTCTATCGCGTATGGTCTTCAATTTTAGAAGCTCTGGTAAATTTTCAATTTCTTTTCACTTCTCTTATGGTAGTGATCAATGTCAATTTTTTTTTTACCAAGATTGAAAATGTCACATAATAAAGTCGAGATATGACACGCTAATGGGAAGTGAACCAGACTACTTGATTCGCTGGATAAGCTTGTCTCCAAGACCCCTGATACTCTGAGCAAAGTCATCGTAGGTCTGGGCGTCCCAGTGGGCGCCATTAGCACCTGGGACAGCATCTTTACCGGTAAAGGCGATGTAGAGAACATCATTCTTATCGTGCCCGGCGTCTCCGTTAATCCCCTTCCCGAAACAAGCCGTCGCCACAGAGATTGAGGCTTCTCCTACAAGAGCCTTGGGGTAATCATCACCGTTTGTATCACCCCAAATACCGTAAATCTTAGACTCAGGGTTAGTAAGTCATCGTAAAGTGGAATGGTCACTATATAACATACCAGCTTATCACCACATACCACTGCCATCAAGCTAAGGGGTTCAATTCCGTGCTCTTGGGGGTGGAAGTTCTTGTAACCCGACAGCTGCCCCTCATTGCCAAAGACGACGTAAGGATGAACAAAGGCGTTAAGGTCCTTGATACCCTTTCCGTAGGATCTAACAGTGTCCTGGAATGAGGTTTGAGATTGGGTATCACTTGAACTGCCGCATCTACCGTCGTCACCGGCTCCATGCTGGACACCATCACAGTCGACATCCATATCGGCTAGGTTTCCCGCCGGTCCCTGGAGGTAGATGATTTTTTTGTCTTGAAGGTGATCACCACAGTACGAGTAGACTCATTGTGTTAGTGTTCTGCATGTAAGGATACACATGGAACATACCAGGTTTGCCGTTGTCCTGGCTATAGAAACCGGTGGCGAGCGGATTGTTGCAGCGACCTTGCTTAACGATAGAATCATGCAGGGCCTTGACGTTGGCAGGGACGTCCCGAGCAGCGCCAAGCGCAACTAAGAGGGAAAGAGTAAGAGCACGAGCCGTGAATTGCATCTTGAACTAGAAGTAGGTGAGGATAAGATGATTTTGAGAGAATAGTGATATGAGTGATAAAGAATCGTTATACGTTATTGAAAGCTAATTGAGCTCATCAAGCTTGGAAACACCGGTATTTATGAATACGATGCTCAACCAGGCATGTGAAAAGGCCGCTCGTTGCGTCGGCCTGAGGGTAAGCGGCCGAATCCTTCATGAGTGAAATTAAGCCAGAGCCAGGATTCTTTAGCCTCAGTATAGCTTATGAAGCCCAAGAGAAACAAAACCATCCTATCTACAGGAAGTCGAGGCTGTCTCCAGCACGCCACATTGACACACTGAAGCTCAAGACTGTACAACGCTTGTAGATCAGAACATTCCTTTGACTATTGCTATAAAAAGGCTTGATGGATCCATATCTAATGCCTCCGAATAAGCAGCGTAGGGAGAACTCTTCATTACTGCAACACGCTGGACAGCCGCTATATCAGGATGTCACCTGTGTTTGTGTAATTTACCTAGGTTACTGTTTTTTTCACTAAAACGGGGTTACCAAATACCGGTTCGGTACTTCTTTACAAGTGAGGTTGGCCAACTGTGTCAGTTTCAGAGCTTAACCTTGTCTAGTTCATAACCGTATAGACGATAGTATAAAGGATGTGCCATTGCTAAACCTATATAGGTTAGATAGTCTAGAACTACCTGCACGGTGTCTGTTCCTGACAATGTCCCCTAGATTAATTACAGGAGACTTGCTCATTATGAGACGAACTCACAAATCTGGCTAGATTTAACTACTGTAATAGATGAAGGTGCCTAGCGCCTGTTAATCCTCCATGTACGAAGGTTCTTTATACCCTTCTAATACCCCAGACAATAAGGAATAACTATTCCACACCGCTATTGCTGAAGAGTTACTAATTCTCATTAGGAAATTCAGAACTGATTCCATTCTGGACGAGTAAAACGACCTTGCAAGGATCGATCGGAAGGGCCGATAAGATTGTCTTCTCACACTTCCATGTCCTGGGTTGATAGGGTAAGGAAATTTTTATCTCCGTCCTAGCGTCGACTTTATACATCAATACTTTAGAAACAGATTTGGATACAACGTTAGTACATGTTGGACTTTATTGGGGATATTAAAAACATGTTATAGAGAGAGAAATCATTAATAACTGGTGATCAAATCGGTTTTGAGCGGTTAGCAACTTTGAATATACTTGACGGGAAAATAAGACCGACAATGGTCTAAAGTCACGTTCTAGTTTGTGGCATTTTCGATTTGCAAGAATTTGCATAAGGGACTTACAGTGAAACGCTAAGATATGGCATACTTTCACTTTCGCTTTATCAGTGTACAGAGAGTGGCCAAATGTGTTGAAGGTGCTATCAAAGATACGAAATAATCCAAACTACCATCTCAAGATCGACTCCACAGAAGTAGTGCTATGTTCATTTTTCAAGAGCTAAGTTTCTGCTACATAACCCGCATTGCAAGAGCAACTGCAGTATGCAATGGATCTTTTCCAGGGCTTCATGTCCGTCTTAGTGTCCGTCCAATTGCCACAATGTGCAACTCGCTGAAGAGTTACCAGCTTCAAGCGCTTAGACAACCATCCACACAACAACACAATCCAACTCATCAACATCGGCCTATGCTTTGTTAGTATGAAAGCCATCAAACAGAATTCAAATTGGTCATCTTGGACTTTTCCACATACAAATCAGGAATTTGGTGTTCGATGGTATTCCTACTTATCCTATGCCTCACCCACCGGCTATGCGATAACTTCTTTTCCAGTGCCATATTCTATATTGACGACCTTTTGACCGGTGGGCGCATGTGCTACGCCCAACTGATGAGGACATTGAGGTTGGTTGCTTGTGGCCAGATCAAAAGTGCAAACTTCATCATAGCCACTCTTGCAACTAGAGTCTAGCATGTTGATAAACTCATAATTTTTTGCCACAAAGCTTTTTGGCTGCTCTAAGCAGTTGGCAATATAGTTGACACTGTTGGGGGCCGAGACAGGCAGTTTACCATTATGCAACAAGTCACTGCACTCGCTCACAGGTACAACCTCAGTGATCATTTGTACACCACCACCCATATGTGGTTCGTCCTTGGCTGATTTGCCGAAAACAAGGTAGTTCCAAGCATCGTATGAGATATCGTGAGCGCCGCCGGACCGATCAATCTTCAAAAGATGAAGACTACGGCCACCGTAGGCAACCTTAACGCAAATATCGTCACAGCTTACTTCGCTGGGCCAATAGGCAACGCGGTTAGTGTTGATGTGACAGCCTAGCACACCGACAGATGAAGAGAAGGAATCGTGGGGAGTAATTGATTGTGAAGAAGCGCGTGACATCAGTTTGAGATGTCCCGATGCGGCGGCCGTGGCCGTACCAGCAAAGAGAATAAGAGTGTATATGATAGATTTCATAGTGAGAAGACGCAATTGACATGCAGAAGCTGATAGCCATAATTTGATAATGAGTTACCTGATGACTTTATACGTAAAGAGAGCTAGTATACTACCCAGACCGGAGACAGATTTCACTCTTACGGAAACCAGGGGTAGAATAAGGATAAGCTTTAGTACTTCCATTGGCTGCTCACAGATAGTCTCAAGTAAAGTTAAATTAGGGTAAATTGCATGAACTAAAGGATTCTCAGGTTAGAGACCATTTCGATGCTGAATCAAGGGTGGAATGAAGATGATCCTTCCTGTCACCGTCTGAGAAACATTAGCCATTGTTTGAAATATCACCTGAGACACGATCTTATGAAATTACGCGAATAACAATAATGTAACATTCATAGGATCGACAGGGACTGGTGTTGCATTTCCATATTCTAGATAGTTAGGTGGAGCTCAGCCGAAACACAACACAAGGTAAGGCCAATACCACTCGAATCCTGAAGGAATACCAATTTCAAGGGTCGAAACAACGCACTCCTGTTTTTGTCATGGACTTCGATTAGAAACGCTGTATCTCTCTTACGATTTACTGCATTGGGATTTAACATTTTCCGGCAGATTTGATAATAGACAACAGTATGCAGAAAATTCATCTATAAAATAGAGCCTAACTCTTACACGAGTTTCTTAGTCACCCAATATTCCATCCCATCCAATATCACAAACTTGACCAGTATCAAACTTCTCCTTCATCTTGTCAAGATGCAACTCGTCTCCTTTACCAGCACTCTTTGGCTGACTATCGGCGCCCTGGCAGCCCTTTCAGACAGCACCTTCACCAAAAAAGCAGACATCGTTTCAGGCGATCATCAGAAAGGCTCTATCTTCATGTTCGGAGATGCGCAAAGCTGCCGACAAACTTTCTGGACCGGAGGCGCATGCGGTCTCAGCACCTACTTCGCTGATAAGGTTGATGGTAGCCTTCCATTGATTGCTATGCCCTCTGGCATCTTTGATAGATATGGTCAGGCCCAGAACAACAAGTTGTGTGGCAAGATCATTACCATGACACACGAGGGTGTCACGAAGCGAGCTGTCGTTGCCGACGAGAACACTAGCAGTGAACAGACTATCGACATGTGCCTGGATATCTGGCAGGCTTTCGGTGGTAAGGATAACGATGGGAGTCTCCGAGAGGGAATTACCTGGTCCATTTCTGCATGAAACTCTGTATCTATCGTCCTTTGGCAGAGGCGTTTATTACATAATAGACGTATCAGTCAACGATTAGGATCGCTTTTTCAAAATGCTATACTTCTATTCAGTAGGCGATAGAAATCTTCTATTAGATTCAATATATCATTTTGTGTACAGCTAGGCCCGGAATCCCCCCTCACGCAGTGTAAAATATATTCTTAGTTCTATGTAGTTTCTTAATTCTACATACTGCCGTCTGATATTCACTTCAACTGTAATGATATATATTCTCCTCTTAACACATTAAAGAAGCATTTTTCTCAATTAAGTAGCTGTATAAATTAGCTCATTATCACATCATTCTGATAAGCCTATACTTAGCTAAAGTTGACACATTAAGTCAAGATGGGCTCCTCATTAGGTTGATAAAAAATTTAGAAAAAGATAGTTTTTAGCTGGCTAATATGTCGGACGTGTCCAGAAACAAATGCGTGTTATCTACCAGCCGTATGTCTGTTTCACCTCACTCTGTCTATACTGCAGCTATAACGTTAAATGAGATGAATCATTCAGTTTCTGTGCTACGACGCAAAACCTTGCAAGGGTTGTAACACTAGCCAACGGCTAGATGTAACGTCTTCTGTCATCCCAGCATGGTCTCAGGGATCCATAAGCATAGAAGAGGGGTGAAGCGGCTTTTTACTAGTCTCTTATTGCTGTTGTTGATGTCGGCTTGCTATTCAGGGCTGGGAAACAGCCGTCTCCTATCTCCCAGACCAAATCCCATTAAGCCTACAAGGCTGCTACGCAGCTTTGAGCCTAATCTAGAAAACGAATCTCACCATCTACAATAGGCTATGCTCTAGGGATCTGGTTCACATGCATATAGCATTATAAGTATGCATATCGGGGTCTGGCACACTTCTGCTGATAACATGAAGGGACCATCATTTGCCTCGATCTGAACTCATTCCAGAATTCAACTTGTTTCCACGTGACCTACGTCGTGTTCCCACTCGCAGGTTCGAATCCTGCCATTGTCGATTGGTTCTCGTTTTTGTTCGATCCTTAGACAAATAGTTAAGAATTTCTGCTTTCTTTCCACTTATTTAACTTTTTATTGTCCGACTCAATTGGCCTTATCCGGGCATACAGCGGCGGCTATAATTGCTAGAAACAGTTAGCAACCACGACAGGCGGCAGAGCTATAGGGTAGTTCGACGACGGGACAGAACAAATTGATAATTTCCGGACAAAATATATCTTTATCCTGTTGGGAGCAGTCCTCTCCAATGTTGGCGCTATGTTTACCCAAAAGCAATGGTCTCTCAAATATTGAGAGCATTTGAAATCATTCTGCTACGTTAAAAGCATTTTGATCCCTATATTGTTCCGTCTCAAAGCCTTTTAAACGCGGTCCATGTGGGGTGCCCGGAAATACGAATATCTAACTCGCCATTTAATTCCGTCTGCTTTGGGAAAGTCCAATTGATCACCATCGTTCAGTACCCCGTTATCTGCCCCAATTCCCCTTTTATCCTTACTGATGATCTCCCCACCTCCAAATTCGACCTTTGTTTCACCATGAACAAAGGATAACTGGGTCGAGTATTCAGCAAAGCGGACGAAAATTGATCGACCGTTACCCTGAAAGCTTGGCAATGGCGTCAATTCCCCTTGCACATGATCGCAATGTTTCATCGCCAAACCATGTTCCTCAATCGCTCGCATGTGGCGGTTATATTCTTCCGTGCGCACCACGTGGCTCTGAAGATGAGAGTGAAACATTACCCTCCGAGGAAAGCTCTTCATAGGCTACTGATTGTGTCATGACTCGACGCGTCCGCAGCGCGAGAAGAAAGCGCGAGAATAAAAAAGCAACCTATTCCTAATATGTCAAGTCTATCGAGCGCCACGCATCCATATTCGCTCGGCAGTCTCCAACACGAGAAATATCATTTCAAGCCGGCACTACCGGAGATGCAGAAATCTAGGAAACGAAGGAAGAAAGGCTAAAATCGTCCATTTTGGGGGTACAAAGTCAATAAGAAAGTCTAACAAAATGCTGTTTGAGTCATGTATCTCGACATACCATCTGTCGCCACTGTTTAGTAGATCCATCATCGTCATAGACACAATTACTCAACATCAAAAATCAGATCTTCGTCGGATTATCTGTGCCATCCCGGGGCACCAGCTTCCGGGTCTCAGTGCTCCATCTACCGGGCTACGGATCAAGCCCGCCTCGCCCGCAGAAGTCATTTTAACCCAACTTGATTCCACTAGCCACAGGCCGTGCAACTTTGGACCAAAGCGTCCGGCCTCTATTAGACAGAGAGGATACTTGCTCATCCAATAAGACGTCGCAGAAAACCTCTGGAGTGGCAACTGCGTCCGCAATGACCACTACGGTCCGAAGGGCGGTGCCCTTTAGGTCGTCAGTTAATCAAACAAAGGTTCTAGTGCTAACTAACCATTCTCTGACGATCATTTGAGGAAACGTCCCCAATTAATTAACTCACTTGTGTTTTAGAAAGGGGGTCGTGCGTTCTGTATGGCTCTTTTTCTTTTCCCCTCCCCCCAGCATTTGCTCCCTGGTTTCTCTCTTTCTTCCTGATCTGGAAATGCTACGCCATGTTCATGCCCACAGTTCTGGATTCCCAATGACAAGGGGATCATTTGCAGCTGTGAACAATGCACGATGAGGGTTGAGAAGCTGGCCATATGGATTGCTTGTTTTATTGTTTTCTCTCTCAGTGTGACGACCTCTGCGGCGAAGGAGATTAATGCCCAAGTCCAAGCGACGATCGACGCGTCTCCAATATGCGCGGTAAGTAATTTTGGGCTGGATCTTTCGACAGGCAAGATATGTACTAACTTTTTGAAGCGAGAATGTCTTGTCGCAGGATTGCAATTAGACTGCGATTCGCAAGATGAAAAAAGCTGTATTTGTACTTCTCAAGATTTCCATTCGGATTTAATTTACTGCATGAGACAATATTGTCGCACCCCTGCTATTTTCGGTATGTTCCTACATGATCTTCGTCCAGGATCAGGACAAAACCCGGACAAAACCCCACTGAGTATTTTAACTGACATGTCACATTCAGCCTCTTTACGCCAAGTTGATGCTCTATGCGAGCGTCCACTGCGAGATCGTCGAAATGATGCATGGCCATACATTTCCATCCATATACTGTCTATCCTTTGTACTGTTATTCGCATTTATACCAAAGCGTTTCTTATCAAGCAGTTTTCGCCTGAGGATTGGTTGTCCTTGATTTCATTCATTATCTATATCGTGTACTTCGGTATCGGACATCATGGTAAGTTATTCGGAATAGCTACTACGACAAGTTATTAACAGCTCGCAGCGTTGATGTCTGCTTTTGGCCAGGATATCTGGCAGGTCAATGCAGAAGACTTGTCACATGCTCTCAAGGTATGCATAACAACATATGAAAGTTATCACTCGTGCTAACAGCATCAGTTATTCTGGATCGACTGCCCTTTCTACAGCCTTCTAATGGGCATGACAAAAGTCACCATTATACTATTCTACATACGCCTTTGTCACGTATACACGCGATTCTGTCAAGTCTGTTGGGCTGTTATCGTTATCGTATGCCTCAACACCATAATTTTCATGTTCCTCAATATCTTCCAGTGCACGCCAATACACTGGAATTGGAATCGCTTCAGCGGAAATGATGTGGATTTTAAGTGCATGGATCTGAACAAACTTCAGTGGTCGATCAATATTACGAATATTATTTTTGACGTGGTGGTGCTGGCCCTTCCGATACCACTGGTTTGGAGGAGTACGTCGTTTCACACAATCCATTGAGAGGCAAATTACTGACGCGTTTTAGTGAGGTCAACATTCCGCCGAAAACTCGCCATCATCATCATGTTCAGCCTCGGCGTCGTAGTCCTAGTTGCCAGCTGTCTCAAAATGCGATACAATATCCTTTACGGTCACTCCACCAACATAACATGGGACTACATGGATCTCATGGTATGGGCAGGCATCGAAAGCTCCGTGAGCATCGCAGCGCCCTGTCTCCCTACAGTACGGTTATTCTTGCACAAGGTGTTCCCACAGTCCTTCGGACGTATGTTTGCGTTTGGTTCGCACGCAGACCGGACCCTCGACGACGAAATTAAAGCTGAGGAAGAAGAAGTGGCGCGCTGGGCAGCAGACCTTGAGAAACCTTCAGACGCAGCTTTGGTAGTCGTAAGACCGAGAAGGGCGGCAATAAGTTTGGGCCATGATTTCGGGCCTGCGGGAGGAAGGAGAGGGGGAAGAGGAGGAAGAAGAAAACCCATGACGGAAGCTTCTAGAATTCTCAAAAGTGTTGATGAATTTGATGAGGCGCCACTTGTTACTTAGACGACGGATAGAAATACATGTGCACATGATGATGAAAAAAGAAGAAAAAAAGATAGGATGAGTCACCTAAGTACCCCATTAATTGCCTCATCTCCATGTTAACCCTCTGCAGTAATTCTCACTTGCAACTTTGCTGCAAAGTATCTGACATAGTATTTTATGCTCATGCAATATATGACTAACTTGGGTGCTGCCATTGTGAAGTACACGAAGCTATTGTCATGATGCCCTGAGAGTCTGGTTGGGCTATATCATTTGCCATTCTAAATGCAAGTGACGTGCATATAAGCTGTAAATAGGTTCCCTCAAGTCTGGCAAAATTAAGAAGGAACTGATAGTAAACCTTAGAATAGGCCTCAAGTTGTGAAATCCAAATGAATGCCACATAATTTAGGCACAGGAAACCTTAATAAACGTGACAATAGATGACTCCCTGTTCAGTTCTATCACTGAGGTGATGGTGCAGGTAGAGTGTAGAAGTCGACGAACTGTAGCAACCTTATTTTCTAATGCCAATCACGGGGCCATTCAAGACGACTTGAAAGCCAAAGTATAAGTCAGTGCATGCAAAAGTCTAGGTTTGAGCATATCTAATCGTGACTGAGTTTCACACTTCTAACATTGTCTCTGTTTGTGTCTGAAAGCTACCTCATGTCACGAACTTTGTCAAACTGGCAACGTTTCCCTGGAATTGCGTATATAAAGAATCTCAGTTCCCATATTCCTCTCGACAATCTTTCCCATCTACATTTCAACCTTGACAGCCAAGCTTGAATACCTGACATCCAGCATCAACCATTCTACCACAGAACTTCCAAACCTTAATTACTACGACAAAGTCGCCCTTTGTCAACAGCATTCATATCATTACATCACATCATCTGACATTACTACAGTCATCGACAACACTATATTTCACCTTCAAGCTTACCTTACCTACTCTTATACTACTATCTCATTTCATCTCAAACGCTCATTTGTTACTCTATTCTCACCTCCATCCACCAATCAACCGCAAACATGGTTCAGTTTACACCAGAAATCGAGGATCCCAGATGCGTTATTCCAAAGCTAGCGTTGAGCCAGGAAGGTCTCAGAGAAGTAATTCTTGAGGAGGCAAGAATGATTCAGCGAGCCTACGATTACTTCCAAGCCAACAAGAAAGCTGGAAATGTGGGTATTCCAAACTCCCGAGCCATCAAGCCTGATCATCTGAAGTGGGCACGCACTCTTCAACCCGTTTACAAGTTCGAAGAATGCCCCGATGACGAAGGCGAATTCCCCGAATGCTGGATCAAACACCCCCATACCTTCCACCCCATACTGGAAGAGTTCAGCTGGTATGCGCGACAACTCACCATTAAAAAATCCGACGAGAGGCTCGTGAGCACTACTGAGGTCGCTCAGGGGAAAGAGGCCGTGGAAAGGGCGATTGAAATCTGGCGTCGCAGAATCCCCAGGCAAACTATCATCAGAGGCCCAGACCCCAACTTCAAGCCGACTCCAGAGCCCGAGCCGAAATTCGTCTGCAAACCTTTTGTAGCTTACCAGAAGTTCGATCCTGTGGTTCCATATGAGCCCACGAAGGAGGAGCTCGCCGAGATGGAACGCGTGCGCAAGCAGAGCGAGGCATGCGGTACTCCCTCGGAGCAGACCGCAAGATGTTATCTGTTCGACCGCATCGAGACAAGCTCTTCAGCACGCGCTACTCTCGAGAAGCAGGCTCGAGAGGACCCCAAGGCGGCCTTCCACCTTGAGCTTCTGGAGAAGAAGAAGGCTGCCGCTGACAAGGCAAAGAAGTCGGAACCTCTTTCAAATTCCGAGGAAGAAGAGCGGGCAAGTGAGGAGATCTCTGTTAAGGTTGATGACCAGAGAGAACTCGTCCGCCAAACGTATGCTGCCGGATCTGACGAGGATAACGACAAGGTGTTCCAAATCGAAAGCGGGCCCTTGAATGTACTAGTGTCGCGTCGTTGTCGTGAGCCCATTTCGACACGATGCCCCACTGGTATTCTTATCGATATTTAATTTTGTGTTGAACGTTAAGGGTATCACGTGTTCTATCACGTAATTGCATCATACACGTATTGTCTGCAGTCCTTCAGCTTTGATCTTGAATCAATTCAGTTATCAGCATTACATCGTAATAGTTTGTTCATCAACATATTGCCATTCTTCATGTACGCATATTTCTTGTTCGTGTTCGAAGTTGTTTATTTATTACTTAGGCAATTATGATAACGAAATGATTCATCAATACCCGAATAGAGAAATTCCTTTAGAAGAACACATGCACTGTACCTTTAGCAGTAGCTACCTCATTACATTTATCGTAGCCACTGAGCTCTGAGATACGCATGAAGAGATAAAGTAGGTGGTAGGCGAAACAGCTGCATCGTAATCCTTCAGTCCTCATCGGTGTCTAGTTGATGGCATGTTCTTGACGACAAGGAGGTCGCTTTCTACGTACTCAGGGCAGACACAACATTCGTTACAGTTGACGGGCTACATGGGATACAGCTTTGCGAAACTATTGTCCAGATTGAAATGAAGGAGGAAAGGCACAGAGAAAAACTCTTATTTAGTTTCATACATAACGATATATGTACACTGTTGTCATTTAGCCGGAATCAATACATTCGCTTGACTCGTAATGCAGTTTCATAAACACTTATGGGAAGCCGCGGAGGAAAATGTTCTCGCAGGATGGACGTGAGTTCAAAGGCAAATTGGTGTATAAAATCAAATAAAAAGAACAAATATATTTACTAGATACCGGTATCTCTATCAATCTAATACTGTAATCAATCTGGTAAGCTAGAAACAATCTAATCCACTATAATCAATCTGGTCTACTGTGATCAATCTGGGTCCCAGTATTCCTTCTTGCTAGTCTCTATCTTTCAGTTAACCACTTACTATCAGTGATTTACTAATAAGTGTAGACCTGCTCGGGTCCAAGGTTACCATAATGTCCAGAACCGAATGGGCTCGAAGAAGTGACCTTCTGCCCGTTGATATCTGCGGCACCAAACCATGCAAGAATCTTGCCCTTGACCACGGTGATAACAGCAAAGGCGGGTGCTGGCTCAGTCACATAACCCCAAGAAACAGTCAGATCTGACTTGTCGTTGCAAGGTACATTGGTCCAGCTCTCCGTGGCAGCATGGGAGCCAGGATTGCGGATGATGGTGCAGTTCTCAGTCTTGTCGTCAGCCTCGATGACAAAGTTGTAGTCGCAACCCTTTTCGTCTTCACCACAGTAACGAGTGAGGTTCTTGATCGTCCAGAATCTGCCATCGATAGGTCTAGGATTGGGGTAAGTGGTGTTGTGGTATCCAGGGTGCTCGTGACCTGTTGGAACGGGTACAGGACGATGAGGATGAGAGGGGATAGGAATTGGTAAACGTGCTGGAGGGCAAAGACTGGGACAGGCAGGGCTGCATCCACTAGGGGCCGTAAGACGGGGAGCCCCGGTGGGAACAAGAATCGTCTTGGTGGTGTAGCCTGGGTGACACTCGCCAGTGTGGCAAGGTCCAGGAACATGGATGACAGAAGTGAATGTCGGGACAGGTGCCTCTTGTGTCTTGGTAGATCGAACAGGAACCTTGATGGTAGGAATGGATTTGGTGGGAAATGTGTAAATAGGCGGAACAAAAGGCACGGTGCCAGTTGGGAGAGATTCGGTGGAGAACGTGTAGATAGGCGGAACAATAGACTGGGTGCCAGTTGGGAGAGATTCGGTGGAGAACGTATAAACAGGCGGAACAAAAGACACGGTACCGGTTGGAAGGTCTGCATCGGGATCCCTGATAGTAGGAATAGCAATAGGCACGGTGCCAGTGGGAACAGATTCGGTGGGAAACGTGTAAACAGGCAGAGCAATGGACTGGGTACCAGTTGGAACAGCGACGTCCTCGCTGGACGGGCCGTGTCCAATGGGAATCCAAGCGGCGTTGGCAGTATAGGCCAGTGCCAGAGCAAGAAGGGACTTGTTCATTATGGGCGATTAGTGCGTAAAAACGAAGGTGATCTGCAAGTCTGCACGATACTGTTTGATACTGATAGATATCGAGTTCAACTAAGCACGATGTGTCCCAATTTATATACATATGGTAACTATCCATGACCTGACGATACAATTCTTTCCAGTAAGCTCTTTGAGCTTCCATCGTGCCAAGGTGACCATCATCTTACGACTGTCTGGTATAAAATTCATCACACGTTATCACAGTCTAGGTCCTTGGCCATCACCACATCGTCAAACTGAATTCTAGAAAGGGTCTGCGCATTCTACAAGCGCCACGGTGTCCCCACTGCCTTACGATCGAGATGACCCAAAAATAGGCTCAGACAGGGATACTTCATGTCAAGCAAAGGAATTAAAGTTTGACATTCCCGAAAACCCACGGCCAAGATCGATCCGCTACTTCCGGCTCCGTTGATACGGGTCTTTCCAAGCGGATGCGGCGTTTTCCGCTATGCGGGAAAAGTTTGATCCAGGTTGAACAGACGACCTTTAAGTTTTCCGTTGTGGTATGTTTGTGGAAGTGGCTTGGGTGGAGTGATCGGTCGTGATCTGCAAGAGACTGGAATGTGGAACTCAGGAATACGATATCGAGGTTAGGTATGGAAGATAGGCAACGTCATTGAGGCATTTATGGACGGTAGAACAAAAGCAATTCATTCATATTCTACGCACAAAAATGAAAGTGCAAACGAGCTAATGATTGCAGCACTGATAAGCTCTTTTGTGTCTCACCCAACTCTCCTTTCCGTTTGTTCAAGATACAGAACGAATGAGACCCATGTCCTTCACAGCAAAACTTTATTATTCTTGGTAGTCTAGCTGGCCTAGAGACTTGGCCGTTTTTCTCTGTTTTCCGTATATGTCGAATGCAAACCCTTAAATGGATGCGTTGTGTCAAATTTGGCGATGATAACATATTAGCCCTTTCTTTAGGAAGCAACTGGCATTTATCAATCTTTTCTTCACGACACATATGTAATTGGTAGGTCAACAGAAAATAGTGTCGCATCTTCTGCTTGCTTATTCATTCAACTGAAACTTCGTCTCCATCCAACTGATAGATATCTTGATCGTTGTCCCCTCGGTCGGGCTCACAACAGTCAGCTTCGCATTTAGACCCTTCGGATTCCTCACATGGGACATAACATGCACATTCCATACCCATATACTTCGATACATCGGAAACACATCCTTCTTCAGAGATAGACTCATGGAGGTTTAGCAATTGGAAGTCTTCCCCAAGTAAGCGATACAAACTTTCAGGCAACACTCCTAAAGGTCATTAACGGTGGTTCTTTTTTCTCTCTTCTGGGTACTTACTTGTCCTTAGAGAAGGAGAAACTCCAAAACCCCGAAATACCTGGTACTGGTGCAAATCATTCCTATCTGTGGGCTCTGCATTATATAGCTGTGATATACGTTGACGCCAATATGTATGAATGAAACCTTCAAACGCTAGGGGGCTGGGATGGAAAATCTGCAGTTGTGGTATGAACTCAGCCATCAGGTCCTCAAGGAGAGAAGCGGAGCTTTGTTCTTTGGCAAAAGACCGAATCTCTGAGACATTATCGGAACCTTGACAGAATATCGCCCTGTCATCATGAATGTCTGCTGATACTATATTGTGAATATCGTGATCGCCGATTCGGTCAAAATAGCAGCATGTATGGGTCATATCCAAAGCTTCGAAGGTGAGAAAACGAAGTGCCTCCTTTGCAAGGACCGATAGTTCACCAGAACCAGGTTTGTGAAATGTTTGATGATGTAGGACTTCATCCAATTCTTCACCATAGAACGTTTGCACTTCTGTCGTATGTAGAAAGTAGGTTTTCAAAAACAGCTTCATGGGTGAGCAGCCGTGGCCTTCAGCGTTGCACCAGCACGTACAATTATCCTCGTGGGTTGAGGTCGCTGATAATTCGGCCAGAAATCGTATTTTATGGCCAACATTTGAATGGTCGAGATAATTATTATGTGAAAAATGAGCAAACCAGGATCCCATGTAGTGATAGCCAGTGGCAGTTTTATTGAGACCCATGCTCAATGGGTCCTGGGCCTTATCTTCCATGAATCCGTGCCTGCAAAGCCAAGAAATCGTTTCCTTTGCGTGCCGAAAACTCTTAGTCCTCAGGAGACGCCCCCAGCGGGAACCGTCTGCCATAATGGGGGTTCGACCGATATGATCGTGGCAGTCAAAATGACGGAACCCCTTTCGCCAAAAGTGGTTGAAGTCATCCAACAGTAAGGCTTTGTTGAAATAGATTGATTGATAATTTGACCGGACGCGTAGGCATGCGTTTACCCGTATATTTGCTGTGTCCAAAGCAACACAAATCTTAGCAGCTGCAGAATCTGCGAATGCCACAGACTCATGGCCTAAAAATAGCCCGAGCCGTTTCTGACCTGATTTCAGAAGTTGAACCCTTTTCACAGAGATATGAGTAGCTATCACCATGGCCATCTCACTTGATATACGGAAGGGCCAGTGATCTTCATATGGAAGGTAGCAGCCTGCCTTTAACAGCATGTATACTGATTCAACCTGGTCAAATTGTACAGCACGTGATACAAATTGGCCGCGACGTTTTCTGCCGCCTTCAGATACAAGAGTACTTGCCTTTGTTGTCAAAAGATATCTCAATCCTTCTGGCCAAGCGACTGTAAGTCTGACAATAGCGACCCCGAAAACACACTCAAGCACTGACGCGGGAGCTCGTGTAACACATGAGACAAGATCCTCAATACTCCTGGAGAGTATAGCCTTAGCAATAGGGGAAAGATCAAGTGCTGGATATAGGAAAATTGTTAGTATAGATGAAATTTATCCTCCTATAGCCTTATCATAGAAAGTCCAAGTTTCTTACCACCCTTTATTATTGATGCCGGAAGTGCTGAAGGCTTTGGCCCGGAGATGCCTAGTACAATGTAAATTGAAAATGGGAAGTAGGAGTTTTCGTATAGCGATGATAACAGGTACCTCATATTAGTAACTTCCTGTTCTGACTTCGCGACATTCCCTAGACCAACAAGGTACTTCGCAATGTAACTGTGTAAGGCGTCGCGAGTCTATTAGTCTCCTAGGGGTTGATTTCATACTAGCTGTTCAACTTACATTACTTCTGAATCGAAATCCATAGCTTGGAGTAAAGCACGGATACACGATAGAAATTTATAGGTAAGTGTTTCGTTCTGAAGGATCCTCTGCATCAAGGTAATACTTTTGCATGGATTTATGCCAACACAAGGTATAAAAAGGCTGACCCTGAAGAGAAGCATCTGAAACCTGTCAGTCAGGTATCGAATTATTTCCTTTGAGCGATTGACCTCAGCGTGCGTGTAACCGTACTCATCTGTGTCCAAAGGCGAGGCCAAACCCTTCGAGTATAGAGTTAGTATCTCGCGTTCCAATAACTCGAGATCCAGTGTCATTTGTCTGAGTGTGCCTAATGCTACTGATTTACCACCGCAAAAGTTGTACATCGCTTTCCGAACTGGGCTATTCTCTTGACGGACAGTATTTTTGCATCTTATCGAGAGGCTTGGTCCGCTAGTGCCTGATGTGTATTCGAAACAGGTATGAAATATTCGAGCAGAGAGCCAAGCCAGCTTTAACCGAAAATCAGCCCTGGTTTTTCGTTTCGTGCCCTTTCTCGTGCCCCAGAGCTTGCAAGATTGAAGGTGATATTCTTGTTCCTCGAATATAAATTCCAACTTCCAGAATGTGGAGAATGCCGTCGATTTGGGAAGAGCCGTAGCGCAATAACAGTCCTGTCCCAATCTAATATTGAAACCCCCCACAGATGATATATCGCGGCAGGTTTCTGGAGCATCTGTGGTTTGATTGGTTGTTGCAGCACCTGTGTATTGAAAACATTGGGCACCATCAATCTGCAAAGCCTTCACACAGTCAGTATAGGCATATCGCACACCCACAGAAGCTTTACCATGCTTGACATCAAGGCCGATTGAACTTCCAAGGCCTGAAAGACTTTCTCCAGCTTAGCAGCTGTGACTTGAGTATTTGCTTCAATTGATCGTGTGCCAGCCTCAACAATAGTCAGTTTCCCATCAATTCGTTGATCGAGATCTTGGACACGCAATTGTGTCTCGTGGAGCTGCTCCTGAATGTCGTTGAGCGTATCAGATATTGCAGTTTGCAAAGACCGAAGCTGAACAGAGTTGCAGTGCACCTGAGTCTGAACATCCACTAAATGAGCCTGGTGAGTTGTGGTATGGTCTTTTAGATCCCGTGATATGTCGTTGACTGCGTCGTGGGCGAACGCATTGATGTCACTAGGAGCCTAGCATCAGCCATGGTACGATAAGCATCTGGGCATTTATGGTTATTACAGTGATATGACCGAGATGATCAAACCAAGGTCACTAAGAACAGATCGTAAGGATTCTCGGATCCTACTCAGCTTCTCTTGCTGGAACGGATACGACATAGCGCGCATCACAGCTATCCCTTTCATGGCTTTGTTCGAAAACCGAGACTCACCGAGCTCGTCCAGAAGTTTTCGAAGTTCTTCAAGCCTTGCATAGCAGTTTTTGATCGATTTTCGAAGTGAAGTTGTTCCGTTCCTGAGACCAACGCTTGATAACGTATTGTTTAGGCTGTAAAGTAGCGACACGACTTGCTCAACTTCTCTGACGCCGTCTCTTATCTCTTCTTTTCTCCCTCGTACGGCTCGTAGATAGCTGATAAGGCCTTGGCAGACTTGTATACCAAGTGATGTGATGCCAACAGCCGTTCCTGCCACGGACAGCGGATCCGACATCGTGAGAGGCAGTGATTATATGGACGGGCTCGAGAGCTTACTTCTTGTGAAAAGAAAGATTTCGAGGTTTTGAGGACAGGAATATTACGAGCGGGGTAAAGTTAGGCTGCGGCTGGTATCTACAAAAAAGGTTGGCAAGGCAGACTGTTGGTTCGCAAGATACATGTTGCATTTATATCATTGGACTGCCATGCATGACTTAAAAACGAGGCAGTATTGCCATACGTAGAAAGTAGGTTTTCAGAAACATACAATTATCCTGTATGGTTACATTGGATGATGTATCGGTTAGAAGTCCTATATAATGACTCGTGCTTATATAACCAAGATGATCTATAATTGAACAGTAACTGAACTACCATCCTTCTTACAATATCTAATAATAAGGCGGAGAGCAATAACTACGCATTTGAGCAGCTGGAGACCATCTGACAGCACCCCACATGATCGTCAATCCTTGTCTGCCGATCCTAAAAGTTCGGTCAGAGGGGACAACGCTAGCTCAATTGAAACCTCAGATGGCGACAATATTATCAAAGATTCTACCCTTTTTCATGTAACAAGCGCTCCGCGTTCTCCGCCCGTTGCTTCAAAGTTATTGTCCCTGCGAGAACTTGAACTCTTGAAGCATTGCGGTAGTGCGTTAACGTGGCTGACCGTCTTTGCCCTTTCCGTCATAGCGTCGGAGCCTCCCTAGTTACAAGCTTTATAAGCTGGATGACAGTTTTCGCCTTTTTAGGCTTAGCCCTTTCCATGGCGCCTAGCAGCGATGACGGAAATTCCCAAATGTTGACTCCCAGTCCTGATGTTACTCGAACTGATATTCCTCTCATGTTTGCTTGTTGCAAAGATGGTGCCCGCTAGCCGAAAGCCCACCCTGGAGGAGCGAAGAGAACGCAAGAGGTTGCAGAACCGACTGAACCAGAGAGCGCGCAGTAAGATTACCAGATGCCTGTAACCGTAGGCTGTCTTCATCGCTGATAGATTGATCAGGGCAGCGGATCAAGGACCAAGAAGACACAGATACCAAGACTCAAAGAAAACCTTTTCAGATTCAACGTTGGCGATTGGGTGATGGTCTTGACTTCTCATTACAGACTTCTCGGCCTGCCGTTGATACTTTGGAGACCACTGCCGGCGACCGACAGGTCCTTGACCATGGAGTAACCCAACTACTCCAGCCTCAGGAAACAGATGTCCGCACATTACCAAGCAGAGGACTTACTCCCCTAGCGCTCAAAATAGTCCATGGTATAGGGCCTTCTCTACCTGCTGACCACATTCTGACCTATCTCATTACCCACAACGCATGCCGAGGGCTCATACATAACAAAGGTGTATTGAAAGTCGGAACAACTTCCATCAGCGCAGTTCAAACTCCGCCCCTAATTCCCGACTTCTCAATAGGATGTGAAACCGTGGTGCTTCGACCTACCGACCGAACAATGCCAATCGACCTTTTACCAACACAGCTTCAAATGAACAGCCCACATTCTACCTGGATAGACGCGCTTCCATTCCCTAAACTCAGGGACAATCTCATCAGGCGGCAGCATCAGTTCAATCACAGGCACTTTTTAGAGGATCTTGTTGGCGATCTGGTGTATTTACGTCCACTGCCTGGTCAGAGTGGCCCGGACTCAGCACCAAGTTCACAGTTGTATCGGCAGCAAGACGACGACCAATCTGTGCCAGGTGAGAAAGGACTTATTCTATGGGGAGAGCCGCATTTGAAAGAGAATTGGGAAGCTACTGCTCGTTTTTTGACAAAGTGGTCGTGGGCTGTCGAGGGATGCCGTGAACTTGTTGATATCTCGAATAAGTGGAGGACCACCAGGGGTGAATATTCTCTACACATACGTCTTGTGAGCGACCAATAGCAGACTTTGCATCAGGTCCTACGTGGCATTTTCCTGAACTAGCGTGGGTAATTTGTGTCAGGCCATTGCAAGTTGGGATGTTAGTCGAGTAACGTCCCAACAAACTATCTTCCCCATGTAACACGAGAAGGATTTAGGTTTATATGGGTGTGGAGTCGCGGAGTTGCGGAATTGCGACCGCAAAGGCCTGATAAGGAGAAAGGAGTCGTTAAGAGGCAAAGACATAAATAGACTGGATTCCCGAAGAAAATGGTTCATAGAACTAACATTTTCAGTCTTTGTTGGCGGAGGTGCAAAAGAGACTACCGCTCTATTCAATCTATCACCCGATTTATTCTTCAAGCATGGTCGGCGGTGGATTGATGGATGAGAGTGAGAGATTCTTCCCACGGGCCGGCATTGCACAAGATGGCTGGTCAACAACGGAAGAAGCAACAGCGACATGCTACTGCGGTACTGTGCAACTTTCTTTTGTGAGTTCTCCAAAGTTCCTCGGCGACTCAAGTATCTCATCTTTGCCAGCCTTTATGTAAACCCGGTTTTGTTGTCGCCTTCGTATGCCACTGCAGTGACTGCCGCAAGATCACTGCTTCTATGTTCACCTCCGGCTTCGTTATCCTCGATACTCACTTGAAGCATGTTCGTGGAGAAGAGGATCTCAGGCAATTCGGCCAATCAAAAACAATCGAGCAAAAGGGAAACGTCATGACCAACTTCTTTTGCAGTACTTGTGGATCGTTGATGTACCGGAGAGGTGACACCTTCCCAGGGACCAGTATACTGAGGATCGGCACAGTGGATGATTTCAAGCTTGCTGAGACTACTTTGAGGCCAACGATCGAGCAGTATGTAAAGCACAGAGTGGATTGGATCAATGATATTGAGAATATGGCGCAAACAGAGGGACAAGCTTCGGTGGAGGAAGTTGTGGGGCAAGCTTCGGTTTAGCGAGACTTTCCAAACAGCCAGTATTGGGATGATACAGAATGCCTCTTGACGAAGACAGCTAGATGAGTTGCGCCTAGAGAGACGACAAGGTCAATGTGCTACATATTTTAGAGAACATAATTGATATGCTTATATCAAGTTATGACTACTGTGGGAGTTCAATAACATGGTTCATCAGTATCTTGTGCAAATCGATACCCAAGAACCATCACGCCCCTGCCTTTGATAAGGTTTGCAAGGCAACCACGATGAACCCACCACCCTTTCTTCCGTACTAATCGCGGCTAACCCAGACACTTGATGTTGAGTGCCTCAGTTTCTGGAAGGAGTATTGTCGCCAGGTTGATCACTTCATCAAGTCACAGATTAGCCATATCACCAAGGTCGAGTTTCCATGACATTTGAAGAAGCCCATAATGCGTCTCTTGCAGGCGAAAACAAAAAGGCAGGCTTTTCGTGAAATAAGAACAGATATAAAGCAGATGCGGCTGATTGTGCAAGAGATCTCATTCATTGGGCTACCTCACACATTTTTTCTGACCCCGTAGCGATTCTACCTCAGAAGATAGAAAATAATACCCGGTAATAGCATTTTCTTATTCCTCCACCATCATCTTCAAAATCTCAGCAGGTGTGGATTTCGGCGCTGCTAGCTGAAGGACCTCCTTGCTCGTGGTGCTAGCTCCGCACTTTCCCAACCAGGCTGTAGTCATAGCATTCTTGATCGACAGAGTGAGAGTCTTAGATTCCTGATCTTGGGCTGCCATGTGGTCGATAAAGGATACGTCCCGGAAGATGACATCTTCAACTTTGGTGCCGATGTACTCCTCGACCATGGTAACAATTTGGCGCCCGGTGATATCCTCCGGTCCGTTTAAGACGTATTTCGCCTTGTTATGCGGAACAACATCATCCGTGATCAAGAGGTGAGCAGCAAAGACTCCGACTTCATTCGAGTCGACGGCACCAACAGGTGCATCCTCTGAAGCCATAAGCTTTAGGACATCCTGCTTCCCGGTCTTGCGAAAATTCTTGATCAACTCGGCGGCAGGGGCAAGGTAGAATTGGGTAAAGACATTAGGCTGTAGCGAAGTCCATCGAAGACGCTCAAATTCCGGCGAGCTCAGCATGGCTTCAATCGCCCAGTGCGCCCTTGGGTAGTAGGCAGGGCAATCAGGACGCACATTCGCAGCGGTGGTTGAGATTCGTACAACATACTCAACACCTGCTGTGAGAGCAGCCAGGTGAAATTCCGATTCATAGGCGAATTGACTCGGTTGTACATTCGAAGCGATGAAAGCTCTCACAACGTTGTTGTGACGCAGCCAGTCCGCTGTGATATCTATCCAATTATTTTCTACTACTTCGACGTTGGGCAGTTCTGCAAGCTTTTTCGCTGTAGCTCCGCCGGCGGAACGTGTAAGAGCTAGGATTCTGTGCCCGGAAAAGTTGGTGGTGGCTTTGAGAAGTTCCGACAAGGTTTTAACAAGAGCTTGTCCGGTGTTGCCAGTGGCGCCGGCAACAAGGATAGTAGGAGACATGATTGGAGTTGGCAAAAGACAGATAAATCAGTGTATAAACGAAGAAGCTTGACACAAAACATGTTCATTCCAAGTGGATTGTACTCTGCTATTTATCGTAGTAGACGAGCTATCGGCCATTAGGTAGATTAGTAATTTACGCATAACAGAATTTACCAATCGAGGGGATAACGTTAATCTAAAAGACCATTACAAACATGTCATAGTGGAAGACTTTACTAGTCCTGCCATTTGGTGCCCTTCCACTCCCTTTGTTCACCAGGCGTGAATTCCCTGATATCAGCAGGAACTACAGGAACAGGGGCTAGCTTCATCATGTGGATCTCGATCTCGATAACTGACGCTGAGCGGCTAGAACTCATGATGACGATCGATATTTCCTGACAGTATGTACCATCGAGTCCACGTTACATCTTCCTCAGCGGCGGCTTAATGAAATGACCGCGTGCTACTTACAATAATATCCCGTTCCATTTCATCATTGCCACTAGTGTCAG
Source organism: Fusarium sporotrichioides (assembly GCA_019054645.1). Lineage (NCBI taxonomy): Eukaryota > Fungi > Ascomycota > Sordariomycetes > Hypocreales > Nectriaceae > Fusarium > Fusarium sporotrichioides. The sequence goes on from JAHKNS010000004.1 coordinate 403,184, forward strand.
GGTTATGCTTGAAATGGCGAAAACGGTCAGCCAGCTTATAAAGTCCGTAACTGGGTCTCGCTTGTAGGTTAAACTTAAAATGGTAAAAATGGTCAGCCAGCTTACAAAGTCCGCAAGTAGGTCAACTCCGACACTATGATGAAAGACAAAAACTGTCCAGCATGGAACTTCCTCATTCTAAGTTTCCAACGAACACTATAGCTGCGGAGAGAAAGGCGGGGGATGCGGACGCTCCAACACCAAGTGACATGGAGATTGAGGAGATAGTGTTATGATACGAGAATTACAAACAACCCAATATCTAACCAGCGTGGGTGATGCATCTCTATATCAAGTATAAAATCTTCGGGAACATCCACTTCTGAGATTTAACTCCATACCGATCTACTAGATAGTTCATTGCCTCCATTACTATTCGACCCTAGCTCTCAATCGACAGTATCACCAACCATGTCTCGTTACACAGCTGCCCACGCCAATCCTCAAGGTCCCGGCGACGCCAGACCAACCGCGCTGCAGATCATCAAAGATGAAGGCGTGGAGGGAAAACTGCACGACAAGGTCATTGTTATCACAGGCACCTCGTCTGGGATTGGAATTGAGACAGTTCGTGCTCTCTCAGCAACTGGAGCCAAACTTTTCTTGACGGCCCGAAATCTCACCAAAGCTAAGGAAGCCCTAGCTGATATCTTCGACCCTCGCTACATGGAGCTCGTCGAGATGGACCAAGAGTCTCTGAATAGTGTCCGTTCGGCAGCCAGCAGCATTTTAGCTAAGACAGACAAGATCAATATCCTAATCAATAATGCGGGAATTATGGCCGTCCAGACCCTTCAGCTTACCAAAGACGGTCACGAGTTGCAATTCGGCACCAATCACCTGTCTCATTTCTTGTTCTTTGAGCTGCTAAAGCCAGCTCTGCTGGCAGCTACCACGCCAGACTTTCACAGCCGCGTTGTCGTCGTGTCTTCTACCGCACACTTAAGGAATGGCATTAATGACTCGGATAACTACAACTTTGAGAAGGGAGGATACACTCCTTGGGGAGCCTATGCACAGTCCAAGACTGCCAACATCTACATGGCCAATGAAGTGGAGCGGCGATATAACTCTCATGGCCTTCATGGGATAAGCCTCCACCCAGGTGGGATCATGACCCCTCTTGCAAGGCATCTTCCACAAGCTGAGTTGGAGAGCACTGTCACCGACGACCTTCTTAGACAGCTCAAGAGCCCTGAGCAAGGAGCTGCCACAAGTGTCTGGGCGGCAATTGGGAAGCAGTGGGAGGGAATGGGAGGGAAATATCTTGCCGACTGCAATGAGATGGGTCCCTCGGAGGACGATGGTAACCCTTTTGGTACGGGATACGCCAAGCATGCATTCGATCCGGAGGCCGAGGGTCGGCTTTGGAGGGACTCTCTGAGACTAGTCGGGTTGTCTTAATTATATTGACTAGGTAACTGCGATCCGATAGTCAGTCCTAAGTATTTTTTTACGATTTGTTGAAAGTGGATGGACACTTCAGACATAAAATCATAAAGTGCTGCTTGCGATTTTTTGTTACTCGATATTGCTTTTGATCTCCCACTTTATCCTCCGTCCTTTGTCGTAGCCTAGAACAATTTACTACGTTCCCCAGAAGAAATGAAATAGTAGCATATCACGCCTTTGGTCCATGGCAGAGGAACATTGAGGCTAATGCTGTTGTAATTGTATTTTGATGATTAAGATCTTTATTAGTTGGCTCGATGTTATTACTTCAGTTTTAATACTTGCTCCCACTCGGCTCTCTCTTCATATACCCTCAAATCCCATACATGCTACTGAAGCACATCCTGGTGAAATTGAAACTGTTTTGGTGCTCATCCATATACTCAGCTTGTATGTAGCTGGAATTCTTAGCATGCATGAATCCGTACCAGGCCGTTCCATTATACGGGCCGTCAACGACATGTCTCATCTCAGTCTTGTCAAAAGAACTACCCATGCAAGCCATGGCATCTGCCTGCCACCCCGTACCACTTGTAAACTTTCCACAGGGAGTTTTACGTGTCTCGATGCACGCAATGACAATGAGTGCGATTCCAAGCCCGAATATTAATCCAGTATAGAACTTGTACCAAACCGAAGAGATGCATGGTATGACGGTGGATCTTGATGATTTGATGCCAAAATTCCAGATGGTTATCAGTGCGGATACACCAATCACAAACAAATAAAACAGTATAACGACAAAGGTGGTGAATGTGTAAAAGTATGAGCCTCCGAGGGTCACAATGAAGGACAAGGCAAGAGCAATCAGGGCGAATTGAGCGAGAACATAACCGATTCGAAATACCCTGCTGCCCCAGAATGAGGGATTGTGATATCTCTGTGGGCCCGATAGCGAGGGGTTGGTGGTCAAAAGCTCGAATGATGCAGTGCTGCATTCGATCATTTGCGGCGTCCCCAACGGGACGTCTTCCATAGAAGCGAAAGAGAATTCATCAGTCAGCCAAATACAGCTGCAAAGTCTGAGAAGACCGAAAAGAGCGACCGGGAAGAAGATGATGTCGACGCCCATAAACACGGTGAAGCCTGGGGCAGCAGGGTCAATTTGATTGCCGAGTAGTAGGATGATGGCCTGAAGTCCTTGGACAGTGATGATGAGGGTTTTGAAAGCGTCTCTGGACAGAAGCGTGACTCTATCATCATCAGGAAGCTGGACACATCGTGGGCGGCTGTATGGGATGATCTCTTCGGTTCCATCCCATCCTGCATCGGTCCAGAACAAGGCATTTGAAGCAGCCAGGTCGATCCTGTCCCAGTTCTTGGCACGGATCCTGCGATCAGTGATCATGGCGTATCGCCAGAGAATAGATGTGGGATTGTAGTGGCAAACGCGCTCGTGCCATGGCGGGCGACTGACTGAGAGAAATGTTGGTGAAGGCGCGCCGATGAGAATATGAGCAATGAGAGGCGCCAAACATAAAGTGAGAACACCAATCCAGTCCGAAATGGCGATGTCTTGACTCTGGAACACCAAAGGATGAACAAAGATGGCCATTATGAATCACTGGGTCAGTCTGTGACCAAAGGCAGCACACGTAACTTGGCCAGGACTCCTAACAAACAAAAAAACAATGCATCCTTCAAGGAAAGAAAGAAGTCAAGAAATCAGCCCTACGGAAAAGAAAAGGGAAAAATGTCTAGGCGCCCAAAAGTTTAGGAGATAGCCAATCGCTCTTGGTGGTCTGGTTCCTGAAGCTTAGTGCTGATGTTTGCAGGGGACGAGATCCCTCAGCGGGCCCTGAAATTCGAGTTTAGGGCCTGAGCAATAAGACGAACGGAATCTGGCTATGCGAGAATCCACAAATAGTGAGACAGTGCATTGTGGCCACTAAAACGTGGCTGAGAGCGAGCTTACGGCAGGGGTGTCCATGTCTACGAATATTTCGGCGCCAAGCAATGAGATCAATCGACTTCAACGGTTACCCTTGAGTTCAGTGGTCCTATTGCAGGACGAGTCAATCAACAAGATTGGTGAGTTTTTCATATCCCTGTTTAGAACTGCATACCAAGTCTATATATGTTGTTTTATAAGCTCAGCAAATTAAATCTTATTTTAGTTTACTTCATTTTCACTGTCACTGTCTTCCTTTTAGTGTGATCATCTATCGGCTTACTTATCCAAGCCTGTCATTGGGAATGAAGCCTTTTTTGCCTTTCCCTCCCCATACCTCACTCGCTTTCTATATCACCCCTGGCCTTTTCCATATCCTTTTTCAACTTTTGATAAAACACGCTCTTTTCCCTGATGTACTCCCCATACCGAATAAACACAAACGGAATTGCACACATAAAGACGCTCACGATCCCGAGTATAGTCGTGGCCCATCCAACACTGAGCGCAGTATACATCGGCGCTGCAGCGAGACAAAGTCCAGCCGCTGCAAGGTTTCGAAGACATGATCCGATGGCCATGGCTGAGGCCGAGTAGACTCCATAGCAGTCGCCGAGATAATTTGTCAAAGACATATTGATAAGGATTTGAGTTGCCCCGAAAGGAACGCCAGCGGTCATGGGGGAGATCCAGGATATTTCTGGTCTTGCAGTCCAACCTAGCCAGAAGAGCGATATAACCAAGAGAGGGCCACCTATACATGCTAGAGGAAGTCTGCTGTACTCGGTCCTCTGGGCCCATGTCCGACCTTCTTTCTTACATCGCGTATAATAAGCGTCCCAGAGTATATAGATGATCATCCCTAGAAAGATCCCACCTATGATGGGGAAGTACATAAGACCGCTTGTCTTGGTAGACATGCCGTATATGCCCTTGAAAACAATGGGATATGTTTGGAAAAACATGTAGTAGATACTGTATGCCAAGGCAATGTATATACTCGTTGCAGCGACGATAAGCTCCGTGAAGAGCATCTGGACAGGGCGAACCAGAACAACACTCATCATGTTCTTCCAGCCTTTTGTTTCGAGTTCAATAGCGGCATAAGTTTCGATGTTGCCACTTCCTATTTTTTGGGCGTCTTTTCGCATCTTCTTTGCTCGTCGTTCAAGGATGGTAGGTCCAAAGGTTTCTGGCAGAAAGACCAGTGGCGGCACTGTCACACCCGCGACGATCAGACCAACCCAATACGCCCATCTCCACGAAACCTCAGATACATAGCCCGCTATTGTGGGAGCAATGAGAGGTCCGCAGATGCTCACAGCAAAAAAACACGTGAAAGCTCGACCTCGCGTGGTCAAATCGCTGTAGACATCCGCCATCATACCGCCGCCAACAACACTAGGTGCACTGGCGAAGATGCCGGCCATGAGTCGAAACACGAGCATCGAAGGCCAGTTTGGTGCTAAAGCACAGGCGAGTGTGAAAATGGTGTACCCTGTAAAGGCAGCTTGCACGATATATCTTCGACCTTGAAGCTCTGAAAGGGGTCCAAAGACCAACGGGCCAAAAAGATATCCGACTAAGAAGAGCGAGATGGGAAGGGCTAATTCGGGGTTGCCTTGAGTGTTGTCAACGCCATAGTCGATGCTCATGGGAATGGTTACGTTGGCGGGTAGAGACGAGGCGAGAGTGCCGTTGAAGAGAAGCATGGTGGCGGTGAAAACTACGAATAGCTTTTTTCTCTGAGCGTTGCGTTAGTACAGGATGTTCCTAACATTTTTGGTAGCCCCCAGCGTACACTAGACCAATTGTACGGGTTTTCTGGATCATTACTGCTAAAAGTCACGATAGTCCTATTCGTTGCGGTCGAGTTGGTAGGGATGTTCTTTTCGTCTACCAACACCCCTGGTGGTTGTGTGACGGGTTTATTGTTGTCCATGCTCTGAGGAATTGAATGTGAATTTGGTGAGTAGACGCCAACTTAAAGTTAAAGGACAGTTACAACCGCTTTCACAATCAGGAGCAGCAGAGTTACAGTATGACGGTGCGAATGGTTATAGAATAATAAATATTGGAAGAATGTTCATAGAGTCAAAACAGCTCGTCTCTTTTCTGCTCGTTTAGCCTTTCCGTTTCCAGCATCAACAAGCGGCTGAATATGTGGGGAGTGCATGTGCATGGGGAAATGCATTGTCAACAAAAGAACTTGTAATTATGCAATGGTCACTGACATATGACTCGCTCTTTTGATCACTCCCAATTTTATGTAAGGGAATGAATGTCGAATAAGCTTATTGACGATGGCTTCGGTCTTGTCTGAATGTTCTATCTTACCGTCTTCCTGAATTTTTCCACGTCTGTAATTTGTGTGGCTATACATGAGATAATTGAAGGACACCGAAGTTCAGCTATTGTACAATGGTTATTTATTTCTTCACCGATAATTGTAGGGTATGTACCATTTCGACGATCTTACCAATGATCTAATCATCGAGATTGTGAGGCCCGTGGTCTGGACAAGACTACGAGTTATCAATAAAGGCCTTCAATATTGCAGTGCATCTTTCACTACCAAACATCAATATGTGGTCAAAGAATACGAGACGAAGACTTCTCACCGGTGAATGACATGACATGTAGGGCGCGTCTTGCACAAGCCATGCTTAAGAGAACCCTGCCAACAGAGTGCTGTCCACCCAATCGGGTTTAGCAAGCTTTTCTGTCATGACATAATGTCAATTTCCCCGCTCGTTCATCGCTTCTTGAAAGAGAAATTTCATACGACGACAGCGAAAACCTGCCCATGACAAATCCCTTCAACTCTGTAAGACATACCAACCTCGTTCTTTTTCGCTGTTTGTATCCGAAAAATACATTTCGACATAACGCGCAATGCCAGATCGCGTCGTGAGAAGACGTAATGTCAAGACCCGTAATCGCAATGGCTGTTCGACGTGCCGAGCTAGGCGATTGAAGTGTGATGAGAAAAAGCCAGAGTGCAATAATGTTCGTGTACCTATACTGTCAACTAGTTTGAAATCCATGTTATGCACTATCTGAATCCAAGCGCGCGACTAACTTCAAGCCCATACAGTGCACTAGACTGAGTATCCCGTGCGGCGGCTATGCGCCGAGAATCATCTTCAAGGACCAAACAAAGCTATTCAACCAAGACTCGCCCAGACGAACAAGATCTGGTCAGACGTTGGGTGATTCCGACTCAGTCGTTGACTTGGAACAGCAAGATCAACTCGATGATAGTTTCCAGGTCCCTGAAGAACAAAGTCCAGCTCAAGAATACCTCGCGTCGTATATTGCAGCACCGGATGTAGAGAACGATGTGATCCAGACCCAGAGCCCCATATATCACGTCGGACAACCAAATGACGCGCTTCACGCGTCGCATGCCTTGTCAAGCCCAGAGGTGTCTTCAACATGGAGCACAGGATTAATTCATGGCGCTGCTCTGGTCACCACAGCCAATACACCAACAAGCGATCATCATGAACCTTCGCCGTATATGGCCTCACCAGGGATCACCCCCGGCACATCATCACACACCCCATTTACATATGCAACTCCAAATTTCTCATCACCTCGGTTTCTCCACCAGGATGGTATACCCGAGACGCGTAGGGCAGATAAGTTCTTTGGTATCAAAGTGGCTCCGATGATCCCCCAGGGTCTGTTCGAAAGTATGAAGTTTCCAGAGGACATGCTATACTACCACCATCTTCGCGATACTGGACCTTACGGAGTCCTCTCAGTCCTACACCTCAACGACATCCTTGACGCTGAGTACTTGAACGGATCGTTTTACCACGCCGCACTAGCACTTTCTGCGCTCAAAATATCTAAATCTGACGCTCATACTCATCTTCGCAACCAAGCATCAATACATGCACTAGAACATTTTGTTGTAGCGCTTGGAGACATTGGCAAGATCGAAGTAGAAGACATCAACACGCCGAGTAATGCACAGAATCCGAAGAAACGAGAAAATGCTGTTTCTTGGCTGAGTACTGTCTTGCTGCTCGCCCACTTTGAGTTGAAACGCGGACAGATGAGATTATGGTGTGTTCACGGTCGCGCAGCTGTTGACTTTCTCTCATCGCACTTGAGTCTCGTGCGAGCTACAGATATTGGCGAATGCCTCGTTCGCGCTTTTTCGCGAATAGCGGCTCTGCTGGTTATCTATGAGCGCACACACTCAATACAGAAACAGGCAATTTCTCCAGAAGTGTCGAGCTCCCTGATTGAACTGCTTGCTTCGTCAACTTTACCCTATGATAGGCTTCTTTACATAGGTCCGAGGGTGAATGCTATGGAGGATGAATGGAGAGCCAATCTTAGACCCGACGCGACGTGGAATGAACGGGTTGATAAACTCAGAATTGAGCTTGAAGAATGGCGACAAAGTTTACCGCCAGAAGAGATCCCAGCGTTTGGGGATGAGGACGATGTGGAAGGGCAGGCCGTTGACATAAAACCACTAACCATATTAACATCCTATGAACCCGTCAGAGCAGCGACAAATTACGCACACTATCTCGTCTCAATGCTACGGATTGACATGATGTATTCTTCGAAACCCGATCACAATATTACTCCTGCCGAGTCAGCTTCTACTATTCGCAAAATCTGTAGACTCACGTTGGGTCTCCCATATACTCTGTGTGTCAGCGTCAACAACTACGGTCACGGTATGCTTCCGGCGATGCTAGACGCGTATCACATGGCAGACGATAGTATGAGGAACTGGATCAAAAAATGGGTATCCTCACGACCTGATACGCGGGAGGGTATATGGGATATCAAGCGGGTGCAAAAGTTGATTGTCTACTTAGATAGAGAGTACAGGGGACAAGGGCCTAGGGCGGGTTGGACAGTCATCAAGACGAGAATGGTTGATGAAGAGGACGATGGTCAAGAGGGGAGAGATGACGCGAGGGATGGGGAAGAGACGAACTTTTGTGTTGAGATTTACTCGAAAGGGAAGAAGGGTTGGAGTATTGACTTTGTTGAAATTGAGTAGATGAGCTGAAAACGACACACCACGCCCTATCTTTTGTCTTATTGTGTCACTGACATTGTTTTAACAACTTGTTCTATAGGCGAAACCAATGACTGCTCTGCCTCGTCACAAACGACGATCAGGCCATCCAATCAGGCGACTCTGCTGATAAAATCACATTGAAATCTCACCGACATCGGTCAGCTTACCAACCCAAGACATGTTGAAAAGCTTGCGGGGCGCGCCCTTGGGCAAGCCACCCAATTGAGTCATCTCAATCTGAACTAAATTGGTCAGCCAGATCTCGTTTAAGTAGCCCGAAAAGGGAAATTTCGTACGGTGAGATGAATAATGTCAATCAAACTTGTCAACTTGTCAATTGCAGGGCTGAGTGTGACTGACAGGGTGACGGATGGGCGTAAATGACTACATTCTGAAGGTATAGTAATTGATATAAAAGGGAATAAATGCCATGTTGGAATTTTTTTTATCTATCAAGCAATACAAACAATCAAAGCAACTACTCAAAGCTTTTAAACATTTCAATCACAAAAGAATAAAAACTACCTACATCTGCATCTTTGCAATTACAAACCACCACTTACACCAACAACTCCCACCACCTTACAACTTTACCTCAACCTCACAATGGAATCAACCAAGAACAACGCTAAGAAGGTCTGGTCTGCTATTGTCCAGCACGCCAAGGAACACCATCGATCGGTCAACGCTGCAGTCAACGTCTACTACCCTCAACCAGTAGCACCTTCTCCCCGCGCTGCTACAGCCAAGACTGTGTACTCGACCTCATCGAGTGCACGATCGTCTTATGAGAAGATCTAGGATAATGGTTCAGAATCTCGGTCTTGTAGACGAAAACACCTTGGAAAAGCATTGGTAGACAGGGCTTATGGGACATTGGAGTTTGGGACTTTACATAAATCACCGTGTTACGACAACTGTGCGAATCGTCAGTCATGTTCAAATGAGAGTCGGGAATGAATTTGGGGCTTAGTTTGCAGTTAATATCTTTCTAATCTAATTACAATATCGCGAAACCTACATCAGGGTGTCACGTCTTACGATTGCGATAGCGCTGTTGTCTTGAAATATGTCTTGAACATGTCGTGTATGACTCTATATATGCTTGATTTGTCCGCTTCTCAGGTAAATGCTTGAATAAACCACGCCAATCCCTCATCCCACCGTCCTGACACTTATTCAGTGTTGGCCTATAATTTCATGTTAGCTTCTTCTAAAACCTCACGGTTCACGGTTACTTACACATTTAAAAGACCTGAATCGATCGGTAGCCGATGTCTCAAGCAACTCTCGGTTATTGATACAAGTGTTGGATTCCCGAATGGTAGGGTTTCCATCGCAATCGTCCCGAGCGTAGAAGAAACAGTTGGTATTCTCATGGGCGTACATGGCGATGGCGGTGAACAAGCCCTTGCAGCCCTTGTTGCTAGTACCACCATTGACAAAATGACCGCAGCTCACGCCGGGCATGCTCCAGCCGAAAGTGTAGCAGTTGCCCTGATTGCCCTCGAGGATCTGGTACTCTGTCTGATCGTTGGGGTTACAGTCCTCGACGTTGCTGTAGGCAGTCACTGAGGGGATTAGTGTTAAGATCCGAATTATTGCTGATGATGGTGGGTACTTACAGTGCCATGCTGAGACATTGGTAACTGTCGCTAGGACAGCGAGAGAAGTAGCAAGTGAGAAACGCATAGTGAATAGTTATTGCAGGTGGGGAAGGACTGAAGCTTAAAGATTGCTGATATCAAAAATAGAGGTTCTAGTGAATATTTATGCTATTCCGTCACAGCATCATCAAAGCTTGAGAGGCCCAATTTTCATTTCATCAACGAAGATCACATCCTCTTTCTCAGGGTGTTTCTGCGACGGCACTGCCTCGAAGGATTTGGGCCGTGCTTAACGAAGCGCAATCCTGAGATCCTTTCGTGGAGATGTTTGATCCACTCGCGCCCAGACATCATGTAATCATCCATGAAAGTTCAAGTGAAGTGTCGATCAATTCGCTTCATCTAAAAATTCGGAATTATTTCAACATGTGAGATCAAATTTCGAAAGCACGGTTGGAGGCGGTGGCTCAATTATAATCTCATTTACTGGCAGGGATATTTATACCCTACATCAATGTTTCGAAATCGCTGCCATCGCACATGTAGTTCAGCAGTGCTAAAGCATACGTCAAAACAGTCAGCCGTTTCTCTGGATCTTTCAACGTTCTTTACGAAATCATTCAACTGCCTGATTCTAACAATAAAAAATAAAAAACAAAACACAGCCATAATAATAACAACTTGCCAAAAGATAATGTCGGTGGAGAGGCTCGAACTCTCGACCTTTGGATTACCCTGGTGTCTAACCAAGTCATGCTCAACGAATTAATCGTACTATGAGACCAACGCTCTAACCAACTGAGCCACACCGACATTGTTACTGGAAAAGATCCAATTTCTTTGTGACGGGCAGCCCAATTTTAAACTCTAAGAAGGCAACAGCATATCAGTTTCCCTGTCTTTACCCTCTGTTTATCCTACTCAACTTAACATCATACCAGTTACTTATGAATTAGGTAGATTTTAAGAAACAGCTTCCAGGAAATGCATTCAAGAATTTGGTTTCGTTTTTTACACACCTTTGTAACTGATCAATATTGTGCAGGTAGCCTTTTGTAAAAGACAATTTAGCCAGGATCAATTTCTAATGCGAATGCTAGAAATCACGTTTTCCTTACTACAACCAGCATAAATTATAAGGAACTAGATAGCATCAACTGTAGGTACCAAACAGATACAATATAATAGAAAGTGAACCATAAGTCAATAGAGGACTCTAAACAGACATCTGGATAATCATTAGTAGAAATCACCTTTTTATTACTGAACATTAAACAAAGCTAGAATACGCTTTGCTCCATTTGCAGCTGCAACATCCAAAGCTGTCTGATGCATATCATTCTCAGCCATAGCGTCCAATCCCTTTCCTAGTAAGAATTGGAATCTTTGCTGCGCTAAAGCATTCCTTTTTCTCTTGTTTGCTGCCACAACATGTAATAGGGACTGCCGCTCATTATTGACAACAGTCCAATCTATACCAAGTTGGTCCAAGAATGCCCAAAGAATGGTCTCCTGTTCCAAAGAGGTCTTGGGTACAGGATCGCTGAACAAATTGCGACTACCACGTATAACCTTGGGTTTCTCATTCTTTGCTTCGTCAATTGGACGCCTATCTTCCACACTACCCTCGCGGAAGTAGTAAAATACTGGCGTTTCGCCCGATTGGTTACGGGCATTAATGTCTGCGCCCCTTGATAGAACTAGGCGTACCATTCTCTTCTCGGCTTCATCCAATACTAGATTGCCTTCATGCACAGCAAATTTCCAACATCGTTTGAAAATATGATGAAGAGGAGTGTTCCCATCCGCGTCTTTGGCGCAAACATCTGCCCCTCTCAAAACGAAAAACTCGATTTCCTCCTGATAAGCTCCTCGCAGTATCACATGATGAAGTGGCGTCTTACCCTGCTTATCGGCTCGCTGCAAAAGCTCTGGTTCAAGAGTGACTAAATATTCGAGGAAATCCTGTCGGCCTTCCGGTACGCGATTCCGGGAAAAGCTTTCTAGGAGTAGATGTAGAATACTTCTACCATCTTTATCCTTCTGATATACGTTCGAGCCTCTTTGAATGAGAACCTGTGCGGACTTCAAATCGCCCACTTTGCAAGCAGCTTGAAGTAGCGTGATACCAGCTGCATCCTTGAGATCGACGTCCAGTAGCGGGTGCTGAACAATAACATCAGCATAGCGGTTTCTGGTGCCGGAGGTCGAGTAGATGCTACACGAACGTTCCCTTTCGAGAATTCGGTGTGCTACAGTTGTTTTCGAGTAGCGGCTGTTCGGATTCGCACCGTGATCGAGAAGGAGCTTCATCATATTATCACAAACAGTGTCGTGTTCTTCTTGGCCCATACTTGTGATCAAAAGATCTAGAGCATACAATTCGGTTTCATCACTTGGATCTGTGGCCCCTGACCGGACAGGCCCATGATATGTTGACTTAAAGGAAGGTGTCTCCTCACCCACCTTTCGAGCATTCGGGTCCCCGCCAGAGGCCAACATCATCTCCAAAACCTTCGCATCCTTAGCGAGGATAGCAGCGGTCATTGCAACCGGCCCAACGTCAGATACATGGCGAATGAGTAGTTTGAAGAGTGACTCGTGACCAGCAACACGCGCAAGGCAGGACTTGCCTAAGTTGTCGACACTTGTAGGATCTGCGCCTGCTCGTAAAAGCATTTCAGTGGCTTGACAGTTCCACGAAGGGTGGTCTTTCTCCTCCAGCGTCACGTTCAAGGGCGTAAGTCCTTGCTTATCCCGAACTTCCAAGTCTACAGTTTGCCCAAGCATGTATGGAAGAGCCTGCGCCGTCTGCCACCAACGATTGTCAAGAGTTTTGACGATGGCATGAAGAGAAGTCGTTTGGTTTGTTACTGAAAACTTGTCCAGTTTGGCTCCTTTCTTGACTAGGACCTTGATGACAGGCAGGTTTGGCTGTTCCGATTGGCAAGCAGCAAGCAACAGTGATACCATGTCCCCGCCAGGTTTCCTCCCTGATCCATCTTCAGCAGAATGACTGCATTTCTCAAGGTCTGAAATGAGGTCTGGTGTAAGCAAGACATCGAGAAGACCTGCGTAACCATAGCGGACAAGTTCGAGAGAAACCTCATAAAACTCCTTCATGTCGGGCTTAGACAAGTATCCGTTGATCTGCGAAGGGAAGGCGTGGTAAATTCTGTGTTCAATGATGAACAGTATTTGGTCAGAAAACCCGTTACCTGCTTGGTTGCCCTCTGTCACGCTTGCCACAACTGATGCCCTCCGTTCCAAGCACGCTTGCACTTCAGCTGCGCCCGATAACGGACCTCCCATACCCAAAGACTTTCTTACTCGTAAGAGAGACTCCACTGTATAGTCATGTTGTCGATTAGCGGCTACGACAATAGCCCGATCAATCTCTCGCCAGCTCGATGGAGTCGTGCTGTTGATGAGATAGTCGAGAATTTCGTCGATTCGATTTTGATGACGAGCAACAGAATCTTCGAATGAAACAGGGCGTCTGAATTTCCGAGGCGATGTTGTGTCCTCTTCAGGCCGTTTTGTATCACTAAAACGCGCGGCATCAAATGCAGAAGTGCCAATGTCTGGCCAGCCTTTATGCTCTCCTTCGAATTCAACACAACCCTGCAGAGCCGACCCCTCATATGTCTCCAAGTCAATCATCGCGCCAGCTGCGATGAGAAGCTCGACTGATTGATAGTGACCCGAGGCACAAGCGTAGTACAGTGGATTCCGGCCTCGTTTGTCTTTCGCGTTGACTGCTTCGCCTAACTTTTCCATGCTGATTCTCCCCTTGTACCAGTCCATAAGAAGGCCTATTATGTTGCTCTCCCGACACCGAGCGGCGAGATGAAAGACGTTCAGCCCCTCGGGTGTGGTTTGGGTAGCATCCGCCCCTACGTCAAGGATTAACTTTGTGAGGTACGTAGAAAAAGTCGAAGCAAGATGAAGCGGTGATACTCCATCATCGTCCGCCTTGTTGATATAATCGTGGCCTTGGTCCAGCATGTAGTCAAACAGGGCCTTTCCGAATCGTAACGTTCGGTCTTGGAATCTGGGACGCAATCTGTCCTTAAGATAGGACTGATAGTAATCACAAAAAAGGTGCAATGGAAGCCTTCCGCAGTTGTTGGGTTTCCGTATATCTACACCCATGGCTGTGATACTTTTTATCAAGTTTGTCGGCATCATCGATGAAATAAAACGAGGAACCACCGCGTGCCAGATCGTATTTCCTTGATTGTCAGTTTGTTTCGGATCAACACCTTGCTCAACTAAGACTTTCAGAACCTCTTCACCACCATGACCGTATCGCATCGCAGCATGAAGCAGTGTCCGCCCTTGCTTATCAGTAACGCCGAACCGTGCACCGGCTTTGACCATCGTAGTCATTAGCCTGTCCAATTCTTTCGGATCACCTGCGACGCCTCCACCGTCAATGACACGAAAAAGCAACGTGTTCCCGTCATTGTCCACCACGTTGATATCGATATCTGTCAACTCGAGCAGAACTTCTAAATCGGTCATTCCGGATTGTATGGACGAACTTTCCAATCTCAGCTTGTATATCGCTGTTTGTCCTTCATTGTTGCGGAGATTCGCATCTACACCACTTTGAATCAACCGTTCCAATAGAAACCTCCCGTTAGAGTTATCCATCCCGCCTCTGCTGGCTAGATAGTGAAAGATGCCGTCGCCATTGTTGTCAGTGATATTAGGATCCGCACCTAAGTCTAAAAGTCTGAGGGCCTTTCCAGTTGCCGGCTTCCCATCAGTCCGATCACGATGCGTGTTGACAGTGAAATTGTGAAGTAGAACAGTTTTCCCCTTAAAATCTCTAACGTTGATATCTGTCTTAGTCAGGAGAACTTCTATCACCTCAATGCTGTATGCGACGTGTAGCGGTGTTGATCCGTCCATGTTCCTAGCGAGAGGATCTGCACCTGCATCGAGAAGAACTTTGGTGATACGAGGGGTCCTGGCCAAGTGCAGTGGTGTTAATTTGCACTTATTAACTTGATGCACTGTGTACGGTTAGCTTTCCCTTTCCCCGAAGTTAAATATTATGTGAATTTCACCCACCATCAGCACCAGCAGCGAGAACCAGTTCAAAACACTCCTCGGTTCTTTTGTCTAGAACCTCTTCATTGGTTTCGCAATGATAATCATTTTGTGCAGCCAAAACGTGCAACACGTTTTGTCCCCCTTCAGGACCAGGAGAGAAACGTCTGTAGATCCGACCGACGTCGTGGAGGACGTTCGGATCTGCACCAGCCTCTAGAAGTATCGATACAGCTTTTGGGTCAAGCTTTGCACATGCTTGAAAGAGCGGTGTCTTGTCATGTATACGGCCGTTGATGTCCACAAGCCCGAGGTTCAGGATCAGTGTTATGACATCGGCATTCGGAGACATGCTGATGACCCAATGTAAAGCTCTCTGGGCCATTTCCTTTGACTTAATGTATGGCAAAAACAATTTGGCTATCGTCTCTCCCCCACTGGTCAAGGCTGCCTTTATCGGTGGGCAAGGAACGTATGGACGAAGGATAAAAGAATTATCAGTAAATTCCTTATTCCTCCCTCTATCCTGCCAAGGATCAGCACCAGCTTCTAGGAGGTATTCAACTATGGCTGGATACATGCGCCTATTGCTGTAAGTGCCCCCAAGTGCCAAATGGAGTGGTGTGTCGCCTCGACTGTTATGGTGACTCGTCTTGGCTCCGTTGATGATGAGCAGGCGAACAATCTCCAGGTTCCCTTTCCTTATGGCCCTGTGCAATGGGGGCTCAATACGTACGGCGCCAGAGTACGTCGCTGCATCTCCATGGTCACGACTCAGAAAATACTTAACAAAGCTGGCCAAATCCAAATGAATGGCGAAAAGTAGCGCTTCCGCTTCCAAAGAGATATCTATGCCTCGTGGCACTCCTTCTAAGTCTTCTCCACCGTTCCTATCGCGTCGGTTATCTAACATAGAGAGCCTTTTCGAATATTTCGGTGTCATCAGCAATGTGAGAATACTGCTGTTTGTCTCATCTTGCGGAAAACCATGGAAAAACGACTTCTTGGTATGCAAATGCCAATTGTCTGCCGCGTACATCAAAAACGGCGGTAATCGATATTCTTTCCCCCATAGGCGCCGGTAGTCATCCCTCGGATCATCAGCTTTCAGATTGTCTAAGCAACCAGCTCTGAGATATGACAAGCATGTAAGTGCAAGAAGATTGTGCATAGGACCTGGTTCAAACAAAGGAACGTCTTTGTCAGACCCTGATCGAGTCGTTCCAAAGAGATACTCAGTCAAGGAGTGATGAACAACTCGAACACTCTCGTCTGGAAGGACTTCTAACAGTGGCCCGCAAGACATCCGTACGCGACTTTTCAAGAGGCCGGTGTCTTGACCAAACTGTGGTTTGGTCACTTTGATGCAGTCAGCTATCTCTAAAAGACGTAGAGGCCTGGTGGCGTGGGTGACGAGCTGCAAAACTAGGATACAGAAACCCTCGGGCAGGTCGGTACGTGCCATTTGGTCTCGCAGGAGATTTCTATAGATGGCAGATAGCTCGACAGGAATGTTGTCAAGAGCTTCTGTCACAGTCTCCATTGTCATAGCTTTCAATCCAGAAATGGTGTCCATGGCGAACTTGGCGTAGAGAAATTGGCCATCAGCCTTCCTGACAAGTTCGTGCATAATAGCGTCGCGAATTTTGGAGGCCAAAGACATTCGATCGAGTCTATGATGGAGGTACTTCAGGATATCCGGGTTCACTTGGTCTTTGCCAAGGCGAATGTCGAGTAGCCTCAGATCTCTCACGATCTTCTCAATTGTCGCAAGGGGACGGCTTGTGATAATAAGCTTTACTCTGTCCGGATGTACATGGCCCAGCTGATCAAGTACCTGTAGGAAATGCTCCATGACATGTTGATCCATTTCGTCCAGAGCATCTACCACGCAATAAGCCTTGGGGATGCTTTTCAACGCAAGTCGAAAAAGGTGCCATAGTTCTGACATCGAGAGATCGTCCACAGAGCCTATGTCTATATCCCCGGATGTCAAATTCTTCAAAGCAAGCTGTAGCGGCGGGCTGAAGGGCAAGATTTGACCAATCCAGTCACGAAGCGCTGCCTCGGGGCGGTGATTTGACTGGATGGTATGACGGAAAAAGAAGTACATTACAGGGCACTCTTCTGAAGCTAAATGAGCGATGAGCTTTGCTGCGAGGACAGATTTGCCTGCACCAGGCACTCCTCGTATCCACAAAACTCCATGACTATTGCCGCGGTGCCACTGCTCGAAGACAGGGGAGTCAATAAGCCACTGACTGGTACCCTCAAGATGGGAGGTAGTGTGCTTCTTGAGTTCGCTGCCATCACCTGCATACTTAGTTGGATTGAGCCATTTGAGGAGTCGATCCAAGGTAGTCTTATCCTGCGGGAGAATGTTGGACTTGTTGTAGTCCGCGATGTGCAGTCGATCGACTACAACAACGTCGTCTAGAGGCGCGTCTAGTTCATCAAGCAGCATATTTGTGTTTTTGGATGTCGATGGCATCAGAAGCAGAAGTGAGACCAGGGCATTGTCACATATTATAACGCTGCTGCGCCTTCGCGCTGGATGCCTAATCAGGCAATGGCCGACATCCTATGTAAGCAGAAGACTTGGCAATCTAGGCAGAATTGGTTCTAAGAAAGTGGATATTTATTAGAAACACCACTTCGCTACTTTTACTTTCCTTTTAAGCTGCCTACCTAGTCCATTGCTTTTCGATGCGGTGTTTGAGCCCACCGTGCCGGAGCACAACCGAGACAACTAAGTTTCCGACCCTCGAACAATGACGACAGACCATGCATTATGAAAGCCTCTCTACAGGGAAAGACGAACTCAACACTGAATATTGAAGTTGTGTAGATTCAGTAATGGATTGGGTGGTGAGGGTTTAAACCGTTAGCTATCCTAAAACCACCCATAGAGTTAATACTGTTGGAATTGCATGTGGCGAGCTCACCATTTTAAAGCAGATAGTATACAAAAATTCCCAGTTACTAACGACTGAATCTGGCAGGCAACTTGATTCATTGAAGTTGGCCTAATATATACCGCTCCCTTTATAGCCATAAATTTCTGTATACAATGTTAGAGTTGGCAAATTGCCTACAGGTAACAATCTATACAATTTGCGTCCTTTACAGATTACGGACAGATACTGACACTAAGTGTCTGGAAGATTAAATACAGGGTGGAGCATAAGCATTGAAAGATAGTGATGATCTCCGGTCGAGACAAAGATTCCCGAGAGTCTGGGCCTAACCCACAAGCCTATCATTATTTAGAACTTGGAATACCTCCTTTTCCTAACGGATACGGAGCCATGGTGCATAATTAAACTTACTGCCAAATTTTTATTCTTGTCATGGAGAGTCATAACACTGTCATGGCTTGGTTGGCACGATGTAGCTGATAGGATGTCGTGTAGTTAGGCTTTGGAAATCTAGCCAAAGATTGTCTAGTGGCATAGGTCAGCCACTGATATACAACCCTCACTGACACTGTACTTTTAGTGTCTGCCCGCTATATGTTATGTTACTATTGGCTGAATAAACGCACTGTATTTATGACAGGACGCCACTCCGATTTGTCTATTAGCTTGGGCTCACAGTCCAATTAGTGAAGGATCACAAACTTTATCATAAGTTTTGAAATGATGGGTGGTACAGAAAGCCTCACCATGAATTCATCTATGACAATGTAGCACGTGTCAGCGAACATTATTAAATTGTTGTTCGACCCTTCTCTTAGCCTTTAAAAAGTGTGGTGCTTCTTGTCAAATCCACTGTCACGCTTGAACTTATCAACCGATTGAACGCAGCAAACTGTGGAATCCGACAGTTTCAGGCTTGACGACCATTCGAAATGTCGCTTCTCATTCAATTTATTCACTTTACAGTGCTGATTGCTTCAGCTGCCTGTAAGTCAATTCTTCACCAGAGTTACCCACAATTTGACATACGTTCCAGTCCAACATTATAACGTTGTGAATGCTGAAGCTTTACCATTCATCGAGGCGCGAGGGGTCCCTAATGCTCCTGATGGCTACGCTCCAGGTCAAGTTTCGTGCCCGGAAACACGACCCGCTATCCGTCGGGCAACCAACCTATCAACCGAAGAGATGACATGGCTGGAACAACGCGATAAAAACACCATCTCAGCGATGAAAGCCACTCTCAAAAGATTGAATATTGGTAACATAGACACAGACACGTACCTGGACGGTATTGTAACTCGTGGCGATACCCTTCCACGAATTGCCATTGCCATCTCAGGTGGGGGTTATAGAGCAATGATGAATGGTGCTGGTGCCATTGCCGCGTTTGACAATCGAACAACTAATTCTAGCAGCAAAGGCCATTTAGGTGGTATTCTGCAAGCTGCAACATACCTTAGTGGTTTATCTGGAGGTAGCTGGACGGTGGGGAGCCTTTATATGCAGAACTTTACATCCGTTGAGTCTATTATTTCTGCAAAGAGTGGATTTTTATCAACACTTTGGCAGTTCGATGACTCGATCCTTGAAGGTTTGTTAGGGTTACACTTCTGGCTCCAGACAGTTCAGCTAACATAGACATGTATAGGGCCAGCAGACTTACCAAGACCACGATATTATCGTGAATTATACCAGGATGTCAATGACAAGGTCGATGCAGGGTATAATAAAAGTATCACTGATTATTGGGGAAGAGCGTTATCGTATCAGCTCGTCAATGCAAGCGATGGAGGACCAGGTACCTGTTTCTCCCTTCATCTATTGACGTCGGAAGCTAACCTGTCTTAGCATATACATTCTCCTCAATCGCGAACGACACCGCTTTTGCCGACGCACGAACGCCAATGCCTATCATCGTTGCTATCGAACGAACAACTGGCCAGATTCAAATCGCAACCAACTCCACTATCGTCGAGTTTAATCCATGGGAAATGGGTTCTTACGATCCTGCTCTTTCTGCATTTGCCCCTCTAAGATATATCGGTTCTTCTTTCAATAACGGTACTCTCAAACGAGGCAGCTCTTGTATCGCTGGCGTCGACAATGTCGGATTTGTAATGGGCACATCTGCATCATTGTTCAACCAAGCCTTTCTCCAGATTGAAAAAGTCGACAATGTTCCAGACTTTTTGCTCAAGGCTATCAATAACACCTTGGCGGACATTGGTGAGGAGAATAGAGACATCGCCAATTGGCCCAATCCTTTTTATAAATATAACACCAAAAACAATTCCAACGCCAATACAACGATTTTGACACTCGTTGATGGCGGAGAGGATCTCCAAAACATTCCTTTACACCCCTTACTCTTATCAGACCGAAATATCGACTTAATATTCGCTGTCGATGGCTCCGCTGATACACAAACTCATTGGCCAAACGGTACCGCTCTGGGAGCAACATATCAGCGATCCAAAGAAGGCACATCACCACAGAATGAAAACTTTCCTAAAATCCCAGATCCGAATACTTTTATTAATCTCGGTATCAATAAGCGGCCTACTTTATTTGGCTGTGACAACTCATCTGGCCCGCTCATTATTTATCTCCCCAACGCGCCATATACAACTCAGTCCAACTTCACAACATTTGATCTTGAGTATAGCGACACTGAGCGGAATGAGATTATTCAGAATGGATACAATGTTGCAACTATGGGGAATGGCACGGTTGATGAAGATTGGCCTGCTTGTGTGGGTTGTGCCATTTTAGCAAGAAGTTTTAGTCGCACAAAGACAGTCTTACCGTCCAAGTGCGAGGATTGTTTCAACAAGTTTTGTTGGAATGGGACCACTAACGATACAGTGCCAGGAATTTACGAGCCGGAAAACATTATTGAAAGTGGCGCGGGATATTTAGCGCTGTCAACTAGGGTGTTGGTTGTTGCTCTATTACTAAATTTTATAGTTTCTTAATTTATGATAACAAGTAAAAAGCTAAATGATATCGCCTATCGGAAAGATTACTTTACCAACAACTCACGCGACGTAAATAAAACAGCAGGTGTCGTATTTTCCTATCCTTGTATTATCATTAATCGTATCATGAAATCAGAAGTGAATAAAAGAGATCCTTCCTGAGTAGTGCCCTAGAACCACTGCCCTGCTCTGTGTCGCTATCACACTAGGTTGGTATTCCTCAGGAATCGATATAGCATTCTTTTTATCCCTTCTCAACCATTCCTTGGTAACAAAAAGAGAGTATGGGCGATTGGAGTTAAGTGAAGGAAAAGAGGGAGTAAAATAGTCGAGAGGAATCACACCTCGGTCGGTCTCGATATTCTGACCATTACGGGAAAAGGAAACCTTTCCGATCGGGACATGAGCTTCATACAATCCTTGATTGAATTTTGTCTCTGGGTCCCAAAGTCGGATAGTTTGGTCCTGGGAACTCGAGGCTATCATGCGGTTGTCTGGAGAAAAGGCAACAGAGCTGAACTGGACGGTAGCATACTTGATGATACCAGTCGGTGTTCCCTCTTTGGTCCAGAGCCGGATCGTATTGTCTTCGGAGCATGTTAGGATCTGATCACCATCGGATGAGTATACAGCCGAGGTAACAATGCCGGTGTGTCCTTTTAAGACTGCGAAGATGGCCTGTGTTGCCAGGTACCACAATAGTGTGGCTCCGTCGCTTGATGTAGATATAAGAAACCTGCCATCGGGTGAAAATACAATACCGATTACCTTGTCTGAGTGACCACTTAGAGTTCCAGCAGACTCTCCTGTTGCGGCACGCCAAATTCTGATCGTTGTATCAGCAGAGCACGAGACCATTAAGCTTCCATCTGGCGAGAAGGCAACGCGAAAGACTTCATCCCTGTGACCCTCAAGTCGGATTGTCTCGCCGGTTGCTGTGTCCCACAGACCGACCGTGCCATCAGCTGTGGCTGATGCAACCAAATGATTATCAGGTGAGAATGCCAAGTCATTGATGGTACCAGAATGAACATCGATACTCTGGACCTCCACACCTTCCATCAGCCATAGCTTGATTGTGCTATCGTCCGAGCCAGACACAAGCAGCTGTCCATTGGGCGAGACCACCATAGATGTCACTCTCTTCGAGTGGCCTTTGAGGTCTCTGCTCGCCAATGCAAGTGGTTCGAAGTGAACACTATCCATCAGGTCACCATTGCTTGATCGATCGTCATCTGCAAAGTCCTCGAGCTTTCCGGAAGATTCCCATGTCTTTGTATCCCAAAGGCGAACCTCATCATCAAAGGAACACGATGCAAGTATCCTTCCATTGGGTGAAAAGGCAACGGCATTGATACCGCTTGTATGAGATGTCAGGGTATGCAACAGAGCACCACTGACTGCATCCCAAATCTTGACAGTCTTGTCATCCGATCCCGAGACAATAAGGCTGGCATCCATGGAGAACGTGACTGTTCTGACTCTCATGGAATGACCTTTGATGGTCAATGTCCCAGTCCCAGAAGCTATGTCCCACAGGCGGATAGTCATGTCGTCTGATCCAGACAGGACCTGTTTACCATTGGGTGAGAATTTGGCTGAATTGACACAATCAGAGTGACCATCAAGGATTGCAGCAATTTCTCCAGTTTTGATGTCCCAGATTCTGACAACCTGGTCAAAAGACGCCGTAGCTATCATTGATCCATCAGGAGAAAATGCAGCATCATTCACACAACTTGACTGATTCTCAAACCGTTTTATTGCTTGTCCAGTTTCAACGTCCCACAGTGCTAATGTTTCGTCCATAGATCCAGATGCTAACAGCTTGCCATCTGGAGAGAACACCACTGAATTCACCCAGCGAGTGTGGGCTGGAAGTGTATAACTTAACGATCCTGTCTCCAAGTCCCATACTAGGACGGTAAAGTCATCTGAGCCCGCAGCGATAGTCTTGCCATCTGGAGATATCGCAACGGAGCTGATTCTGTCTTTGGCTCCCTCAAACTTGCGTATTGCCGCGCTGGACCCTGTGTCCCAAAGCCTGGCGATTCCGGTCACTGATCCTGAAGCAACTTGGCTACTGTCTGGCGTGAAGACTAGGTCGTTCACATAGAACAGCTCGTCCTTTGCCTTTGGCACGTTGGCCTCGGCAATCTTGAGATTCTTTATCCATGAATACAACTGACTCTTAAAGTGTTGTTTGAGGGAACTGTTGGGTTGAATGAATATGAGCGCTGTGCAATAGATCTGAAGAGGGGCCTGCTTCAGTATTGACTGGAAGGTAAAGATCAAACGTCTAGCGTCTGCAATAAACGTCATTTGACGCTCGTTCTCAGAGGGCTATGGTAATGTAAGTAAAAGAGCAGAATATTAGGTTATGAGGAACTTACTACAAGTAAAGAGTGGTAGAGTCGTGTAATAGTTGTCATCTCGGAGCTCTTGCCAATTAGGCTGAGAGCTTCAAGCCAATGAAGAAGATGCTCTTCCAGAAAACGATGAACGCGATCACCGTCAGTTAGCCGAGCACCACTCTTCTGGTAATGCTGAGCCCAGTATAGGCATGCGTACTGAAGCTCTGGAGAAATCCATCGTTGAACGTGTCCTGGGTTGACATCCTTGGCTAGGGTTCCAGGTGATCCAAGGCTACAAATGTTTGTTTTGAGCCTCTTGGACATAAGAGCTATGCAGCTATCGGCTAATGTCTTGTGAGCTTCCTTTTCGTCCACCCATAGGTCTGGATCTCGGCAGCGAGTCTTGTCGAGGAGAAAGTCACGAAAGGTTGGATGATGTAGTCTCACAGGACGGGATGATTGCCTTGGGATATTGAAGATGGTGTGCAAATCAGCCAGTGTATCTTGAACTTCACGCAAAGGCATACTGAGAAGGTTTGCGAGTGAGTGCATCGAGAGTGGTGAATAGAGGATGACAATACTACCCAAGACCTCTCGGAGAATATCGTACAGCTCCACTTTCTCCTTGTCGTTGTAGTCCTGCTGGATAGAATCCTGGAGAACAGATGTATAAATCTGATCAAGTTGCTGTTCAGGTCCAGCACCAGATTGATGGCCGTTGAGCAGTGTGGATATTCTCTTCGAAGCAAGTCGTCTGCCCTCACGTATGAAACGGCAGGCAGTGGAAGCCCATATAAAAAGGCCACATGAGTTATCCACAAGACGCTTGATGATGGATCCATCTGGCCAGTCATCCGAGTAGCCACGCTCTTCTCTGATAACAGAAAAGCTGTCTCGAAAGTAGAGACTGAGATCTCTGTCTACCACATCTGGGGATATCTCGTGAAGAATAAAAACCTGCTGTTCGACGTCGGGAATCATGGCGAAGCCGTGGCGGATAGGAATTTCTGGTCTGCTGGTAATGAAAATCCTTAGTTTCATATTGCAGACAGCTCTAGCAGTAGCTAAAACACGAAGAATGACCCGGATATCTTTTTCGCTGTCGCATTCATCCAACGCATCAATTATTATGACGACAGTAGGAGGACATGCAGAACGACTAAGCTTGGACAGTGGATTGACGATTAAATGTTCCCATTGGTCTCGGAGTGAATGTTCGGCGATGTCTGTCTGCTCCAAGACAGCATCACAGATGTAATGTCTTGCTGCTGGTACCTTGAAAGCCAGTTGTCGAGCAAGCGTTGTAACAAGTCGATTAGCATTCCCAAGATCACCTCCACCTCGTGAAAAGAAAAAGCTAGCCCCTAGTATCCCGCGATCATAGAAGCTTCGGGCAACAGTACGTGCAATGGTAGACTTTCCAGTTCCTGCTATACCATTAAGCCAGAATATGCACTTGTCATCATCGCTCACAGCCCATACAGCAATATCTTGCAGAAGCTCTGACCTTGTGTTGGAAAGACATGTGGGTTCATGCTGATTGTTTAGTGAGTTGAAGGCCGCTTCGGCTGCGATAGGCAACGTGGATAGAGTCTCCTCGATTTTTGCATTATGGGAATGTTTCTTGTCGATCTCTTCCCGCAGGCGGGTAAAAGCGTGATCTCCTTCGCCGTAAATGAGGGGCATAAAGACATTAAAGATGCCAAGCAGACAGTAGGCATTGTCCTCTTTGCGAGTTGTTTGGCGATTCTCTGTCCACGTAAAGCGTTCAGCAACAGTGAATGAAGCTAGAGAGTCTCCTCGTAAAGCTTTATATGGAATCCCTGTTGTTTCTTGTATATGACTCTCTAAAGATGTTTTGTCGCCAAGCTTGGCGCCATTTCTGTCGAAGAACTCGACATAGAGGGGCGCAAGAAGTTCTTGGAGCGTCCAACCTCGAGTGAACCATCTACTGCGACGAAATTCCGGTATCCAAGATGGCGTCGAGGTATTTGTATCGGTCGATTTGACTGAAACGTCATATAGATAGGCGTAGCATTTTGTAGCGTTTTGGTACCAAGAGAACATGCTCGTTATTGCTTCTTGGAGTTCGACGGCGTTCTGTTTATCGATACAGCATGTATCCACCCAGAAGTACTCGAGTCCATCTCTGCGAGCCTGGTTGGAACAGAAGACAATTTTTCGCCAGCTAGCCGCTTTGCGTTCGGGTTGTCCCCCGTTCATATCGTTATAAATTACTTCCTCATTCTCGCCGGTTATCCAGGTATGGGACAAGATGGCGTATTTCGGCAATTTCTCGTCCGGGAGATCGTGAGTAAGTCGTATAGTACCATCGGGCAGACGTCTGAGGAGCCGCATCGTCGTAAACTCAACGGGCCGTCTTGGCTGAAGCTTAAAAGTAAGGTTGGCTTGGCTAATGAGATGAGACCGGACCTTCCACGAACATAGGGGAAGTGGAGATGGGAAGTGGGGAGATGGGGCTCTTGTTTCTGGGATTTCCTGGAAACGGGCTGAAAGAACCGCATCAGACAAGTCCTGTCAGTCATCGAGCGGGGTAATCGATGGACTGGTTCCTTGGGCGTCACCTTTTCAAGAGCAGATCCAATGGCAGCGGACCACGACTTTGACGTTACATCAATGCTTACCATCCTAATCAAGTAACCTTTACGTTTCCAGCACCGATGGTAAGCATGCTGAATGGTTACAGTCACCGACAGCCCGGGACAACTATCACCTGACACTCTAACTAAATCCCGCCTTATCAGTCTTGAAATGAAATCGTCATCATATCAGCATATCCTCACCAAGATTCAATTTTTATAACCAGAGGGATTGAGTTGGGTTGAGCATTCTGTTCGTGTACGGGAGTCCTTTGATTGGGCATCAGTACTGGAGTGATAGGGCTTGGGATAGCAAAAGGCAAGGAAGATATGAATCACTTCCGAACACTCCAAGGGTGGCCTCTTATCAACTTGAGATTGTCCAATCAAAGTCTGCACCGATCCTTCGCTGCACCATTCCACTGCTCTAGGCCATTAGCAAAAGCTCAGCCCGATTATGGTATAAAAAAGTCCCGCAGTACTCCACGATACTCTTATCGGCCCTTGTTGCACACACGAGACACTCGTGTCGCTATTCTTGAGCCAGCCCATCACTTCAACGACCCTATTCACCTTTCATTGAAGCGTATATCTCTTAATGGTCTCAGGCGCACGCAATATGAGGCTCTGTCTTATGTGTGGGGTTCCATTACGGGTGACCGTCGCGTATACTGCGATGGGAAGCTTCTTTACGTCACCTCAAACTGCGAGTCAGCACTACGATATCTTCGTCTGAATACCAAATCCAGGGTTCTATGGATAGATGCATTATGTATCAACCAAACTTCTAATGCAGAGAAGATGAGACAGGTTCCCATGATGGGAGAAATCTACGAGTCTGCTACACGAGTATTGCTGTGGCTTGGACCGGGTAATAAAGATATTTCGGCTGTGTTTCGACGGGCCAGTTTGCTCCATCCCTTTATATCATCACCTTTATACGCACTCCGATCCTTTGGACCAAAGGTTGGGGACCAGGTTCGGAAGTGGAATCTACTGTATTCCGTCACTAATTGGCTCTGGCATCTATTTGGTAGGTCCGCATAAGACAACAATTCAGGGTTGTGCTAATAGACCCAGCTCCTTGTAGCCGGCGCGACGCTACAGTTATGAGCCTCATCAGTCGCAATGAATGGTTCTCACGCATGTGGACGATTCAAGAACACCTTCTAGCTAAGCATTCCGTTTTAATCTCTGGACACGCCTCCTGTTCCTGGACAGCATTCTCGTCATACTGGATGTGGAGTATCCGAAGAATCCAATCCCTCAAGGATGAGTCGTTACCTGCCTCGCTGCGCATCGCCATCTGGATCGCATTTAAGAATGCTGCTGCGGCTAGAACAGGCCAAACTATAACATCTGCACCTTTCAATATCTTTTCTGGATTTATAGAATGCGCGCGCACTCACCGATCAAGAGATCCTCGTGATAAGGTGTTTGCCTTTTTGCCACTCATATATAAGCTTGAGCCTGGAATCAAACGGTTACCAATCAATTATACCCTCTCTCCCGGGCGAATTTTTGAAGACTTTGCGCGGTATACGATCAAGCTTTCTTCATCCCTCAAATATCTGGAAAGCCTTCCACCGTTGAAGGGGCGGAGTTCGCTGCCTTCCTGGGTCATGGATGTTCAAATACCTGCCAAGTTTCCTATGCGAAGATGGGCGGAAAGCCAACTTCGCGCCAAAGCAACTGGTAGCAGTAAGGTCGATCTTGATCTATTGAAGACGTCCCGGCCACGCGAGCTGTCTCTCAGAGGCTCTAGCATATCTCATATCACAACGCTATCTACCTTGGGTCCGATGGAAGCCCAACACCCAGATGAACTCAAAGAGTGGTTCTTCGGCTGGATCAGACATATAGGACGATCTGCTCAGAAGGGTGAGATTGATTGGGCATACTACAGTGTTGAATCTGGATTACAAGAGTTCATCGATGGGGTGTTCCGCTTTGATCCCTTCTTGAGTGGAAGCATTATGTTTCTAACTGCATCAGGCCATATAGGCGTGTCGAACTTTGACGTTCAGCTTGGTGACCAAGTTGTTCTTCTTGCAGGCTGCTCCTTTCCGGTGATTCTTAGGCCTTCGAAAGCTCAGTTGGGTAAAGCACACTTCCTCGGAGTGGCCTATGTTGCTGGTATCAGTCATGGTGAGGCATGGTACCAGGAATATGGTACCAGTAAAGACATGAATACTGATTCAGAAATATTTACGCTAATTTAAAATTATCTGAACAGACTGGTAAGACACATTGAATCTTCTTGAGTGCAGGCCTCGCGTGCTACAATGAAATAACGTTTGATGCTTGGTCCGCGGTGTCTTTCTTCATCCCTGATAAGAAGTTTATGACCCATTCGTAGCTCACCATGGTCACAGTTGCCGCTGGAACACTCCGTCCCACGTTCACTCCCATTCCTTTATAGAAAGCCCTCCAACCTTCTTCACGTAGTATCACTCTGTATGTGCCAAACACACCTTGGTACTTCGGATGTAATAGCATGCTACCTGGCTTAAAGCGTCGGTAACTCGTAAATCCTCCAAGCCCCTCGAGAAACTCCGCTCCCGGAACTGGGCGTCTCTGGGTGTGGAGTCTTGTTCTGATCACCTCGTGCGGATATGTCAAACTGCCCGCAACAACTTTCGATAAGATAGAAGCAGAAAGAATGCCGACCCATTCGACTTCTTTGTCAACAGGTGCACCCATTTCCCCTCCATTAAATCTTTTCTTGAGATACTCGTAGGTGGGAAATTGGATCGCCACGTGTGATAGACCTAGCATGCCAGCCCC
The DNA here is from genome assembly GCA_019054645.1 of Fusarium sporotrichioides. Classification (NCBI taxonomy): domain Eukaryota; kingdom Fungi; phylum Ascomycota; class Sordariomycetes; order Hypocreales; family Nectriaceae; genus Fusarium; species Fusarium sporotrichioides. The sequence continues at coordinate 431,933 of JAHKNS010000004.1, forward strand.
GAGTCCGGAATAAAAAGCTCCCAGACCTTCGGTCATGAACATCTTGTACGCGGCGTCGAGCGTTGAGTGATAATGCCAGTGGGGCCTAGGAACACGATTTCTGTGAAGGAAACGCTGCCTGTAGGGGCGGTGCGCCTGGGACATGAGGCGGACTTTAATGGCCCAGATAGGCGTCGTCACCAAAGTTGACGCTGATCCGGCGGCAAGAGATGAGAGAACGTTGACTAGGTTAGGCCTTGATCCAAGTTGTGCTATCTTCCACGTCAGATCGTTTTTGTGCTTTTTGTCACATCAGTACGCACCATCAAGTCGAAGCAAGCTTGTTTTAGACTGTTGATAAACAGTAAAGTATATACCCCATGTAGGAAGATATCCCAGCAACAACGGGCCCATACCCCGATACATTCCACGGACACCTTCTTCTCTCAATATCAGACGCGCTGTATGTACCAAACCATTATATGATCCATGATTCGCACTGGTTCTCTTGAATACTCGTATTGAATTCAGACGAAGCGGCCCAAGACGGACTGGAACAAGGCTCCCCTGGGACTGTAGCCTGACTTTAATCACATCGAGTGGACAAGTGACCACACCAGACGCGAAGCCCCCAGCAGCGCCAGACACGGCATGTAATTGTCCCGGCGTAGCACCAGTAACCCAGTGCTCGAGAGGCGAGAGTTTGGCGGCTTTTGTTGGCACCATATGCCGTATTGAGTTAAGTAGCGAGCGGGGTGCGGTGTTGACTGCTTACTAGATTGAATTTAATAGATGTGAGTTATTTTGAAGGATGGGCTACTGGCACAGCTGACGCACGTGATTCTTCATGTTTGTAGCTAGCTAGTTTTTCATAACCCTTGTTTTTACATCTAAAGAAGTAGGAATTCCGCCTTCTTAATAAGGCTTAATTCTAACTATATTTAAGCTAGCTAGAAAGCCGTACTTCCTTTTTAAATAGCTTTAACCTTCTTTATATAAATTACATCAAAGAAGAAGAAAAAACTAGCTTAAATTGTTCTATTTTTATTCAAATTTTAATGTTTTTCTATTTTTATTAAGCTATCTTATAACTTACATTTTAATTAACTATATTAACTACTAGACTTTAATATCTTAACTAAGCAGATTCCTTAAGCTTCTCAGTTATAACTCCTCCTTGCTTCATTCTTAAGTTCTTAGTATCTTGAGCACTAATAACATCTTCTCCAGTTATAGCAAATTCCACCATAGTTTCAGGGGCTGGGAAAAAGTAGTTAAGAATATAGTAGAAAACGCCACCTGATAAGAAGGAGTAGATATAACCAATATAGAAGCTATAAATAGATCTCAGTCAGCATGTATCATTATGATAGAAGAAAAGAATAGGATGGAAAGTGGGACATACAGGTGTTGACCTCCTGCCGAGACGCTAGTATTGCTACCACCCGCTTCCACAATGTTATCGATAAAGCCAGGAAGAGGAGGGATGCAGCCAATAAAGAAGGCAACCACAGCACGCCAGTTGGTTCCCCATTTCTGCGAGTAGCGGTAGATACCGTGGAAGTTGTACATGTCCGGAACGGAGACTTTGCCGCGGCGGAGGATATAGTAACTAGAGAAAGGCTGGAATTAATATACTTATATAGCATCATAGTGAGCAAAAGGTAGGTTGTACGTACTCTGTCATGAGGATAGAGGTCATAGGACCCAGGAAGATGGTATAGCCGTTGAGGAAGGCGATAAACTTTTGAGCCGAGGCCAAGATTTTCCACTGCAGGATGAGGTCAGTCATTCAGTACGCCCAAGGCCGTTACTTTGGAGAATAGCATGTTGTAACAGCAAAGAAACGAGTATAGTACTTACCGGAACAAAAGCCCAGCTACCAATTATGGCAGCAAGAATCTGGCCACGTCGGATATTAATATACCGGGGAGCAAAGGCCATCAAATCATTCGCGGCACTGATAGAGTTGGCGGAAATGTTAATACCAAGCGTCACAATCAGTAGGCCGATAGCGCCGAAGGCAGCTGCAGCTCGACCGCCGTGGGAACCAGACTTCATCCACAAGCTGATAATATCAATAGGGTTCCAGAGAACCTCACCGTACGCTGATTGGGAAGCGGCTGCGGTGAAAATGCCAAGGAGGCCGACGATGGCTGATGAAACTGATTAGCAATTTGAAGAAGAGACTGCTAGAAAAGGAGAAGCGTACTGAAGATGAAGGGGATAACGATGGCTTGCACATTTTGAGCGCTGGGCTTGTTGGCATATCTCGAAAAGTCGGCAATATTGAGGCCGAGCGTGGAGTAGTTTCCCAAGACTCCGTTGAGGTCTAAATTGTTCAGTTATTAGGGGATACAAGATAGCATCGAAGCTGTCTCGCTCACTGTTGAAGAAGGCCCATGCCAACGTGGCACCATGAACGGTAGTTCCCTTCGTAATCACAGTGCTGTGGCTAATCGTTCCACCGGCCCTATGCAATGTATCACCAAAGATAGCCAGGAAGATGATCGGAGCGATGATACTCTTGAAGGCGAAGAAGTATTGAATCTGTAATTGTCAGCCTCATGTCTAGCTCACGAAGGGCTTATAGAGTAGTACTTTGGTGTACGGGATGCACAAGAAGGGAAGCTGAAGGAGGAAGTAGAGCACGAATCCACACATCCCTGCAGTGGTGATCCCCTGAGATTCTGGAATGTGATTCGGGATGTTGGCAAAGCTCGGCCAGATGGCAGTCAGCAGAACGGTCATGCATTGACCTCCAGTCGTGGTTTGTACACTACAAGACATTTTTTAGTCACTACCCTTACAGCATCAAGAGGACAAAAGTGCACTTACCCGAGCCAGACAATAGCAAGGACACAGCGGGACAGCACAACAAAGTAGCTGAAGTAGTAGCCAAAGGGCATGCGAGCGAGAACCGGGAATGGGGTATGTAGCTGTGAACAAGTCAGTCGATGAACAGCAACGATCACGAATTGAGAAACTTACAATAGCTCCTATTCTTCCATTGGCCGTAATGACGAGACCCATGAGGAAGTTACCAAGAACACAGGCTCCAATTGCCATTCGCCAACTTAGTCCAACAGCAATCATCGATGAGGCTACACCAAGAAACATCAGCGATTCGCGCTCTTCCTGCAGCCTCCAAATGACGCAGCAAGCTTACCAACTTCCCAGTTCGACACAGCCCACGCATCTGCCATCCAATACGCCACATATGCGCCCCAGTTCCAGGTTCGCTTCGAAGGGGGGATCGGGTCGAAATCCGCATTGGAGGCATTTTTTGTCGTTGCAAAAGAGCTCTCTTCCTGGTGAACTTCAAGGCTGAAGTTGAATCCGAATCGTCGCCTCACCGGGCCCATTTGCCCCGGTTCCGAGTCGGAACTGGCCGTAAAGCCATTCTTTGTGTCCGAGCCGTCTGACTGCATCTTGGGTTGAGAGACTGAAAGGACTGGACAAAGTCGATTAATGGAAGCACACCAGAAATCCAGCTGTGCAAAATAAATGGGTGTTCCAACGGGAAACAAATGGAAGGGAGGGGGGTCTAGAAGTTAATATCTAAAAATCACACCTCAAAGCTTATCTTTCTTATCGATGATTTACAAGGCAAACAGATAAAGGATGCAACTTGGCTTTATCGGCAAGCCACTTTAATCCGTGTTTTCCGTCGATTACAATCTAGCCAGTAAGATCCATTAACATTATCTGCTAGTGATATACTAAAGTGCAACTGAACACAAAAATCTCACTTGGTCTTATCTTGTCGGAGTAACAAGGTTCAGCTTAGAGAGACTAAAGAGCATTCATATCACATGCCTGCCAAGCCAATTCAGCCCCCACGACCTCAGATCTGGCAAGAACCTTTAGGTCGGGTATAAGAGCCTCGAGGTCCAGTGGATTGGCCGCTGTGGCTTTGTTATATAGGCGCTGCAAAAGGCTATTGTTAAACCAGCGGTACCATGTAACGTAACAGAGCTTGATTAAATGATTCCACAAAGCGTTTAGCCCAGATGAGCTTCGAAATAAGAAGAAGCCGATTACCTGACTAGAAGGAGTCTCAAATAGGGTTAGCATAAGGCAATATGCCTAAAATGAGGGGCAAGCCGCATTGTCAGCTTCTGATCCCTTCCCCAGGTTTTTCCCCGCCGCCAAGACAATCGACTATGAGCTACAAATTGGTTACTGGAGACTGGGGAAAACTCCTGACTGGCGGGTTTGATTTGGGGGGTCTATTCAAAAATGACCACATATGCATTTCGATCGACTGGCTATCAAGCACGAGAGACATAGTGATTGAGATGTCATAAATCTGTAATACACTTGAGCTTCCATCGTCTAGATCTACAGGGCGCACAAAATCCGCTTCTGTGTCGACCCATCTCACTGAAGTCTTTTATTGCCGTGCTGGTCAACGTCAAAACTTGATGCTTGCAGAGAGACTGTACACGTCCTCAGTGATTGACGTTGGATATCAGAGGCTAAAATTTGAATATTTCCTTCAGATCAAACGTTTCATCTGGCAGGGAATATTATAGGCAATCGAGGATAGTGCCTCATGATGCTAGCCAAGACAATAGGGTGGGTGTGAGTACGAACTCACGTTTGTGAGAACTGGATGACCAGTTTTCCAGATGTCTGCAAACGTTAGCCTTTTATTACACAGCAAAAGGGCAAGATACTTACAGCAGCGAATTCCTCTGCTAGATTTTCCGTTTCATCGAAACCGACCGTCTTAACGATTGGTTTAACAGCACCTCTCCGCACAAATTCCAGAGCCTCAAGCGTTTCAGTTCTTGTTCCCACCAACGTCCCGAGCAGCTTAATCCCTCGATCTATAAGGGTCAGAGGATGCAGGCTCATTGCTTGATCAGGAGGTGGTATCCCCACACAAACGAGAGTACCAAAGACAGCAACAAGATCAAGGGCGTTCTGGTAGGCCCTAACAGACCCTGCTGTGACTATGACTGCCTTGGCGCCAGCGTTATTGGGAGTTAGCTTCTTCAGCTTTACTGGCGTGTCAGGACTTGAACCATCGAAGTAAGCATCTGCGCCCATTTTCATACAAAATCCCTCTGCGGGACCAACGTCAACTGCTGCCACCCGATATCCCATAGCCTTGGCATACTGAATACCAAGACCGCCTACTCCGCCACCTGCTCCGACGATAGCGACCCATTCTCCCGGCGTGGCTTCGCAAGCCTTCAGGGCCTTGTATGCAGTGACGCCCCCGCATAGGATGGGTGCCACAAGCTCGTCTGGTAGGTCGGGATCGTCCGGAAGGGCTAAGACGTATCGACTAGGAACAAGACAGTGTTCAGCAAATGTGCCATCCCATTTCCTTCCAGAGTTTTGCTGCTCCAAGCAGCGGACTTCACCACCTGGTTCACGACAGCAGGAACATTTTTCGCAAACATCTCGTACCCAAGCAATCCCAACACGATCGCCCACTTTGATAGTGGATGGGTCTACGCCGGAGCCAATTTGTGCGACACGACCTACTCCTTCGTGGCCGAGGATATCACGACATGGACCTAGGTAGCCACCCGCGAGTGCCATGTCGGTACCGCAAACGCCAGTAGCTGAGAGTTTGATAAGAATCTCCCATGGTTGTGGTTTGGGGATTGGGATGTTTTGGATATGAAATTTGAAACCCGTGTCGGAGCGCTACAAGTTGTTAGTCCTTTTGCGCTATCCAAAGCAGGGAGTAGCTTACAGTTACAACGGCAGCTCGATGATGGCTCTCCATGGCGACTCCCGTTCTCGATCCAAATTGGTGACGAAGCAGATTGTCTGAAAGTTTACAATAGAAGAAGTCAAGGTGAGGAGTACGTAATATCAAAGATTGCGAAGGCTGCTGTCATGTATCAGATGTATCGGGAAGGGCTATCAACTTAAAGCATCCAATCCCTGTCCTCTTCGAACTACCGGGTCTTGGAGAGGAATGCCGAGGAACCAGAATGTTGCGGGGTTAGAGGCCCTTTGCCTACAAAAATCATCAGAATGCCGAGTAAGTCTGCGGGGTCGCCTTGAGTACGAGTCTCACTGTATAGGTGACTGTAGCGTCATCGAAATTATCCTTGACTAATCTATCGCTGGAGGTCTATCGAGATTCGAGATTGCGCCTCGGATGCCGCGAGAGAGAGCTTTCTGCCCGTCTCAATTGCGTCCATAGGGTTGATTAGACAACTGCACAAACAGCAAGCGGGTTTAGCTCAGTTGGGAGAGCGTCAGACTGAAGTCAAACTTCAATCATTATCAATTGATATCTGAAGGTCATGTGTTCGATCCACATAAACCGCAGCTTCTTTTTTTGAACCTAGTAACGATTCTAGTAGGGATGTTTTGGGTCTGAATCGTAAATTTTGTGTGTCCAAGGCTAACAGGGGTATCTTGGTGAAACTACCCTAGATGAAAGAGGAGAATTTACGTAGAAATACAAATTCTGGTGTACTGATGTCAAATAGCATCAAGGTCAGTGTTGAATTCTATCAGATGAGAATAGCTATCCGGTTTCAGTGTCTGAACAGTTCTTTTTATTTATCCAAGCACGGTAGCTAGGTTCCCTGTTTCTCAAAGAACACAATTCACAAAGACATAGACAAATTAGCAGCGACAGGATTCTATTTCCCATGTAGGAAGACAATATCAAGTCACTTAATTTTCCTAGAGTCATGTACAATGAAAAATAATAATTCTACTTACTGCCTATGAACCACTATATTTTGAATCATCATAAATGGTTCGCATATATCTAGTTCTTCTGCATCTCCGTTGATCTGATCCGTTGAAAAGATGTGGCTGTGGCGTAGCTGGCTACCCTCGGTGACAAGATTCTGGTATGTGACATCATGCTCTTTACCCCTACCCGCTATCTGGAATTTGTCGCGTCGCGTTCGCGTCTTCCACTCAACAGTTAACAGGGTCTAACCATGTGCAATGGCCGCGATTCAGTTTCTGTTGGTACCACGCGTCCAATCGATACTTCTAGCTTCTCAGTGAGAATGTAGTCGCCACCAGCAGCATGTACCTAAGATACATCCATCGACTTGCATCAAGCGCATTGACTTCGTCCCGACTTTTGTCTTGACTCTCAGGGCTGAAGGTCATGGCGGTCTGCCACTATGACGCGACTTGCTGAGCTATCTGAGACTTACAGGTGTCTGTGGATAGCTTGTCGGGAAATTGTTGGTCGGAGCTGAGACATACAGCCTCACACAAGTGATGAGCGACCCTCAGTGGATGCTTTTTCCAGCTGCTGTGTCGTTGCCCCTCATTTACGGAGCAGATCTGCTTCAGCTGCTTACTTGCCGATGATCTAACCACAGTCATCAAAGTATGGATGTTGATGGAAAATATTGCTTTGGCAAAAGCTCCCTGTTTGTCCAATCGCCGAGCAAGTGTTGAATCACTTCTGTACCAAAACTGGAGAGGGGGATTCTCGTCCAACCATCGTGGAACGAGTCGCTGGTGTATCGTCCATGTCGCTGAGACAGTAACATTCATACTGGATAGCAACATGGCGGTCAGTTGTCCGCCGTCAACCATTGGACAATAGTTCTAGATGAGAGCAACAGCAAATATTCACATCATTGCCGACGTAGGTAGGTGTGTGCCTGACAGAAATTTCACTATTTTTGACGCCTGTGATGCACAACACCAGACTCGGCAATTGGATCCTCCCGTAGTGGAACCGTCGATCAACTCCCACAAACCAACAGGGTCGCTGGTTATCATTACACATCCTTTACCGTGTCTCAGAGCTTCCACTTGAGACACCGCAGTTGAAATGAATGGCTCTTTTGGGATGCCACTTCGTCAGACAGAAGAGGGGCTGTGATACAAGTCAGTCAAAGCGGACAACAAGGTGTATGTAGAACGACCATTGGTTAGAGTCAGCATCTTTTACAATGGGCCAAGTCACTCTCTTTCAAGTATAAAAGAGTCGTCAATCTCTCTTCAAACTCTCAACTCAATCCCCATCTTCCAACTTTACCCTCACAAGACATTTATTAAAAACTTTTACCTCTACACAATCAAAATGGGTCAACTTGCAAACGGCGACTGGCTCCTCACCGGCAACAGCATCTGGAGCGATGATGGCGAAACAGAATTCCGCATGCAAAAGGACGGCAAGGTCGCTGTCTACCACGGCGATACTTGCGCCTGGCAGAACACCCCCGAACAGAACTGGGAAGTCCATGGAATCAAGATGCAAGAAGATGGCAACCTAGTCATTTAGTAAGTACTCACGCAACGCATGTTAGGGTGCAGGACAGCGACTAACATTGCTCTCAGTGACAACTCTGGCACTGGACATGCCATCTGGCACACAGACACTGCCGCCGGCAAAGGCAACGAGTCAACAACTCTTGTCGTTCAAGATGATGGAAATGTTGTGTTGTACAACGAGGGAGGCAATGCTATCTGGCACACTGCTAGCAACAAGTAATGGCATCCTCGCGCAATGAAGTGATTTCTGTGTTGCCTTCAACTATAGTGTAGCTACACAGAAAATGGAAACACAATAAACAGACCCCAAATGTCAATAGCACTGTGACTAGAAAACCTATTAGTGATACACGGCAGTTAGGTTGGTCTTCTGCGGTCTAGATAAGTCTCAAGACCATTGCCTGATGCTACCATGAGAGGATTGCTAAGGACAGTCGAGAGACGAATGGTTCCCATCGTAGCGCAAAGTATGTATGGATCCGCAGAATGAATCACTACCTGGTATCGCTCGACAGCACGTTGTAGGTGCCGGGTGTCACTGAGAATGTGAAGACGATTCTACGGGTATGACACATGCGAGAAGTATGTTTGGAAACGACACTGGGCTAACGACTCTTATCAGTTGGCTGCGTGTATAGCAGTAAACTTGGAGCCAAAACCTTATCCAAAAGGCAAGATGGCCGAGCGGTCTAAGGCGCTGTGTTCAGGTTCGATTCGAACTAGTAACGATTCGCAGTCTCGAAAGGGGCCTGGGTTCGAATCCCAGTCTTGTCAGCTTTCTTTTTGCATCGCTAAGCTTCGTCTAACTAGAGCTTATGTCTTCTAAGTCTTTTTAGGATGGGTCATCTTATGACCGGACTGCCTCCTATAACTAGCTACTTATCATTTAACTTAATTACTTGATTTATAATTTACTATTTTTATAATATTTCTATAACTATATATTAAATTGACTCTAGTTGAAAATACAGTTAATAATATTAACTAGTCTTTAATGTAGGCAATATGATAAGTAAAGGTTATTATATGCAGCGTATATGCTAACTTGAGCGTACTGCTTCTACTTGTAGTTTGTTGTCTTTATAGGGCAAGGTGGAAGCGCTTAACCCGACCGGCGATGTTGCTGCGACGGCGCTGATATGCCTTTCTAAGCTCGCTATTGGTTTTTACTTGCTTTATACTCTCTTGGCGGAATGTAGAATATAGGACATGCGAGTTTTACTTAGCCGTACTTCTCTGCTATACGGTAGTCTTTATTTATATGTTTGTCTGCGCTTTCTCTATAGAGACTGGTATGTCTTGCCGATGAAATATGAATCGTGGGGAGAGGATGACAGACAATTCTTGAGTCTAAGCTTTGCCTTATCCTTTGTATTGTATGTCGTATGAGCGCTGTGAGCGAGGCCCGACTACTAATGGCTTGGCAGCCTCACCTGTATCAGTCACTCTGTCCGATTTAGGAAGATGCATCTTTCAGAATTCTAAATTTTGGGCAGTATAGATAGTTGCACCATGGAGAAGGGGGTGAATTACCATCACAAGTGCGCGGAATGACTGGGCTCCGATGCTAACTGCGGTAACGGTTAAGTAACAGCATTCACGACGTCTCTGTCTTACATCTAACATTTTTCTATTAACTATTAATGCTTTGCATCCCTATATCTTCTCCTCGTTGTTCAGGTGGAACAATAATCTTTTAGCATTTCCCGAAGCAAAAGCCTCTATCTCATCGTCGTTAAGAATCCCTTCCCTCCGAATCGTTTCGAAGTACTCTTTGCCAAGCTTGTTATCACTGAAGGGATAATCAACACTAAACATGACTCTTTCTAGAGGCATGTTTCCCAAAAGACATCGCAAAGAGTGCACGTCAAACATCCCTGAAGTCGTGATCCAGATGTTGCTATGCATCACCTCGACAAACCCGCGTTTCATGCTGAACGATCCGGTGGCCTTGTTTATACGGTCAAACATGTATGGTATGAGCTCTCCAGAATGCCCAATTATGATTTTGAGTTTAGGATGGCGGTCGAATGTTTTGCTCGCCATTAGCCGCAAGATGGTGTTCGCAGTGCTGGCGTGCCATCCAAAAGCAAAGGCGCCAAGTGCAGTCGCCAAGGTTTTGTCTGACTGTAGATTACCGCCTGAGTACAAAGCCTCGTTCGCCTTTTGACTGGGCCAGGCAGGATGTATATAGATTGGTACGTCAAGCTCGACGGCCTTTATCCAGAGTATATCATACTCACGACCGTCGTAGAAGTTGCCGTCAGAATGATTGTCTATTAGCGCACCGACGAATCCATGCTCTTTAATACATCTTTCAAGCTCATAAGTTGCTGCATTTGGATCACTCATCGTAAGGGCCGCAAAACCAGCGAAACGAGATGGCTTGGCTTTGACAGTTGCAGCCAATTCATCGTTGCTGGCCTTTACAGTTTCAGCGCTGAGGAAATTTCCTGGGGTATGTGACAGAACTTGAATCGCTACATTGTTCTCATCCATGTTTGCTATTCGTTCATCATCGAGATCGACGAGCTTGTTGATGATACTGGGAGGAAACCCGTGAATCGGGTCGTCTGCAGCTACCTTTGACGAGTGTGCTGCCCGAGAGAGAAAGTGCTCCTCAAGAGTAATACTCATTGTGGTGACGTATTGCTTGCTAACGTCTTAAAGGTCAAGAAATTTAAATGTACAATGAAATCGCGCCAGGGAGGTTAGTCTACAATTGCGAAAAGTATTACTGGGAGGAAAAACACCTGGTGTCATCTGTCTCAAATACTTATACACTCTTCGGAGAGCTCGGATTAAACGTCATCACCATACAATAAGTTGACAAGCTGTTGCCGTCCATCTCGGTGCCGATTCGGCGAGCCAAGACTGCAGAAATATTATATCATATCAAAAATTATCTATAACTTTATATTTAGTCTGTTATATAAAGGGTAGCTTGTTACAAAGAGTAGCCAGTTATAATATAATAGACGTTACCACTTATATACTATATGTTTCTATAAAATGAATCAAGGTCTGTATGCTATTAAAGAGAGGTATAGGCAAGGTAGCTGAACATTACTTATTTAATCGAGTCTCGCCGTAAGTCATAGCCAAACTTTTAGTTGAAAGGAACGTACTGTATCACATTCTCGAGGGAATTGAAGGTTTTGGTTGCGATTTTAAAGTCAAAGACCGAACTCTAACACCTCGCGATACGCACAGCTGTAATATCACAAAATGTAGGGCACAAAGAGCAACCTTGTTGTCACACAATACAAAAGCACAGCTAAACAGCCCGCTTCTGCTTTCCACACACAACCTAAGAAAACACCACTCTTGAATGGATCATCGAGTTACTACCAAGAAGCCAACCAGTTAGCCAATCTGCCCAGCTATTCTCGAGGGAATATCTGTAATCACTGTGGGCAGTCCTCGTCCGAGAAGGAGAATGGCTGGAATCTGTCATTTTTGGAGCACAACCTCCACATTGATGCTACTGCCCTTCCCATTGGGGCGCTTTTTATGATCGGGGATACCGGAGCCGATAGAGTCAAAGTTCAAGCAACACGCTGATCATCAACAAATTGAGCCTTCCCTTACAGAACCCCTGCTACAATTGATGTTTATTCCTTGTTCTACCCCAGATTCTCATTGCCGAGTTTATTCGCGAATCCACGACTCACAATTCATCCTCGGCGAACCGTTGTCCACTCTCGGTTACGGCACCGACCGATGAATGTTGGATCTGCTGGTTGTTGACTGTTTATAGCTAATGCCAAATATCCAAAAGCTTGGCTTATAGAAAACTATATAATGCTAAGTGTGACCTGAAGGTTGGACCTGGGATTCTTGTTTCTTGCAGTTCCCAACTATTTGGTCACGCAACGATCGCCATCATGTCGGAAAAGAAAGAAGGTGGTTCCCTCGAGTACGAGAAGCCAGATATTCTTCATGAAGACTTGCCGGTTGAGTTGGCACCCGCGATACTCGCGAACGAAATCGCCAATGAAGTTGAGAACCACAAGTTTTCACCATGGACAAAGTCTATGTTCCACCTCTATGCTGTTCTCTTTGTCGCGTACTGCTGTGGTTGCCTCAACGGATACGATGGTATGTTTTTGTCGCTCGACGATATAAGTTGTACATGGCTCACCTGTTATGCTAGGTAGCTTGATGGGCGGTCTCAACGGTATGAAGTCTTATCAGCGCACGTTCAACATGTAAGCAATTCTGAACCATTGCCAGATCGTTAAGCTGACTTTGACAGGAAATCGTCTGGTTCAGACACCGGTATTGTGTTCATGATCTACAATGTCGGCAGTGTTGCCGCAGCTCCTACTGTACCCTTCACTACGGATCTTATTGGTCGCAGAGCAGGCATGTTCACTGGCGCTGTTATTATCATCATCGGTACTTGTATTCAGTAAGCCATCCATCGACTCATAAGCCCATTTATTTGTTAATTAAGTGACCAGGGCAACGGCAAAGTCAATGCCTCAATTCATGGGTGGTCGCTTCTTACTTGGTTTTGGTGTTTCGTACTGCTGTATCGCTGCCCCGACCTATGTCAGCGAGCTTGCTCATCCTAAGGTAAGAGATACCGAAAAGTCTCGAATATTAGATGCTGACAACACCACAGTGGAGAGGCACACTCACCGGCTTTTACAACTGCATGTGGCCTGTTGGAGCTATTATCGCCGGCTGGGTGGTTTACGGCAGCGCTTACATCGAGGGTAACGACGGCTGGAGAGTCCCAGTTTGGATTCAGCTCGTTACTTCTGGAATTGTTGCCGTCTGCGTTTTCTTCCTCCCTGAATCTGTAGGTGTTTCGTTTTTCATATTGGCGTATCGTATACTAACTGATCTCCAGCCCCGATGGTTGATCGCCAACGATAAACATGACCAAGCCGCTGCCATCCTTGCAAAGTTCCACGGCGAGGGTTCCGTCGACCACCCCATTGTTCAACTCCAGATGAAGGAGATGATGGCTCAAATCTCCACTGAAGCTTCGGATAAACGATGGTGGGATTACCGCGAACTTTGGGGTTCGCACAACGACCGTCGACGTCTTATCTGCGTTATTGGAATGGCTATCATGGGCCAGGCCTCTGGCAACTCTCTTTCAAGTTACTACCTCGTCACCATGATGAACACTGCTGGAATCACAGATGAGAAAAAGGTTCTTGCTCTCAATGCTACCAACAATGTTCTGGGTCTGCTTGGCTCCCTTATCGGCGCCCGTCTGACAGACAAAGCTGGCCGTCGACCTCTTCTTCTTTACAGCATCGTCGCATGTTCAGCCATTTTTGCAGTCATCACTGGAACATCGAAGATGGCCGTCGACGACAAGTCAAACACCAACGCAGCCAACACCACCATTGCTTTTGTCTTCCTTTTCGGTGTTGTGTTTTCTCTTGGATGGACTGCTCAGCAGAGCATGTACATTGCGGAGACCCTGAGAACCCCTACCCGGGCTAAGGGAACAGCTCTTGGAAACTTTGCATCGAGCTGTATTTCTCTTGTGCTGGCTTACTCTTCTGGACCCGCATTTGAGAAGATCGGTTACTACTTCTACCTTGTCTTTGTGTTTTGGGACCTATTGGAGGCTATCTTTATCTTTTTCTTCTTCCCTGAAACTAAGGATCGAACGCTGGAGGAGCTTAATGAAGTTTTCGAAGCTCCTAACCCTGTTACGAAGTCCTTGGAACCCAGAAGTGAGGAAACTGTTCGAGCTACGATGGCGCAGGTCGGGGAAAAGGTTGTTGATGTTTGAATGTATAGTCTGGCAGATTCAGTGGACGTGTCAATGTATTTCGGAAGTTGGTGTATATACGTTTTGATAAAAAGAAGCCGTGCAATCACTGTGTGTCTAGTTCCCGTGAAGTAGCCTGTGGGGATATCACACTATTCTTGGCGCATCACATTATTTCGTAACATGCGATAGCAGCACCCTCACTGACCGAGTATCTTCCAGGGTCTGTATATGACACTACCTTGGCGTCGTTACGGTGCTTCAGCCAGGAATATGATAGATATGAACCCAAGTGGACAGTGCCGAAGTGCTACAAACGTGGCAACAGTACTCATCTGTCAAAAGTATGATCAGTGACATATAGATCATGTACAAGAGGTTAGAATATAGTTTAAGACCATATGCTAACGCAAATATTCCGCACCAGTATCAATGTCACTCCCGAGACAGGGTTTAGTACCGGCTCCGCCATCCCCGATGACTTTACCTTGGCTCTCCAGGGAATGAACATCCCGGTTCATTCTAGTCAGTACATACGACGTCGATGATCCGACCCCGCTTCTTGGCCATGCGATCATGCGGAATACTCACAAAAGGAAGGTTCATGTGAATAAAGCCGAAGCGCTGAAGTTAGTACGCATGTGCATACACTCGAACGTGGAAAACTGCAATGTCGATCACAGAAACATTTGATCCGGCACCATACACCTATGGTCGCTTTGCTATAGTACGATCATAGAATACGAGGAACTTGATAGATGAATTAACTTGATTATGAGTGCAGTATGGGTTAGTTGCCTTTTACATGACATGTCCTTGCGTCCGAATATACCCAATTGAGAACCTACCCCGAGCACATAAGTATAAAAGGATGCTCGGTAGCCTCGGAATCCAATTTGTTCTTGGCCAACCTTGTTGCCTTTAGAGAATAGAGAACGAGAGCACGGGGTAATAAGGTAAAATGCATCGTTATCTCTCGACACTCGTTGCTGTGCTTGCAGCTAGCACTGTTGGAGCTTCTGCTGATATCGTCTCCGGTGCCACATGGACCGCGGTAAGAGCCACGACATCTTGTACATTCAGCTGAAAGCTAACCTGATCAGACCAACACTGGCGAGCATGTTCAAGCACATGGCCACGGCTTGATGTAAGTATCGGACTCCAACATCTAGTCATCGATGTTAACGCAAAGCAGTGAAGTGGATGGAACATACTACATGATCGGCGAAGACAAAACCGACGGCACCTTCTTCCAAAATGTGAACTGCTACTCATCCACTGATTTGGTTGAATGGACATACCGAGGTGCGCTTCTATCCCGTACCGATGAGGCGGGTGATCTTGGACCAAACCGTATCGTTGAAAGACCCAAGGTCATTTACAATGATGACACGGGCAAGTATGTTTTGTATCTGCATATCGACAGTTCAGACTACAAAGACGCTCGAGTCGGTGTAGCTACAGGTGACAGCGTCTGTGGAAAGTATACCTATCACCGCAGCTTCCGACCACTTGGTAAGCAGAGTCGCGATATGGGTCTGTTCAAAGACGATGATGGCTCGGCCTATCTTATGACTGAGGATGTGAGTACCCCGTGATATCTTTGAACACAAGCTAACCTGTCTCAGCGCGAATTTGGAACACGAATCATGGCCTTGTCGGACGACTATCTCAATGTTACTGAAATCACGTATGAATGGGAATATTTTGCTGAGTCACCTGCTATGCTGAAGCAGAACGGCTACTACTTTATCTTTGGATCTCATCTAACTGGATGGAATGCGAACGACAACGTATGACACCCGCCAATAGCTGGATTCGGAGGCAATACTGACATCATTAAACAGGTTTACAGCTACGCCAAGTCTCTTTCTGGCCCATGGTCAGATTGGACCGAGTTTGCGCCCATTGGATCAAAGACATTCCAGAGTCAAGTCAGTTACATCCAACCACTAGGCAACAATAACGCTATCTACATCGGTGATCGCTGGGTTTCCACCAATCTCGTCGCCAGTACCTACGTCTGGCTACCTCTAAAAGTCGACGGAACCAAGGTCACACTCGATTGGTACGACTCTTGGACACCAGATGTCTCCAAGGGCACGTGGTCCGAAACCAAGACGACAAAGCTCGAAGGAGAAGACGCCGAGTTGGACAATGAAGCGAGGATCATTTCTTGCAACGAGTGCAGCGGCGACAAAGCTGTTGGCTACATCGGTGGAGATAAAAAGGGCACTGTCACGTTCAAGAACATTAAGAGCTCAGGTGGTTTGAGCACCATCAACATCAAGTACCGAAACGGTGACACCGGGTCTCGTTACGCAACGGTTTCTGTCAATGGCGAGTCGCAAAAGCTTGCGTTTCTATCGACGAGACATCTTTCTGAGACGGGACTGAGCCGCGGGTTCTTTGATCTGGAGGAGGGATCGGGTAACACCATCGTCATTTCCAATGATGATGGATGGGGTCCTGATGTTGATGCATTGCTACCACCATCGGAGTAGCTCTGATACTTTACTAGGCATATTTCTAGTCTCTGGCTATATCTCCCATGGAATAGTGTGTTCTCGTTGTCTTGGACAAAGCAAAAATCAATGTGTTATTGGACAAATCTACCCAAGGATCAAAAAGTAAACACATAGGGCTCAACCGGGGATTGAACCCGGGACCTCCTGCAAGGATGCTAAACCCAAAGCAGGAATCATACCGCTAGACCATTAAGCCAGTGATTAATTTGTTGTGAAGGTGTCGTGAAATTCAAAACTTATGTAGAATTTTGAGAAGTTTGGTGGTTTGTCGAAACTTTCTCGCAACTTTCCGATTTTTTAGCATCTGCTTACTAATTCCCGTCCCAACCAAATCATTTTCAACAGCCTTCCAGAGTTTGTAGTGAGCTAAAAGTTTAGTGGATGTAAGTTGCTGTTAAAATTCCAATATGTCACTACCGGTTTCCACATCCCTTTTGCCTTTCCGGAAATAAGCTACCTAGTTCACAT
Organism: Fusarium sporotrichioides; assembly: GCA_019054645.1. Lineage (NCBI taxonomy): Eukaryota > Fungi > Ascomycota > Sordariomycetes > Hypocreales > Nectriaceae > Fusarium > Fusarium sporotrichioides. The sequence goes on from JAHKNS010000004.1 coordinate 448,883, forward strand.
AATGAACCTATTGCTTAGACTTGTGTTCTTCCTCTTATTTATAGAGATTGCGTATTGTTCTTCCAAACTTATTCGCAGATCTAATACTGGGTACCCTGCAACCCAAGTTGGCAAAGGGCAATCCGAACAGAATAAGAGATAAAGGATATACAACTGACATTGCCTTTTTAAAACCTAGATATTCTACGTGGCGTCTAAAGATTACGATTCGCTCATTTGGGTGTTTGAGTGGTCCAGATCTAACAATAGAATGACTGTAGCTCTTGTGACAACATCGCAATCACCTATCGCGAACACGTTGCAAATTCAGATCATGGCGCCTCCTCCAATCGTTGAAGTATATAAGTCTCAATTGCCACTAGGATGATAATCCTTTTTGCTTTCAACACCAATACCGGTCCTCACTATCACCGCCCCCAACGGAGAACAAGTTCCCGTCGCAGTCTTCTGCCTTCTTGCAGAGGAAGATAAGTTGGTGCCTCCTGCCGACCCCCTGCTTTCCGAGGAGGCCACTGCATACGTATCCTCCCGGGGACTCTAGCGGACTAGAAGACGATACGAGTCCCCCCTTGGAGAGTTTATCCCAAATAGATGTCGATTTTATGAGAAAGGGTTGACGAGCGTCAAGGCCATCAGATGCCATTTGCCTCGTTGCAAAGAATACAAGGTAAGATAAGCCGTACGATTCTACTTGTTCCAGAAGTTCCTAGAAGAGATCGAAAAAGACGCAAGAGATGATGAAGAGCATGCAAGAAAACCGCCCAAGACTGAGCCAGTGTAGATAGCTTCTGTGCCGTGGAATGAAAAGTTTATTTCGTATCAAACTGCCAAACTGGTAATAACTTAAAGCCACCGCTCATATCAGATTGTTAGTTCATTAAAATGATGTAGATTTAATGGTGCCACGATTGATTTTTTACCACAACATCCCAGAACTAGCTGCCAGTGCAAACACATGCCAGCGTGGCAGATCGTTATTTAAACAGGCACACGTAGAAGATAGGACAGGGCTAGAATCTCTCGTCCAACTTGTACCACTGCTGGCGGGCAGCAGAAAAGTTGGCCGCCCAAGTCTTAGGGTAGAACATAAAACAGCCTAAGAAGTCTAGTCTAAGTAGCATAAGATGGCCTCCTAATTTTGTCTCTTATGATTCCAGCGGCCGATTCCTCCGATACTCTGAGGCTCTATTCTGAACATGCATCCCGTGTGAAACGTGTCCTGGTGGAGCACACACAGAGTCACATGGAAATGCCTCATCATAGGTATACAACAAGTCAGACTGGGTGACAGATCACTTAGCCCAGCTCTATGACGTATTTTAAGTTAAAGGAGCCAATCTGCAAGTCATTCTTGCGAGATAAAAAAAAAATCTTTTTAGAGCCGTGACTCAACTTGCAGGCGGTGAGATAGAGGGCATGACCACGACTAACAAGGCCCACTCACCTCATGCTAGTATTCCCCCACAAAAAAACTAACATAAAAACCACAGTGGTCATGATAATATTGAACTTTTTTGTTTTTTGTTCTCTATCAGGTTGTGCTTGCAGACACTCAAGATGTTTGTCCTGAATATCGATACATCAATAAGATGAAGACCTCCGAAAAGTCCTTCATAACAGGACATGTTATGCCCTTATCATTATCCCTTCTATCTCCTTCACCAGTTTGATACGAAGCTACTTATACCAAGCCCATGAGCGGAGCTGTCAATATGTGCTATGTACTACCAGACGTACGGATTTCTGCCTATGCCAGGCCAGGGTGAAGATTCCGTTCGTCTGAGAGTACCTGCCGGTCACTGGACTCGCATACAAATGCCCTTCTTTTGCTGCGTCGTGTATTGCGCGCTTACGATAGATGAACTCGGGATCCCAGGAACGTTTTGACCATGGAATACCTTGCGAGCGAACACCGCGTTTGTTTCTACCGGACCAGGAGGATCCTCCCTTAATATAGCTTTACCATACTACCGGAGAGACCGCTACCTTGTCGCCAACAACACCATTCGGACTTTTCTTCTTGCAGAAATCGTGACTCTTCTAGACCCAATAATCGAACAACGCCCATTCCATGTCGAGCCTGGATCCACTAATGGCTAGTTGTTTTATCAGTTCGCCTTCCATCCATGGCTGATGCGCGATAGAACTACGGCCACTCACAATATGACACTCGGAGACTGCTACAAGACTCGATTAGTTACTAGGCATTAAGTCGGTCATATACGATATCTCACAATGCCGTTATTTTGAATATGGCGAGACGCATGGACGGATATCTCTGGGATACTTCACTACCGTTGACTCGGACCCTTTCTATACTCTGTCACGGCCCACCCAGTAGTCCCTCTTGTTGGCAAGAAACTGTGATTATAACGCTTGGAGAACCAGTGCCAACTATACATACTAGTAAGACTTATAAACCACTTCCCAGCTATTGGGTTCTGACATGATCCTTTTCAGACAGCAGCTCGACTCGACGACATCATGATATCCTGAATTATGACGAACCGAAACTCTATTCTGATTAATCGACGACTGAGACCGACGGCGATCTCCAACGATGATTCCGCCGATGATTACCGACGATGATTCCCGACGATGATTCCCGACGACTAAGCCCGATGACGACGCCCGACGACTGTGATTGACGAATACGGCCGATGAACGATGGACGATGACCGATGAATGACGATCACGGATGACGGATTGATGAAAGGCACGATGACTCGAAATGAAAGAGTAAATGGTCCGAATCAGCACTGGAAAGAGAAGGATCGAAAGAGACGGAACGACGAACATGGATATGTGGGGATGGGAATGAGACAACGATTCGAAGACATACCAGCGACATCGACGACTTATCTGGGTTCGCGAACCTATCACGACGATTTGCCGATCAGACACCTCCCTGCCGCCAAATACAATCGAGCTAGACCGTCATGAGCCGACCCGACGACAAAGATTCAGGATTATGGATAACCTGGGATATGGCTAGTTGGATTGAGAAGGGTTATGTTTCGGGCTGACTAGGGACTGGAACTAGGAGGCACGTTGAGAGGCACGATGGAAAAGTTAATAAAGAATAAGGGTTTCTTCATTTTATCTTATGAATATGGACTGTGACGCTCATGAACTTTGTAGCTGCGGCAATCCCCGTAGAATCTCCCATTCCCTTTCCGTCATTCCCAAGTTGATCAAATCATGCCATCCGCGATTCTGCCAGATCGTCCCCCTTCTTCTACCCTCATGCACAAAACCCATGCTTTCATAAAGATGAACAGCTCGTGGGTTGTATGAAGCTGTCGAGATTCCAATGGTGTGCAGACCCGCATGTCGGAAACCCCAGTCCAGTATCCAATTGATAGCCTCTCGTCCGTAGCCTTTGCCCTGGTGCTCCTTTACAAGGGAGATGCCAATTTCTGCATTGCGATGATGGGCAACAGTAGGAGAGATACCGCCCCAGCCAATGCACATGATGCCAATGATGATGGGTGTTTCAGAGCTTTCATCGCGTAAACAGATGGCGACGCCTAGAAGGGAGTTGCAGACAGATTCAAGGTAGGATTTACACTCTTGCTGGCCTTTGGGTTGAAGTATTGTAGGTGCGGTGAGAGCCTGTACAACAGGGTCTTTCAATATTTCGAGGGCTATTTTCTGGAGATTTGAATCATCTTTATCGGCTTTTATGTATTCCAGCCGCTCAGATTTGTAGGCGTTGGCGATGTCGTCTGTGGTGTAGTCCATGTTGTTCGAATAGCCGGTTGATAGGCCCAATTGAGAACATAGGCGCTTGAAGATGATTCTTCAACCTCGAGCTGACCCAAGACTTTATACTAATCGGATATATCGCCAGGTATATTAAAATATGAGGTATGGTGAGAGCTCATGATGATATCCGACGCTATACTCAACTCGGATACCGGGTGAGTCAGACCGGGTGCGGCGCAAAATGCCTATCTAGTAGCTGTCTGCTGTAGTTCAAGCTAACAGGGATGAAGAAATGTCAGATTGACGAATATAATATTTACTGCATAAAATCCTACACCTCGTATTCCTTCTTGGCGGCGATGTCGATTAATGCTAGACCCTTCCAAATATACCTTCCACTGTTTTCGTCTTGGCACACACTGCAAGACAGCCCCCAAACAAGCACATCACACCACTAAATACAGAAACCTCAAAAAACCCGCCATATCGATCAATGAGAGCACCATTCACAGGCGGTCCAATTAAAGCGGCAAGAGAGCTGACTGCCAACCCCATTCCCATATACGTGCCATTATCTCGAGGGTCCTTCACAACAAGGGTAAAGGCTGCAGAGACACCGGAAATGATTGTACCCGAAGTGAAGCCAAAGACTGCTGCATATACCACCAAGGCTGCGGTGCTCTTCGTCTCGTTCATGCACAGAATAACGATGCCAGTTGAGACTCCACCAAGGGAGTACACGTTCAGTCGGCCATACTTGTCTGCAAGTACACCTGGTATAATGCGTCCAAAAGTTGATGCAGCATTCGTGATGGCAAGGAAGTAAGATGCCAGTGTTGGGTTCACGCCTCGCGAAACAGCGTAGGTGGGAATGAAGAACAACGGCGCAAACATGCCAATGAATAAAAAGAACAGTGAAGAAATGACCAGCAGATAAAGTGGATTCTTGAAAGCCGCCGGAAGAAAGAATGAGGTCTTTCGACTCGGCAACCGAGACCTTACAGTAACACACGAGAATGACATGAGAGGTATCATGACAAAGCCCATGATTCGAATTGACCAACCGAAGCCAAGAGAAGAGTCATTTAGCATCTTGGACAAGGCAATCGGAAATACGACCCCGCCGATAGAAGAGCCCGAGACCGCTATACCAAAAGCCGCTGCTCTCTTTTTGTCAAAGTATTGGGAAACGGCTGCAAAGGCTGGGATCTGGAGAAATGCCATGGCACTGCCCATCAAGACGCCTTGGGCAAGCACAAAATGCCAGTACTCTGTGCACAAACTTGTCATCATGGTTGCAAAGACGTATGTAACTGCAGCTGGCCTAATCACCTAATAGCGTGTTAGTGAATAGCAACACACTGTCGGCTGGTGGAAGAAGATACCCAAGAGCCGTAGCGATCAAACAACGGTCCACTCAAGGCTCCGGCAGCGAACTGGATAAATGTCGAGACAGATCCGATCCATGCAATTGCATCTGCCGAGTGGCCCCGAAGTTGATGTGTCATGTAATATTCTTGAAGGACGCCAAATGAGTTGGCGAAGCCGAGACATGAGAAAAAGATACAGGCTGCACCTGCAGCGACGAGCCAGGCTTGCGTGCCGCCATCAGGGGCAGGAGTGATTTCCGGGTCAGCATTCTCTTGGATTTTCAGGGGAGCTTTTTTGTTTGGATGAGAGTCATTATGAAGTCCGAAGTTGTCTCGTCTAGACACGACCTTGGACAGCATTGTAGAGGATCGGAAGTAAACCGGTTGAGGAATGGGCGAGTCTTGAAGTTGAGATAGAACTCTTAGATAACCAGGATCGAGTCAACGTGAATTTACATTGAGATCGGAATCTGATGTTGTCGATCGAGGGATTAGGACGATTTATAGGAGGATAACGGACTCATTCGTATAAGTCGTTAACATCGTGGTAGACTCGGAATATCAAATTGGCCAATCAAAATGAGACGGTGTCGGATCCAAATCGGGGTTAAGAGTCGGACTCGGTGTACGGAAAGCCAAATCAACTAATAACGTAGTTCTTACTTCACTCAACTTCCGAATTTCCCGCTCTCGTTGTCTCTCATATTCCTTCATTTCAACAACACTTATCATGGAGCCGATTCGTCGCCGTCGAAGACCAGCTGTGTATGTGATACTGTTTTCAGGGAATTGATAGTGTAATTGACTGACTTCTCTCCAGTGCTTGTACATTATGTCGCAAACGCAAGATGCGCTGCAATCGGGGGTCTCCGTGCAGCAATTGTATCCGCTCACGACGAGGCGAATGTGTTTATGAAAACCATTATCCAACACCTTCTCAGCCAATCCAAAACAACAGGCGAGAGCTGGCGCCTCGTAACTTGGACGACTTCCAAGCAGCATCATTGCCAACGCCTGAGGATCAATTTGCCAATGCTTCACTTCCTGGCAAACCAGCAATATTGACCAACCTTTCTCCCACGGCATCAGCGACTCCGCAATCAGATCTTCCAGAATTGGAAGCACTGAAGAATAAAGTTAAGTTACTTGAAGACCAGCTATCGAAATCTTCTGCGGCACCTTCCCGCTCGCAAGTCTCGACACCTGCCTCCAATTTCGAGACCACATCAACGCAATTGGGCGGAACATTTCATCTTCACTCGCAAAGTCAGCCCGGCAGTTTACTTGCGGTACCTCGTGCTATTTCCCACAAAACAAGACTGTTTGGGCAAAGTCATTTCGTGACTGGATTACCTTTGGTAAGTCCTGCTTAGCTGTGATTGAATGCGGAACTGACTGGTATAGCTTCGAGATATTCTGGAAATTATTGATAGACATACAGATGAAGCGTCAGATCTTATCAAAGAGTATCAAAAGTGTAAATCTCTTGGTAAACGCATCAAGAAGCTGCGTGCTCCGGAATGGCCGACACTACTCACCACACACCTTGTTGCCCGTGTTCTTTCAGATAGTCTCGTTGAGTGTTATCTCGACACGATTGAGAAGCTTTATCGTATTTTGCACATACCCACATTCAAGAAGAGGTACAATGCTCTCTGGGACTCCGACAACGAACCAGACCGAGAGTTTCTTGTTCAGCTAAGGCTGGTGCATGCTTTGGGTGCGACGACATACGACGAGAACTTCTCTCTTCGGTCGTCAGCTATCCAGTGGATATACGAGGCGCAAACATGGATATCAGAACCAGAGTTCAAGTCCAGGCTTGGAATCGAGTTTCTCCAAACAAATATCCTATTGCTTCTTTCGAGAGAAATTGTAGCTGTTGGAGGCGAGACGCTTTGGATCGCATGTGGCTCGCTCCTCAGGACAGCTATGTCGATGGGTCTACACCGAGACCCAACACATCTGCCGCAGACTCCGACATTTGCTTGTGAGATACGAAGAAGGATTTGGAATACCATAATTGAGATGTGTCTGCAATCAAGTATGACGTCTGGAGGGTCGCCGATGATTTCGACAGAGGATTTTGATACTGAACCTCCCGGGAATTTTGACGACGAGCAGATTATGCTCGAGAATCCCACATCGAGGCCTGACAACGTCTTCACCCAGACATCCACTGCGAGAGCAATGCGAAAAACGTATCCGTCTCGCCTGAAAGTATCCAAACTACTCAACGACCTTCGACAGGGCGACTCGTACCAAGAAACTCTACGACTGGACTCGGAACTCAAAGTCTCATACAAAGAGGCAATTCGGACTCTTCAAAGCTCCAAGAAAAATGGAATTTCACCGACACAGTTCGAGCTATCCACGATGGATTTTATTATGCGTCGCTATCTGGGCGCTCTACACTTTCCGTTCTTCGGGATATCACTAACAGAGCCAAGCTACGCCTTCTCAAGAAAGATGGCCGTTGAAACAGCGTTTAGGTTATGGTCAATTGCACGTCGCACTGCGAATGATAACACTGAAATCACGCGGTTCGTCATTTGCAGCTCTGGCTTCTTTCGAACCTCGGCCTGGTTAGCCAGTGTAATTCTTCTACTTGATCTGAGAAACCAGATACAAGAAGACGATACTTTCTCATCGACCCCTGTCCATGCGGACGTTTTCAACATGATGGAAGACTCCAAACCATGGACCCTACAGTGTATTGAGGCGGGTGAGACGAACATCAAGGGTCACCTGATAACATCGTTGGTATCAGCGCAGATCAAAGGCACAATGACTCGCGTGCCGAAGGAGGAGCTAGCTCAAGCTATGATTCGCGCCGGGGAAGAGGCAGCGAGGGAGGCTTTGGTCGTGTTTGAGTCGCTTGTCGCGCAGCTAGAGCCTGACGGTGGGGAGTTCCAGACACTAAGCGACCCGGTCGACTTTGGAGAGGACTGGAACTTGATGGTGAGTAAGACTTTATTGTGCGAGTGTAACATGCTAACGTTCTGCAGCTTACTGATGGGTTTCTTAACGGTGGAGCGGCCGATCCCATGACGTGGATATTTTAGATGTACAGGACTCGGTGTTCGCGGGTTGGTATTGAACTCAACAAATTGGCAGCCATACTTATATGAAACATAAGCGGACACTTCCTCTTTCAGGTGATTCTGATAACCACTCGTGGTTCAATATTCCAAAGCAACCCCGCTTCGATGCCAAGGCGATACAGTATGAGGCACAGCATTTTGAGACAGAGCTGATTATTGGCCGAGATCTATGTAGCTAGTCGAGGGATCTTGCACAGCCGCCCTACAGCTGAGTTATAATCAGACGGTAGCCTGAAATTGATTGAAAATTCTTGCCCCTCTCACCTTCGGCGCATGTAATCTCACATAAATCTCTTTCACCGCTCAAAGACATAGTTTGCGCATCCGAGCAACTATACGTATCTTTATATCTTATGTGGCTCTAACTTTTATTGGCGGCTTAGTCAAAGTCGAAGACATTGCCACAACATGCGTCTCATAAAGGTGGACACATTGGAGATGCAGCAGTTCTTTGGAACTGACATACCTCCATACGCTATCCTTTCCCATAGATGGGGCGCTGGTGATGAAGAGGTATCGTTATCTGATATGACAAACGGCTCGACGCAGAAGACTGGGATGGCAAAGGTGAGAGGCTGCTGCAGCCAGGCCGAGAAAGACAAAATCGATTACGTTTGGATCGACACGTGCTGCATCAACAAGGAAAGCTCAAAGGAGCTCGACGAGGCCATCAATTCCATGTTCCAGTGGTATCGTAAAGCTTCAGTATGCTACACCTATTTAAGCGACGTGCCCGATGGCGACGATATCTGGGACCCAGCTTCGAAATTCTACTCAAGTTCCTGGTTTCAACGAGGCTGGACGCTACAGGAACTCTTGGCCCCTGTCGAATCCCGCTTTTACGACCAGGAATGGAACTTTATCGGCACCAAGGCCGACCTATCGAGTGAAATCGAGATTATCACCGATATCCCTCGGAAGTTCTTGCTTGGCTGGGTCGACTTCCATCAGGCAAGTGTGGCACAGCGGATGTCGTGGGCGGCGAAACGTGAAACAAAAAGAGAAGAAGACATGGCGTACTGTCTTTTGGGGATATTCAATGTCACAATGCCCATGATCTATGGCGAAGGGGGGAAAGCATTTGAACGCCTACAACTGAAGATAATGGAACAAACAACAGATGACTCCATCTTGGCTTGGGGAATTCATGACGGTGATCTTCAAGAAAGAAACATCACAGAGGTTGAAAGCATCTCAGCCGGAGTTTTTGCTTCCTCTCCGAGAGACTTCTCTCGTTGTGGACGTATAGTGCCACATACCCAGGACTCAAAACCCAGCAGCACTTTCACAGTATCGGGCGGTTATGTTCACACCTCCCTGACACTATACCGCAACGAGAGCAAGATAACTTACGCTGCGCTCAACTGCTGCTTTGAAGGCAACGTCCTCCAAGTCATCGCAATTCCTTTGTACAGTACATCTTCCGCAAATGGGTACATTAGGCCACAAAGCCACGGACCAATACTTGTCGGAAAACCGCCAGTTGAAGATCTGAGCCAGAACATCCGAATCAGAGTTGAGCGACAGGTTCATCCCGTTCAAACTATAGGGACAAGTGTCTGGCTACATGTCCAGGGTTACCAGAAGCTTGAACTTAAGCTAGCAGAAACCTATCCGCTACTTGAGTGGGAGAGGAGCCGCGCCTTGCTTGCTCGCAAAAGCGATGGTAAATCCAGTGTCAACACCCAGCTACTTCGATTTACATCCGATGTTGCAAAAAGTCATGACTTGGTAGTGGTTATCGAACTGAACCCGTCCGACGCTGCATCGAATACGCGCAGCTTTATAATACAGGCTTTTCAAGACCTGGAGTTGAAAGATATTGAGAACAGCCTGGAGTTTATTGATCCAAAGAGTCGCAAGGCACGTATAGCTGATAACGGAGTGATGGAGGTCGCGGTTACTCTGACTCAGGAAGCTGTCCCGCAAGGTGTAGTTTGTTTGGTTAGCTTGGCCCGCACAAATAGGGTTCCAGCTGTTGGCAACAAACGTCCAGCAAGTGTTACAGCAAAGCTGAAATACGACTTCATGGATTCGCTGAGGAAAGAATATCTTGCAAGGTCAGCGGAACATCCGGCCCTCAAGAACCTTGCAGCATTACAACATTGTCGGGAATCAGCTGAGGTTACGATAAGAGCAATAGAAGAAGAGGAGAAGAAGCTGGCTGACAGGAAAAGACTAGTCCGAAAGGAGATGAAAAACCTCACGGATCGCATCGTTGCTGGGGAGGCTCAGGTAAAGGGGCGTCTGGACTCTTATAATATGTACAAAAGCAAGAGGTTAAAAGTCCAAGACATTCTGGACGGTAAAACAGCTTACTTACATGGTTATTCAAAGAGTCAACCACGGAGTTTGTTGATCAATGGGGAAGTCGTACACGGCCCTGGGAACTGGTTTGAGCAGATCATCCAGAGGCGGTTGGAAAGAGTACCTGAAAAATCATTCACGTGGCCTGTGGAAGTTGGCCAACATACAAAAGACCTGTCGCCACTTCTGTGGGCTGTCGCGAATACGAAAGTTGAGTTTGCGAGTCTACTTCTCGAGAAAGGATCAGACACCGAGGTGAAAGACAAATACGGCACCACGGCACTTTCGGCAGCTGCTTACCATGGCAAAACACGGATAGCCGAGATCCTTCTCGGACATGGTGCAGAATTGGAAGCGAGTAATGAGCGCCGCCTTACGCCACTAATCTACGCATCTTACGGTGGACGTCAAGAAACAGTGGCACTCCTGCTTGACAAGGGAGCCAACATTGAGGCACGAACCGCTTCAGGGAGCACAGCTCTGGCCCTAGCTGCATTGCAGGGACATGAAGATGTGGTAAGCTTACTACTGAAACGAGGTGCCAACATCGAACCCAAGGATGAAGATGGTAATACGCCGCTTGCGGAAGCAGCCTCTGGGGGGCATGTAAAGACGGTGGCGCGGTTGCTCCAAAAGGGAGCTGATATTGAAACGCGAAACAACAGTCAACAAACACCATTGGCCATTGCCACAATGAAGGGACATGAGGAAACTACGAAATTGCTTTTGGCGGAAGGTGCTAATGTTGAATCGAGGGACTGCTGGAAGACTACGCCAATGGATTATGCTGCTCTGCGTGGACATAAGAGTGTTGTTAAGATGATGTTAGGTGCAGGCGCCAGAAGCTATTTGAAGGAAAAGACTGGACCTTCGCCTTTGAGAGCAGCTCAGTAATAGAAAGCATCAAGGGGTAGTTAGGCTTTTGAAGAATTTAAACAATTGAGTTACCATCTTGTTAAAATAGATATGAAGGCCAAAAATAGTTAAAATGTAAAAAGAATTGCATGCATACCGCAGGTGGCTGGAACTCTACGCTACCCAATTTCATGAGTTGATACGATATTCAACGGACTTCAGCGTCTATCCTCTTGCATGAGCCTTCCGATCTAGCCTCCATTTTCCTCCTCGACTGAGCTTACCGAGTGCACTCCACCGATCCTCTACGACCTCACTGAATACCTTCACCCGAGCGCCCACACGTTCCCAATACCCACTCTCAAGCCCTGATACGCATCTATGAGCGAAAGCGCCGTTGAATCGACCGCCATAGCAGCATCCGCGATTATCCTAGCAAATCTCCGACCGGGAGACTGGGAGGCTCCCCACAACCACGCGAGGAAAGCTGTCGTATAGTCTCATGCCTGAAACCCATTTTCGATCAGGATTTGTTGTAACGAGACAGGTCGAACAACCTCGGCAGACAATCCCAACTCGCGGATCGCATCCCCGTGGCTTCGTATTTTATCCAAATCGATCAACGACCTTTGCACGACGACCACCTCGTGAGCGACCGCATCCCAAGCTCGCCTAACCGCAGGCGCCAGTTCAAACTCCCACGTCCCTCGTATGGTGATGATCGCCGGTTGCCGATCTCGAGCCCTCTCGTACCGAAAGACCATTGCCAAACCCCGTCTACCGTTCCATATCTCTATTGTGTCCAGACTTGGCATCTTGACGGCTGCGGCTGCGGCGCTTTGGAGCATGTTGTTTATATCCACGGGGTTCGCGTCGTTAGTTAGGGTACTTGATGTCAGCGCAAGTGATGTCAGCATGTCCCACGTCCCAGAGCGTTGACGCGCTGCGAAGAAGTAACCTGCGTCGACCATGAAAGAGGCGGATAGTGTTTTAAGATGCAAGCTAGCGCGGGCAAGCTTTTGGCTTACGGCGGGATTCGGAACTCTGACAGCGGGACATGGGAAGTGTGTCATCTTGTGCCATCTATCTCGGTAAGACTCGTTGAAGTTCTCGAATATGGTCAGCTTGCACAATTGTGTCGAGGAGAAGGATTCGATTAGATTTTGAGTCCCTGTGAGGTCAGTTAGCAGCTACATGAACTGAATTAAGTTCCCAAGTACGTACAGTTGTCGGTTTGGATCTCAATCAAGCCCAATTCTCTCCAAGGCTCGTAACAAAGCTCCTTGATGTTCGGGAAACGTGTCAACATGCTCGCGAGTGTCACTGGCTTCCATCGTCTACGAGTTTGTTGGCGAAAGAGCACGCCACCGACAACAGGTACCAAGGGGAGACTCCTCCACCATTCCATCTCGGGTGGTTCGTCGTCGAAAGGTCCCTCGCCCATGATCTCATCAAATACGCGCTCGATAGCGATCCAGGTAGGGGCCATGGTCTGGCGTCCTTCAATCCATCCATGAGCCGGGTCGTTTCGTTCGTATTCGGGCGGGCACTCGGCTCGATCGGTGTCTGAGCGGAAAGTTAGGTACTTGAGCCAGTGTTTATCGTCACTGGGCGAATAGACACTGATATCGAGTACCAAATCACCACGAGACTCCCAGACGCTCAGCATCGTAAACAGGCTTTCAAACGCATCTACAATAAACTGGTTATCGGTATCATCCAAGCCCCACAAGTCGGGGTCTTCATTGCAGCATCGAATGCAATCATACTCCTTCAGCTCTACACGAAACCAAATATAGCGGATGAGGTTTCTCTTTCCGAATAAAATGTCTCGGGATTTGGGGTCCACGAGGCGCGGTACTGTCAGGCTGATCTCTGTAAAGTTAAGCGGTTCGAGGATCGTTTGCCAGGCTCGGCAAACGGTCACAAGCTGACCGCACTTCCCGCCGACACTTGGCAAGACACGAACGATTTCCACTTGAATCTCGGGAGGTAGGTGACCTCAGAAACCTTTGTTACTGGCCATTTCTAGTTCGGTTCGTAAATTTGGATGTCCAAAACTTGGACATGCGTTTTGGGTCGAGGTGTGGAAGATGAGTTTCACAGAACATAGCGGAGAACATGCTTCCCTTTTATAGAATGACAAGGTCACCGAAAGCAGAGGAGTCATGATGTTTTAAATAAAGTGTAAATCTATTGAGAAAAGCTTATTCAAAACTAACGAAGGGTCAAACTTCCTAATCGTTCATCATCGATACCAGCGCGCGGGTTACCTGCCCAGATGGCAAGTACCTACCCAAATCACAGATTCCTCAGCGTCTTATTGTCAGTTTGCGCGTCGCAGGTCAATCAGCGATATGCTTAACTTTGGATCTCTTGTAATCACTAGAAAATGCATTGAGGAAGCTTGGTGGTTGAAATTACTATCGCTTGATTGGTTACTGTGCTGCTCTTACAGATGGGCTGTCCCGCACGTACCCATCAGGGTGTCGGGAAAATTGGCCGCTAGGAGCATAAGAGACGAAATAAGTAGGTCAGTTTATGCTACTAAGGTCAGACCTTTTAGGCTGTTTGTTTTTATATCCTAAATCTCAGAGGCCAACTTTTCTGAAACCCAGTAGGTGCCTTGGCATTCCTAAAGACCCCTAGGACCCAAAGCACCCGGCAAGGACAGAACAATGTCTCCGGTTTGCGGAGAGCGTTCACTATGTTTTAAGATATCTTAATGCTAGTTTGGACGTGTCCACTCAGGGTTTAAGCCTGAAAGAAAAATATTAATTACTTTTCTCCCTAGTTAGATACTAAATAGATAGCTTAGTTATCTTATTTCTGATTTCAACTTTAATTGAAATGGGCTCAATTACGCTTGTCATGATTATTAGTGCCCGCATTGCGCTTTTCTATTGGCTGCTGTCTTGTTCATCCATGTCTGAAAATAATAACTTATACCAACGCAACAAAAATGGGATAACCTTGAACGCGAGACGAGAATAGGACGGAAGATGATGATTATTGACAACCATTGTACCTCGACGATTGGGAAAGAGAAGCCACTCGAGTGGGTTCTTATTATAGGAATGCCCTTTTCACTATAGCAGCCCTCACAGCTACGACAAGTGGCCAGGGAATCTTTTTTGATAGGAGTGCGTTTGATCTTCGGTCTGCAAAGAGCTGTGTGGTGGGTTTCAACAGTCGAACAGGCGAATACCTGCATCTTCCAACGCCTCGAGCAACTCTATCGAAGGCGATATACTATTCAGCACTTACACGCCGAGGTTGGTGCTTTCAAGAGGACCATCTATCCCCACGGGTCTTATATTGGTCAAAATTGGGAGTTTTCTGGCAGTGTTATGGGGATTACCCTAAATCGGCTGACTTTTACCCTTATGATCCGCTCAAGCTTGATCCTTCTCATCCACCGGAAGTAGTCAGTTCCCTATTTCTCAATCATCAGTTAGAGAGGAATAAGCAGCTTCGGGGAGTCATCTTTAACCTTGAAGATACTGGAGTTGACCTTGGAGTCTTGTGGGCTCATCTTTGTGATGAGTATAGCAGCATGGATTTCACTTTTGAGTCTGACCGTCTCATCGCTATTCAAGGGATAGCGGATAGACTGGAAGCTCAGTATGGCGATCGTTATTATTACGGGATATTTGAATCTCATATCGCACGAGGTCTTTCATGGTGCAGCGCAACGCCAAATTCGACTATGGGTACAAAGCAGCAAGACTTACCCAGTTGGTCCTGGGTGTCGTCTTGTTTCAAGTCTGGAGCCCGCTTCTATACGCCGCCATCTGGTGTACTTTTGGTTGTACAGCATCCGGAGAGACCTATCCAAGATTGGCATGGCCCTGACCTTAGACGCCGGACGATGATCTCCTTGGAAGGTCTAGTTTTGGAGTTTCTTAATGGTGGAGTTTTCAGTACCAGCAATTATAATGGGCGTACATCCGTTGACCAGTGGGAATTTAAAGCTCAAGTCAAAGGAGCGCCCCTAAACGTGTGGTTATCGTACGAAGACTCTCAGATTCTCCAACCTCACGATAAAATACAGCTTACACTTTTGGTCCTAGAGAGCAACCAAGATGCATCGTGGAATTGCATTATTCTTCAGCCTTTCCAAAACATATACAAACGGCTTGGCTAGGCGGTTATCTCGACCGTAGATACTACAAGCGGGAACCAACTATTTGAAACCGAGACTTGGAGGTCTGAGCGCAGAGAAGTAAAGTTGGTTTAATAAACTAAGTACTACACATACACTGTATATCGCCGCATCAGACTGTTTCCCATACTTTCAAGCAGACCCATTTCCTCCTGAACAACCTCGACGATCAGTTTATGATCCTCCAAATTCCCTCCATCCCTCCAAGTGACTGAGATTTCCGACTTCGTATTGTCAATAGGTGTTTGAGCCGGAGTGTTCGAAGATCCATAATCAGGGTATCTTCCATAGTCAGGAAACCATCCAAGCATTCTGTTTTCGTTCATAGAGGCCCTTTCAACATGATACTGCCTTGAAAATGGTGAATCCTCAAACAGGTAGAGATCGTGTGGTGAAAGCATGGTACTCTCAATCTCATTTCGTTTCTCCAAGAGCCATGATTTAATTTTATCCACCCACCCTCCGGAGGCAAGTGTAATTTCGAGCGGATCCTCTGTAGCATTGGGCCACCTGTGACGATGGTGACAAAAAAGTGCTAAGAAGTTTGTTTCCAGTGGTGGGCTAAACTTATAGTTTGCAATAGCAAATTCGACATATCCGACATATTGATTGCGAAATTGAGTGACAAAGCATTCCTCATACGAATCCCAAGCCCAAGACGGGCCGCAGTCAATTACTCGCTCAAACCATTCTTTTGGAAGAACAAATTCCAAACGAACTCCCGGATGTTGTTTATTTAACAGTTCTTCGTCTTCATCAGGAGATATAAGGGTTTTGATATGAATCCTTTTGACTCTTCGCTCCACAGAACATTTGAAATTGTGAATAGTCTCAGGACAACTTCGTACGAAGCTTGTACCGATCCTCTGGATTTGTATAGCTTGTGGGTTGGGTAACTGAGTCAATGGGATGACGAGAGCGCTTTTATTGGCAAGGGTACCAATGACAGTCTCAATCTCTAAACCGCGGGAAGTGAGAACCGTATCGTGTATTCTCGGACGTATATCTTTCTCGAAATCTTTGAATGTGTCAGAGAATTCAGCTGGTGCATCAGCAAAGATTCCTCTGTATCGGCGAGTGGAGGTGGAGTCTTGCCGCCAAGCAAAGAGCGAAAGATCATGGGTTTCCTGGAGGATCATTTGTTGCAGCCGGTAAAATGCCTTGTGACCCTCTCCGTATAGCATAGGCATGTTGATATCGAAAATACCAAGGAGGCAGTATGCTGCATCCTCAACCCGTGTAGTTTTTCTTTTCGCCGCCCATGACATTTTGACTGCTACAGGAATCTTGCTCAGTCTTGTCTCTCCAAGTAAGACCTTGGTGTCGATATCAGCTGCAGAAGCGAGCAAAGACGCCATTGAGATCTTGTCACCAATCAATTGCCACGTGCAACTATAAAACTCTGCAGTGCGGGGGGCGATAAGCTCTTGAAGAGTCCAACCGCGTGAAAACCATCTACATTTGCCACAGTCGTTTGTCATAGCAGTGATATCATCTTGAAAGTCGCTAAGGTAGGTGAAACAGACTTCAGATAACTGATACCACCGATACATGGAATTGATAGCCTCACTCAGCTCCGCGCTGCTAGTCTTATCAATGCAGCAGGTATCGATCCAAGTATACTGTAGCCCGCGATTTCGAGCGAGTTCGCATGTCTTCTCGATTTTCTGAAAGCCCTTCTTTCTTTTGGCGCGGGCCAAATCTGACATATCTTGGTATGAGACTTCTTCGTCGCCCCATGTATGAGATAATATGGCGAACTTGTAGTTTTCTGGGTTCATCACATGGATGAAGTCCAGGGTGTCGGTGGCAAGTAGCCACATGATGTTGCTGAAACGCTACAGTGGATAGCAAATGGAGTTAAGGTGAGACGAAATTGGGAGTCTAAGGCTGTGCGTAAGCTATCTATCTTGATAAATAGGCGAACCTGGGTGAATTAATAGATCGGATAGCTGAATATACATATTGACTAATACAGCATATTGTTTAACTGGCGGTTGTAGCTGAGCTGTGGGAACAGGTTGCAGGGGTGAACGTTCAGATGTCATCTGTACCAAAGAACTCACCTTATGACAAGAGTCTTGAAGGAAATTACCGAGTAAAAGCAGAACAGCCCTGTACAAGACTCTTCGGTGTGTTTATAGGATATTTGCGTGCTCGAGAGACCACCATCTCTTTTATAACTTTAGAATAATGTTCACAGACTTGAATAAGCTGGTTGATCAAAAGACTGTTTAATACTCATACACTACTCGTTGGTGCACATCAATTTATTTCTCTACCGTTATGCTCTTATCTGCAGTTTTATTGTGATTCAGAACGGTTATCTGTTTAAAGAATATATTATAGATTTAAGAGATTTATTTGTTTATCCTGTTATATTCTTCTTTAGTCTAAATATAATTAGTTCTCTCTTAATATATAGATTATGAGGTAATTCGGCTTGCATACACCCAGCAGCCAGGAGACATTGCGTCCGCTAATAGACGCTCCCGACGGCGCCAAATGATACCACCACCAACTGAGGTTACCTATGAAGTTCATGCTGTGACTAGACTCGACGTTGAAATGCAATCAGTTCAGCAGACTCCCAGACGATTGCATGAGTACCTAAACGGAAGCTCTGCTCTGGATCTCAGCATAATCGAGAAAGAAGCTCTAGCCATATATGTTACATAGCAGTCTAACTTGACAAGTGGTGTATCTGAGTCGGGTCATCCTGGGAATAACTATCTCCAACTGAGATTGGACCTGTTTGATCCAAGTCCCATGACAACGACCGTCAAGGAAATATGGCAGAAGACTCGTGAACAAAAGCGAAACAGCCTTCTAGACAGATGGCTCCAACTGAAAGCCTTGAGTCTTCTGATATCTAAAACCAAACGCCGATTCCAGCTAGAGCTTCGCATTATGTTAATGACTGAACGGTGGGCCTTTCACCAGTACCGGGGCTCCTTCGTATGGCGGCTCTTCTGGCTTTGGTCGGATAACGTCTATGGAATCGTGACCATCTTCACCTCTCCTGTCAATACATTAGGTATGTCTGGTAACCCAAACCATTGGGGTCTGGCCAGGTTGTCCCGCTAGTACTTCTTGCCCTAAATCTGTTTGCTGCTGTGGAAAGCCACGTAGGTAAGTACATACTCAGATGGCTGTATCAAGAATTAGTGTTTGAATAACCCTGTTCGAAATTACAAAAGATAAGTCAAGTCTATGATGATGATGGTATGGCGGTCCTTTACATCTTCAAAGAGTACATCTCAAAAGAGCAGCGACCATAACAGTAGTAACCCAATAATACAACATCAATATCAAGTCTATAATGTTATCCTATGAGGGAAATTCAGTAGGATCTGCGGTGGTAGATTTGGTCGATGTCTCCCTAGAGCACAAGGATAGCACAAACTAGCAGCAGGCACAAGACACAATATCCCCGGACGATATTGAGGCGATTCTGTTCGTCAAACAGCAACTTCAACGGACGGCAAAGAACATAGGACATCTGCATCTTTACGACTGGGTCAAAGGTGTCTTGCTTGATGAGTCGTCAGTTCTGCAGACAGGTGCTGGCTTCCATGCGGTAGTTATGTTCGTTATCACAACGCTCTTTGGCTTGTCCATAGCCTTGGGGGCAACCAAATGGCCCTGTTTATCATTACCCTGTTCGGTATCCTTACATTCCGTAGAGTTACTGACCTTGTTTCGTTAGCCAAGGATAACAGGTCCATACCGAAAGTCCTTCAAAAACTAAGCGACAATATTTCGAACGAGCCATCGCAGGCTGGGGATCAAGCGTGGCTTATGATGGCGGCTCAGTTGGCAAGGGAAACTGATCAAGACGTACAGGACGAGTATATCAGTAGATCACGTTAGGATCTTATGGCTTGAACATCGTATTCATTTCTTCTGTGTAACAATAGAGAAGTGTTCGGATAATGTTGGATGCAGGAGATTGTCAAACCTTGGTAGTGCACTAATGATACTTGGGGTCATATCGATCCTGTTGCAACCAAGTTACGAGAATTTGGAATAGAATGCCATAGAAAATGCAATCCAAGGCACGCTATTAAGATGGATTCATGTTCTACTCAATGGACTCCAAGTAAAAGCGCCATCTCATCAGACTGGTTCGGTCAAAACTTGTAGCACCTACAGCAACGCCATAGAAGAGGCCTGATACAATAAATCCAGCGCAAGTTTTGATGAATGATAAATAAATATAGACTGTAGCTTGTCGTGAATAACCTATATCCGAGCTTCCGACGGCTGTAGGACTGTTGAAGATAAATTTGCGAAGCGAAAAGACCCACCATGATAATTAAAATGCTCTCCACAGCTCTAAAACCTTTTCCATAGCCTAGACCAAGGAGTACCGAATAACAAAGGGCGAAATTCAGATCTGGAACTGCCCGGACACTAGGTCCAGGGTTCAGAACTACGGAACAATTCTGGAAAAGGACAAGTGGCTTATGATCCAGCCGGCGGATTCAACTTGAAACGATACACTAGGTCTAGAGATAGGCTAGTAATGTTAATGCATTGAAATCGAGCCATGCCTTATTTCTAAGTGGGACGCAGGGCCACTCGCATGCTGTAGAGAGGCAAAATGAGGAAGTCGCTTTACAGGGTCCATGTATGGAGGATGTTACGAAGAGAAACAGACGGCGATTCCGAATGCAATATTATACCGTAAAGAGAGCACTCGAACATCTTTTTACTTTTTTGTTTTGCCTTTTCCCCCGTGTGGTTGTGGTGATTGCAGCACGATATCGAACATGACTACCTCGGCATTTGTTGGCTCGCCGCCTGCAACTGAAGACGATCTTCACATTGTGAAAGGCATACTACGCATGTATGGCCTGGAAAGCTTCAACGCGAGCTTAGGTCTCACCTTCTCTATTCAAAAGCCGGAAAATCCACCAGTTGAGACAAAAGTCCCTGGAATCCTCACAGGAATGATCATTGTCATTCTGGCAATCGTTCTACCAACAGCAGCGAGGGTCATCATTCGAGTAAGGGGAGCAAGAACACAGTTTGGAGCTGATGACTGGGCTATCATTTTTGCTGCGGTGAGTTCGAATCTTTAGCATGAGAAGCAGTAGAGCTGATTTATGATAGTCTTTAGCAGTCGTTTACCCAATCATCTGCATATTGATGCTTTTCAAGACGGGCGCTGGTCGACATACCTACGAAAGCACATACGAAGAGTACAACCTTTACATGTACTACCTAACAGTGTGCAAGATCATCTTCTATGTTGCTGTCGGGCTCATCAAGGTGTCCATCACCTTGTTTGTCCGCCGTCTTGCTGATAGAGCCTCGAGGAGGTGGAAGCTATTTGCCGACATGTTCCTGGGAACAGTCATCATCTACATTCTCCTCGCCATTTTCTGTAAGCGAATACCTCCCCACAGGATACACATAGGTCGATACTGATTCATTGCAGGGACCGTTTTCTCATGCAGACCTCTCGGGACCATGTGGGACAAGCGCTATGCTGGGTCTCTCGAGGAAGCGCCAGTTTGTGTGGATAGCGCATTCCAGAACAGGTTCTTGAGTAGCATGCGCGTTGCACAGGTATACTATCATATATCAAATTACTATATGATCTGACGCTAATACTCACTTCAGAGCATAATACTTTTATTCGCACCAATCATCATGTTATGGTATGTCAAGATCAACACAGCCAAGAAAGCACGGCTGTTTTTCATCTGGCTTGTCGGTGGCACGACAGTCTTGGGTGGTCTACTTCAGCAAACAATGATTACCATCACCAACGACTCCTGCTGGCAATACACATCCGCGATGCGCTGGACGGTCATGGATCTCACTTTTGGCACGCTGGCTGCCTCGTTGCCAGTGCTGGACGCGGCTATAATGGGTACATGGAGCTCCATCAAGACCAAGATTGGCACGTCTCGGTCGCATTCACGATCTCGAACACTGGGGTGGACGGATTTGGAAAACGACACAAGGAATGTTACGACAATTCGGACAGGGCGAAGGGGTTCGGAATCGGACTCGGAGTCAATGGAGAATATCAGAGGCCAGGACAAGGGTATGGAAATGGGGATCCTTCGGACGGACGAAGTGGAACTAACGTACGATGAGGAGAATGCATCGAGAAATCCTCATACGAGATAGGAGAGGTTGCATACATTCATCGGGTAGATGAATTTCTCCTTTGTATATATCACATATTGAAGACGTAGCGACGCAGCGATAAGCATGTAAACATGAGTCGTATTCTTGAATAAAAACATCAAAGTTCAAAACTTTAGCGGTAACTCACGGCTCGTTCCACCTCGGCAGCCTTGTAATTAGATCAAGGATCTCAAAGTGGTCCGAGAGTTCGCCCACACGACTCCGCTCAAATTCTGCTTTGATCCATCCTTCGTTTGAGATCCAATCGCGCAAGATCCAATCTCCCAGTTTCGTAAATAAGGCAGAACATAAAGCCTTACGGACCGAGGCATAATTTCTCCATGCTACGAGATCCATCATATCTGACCATCTACGGAGTCAAGGGAGTGCAACCATTCCTAGTTTATCAACGGCTTTCGGAAATTCTTTAGACATCCGAGTCCACTTTCAGCCCACTTTAGAATAAGGTCATGCGAATATTCAAAATACGATCGACTTTTAGCTATCCTCTAATGTCAAATCTTCGTTAGCAACCAGTATAAACGATACTCATAGTTGAACGCATTATTGTACATGTAGTACAGACGTCCCCTCACTATCTTCCATTTTGTTGACTCGAGTATTCTTCCTTGACACTCTCATGTATCTTCCTATCAGCCAAGTCTCCCCTTTCTAGGATTCTGCCCTTCTCCACGGAAAAGTCGGGATGGGCCTCCACTGTCAATACACGACCACGGAGATGAACCCTTCCGGGGAAGGCCCTAGTAATCAGTATAAGCTCATGAATCCCCGTAGAATTTCCTTCATTTTGTGTATCGAGGGACGTTTGTTTTCTTTGGTCCCCTGGTTTTCAAGTCGTTCCTTTAGACCCATTCAAGGCCAGGCTTTTTTGCGCTGGCAGCCACTCTTTCCACAGTACTGTATCAAGTCGCAAGTCATTCTGATTATTCACAATGGTTCGCTTTCTTGCCAGCTTGACAGCCTTTCTGGGCTCTACGGGCTCGCCTACACCAGATGCCCAGGACTGCACTGGCACGAATGCCATCAGCATGAAGTGTGCCTCTGCCGAGGTTCCTTACAAGCGCGATTTCTTCTACGTTGGCGGTCACTCCGTCAAAGCCGCTTCCGGCAACATCACGGTTGATCAGATCTACGTAGAGAAACTTACACCAGTCGAGAGGATCACTCAGAAGAACCCCCTTGTTTTCTTCCACGGCGGTGGTCTATCGGGAAGTACATGGCTCAACACACCTGATGGGCGCGAGGGATGGGCTAGCTATTTCATCAAGAAAGGCTATGTTGTATACTTGGTCGATAACAACTCCATTGGCCGCAGCTCCGAGAATGATATTGCCAGTTATCCCATGTCCTCTGGCTCAGCTTCCGAGACTGTGATGAAGTTCTTCACGTCGCCCGAGAACTACGATACTTATCCTCAGGCTAAGCTTCACACACAGTGGCCTGGCACTGGAGCTGACGGCGATCCCGTTTATGATCAGTTCAAGAAGTCTCTGATTCCGCTCACAACCAATTTCGTTGGTCAGGAGAATGCTCTCCGCGCCGCCGGGTGTGAGATGCTTTCTCTACTTGGTGAAAAGGCTTACCTTATCTCACATTCGCTGGGAAGCAGGAACCCACTTCTTCTTTCTAACGACTGCCCTGAGTACATAGCTGGTAGCATCAACCTTGAGGCGGCTACCTCGCCTTTCTGGTCCTACGCAGAGGGCCTGGGCGGCTTCGCAGCGTCGCCTTGGGGTCTGACCAATACACCAGTCACTTACGACCCTCCTGTGAAAGACCCATCGGGTAAGTTTACTCACCACATTTTACTATCTAGACTAATCACGAGTCTACAGAATTGAAGCACAAATCGGTTGGAAACGAAACATTGGCTCATCGTAACTGTTACCTCCAAGTTGAGCCTGCGCGCAAGCTTCCCCAGATTAACAAAGTCCCCTACCTTCTTCTGACTGGCGAGGCTTCTATTCATATCACGTATGACCACTGCGCTATTGACTTCCTCAAGCAAGCTGGTGGCAAGCCTGAATGGATCAAGTTGGCGGACTGGGGTATCAAGGGCAATGGCCACTTCTTGCATGTTGAGAAGAACAACCTCCAAATTGCTGGTCTTGTCGATGCCTGGATCCGGGGTCGGCTGATCAAGTCCAAATTGGGTATTTAAGGTTAGATAATGTTCCGAACTTATGAGTATTTGCACAAATGAATGCGTATCTCGATCGAGTACTAGGGAGTGCTGTATTTAAGTTTTGACCTGATTCACTGGCCGCTTCAGTTTATTGTCATCAAGGGACTCTGTGGATGAATCGGCGTGTATGCTTTCTTTGTTTCTTTTTTCCCATTCCGTTTGAAGCCAAAATAGACTGCATAGAAGTGCTCAGCTGAAGTCAAGGGCGGTAGGTGGTAGTCCTTTCCACGGTTATATCGCAGCCATGTAATTGAGGTAGTCAACAGGCACCAACTTCGAAGCGGTAGTGTCAATGTTAAGGAAAATCTTTTCATATATGAGACTCACTCAACATGTTTGTTTACGGAGGGAAACCCCAAGGTTTGTCCCTTGTTTTCGCATCCGATTGCCTCAGCATTGTTCACTCCTCACTTGAGACACTATTTTATGGAATCCACAGTCTTCACCTGTACAAAGTGATCCAACGTCTTATTCTTGCCGGATGCCTGGTTTGTTGCCGACTTGGCTTTTTCTGGGTTTTGCAAACACTACTACTATTTGTCACCTCATACACGATCGAACCTGTTACGGATTGACTCAGGTATACAGGAACTGGAAAATACATTTGCGCCTATTACAAACATACCCATGCATACGGTGCCCTAGCTACCCTGACCGACTGTTGGTCACAAAACGGCGATTGCTCACTCTACAACTACGTCAGGTGTGAGGTTGCTGACAGCCTACTCTCATGTACAGCCCCGCGAGTTTGGTGCTACCCTGATCAATGTAAAGATATTTGCACCACTGTATCCGGGACGCACAATCAACTTTCGTATTTATATAGCTTAACCGATGGCAATTACTAGATGTGTATTTACAAGCACACAATTATGTATATCATCGCTTACAGATCCAAAACAAGAAAGGGTATATATATACAAAAGAGGTCCGATCCCATAGCGCGGTAGATCGTAGAAGATGACAAGATTTGCCAGACCGATGCACGTCTCTATCGGAGACGGCGGGTGAGGGGACCCGACGAGGTCGTTCATGGTGGGCATAGATGGATGACAGCTTTCGCGGCCGTCAAGCGCGCCGATGTCTCCTGCGAGGGAGGCCATGATGAAATGAAGGGACATCGGTCCCGAGCAAGGCTGGACATAGAAGATCGTTACGATGTGCGACGAGCAACAATCGGATGATCAAAGGTGTTGATGGCGACGGCCTTGACTGTAGAGTCAAAGTCTCAGCGTCAGATGGACCTGGAGCCCTCAAGGCCTTGCTGGGGGACGCGGTGGGGTGAGTTCACGCTTGGTTATGGTGTCTGATACGCGTGGAGCAACAAGCGACGGCGTTGGGTGAACATCGTGCGGTAGCATCGAGCCTTGGCATAGCAACCACATATTATTTGGGTCGACGGAAGCCAGCCTAAGTAAAGCCCACTCCATGCCGTACGATACTGGCTGGGCCGAAAAGTCCATCGACAATTCGTGCCATGGCTGCCCGGGCTGCGCTCACTGCGCGATAGCTGGACCATCGCGATGCTTGTTCTGGCTTACTGAGTCTCAGATGTTATGATGCTCAGCCAGTGAGACGCGTGATTATATCATCGTACACATCGCTGCGGACTTTGTCAAGAAAGTCGCGAGCCACACCATTCTCATCACGGTGCTCCTGGATCGAGTCGACCTTGGCATCAAGGTCCTCCAGATCGTCTCGCAACTCGACTAGTCTTGTGTCGTATCCTTCCAGAGTATCGGCATTGTGCTTGTCTTGGCCTTGAAGATGCTCCACATCTAGTTTCAAGGTGTCGATATTCTGATGGAACGTGGCGACTTGCTGACGGATTTGTTCAAGCTCTTCTCTAAGAGATTTGTTCTCTTGCTTCAGATCCGAGAGTTCGTTTTGTACCGCTCGATCGCGCTCGTCTCGTGCTTTCAGCTCAGCCCAAATTTCGGAAATCGCGTCGCTGTCTTTGCCTTCGCTATCTACTCGGCGGCGTTTTTTCTCGTTGATGGGAGGAGGTGGTGGTGGAGGTTCGGTCTCATTGTAGGATGGGGGCGCGTCGTGGATTTGGGGGACAAAGTCAACGAGCTTGGCTCCGGTACCGTGGTACATACTCGCAAGATCATTTCGGTCGCGAAGTGGTGTCAATCCACCTCGGTTCACTGCGTCGTGTATGGATTGGAGTTGATCATTTGATAGCTTCTTGTCGTCTATATACACTATAAAAGCTCTGGCAGCGGACAGCGTGCGGATAGCATCGATGACTTTGCCGGACTGCGCTCGTGCTGGTGCCAGCGGTTCCTTCGCGGAGATGGGGACGAGGATCTGTGCGGATTTGCTTATGCGAAATACAAGACGATTTATTCGGCTATTGAACTTTTCCTTCACCTCGTCGGGGACCGTAGTGGCAGAAGCGAACTCGAACGATGTGATCGATGACGGATCAATAGACATTGCGATAGACGTAACGCCTTCGATGCCCTTCAGATTGACGGGGAAGCGAAGTTCAAACAGAGCGCTTTCGCTCAAACGAGTTTTGAGTGTGATGTTGTCGATCTTGGGATCTGGCTTAGCTAAATAGTGCGTGGCGCCGTCGCATTCCCACTCGACGACGATGGGTACGGTCTCGTCGATGTCAAGACATGGCGAGAGAGTTGGGGCAGACATTCCCGGACCGGTAGGTATCAGATTGCCCTGAACTTGAGGGAACAAGAATAAACAACCGAAGAATATGGTCTAGATAGCATAAGGTGGCCTACTTGTTTCGTCCCTGATGCCTAGGCCTGCTAGCTTTTGTGGTGCGCCAACTAGAATATATCATGAGCAACAACTACCAGAACACGTACCTGCAGACCTCAACAGAACACCGACAAAGGGATCCAGACTCATCGACAGGCAACCTGTTGATCTTCAGCACGCTGCAAGACCAAGTAGATCCCTTCTGCGGAACCCGGTCCTTCCAGCAAAAAGAGCGAAAAGCGCTCGTTTGATGGGTAGGAGTCGGCAATTATAACGCCCACAGCGATGAGTATCCGGATGTTTGAGCGTGTATTTGACGAGGGCGTATCGTTTGATCGAGGAGTGTTGGCGATGGATTCGATGCGACACGGACAAATGACACCAGGCTCGCTGACAGGCAATCCGATAGTCTCCAGCACGCTGCAAGACTAATCCAATGATTTCCAGCACGCTGCAAAACCAAGGAGATTCCTTCTACAAGCCCCGAATGTTTCAGCGAAGGGGAGGCAGAGGCCACTCGTTCGATGGGTACAGGTCGGAGGTTTATCACGGCTGTAGCGCGAGTCGGCCGGCGTCTTTGAACGTGATGTGTCGTCGTATTGATGATTCATCTAGGGTGATGATGATGATGCGAGGTTGGGAGGAGACCTGAAATGAGCGTGAACACAGAATATGTGGGTCGACAGTCACATGACCTTGATGCGATACGTACCGTTTTCGAGATGATATTACTTCCCCGTATTCCCGTGAAGAGAAATAGAATACGATAATAAATGCAAAGAGCTGAACAACAGAATTGTCTGCAGTGGCAAAGACGCAAAGTAATTGAGAAAGATAATACTATTACTATGGCATTGCTCTTCAAAATGGCCTGTCCTCAGGCTGTCGCAGGGAGGGCGCTGTGAGCATAGGCGACTAAATTAGCAGGTCACTTTTCACCTTTCATACAGGCCTTCAGACTGTTTGTTTTTGCCCCTTCAGACTGCGGACCAATTTTTGTCACCCGCTGAGCTGGTCAGGCTGTGAGGCACGCGGGTAATGTGTTAATCCGGCTCCGCTGAACCATCACCTACCCTGAACTTGTGTGAAAGATGTTAATATTAAGATCAATAGCCTCGAATAGTCCTTACAATAACAGAGAAAATTGCTCGTTTAAAAGTGAATAACATCGCGCATAATGGAATTGCTATTTTGGTGGTAGTTCGAATGGGCATTAGTGACATGGTGCAACATGTGTATTTCTCCCCACAAGTAATCAGTTTCGGTTGCTTTCAATTCTAGAAGTTTGCATGGATATACTTGTAATAACTTGCCTAGCCTCACTAATATTGTGTTATATCATTGCAACTAGATTCACTCATCATATGAAGTTCATGTTATTTGTTTCACCATTTCCTCCTAATAAATGATAAATATCTGTTTTTCGTAGGAGAACCTGTCGGCCACTTAATCTTTAGGCACGAACAGCGCTAAGCCGTTTCTGTCATCTGACGATAGTGGCTTTTTGACACGAAACACTCGCGTCCGTGGGCGTGTCGAAATCGCAGACACACATGAGGTGGTGGCTGGAAAGGTCTAGGTCCCAATACTGATGACGGTGTCGATTTTGTAATGACGCCATTTGGGAAATCAATTGCGGCATGAATAATCTAAGCTAAACTGGACGAGTCTATACAGCATCATCGCTGTAGAAATACTCTTTAGTATCAACATAGGTACCGCGTTATACAGCTGAAAATACATACAAACTGACTTGGGACTTTCTAAAACTATGGACTCTTAGTACGCCAGACTTTTCAAACCAATTGGCTCTTAGTACGCCCCTTTTTAAGATTGCTTCTGTAGGGCTACCTGCACGAATGGCATTAAGTATGGACTGGCTCCCATAACCAGTTTGGCAGCTGTTTTCTAATTCTCTTTATTTTACCTTCCTATCATGGTATCGAAACGTCTATTGGCTCTCTTTTCTGCAGGCCTTCTTGGCTCTGTCAGGGCTTACCAAGACCTGGGGGGTTTACCAGAAACATGTTTACCAGAAACAGACTGCATAACGTATGTAACGACAAGTCTTGTTCCAGTTTCTACAATTCTTGTACCAATTTCTACAGGGGGACTCCGAACGGAGCACTGAGGTCCTATCCTCTGTTGCCCTGAGCGCTGTCACAACGGAAGTGCTTTCATCAGAGGATGTGCTTGTATCGACCTCAACACTCTCTTTTCCCGCGTCGAATTCCTTTCCCCCGACATCTGATTTGAGCACAGAGCTCTCAATCATCCCGACTCTCATTTCATCCCTCGTGACAACGTCAAGAGAAACCTCTACACTTGTCGAGCAAACAACATCAGACAACCCTGAAGAAAAAAGCAGTGATGCAGTATTTACGCAACCTTCAAGTAGTTCCGTCACAGCAGATCCAGTGACCGATTCTGGCACAACTACCCAATCCCTCAGCACCTCCTTAGCAACGGAAACGGCCACCACAATGACCTCCAAGACAATTATCACCAGTTCCGATATTAGCACTTCAAAAGTTGAAAGTACTGCTAAGACCACCTCAGATATAAGCACAACCATAACTCAAGCTTTGACTACCTCAGATATCGAAACTCCCACTACCACTACAGAGGAAGCTACTACGACACTCCCTCCTGGAGCATGTGGCCGTGTCTTATCCAAACCAACAACGATGTTTGCGCCGGAGAATCCTGTTGATGACTCTTCTGCACAAGTCTCTTTGCCGTTCGCAATCTCAGGTTTTGGGGCTTCTGGAAGTAATACCTGGGTCAGCGTCAATGGCTTTCTAACAGTCAACTCTGGCGATGGGTCTAGCGCCTTTGTTAATCAGCCACTGCCCTATGCTGGCGTAGCGCCCTTTTCGGTCTTTCCTTACTGGGATGACCTGGCGGTCGTTGGTGATGGACAAGACCGGATCGAATATGAAGTCACTGGTAATAATGGAGAGCGTACCGTAACCATTAATTGGTGTGTTAAAACGCTCGCTCTACTAGATGGAGTGTCGAACCAGTTCACAGCCACCTTTTACGAGAACGACCCGGGTATCGCTCTATTCCGTTATTACAAGACCTCGCAGCGTGGAAGCTCCGCAACCGTTGGTGGTCAAAATAACGATGCAAAGATCTTTATCCAGTATGAGTATGATCAAGCTGATTCGCTTCCGGGTATGTCGTTTGTACGTCTAGACATGAATGGAGCAGGGTCTTTTACTACTGGGACGTTTAGAAATCTAGGGGGAGCAGAACCTCTGATTAAGATGAGGTTATGACGTTTTAGATTGTAAGAAAAGGGAAAGTTGCTCTGTATTATTGATAAAGTAGTTTCAACTAAAGGAAGACTTATATAAAAGGACATTTAGTTATAACACAAGACCTCGGTGGATTTAAACGTCTGTAATGTTACCATCCATATTCGCTTACACCGGATCCGAATGCGAAGTTGTTAGGAGCAGAGTCAGCCACTTTTAAAAATAGTAGCCCCATTCACCCAAAAAGAAGCGCATCGTGCCGATAAACCGTAACAACACCAAATAAAAAGCCACGTAACGTGGTGATGAAGCCCGGAACACGGCATCGTCGAGTGGAACTCCCAGGCACAATTAAATATTGATGCCTGAAAGGACAGTGGATCTGTTGATTGCTCCGCCTCTTCAAAGGATCTCGTCAATTTTCCCCCAGATTGTTCCAGACCTTGGACCCCTATTATTATTACGAGTGAGCCACTGACGTACAAGCACCAAATGGGAATTGGGTGGGTTGATCTACGGGGCACCCAATCCCGGATAGTTCCAGATCTGCTCATTCGAGAAGACACACTCGCACCAAAGTTGGCGCTCTGCCATTTATCCGAGAATTATCTAACATGCTCGTATACCAATACTGAGAGAAATTAGATGGATTGTGACATTGAACATCTTGACATTTTGTAATTGTGATTTTATGCAGTACTTTACCTGGTATGCAACATGATAAGACCATACGCAACAAACTCTAGGCTCCATTTGACAACTCTATATATCAATGCACAAACTTCCTATTCAAGCTTTCAAGTCTCTGTCATTCAGTAACTTCATTCTCTTTCACATACTTCCTTTGTGTCTGCACCATAACTCACTACCACCATCATGTCCAGACTAAGAGACCACACTCCCCATCCCAAGATCCAAACCCTGGAGAACAACCCTATTTCCCCTCTCCTCCCATACGGCTCTCTCATCCTTGCATGCAGTATCGTCGGCATAGCCCTCATCGCCAACTGCCTCGAAAGATGGATTCTCCCACGCATCTACAAAAGAGTCTACCGGGCTCTCGAGTTCGGCAGAGATGAGCGACGGCGCCGCTCGTTTGCCTATTTCCATGTCGGCGCTTTTATACTCATCTTCCTCATGATGTCGACTGCGTATCCTATGATGGACTTTCTGGCTGGTGACGCGGTTTTAAGCTCGCCTTTGGTGAAGGGTGGCTCTGTCACTGTTGGCGACAATCTGCTGGTTTCAACAGAAATTTACTGCGCATATTATCTCTTTGAGATGTGCTTCCGGACAAAGTTTGCGAGCTATATCAGTATTGCGCATCATATCGGGTTGCTTGTTATTGCACAGACGGCGTTAAGTCTTTTCGCCGACCCGAAAAAGAATCATGAAGCGACTTTAGAATTCTATATGTGCATGGTCTGGGGTACGTACATTTATCTGCATGTTCTCGCATTAGTATGACATATTACTAACACCAATGCTTCTACTAGGTACTTTTGACGTGGTGGTAGAGATACCCATCTTCATTTCCATGATTATTTGGCGCATAAAACGAGACAATCCTATATTATTGTCTCGTCTTGCGTTTGGATGCTGCATTTGGGCGGTCACGGCGGCCGTCACAGAGGCTATAGTCACAATATATCTCCTTCACAGCTCTTGGAGAGGATGGGGTATCTCTTGGAAAATTATCACGCCGGTTGTATTCTCGCTTTGGATTACCACCCAATTGTACGGCGCGACGCGGTTGTTCGCGATGGGTCGAGGGGAATATCGCAAAGTCAGAGGCAAGTCCGAGAGTCAGGAAGACCTTTCAGTTTGAGATCGGGACGGAACAATGTATTTTGTCAAGCGTTTTGTATTCATATGGAGGCGTTTTTGTATATTTGCTAGGCATAGACAATTTGAGGCTCGCAAGAGCTAAAGTTTCAGTTGACTTCTACAATCACCGTGGCTCTGCGATGGATCTGTCCCTGGAGTTGCGTATATTTCCAATATGCTATGGACTTTACTGTGACTGAGTTTAGTGTAAATTCAAACGGCAGGGCCGAAGCCATAGAGATAAGGTGAGATCTTAGAGTTCGAGAAGCGAGAGCAACACATATGCATTAATACCTCTTGAGGCGTCAATGGATCTCTAAAACCTAGATAATGATCATCTCAATAGCTTCCTTGTCACAAATTCTTGGTCCAGTTACTGGAGGGGCTTCTCTTCCTAGCCCTTCCTTCCATGGCCTGACACACTCGGTGAACCCGATCCTCGTCAAATGATATCTCTCATCCAGAGTGCAGATCAGGCACGCTCCTGGATATGACCCTCCATATTTAGGTCGGACCTCAGAAAGCATCACAACCTGGACATCAATGCCCTCTCGCACCGGATCTTGGGTAGCTTGACTTTTATCCAACCAGACAAGATCAGATGTCTCTCCACCCTCGAGCATGAGAAATGCACACCTCTCCTTTGAAGGATCAATAGTATATCCGCCACCGAGTCTTGATTGATGGTATTTGCTAAAGTCGTGACCGCAATTTGGGAAGACCGTTCCACGGGCGAACTTTGCTTTGATCTGGAGGTAGGCATTGGTACATCGTCCGAAAAATGTTCCATCTGGAGCTGAAGCCTGCCATGCCACGGGCTCAGCAACAATCTTATCATTATCCCTACCAACAAGGCTGTAGCTTCCGTAGTCAACGACTGAATCCTGGCTAGCCCAAGACCAAGAAGGGGCGCGATACTTGGTAGCCTTCTGACCGGGACCGCCACGCCTCCAACAGAGACTTTTAACAAGATCGTCATCATCATCTCCCCAGTGACCGACCATGTAACCCATCGATTCAATGTCGCCGAGAGCTTTGGCAACGCCGCCGATAGCGACGAGCTTGTCCTCACCGTACGTCAAAGAGCGATGCGAGTAGTCTCCGCCTACCAAATGGACATACCAGTAGTAGAGCAACTTTCTCAACTCTTGTTTCTTTGCTTCTGTATCCTTTGCTGATCTAATTCGGTGCGCTATCTTTGGAATGGTCAAGTTGTGACCCATCCAGAGAAGTTTATCCTCGCTTTCCTGGATTCCATGGTAGCACTCCCAGTAAAGTTGGTCAGAAGTATAATGTATGATGCGAGGTGAGAGGATGCGCTCTTGAAGTGTCCATCCTCGGTCTCGCAGCGAGCAGTGACTGAGAAGATCGCCCATATCCCGCAGGTTAGTGATTGACTCATCGACTCTTGTCTTTTGGTCTGGAAAGAGGTAGACTGAGCTCTCTTCACCAGTGGAAAGCTTGTTACATATTTTAATACTGTCCTCAATATTGAACATGGATGTCGATTTGCTGTTGTGTAATCCTGCCTTGGCGTCTTGACTGGAATCCGCAGCAATGGTGACAATGGCGTTCTGGTAAATGGTGGCCATCTTGACAGCTTCTTTAGCCCAGTCATCCTTGTCATCTTGAACAATACAGAGACTATCGATCCAGATCCATTCAAAACCAAGATCGCGAGTCAGCATGACTGTATCCGATAAGGTCCTCGGAAGTTCATCCGCAGGGAAGCCTGATACACGCGACTCCAAATTTCTTGTTGTTGTTTGCCAAACTGCTTCCAGTCCGCCCCATCTGTAACTCAGTGCTACGTAAGGCGTGCACTCGCTTGTTCCATCGACCAATCTGAGGTTCACGGCTGATCCTGTTTCGATGATCTCTACTAGCCTGGCTGCGCGTTCTTCATTGACAGCATTTCTACCTTGTGACAAGCTCCTTTTCTGGTAGAGATAATGGACGTCTTTACACAATTGGAGCCGTCGACCTTCTTTCCGATCTAGTGGCTGGCTGGACTCTTCTGGGCGCAGTAGATTGTTGGATTCGTCACAAAGACTGTTTCCGTCTGCAAGACCTTGTTCAAGATCATGGTCGGTAACATGTGAACAGTCTTCGAAACAGTCTTTGCAAAGTAAGCATTCCTTCAACCATGTCAGTGCTTGAATGGTAGACTCTGAACTAGAAGTACTCTCTGGCACAAGTCGTACGGTCTCTGCACCCAATCTCACGGCAGGATCTCCACCAAATGTTCTCATCAAGAGCCAAGGAAACTCCTCGCCTTGGCTCTGGATTTCGGAGCCGATCTGTGAGACGACTATGGTCAAGCCCTGTTTGTTGTGGACATACCGCCCATAAAAGACGCGAGCCTGTAGTCTAGCAAGGTATTCGGCGTTACTTTCGAAATATTTCAACTTGTTGTTGCCTAAAGTGACCCGTTTGATGGCATGATCACAAAGTTGACAACTGGGTGAGGAGTCGTGAAGTTTGACAAGATTGCTATGTAAAGCGAAACCATGTTCAGAAACAAGGTCCTCGATACTGAGCTTATTACAGATATTACAGAGATGAGAGCTCATGATAAAAAAACTGATTGATGTTCAGTTGAGAAATTGCCAAGGGTTAGAATGATCAGAGGATTGTATAGAGTTGCTGATTTCTTGAGCTTGGAAGACAGACAAAACGTATCCAGTTAGTTCCTCACAGAAGATGGCGCAGTTGTGCGTTTTTTTAGTGAGCTACGGTGAAAACGCCGACGCTATTTTAGCACTGTTGATAGCATTGTGGCAGTGTTACAGGGATATTCATGGCCAATAGCGTGTGAGTTACAGTTAGGTACCGGCAAAACCTCACTAATTGCAACTCACACAGCAAGATCGGGAGTTGAATGATACAATCATGTTCTGCAAGTCCTATCAACCTTCTTATTCATTGTGTTAACTTTCGGTTGTAACGGCAAGTTTTGGTCATGTTCTACCAGTGTGTACCTGCAATACAGGAATAATACTCGCCTGATCCTCTCATCGTTCGCCTCGTCCGCCGACAGAGGCGGTTAACGGTCTAATTGAGTCCATAGCGCTGTTAATGGAGAAGCCATGATATGTGGAATATGTCTGAAAACAGAGCGAGAAAAACGAAGCTCAAAGAAGTCGTAATTTTAAACCTTTCTGTCGCGGGTAGGATTTCCTTTTGACACTTGGCACAATGAACTTCAAATTGACAAGAAGGGTGAAGCTGAGCTGAAAGCTGGTTGTCAGATTAACACCTCAGCCGCAAGATCTACAAATGCAAGGGAGAGTCAAAATTCCAGCCCAGAGTGTGCCCTACAGAAAGCTGCTAAAGTGGCTGGCTGGACCTGGTTCTCGGCCTACCTAGGTCTGTCTTACATTGGCTTATGAGTGTAGTGCGGTCTTGGATCAAATGTTGTTTTAGAACCTACTGGTTATTCGAAGTACATATTGGGCAAAAGGCAGAGACATCTCGTTCAAATACCAATAATCTTTAACTATCACTGATTTTGATCTGTTGGTGGCTTCATGTATGTTGATGCATGCATGCCTCAATCAATTAGTCACTGGCCACTGGCAATATCTGGAAATTGTGTCTTTGGTTCTAAAGCCAACCTTCCTCTGGCTTAAGCGTGATCCCCCCTTGACTCTGTATCATAAAGATTCTTACGGTCCCCTTTCACACCATTTTCTTGGCAGTTACCGACATCTGTATTGTAACCATGAAGTGGCAGCTCCTCCTCGCCATTTGCAGTACGGCCACCGCCCTAGAACCCATGGGAGAACCTGAAGTCGTCGATGGAGTGTGGTGTTATACATATCTCTCATCTTACCTTGTCACTGTAGGGGCCGAGACCGCTGAATCAGCAATCCCAACGGCACAGGCTTTTTCATCAACTCAGCGCGGAATACTGCCTCCGTATTTTACGAATAGATCGACTTCAGCTTTTCCATCAACCTTCCAGTCGAGCGTTGAACCATCTTCTGCGCTCGAATCAACCCTCGAAGCGTTGACTGAATCATCTGAAATTATCGTAGAACCTACCCTCACGACTGGTCTATCCTTCCCGTCTACTCTTCCTCTACCGACTG
The DNA here is from genome assembly GCA_019054645.1 of Fusarium sporotrichioides. NCBI lineage: Eukaryota > Fungi > Ascomycota > Sordariomycetes > Hypocreales > Nectriaceae > Fusarium > Fusarium sporotrichioides. The sequence goes on from JAHKNS010000004.1 coordinate 484,656, forward strand.
ATGAGGAAGACCTAGGAGTAACAACAACACAGTCTGGTATCGCTACAGAAACGTCAACAGAAGCTTCTGCTACTAGCTCTGAAGCTGTATCTGGACAGGATGTCATCTTTTTCGTAGTTCCCAGAGTCAGTAATGAGAGACGAGGCCTTGGAAAGAGGGCCACGGGAGGGTTTGTCGGTCACGGAAACACCTCCAATGTCAGAGTTTGCACAAATGCTGCCACCTTTACATTGGCTGGAGGACAACTCCTGGTTTCTGGAAACCCTGTCTACTACAACGGCGAGTCCTTCAAAGAATTAATAGGTCAAGAAGACCCGCCAAATGACGCTGTCACGAGAGAGTTCGCAAGTGTAGCTGGGAACCTTGTATTTGCCAGCAGCGCCTTACCTCACGGCGAGGCTGGGTTTTGCCAGGATCCCAACACTGGTCAAGTGTTCATTACATTTAGATCAGGCCCGTCAGGCTGTGTCCCCATCACACTGCGCATCTACCAAAGTAAGTCACTCACGAGTGCTCAAAGGCTCAACTGATCCTCGACAGTTGAGCAATGTCAAGATGGACGTATTATTGGTCTCGATGTAACAAGCTCTAGAAATATCGAGTCGACCCAACTATCTTCGATCTTCGAGCTGACAACGACCGTGTTCCCATCTTCTGTCTCCACAGTATCATCTTCGATAGCTGTCGGGGGTCCTTCCGCACCTACTGAGCTCTCATCCACGGATTCATCATTGATAGAGGCTTCTTTTTCACAATCTCCTTCATCTTCCTATTCTTCTTCTGTAACATCTACCGGACCCGTCGAGTCATCTCTTCCCATCACCTCTTCAATTGAGAGTTCTATAAGCACCCAGCCTATTAGCTCCACTTTCTCGTTTGACTCCTCAACAAGTCTTAGTGAAACGTCTATAGATCTTCTGTCATCGTCTAAAACTGATCCACTTGGAACTTCTACAACGGCAGTTATACCAACCGAGTCCTTGTCAACATACATATCAGCCAGAGAAGTATGGACGGAATCCACCGAACCCTTCCCAACAGAGTCAACATCTACCTCGCTTGAGATATCCACTACAAATGCTGAAGTGACCACATCTGAGCCAGCCATTACTACTGCTGACACTTCAACCACAACTGAATGCGACAGCATTGTTCCCTTGACAACAGTGGCGTTGGCAAACCCGACGCCGGTCTTCGATAACGATGTGGACTATGATGATGAATATTCCGTGGTTGGCTTGCCCTGGGCTCCCAATAACTCAGGCGGCACCACTATAATCGTTAGTGTGAATGGTGTTCTGTCAGTTCCTGATGAAGATGGCGCACCGGGTGCTCCTGAAAACGAAGCACTCAAATCTTCCACACTTCCTCCTTGGTCTTTGTTACCATACTGGGACGACCTCTATCTTGATCGAAGTCAAGGTCATACCATTGTCTACGAAGTGTTTGAAGGCATCTATGGTCGTCAAGCTACCTTTGAGTGGGTTGTAGGAAAACGAAATGAAGATGGCACCTTTCATTTTGAAGCTATCTTGTACGAGGATTACCCCGACGACATGGAATTCCGATACTACACGACGCCGGATTCTGGAGGGAGTGCAACCGTCGGCTACCAGACCCCGGTAAATTCTGGATCCTTTGTTCAATTTTCATTCAATCAGGCCGGCAAAATCCCACCCGCTCTTAAGCTCAACTTGGTCAAAGTTCATCGAGTACCATGGCCAAGCACTTTTGACAATACTGAATGTGGCAAGGGCGCCAATCGGGTATAGATTGCTATTTTGATGCGATGTGTCCTGAGGATGAATTAACCCTGATATGGAAAACGATGAACAGCGGCCATGGATAGGAACAAGGCAAGCACATTAATTAAGTCACCCCGGAACCTCCTGGAGGCCTACTGGTTCACCTTCTCATATGTTACGGAGACGGTGCATAGATATTTGCTGTCTCTGATGAATGATAAGTTAGGAATTTGGTGGAAGTCGTTGTCAGAATAGCGAAGTTGTTATAAGTCAACAATCTAATATTGTATTTGCTGGGCCATGTCATGTTTCGATAGCCATCTCCCTGTGATGTAATATGGCAACTGTCACCTTCACACACCAAACAACACTGCGTTAGCTCTAGATATGCCAATAATGTAAACTCTCCATATCACTGTCACCGTCTACTCCCCATGTTGCATCGAACTTCAGGTTCTGGTATCACAACCCCTCTTTGGTTACTCAATTGCCGGCACAAAATTTCGGCAATGATCGACAGCATCAGTCAGTGCGCAAGGAACAGTATGCCCGCTATGTCTTGTGATCTGCAGTTATTCGAGTTAGTGGCTATCCACTATAGTGGGGGATTGAAAAGATCAGGATCAATCTGGTGGCAGATCATCGAGTTTCGATGCGACGATTCCGATGTATTTCCCCGCCAGTGGCTACTTTAAAAAGACCCAACCCCTCAACAAGTCCGCTTTGTTTTGTTTTCCACCTTTGACCAATTTTGCAGCTTCTTTACGATGACTCCTCCTCGCAGGTCCAGTACGACTAGCTTGAAGGACAATGAAGAGTCAAGAGATGGAGGACCTCAACTCATTGTACCTGCAGACATAGATTACCGAATCAGACGCAAGGTTGGTCGCTCCATTGGTTCAAAGTACTTTTTAGTGTTGACTGATGAGGTTTATAGCTCGACCGCCGCGTTTTGCCAATCGTTTGCTGTCTCTATGTTTTGTCTTATCTCGACCGAGGTAATATAGGCAACGCCAAGACTGCTGGCGCTCAGGATTCACTTGGTCTCAGCTCCTCTCAATGGGCTTGGGTCCTGAACTCCTTCTATATTGCGTACATCCTATTTGAATGGACAACCATGTTTTGGAAGATTTTCCCTGCCCATATTTATGTATCATGTCTATGTATATGGTAAGTCTCGTTTCTCCTGCCCTTGTCATGCTTTTGTTCACATGTCTTAGCTGGGGTACGGCTGCTATGTGCTCGGGGGCAGCGAACAACATGGCCGAATTAGTGGTTACACGCGTCTTTCTAGGCGTATTCGAGGCCACATTCGGCGCTGGAGCTCCGTACTTCTTGTCTTGTATCTACAAACGGAGCGAGCTGGGACTACGAATGTCTATCCTTTTGGGCATGTCACCATTAGCAAACACGTTTGCTTCAAGTCTGGCGTATGGCATAACCCATATAACTGGATCATTAGAGCCGTGGCGATGGCTATTTATCATAGGTAATTCTTTATTCCACCTCCCTCTCATATCCGACAGTGCTGATATTTGGTTCAGAGGGTGCACCGACAATACTTTTCGCCCCAGTGGTCTACTTCTTCCTCATTGACTCACCCTCGACCGCCAAGTTCCTGAATGAGGACGAAAGAAAACTCGCCGTTCAACGTTTACAACTGCAAGACAACACTTCAAAGGAAGCTGTTAGTTGGAAGCAGATCATGGCAGGAATGATCGACTATAAGAATTACATCCATGCTATCATGCATTTCTGCTGCAACTTCTCTTTTGCTGCTTTGTCCAACTTTCTACCCACAATTGTCAACCACATGGGCTACGATTCGGTCACCGCGCAAGGCCTCACCGCTCCAGCCTACTTCGCTGCCTTCCTTTGTTGTATCGCAGCTGCTTTCTTCTCGGACAAGTACGGATGTCGTGGATATATCGTGGCATCCTTTGCTGCAATGGGTACTGTTGGCTATGGTCTTCTGGCTGGCGTCCAGGACATGGACAAGACTGGCCCCAGATACGCCGGAGTATGGCTTGCTGCTTGTGGAATATTTCCTGCTCTTGCCATGAATATCACTTGGCTTTTGAATAACCAGGGAGGAGACTCAAAGAAGGGAGCTGGTCTTGCCATTTCGCTCACTATTGGACAATGTTCATCTCTGATCAGTAGCACTGTGTTCCCGAAAGAAGATGCGTAAGTTGACATATATCCTGTTCTGCCTTTGTAACTAACATCTGGCCAGTCCGTTCTTTACCACAGGTTGCGCAATAGGTTGTGGTATGAGTGGGCTTGTAGTTGTCTTGGCTCTAATCATGCATTTTGCGTTGGATAGAGAGAACAAGCGCAGGGATAGACTGTATGGGCCTGTGGACGTTAACGCCGAGATTGACGTCTCAGAGCAGGGCGACAACAATCGGCAGTTCCGGTACATGACCTAGATTCTAGTTCAGGGTTGATAAAAGAGTATCCGGTTTGGCACTCTATATAAAAGCCCAAATGGTATCAAATGTTTATGTTTATTACCTTATTTTCGTTTCAATCGGTCTGTCCAGGATGCGGACGCCGGAAAGGTCTCATTTCTGGAGCAAAGGTTACCTCATGTATTTCCATCTTTGTCATGACCGGAGATAAGGCCGTTGATTTGCTGGTAAGTCCGTAGGAACAACCAATGACGATGTTCCACTGTCCAAATAAGTTCTCACGTTGCATGAAATAGCGTCTTTCGATCCGTTGTTAGTAGCAAAGTCCGAAAGCATGAGGACAACGATTATCCCGTTGGACAGTCAGATTCAGAAGAAGAATACAAGTAATGAAAGTTCCCTTGAGGTTTTGCAACTCAGTTACGGAGTTCTTGCATCCTCTACTTTTGTACTTCGTTATCTCCACTACCAGAAATGTCAACTCCAAGCCTGACAAACGCACAACAGGTCAGAGACTTTGTCACGAATAAACATGATAAGCCTTATCCAGCTATAGACCCCGAGAAGTCGCCTTTGCCCGAAGAATATGTCGTCTGTATCATTGGAGCTGGAGGTGCTGCTGGTGCAGGACTAGCCAGGTCATTTGCAATAGCCGGAGCATCAGGCATCATTCTCGCGGCACGGACACAAGCGACCCTGGAGAAAACAGCTGAGGAAGTCGCCTCCATCAACAGCTCAGCGAAAGTTGTCTCAGTGACGTGCGACATCAGCTCGGAAATCGATGTGGTTAAAATAGCCACCGCCGTGAAAGAACAATTTGACGGCAAGCTTGATGCAGTCATCGTCAATTGTGGATTCTCGGGTCCATTATCCAAAGCTACAGTCATTGAAGAAGAAAGCGGCGATATTCAAAAAGCCTTTGCTGTTCACTGCACAGGTACCTGGCTTGCGGCTCACCACTTACTTCCTTTCCTCCTCGAAAGCAAGGGTAGCTTTATTGTAATTAGTTCCATCTCGGCCCAAGGAATTAGTGGCTTTGGAACAACATCTCATTATTGCGCAAGCAAACTCGCACAAGCTCGGATGGTCGAGATTATCCATGCCCAATACGCCGAGAAAGGTCTTTTTGTCGCCAGTGTACACCCCGGGGGATTGAAGAGCGATTTTTCACTGGCTGCATCAAAGGATATTCAGCACTGTGAGTAACCTGCAAGTTTTTGATGGTTTAGCTAACATCGTATAGTGCTGAACGATAGCCCTGATCTTGTGGGCTCTTTTTGTGTATGGCTTCTTAACTCCGATGGTATGCAGAGGCGCAAACAAGTTCTAAACGGGCGATGGCTGTCTTGTAAATGGGATGTTGGCGAGTTGGAAAACAAGTACGAGGCTATTCAACAGCGCGACTTACTAAGGTTTAGGATGGCTGTTGAATAGGATCACCATAGCACATGGTGATGCCAACAGCTGGTATTGAAATATTGTTTCGATAATGACTTTATTCTCCATAAAGAATGCTGCATTTCAATTGCATCTGTATTATGAGTAGAGTAGCTTAATTGGAAGAAAAGAGCGGTAGCTAATCCAGCGACATGGAAAGTGAGAGCCTCTGTGAAATAACTTTGATGATGTTGCATAGTAATTGTAACAATACCTTGTTGGAATAAGTTCCCAATACCATAAAGCTTGGCGATTCACTCAAAAGGTATCCAGCATAAGAAGCCTTCTCTCCTTGACTTCCATCTTGGACAAAGTCTCAATCTCTGCTTTCTTCAGTGCAATGAACCACTCAACATATTCCTGACCCAAAACACGATTTGCCCAGTCCAAGTCACTTTCAAGTTCCTTCAGTGCTTCTTCTAGTGAAGTTGGAAGAGGCTTAGTTAACCTCATTTTTTCTCTTTCCTCTTCTGAATAGAACAGGGTAAACTCTATGGTGTGGTTAGTTAGGCTTCTAAAATATCGGCTATCTAGAAACTTACGAGTAGCTCCCTCAATTGTTAGAGGCTTTGAGTCGAGTAGAGCACCGATGATGCCAGCAACCATGGCATATGAATTTGAGGTTGCATCATTTATCCGGACCTCCCAGTGATTCTTTGCGACTCTTCTTACTGGCATGTCTCGGTTGTTATCGCCCCAACCGACGAACCCGCCAGTACACATCTTCCCAATTCCTACCCTCTCATAAGAGTCGATTTGTGACAGTCCAATCGCTGTAAGTGCTGGAATGTGGCCTAACAATCCGGCCATGGCTGTGTCAGGATCCCAAACTTTGTCCTTGCTTGCGGAAGTTGCAGAAATGTGAATATGCTGCCCGCTTTTCTGGCCTGTTTCCCCAAGGTAAGGCGTTGGGTAGAATGTAGCTACTAGATTGGACTTATGCGCGATGTTCTTGATGACTTCCATGGTGTAGACGTATGCATCAACAGCCTCAACCGGGGGTAGTGGTGAGAGTGCGACTTCATAGGCAGATGTTCCATATTCTTTTACAGCTTGCTCGACCTCAATTCCAGCATCGGTTAAGGCTGTGATGATTTCGCAAAGTAGCGGCCAAACCTTGGAACGGAGTGTCTTTGATGTATGCGCAACGCCTATGCTGCCCTGCTCTGCAGGATCAAGTGTTCCTGGGACAAGAAGGCAGAACTCCAACTCCATGCCGACTAAGAATTCCAACCCATGGTTGGTTTTGGTCTTTTCGACGAGAGTTTTCAAAATATGTCTCGCGTCAGTGTTCTGGAACTCGATGTTACCGAAACAGACAGCAGCGTTGGTGTATCCGCGGGCGTTATGGTTTGCAGATCTTAGCGAGGAGACGTCAGGCCAGATCTTGCCAGAGTCTACGAAAAATGGCATGATTTTGGGTATGAACTCGGCAGTCGTGGTGACACACGTGTCAAGGGGTGCACAGTTGAGATATCCATTGGACTCGACGATCTTCTTGAACGTCGACACGGGGACAAGTCTTGTTCTTAAAACGCCGCAGATGTCAACCCATTGTAAAACAACTATCTTGACTGTGGGGTATTTGCTCCAGAAATCATTTTTGGGTTTCGAAGTGGTAGAACTACTACGTCTGGAAAGCATTTCAGTGGTGATGAGGCAGCAAGATAACCAACAGAGAAGGACGAGGAAGTGGTCAATATGGGGTACCGGGGTTATGCTGACTTTTATGCGTCAGATGAAAATAGGAAATCCTGCCAGCGGTGATCGCTGACGAAACTAGGTCTACACATAGAGGATTGAGTCTCATCAGGCATCTCTATTAAAGTAAGCGCTAAAATGTTGTGGTCAGACAGGGTCGGCTCTTGATAGGTGAATGAGAATATTGGGTCAGATTCGAAGTCCGAAAAGAGAAAATCAGAACAATATCGAATAGAAAGATTAAATCAAAAGGGGAAGTCGTTCTAAGTCCCAATGATTCGCCATTATCCTTCGACAAGTGAGCAAGCTACATAATCATGACGTTGTAGTCAAAGAATCCTTCATGCAAGAAAACTTTGGAGGTTAACAGACATGTAGTATTCTCGAAAGAGCTGCTTGACTGCCCGCTGAATCCGACAAGTGAAAAATAAGACAGTCAACACCCTTTTTTGGTCTTTGTGGATCGTCGACATATAGTCAAAGTGGGTGCAAATATCTAAGCAATCGACAGATTCGCCCATATTCACTCTGAGGATACGAACAAAGAGTTGAACTGGGCGGAGAAAAGCACACAAAAAACAGTGATGACACATTGAATACTGCAGTTGAGTCAAGTGAACAGTAGAAAGACAAAGACATCAACATATGTTGAAAAGGAACTGTATCCTCCGACTTGCGCATGTTCCAACAGAGTATAAGTAACTTCCAACCTGCCCACAAATTCTGAGAAGAACCATCACACTCATGAGCATTCTAACCTCTAGTCTAACATCTCAGCAACATCTTTCAGCGCTATCTGAATATAGCTACTTCCAAGACACACTCCAGAAACCGTCAAGATGGATCGTCTTGCTATTTCTACTCCCTCTTCTCTTGTCTCTTCTGCTCCCAGTTATTCCATTGAGGACAAGCAGGGCTACTTCCCCTCTGCTAACGCTATCGATCCCAACATTCATGTCCATGAATTTGGCAAGTACGGTACTTGCAAGTGCGCTGGTTGCACTGGATGCAATTGTTACATCTATTGTATTTCTAGCCAGCAGTACTACACGTCCTACTGCAAGTGCCCTGTTTAAGCAAAGACTGGTTGTTGAACAGAGATTACATCGTTGTATCCCTGGATCAGGTTGGTGAGGTAGACGGTTTGTTAAAGGCTGCTCAAAACGGGTAGACCTTGATTCAGTCTCGAACGTTAGCAGAACCTTTACGTAGCTGGTCCTGTGGGGTTCTTTGTTGGTTGATACTGAAGGCGTTCATTTTTATTTCTTTTCTTCTCTTTTTGAAATTGTAAATGTTCTACTAGTTGGAATTATCCCGATCTGTACGGTGACTAATTACAAAAAGGATATATTGAGTCTCCCATTTATTTGTCCACAGCATCGCCAGTGAATATTTGCCTATCCTTTCTAAATATGCCCGTGTTCCTTACGCATGGTCCATAATAATTAGGCGTCAAGGATTGATCAAGCTTGCTCGGCTAGGCATGCAACTAATCAGTGTATGGCCAATAAAGAGGCGAAGCCATGATGAAAGAATGTCCCTTGTCCGTCGAGACTGATTAATTAAAATGAATAATCTTGCAAATGCTAGCTAATACTATGCTGACTGATTGCAGAAGCGGTGAGAGAAGAATTTGTCCCTTTGATGGCCCATTTATTGTGGCTGATTGTGCTGCTCCGCCATGCTTACAGGACCCAGGACCGAACCAGGATGAAGCCTGACTCAGTTGTCATGATGACACTGCCAGAAGGAAAGTTATACCATCGTTCGCCACTCGATTAGTTGTTTTATAATCAAGATTGTCCCTAATCCTTTTTGATGTAAGTGTTATCTACGATATGATTATGTCAAAAAAATAACCAGATATAACATGCCCGAGCAGTTGCATCCCTGTGCTGATGGTTTGCCAGCCAATCTTACAAGCTCCACTATAAGTTAGTGGACTCATTTGGCTGGATGTCCGCTAAGTGGTAAAAGCTTCGGACAAAATATGGAATACTGGGGTTCGTCTGACAGGATGACATTCAGAAGGATTCAATGAGGCTATGACAAGAAACGATATTTTAAGAAACTAGACTGGGCAGCAGCAAATTCTTCATTGTTATTATGAAGCGTTTTTCCATTTCGCTGCTGGAGAGAAAGAAAACATTTGTTTCTCGTGTCTTTCTGGAAATCGGCATCAGATCGCCAAGAACTATTCTCCTAAACTAGATCTGAGATTCACGATCAATATTATCCAATATGGCTTCCCGTCGCCCTGATCTAGCCCAGTACCCCACTGGCTTCACAATTCTCCGCATCTTCCAGGCCGTTCTCAGCATCATCACCATCGTGGTGACATCCTTCACAATCAACGCGGTGGTTCTTCCAGGAAATTGCTTATTGATTGTTGCTGTACGTTTCTCACATCCGCAGGACTGTTGAAAACCACTAACAACTCTCAACAGAGCTCAGCAACACTTCTGGTTTCATTGTGGGGAGCTTTTGCTCATCTGTCATTCAGTCGCCTTTTCAGCTTCCGTGCAGCTTTTGTTCTTGATGGAGCCCTTACACTTCTCTGGGGCGTTGCAATTGCTGTTTTGGGTGCTCAGACAGCCATCATATGGATACATGGCTCTGATTACTGCGAGAAAAACAAGTGCCCTGACAACCTGAAGGTTGTAAGTCGATTCTATGCATATGTCTTTGCCATTTGTTTCGGGCTTGGCATTATTGGCTTGTAAGTTGGAGTTTCGTTTGGGTATGGATGGACAGACCTAACACGTTATAGAATATTTTCATGCGTAACTCTTATCTTTCATGGAGTGGCCAGCCGTCGTCAGCATAAATACAACCAGATTGGCACGAATAAGGAAGCCGAGCCAATCGATATTCCTCCAAAGCATCCTCAAGTTTCGACTGTTTATCAGGGGGCGGCAGGTTATCAATCGCTGCCATAGTTTAGCAGACCATGATGTAATTTCAAACGCAATTGATACCCATGTTATTTGTCACGATAGTTGGCTGTCTATCCTTCTTTTGCCACCGCGGGCTAGCACCTATAGACCTGGACAGATCGTATGATTTATTTGCGGAACGACCGGACCAAATGTACCAAAAGAATACTGATCATTAGGCGTTTCTTTTTCTCTACTTTGAAACAGTGAACGGTAGGGTCGTACGGTGAAGTGAGTCAATCCCCGGGTCGGCGATGTTCCACTTTTGTCGGCGACTTAATCGCGGAAGTTAAACAAGACCCCGATGGTGATCAACATATCTAAAGTCTAGTTCCCGGATGGCCCAACCTTCGGTCAATAGAAATTAGAGTTATAGTATCATTATGCTTACGAGATTACTATGCTGGCGACTTCATATACCTTGGTACCCTTGTGAAAATATGACGATCACCACTGCTGTCAGGAAAGCGCTGCCCTCTTATAACAGCACGCTAGCACGATCTATCACAAGCTCTGTGAATTCAAACGCAACAAAAAGTCAGAGAACTATCGCATTTACAAGAACATCATCAACAGTCAATCCTTTTAGACTAACATCATTGAGTTTGGCAACCAAGTCCAACTATCCTACGTTACCAAGAAACTACTCAACACAAAACAGGACTACGACCCGCGCCTACTTTGCAACGCACACAAGAATCATGTCAGAGCCAACTATTCATCCGCTCTTTGAGACTGCCACAAGCACATGGCAATATATTGTTGCCGACCCCATCACCAAGCATGCAGTCATCATCGACCCTGTGCTGGACTATGACCCCGTCAAAATAGCAGTGTCAACCGGTTCAGCTGATGCAATTATCAAGATTGTAAAAGACGAGGGCTATCTAGTTGACATGATACTTGAGACCCATGCCCACGCGGACCATTTGACTGCAGCATCATACATCCAGTCAGTCTTGGCCAAGAGCCAAGGCGCCAAACCATCTATCGGTATTGGAAGTCGTATCAAGCAGGTGCAGAGATTATTTGGCGAGAAATATGGCGTCTCAAGCAAAGAATATGAGACAGTCTTTGATAAGCTGTGGGAGGATAACGACGAGTTTTCTGTCGGTAATCTGACTGCTCGGACTGTTCACTTACCAGGACATACGCCTGATCACATGGGGTATCAGATCGGCAGTAAGTCTTTCTCTTGATTGACCTAGATTCATTTTACTTAACAACTTTCAGACAATGTCTTCGTCGGCGATTCCATCTTCAATGTCGACGTGGGCTCCGCTCGCGCTGACTTCCCTGGCGGCAGTGCTGAAGACATCTTCAAATCAGGTCGCAAGCTGCTATCCCTTCCCGAAGACACCAAAATCTGGGTAGGCCACGACTACCCACCAGAAGGCCGAGATGCCCCGCTGCCCTTCGCTACTGTTGCGGAGCACAAAAAGAACAACAAGCATCTCAAAGATGGAACACAAGAGGATGAGTTCGTTGAAATGAGAAGGAAGCGAGATGCGACGTTGGCGGCACCAAGACTAATTCATCCTTCGTTGCAGGTTAATATCAGAGGTGGACAGTTGCCTGCTCCGAGTACATCGGGATCGCGCATGTTCCACCTTCCTCTGGTTACCCCAACATGGTAAATGGTGTTGTTTGTTTTAATCGCCATCCTGCGCACGTCTTTTGTGATAGGAAGCATTCCAAGCATAAATACTACCAACCTATTTTACTTGACAGATCAGATTGTCGTGATGGACGATATTTAGCAAAACAGCTTTTTAATTGACATTCTTTACTTCATCTTCTCCATCGGTTGGCATCAGTTCAGTTATCAGCTATATGGGTATACGTGCTTAATGTACTGTGCATGAGTGAAAATTGCGGAGTTCAGCACTTGATCATATGTGACTGAATCATGCTTTGTATTGATGGTGACATTATTGTTACTGCTGAGTGCTATATTTCCGAATTGATGCATAACTCTGATAAAGGTAAGATGCGTCAAAGTTGCTTCCCCAAAATCTGGTTCGCAATCTTAATTAACGAGCGCCAGCCATTATATAAAGGTCTATCTCTATCATCTATCATAGCTATTATATCTGCTATCTATATACATTAACAAATCTATCAGGGAAAAAATGCTCTGAACAGCACACCGGCACCAAACAGGGAAGCAATAGTAATAAAGGAGCTTACTCCCATGCTCGCCATGCCACTAATTCCATGGCCACTCGTACATCCACCAGCAATACGCGCCCCAAAAACCAGAAGAACTCCTCCGATAATCAGACCTGGCAAAGATTGCTCTTGACTGCTAACCATTGCCTCTCGAATGGCAGGGATTTGAGTCATGGTCAACCAAGAACCTGCCGCAAGTCCACCGGCGAACAGAATGCTCTCGGGGATTGACTTGAGCGTCTTTCCACTAAGTAAATCCCAAAAGGCACTTCCAAACTCTCCGTACGCACCGCTTACACCAACTGGCTTGTTGGTGAAAAGAACAGAAGAAAGCTGCCCAACACCGATAAGAAGACCGCCGACAATTGGATGCAGCAATGTTTCACTGCGCGGCGCTGCAGCCAATATCGCAGCCAGAATACCAAGCAAGGTAATCTCGTACCCGATAAGGACTTTATTCGCCGACCATCCGGTAATAAGCATGACATTGTTATTCTCGGGGCGGCTCGTCGGCGGCTGCGGCTTGGACACCAACGGCCTGATCTTGACCCAGGCGATCCCTGCAAGGAGAGAAGTGCACGCGAGCAACCGGCTGTGTCCGGCGCCAGCAGTGGCTTGGACGAGGACAGTTCCAGGACACGCGCCGGTTAAGCTTATCCCCAGACCGAGCATGGCCCCTCCGATGAGGTTACCGTCGTAGGATCCGAGCCAGCCATGATTGGAAGGCAATTTGACAGGAATTTTGTTATCGGAGGATTTGCTCTTGTTGTAACCTGCAAAAACGACGGCACTCGTAGCGGATGCAGTGAGAAAAGTGGCGAGCATGTGGAAGTCGGAGAGGCTGAACTGATCCCTGATGACTTGTGGATTTGCGACGCCCGAGAGGGTAAGACCAGTGCCAAAAACAGCCCCTGTCAATAAACTTGTCATGATTATTTTGCTGATGTGTATTGTCTGACTCTGGAACTGAACCTGACTTGACAGAACTAACCTACGAGAAAGATTTGATGTTTTTTAAGGGACAATTGACGCTACAAAACTCTAGTAAATTATTAATCAATTAGTTCTTCGCTGTCTAGAATTAATTCTAATGTCCGCTTTTCCAAACGCCAAGTGGAACCAAAAACTTAAACCATTCAATTCTTTAGTCCCCGATAGCAACACGATAGAGCCGGTACCATCAAGTCCCCGATATCCACAATCCCCGGAGCAAGTGGAGAAAGAGCCGGTTCGGTAGTCGGACTCTAGTTAATGGGTTGTCACTTGTCAGGTAGTTTTATTCAGCTTCCGTATCGGTCTGTGAATGGGAACGGCACTCGCTTCTACGCGCGTACTCCAATGCCGCTCTCACCGCTTCGCCAAGATCCGCATTGAACAAAGGCCTGTCAAGCGCAAAAACTGGGAAAAGTCGCTTCTCGCCACTGAGGTCATTGTGTCGCGTGCCAATTGTATTCTCGTCATCTGTGCTGGCTCTTCTTCCGTAATCGCCCTCAGTTGCTTCACCAAATGAAGTAGCCATTGTAGGAACAATCGCCCAACTTCCAAATGAGTAGCCATCTGCTGTAGTGCTTTGACCAAAGCCGACGGCTGCCAGAGCTCTTCGCGCCCAGCGATTGTGTAAGCCGCCAAAGTGCCATTGTATCGTTGATGGACTCGCCCATCGATCTAGTGCATTTCGTACATCTACCAAGCCTTGTACGCTGGTAATGTCAATGTTGTTAATTGTTGAACAGTCTATGACGATGGCTCGTAGTACTGGTAGGTTGTTGTCCTGCTTGCACAACCCTGATGTGTCGCACCAAAGAGCCTCGCCCTTTTCTTCCGTTTTTTCCTCTGTCGGGCGTCTAGTATGAGTGTACACATAGTCCGTCAAGTTCTTTAAATGTTGCGCCTGATTGAGATAGTTCAGGCCTTCAGGAAAATGGTAGATGAGGACACCACCGTGTGGGCTTTCCACCAAGACATCTCGGTTGGAAGCATCATTTCGGTCCAAATTCAAATAAATGTCGCGAGCAGCTGACTTCTTCGAGTCGCCTGTGATTTCTGACGTCTCAACATCCTGCACAACTTCGGCTTTGCCCAGGAACTCGCCCCTCGTACGCGCAATGCGCACAAGCAAGAGCAAAAATGAAAGACCTGTGGTGGTGTAAATAGCGGGCTCAAGGCCAGTAAATACAGCCATGACAACGCCAACGATCCAGATCAGGCATTCGAAAGGTGACAAACGCCAGTACTTGCGGACTGTAGAAGGCGATGCGATGAGGTTGAAAACAGCATGAATGATTAATCCAGCCAAAGCCGCCCTTGGAATAAAATAAAACACTCCGGTCAGAGCATAAAGTGCCAGAAGTAGCATGAAAGCACTAAAAAGCCCAGCTAGTGGCGTCCTGACACCTGCCTTGGAAAGGACGGCTGATGCACCGAAAGAACCAGTGCATGAGTAGCCTCCTAGGAATGGCCCAAGGATATTAGCTGTGCCTTGAGCCATGATCTCTTGCGATGGAACAATGTCGTATCCGAGCTTCTTGCCAAAGCTTTTGGCGATGGCGATGTGCTCGACAATAAGGATGATTAATATGATGGGACTTTGAGGCAAGATGGCACCAATGAGGTCTGTCTTGAGGGCTGGTGGTCCAGCATGAATGAACCCTGAATTTCTTAGCATCCGGTGGTAGTGGTGGAATGGAGGATCAACGTACCTTGATTGATATGGCCAACAATTCTAAACTTGCTCTCATCTTCAGGCAAATTCCGATTGACTAGGTAGCTGACCAGAGTGTAGAGAAGCATGGCAAAGGTGAGACGCAGAGATGACATAATAGACCAAAGTTTCTTTCGCGCAGGCTGACGAGCCTCCAACTTTGTAAAAACGTACTTTGCCAACTCCAACAAGACCAAACAGGTGATACCAATAGCAGCATCAAGTTGCGTATCAGGAAGTTTGCGCATGGTAGAAATGAGTACCTTGTATGGGTCGTCTCGTGTGTTGATTCCAGGGATACCCAGCAGTACTGGTAGTTGAGTGCACATGATGATTATGCTGGCGGCCGTGATGAAAGCTGAGACGGGGATGTATGGAATGACTTCGACTAGCCATCCTAGACGAAGCAGTCCTAATGCAAACAGTATGATGCCAGTCATGAATGATAATGTTTTAGCAATCTCGACGCTTGTGTAGGTATCCGGTCGTGCTTCGTGGACATGAGTAATGATTTCACCAACGAGTAATGAGCCGATGGCTGTTGTCTAAGAAACGTCAAGTCAGCTAAAACCGTGGCAGAGTCTTGTGATTCACTTACTCCGATAACTATGTCTTTTGAAGTACCGAAAAGCCAATATGTCGCTGCACCAGCAAAAGAAGTATACAGTCCAAAGTCTGGTGGCAGCGTAGCCAAGAGCGCATACGCCATGGCTTGAGGAATAACTACCAGACCAACAGTAAGGCCAGCGATGCTATCCCCCACAAGCCATCGCCAATTATATCTGGGCAGCCATCCAAAGCACGGAAACAAGGACTTTAGGTATCGTAATGAGCCATCTGCTGTGGGAATACATTGCTTGAGCTCTTCCGTAACTGTTGGTTCGGCTTCGAAGAATGGATCATCTATCGTCTGCTTCATCTTGAACTATCGTCCGATACATTAATTAATGGAAAATAAAGATTCTGGGGAAAGAAAGAGAAAAAAGGACTTTATTTTGTGGACCGACAAGGGAAAGTTTATACGAAAAATGCTTAAGGGGGCTGTTCCTTGAGGTCCGACAGCCGCGCCGGCTGGACCCACGCGGCGGACGGGATGCTCGGCGGGTCGCGCTATCTTTGCAAGTCGCCGATCGGTTGGAGAACCCGGACGCCGCAAAAGTGGCACCGATAACCTCGACCGGTCAAGGAGAAGCGGTAATCATCGAGATCCAGACTGGTTAGTGATTTCTTTGTTTGTTGCTGGTATTAGTCGATTGGTCACTCGCACAAAATCTGGTCACCGACTTTAAACAAGGCGACTCGCGGGCATCGGGAGGATAACGCACAGACACGACACCGGGTTGTTTGGTCTAGAATTGAGATCGACCTCGGATGTTAATGGGTAATGTTGGGTATCGGTATCATCAGGGGTGTCATTATGTTGGGTTAGGAACCAGTCCTTAGAGGTAGAAAACATGATTCTACACGCCAAACAGACAAAATAATGTAGTTAGTTTACGTCATCCTACATCCGCCCCTAGTTGGTTTACCATGTATCGTCAACTCAGTCTCGAGTCTTGTGCCATTTCCTAGCCAGCATCGGTCCCTCGTTATGCACTTTATAAACTAGGCATGATTCCCCACGGGGTTGCCGACACGATCTTGCGGGGGGTCCCGAATCATCTCACTCAAATGATAAGCCACTTGTGTATCATATCATTCCATAAGGCTCAGGTTGAATACTATTGAATGCAGTGTCGAACGCGCTGCATTATTGATACGGACGTTTAACCTTGTACTATTGGTAATTGTTGGTAGGTTTCCAGACTTTGATGCGCACAGTCAAGTTAATGACGTTGAATCCAGATCACGAAATATGCACCATGACAACATGGCTGAAGTGATGATTATTTTTTATAAATTATCCCCGATTAAAAACACGCTGACGAGAAATCTTGTCATGTCGACAAAGACAATGGCTGGCTGGTACAGAATAGAACAAAAGCAAAAACAAAAAGGAAACATCTTGACAGTTCCACAGTTTAGGAATCAAGAATAGGACCATACGCCGGGATACCACGACTCTCAAGCCCATACACCACCTTGGCTGTAACAGATCTGTTGGAAATAATACAAACACACTCAGCCCCACTCTCCTTATATGCCTGGTAAGCCAGTTTCACCATATCTGGCCTTCCCTTCGCGTCGGTATCCCAAATAGTGGCATCTGGATCGCAAGCCAAAATTGTGTCGAGAATACCTTGACCATATGTCGAGAGAGGGTTCTTGGTTGACCAGACTACTTTGCACGGGACGCGTCGCTCCATGATGACTGGTAGGCAAGGTCCAATACCTGAGCCAGTGGCAACGAGAACAACTTTCTTGAATAGAGGAGCGATGGCGAGAACACCAGAGGCAGGCGTTCCTCGTGTCCAGATGGATGTAGGGGGCTTTTCAATAATACGCTTCGTCCAGTCTCCAGCCTTGGAGACAACAATAGAGAAACCTTTACCGATGGGTTCAGGGATAGCTGCAAAGGCATGCCACTCCACTAGTGGTCGATCGGTGATTCGAACACCCCGAGAGGAACAGGGTGGCGGAGTGTCAAAGTCAAAGTGAAGGCGTACAGCGTGCTTGGACAAAGGCTCAGGTACAACTTTAACACGTCGGAGTCTGGTCCAGGGAAGGGCAATGCACACTGTGATCAGCGACAGCAGCCAGATCGTTGGGCTCTCGGCCAAAGCTGGACCGAGAGGTCCCGTTGTAGAAGCTGCTGTTGAGACAATAATGTGAGCCCACACAAGAGCCACGGAAGTCCATCCGACAAATCGATGCGTCCACTCAAATTGATCGTGCATCTTCATACGAATAGAAGGCCAAGCCATACCGAGGATGAAGCAGAGGAACCCTAGAATTATATATGTCAGAGCGAGAACGACTGACTTGATCTGTGCTGGGTGCTTCTCGGACAAAAAGTCGCGCGTGACCGAAATGGTGTACATGAACCACCAAGCCGTAGCAGACACAGCACAGCCAGAGTGTACACCACCGTTGTGATACACTCGAGCAAAGTGTCGGCGGATAGAGAGCGGGAAAGAGGTCGGGACTCGGGAACAGGTGTAGAAGATGGCGTTGACGACGTACTCTTGGCGGACGAGGACTGCGGCGAGGAGATTCGAAGCAACAGCCGTGGCCACGTGCGTGGGCTTGGGGTAGTAATCGTTATCGCGGCTGTTGACCAAAAGAATGATGAGAATTGTCAGGTTGGTAATAAAGATGAAACCAAAGAGTTTGCGGTACGCCGAGAAGGCAGTGTGTCGCAGCCATCGCCATCCGTGGACACCATTCTTTTCGGGAAGCGGAAATTCCTCCTCGTTGTATTCGTCTACCAACGGTTTGTCATCCTTTTCCAGATCTCTCATAATACTGTTGTTGGTGCCAACAACAGTTCCATCGCTTGAACTTGTCATCGACATCAGACGTTCTTGAGAAGGCCACAAAGTCTGTGGTCTGGGCTTCTCCTCCACAGTCAGTCCCAGAGAGTCGGTCAGAGCGCCCTCAGTTGCGATCTTCATCAGGGCGCGTTTATCGACTTTTCCGTTGGGGGTAAGCTCGAGAACAGGTAGATGCTTCCAGACTGATGGGACGGCGTAAAAGGGCTGCGATTTACCAACAGCGGTTTTCAGCTGGCCCTCGTCGATTTGAACGTTTGAAGAGTAAAATCCCCAAAGTGCATTTTCAATCTTGAGAGCGCAGCCCTTGATAACGCCAGGGGTTGTTTCGATCGATCGTGAAACGCCGTCGAGTTCGACACGAAAGCCTTGGATCTTGACTTGGTCGTCTTTGCGGCCGAGGGGCAACAGGCTACCATCTTCAAGCCACTGAGCGAGATCGCCAGTGTTGAACATCATAGTTCTAAGAATGAAGTTAGTCGAGCGATGCCAAATTCAGTGTCTGTCTTGCTTACCCATCGTTGGTGAACTTGTCCAGCTTATATCGTGTCGCTGTCAGTTCGGGAAGATTGATGTAACCCGCCGACACACCAGGGCCTCCCGCCCACATGACACCAGGCTGGCCGATGGGAACAGGATTCTCGTTTTCATCCAAGATGTAAACATTGGTGTTAGGGTTGGGCTTTCCGATGGATAGTGGGATACCGGGTCGGTGGAGATGGCAGGTGTTGAGCATGCTGATCTCTGTAGGTCCGCAAACGTTCCAGAAGTTGATGTGAGGCGCCCACTTCTCAGCGAGAGCCAAGGGGCAAGGCTCGCCACCGACAGCGATGGTGTCAACGTTGGGGAAATCTTCGACATTGGGCATGTACTTAAGAACGACGGAGGGTGTAGCGATAATGGTGTCACAGCGTTGAAGACATTCTGTCCAGGGTTGAAGACCACTACCTCGAATGTGAAGTGTGCCGCCGTTCATCATGGTACCCAGAATCTCCCATGCACCTGGTTCCATTAATTAGCCGTGTTATTAAGTTTAGTGGAATGAACTTACACATATCAAAGGCAACGTTTAGCTGCTGTGCCACATTCCTTCCAGGTCGAATGCCCAGCTTGGAAGGTTCTGCTAATAGGGTGTTTGTGACACCTCTATGGCGCACATCAACACCCTTGGGTCGGCCAGTAGTGCCAGATGTGTAGATGACATATGCGCCGTCGTCAGTGTTGACATCGACCATAGGGTTTGATGGGTTTCCCATGTTCCAAAGGGGTGAAGTAGCGTCAAGGTCAACCACATTGACCATGTTCCGTCTGTCATCGGGAACACTTCGAACCACCTTTTCGAAGAATTTGGGGAGACACAGAACAACCGGAGCGTCAGAGTCGGCAATATCGAAACCCAAAGTGTCATCTGTGACGATACCGCCATCTAATGGCACGTATTGTCCACCGGCTTTGAGAACAGCCATGATGAAGACCACCATCTCGATACATCGCGAGTAGACCAACACAACGCGATCACCTATCCTTAGTCCATATGTGGAAATGAGCTCGTTGGCGAGCACGTTTGCTCGTCGGTCGAGTTCGGCATATGTGATTGTGCTTCCATCGTAGTGTCGAACCGCTGTGAGATCAGGATGCGCCTGCGCAACCGCCTCGAACGCGTGGTGTGCGACATCGTACGGGATGGGACACTCGGCGCCTTTGCTGAACTTGTTGAACAATACTCTATCCGCCGGGGAGAGGCTCTCGATGGAGCTAAAAGAGAAAGAAGACATGGTGAATGGTCAGTAGGAAGAATTAGAAGATCGACAGACACATCACACCACACATCACAGGGGGAACGATCTTTGCTCCATGGGAAGAAGCATTTAAGTAATAAACCCCAGACACGGAATCACTCTTGCAGCCGAGAGGTGCCGTGCCAGGGAAACGAGATTCATTGTCCGAACTGGAAAAATTACCGCTGTTCACCCCGTTCCGAGGCACTGTTTCGGAACAAGAAGCTTTTCGTCGTATTCTGTTGTTTCGTCGCTTGGGTATTGTGGACTATCATCCCTGGGGGCGATTCCGTACATCAACGGCCCTGCACCAAAGCCCTGATGTTAACTCATCGTATTATCCTGTATTTACCTAGTGGGTTTTGCAGAACAAGGTTGCATTAGTTAGATCTTTTGGAACGAGATGCATAGACATAGACCTCCGTGTCTTGTCATTTAACCCCAAGAGGTTAAAGCAGCCGCCGACTCAGCTGGAACTTGGAAGTCAGGGCTTTGAAAGTTGTCGTATCCTGACAACCTTGGAATTTTTCTATTCAAGGCATTGTCCAATCAGAATTTCCGGAGACCAAGAATCTCTATCGTCCCAAAACGATACGGAGTAATGGAATTGATACAAGTTCCACTGCTGTCAGTGAAAAAAAGAAAGGAAACGGTTTAGCGTAACGTTCGGGGCGGAGACCGCTTGCAGGGGGTCCCTGAAACGATGCATGCCATCCATGTTTACCAGGTACGGGTAACAAACGCTGTCAGTTGTTATGTATGTATGTTGTGACGAACTTCCGTTTTGGTAGGAAACGCACTGATATGACTCAGATAGTAGTAATCAAGCTGGCGTCACAAAAACGGCAAACTGGACCGTTGACAGGACGGGGATCGACGGATTCGCCTACCTCAAATGCCGAAACGACCGTTCCGGAACCTGTGACAACGTCTCGCTCCACTTGGTTGAAACTTGAGAGAGCTTTCCTTTTTATGCGGATGCGACAAAATCACGCGCTTCACGAGTGTAAGCTTGATGAGAGAAGTTGAACATAAACTTGATCTCTTGTCACAGAAACAAAACAATCTTGCATCATTATCGCCATATTTCCTTTTTCCTGCTCTGGAATACCCTACTTCAGCACTATCATCACGCCAGGAATACACATACGTACATACGTATATCGCAATGGACAGTCTTACAGACCTCAAGCTCTCCATCAAGGAGGAAACAGGCGTTGCAACCATTCAGTTCAACAGACCTGCAAAGCGCAATGCTTTCGCGCAAAAGACGATTGATGAAATTGTAGCCACTTTGGCCTTCCTTGACTCAGTGGATACTGTCCGCGCCGTCGTTCTGACTGGTGGACCAGAGGGTCATTTCTGCGGTAAGTTCCTGAAGATCAGTACCACTATTGGAAATCTGTTCTGTTCCACCAGTGATTGCAATTAACGGCTGCTAACAATAACCGTGGTGTAATAGCCGGAATGGATCTCAATGAGCTTGTTGAGCTTTCCACTTCCAAGGCTCATCAGATCGCCTTTCTCAAGGACTTGACGGATGCGCTTGATCGATTCACCAAGCCCATCATCGCTGCTGTCGTAGGCTATGCGGTATGTGTCTGTTCATCTCCCGTCTTGTCAATGCTAACTAGATACGTATAGTTGGGCGGTGGTTTTGAGATTTCTCTTGCAGTAAGTCCACCGGCATTCGCGATATGTGTACCTATTAAGCTTATTTCTCCGTCTGCAGTGCGACATCATCTACGCCGCCGAAGATGCCATGTTTGGTCTTCCCGAGGTCAAGATTGGAACGATCCCTGGAGCTGGGGGTACACAGCGTCTGGCACGTGCCCTGGGCAAGCACAAGGTTAGTTTAGTTAGTCCCTACACCCTCTAGCATGGCATGTCTGGTGAATTGCCAGGCCGGACGCCTTGCATAAACGTACAGCTTGATCCACATGTGATGATAGCTAACTATCTCATCTAGGCAATGGAATTCGTCCTGACCGGCGAGCCTGCAAGCGGCACAGAATTTGAGCGTCTTGGAGTGGTCACAAAGGTTTTCCCCAAGGCGGATGTTTTGCCTGCCGCAACTGCCCTGGCCGAAAAGATTGCAAAGCTTTCGGGTCCAGTCATCAAAACAGCTAAACAAGCTGTATTGACAGGTACGTTATGTTGTGTATTGGTTGATTTGATCCACCGTTGCTAACGTGGTGTTTCCCTGTACAAAGTGGAAAATAGCACCCTGAGCGCTGGCATGACCCATGAAAAGGCCCTGTACTACTCGACTTTTGGCCTCAATGACTTCCAGGAGGGAATTCAATCATTTCTCCAGAAGAGGGCACCTACATTCAAGCATTCTTAAAATTAGTCGTCATATTATCCGTCAATGTAATACTATCATGAATTAATTATTGAGTTTCGTTAAATCTCGGCGTCGAATTCTCCACGGTCTTTTTAGTTGTTATAACACCGAATCTATTATTATCCCACTAACCTCCCTCCCTAGTGTAGTGCTTATTCTGACTTTCCGCTCCCGTAGCTTGTCGATTGAGTTTTGGCAAGATTGAGTTTTGCTACGTATAAGATTTTCCCTTTTCGCCGGCCGTGACGCTTGATCAGCGACGGACGGCAGGTGTGTCTTCTCATCCTGGTTAATCAACCGAAACCTTAAGCACGTATATTCTTCAAATCTGGTTTTTCTCTGCAAAACAAAACTGGTGGCTTGGCATTTTCATCCCCCTTTACACTGTAACCCTCCATGTCAGGGTCCCCTTGTGGAGTTGACTCTGCCCTGCAATCCAACTATGAGTGTGGAGATCTCTGTAACACACCAAAGGCGTTTGGCGGCGTCCTCCGCCATATGTGAGTGGTTGATTCAGAATAACCTTACAGGGGAAATAGTCAACTTATCCACTCAACTCAAACATAGCCCTTGGGCAGAACTCGGCCGAATGTCACCAGGAGAAGAAGCAATTCGCAAGACAATACCTACTGTAGTTGGGTCTCCTGGGTCCAAGCTCGGCTTTGAAGCGTGGACTAGTGACCGTTTGTCGCGCTATCTATTAGGCTGGGTTGCAGTTCGCGTATCAACAAGTTCTGAAACAGTTTGATCTGGCGAAAGCGAGTGCACAACGTCTCCGGGAAAGTTGCTGCTATCCACTCGTCATCTCCGTCGACGATTATGGCAACGGAGAATCAATAGTTCCGTCGCAGTAAAACCTGCCTTTTCCAGCGTCCGGGTCAAGCTCCGTCAAGACCCCTGTGCAGTAAAACATTCATTCATGCAGTGAATCACCCGAGTGGGATGGTGGGATGATGAGTAACTGAAGATACAGCAGTAAAGAATGGATTGGATCAACATGTGATACCATTTCGAGACATCCTGACCCACGTAGTATCACGACGATGGGTGGCGTAAAGTTGATTGTTAAGCTCTGTGAGAGGATTGACAACATTCTACCCTGCAAGGCATTCTCGCTGCCCAGGACCACAAGTGGGATACCGACCGTATTGTTCAAACCTTGACGGACAATCTTTATTTTGGATGCCTCACATGGTCGACATTCAATACGAGATTTCAAAAATATTTCAACCTTGAATCAATTTATCTGCTTCCGTTTTACTTGCGAAACCAGTTGCCATAACCTGTTGCCTCCGCTAGTAAAGTCTACATCAGATATTTCCTCCAACCGAGGTATCACAAAGCAAGGTAGAATGATAAATCAGAGTACATGGCGTTGGGTTAAGCTTGCTGACGTCTGCCAATACGACACAAGTATGTTCATTCGAGCAGATCACAGATAAAATATAGACAAGATCGCATCCTCACAGAGACATCGGGACAAGTGGTGTAAAGGAACCGTGGGTTCGGATAGGAGCCTGTCTTATACGAGATCAAGATGCATGTTTAAATGCTTACAACGTGGCGACCTGGCTTACCTAGTCGCTGGAACCAACGGCATACCAGACGTCTCATGTGACGGGTGGCATTTGTGTGTCATTTGGTAAAAATGGGATCAACGTTGACTCCACCACAGCGGCCATGCTGACCTGGCTCAATGGTAGTGTAAGGCCTGACAGTAATCTAGGATTGTTAACATGACGTAACAGTCATCTCGGGCTGGACAGTATGAGCGAAGTTCAATTTCTGGTAGATGTGTAAGTCCAACAATGCGAATTAGGTTTCTAATATCATGAGACGATCATATAGTAGAGGCCCTACGACATGGCCGGTTTGTCTCTTGGACAAAGGTGCTGTGCTCGCGGTGTTATTCGACGCTGATGGTAAGCATAGATGACAAGATAAATAGACAGACGTATAGTGCAAACACGTTTGAGCAGGCATGTATCTATGTTTTGATGCGTCGACGATAACATCTTAATCTAAAGTGAATACAGGCTCCGGGATAGGTCTTGTGCAAGCTGTGGGTTTGATGCTCAATTCTGAGACTTGGATTTTAATTTATATGACAGATCTAATAAAGTAACAACAACCTCGACATAATTAATGCTCAACAGACTTCATGTAGCTGACATAGAATCGAGGCCGTTTGGTGTTTGAAGGGAGAAGCTAAATTCTTTGAAAGAGAGGAAGGCCAACCGTGGAGCTGTACTACAGCATCAGAAGCGCTAAGCTATGAAACAAACCTCAAGGCCTGCAAACAATTTATGTTTAGTGTCGTGGGCCCTGAGCGTACGCCGCCATTCCAATCCAAGAGGCACGGTTGCCCAAATTCGTCAAGTCGATAACTTGAGGACCGTAAGCAGGATCATCAAGGTCAAAGATAGCCACAGCTGGAGCAGCCTGAAGCGTGTACAGTTTGGACCCGGATACGATACCATCAAAGTTCCCCATACCCTGCTCGTACCCAGGGAGAGTTCGACTAATGGCCTTGGTCTCGGTGTTAACAGCGTTGACGTTGGGGACACCCGCGTCAAGAAGATACACAGATCCAGTGTCGGGAAATTTGGCAGTCCAGCAGGTAGCCATTTGCGCCGTGATGTTGAGGGAAAAGTCAGTGCTGACTCTGTAGTCCTCGGAGATGGACACAAATGCAGCACCATAAGCGGGCGTAGCAACCAGGGCGGAGTTATCGCCGGAGAAGGTCATGGTAAAAGGGATGGGAAGATTCTCAGGTCTGGAAACCACAGCCTCCTCGCTCACGATGCCGTTTTCGATTTTGTAGGCGTAGATGTAACCATTCTGCATACCATCGCCTTTGATAACGACGAAAAGAGCCGTCTCGGAAGGGTTGAATACGATGTTTGAGACAGTGTTGGGAGGACCCAGAATCGGGTTTGTCTGGTTCAAGACTGGCAAAGCTCGAAGGCCGCCGACTGGCTTAACACCTTCGCTGCCAGAAACGCTGAAACACTGAACACCAGGCTTGGTTCCAGTGTTGGCGACGCATGCGGTTTTGTGTTTGCGTGAGTATGCCACGGTATTGGGAGTCGTTCCAACAGTGTCCATGGGCTCTCCCATAAGCACAGGATGGGTTGGGTCATGTTTGGGAATCTTGAAAGCAGCCAGAGTGTTGGAACCTGCGTTGACGGTGAACAAAAGGTTTCCATCTACAATGACAGAGCCTTGAGAGAAAAGAGGGTCTGGCGAGAAATATCAGTATAATTGCGAAATCAGTCTGTCTTTCGTACTCACCAGCATTGACGGAGCCGTTGGCGTTGTTGCCGATCATGCCATTTCCACCAGTTGAAGTCCTCACGGGTTTGCCCAACAAGCCATCGCTAGCGATACCGAAAGAGACCACAGAGGCACCATGAGGATCACTGTCGAGAAAGTATAGTGCCCCATTAGACTTTCCAGGCCTGGGAAAAGCCTGGGTCCATGAGGCTGCTAGGGCGAGGAGAAATATGCTCTTCATGATGTGATAGTGAATGCAGATGTTGTAAAGATTGGATAATTGATTGTATGGTGAAATGGTTGAAGACAGATATAGAGCCGATGTGACTTAACGAGCAACTCTCCTTCCCTTATATGTCCTTCACGAAGACCATATCAATGCCGTAATTATTTTAATAATCAACTTCGTTCAAGCTAAAGCAGTGCCGATGTGTCTAGCTCGACTAAGCCCCGAGTCATCCAGCCTATTCAGTCCCATGGACCGCTGGAGTTTACATCACTGCAAGCCGTTTACTCCGTACTAGAGAAACAATTGCATCATGGTTGGCTTAAGAATGGCCACTTGCTAAGCACGTTTCCTAATTAGGAACATGCTCGATTATTCAACTCTGAAACACAGACACAAGAGCTCCACAGAAAGACAGCTGAGCCACGTAGCTGGTACTAGACGTAAGCTGACTGCGGCTGCTGCGGATATAAATGGCGGGAGATTGAGCTAACCAGATGCCAGAGTGAGATTTGTTCGCACTTATCCGTAATAGGAAGTTTTGATTAGAAGCTGTATTGCTGTTTACCAAAGCTAGCGGTGATCTCTTCGTAAAGACCAATTCTGTGCTTTAATACACGAAGATACTCAGCAACCATTATTACTCATATCTGGAAGATCCAACCCCTGGGAGCACAAAGATCGAGGAAAGTCACAAGCTGGGGCAAAGTTCGCACGTATGCTTTGAATGCAGCACAAGTCAACCAATAGAACGCGGGCACGTGGACTTATCTATACAAAGACTTATAGGAAACAGATCTGGCAGAAGCCATTCCTCTAATTGCAATTTGCAATCTTGCTGTACAGCTTAACTAAAGTGCTGACTTAAGGGAATGGAACCTGGCCTAATTTCATCATATCTCAAGCGTGGGTTCAGTACCGACGCTAGGTTTGAAGTGATTTAGACCAATCACGTGCACTGTAAGATTTCGTCTCTTTGAATAAGCCCACAATTAAGGTTGACTTGTGTCTCGGCGTTCCTCTTTCGATCATCCCTCCTCTTATCTCGTTACTACCCCCCTAGTAGCCAACCAATAGAGGATCTCATCCAATTCCCATCATCTCGATACGGATCTACCATGCGGCTCATCAATGTTGAGACATTGGAACTGGAATCTTTCGTTGGTGACCTTGGCCGAGAAGTGCCAGCATACGCCATCCTCTCACACGTATGGACGAGTGAGGAAGTTTCTTATCAACAAATGACAGCTTCGCTTCCCTTTTCAGAAGACTCTAAAGGATACCGAAAGATTGTCGAGTTTTGCGCCAAGGCCAGAAATGAGGGATTTGAGTACGCTTGGGTAGACACTTGCTGCATAGACAAGACGTCAAGCGCAGAACTATCAGAGGCCATCAACTCTATGTTTCTATGGTATCGCAAGTCAGATGCATGCTATGTGTATCTACAAGACGTAACGAGCACAGAAAACCCGGTGTCACAAGGATCTCAGTTCCGTCATAGTCGTTGGTTTACACGTGGATGGACGCTACAAGAGTTACTGGCGCCACATGAAGTGATATTCTTGGCCAGTGATTGGCAAGAGATCGGTACGAAAGCCACTCTTAGTTCGACAATCTCGGAGATAACCAAGATTGACATTAAAACTCTGGTTGGACACACGTGGACCCACGTGAGTATCGCCATGATCATGTCCTGGGCGTCAATGCGACAAACTACCAGGTTGGAAGACCAAGCATATTCTCTCCTGGGTCTCTTCGATGTCAACATGCCTCTCATATATGGGGAAGGTCATAAAGCGTTTTATCGACTACAAGTAGAGATAATGAAACTCTCAAACGATGATTCATTATTCGCTTGGTCAACCGAGCCTTTACAGGATAAAGGCTACTCTACCAGCGAGGGCACTTCTGCAAGGGGCTTCCGGTTTCTGGGTTTACTAGCACCGTCTGTCTCTTGCTTTAGAGATTCCCATGATATCGTAACGCCCAAGGACTTTCCCGACAGCCATTCACCTTATGATATGGCAAAGCAAAATATCAGTTTGTCAGCTGTGCTCGTCAGGCTATGTCCGTTACCAGCCGAACCCAAGAATCTTAGCTGTGGACTCGACGAGGTCGATGTTGTCGGAACTGTAAGGTTCTCAAAGAATGTTCACCCGGTGAAAGCCGTCGACCACGGCCTTGTCATCACACCCGCTAGACAAAACTCAAAGGGATTGAAGGTGATGTGTCTACTCGCCATATTACGATGTTGGAATAAGGATGGCTATATCGCGATACCTATCAAGAAACTGTCTTCCGGCGGTTTCCAACGAGTGGAAAACGGCTATCGATGCCGATGGTTCAGAGTACGCTTGATGCCGCTACGCTTATGTCTCACGGAAGAAAATGAGAGGCTGCATCATGAGTCAGCTTACCGATTGAGGCAGTTTGACTCTGAGAACAGAGAAAAGGGACCTCCAGCAGACCCACCAGAAACGATACTTGTCAGAGCATATGTCGCATTGGAAACAACATTTGGGGCTTCACGATTAATGCTAAAGGCTGAAGGTCCAAACCCAACATTCAGATTCAGATCGCTACCTATAGAACACGTCAACTATGTTCTCAGCAGTGACTATCCGGTTAACTGTATAATGCCTTTGCCGGATTCGCGTGCGCATGCTACTGTACT
Organism: Fusarium sporotrichioides; assembly: GCA_019054645.1. NCBI lineage: Eukaryota > Fungi > Ascomycota > Sordariomycetes > Hypocreales > Nectriaceae > Fusarium > Fusarium sporotrichioides. Next base: position 513,494 of record JAHKNS010000004.1, read on the forward strand.
CGAGAGCTTCAATGAGATCATCGACGCCGTTCCGAAAACGTTTCTTGTGTTTCGAGATAATGACACTGGGGGGATACTGCCACCATTCCTCATCTGTGTCAAGTCTCGCAAGGACAAGATACAAAATTCCGATAGTATGCTAGGGTGTCTGGTAGGACCTCAAGTGGAAAGTTGGAGCAAAGCGCCTGAAGCCCTGGACGCTGATTTCATTGAGGTCGACATCAAGCGGTCATGCACAAGGATACTTCTCTCAGGTGATTTGCATCTGGTCTTTCGAGCCCGCCAAGGCATTGATCATAGTTCAACACGTTACCTCAACGTTAGTATAGAAAGGGGGCTAGTATGGGACACAGGGTCACAAAACGATACGTCCAGTATAACTGGCGATATATCGCCAGGCCCCGACGAGTCTATATTACGTCGTTTCACTGACATCTCAATATAATAGGAGCAGGTATAACTTGGAAGTTTGCATCTACTTCATGTATTACCTTTAGATGTCTTGACTACCTTTACTATGTGTACAAACAAACTATGAAACATACTCCAGCCCTGTAGTAATATTACCCCATTTCGCACCAGCCATGTCAGAAAAGTAGTTAGACTTGGGACTCCACAAGCCCGTACCACCCTTGGGGAAAACCGAACCAGCGTTCTTCAGATACGTCGATGAAAGGCTCATCATTGGCTTTACAGGCATACCCTCGGAAGAGGTCAGACGCGGGACAACAGCAACAGCCTTCTTTTCTGCCATCTTGTGCAGGATACGCACGCATAGCCGAGCGCTGACGTCGGCGCCTAGTGTCCATGATGCATTCTCATATCCTGTCATGAAGAGCAAGTTCGGGACATCTTCAAGCATGGCTGACTTCCAGGCGAACTTGTCAGCCACGTTGAATTCATTGCCATCCATGCTGAATTTGATGCCACCTCCGAAGCGCAGCTTGAGACCGGTCGCTGTCACGATCAAATCAGGGTGTAATGTTTCTCCAGACTGAAGTTCGATGGTCTTTTCGGTGACGGTCTTGATCGTATCGGTTACCACATCTGCCTTTCCAGAACGAATAGCAGCGAAGAAATCACCGTCCAAGCACGCGCAAAATCGCTGCTCCCATGGGTTATAGCGCGGTTTGAAGTGAGGGTCCCACTTGACATTCGGAGGGAGTTGCTTGATGGTGACGTGCTTGACAATCTTTTTGGCTAGTCCGGGGCAGGACTTGCAGAAAATGGTGGTGAGGTAGCTCCTGACTAGCCACATAAGACGATTGATGAAGAGGGCGATGCTAGCGGGGAGAATAGTGAAGAGGAGACGTGTGAAGAAGCTAGTCGAAGGGAGAGGCAAGATGTAAGTAGGGCTTCGTTGAAGCATAGTGACTCGTTTGACCTTGTCCGCCACAGACGGGACGATGGTGACGGCTGTGGCGCCACTTCCAATGACTACGACATTCTTGTTGGTGTAGTCGTAGTCTTCAGGCCAGAACTGAGGATGAATAACTTTGCCTTGAAATCTCTCGATTCCTGGAATGACAGCTTGCAACGGTGTCTGATAGTCGTAGTAACCCGTTCCAAGAAGCAAGAACCGAGCCTGGAAAGTGGTAGGCTTCTCGTTACCGTTTCGGAACACCTGGAGATTCCATCTATTGTCGTGGGTAGACCAGTTGGCTTCTTTGACGGAATGATTGTAACAGATATGATGATCTATACCGACCGAACGAGCTGATTCGATCATGTACTCTTTGATCTCATCGCCCGGAGCTAAAGACTCGTCGCGTTTCCAGGGACTCCAGGGAAAGCCAAATGTAAAAATGTCGGAATCTGATCGGATGCCAGGGTACTTGAACAGATCCCAAGTGCCACCGATAGAATCCCGACCTTCGAGAATGGCATATGTGAGATCTGAGGGGCCTTCTGTTTGGAGGCGGTATGCTGCGTTGATACCAGATATCCCAGCGCCGATGATGATAACATCAAAGAACTTTGTGTCGTTCGTGTGCTGCTCCATGGTCATGATTGTGTTTCTTAAACGTGTATTGATATTGATGACCTCGAAATTGTTTTGCAACGCGTTTGCACAGTTATAAACGAAATCTCTGAGAATACAGTTGCTCCAGAAGTTCCAGCGGCCCATCAAACCTCGGCATTTTGCCTCAGCTCCCCCACCATAGCTCGAATGGATAGCTAGGTTGAAGCATAGCTTCCGAACTACCGACAAAGACTCGGGACCCGCGCAACGATCTTCATCGCTTGGTCTGAACCCATGTCGTAACATGGCAATGACGTTGTTGTCTGTGAGTGCACACGGGCCTGACGGGTTCCGCGGGCACGGAAACGTAGATCGCAAGCTAAACTGCAAAGAGACATGACTTTTAGAGTTGAGTCAATGGCAGACGATGCGGGGCAGACATGAACCCCACGTGCTGATCTGAATATCATTTCCAGGTAGACAGATGGATTTGTTTACGAGTCTAGCAGGGGGACTGTTTTGTTTCGAGAGGCTAGTGTGTTTGTGACTGACTCACTGTGGGCGTATCGGGTATAAACGTCACGCGACTACGTTGTCAAAGCTGCATAGCTAAATCTGTTTTTGGCGGGGTATATGCCCTTGAAGATTCTTGATTAAAAAGCATGTGAAATTATTCTCGATTACGTAGTTTGATCATTTTTGTTGAGAACCCAAAATTGTTCCTCCAGTTCATCTCCTCATACATTTGTTCGTGGATCAGAGCCCCCTCGGGATGTAGCTCTGCAGCTTCAACCCCGCACTCACATTCAAGAATCCTCTAGCATTTTCGACAGCCTTCTTAGCCTCGGCACCGAATCCCATCGTGTCTCCCAGTAGTAGGATGTCATGAGGGCACCCTTCAGACACATCCAGGTGGATATTCCAACCGTGCTTCTCATAGCGTTCACAGAAATTCTTGATATCATCGCACAGGACTTCGCCTCCTCCTGCGTTGACGTATACCGGAAATGACTCTTCAAGCCTGAACGGGTTGCGAAGGGGCGAAAGGTATGGTCCAGCGGGATTGGTGACTCCATAGCCAGAGATGGTAGCTGCGCCCCAACGTGCAAAGTGCGTGTTCAGATAGTCCGTCTTGTAGTTGGGTGACTGCTTGACATCCTGCTCCAAAGCGCCGGCAACATCTACCCAAGGTGACCAAAGAGTCATGGCTGTCGGGAGTGGGATATCATCAGTTTTTCCGTGTTCGTGAATGTATCGTACCAATGCGAGTGCCAGGTTGGCTCCTGCTGAATCGCCTGACAGGATGACCTGGCTCGCAGGAATGCCCTTGGTCCTGATCAGATCGAGATACGCTGTAAGAGCATCCTGAAGAGGCGCTGGGAAGTGTCCGTTGTTGCTACTCGAGAGGCGGTATTGTGGCGTGCAGACATGAGTACATCCCATGTGTCTCACGAGAGTTCTCGCCAGAAATCCAGTATCTTCATCACGACCATTCCCAATAACATAACCTCCACCGTGGAAGTGCAACGCCACGACCATGTTAGAGTTGACCAGTCCCGCGGGTGGGGGTCGTGCTGGTGTCCAAGTCATTCCTAGCTGTGCGGGTCGTACAACATAATCCGATAGAACTCCTCTGTAGAGCTTGGGCGATCGTGGAGGGATTACCTCGAATCGGTTCTTCTCACGTTTTGGATCAAGTCTGAGTCGGTCTCCGTACTTGGTGAGTGACAAGTAGAGAAGTACGAGACGGATAAGACGGACGCGGACAGCTTGGTTGAGAGACCATTGTCGCGAGGGTCGAAGATATGGGATGAGGCACAGGGTGATGTCGAAAAGGAACTTTGAGAGTAGCCATGGTGTGATCAGCGCGGCATAGATGTAATCGAAGCATAATTTGACCGAGTTGATAAGTGTCATCTCAATATAGTAAAACGCTTCTTGATAGAAGCTGTATGTTCAGTGGTAGTATGGTGAAGAGAAGATGGGCGAAAACGTTTGGAAAATGGGGAGGGCAAGCAGGTCTTTATGTATTTAGCTGGTGCTGATCAACAGTTTAACTTCGCGTATCGACTCCGAGCATGCACTAAATAGCGAGTGGATTGCCGAGGCTATCAATTCGGCATTTCAGGATGCTTTATTCACGATCTCTAATCGTCCCTTTGCCAACCTGCCCTTCGAACAAGCGACACCCCTCACGCGTAATCACATCTCATCATTAAGCTGTCTTTCCAATCATATCCCGGAGAATCTCCTGTAACCAAGTAGGCCATCCTCTAATTCCAGAGATACCAGAAGCAGACTTTGGAACAATAAGTTGACCACCACGTCTACGTTTAATCTGCGCGACGACTTCATTGGCGATATCATCAGGAGTCAAAAACTTAACTCCTCCACGCTCCAAGCGATCCACGATTCCATCAACTAGAGGCGTTCTGACAAAATTGGGATGAACAACAGTTGTCAAAACGTTGGGAGCCTTGTAATAATGCTTGAGCTCACTTGCAAGTGACTCGTGGAAAGATAAGGCGCCAGCCTTTGTCGCAGAGTAATCGGCGGCTGTGGGCAAGGCGACGAAAGACGCGATACTTGCGACTGTAATAATATGGCCTTTGTCGAGCTGGATCATGCGAGGGAGGAATTGCTGAGTTGTATACCACAAGGACATGAGATTGACGCCCATGATCTTGCGAAGGAATGATTCTGTCATCTTCAGAATTGGCATTGGCGATGTGATGCCAGCATTGTTGATAAGAATGGTTGGATGGCCAAGCTCACGTCGCACAGCATCAGCCGCTTCCGCGACAGATTCCACAGTGGTTACATCGCAGCGATAGAAGTGAACGCGCGAATCACCCTGCAATTCCTTGGGCAGATCCTGGACGTCAAAGACAGCGACTCGTATCCCCATCCCAGTCAACTTGCGCACCATGCTCAAGCCAATTCCGCTGGAACCGCCAGTGACGACGGCAATCTCATTTGTCCAGGACCAATTCGAGGCGGGTCTAAGACGCCAGGAATTGTGAGCCATCACATTTAGAACCTTGTTGACGGTACGTAGAATACTCAAGCTAGTCCAGATGAGGAGAACCTTGTTGACCGTTTGAAGGTTCAGGTTTAGGGTAGTTGAGATGTGAGGCTGGAGCCGGGCGGCGATTGAATTGAGTGCATTGTTGGCGACTTCTGGTGCGTAAAGTGATGTGAGGAGCAATGGACAGGATAGCAATGGTGAGAGGATAAAGTCATTCAGGCTTTGAATGTAGCCCAAGGCGGGAGAGTAAAGAAGAGAAGACATGGTTGTCAGGAAGTTGAGACAAACAGGAAAATTGACGCCTTGGATCCAATCTAGTCACTGTAGCATTCCAATGTGATAACTTCATACGACTGCCGGGGCATCTTATACGATCGTTTCTTTAAAAAAAAAAAAATCTAAGCTCCATACTCAATTCAAAGATCATCACACGCCCAAGTCCTTGAAGACGATCACGATGTTGAAGCCGAGGTTCACTACAAGTCCCAACAGGAACCAAACTCTCGTATCGCAAGCTTGACCGTAACGAGCTACCGTGCAGATCTTCTTCGTCCCCCCGGCAGTTGAGGCCCCGTTAGCCCGTCTGGACTCTCAAAGGCCCTGCCAAACCCCCGCCTACAACCCTGTTTTCCGACATCCATGCCCTGTCACCTCATTTGGAGCTAGAGAATGATGGTGTCCGTGCTAAAGCAACTGGCACTGTACGCCCTGCTTTTCCACAGTGGACCGACCTCCATGGACTGCAATGCACTGAGGGCTCTCTTTTCCCTTCTCACTCTAGACTTATCGCAATTCACTCAACTCCGAGCTCTTTGAAGGATTGTTTCCACAATTCGTACTCTAGCGAACATGGTTTTTCCAGGACGATTCAGCTCAGGGTGTTTGCGATGTCGCCAACGCAAAGTCAAGGTACGTAACTGATGACATGATTCAATACGTGTATCTAAATCTAATGGCGACAACAATCTTAGTGCGATGAGGGGAAACCCACGTGTCGGCGATGCTACAACTATGGCAAGCCTTGCCTTGGATATACCGACGAATTTCAATTCCGTCATTCTGCTCAGAAGCCAAAGTCACCGAATATCACAACCAATACAGATACATCAACCCCCAAAACGACAGATACGTTATCGGTTGTAACAGCGAGCCCGCGGACGCCCGAGAAAGCTAAGGACAAAGCGCCCGCAAAGCCCACCAAACGGATCCCCGAACCCTCAACACGCCGAAGGTCTCTAGGTATCATTCGACAGCCGGTTCAGTCCTACGATGACATGTCGCTATGTTATTTCGTCCGTCGTTTCGTTTCGCCTGACGAAGGGGATGGATTCCCCGGCCACTTCAGCTTTCTTCCGAGTCTCTTTAATCATCACAAAGATGGCGGGTTAGTCGAGACAGCAACGCTCAGCGTAGCTCAGCTAGCTGCGTTCAATCATCTGGGCAACGAGGAACTTCGGACGCGGTCTTTGAGGAACTACGGGCGGGTGATCAAAGGATTGCAACAGAGTATACAATCTGATGCCCAGGCGCTTGACGACAGTGTGATTGCGACAATATTGCTGCTGTGCACGTACAAGGTAAGTGCCACATCCAGACATAGCATGACGACAAGTCTGACTTGAGCAGGACTTTAGTGGTGAAGGATTGGGGGATCCAAATGAGCATGCATCAGGTTTGTTCTACTTGCTAGAGAAACGAGGGCCAAGTCAAATCGCCACGAGGCGAGGAGCGGAACTGTTTTTACTTGCTCTTCTGCGGCTGGTAAGTTACCTGAACTACAGAAATGGCTTTGTGCTAATTAAGTTAAACAGCAAATCTACTCCTTCTTACACGGCGACGATACATATACCGATCCTGGAGCTATCGCCACGGTGATAGGCATCTTTGATCCACTTCTCCGCGCTCTGGCAATGATGTCAAGAACACTATCCCTACGTCATCGCCTATTCCACTTCATACAGACCGAGATATTCCAACAGGGCGGCAGTCCATCCGCCTCATCCGAAGAGAGTAAAAGCGCCGAGGAAGAGAAGCTCCTGCTACAAGAATGTTTCGACATGCTAGACGTCTTTCACGCATGGGACTGCGAGGCCGCAACATACTGGCAAAACACGTTTGAGGGCCGCGGTGTTCCCACCATGCTAGGAGAAATGGGCGCTGGCAACATGCACTACGACGCCGAGACAGCATGCATCATGATACTCGTCCGCTCAGCGCGTCTCATCTTACTGCAAAGCATGCTCCTATACCAGACAACCCTCCAGACGGCCGAGGCCGAACAAGAAGATGAGTACAGTAGCTACCACGCCATGTGGGCGCAATGCGTCCCTGTTCTGGAGTGTGACGTGCGTAAATGTGTCGACGACATGCTCGCCAGCGTGCCGTACGCACTAGGTGATATCGACTCCAACGGTATGCCCTCCAGCATGATGTACGACGGAGCGGCTGCCATTATGATAGTACACTCAATTAGGCTTGTCACACATTGTGTCTATACTACGCCTGCACAGGCGGAGAGGGCAGCTATCATATTAACAAGATTGAACTCTGCCATTGGTATCAGGTCCGCTGTTGGATGGTTCGCAGCGGACGTTAGCGAGGATAACATCACGAGTAACCCTTGGGCAGTTTCAGGTTCACCGATTTTATTGGAGTCTAGGCTACTCGATTGTAGAAGGGATAGTCTTGGATTGTCCCCAGGTTCTTCTTTTCTTTCTTGATGCGGGCGTCATGTATGTACAGTACAACTATCTAGTTTAATACCCAGTAGCATTCTGTTCCATGTCCTTGTCCACGCATCTCGACCCAGTTGCCCATTCCCATCACTACAGCTGTCACTTCTGCTTTCGTGACGTAGGCGAAGCCTTGTTAATGACAATATCATCTCTTTCCCAAAGAAACATCAATGCCGGGAAAATCGGTCCACCGATCAGTGCCAACAATATCGCCCTGATACCTGTTACCATCACGTTCGGGGCCCTCTTCACGGCGGAGAGCTGGTAGCCAGACCAAATTATCATCGAAAGGCAGGTGCAATAAACGTCCCATCGCAAGAACGAGACTACAACCTCCCTGGACTGCAAGGCTGAAACAGGTGGCTCCAGAAGGGCCAACGTCGGTGGATTCGTGATTGACGTAAGGGCCAGTATGTGATGCCCGGATACAGGTTGGACTTGGCCAATCCAGGACGCGAATATGGTTCCCATCACGAGAAGGTGAACACTCACAGTCAGTCCTGTGATGAACATGTATGCGCGGTTCAGAGCTTTTCTGCACAGCCTCATGTCAACGTGCGCCTTATTCTTAGAAGTATGTTGCCGGGAGCCGCTCAATAGACTTGAAATACTGTGGAGTGCGGATTGATACAATGGAAAAGGTTGCCAGAGCGCGACAGCAATGAACTTTGCCTCCCGAGAGATGTCAAAGACTAGTGGCAGACAAAGGCCAATACTTGGCACAACGTATGATACGATTGTCGCAATGGGCAAGAAGCTGAGATCGGCCGGGTCGGCGAGGAAGTTTGCTTGTTGTGGAATCGAGGGCGAGACTAGTAGTTGGATAGTAAGATAGATCGGTGCGATGATGGTGATTGTGACAGCTTGGAACACTATCCCAAATGTTCCAGTCCTAGAAGTAGAGTCAGTACTGTCATGATGCTCAACAGTGAGTGCAGGTCGACGTACCAGCTCAGAATTGTGCCCTTATTTCCGAATCTCAGTCCCTCGAGGGCTATGATATACCAAGCACCGCCAAACTGAGCAGCCAAGTACACAAACGCAATCAAGGCTTCGAGATCCATTCCTTTGACCTCATGGTTTTTTCTCAACCCTTGGGAGAAGAACTCAAGCAGAAGGTTCACTGCCGCATCGACACTGTCGATGCCTGTGATGGGTCTTGATACTGAGTCCGTCATGTCGAGAATACACGCCTCTGCACCGGTGTTGCAAACTCGCAAAGCATCAAAGAAACCATGTGAATGTGACGTGAACATACTGGCATAGCCTCCGAGGAGCGCACAACCGAGGATAAGAGTGATAATGACGAACGGAGCCATCGTGGCCAAAACTTTGATGACGGTTGCAGATCGAGGTTTCGAGTCAAAGCAGAGGGTAACAAACTCGTGTTCCCAACATATCCGTGACCTTAATAAATCCGCACATTCTTCCCAGCTGCAAACTCTTCTACGCGGTGAGTTGAAAATTTGCGCACTTTGCGTATCGACAGAGCTGTGAGTTGTCCCAATGATTTACAAACCCCATCTGATTTCGGATTAGGTTGCGAAAAGAAGATCCATCGTCACAAGCCGACGATTATTTCGAGAACAACATCAGAGACTGGAAGATGAAGAGAAACACATGTGAAGAGGAAAAAAAAATGTTGAGGAAAAAAACATCACGAAGAGTTTAACCTGCGAGCTGACGAACAAGCCATCCACGTGCCTCCTCTTCGTAAACTAAACCCTTCCTCATCCCCCATCATCAGAAGTCAATCTCAGCTCGCATGCTAAGCCCGATTGGGTCCCTCTTGCGACGCTGCAAAGCGTTAAGACACTGCCGATCGCATGAAGAACTTGCTGCTTTTAGTCTAGTTGAGCGGTGACTATCAGTTATTGGAAACTGGCGATGGCTTCACACCCACACTGACCCAGCAAACCCTGCGTTTTACTAAAAAAACGTAGTAAGTGCAGTAGTACTGAGTTTGAGATCCAGCTGTGGTATGACGCTGGGTGGGACTTCTTTCACATGGTATAATTGGGGCCCAATTCGTTGGTTATTTTAAACAACCGAATGGACCAGCATCTTTTAACCAGATTAAGATTATATATCTAGATTGTTGGATATATGGGTACATGAACCATCACAAAATTTCCGAAAGAAGAAAAAAAACAAAAAGACAAACCTTATAATCTATCGCGTCCACGTTGGTAATATAGCTATCAACATGGCCGTCTTGTCCAAGCTTCTGAGCTTTCCAAGCCTCACTCTGGCAGCCTGCATCGAGGGCTTCTTTGCCATCAAATTGTTTCCGAATTATTACAGCACTCAAAGCCACTTAGCAGCTGTAATCACCATATTATTCGCCAACTATGCGTTTGGAGTTCTTTTCTGGGCATTCTTGTACCCAATCCTCTTCAGCCCACTTCGACGCATTCCCGGACCAAAGGTAGGGTTTATTAGTTCAGCGACTGATGAGTCTTTTAATACTGACTGTCTCATTTGATAGGACTATCTGAGTGCCGCTCACCGAGCTCTTGTTGTCAAGGGAAGACCTTCTGGTGATTTGTTTCTCGATCTAGCAAAGGAGTACCCCGGAAACGACATCATCATGCTGAATTCTTTTCGCAACCAAGTGTGCATCATGAATCCTCAGCTACTAGCGGACCTTTTAGTTCATAACTGCTACGATTTCGCCAAGCCGACACGAATCAGCTCTTTCCTGCGTCATGTTCTCGGAGATGGTCTAATCATAGTAGAAGGCGAACAGCACAAATTCCTTCGAAAGAATACAACACCAGCGTTCCACTTCCGCCACATTAAGGAGCTTTATCCTATGATGTGGACCAAGAGTGAGACACTGGCAAAGGCGATCGCACAGGATATCACAGCATCTAGATCATCGGTCGTCGAGCTCAATGGTTGGGCGAGCAAGGTCACCTTGGATATCATCGGCATCGCGGGTCTGGGTCGCAAATTCGATGCTGTTGAGAAAAAGATCGATCCGCTGGCGGACATCTACGAGCAGCTACTTGAACCTGACCGGGAGAAGCTCGTCTTTTCGATGTTGTCCCTGGCCATAGGGTTGCCAGTCATTCGACTCATCCCTTGGAAGATGAATACTCTGTTCAACTACTTGACCGGGTCATTGAATGATCTATGCTACCCAATGATCAAAGAGAAGAAGGCTGCTATCATTGAGAAGGGAGATGACCACTTTGATATTTTGTCGCTCCTCATCAAGTCAAACAACTTCTCGGATGAGGCCTTGAAGGATCAACTGCTGACCTTCCTGGCAGCTGGGTGAGTCGGACACATATCATTTGATCGCACGTGTAGCTAACACTTTGAAGACATGAGACTACCGCATCAGCACTTACCTGGGCTTGCTACCTACTCACCCAATATCCCGACATCCAGTCGAAGCTCAGAGAAGAAGTTAGGAATGCATTACCGGCAGATGTCGACAGCAACACGCCAGACCTCGCCAGCACTCTCGAGCAGATGCCCTATCTCAATGGCGTCATGCACGAAACCCTACGTCTATACCCGACCGTTCCTCTGACCATGCGATCAGCCCTCCGGGACACACGCATCGGAGATCAATATATTCCAGAAGGCACCGACGTCATTGTATCAATTTGGTACATCAACCGCTCACCGGAGATCTGGGGACCTGATGCAGCAGAGTTTCGCCCTGAGAGATGGATGACAGAGGATGGAAAGCCCAACCAGAATGGAGGAGCAAGCAGCAACTATAACTTCCTTACCTTTTTGCACGGACCGCGAAGCTGTATCGGACAAGGCTTCGCAAAGGCTGAGATGCGATGCTTGTTGGCGAACATGGTCAAGTCCTTTGAGTGGACTCTGGCGATGGATAATAAACTTGTTTTGCCAAGGGGAGTTATTACTATCAAGCCGGAGAATGGCATGTATCTTAACATGAAAGCTATCTGAGACGAATTTATGAGAAGAAAGACAGCTGTAACGATATTTGGTAAATAGTTAGCGAATCAATTGTTACGATACAAAGGATAAATTGCTTTTTTGCTTGTTGCCCCTCATACTGGTCAAATGGGACCAAATGAAATACTCGGTAAGATGCTGGGAATGTTACCTTCCGCTTTTACCCTTTCGTCTCTCCGAAATGAGGCTTCGTGAGAAATGCCAAGAGACGTTTGTCAGTGCCCAATTGGCCAATATCCCTTGGGCGATGCGCTCCAATGGAATGATACAACATGACTCGGCGAGAAAGCCGTTATTCCTCTCAATGATGTCGAGTTCGCCAGTCAGCCATGACTATGCCGGAAGTCATAATTGCCAGCAATCGGAGTTTATTGATTCTCATCTCTCGTATTATGTCTATTTGTTCTATCACTATCTACCAATGGGCTAAATAGAGCCCCAGGAGGCGAATATCAGATGAGCCATGCCCCCCAACTTTCCTTGCCCTGGACCTGCATCGATCAACACTTTGTCATGTATCGGCCGAGGCAAACTAGAGCTTGGCCTACATCGACCAATTTCTATTCTCTCCTCGAAAGGGTTGCCAAGAACAAAGATCAAATCGCCAACTGCTAGCCCCTTCGTGGTGGTTTCTCAGCTGCACTAGGTTTGCATAGTTCCCATTCCTGGCTAACAATGAACCCCGTCAAGGTATATATAATTCGATTCAGCTTCACATCTGACCACTGACAATATTATCTCTTCCTGGGTAGTAGCCGGCTAAGATCTTGCGATCAGGCTGATATAGACTGGGTTGTAATCTTGAAAACTCAAGCGTGACTAATACACAATCCATCGCCACCGGACAACAGCTTTATTCACCATAATTTCAGATGTGACCTAAATTGGTCTCGATCAAATAAGGTTGTGAGGGTTTGTGAGATCAGTTAATATCCGGGGTAAAGGCCCCATTTGCACGCTAATCGGTTAAAGGCCACCCCTGCATCATTCCCAAGGCCCTACCATTGAAGCATCAGCTTGTTTGTCTAGGCCGAGGACGAGCCACCAAAACTTACACCAAACTCCAATATCGGAACTCTTCTTCTTCCAAATCAGCTCAAATTTACTTATTACCCGCTGCATCAGCCGATTGAGGACCCGCATTTGCGGGGGGCAATTCAATTCAGATAGTCATTTGCTCCTTGAGGTTACAGCGTGCATCTTGGCGATGCTCCGATATTTCCTCAATGGGCGTTGCTCGGAACTTGGTACTCCGCACATAAGGCTTCCAGTTGTGCTGATAAAAAAAAAATCACCGGGAAAACGCGCCGTCAACACGATTGGTCTGGGTAAAACACATGTCACTATAGACCAGGGGTCTTTCGATATAGTCGGGCTTCGAGGCGATCATGAAAAGCAATATTAATTAGCTATATAAGACTTCGATAGCCTCTCCAGGGTTTCGTTCTTTTGTTGTTAGATCATCATCTCTTGCCATTGAATCACTTGACAGTCAACATGCACTTCCTGGGACTCATCGTTGCTTTCGCCCCTGCGGCTCTTGCCCAGTCTGCTATCTGGGGACAGTGTAAGCATCAGTATGACATGAGATATCAGAAACAACACTAATGGGACTTATAGGTGGTGGCAGTGGCTGGAATGGCCCCACGACCTGCCAATCTGGCTTGAAGTGTGAGAAGATCAACGATTTCTACTTCCAGTGTATTCCTGGAAGTGGCAACGGCGGCGGCACTACCCCTACTGAGCCTGAGCAGCCCTCTCCTGGTGGTGGCAGTGGCGATGCTTCAGGCCTCGATGCTAAGATCAGGGCCAAGGGCAAGATCTACTTCGGTACTGAGATCGACCACTACCATCTCAGTAACACCCCTCTTATCAACATCGTTAAGAAGGACTTTGGTCAGATCACCAACGAGAACAGTATGAAGTGGGATGCCATTGAGCGTAAGTACTGACACTCCAGACGACTCATAGTAGTTGACTAACTCTCTTCAAGCTTCTCGCGGCCAGTTCACTTTCGGTAACGCCGACAAGGTTGTCGACTTTGCCCAGGCCAATGGCAAGAAGCTCCGTGGCCACACTCTCCTGTGGCACTCTCAACTCCCCCAGTGGGTGAAGAACATCCGTGACCGCGCCACCATGACCTCTGTCATCGAGAACCACGTCAAGACCATGGTTACCCGCTACAAGGGCAAGATCCTCCACTGGGATGTCGTCAACGAGATCTTTGCTGAAGACGGTAACATGCGAAACAGCGAGTTCTTCCAAGTCCTCGGCGAGGACTTTGTCGGTATTGCTTTCCGCGCTGCCCGCGCCGCCGACCCTGCTGCCAAGCTCTACATCAACGACTATAACCTCGACATTGCCAACTACGCCAAGGTTACCCGCGGAATGGTTGACCACGTCAACAAGTGGGTGTCTCAGGGTATCCCCATCGATGGTATCGGTTCCCAGGCTCATCTTGCCCGTCCCGGTGGCTGGAACCCTGCCTCTGGTTTCCCTGCTGCCCTCAAGGTCCTCGCCGGTGCCAACGTTAAGGAGGTTGCCATCACCGAACTTGACATTGAGAACGCTGCTGCTAACGACTACGTCACTGTCGTCAACTCCTGTCTCACAACCCCCAAGTGTGTCGGTATCACCGTCTGGGGTGTTTCTGACAAGGACTCATGGCGACAAGAATCTAACCCTCTTCTCTTTGACCGCAACTACCAGCCCAAGCCTGCTTACACCGCTGTGAGCAACGCTCTCAACTAAGAAGCGCGATGTGCTATTATTGTGGTTCAAGATTCAGTTGAGCGAGAATGCATAGGATCATGATTCTGATCAGGTTTGGGGATAAGCTTGGATGATGGGGCAATAGTCGACGGTTCAAGCGATTGTACATATTTTATTCACACTTGAACATATTGAATGAGAGAACATAACTTTGAACACTGCCTGCTCCATCAAATTGAATCTTCTGACCATCGTGACTTTTTTCATCTGAACCGTCGATGTTGTAGAACGCTGTTAGAAGCAAAAAGGTTTGAAATCCCAGTGGCAATTGAGGCTTATGTACTTCAATAAACGTAGCATATGTTTGAAGCCAATAATGGTAGGCATGTTTTCAACCACGACCAACAGAATCGGATATTTGTGTTCAATACCAATTTACTAAAGGCTAAGCAAATAGTTGCTACGCGGCTTAAAATGTGAATGAAAAGAGGCTTCAGACGAATGAAGTAAAAAGTATGTATTCGCATGCAAACTATCAACTCGAGGGCCTGAAGCACAAGTATGTGGTCTAAGATAGGGTCTCCAGGGTAGTCTCAAAACTATCAAGGAGCAATAACATTTGGTGGAAGAGGTAACTAGTAGCCATAATTCAGACTACCTTACAGCTTACTTTCGTGCTTGAAGTATGGCCTATAATTTCTGTGATGCTTTCTTCCACTTTCTCATCCTTGGATGGACCACTCACTGCACCGGTAGATGAGATGACCAAAGTGATGTCCTTCGGTGGCAATGGCATACCATTGCCGTCGTAAGAATCTCCGGTCAACCATTCTGTCGAATCCGACACTCTGTCGCAATGCACGTCAGGCGCAGCATAGACTAGCAAAGATCCTATGTAAATCACTAGTGAACATGTGAGTAATTTCTATCCAATACCTTTTCAGTAGAAAGTTCGTCAACTAAGCTACCTCCTTGCTTCTCTTGACCCGCACGGTTAGCCCCAACTTCCCATGTCATTCCTGTTTTTTTGACATCTCGGCTTCTAACCCCACAATCGGTAGATCGTGCATGTGATACAACTAACTGCCAGACTTACCTATTGTCAAAGTGCGGGGTGCATTAGCCCCCGTGTGTATGGCTTGCGAGCATTGCATTTCCAAAATTGAAGGATGGCACTGACTGACTCGACTTGGATCGTCACACAGTGTCTTGGTTTAGTGCGCTTTGGCCTGTTTCCCAATCCAGGACCACTTTCCGACCTGGCGAGACGACGTCGACCAAGAAGATCGTCATCGGCTCTTGTGGCATCTACACCAAGATCCACGAAGAAGAAACATCTGTGTGCTCGGACATGCTAGTGGATATGGATCGATTGTAATCGAGACTGCCCGTCGGAACACAAATAATTGGATGTTCTCCATCGCCAGTGGCTTCAACAGAGATGCTTGTCATAACATCTTCTTGAACAAGCTCTTTTACCTTTACAGAAATCCATTTTCATCAGTCAGCACATTATCCAGCACTCAATATCATAATGTCTCCTTCACCAGAACCAGGCACACGCGGTAACCTCACCGTCGAGCAGAATCGCAGCCTGCAAGAAGCTTGGGTTCACCTGTTTCGTCTCTGCGGAAACCAGACGCTCTCCCAGGATACGCCTGAGAAAACAGGCGAGTTTCTACAGCATCTAAAAAACAAGTCTCCGGAAAGCTTTAGTCGGAGTTTGTGGGAAGCCTTTCTGGCCGACCATCCCGATACCACCATTCTCCGATTCCTTCGCGCCAGAGACTTTGATGTTGTCAAAGCCGTTGACATGTTTGTGTCTTCCATCAATTGGCGAGAAGAGCGACAGATCCAAAAGACTATCATTGGAGGGGGTGAAGCGGTTGGTTTGAAGACGTCGCTCACACCTGATGAAGAGGCTTTCATGGCGCAATACCGCTCTGGAAAGAGTTATGTCAGAGGAACAGACAAAGATGACCATCCAGTGTATGTCATTCGGGTTCGACTCCACGATCCCCATAAGCAGACAGCTGAAGCGATGGAGACATACGTCTTGCATAATATCGAGACGCTCAGAATGATGGCTCGAGCACCCAATGACAAGGTCTGCCTCATCTTTGACTTGTCTGGTTTCGGTCTTCGTAATATGGATTTCCACGTTGTCAAGTTCTTGATTGAGGTTCTTGAGACGAGATATCCGGAGACTCTGGGAGTCGTACTGGTACACAACGCGCCATTTGTATTCTGGGGTATGTAATTTCTTCTGGTGCCACTTATAAAACTGTATTCTAACCTATTCACAGGCGTTTGGACTGTCATCAAACACTGGTTAGACCCAGTCGTTGCTTCCAAGGTCCATTTCACAAGCGGAGCCAAAGGCTTACTCAAGTTCATACCCAAGAGCAACTTGCAAAAGTCCTACGGCGGTGAAGACCCTTGGGAGTACAAATACGTCAACCCAGTCCCCAGCGAGAACGAGAGGATGCAGTCAGAGGAAAAGAAGACCAAGATACAGATGGAGCGACAGGAGTTGATTGACCAGTTCACTCGATTGACTACAGAATGGATCACATTGAATAGTGGTGCGGAACTTGGAGAAGAGACAAGCGCGAAACGAGACGAGTTGGCTCAATTGCTTCAGCTCAACTATTGGAAATTGGATCCGTATGTTAGATCTAGCACTTATTATCATCGCGCTGGAGTGGTTAACAGGGTGGGAGGAGTTGATTTCAAGGCCGCACGTTAGTTTGTAACGGCCACAAGCTCCTTTCGTTATCGAGATGGCCATGTCTTAGAGTCAGTTCAATCAAACGTCAATCTTGTTCGATCAGAGATTTGCTCCTCTAGCTAAACTGCCTGAGCAACGCCAATTGTGAATAGGATCAACGTCTTTACCCTGTAAACCTTCCAGCGTTAGCCTGTATAACGGATAAACGACCCATTGCGCACTGACAAGTGGCGCATATCACCACTATCACAGTTGCATCTTAAAGCAAAAACAAACAAGAACTCCACTGTAGGTCAGGCGCGGGTCATACCGACTTGGCATGGGCACCTGGTTGTGGTGCAACCTCCTCAGGTGCCCAAAGCGCAATAGTTTGCGAGATGCAGGGGGTTTCGTTGCCTCGTTTACAGAAGAGGAAAAGATCATCTCAACGGATCCATAGTCCAATTTCCCTTTCACGACAAGCCGGTCTAGCAGTCTGGGGTGCGGTAGGCTAACGACGACGCTAACGTATTCATACTGTAGAGCCTACAGACAGCCTAGAGGACATCTCCAAAAGCAAATGCGTCTGTGATGAGTGGCTCAGATAAAAAGAGCCTGCCAACATCCTAGGCGACTGTTTCCTTGCGCTACTCTTCACCAAGACAAGAAGAGGTGCCGACACTCCAAATCTTTTTGTTTGCTTCCAACTGAGGGTATCGCAACAAGATGAGGTTTTCCAAGCTCTTCCTCACGACTCTCGCGTCGTTCAGTCTTGCTGCTCCCGAAGGTGCGCCCAGAACTGTATCTTCCCCTGAGCTATCGGGAGAATTGGTCCAGCTTTTGGAGAAGCACAACCTCGCTCTTGTTCCTCGCTCTGAACTCACGGATGCTCTCAAAGAGCTGAACACATTACTCAAGAGCAACGCGTTTCCTCGCGCACCTGTTCTTATCAGACGGCAGAACAGCACTGCTGGCTCTGGGTCAAAATCCGGCTCCGGCTCCAACTCTGATTCAGATTCAGACTCGGATTCAGATGATGGAGGGTCTAGGATCGCGGCAATTCCTGGGCTAGACGGTCTTGGAGATCTGGGGTCCGGTCTCAAAGGACTGACAGATGCACTTGGTGATGTCAAGGACCTTTTCAAAGCTCTGGGTGACCTGCTGTCGCCTGAATTCCTCCAGGCCTTCCACGATGCTATGGTCTATCTTGCAGCTACTCTCAAGCCTCCTGCGCCAAACCAGGTCAGGAACCTTCTTGCCAAAGCAGGACCACTACTGGATCTGGTCGGCGAGCTCAACCTGAAAGATCTCGTCGATGAGATCAAAGGTGTCGACATTGCCGGCATCGTTTCAAAGGTTCTCAAACTTCTCACCGATGACAATCTCAAAAACATCGACGGCCTTCTCGCCAACGGTGCTTCTCTCTTGACTCCTCAATTCGTCAAAGAGACTAAGACACTCATTGGTGATGTTGCGCCTCTTCTTGACGAGATTTCTCCCCTGCTCAAGAAGCTCACGGATCTCGACATAGAAGGTATCCTCCAAGCCTTGGACCCTCTTCTCAAGAAAGAGGCCATCCAGGGCATTGTATCCCTTGTCAAGAACGCCAGCAATCTCTTGACAGCAAAGACTGTTGATGAGATCCAGGACCTTCTTGGCGAGGTCAGCCCCATCATCAAGGACATCGCGCCACTCCTGGAACAGCTTACGAAACTCAACCTTGAAGAAGTCCTGAAAGCGCTGCAGCCGCTTCTCAAGGACGATTCGATCAAGGGTATCTTGAGTCTACTCAAGAACGCCGAGAGCCTCTTGACGCCCAAGTTCGTGGACCAGACTCAAGACCTCATTGGAGCTGCATCGCCTCTGATTGATAAGCTGAATGATGTCGACCTCAAGGGGGTACTTGATGCACTTAGCCCAATCTTGAAGAAAGAGGCAATCCAAGGACTCGTTGGGCTTCTCAACAATGCAGAGGACTTGTTGACAAAGGATACTGTCAAGAGCATCAAGACACTTTTGACTGAAGCTTCTCCGTTGATCGAGAAATTATCTGATGTTGATCTGAAGGGTGTCCTGGACGCTTTAAGCCCCATCCTAAAGAAGGAGGCTATTCAAGGTCTTGTTGGACTTTTGAATAATGCTGAGGACTTATTGTCGAAGGAGACTGTCAAGAGTATCAAGACTCTTCTATCCCAAGCGTCTCCACTCATTGACAAGCTTGCCGATATCGATCTGAAGGGCGTATTAGATGCCCTTAGCCCAATTCTCAAGAAGGACGCAATTCAAGGTCTTGTGGCGCTCCTCGGTAATGCTGAAGATCTACTATCGAAGGAGACTGTCAAAAGCATCAAAACACTTCTATCAAGCGCGTCACCATTGATTGACAAGTTATCGGATCTAGACTTGAAGGGCATACTAGACGCTTTGAGTCCTATTTTGAAGAAGGATGCGATCCAGGGTCTTGTCGGCTTGCTCAACAATGCCGAAGATCTTCTTTCCAAGGAAACCGTCAAGAACATCAAATCGCTTCTTTCGAGCGCTGGTCCTCTTATCACCAGCCTCGGGAAGATTGATCTCGCCGGTGTTCTTGACTCACTTGGACCTCTCTTGACAAAGGACTCCATCAAGGGCATTATTGGTCTTTTGGGCAATGCCGAAGATCTCTTGACAAAAGACTTTGTTTCAGACACAAAGAAGCTCATCTCCAACGCCAGTCCGCTGCTCACCAGCTTGGGCAAGCTTGATCTCAAGAGTCTGATTGATGCGCTTGCACCACTCCTTACCAAGGACTCTGTCAAAGGACTGGTCAGTCTTCTTGGCAACGCCGAGAATTTACTCACCAAGGATTTCGTGTCGCAGACCAAGTCTTTGATCTCGAAAGCTTCACCTCTCCTGGACAGTCTTGATGACGCAGACTTGAAGGGACTGCTCGACCAAATTGGTCCACTCCTCAAAGAAGTCAGCAAGCTTAAGCTCGAGGACATCCTCAGCGCAGTGCGGCCCCTACTCACGAAGAACTCCATCAACGGCATCATTGGTCTTCTCAACAACGCCGAGAACCTCCTCACCAAAGACTTTGTCTCACAGACAAAGCTTTTGATCTCTAAGGCTGCGCCTCTACTGAACAGCTTGGACAAGGCTGATCTGAAGGGCTTGCTCGACCAAGTCGGTCCACTGCTGAAGCAGGTCAGCAAGTTGAAGCTGGATGAGCTTCTGAGTGCTGTGCAGCCTTTGCTCACCAAGGACTCCATCAAGGGTATTATCGGGCTGCTCGATAATGCTGAGGACCTGCTTACCAAGGATTTTGTGTCTCAAACAAAGGGTCTCATCTCAAAGGCTGCACCACTTCTCAACAGCCTTTCTAAAGCAAACCTGGAGGATCTGCTCGACCAAGTTGGCCCACTTTTGAAGATGCTTGGCAAGCTTGACCTCGAGGGCTTATTGAGCGCTGTAGCACCACTCCTTACAAAGGATTCTGTGAAGGGCATCGTGGGACTGCTGGACAATGCTGAAGGTTTGTTGACAAAGAAGTTTGTCAACGAGACTCAGACACTCATCACTGGCGCTGTCCCCTTGATATCTTCGCTAAGCGAACTCGATCTTCCTGATCTGATTGACCAAGTTTCACCTCTGCTAAAGGAAATCGGAAAGATCGATCTTGCCAAGCTTGTCAAGCAACTATCCCCACTACTGGATGAGATTAGTGATTTGGATATCAAGGGCTTGTTTGACGCCATCGCACCTTTACTCTCACCAAAGGGTATCAAGGGTATTATGGAGCTTCTTGGAAATGCTGAGGATCTCCTCACGCCCAAGTTTGTGAACCAAACACAGACACTCATTGGCGATGCAGTACCATTGGTTTCAGCCCTGGGCGAGATCGATCTCAAGAAGCTCATCAAGCAACTTCAACCTCTGCTTGAAGCGCTCGGCGAGATCGACTTGGGCGACCTCATCAAAAAGGTGAAGCCTCTTCTGAACGCGCTCATGAAGATTGATCTCGTCAAGCTGGTCGGCAAGATCATGCCACTGCTGGATTCTCTGGATGACATTGATTTGGAGGGATTGATAGAGGCGCTCAAGCCTTTGTTGACGCCCAAGTCAGTCAAGGGAATTGTCGGCCTAGTTGACAACGCAGGAGATCTTCTCAGCGACAAATTCGTCAACCAGACGCACACCCTTATTTCGGGCGCTGTTCCACTTATTGAAGTCCTGAACAAGGTTGATCTCGAGAGTTTGTTCGAGATCATTGAGCCTATTCTGGAAGAGCTTGACGGCCTTGACCTCTCAGGTCTTGTGGACGCGGTGAAGCCTTTGCTTAATGCGCTGAAGAAGATTGACATCAAGGGCATTGTGGACCAGATCATGCCGTTCCTTACACCAAAGACAGTCAAGGGATTGTTGTCACTGGTAGGCAACGCAGAGAGTTTACTGAGCAAGGCTTTTGTGAGTCAAGTATCGGAGCTCATTGGAGATGCGACACCAGTAAGTGATTGTATTTTTTGTTTCTGTTGATAAACACTTGGCTAACAATTATTCTAGCTCGTTGCGACTGTGGCAGACTTGGTACATGCTATTTTGAAGGAACTTATGGGTCGGACATAATGTGAGATGAACTAGTTAATGACGTTTATGGAGCGTCGATATTGTTTTATGTATTTAATGATTTTGCGGAATTCTAGTGACAGATACCCATGGGATAATATTTGCTTGGTTGACCACTGCTAGAGCTGTGTTTTATTCTGCATGGTGTTGTTGAACCAAACTCGCCAATACAATATCTAGCGAGTGCACTGACTGCCTGAGATTGATTACAGGAGGTGATTAGGTGGTAGTGTGTTTCCAAGGCTTCCGTCTGTGCCCTTTCTTCAGTCAGTCATTAACCTGAAAAAGAACCCTTGCTGTTGGGTCATGGTCCAGACCTTTGTTTGCTTTTCTTTGTCATTACAATGAGTTAGCGGGTAATTACAGGCCTGTTCCGCTAAACCTTGAACACTACAACCGAGTCATGTCACACAGTGCAACCGTTAACTATCTTGACCGTTCGGCTGTTGCTGTCTGATCACAGTGCTTATGGACCGACGTCACATTCATTTATTCGACACATTTTAAAGATTCATGACATCTGGGAGGCAATCGCAAACTAAGCTCTTTGAGTTCACACCCAAAAACAGTGTCTGCACACACTTTAACTCACCTCTACCAAAAGAGAAAGTGAGGGGAAAAAGGTGGTCATGTGTGGTTGGTACCCTCTTCATCCTCCCCCCCAATTCCGCTCATCACTTATCAGATTCCGCTAGGTAATGATCAACACTCTCGTATTTAATGCTAGTGTAGTTAGCGCCTTGACCCCGCTGAAGATCAGAATTTGGTTCCCTTTCCGAGCCAGGGTGTGCCCTGTTTGGAGAATCGCTAGTGCAATGACCCTGGTATAACATTTACCATGTTTCTTGGTCTGCGCCGTTAGATGAGTCGAACTAATTTGGACCAGAACATTGACCAAGACGCTTCCTCCTGACTCTGCTGCTTTATTCTGAGGCCCTTGGTGATAGTTGCATATCTAACTGCCACTGTCGCTGAGAGCCAGTATAACCTAAGATGGCTTCAACACAGGAAACCATGGCTGGTGCAGCGCCCGAGACAAGGGACAACGTCAATCCTCCAGACGCGTCGGGCCAAGACGCACAGAGTGACAATGCTTCCTCTAACGACCATATCCGCGACGAAAAAGCTGCTCCGGGACCAACTAAATGGCAGAAAGTAAAGGCACATCTCTTCAAATTCAAGTGGTGGTATTTACTTGGTATCGCTATCATTCTCGCCATCTTGCTACCACTGCTGTAAGTCAATCATGTTTACCTCCAATGTCGCATCATGTCTAACTGACGATAGTTTCACTGTCATCGTTCCTGCCATTGTCCAAAACATCCTCAATGGCCAAAAGCTACCGATCAATGGCGGCGCTTTGCAGGTCATCTCACCAGAACTAGTCATGATGAGTATCAACACATCACTGGACACACCATTAGCCGCGAATCTGAAGCCTGTCGATTTGTACCTCTACAACAAGGAGACACAACCCATGAAGTCGTTCCTTATGCTTAAGTTTCCAAACCTTCATCTCAACCACAACACGGAAGTCTCAATCGTGAACCAGACAATGCAGGTCACGGACCAGAAGGAACTTCTGGCATGGTTCAATGAATTCTTCGACAAGCCCAAGGTCGAGTTGTCGCTAGAGGGCAAGCCTGAGATCCACCTCAGCTCCTTAAAGTACCACCGCAGTCTGAAAAAGACAATCGAGATTCCTTCTCTCACCTACCTGGCCGGGTTTGGCCTCAATGATCTGCAGTTTGATCTCCAGTCAAACAGAACGTCCAAGTACAATATGAAGGGCCATCTAAATATCCCCAACTCTGGTGTTCTCCGTCTTGGGCTCGGAAATTTGACCTTTAACGTCCTGACCGGCGATACAAGAGTAGGTTTGATCAACATCTATGATCTTCAACTCTGGCCTGGCAACAATACGGTTCCATTCGAAGGAAACTTCTTCTTCGACGAGCTGATCCCCAATCTGTCGGAAATTCTCGACAGTCAAAAGAATGCCCTGAACAAAGGCTACATCGAGTTCACCGCGACCGGAAACTCAACCATGGCCAACGGCCAGACCATCCCTTATGTTCAGGGTGTCTTGAACAGAAAGCACATCAGGTTCACTGTCCCTGTGATCTCGCTACTCGGTGATGTCGTCGGTGGTTTGTTGGATGCCGACCAAGGTTCTCTGCTGAATATTTTCGGCGGCGCCGTTGGAAATACGACCTTGCTTGAGCACGTCTTAGGTCATTGGGACGGGAGCGGTGGAGGAGAGACAGCTGATAAGGTGGCCAGAGGGTTGTTTGGGAGAAGCAACGGTGGAAAGCCGAGGTCATGGATGTGGAGTTTGATGAAGTTGGGTCTAACGAGAAAGGGTTTATGAGATAGTTAGCGATGGTTTGTAACGTTTAATGCAATGAATTTGTTCGTCGGGTTTCAAGTCGATGTAGTCGGTCGCGATTAAACAGCGCTTTTATTGGGAGGTACTTATTCGCCTATAGTGACGTGCGCATCGTCAAGCCGCGGCCGACAACCGAATAGCTACAGTCTTGATCTTACCGGGAAAATTCATGTCTCCTGATGCCTTGCACTCTCTTCGTTCCCTGTACACTCCGTTCTATGATCTCAGTAGATCTCTTATGGTCGAATCTGCCAGACAACCCCAGCCTCCTCAACATCGTTCACTCGCTAGTTGTTGCTCGTTCAGAGGAATCGTGGAGTCGGTTGCCAGACGTTGAACCTGTATAATTAAGTCAGCATGACCATCTTTGCTGAAGAAGCTGTATACTGACCAGGTCTCATTCTCCTTCTTGAGGCCGAAGGGGTGAATCTCCATAAACTCCTCGAACTCTTCGTCGGTCGTCATGATAGTGGCAGTAGAGAGATCTGTCCGCCCCAATCAGTAAATGTTTGATATGCGGGCAGATCAATACTTACCGATATCCTCGTACTTCATGGGGGCTGGCTTCTCTTCGACCAGTTCGCCGTTCTTGATCTTCTCTAGGCGCTCTTCGGCGGCGATGATGAAATCTCGCACAGCCTTGTCGGTAATCCCTTCGAGTCTGTTCTTCGGCTTGTATCTCTTGGGCGTCGCATTCTCCTCTTCCTTGTCGAAGAACTTGATTCTGCAGGACCAGCAAGGCCAGCGATAAAGCTCCGGGTCGAGGAGCTCGGAAGGAGTGTCGGGAACCATGAGCGGGTCGGGGACATCGGCTTCCTCGGTGATCTTGACCTTCGTGTTGGATGCGGGCTTCTTGCGCTTCTCGGGCGCTGGGAGGCGAGGGCTGTATAGAAGTAATCGTCAGTGTATTTCTGATGGGCGATGATGCTGAACACGATGGACGCACCAGAGGCTTCCCACTTCCTTGAGGAGAGGAAGGTCGCGCCAAGACTCTTTGCCATCCGACATTTCGCGGGTTTGCCAGATGGTTGGAAGAGTTGGGTGTTGTTGAAAGGTTGAGGTTTCAGAAATCAAGCGTGTGAAAAGAATTGTTTGTTTTGAGTAGCGGTGGCCGCCAAAACCTGCCTGCAAGTGCCGAATACCTGCGCAGGACCGTCAGTCACTGCTCGCCAGCTGGCACGTATGAAATGTTTTGGACGCTACTTGCGAGAAAAGGCCATGATGTCTTCTACTTCTGCTCATCCGTTTTTTTCTTTGTGCACTTTCACCAACTCTCTCTCCTCCCTGAACAAGCACCTAACCTCACCTTGAACTACACGAACAACCGCCGAGATGAACATTGATCGCTTCCGAGGCGAGTTGACTTCCGAACTTTCTCTCGTTATGCTGCTAACCATGTCTCCAGAAAACTATGAGGCTTCGTCCCCCGATCGTACGAAAGACATCCTTCTTGTGCCGCTGTTTGCTGACCCTTTCGCAGCCGACTACCTACCAGTCAGGATTACCCACCATCGCTGCGTCAAATTCGACTATACCGTCAGACTCACCATCGAGATGGGAAATGGTCGAAGAATTATCCTTCAGGAACGCGAAATCCAAGCCACCTACCCGGAAATCGTTTATCGGTACTGGAGGATGTTCCAAGGTGGCCGTTGTTCCGCCACTGGATTTGATCTGTACCATCCCTTTCATGTGATCAGCCATCGCAAGACCCAAGGCTCAGAGTCTATTGAGTACAAGATCCAGTGGGTTGGCTATTCGAAGAAACAATGCACCTGGGAGAAGGGCGAGGACCTAGCCATCTGGTCAGCAGAACTAAAGGACGGTTACGATAAGGCGAATGGGCTGTAGAAGTAATCATGGTAGTCGAAGCAAAATGAGTGACGAGTGCTAATGGAGATGAAGATGAAAGGATGGGAGAGGTTAGATGATGGCTGTTGAAGTCTGAATTGGGTAATTAGACCCGTGAGTAAATTGAGTTGAACAGCCGCAGGTAGAACACCAATCATGTCACCTTTGGCATCTTTATTAATCGAGCTACGGCAAATTTGAGAGAAGCCCGACGGCCCCCCGAGAGCGCGCAATTGTCTCCTGCATGCTAAACACGACATGTTCGGTGAGCTTAAACTCGCGACGACAATTGTTCCCATTGAACAAGATAGTGAATGCCAAACGTAATGGAGAACAACCTTGAATGTTCGGTCGGATGGGAAAGGTGAGAACAAGTCCCCCAGCCGTTCTATTTCCTCCGTCTGGACATGGACTAGTGCTTAAAGCCACCCCGAGATATACGGACGCTTGACCAAACACACTCCTAGATTATTTCTGAGGGTCAGCTATCGGCATCTTTCATCCGTCATCTGTCAGCCACTGGGATATTCTTGACAAACGCATTATGAAATTGAGGCAAATACGAGAGTCAATATGATGCGATACATCTAGAATGGCTGGGGTCAATTGGTTCTCCAATATACGTAAGCTTCCGAATACGCTCAATTTCCCGGAAGACACATCTGCAGATCTTTGGATTGAACTGTGAACTACCTGCTTCTTCAAGCCAAAGGCCTTCATCTCAAAAGTTCGCACCAAGTTTCAAGTTTTCGTTATTCAACACTGCAACGTTGCAACGCTCATCGTGGCGACCGTTGTTAACGACGACACTCAGCCCCAACAAGTACGCGCCACATCATCTTTCAAACCGAACCTACTGCCAAGATCGAGACTTACAATCGTCTAGACCAAGAGTTTAATTGATGCTAATGGGTATTCTCTTTGTCTGACTGGCTGTAATCGTGACGTGTACTTAGCAATGTGGCGCTGGCGCATACGGATCTTCGGCTCCCTCTAGCGTAATAATAGCAGGTTTATTGTTAGTGACACTTCACTTTGGTTCTTGTTGTTCCGTTCGGACAATCCCGACCTTGGAACTTAATTGCGCATGGCAGGCGGTTCAAAGGAAATATAAACAAGCGAGTCTGCTGCTCCCATTCTCCGTCCACATTCTCCTACCACATATCGCTATCAACCTGTCTTTCCAGACTCCGGAGCTTAATACGTACTCTCGCTCAACTCCAATATACATAAACCCGACACTCTCATTACCATGAAGTTCTCAGCTTACGCTCTCGTTGCCTTCCTCGCGGTGTCTTCTCAAGTAAGCCTACCAAAGAACGTCATCAACACTGACAGATCACTAACTTGCAATCGCGCAGGCGCAACGAAGTGAAATCTCGTCCATCAAAGGCGAGGTATCCTCTGCCATCGGTGAGGCATCAAGCTTGATCAACGGAGCATCAACCGCAGTCGACAGTGCCCGTGACTCCATCACATCTGCCATTGCGAGCAAGACCAAAGAAGCTGCCTCGGCTGCTTCCAGCATCACCAGCAAAATCGACAACATCAAGTCGAGCATCTCAACGGCAAAGGGAGCGGCCGCTAGCTCCCTCAGCTCAGCTCTAGGGTCGGCTAGCAGTGCCCTTGAGAGTGCCAAAGCCAGTGCGACTGAAACGAGCACGTCCAAGGCTGGTGGTGCAATGCCCACTGCAGCTGTTGCCATTGGAGCTATGATGGGCGGAGCTGCTATTTTTGTTAATATGTAACATTATTCACGATCCAAGTCATAGGAATGTAGAAGTAATACGATATTAGTAATTTTGTGGTCGTTTGTATGAGTTTCGTATTTTGTGTGATAAAGCGAGTAGAAGGAAGAAAACAGCGACAAGATGAAAGGATGGCGTGTGGATGGTGTCAGTAGTGCCTTGCCCTGCTCTGCTTTGCAGTAGCGTCTTGATCATCTTCTGTCCCCATGGGGTTATTGCCACCAATCTTCCGACTTGCAGGAGAATCGCAAGAGGACGAAGTCCCCAGCTTCCGTGAGAGAATCCAGTGATGGAGACCTAATGCACACTACGGTAAAGTTTGTCTTGGCAAAAAAGCTTGACAAACGCTATCGTTAGTGTGGCTATGGAGCATTGGGGATCGTGCTGTTGACGTCCATGTTTCTTCGCACCTGTAGTGATTATCTCCGATATAACCTGTAACAATTACAGATTCTAGCACATACGACCATACCTATCAGAGAACTCGGGATCCCGTCCGCTCTCCCATAGATAAGCTGGTAAGGGGCGGATTAGTAGTTGGGTCGGTGACGACCAGCGAATCCCCGCTGTTGTATGTTTTTGCCAAAATATCTCAGGCGCGTGTCTTTTTTCTTTTTGTCTAGGTATTCCTTCCTATATAAAACCCGGGCTTAAAGCTGGCTGTCGCTGCAAGTGCGAATAAGTCCTTGTCCCACATACCTACCATACCAGTTGTTGTTTTTTTTGTTCTTTTTTTATTTTTAGCTTTAAACTAGAGCCCAAGCCTTCTCAATAATCTTTGAAATTCTCAACTACAAGATCCATAGATCAAAAACTTAATAGATCAAAACTATAAGTCATCTCAATAACTCACTTTCTCAACAAACCCTCATGTGACTCATAGAGCAGCTGCCAACGCAGCAACGACTGAACTCTATGATGAGGGTGATAGGAGGTGCTTCTGCCAAAAATCAGTTGTTTTGCTGTTGTTGGCAAGATGGACCTGTATGGCGAGGAAGGCAATTACGTCACGCCTGCTTCCGCCTTTAAGTACCTCTTTCTGCTCTTGCATCTCTCTCTTTCACGTCTCCCATCTTCCATCTTCATCTTTCATCGTCTTCATTATCATCGTCTCCCATTATCGTCATCTCTGACTATCATCATCTCTCGCTATTATCTCTCAATATGACTTCCCCGTCTACTTATCAGAAGGCCCCTACAAAGGCTACCATGGATTTCACACTCCTGGACCCCCGTTCAGCGTCAATCTTCGACGAGCTATACCCCGAACAAATAAAGGCCGCCAAATCAATCAAGGAGCAAACCGGGCGGTATCCCTGGGAGCTGATACCCGAGGCCAACGACGAAGGTTGGCTTAACGGTGACACCCTGACGAGCTTGGACAGATTGATCCGCCTGTGGGAGCTTATGGGAGACAACGTTCGTCTTGACAAGCTTCTGGGCATTTTCAGCCCCAACATCGAGCGACACGATAGGACCTGGGGGAGATTGCTACTCAGGCCCGAGATCGTCGCCGTGCAGGATGGCTTGTTTCCTGCACCCCGATTGTGGCCTTTGACTCAATCTTCGTCCTCGCCACCATCCAACTGGACTTTGAGTCAAATACGGCCGCAAGACTCCCCGCCATGGGAGCAAAAACAAACCACAACCACTCCTACTGAAGTTGGCTCTGTTTCCCCTCCTGCATCCAGTGCTGATGGCAGTATCGAACCAGACGAGATTTTCGACGACGCACCTATTGAAACGACTCCCACACAGGAATGTGAGAAGGATGTCTCGGATGCACCAGCTGAGTCTCCCTTGGTTTCCTCCCCTGCATCCAGTGTAGATGACATCATTGAGGAAAAAGCGCTGCTCGAAGACGCATCTATTGGAACGACTCCTACGCAGGGGTGCGAGAAGGATGTATTGGATGCGCCAACTGATCCTTCCATCGAGCGGGCTCCATTTGATCTTGTCCCAGCCGACCACAAGACAGTGGACGACCAGAATACCAAACATCCTGATGCGTCGTTAAGCGTCTTGCCCTTACTGAATAAGGATAATTCCAGCCCGGTATACTTCTCTCGTTCGCATGGGTATGACATTTACTAACATCTCCCAGGTCGACTGGGCCAGAAAGTGCCTCGGGACCAGAGTTAAAGATGCGACTCGACATATTGAGATGTTACTCAACACTGTGAAGTCCAACGCCGACATTATTCTCAAGAAGCTTGAAGTCGAACGTGACGATGGTGTGTCCATCATGATACTCTCAAAGGAGATACGGGACATTACTGCCCACGCTTACAAGTCCCGTTGGGCTGATGCTACTACGGCAAAGGAGGATATTCCCCACATTCAAAAGTTGATCGAGGCCAGCGAGGCCTGCCAGCAATCGAAAGATTTTGACCAATCTTTTGACATTGCACGTCATTTGATTGCTAGGCAGCTCAAGGTACTCAAGCCCTTGTTGCAGCGCGCTCGAGATGCCACCGCTCTGGCTACAAAGTCCAAGGTCGCCCAAGTGGAGGCGTGTGAAGAATTGGAACAGATCGCTACTCAACTCAAGAAGGTCGACGGGAGGATCGAAGAGTGGGAGGCGGTCAGATTTGCGGCCGAAACAGAGCTGAGTCGCATATTGCTCGTGGT
Source organism: Fusarium sporotrichioides (assembly GCA_019054645.1). Taxonomy (NCBI): domain Eukaryota; kingdom Fungi; phylum Ascomycota; class Sordariomycetes; order Hypocreales; family Nectriaceae; genus Fusarium; species Fusarium sporotrichioides. The sequence continues at coordinate 543,811 of JAHKNS010000004.1, forward strand.
CGCTTTCGCTCAGATCAGTGTGCAAGATATGAGGGCATTGGAGGTGAAACATCCGGGTTTCCTGAAGGACGTGAATGAAGTGGTTGAGAAGTTCGGGGAGCACAGCGAGTAGCTCCTTGATCACATGGCAGCCAATAGATCACTGGGTCCGCGGAGGGAACCTTGAATGAATTTTAGAATGGTGGCTGACATTGTTCTTCTCTTTGGTCAGAGCTACAGGGGGTTGTACAGTCAAAGCAACAATGATAGCAGAAATTATGCTACGTCCTCAATTGGCGAGAGTGCTCTTGGTTTGTATTTCTTTCATGAGGAAGCTCAGCGGATCAGAATGACAATGGTCTTTTCTCTTTCTTTTTCTTGTGCTTTTGGAACAGCGTTGAAAGAGACTGTGTAGGGAAAGACAGAAGATAGAATGCATTTTTACCACTCCCATTGACCTTTCGCTCTTATATTGCATCGCCGTACTGACTGGGGTACGATCACCATTTAGAGGCTATGCTATTATTCCACTTACCCTGCCGTTGATTCCTCAATTGCAGATCAAAATGCAAGAAACGAAAAGAAAAAGAAACAGAAACATATGGTAGGGGATTCACTGGTCGTCGCCGCCGCAGCTACTCATCTGCCAGTCAGTGATCTATATTTCCCAGCCATTATTGATAATTTTGGGGGGACGATTTATGAAGTTCAAGACTAAATTCTAACACTTCCCTAGCTATGCGTACAGTTAAAAGATCACGCAAATAAAACCACTGCTACATAGTAAGCAGCCCACTTCTACTTTCTTCAGCACAACGTGAGAAGTTACTACCAAGATACCGAGCCTCGTCCACTAGTCAGTAAATCTGCCTGGCTTGTCCTGCCCTGATCCCTGTTGCTGACACCAATCCTAGCCACAACAGCACAATAAGCCTGCATGAGTAGCACGCGTCTTATTGCCAAGGAGTTCATAGCCATTGTATCCCCTTTATTGTTCCTGGTTTGAAACCCACTTAGGCCGGGTTGGGTCATCCAGAGAGCGGACTTTCGGCAGATTATCGGAAATAATTGGTTCCCAGTATGTAATATTACTAGTTCGCTCTCTTATTGTACTCCGTAAGCCCCCTCCTCATTCACTACCTACTCAAAATCCACAATTCATTGTCAGAAGCGTTTTTATTATGCATTATCATTTATTTCTCGATTCAATACACAGTGCTTGATGAAACAAGTGTCGCATTAGCATTTCCTCCGATCACTATGGGATCTCTCGAAGAAAGACTTGAGTTCTTTTCTTATCGGGTTGCTCGTTACGGCTGGCTGTTTTGGTACGCTTATAAAGTGTTCATGTTCAGTCTTATATATTATTTTGTCTTGGAATCATTCCTTTTCGAAACGCAAATGCCACAATCACTCACAGAGCTCCTACTACTTTGCAGAGCCGAAGTTGGCGGGGAAGAGATATCATGCATTCTTATTCACGTCGCCGTTCAAGCTGCTCAGGTCACTGTTCTGTATTCAATGTGGCGAGCTTTTAAGCTAAAAGAACCAACCTACCATACCAAGGACCGAGCAGGCTTCATTGATCTTATAGACGGACTGCCTCCGTTTGGCTTACTCCATGGGATGCGGCTTTTGTACTCAATGGGCGTCCGTACCACTAAAGCAAACACTAACAAACGCAAACAATACTCGGTCTATCTTTCCAAACCCGCCGTCTTGGCTGTTGCCACCGCGGTCGTATGTTTCGGGATCATGATCTACCAGTTAAGAAGCCGATCATTACGTCTCCTCACATTTCTGCTACCGCTGCTTTACGTCGATACGTATGCATCTGTTTTATCACAACACATGGCTGGCCAAGGCTTGAGTTTCACCCCAAAACTACTTGTCAATTATGAGCAAAAGCCTAAGCTAGCTGCAACTTCTTCCTTTCTTATGTTCGGCATGCTATTAGGTGTCTCATTTCTTGCACACCCGTTTGTACGTGCTGCCTTTTTCCTAACTCCAATCTGCAGCGCTGCCTTGCTGTTCCACTTCCTGCTCTATCGCCATATCCTTAAGTATGTGGCAGAACCGCTTCCTCTGGCCTTGGATGAAACGTCAGTCGGCCCCGAGGACCGATTCTGTCAAGTTTGTCGCACTACAATACTCGCCAAGCTTAGAGAGAATTCCGGTCGTGTTGATGATGTCTCACAATCAGGACACCATTGGACCAAGAGTTCACTGAGAAAATCTGCTGCATCAGGCTGTCGCATTTGTTCCACCATCTGGGATCGTCTGACAGAAGAAATCTCCAGTGTAAACCGCTATCTGCCTTCGATTTTCTTTACAACTTATGGATTCTCATGCAAGGCGATTGATATCCACGTTCAGTGGCACAATTATCTATGTGCATTCATGATTCACCGAGTCAGTAGTAAAGTTGTTCGAACGGCCGATCAACAGTTTCCCCTGAAAACAATCGATGTTGAGCTTTGCACACTTCCAGAGAGCGACTTGGGGCATCACACTGGGTCAGAGCAAAGTCTGGATCAGGCTAAGAAATGGTATTCGAGCTGTATACAGACTCATCCTGCCTGTAGCACCAATGTTGATGTCAACGGATTTCGGCCATCGCGGTTGCTATACTTAGGGGACCCCCAAATAATCAGGATCCATATCAGGGGCGAATACCCCCGCGACATGAGGTATATGACGTTAAGTCATTGTTGGGGAAATTCGCACTTTGTCATGTTACAGAGCAGTAACGTTGACGAATTTCGTCGAGGAATCTCCTGGGAATCACTTCCTCAAACTTTCCAAGACGCTATCCGCGCTGCAAGGCATCTCGACTCCCAATATCTATGGATCGATAGCCTCTGCATTATGCAGGATTCACTACAGGACTGGAACCATGAAGCAACAGAAATGGGCAAGGTTTATCAAAACTCAATGTGCAATATTGCTGCTTCAAGTGCATCGGACAGCCGCCAAGGCTGTCTCTACCCACGAAATCCACGAATTATACAACCCGAGCCTCTCGACTCTTGTGGAACCGAGTTGAAAGACTTGTACCTTTTCAACAGAAGCTTTCCGGAGAAGCCCTTTCAGTTATACACCCGAGCATGGGTTCTTCAGGAGGCTTTGCTTGCGCCAAGGACTCTTGATTGTGGCCAAAATCAACTGTACTGGAGATGCGACGCTACCAAAGCATCAGAAGAATGCCCGGGAGGATATCCGATCGGTCTGAGCGTGTACTTCAGCCACCCCGCCTATTCAAGTTCGTCAGGCTGCCCCAGCGAAAGTCTCAGAGCTATGGTGGCAGAGATAGGTCGCAGGAAAGGGGACGAGTTGCAGTATACTCAAGAGCCACGCCCTTCTACTCTTGTCATGTCCTTGGCCGGCGCAGACCCGGGATTAGAAACCGCCGCGAAACATTGGAGTAGTATCGTCGATGCCTACTGTGGTATGTCTTTGACGTTTGAGGCTGACATGCCTATTGCCATTCATGGTGCTATCGAGGCTTTTCGGCCGTTTCTTGGTCAGTGCTATGCTGGCATGTGGGAAAATCTCATACCTGCTCATCTTGTCTGGATGCCCACTTGGCCAGTCATGATAACTACAGTTCTCCACTGCAAGAGGCCACTCGTAAAGAGAGCCCCGAGCTGGTCATGGATGTCACTAGTAGGCAAGGTCAATTACAAAGAAACCGGGTAAGTAGTCTCCCGATTGCTACCCTACAAAGAAACTTCTTAAAAACATACCCTGGTGTGTTGAAACCAGGTGTCGAGAATGAAATATTGCTTTACAACATTTCCCCGAAAGTTAGATTTACATGTGCTAACAGATCATCCTCCAGCTGGTTTCACCCTGACTATTCCTTGGTATCGCATGTCACCAAAGTTACCATTATATCTCCAGTGGAGATCCGGCTTCATCTTCAAGCACCGATATTTAAAGCAACATATGTCGGTAATGCTAGAAACATCATTAAACGAGCCCTACAGACATGTGCGGTGATACCCTCGAATAAATCAAGCATTACGGTCGTAAATAAGCATTTCGATGTTAAGTGGGAGATTGCAGACTGTAGTGCAGTCAAGAACGACACAAGTGAGTCGACAATTCGTGCCTGCTTCGACGTTCAGGTAGAGGAGGATGCGGCTCGAGATGTCTATCTTGTGGCGATTTCTAAAAAGAGTGGGATTGAGGGTCTAGTTTTGGCAAAGGATGACAATGGCTTGTACTCACGTCTTGGAGCTTTCTATGCCATAGGGCCTGTCGAAAGCATATTCCAGGACAGGGAAAAGAGTGAAGTTATCTTAATATAAGGGAAGCAAGACTTTTTGACCCCACTGACCCTAGCGTTTTAACAATGTTCATGTCTAAGTTATCAGATTCAGCTCGATCATCATCATCAGTGCCATTCTCGAGAACTAGCAGGACAATAGTCGTGTGTCCATCCTCATATGCATATAATAGAGCTGTTTGACTGCCCTTATCTATTGAGTTGACTTCATCATTATCAGCAGCAAGCAACTAAACGATAGCCTCATATCCCATGATAGCTAACAGCGATAGCGGCGTTCGACTACTGCTACGTGCTGAGTCGAAATGGAGGTACTGCTTCAGAGTAGCACTCATGAAAGTGTTCACAGCCTTGACACATTCAAGTCTGATCATCGTCTCAATTTATTCACAAGAACTACCAAAGTTGCTAATACCTAATCAAAGTCAAGGCAAAATCGCCACTGTAGTACAAAATCAGCCTCGAATCCTCAATAGCACAGCAAAGTCAATCAACAATCCAACACCAAGCACTTCATCAGCGATGCATCTCAGACGTCCAAGCCCTCACTCCTTTAGCTCACAACACACACTGTCGTCGCCGATCTACACCTCCTCCATCTCAGCCTCTGCCTCCAAGAGCCTGTTCTGGGCCTCCTCAATAACCCCGTAACAGCTTTCCAACTGTTTCTGCTTATCGGCAACCTTTCCTATACACTTGATCCTTTTGGCTCGCATGTAGTTGAGACGTCCAAGAGCAAAGTCAATGTCACCTTGACCCATGTAAATGAAACGCTCCTCGGAGTGGATGCTCTCTTCGCAATCCTGAACGATATTCCAAAGCTTGGCGCGCTGCTTTCGGAGTTTTATGCAAAGTTTATGCTTTTTCTCAATTTCTCTCTTCGCGATGTCCATTATTCGTCGGAGTGGCTCTTGGTTGCTAGCGAGTGGTTCGCAGCGCTTAACCGAGGACTCCTCGCTGCTCTCGATCTCTTCGTTGCTGCTTATGCTCAGGCTGCGAGCTCGGCCTTTGTTCGTTTCTGTATCGCTTTCCAAGAAATACTGCTGACTGTTGGTACCACTGTCAGCGAAAATGATCTCGACGTAGGATGGACTTGTGAGGGATATGACCTCGATTGTCGGTACTCCAGAGCGTTCGATTTGGGCAACTTGGTAGCGGTGATGTCGTACTCTTCCTTGGTCTGGTTACGAAGACGTCGGCTCCGGATGATTTCGTCGGGTTTGGTCTTTTTGGGATTTGGCCCATGGTCCGATTCGTCATTCTCGTCTTCTTTAGGCTTCTTGGGCCGCTTTGAGCCAGCGTTGATGGTGGGCAGTTCGGAGATGGTTTTGGGTAGTCCTCGGAGCGTGGATAGACTCATGATAACAATAGGGAGGGGTGAACAGAGCTCCGGGTGAAATGAGAGTAGCCAAAAAGTAATGAGGATTTGAAGCTGTATGAGGAGAAGATTTTTATTTTTCTGGGAGTTGAAAAATATATACAAGTAATAATGTTGATCGGTCTAGTGCCAGTTGTTTGTTGGTGCTTTGTCGGCGGTTGGCAGCTGTCAAGCACTGCTCGAAGGTCAAGACGCATGTTCGCGGGATGGTTGATAACTAGCCATAGTTGACCAACACTGATTTCGCCAATGTCTTAATAGAGATGCGAAAGAGCTTATTTCTCGTCGTTATTGACGGTATCATGGCTGGGTTATTGATAGCTGACGCGAAGCAATGAGTATTGATTTGCAGCTGCGATTCTCGACTATCGTGACAAAACTTTTTGATCCAGATATCGCTACGTTTCGCAGTCAAGAGCTCGGTTCTTGAGACTGTTCAATGACTGCCAAAATTCCTTCAGATGCAAAGAAACAACAACAGCAGGGCAGTACAGATAGCGCAGCGTGTTGATGTACGAAATTGTAGTTTTGTGTGGAATTCGTTCCGCTGTGTCTCGGCCGAGTGAAGCTGATGCCACTTCGCTTGAGTTGGTTCATTCTCCTCGAAGTACGTAGATCTATTACTGAGACATCTTTACGCGACTCGACGCGTCTCGACCCGTGCCTTTCTGAGGGAGCTGCCCAACGCTAAGAGCTCCGGTTTGCGTTCTCTGCCATCAATTCGTGATGAATGCATTTTCAACGGGCGCTGAAGTGTTTTTATTGTTAAGATAGCGACCTTATATACGTGTGCGAGTTGTTCCTTGAACAAGTATGCCGTTCAGTGAATAATCAGTACCAAGACAATGATTATCGCGGCGCCACGAAATGCCAAGCTCCCTAGATACGTCCGTGTTCTGGACGAACAAGGGTCACTAATTGGGTCTCTCAGTGTTGCCTGGACGGGCCACAGGGGAGTTTGTGGCGGAGGCTGATCAAAGGACTGACACATAACCTATAGCTGTCTTGATTCAATGTTCTTTTTCTATTTGTTCCCGTCTTTAGCATGAATTAACTTTCTTTCAATTATGTTTACCAAGTCGAATATTCTCATGTCTTGTATGACAGCTAAGTCCATTTTGCTGATGAAGTTACTAAGTCACATTTGCTCTTCATGATGTGGGTGTCAACAAGAACCATGTCTTCGCAATCACTAATTTCGATTTACCCACGATGCTCAACACAACCGCCACATCACACATCAGACTTCGTCAGAACTTTTCAAAGGATAGCCCTATGTGTTATTTTTAGAATTCTAGTTTTACTAATTAAAAGACATGAGAGAGAAACTGCTCTCAAATATCAGCAGCCAAAACGAAACGATCCCATCTCACAGCGACCTCATTCCGAATAACCCTGCGAATAATCAGTATATCACCATCTGATAAGCATCCCAAGTTACTCGATCCCCGGCCCGTCTCCCGACTTTAATCTAATCGAACCACGGAATCAACCGGCAAGAATAATTAAAGGGAAGAAAAACTGAGTCAAACAATTATCACCGTCTGGTATTCCCTTGGCTGTAAGAATCGCGTTTGAGTCAAGGTCAGAGACGCGTTTCATAGGACCCCCAAATAATAAACTAGTGGGTCTTTATACCCATGTCAACTTGGCGTGGTACTAAACAGAAACGCACAGGTTTCATCCGAACGAGGGTTGACAGAATAAGATGGTCCAGGTCAAACATTGGTAATTCTGTCAACTACAAGCCCCAGATCTGACAGGGCTGTTCGGATCAAGATGCTTCCTGTTTCCAGATGGTGCATTGTAACATTGACCGGAATCTGAAGACATCATTCTATGAAATTACCCCTGGTACAGTCTCTTTGGGTCCGGGTATAAAGACAATTTGATTCCCTTCAACTACCACTCTCTTCATCCAGCCATCAAGCATCATCACTTTAGTCTCGAATCTTTCCTATCTCCTTGATTCCTTCTCTTCTTTGCTCTGCGAGCTTGTTTTACAACCTTCATTATTTCGTTTAATAACTCTCTTTAAGACTGCCGGCCAGTCCAACTCAGACCTACCCAGTCTTTCCCAAACACACAACCACTCATTCGCAAAGATGAAGTTCTCCGCCGCTTGTGTCGCCCTTTCCATTGGTGTCGCTACCGCTTCACCCGTCTTCCGTGTTCCTAGCCTCCCCAAGATTGCATCTCGCAGCAAGACCATCCGCAAGCGTCAGGTTCCTCAGGAACACTCCCACGACATTGTCCTCAACATCACCAAGGAGTTTCTTGACCTTGACAACCCCAAGGAGATTGCTGATCCCGTCTTCGGCCTGCTGGGCGATGCTGCTGCTGAGGAGGGCGCAGGACAAGTCACAAACTTGGCTTGTCTGAAGCAGGAGACTGCTGACCAGGCTTTCACCAACGCCAAGGCTATTGGTGATCTCCGTGGTATGGCTGGCGCGCTGCTCTTCCAGGCTATTGAGCGAAACACCGCCGGTGTAGGCGTCGCTAGCGCGCTTTGCGACGAGACTGCTGTCAACCCTGAGATTGCGGCTCTGACTCAACACCAGGATGCTGCTGCTGAAGGCGCTGAGGCTGTTAACAAGGCCGTCACCCTTGAGCTGGCCAAACAATTGGCTGCTATGGGCGCTGATACCAATCTGGCTCTTCTCAGTGGCACTTTTGCCCCCGGAGATGTAAGTACAACCTATTCTGTTCCTCAATCAAATGTCTGTTCCTAACAGTGTCACCCAGGTCAACGATGCTACTGGTGCTGGAAACTCCTGCGACGAGGAGGAGCCTGAACTTGGATGCATCTTCTCTCAAGGCCTCCTTGTCCTTGACGCTTCAGAGGCCGAGATCTCCTCCGCTGTTGCAGACGTCGCCCAGACTTTCACCGGTACAGGCGGTATCTTTGCCACTGATTTGGTTGATCTGGCTTCCTTCTCTGTTGCTTCCAACACTGAGGTTGCCGATCTCGCAACCATTGTCAACGGCGCTGCAGCAACTGATGCTGTCGCTACTGATGATGCTGCTGCTACCGCTACCGACGATGCCGCGGCCACTGCCACTGATGATGCCGCCACCGACACCGCTGCTGCTGACGAGACTGCTGTCACCGATACTGCTGCTGCCACTGAAACTGCTGCCACTGAGACTGCCGCAAAAGACACTGCGACCGTCACTGAGGGTGCTGGAAAGGGATGCGCTGTTAAGACAACCACCGCTGCTGCAGGTGCTACAGAGACCGCTGGTACAACCATCACCACTGCTATCAAGCCCGGTGCTACTGATGTTGCCGATGGTCGCGGTAACAACCGCGATGACGACCGCGATGACGACCGTGATGACGATCGTGATGACGACAGCGACGATGATGATGACCGACGGGGCCGTGGTGGTAACAACCGCGAGGACCGTGAGCAAGGTCGAAACGGTGGTGCTCGCGCCAGACTTGGTGACGGTATCAGCCTGCCTCTTCTTGATGATAACTAGATAGACAGACTAGCTGTTTAATCCATCTTCTTTTATGTCTTCAAAATATTCGTGTGCCAACCAGTCCTAACTGTGCTTCTTAAACTTCTGCCAGTTCTACACGCCACATCGTGCTGTATCTCTAGTTGTCAAGTTCCGGTTATGCAGCGGTCGCGAATTGGTTAAGATACCACCGCTCTCACACTTTACGTATCAGTCTGCCTGAGACCGCTCATCATGGGACCCCTTCTCAAAATGGACTTATTGTCTATAAATTTTAATGGTCAAGGTAAAGGAAGAACGGGAAGAGGTGACGTAAAACACTGCCCTGTGACAGTTTCCAAGACCTCATGAGGCTGACTTGGTCGTTGGACCTTGTATACAACCTACAACAAGGCCTGCCATCCGAGCGAGTTGCAGTTCATCATAACACCTAGCTCAGCCCCGTCCAATGCACATACTTTATTCCAGGTGTGGAACTAAATCTGACATCCACTCAGCATGAGTTCGTTCCTGCTTACCCGTTGTTAGCGAATTGAGGCTCATGACTGTATAACTTCTTACATATCTGACCTCAGCGTAGCTTCTCGTGACCTAGCCAAGACAAAAAATATCACGTCATTTACCCTTCCAAGCCAGATACTCCAGCTGATTCTGAGCCAGGAAGGTAATGCCTGGATTGAGAAGTAGAATACAGAACCAAGGCGCATTTAGAGTAAGAGGGAAAATATAAAAGAGCGGACCCATCCATTAGGGACCGTTCTTCAGTACTCTCCCCATCGTCCACTTTCCGCACTATTCTCACCCCGTATCACGCAACATGAACAGCACTCCAAAGACCAGCTTTATGCGCGCTGTTCAGTGGGAGGGCGAACTTCGCCACATGTCTGTGAACATCATCCCACGGCCCAAGCTTGTCGATCCCGAAGACGCATTAGTACGTATAACTACGTCTGCCATCTGTGGTTCAGATCTTCATATCTACCATGGTCTTCTTGGTACAGATGAAAAGTTTACTGTTGGACACGAAGCAGTTGGCATAGTCGAGGAGGTTGGTCCCGCTGTTGACTTCCTCAAACCTGGCGACCGTGTCCTGGTCACTGGCTTCGCTGAGGACGGGAACCTACTTCCCAAGGCAGTACTTGTTGCAAATGAGCTTGACATTGTCGGAGCCGGCTTTGGTAGCTTGTTCAACAGTGAAGGTGGCCTTCAAGGTAGAGATGTTCCTTTTTTTGAAGCAATGAACTACGATTACTAACAGAGGTTTATAGCTGAATACATCAGAATACCTTGGGCAGACTCATCACTCGCCAAAATTCCGCATGGCCTTGATGACAAGGAGTGGCTTCCACTGACTGACGTTTTCCCAACGGGCTGGACCGCTCTTAGTCGTTCTGGCTTCCAGCCTGGGGACACAGTGGCCGTCTTTGGTGCTGGAGCTGTTGGCCTTATGTGTGCGTACTCGGCTATTATCCGTGGAGCATCCCTTGTCTATGTAATAGACCATGTCCCTGCTCGTTTGGCACTGGCTGCATCAATCGGAGCCCAACCCATCAATTTCACTCGTGGCGGGAAAGCCTCTGGCCAGATTCTCGCTTTACGTCCTGCGGGTGTCAACCGTGCCATCGACTGCGTAGGCCAGTTCTGCCTCAACGAGAATCTCAAGCCTCAGCCCGACTTTATCCTCCGAGAGGCCGTCAAGATAGCCACGAACGGGGGTGGTATTGGTATCGCTGGTTTGTACCAGGCTGGTGGCCCTGAAGGTTACAAGCCTGAGATCAGCTTCGCCATACCAGAACTTTGGATAAAAGGCTTGCAGGTCGGGAGCGGACTGGTCGACATCAAGGGAAATATTCGTGCTCTGGTTGACCTAGTTAAGAACGGAAGAGCACGACCCGGATTCATCTTCTCCAACGAGTATAGTCTCGAAGAAGCACCCTTGGCCTACCGTAGATTTGAGCAGCATCAGGAGACCAAGGTCATGTTGAAGGGCGCTCGCAGACAGGAAGATGACGAGTCGTTGGATTTGCAAACTGATACAAATGGCTTCAACGATGTCAGTGGGGCTTAGCGTAGATCAGATAGAGATTCAGGTATTGAATGTTGATTTCTGTTAAGGCGGAATACATTCTCTTGGCGTATGGGAGCTTGATGACATTCTGACTCAACATTTGCGGGTCTGTGTCAACGTGTCAAGTACAGGGCGTGCAGGCCACCTTGTCAAAGATTGGTATTTATATGGCTTAATAGGCCTCCGGAATCAATCATTGTTTGACAGTACGCGAATATATGAACATGGCATCCCCACCAATAGTCCGACAGGCATCTTCCACAGGTAAACGTTAATCTTTGTACCGCATCTCGGTCACTCATTTTCATCAGATATTCCTCAAATCTTGAGCTTCATTCGCGACGGCGGAGAAGAACAAGCTCCAGGAACTCATGTCGCTGCGACCGAGGAGACTCTGTTGAACACTCTGTACCTTGTAGACGTGTCAGACAATAAGCCTCGCTATGGTAGACCGCTTCTCATCTTTTCGCCTGATGGGAAACCAGCCGGACTGTTAATCTACTTTTTCAACTACACAACGTGGGCAGCATCACCTGGAGTCTGCATGGAGGAACTGTACGTCGTCTCTGAGTACAGACGACATGGCTACGCTCGATTGCTTGTCCAAGCTTTAGCCAGAGCCGCCAGAGAAGCTGGCTGTGTCAAGATGGAGTGGCTTTGTCTCCAAGACAATACGAAGGCTTTGAAATTTTACGAGAAGTTAGGAGCGGTACGGAAACACGATTGGACTGTGCTCAAGGTTGACGAGGATGGTATAGATCGATTGGTGCGGGATGACTGAAGGTTGAATTGGTGTCAGGAACCACAAGTAATCCACCTTCACGCTTCCACAATATATTCCGATCCAACAGTAAATCTCAGCACATACGACCATACCTACCAGAAAATACGGGATCCCGTCCGCTCTCCCATAGTCAAGCTGGTAAGGGGCGGATTAGTAGTTGGGTCGGTGACGACCAGCGAATCCCCGCTGTTGTATGTAGGATTCTTCTTTTGCCATTTTTTGCCCTGGTTCTGGAACTCAAAATACGTATATCGCGGTGATCAGTGGCCATGGTAATGTTCGCTGGTACGATTGTAGGCGAGCAGGGCCTCAATCTTAAAATGCTAATTATACTCGAACATTTGGATGTGGTGCATACTCTTGCTTGGTGGATAGTGGCCTCAGGGCGTCAGAAGAAATGGCCGCGCGAGGTGTGGGTGATAAAATTAGTGGACCAGTTTATGACATTTAGACTATAGGCTTAGTTCATTTATTTACAGCTTAGAGGCCATTTCTTCTGCCACCCACTATAGTGGACACATGGGACTTGCAGTTAAGTGTCTCGAAGCTTCGCCTTAAATGCGTGAATACAGATGCAGAATAAGTATCAGAAAGAATACTACCGAATGTTTGTATACATGTAACTTTCTTTTGCCTCCCGTGTTGCCTAGTACTGGGAAGCCAAATGCCCTGACAACGGACACGCGACAGACAAACTGTGCCTCCCCATAAAGTATCTTCGGCCACAAGAGGTTCCTGGTCACGCTCGAGCCGGGTTGTCGCACAAATTCGGAAAGACGTTTATCATAAACAAGCTTTTTAGCGTCATCATCTTGCTGTCCAGGCATCCAATGAACAGGTGAGTGATTCAGAAATGAGGCAGGGATGTAGAAAACAGCATACATCATCATTCCACGACATTACGCTTTATTCCTTGACTGATAATAACACCATGGCGATCAATTTACAATCCAGCATTCACCGCATCTGTCTCATTTGTTGTATGAGGCATTTATCTCATTCGACATGACCACCAAAGCGCGAAATTTGAACCTGCGGCGATGCTGTTCCAGACCTGATCTTCTGTCCTTTTGTAGCGCACTGATTGTAGCGGACAAGTATCGCTACCAGCTTACCACTAAGCCCAGAGACTGCGGCGGTACCATGCGGCCCCTAAATCCAGGGTCTTTTGTACGGAGATCCCTGTCGATCATTGCATGCGACATCATGGCAAAACCAGTTTGGGCGGCTTTCAGATGACCATGTGAGACAATATTCCTCATTTCTTGCGGCCTCCTGTTTTGACAGTTCTTTACCGCCAGTTCTTAAGTGAGGTACAGGGCGATCCTTACGAAGCAGTAAATCGTGACAGTGTCTTTTGAGCCAGTATGTGCTGCACTACATTTCATGAGGTCCTGGTCGGTAAAAACACGCGAGTAGCAATGCCTGGCGACTATGAATGTAGTGCATGCAGTTGTTGACATGAGCTCAGGCATAACAGAATTGAATTTTCCACTGAGTGAACTCCTCACCCAAAGCTATAGCATACATACAGAATATCATCTCGATTGAACAGTGAGAAGCAAACTATAGACCCCGTAACTCAAAGCCTTGTCGTGAAGTGCAAGTCTTTCTAGACTCTCTCAATAAATGCCGGTGATGGTTTCCTTACCGAAAAAGCCGCAAGATTGACACGACTGCAGCAAAGTTAGTCTCAGCTGTGATATAGCAGACGGTGGACTCACCATAGAGGACAAGTGCGAGATCGGTTCGTCAACCACTGATCTATGCACTGAGGATGATACAAATGATTGCAAGGTAACAACCTGAGTTTTACGCCTTCGACAAAGTCCTCCGTGCATATCGAGCAAGCTGTTGACGCGGAGTCGCTCGGCTGTGTTTTAGCGTCACAACTCCTGGGCGATTCGCGACATATGTTTTGGATTGTGAAGTATTTTCGTAGAGGTAACGATTGAGCACCATGTTTCCGAGGTCTCGTCGCTCTCAAGCGATCCGATGGTGGTAGAAACACGCGCGCCGGTGCGGATATCTGCTGGGAATGTAGCCTGGGATTGAACCTGACGATAGGCATGCTCTCCACAATATCTTTCCCCAAGCCTGAACTGACATTATATCTTGGTAGCTGTGCTTCTATCGACCGGCGGATAGCATCTCCTCGGACTGATCTGTGGACAACGCATATGGCGATGACGATAATAATGACAACAACGCAGAGGATGACTGCCCATACCGACGTTTTGTTATCCGCGTGTTGGCTTGTGTCCGAGTCTCCCGACTTTCCCATCGAGACTGTTGTAGCAGAGAATAAAAATGACAAAGTACGGTGGATATTTGGAGTTGGGGGAAGACAAGTCGTGATGGTATGTGGCAGACCTTCCCCTTCCTCCGCTTCAAAAGGAAGTAAGACGCCTCCCTTACGTTTCTGACATGTTCTCTTTTCTGTTTTTAGAATCGCTGTTAATTCGCGCTCATGACAGTGTTCTAAAGGGTCTAGAAGCACATGCTTACTTTGATCAGCTTGATTTCGTCATAGAATGATCGTCATGGGTTAGTCGGTAAGAGTTCTAAATTTTACGTACAATGGAAAACAGAGGTCTCAGGGGTTGAGCACGCGCTAAACTTGTCTGATCGGGTGCTAAATATCCATTCTGGTGGGCGAAGTTACAGTGGTCGGATTGGTTGCAATACGGTGCATGTTCCGGGTTGTCTGGCAACCCTATACTGTAGTCGTCTTAGCAACACAAATATCAAATAGATGCATATCATTGTGGTAAAGAAGACAGTTATATCCGGCAGAACTTATTCGATTCCCTTCCTGTGCCACTTTCAGCGTGCAGCAACAAACATGATATCGATGTTACATGATAATTCCAAACAAAACGCGCAAAACCCCGTTCCAGCTACTCCATTTGCGACACGAGCGCACGATTCCACTTATCCTAGTCGTTCCATTCTGCCGAACACAGATAAAGGCAAGGGCTAGTCCGATCGTGTGCGCTTTCGTAGTCGGTAGTCGGTGTTCAGATGTCCTCAACTCTTTCGGAAATGCAGTCGTCAACTGAGGAGAATATAGTGTCAGGCAAGTGAAGTGGTGAAAGATGTCTTGGCTTACAATCGGAAGGGAGAGCTTGAAAGACCACGGGCTGGGTTGCAGAGAAAGCAGGTGCCCTACAATCTCAAACCTGCTCCCTGTCTTGATAAACGTTATTATACTGGACCTGTATGTAGACTCTGCAGGACCCAAGTGTACCTTTGATGCTGCGATACTACCATCGTTCCTTGAAAACGCCCAACTTACCCGCTTTACAGGCTCTCACTATGAAGAAAACGAAAATGAAAATACCAATGGCAAGTCCGACTGCGCAGTATACCCAGATCTGGCTGTTGCTCCCGTTGGGGATCTTGATGGAGTCGGTCGGCATTTTGGGCGGAAAACCTGGTTGTGGTGATGGTGGGAAACTTGATTGGTGGTGAGAGAAAGGATAGAGAGGGAAGATGCCAGACTGGTCATTCAGCTGGTCCTTCCTGATCTCTTATAAAGTCGTATCAAAAAGTCTATGCTATCAGACTTTCGGATAAAGAGTTGGGAGAAACTTTAGTTCGAGATAGGGTGTTCGTGATATGGGTGGCCTCTGACTTCTTCAGTATATACCAAACCTATCTTTAGATCAGAGAACGAATATCTTAAATCTCCTGTCCCTTTCCAGGTTTTAGAAGTAGCGATATGTCCAAACGCGCATGGAAGGTGTTACTTAATGATCAACTGGGCAAACATAGCATGGTAATTCCTCATCTCAACAATTGTTGACCTCAGCCTCTTTGTCATTGAACTGATTCATCCTTTTTACCATTTCTTAGAGTTGAATCATTCTCGTCAAAGTCTTTGCGCAAACTGTAAAAGCCCAAGATAGAGTTTTGCCCCTGCACTCGTCCACAGCAACGCTGCCTTACAAGGCCTTTCAAGGCTGAAGAACGTGGCTAATATTGTAACCCTATCATGCTGAACCTTATGGAAAACGCAACTCTACCAATGAGAATTTGGAGGTCAATGTATCATACAAGCAAGCCCTGATCCACGCTTCGCTCACCTGACAGTCAAGGGTTTCCCCTAAATGTCAGTTGCTTTACCTCCAAGGTCTCTATCAACTCAGTACATTTCCACCGAGTCGCCACTATGCTGATATCGGCAGTCTGAATTATGTTTTGTTCAAGTCTTTGTGACTTGTATTCTTGCACATCTACGGAAACTACACAGCTTACTAACAGTCTCGATCACTACCTCCACTCATCATTAAGAGTACTACTACTTCCACACTTGCTACCTGTAATAGCACTGTTGTTGGGATCGCTCAACCACGTAACCTCCCCACTACTGGTCTTCTTGATGTACTTGTACTCAAAGCTTGTATCAGAAGGGATTTTAACCTTTGCACTCCACACTCCCTCGGAACCAGATGCCGTGAGCGCAATGCCGTCCTCAGGCGACCAGTTAGAGAGTTCAGTCACTGAGCCAACCACGTAAACCTTCTGGTCGGACGAAACTTGTACGTTCTTGACATTAAATGTGATGGTCGTGTCGCATGCTGGGGCAGCTTGGCAAACGGCGGGGACCTTATTGGCACTGCTCTCACCCCATGACGGAGAAACAATACCGTCTCGGCGTTCGGTGGCACTGACAAACGCGGCGTAGGACCAGGTGAGGTGGACAGCGGACTTGGGGGTTCCAGTGGACTTGTCGAATTGTTCAGCCAATGATCCGTCCTTGGGAGTGTATGTCTGTACGACAGCGATGAAGCCGTCGGCGTAAGCCTTGACTGCCTTGATGATGTCCTTGTATGTCTTGCTGTTCTTGCGATAAGTGCCCTTGGAAATTTTGGGAACAATATCCTTAAAAAATGACAATGACATATCGTCAACAGTAACAGCACCAGCCTTGTTCCACTGGTAGACCGCAGCGTAGAGTTGTTCCGCGGCAGCGAGAGTGGCAAGGTACCAAGGGTTACCATCGTAGTACACGTCCTCGCTGTATCGACCAACAGCCGCAGCCTTGCCTTGACCTCTATTCTTGTTGACGCCGTAGATAGACCTGAAAGAATCGACGACTGCCTTGTGGTTCGCAAGAGCTCTTGGTGAGCAGGGTTGGAAGGTCGAGTCCGTGCACTTGGAGTTGGGATCGAAGGTGTGAATCGACGAGAGGATAGAATTAACATCAAGGCCCTTCCGTCCATCCTTGACATTAATGTTGGAGTCAATGTAACCACCTGTCCAGAAACTCTGAAGGAAGCACAAAACGCGAGGAGCGTTGGTGCCACAGTCCGGACAGGACTTGCTGAGTTTCTTAGCCAGCGCGGCACCCTCAACAAGAGCACGATGCGACGCCGAAAGCGTAAAGAAGGAAGATCCATTGACCTCCTCCCAGAGGTCGTATCCAGTACGATTCCAGAACTTGGTAGTATACGCAAGATCCTTCTCGATCACTGGCCAGACCTTGTTCACAGCCTTGGATCTTTCGCCGTGGGAAATGAGCCACTCTGCGTACAGAGTTAAGGCAGTAGCTCGAAGAGGAGGACCGTCGCGCTGGGGCCGACCCCAAGACCCTGTGAAAGCAGTGAGGTTCACGTGGAACTTTGGCTCGCCGAGACCGCCTGACTCTGGACTGCCAGACGGATTTGTGGTTCCCTGGAGTTTGGCCTGTGCAGAGACGTATTCATCTATCTTGCGTTGGAGAGATTTGTCACCGTGGATGAATCTCTCAACGAGGACTTTGTATGTCAAAGCTGAGTCGCGAGTCCAGGTGTACCAATCTATGTGAACACTATTAGCTTGTGAACCAGGACAGGGTAGGATGTTGGCTTACAATCAGGGTCTTCTTTCGACGGACTTGCCACAACAGCACCAGGTGCTGCGCCTTGTGCCCTTTTCCCATCAGCGCCAATATTGGCCAGGACACCCTTGATGGATACATCGGCTTGTTTGTCAATGAAACGCTCGAGTGAGTTGTCCTTGCTGGGTGATGCAACGACGTGGCCTTGCCATAGGGCAGTGGCTGCCAGGCCATAAAGGACTTGAATAAGCATGCTTGTGATAGCAGTGACTGCGAGGCGTGATATTGATCTGTGACGGATGATATGGCTGGTCAGTCACTAAGACGGACCTCTACTGGCTATATATCAAGACTCGGTCAACAATGACGAGTTGACAAAACAGGAGCTTCCGCTCTCATTGGCGCTATGGTATAAATTACGCCGAGAACAGGCGTCAGTCTCTAACCAATAAAGACGGCAACCCCAGACATGGAATGTATCCTCCTTCTCTTTTCTGGGGTAAGTTCCCCAATCCCCCGCATAATTGGCACTCTCCGGGGTTTAGTCTGGTCGATCACATCGGTCCTTCTCGTGCAGTCTATTGAATTTACGGCTGCGGCGTGATGAACGTTTTTCGGGCCTTTTGGACGTTAGCTGTTTGACTTCTTTTTGAGATGCCTTTTTGTGAATAGTTGGTCCGTTTTTGGCTAGTTGGATGATCTGACAATGAGTATCACATGGTGATCTTGTATGCCGCGGTACCAATTCACTTCAGTCTAGCCATATTTGGGGACCAGCCACATATCATTCTTGCCCCCAGGTTATTGAAAAAGACTGGAAAGACACTAAGTTTAATCTGGACTTCAAGACTATAGAAACGAGACATGTAATGGCATCAATGCAGTACTGATTACCGTATGCGCCGCCGCCACGACTACTAGTAGTCACCAAATAAACCTTTGCAGATAGATTGGGTTAATGGACGTTATAGAAAATTTCCTTTGCTTGGATATAAAGACGACTCGCTACAGCTTCTTTCAACAATCTCAGATTACGTAAGGCGTGGTGGCGGAGTGGTCTAACGCGATAGACTAGAAATCTATTCTCTTCGGAGGCGTCTGTTCGAATCAGGCCCACGTCGTAACATCTCTTTTTGCCTTAATGTCTATTGGAAAGAATGGTGTTTCCTTTTTACCAGAATACTTGTTAGGAGAAAAATAGTAACTCACAGGTGGGGCTATGCTGTGTACTGTAAACATCATGAACAATCTTTTCTGTTCATACTATCTTCGTAACCTTGCGGTACATCAAGACTCATAAGATCTGTTCTCTCACTTTGACGCATACATGATGGTTTAATAATCGTGAAATTGATAAACACACTAGACATACAATCCAATCAAACAATTCAATACCAGTATTCGCCGATCCAAGACACCAATCCACGTTTGCACGTTCCATTCTACCATAATGATGGTTACCGTTCCTGTTTTATCACCCGAGATGTTGCCCCGTTACCGAACCCAACCGAATACACCAGTAAAAAGCAATACACATAGTAAAAAGCTACCGCTTCAAGGAAGCCTCATCATTCGGGTCTTCTTGACCTGAGGACCTTCATCACCCAGATACCTGAATGTATACAAACTGCGGCTGTCAGTGAACTGTAAACCTTGAACGTGGCTGAATAATACATACCTCCAGTGAAGGTTTCCAAGGGCAATGTTCCTGCATCCGTTGACGAACTTAATCACGTCTCGGTCAATGCCCTCTCCCCAAAATGGGAGGTTTGCGATAGCCATGTGCCATCGTCTGTAGCAGTCGTATAGCATCTCACCGATTTCGTCGGCGGCTTCCTGGTCCGTCATACCCTGGTCCCTGAGGATGAACATGATGTTGCTGTCCTCGCCTTGAATAAGGTCTTTGCGGTAAGAACACAAGTCATTCTGCCTGCCGGACGTTAGTAAAGGCTTAAACTAGACAACATCGCGGAATGTAGCTTACAGGGTAACCAGATCGCAAGTAATTCGTGAGATAGCTTCGATAGAAGGATGGTCCATGACGTCTTGCGGCAAGTCAATTCCTTCGGCGAACCTGTAATTACTGAGTCAGTTGACATGTCGTCGTATTTAATTATGAAACATTCTCGGGTTGTAGCCAATGAGCACAAGTCTCAACAGCCAAGCAAACCGCCGCTAAGACCAATAACTGTCCTTGGCCCTGGCATTGCCGGACAGGGTTACCGAAAGCAGAATGCTTCCAGACGTTTGCGGCATTGAAGAAGCCGTGAAAAGAATCACGATGGGGAACAAAGTGGATGGATAAAATGAACTTACTCCATAAGTCCGATGCAGGGATACGCGCCAACGCATCCGGCTCGCATATCCATGTATTCCTCAACGCTCAATCTTGATGCACTGTTCTGGATGCCAACCTGCTGTAAAACACCGATGCAGTACATGGTGAGATGCTTCTTCCAACGGTACTGCAGGGCAGGACTCGCTCGCTGTCGGAAACGGTTCCAGCATGATTGCAGGGTATGGCGCAGGGGGTTCTGGTCTGGTGAAACGACTGGGTGGATGTTGTCGAGAGTAGCGAGAGTGTAAATCACTTCTTCGGCTGCTTTGATGGGATTGTTGGCGAAGGACCCTTCGTCAAAAGCTGTTGGTTGTCAGTTAGCGGATATTCCGTCACCACTTTTTATGCATGCATGGGCGGCGCGGCCCGTTGTTGGTGGCTTAAGTTCCCCGAGTTTTCTGGGGGGCGTGTTTTGTTGGTTCACAATTTTTGTTGGTTAGGGCTCAACTTACGATCATCGAATGCGAAAACCCATCCATTCCAGTCATTCATAAGCTTGAGCGTTTCCAGATCGGCGTTGGGGGCACAAATGGCGCTCATGTAAGCGATATCGAGTCGGCTCCAGATGCTAGCGGTCTTATCGTTCATCCGTAGCGCACTGTACAACATTTCTGTCAGCTATCATTTTGTTACCAATGCACGGTTATCTTACTCCTTTAGCCAAGCGTCTGACAAAGCTTTTGAGGTCTTGTACATGGGGTTGACGTCCGGTTCAACTGCCATGATGGACGAAAACAGAGCTTCGGGCAATCTGATCCATCGGCCATCAACCTGATCAGGAATATCAACGTGGTCTGAGCAGATGCTGGATGGGCTGATGGGGCCGCCAGCGCAACTAGGCGGCGGTGTGATGATTAAGGGAACCATGATATCGGTCGTCATGTTCAAGTTGTAAAACGTGTTGGTCTGTGAACAAAGATTGTCGTTGTTGTTAGTCAAGAGAGTTGTTGGTGCACTGATTGAATGATGAGAATGAACAACTTCACGAGGGAACACGACAAGCTTATAGGATTTCGGAAACCGGAGAGAGACATACAGATACCATTACCATGGAACTGGAACGACCGGGTTCTCTTCAGCAAGGGGGAGTTTCTCGCTCGTGAGGCTATTTAGTCCTCTTTGCTTTTTTGCACGTCCTCTCGTGAACCGGATGAGCGGTGATGTAGAACACAAGGCAAGACTTTTGACTAATAGCCCGGTCGACAAGGACGTCGTCCTTCATGGGTTGAGACAGATGACGTCCACGGGCGGATATAGAGGAGAAAACTAAGCTAGCCTGTGCGATAGAAACCCAATAATCTATCTACGACATAACGTAAACTGGAACAGTATCGTGGAGTCAGAAACAGTGATAGGGCAATTCACTACCATCACAGTCACAACTCGGTGTGAATAGCTGCGGAAAAGCAGCATATTTCACTCATGTCAGGTCACAAACGCTATCCCGTAGTATTGCACCATCCCGTGGCCTCAGAGATGGCCTCCCGCAAGACGGCCCGAGAATCAAAGGGTATTGGGCTCGGTGAGGTTGAGTGACAAGAGAATGTCGCCCAAGAGAAGCTAATTGGTTGACTTTGGATGGGCCAGCCCCGTAGGGGTCACTGAGGGGGCAGGCAATATCAGTGTCAGTATCAGTGTCCTACTAGCAAGGAGCAAAACTTCCATGATCACTTTACCAGGGGGAAGCTAGAATTCCATGAGCTCCATCACTCTAGTTTAGTCGAGGCGACCTCATTCCACGAAACCTTTTTCCTCCCATCAGAAACCGCAAAACAGGTGCGAGAAAGGAAGAAAAGAACCTAATTTAGCTCTCTTTTCGCGTTTTTTCGGGTACCAAAACCTGATCCATGCAACCCATGCGGGCTGTAAACAACGTTCGCTTCCGGTTTGCAAAGACTGGGGACTCAATCCTTTTTAGCTCCACGCTACCTAAGAACAAAGTGGAGGAGCTTTACAGGGACCAGGGGTCCAATATGAAGAAAAAGAAGAAAAGAAGGTCAGGGAAAAACCAGAGCAAATGCTGGCAAAAGTGATTTCATTCTAGTTTAATAACTGTACCACTACTGCACTGCTGAATTCCCCCTTTGGTGCTCTTGTCTCTTCTCTCGCACTGACACTACGTACCACTATTACCGAGAGACAAAAAACTCTACGTACACGAACCGAACTACGAAACGAATAAGTAATACGAGGCGAGGCGAGGCGAGACAATCGGGTTTCTGCACGATCCCGATAAGACGTATTACACCAATAAGCAAATATGGCAACGGAGAACGGTCGACCGAGAATACAGTATTCCAAGCTAAATTCGTCGCGTGACGAGGTGCGCTTCCTTGAGATTGAGCCAGCGAATAGCATCGATGATCAGGTCGTCTGTCGCCTTGTCACACTGCCTCTTAGCCGCGATGTCGAATTCATCGCCATATCATCGCTGCTAGGCGACCCCACAAACCAAGAGAGGATCAACCTCAATCGCGTGGCAATCCCCGTCCCGGTCAACATCTCCCTCGCCCTCAAGCACGTACGCGCCGTCTTTTACCCTGCAGTCAACAAGTCGAGCCAAGAGAATTTGGGCAGAGACAGGGAGAGGCGATCGCCGTCGTGGTTGAGGAGTCTACTCAGACACTTTGGAGGGAGGGAATCACAGGATCGGCCTAAACTGAGGGTCTGGATTGACTGTCTCTGCGTCAACCCTATGGATTCGAGGGAGAATGCAAAGAGCAGAGTCATCATGTACCACGTGTACCAGCGTGCACAGATGGTGGTTGGATGGCTTGGCCTGAAGATCCCCCAGACCGATGAGGGCGTGCAGCTGATTCAGGCCTTTGACAACGCCATGCCCGCGACGTGGCAAGAGCCTGGTGATAGAGAACTCCACCCAGAGAATTACTCGCCTCAACACGAGTGGGCTATCCCCATCATCGACCTCTTTGACCCTCAAGCAGCCGGTGGCCTCGGCTGTGCAGACTTTCTTGGTCGTGACTTTTTCCAGCGTCGATGGATCCTGGAAGAGATGGCCATGGCGCGCGTGCCAACATTCCTGATTGGTGATGCCATCGTTTCATGGAGCCAATTACTACGCATGAACCTTGCTATGGAGGAGTTTAAGGATTACCCATCCAATGTCTGCCCGGCGTCTACAAGGGCGGTTGTTCACGAGTTCCCACTGGGTACAGTCCATGCGCTACTGGACGAGTTTGAGAAGAGGAAGCACATGGCCAAGATGGAGTCTCTGAACAGTAACTCGGTGACAGGGAGTGTCACGAGTGCGGATTCAACGAATTACCAGGATTCCAATCCTAAGTGATGATCGATGACGATAAAGGGAAAAAAAGAAAGGAAAGGAAATGGAAAACTTTTGACCGGAGGGATGAGATGAGGTTATGTTTACGCTGTTTTTCTTTGTTTCACCGACATGTCCTGTCTTGGGTGCCTGAGCTAGGTGTTTGTTGCCTCTTTTCTCATTGAAGAATACGGATACCCAATCTTTTACTATGTATATGTACTTTGTATCTTTAGCAGCAATTGAAGTTTAAGTTTCACGTTAAAAGAAGATCATACATGATATGATGCACACAGCGGTCAGTCTGTGCGTTGCATGGTAGATCACCGTCGCAGACTCGTGTTAATCCATGTTTATTCGGTAGATGAGTCTTCAAGTACCGCCTCACGTGTGTGTGTATTTCTGTGCGTGTGTGCTCTCGGTGAGCCCGAGCGTATGGATCTGTCCATGTAGTGTCGCTTGTGAAACCAACAAGTCCCGAACATACGGTATGGCGATCTCAATTAATCGATCAATAATGACCAGTTAGCTATGCTATATCAGCGGTACCGTATTATGTACTGTAACGGCACTACCATTCCATCCCTTCCCCCCACACGAAGGAATGGCTGTATGAAGCTTAGCTGGATTTCTTCTAGAAGGCCTCGTTAAAATTTCCAAGCCTCAACTTACCGCCAGGATTTGTAACGGGCGCTAGTGCTTTCGAGGCTAACATATCCGACAACTACCTTGAACCTGGGAACTCTGACGGTTCAGACGGCATGTCAGCGTGGTATTGTTTTCTCTCTCTCCACAATCACTCTTTCTGCGACGATAATAAAAGCCATTGTTATAGGAGTTCGACGAGGTATGCTGACAACCAAGGATCAGGGCGAATGAAAATGTGCTTAGCGTCCAACCATTCCGCTGGGTAAAACAATGTTGCTTTTTTGACACCGTCTGTCGTGAACCAACACCGTCGGCCCCCACAACTCGGCTCCAACACAAAGGAGGCGAGAATAAGAGATGACAATGTGGGGATTGTGAAACAAGGTCGCCGTTTAATCAAACTGTGTTATGACACGTCTCTCAAAGGGGCAATCCGCAAGTTACTGTACTGGACTGGGATGAGACTGGGAGCAGGGGTCACTGCTGAGGCCTCAGTTCACTTTAGCGCGCGCCATAGCGTTGGTTGAGGCTTGAGAGCGCTAATTGACTCGTAACAAGAGACAACAAGGTCTCCTCACTTTGTCATTCGAACGTCAATAGACGTAGTGTACTCTGTAGACGAGTCTAGGCCGTAATAACTTACGGAGCTTAATCCGAATTTATCCCATCTTGACCGAGTACAATACCACCGTTGCATCACTAGTAAATGCCATGATATACCTACACTTTAAACCTTCGGCACAAGACCCCAGAATTGAATGGCGGTGGGCATCACGCCAGGTAACCTTTGGTAACCTATTCGTCAATCAGTGTCTAATCACGGGACGTGAAAGAAACGCAGGGTGACGTATTGATCTCTTCAAGTCACATCGCCAAGATTGTGCAAGAATTGCTTTTCCCTTTTCCTTGATACACATCACTTCGGTTGATGAGAACTAGATTCGGTAGCTTCTTTCCGGTCTCAGCTCAGCCCGTATCGATGCGATATCGGCCGGTACTGGTATCCGGCAGGATGGTAAGAATACCGAGTTTTGGACACAATGTGAGCGATCAGGTGTGAGATCTATATTTCCGACGTTGGGATCAAAAAAGCAACATGCATTCCTCCTCAGCTACCGTGATATGTCATAAATTCCCAGCTTTCAATTTCCACCGTTCCTTAGCCTCCAATTACCAGATCCATTGTTTCAGTCAAAAACTGCATCATGGACAGGTCATGTTGGCAGTAACCCCGTCTCGTTTGGTTAGTTGTCTCTTCTCGCTCCCTCTGATTACACATGATGGGAGCCGTATTTCCGAGATAACTGCGTGTTATCCCTTGGCATCATATGTAGAGTAAGAGTAAGGTTTTTCTTCATGTTCTCAAAGCGTAAAAACGAGATTCAGTTAGCGAGACAGACATGTTGCTCTCAACAGAAGTAGATTCATACTCTCCGATCAATAGCTTAGACAGTTGTCCTTTCAAGATGAATGGCTAGTCAGACCCTGCTCATGTGTTGCCAAAGGGAATGGGCGCAAAAAGAAAACATAGTCATCGCCCAAGATGGAAATGAAAAGGACCCCTCGAAGACCTCTACAGGTTTTTGTTACCCTGCAGTCCAGCAGTTCACCGTCCAAACCCGACCCCAGGACAGCCATGAGTTTTATTTTGTAACAAGCATATTGGCTCAACATCAATATTACTTATCTCGAGTTATTATCAAAACCGCCCCATTAGATCGACCTGGCTGAGGAGGAATAAAGAAACGTATTTGTTTTGATTCCAGAAACGCAGACCAGTGAAATCGCACAATACTGGTACTGCAAGTATGAATTGCTATCTTGACCACAAGCGTCCTTGTAACCTGTCGTGTAACCCGGAGCGAGTCTTGGCACTAAGTCCGACATACTCCTTGAAAGATTACACCTCCCATTGGGCTTAAGGACGAAGAATTTGCAAGTCGAATCCTCTTGGCAGGCTGTAACACATTGGAGAAGCGTTAAAGTTCCTTCAAGCTGTGCGGAGTCTCCGAAGGCGGTCTTGTTGCATATGATCTGCGTGGTACCAAAGCACATGCCTGTTACATCAGTGCATGAGAGGTTCGTTACTGAAACCTTTGATGTCGATGTTGCTGGCTCAGTAGTGGTTTCTGTCGAGGCCAAGGATATGCATAGCGTGGCCAGAGTCGTGTCGCTGGTGGGATGAGCAGTAAAACCTGTGGTTGGAGTCTCCGTCGTCACAGCTGTAGTGTCTGAAGAAGAGTCGGTGGCTGGTGACGTGGTGGAGGCCAAAGTTGTTGAAGAATAGATGAGTGCAGTCGTGTCGGATTCAAGCAATGTCGTATCAGTCACAGTCACATGAAGTGCTGAGGTCTCTGTAGCTGAGTTGGCGATAGTTCCGGTCAAGGTACCGATGGTGGTGAGACTCGAGCTGTTGGTGACGTCATCCGGGATAACCATTGTAGAGCTCCCAGGCTTACATGGCTCAGCTGCAGTGAGGCCAGCAAGTGCAAAAAGAATGAATAAAGAACGTGTAGTTATTATGAACACTGGTTGTAGCGGACAAATGTAGCAACGAACGAACGGTTAGTAAGTTGGAGCCGAACCACAATCACCTTGAAACATGACCTACAGGACATACTTCTATTTATTTCCAGCCTTTTTTTGAGCCATACTTCCTCAAAGTCATTTCCACGAGGCTTAATTGAGATCTCAAGTTGGATACCACAAGGCGGTAGTCTAGGAACTAGCTGGGATAAAATTGTCTTTATTGATCCGCTAGTTTACTGTCGTTCGGACAGGAAGTCAATAGTGTAGGAAAATGGGCTGAGATGTGGCTCCTGATGACAATCTAAATCTAGATCCGACGCTTGTTTTCACTTCTCTCAAGTCGTTACTTTGACAGGCGCGCATGCCGCAGGATTCGAAAGAAACGTGATTGTGTTCAACAGAATTTCGTCCGTATCACCCACGTGTAGACATGATGACAGCTGCAAGATGTAGTAGAGCCAACTTGTAGGAAGAACTGGCACTGATCTGACAATTAACGCAGCCTGATTCGCCGAACATAATGATTGTAAACTTGATGATTGTTTCCGATGCGGCTGAAAAGATGCCGTTACAATAGCCCAGGCACTTAAACTAGTACTGCCCCGACATTTGGACCTGGGGAAAATAAAGTGTAGTGAACCCATGCACTGAGAAGAACAACTGCACGTCATGGATCATGCGTGTGTAATTTTTGACGAAGAAAGTTTTGATCACGTACTCAATTGCTTGCATCGAGACTTCGCTGCCACCCCTTTCTAGGCCAGGTCGTTTCAACGCGTGCTTCAGGTATCAGTGTTGCCCGTGAAGTGTCTGCTCATCACGCTGAGACGTGGAAATCTGTAATTGGACATGTTTTTGAGTATCTGTATCACAAACGCGCTCTCTGTGTGTAATATCAGACCCAATAACTACTTCCGTATTAAACTCAGCCTGAATATCTGCCATTGTCCCGGTGTAATGCGTCGAGATCACTTGTGACTTACTGTCCTTTCGGATGATGTTAACAGGAGAAGTATTTGGGTCTATAAAATACAATCTTATCCACCTCTTCCTGTAAGACTACCTAGAAAAGCACCTCACCACCTATCACTCGTGACAAAATACAGGAAACATTCGAAATACTCCATTACTGACATCATCCACCATGTCCGGACACAACAATAACATCCAGGACTCCGTCATATCCCAAGAATCCACCGTTGACTCTGTAGCTGAAACCACAGCTGGATCCCAGCCCGAGTCACCCATTCTAGGCTATGCCAACGCACCCCCTCCATATCAGGATGCCGATGAAGTTCCTATCCTAGGTCAGGCAAATGCGCCTCCTCCAAGTCAGGGTGCCAGCCAACCTCCGAACCCATCTCACAACCAGTCCAGAGTCGTCATACACGACTGGCAATGCTCCTCTTTTAGTTTTGTAAAGCCTACAACTCGCCAGCAATACAGAATAGGTTGTCGCACCGCCGACGCCAGGAAGGAAAGGCTGAAGAGGGAGCTTTATGAAGTCAGGCGAATACTGAGATCTTTTAGTGTTTCCGAGGAGGAATTCCAAGCTGCACTTGCAGAGTATACAGCTATCAACCATGAAATCTTGGAGTGGAGCTCAGACATGCATGCTCTAGGCGTGCTTGGAGATTCGTTCGAGAGGAGGAGAGAGAGCGCCTACTGAGGTTTGAATAGGCCTCGGACTAAGACCAATAATCATATTTGACACCCTCGTTTCTGAATAATCTAGCATTTATAAGAATAATATTCATCTTGCTTAACGCCGCCAAGAAAACTTGTGTATCGTGTAATTGTCTGGACATGTATCCCATCGTATGCATACCAGACATGTAATTATTGCTTGATGATTGCTTCAATCAAAGAACCGAAAAGGCATGTAGCCCTCAGTCATGTACTTTGGAGTAACTGCGGCGGTGTTGTGTAATGTCTAAGTATAGCCAGTGTATTCAAATCATCTAAACTTCATGAGGTAGTTTGGTTGTCACATGATATTTGTTCACATAGACAAGTCACTGAGTGGATAGTCATGCAGTCTTGGAAATCTTTTCCCAGAATCATACCTGTGAGCTCGGATTGTAACCGCTCATAAGTGAGGCTCGTGTTACAGAGACATTAGACTAGTGCTGCGAATCAATGCATCTGTATATTTGTGACGTGAGACACAAAACAAACAATAAGCTGCTCGATGTGTTTGGTGTCGTGAACAACAGTCTCGTAAGAAAAGCATGGCTAGTGAATAACACTCGATCTTGCAAGAAGAGAAGTAACATTGACAATAGCACCCCAGAAGTACAACAGAAAACGAAAAGTATATAAGGGTACTCCTCGCCCCCAACTCTCAAATGCTGCTTAGACACATATACCAGCACCTGGAAAGGCAAGACAACACCAAGCCTCTCACTTAACCCACGCAAACAAACAACTTGGCCTTTTTTTATATCGTTATAATAGACTTGAACAATGCCTCCTCATCGTCGTCGTCGTCGAAGCAGGGCAATCCTCCCAGACCCCACAAGACTTTCAGGAACCACCGCTGTATCTCCTGGATCAAGCTCTGGGTCACATCCCGTACGACAATCTCCGTCTCCCAGTCGCTCTAGTGGCAGGAGGATTGATGATGGCCTACCTGCATCATCGGTCACAGTCAGTTCACGATCTGGTACACATTCGCCCTCCCGAAATCGCCCTCACAGAAGGGTAGTCAGTGGTGGCGGACATGCATCCTCACACCACTCACAGAACCGACATGCTGCTCCCAGCGGCAGAGCTCCATCCCATAGACCATTCGCGCCAGCTACTGTTGCACCGTCTGAGTACATAGGAGAGAGAGGACCCAACCCTGTGAACAACACGGTAGGGCCTTGGGATTCTATTTCCCAAGTCCCCACACGTGTCTCAAGACGTCACTACGAGTCGGGGCACAGGTCAGAATATGAGAGAAGTCAGAGTCCAAGTGTCGTTCATTTCAGATCCGAGGACTTCGAGTGCGCTCCGATTTCCTTTCCACATGTTAGGTCTCCCGAGGACGCTGACGCTGTGGTAGACGACATGAGGTTTAGAGTAGACCATCACCTCGACGCAATGCATGACGCTCGACGGGAACTTCGAGATACCAGGGGCTCAGGCGAGTTCCCTGCCACACAGGTGCACAACTTGGTCAAAGCACACCACAAATACTTGAGAGCTGTACTTGACGCAGAACTTTTCTTTCTTTATCACTCTTCTATTATCTATCAGGATATTCGGCATTGGCGAGAATAGAGCGATATATCATGAGAATTGAGAATCGGGGTTGAACACTTAGGGTGCAAAGATAACAAGAACCGATAGTAAATGGTCTTTTTCAATTATTAGATCCCCTGTGTATACGTGCGCATAAGAAAACGTGTCCATCCCTTCGACAATGTGGCTTGAGATCGGGTTTTATCCCTATAGAGAATACCAAACAAACCAATACCAAGGTTTGGTAACTGATCGCCATGTCTATTGTTGCAGTTCCCGTAGGTAAGTGCATAACATGGGCTGGAATGTATAGCCATTAGGAACAGACTCCGCCTGTCTGACAAGGATCAAACACGAGGTCAGCCCACATGAAGCGTTTTCCCGCTATATCCGAAGCTGCTCCCCTGTCAAGAACTCTAATAGATGGCTAATCCGACGTTGCATTTGTTGGCGCGTGCCACGTACACTTATGCATGCTGGCTTTCTACTTACAGGCAAGGGGAGAGAAGAGGAAACAATTGTAACTCACATCGTACGTGCGGCATTTAAATGACCTGCTACAGCAAGGAGATCTCACTGATAGTTTTCTCAATACCAATTGCTGGAATCATCAAATGCTGCAAAAATGACGACCATCGACGCGGACGTTCATATCGAGCCAGAGGATAATGTGAGTTTGGTCAGAAGGCATCCAGGCGAATAATGCTGATACTTTCGGTAGCAAGTGGAAACCGACCCATCTGTTGTTCAAGTAAGAATCGCCTACCTCTGACGTTCCGCAGTAAAGCAACATGAATAACGGTTGTGTAGGACAACAGTTCTTCAACAGATAGTCTGAGAGACTCCATTTTTGACTTTCGACGGGAAAATGGAAGAACATATCATAAATACAAAGAAGGAAGTACGTTGAAACTTTTTCCACTTGAGACTCAAGATGTGCTGGAGGACTAACAGCATTTCCGCTGCGTCTAGAATACAATTTGCCCAATGATTCAGAAGAGCTTCAGCGATTGGGTAAGCAAGACGTTCTTCTTGAATGTATATCCGGAACTAATGTTTTAGACCTTCAACACAATTTAATGCTTCTGACACTCGACAACAAGCTTGGTCTGAGCCCTCCATGCCGTCCCGACTCGAAAGTCAAGCGTGTTCTTGATGTTGGGACGGGTACAGGAATTTGGGCTACCGACTTTGGCGATGAGCACCCGGATGCCAAGGCAAGACAGCAAAAGGTCAACTAGTGAGAGTGACTGCTGACGACTGCAGGTTCTTGGCGTTGACTTGTCACCCGTTCAGCCAAACTTGTGCGTTCCTCCGGTGATATCATGCATGGAAGCTAACAGTTAATAGTGTGCCTGCAAATGTCCAATTTGAGCTTGACGATATTGATGAAGAGTGGACGTACAGTGAGCCATTCGACTTTATTCACAGCAGATTCATGAACTTCAGTGTACAGAACTGGAAGTCCTATCTCACCAAGATCTATGAGTAAACTTATCTTCCCTGATCAAAAGCTTCATGCTAACAGATCTAGAAACCTCACCGCAGGAGGTTACGTCGAGCTGCAAGATGTAGATGTCATAATGGGTAGCGACGATGGAACACTTAAAAAAGACACGACAATGTACAAATGGTGCCTACTACTCGATGAAGCTGCGGGGAAATTCAACAGGTCATTCGAAAGAACAGCCAATTTCAAGAACCTCCTGCAAGAAGTTGGTTTCGTGGATGTAGTAGAGACACGCTACAAGTGGCCCACCAATGGCTGGCCCAGGGACAAGAAGTACAAGGAACTTGGTCAATGGAATAACGCCAATGCAAGTTCGGCACTGGAAGCGTTGACTATGGCGCCTTTTACCAGGGGTCTTGGATGGAGTCGCGAGGAGGTGGAATCATTCTTGGTTGCATTGAAGAGTGATTGGAATAATCCCCAAATTCATGCTTATTGGCCAATGTAAGTGGTTTGAACGACCAGATGGGTTGTAGCTAACGATATACAGTTGTGTGACATATGCCAAAAAGCCCGAAGCATGATGCGGCGATGAATTTGGACCGGATTAAGGATAGACGATGGATTTGTTGTAGAGTGTTGTAGGATCTTTTGTACCTGGATGAGTTATGAGAGAGTCATTACGGCAGCTTTCAATTCAGACGAGCCTCTGCCCCATCCCTGAAATGAATGGAGTAATTGTACTGTAAATCATGCTGAGCTTAGTTGAGCTGTTCGTTGGTCCTCTAAGATACAATACGCGCTTGATTACAAAATGAATATAAATCGAGAATTGGAGGCAATCTCCTAACCAATCGCTAAGACAACGTGGCCGAGTGGTTAAGGCGATGCCCTGCTATCTCTTTCGAGACATCACAGGCATTGTGTTCGCACGCGTAGGTTCGAATCCTGCCGTTGTCGATTGTTTTTTGTCTCCTATACATCCAGGTGACAATTCTCAGCTTGTTTGTTTATTTTTACGCAGAAGTCGATTTTGTGACTATGATGCGCGGTGAATCTGTTGGCTGTAGTCATTCATACTCTGTCTAAATGATGCTCCGGATTTCTGCTGTTACTTAAAGTACGAGGGTGCCAATTTCTTGTCTTGTAGACACAAACATTTGCTGGATATTGAATAATCCAGAGGCTTGTATTTCTGAGGAGAGCGGGGTCAGGCGCTTGAGATTGAGTTCTTGAGGCACATTACTGTATCCAAATGTAAAATCAGTTACCTCGTTGCCCGCTTTTGGCAACGGACCAAGGATGATTAATCAGAAAGAAAGAAGAAAGGATAAAAACGGAAGGGAAAAAAAGAATACCTGCGTATCGCAGGTGGCTGGATCTCTCCCGCCGGGAATTGAACCCGGGTCTCAAGCGTGACAAGCTTGCATACTGACCACTATACTACGGAAGATTAGACAGTCTTAAGACTGCTGTAGCTGGGGGGGTTGTGATTGGATGACCGCAGACAAACTTTATGAAGGTATTGTCATGTTGGATCTCAAAACAGTCGACACACAACTCTTAAAAGACAAAATGAAGAACGCGCATCGACAAATTATTGAATTGTTAATTGGATGACCAAAAGTAGGAATGACTGGTTTACGGTTTCCGTCCAACATTTAGTAGAGTTCCCACCAAATATAGAGTGATTGTCATCGTAGAATGCCGTGGCAAATACAAAAGGAGTGTCCATGGGTGATTGGTGGCATCACCCTATACACAAATCTCTGTACATATCATTGAGTGCCACATCCCACTTGTCTAGTCCTTCGACACCAACAAGCAGCGCCCTTTTTACTCCAAGCTTACTCAAAAGTTAACTGAGGAACATAATTATGTCACATTGGTTGTTACAAGCTCTTGTTGCGGACTCAAGAAAGCATCAACCCCGCGCCTGAGCGTGAACTTGACAATATGACACTCTTGATTCAACACGAGTAATACAGTTTTGAGGTGTTTAAAAGAGGACATATCCTCCCTCCAGCCGTTTTAACTTGTTTCTTCCTACTCCTTCACTCAAATCATTATTGATCCTCGCGCAACTTTCGTCAATTGAGACCCTCTCTCATCACCTTCCCCTACCTCCTCATGGACATGGACATCAGCTTGCACCCAAATAATTCACTTCAATCTTCCAATATCCACGAAACGCAACGACGATGCCGGCGCTGAATTCAGCAGCCGCCCTCTCCTACCTCGTTAAGAAACATCTCGAACCCACGTACAACGGGTCAACAAAATGGGGTCCTAGCGCAGCCAGTCACTCATGGCCAGTGGGATACTGGTTTGCATTGGGCTTCGTCATTCTTTGTGGCATATGTCTCTTTATACATTTTTGGCGCAGACTCAGCGCAAACGATATGGATTACGAAGAACATGTACCTTTATTAATCACCCGTACTTTAACGTTCCCGAGACTAACCAGAGGAACAGGCCAGTATCGTCACGTCATGGATGGCCAAGGGACCGCCCTGGCCCTGATCTCCACTCGATACCACAAGCCTCAATACACCCAGGGTTATGAATGCAAATATACTCTTTAAATTGTTCTATCTTGACAACTTGGCGTGACGGTTCACATCTTTGTAGAGCAAGTAACGGAATTTTCCAGGCCCACCGGCATAGCAAGCCTGTGGACAGAACGCACGCAGCCACATGAAATCTCCCGCTTCCACCTCGACCCAATCCTGGTTAAGACGGTAGACAGCCTTTCCCTCAAGGACGTAAAGACCGTGCTCCATAACGTGTGTCTCCGCAAAGGGGATGATGCCACCAGGTTGAAAGGTGACGATGTTGACGTGCATGTCATGTCGCACGTCAGTGGGATCAACAAATCGGGTAGTAGCCCAAGCACCGTTTGTATCGGGCATTTCTCTTGGCGCAATGTCATTTTCGTTGGCGAAGAACGCCTCTGGGGCGTCGAGGCCTGGTACAGACTCGTAGGCCTTGCGGACCCAATGAAAGCGGGCCGCTTCGCTCGAGTTGTTGCGGAGGGTCCAACCAGACTTGGGTGGGAGAAATGCGTAACCACCAGCACCGAGAGTGTGTGCTTCACCAGCCAGAGTAACAGTAATTTCACCCTCGACAACAAACAGGACGCCCTCAGCTGTGTCATCCATCTCAGCGCGATCACTACCACCTCCGGGCGAAACCTCCATTATGTACTGAGAAAAGGTTTCGGCAAAGCCTGATAGAGGACGAGCAATGACCCATAGTCGCGTCTGCTCCCAGAAGGGTAGGAAGCTGGTGACAATATCGCTGAAGCAGCCCTTGGGAATGACGGCGTATGATTCGGTAAACATGGCCCGGTCGGTTAGGATTTGTGTTTGGGGCGGTAGACCACCCTTGGGGGCGTAATATGCACCCATTTTTTGATCGTTGCCCATGATGAATACTGGTAGGTGACTCTTGAAGTGACGATACAGAAGAAACAGTCTGAGCCGGATCTTAATAAGTAGTCAAAAACCCCGCATCGACTCTCCGAAACGGAGGCACATTCGGATCACTTGTCCGAGATGGAGGGTTCATCTGAATCTGCTAGTCTTCAGTGGCCAATCAGTGCAAGTGTATTTCTTTATCTCTCAGTCCGATAGATACTCGCTCTAGTCTATAACGAGTTAGACCCGGACCCTGCCGCCTCCCTCGAGCAACAATTGATCGAGTCTGATGCCGTGTCACTTGGAATTATAGTTGCATTGTCGGGAGTTGTGTTCTATAATCTCTACAGCTCTAAGCAACCCAAATTCCATCTTATAACATGATGATACATAACCGTTGTGTGAATATATACTTGTAACTGCTACTTAGTCCAGTAAGTCGCAAGCATAGATGTGAGGCTTGATTATGTATTGGCAGGACAATTGAAAGGGATGACTTTACATCTTATACCTAAATTATAATGCCTATCTGAGGAATCATATTGCTGTTCTATACAAGAAGCTGGCTTATCTTAGCAAGGCCCCTGACTATAAAGTCTCGAACTATCAATGACAACTGATAGCATGTCGCCCATGGCAGGGTCGTCGAGCCGTCATTCCACACGCCAAAAAGCAGATGTAAAGAGAAGGATTGTGAGAAATTACTCACCCTACCTGCTTCTGGGCAAACGTACATGTTTGTGGGATGGACTCGATGTGGTAGGAAGCCAAGTGATGGATGGATTAAGACATATCTGATGCACGAAGCCACAAGTAAGACTGTCTGAGACACGGCCGATATTATCGTCAGCCAAGATGTCTCAGTTGCATCTCACCATAGCCTCTATAGCTCAGTGGTAGAGCGTCGCACTCGTAATGCGAAGGTCCATAGTTCGATCCTGTGTCGAGGCTGCTTTCCTTTTACTTTTTGCTGAATTGTTAGGAGATGGGTGAGGTCGTCTTTTTACTGACTTGTAGATATCGAGTCCATTCATTTGTACCAAGAATCAGCCGAGAATTATACTCAAAACAGCCAGATATTAAATATTCAAGGGGTATTAACGCATTAACGCTGCAACTCATGCTCCTCTGCAACTTGTACTCATGCAAATAAATCACTGTGGAAGCTCGTCACTAGACTTCAAAGGCCGTTGAATCTTCCAGCCTCTACTTCTGCCCCAAATCGTTCCAATGCCTTGGCCCAGCCTCCTTCTCCTTCCATTATCTGTGTCTGGATCCTCCATTTTTTCATCGCCGAACCCAAAGCCTCCTTGTTCTTTTTGGCTTTGAGCTCATCTCTGGCAAGCTCACGGAGCCTCTTATCAATAATAGCATGTTTGGAGTCAAGATCGAGTAGGAGAGCCTGTGCCTGTGCAATTTCGGTTTTAAATGATCGATGCAAAGTCTCTTGCTCTGCCAATTTCTCTTGCCGTTCCTCAAGATATTTGCGGGCTGATTCATCCTTTTCAACTTCGGGTCCGAGGGCACGAATGATTCTGAGTGTCGTGGCGATCTTTTCCTGGTTGTCGTCCATGGATTTCTGAGCGACTTGAATTTTATTCAGTGTGGCCTCCTTATTGGCCTTGTTGGTTTGAGAGACCTTGTTCACCGCGCGGAAATCATTGAGGATTTCTTCATGTTGTTTATTAATTGCTGTTGCGTAAGGCTCCACCCACGACCGCCATTCTCGAAGATGTGCTTTGAAACAATCTCCATCAGGCTTGTATATGTTAACAAGATCCAGTGATAATATACTTTGGGGATCTTACCAGTGTAGCATCAAAATCAAGTATTCCATTTGAAGATGTACTCGGTTCTTTGGTATCGTTCGATCTGTGCCGCTTGGCAGGGCGATTTTCGACAGTCTCTGAAGAGCTTGCTTGTTTAGGTATCGCGTTGCATGGTTGTGTGTCATATGTAGGGATGGGCTGCGATAGAGATGCTGCATTGGCCCGACTGGCATTTTTTGTCGCTATTTGAGACGGGGGTTCAATTGAGGAAATCGATTTTGTTTTTCGAATGGCTTGCAGATTTGGATTGAGTTCGAAAGCGTCTCGTGTTGAGGAAACAGCAACATGGGCTGAGTTGTTCGTAAGAGCGACCTGAGACGGAGATGCATCTGTAGGTACGGTGGTGGTGTCACGGGCTGTTTGCGATGCGGATAAAGCCGCCGATTGTTCTGGGGTCTTGGAAGTAACTGGTGTGTCAGACTCGAGAGGTCGCTTGCGCGAGATATCACGATTCGCTAGAGCGCTCAAAGGAAGGTCATGGGTATGGCGTGAAGGTGGTTTGATGTTACGTCGAGGGCGAGTAGTAGTTGGGGTTGAGCTGGAACGTGTTGAGCTGACACTGGATTGGGGATCTGACCTGCTAGGCGCTGGAGTGATAGGGACTCCTTTGTCTGCAGCCGCGCTTTGGGATGCATTCTCGCGGGAGTGTGTAGGAGCGGTAATGCACCTATTGGATGACCTATCAAGATGTGTATGCAGAGCAACTGGTTGAGACTCGGCTTCGTCTCTCATGACTGGAACAAATCTAGCGGTTGTGGTAGAAGCTGATTTGTGACGTCCTGTGGGTGATGGTGGAATATTTGACGAAGAAGCCGCTACGGCAGGCGTGCTTTTAGGTCTAGGAATGGGGCTGTTTGAGACTTGACTATTAAGCTTAGGAGAGCTTTTCGTAGTGGATGGCTCATGGCGAGATTCACTATTTGTCGTCTGCCTAACTTTGTCTCTGTCCAGCGACATTGTATGGCGACGTGTCTCTACTCGGACATCAGGCTCAGTTACGGCTGACCTGCTGGGCGAGTGTTTAACTTGGTTGCTGGGCGTGGCACGTGAAGGCACGATAGGTGGTCCGACCTGAACAGCACTCTCGGTGGTGACACCTTGAGGCTTTGTCCAAGAGTCCCTGCCAGTCATAGCTGCTCTTCGGACGCTTTCCTGAAAGTGGGCATTCACGCTCTCAATGACTCGATGTCGGTTTGGGGATGATTGGGCAGTGTTAGGGGACGGTGTGGTCCGGGGTTGACCATTCAGTCTGCCAAGGAGTTGTGAGGCAGAAGAGCGAGGTTCGCTGACGCTAGCAGTTGATGTCTTTGAAGGAAAGAACCGGCTGATAGGCTGGGTGTTTGGTCCAATAGGGATAGTGCCATTGGACTTGGTTTGACTAGTTGATAGCTTGTTCTGCTCGCTGATGGCTATTTCATCATCCTCAGTTGCTGCATCGTCTTCAGTTGCCGCATCGTCAAGGATAGTCTCATCGTCGTCGCTTGAACTGTCACTGCTATCATCGTTGTCATCAGAATTTCTCGCGACAATCACCGAGCCAACCTCCGACCCTTCTCTGAATCTACTGGCGTCATCTTCATCGCCATCCTCTTCATCAGAAGTAAGCTGAGTGGTGGTGTTTTCGCTTGGTAGCCGTGTTGGGTATGTATCGACGCCCTTTTGCCGCAACCAGTCTCTAGCCTTGGAGACATCGGTTCGATTCAAGCACTTGATTCCGTTCTGACCCTTGCGTCTAAGGGTGAAATACTTCAATCTCTGAATCACTTGGCTTACTTGAATTTTTGGCGACTCGGCGGCTAGACGTATAAGCGTAGCAAACTCCTCAGATATCTTAACACCCCAGGTGAGCGGCGAGAAGCCTTTGACTAGTTCGTGGGGCCATTCGCCGCAGTACGAGTAAACGCGCCGAGCTGCATTGGCGGCGCGTCCCGGTGAGTATCTTCCCGGAGGGATGGCTGTTGCTTCTCCCATCTTTTTATGAGATCATATCTAGGCTGCCAGCAGACTTGACTCAAGTAACGTAGACTCTGACTGAAACACAATGAGATAGAATGGGGGTGGCTGGGTATGAGATGAGACGAGGTCAAGAAGGTGAGGTGAGGTGAAACGAGACGAGCGGATGTGTCACGTGTGACGGCGTGTTGGTTACTTCTCCCAGGCACGTGCCATATGTAATTTAGTAGGCAGCGCGGGTAAAACAAAAACCAGACCCGGAGTAGAAACCTGCCAAGGAATGCCAGCCATAAGCAGGGATACCTTTTGAATATATACAGGTAGAATTGTTTTTGCTGCCTATCCTGGTGCTGGTGAAGTGTGAGTTTCGCCGGAAGCATTTGCCCAGTTTGACTAGGTGATGGTCAAGCTGTAGCATTCCTGTTCTGGAATAGTGACCTGCTGCGTATCAATAAGAGCCACGCCCGGTTAGCTCAATCGGTAGAGCGTGAGACTCTTACGAGTACGCGATCTCAAGGTTGCGGGTTCGACCCCCGCATCGGGCTGTTCCTATAAAAACGATTGCAAACAAGCGAGGCATTTCTTTTTTTGTTTTTGTATTCTGTGTCTCTGTCTTTTTGTTGCAAAGGTTGACGAGAGAGAGTCGCCTAGATAACGATGTCTTGATCCAATCCTGTTCATGTTCAGGGACGGAATCTATTCCAGCTCGTGTTTTGTTTCCATTAATAAAGCCTTTTGTCTGGTGCGATAGGACAATTGAATTGAGGATGGCCTGCCAGTATTGTGCCGCAGCTCTAGGTATAATTCTTCAGACTCTAGCAATATATATCAGATCGAGCTATGTCATGCATGATAGCCTCAGATTCCAAAATGCGATGATCAGGACTTCTTGGCCTTCAGTATCATGGAATAATGTGGGATCCCCAAAATCAAGATAGTCCGAATGTCCTTAAAGCCCGCAGCCACATACAATGGCCGTCCAGCTTCAGTGGCCACAAGATAACTGTCCTTCCCTTCCTCTGACGCACGGTCAAGCCCCCATTGCAATAACATTTTTCCTATCCCCTTTCTCTGGTTGCCTGGACCAACTCCAATATAATCGAGATCTAGCAAGGTCAGCACTTATTATACGAACAAGGAAGAAGAGCACAAACGCCAGACGCCAGCAATTCCTTTCTCGCCAAATGTGTCTATAGCATCCTGATTCACAGTCTTCTTCATTTCCTCGAAAGCTACCTTGTCGAGTGCTGCACACTCTATTGGCTTGCTTGGACCAGAGTCACCCCCCTCGGCTGGGGGTGTATCCCAGAGTGCAAAGCCAACAATGCGATCTTCAGCATTATTGTCCTTGTCGACTGCCACGATAAGACGAGATTCTGGTGATGCAAGACTCGATGCTTTGCGTGCTAAGCGCCAGTCGTAAGCTGCTTCGCCGTCAGGTATGTCTTTCGGCTGTAGATGACGAGGGAACAAGCGACGAGAGAGAGAATCCGTTTCTGGATGAAAGGCAGATGTTGCAATGCGAGCAACAGCTGGTAAGTGTGCCTCAGAGGCTTCGGTCAAGTAGATAGACATTTCCAAGATGTGAGCTCAGTAGAACAGTAGTAAATGGCTATTCGGCGAATTAGGGAGAACAGGCGGCGTTTTAAAAGGCCGCTATAGCTGCTATAGAGGTCACGGGGTCACCCACTAAAGTCACTACGGTAAGCTTCGGTGCATGATTGGACAATGATGTAGCAACAACATTGCAGTTACAATAGAAAAGAAAAACGTATCTAGGATCAAATTTAATCGTAACAAAATCTAGCCTCTCAGCCTGCTCATAATTGAGCTGTTGACTGCTGCCTGTAACTGTGAAGAGAGAAAGCTAGTCACGTGCTACTGTCGAGAAAATTCACTGTCCTGTCGCAGAGCAAAGAGCGGGGGAATTGTAGATCAACTTGATATCACCCGACGGCAATGAAACGATCCCTCCTCAACTTTGACCATCGTGGTGACGCGCTCCTCACTTTACGCAGACCAAACTCTCAAAGGATCCCTTGGTCAAAATGTAAAAGATTTTCGCATAACGAGCCAGCTCACAAAAATGAAGAGACTGGCGAGTCATCTCAGTCTGAGCAGAACCTGCGGTCAATACAGCCTTGCAAAAATGACGGTGAACCGAATGAAATACAATTCAGAGTATCCACGAGAAACTTGTGTCTCGTATCTTCAGTATTCAGAGCAATGATTGAAGGACAATACAAAGAATCACAGCCTAATTCTCAAGGTCTTTTGGAACTCAGCGCATCGGAATGGAACGTTGAAGCCTTTGTTGTTTTGTTGAACATCATGCATGGTCACCATCGCCAAGTAACCAAGACACCCAGCCTGGAGTTAATAGCCCATATTGGGATTCTTGTTGATTACTATGATTGTCTTGAGGTGGTTGAAATCTTTTATGAACGGTGGACTGAATGGCAACTCGACTTGAACAAACACGACTATCCTGAACTTAGTTTGGCTGTACCGACTATCGCAACACAGGATTTTGGCCCGAATGAGACTGTCCTTTTATTTACTGCCCTTGTTTTCAAAAACTATGTGCAAGCTAGAGGACTCTTTGGACTCGCCATTTTCAACACAAACGGTCCACTTGAGACAGATCTGGCGATTCCGAATCAAGTACTTGGTATGTCTCCTCAACAATACTTTCAAAAGATAGCAGTTGTAATAACGAAATATAGAATTGATTGAACAAGAACGAGAGAGCCTAGTCGAAGAGCTCCTCGAAGTACTATTCGACTTGCAAGATTGTCTTATGGCTGAAGATCTCTGCTGTACTCTAGAGTGCGCTTGTAGACTTCTGGGATACCTCACAAGACAGATGAGATCCTTTGGCCTTCCATTGACAAAACCAGAAAAACCATTCTTGGGCTACAGCGCAAAATGCGTGCATCAAATGCTTCGCAGTCTCAAAGCACCTGGCTGGTGTACTGACCACGATAATGGGCCATGTACTCTTGAGGTTGTATTGCAAGATTTCTATGTACCCTGGGAACCGAGTATCTTTGAAAGAGATCTATGTGAGTTAATGTAGGATAAGACAAGGAAATAGATCAATAATGCGTGGCAAAAATGATGCTAAACTGACAAAAGGAAGGGTCTGGCCGGGGATTGAACCCGGGACCTCTCGCAAGCTATGCTATAGGGTTTTCCCTAAGCGAGAATCATACCACTAGACCACCAGACCGGAGAAACGAACCAAGATTCGCTTGTGGAGTTGTTGGTTGCCGTTCATTGTTGAGAATTATGTCGATACTCACAGCATAAACAGAAGACATTCGATATCGCTCGCAAGGTATTCACTATGTTACCATCATCTCACACAAGGATGGAAAGCAAGAAAACGGACATTGGAAGTAATATCTTCCACTAGCTAGATGATAATCTGGGACTACTGATCACAAAAGTACTTCGCTACAGTAAGCAAGCATACGTTATTTGTCACCACTAGAAAAAGTGTAAAGAACAAATGAGATTTAGCTATATCCTAACTAGGTATTAAGCACGTTATGCCAAACCATGAAATATCACCGTACTCCG
This sequence comes from Fusarium sporotrichioides, assembly GCA_019054645.1. NCBI lineage: Eukaryota > Fungi > Ascomycota > Sordariomycetes > Hypocreales > Nectriaceae > Fusarium > Fusarium sporotrichioides. The sequence goes on from JAHKNS010000004.1 coordinate 585,865, forward strand.
TAGTATTAACTCCACCGATACAAATTAACATCCTCAACATTACAATCCCTTCAGTTCTCAAAATGTCCTCCTACTTAAACGCTGCCGGACTCGCTGGATGGCTCATCAGCTGTGCCAGATGGGCTACCGGAGCTGGCTCCAGTCGTGGGTTCAGAAGCGGGCTCGTCAGCCGCAGATGAAGTTGGCTCAGCAGCAGGCTCATCAGCAGCAGACTTGGTAGGCTCAGAGGCAGCGGATGTAGTTGGCTCAGAAGCGGGCTGCTCAGCCTTTGCAGAAGTGGTGGGCTCAGAGGCGGGCTCCTCAGCAGCAGACGTTGTAGACTCCTCGGCCACAGGAGTGCTAGTCTTCTCAACAGGATCAGCAGCCTTGGCTGTGGTAGTAGGCTCACTGGCAGGTTCCTCAGCAGTGGAGGAGGCAGGTGTGTCAGAAGCCGAGTCAGAGGCAGCAGCCTTGGCAGTAGTAGCAGGCTCAGAGGCAGCGGGAGTGCTAGTCTCTTCCACAGGATCAGCGGCCTTTGAAGAGGTGGTAGGCTCAGATGCAGGCTCGTCAGCAGCAGAGCTTGTAGACTCCTTGGAAACAGGAGTGCTAGTCTCCTCAACAGGGTCGGCAGCCTTGGAAGTAGTGGTAGGCTCAGAAGCTGGTTCATCGGCAGCAGAGCTTGTAGACTCCTTGGAAACAGGAGTGCTAGTCTCCTCAACAGGGTCGGCAGTCTTGGAAGTAGTGGTAGGCTCAGAAGCTGGTTCATCGGCAACAGATTTAGTTGATTCCTCGGCAGCGGGAGTACTAGTCTCTTCCACAGGATCAGCGGTCTTTGAAGAGGTGGTAGGCTCAGATGCAGGCTCCTGGGCAGCAGACTTGGTAGGCTCGGATACAGGCTCTTCAGCGGCAGAGCTTGTAGGCTCATCGGCAACAGGAGTGCTAGTCTTCTCAACAGGATCAGCAGCCTTGGCGGTGGTAGTAGGCTCACTGGCAGGTTCATCAACAGTGGAAGAGACAGGTGTGTCAGAAGCCGAGTCAGAGTCAGAGGCAGCAGAAGTAGTGCTTTCCTCAGAATCCGCAGCATCAGATGACGTAGTAGAAGGCTTCACCATTGTCACCAGAGTTGTAGGATCAGGAGTGGGCTCCTCGGCATCAGAAGAGGAGGTAGAGTCGCTGGCAGGCTCCTCGTCTGCCTTGGAGGTGGAGGGTCCACTGGCGGGCTCGACGACTGTAGCACTAGACTCCTCATCAGCGGTAGTAGTCTCCTCGGAAGGATCAACTGCTGCCTTGGAACTGGTGGGCTCATTGGCAGGCTCGTCGGCTGTGGTAGAGGGCTCCTTATCAGCGGATGTGGTAGGCTCACTGGTAGGCTCATCAGCTGTGGCAGAAGGCTTCTTGTCAGAAGCAGAAGTAGGCTCTTCGTCAACAGCGGTAGTTTCTTCAGAAGGGTCAACTGCTGCCTTGGAGGTTATGGTTTCACCAGCAGGCTCAGGGACCTCAGTGGTAGTAGGCTCAGTGGCGGGTTCATCGTCCGTGACAGTGGGCTCTTGGCCAGCAGAAGTAGTGTCCTCAGCAGGCTCCTCAGTAACCTTGGTAGTGGTAGGTTCTTCGTCGGCGACTTCTGAAGTGGTAGTGGGGTCGCTGGAAGGCTTCTCAGAAGCGGTCTCCTCAGGATCAACAGCCTTGGAAGTGGCAGACTCCTCATTGTCAGCTGAAGAGATGCTGGTAGGATCACTAGCAGGCTCCTCATCAGTGGCAGTGGGCTCATTTCCATCATCAGAAGCAACTGAAGTAGGCTCATCCTCAGCTGAAGAAGCCTTGGTAGGTTCTTCGTCGGCGACAGACTTGGAAGTGCTGGTCTCTTCATCATCAGCAGCGTCAGATGTGGGAGTAGCCTCGTCCGAAGCTACCTTGGTGTTGGGCTCCTCAAAGACCTCAGATGCAGTGGTCTGACCGCTAGGTGTATCGGAAGTTGTCTCCTCATCATCCTTGACAACTGTGGTGGGCTCATCAACTGGCTTGACTGAAGTTGATTCCTCCTCTTCAACCTTGGAAGCGGAAGTAGGCTCCTCAGGCTCGGGGGTGTCAGTCGTCTCGCTGCCAACCTTGGTTGAAGTGGGCTCTTCGGGTTCAGGAGCGTCTGTCTCCTCATTGTCGATCTTAGAGGCGGAAGTAGGCTGCTCATTGTCGATCTTAGAGGCGGAAGTAGGCTGCTCATCGTCAACCTTGGATGCGGAGGTAGGCTCCTCATCATCAACCTTGGATGCGGAGGTAGGCTGCTCATCGTCAACCTTGGATGCGGAGGTAGGCTCCTCATCATCGACCTTTGAGGCGGAAGTAGGCTGCTCATCATCGACCTTGGAGACGGAGGTAGGCTCCTCGGGCTCAGGAGCGTCAGTCTTCTCGTCACCCTTGGAAGTGGAAGTGGAGTCCTCAGGCTCAGGAGCATCAGTCGCATCATCACCCTTGGGAGGTGTGGTGGGTTCGTCAACTGGCTTGACTGAAGTTGACTCATCATCATCGACCTTAGAAGCGGAAGTAGGCTCCTCATCGTCGTCACTCTTGGGGTTTGTGGTAGGCTCTACTGTGGGCTTTGCAGAAGTGGTGATATCCTCATCATCAATCTTGGCAGAAGTAGTGGTCTTCTCATCATCGGCCTTGGAAGAAGCGGTGGTCTTGGTGGAAGTAGCCAAGGTCGTGCTGGATGAGGTGGTGGTTGTGGACGTAGACTTGGAAGTAGTGGTGGTTGAGGTTGTGCTAGCCTTGGTGGAGGTGCTGGTCGTGCTAGCCTTGGTGGATGTGCTAGTCGTGGACGTGCTGCCCTTGGATGTGGTAGATGTAGTAGGTGCCTTTGCTGTGGTGGAAGAAGAGGTGGTGGTAGGCTTAGTGGTAGTGACAATAGTGGTTGTGGGCTTGGTAGTAGTTGTAGGCTTAGTGGTAGTTGTAGGCTTAGTGGTAGTGGTGGTACCGGGCTTAGCAGTGGATGTAGTGGATGTGGTCTTGCCAGTGGAAGTTGTCTTAGTAGTAGAGGTAGACTTGGTAGTAGAGGTAGTCTTGCCGGTGGAAGCAGCCTTGGTGGTTGAGGTTGTCTTAGCAGTAGAGGTCGTCTTGGTTGTGGAAGAAGGCTTGGTGGTAGCAGCTTTGTTAGTGCTGGTGGACTTTGAAGTGGTTGTTGGCTTATTGGTGGCAGCCTTGGTGGTGGAGGAAGTAGTCTTCTTGGTGGTGGAAGTAGTAACTGGCTTGTTGGAACCAGCCTTTGTAGTAGCAGGCTTAGTCGTGGGCTTCTTTGTCGTAGCCTTAGCAGCAGGCTTCTGTACAGCAGACGTCTTTCTCTTCATAATACGTCTCAGTGTGTCGCCGTAAGAAGCTCCGTGAGCCTCGCAGCCCTTATCACCGGAGACCTTGCAGCCAAGTGCTTCAGACTCTCCCGCAGGCAACACCGCTGCATTAACAGCGGCGATGGACATGCCAAGAACAACTGTCTTGATGAAGTGCATCGTAAAGGAGGAAGGATGAGAGGCTGACTACTGTGATTGTAGTAGTAGAGTGTGATGGTTGAGAGTGAGTGGTTTGAATCATTCCCAGGTCCAATTCATTATCACTTATATATTGAACAACCTTACAATTCGCCGAACGATTTACATGATCACTTTCCGTTTTCATCTATCCTGAAGTTTTGTCGGGCGAGATTCTGTTGAGAAAGTTTATGCTGTAGTCTCGTCTGGTCTAGCTTCTCAGGATAGCTCAGGGCATATAGGCGAGCACGAGGCGACCGAACTCAATTTCTGGCTTGTTGTAGTAAGACTCCCACGTTTTTGGCATGCGTGCATGGATCGTCAGGGTCTGGGTCCTGCAGCTTGGTATTAGCACTCACGGAAAGGGCAAGGCTTTAGCCTGGTAAGAATAAAGAGAACAGCTTCATGCTGCTGCGCTCCATTGGACTTCGTAGATGGTCACTCTTGGACAATTATTCTGTCTCTTCCTTGCCGCCGTTACTAACACACTTATAATTAATTGTCTAGGAACCCTCACGTCGTCTATCTTTCTCTCTTTCTTCTTACTGCTACCATAGCTTGATCTGTATCCTTGGGTTAACATAACCGAGACTGTCGAATGGTGCCATCTCCAACCATACCAATTAGGCTTTGAAAGGCGGGTCTACCCGCTGCCACGCTCGAGAATAGCGTACCTACTAGGAAGTTTTACATTCCTTGACGCCGTCTCCGGGCAATCGCTTCCTCTTTCAGCAGAGAACTCAAGCCCAGCTCGGCTGAGGCCACACGAGAATACTTGGCTTGACAATCGGCTACACGGCTGGCGGCTGCTTATCTCATATGCTTGGCCCCTCGGTCCACCGGCGCCATTAAATTCTAGATGACTTAGAATGAGACATAAAGATATCTGGCCACGATTCAAGCCCTTTAAAGCTTAGTCTTTGCAGCAGTAAAATATTTGAGAATTTACGAGGCTGTTACTAGACATAGCTGAGCATGGACCATCATGGTAGCTCGAGATATTGCCAGCTCAGGAAAGAAAGCTGTTTTCGGTAGAACGACCTGATTGTAACTTTTCGGTCCCGGGTCAGTTTACCTATCTCGGAATTCTTTACGATAGTCTCGGTCTTAAAGACTCCAGCAGTATGCATAGATGTGTAAAACAAAGGACGCGAGTGATGGGTCTGGGGTCAGATGTAGATCTCGGATCAGATCAATGTTCCTAAGGAAGGGTTCTCCGTAGCTTTACCCAGCCCTAGACGGCCTTGGCTGCTTGGCAATTTCCCATGACTTTGGGCTGATCGTTTCTATCATTTGTTCTGCGTCATTTTCCTGGCTCTGCGATGAGTTGATCGTGTCTAGGACCCTCTTTTCTCCATTACTGGCTGGTCAGACTGGTGAAACTTTATCAGTCGCATGCATCCTCTTTGGGTCTAGAAGCCATGGAGCTGCACTTTGCGGCTCTACGCCTGAAATTTGTATGCCTATTTGAGCAGACTTTGCCTCGCGTGGAGAACTGGAAAAAGCTTATTCTCGTCATATTGACGCTATTGTGCCGGTAATCCCAGTTTGCCGGAACTTGCATTCCAGTCTTGGCCGATGATTATCAAGCTTTTGGAGGACATCAGGGTATTAGAAAAATCGGTCGCCAGGAGCACAAGAGACGAAATAAGTAGGTCAGTTTATGTTACTTAGGTCAGACCTTTAGGCGGTTTATTTCTTTATCCTAAGTCTTAGAGGCCAACCTTTTTTGTGCCTAGTAGAAAAACATGTTCTTGGCTGTGCCAACCCACTGGTTGATGACGTTACCGTGTATCAATGGAATTCTTAGACGGCACCATTTTTATTCTCTTCTTTTTAAGGTTGCTGTTGGAAAAGAAAAATGACTGTATTAATTTATTGCGAGACTCGAATCAGAATTGCAAAATACTCCTTGTCTTCCATTGGTTAAAGTACATGACGAGATGTGAACCTTGTCTAGGGTAACAGATAGCGTTCACTTCTCGGTGACAAGTTTGAATTGATTGCATTTTATAGCTCCATTATATCACTGTACGGAATGTGATACAAGTGATGAATGTCTTGAACCAATCCCTCAGAGTCGTCACATTCGAATCCCACTGACTGGTTCCCAGCTTCATTTCATGATAGTCAAAAAGAAATTACTGCTCTCCATCTGCCACTCTACACCGCTTTCCATACTCCTCTTTTTTCATCGTCCCCATTCCTCACAACACGACCAATTGCTTATCGCAATGCCAGTAATCAGACGAATACCCGATAACAAAAGGAGGTCCCGCACAGGTTGTATACCATGTCGAAGACGCCGTAGAAAATGTCAGTAATTGCCCTGTACTTTTGCGTGCTAAAAGTGCCTCATTCTGTTTCTGTCTAACCTTGACCAAAGGCGATGAACAAAGGCCCCAGTGTGGGAGCTGCCAGGGCAGGAATGTAACCTGCGAGTTCAAAGAGTGGACCTTTGTGCCGGGCGTCCGATCTTCGCTGCGTAGGGATGGCTGTGCTCGAGATGATACCCGAGGGGATACTCCTGATGAGTCTGATTCCCTCATGGTGAGTTGTTACTGGCTATAAGCTGCATCGCCTCTAGCTAACACTGTCTTTGCAAAGCCCATACAAGATTCCTTACTATCGTTCATAGATGACAGCCCCTCTACTCTTGACCCAGTACTTGCCAGTCCTTTGCCTAGTACAGTAAGAAGCGACAGGATCGACTCTACTCAAAACACAGCCACTACCAATCCTTCTCAACCAACCGTCACAGCTTCCACCCATCATCAGCATCAAAACAATGAAGGAAACCAGATCCCCACACCTGCTCGATGGAACGAAACAGTTCTGTCGGAGCAAAACTCCTCCGAAAGACAAACGGCTATGCTCCGTTTCCGATATCAGATAGCACCCTGGCTAGATTCGAATGCCCCAAGATCCTCCTTTGGACCTAAGATCATGACATTGGCAGCCGAAAAGTCTGTCATTATGGATGTCATAGTCTGGGTTGCCATGCGGCGAAGTAGAGGCTCGACCGCTCCGGAGGGAGACTTTCACCTCGTTCAACATCTTCAGCACCGGCTATCCCTAGAAAGCACTTTCACGGCTGACGTGGGGAGATCTTTACTAGCGTTGGGTAATTTCTTTTACACATCACCCTCTGAATGGGCAAATCTGCATTCTGATCGCCCGTTCCGAGAAGATCGATATCAATTCTTTGAGAACCAGGAAGAACCTCTCAAGACTCTGGATCGATTTCATTTTAAAGCTGGTAATTTTTGACTCGAGATGTGATATAAGATACAAGCTAACTGTTTCTAAACAGGCCTAGCTGCTTCTATTGTAGCGTCTAGATCACCCTCATCCCAGTCCTCGGTATCTCTCATGGACGAAACTCTACTAAGTTCCAACATGTCACCGTGCGAGATATACGATACATGTTTGCTACATCTCACAGCTTGTTGCCAACTGATACACAACAAGATTATTCCACTCCTAAATGGCCTTACCACCATACAATCTCCAACGCAGGAATCCAGCTCTCTAGTATGGGCGACCTGGTCGAACCTATGGGCAAGATGTGTACAATGGTTCCGCGAACGTCCACCAGACATGGTCCCTCTCCTTGAAAGCCCCGAGGTAGACGGACACACAGCTACCACCAACTCTCCTTTCACAGCCGATGTGTATTCAAGCGCCATCGCAGTGCAAGCAAACCTCACAGTACATTATTCTTCATTACTTTTACTTTCTTACAAACCCCGACTGGTCAAGCTCTCATCGACACCGCATCGCCTAACATCGAAGAGCTGGCACGCTCAGAAGCTTGCAAAATTGGCTTTATGGAACAACTTCCCTGATCAGTGGGATCCTGTCGTGGTGGCAACCGTCGTCCGTATCGCGAGAGACATGACATATCCTTCGCAGCAGGAGGCTCTGCTGTCTTGTTTCCAACGTATTGGCGATGCGACTAAAATCCCGCTCCAAAGAGAGATTGCGGATCTGCAGCAGTTCTGGTCCTCCTCACGGCATTCCAACGCCCCTACCAACCTCCATTCCTGACGCTAGTCAGTTAGTCCATATTTCGGGTGCTGGAATGAGTCACTGAGGTGATTAATAAACACAATTGTATTCTCTTATTAAAAACATCACTCCAACTCGTCTTTCCATGGGATCGATACTTGTGCTCCTCGTCTTGCAACTGTATGTGATGAAGCCTTGATACCAGAACGAACGGCCTTCTCGATGTCAAACCTCTCCGCTCGTTGACCTGCTAGTGCCACTTCTACTGCGTATGAACCAATAAATGTATCACCGGCAGCAGTAGTATCAACAACCTTGACTTTCTGTGCGGGAATAAGACCCTTGGAGCCAGTGTCGTTGGCAAAGTAAGCACCCTTTCCACCAAGCGTGATAACAACGTTGTGGACACCTTTGGCGATGAAGTCAGATGCAGCTTGTTCAACCACGGTGATGTCTTCGAACTCTGACTCGTCCTTGTCCGACAATAACGCTGCTTCAGTCTCGTTCAAGATGAGATGTGCCAGTCCTTGGTAGATCTCTGCGGGTAGAGCTTGAGCAGGTGCAGGGTTGAGAAGAACAGGTGTTCCCATGGCCTTTGCCGCTTGGAAAGCCTGAATCACTGTATCGAGTGGAATTTCCAGCTGCATGATGAGCAAAGCAGGCGCTGGCCCAGGTATTTGCTGGAATTGACTTGGCTGAAGGGAATTGTTGGCTCCCGGTGACAAGATAATGCGGTTCTGACCCGTTGGCTCATCGACGATGATCATAGCTATACCACTCTGCGAACCGGCGCCATCATCTTGATTCACAATGATTGAATCTGTTCCCACGTCGTACGATTTGAGACTATCCAGAAGCGTGGAGCCGTATGCGTCTGCTCCAATGGCACCAATCATAACAACGTCAACGCTCGAGTCCTTGAAATCGGAGGTTCGAGAAAGCTTTGCACAAGCAACAGCTTGGTTCGCACCCTTTCCACCTGGGAAGACATTGAATTGACTAGAGGTTATCGTCTCTCCTGGTAGTGGATGGTGGGGAACGTATGATACGAGATCGATATTGAGAGATCCCAAAACGCTGATGACGGGCTTTGACGACGACATTGTGGATGGTTCTGGGTGCGAGATAAAAGTGTACAGGACAGCCTCTGTGTAGTATGCGACGAGTATATAAAGTCGGCAATGTCCTACAAGCTGTTGCATGTGCTCCACCACGGTTCTAGCCAACGCTAAACCGTAAAGAAGTATCTTAGGCGACGGCGGCTACGACTTGCACAACGCCTTAGCTGCAGTTGACAAAATCAGTAGGCCAGTTTATGCCATTTAGACTATAAGCTTAGTTTATTTATTTTAATCTGCCAAGACACCTGTCACGAGATCACGTTACATGTGTTTGTACTACCAGAGTTAAGGGTCTGTACATATTAATTATTGTCTTGACTATGGTAAATAAGATTCTATAAAGTCTTTAGGATCGCTCCAGCATCATATCCCCACTCACTTTCGAGATCTGTCAGCCTCCAAAGTGCGCCCCAGCCAGTCGTACGATCAATCGATTTGAGAAGCCTCGCTATTTGTTTCCTCTCGTTGACGTGCGAGAACAGTTTACCAGCGACGTAAAGTGGTTGTATAGAATTGACCAGACTGCCGGGATGAAGATTAGCACACGAGATGCCACAGACTTGACGCGCATGCCACAGGGCCAGACATTGGTAGTCTAGTTCATGTCCCAGATTGCGCATTTCTAGCATAAGGATGCACGCAGTGTGGTATATCTGGTTACTTGAGATAGCAGCCCAGTGGGGGAAGAGCATAGCTGGGAAGATTTGCTTGTCTCCTGCTTCAACCATACTTATTGGCTTCATCGTTGTAGGGCGTTGGTCAAGCCAGAATTGCAACTCGTTCCAAAGCTGCTGCCATTGTTCTGAAAATGGCCTGTCGTCTTGGACGTCTGCCCGTCCGAGCTCTAGACTTTGCGTCCTTCGGAATCTTAGGTCGCAGACTTTTGTACATAGATATATAGCCCAGTTGGCTTGCATATCGGGCGAGTCGCGGCTTCTCTCATGGAACATGTCCCGTACATATCTTTCAATCTGCTCAGAAGAAACCAACGAGTCCGGTGCAGAAGGTGCCCATTTAGAGAGAGGAAGGACCGTAGTCTCCGTGCCATCGGATATGATGCTTCCGCAAAGCTCCATGCGGGCATAGCACCAAAAGACTGCTTGAGGTAGACCGCCAGAGAAGCCATCAACTCCAAAGAACTCGAACAATGAAGCACAACCTTCAACATGGCGCTTCCAGTTCTTGGAACCACCCGACATTAACTCGAAGACAGCCAGAATACAAGCTGTCACCAACATATTTGGATCTTTGGCTTGTAGCCCTGGACTGAGTAACCTGATACTCTCCTGGTACAGCTCAAGACTATCACAACCGCCTTCTTGCGTAAGACCTCTCCTCTCCATCTGTCTCGATGAAAATGCAAGCATGGCATATAAGAGCGCAGGCGACTTCTGCGCCATAAGCGGCACATGGATCTGGAAGTGTTTATCCTCATCAAATTTGTCCAGATAGGGTGCACACTCGGTGACCCAATTTTGGAGATAGCATATTAACCTGCCATGGGGAATATTGACAGTGACGTTGGAAAAGTCGAGTGTCTGTGGCGACTGTGTAGCAGGTGTCGCTTCTGCCTCTGGGGTAAATGATGCGCTTGGTGATAGCGCAGACAAGCCCGCAAACAGAACGGATCTGAGTTCTTCCTGTAGCTCTATGAAGCGGGGGTCAAGGGAAAAGTCCTCCGGTGGGAAGAAAGCCATTGTGAGCCGATGTCGATCGGCACTGGAGTGGGGAAGACGTCCAAAATGGTAGCGTCGCAGTTGAACTGAACATCAGGGAAGACAAAGATGATGATGGACGGCAAGCAAACGCATGCAGTTACGTCCCAAAGAGGAACTGTAGCCTCTCTCGTCTCGTCCTCAATTGCTTTTCCTTTCGTTGGGATGAAACAGAGCAAATTTGCAGCGTCCGGTGATCCCCGGATGACCCCATCCGAGTGCCAGTAAACCGGGGGACTACACCAATCAAGGTAAACTTTCTGGGGTTCGTCGGGGAAGCGCTAGACCAAATACGAGGGCTTTAGGCGACCAGACTCTCAGACCATGACTCGGGTTGTCGAAACTCGGCAAGTAACAAACGGAGACGAGGTCTTTGCTTCCTAGTCCGAGTCCGTACAGTAACTTGATTCGAGCAAGCAACGTTGCCCCAGAAAGTCCAGGTTAATAATCAGCACTTTAATCCCATACCCCGCACTGAAGAAGGTATCATTGCATTGATTCAAACATCAGGTGGCAACTCGTAGGATTGCCTCCATGTCACGACATTATTTGCCTACTGAGTTCCAGAAAAGTTAGCCTCTGAGATTTAGGATATAAAGATAAACAGCCTAAAAGGTCTGACTTAAGTAGCATAAACTGACCTACTTATTTTGTCTCTTACGCTCTGAGAGGCCAATTTTTCTGATACCCTGATATTCGCGTATAACTACACTTGAGACCGAGCGTTTTATTATTGTTTTACAAAAGAAGAATATAGTGCTTGTATCACATAGAAATTATAGTTACTATTATACCAAGAAACTCTATCAATATCTAGCCAGTAATATTACAAGCAGTATTGGCCGACCTGACAATCATATCATACGACTTTTTGGAATAAACATCTCGTGTGGCGTTGGTTTCTGTCATAAACTTGAGCCGTCTATTGGATAGAAATCAACGACTCAGCCGTCCACCGGATTGATAGTCAAATATATACCCAAGTGGTCTATGCATTACTGAGTGTCCAAGAAAATACAACATCACTGCAAGAGTATATAGAAATGGAAGGTATAATCAAGGTTCATCTTTATAACATTATTCGTCTACTAAACTGGTATCACGTCCACTCCGATATATCTCATGACATCCATTACAATTCCTCAACGTGCTTCTCGCCCTGCTTCTCCATAGAAGCCTTTCGGCCGGAGGCAGATCCGAGAAGTCCAACCTCTGCCTGAGCCTCGCGAAGGAGCTCAGCATCCTGCTCTCCAGCTCGGCTCTTGAAGACGCGGTCCATCTCCTCGAGAGATGCGTTCTTGGTCTCGGGAAGGAAGAACCACACCCAAAGGATACCAGCGAACAGGAAGACGGCGAAGAAGATGTAGGTTCCCCACTCCCAGGCCTCAAGCATGGGAGGGACGAAGAAGGCGATGGCGAAGTTGTTGAGCCAGTTGCTAGAAGCACCGATGGAGGCACCCTTGGCACGGATGGAAAGAGGGAAGATCTCGGAGATGAGAGTCCAAGAAACAGGACCCCATGTGGCACCGAAACCAGCGATGTAAACCCAGATAAGAGCTGAGAGGTATGTTAGTCAAGTTTCATAGAAAGCTTTGGAGAAGTGCTACTTACCCACTGCGGTCCAACCGGCGGCGACATGAGAGGGCCAGTCGTGGCGGAACTTGGCAACAATAATTCCGACAGTAACCATGCTGGCACCCATGACAATGGAACCAACTTGAAGCATAGGCTTGCGACCAACGCGGTCAATGATCAACTGAGAAACGACTTGTTAGCTTATTTCAGACGAAACCGCTGTTAGAAAACTTACCATAGCAGGAATGGTGCTGATGAGGAAAACGACACCAGTGACACCGGTTGCGAGGAGAGCAATGGTTCCGCCAGTGAGACCCAGGCTGATGAAAACGTTGGAGGCGTAGTAAATAATAGCATCAATACCAGACCACTGCTGGAAGAACATGATGAGCCAAGCAGTGCATACTCGCTTAAAGTTATCCATGGATCGGAAGCAAGTGACATATTGGGCAATCTCCTGTCTGAAACGGCTCTTGCCCTTCTCGGCGAGGTGAGGGAAGTCTCTGGCAAACACCTTTTGCTCGAAAACAGCCTCAGCCTTGATCTCGAGGTACTCGACTTGAACCCGGTCAGAGTCAATGGGAAGCTTTCTCATCCATGCAAGAGTAGACTTGGCCTCTTCATCTCTGCCAACCTTGACGAGCCATCTGGGAGAGAAGGGCATGAACCAGATACCAACGGCGAGAATAGCAGCGGGAATACCCTGGATGATGGAAGGGAGTCGCCAAGCAAGGTCGGATTGTCCATCGCCGGTTCCGCCGATGTAGTTGCATCCATAACCGACCCAGAAGGAAAGCATGATTCCGAGAATGGTGGCGAGCTGGTAGAAAGAGACGAGAAGACCTCGCATCTCAGGAGCAGAGAGTTCGGCGTTGTACAAAGGTCCTACACCGCTGAAGAGACCGACACCGACACCAGTGAGAAATCGACCGGCGTAGAGAAGAGAAGGGTTTCCGGCAGTGGCGCCGACGTAGAGGTAACTGCCGAGAACGACCCAACAACAGGCGATGAACATGGTGTACTTTCGGGAAATGATCTCGCTGGAAACACCAGCTGCTAGAGATCCGAGGATACCTCCAAGCTGAAGGATAGATGTGAGCCATCCAGTTGCTGAAGAGGATTCCACAACCGAGGGAAAGTTCTGGGTGAATCTAGTCATGACAAGAGACTGTCCTAGGACACCCTGTTGGTAACCATATTCGAAACCTCCCAAACTGTAATAGTTGTTAGCAAGGTTGATGATGTGCTGTTATTTGTTATGGACAAGTCTACTTACGATGCAAAAAAGGCAATAAAGATGACCTTTGGGTTCTCGCGAATAGACTGCCAGATGGTCTTCTTGGGAGTAGACTCCATTGTGTAAGGTTCGTCTCTGGAGGACGAGTTCGACATGGTGAAAAAGAAATAGACTTGATGAAAGGAGTCCAAACTTGTCGAGTTGTGGAGAGCGATGTTGAAATCTGGGGTATGGAGCAGTCGAGTCTTTTTAAATAAACATTTTTCTCTTTACTTTACCCCAGTCATTGGATCCGAACTTGTTTATTTTCTGGGGTTCCCGACGAACGTGCAAGGTAGAGAGTCGTAGCCTACGACCCCTGTTTAGGATTAGCGCTGTCTGCTCGTCTGACCACCCCCTAAAGCACCCGGTTAGCCGCTGTAGAGAGCCTCTAGAGCCTCACTAGAGATTTTGTAATGACGAGTACTTGGTAGAACCGCAAGGGATTGTATTATTCTGAGGGTCATTGTGTCGTCAATCTACGTAGTATACATTTGCAATTTATGCCATTACAGTAATGGTAAGCATGCACCTCTTTCTTTTCACGGAGAGAGAAGGAACATCCATGATATTAGTCAGAAGCGAACAGCTACAACATGCCCTGGCAAAATATTAGGTCAGAAGTCAGATGAAGAAACACGAGATAGCTTCATCTTGAGCTCAATTGCATGACTTTGTCGTACTCTTTTCTTGGTCAAGTGGGCTCGTTCAGTAATGGCGTTAATAGTAGTCAGTGTTTTGTCCAAAAACGGTGTTCTTAGGCGATATCGACCAGGTTAGCCCTGAACTAACCGCGTCAAAACTTGAACCTGGGGCCCCGCGTAAAGAAAATTCTGGTCGTCAAGTGTCTCCAATTCCAGTGGATCACGAAAATAGCGACCCGAGAATTCAGCGTTGATGGGTCCTTGCTCAGAGCCTGGAACGCGTTTGTTCAGAAACTAATTGCGCGAATGACCTCAAAGGTTTGAGCCTCATATTAGGTAGCCATGACTACTTACCCTATGTATGGATAATTGCATTCAATTATTGACAGCCAATGGTGGCGGAACTAACTGACATATGCCAATTGCCATGTTTGTTCTTGACAAGGGTTCGCGAGTCGGGGCAATTGAGTCTACGATGATTGCAACTCAGAAGCGTACCCAGGTCTGCTTTATGACGGAGATAAAAAGTCTACAACATCTGCGACATTAAAGTACAAGACCCATGTACACAAGGAATTGATAGCCATGTCACTTCATCTAGATGGAAGCTCGCTCACACGTGCATCGTAGCAGTAACCGTCCAAGTTCTTACCTTTAAGCATGCGCCTGCTGAGTTTAATCCCCCTTGCCAATGATCATCTTGTTGTTGCGGTCGTTTAGTAGATGATGCGACTCATGGGTACGTAGCTCTACTTCAATCGAAACAGACGCAAACCCGGGCGTATCGATGCTCGATATGCGACCAGTTGATGGCCTGTGACAAACTGATGCCCTAAGATGGCCTTGCGACATGGCCGACCAGCAACTCTACCCTCGGTTGGTGAATGAATTAGAGAGTGGGTGTATTTCCTGCGTCTCCAAGTCTACAGCCTGTGCCGCGCAACTACGAATGGCGTATGTATGTATAGAAATCGAGGTCGGCGACGCGTCGAGGAAGATTGGAATGGATCGCGTTCGGTACCGAGGGAGGCTGGTCGAAGCAATGCGATGGGTTGTCGTATCAAAGGAAGAGGCTACCACTGTCGCCCGATAGGGCTGGGTAGAGACAATCCGTCTTGACACCTAGTAATGAAGGAGGTATTGGCACTGATGAATTGTGTGTATTGCAATGTATGGGAAGAGCGAGATTGGACGGGTTGACACGATTCTGGGCTGGGATCAGTAATTAACGGATGTTCCACCATCCAAAACCGCCAGCCACGCTCAAAGTCCGCCGCAGTTAGCCCGCGCCACTCAACTACCCTGGACACGTAGACCAGTCAGTGGGTGCCAGTAAAGATGACCTCTAAGCTTTAGGGTACAAAAGTAAATGAAATAACTCTGTAGTCTAAATGGAATAAGCTGATCCACTAATTTTATCCCTCACACCTCAAGCGGCCAGTTTTTATGATACCCTGAGGACCAGGTAGCAACAGTATTGCTTCTTATGTTGGAACAGGTCACAACCTCAAAGCGGCAAAGGGGTATCTTCACCACAGGCATGATATGTACTCTTTTCTGACACTTCTTCCATGAAGAATAAAATGGGATGACCGCTTGTAAAGCAACAACATGTGAGTCATGGTCTATGAGAGTCCCTACAATCCAGTTGACTGCAACGTTGAACAATAAAACCACATGTTGTATATGCTTCATCTGACCCGGGATGGCTTTGGGAGATCGTTTTTGGTCGCTTTCCTGAACAACACAAGTTGCATTGCATGTCAATGGACAGGGTGATCCCATACCCGCTCAGCGGGTAATGCCCCATTTCCCCAGACACTTCCCCAGAATCCCAGCCTTATGTCTTTGTTTCTTTGAACGATCCTACCACTTGATTAGCCATACACAGCCTAGACCCCTCAATGTGTCTCCCTTCTTACCTCTTTGGTCAGCGAGATATGAATAAACCCCGTATCCGACAACATACTAACCCGTCATCCGACACACTATCAACCCCCTCAATCTTGGCATCGTGGGCAGCATTATGATTCGACGCAGCTCTCAGATAAGCTTAACGGTAACTACTGTTAAATAGAGACCCCTGCCGTTGACATTCTTTGTGCACTTCTCTCTTGAGCAAACTCGAGCCTCTGGATATCCATCATGTTACTCAAAGGTTCCGATAACGAAAAAGAGATCGGACAGGATGGAAAGGACTTTTCCACTGGTGTACAAGTCGAATATGCGGTTGCACACGATGCAGCTGCTCGGGGACATCTAGCCACCGATGAGTAAGTCCCACTCCGACATCCCCAGGACAACTGGACATCTAATTGACCTTGCTTACTGTAGGCATGGCAATCCAATCGCCAGCTTCGATGCATCGGCCGAGAAGAAGTTGCGTCGCAAGATCGATTGGCACATTATGCCGACAGTCACCATCTTGTATCTTATGTGCTTTGTCGACAGAGCCAATATTGGAAATGCGCGACTGGCTGGTCTTGAAGACGACCTTGGACTCGTTGGTTACGATTACAACCTATTACTAACAGTCTTTTACATTGTAAGTATATACAGACACTTATCCACTGATCCCATGGCTAACATGTCTCTTCACAACAGTCTTATATCGTCTTCGAACTTCCCGCGAACATGACATGCAAGTGGATTGGGCCCGGCTGGTTCATCCCTGCCACTTCGGTATGCTTCGGTCTTGCCTCGCTTGGCACAGCCTTTGTCCATACCATGGGACAGGCATGTGCTGTCCGATTTATACTTGGTATCTTTGAAGCTGGTATGCTTCCCGGTATCGCTTACTATCTGTCTCGATGGTACAGACGCAGTGAACTCGCATTTAGACTAGCCATCTACGTCGCCATGGGTTCATTCGGAGGAGCATTTGGTGGCCTATTGGCCTCTGGAATTCTGAAGCTGGATCATTTTGGCTCCCTGACAAAATGGCGAATGATCTTTGCTATCGAGGGAATCGGCACTATTGGACTGGCACTCATTGGATTCATCACCATGACTGATCGACCAAGCACGGCCCGATGGCTCAACCAAGAAGAGAAGGACTTGGCTATTGCGCGCATCAAGTCTGAGCGAGTGGGCGTCACAGAGGTCCTTGAGAAGTTCTCCTGGAAGCTGGCTCGACGAGGCATCTGCTCGCCGGTCACACTGGGAACCTCTATCATTTTCTTGTTCACAAACATCACTGTACAGGGTCTTGCTTTCTTTGCGCCAACCATCGTGAGAACTATTTACCCTGAGGCATCGGTTGTACAGCAGCAACTACGGACAGTGCCTCCTTATATCGTTGGTACTTTCTGCACGCTCGCCCTCAGTTTCCTGTCAACTATCCTCGATCGTCGCAACATCTTCATAAATGTCTCTCAGCTCCCGGTCATAGCAGGCTATATCATGTTTCTCAGCACTGCAGATCGTAAGTGCTACCCGAAGACTATAGCATGGGATGTACTAACTCGTAACAGCATATGTACGCTACGCCGGGACATTCTTGATATGCGCAGGCACTTTTGCCAACGGCGCTCTGTCCAATGCACAAGTGTCAGCTAACTTGGTAACCGATACTGCCCGTGCCTCCGGAATTGGCTTGAATGTCATGCTTGGTAACGTCGGTGGATTGATCTCTACGTGGTGCTTTTTACCGTTCGACGGGCCCAATTATCCCATTGGAAATGGCCTGAACCTCGCAGCTTGTTCGTCCATCTTCATCCTTACTATTGTATTGCATATGTACATGACATGGAACAACAACAGGAGATCCAAGACAGATGTTACACAGGCATTGGCTGGGCGAAGTGTCGAGGAGATTCGTGATTTGGATTGGAAGCATCCTGGTTTCATGTGGAGGCCGTAGTTTGCTCGGCTCACGTTAGCAGCTCTGTTAGGCCTGCTTCTGAGGAATAACTGCTTCTGTGCTTTTTGTGCTTTCTCATTGTCGTCCGAGAAGCGTGTATAGCCCATAGTTCAAATTACTGTATCTCAATGGATTCAAGACATGACGAGTGGTTCGACTTTGGTTATAACTATTGAAGTTTCGACTTTCTAATAACGTAACCGTAGTAATCAAATGTTCCACCATCTCCCAAAACCTCCATCTCCATATCCCAAATATTATCCGGGTTTAGGAGTAATTTCATAAAGTGTGGCTGCCTAAAGGTGATGTAAAGGAACACTCCGTCGTCTTTGAGCGCACGGTGGACCTGTAAAGCATTAGATTTCTAGATCATAATTCCGAATATTGCTCTGTACATACTTCCTTGAGATACCTGCTCGTGTTCTCCTTCACTTCATCGGGCGGACTCCAAGGACTGCCGTAAATCATGGCATCCAGAGTTCCCTTGTCAAACGCAACGTCAATCGAACCGGTGCTAACCGTCGGCATGTCGCGAACATCGACTCTCTGCCACTCAATCCCGGCGATGTCTTTGTGCCTCTCGGTCATGAGTTCGACCACCACAGGGGAAAAGTCGACGCATAGCTGGTCTTTGTAGCCTCGTCCAGCGAGTTCAGCGGGGACGACCTGAAGAAACATCAGCGTGAGACGGGAAGAGTTTGCAAGGTTTCGATGGGTCTTACACTGTCTCCAGAACCCAGATGAAGAATTTTTGGGTTGTCCTGGGCTGAGCGACCTGGTTGCTCCAGGAGATTCTTTCCTAGAAACGGCACAAGATGCTCAAATGAGCGGAACCATTCATGTGTTGGGTCATCGCCGTTGGAATTAACGTAGCGACTGTCCCAGTACTCAGAGTTACTGAGTTGTTGATCTTCTGCAATTGTCATATTGGCGCTATGGTTGAGGTTTATCGTCGAAAGCTTGTGAGCACATAAAAATTTGAGGGACCAACGAGAGTCGACAATCGCTCAATCGTCACGTGATTAGGGAGCTGGAGATGTGATGTAGGTATGTACGACAGAAGGCAATTGATATATTTGAAAAGTATGTAATGTAGGTAGTGTCACTGGTCTTTTAGTTGGACGTGTACACCATCGGACAATAATGCGTTGTCAAAAAGTAGTATGATTTTATTACCATGGTAGAATTAAGTTATATGTAAATGTGTAGATAGTATATCTTATTAAGCGAGGTCTGATCCTCTTGTCTGTGTAACGGTCTTCTTCACCAAGACGTTCCAGCCCTTTTCTTGCCTCGGCTGGCCATTCTTGTCTGCAATGTCTGAGTGACTACTGCTCCAGTCATTGCGAAGCTCCTTCACAGAGTCAGTGTCGGCAGATCTGCTGGTTCGCTTAGAGCTTTCGCCGCCTTTTGCGTCCTCGCCGTGGTCAATGATGGTGGTGACGCCGATGCGTTTTCCAACATTATCGTGAAGGTCAAAAGCCTCCTCGCCTTCTACACCGTGGCTGCGGAGGTAGCCTCCTGTGGGATGGTTGCTGCCGGTTCTTTGCCAGGGCCTTGCTGAGTTTCCACCACCTTCGGCAGAGGATCCGTGGCCGAGGAAGCTTCGTAGGAGGGGTCGAAGAGTAGCAACTGCTGCGGCGGTGATACCAAGACCAGTCTCGACAGTCGACCAGATGGCGACATCTGAGGTTGAGTATAGGAAGTCGCCGATATCGGTCAGAGACCACAGATAGGGGAATCGAATGATCGTTGCACTGGAAGCACTGCAGTACATTGTCAGTTATCGCCGAACGAATGAAAATCATCAAATGGTTTGACTTACATGGCACCAGCTGCCAAGATACCAATAACAGAGATCTTTGTTCTTTTGCTCATCTGCAGCTTCCAGACAAGGAACATGGGTAGAATACTGTATGTCCAGTCGGACGCACAACTGACAGCAGAGTATCCATAGAAAGCGTTGGCAACGACGGAAGCATCGAGACAATGTCCATTGGGAGGGTTGGCTGAGTATCGTTGCCAGAAGAGAGATGTAGGTCTGCACTGGAGCACAAACAGCAAGAAGAAGAACAAGCTGTAAAGCTCAGTGACACCGGTGGCGACATAAATGATCATTCTGTGTGTTCGAGTAACACAGATTCGGAGCAAGAAAATAGCAATACTGGCTTTAATGGCCATGTTCGTCAGAACGTATGTCGGTTCACATGTCCACCACATCTAAGCAGATGGTTAGATACACACGACACGTAATACCTGCACGGGAAGCGACGTACCTGCATAGCTTTGACGAGATCATCGCCTTCAATATCCCTGAAGTGACGTCCAGTTCCATAGCGTGTTCCAGTGAGTTCGTAAGAGCAGAAAACGATAAACATAAACTTAAAGCTGTTAACGATGACGCGATGATGATCAAGCCATGACACATACCTGAGCGATGACGGCAAACCAATCATCCAGCGCAAAAGCCTTGATAACAAAGGCACGACAGTAGACTCGTAGAATGGTCGCTATTGAGGAAATGATGACAAAGGTGTACGCGACCGCAGCAATCTGCGTCGCCCGACTCTCAATCGCCATCTTGGTGAAGGAATGTGGATGAGTGAACCAGAAACTCGGGACTGAACAGACAGGGGACGACAAGTGGGCATTCCTTTTTCTAAGCGACCGAGAGAAATCAGGTCAGACTATATATGAGAAG
This sequence comes from Fusarium sporotrichioides, assembly GCA_019054645.1. NCBI lineage: Eukaryota > Fungi > Ascomycota > Sordariomycetes > Hypocreales > Nectriaceae > Fusarium > Fusarium sporotrichioides. Next base: position 606,264 of record JAHKNS010000004.1, read on the forward strand.
CATGAAAGTGGCTCTCCTTTCGCCACCCCAAGAGCGGACCTGTATCCAGACCTGGATAGCCTCATCTGTGCGGTGTTGTGGAGAGCCGGGCCGGGAGACAAACGGGGAACAAATCGACTATCAGCGGAGCTTCAGGATAGTCGGGTCTAGACCTGATGTGGCTGTAAATGATCTTTGGTTTGGGTTCCTCCTGAATGAGACTTGAGAGAGGAAAGTGCCTGACTTATTCTACAAGCATCGAGTCAGATGACACGAGTCAATCTAGTATCTGAGCCAACCAATTCTACGGAACAGCGCCTTGACGTTCTGCTATTCCAACACTATGGGAGGCTAGTCCGAGCGCCGACTGGCTACGAGATCTTGCAGAGTGCTCCATGGACTAATTTACGGGTCTAACGCTAGCTTGGAAGCTTTGGTGTTTCGTCAGTCCAAAGTGGCTAAAGCCTTTCGGAATAATCGGACCAACTTGGGTCAGATTAACCACATGAAGCCAAGCGCATGGCGAATTGGCCGGTAAGACAAGACCCGTGGAAAATTCTTTCACTCCAGCCAAGCCGTCAGGCGCATTCACCACGTGTGGGACAACGGGAAGGATTTTTGATAGAAAAGGGATAGAACCTGGAGGGGATGAAGCCGGTGTTTTACGTCGTGCACCAAGTTGGTGCATTCGGATATGTGGCATGTATATATATCCGGGGTCTCTCGGGCACTTTATCTAATACTTCCTGAGGGCAAACTGAAGGATATTTGATCGCTACTGTCCCCTTTGTTTTGAATTGAAACCCCCTGACAGTTCCTGCTACGCATCTCGATCGGAATGATAAGCCCATCACGTGATGGGATTCCATAACTCGTGGCTTGAGATTTTTAACTAACATTTTTTGACAGGGGTCGTTCTAGATGCCGTGTATCGAATGTTTTTTGCAAGCCACATCCTGCGTGGCCAAGCTATTTCTTACTTCTTTTGAGTTGTGACACTTGAAATGACTCGAGATTTCCACCTTATCTCCGGCTTCGCCTTGATTATTTACTTTTTCTCAATAGCCTGGTCAAATAGACCTTATGTCTCAGCCTAGTACGTCAGACGATTGTCATTTGTATTCTTTCGGTTTTCATTTTCCAGAGAAGAGAAACCAGATGTTAGTGTCTACTGAACCATGTAATGGTAGATGTGGGTACGAAGAAATTGTGTCAACTCAAAAGCTGGTGATGTACTGTCAAAGCAAGGGTCCATGAAAAAAAGGGTTCATGAATTGAGAGTCCAAGCGACAAGATTACAATAAGCATAAGCTTCACAGATACAGCGTTTTAAAGTCCAACTAACCCCAGAGCGCTGATCCTAAAGGACCGAGTAACACCCAACGACATTCCAGCTGAGGCGTTCGTGGTTTTTCCCCCGGAAAGAAGTCTCCAAAGAAAAGATGTAAATGCGGCTCCGTAGGTATAATTAGGTGCCCCAGAGGAATATGACCCGTCACATTCAAATGATTCAGGTCTCGCTTGCATTATGCGACGAAAATCACGCCTTTCTACATCGAGTCTAATACTCAAGATACCCTTGTGGGTAAAGCCCCGTAACTAGCTGAAAATTGATCTGCAATGGCACAGAGAATTGCGAATGGATCTCCAGCCCCTGGAAAATCCATTCAACTCCCAAAGTTGATGCGTGTACGTCGATCGGTGGAGAGCTTCATGATCTCGTAAGGCTCAGTCATCGAGTTTATCTTTTAACCTTGACTGATCTAGTCTACTCTGACCTTATTGCCTGATCTATGCTGGGATCCAGTGTCTATCATCATTACGCTTTAACAGACATAGTGAAGATCAACAGGAATGTCGTATTCCGGTGCTAGGATGATAGTGATCCTTGGTGATCTACTGCATTATCTCGATAGCAGGAGACATTGATAATCTTTGTGGATAACGGCGAACAGTCATGGTATCCGCACATTTTCAGACGTCAATACATTGGAATTGGTAAAGGTCTATATAATATGACCAATGTCTCCAGACTTTAGAGTTCCAAATACTAACATTAAAATAATGTTCGTTGACATCCACCCAAGAGACGGTTCTTTCAACGCGTTCAGTTGTTCTAGCTGCCGTACACTAACGAGTAGTATGGACAAATAACGTGGGCCAAATTGCCGGCCGGCTCTTTATCAATGGTAGTACAGACGAGGTATAATTTCAAGATATGGAATGTATTGTTTTAGTGCAGCAATGATAAATTGAAAAGGCCATATGACAACCGTAGCGTCATGTTAAATCACTTGGCATGGGTCAAGACAGGACAACCATGGCAATAGAAATGATCATTGCGGTTACGTATATCCGGCATCACAATATGACGATCAGTGTATGATAGCATTTCTAGCGCGGCCTCAAGCAAGCGAGAAAATGGTACGTAAAACTTGCAGCGCTTAAATCGCGGGTAATATTGAACATGGAGGCAAAGGAAGGCCGTAGGGTAAGTTGCATTCTGTCGACATTTATCGACGATGAATACCTGCATCAGGGTGGTGAAACGCTCTATGCTTAGTCCGTAACTCTGCTTGTGCATGTTAAAAATCCAGGTACTGCCAGACTCATGCAAATTTGTGACTCGTTGCTTCGAGCACAGGGTCGTAGGTCTTGTGAACTTGGACTAAAAATTCCTGGAAAAAGGCCAACCGAAGCGTGTGAGTCGGAGATGAATGATCTGAAACACAGCATTTCTAGAAAGGGTCTCGGCGATCTTTTGGAAACGCCACGGGCCGTAGTCTAAGTTTTTAATGAAAAAATCTCTATCGCCCAATCGGGGACAGAATTTCTTAAAGATGCTATCACTATTTCGAGGTTTGAAGCCGGAGCGGTGCGATTGAGTTCAACACTAACACCTATTCTAGACCGATCTGGGCAGGTTGGCTGGGTGAGCCATCTCCGATGACGCGATTGGCGAGTGAGTCTGGTTTGTTCGGGCATGTCCTCTTAGGGCTTAGGGTGCTAGACTGTTGAAGAATCGACACGGCGGATGCCGCCAAGGATTTATAGAAGACACTAGTAGAGGAGCACAAGAGCTTCTAGACCATAGTATATTCAAGACGTCACTATATGGTGTCGAAGTAACGTAGAGTTCTGCGACTGTGATGTCAGCTCTCTTAAATTTGTGACAATAATCTTCTGTCTAAGCATGTCGAGCTTTGTCCGTACAAAATCGTACGGAAACAACTGATCTAACCACTTTACCCTCATGTAACCATATACGCCACTATAAGTCTAACGCGATTCGGGTGTATTATGGAAGTAAGTAGACAGAAAGGGGAAGGTATGGATTAATTACAATATCATATGTTATCAACTGGACCTCCGGAATTGAAGCTAAGATATAAAGATTCGTGTTTACAACCACATGGCTTGTTATTTGTGTCACTGATATTCCTTCTGAGATCCTCTTTACCAAAGTTCGAGTGAATACACTGGCCAATTAGTAAACCTCAATTTTCTTCCCGCACAGCTTCTCGCATGAGACTTCGATCTTGGGTGCCACACAGTCCTGTCCCAAAGCAGTGACCGACTTGATCCTGAGCTCAAAGTCACCTTGCTGCGTAGTCTCGAAGCTATATGCCGTTAGTACCTGCTTGTATCAATATAATTGTCTTACTCACCTGCGAATCATGATACTGGTACCAAGGATCTTGGACAGATTAAGAGACCTAGCATCCTTCTGAACAGTTCCCCGAACGGTTGGGACAAGATCCTTGAAATAAATAACAACCTGATGAAGTTCAATCTCTCCTTTGGTAACCTTGGTAGCAGGGAGCTGGAAATCATAAGCCCAGTTAACTGAAGGCTGCTCCTTGCCTCCCTCGATCTCGACGTCGGAGTCCCTGATGTTGATGGTGTAGATCTTGCCATCCGAGTAGGGGATTTCGAGTAGGAGACGATCGTAGTGGGAAAGATCAGTGGGTGGTAGATCGTCAATCGTACGATGCGAGGCAAAACCGGATCCGCCAAGAGTCTCATGGTCCAAGTGTCCGTAGAACTTGGCGATAGGGTGCGAGAAAGGGTTTTCGTGAGTCTTGGGCTCAAGGACATCGAAGTAGGACTGACTGATACCTCCACGGACAGTATCATCCGAGGCAGTCCAGATGTGCTTGTCCCATGGGCTAAAAAGAGCCAGGGCGGCGACGACGACCTGGGGGATATACATTTTGGATTGGAGGAGAGAAAGATAGCGAGTGTGATGTGGTTTGAGCTTGTACTGATTTTCTGACTATTGACAGGAGTGTAACGCCTTCTTATATATTTGCGTGACATCTGTCGAGTTCAGCCTTGTATACTCCGTCATAAGACATGAGCACAATTCAATCACCTATCATATTACACCACAGCTCGTTGTCCTAGTCTATTTTGACCACTCGTATTTCCACCGTCTCAGAGAATCTCCAAAACTCAATTGATAGAGATCAACGTTACTAATACGATGCTACTAGCCCTGATGGGCTGAAAAGACTGTTGGTTGCCAACTTTCAGGGTCAGCTTAATATCCACAATGTGAGACGCGGGACGGGCTTTATCCAGAGACAGGCCAATAATTGACCACAGTTGTAGTAACAGTGAGATTGAAGCGCCGACGAATTACTTGGCAAGGGCTAAGATACTCCGTGTTGGAATGGAGGTTGGACGCAAGGTAAGCTTAAAAGTTTATTCCCCAGCCATTTATATCCATGTCTGAGATTTCATCCCTTCAAAAGCATTGAGTATGAAACTAACAGTTTGGCTTCCGTCTAAAACGACCTTCTTGGGAATGATATACGTACTTCATATCCACAATACGAAACTTTCATTTGGAAAGCATGGGATTGTCCAAGAGAATTAATCAGTCCAAGCCTGCCCAACCACCGCCCAATAGTCCACACAAGTCCTTAGATTTACGGTTCAGTGATGTGGTAATTTGCTGTCTCATTCAATATGCCCCTGCTGTATTGTGAGTTACATGCCCCAGCCTGGAGCTACTGGCACTCAGCTGAGTCACATCCCTTGACATACGGGCAGTAGACGGCCTGGAAATAAGGGTCTATATTTGACATCCCTGATCGACTTTGATCTTAAATAAATCATGGCAGTATTTATCAAGTCGACCATGACTTAGAAGAAAGGCATGAAAGAGACGATTTACAAGTTACTCACAAGACTGCAGGTCCAACGTCTTCCATTCCCTATGACGGAAACACCGGATACCCAGCAGCGATATATCCTGATTTACAGCCTGACTAAAACTTTGCTCAGTCAAGATTAACTGTTACCGTGGTAAAGATATTTATTTAGGCTTTCCTCATTCCGCTAGAACGATCGACCAACGCTCGTTACCCCAGTCGTGCGCCACTAGAAGACGCTGTCACATGGGGAAGTCTCGCTCACTCGAGCTCTAGAATATCAAGGATGCTGACTCGTGAAAAGCCGTGATCAATCTTCTTGAGCACAATCGTGATTTCGTGGCCATAACATGAGAACAAGGAATCATGATTCATCTTACAACGTCTAAGAAACCCATCTCAGAGCCACTATGGAAGGACATCAACGAAACAAAGAACCAAGGGGTTGTTCTCGAAGCCCTTAAATTGGAATCGTGAAATGTGCTGTCGTTACCACCTCCATTGTGCTAGTGTCTGTGTTGAGGGTGTTCGGAAAACATGATACTGATGCCCCGTATCGCATCTTGTTACTGAAACAGACTATACTTCTGTTTTGACGGATGTGGTAACACCTGCGCTGCAGTCTAAAGCGAACTATTTAGGCCACCGTCGGTCGCCAAACGCAGTTCTGACAATATGTGACGAGATTGGAATAGATGAGATTGAAGTGCTCATATGTCCTCTTTACAGTTCCCAAGTTTCTCACTGATATAGAAATGTCTCAGGGTTGGTTCAGCGATTCGCATCAGCTGTCCTACTAGAGATGTCAGGAGCAACGAGTCATTTACGCCCTACAGGGCTGACATGATGTGACAGAAATGAATAAATGCTCATTTTTCCTTTCGCTTCCATGATTCTCGTATCAGAAGATGGAAAGCTGAAGTAGTAAGCGGAGCAGTCCCCCAATCAGCGACAGGTCACAATGGAAGACAAGTCTAGACCGCGGACCCAAATGAAAGATATGACCAGATTCAGCAATAGAGACGCTAAAAGTGTCTTGGCGTAATCTACAATGATTGTAACCTTAAGAGTGGAATCTGAGGACAACCAATTAGCATTAAAGCAGTCAGCTATAGAGACAAGGATGATGGAGCATTTGCAAAGCTGAGTAGCAATACTGATAGGCAGCAAGGGTACAGTAAAAGTATTAGTAGAAGCTGAATCGCATCTCCTCTGTTGGTGTTTTTTTTTGCCGCAGTTCAGTCATCATGACGACTTGTAAGCGTTTGCTCTTCTTCACAAACAGTGACTATGGTCAAGCCAACGTTGTACTTGCCACAGCACATGCAATAGGTCTTGAAAACCCGGATGTCGAAATACAAATTGCTTCATTTCAAGAATTAGAGGCTGGCGTCGACAATGCTTCCAGATTAATGCAAGCATCAGCATCTCAGCAAAAGCTACCTATCCCGAAATCCTTCGTCTTCCATAGAATTGAAGGGATAAGTTGGGGCCCGGCCACAAAACGTCCTGGGACGGCGATTTTCGACACGCTGGAATTGACTCCAGGATTTGTGAACTCAGCTAAAGGTGTGGCTACTCTGCCCGCTGTCATGGTTCCTTGGACCCCAGAGGAGTATATGGAGATTTATTGGAACACACAAAGAGTCTACGATGAAGTCAATCCGGATTTGACTATTGTTGAGCCTCTGTATACACACGGTCTGACATTCTGCCATCACCGAAGTGTAAGGTGGATGGTCCTTTCTCCAAACACGATTAAGGAGTTTGCAGTTCCTCTTCAACCTAGGTTGGCTGCTCTGTGGAAATACCCAATGTAAGTTGTCAATCTAGAACATGAATGACCCCCCAAACTCATTGTCTAGGGCTTGCTCGGCACTCCCGTATCCTATACCTTGGAGTCTCATCCCAACCAACATCGCTTTCAGCTTGGTAGCCGGCTACACTCTGCTCACAAACACGCGCTTGAAACATACAACAGACATTCTACGCAAGAAAGTGAATCCATCCATTCAGCTTATGACTATGATGGAGCTCGGCGTCCTGAAACCGGCGCCAACAAATCTCCCCATTCTTGTCGCTAATAATCATGACATTGATTACCCATTCACAGTGATACCTCCGCAACTCACAACATGTGGTCCTATTGTACGCGCAGCGCCGCATATCAGAGAGGTTGACCCGGATTTGGCCGCATGGCTCAGCCGGGGACCAACTATCTTGATCAACTTGGGCACACATCACAAGTCAAGTCCAGACGAAGCACATGAAATGGCCAAGGCTTTGAACAAAGTTCTTGAACAAGGTGAAGCACATATGTCGAAAGAGAGACCGCTCCAGCTCTTATGGAAGCTGGGAAGAACCCCAGACAAAGAAGGAAACATTCCGCAACGGGACTCATATACTAACGAATGGGCTCCGGTGCTTGATACACTGCAAACATATATCAAACAGGATAGGGTGCGCGTTACAGACTGGCTAGTTGCTGAACCAAAATCTATGATTGAATCAAAAAATATTGTGTGCTTCATCAATCATGGCGGAGCCAATTCCTTCCATGAAGGTCTATGGTAGGTATCAACTCCATACAGCCGATCAGTTCGCTTACAAGGTGTAAAGCGCCGGTATTCCACAGGTCCTCTTGCCCGCTTGGACAGATTGCTATGACTTTGCTAATCGAGTTGAGCTTCTTGGTATTGGTCGTTGGGGGAACAAGAAAGCGAAGCCACGTTGGGAGAAAGATGAACTCTGCGACTCTGTGATAGACACAATATTTGGTTCGGAGTCGGCACAGATACAAAAGACGGCTAAGGAGGTTGCTGTTCGCCATCCGGAGTGGGAAGGTCGGCAGAAAGCTGCAAAAGAGATTCTTGACTACTTAACATGTGCTGATTAGGTTGTCTGGAAGAAATATGGTAGTTGTTGTCGAGTAGCAAAGATGATTTGTAGCAAAGATTTATGTGGTACAATAAGTTACGTATGCTCTCAAGCTTAGACCTTGTTCCCTGGAAGTAATTTTGAAGTTTACACAATCATTCGAAGATAATGGACAACATTTAACAAACTGAGACTGAATCCCCTCTTACAAGGTGACCGTATAGTTTCTAACCCGTCCCATGATTCTGGAGTACATAATCAACGTCTTTATCTCCACGGCCAGATAAGTTAACAAGTATCCGTTCAGACTTGGGGCGTTCTGCTGCCAAGCGTATAGCAAAAGCCACAGCATGTGCACTCTCTAGAGCAATAATGATCCCCTCGATCTTGGCCATCTTGAAAAAGGTACTGATGACTTCTTCATCACGTATCGCCGCGACGGAAACCCGTCCACCTTCATGGAGCATTGCCATCTCGGGTCCGACACCAGGATAGACAAGCCCAGAAGCCACAGAGGATACCGAAGCAGGAAACCCTCCTTCCTTCTGTATAACAAGAGTCTTTGCACCATGCAAGGTTCCCGGTTTGCCATAGGATAACGTAGCTGCATGCTGGCCTGGCTGATCAGATCTACCGAGTGGTTCAATGGCGTGCAACTTCACGTCCTTGTCTTCGATAAAGGCTGAGTACATGCCCATTGCATTGGAACCACCTGCGACGCAAGCAACAACGTGTTCGGGCAGTTTTCCGTTGGTCATGGCAAGGAACTGCTCTCTTGATTCGTGGCCGATAACAGATTGAAAGTCCCGTACAATTAAAGGAAAAGGATGAGGACCGATAGCAGATCCAATCGCATACAACGCATGCTCCCTTTGCTCTATATAGGCGTTGAAAGCCGAGTCGCTGGCATCTTTGAGGGCAGACTGTCCTTTTGTTGCAGATATGACCCTGGCGCCAAGTATCTGCATGCGACCAGCATTGGATTTCTGTTTCTCTATATCAATAGCACCCATGTGGATCTCGCATTCAAGACCAAAGTAGGCAGCAGCAGTTGCAAGAGCGACACCGTGCTGTCCAGCTCCAGTCTCAGCAATCAACTTCGTCTTGCCCATGGCCTTTGCGAGGAGTGCGAAACCAACGCAGTGGTTTATCTTGTGCGCGCCTGTATGGTTGAGGCCTTCTCGCTTGACGTAAATATGAGCACCCCCTACTTGTTGCGAAATATTCCCAGGTAGTGTATAGGTGTTGGACGCCCTTGAAGGCCTGGTGAGCTTCTGGCGGATAGTAATTGCCCCCAAATTGCCCAAAGTAGCCGTTCGAGTCGGGCCAGATCTTTGAATGAGACTGTTGAGAGGTCGCCATGGCTGTATTGATTGGATAGGGATTATGCTAGTAACGAAGCAATATAGATTCTTGAGTCTATATGTAATTTATAAAAAAGGTTGAATACATTGAGTGCAATACGTTGAAGCTATTTGAAGGTGAGACATAAGGCGCATTCTGATGGGCGGGGGCATGACTTGACAAGTGACATGAAGGGTGCAAGCCAATCCACAATAGCCAAGACTTTGCCATGTTCGACAACGAAATAATAGTCTGAAAAGGCCGATGCGAAGATACCTAAGATATAAACTCTACAATGACTTTGCAGAAATAACCCTCATTCTGCAGATACATGACATGTCCCGAATTGGGCACAGTAACAACCTTGACATTTCCCTCTACAGCCTTATCCTTCGCAATCTTCATAACTATCTCACTCATCATGTCAACAAACGGATTGATTCTCGCGTCATTCTCCCCTTTGACAAGCATGATCTTTATATGGTTTTCCATCAAGTCAGGAACCAAAGGTCTCATATCGAAGTTGTCATCCTTCTGCAATGTCATCATTGCTTGCCATGCATCCATGCTCAATGTAGAACTGGCAATTCTAAGCCTCTCGTCCTGGTCCGGGTTCGAATCGAGCCATTCTTTGCTCGCCCAACCATAGTGCATGTGGCGAATGGCATTCGTTGTAGATCCATCTTTCTCAGCCTCATCGCGCATTTTGTCAATCTGCTTGAGCGACATAATACCGAGCGCGCTTAGAGACGCGGGCGGACAGCCACAGTAGATCAAGTGCTGGATAAGTCCCGGGCGCTGATGTGCCATGTAGACCCCGCTAGCTGCGCCGAGTGATAAGCCAATCCAGGCACGGATGGAATGAATTTCCTTGACGTGCAACAGTTCGTCAATATCGTTGATTATCTCTTCAAACTTCACTTTGTTGACATCTTTTAGTGCACTACTCTGTCCGTGACCAGGGTGATCGTAGCTTAGTACCCTGAAGCCCGAGGTGGCGAGTCGCTCAGCAATGGGCTGGGAAAGAGTGATGTCTGTGCCGAAGCTATTTGATAAAACGATCCATGGGTCATTTGGCGATTGTTCATGAATCGAGTAAGAGATCTTGCGACCCGACTGTAGAGTTGCGCATTGAATGGAGTCCGGAACAGAAGCCATTCCAATCCAGGCAATGAGATGATAATTGTTGGTCACGAGATTTGAGCACAAAGGATGTGTACTTCAACTCTACGTTCAACAGAGAGGAAGCTCATTTATACTCATGTCTGAGAAATATATTTCACTTCCATCACCCAAAGGTTATTCAATAATTAGTGAGATAAGTTGGAATTCTCCGCTTACATTCTTCTTGACGCACCAGAGGGATCACTTTCCCTGTTATCTCTGCTTACTTGGAGCTCTATTTCGTCACCAGATAGGCTCGCTTGCCTGCAGCTCGATATAAAGGATTTAGTTGTCAAATCATTATGGCGAGCTGACATCCAACAGCCAACTCGGTGTGACCTTACCAGCATAGTAAAGCTGTAACGCCTCGCAGATGGAAAGTTTCCGAGGTATCTCTCCGGAGTCTAGATTCAGTGTTATCACACGTCATCACTACAGGCGAAACTCGCAAGAAATGTTCCATATTTTTACAAGTGGCTATAGCAACTTAAACTGTGGTCAAGCACCCACGAAGATGTTTCTCAACTGATCCTACACGGGACAAAGGCGCCAACATCCCAACGTAACCATCAGGTCTGACAACAGCAATGACTCCATCATCCTTAGACACCCCAAGTGTCTCGTACGCATCCTCCCTTTTAGCCAATCCATACACTCGCATCTCAGCAAGCTTCTTAACTCCTGCAGGAATATCGGTCCATTCGAAGCGCGTGGTCAATGGGTGAATAACGACAAGATTGACGGTCTCTTGAGGGAACTTGCTAATGATATCGATCGACGATTGTAAAGCTGATTGCGATGCACCAGACTTGTCAAGCAAGTCATTGCTTGCAAAGACAAGCAGATAGTAACGGCCGGTGGGCGGCATTTCTGCCAGTCATGTTAGCTTGTTCACGACTTAATAATTACATTACCACGTATACATACCATCTTGGAGATGCCTATGCGTCGCGTCTGCATAACGCTTCACCTCTACATCAAGGAGTCGTCTTCCTGGAGTCAACGCGCCAGATAAAGGATCTCCCCGGAATAGACCGTTTTGTGATTCTTCATCCAGGGTCTGCACGAGTCTCCCAGGTTTATACTGAAGGCCGCAACCGCTAGTGAATCCACTGCCTTCGCTAAACACGCGAAGGAACTCTTCATGGGTCAAACCAGATGTCTCGGCGTCTGCGGAGCCTATGCGACCAGAGAACATGTGTGAGAATTTAGTGTCAAACTCGATGAGCTGACGAGCTACATCCATTCGTTCTGGTGAAAACGTTTCGAGTACAGGATCTGCTGAGCCTGTTGTGCTCGTCGGGGTCAGTCCATGGAGGCTGTGCACAAGCTTCCATGCTAGGTTGAACGAATCCATCATGGACACATTCATTCCTTGACCGGCCTTGGGACTATGCGTGTGGCAGGCTTTGAGATGTTAGCATACAATCGTTAGAACCATGATTCAGGAACGCTCACCGTCTCCGACGATAAATACTCTTTCCAGACCATCATTGGTCTTGGTGGAGAAATTAGGTGCCATGCGCTGCCCGATTTGGTACGCAGCCCACCAATCCGGTTCTGTCCCCTCCTTGATCTTGATCTCATAAGGAGCAAAGACAGCTCGCGCTTGCTCAAAGATGTAATCAAGAGTGACAGCACCTCGCCTCTTCTTATCAGCAGACTTCTTATCCATGCCTGCATCTTGAGTCGCTTCAACTTCGCCAGGCACTTGAACGTACAGTCGAGTGAGATACTCGCCCGTCGCAATCTGTTCTCGTGGGATAATCATGACGGATCCCGCATCTGAGTGAACTGCAGAGCGATTCCGGATATCAGGAAAGTTTGTGTCGGCAACGAAATCGCACACGCCCCAGATGTGATCAGTCGTCTCGCCTTCGAGTTCAAGACCCATGCATTTGCGTACTTTTGAACGTGCACCGTCTGCGCCTATCAGATACTTTGTTCGGATAATTTTCCGTTGTGTTGAACCGTCGGCTAGGTCATGTTCGTACTTGACCACGATAGGGAACTCGGTATTGGCCTTGTCGACTGTGTACTCTAAGAAACGGTGTGATCTCCTGATCGTTTTGTTGCCTGTGTAAAGATGCAGGTTTTCCTCGAGGATGCGTTCAATGCGACCTTGGTGAATCGTGACCTCGAATGGGAATCGAGCTGGGACGTTGACATCAGGTGTGAAGCTTGTTCTCTCTATACCTTTGCCATCGCTTGCAGGATTCCAGAAAGCGACTTCTTCCATGTGACATCCCTCGCCAATAAGTTCGCTTGCTATTCCTAAGCTTTGGAAAACCTCGAGAGTTCGTGGTTGTAGTCCATCAGCTTGACCAGCCTTTAATGTGCCAGGCTTTGAGTCTAAGCAAAGAAGTGATGACTCTCCAAGGCCATATCTTGCCAGAAGAAGAGTAAGGAAGAGCCCACTTGGCCCAGCCTGTACAAATGAGTGAGTTACGAAGCAGATTGTCTCGGGTTCGAGATGTACTCACACCTATCACGACAACTTCGCGCTGCTCCTCGACAGTATTGGTATAATCTGGCTTTTCAGAAAGCCGAGGCAGTGGAAGGGCACGCGATGGCAGGATCCTAAGATCTCTCGCCGAGCTGGACGTTTCTTGGAAAACAGGCATGATATGTGAGGTTATGATGAGAAGATGGTGTTGCAATTCCTCACTGTCATGTCGGCACCTTGAAGAATTTAACTACTACGTTTTAGGTCTCGCCAACAGAAGTGGAGCTGGCGGTTTGACAAACGCTGACCAAAACTTACAAAATCAAAATCAAGGCAACGAGACCCATTTTGGACGCTATTTCCGAATCGCCGATCCTTCTATGGATCGGCAATTGAGGAGCAGACTGCCGAAATTCGCAGGTGCGGGGTAACATTCATTGTCATGATTAACTGATCCATTCATCGAGATTATCAACTGTGTGAGACAAAGTCTCTTGTTGGTGCAAAGGTTGCTTGTAACGTAATGGTTACGCATGTTCTTGCGGCACCGTAACAAAGGGTGTAAAGACAACATTTCACCTAATTAGTCTAGCATACGGCGATATATTATTGTCCATCCCCAAATTCTGGTTTGTTCCGGTAATTCCCTTTACCTGGATTCAACTAGTAGTGTCATGTATACGAGTTCCTTCACTCAGTTCCAAAGACAATCAATATTTATCACTACTATTGATGTACGTCTAAGCTCCTTTAGTCTACATCCGGCACTGGCAGATCATCAATGAACTTGAAGTTGCGGCCCAGTCCAGCCATTGCTTCCTCAGCCTTCTTCCTTCGCAGCTTAGCAGCAGCCGTGTCGGTAACCAAGACAAAGTCATAAGTGAGCAGAGCAGAGCCTACTTTCACATCGTATTTCTTTGCCATCTCCTCATTTGTAACTCTTTGAATGGGGACGATGAGGGAATCCTTAACGCCAAAGACAGCATCAGTTGATTCATACGGATCGTCCTTGAGGTAGAGTGCTCTGCAGATATATGTTAGCTACTGATTACCAAGTTGCTGTAGGCAATTCTCTTACGTGATCAGAGGATCATATCCGTCTTTCTTAAACATAAAATGCATGTGGCTCGGTCGGTACGGGTGACGTCCCAACACTTTGAGTAACTTTCCCACCGGTCCATCGTGCGGGATGGGATACGGTACAGGAACGATGGCCTTGAACCAAAAGTTGCCCTCGCTGTCACTCTTCAGTACTGCTCGGCCATCGGGGCCGTTCCTGTCTGCGTGCTGTACATCATAGAAGCCTTTTGAGTCGGTCTCCCATACGTCAATACTGGCTCCGTCAATTGGTGCCCCGTTGATGTCCTTCAAGGTGCACAGAACGAGGAGTGGTTCTCCATCTGGGTCATGGGAGATAAGACTTCCCTCCCCAACGTGTTCGGCCTCATGGGTGTGGAATGGTCCCAGGACGGTGCCTTCAGTGCTGCCTTCGGGCTTTGGGTGGTCAATAGAGTCGACTAGGAGAGAAAGACCGAGAATGTCGGACAACAGGATGAATTCCTGTCAAGGTCAGCTTCAAGCAGTTACCAACGACATGCTTATACGTACCTGTCTAACATCAGATGAGATTTGGCCGACTTGTGTCAAGAACTGGATGGCCGTCATCCACTCATCTGTAGTGAGTCTCGTTTCCCTAGCCAAGTCGTGAAGATGAGTGACAACTCGCTCCAGGATATACTTTAATCGCAAGCTGCTGCACTGTGAGTTGATGGCATGGACATTCTCGGTGATGTTATCGATCGTGAGATCCTTCAAGCTGACGGGAGCGGCCATGATGGAAAGATGGTTGGAGCAAGTTGGATTGACTTCAAATTGTTCCCCGCGATTGGAATAACAGAATAACAATAACCCCGCGTTTGTAAGAGGTTGTATGGGGAAGATATTGTAAAGTGAGGCCGGATATAGAGAAGGGCATTGACTGGTTGAACCATTTTGGGGTGTTCTCCATCCGAGATGGGTTACGTCAGTAATTGACGAGAGTGAATAAGCAACTTCTAAGCTTTTATGACTAGCCGCGGACCACCGAAGCGGGGCAGTCCCTTGTAACGAGACACCGCCAAATAGATCGCCAAGATGAAGTGCCGGAGCAACAACACGCTGGAGAGAGTGGACGTGCTTGAATAATCATTTCTAAGCTCGAGTGCCTCAAATGATCCAATCTCGTGTATTTTGGTGCCACGACGTCGACTCTCATCACCAGGTCCCTACCCTCTAGGGTAATCACTGCATAGAGTACAATATCATCGTAACACTTGAGAGAAAAACTATAATTCAGAAGCGTGTAAGATTATGTTGAAAAATCCAATTCCGGGCTTGTTATAAAATACCCATCTTTCATCCAAGGCGTAAGTGGATATTCTAGAGGATGATAAGCCAGAACTTTTCCACATACACATTCATTTATTTTGCAAATGGTAACTAACAAATGCTGTACATTACCACATTTTCTCCATAGCTCGTCTGAACCAGTTCATCTTGGCCAATCTAGCCTTCTCAACCTCCTCAATACCTCCTTCTTCCCACTGACGGCATTCCATGTCAATGTCAGCCTTACCAGTAACCAAGTCCGCATTCTCCGGTTTGACCCAGCCCCTGCCATGTCTTATATACTTGATCTTACCAATTGCATACATGACCACAGTGAATGCGACGGAAAAATAACAGGTGACAAAACCTCGTACACTGAACGGGCTGAATACATCAAAGCCTACAAAGAAGATGGCTGTACATCCTATAGCTAGCGCCATAATTGGAGTGTATGGTGTGAAAGGCGCAACATAATAGAGTTTATCATCCGTAAGACCCTGAGCTTTACGGGCACGGTAAAATCCGACGTATGTAAGTAGCATGAAAGTATATGTCGAGATGAAAGCGGTGGTGGTCAGGTCAACAAACCAAAAAAAGACCTCTATAGCAGAGTTCGATGCCACAAGAAAGGTGATGTTAGAGATCAGGAAGACCGCTGCGACACAATAGATAGGAACACCGCTCTTGGTGCATTTCAGTAAAAATTTTGGAGCTTGGTGATCTAAAGGCATTGTTAGTAGATGAATGCGTGTTTGGCAGGATGGGGAAGAAACTTACCTCTGGCGAGGCCGTATAGGGTTCGAGTGCACGAAAAAACATAAGCGTTACCACAAGAAAGCGTCGACAGAAGGATGAGGGCATTGATGAAGTGAGGTAGGAATGAAATTCCAAGATTCTGAATACCGATCACCCATGGGCTAGCAGCAGCACCAGAAGCGCCATCAGCAATAGCTCCAAGGAGCCTCTCATCATCGGAAGAGCAAATAATGCCCACGCAAAGGACTCCAACAACGTAAAATCCAACAAGGCGGTAGAATATCATACGTGCGACTCGAGGAATAGTTCGACGAGGGTTTTGGATTTCACCAGCCGAAAGCGCGATCATATCAGGTCCCGCGATGCAGAATCCTGCATAGATGACAACAGACCACCAGCCAAGGAACCTTCCAGTGGCGCCTTTGGCGTAGTACTCATGCATAGCTCCGGCATCCCAGTTTGTGAACCCATAGGCAACACCCTGAGGATTGCCACCTGACATGGTTACAACAGTAAGAACAACTAGGAGGACAAGCAAGAATACTTTGGTCATTGCCATGATAAACTCAGCTTCGCCAAACCATCTATTACACTGTTAGCAAAGACGTGAGACCTTTGTCCTGGAATACTCACTTGACGGCAACAACATTAAAAAACATACAAATGCCCATCGATAGAGCGATCCATGCAGCAGCATTCGTTGTACTATCCCAGAATTCTATCACGGCTGCAACTGCACTGTACTCAACGCACACAAGCATAGATGTGGCAAAGAAATAGGTCCAGCCCATACTAAATCCAACAGCAGGATCGACGAAACGAGAGGCGAGTTCAAAAATGGAGCCACGAACGGGAAGATATGCCAACATCTCCGCTACGCACAAGTATGTGGGCCAAATAAAAAAGATTCCCCAGAACGTGAACCCCAAGACACAAGAGAGTGGTCCGGCTTGACTGAGGTAGCCGCCGATACCGACCTGAGTATTGTCAGCTTTGATCATTGGCAAATCTAGACGACTGGCCTACCCATAGCGCAGTACCGATTGAGCCACCAATAGCCATAAGTTGTACGTGACGGGGTTTGAGACCGCGCTGGGTCTGTCCGTATTTTTGAGTTAACTCATTAACCTCAAGTAGCGTACCATTTTGCTGGCTTTCCACGGGTTGGATTTCGAGGTTTCTATCTTTGACATCCATTGTAGAATACAAGAATGGGAATAAAAGGTCTTGGGGGTAGTTTGTGTTGCGATTGATCTATGAGGTGAGCGACAGCAATACGGATATTCATACTTATATGCCAATTTTGGTTCCCTCCCCAGACAATTCACTGCCGCGTGTAACGAGAGAGATAACCTGATTTAATTTTATTGTGGTAGACAGGCCCCTGGAAGCAAGAGGACCTTTGACGATACACCAGCCTGATAAAATAAACGATCCTACATTAGCCCAAGATACCTTGATCATGGCCTAGACCTTCACAAATTCTTTTGTCACTTAGGACCAAGGTCCTAACTCTTCTTAGCTCCCCTAGATAGGCTTATCTTGAAAGCGCCTGCCGATGTGAGCTATACCACTTCCAGTGTGGTTATCTGGATGGTGAGATATTTCCCTCTCGCTGGCCAGGGGTCTAGACTTGGTTGTGAGTGACTGTAACCTATACTAAAAAACTGGGTTTTGAAGAGCACTATCTGATTGTAAGCCAACTTGTACAAGTGTAGTTTCAGGGATTAATGGCCAATTGGATTTCTGAAATACAAAGCTACTTAGTCTTCACACTTATCTCTAGCGCACCGATAAGTGTCCTACGAAAAGCACTGATACTTATATCTCACCTAATCTTCGGTGTATATGAAGTCACTTATTTCTTATATCCAACGGGCGTGCGTAGAGATAACTGTGAAGACGGGCCAATATACTGGGCAATTTATATCAGCGATATGATATCATGAGCCTCTGTAGATAAGCGATCATAAATGGAAACTGCAACTTCTCCTAAAAGGGAAGGATAGAGCGACGGGCGTAGTTCCTCGTGTTTTAGTGTCTAGCATCCGGCTTCTAATGCCTATCTGTTGTTAGAATTGCTGGTTTGGTACCTAGTATATTGCAGTCCTAATCTTTACCTATTAGTGCCGTGGACAACTTAAGATGTAATTAGTGACCCTTTGCATCACGATACAAGACGATGCGACACCGGAGATGTAGAAGATATCGTCAAGTTCCAAGGTACTAAACTTTGTTATCGTATTCGCTCTGAGGCCTTTTTGGCGTGACTATAGAAAGGTCGGGATAAGAAAGTAACAAAGTTAGAACTTGAGTAGATGTTAAGAATGATGTATTTTTAACAACTAAGTAGTGCTTTCAACTTTATTTCTTAAGGTAACTAAAATTACCTCTGCAGAGTAATCTGGGTCTTGTCTCTAGAATTCAGGCATGAGGTGATGATTCCCATGATGGTCACTCTCGCAACTAATGCTACTAAGCAATTGCCTGAATAACATTGCCGGTCTCCAACTCATACTGTTCGTTACATAATTCGAAAACCCGGTTGTGGAAGTCTAGGAATTGCAAAGTCAGTTCTGAGTTGCTGTTTCGTTTGTTACACTGCTGAAGGACTTACAAATCACTCCGTTCTCCTTCTCGGGATTGAGAAATCCGCTATTGTAGATTCGGACGTTGTGATTAGCCTGTGACTTTTCACAGAGCTCAATGTCCTCCAAGGCAACATTACGAGTAAACCTATACCACTCTTCGAAAACAGGTGATCCCTCAGGCTGCTCGTGATAGTAGTCAAACTCCATTCTCGCATTGCCAGGTTCCTCGGTCGGACTCGTACGCCAGCAGGTCAGTCCACCAGCGTATAAGCTAAGTGTGCAATTAGGGAACATATAGAGGAACAAGCCAGTCTCGCCACCTGATGTGGCATCTGCGATGTGCTGAGAATAGTTATGGTACTCAGTAACTTTGTAAACTGAGGGCTTGAACTCTACGGCAAACTCGGGATGTGCGTACGCGCAGTGAAGGCATTCTTGATAAGCGTCCACTGTGGCCTTCCAGTTGTTGTTGCTGTGATACTTGAGAGGCCGCCTTAAGCCAAGCCGGGTGAAGTCCACGCGTTCAAGTAAAGCTTCTAAGCCTGGGAAGTATTCGCTGAAAGAGACGGTCTCGTCGGACAGAGTGAAGAATAGCATTCCTGTCTTGGTTAAATGGCTACGCATCTCGGCATCCTAGTATCGCGGTCCATGTCAGATTCGAATTTATATCAATTCCTGGATGTGAAAGCGAATGGATTGCTAAAGGATAGTATAGGTGATACCCACATCGCTATCGCGGAAGACCTTGAGAGATCGCCAATCATCTTCAAAACGGCGCACAGTAAAGTCAACCTGGCATAGTTCATTTTTGTAATCAACGCCCTTCTCAGGATACTTGGTGACAGCTCCAAGTAAAATCCACGACTAAAAGAATTGTTAGCAGGCTTAGGGTAACGCATCCGAATGGGCTACCTTGTAAAAGATTGCTCGTTTCTCCAACGCGCCGATACCCTTGCTCGTGTACCAGGATGAAGGGAGAGTAACAGGGAAGCCTTCGGTGGTCATTGCGAATAGACTTGGTTGGACTGAAAGTCTCAAAGAATCAATGGTAGAATTAGATGAAAAGTCAGCAAACCAACTAGTTAGATTAGATGCAAAGCTTTTGAGGAACATGGGCAAGACTGGGTCAGACACAACTATAGTTCTGAATCCAAGTATATCAGTGGCTCCATCATTTGCATTGTGGGATTATCATAAGATGATACCAAGATGTGTCTGGTTTGACGGAATGCTATCGTTGCGCATGTTAGTGAACCCAATCTGGCAACCATAAACGTTAGGGTGTGGAGCATTACTACTCGCCTCAAGACTGAGTGCTAACCCTATTAGGAAACTTTGTACGTTAGTATGTGGTCTGGAAATCGGAAGCGAATGAAGATGGTAGGGGTATGCAAACTGCATTACATATTAAGTAATTAAATACGGCTCACATTATAGACTTTAACCGATCTGGAAAATCTTCATATCTTACATAGACCGTCTTTCCAACGATAAGACAAAGAGTATGGCGGAATGGCACGCAAGAAGTGCAACGTAGTGTTCATGCTTAAATTCGCTTTCCTCATTTGGCAAGACGGAGAGGAAGCATGGCGAGTGTATCAGGTCGACTTCGATGCATCGTCGATATCTCCACTAACAACCTTTCAACATTATATCAAGTCCAGCTACCACCAATCTCTCGAGACTTTGACCTCTATCATTTGCTTAGACATGCTTTAGTACTCTCAAAGTTTGTAAGGAATAGACATCAACTACAGGAAATCAACGAGATGACTTCCTTGTTCTTATTCGTGGCCCTACTTGCCCTGGCAGTCTCATGCCTGTTGAACATTTGGTTTTTCGCCAATAAAAAAGCTTATACAGCCAATGTATCAGAGAAACAGACCGTAGATCCCGTATCTCTGCCCAAGGGTTGGTGGTCAAGCGCTGAACGGTTTCAAACTGAAAGACGAGCAATCTTTAGCCAGGTAAGTATTCTAAACCATTCCGTTGCATACATACTCAATCTCTCCTTAGACCTGGATATGTATGAGTCATCGTGGCCGTTTCAAAACACCCGGTGACTACATTGCTTACGAGGTAGCTGGCTTTCGCTTTTTTATGATCTTGGGTAAGGACAAGGTTGTGAGATCTTTCCATAATGTCTGCCGCCACCGTGCTTTCCCAGTGGCGAGAAAAGATTCCGGATCAGCCACTGTCCTGGGTTGCCGGTACCACGGATGGAGTTATGATTATACTGGACGTTTAATCAAAGCACCTTACTTTGATAACAAACCGGGCTTTGATAAAAGCATAAACGGTCTCTTTGAGATCAACACAAAGGAGGACAAGAATGGATTTCTATACATTAATCCAAGCACAGATCCCAAGATAACCAAGAGTACACCACCACAGGGGATTGCCACTGGAAAGTTGATGAAGATTACACCGGACATAAGCCAGCTCTACAGCTTTGAGCTTGATGGTGCCTTCAATTGGAAGCTAATAGGCAAGTCTAACAGTATATCTCTTCATGGTATTAGCTAACGAATCAACTAGCCAATGACTACGGCCTTTCAGGTACTATGACCCCGTCAATGGAAGAGTCTAAAATCTTTCCTAAGTTCTTCGCTACTGCAAATGCTAGGCTGGATATTTTTCCCTTGACGGTAGTGCATACAGCTTCGGGTTCAGACTGTTGGTACCAGATCACATATAACCCCATTTCGGCTACCAAAACATCCGTTCGTTGTGATGTGTACTCTGCCAAAAGTTCCGGGAACCCTGAACTGGACAAGAACGCCAGGTAGAACCTGGAGCAAGAAGTCATGCAGAGAATCCAGGGTCTGGAGGCTGAGCACAAGGAAGTGACAACTTTTGGCTATGATGTAGTTTCTACTAGTCGTGAGTACACGCCCGCGCTGAGGTCAATGAATATCAAGCATTGACTTATCTCACAGATTATCAACAAAAAATTGCCTCTATGGTAGAAAGTCATGTTAATCAAGAAAGGCTTCGAGGTTGTGAAATCAGACCAGCCGAGGTGAAATCTCAGCCGAAAGATCAGATTACTGCCAGGGCAGAATCGCGTAAGTACACAGACGGCTTAGCCAACAAAGTATCTGGCTATCCCTTGTTCGAACCGGAGATTTCTAACCCAGTATAACAGTTTGCGCAGCCGTTGAATGTGGGGATAAGAAGTTGGACTGGTGATGGGGTGCAATTTAGTCCCAAGCATACAAGTTTCCACGTAGTCCCTCGGTATACTATAAGAAAAATGAATTTTCCTTAATGGAGAGATGTTGTATATACGAGAATTTTTACACTCAAAAAATTTAGACCTGTATATCAATAACGCTGGGTTGACATGAAGTTTGGCTACTGACAGTCAAGTGATTTACTATACGGAATACCTGGATTCAGGACGCATGTTACTGCTCATCCATTAGCGATTAGATTTCCGTAGTATTTTTAGTGATTCACGCTAAAGGGCTAAGTCCGCGCCTGTCAGTGTCTCAGTGACAATTACAATGAGAGAGGTCACGCCTTTGTTTAATTTACACCTTCAACCGCATCGAACCGTTGTTGGAAATACGTACGAATGCAACCCGGAGGAGGTTATGACTCAAGTGGAGGCACGGCACTCCTGGCTGAGCGGGTTATCGCACGTGGGGCATGCTACTGTAACCTAGATTAACAGATACCGACATATCCCCATGCCATATCAGCAGGGGAGAGAGGGGTAGTTAACTATCGCTAGCTTTCACAGTATCAGCATCTCTGCATTACCAGTCAACCTCGCCAGGTTCTTTTGACAATATGTCTCCGCCATCACCCAAAGCTGCGAAACAGACCAAAACATCCCATCGTAAATCGCGACAGGGATGCCGCCAATGCAAGGCTCTAAGGGTATGTATTTACGTCTCACAGCACGAACCCTCCCTCATCACCAAAGCGAGGCAACCAAAAAGTCCGAGAAACTCACTATTTCGTGACTAGACCAAGTGCGACGAAAGGAAACCTTCGTGTACCCGCTGTCAGACTCGCGGAGTTGTCTGTTCTGGTTACAACGCCAGTATACGGTGGTCATACAAACACGAGGTGCAACGGCAGCGAAGCGACAACTCGCAGGAGGTAGCAGCCATAGCCGCACCAACCATCGATAATAACTTCCAAAGCCTGATTTCTGAGGCTGGCTTTACCGTGCCGGGTTCTCAGACGGCACTATCCTCTACCGACGACCACCAGGGCGAACATGAGGCCTCCATCACATTCTTTCCCCATGATCACTCAATCGGCCGTCTGTTTGGACTATTGGATCAACCCTACCAACTTGACGCTCATTGCTTGGAAGATAACTCTGGTTTGTATGACCTAGAAGATGCAACCCTCAATGGATTTCTGCAGCAGAATGAAAGGCCTGACTGGATGACTGTTCCCTTGCAAGACCCTGCTAAGGAGCTACCTCGAGACTCAATCCCGGACCCCATTGGTGATGATGCATCCGGTACGTTGAGAGACAGACCAATCCATAGTGGCTCAGCCGAAGACACAAGCCAGGCCCAGATTATCAGTATCCCCGAGTCAAGCCGCCTACGCGAAGTTCGGGACGTCTCCTCGTCCCTGTCAACATACTTTTTCCAAGACGTTCTCCCGCGGTACTGTACTTGGGATAGCAACTCCAGCATTATACGAATTATTATCCAAGCCATGTGGCAGTCGTCTGGAGCCTTGCATCATACTATGCAAAGCATGGCGGCGTCATGTCTCTCGAATGAGATCCCCTACTTTTCCAAGATTGCAGCACAAGAACGTATTCTTGCCCTTCAATGCGTACAAGAAACACCTATGCGAGAAGACCGCCTTTTGACGGCCTTTCTGTTGGGCCACACGTCGTGTTGGGTTGACCCGACAGATCTTGTGCCAAATCAGTTCAACGAAATATGGACGACATTAGAGTCATACACCTCTTCAGCAGGAATTACATCCGTCATCTCATTTGTTCAAGAGGCTCTGGAATATTGGACTATGGTATTATCATTTATCACCGATACTGAGCAGCTGGGGAACTCGTCCGTAGGACTACTTGGCACAACTGGGCCACTGCCGCTCAACTCGGTCATTACGCCGAATCCTTTTAGTGGTGTTACTCGGGGCGCTGTGAGCATCTTCACCGACACGAGCAGGCTCATATATAAGCTGCGGAAGCGCTTACCACAGCTGCGATTTATTCGAGAGGCCGACATCAATTTTCTCCGCCAGACACTGATTGAGGCTCGCCGATTGGAACATAGAATCTTGGAATACAGTCCTCTTCATGCCTCTTCTATTGTCGTACTGGGAGATCCTCATACTACGCCTGAGCACTTTAAGATACTGGATGAAGCGTTTTGGTACACTTCTCTGCTCCAGCTGTACCGCGTTTTCCCAGACTTACTCATCCAACGATATCAGCCATGGGACCGGCAGAAGATCCTTCAACCTCAGGCCGCCTCACATGTACCCAGCCGGGAGGAAATGGACGAGTGGCTTATGAAAATGGCTCTTCACATCTTGGCCATGCTTCAAGGTATCCCTCTTGATTCACGCACCAGAAGTATCCAAGCTCCTGTGATGGTAGCACTCTCGAGCGAACTGCGCTACAAATCACCACCACATGCATCAGAATTGGATAGTGCATCAGAAGCTGGAGATCTGAGAGCAATGTCACCATCTGCTATTAGTCACTCCGTTGAGATAGCCCGCGCCCGCAGATTCGTTATGTCTCGTTTGTCGATATACTGGCATGTGCTCCCCCTCCAGAAGGTTAAGAAGTACCAGATACTCGTCAAACACATATGGGATGCTCTCGATGCTGATGTCCCGGATGTATACTGGGCTGATATGCTTTGCAATAAACAGCTAAGAACAGTTATGGGGTAAATGAATTATGAATTTCAGAACAGAATGGAATGTAAAAGATGATTAGGAGCTAGGCAGTATCAGGAATAATTTTCTACTATAGTTATATTTAACCAGCAATTTTATTTTAATTTTGTTTTAAATAGTGTTTTTAGCCTCCAGTTATTGAATGATACTTGAGTTTACTTTTTAATTTACTAATTCTCTTTGGATATCGAGTGATATAAACAATATTACTGTGTAAGTTCTATTATAAATAATAAACCCACTGATTGCTAGCATAGAATACGGGAACATCTGTGATTAGAAGTCTCTGGCACAATCTGTACTGCATACTGGAAGTAGACAGTGTTTTTATTTTTATTTTTAGAAACTGCGCGTTGTCTGACGTTAAGATACAGTGAGAACCTGATTTCAGTCTCTAGACGAAGTCATAGCCACCCTCAGTAGCTCATTTTATAAAACCATTTCGGATCCCATGAGAATTTAGGAGTAGGATGTTTCAAGATCACCAAGACACTCAGCTCGCTAATTTCATGAAAACTTTTTGCAGCATGTCTTTCATTAGTCAGCAAAAGACAAGGTCGTGTGGCCCAATGGCAAGGCGTCTGACTACGAATCAGAAGATTCTGGGTTCGATCCCCAGCATGATCATTCCTTTTTGCTAAATCTGTCTCTCACACTGGTGAGTGCTCCTTGCCATTCCCACCATTCGTATCCCAAGGTAAGCGGGTTGTATGGACGAGAATTCGGCATACTGCATAATTCTGTCAGCGTTCCACTGAGCCTGCATTACGTGTCGGCATAAACTCTTAAGCTTATCTTCTCCCGCGCCTCTCGACAGCGCGACACAGCATAAGACAGTCCAACATAAGAGAGCGAGCCATGTGCCTTTGTCTATGACAACTATCATTTCTTCCATCCTCGAACAACCTACATGCCCCTTTAATATATACCTCCTTCATTAATGTCCGCTAAAGCTTAGGCTAAATTACCAGTCGGAAAAGCTGGGGTCGGAAAAGATCAGCACGGAAAACGTACAACTTGGTCAATAGAGCGTTTCAAGTATGAGTAGTTTAATCCGAATAGGAAGACGGGACGTAGGTTACCGATCTGTCCAGATAATTGGAGGATATGTTTTTACCTTTCCGGGGGACCAGGATGTTATATCATTTCAATGAAACGTCTGGATAATTAATCCTGGACGTCGGTGGACAGTGATTTACTTTAAGTAGCGGTCGGATAACTTCCAAGCGAGTGAGGTCCTTCTCCTCTCTCGCTAATTCTCACCTGGGAGAAACAGTTGACACAATGCACACCAAGACATTGGGAGTAGTTCTCGGCTCTGCCGCGTTGGCCAACGCCGTCAACCTTTTCGTCGCGGATTATGGTGGTAACCTCAGTACGCTGAAGCTGACCGAAACACAAAACGGCCATGATCTCACTGTCTCTTCAACGTCGCGCGATTGCCAGCCCAGTCCATCTTGGTTGACACTGGATAAGAAGAATAATGTGCTTTACTGCCTCGATCGCGGTGGTTACACACCTACTAGTACTGGCTCACTGAACTCGTTCACAATCGGCAACGACGGTGCTTTGAAGCGTGTTGCAAGTGTCAAGGCACCTCCGGGCGGGGTGGCTGGGGAGATCATCACTGGAACCAAGGGAAAACGCGGGTACTTCAGTGCATCCTAGTAAGTAACAACAAAATCGTCAGAACATAAAGGACTCACAAATCGTAGCACTCCAGGTGTCGCAGCAGTATTTGCTGTCGGCGAACAGGGCGCTCTTCCAGGAACTGAGGAACTGCAACAAATTTCTTCGACAATCGACAAGATCGGCCCAATTCCGTCACGACAAGAGGCAGCTCATCTCCACCATGTTATCATCGACCCGACTGGAAAGTATGTCATCACACCTGATCTTGGCGGTGATGTCTGTCGCGTCTGGTCCTTTGACAAGGACAAGCTTGCCCCCATTGCTGAAGTGGGCGCTTTGAAAGCTCCCGCTGGCTCTGGACCACGACACGGATTCTTCAAGGTCACCAAAACCGGTGAAACATTCTTTATCTTCAACGGCGAACTTGACCAAAAGGTGTACTCTTACCGAGTCAAGTACAGTCGTACAGGTCTTTCGTTCACCAAGGTTTTCGAGATCACATCGCTCAATGCCGACTTCCCTCCCAACACGGCTCCCATTAGCGAGATTGCCATGAGTGTGAGTTGTGCCCAGCACCGAACTAGGGATAGATACTGACAGTGTAACAGCCCGATGAACGCTTCGTGGTAGTGTCGAACCGCGAAAAGTCATTTGCCACTTCTATCGAGGCGCGCTCTGGTCCTTCAGACACACTTACCACATTCTTGATTAAAGACAACGGTACACTTGAACCAGTGCAGGCAGCTCCATCAGGAGGCTGGCTCCCACGCCAGTTCTCTTTCAACAAAGCTGGTGACAAGATTGCTGTTGGTCACCAGGTTAACCAAACTGTTGTCATCTGGAAGCGCGATGTCAAGACAGGCAAGATTGTCACTGAGGAGGAAGGCGGAAAGTTGGCACAGATCAAGCTCACAGGGGATGTTGTTGCTACAATTTGGGATGAGTGAAGTCCTTGTTGACAACACTCAAGTACTTAGAATTAGGAACTGTTTAGGTGCTCTAGCATAATCGACTGCGTTCAAATGACAAAACACTGTCATTCTATCTTAATGGCTGTCCTAGCGCTGACCATATCTTGATTGTCTTCGTCTCTCAAATGTTGCCTGGATTAGAGCATTTAGAGCCTGGACATCCATCTTGTCAGCGTGATCATCGGGTAAATGTTCCCATTCCTTTCTGTACTTAGCACGAGTAAACGGCCAAGAGTACATCACCATATCCATATCAAATGGCATATACCCATGTGCCATAAACCGGCCTGTCTCAACTCTGACAATGGCTGCTTCTTTGGTATCGTATCTATGAGAATGTACGATGCGTCCAAGCATGTTGCGTCCAGGCATTTTCCAATGCAGGTCAAACTTGGTGAGTTTTGGCAGGCTCTCGCGAATATTGTCAAATATTGTTTTCCATCTCAAGTCAAAGACGAAAAAGTCGTTATTGGTATACAAGTATCTGAAGATTCCACCATCAAATATCTCCCCGTCGCTGGTGTCTACTCCCTATTCTCGTATCTTGCGTTCCTGAAAATGGAAATGTGTGGCTATTGCGCAGCTACCTAGTCGAAGATATGTCAATGTCTTTTAGTTGAGGATCCAGTCGAATTGATCGTAGTGGCCGATGGCAAAGCCATGTAGCGCTAGCTTTTTTAAGTTCTGAAACATGAGACTGTTGCCCTTGAATTGTGATGGAAACAGACCCCATTTAAGGACAGAAGAGAAAGTGAGCTCTACTAATTGACCTATGACAGGCGCCAGGATTGTATGTTGAAGAATGCAGCCAGAATAGTCTCTGTCCTTAAGTTGGAAATATTAAGCGCTCCCCCAGTTGAGGTCCTGTTCGCCTATAATCTTAAAGTGTAAACGGTCGACATTCTTAAAAAGGCCCTCCAGCAGTGCCTCAGGTGGATGAGTATCACAAAAGCTATTTAACTTGAGCTCCCGAATGTGCGACATTCCAGCCATACCATCTTGAAGGTGTCGTTCTTCTTTTTGCTTAACTGCCTGGTAGATGGCATTCAATGGCGCCTCACTTGTACTCTCTCCGTCGCGGGTGTGACCTGGCTGATGCTGATTCATATCGCGACACCTGGAATAACAGTTTACTTCGATCGCCTGCAAGTGATCAATCTCGATGATCCCGTCAACAGCACGCCTAAGAGACGGGCCATATTGCTGTTTATGCAACTTCTCCAACAAATGAATTGTCTGGTCTTCGTCGTCGTGATGAAAACCGCGTTCACAGGTTTCGACGATGACGCGCTGGGCATTACTTTTGACAACCTGTAGGCCCATATTTCTGTCCCATGCCCGAATGCCACCACTGAGGTATAGCCTGACCGTACCAAGCAGATATTTTTCAGCGTGTCGATTCCAACGGCGACAGACTAGGTTGGCATTGCGGAGGTGGTCAAACTGCTGACCGTCAAATAGTTCACCGATTATCAAACCGAGGATTTCGTTGGGCACTTTTTCCATCTTGACTGTATGAATTTCGAGGCGATTACGAAGGTAATGGCCAATATAGCAACAACGTTCCGCTATACGGAGTTGAGACAGTGCAAGAAGAATGAGTAAGAGGATGTAGTTGGGACTGCTTCTAAATACCCATTCCAACTATTGCTATCGTTTGTCTTCCAATGCTTTCTCAGGCACCAACAGGAGAATCGAGGAGCTTGAGAGATAAAGGGTGTTTGTATGTTTGTGTGTTTGTGCAACCAACAGTCGACACAATTTACTTTGTGGTTACACCAACCTCTTTGCAAGCGACATATGGCAATGACAAGAGCCATGTTTATTCGTTGAATCTCATCTTTGCTGTCAGTCTTTGTTTCTTTGTCTATCTCAGCTTGACAAGGTTGCGGCTGATTACAACTCAGTCCCTAATTTGAAACCAGCTTTCATCAGCACTAGCTTGGGTGAGATGGCCGAGTTGGTTATGGCGCCAGGTTAAGGTTAACCTTAACACCAATTTCCTGGTGGAGCAATCCTCCTGGGTTCGAGTCCCAGTCTCATCAAAAGATCTTCTTTTTGCTTCCAGTAACATTTTGCCTTGAGTAACCGTCAATGCAATTAGTCACCTGAAAATGATTATTTCTGTGACGAGGACTTTCTGCAACGGCGGGGATCCAGACATATTGATGCTTGCGCCACAACAAAGACTGTTTGTTTTGGTTTTTGGAGTGTTTTTATTCTTAATTACAACTGTCAATAATGAGAATTCTGTTACATGTCTCAGTATCAGCACACTCGATTGGCAGTGAAGTCGAAAGTTGTGAAGCTAGGAAGGGCCTCCATTTCAATGAATTACCTCAAGTTCTTGTTTTCTTGCTCCCAGTATTTCACGCGCAGACTCGCTGTGGAGGGAGCCCGATTGACGCTTGCTGGGTTTGCTGTGACTGGCGAAGCAATGTGTATTGTCTTTGTGCACCTAGATAGGGCGCCATACCATCTGCATACCTCGAAATCTTACGGAGGGAGTCGCCCAGCCTGCGCGCTGCAAACCATTTTGATCAGCCGTTATTGTGTTGTTTTGTTGGGGTGTTTCGGGCTTTCCATCCGACTTGGCGTCTTAAGTACTTTAACGTGAACTCTACTACCTGGCTGTTAAACGTCCAATAACTGTGACTGATCAACACGCTCTCCTACCCATAGCCTCCTGTCACCGCTGTACTATCAGTATCATGCGGTGTTATTGCCTGTGCGATATTGTCGATCACCACTCCACACAGTGTAAGGCTATTTCCCGGCTATATGAGTTCGCAGACACGATTGCAAGTGTCGTCTTGTGACTGGGCACCAGAGGAGGACAAGAAGACAGGTCCTCCATGACAAGACCATGGGCAAAAAAACATACAACAGCGGGGATTCGCTGGTCGTCACCGACCCAACTACTAATCCGCCCCTTACCAGCTTATCTATGGGAGAGCGGACGGGATCCCGAGTTCTCTGATAGGTATGGTCGTATGTGAAGGATTTGGCTGCTTCCTGGATCTATATACCGACATACTAGTTATGTCTAGAGATCATTTGAAGGGGCTGATCAGCAAGCGCTGAAATGATACAGTCAATTTCACTGTTCTATGGATCTCATTTCTCGTCAAACAAACAGGGAAAACAAAAATGGCTTGACCTTTTATTATTATCTATAAAGTTTCTTCCTATTCACGGTTCCTGTATTTTTTCGCTCTTGTCGTTGAGCATGTCTGCCTCCCCATGGGTACCTATTCTGACAGTCGGTTCCATTCAACCCCTCATCCTCTTCCGTTTCCCGGTGATATCCCAGACTTTAGTAGTGGTTGATTGGTCCGTGCAGTATACTGATAGGGCTAGGGAAGCTCAAGAAAGATCGTTTCTTATTATATTTGGGCCGTAAATAAAACCCAGCGAGATAATAGAAGTCAATTTTGTGATGACGTAGGACCAGCGTGGATGCTGAAATTGGTCGAGATTGTAGCCCACAGATGCCCGAAAGCCCGACTGGCCGTTCTGGAGTGTTGAAAAGGCTCCGACGAACGTAACAAGAGAGGTGGTGCGATTGAGGAGATATGTAGTACTCTCTCAGGATCAACTCATTTGACGATTGCGATTGCCAACAAACCAAGACAACACTGGAAGAAGACTAGTTCGAGCCCTCAGGCTTCTTCAGTTCCAGCAACAAAGTACAGAGATCTAGATATAGCTTTAGGATCTGAAGAAAAACACGCCTGTCTGTCTTTTTGCACTTGGGCCTCATCATCTGTGCGGCAATTGCATACTTGAATTTGCCTACTCTTTGGTCCAGGTGGTCGAATATCGCGTGTTCTCTCATGAAGTCGGTGAACGCTTGGTCTCTGTAGTCATGCGAGGAAATTTGGCCTGAACTCTCGCCGACTAGCTTGTTGCTGTCAATGCCTGAGTCTGGCTGCTTTGGCGAGAGGTCGGAAGGGGTAGAATCAAGACGGGAGCTCGGGGCAGGGCCGAGGAATGCCTGACTTCTTTCAGACCCCTCTTGGCAGATCTGACCATCATCCAAAGTTTCAGATGCTGGAAACTTGGGTCGAATGACGAGGTCGTTGGTCCGAGGTATAGATCCTACGGGAACTACAATCTCATGGGCAGCTTCCCTGGAGGTTTCTGAGGAGGGCGGCTCTGTGGCCAAGACCCTACCCATGGCTGCACAGATGGCTTCGGTGCTTCTATGCTTTTGAGACATTGTGAAGTGTATCGATACGACTTGTCATAAGCTGGAAAATAATTTGGTGTTTGACGACGCTCAGTCTTGGCGGAAGAAGTATGACATGGAAGTAAAAAGAAAAGAATGTGGACACCAGGAGGGAAGGAAGAATTTATCAATAAATCTTCCTAAGTGCTTAGACATCTAAATATTAAGCTTCCAGTACCCGGCTAATAAAATAGTTATTACATATGAAATGTTAAAGAATAATGATCAGAGTGACGTCTTGCCACCACAAAAGGGGCATTGCGATCTCACTGACCTTTTCACGTTCTATGTCCTAAGACCCGAAGTTTCTGGTTGCCCCCTGATGA
Source organism: Fusarium sporotrichioides (assembly GCA_019054645.1). NCBI lineage: Eukaryota > Fungi > Ascomycota > Sordariomycetes > Hypocreales > Nectriaceae > Fusarium > Fusarium sporotrichioides. The sequence continues at coordinate 638,014 of JAHKNS010000004.1, forward strand.
TGGAACTCTGTATTTTACCATGGCCACGGCTCATAAGGGTTCATACCACAAGCTTCCGCTAATCAATACACAAACTCAAATGAATTAAAGTCATTAACATCACAAAGACTCTAATTTATCATCATGATAAAACTCTCTAATATTCTAGCCGAAACTCCAATTCGCCAATCTTCTAGCCCAGAGCGCCATGTGACACCCTTTTAGTATGATACTGTGCCGTGTTCACCGTAACTAGGTTCTTCTCGCTTGTATCATCGCTGGTAGCTGTAGTAGTCCTCATTTCAAAGGACTGTTGGACGGTAATTCCCAAGTCGGTGCCGTGAGTGAGAGGCTGGGACTTTGGAGAGTTGTCGTAGATGTGTAAGCTGCCCGGAGAATGAGGATTGCCTGAAAAATGTGCCTTTGACGATTGCAGTGATGCAAGAAAATTTGGGAAAGTTCTTGTGAACAAGGGTTTGAGAGAAGGTGCACAAGCACACATGATTGCAATGTTGCATTCGAGGCCAGACCATATAGCAATATCGACACCTTTGGCTTTGTGGATTTTAGCATGAAGAATTATTAAGTCACGAGAAACTCACCTGGTCGATGAGATATAGACACGGAGCTGTAAGCCCAGAGCGAGTGCAGTCTAATTATTGCAACAATGCAAGCACTGTGTCTCGTCAATACCCGAGCCTGTGATATCGTTGGGGGAAACAAAACTTACACAGCTCCAGCTGCGAAGACACCCATCAAAACAACCTTTATCCTTCGTGCGATCTGCAGGTTACGAAGGAATGGCATGGGTGCAACCAAAAGCGTGGTGTCGTTGACAATATTGATTCCAGCAAAAGCATACCGCAAAGCTCTATTGTCGAGACACCTCCCTGATATCGAGTCATCCCAGTATTTGGCGACAGGGTAGCAGGTGAAAACGGTCAACATGAGACAAAGCATCCCATACACGGCGAAATATACGATGAGGCCGATATACAGGCATCGTGCCTTCGGCGTTATAAAAATGCGAAGGCATTGGAATGCGATGGAGAGTTTGATGGCAAGATGGCAGATCGTGTATGATATCACACTCGCGACCGTAGCTTGGATAAAGGGCGAGAGCAGCTTCGGGCTGGGTGGTAGTCCAAGGCCAAATCGAACCTCTGGATGCCAATATTGTGAGTAAGTAGCAATTCATCAGAGCGTAACGGTACTTACGTTGCATAACAGCAATCAGGAAGCCCAAAGTACCAAGCTGGGGGTGAAAGTCAGTCAAAAGAGCGTGGAGGGGTGGTTTAGTGAGACTCACATTCGCAAGAATGATCAACCCATCATCTACGCCGACGTTCCTCACAAAACAAACCCGAGTAACAAGTCTCAGGACTACAAAAATAGTTGCGAGGCAAGTGAAGAGGAACCCAACTATCACCAGAGCGTAGCACTCGTCCGGTACGAAGGTGTCGGCAACATACATGGTCATGAAAGCATTCTTTCGACAGAAAGGAGATAAAAAGCCACTGAAGTGACAGGACAGGTCAGCCGAGTGTTTAATTTATCAACGTACTCGCCCGCCTGCAAAGTGTTATCATCTTCTTCTCCCTTTACTATCTTAGACATATGCACGAGTTTACAGCGTCTGACCTTGCATTTTATCATCAGCTGCTGAGACGGCATCAGACATGGCGGATACACCAAGTTTTGTGTGGTCAAGGTGATCGAACTTTATGCTTCTTTATGCAAGGGAGTGCCCAATGTCTCTGATTGTAATTTGATTCGGAAGCGATCAGACACGGCTTAAGATGTGACTAAGCTTACTTTGGCTAGAGATAAGGGAAATTCGCCCTTTTCTGACAACTCGCCTGCGACAAGGGCTGGGAATGATCCAGGTTAGCCGTGGGCAATCAGTTGGGTGTGATGAAGTGAACTGAAATTGAGAAGTAGCATTTAGGCCGCGATCCCTGTCATGTTCGTGAATGGTGTTGTAGAAAACAAGAGTTCAAAAACAACCCAAAATCTCGTGGGTTCTTTTATTTTGTCTAGAAAACTGGAATACCCAGCATTCATGTGCAGTCCTATCCGCACTTTGGCCAAGCTTTTCCGGATGCATCCCGATGTCTTTGAAACTCCACTAGTATGACTTTATTGGTCGTCTGCCCTTCCTCAACCAACGGATCGAAACAAGAGGCATAGCTGGTGTAACACTAGATGCACTACTCGATAAAAAGTCGTTCACTCCAGTCTTGGCCATCAGCTACGACATCCCTGAAGCTAATAGCAAACATCAACTCTACAAGATTCCTCAAGGCATCTACCGACAATGCGGTGCACGTGTCTCTGTCAATTCCTTGTAACCCCATAAATCTTGTCGTTTAGATAAGATTAAGTCGTTAAGATAAACAAACATAGGCCCGAGCTTGAGGCGTAGCCCCGGCAGAGCTCTGCCAGAGTTGCATCGACACAGCATTAGCGCTTACTCGTACCCGTAAGGCAATCACCCAAGCCAATGCGAGGCATACACTCCTGAATCAGCCCCCAGACTTGGCCGTTGGTGCCGTGAAGGATTTAATTACTCCCCTCTCATTAAATACAAGATTCATAGGTTGAACCGTTGAACGTTCATATAAATGCAGTTGTACGACCCTCATAACCTCGCCAAGCTTTCCTGTTCCCTCATGGCTTTCTTTTCCGTCACATTTATTCCATCACACTCGTTACATCATGAAGTACCTTGCTATTTTCAGTCTCTCTTTAGCCGTGGCTGCTTGCAAAAGCACACCGCCACCAGCCAAGTCAGCCAAGGTTGACGTTCACGCCCACTTTGTGCCTGATTTCTATGCGGATGCTCTGAGAGAGGCTGGTCATGTACCCGGCCCTGATGGAATGCCTGGTATTCCCGTGAGTTGAACCGTACCACTGCAATTATGTTAATACTAACTGTGACATGCAGAGCTGGGATGCCGACTCTCACCTCGAATTTATGAAGGAGAATAATATTGAAAAATCCATTTTGTCGATTTCGAGCCCTGGAGTCTACCTCAACGTTCCTTCAAAAAACGCTACTCAACAGGCTATCAGTCTGGCACGCGAGGTCAACAAGTATGGCTCTCAGGTCAAAGCAAAGTATCCCAAACAGTTCGGCTTCTTCGCTTCCCTTCCTTTGCCGGATATTCAAGCATCTTTGAAGGAAATCCAGTACTCCTTCGGCGAGCTTGACCCTAAGCCTGATGGTGTCGTGATGATGTCCAATTACTACGGCTTGTACCTCGGCGATCGCGATCTTGAGCCCATTTACGAGGCACTGAATGAGCTCAATGTGACCATCTTCGAGCATCCCACAACTCCTTGCACCCAGTTCAATGGAATGAGATTCGATATTGACAAGGACGCACCTACTATTTCCCAACAGCAATGGCAAGCTCTCAACCGACCCTTGGCCGTTAGACAATTTGCAGCTCCTACTCTCGATTTCCCTTTCGAGACCGCACGAACATTCGCCGACTTGTTCTACACCAGCATGCCGACCAAGTTCCCCAACCTCAAGTGGATCATGTCCCACGCTGGTGGTGGTCTCATCCCCACTCTGGACCGAATCATCACCTATAGCGCTCTCTACCCCGGCTTGAACCTTACCGAGGAATCGATGAAGGAAAAACTTGCCTCAAACTTCTTCTTCGACCTTGCTGGACCTTGGCCTGTTAACTTTGCTATTCCTGCTCTGCTGCGATGGGTCGACTACACAAGAATCGTTTGGGGCTCGGATACTGTTTTCACGCCCATGGACACAGCTGCCAAGTATGCTGCTGCTTTTGACAAGGAAGTGGACAACGTGTTCAATGATCCTGTCAAGGCGAATGCTGTTCGAGCGAACAACGCACGAGAGCTGTTCAACTAGACGTGGCTGGTCATACTTGGCTTTGTTCCAATATCAAGTTCAAATTGGGAGGGGATATCTAAGCTACTTCTAATATCGTTGTATTAATATGCCATCTTACGTTTCATGATTTGTTATCGTCTACCCTTGTTACGTCCTGCCAGCTGTTGATCACAGAACATTCACGAAGGACTCTGTTTTTTTTTTTAGCAAGCTTCTCACACCAATCAGTCGGAAACAGGGTCATTGGTGGACTTTTTCGCCGCCCTAACAGCCTACATCATATGACCTCGGTATTAATGCCAGGAACAGCAATTCTTGCAAGCTATTCGGATGATAGACAACCGGGATCGCAGAATTTGACCGGGTAAATGCACCCCGACGTGGTATTATGCGGGGTGATGAAGTAGTTCTTGGCTCCCCACAGTTGAATTCATCCGCAGTAGTTGGGATTGTGGCGATGGAACTCAAAAAGCCGGTTAATTTGGAAAGAGTATATATCGGCCTGCATGCCGACGCTGATCTAGATGAGTTGTATCGCAAGTTTCAGTTAAACTCTTGAGAAAACCATAATGAAGTGAGTAGTAGACTCATCAGAAGTTGCCCTGCTACATTGTCATAACCCCACAGTCTAACACTCGTAGATTCGATCCCTCACAACTTACTGCCTTCCTGGCAGCCAACTCGACCGGTGTCGGTGTTTTAGTATGTCCTGGTGGCGGATATAGTATGCTGGCCCGAGGCCACGAAGGACAAGACCCTGCCCGGTATCTCAATACTCTTGGCATCGACGCCTGGGTTCTTGAATACACGACAGCCTCCAACATGACCCCGCCACTATATCCAAAGCCCATGGAAGAAGCCCTCGGTGCATTGGACCTCATTCGGCAAGAGGCTCCTGACCTGAAGAAGCTCGGCATCTGGGGCTTTTCAGCCGGTGGTCACCTTGCAGGAACGACACTTACCAATCCTGAGACCAATCTCGACTTTGGCATTTTGGGATATCCGGTCATCACCTTTGAGGATGACTATACTCACGAGAACTCACGATATAACCTTCTTGGAAACAACCCCACCAAACAACAAATTGACGAACTTTCAGTCCAGAAGAGAGTTTCGGACAAAACACCCCCGACCTTCCTTTTCCACACTTCCAACGACGATCTGGTACCCGTGCAGAACACTTATCTTTATGCAGAGGCCATGGCGAAACACGGCAGATTGGCTCAAGTGGTGGTGCTTCCCGATGGACCTCATGGAATCGGATTGGCGCAGAATGACCCTGTTCGAGACTGGACTCCAGAGCTGAAGCGATTCCTTACGTACTCAATCTAGAAGTACAAAACGGAACTATAGGGATATTTTTGTGTTGTATCTTGTTAGTATCTAAGTATACTCTACCAAAAACATATTCTCAATTGTACACTTTCGATAAAACTGAAGATTGCTGCCATATCCTCATACAGAGATACATGACAGTTGCAACAGATCACAAGTACTATAAGTAAAATGGAAACAACCAGACCTTGAGCTTCAATTTTATCGATAGATTGAGAACCCTTAACAACTGCTAGCCGCTGCAGCACCAGCAGCAGCATCAAGACTAGTCGAGCTCTCGTCATCCTCCCGCTTTTGATACTCGTATATCGGAGTTAGACGCATTATGACGGCATACTTGGATGGGTACCCAGGTTCAGGTTTATTTGCAGAGTGTGATGTAGCCCATCACACTAATAATATGTCCTGCTTCTTCAACCAACCCTCAGCAACCCCAACCTCTGCCTTCCCATCCATAAACCCATGTACATACGCTGGACAAACAACTCGGTACGCATCCCCAGAACTCTTTTTATCATGAACCTGATCAGCCTTTCTCAAAATCATGGGCACCTTGCCACCATCCAAAATCGCCACAACATCCCCCTCCCGAACGTGAGGTCTTGCCAGAACGAATAGTCCGTTTTCCGTCACTGAAAACATATGGTCCCTCGCCGCGTAATGAACCCATGGATTACCTACAGCCACGGTTGCGAACTTGGGTTTTATCCCGCTGTAATTCAAGATTGTACCCACGTACTTCGGAAGCATGGACTTAGACTTGTACAAATCGTATTCGAGACCAAATGTGCGGACGGTGATCATTGCCTCATCTGACAATAATTCCATGTTGCTTTTGTCGAGAAGCTTGATCTCGTTTCTGCCTAAGCGTCGCATTCGAGGTGGTACGGTGCAATCTTTTACTAGAGTCCGCCAGAATGCGCGTGCACATGTCTCGCCGCTTGTCAAGGTCTTTCCACCGAATCTTGGGGCATAGATGTGATTTTTGGGCCTCAGAATCGCATCTTCGCTGAAATATAATTTCAAGATATCGCGGGCGCTATAGTGTTGCGTTCTGTCCTCAAGAATTGGTGCAATAGTCCCCATAACGATACCTCGCATAACCAAGGTATCATCTCCCAGTCCAAGGAGCCGGCAAGGCGTTTCACAGTTCTTGACACCGGAGTTGAAAATATCGCGCTGGGCGAAAATGATCTCTGCACAGTGATTGTGGCTGGAGCTAAAGTCGGTAACCCAAGAAGGCAAGGCATCTTCTGCTTGTCGAATCGCTTTGTGCCCACCACGACTCTCAAATGGGCTTTGACACAGGATATCAATATTGCCTGCCAGATTGATCAAAGCAACAGTAGTCTCCCGATACAAATCCCATATCGGCTTGGTGTAGTCGGCGCGGATCCCATGATCATCAGTCGCCAGGCCAAGAAGACTATAGACCCTATCTCGAGGATCTGTAGATTCCATCTCGCGAAATCTAGTCAAAACATCCATCAATTTGGATTTCACTGGGCCAGATTTGCTGAAAAGCTGACGTTGATCCTCAATGAGCTTGATCCGGACAAATATGTCGCTCCAGTCTGGCAAGTAGGGGGCGTGAGACACATCCACGTGAAACGCATCAAAATACGGCTGGTCCTTCAGCAGAGCCGATAATGAATCCCAGCCCAGTTCCGCCTCTCTGCACATCAAAACCAGTTTAGGGGCTAAGGAAAGCTCTTGCATAACCCAAAGACGTTTCCATAGAAACGGCAAGTCGAACAGAGCACGGAGATAATCTTGATCGATAAATCCAAGGACGTATTTGCCGTCTTCATAGCTGCTGTATAGTTGCCCAAGAGTATTCTTGTCCTTTTCTATGATTGTATGCATCAGCTCCATTCCCTTTTTGATGCTGTTCTCCATCTCAGGAAGTCTGGGATCGTTGTACAAATCGTCCGATTTGAAGGCCACACCAACCATCGGATCCAACCAAGCTATGTCTCTCTGGCATTTTGAGTAGATTTCACGCATCAAAGCGACTTGCTGATTGCGCTCTTCGATATCCGACTGGTTGATACAAACTGCATCTACCCACAGAGCGCGGTGCTGGTTCTTTGATCTCAGACATGAAAGTGCATATTTTAGACTCGGTGTGATGAAGAAGTCTTGGTCGTTGAGAAGGATTAATTCTGAAAAGTCGGGTTTACCCCAGACGTAGGAGAGGGCTTCGTAAACAGGAAACGCTGAACTTCCAGAGGGCTTCAGCTCTGCATGGGAAAGAGTGCAACAAATTTGATCTTGTTGATCGGTAGCGGGATGCAAAGTAAGCAATCGGATCTCGTGGCGGGTGCTGTCAAGCGTTGTGTAGATCTTTTTATATGCTTCATGGTTGTTGTTGTTGTTGTTGTTGTTGTTGCTGGATGTGGGTTTGCCATCAGCATGGGTGGTCATGGTAAACAGTGAGAGTTTCCAAGTCTGAGAATGTGGAAAAAGAGAGAAACTGAAGACACTGACTGCATCACAGCTTTGAACGGACTATTGATATCTAGCCAAGGCTGACTTGTCTGAGCCCCTGACTATTATAAGCTCAGAGCCCTGCATGGTGCACAGCCCCCCAAAAATGAACAGGGTTGGTCAAGGCTCATTAGTGTGTCAGGAAAATTGGCCGCTACAAGCATAAGGGACGAAATAAGTAGGTCAGTTTATGCTACTTAGGTCGGACCTTTTGGGCTATTTATTTTTGTATTCTAAATCTTGTAGGCCAACTTTTCTGGAACCCAGTAGAGGCTGAGCAGCAAAAAGGAATCATTGCGGTTTATGTGGATCGAACACATGACCTTCAGATATCACTTGGTGAGGATTGAAGTTTGACTTCAGTCTGACGCTCTCCCAACTGAGCTAAACCCGCTGACTAATTATGCTTTGGGGGATCTAATTTTGTCTCATGTCGACAAATCCAGAGTGAGAGGATGGCAATATCGTCGTCGTTTCAGGAATTCCATTGAATCCGTCTTGCATGATATTATTCCACTAGCCTAATGACTTCTTGATGTCTCAAGATATGACTCATGTACAACAGCGGCCTGTCCATGTATATCGGCACATCACCTCTGAGTATAACCTCCATCAACAGCCAAAGCTGATCCAGTAACAAACGAGCTTCTTCCGCCAGCCAAATACAAAACACCATCAGCAATCTCCTCAGGCTGCCCCATTCTATGCATAGGGACCGCTGTAGATATTCTCTCTTGCATCGCTTTGAGTACGTCGGGATTCTTTGTTGTCATTGGCGTTTCCGTATACCCGGGACAAATAGCATTGATGCGCAGTCCCTCCTTTGCGTAATCCTCCGATGCAGAACGTGTAAGACCGATGATGGCGTGTTTTGCAGCGGTGTAAGAAGTAGATAACGGGATACCGACAACACCCTGGATGGAAGAAAAGTTGATGATGGAGCCACGCTGTAAATCCCTTCCGTTGATTGATGACTTGATTGGATCCTGCTTAAGCATGACCCTAGCAGCAGCTCTAAGAACAAAAAAGGTTCCGTTGAGATTGATGTTGAGAACACGGTTCCAGTCAGTTGTTTGAGCGAACGCCGCTCCGCCCTGGTGCTTTATAGCAATGCCCGCTGCGTTAACGACATAGTCTATGCGACCAAATTTCTGCACCATATCGTCCACGACTTCATTAATTCGGCTCTCATCTGTGACATCTGCAGGGTAGAGCTCGATTCGAAATGCGCTATTAGGTGATAGTTTCTCTTGTTCTATCTCGGACTTGACGGCTTGGAGGGCTTCGAGACTGAGGTCTATGAGTGCGATACCAGCAGAGCCTTCTCTTGCAAAGGCTCTGGCACATGCACGGCCGATTCCGGAAGCACCTCCTGTGATCAAAGCAAAACCTGGGACATCCATAGTAGTAGTTGAGGGAGAGGATAATATGAGGGCCTTGATGAGAGATGATTCTTGCACGATAATGGTTCCAGTACGTTGTTGGCCAAAATACTGGTCTTATATCGATTAACAGCAGCTTGGCCCCATTGTTTCCGTATCTCACGATCTTATAACTGGAGCACCGATATCCGAAACTAGTCTGGCAAAGCTTGCCCATTTTGTCAAAGTCGTATCGCTATCTTCACACTACCCCACCATGATCAGCCACCAGATATAACTTTCCTTATTTGAATTGCAGGGGATGCGTGGCAGCGGTTTTGCAGCTAATAATTGGTATGTTACACAGCAACGTGTCACACATTGACGGGACCATGGCATAAGAAAAGTCTTGATAGCGGTGTGATTGTCAACGGCTCGCGGTGCGTCAAGTGACAGCTTCTGGAGCGATATTGCCTACGAACGCTGAGCTGGAATAAATGGTATCGTCAACATATCTCTCTATTCATTTTGAGTAGCGATAATAATTTACCCATCAATTAGTCCTATATATGAGTCTTGAGCTACCGTTGAATACAGCCTGCCTCGGTTAGCGAGCAAGATACGAAAAAGTGATGTGGTATAGATGTGATGTAGCATGAGGTGCATAGTAAATTACACATTTGAATTCGGCATAAATGAGCAACAAGAACTGACGAACTACAATCTAGGAGAATACAAGTTCTTTGTAGCCCATCTTCTTCACTTCTTCGCATCGCCGTCGATACTCGGTGATGTTACCGCTATACCGTGCCACGCTTCTGACTGTCTTACCCTTGACATTCTTGTTGACACCCGTCATCCAGCTATCTATCTCGTTCATCAGTGTTTGACTCTCACTACATTTTACGACATGCTCTGTCCACTGCTTAACAGCCTCTCCCGTTGGCTCAACGGAAGTATATCCATGATCCTTGCAATGTTGTAGCAGGTCCGAGATAGCCTGCACAGCATACTCGATGTTTCGGGTGGCGTTTCCAAAAGGCTGATGAGGACCGAGAACCATAAACATGTTTGGCATGGAAGGTACAGTGAGGCCAAGGAACGTTTGCGGGCGGTGGTCGAGCCAAATTGCTTTATCGGCGTCGGGGCTATCGCTAGTAGCGATCAGTGGACGGTCGTTCTTCCCATGCCATTCAATAGCACTGAAAGCGCCAGTGATGGCATTAAAGCCTGTCGCGCAGATCAAGATGTCTAGTTTGTGCTCATTCCCATCAGACGTCAGAATTCCAGATGCTGTGACGTGATCAATAGGTGTTTTCTGCAAGTCGACGAGATGGACGTTTTCCTTGTTGTAAGCCTCAAAATAACCACTCTCAAGAGGTACACGGCGAGTTCCAAAACCATGAGTCTTTGGAATGAGGCTCTCTACAACAACGGGATCGTTTACTCGCTGTCTGATCTTTTCGGCCATGAAATTGGAATACAAGCTGTTCGCGTAGCGATCGGTGTAGGTATCCGAGAAGACGCCCAGCCACTTGCCAAATCCGGGCTCATTGTAAAGCTTCTCCCACAAAGCAAGTCGCTCTTCCTCTGTAATTTCAAGCGACTTGCGTGGATCACCCTTGTGCAGGAAGCCAGACGAGCTTTCAGAACAAGTTTTGAAGACCTTGTCGTAGTTCTTCTTGTGGTCTGCCATATCTTCAAGTGAGATTTCAGAGTTGCGTAGTGGTGCAGACCAATTGGCTGTGCGCTGGAAGACACTGATGGACTCAATGTTGGGGTCCTTGGATAGAGAAGTGATGATCTGAATGCCGGTGGCTCCCGTGCCAATAACACCAATCTTCTTGCCAGAAAAATGGCGGCTGATATCAAGATCCTTGGGCCAGCGCGAGGTGTGGAATAGTCTGCCATTGAAGTCTTCAATACCCTCGATAGCGGGTAGAGTAGGCGCAGACAAGAAGCCCATACCACTGACGAAGAAGGTTGAAACATATTCATTCCCAGTCTCGTCGATAAAAGTCCAATTATGATCTGGCTCATTCCATGTCGCTTTAGTAACAATAGTGTTGAGTTTTATGTCCTTGTAAAGATTATGTTTCTCGGCAAAGTACGTGATGTATCTGTGCGTCTCTGGCTGTGGGGAGAAGGCCTCTTTCCAGTGCCACTCATCAAGGAGCTCTTTGTCGAAAGAAAAGCAATACGACAGCGATTCAGAGTCGAAGCGACAGCCTGGGTAGGAATTCCAGTACCACGTACCGCCTACATCCGGGGCAGCATCGAGTACCTTGATGCGCCAATCGGGGAAGCGCTTTTGAAGAGTGTAGAGGGTGCATAAACCAGAAAGGCCAGCGCCTAGAATGAGGACGTCAAACCTGTTGGCTGTCTTTGGTAGGGAACCCATTGTCGTGGTTGCAAATGAGACGAGATGCGATGTAAACCTTCAATGTACCGTGGTGAATGTGTTTGCAAGAAATTGCGTTGCGACAGATGCAGACTCTATATAATGGGGTTCGCTGACTTAACCAACTGCGGAGTTGGGGTTTGCTTCAGAGTGAAGATATCTCAGTGTCAAGATGTTCTGTTGCAATCGGTAGCCTTCCTATCAAGCTACACAGTATATGCACCATCGGCATACCGTTCTTTCCCATCAGATATGGCTTTCCTTTTACGACATTGGCTTATCGTCCGAACGATAGCGCAGTGCGTCTGTCCAATCGCTACTTTTTGCCAACGAACTACCGTAACTCTGAAGCGGGGAGAGCGTTTTCAGCACCTATGGTAAAACATAGGCCCGAAAAGGTGACGTGGTGTCATGAACTACGGTTTCCCTTCCCGGGGCTGGTTTGGAGTCAAACATGATACCACATCGCGTATTAATCGATGATAATCCCGTACACCACTGGGCAATCCTCCCACCAAGTTAGGAAAGTTTTCCCAAGAGTCGCCGATACCCGAAAGGCGGGGACGTCCACCTCGAGTTAGACTACAATCTTATCTTTGCTCTCCACAACAACCCTGTCGTCAGTCATTACTGCCCAGGCGTCGACAGGTAGTCTGTGTCTTTGTAAAGCAAGTGTTGCCAGGGAGTAAGTTCCTACTCAAAATGCCTTTTCCACAAAGGAAGCCCAATTCTCGTGCCAAACGGCGTCAAGGACAACGGAGCCGATCATTTGGCGGTTGCGTTACCGTATGTACATTGCCGATGGTTTGTCGTAAAATATCCATCTAATCAGTTACAGTGTCGCGGTCGTCGTGTCAAATGCGATGAAGGCCGTCCTGGATGCTCAATGTGCCACATCGCTGGTGTTAAATGTGGAGGGTACAGCAAAGACATATTCTTCGACTTTGATGATCCATCAACGACAACGACCAAGTTTCGGCGGCCACTACTTACAGACCATGAAAGGAAATGTATGAGCGAGCAAATTGTTCATGATATTCCTCCCAGATTGGCTAGTTGGCATCTTTCCAAAATCGATGACGAATGTGAAAAAACATCGTCGGATATACAAATATCGAGAGGTCCATTCGGCGTTTTTAGGATCACTAGAGAGTCGATTCAAGACCCCGTTTCTACGCTCGAGGTCGTGCACGAGGACCATTTAGACGACCCAAGTATTCATGTGGTGGAGGACCAAGAAGATATTGCTGTCTCTGACCTCAACTTCGACATTGAGCTCGTCTCCCCATCCGTGGATATCACAACGACCAGCGTTGAGCAAGTCACTAGAAACCCGCACGATTGGCTAAACAGCATCGACAGTATCCCTCTGGCTGACTGTTTGAACCCTGGGAACATTGAGATACCAGACTGGTGGGAATCTATGGACATTGGATTGGCACACCCTTGGGCTGATGGGTCGGCGATTGATCCAAAGCCTCAATCACTGGCTACAGTATGCTCCACTATACAGGCGCGGTCTCCCGTACTGCCGTCAATATATCCATCGCCAAGTCCAGGTCCACTGGTCGAAGATGACGTCCCCAGAGACGCTGTGTTGCTGATCAAGCATTACTCTACGACCGTTCTCAGAGGTTTGACGCCATATCGTCACAGCAAGACCCCATGGCACATCCTTTTTCTCCCACATGTTAAGAATTGCTTGGCAGCTTTGACCCTAGGAGATGAGATGGATCATGCGAGTTTATGTGCCTTTTACGGAACTCTTTCTATCAGCGCCTTCAGTCTCGGTGGGATATACAACTCCACAAAATGGTTACATCAAGGCAAAACATACTACCAACAAGCTCATTTTCACATAAGGATGACACTGGAGACGGCATACGATATACCTAAGAGGGCTAAATACAAGTCTGTTCTCATGGCGCTCTTAACGATGGTGCAGATATCGGTTCTTTCTGGAAACAAACATGAAGCCGAGTACTACTTCTTGGAGACTGAGAAGTTCATCCGTCTCAGAGGTCTTAAAAGGCGCAAGTCACGCAAAGTTCGACTACTACATCACTGCTATGTGTTTGAGAGATTATCTCATGAGAGCAGCTTTACCGACAGTAGACTTAACATGGACCACCGTAACCGCGTTCGTGAAGCCATTGAAGCGAGCGAAGCCAGGGTGTACAGCCTGGACAATCTATCATTCCGTCTTACCAGTTGGAGAGACTTGGACCAGGAAATGCTCAAAGTAAAGGGCCAGGAAGAAGGCGAGAACGACTTGCACCTTCAAAATCCCGGCATTTGGTCCGCTACACTTTATCCAGAGATATTTGGAGTACCAGAACTACACCTCTTTATGCTATCGTTGGTCATACGTCTCGCGAGGGAGAAGCACGACAGCCAAGATGAGGCTATAACTTTGAAAGAATTCATGACTCGCGCAAAGGCTGTCGAGCGATGGATCAAGCAGCTACACATCCTTCGTCAATCAATATGGATATCAGAAACCCCTGTGGATGCGGAGCAACAACAATCCGTCGACCTTCTCAACAGTCTAGCCGATACGATGCAGCATGCTCTTTCTGTCTATTTCTACCGAAGGATCTACGACTTAGATCCTGGTATGCTTGAGAAACACGTCCTTGGCGTGCGTGATCGCCTCCTCGAATTTGACGATTCAGATGCAGGAATGGGTTACGGATCATTGAGGTTGATATGGCCTGCTTTCATCGCAGCTTGTGAAACGGTCGATGGCAGTATTCGAGATTCATTTAGCCGGTGGTTCGAACGTTCTGCTAAGAAGAGTGGACTCAAGATATTTACTGAGACTATGGAACGTATTCAGCATGTATGGAACGAGAGAGACGGCGCAAATACTATGGTTGCATTGTAGTTAGTGGTTCTTGAAATGATATGTTCATATATTTTGTTTATTAGCGAAGGGTGAAATGACAACACTGGTTGCTGCTTAAATCTGTCTACGTAGATTGATAAACCTCGCTGGAGTGTCGAAGTATTTCCGCTGGCTGGCAAATAACGGTAGCTCTAGAGGGCAACCAATATCTTGTGCTTACTTTCTACTTACGGCCAGCCAACCACCCAGCCGGTTCGCAAAAGAATAGGCACTTAATGCAGACCAGACGAAAATATTAGCACCATCTTAGGCTATATACTCACTAAAGCTGATCTAATATTTCCATCAGCCACTAAATCAGTACCGGTTTTTAGGCGATGCACCTGCCACACTTCATACGGATGCGGGGAAGGTCGGATCATCGCTCTCTCACAGATAAGCCTTGGTATATAAGCGTGGGTACCAACGCCCTGAATCTCGTCCCACCAGCAATACCACATGTTGCATAACGGTATAGCAGTTATTCAAGACTCGAACGGAAATCCTATCATGACGTCTTTCGAAGGGAAGGTGGTATGTCACACTGTTGAGCAACATGCTCGGGACTAATTGATTAGATCGCTGTGACTGGCGCAGCATCTGGTATGGGTCTAGCTACTGCCCAACTTCTCGGGTCAAAGGGAGCAACAATCTCCCTTGCAGATATTAACGAAGAAGCCCTCAAACTTGTCATTGATTCGCTACCTGGTGGGGAGCACATTTGCCAGGCCGTCGACGTCAGCAAAAGTGAATCAGTAGACGCGTGGATCCAAAAGACCATCCAAACCTTTGGCAAGCTGGACGGTGCTGTCAATATGGCTGGTATCATATCTGAACCTACGCCACTCACTGAGTACAGTGACGAGGTCTGGGATCGTATGTTCTCAGTCAACACACGAGGAGTGTTCAACTGTCTGCGCGCAGAGCTAAAAGCTATGACGTTCGGTGGAAGTATTGTACGTGAAGGAAATGACGGCTTGGTAAATCGCTAATTATTGATTAGGTATCCGCTGCAAGCGTCTTTGGTCAGTTTGGGGCACCTGGGCATGTTGCTTACTGCGCCAGTAAAGCTGCCGTCATTGGTCTCTCCAGAACAGCTGCCAAAGAGAATGAACACATTCGAGTGAACTGTGTCTCTCCAGGCAAGTCTGCCACTCTTGTACCTTGGAAGAATGGGCTAACCCTCTCAGGATCTGTAAGCACCGCAATGAATCAGCATGATGATGCTGAGCATGTGAAGCGTAGTCTTGCAGGGACTGTGCAGAAGAGGAGGGCCGAGCCAATTGAGGTCGCTCGTGTCATCGCTTTTCTTCTCAGTGATGAAGCATCTTTTGTGACGGGTGCTGTTTACAACGTGGATGGAGGTTGGGTATGCTGAACGTGTCATGAGGTTTACAGCCGTATTTGGCTCAAAGGTTGCCGTAGTTTATGTCTATGTTTGTCTATATAGGCTCATACGCATTTCTCAAGCAAATTGAAACAAAATAAGCACAGTCACAGACATTATCCAGTGTACATATCCCAATCTCAAAGTCGCCGCAAAAGACTCCACAACCTGGGTATCACCCTCCAACCTCTCCTTCAGCTTTTTCCGATCAACATCCTGCACGCTTACATTATCCTCTATCGCTAATACAGCAGCCGTCGCCGCACTCTGTCCCAAGATCATATAAACTGGCTCCATTCGAATCGCTGATAGCGCGATATGCGAGGCGCTCACAGTCACAGGGTTAAGAAAATTCGTCGCATCCTGCTTCCGGGCGATGATCGAGCCATATGGCATACTGAAAGGCCCAGGATTGGGAACGTGCACTAGACCTTCATCGTAAATTCGATCCTCAACAACAACACGTTCGACTTGGTGCACGTCAAGGGTGTAGTAACCCACTGCGACGATGGTGTCGTTGTACTCTTTCGGGTTCTGGATGTCCTGTTGTGTCATCGTGTAAACGCCGTTCATACGTCGAGCCTCGCGGATGTAGATCTCATACGGCCAGTTGTCATTTCCTGTCCACTCATCCTTGGCATAACCCCAAAGTCCGACTTCATCGCGAATGTGCTCCGGAACGTCCTCATGATTTGCCAAGGTCCACAGTAGTCCTTGTGCCCAGACTTTGTGCCTGTGCGCAGCGGCTTCTCTGTCCTTGTAAGAATATTCGGCGTAATTGGACGTCAAGT
This sequence comes from Fusarium sporotrichioides, assembly GCA_019054645.1. Taxonomy (NCBI): domain Eukaryota; kingdom Fungi; phylum Ascomycota; class Sordariomycetes; order Hypocreales; family Nectriaceae; genus Fusarium; species Fusarium sporotrichioides. The sequence continues at coordinate 654,519 of JAHKNS010000004.1, forward strand.
TGTAACTTCCACCGATGAGATCAGTGCTGACGAGGCCTGCGGCGTTGGTATCGGTCTTGAGGTTTGGCATAAGCTGGGTTGTGAAAAAAGGGCCTTCGTGGCCTGCTTTAATGTAACGGAAGAGTATCTCGTAGTGTGACTCGTTGTAGTCCTTTGGCTTGAAGAATTCCTTTTTATTGTCCTCCTCTTTGGTCAAGGAAAGTCGATAATTGAAGGCTTGAAGGCGATGGTCCTTCTTACCACGCGACCTTTGGGCAGCGACTTCAGTGATTACTCTTCCCACGCCTGGGATGAAACCACTATCGGGATCCTCTTCGTCGTTGTATGGATCAATTGTTGTAAGAAGATTGGGAGCATTCATCTGGATGCCAGCTGCTGATTCGTGGAACTCCTCCTCGTCTTCTCGTCCTACTCGGTTTGAGATTCCCGCTGTCTCCATGAGGTCTCCTTCGTAGCCTGCGTCAATGAACATCTTGCCCGAAAACGTAGACCCAGACTCTGTTTTGAACGACTTGATCTCTGTTCCATCAATAACGACCCCTCCTTCTGAACGGACTATAGCCTCATTCCGAAAGACAGGAATTTTCTCGTCCTTTATCCATTGCTCCAAGATCTTTTCGGCCACATGAGGCTCAAATGTCCACTGAACCTTGTCGCCGATAGCCGGACCCGGTTGCGCTCGAATGCGCTTGTCGATATAATCATCTCTTGTTCCGTATTTCCAAACATCGTCGTTATCGTAGTATTCGTAGACTTTGCTGTAGAATTCCCTTGCTATACCGCCAATTGTGCTGCCATCCTTTGAGTCTGTCCAACCCAGACCGGATATTGTCAAACCACCGAGTCTTTCTCCTCGAAATATTATAGCTGCGGTTTTATTCATTCGAACTGTTTGAATAGCAGCTGCCACAGCGGCGACTGTGTTGCCATAAATGACGACATCGGATTCGTGCTTGATGGCTTGTCGATCAGACAGAGATAAGGCGCCTGTGGTGTATGATAAAAGCATGCATTGTAACGAGACAAGCAGAAACATAAACAAAGACGCCATTGAGAGCCTATTTGGCTACTCAATGAAGCTCACTATAAGAAAGAGTGAAAATAACGCAAAAAGGAGTGTATGTGAGAATTCAGAACATTGATGTGATAACAGCGGAGTTGTTAGAACTAATTAAACTCTGATCATTTGAGTCTAGACCGATGCTAATGATAAAGCGTGTGGGTCATATTGGGCCGGCGATTCCTTGGTTAGGGGGGCCTGGGCGGCTTGCGCCTCATTGTCACCAATCTACGAGTGCCAACAAACCACGACGTCCAATTGATTGGTTCTAGAATCTCACACCGACTGCTCAGCTGACCTAGTTGTATCTTGTAATTTCCAAAGATATATTGGGTATTTGCCGAGGCAGGTAACCTAAGTATCAGGGACTCGATAGACTGATTGTAAAGACATGAAGGACAATCCTTAGTCAGGGGGCCACTTTAAGTTTAATGACGATGACGTTTGATAAACTCAATCACAAAAAAAAACATGAAACAGAAACAACACGCCACGGAAATTTCTCATCGGAGACTTCTTCAATGCATGAGTGGCAATAAGTAGTAAGCCTTGTGTCACGTCTTGGCATTATACAACCCATTATCTTCCTAATCTGAAGAACTCATAATACCCCAAAAAAGCCTATCCCTCTCAGCCTCTGAAATCTCAGTACACTTGAATAACAAAAACGCCTTCAGTTTCAGCAACGCATGCTTATGGCCGTACTCTGACCCGGCAATGTCTTTGTTTACCCAATTCATCGTGAATCCACCAACAAAGTCAATCAGCCAAGCATCGTTATTCGGATCAATGCACACATTGGCTGCCTTTCCATCTCCTCACACAAGTCCAACGCTATGCAGGGCGTCAATCGTCTCGCTAACTTGTCGAAGCCATTTGCGTCTTATTTCCCTAGGTATAAAAGCCATGCGCGCTCCGGCTTCTTCGAGCGAGTTTCCGTATTTGCTTGGAGGAATCCATGATCGTACGAAGCCTAGGATTGCTCCCGTGGTAGCATGGACAACATACCCTTTCAATAACGGGATGCGAAGCGGTGATTCGAGTTTCGCGTTTGCTTCCTCTATCTTCCGAAGCGTTATGAGTTCCGGCGCAAGGTATTTGAATTCTAGCTTTACAGAGGATAGTTTCTGATCCTATTATTACTCCTTGAGCCATACCTTCCCTGTATTTCTTGACAAAAGTGATGTCCTTTGTTGAGTACCTTGGCATTTGGGGTCAGGCTCAAAGTCCGTCTTGAAATTTGGATCCGGACCGCCGTCATTTCGTGGCCAGGCTGCTTCCCCTGGGGTGATCGGGGTCATAAACACGGCATCATGAATCGTCTCCACACAAAAGTCGAACGTATCTGGGAACAACCTATGATGTAGATCTGTTGGGGCTTCGTAATGTTGTTTGAGCGGGGGTGCGATATGTGAGAAGGGGACGCGGCCGATGTTCATGATGATCTCTGCTGCTTCATCAACCGACCTTTCGTATTGTTGGAGATCTTCAGGATCCCAAAAGTCCAGGCCCGGGTCTTCTGCGAGAGCGATAAGGCGAATCAAGTGATCCTCAACACTCTTTTGCTCATCGTCATCGCTAGAGTATTTCAGTTGTGAGAATATCGAGACCACATTCCTCGTGCCATTGAGATGAAAGATGAAATGCGCTTTCTCCCACGCTTGCATAATATCCATTCGCTCAACGACGAACTCTGTAAAAAATAGGTTATCGTCCATGACAGTTGATTCTACATGGCCAATTGAAGTGTCAGATGAGATTGTTCTGTGCTGTGCACTACAAGCATGGATAAAATTGACAACACGCGTCAAGGGCAGAGGAACGTGTTGGTTAAGAGATGGTGATGACGACAGGATCCTCGTCAAGCCCAAACCGAAACTGGTTAGTTTAGCCAAGACGGCATCTTCCGATCGTCAGATACCCCAGATGTCGAAAGCTTTGCCGATCGACCAGTTTAACCACATTACTATACAATAGAAAAAAATGTCCTCTATGTCCTTTTAAAGATGGTTAAAGCTGTAAGTTTCAAACGTGAGTTCTTTCATTTGTAACAGATATGGAATAATCCATCCTTCCAAGTGCATGTATAGGGTATCCCTAAGCAATTCTCCAAATATTGAAGCTAATAAAACCTGGTTATGTACGTAACAGATCAACCAGAGCTTTGTGTAACTTCTCAGCACATAAGACTTAATTACTTAGTAGTCGAGTTTGAACTAACCGCGTATAACAATGTCTAGTAGCTTTCAGCGTTGTCAGTAAAGAGTTCTACAGACGTACACTGTTGCGTCTATGAAGGTACAGTTTGTTCTCAAAAGGCTGTATAATCACAGTAGTGTTACATTTTTGGACCTTGATCTTGATACTGAGCTCATCAGTCTTATCATTCTAAGGTTAAATAGTGTTATTTTCCTACCCCCAGGAATAGGCTCGGCCATCCATACCGTCTTTTAACATTACACACTCTACCGTGCCTGGAGAGGACATCTCCCGATGGTGGACTGTGAGAAGGAGTAACTTGTAGCCTATATAGGTAGGTAATTATAGAAATCATTCATTGTCTAGCAGCTTAATACCACCTCGTTCTATTGAGGTACTTTTGTGAAGGAATGGAATACTAGTGTATGCTGCAAGCGAATACTACCACAGCTGAGCTAGACTAGCTATTAATTTATATACTCTCTATGGTTATATTGCCGCTATGTATGCGTTTAGATAAGATAGATGTTGTATTAAGCGCAATGGGCACTAGGGCTGATTTTTGAAAGACCCTCTAACCTAGCTAGTGGTTATTGCTGGTGTATTTCAGCCAATCCAAACATATGGGTCTTTCTAGACTGGGTATGGAGATTCAACATGGATCGGATAATTCGGCACGACACTCGACGAAGTGAAATGACAAGCTACTGAGGTCTTTTTCCCTGTCATGTAAGACGAAATGAGACATAATGCCATAAGTTCCATCGTCAGTTTGGTAATGCCTCGCACGAAAAAAAGAAGTATAAAGGGCCTCAATTCATTGCTCATGGACATTTCAGTACTCACACTCATCACTTTCAGCCTTGACTTCTTACGTCAACCAAACTTCCTACATCTCAACATCATTTCATCATGAAGACCAAAACCCTCCTCCTCCTTCTGCAGTCAGCTGTCGCTTGCACAGCATTCACGCTACCAGACAACCTGCCTAACGGCGTATACCGTGCGCATGTGGACGATCAAGGTCTTGAAGTCACGGAAGGAGTCACAGTTGACTACAACACCACTGTGACTCCAAAGAAAACCTCGCATCAGCTGAAGTCTCGTCAAACGAAAGAAGAAGGTGGATGGGACAGAGATCAACCAGAAATGTGGTGCGGATGCGGGTATGTGCAAATATTGACATCTTCAATATCGCTGTATGCATTACTAACGAATTGATCCAATATTTCAGTCTTGCTATGAACCATGGAAATTGTGATACCGCTGTAGATATGCTCAAGGCACAGTTTTCCCGTTCTGATGGTGGTGTCGGTGAGGTTAATCAAGCCTGGTATTCTATTTGGGGTGATGTGGTATGTTATTTACCAATATCTGTCCCTGGACAGATTCTACCCAATCTAGCGGGAGCGTGTCTTTTGCTAACTATTTACACTTAAATAGGTTGCATTCTGCTGTGCATCCGGTGGATACCCAGTTACTGCCTCTCGGTACGCCGATTATCTCGCGCGTATCACCGATAGATGTGGCTGGTATGTGCCAGGAACGTTTTCTCCCTCTAGCATCGGTTTTTCTTCCGTGGATTGCGGTTATATGAACTATGCTCCTGGCCTCGCATTCTGTGATACTGCAGAGAGTGGTCGTTACATGGGTGTTAACGGACGGTGCTGAGACAGAGTATATTCACAACTGCTTAGACAAGTGATTGTAGCCCTTTCATACAAAACCTCTTCGATTGAACAATAATAGTTTGGAATGATTTTCAATGATGTAGACTGCCCCTCCATAGTATAAACTGCTTGATTTATATCTTGGCTGCTTATGTTCTACCTAGTTTCAATAAACTTGATCTGATGATCGAGGTTCACATTTCTGGAAGACTATCTTGGCAGTTGTAAATTTGATCTATTCGCTGAATGCCGCTGAGTTTCAATATTAAAGCATTTTTAGTGCCTATGCAGTTCATAACCTCCTATCGAATCTCTACATACTCTAGTTTTGCCTTGCCTGTATTGTAATCCTGAAGTCTCTCCTCGACAACTGGTTCTGCGAGACCAACAGACCCAATATAAACATAGTGTTCTCCTACCTTTCTGATCAAAGGAACCATAGAGTTACCACGGAGTAACACTATATGATCCCCTGCTTTTGCTTGCCGTGGAACTAGTGCAAACTCATTTCCAATCGTGCGTGCCACTCTGACACCCCTACAGAAATGGTTTATGTCAGTCAACGAATCAACTTGCCAACGAGCCCCTTTAAAAGGTTCGGCACTCATGTTCCTGACGAAGAATTCGAACTCAGGCTGGTCTTGCAGGTGTCCTGCCTCTTTGTACTGTTCAAGATCACAGCAGATACTTTTCGGGAAATCGCCACAACTCTCTTCGTAGCCTTTGTTTTCCCCTGACTGTAGGACTAAAAGGTGGATGTAGAGAAACATCCTCGCCACCCTAAACAACTCGCGTGATCTCCAGACATGTTGCGGCGGAAGTCTGTCATGATAGAAAGCACCCGCCAATTTGAGGAATGGATGAGAGTCCTTGCGGTAAGGATTCTCTGAAATTTTAAATGAGTCACTCAACATTAAATAGAGATACCTGAGGAAATGTACCTCTCCGTCTGGGTGGAGAGTCGGGCTAACATCTGAGATGCAGTCGATATGAAGGGATGTCGTAAACAGACTTCGATCGCGAATGGAGATATCCTCATAGCATCCGATGCAATCCTTCCATTCCTTTACTTTCCGTACATGAGGGAAGCAAATATTGACAGGTTTTCCATTTGCTTCGGCACAAGCTGGAAAGTTCGGTACCCACGTAGGTAATCCAAGTTTCGTTGGGTCTCCATTCGACAGACCTGCGTGGACGAGAAAGTCTAGTGGCCCAGATTGAGAGTTCTTCGAAAAGTTCTTTATGTGTTCTACGCAGAACTCAGTGTAGACTTCTTCAATAGATACACTTTCATCGTATCGCAGTGGTATATTCAGGTTGGTGATGCCACATAACGCGTATATGTGATCCTTGGGGTTGGTAGCTCGAAATTCAGCGCCTAAGATCCAGAGAAATCGCATGTCGTGAACTTCCGGACAGGGACAATGATAAATTCTCCGTAGAAAATCTATCGTGCCTATTGTTGTGAATGCTTTCAGACGACTAGCTATCAGATTCTGCCCCTGAGGAAGTATCTTTGGTGGCAATTCCTGATCCAAGCTCTCAGCCCACCTCACGACTCGTAAAAATTGTTTGAGTGTGATGGAGCTTGTTGAGTAATACATTGTCACCTGCCTTGATAACACGAGCTCCTGGACTATCCATGCCCGCCTCCAGTATTGAAGAGTATTGAAATTGTCAATAATACCTATCTGAGCGGATTGAATTGGGTGTTCATCCGATCCATATTTTCTACCTCCAACCTTGCGGTGAAATTGATGTGCTGGCAAGTCCTTAAGAATACCTGACGCGGCATCAAATCCGGTAACAGGGTGCCTCTGATCTAGCCGCGAAAAGATTTCAGATATGATGTCGATGGCAGCAGGGATATTGGATAGCGAAGATATCGCATCCAAAGAACAAAATGTGATCTCAGCGGATGAGTAAATATCTTTCATCAAAGGCACTTGATAGCTCTTGTCCGTGTTGTCGGCTTGATTGATACAGAGTGCATCTGCCCACACACGCATGTCGGTCTTGTTTCGATCTGGAAAGGCTTGGGTCCAGTGGATATGAATGGTGGTAAGTGCATCTGCAAGACTTTTTGTAACCGAAAAAGTCTTGTCGTTGACGACAATGTCCCGGTAATCTTTTGAAGCGCCCCAGACGTATGAAAGAGCACAAAATGTAGGGTTGTGCAATAAAGATCCCTTGCTGAGCCTACATCGAAGCTGCGGGGAGGTTTCAAGTATCTCAAGAAACCTGATTTCCTTTTGGGGCCGATCGAGAGGCAGTGACGCGTAAAATGAGGCAGAGTCCATTTTAAATTTGCGATAAAAGTAACCACGTATAACTAGATAACGACGTTCGATTCAAAATCTCGTTATTTGTGTTGGTGAGATGGGAAGAGCAAAATTACTTTGTGAGGGGTTAATTTGAGGAAGATACGAACACGTCAACAGAAATAAGCAATCGGCCGAAAATCTCGTTTCAGCACTTTCCCCGTCAGCAAGACGCTTGGCATCGTTATTCCTGTTCATAGTCTTCGTGCATAAGCATATATGCCTTATCTCCGTTTATTCTCCAATCACCAGCTGCTTGTCTAGACTTTGCTAATTCCGCTACCTAGTGCCTTGGACGATGTTTGTAAGACGTTACCCACCTCTGCCAAAGAGCTTCATTGCGAAAGATTATTGCTTGACAAATACAACTCTCAGACAGAACAATATCACATTCCACATCAACTCGGCATTAACTCACCGAAACCTAAGTACAGGAAACCTACGTTGAACGGCCCTGGTCGAGTTTGCTCCAGATGTACAAGTCTCTGAAGTCTGGTTACACCAAGGTACTACTATTGTTCAAGACAAGACCAATCAAAGCCGAGTTTGCTCTTCCATCTTACGTCACAAACAATCCAACAGCGCAATTGTTGCCAGTCAAGCACAAATGCTTAGGCAACCAACTCCAGCCTGCGTTGGCTGCAGGAGGCCCACCGCTTTCTCTCATAGATGTTAAATCGATTGAAGGGTCATCTCTCTCTCTTCCTCCCTTGTTTCAGTTTCTTTTATCATCTCATAAGGCGAGCTTCTTGAGCAGGAAATCTACGAGACCCAGACAAACTCCTCCAATATGTCAGGTTTGGTTGAAGAACCGATGACCGACCTTCGGGAGGTTCCCGGCAAAGGCCAAGGACTCATCGCTACCCGAAGGATCCTCAAGGGCACTCGAATTCTTTCTGAAGAGCCCGTCATCAAGGTCCCTGAAGACATCACTGATAGCCCGGCCCTGCGAGCATCCATACGTAAACAGGTTGATAAGCTGACTTTAGACCAACGAAAAGCCTTTCTAGCCATGTGCAACATCTACCCTGGCGGCGCTACCTCGCAATCCCTTGGAATCATCCGAACGAACGCCCTTCCCATGGATGATGGAAGCGGAATCTTTCTCGTTGCATGCCATATCAACCACGCCTGTGACAACAACGCACAGAAAGGCTGGAATGAGGGCATCAAACAGCACACTGTTCATGCCTTGCGTGACATTGAGGAGGGTGAAGAGATCACCATCACCTATCTTGGTGTATTGAACAACCGAAGAACACGTCAAGAGGCTCTTCGAGAGAAATTCAAGTTTAACTGCACTTGCCACCTTTGCTCCCTTCCACCAAATTTGAGTGCGGAAAGCGACAGACGTCTGGACGAGATCCTGGATCTGGATGATCGCATTGCTCGAAACGGCATTATGGGCATCTTGTCGGACCCAGAGCGGATACTTCGATACGTAGATCGACAAATCCAACTGTACAATGAACATGGCTCGGACGATGTTGGACTGCCTAGAGCCTTTTTCGATGCTGCACAGATTACTGCCGCCCATGGAGACCTGGCCAGAGCACGAGTCTTCGCAGAGCGGGCCGCAGCTGGATGGCTTATCTTAAAGGGTGACGACGACCCTCAAGTTCTGAAAACCAAACAACTGGCTTTGAACCCTTCACGTCATGCTACATATGGTCACTCGGCAGCGTGGAAGACTACCATTGACCAGGTTCCCCAGGGGCTGGATCCAACTGATTTTGAGGATTGGCTATGGAAGAGGGAGAGGAAACCACAGCCGGGAGCTGGAGTGTTTCGCAACCGGGCCATATTCCCTAGTTTCCTTGAGTTACCTGACGAGAATGACATCGAGTACGACTTTTTCGAAATCAGAGACAGTACTAACTACAGGCCTCGACGACATTGGTGCTTCTTGGCTGAAATCGTCGAGTCTGAACAATTTATCCGTCTCTACTTGAAGGTCAAGGATATCACCGGCATGACAATCCCGCTTAATTTTCATACAGAAACCCGCGGCCGCGAGATAGCACCATCACAGCTTTGTGAAGGGTACACTGTTGCGGTCCTCTATGCAGAAAAACATGCATTCGCGTTTTCGGAACCGGGAATTCGTCTTGAGAATCCCACACTTTGCAAGGTACGTCGACTTCTATACTAGTTGCAAGACCTTTCTAATGAAATGTGCTATTCAGATATTCCCAGTGTCGCTGGACAATCTATTGTCCCTGAGTGACAAAGTCCAGAAATTCTCTACCGCAACCAAGGGAATGAAAGTTTGCCACGGCTGTGAGAAAGAGGCTATGTCTTTGATGAAGTGTGCCAAGTGTTCGCTGTTCTGGTACTGCAATGGTGTAAGGCACCCCAATTGATCATCACGCTTCTGTTAAGGTGCTAACAATACCACAAAAAGGCCTGCCAGAAGACGGGATGGGTTGAAAAGAATCACAAGGCTGACTGCAAGCTGCTTCGCGATGGTGATTTGAAGGGACTCTTGTCTCTCAATAAGGGCAATTTTCAAAACGTTGTCAAATTTCCTTTGGGCCGCTGATTTTTGTAGTAGTGTATGAAAGTATTGGGTAGACAGTTTTGCTGTAATACAAATGTATCTCTACTTCTCTTCTTGATTGTCTGTGCCGTGCGACAATGCTAAGTCTGGCTGCTTACGGGAGGATGTCGAGTAGATTCAGAGATTCTGACGTGGCCACCATTCTTACTTCAATGTCAAACCAAACAATGTTTTTAGCTGTCCCCGCTACTTTAGCGAGGAAACCTTCGGCAGATAGCCTGAAACCAATATTCATGCAGAACCGCGTCCCCCGTAGCCAATGCATAGCAGTCAACACAATGGTAGTCCGCCGGCAGTGCATTGCTTTACGCAAGTAACTAACGACGCGACTGATCAGACTACCGTGGCAGGATCTGTCCAAACACTCGTAGTCGGGCTATAAGCGATTTAAGACCCCGCGACCCCGCGAGTCGGTCGTTACTTCTCCACCGAAACAGAAACAGAAACCGAGACCGAAACCGAGACTGGCCTGTGCAGCTAATCAGGACCCTAGCGTTGCAAAAGATAAGACTCAGACCCAATGATCCAGACTGAGCTTTGAGCTAGGCTTGGCTTTACCACGTCTCTTAGAGTTTTAACCATCTTGTAATGCTTAGTTTCGAGTAATAATAGAATAAGCACTTAGGCTGTGCAGAACTAACACTGCTGCGTTACGGTAGTTCTCTGAGATATGTAGCAGATTGTTTTCAAGATCTGCAGTTGATGCTAAGATTTATAAACTCTTGGTGTCGCCGTTGTTCTAAAGAATTTACTATCAACATCTCCAACCTCAGCTTTCTCATCTCATCTACAACAATCTCTACACTTCTATACCTCTTAAATTCTTCAAAATGGTGCCTACATTTATTAAGAGAATGGAGCCATTCTTCACCCTCCGAAACAAGCTCCCGCTCCAGATCGTCCAGATCATTCTTATCATCGCGGTCATTTCTCTATCTGGTGCACGACTTCTGCTGCCCAACAGACCTCCCGGTCGATCCACTACTATGGGTCTTGGCATGGTAAGCCAGTTATGCGGCTCAAAATCTCGATTTCTAACTTTCCAAGGGTGCCAAGTCTCTCATCATCCTTTCCTACGAGATGCTCACCGAGCATACCAGCCGTTTCCGACGCTGGGGCAGCCTCAAGGCTTACTTCATCCTCAACGCTATGGAAATTGTATTTTGGGCCGCTGTTGCTTTTATGATGATTCGCGGAAATTCCAGTGTCTGTATCGGAACAAGCTGTGCCCTTGGCTGGGTTGTGATCGTACTGGCCGGCGTTCTTAGGTATGCCCTCTTCTCATTTCTTTACATCGAAAAACCTTTTAACAAATTAGCCCCATCGCCAAATACCTTGCTGTCGTATGCTATTTGGATTGGCGATTCTACAAGAAGCACGGCATCCATCGTGGCTCGGGATTGACCAAGGACCAAGCTGAGCCATTCAACACTCTTCGCTCACATCGCTCGGTTCAAGTTTAAGATGTGAGATATAGAATCAAGATGAGATGGGGGATTAGACGGGATATCGTTCAGGTCAGCACAATGTGGAAGTGCAAACTATGCCATTACTGGATTTTTCATTTGTTTTCTATATATTATGCTTTGCTATTAGAACACCAGAAAGAAAGAGATAAACAACCTATCTAAACACAATTCTCAGATTCAACGGCTTCCATACACCACTGAAGTAGTGACCTCCATTGTAGATCCATCTCCTTCCAGATATCTAGAACAACAAATCTTCCCCATTTTCTCATATACCAGGTAGACCTCCCAGCCTGATTTAGCACGACACAATAGTGTGCGAGAATACAAAGAGCAATGGGGTGTCGTTGTCTAATAAGGTCTAAGAATTCCGCAGTCACAGACACACACAATGTTAGAGCAATACGCAAGTCTGGATTGGGCGTTGTTCCAATACTTTTCTCAATCCAGTCGATGGCCAACACTATAGAGTCTTGACATAATGAAGCCGTTGCAGGCTCGACGCTGTCCGGAATGGTGATCTGTCGAAGCTGTAGAATAATAGCTGAAAGGACTGGTGTCGACTCGCAATGGTTTCCTCTAATAAAGAGACCCCCAAGTTTACTTTGATTGAGCGTCGTCTGATATCTGTTCAAGATATCACTCATGCCTCGAATTAAGACAAAGACATCCAAAAGGTCATCGATGCCAGGCTGTTGACCTGAGTTTTGTGTACTGAAACGAGCGAAAGCGCCGATGGAGAGTAATGAAGATGCGAGAAATATTTCCACGCAACTATCCTCTGAGATAGACCCAATAGCTGATCGAAGACCTTTGATAGCCTCGTTTTGGTGTTGTGAAGCGCATATAGGAAATTCCGGGCGGTCTGGGTTCAAATAGGCGAGGTGATATGCAGAAACTGACAAAACCTGATGTAGCAGATAAACATGGCGTAAGGCTAGCTTGGGCATCTCGATCTGCCATATTTGGTGAAGTTCATCAGCACGCGGTAAAGTCAGATAAGTGCATGTTGAATGGTGATGCATTAGCTCCAGATCCGTGAGCCATGTACTCTGTGCTATGGGCTCCTGGCCTGTCATAAACTTGGCCAAGTATGGCAGTGGATCAGGGCTGGCAGCGAGGGATATCAACAAGTCGCTTCGCTGGGGAGTTTCTCCCTGAGAGTGGGTCTACGCTATTTGTTAAGGCCCGCTTATTTACAATGAGCATGACAACGACTAACCTTTTCAGCTGAAGGTCCTCTCGACCGCGATCGTGCATCCGAAGCATCCGCATAGACACACACTACCCCGTGTCTCGCGCACGCAGTGCATGGTTGGTTCTCATCGCACTGCAAGACGCTGTTAGAAACACTTCTCTATGTAGGTACAAGAGGGGATACCTTGACCCGGCGTTGCTTGCACATGAGGCATCCCCTTCGAGACTTTTTGTAGCCTAAGCGAGGCGGCATGGTATGGCGTAGGGGCCCTTTTGGACGATTGCTAACTGCGATGTTATCTTCTCAGAGGAATGTTGCCAAGGGATGTACTCAATAAGTGAGCATGGGGTAGGGGTTTCATTCGGAATTATGTTAACATTGAGCGAGGATGAAGTGAAACAGATTGACTGAGTCGGTGAGTGGAGATGGATCTAATCAAGTGCCGGCTTTGCTTATGTAAAACCATAATCGGGCTCCCTTTTTCACTATGACAGATAGCTCATAGGTCCATGAATTACGAGTGCCGTCATCTCCACTTAATGCCTTCTCTACTGCTGCGGCCACAGAAGGAGCCGACAGATCTACCACGCGGGAAATGGGCTAATGGCCGAAGAGGACTGGCCGTTTGACCAGTAGTCAAAAAGTACTTTTAAACGTAAACCTTGCTACTCTAGTTTTAAAAATACAAAGTTAGAGAGTGCTATGAACCACTTCATTCATATGTCTCACCTTGGGCCAGCTCCCTAATGAAATTGTCTGCATTGAGTAGCCTTTCACCCATATCTATAAAAACTGGAAGAGAAAGCCGTATTATATTTAACAAGGATTAGTAGACTCACAGTTGTAGACCTGCCATTGTACAGTTATTCTTGAATTAATACCAGGGTTTAGACAATACTCTGTTAAACCAGGAGGGATACCCTACAGGCTGAGAAGGAAAAGTGATTGGTATAATTATTCAGTTGGTATACTCATTGATGAAAGTTTTCGGTATCGGTTTCGGTCTCGTTATTAACCTCTGGTTAGTGTGCCAAGCCTACTATACTGATCTTCGTAAGCTAGGATAATACGCGTATCCACGCAGCTACGCTCCTACTGTAACACTCTTTTCTCCTTTTAGTAGTCCTCTGATCTATCACTCTTGCGTCGCAATGACAAAGAGGCCAATTAAGTTCGTCTTATTAGACAGTAGTGGGGCGTCGACAGTCACGCAGAAGCCTGCCGGTAATGGCGATCTTCCCGAGGCCGTTTCTAAATCTGGCCATGGGTTGTCGGCCAGCAGCTGTTGTTAAAAGTTATAAGACAGCCACATTTGGCTGCTCTCTTATGTCCTGGTTCAGAAGCAACTACCTCTACAGTAATCTATCTTAATCGCCTATCCCGCAACCTTTACCATGGGCAACACACAATCTCTAGTCGATGTCGCAGCCAACCGGTGGCCAGTCCTTATCACTGCACTGTTTGTCTGCTTTGTAGCCGCCATCGCCCCAAAGGTCGGGAGTGTACTGCAGCTTTGGACTATTCCAATCATTGGAGATGAGCTTGGGAGTACCGAAAAGCGCAGGAAAGTATACTTAGGAGGGGCCCGAAAGTTATACTCCGATGGGTACCAAAAAGTGAGAATACTCATTGGCGTAGGCGATATGCAAAGCTTACCATTTAGTAGTTCAAGAATGGCATTTTTATGATTACCACGTCCCGGTGTAGGTCCTAATGATTTAGACGCTCAGCATAACGAAACTAATGTCTTTAGCATCGCCGACGATTGTCATCTCACCTGATTTTCTCCCTGAGCTGAAAAAGCTGCCCGATGCCACTTTGAGCATGGAAGCCGCGGTTGACGAGGTCAGTAATACCAAATGGAGAGGCTGCATTCATTCACTCACCAGTCAATAGTCAATGGAGACCAAGTACACCAAGATCGAGACGTCGGTACCCATCATCCCGCATACTATCAAAGGAGAGCTGACTCCAGCACTATGTAAGTATGCATCAAACTGCGAATTAGACTCTCTAACAACCGTAATAACTCTCTTGTCCAAGCCGCTGACCGTGTATAGCTCGACTGAGTACAGTTATTTCTGATGAAGTCAGACAATCCCTAGAACTTTCTATACCCTCGTGTGAGGACTGGACAGAAGTCAACATCCATCACAGCCTCCTTCGTATCGTCGGAATGGTATCGGGTCGCGTGTTCATCGGCCCAGAACTTTGTCGTTCCGAACAGTACCTCGATGCAGCAATCAACTATACCATGGAAGTCATGGGTGCCCAACGAGCTGTGCAGAACATGCGACCCTGGCTACGACCATTTCTGGCCCATAGGCAGCCCGAGGTCAAGAAACTTTACCAACGGATTGCAGAAGCTGACGCCTTTCTACAGCCTGTGGTAAAGTCAAGAATAGAGGCTATGGCTGACCCATCATACGAGAAGCCAGATGACTTTCTGCAGTGGCTCATAGACGGAAAAGACAAGTTTCCAGACAAGAATAGCCAGAATCTCGCCAAGGTTCAACTGGGCCTTACCTTTGCAGCCGTGCATACTACGACACTGACTGCCACTAACGCGTGAGTCTTACCAATTTGCCACTTAGATGAGTCGCTAAATCGAAGATAGTTTCTATGATTTGGCAGCCATGCCAGACTTGCAGGCGGAACTGCGAGATGAGGTTCGGGAGGTCCTCTCTCAAAGTGGAGGCGTCTTGACAAGCAATGCTTTACAGGCCATGAAGAAGATGGATAGTTTTCTCAAAGAGACTCTCCGAGTCCATCCGGCGACAATGGGTAAGGCATGGCGCAGATTTGGTGGCTTTCAGATACTAATCCGAGCCTCACAGCTTCCTTCCAGCGCAAGGTCTTGAAGCCGTTCACTCTATCGAACGGCCAAGTTATTCCAGCCGGTCTAACGATTGAGATACCTGCTGTTGCAGTTAACTCTGACTCCTCCATCTTCCCACACGCAGACAGATTCGACCCGCTGAGGTTCTACAGACTTCGCACCCAAGCCAAAGATGGGGGATCGGTTGAAAAGGCAGCAAACAACCAGTTTGTCAGCGTGAACCAGAGCAGTCTGACTTTTGGTTACGGCAGGCATGCTTGCCCTGGTAGGTTCTTTGCTGCGAACGAGATTAAGATGATTCTGGCCCATGCACTTTTGCGATATGATGTTAAGCTGGTTGGCTCAGAGACCAAGAGGTATCCCAACATGGAGTTTGCACATATGGTAAGTCGATACAACCATAGTGACGGTACATGTACTAATTAGTGGTATAGTCTATTCCGGATCCATCTCGGGAACTCTTGTTCAAGGCGATCGAGGTTTGAATGGCTCTATTTAGCCAAGAACATGGAAATTTGTATTCATTAAGTTATATTAGCTTTTTACATGGGATCTACAACGACTTTAGTCGAATTGATCAAGAAGGAAGAAAGAAGAAAGAAAAAAAATTGGGAACGGTAGACGAAATTTAAACAGAAGATAATATAATACTTCCAACTGAGAGAAGCCAAGCGGACAGGGTTGATTAGTTGAGTGCTGATGAGACCAATGTATGAAGAGAGTGCAGTGACCAAACGTCGCCTTCGAATCAAGAAAGGGAAGATCTAAATGGTGTATGCTTGAGCAAGAATTGTCTAACCTACATCGTAGACGAGCAAAATAATTGCGCATGCCACTACAATTCAATCGGCTGCTTCGTCGTGGCTCCTGATCAGATAGTTGGCGGGTGCTGTCAAAGCCATATAACTGGGGCACAGTCCAGTCGTAGCAACCACGAATAGTCATCAACGTTCAAACCTATCAACCACCACCAAAGCACCGGTAAATACAGCCGCGGCAAAGTTGAAGAGCTGAAGCGGGTCGTTGATCAGAACCTGGTCTTTAGCGGCCATGATCCCGGTGGTGTTGGGGACCAGAGACAGATCACAGGTGACGACACCAATCCCGTTCCGGTGGCTGAAAAAGCCTAGGATGCCTACAATTAGAGTAAGCCATCTGGGGCGCAGGTTTATACGTAAACTAGAATGACTTCGAGATATGCAGCTAGGGGACTCGGGAACCCGGTAGATCAAGATGCGCGTAAGGTTCATAGGTACGCGGAACAAACTCTCGTAAGCCCAAATGGGCTGACAGGGATGTATTTCTAGAAGCTTTAAGACCACGTTTGGTGAGTACACACGCATCAACTGCCGTGTGTCTAATTAAACTGCTATGCGCTTGTGGTAATTTATTGGGCGCAGTCCCGGTTTCGGTCTCGGTTTCGGTCCCGGTTTGCGCCAACTAAGCCGCACAGACATGATTCAAAGCCGACAGTACCGGTAGTCATAATGGCTTGGATTACATAGATTATCATTTAACTCTCAATCATATAAAGGGTGTTGTCGAGCAGACTTACAGTGTCCGGACAGATTGCTCGATAAACAGATACACTTACTGGTACGCTTTGTTTTCACGCTTTTTAAAATGCGCCTTTACACCTTTCTCGTCCCAGTATGTCTCGCTGGGGGCCTGGCGCACGCCAATCGTATTGGACCTCGAGACCTCTTTGTGTCTCGTTCTGTCGAGACAGCTTGCGCCGAGCTTCAAGACTCTTATCCCTCCTTGACACTATTCCCGAATACGACTGAATACGACGACGAGGTCATCAATACTTGGGATAAGCGGGCAAACTTGATTCCAACCTGTATCTTCCGCCCCACGACCGACAGACACGTGTCCAAGGCTGTGGGGATTTGCCACAAAACCAATGCTGAATTTGCTGTTCGTGGAGGTGGCCATTTGCCTGTAAGTTGGTCAGCATAAGGAGCATATTTAGTATGCTTGCTGACATAGACATACCAGTATCCCGGATCGAACAGTATCAACGATGGAGTTCTTATCGTGCTTGCTGGCCTCAACAAACAGAGGGTGAACTACAAGAAAGGAACCGTCGAAGTCGGCGGCGGCTCCAAATGGGAGGATGTTTATGCAGCACTGGCACCCCATGGGCTTTACGTGAACGGCGGTCGATTGAAGACCATCGGTGTACCTGGACTCACCCTGCTCGGAGGAGTTCACTACTTTCTCAACAAATACGGCTTTACGATGGACAGGGTGGTCAGTTATGATGTTGTCCTAGGAAACGGTACTCAAGTACAAGCGACTAAAAAGAAGCATCCCGACCTCTTCTGGGCTTTGAAAGGCGGCGTGCTGAACTATGGAATCGTTACCAAGTTTGAGTTCGAGACCTTCAAAGCCCCTCTCGTTACCAGCACGTTTCAAATTTTCGACGACTCTTCGGCACCCATGTTCATCAAGGCTGCTTGCGATATGGTTCTCTCAGACGATGGTTCTGTCGGAGCGGGCGCCGTCATTAACATCAACTACAACGTTACGACCCAAAAAGCTACACCTCAGGTTTTTGGTCTACAGGAAGGGACAAGATCTCCTCCGTCGCGGTTCGCCAACTTTACTGCCATCCCTAATGCTATTAGCCGGGTCCATAATGTTACGAAGCCGATCGACTGGCACTCCAAGATGATCACTCCCAACCAGATGTTCCGGTAAGTCTCGTCGGTGCTGCGGAGGTTTGTAGACATGTCAGCTGATATCTTTTCGGTGTAGTATCTCTTTTGGTCACCACACCATTAAACCCGATGCTGCGAGACTGACTGAGATTTACGAGGCTTGGCTAGCTGCAATTGCTGATATTGCAGATGTTCCTGGCTTGCTCCCTACGTTCATCCTCAATCTCGTCCCACGAACTGCAGCATCCGTAGCCAAGTCCAATGGGATTGGGAACACCTTCGGACTAGACGACAAAGAACCTTATATCTGTAAGTCTTGACTAAAACTTAGAAGCACGAAGGGCTCGCTAACAAATGGGCTTAGGGTGGCAGTTAACTACTTCGTGGGCGCGCTCGGAAGATGACCTCCGCGTAACAACTTGGGCTCGAACATTCCTCGAGCGTTTCCATGCCGAGAATACGGAATTAGGAATTGCTACTGACTTCCTTTATGGCGGTGATGTGGCCGAGTATCAGAATCCATTACTCGAATATCCACAGAAGAACCGGGAAAAGATGAAGCGAGTCAGGGATGAATATGATCCTGACATGGTCTTCAGCCGGTTGAATTGGGGCGGGTTCAAGCTTGATATCTAAACTTCAGGGGATGTGGCAGCGCGCGATGGTTTGGGTCACTCTGCTGGCTTAATATCGCATTTCATTCTTTCTTGGTCGGGTTGTATTTATAAGTAGAACTCACCCTTTGGTACATATTATAGATTCAACAGTCATCTCCTGTCGTGGTTGTACTGCGGTCTTAATTTAGAGAGCGATTGGTCCTTCTCGTTGGGCTGGGGACCACCAATTTCAACTTTAGCAGCGAAGCTACGATGAAGCTACTCAATCACCTCGCTGTACTAGCTGGTCCAGCAGTTCGAGACCGCGATGTCCTGCGCGAAGCTCGTAGCGTATTTAAGTATGATTCATTCTGCACGAGACTGTATAAACTACTTCGAGGTCGACTGAATGCCATCAAATCAAGCTGGATGGAGGTACATTACATGAATGTGCTTGTGACACTTACTGTACAACTATATCATCTCTGCCACGCAGAGTTCCGATCCAAGGCCGAGACATTATTGGTCACTATTAGATCTACCACCTGTGGCTGAATTGCCTATTTGCGAAATGAAATCAGATCCACTTCCGAGGGCGAGGTTGCAAGTAAAGCTGCCAACTTGCCACTCTGGGCTGCGTTGATTAATCGTCGAACGTTCTGGGTCTATCAGAGTGGCGTGTACGACCACAATAGCGAAGATGCTCGCAGCTTTTTCAGAGCTTCTATCGCGCTGCAGGAGAATCTGCTTACCGATGTTAGTCGACTAGATCCGGTATTACGGAAACTACTGATTGAGGATTTGTCTAACTCTTATACCATGCGAAATCTCATCAGAGTGGTTCGAGAAGAATTACAAGCTGCTGGAACATTCCATAAATGAGACTTGGGTTGACTCGGGAGCCAACGGTACGAGGTCATACTCCAAGTGGGAAAACCTTTCCGGCCGCCAGGTTGGTTGGGTAACAGCAAAGATCGCAGAAACAGAATGGACATCGCCTCAGGCCGTACACTACCACTTACTTCAAGGACATCTCATCGTCGACGAAAAGCCGCTAGGGAGGCTGCCTCTCTAAATGAGACAGGATCCAGCCGTAAGCGTGTGCCCTCGTTGACTGCCGAGTACGGCCATCCTGACACAACTCTGATATTAACCTGCTTAGCGTTTTATCAGACTGGCCTTACCCAGATCCAAGTGGTTCAGGGTTTGGAACACGTTGTTCGCTCAGATGACCCTACTATGCAATATGAACGACTGATTTATGGGTGCGATCTACCACCCCGCCTCGAGTGTTGGAACTTTCTCACTCTGGATGAACAAGCCCAAATGGGGGATCTTTGGAAGCATTTGAGGTTCGAGACGAGCATTGTGAATAATTCTTAAACAATTTCGCGTTCTCAGCACATGCCAAACAATTTGGAGTTAAGTTGTAGGCTTCGGGCTGGGACACCCCGCTGCTATCCAACAAAGCCGCCTCTGCAGTAATCTCATTACCGACTTCAGTGGAACCAACGATAACAATAGGCTGCTTCCTCAGACAATCGAACAGGATGACTTGCCTAGCTTAATGTATACGAACGCAGAAGTCCTCGGTTACTTGCTCGAACCGCGAAACCAACGTTGCTACCAAGCGGTTGATTACAAGGGTCGACACCTGACCGAGAGGGGTCTCTTGGAGCTGCTCGGTCGTGAAAGGGTGTGCATTCTCATTGACGTGGGAGCTTAAATTTTGGAAATATAAAACCAAGATCATGCTACAGCTTGGCTCGAGATCTGTCCCGACGCTCAAGGAGCTGTCTATTTTGGCAATAACAGAATCATGGTTCGCGCCTGATTACAGAAGCAGCCTGTACCCCTTCTTTCAAGACCATTTGCGGATAATCTCGAAGATTGTATTGTGTACATTGATGAGGCGCACACACGTGGTACGGATTTGGAGGTGCCATGTTGAAGGAGCAGTCACACTCGGCCTGGACGAGACAAAGGACCAGACGGTTCAAGGTAAGCAACAAATTTGACCTGAAGAGCCATTCAATGCTAACAGATATAGCGTCCATGAGACTTAGGCAACTCGGATCCACCCAATCGGTGGCTTTTATTGTGCCCTCTGAGGTCCATCATAGTGTCCTTGATTTACGGCCAAGCAACGAAAAGACGATTTCGCCTGTGACATCTTCAGATGTAGTTTACTGGCTACTTTAGCAGAGTTGCAGAGCAAACGAGGAGATGATGTCTCTCCACACGTCACAAGGATTCGACTTTTGTCAACCTACAAATGCCTTGTGGAAGTACCGCAGCTTCTCTGAGGACCCAGCGGAGAGAAAGCGGCTTCTAGATTCTATTCAACATCGTGAATAACAAACACTTGAACGGCTATATGGTCCCAACGACTTGATTCCCACGATAGAAGCCGTGGCGAAACTCGACCTCGACTGCTTGAAGGACTTCACTACCCGCTTATGTGAGCAGAAGCTCGATCTATCGGGCGACTATTCATCAGCATTCGAGGAGCTCGAGTTGGAGAGAGAGGTCGAGTTCGAGTTTGAGCAGCTACGTGAGAGGGAAAAGCCTGCCAAGTACACCGCTACTGCTTTCCCTGGTCTCGACCCTGCGATCACGGCATTCGTCACCGCTGGATACTTTGAGGAAGGCGACATTTTCATATAAGCTTTCGACTTTATGAGTGGCACTAAGATAGGACGCAAGTTTGATGTACAAAAGACATCGTCCAGGCTGTTTTCATAGTTACCGATTGAGATCGGGGTCCTTGCAGGAAGATTGTATTTCAGCTATAGCGAGTATGCACATCTCGTTTCATGGCTAGGTCTCAGCCAAGATGACTTTCCACCTACTATTCTTGATAGATCTTCACTGGAGACTCCTCTGGTCCCTCGAGGTCTTTTCGTTAACCTACCACTGAACTTTCTACTAGAGTGGCTGACCCAGCGACGTCAGACGCAGGATATCATGCACACCCTAATGGGCTTTTTGTGCCAGGGGAAGAAGCTCGAACCTGGATATTCATTCTTTGTTTCCGCTACAACTTCGCAAGAAGCACATGAAGCGCGTCGTGATACTAGTGAAGGCGTGGTGGCTGTCGATAAGATACTGGATGCAGGGGTCAGCGACGATGATAGCAATTGGGGAGAGGGTGGAGACGAACCGATGATCCCCGACGGCGAACAGTTGACTGGGGAATTGGACACCGAAGTGTGAGCGTGAACGTGATGGGGCAGCCATTGCAGTATGTTTGTCAGGGCTCAAGATCGTGTTGCATGTTTGTATTTCGACCTCGTCTAGTTGAAGGCAAGGCCACAAAATAGAACCATGAGTAGTTAGAAATGAGATGACAATGCGGAGTAAAGTTTACTGGTCTACCCTAGATGAACCTTCACGAGACACTCACGTTTTCAGTATACAAACAGTAATTCCGGTTCCGAGTTTCAGCAACTAGCAAGGATCACGTGCTTGCTAGAACGGTCTGGTGGTCTAGTGGTATGATTCTCGCTTAGGGAAAACCCTATAGCATAGCTTGCGAGAGGTCCCGGGTTCAATCCCCGGCCAGACCCTTTCTTTTGCTTTTTTAGATGTCGCTTGTCTTGAGAATGTGTCTTTTACATAATTAGCTCACCCGTCATGTCATTTGGGCATCAAAGTGCACGCAGGGCAAATCCTGTTCTTCAAATTGAGTAGACGACTTGTTTAGAATGTTATGCATAAAATATTAAATCAAGCTTTTAAATCCACCCTGTTGGTTCTTCCAATATTTGTTAATGCCTCCATTATGACCAGTGTATGGATCAGCAGCCGCGTTCTCAACCCGCCATACAGCCTCAAAGTCATCTGCACTATCACCGCCTTCATCCCATGTCCAGGAAAAGCCTTTTGGGTAAGCTCCCATCATGCAAAATCCCTCTATGGGCACCTCGGCCACAGTAATCCTCGCGTTGTCACTTGCAATGGCACGAGCATCTCCAGTCAAGCAGCCAAAAGACGCTTCAGTAGCATTGGGGTCATATGACTTGTGCGAAACGCCTGCAGGAATAACGAAAAGATCCCCAGTCTCAACTTCAAGTTCCAAACCGCCGTCCTCATAGGCTTGGCCGTAGGTATGTTCTTCCCAGTTGTCGCTTAGGTCTGCGACACCCCAGCGGATTCGGCCAGGACCCGAGACAACAACCATGACCTCGTGAGTCTGAGAGTGATAATGAGCTCGTTGGTGCTGTCCATATCTCACAACCCATTGTACGTCCCAGTTGTTTGCTTTGAAGGTGTCAAATGCAGCAGTACGGTCCACTTTGCCATCTTTCATAAAAGCCTTCTTGTAGAGAAGCAGTGGTTTTGGGGAATTGGGCACTAATTTCGTTGGCTTGATCGTGTAGAGTATGGGCTCTGGTGATGTTGTCATGATGGATAAAGGAGCAATGATGCTGATTGTTGTTGTATTCTATTGATGTAATAGTGACTTTAAAGTGAGGCTACAAGGTCGAGTTTAAATAGATGTGAACTAATGGAAGTATGGTCAAAATCTCGTGAAATGGTGTCTTTAAGTTGATCTTTTGTAGTCTTACTTGACAAAGGGGGGGATTTAGGTCTGTCCAATTGATACCGAACTCGCACATCCTAATGATAACGAGTGCGCTACGGTTAGCGATGCCGATTGGTTGTGGGGATAGACCAATAGACTATAATCGGAAACGACAACCGTCTACTATCGGTACTACTAACCGCGATTGTCTGTCTGAGTTTCGAACCAGTGAAACTAAGATACAACTACGAAGTACAAACGCGGGGTATAGTATGTGAATTCGAGGACTATCGCTGGCAGGCGTGGTATCTATGTGGAGGGAACGCCGGTCCGGAATGGGCTCGATGATAAAGATTTGCTCGCGTGATAACACATCCCCCACCAGGAAGATGAAGCGTTTAGTCTGCAGTGGTATTATCAGATAGGCCACCTTTTTATATAAGTCTTTCTTATATCCTTTCAAAAACTCGCCAACTTCTTTATAAGCTACTTCCCATTGCACTCAGACTGATCTCCTTCTTATCTATTATGCCTCACTCCGGTGGCACCACTATCGGCAATATGCCAAACTTTCTATCAATCAGCATTACTAATGCCAATTCATCTTACACTTCCAAGATTCCAAGCATCAGCACCACCGAGATACCTTCGACTACGCAAGCCACACCAGAGGGGAAGACTAAGTCACTACCGTCACCGTCGCAGCGATGTATGGACCAAGCCAGGCCTCTTAAGGTTATCTACATCGGCGCCGGCATTTCGGGCATCTGTGGCGCTGTCGAGTTCCGCAAGCAAGTACCTGATGTAGACCTGGTCATCTACGAGAAAAACGCCGACCTCGGTGGAACATGGTTTGAGAACAGGTAAGTCGATCGGAAGAAGCATCAGGGAAAACACTGACAGGATGCGTCTATTTAGATATCCCGGCTGTGCATGTGGTGAGCTATTATCTCCATCATCGACGCCTCCGTCACTAACACAGTCACAGATGTTCCAGCGCATGCTTACCAGTTGACCTATGAGTCCTCACCAAGATGGAGTTCTTTCTTTGCCTCAGCGCCCGAGATTCTCCAGTATTGGAAGGACGTTGCCACCAAATACGACGTCAGGAGACACATGCGCTTTCAACAGAAGTGCATCGGTGCACGATGGAGCGAGACGACCAACAAATGGTATGTGCAGCTCAAGAATCTGGCCACAGGCGAGGAGTACCAAGACTCTGCCGACGTTCTTGTTACGGGAGAGGGCGTCCTCAATGAGTGGAAGTGGCCTGAAATAAACGGCATTGAATCCTTCAAAGGCCATCTTTTGCATAGTGCAAACTGGGATCCTCAGATTGACTTGAAGGTGAGTGACATGGTATGTTCACGGTGACTTGCTAACGCAATATTTAGAACAAATCTGTCGCCGTCATTGGATCCGGAAGCAGTGGTCTTCAAATCGTGCCTGCATTACTACCCGATGTGAAGCACATGGACCACTACGTCCGTGGCCGCTCCTGGATCGTGGGGCTCTTTGGAGATCCAGAAACACGGCAGAGAATTCAACAAGCAGGTGGCAACTTCAACTATACCGCCGACGAAATGAAGAAATGGGAGACAGACCGCGAAGCATATCTCGAATACAGACGGGCCATCGAGTACAACATTAACAAGAACTTTGGGGTGCTTTTCCGTGGATCCAAGGAACAGACCAATCTTCGCCAACTAGCCCAAGATTCGATGATGCAGAGACTCAAAGACAAGCCGGAAATCTATGATCATCTCTTGCCTGAGTTTTCACCTTACTGCAAGCGCATGTCGCCTGGGCCAGGATACCTAGAGGCTTTGGCATCTCCCAAGGTTAACACTATCACCTGCGGAATCTCCAAGATCGATGAGACTGGCGTTTTCACTACAGATGGACAGCATCACCCTGTTGACGCTATTATTTGCGCAACCGGCTTCCAGACCTCTCCTGCCAACAGAAGTTTCCCCATTTACGGGGTAGACGGTGTGAATCTGCGAGAACGATTTCAGAAACGCCCGGAAACATACCTGAGCGTCTGCACAGACGGATTTCCCAATTTCTTTCAGTCCATGGGCCCCAATTCGATGCCTGGAGCCGGCAGTCTTCTCCTCGTCATCGAGAAGACGAATCTCTACATCGGTAAGGTCCTCGCGCGGATGGCATACGACAACATAGCTCGCATCGAACCTAAGCGCAACATGGTTCAAGCTTTTACCAACTACTGTGATGAGTTCTTCAAACAAACTGTGTTTGCGGAAGAGTGCAATTCTTGGTACAAGACATACGAGCAGGGTGCTTCTCGCGAGGAGCAAAAGAGAGGTCGCATAACAGCTCTATGGCCTGGAAGTAGTCTGCATTGCGTTCGCACAATGAGTAATCCTCGTTGGGAGGACTTCGACTACAAGTACTGCGATGATAATGAGTTTGGCTGGTTTGGGAATGGATGGACGTTGGCGGAAAAGTACGTGACGGAGGAGTTGGAGTCGTTGACTTGGTATCTCAATGATACGAAGATTATGGATAAGATTGCAAAGGACAACAACTGAATGTAGCGGATTAAATTAGAAATGATGATATTTGACACTCATTTGACGCGTTGCGCCCTGTTGTGCCACTTCATACTCACGACGCGTTATTGTCATGAGAACTCAGTCGACGACGCGACAATACCTGACTTATTATCTCATTTAGGCTCATTAACGAATAAAATGAACCGACATCATGTATCGAAGGGATTGTTTTGCAAATTGGCATCGAATAGTATTCGTCATTGCTTCGACTAACATTGTCGGTCTTTCGGAGTGTCCGCAATACCGCGCTTCAGCCAAGAAAGAATCGGGGCGCGCGGAATGCGCGTCGGAAACCCCTGTCATGCCCCTTCAGGTCATCATTATCTGGCCAAACATTACATACAGTTACATACGGACATTGCTGGGCTGAAAGATTGTCACTAGAATTTATCGCCTTGTGCATCCGGTCATGAATATGGACAACATGGATAGCGACGAAGAGAATAACAGCGTCTCCGCCACGCGACGGATCCCGGAACAAAAGCTGTCCGTAAGTCCCATCATTACCGTCGTATTCCCGCGTAGGACAGCAATGCTGCAAGAACCAACTAACAACTCGTGGCCAGTGTGACCAATGCAGACAAAGAAAGGTTGGTTATGGTGGGACATGCTAGGGGAGTACCTACTCACCTATTTTAGATCAAATGCGATCGAGAGGATCCCTGCGGTCCATGTCAAAGGAAGCAAATACACTGTTCATACCCAATTGGCTTCAAAACGAGAGCAAAGCGGAACCGTGCCTTGGTGTCCGATGGCTAGTAAGTCGAGGGTATTATGGAAAAAGCTGTAATACTAAATTGGGCTCTAGTGAAGCGAAGTTGAACGACATTTCGCAAAAGTTAGATCAAATCAGCCTCGCTGTCAACAACATCACTACTCCCCTTCCCCAGCTCAATGGCAGTTCATCAGCCGTGCATACCACCTTGGCTTCCCATGTAACGCCTCAATCTTACACAAACTCCCCTTCGGAGCAAGTAAGAAACAGCGATGAAGTTTCTTCGGAATTGGAGGACGATGTCACACTCGCTACCCAGGCGACCTTCGCCACCAACTTGCTACAGCAGGTAGTCGATAGTAACAAAGGACCAGGCCAAGTACACGAATTAGAAAAACATCTTGACGAGTTACGAGAGATCCTCAGCAAGGGCAATGCTCAGAATATGGACCCTCAACTTGTCAATACCCAGCAAACTCTCTATCCTACAGGACAGGGAGGTTATCAGCTTCCTCCAATTCATTTAGCTATGATGGCTATACAGAAACTTCGAGGTGAGTGATCGGTAGAATTATATGGGGACATACTAAAACCGCCCCAGAGTCCTCAAGACTGAAGTGCTTTTGGTGCATCGAGTTTGAAAGCATTGGCCAATTTGTCGAGTATTTTATGACAGTCTATTTCGGCAAACCAACACTCGCAGACCTTATAATTACCCATGCAGGACTACAACGTCTCTTGCTGGAATGCGACAAGATAGAACAAGACCGAGCTCTGAAGAATGAGTTTAGGACACAGGGACTCCTCTGTCGGCAGAACCTAGAAACGATACTGGCTGGTCTCCCATTCAATCTACCATGTACGGCCGATTACGTCCTCGCTCTGTACATGGCGGTAAGTGAAAATTGAAAAACTCCTCGGCTAAGGACCGACCGCTGATAAATTCCAAGGCGACATATTACCTTGACAGATGCCGCATATCGTTATCATGGAACTGTCTCGCGGCCGCAGCACAAATGTGTCAGAAACTCGGCCTCATCCGTGAAACCCTCTCCAAGCCGGAGACGCGAGAAGAGAAGCAGCGTAGAGGTAAGATAGTATGCTGGATCCACATGCTGGATAAGATGCTTGCGATGCGCCTTAGTAGACCCTCTCTGATTCGTGTTGGTGAAATCACATTAAACTTTGAAGCATTGGAAGGTTATGGCAGTGACGGCTTACCACCGATATTATCGAAATGGACGAGCTTCTGCGACCTGCAAGCCAGGGTCTACGATGATTTGTATAGCCCCAGAGCTTTGATGCAGCCCGACGATACAAGAGCGTCTCAGGCCAGAGATCTTGCAGAAGACCTGA
The DNA here is from genome assembly GCA_019054645.1 of Fusarium sporotrichioides. NCBI lineage: Eukaryota > Fungi > Ascomycota > Sordariomycetes > Hypocreales > Nectriaceae > Fusarium > Fusarium sporotrichioides. The sequence goes on from JAHKNS010000004.1 coordinate 682,275, forward strand.
AAAAGCTCTATCATGGTAGAAATGCATCAGAGGTGCGTAAACTTCGGACAAAATGATATTCGAACACTAACATATCAAGGACCGATTCATCGAAGTATCCCGGTTAGGCGTTGGAGACACACTGACAGACCTCTTCCAAAGAGCTGACAAGATCGCATATCTGTCAATGCTTTGTCTTGTTTACCGGGCCATCAAACCCGAACCAACGAACTATTCCGCTTTCTGTGATGAGTGCTTCGAAGTGGCAAAAGAGGCTCTTGATGAGCACAGAATATGCTTGTCTATCTTGCAGGATGCCGAATCCGGTATGATTGAGCATTACGTACACTGGTAAGAAGAAGTTCTTGTATAAAGCCGAAGTTAGATACTAACAAAAACATAGGGCGTTTATGGCAGTACCACTAATACCGTTTATCGTACTCTTCTGCCACGCCATCGAGACGTGTGATCCAGCCCACCTGGAGAGCCTGGCAGCCGTTGTTGAGACAGCACACATCACCACAGAACTCCCCGACGTCTATAGAAAGCAGCTTCACTTGTTCAAGCTTATGTACGATGTAGCATGCAAATACGTAGGCTCCAGGAAAAGCAATACGTCGATCCATGCATCAGGTAGAATACCCGACACGCCTTTCGAGATGCTATTTGTTGAGGCGGGTGTACCTCTCCCAGGGCACATGAGCATGCCCACAACAATTCAGGGCTTCCATGATGGGACGCAGTTAGGTAATGCTATGGGTTATGGCAATCTTCCTATTGGAGATAATGGGACTTCGACGGAGTATGGAGGTTTTACTCACAGCATGGAACTAGGGAATTGGTTTGAGCAGAACCAGGAAATTTTCATGATGTTGGACAATAATCAGGAGCAGAACTTGTAAGGTTAAGAGAGAATATTCAAGGTCGCATTACCACTATTCACTAGGAAGGATGCTCATTACTATGAAGACAAAATCAGGTTCCATCACATTGTGCCAAACCCTCTATTCAGTAATTTGAAAGCTAAGGGAATAGATGGTTGGAAATCGACTGCTCCTCTCTATGAATGTATTGAGATGTATGTATCTATGTCTAGAACAAGCCAGATGACAAAAGATATAATTATGAGAGAAATAAAACACTATGTATGAGATCAAGAACAGCTAAAAGAAGATTATATCTGAGGCCGTCTTAGAAACCGCTATCTATGCCTTTTTGCTCTTGCTCTTCTTTGGAACCCGAACCAGCCAGTAAATAGCCACAGCAGCAGCACAATTGAACAACACATAAGCCCAAAGTAACCCAAAGTCTCTCCAACGGTTGTCAAAGTTGATGTTGATCAACTTGAGGAAAGAGTTTGTGTTGGCCATGGGACAGTAGTGACACTCAGTAGTGCTGCTGCCACTTCCACCTTCAAGATACCCACCATGCTCAGAAATGTAGGCAGAGAGAAACTCGCTACAGGTCGATCCGTTCGTGGGCGCAAAGTCCAAAATCTCGTTCGCGGCACATGTAACTGGCGCATTCGCGAGCGTTGTGCCGAGGAAACCTTCAACGACATACGTAAAGGGATTGACGCGGTACATGAAGATCCAGAAACGAGGTAAGACATCGGGGCCTGCGAGGACACCACAAAAGGCAAACATCATGATGAAAATCAGGTTCAAGATACCCGCTGCAGTGTCGGAATCAGGAAGACCGGCGATGATCATGTGTGTAAAGGTCGATGCGAGGAGGAAGAACATCAAAACGTGGAGAAAGATGGTGATTCCGCGTGAGTCAACCTGGTTTGTCCACTCGGCATTACGGTAGAGACCAATGGGGTAGTACCAGACGATGAAGGAGAAGACACCAATAAACTAAGCAAAAGTGTTAGTAAAGAGTCTAACCAAGCGCAAGATTGAGAACTGCTTACCGAGTTCCAGACAAGTTCGACAGTAATGTTGGCGAACATGAACGATTGCCATGAGTATGTCTTGGAAGGACGTTCGCGAGCTTCGAACAAAGTTCTCTGCTCTACAAAGACCGGCATCATCTGTTCAGCTACCTGAGAGAAGATGGTCAAGAAAAGAAAGACACCGAACATCTGATTTTGAAGCCCACGGATTGTGTTGCTGGCATCCATCACGGAAAGTCCGATAAAGAGAGCCTGCATAGAAATGTTAGTCTGATGTGAAGTATACTAAATAGGGGCAATGACTTACAGCGCCGACCGACAGAAGAACCTTGGAGTACATGTACTGAGGGTTTCTCCAGTACCCTTGGAAAAGCCGCTTGGTAACTTCCCACAGTTGGGTTGGGTATGACGACGCAAACTCTTTGTACTCAGAAGGGTCACCAGCCGAGGCTTGTGTTTGGCCCGGCAAGCTTTGAGACTTGAGTGATTGAAGCTCTTTTTGCACAGACTCATACTCGGGAGACTGTCTCCAAATAGCAGGCCAATCGATGTCGCTGTGTGCACCTGGAGCAGCTCCGATGACTTGAAGCATGTGTTCAGCAGGGTTCGCCTTGGGCGGCAGAGATGGTCCCCCATTACGGGTGAAGTAGTCCATCAATACCTGCGAATTATGACCGACCTCACCGAAATAGACGGTCTTGCCTCCCTTGGCAAGTAAAAGAAGTCTGTCGAACCGTTGAAAAAGCATGGCTGAAGGCTGATGGATGGTACACAAGATAGCCTGACCGCTCTTAGTCAACGTCTCCATCAAGTCGCAGATCGACCACGAAGTTTGGCTATCAAGACCAGAGGTAGGTTCGTCGAGGAAGAGGAGAAGTTGTGGTCGAGCAACAAGTTCCACTCCGATAGTCAGTCGCTTGCGTTGTTCAACATTTAATCCTTCGCCAGGAACACCGATGATGGCATCGGCATAAGCATCCATTCCCAGTAGCGAAATGACAGTCTCAACATAGTCGATACGTTCTTGCTTGCTGTACTTGGCCGGTTGTCGAAGGATGGCGCTGAATCGTAGAGCTTCTCGTACCGTTGAGCTGGCTTGGTGCAAGTCCTGTTGCGTCACGTATCCTGTCTTCCTCTGGAAAGAAGAATCGCGTTGGTGACCGTTAACGAGCATTTCACCAGAAACAACGCCCATCGTTACACGGCTGGCGAGAACATCAAGGAGAGTGGTTTTTCCGGCGCCCGAAACACCCTAGAAACGAGTTAGAGCTCTGAATGGAAACGCAGGGGAAAAGAAACATACCATAAGAGCAGTCAATGTGCCGGGTTTGACCCAACCATCAACGTGATCCAAAATCCTGCGATCTTCACCTTTGATCTTGATATCGTAGCAGACATCGTTCCAGTGGAAGACAGATGTTTGTCTTTCAACTTCGGCCTTCTCGCTCGAGTTCCCAGGAGCCTCTTGTTTACCGGCAGGCAGACTAGCACCTGACTCTTCGTCGCTGACACGCTTACCGGAGACCTTGTGCATCGACTCACGAAGGAAGACCAAGACTTCGCCCTTGGAGCGCTCAGAAGCCACATACTCGGTCGTCAAAAGGTGGAGGGCCATGTAGAAAAATGCCCACACAATAAGAATACCTAAGTTCCTCCATTGGTGGCTGTTGACGAAACCGAACGAAGTTCGTAGATAATCTTCGCCTCTAACGAAAGACTGTCCGGGTACAGACCCAGCAATGTTGCAAACACGTTCGCCGGATGACAGGTTCTCATAGCCAGTTCCACTAGGAACAAAGCTAGAACAGGAATACTCCTGACCGTGAAACTCGATCAAAAACACACTCTCGAGACCATAAAAGACAGGGTTTATCCATCGGATCCAGGCAAGCCAATCATGCATGTAGTCAGATGGAATGGCGTACCCAGAGTACAAGACCAAACCCAGCAGGATGATACACGCCGGCGCTAATGCTTGAGAGATAGACTTGGTCGCAGATCCAATGAAGCGAAACATCATCGACATGCACATCGTGAGCGCGAATGAGAAAAGTAAAAAGGCAAAGTACGGACCAGGCTCGCGACGCAGATTGCACATGAAGTATAATGTCGTGTTCATCAGAATTGCGTTGGTGATCTTGTATGGCAGATCAGTAACCATGGCTGCGAGCGACTCAGCGCTGGGGTGGTAGAATGCATAGCGGGACTGTTTCTCCACGACCTTTCTCTTCTCATAGAGGGTCATGATTTCGAGAACGCTACTGAAAGCGTTCATGAGGACGATGAAGAACAGGAGGGTTGTACGACGGAAGAAGCTGGTTGTGTTATGTGGTAGGTTGTAGAAGATGCTGGACACGATCAGGGCCTGGAAGATGTTGGTGACGAGCATGGTGAGGGTGATACTCGGGTCGCCGACAAGCATCTTGACGCTTCTCCAGAGATTGATGGTGTATTGCTGCCAGAAGGAGAGGTTGAAGGGCGACTTCTCTCGCTGTATACGGGCTTGGTCGTGTCTTCGTGATTCCGAGAATCGTTGGAGATCTGGTCCATCAAATGGGTGTTGTTCCATGTAGTAGTCGATTTCGTCAATTAGTCTAGAGCGAGCTTGGCTGTTCCTCCACGCAAGAGCAAACTCATCAGGAGTTCGAGGAGGATTAGCTCCAGGACGAACGACTCTCTCGACGGGATTGGTCATTGATGTTAAAAAGTCGGCGGTAGTCTGTTGCTCAGGACATACAAAGCCCAGGTTCTCGAAATAGGCCTGCGCCTCACCTGTTCTTCCGAAGAAGATCTGGCGGCCCTCGTACAGAACCACGACCTTGTCAAAAAGGTCGTAGGCGCTTTGCGGCGCTTGATAGATAGCGACGCAGGATGAAATACCTAGAACATCAGCCTGCGTGCGGAGTACTCGACAGAACTCAACGGCGTTGGCGCTATCAAGGCCTCGTGTACTGTTGTCCCAACACTGCAAAGGAGAGTAACCAAGGGCCGCCTCCGCGATGGTTACTCTTTTGCGTTCACCACCACTAACACCGCGCACAAAGTCGTTGCCTACCCTGGTGTTCTTGGTATGTGAAATGCCAAACATGGCCATGATGACATCGCGCAAATGCTCGGCATACTCTCGTGCAGTGACACCGTGGGGAAGCTTGTCCTTTGGCGGGCAGCGACAACGAGCAGCGAAGTAGAGTGTGTCGCCGACTGTCAAATGAGGGAAGTGGTGATCGACTTCGGCAGTGTAGATGGCTTCGCCTCGGTAGGCCTTCTTCATCTGCTCCGGTCGAATACCCTGGTAGTTGAGGACAGTATCGTCGCCGAGATGGAAGCCGTGCGTTTCGCCCGAAATACTGCGAAGAAGGGTAGAGCAGCCAGAGCCAGGGGGACCCAAAACGCAAAGCATCTCGCCCGCTTCAACGAGACCATCGAGGTTTCGGAGAATGTCGATGCGCTGACCCTTGTATCCACCAATCTTTCTCACAAGGCTGGTGGCGTTGAGAAATATGTTGACCAAAGTATTTTGAAAGTCTGTCGCTTGGCCAAAGCCGAATGCGTCGAGATTCTTGAAGGCGATGCCTGCTGTTCGAGGAGTGTTTCCATCTGCTGCAGCTGTGCGCGTCTTCAGATAAGCTTTGGCCCATTTCTTGGGATTGAAATGAGGGCTTTCGGGATCGAGTGAGGTGTTTTCGCCAAGGGGAAATAGAGGGCCATGGCCAGATGTCGCGGATTGGCTGGTCAGTCGCCGAGCTAGTTGGTGAATTTCGGCGTCGTACTCGTGGTCGATTGAGGTGTTGTCGGTGTTTTGCGTGTCTTGAAGGGTCGTTGAGGAACTAGAAGGATTGTGTTGCTTGTGATGTGACATCTTGATCTGGCTGGTACTCCCAATTGGGACTTTCATCCAACACAAATTGGATATTTCTTTGGAGTCTTATACGTCGTTCCAGGGTGAGGAGTAGGGGATGAATAAGAGATGATTAGAATAGGTATTAAAGTTTCAGAGTCGAACTTGAGACATTATAATAGTCTTTCAGGAGATGAGGATTATTTAACAGGTGAATAGAATAGAAAGCTACGTAGGTCCGGGTCGCCGCGTCCGTCGGTTGCCGATACGAACATTTACCAAGACAAGGATATTCCATTCACACTGAAGGGATACGGCATCGGGGGACCGAGAGAGTGGATCGCTACGGTTGTACGGACTGTCCGCACCCCGGACTGATGAACCTCACTAACGTGCCTGTGCTAAAAAGGACACCTTGGCGCTGTAATACGGCGCAGACTGAGCGGGCGCTGACAGGCTAGAGTGGCTTTTAGCGGCATGACGTACAGAAGCTTGGCCAAACCTTAACGGTGCCCACGGGCACCGAGATGATGACAGGGATCTTATTGAGACTGTGGCGGTGGAGGGTGAGGCGCGTTTTTAGCTATCCAGGGTCGAGACTCGGCAGCGGTTGAGATGAAGAATACCCGTTGTTTTATTGCTAGATGGTGGCTAGATATGGGGAACCTTGAGGACAGTAGAGAAGCCCAGATCTGACCTTGAAATACAGAGAATAGAGGAACCGACGGTAGGTTAGACATGGTATGGCGTGCCCAAGCTCTTTTTTCTCCTAGCTTGGTGAGTGAAGTGGAATCTTTTGCACTCGGCAAGATGCCACCACATTGGAGATTCACACTCGGATACATGAACGGCGCCAGCAATCATAACGCATCCATAGCATCAGAATACGAGAAGTAGATTCAGAAAATTCTAAAATTTGGCAGTTCATCAGTCCTCTTGTGGATAACCATGCTTCTGACCGCTAAGAATCATTTACCTGGTGCATCACCTAACCTATAGGTACTTGCTTATAACTAGGCCAAGTCTTTGCCTAATGACTTTTACGTGCAGATATTGCCGTATTATGCTCTATGACGGGGAAAACGTAAAACTTATTCATTTCATTACTGAAATGCTTTTCAGATTTTGATGACCACTCCATTTCCCGTTTTGATTTCTAGTCTTCAGCATTGAGTTAGAATACGAGGCGCTTGAGTAACATGGAGCCTCAGATACTGGGCCAGTTTGACATTGATCACGCCACGTGACCCAATGAACTAGACGCATGTTCAGAACTTTGTGATGTGGAGTCTTTGTTCAGCCAGCCAACTTCAGTATCTCATACCGTAATAATGGAAGTTGAAATAACCGACGCATCATCATGGTCTACTGAGAGCTGTTCGGAGCTTGATCTTGGTACTACTCAAGTCAAGCCAAAAATAGTCAAGCTCGCCCAGCTGGCACGAACCGTTGCAGTCGAAAAGCCGGATGATGAGAATGCCCAACGACGAGCTCAAGCCGCCACAGCTATGGTCGCTCAAGTGACCGCATCCCTATTGAACTCTTCGGTATTCCCTCCATCCGAAGGCGATGAAGATGCGCATCCTTCAGAGAGCGGCAAACAAGACTTATCGAGTTTGGATTCTGCTAAACGCAGTGTGAGAGATCACACATCTCTGCCAGAGCCTTCCCACAGGACGAGAACATGGCTACCAACAGAGATCTATCAATTGATTATCGGCCATATCGATGAACTCCACGGTCGTTCGAAACAAAACACATTATATGCACTCTCATATTCGTGCAAGATACTCGCAAGGATTGCTGAGAGGTTTCTCTATGCACATCCTCGTGGCCTCAAAAATGTCGAGCAGCAGTGGATGTTCTTGTACAGTTTGAGACTCGAGCCTACTCGCGCGGTATACATAAAGTCCCTCGAGCTCATCTGCCCTAGCGACGCGACCAACATGGACCTACTTATAAACATCGCGTCTTCCTGCCCTAACGTCAAAGATTTACTCGTGGAGAGGGGTGATAGTATGGACGATGCTCATTATCTGTCAAAAGCGTACACAATGTACATAGGCTCCTTGCTGGCGGCATGCTCACCACTAGAGACTTTACGATACCAGGCTAGAGCTTCTGAAGTTTATCCTGATCCGGAAGCCTTTGATGATGATGACTTGGACGAACAAGGTAATCTCAGCGCACCTTTGACCTATCCTGGATTTAAAGAGACAGGACCTAGTTTGAAGCGATTGAGTATTGGGGATTCCAGTGACTGGCTTATACAGCTCATGGCACCTCACCTCTCCTCGAATCTGACATCCTTGACAATCGGCCCAGAGAACAACCCCACGGGCGAAACTCCACTTACTATACTTGCTGGCCAATGTCCTCATCTGCAAGAACTAATCTTGGAATATACCCTCGTGGAGTCCAGCGATCTTGAACAAGCATGCAAAAGATGGGGGTCAACGCTCCGAACGTTGAAGGTTGCCCATATGGAGGAGGACTCTGACTGGCTGGCCGAGATCATGCCTTCGATGACCGCGTTGAAAAACTTAGATTCTGGTATGGCAAGCGCATGTCTCACCTCCGATATCGAGGGAATTGCTCAGAGTACATCACCCTTGGAGCAGATAGTGCTGGGATATATCGAATGTCGTGGGGACGGCACAGCAAGTGATGAAATGAATAGTGCGTTGGCAAACATGATTGCAGCTCACTCGGCCCGCTTACGATTTCTCGAATTGGGGAATACTAAGATGGGTCCACCGTTACTCAAGAGCTGCAAAAAGGCGAGGCATCTGATGTATTTAGACTTCCAGCTGGCTTATCGTCCATTGGCATCTGAGATTGATGATCTCTTGGTCGCGTGCCCAGAGTTGGATATTGTCACTTGGCGACTGACCCAGTATTCTCTTCAACGGGGTATCTGGGAGGCAAGGATGCATGCAAGAGTACCGCCAGTGCTAGAAGTAGTTCAACAAGATCCGTAACCACCAGGTCTCGGCAGCTATAGGTCAATAATCAATCCTAAGCTAAGACGTAACTCATATCGTGTTCTTTTTTACTGTATATTGATTTTCAGTTAACATTCGTTGCTAAAATGAACGGGCTGCGTCTTATGTACAGTGTTCTGTGGTAGGGATGCTGGTTTATCAGGTGAGCCAGTGTGGGGACAGTCAATCATGGCTCGTTCAGACAAGTGATACATGTAAGTAGCCTGTCACTGAGACTGTTCCTAGATTGGATTCCTCAAGTTCATAGTCAATACTTAATATGGTAACAGACTTGAGAATAAGGTTTCAGACCAGCAACGTTGCGATCAGGAAGTTTAGATTGCGGGAGCACATCCGGCAAACCGCAGGAAATCAACTGGTCAGTGAGATAAATGTTACTTAATAGGAAGGCTTTCAAGGAGAACTTGCCGGGGGTTGAATGTGATATGTTAGGTAAACACGGAGCAATGCACGGGGGATCGTCAGTTTTTCGAACGGATGTTGAGGTACCGGAAACACTCCGCTATTTGAGTCACCCAAGTGGAGCAATTTTCAATGGCAAATTCCACTATTAATAGTCGTAGTGGATGCTTCCGCCACTAAGCGAACAGTTATCAATGGCTGAGATACAGCAAAAAAAGTACCCGCTTGGACGTCACGAATAGCAGAGTTTTTTTTAAAGGGGATACAGTATCATGGCATGAGCCGCTCCCTCCATCTTGAGAACTCTCGACCCTTTCAACCAGTAACAGCCATGGATCAAAACACGCAACCAACGGCTACAAGTCGAAGTCGTTTAGGTTTCGCACCTTCAAAGTGGAAGAAGGGCGGATATGAGGACGATTCTAGCCACGATGCCGTCTTCGGTGAGATTTCCAGCGAGGGTCCTGACTACCGAAGCGTGAGTGCAACCGCGCCCCCCAATCATGGTCAAGTTGGACAAGCTAACATAATCTTGAGGTCGGATTGGTCGGTACTGCTGGCTTGATGATGAAGTCGCAGATTGGTCTTGGCGTCCTCTCAATTCCGGCAACATTTGATGCCCTCGGCTTGATACCAGGTGTCCTGTGTCTTATTGCCATCGGCCTGATCACGACCTGGTCCGACTGCGTCATTGGCGTCTTCAAACTTCGTCATAGGCATGTTTATGCTATTGATGATGCAGGCGCCATGATGTTTGGTCGGGCTGGCGGAGAGTTCTTCGGGTTTATCATGTGGCTGAGTAAGTTCCCTCGCCCTCACTGGCAACTACCAATACGTATCAAGTTGCTGACCTACCAAGATTGGGTTTTTGTCTCTGGCGCTGGAATGTTGAGTTTGTCCATCGCCCTCAACGCTGTCTCTTCACACGGGGCATGTACTGCAATTTTCATTGGTATCGCAGCCATATTAGGATTTGCACTTTCCAGCATCAGAACGTTGGGTAAGATCAGCTGGCTTGCATGGGTTGGTGTCATCAGTATTGCGATTGCAGGTAAGATCTCCTCTGTCGTATTTCCAATCATACCGAACATCGTCTAACATCCCCAGTCCTCATGGTGACTATTGCCACCGGAGTACAAGACAGACCCGACGCAGCCCCCCAGGACGGTACCTGGGTCTCTGACTACCAGCTCTTCAAAACTCCGACCTTTGTGCAAGCAGTATCAGCCATCTGCTCGTATGTTTCAGCTTATGGTGGTACCCCAGGTTTCTTTGCGTTTGTGGCCGAGATGCGCAGACCGGAACAGTACAACAAAGCCGTCGCCATCTGCCAGTCTATTGTCACCGCCCTGTACGTCACGGTCGGCGTAGTCATGTACTACTTCTGCGGCTCTTACGTGTCGTCCCCCGCCCTCGGATCCGCTGGTTCTGTCATCAAGAAGGCAAGCTACGGCGTGGCTATCCCAGGATTAATCGTGAGCATCACTCTGGTGTCACATGTAAGAAGAGCCCTTTTACTCAACTCATTTCCCAAGCTGATATGATACAGTTGCCTGCCAAATATATGCTTGTGCGATTTCTACGAAACACCAAGCACCTGACCTCCAACTCGGCGACCCATTGGGCAACATGGTTGGGTTGCACGTTCTGCGTGACAATCATTGCCTACATCATCGCAAGCGCTATCCCCATCTTCTATGCCCTTGTCTCCTTGATAGGAGCTCTTCTGGGCAGTCTCTTGTCGTTCCATGCAATGGGATTCATGTGGTTTTATGACAATTGGGAAAAGCGTAGCTTGTCTCCCAAATGGTTGGTGACTTGTGGCTGGAGCATCTTTGTAATTGCTGCTGGCACGGTACTGATGGTCGCTGGAACCTATGGATCAATCCTTGACATTATCCAAGCTTACAAGGCGACCGGAGGCGCAGGCGCTTGGTCGTGTGCTGACAACTCGAATTCTACATAGATGGAGCAGAGAAAGGATTCGAAACTCTTCGTTAATGTTAATTTTATTGCAAAATAATTGTTTGCTGCACAGTTTCTAGTAATGTTCTATCACTTGATCCTTCCCTCACTAGTCTGTCCACTCAATCGGCCCATATATAACAAAGTCCTTCTTCCTCGATAGCCCGATTTCGGCTGCTCTCAAGGTCCATTCAAAGCATATTCGATCAGATTAGATTAGATCGATCAAATGCTTTGCTTTGCTTTGTGGTTCTATCATCTTGGTTGCTTTAGCCACTGCCCTAGATAATCTTACTGACGTACGCAGTGGATCCAATGGTGCCGTATTACCGAGAGCTGAACCTCTTCTGGTTCGACAATCGCCTTATAAATGGAACCTGTTGGTTGAAGATTCCACTTCTGAATGCCGATCCTGCCGTGTTGAGTGCAAGAGACCCATTGATAATCGGAACCAACGGATGGACATGATCTTATCTGATGCGCTTTTTTGTGATGCTATCCACCGACGTCGGAAACGCACTGAGCTTTATGAGGGCGTGTGTTCCGTTTCAATGCAACCTGATCTGTCCTTCATTCCTTGGCTTTTCTACCACTCCAACTATTGCCAATATTTCCATTTTTCACAATGGGTGTTTGGAATCGGTTGCGGCCGCATGCTGGCTCTGCAAAGAACTCTGATGTCGACACTACTGAAATGACAAGCACCAGGGACCACGAAAAGAATGGAAACTCACCGGAAGATGGAGTCAACCCTGTTGCTGGTGACAGCCTACCAGCTGAGGATGTCACTGAAGGTGTCAGGAATATGGAAGCTATCACGCTCGTATGGACCAGGAAGTCTCTCATCACGCTCTTCATCTGCATCTGGTTCGTCTATCTCCTCAACGCGTTCCAGAGCTCGACTGTCGGTAGCCTGGTACCCTACGTGACTAGTTCATGGGGCGCTCACTCTCTTCTTAACGTCATTGATGTTGTCGCGAGTTCAATGACAGCTGCTGTGTTTATTCCTCTGGCGAAACTCCTTGACCTTTGGGGCCGTGCCGAAGGATATCTTCTCATGGTGGCATTTGCAGAGTTGGGTCTCATTTTGATGGCTACTAGTACCAATCTGTCCATTTACTGTGCTGCCAATGTAAGCAGAAATATGTGCATCCAGCCATCCTTAGACTAACAAGTTAAATAGGTCTTCTATCAAGTCGGTTTCACAGGTCTCATCTACAGTATCGATGTCGTGACCGCCGACGCGACCAATCTCAAGAATCGAGCTTTAGCCTACGCTTTTACATCTTCTCCATACATGATCTCTGCGTTCGCTGGATCATACGCTTCCCAGGAGATGCTTACTGACATTGGCTGGCCTTGGGGTTTTGGTACCTTCGCATTCTTGACGCCAGTTGTTTGTGCGCCTTTGTACATTCTTCTCAAGGTCAATTTGCACAAGGCTAAGAAGAACATCCTACCGAAGGAGGCTAGCGGTCGCACTTTCAAAGAGAGTGTCTGGCATTACCTCATCGAGTTTGACAGTAAGTGCATCGTGTCTTGGCAAACATTCTTTTCGCTCATGTCTCGATCTCTAGTCCTTGGTGTCTTCCTCTTCGCGACCGGCTTGATCATATTCCTCCTCCCATTCAACATCGCCGCGACAGCTCCCAACGGCTGGGCAACAGGTTACATTATCGCTATGATCGTCGTCGGTTTCGTCCTCCTTGTTGGTTTCGCCATCAACGAAGTTTACATTGCGCCGGTTCCCTTCCTTAAGTTTCATTTCATGACCGACAGAACACTAGTAGGCGCATGTTTGTTGGATCTGACGTATCAGATTTCTTACTATTGCTGGAATAACTACTTCACGTCTTTTCTTCAAGTCGTCAACTATCTGTCAGTATCTGAAGCTGGCTATGTCAACAACACATTCAATGTAGTGTCTGGCTTCCTCTTGTTCCTCGTGGGATGGGGTATCAGGAAGACGGGTTACTTTAAGTGGCTTCTCTGGATCGGCGTGCCGCTTTATATCTTTGCCCAAGGATTGATGATATACTTCCGGAGTCCAACAGGATACGTTGGCTATCTTGTTATGACACAGATCTTCATCTCCGTAGGTGGCAGTGTCTTTACTATCTGCATGCAGCTTGCAGTTTTGGCAGCCGTTGACCATCAACATGTTGCTGCGGCGTTGGCCATGTTAAACGTGACTGGTACAGCAGGTGGAAGTATTGGCTACACTATCTCTGGAGCCATCTGGACAAACACGTTCGAGAAGGCGCTGCTCAAGTACCTGCCCTCCAGTGCGCTCGAAAACCTTGAAGCAATTTACGGCGATCTCGATACTCAGCTGAGTTATGCCAAGGGAACACCCGAGCGTATCGGTATTCAGAAAGCGTACGGATATGCTCAGACAAGGATGTTGGCTGCCGGAACAGCGATCATGGCTTTATCGTTTGTCTGGGTTGCGCTTATCAGGAACTTGAAGGTGTCAGAGATGAAACAAACAAAAGGAAACGTCTTCTAAAAGGAAGTCTCGGAAACGTCGAAGTATTTATGTTCCATGGACGGACACCGAATTAGCGATGCACTCTGGGTGGTCAGATTGGCAAGATCTGACGAACCTCGGAAAAGTTAAAAAGTTGGATGGCTATTATGCTTTTTTGTTGGATGCTGCTTCCGCATTCCAATTATCTATTTACTAAGACAATATTGTATCCGACGTCCAGCGAAAGCTTGACGTGATGTTAGCAGTGCCCAACCCAAGGTCATAGTCCCTCTTAAGAGAAAAGTAAGGCCGTCTCACTACAACATGAGAGCCTAGGCGTGAGAGCTTTCGGAACCGCCAATTAGCAGGGCAGCGGAAATTACAATAATTCCCTGGCTTGCAATCCAGGTGAAACACATGTCTATTAATCAAACATGATAGTTCCTTAATTGAGCTGTGGCTGGCTGAGGAGCAGTTTTGTTGCGAGCGGCATGCAAGGGATCACACATGATGTTGGCAATCCAGAAAAGCGAAACGAGCCAGCGATCAAAGTGTAAATATAATTCCAGAAAGAAAAGCTGACATTCTGGTTAGGACTGAAAGTCCGTAGAATTATACACCTCTGTATTGTCGCTCTTCGACTATCAGACTACATGCTTATTACGGTGACCAAAGTTGCATGTCATTTGACGTCCTTTCTACGAACCAACAAAGATGTCTCACCATCAAGTCAAACTGAATCAATAACATTCATTCCGACGTTTCTGATCAGATAATAGTGTCGGATGAGCAGTCTTGTCATTTCAATTTCAAGCCTCACGCAGCCGCCACCAACACTTTACATATTTAGATTGCAAACCCTTTGTACTCAGGAAGTTTAATAGCAGGCCGCCGCCCGGACTTAAGATAATGGTTTTTGATGACATATTTCTCTCCGTTCTGTACAGTAAAATGAAATCTCACGTCGCAGCGCTCACGTTGCTTGGACGTGTGGCTGCCTCACCCTCTGATGTTCTGGATGGTGATGGTGCGAGCCCAAGACACGCAACCTACTGCGTCACCTACGAATCGACTTACCTTGTTCCGGTCTCATTCGGCACAAATGACTCGGAGATTAGTACTTCCAGAACAGACAGACCAGAATTCATATCATCTGGCTCAACGACTCTCCCGCTGTTTACTCCATCCGAGGAAGTGGCCATAACAGTCACTACCATAAATACTGAGCAGCCTTTATCGCCTACTAACACTACTACAGCCCTACCTACCCTCGTGCCTACTGGACAGCGTGCTATCTTACTCGTCGCACCGTCCGGCGAAATCACTAAACGTGACGTTGGAGGCTTTGTCGGTAACGGCAATCCTGATGTCTGTACATTTGCTACTGTCTTCACCCTTGGACAGGGTCGACTATTTGATGGAAATTTCCCTATCTACTACTCGGAAGAAGAATTTCAACTGCTCTCATCCTCCTCTTTTCCTGGTGGTAATGCCATCACCACCACCTTCAGTAGTGAAGGGGGTGTTCTCGGATTCTCAAACCCCTCTTTACCAGGCGGCAGAGCTTCTTTCTGCCAGACCCCTTCGGATGGCCAAGTCTACATCACATACAGTTCGACACCATCTAGATGCGTTTTCGTCACGCTTACTGTCTACGAAGGTAAGTACGATTCTGGATTTCGGTTTTATGTTTACCACTGCTGATAGCTTCTGCAGCCCAGCGATGCATCGACGGCAAGATCGATGGTTTAGACACCACGACCGATGGCCTTACGCAGTCCGAGAATACTCATGTCACTATCCCTCCTTCCACCGAGACCAACATCTCGAAGAGTACTGAGACGGAATTCCCTGAGATAAGCGAAAGCGATAGCCCGCGTGATACAGATGATTCTACTATCATTAGGTCATCAGATGCAGCTGAGATTGTTTTTCCTACCCTATTGATTCCTTCTACTAGATCGTGGGTAAACCAGACATCCATTGTATCATCCACTGCCTCGTTGGAAGAAGACAATTCTTTATCTACAGAAACCCAGGAGCCGACCTCCAGGTCTGATGAAGTGTCTACTTCTCAAGACTTTCCAAATCCCGCCACTTCAACTACAATTGCAACATTAAGCATCCCCTCATCTACTACTGTCGCAGAATCTCCCACTACCATCTCGTTCGGTGACATTGAGACCACCACGGCCGAGGGAAGCGATCTGGATCCTTCTACCACCCTCATAACGCCTCTGGGATCAGCAACGACGAACCCTACTAGCACTAGTACTGAGACAACTACTACCACCCAGGAGCCCGCTCTCGTGGCTCGCAGTGTCACACGTAACGGCAGATTTGCCATGTCAAACCCCAACTCGGCTGACTCCGTCGAGGGATGGGAAACGGAAGGCAACGTCATCCAAAGCTATGAACGTTGCTACAGTGATGATGGTAGCACTGACAACGGTTGCGTGACATTCATCGTGTCTAGACAGACAGAAACGCGCCGTAAGCGAGCCACCGTCTCTGCTTCCATCAGCCAAGACATAACTGGCCTGGATCCGTTGGTCACTTATACCATACAATTTTATTACCTGGTCACAGGTACTTCTAGTACGGGTTCTTGTAAAGTCACTGGACGTGCCGGGTTCCAGTCTTTCTATACTGAGGAAATTGTCTTTTCAGAGTCCAGTGTACCATGGGAAAGGGCTGTTGGCACTGTCATGGCGGATGTAACGGAGGCTCCTCTTACCATCTCTTTGTCTTGTACTGGTGGTGGTGAAGCAAGGATCATCGTGGATTCAGTGATTGCTTCAAATGAAGTCACGCCCAGCAACATCGATGAATATGAGTTGGATTATGGAGACGACGGTAATTGACGGTTATGATATGGTTCGGGCAGGGTTTTGTCTTGATGTGTAAGGTTTTCGGTTATCGATATAAGATTACGCACATTTATTTTTGTACTTCTCTTCGATTCTTCAAGGTGGCCCATCGTGGTCTTGAGTACGGGGTTATACATTGGCCATACCCTCATCCCTCATGACCCTGACGAGTGCTGGGATGTATAAGTCATCAATTTAAGTTTTAGTGATCTTTCATGTCATCACCTCCGCCTCACCTTTGTACTGCTGCTAAGATGCTATTCTTGCTTTTCCTTATTTGAGTCTGCGGTCTATTCTATGTACTCCCCAGTGGTTATCACCAATATGTCGAATTCCTTCTCCTCGTAATCATCCGCAAGATCATTCAATCCTGCTCCCTTGGCAAACTTTGCACACCAGCCATATGATACGCCCAGCTGCTCAATCAATCCTTCTTCCTGAAGCAATTTCGCATTTTCTTGGCAAAGTGTCAACGCTTCCAAGTCCGTCTTTGGAACTTCGGCAAATTTGGGCTTTTCCTTGTCGTTCTTGGTATCTTTGTAAATCTCCAAGATACCTCTAATTTGACCAATCCTTCGTCTTCGCTCATCGTGCTTTGCAGCTTCAGGTCCCTCACATGCGGTACAACTACACGTGAATCCCCAGTTGGACAGCTCTTTCATCCTTGCTTGGCAAGAACAAGCGACTTCAATGTATGAATTGTATATCTCCTCGTCTTGGCCGATATCTCTCACAGCGTAGACTTCCATCATAGCCGACGGCTCGTCATAAACCCAGCATATGTTGGGCGTGCATGAGTGGTTCATTCGGCAAAACTCGGTAAAGAGGCCACACTCCAGCCCTCCGGCAGTAATACTCGCAGCGTTGGTGTAAAATTTTGCCAGAACAAGACTGCAGTCGATGTTGGTTCCGGGACAAATCTGTTCTTTGAGGAACGAAAACTCGATGACCTTCTTTGGGCTGTGATATAAACTTATGAGTCTATTTTGTTGGTCGGTACTCAATTGTGATGCTTGATCGATGACACATCTGTACTCGGTCTTTGTTTTCGTTTCAGCTTGTGAGACTGTCAAGAGGGCCTTCTCGTGAATGATGCGCGTGCCGGCTTTGATCACTTCAGTAGCAAAAAGCCCATGCCCATAGGCCGTCTTTTTCATTTGATAAACGCATTTTTTCTCTTCCATGTGAGTTTTGGTAGACGAGTTCGATTGAAACGTTTCTGTGAACAGTGACATGAATGAACTCTTTTTGAAAGGTCACGCTCAAAAGTCAAAAGCCAATGAGAAGCCTCCGATAAGTATGATAAGAGATCAATAGATATAGGGTAATCCAGGCCAAATATTGTTCCATAACCTTCATGATGTGAGTTGTGTGTCAACTGTATCAATCGAGGCGTATCTTCCTGTGACATTTCAAAACTTCTCTCTTCCATCAACACCAACACGCAACGCGTCTAGTCACTCCACCACCATGGTCGTGACTCTTTTCAGCCTCCCCGGCGAGCTACGAGACAAGATTTACCGTCACTACTTTCGAGTTGATGGCGGATACGTCCATGACGCCGAATCAGACAAACTGAGCTCGCCTCGGAATTCCCAAACTTCAGCTCACGACTTGATTTTACTCTCTCAAGGTATGAGCATCCACTCAGGCGCCCCTCGATACACCTGGAACGACGTGGAGCTTGGGAGCAGCGGGGTGAACGATATGACCCCGATCCAAGCTCTGGCTTGATCGCGCAGTTGAGATCTTACATGTGCCATAAGACACAGAAGGCTCTCCACGTCTATGCCAATGTTTCGTTCTTAGAGTCCAACTTTTACCGCGGCTTTTCCCGAATACCTCGTCCTCTCTTTAGTGTCGACTTGTTTTGGTCGTCCAATAGCTTCTAGGAGGCTGAAACGGCCTCATCGTCCGCTTTGCAACTTTTGGCCACGCACAAATCCGCCGAATTCGGCCGCCAAATCTACAAATGCTTTCCACATTGGATCTTGAGCTACCCCAGCGAATTTCTGAACCTCCGGTTTGAACATTGGGCAATTCCCTCGCCAGCCAAGGTCAAACACGTAATGAAACTCTTGGCAATTGGCGACGTCTGGCACTTGCCTAGCACGTGGCATGATGCGAGGCCCTGCTGTCGCGCGGATGATCGTGATCAAGTCGATGATTTTCCAGAGCCTCATCGCCACCATCCGGTCGTCTCTAGTGTTCGCTGTCGAGAAAAGCTCCGATTCTCTGCCGTCGCTAATGCTATTCGATTTCTTGAGACACGTCTCTCCCCTAAACAACGGCTTGATATTCGAAGTCTCATTCTTCACGAAGACTTACCATCTGTCAACCAGCCATCTGCTCATGCTCAGGGACTGGCCCCCTTTTACCGAGAAAATCCTCACTTACGCGTCGAACGACGTGTAGACCTGATGGGCTGTGTATATCCCACCCTCGCATTTCCTTCCCATGTCGCAGACAGCTTCCAATCTCCAGATGCTTATCTCGAAACGAGCCAGATGGATGGTCGGAGGCTAAGATGCAGAATGACCCAGTGGCTACTGGGCGCACTCGCGGCGACAGGCGTTGGAATTCCCACCGATGCTTACACGCTGGTTCTCCAGGCGGGCTCTTACAAAGACTACTTCACGGATCAGTTTCAGCAACAAATTCACTAGGAGATTGCTTGGCATAAGGCCTTCAACGCGCTGCACCAGGGCTTTCCATTTGGCGGGCCAGTGCACCGATATTACGAATCAATACAAATGTCTATGATAGACACGCAAGAGGTTGACGCCATTGAGACCCTGCTGAATGGAACATCGCCAATCTTGCGCACCGATTTCAATGTTGGTGTTGCTCGGGAACTTGATAGCATTGTCAATGATACAAGGCATCTCCATGTGCGTGAGTGGGATGATGCGTGGAACGCTGTGATGCTCAAAACCATCAAACAGCCGACACATGAAGAAGACTACAACACCAGGCTGTCACGGAATTTCGAGATCCAGACCGACTAGATGAGTACGGAAGCATCTCGTACTATAGGGGAGGCAAAAACGGAGAACTAAGTCCGCATCATCATGAGTATCACGGTGAGTCCTATGATACTTTCGTCCAGCTGATTGTTTCACTAATGGTTGCAACAACACATTTGTCTAGATTGACCGCCAATGGGGTTGCAAGGAGAGGGGCGTCTTGGGGAACGGGACACAGACTATTATCACCAGTGTGATTGGAACAGATAGCGCCTCGGCTTCGAGGGGAAATCTCAAGTCAGGATGAGGTAAGATAGTCATTTGTACTTTCAAGAAAAAGGCTCATATACAAATAAACAGCCAACGCTTCTACTGATCCTTCTCCAGCACATAGTCGACCTACGGATCTCTTATCCTTGTGATAAATTATTAATTGTCCACCGATCCGGCCTCACCGAACTACCTAACATTGTATCATGCTCAATGTAACACTAGGTATCCATAGCAATCCTTCTTATGACCATACCCCATCCGCTATCTCTTCGAAAAGGCTCGCTGCCCAAATCGTATCATAGTCAAAGAAGGGTCGTGAAACTGTACATCTCCCATCTGTCCGAGCAGCCACCTGGTATTCTGTTGTTTCATCGAAACTTGGATCTATCTCAGGTGTCGCCGCCTTGTTACCAAGTTGCATTACTCTTGTTATATCAGTAACACCTTCGGAAGCCCTTCGTTTCCGTGGCCGGTGCAGCGTGATGGCAGAAAGGCTAGTTATTGGGCTGGCTGAGCATAGTCTGAACCCAGAGTCTCGAAGAAGCCAGGAGGGAATGTCAGTAGAATTGGGTGGCCTTCCAGTGATGAGAGCATAATCGAGCGAGAGACGTAGTTTCATGTAGTTGCGCGTGACAAACAAGTCGTCCCAGTATCCTGCGAGTCCCTTTGAAGTTAATGGCTCTCCTGTCACTTGCCTTGACTGACTCTCAGACTCTGCTGATCTTGGGCGGAGTGGCAACTGAACGGGTGTCGACTGGACGATTTGTGTGATCATCCTACTGATATCCACGGCACCTTCAAAGCGTTGGCTGCACAAATGCATGGCCTGAGCATGATATCTCGTAAACAGCTCCTCATGATCGGTCCCACGATCTCGTGGGGACATTATCTCATCGAGAGAGCTAAGCATGAGAGGAAAGGCAATGTATGCAATTCTGCGATCATGCTTAGTAACAGTTATCACGGGGAGTGTCTTCTACTTACGCTGAGATTGGCAGATGCTGAGTAAGTTCTTCTTGAACGATGAATGTGACCAATTTTGTAGTCTCCGTTGTCGCACTATTGATGCTCTTGCCAATGCCTCTCAGCACAGAGTCGTCCAGTATTGATATGCCTTTCTGTCGCTGTTCAATCATCATCGCCTCATGATTCCCCAAGGCTATCTGAGCAGCACTAAACACAAGTCAGCATGTAAAGTCCAGTTTTGCTTGGATAACTCACTAGGCATATATGTATATCACACTAGAAATGAGTGTTGTGGAGCGATGTACATCCGGCCTACTCAGGAATGGCTTCACTGTCTGTTCTGCCTCCTTTCTCCAGTTATCAAGGTCCATCTGGGCGGTTCGTATCCTCGCCAAAGTCCTGTCAAAGTTATCGAGAGAGTGTGTCAAGTCGAGAGCGTTAGGGCCATAACAGATGGATAGTGTCTCCGTCAGAATGATAGCCAGGCGACATTGGAAAGTGAGAATATCTGCCAAGTGTCTCTTGGTACGACAATCATAAACAGAAGACGAATCCAATTCGTCGATAAGGTCATCTGCAGTGACAGGCTCAATGTTGACATTGAAACTAGAAGACGTGATCTGAAGTGGTTTGCGTAATCCCAGGGTGACTACTCTGTCTCTCCAGAACAGCGACCACCACAGCATTTTTCTTTTCTTCTTGTGCTCAGCACTAGCACCCGGAGCTTGGAAGTTGTGCGCTTGGGCGACTATCGCGTTTTGTATGCCAATTGCTAGCCAGGTGCTTCCGGCATGTGGCTCAACGGATGAGAATTGAAAAGTAAGAAGGAGAGCTGCTTGGGCTTTGGTGAAAGCATCTGTCTCCACACCGAGATCAAATAATAGCTTTAGTAGCACATGGTCAGTCTATGTTCAGATCGATCCTTTGGTGATGCACACACCTTTGCCCGACGATAAAATATACTCCTCGCGACTTTGACGTTTGTGTATCCTGCATTTTTAAGCACAGCTGAAGAGACAAACTGTACCAAGCATCAGCTATCCACAAACCAAGTCGTTCCATTTGGGGAATCCTTACCGAAGATGCCGAAAATAGCATGGCTTGGAAGACAAGCAGTGGCATTGTTTTCTTTGTCGCACCGGCGGTATCTCGGTCGAGATACATGTCCCAAAAGTCTTTCTCATTGATGAGAGGATAGTAAGGATGTAGGTAGAGGAAATATTGGTAGATGAATTCTTCCTGAATGCTTCGCGATGGCAGGTGAAAACACCGGCTATGTCTTAGAAAGTCGACATCTTCTTGGGGAAGACAGTGGACGTCTTTGAGTGTTAAGAACGACTGGGTTGAATAGAACACTTCAAATTGAGTAAATGGCGCCGACGGTCTGTCCATGCTGAGCTGATGCGATTCCTGTGGTACTTGATCAATTAATTCGACGTAGAATGTAGAACGTATTGTATCTTTGTTATGGAAATGGTCAGTGGATATCAATAACCCGGTAGATTGGCCTAGGACAAACGGATGGGATGAATAAATCAGCCGTCCCCGCATTTCCGATGCCGAGAATCGGTCCAGAACCAGTCTGGATGCCGATTGGCTGTAGTAAGAGAATTACATGAGTCAGGATGCACTCTAACCCAGGTAGGAAATCGTCTGGACCTACCCTGAAGACAAAGATAGCACAAACTATGACTTCATTCTACTCGAGACACCACACAGAATCCCTTTCAACTTCCATCCGGGTCATCTAGATTCTATTCATGAAGTACAGACACTAGGATTTGAAGATCATAGAGTCACTGTACACTGCATAACCCGTTGATCCATTTCGTTCGTAGTATTGAAGATTTCCTGTAACATCTAGGTGTTATCAATCGCCTACCATTCACACATTTTATTGTTGATAGTTTGTGAAGGCACGCGACTTGGTGTTTTGCGACACGATCAATGATTATCGATACTCAGAAGAACTCCGAAAAAAAAGCTACCTACCGTATTTTGTCCGGTCGTTGATTGAAAGAAAACGTGGAAATGAGTGCATTGTCGACTGACGAAAGAGCTGAAAGAGACTGGCGTTGACAAGGAGCCATAGTCTACCCGATGCTCACCCTCGAGACCCTTCTCAGCTAATTTTCGCTAGGTTTTTAAAGCATTACACGAGTGTTTCGTCATAAGTATTGTCGGAGTCAGGGACAATACATTCCAGATCAAGCATGATGTCACGACGCCTGTTGGAAACTACACTCAAAATTAATCAATTCATAGCCAATATTCTCTATCGACGCACAAGTGCTCGATGCCTCACTCGTCTTCATGAATAACGGACTGACTTCGACTTCTGGAGTGAACTTTTAAACGCCTCGCCCAAAGAGTTTCTAGATGAAAAGGACTCGTGATCATGCGTGCTATATTACGTCGACTGGGCTAAATGTTGAGAAGGGTACACACCTCAATCAACCATATCCAAAAGGCAAAACTTTGTGCGAAAACACTCAACGGCATTGGTGTTTTTGAGGGCTCACAGTTGGTTTTGGGCGTCTCTCTTCAATGGAGATCATAAACATTTATCGCCATCGTGGGGGCTTGTAAGAGTAGAAAAACTTGATCATCGGATTGATAATGCAATTATTTAGTCATGCACCAATTTTGATCGCGCTTTGGGCTGTTTACCTACGGTTCCTCACTTGAAATACATGCAGTGATTGTTTCGTGGTATCATTGACCCGAAACCACCCTTGCTCGACTACATCGACAACCCCGCAAGGATGATCTTGCATCAATTCGAGAAATGTGACGTTCCGACTTTCTAGATTCGTCCACACTCCGTCGCTGCTTGTGATTGTTGCGCGTATAGAGTTTTGCATATTTAAACCATGGCAATAGCCATAATGTCAACCTTGTGTTTAAACAGTCTCTTCATTTGTAGCCGTTTCCTTCACCATTACATTCCAACCTGATACCATATCAGAGACATATATAGCTCTACCAACATGAAATTTCTTTCTACAGTCCTCTTGACTTTGTCTTGTGGCTTCGTCCACTCAAGCCCTACATCAAGAGCTGCCAAACCGCCACGATTCTCCCTCATTGGAGATTCTACCGTTGCTGTCAATGGTGGTTGGGGTGACGGACTCCTCTCATACATCAAAGCCCCTGCTCAAGGCGACAACAGAGGCGTTAGTGGTTCTACAACCGTATCTTGGAAGTCGAGCGGCCGCTGGGATACACTCCTTAGCGATATCAGCTCTGCCAAGGGTGACTTTGAGCCTGTCGTCACAATCCAGTTCGGTCACAACGACCAAAAAGTGATGCAGCTGGATGAGTTTCATTCTAACCTGGTCAGCATTGGTAACGATATCAAGAAAGCCGGAGGGACACCAGTACGTTGACCCTGACCGACATCTCAAACTCGACTCCAACTAAGTCTAAACTAGATCTTCATCACGTCGTTGACACGACGTACATTCTCAGGCGGACAAGTTGTCGAAAACTTGAAGGACTGGGCTGCCGAAACAATCGCCGCTGCTGGAGAAGTCGGCGCGGAATATCTTGAACTTAACAAAGCGAGCACGGACTATGTCAACGCGATTGGAGCACAAAACTCTGACTCTTACAACTGGGGCCCTGGTGATAGGACGCACCTCAATCCTTCTGGCGAGATAGTGTTCGGGCGCATGGTTCTGGATTTGTTGCTTGAGAAGCGACAGGAATTTGCTGCCTACTTTACTTCCAATGAGGCACTCAGCGAGAAGATCAAGAATGGAGAGTTCGCGACTGGAGACGAGTAATTTCTAAGGTCAGGGGAATATGCTTCCAATTCCTTGGCTAGAGAAAGTCGACACAATGGAGTCTCGAGATAAACAACACTATTTGGTTTAGAATATACTCTTTATTGCACATGTGTAACACATCATGAAAGTTTAGTCTTCGAGAGACCTATTTGGCCAATACGATTGCACGATTGCACGATCATCTCCATCAACCCCCAGGCCTTTGAACACATGAGTTAGAATCTTCGTAATGAATCTTCCCACATATTGCTCATCGTGGTACTGAGTGTTGAAAACACTGGACAGCTCAATCTGGCCATCCCATGAAGTAAGAAATACTGCCACTCCAGAATTGATAGGCTGGCTGGCAACCCATACCCTGGTAAGTTCAAAGACACCACCGGAATTGCCTACTATGATCGCCAAGTTTCCAACCGAGGAGAGAGAAACAGGGCAAAAAGGTGACTTCTGTACAACCCATGGATCCACGCCGGGTGGAGGTAACAGGGTCTGGAAAACCCAAGGGGCAAACAGAGCCTGTTCAAATGTATTACTTGACCTGTCTGGCTTGAGCTGTTGGTACAGGTCTCGAACATTGATCGCTAGTTCTGGTAAGGTATCGAATTTAGTGCCGTCGTCAGTCGAGCCTCGTACTTTGACGTCAATAGCCAGAGCTTGTAAAGATACGGCGTGGTATGCAGCTGCTGCATGGTCGGGACCATTGAAAGGCTGATGACAGTAAGGGCGAATGTTGATCATAGGTCTATCGACGTAGCGAGCAGTATAAGTCTTGTCGTTTTGAGTTTGAAGGTCGTCAAGAGCCATGGCCAAAGCAGCAGTAAAGGCATGTGTCAAGCTAACTCCCGAAGCAATACTCTTGCAACCGGTCAAGACCTGGCTTGAGAAAGAAGGAGAGACCGAGATAGCAATGCGTTTCATAGCTGGTTCATTGCCGTTAGAAGCGCTTGGCGGCAGACCCATTAAGCATGGGTGATTGTAAACGTTGCCATTGGTAGTTTGCAGCTCCTGGAAACGCTTCATTTGAGCCTCGGACAATGAGTCGGGAATAGAGGCAGCGACTCGTAAGGAAGGGGACAGTCGTGTGCCGAGATCAACGTCGGGCAGCGGATATTTGAATCCGCTGGCGTGTACATAGAAAGAAGAAGCATGGATGAAGAGCTGGTCGAGTAATTGAAGGATACCAACACCATCAGTGATGTCGTGAGGACATCGTAGAAATAGTGTTTGTCTTGTGTCACCTTCAGAATGAACGATGTAGACTGTTGGCATGTCGAAAGACGGCGCATCGTTGTTGAACCAAGAAAGTGCACTCTCATTAGTGTAAATGATCTTAAAGGTCGAGTCGAGCCAGGTCTTGATATCCTCATCAGTGTTGAAAGGTCTGTACACCCGTTTCCATGTGTCAGGTTGGTCGCTACATTCAATGCGAGACCCTAAAGTCGGATGTTTGTAGCGCAAAAAGGTCCAAGCACTTCGCAAGGCACTCTCAACATTGGCATCCGGTATCACGGCCACATGCTTGACTTGGAACGAAGCGCATGCTGTGATCGGATAACAACCGTGTTCTCTTTTAGCGTAAAGCCGATAGAATTGCTCACACTCGTCGATGTTTCGATGCCAGAACTTCGAATTGAACTGTTTCCACTGGAACCGATTTTCTCCGGACATTTTGCAGGATCTTGATGACTTGGAAACGTGAAAAGAATGGAGGTTGTTGCGCAGACAGGTGTGTAGATCGGGAAGGTAAATGAGAGGAGATGCGACCGTGAAATTCCGCTCCTCGTCGAGTCCACGTAGTCACGTGGAGAGAACATGTTCGTCTGATACCCACTTGTCATTCTCGTATTCGTTCTGTTTTTGAGTGAAACAAGGGATACTGGTGTCACCCTTGCGTTTTATCGTTAAAATATGGCTGGGAAACTCACGACAAAATTCACGGCGCTCTTCCCGAGCCAATTTTTCCACTCTCGACCCATTATACGCTTAGCAATATCAATTCTAGCCTTTCTATAGCTCTAAAACCCTCTTTATCTTCAACATCGCCTTCATGGGAGGGATCCGATTTTGCACAATCCAAGTATTGCGCGGTCTTTCAGCCAAATGCTCAAAATCGTAATGCAGCAACATATAAGCCAAAATCATCTTGATCTCATTCGAAGCAAAGAATCTTCCAGGGCACGCATTTCGCCCCAAACCCCAAGCCAGAAAGTCTTTAGAGGCTGTGGGCAGTGCATTACGCGCACTCTTTACATATCCCTCCTTCTCATCCTGTCGTGCATTGTAGAAGCGCAGTGGTTTGTATGTCTTCGGCTCGGGGTAGATCTCGGGGTCTTGAAGTACTGAGTAACCTGGGACAGCTACCCTGAGGCCCTTGGGCACATGCGTACCCGATGGAAATGTTACACCCTTCTCTGCTACGACAGTACGTGAAACGCCAATTGAAACAATCGAGTTCTTGCGCTGGCTTTCGCGAATAGCGGAATCAACCTTTTCCATCTGCGCGACGGCGCGTTTATTCCACTGTCCACCATGCTGTTGGAGTACGCTCTTGATCTCGTCTCGCAGCTCGGTGATAGGATCTGGAGATGACGCGGCGATGTCGAGGAGAGCGTGAGTGACGGCAAAGGTGGTTGTATGAATAGCTGCAAAGTTCAGCAAAAGGACGCGTTCTGATAAAGCGTTGACCTTCCAATTCTTAGGTTTGCCGATAGCCTTGGCTTGTTCGATCAGCCACTGCAGATAGTCGTTTCGGGCAGACTTGGGAGGTTTCTCGGATGCAGTCGCTTGAGCATCATACTCTGCAAGGCGTGCTTGGATTTCTGGTTTGAGGATTCTTTCAAATTTGTTGTTGTGGATTCTGTTCGGCAGGGCTATTATCGGTGCGACAAGAGGTTTGAGAAAGTTGGGAAAAGGCTTGATAAGCATTGACGACAGCGGTATGTCTTGAGCAAAAGCAATTCCCATCTTAAGCATCTCCTCGTTTCGGCAGAGTGGCAAGCTGACAAAGGCACGGTTTGTGACACCACTGGTGATCTGCTGCGCCTTTTCAAAAATGCAGACTTCAGTCCATTCTGAACTGATGCCCCAGTACTTACTGACACAATGATCAATCTCGTCGGCTAAATCAGGAATGAGGTTGCCAACCTCTTTGGTAAGAGTTGTAAGCACTAGGTCCAGGTGGATCGGGTCGTGGGTCAACGAAGGAGTCATAGTAGTCCAGTCCGTTTGCAAATCTTGTTGCGCAGATTCATGCATGCTGAGCTCATCGGTTGGCTGCTCGCTGGCAAACTTGGTGTCTGATCGTGGTAAAAAGATGACATTCCCACCGTCCAGAAGAGGAAGAATTGTGGCTTGGTTTTTGTATTGGATGTACGTCGAGTTGAGGACGGCTTTGACGTCGAGAGAGTTTCGGATTCGGGCTTGGAAGAGCGGGAACCAATCACCTTTGCGGGCGCCGACAATGGGTAGGTTTGGGAGATTTGATGGCTTGATAAAGAGCTGGTATATGATGTATGAGAGGAAGATGATAAGCGGCGCAGCAATCGCTGGGCGGGACACTAGATCGGTGGCTGCTTCTACCATGTTGGAATGATAATTGAGAGTAGCCTACATGTAAAGAGGTAGTGCAATAGCTGGTGGACGGTGACACTGACTGGAATTTATATATCCTTACCAGGTGCACTGGTAATCACCGACTGAAGATTAGCGGTGTCACGATTCACAAGGCGCCCAATTGTGACAGCCCTTTTTATCATCGACTCGTTTAGTCTCTTTGATGATTCGAAGATACGGTACTTTGGTCCCTTGATCCAGTGAACCTCTAGGCGATCTCGTACCAGGGCTGCTGTGAGTGGTTGTTGGGGCCGCTCTAAACTAGCGCAGACGATCCTTCGGGCTGGCTCCTATTCCCAGTTGGCACGGTTTCCGTACAAGGGTGTCGACATTTGTCTCAGGGCACATCTGAACGTCGCGACTTGGAGTGCATAGAAATGTAAGCCTAAATGCATGATGTATTTATCAATGTATTGACCACATAACCCTGTTCAAATGCTGTCAATATTTCGATAGTTGCCAACTCTCAAACTCAACAACGAATCATGTTCAGACGATGACTTCGAACAACGCTTTGACACCAAGATGATCGGTGACCCACGGCCTCTCAAAACCAATCGAAAGAATTTCCTTTCTGGCATCCTCGTCCTCGCGATCAGGCTCGACGTCGTTCCCGAATCTTTCAAATTGTCGCAGCTGAAGACCATCGCCGCGGAAAAACACCTTGTCCATGCGAGAACAGCCATACAATTTACGCAACTCGGGTAGAGCCTGTTGACCCCATGTGTAACCCCCGGTGTCATCGCCTCGTCCGTCACCCTCTTCACCGCCGAGTTCTAAATACGCATCTTTGAGGTTATTTTCCGAATGGAGAGTCCGGTCAAATGGTTGAATGGCGTTAAAGTCTCCCGTGACAACGGCGTCGGCAACATCTTCGGCGTGCATATGTGAAGCGATGAGGCGCATTTGTGCTGGACGCAGCGGCGGTTCAAGAGCAAGAGACTCGAGATGTGTGTTGCAGAACCTAAGCTTTTTGCCATCTAAAGGCAACGAGACATCAACATACAATCCGTCCCGTTCCATTTTAGTAGCCGAATAGTGTACGCGAAAGCACGACGATATGTCGAACCGTCGGTCAATCAACGTGGTCGTACCGTAAGCCCCAGAAGACCAAGCCGACGTGTCAATATCCGTTCGATAGAAACCTTCCCGAATCCATTCTTTCTCGCCGATAGTGTTCAGATCAGACGGTACACATTCTTGTAAATTGGCAATAACCGCCGTGTGCTCTTCAAGTCGATGCTGCCGACTAAGCTCTTCCAGGTGCTTAAGAGCAGCATTCATTCGAGACTCAGCGTGTGGTAGCATAAAATCTATGTTCCAGCTGTATACTGCTATTTTCTTCAGTTTGCGCTTTCCAGCTGATGCCTCTGTGGATTGGAGAGGCTGCCATTCATTGTTCTTGTTAGCCCATCCGTAGAAGGGCTGTTGCCATATTTGGTCGGCTTTCCATGAAACTGAGGAAGCGGGTTTCCTCATTTCTATGGTGTATTGGATCGCCTTTTGAACGATTTTATCCATGGTTGAATTTTCCATATGAAAAGATCAATACAAGACACGGGTTGATGTTGGGAGAGTGTAATGAATGGGTCAGTCAGACTCTGACTAGATTAGAGCTGGGGCGGGGTAAATATCTGACATAGCATCCGAGGTAACCGACGTGGTTTGGATCTGCAACTATCTAGTGAGATCCTACTGTCTCGCCTCATCAACGCGCGATATTTATAATTCATGCCTGATCTCCGTACCAGCAAACTGGAAAATCTATAGATCCAACTCAAAATCCCACACCTGCAGCTTTCTATCCGGAAATCCACCAGCTTGTCTCACAAATACACTCAAGACGCCAAACTCGTGCAACCGAGTCTTGTCGAACAGAGGCTCAGTGGACGTATTCGGGATCTCTGCAAGAGAAGTCCAATCCTTGAAACCCTTGGAAGCCGTTGCCACATAGATTCCCGTGGATTGCTTCACAGGGTCAGGAAGAAGTCCGAACAGATATTCACCTGATGCGTCTCCAGCTAGCTTGCCTCTTGGGTCATACAGGTCAGGGCCATTAAGGCCAGCTGGATTTATCGCGTTCTTGGACCATTTTCCTGTCGACGTTAGTCTGGATTCCAGGCATGGCGGATTAATCTTACCGTTGGTATCTCGCAGGTAATGCTGGTAGAGATGCTCTCCTGACAACAGATCCCTCATGAGAATATGGAAACGTCCCTTGATATCGACAAGCTGACCCTCTTGGTTTACCATTCGACTATTCTGTGGTATGTCCCAGATCAGAGTGCTTACATCAGAAGTCGAAATGGGCTTCGTAAGCTTGGTACCATTGGTATTGAACCATGTCTTGCCGTCGTCATTGGAATACGCGAAATAGACACCGTGGTTAGTGTCAGCGTTCGGTGTCTCTCGTACTGTCCAAGAAGTGTAAAGCTTGCCGTCAAGGTAATCAAGTCCGTTTATATAAGCGTTATTGTCGTCACCTTGAATGTACATCCCTTGAGCTTGCCATTTGCCCGTGGACGAGCTGTAGCGGTGGATGTAACTATCGCCAGATCCAGACCTATCGTTGCTGGTAAGTATATGCACCCTCGAGTTGAATTCCGAGAAACTTACTGTCCAATGCGAAACTCAAGAAGCAAATCACCGTTAGGAAGAGGTTCGAAACGAGGATACGTCAAAGGTGAATACGGCCCTTCCGATCCATCCAAAGAGTGGACAACAGGACCAAATAGTTCTGAAGACCATTTGGAAGGAACATTTTTGGCGATGCCTGCTTTTGAGACACGGTAGTTGATGGGTACATCCTTCTCAAATCAGCTTGGGTCTGTGGATGATTCGTGTAACTCACGTGGTGGTCAAAACTAAGATGAATCTTTCCATCACCCGAAATTCCCATAGAAATCATGTTATGTCCATCCATCGTCTTTTGAGTGTAGTCATCTAGTGTAAGATACTCCCAATCGGCCAGAGTGGGTGAGATCTTTCTTCGACCCAGCCGGACGAAATGGTTAAGGTATCCGGCCGGAGCTGTTTCGTAGAACGTCACATATTGATAGTTTCCGTAGGTAATGAGAGCATCTTCCTGGTAGCTTACACCATTAAGTCGTTCGGAGCCCTGGATGTCTGTACCGATGGTCCAGTGTTTGTTGGATTTGAGCGTTACGGCTGTAGTGGTCGCCATTAGGGTCGCGAGGGAAAAGACGATGCTAAAGAGGCGCATCGTGGTTAGCGGTACAGGGTCTGGCTGATACGGAGGAAATGAAAATTCGCGGGTGTACCAATTGCTTTATACGACGGGGTCTTGGACGATCAAATTTCTTCCAGAGACATCACAATCCCCGCCTGTTCAACTGCGTTTGTGGGGTAATACAACACTGGGAAAGTCAAGCTTGGCTATAAACAAGGGCATGTATATCATCACATTCACCTTCCAAATCACGTCTAGACTTTAGTACCCCGAGAAGACCCAGATTTCAGATGAAGAGACGGCATCCGCATTGGTCGCGCAAGTATCGGTGGAGCGAAGAAGCCGCTCGGAGGATTGGTCGGTTTCGCATCTCCCGAGAAGCCGATGCAGGTATGTCAGTAGTTAGTTAACACCTGGCTTTCAATCGGAACAGATCCGAAACATTTTATTACACAGAATACATCTAGTAAAGTCCAAATTAAAAGATTGAGTCCCTACGGCCCACGGCTTTACAGATTCGCAACGACTTTCCTGTCCGTTAACTTTTGAGTTGTCTCGGTGTGTTCTATGCCGAGGCGGAGTCAGTTATAGCACTCGGACCATCCATTTTTCATACCAGAAAATTGCTGATTGGCCGAAAAGGTCATGGCTAATTAAGAACAAGATTAGTGTTCAGATTTCAGCGTTAGGATAACTATTCTACAATTATACACGATGGGCTAAACTGAGACGGACGCGCGACAGATGGTCATAGTGTCAATTCCAGACCACATCTTTTATCCAATCAGCTAAGGCGCAGTGGCGGAGTGGTCTAACGCGATAGACTAGAAATCTATTCTCTTCGGAGGCGTCTGTTCGAATCAGGCCTGCGTCGATTGGCTTTTTTCTTTTGCTGTTGCGAGCAACAAGTGCAATTTTTGTCCTGAAGAGGAGTACAGGATATTTCATTTATCAATTAACAAATAACTCGACTTTCGGTGGATATCTGCTCCGATCTGATAGTATTTACTAACACAGGCCTACATTAACTCTTTGAGATCATAATAGAACCTACGGAACCTTCATCAACGTTGTGTTCACCAGCGCTGAGTTCCTTGCTCTCTCCAGTAAACCTGAACCCAGCAAACAACGTGACCTTTGTACCGGCCGATACTCGAATAAAACGAATGTTTTCAGGCTTCAATCCAGCTTCAGTCAAAAACACCGTATCGAAAGTACCCAACTCAAGGGACACGCCCTTTCCAGTGGCATCGGCATCAGAGAAAACAGCTGCACCACGCTCAGGTTGAGGTACAGGAATGCCACCGTCAAAGGTTAGCTTAAGAACATAAGCGAGAGATTCAGCGGGTTGAGATGGTAGGGTAATATCCAAGGCGTCCTTGGACTGGTCCCATTCAGAAACCTCGAGGTAATCGCCAGCCTTGTCGCCGAGAAGTTGAACAGACTTTAAGGACTTGAGATCGACCAGAGCGTTGGATCCGAGGTTCTTGACCGACACGAGGTTATCCTCAGGCCAACCAAGAACAGTAACGTAGAGAACATTATGATCCTTGTTGCGTGTGAAGCGAACATCGCTGCTGTTTCCTTGCAAGGGCGCTGTAAAAGATCCACCTTCGACCTGATTCGGTCCCTCGCCATAAATATCCCAAGCCCGAGTGTTATAAACAGCCTCGCCGTAACGACCAAGAAAGTCGCCGATATCGTTCAACACCTGGATTTGCTCCTCAGGCAATACTCCAGAAGCCTTGGGCGAAATGTTGAGTAACATGTTTCCATTCTTGCTCACGCGATCAAGCAAAGAATGTACCATAGCTTTGGAGCTGTAGTATTTGATACCAACTGTGTAGCTCCAGCTCGAAGCACTGATGGCATCGTCGGTCTGCCAGTACGGACGAACAAGATTGGATGGTCCACCACGCTCCCAGTCGTCCACAGCTGATGTGTTGCGGAAGCCATGGTCGTGGTGCTTGTAAGTGGTAACGACTTCTTTACCCCACTCCTCGCCTCGGTTGAAGTAGTAAGCAAGAAACTCGAGACGCTTGTTCTCGTCTACTGCACAAGGACCTTCGAAGCTTCCGCACTCGCCGGGGCTGTCGAGCGAGAAATCGTTCCAGATGATGTCAGGCTGGACATGGTCCAACATCTCGCGATGCTTGTCGAACCAGAGCTGATCCGACTCATCGCGAGGCAGTTGACCAAGCAGTTTCTGCAGGCTCGTGTCGTTTGTCTTTGGCGCCCACTGGAAGAAACCGTTGTAGTTGTACGCCTGATGCATGGCGACAACAAGTTTCATGTCATTCTCTCTCACGAGATCTGCCCAGAGCTTTACCAAGTCTAGCTTGGGGCCATAGTTGACTGGGTTCCACTCATTGACCTTGCTATCCCACATGGAGAAGCCATCATGATGTTCGGCCACGGGTCCAGCAAACCGAGCGCCAGAGGCTTTGACAACCTTCATAATGGCCTCAGGATCAAATTCTCCACCTTCGGACTTGAGAACTGGTTTGAATTGCACAAAGTTGCCCTTCTTATCCTTTGCGCCTTTGATGAAGTTCTCATAGCCCCATTCTTCAGGCGGTCCGTAGGTTTCAGTGTGGTGCTTTCGTTGATCCGAATCGGGCTCGTACATATTGCGAGGATACCATTCGCTGGCGTACTGAGCGGTCGTGAAGGCTCCCCAGTGCCAGTAAACACCAAACTTGGCATCGCGGTACCATTCTGGTGCGGCGTTATGTTTGTCTGTTGATTCCCATGTTGCTTCGTATGGGCCATCGGCTTGGGCAGTTGTGCTGACGGGGAACAAGGCGCAGGCAAGTGCCACAAGGGCAGTGGCCTTTGGGGGCAGTGTAATCATTGCTAATGTGTAAGGGATAACAATACCCTCGGGTTCACTCGAGAGTCTTTAAGTACTACGAATCAGTCCTCAAGAGGAAGACTATCGCTGCCATCACAAGTCGAAGGGTCAATGCGTATTTAAAGTATCGCAGCTGTCCCCATCGAGACGATCGCAGAAACACTCACCATTTGGCGTCGGTCATTGTGCATGCAATGATACCATGACTCAATAGTCGAACGACACAATGGTATCATCCGACGGTAGTTACTTATGACGATCGGAAGAACAGGATTCGTGCGCATCCATATTCTGGACTGCTAAGTGAACGAATCTGGCGACGTTACATACAGCATTCACTTATTAGCCGGGATCGTCAACTTGATATCCATATCCATGCTGTTTACGGCCCGCATCGGTCCGGTATGTATACCAGGAACAGAAGCCAAATACTGGCAAAATGTGCGGGGAAGATATAGCGCTTTGTTCTTATGAACAACCTGATATATACGAGGTTGCAGTACAGTATGTTCCTGCGTCCTACTGGTGGACTTTGGATCTCTTTAGCATCCCCGCGTTACCCCGCAAACAGTCTGCGACGATCGCTGAATGCTTGGATAAATGACCGATAAAATGGTAAACAGGTAATGTTGGAAGGTAATGATACTGATATTCTTCAAGTGGAGAGAATCATGTGTTTGATATGTCTGCTAAACAACAGCAATGCCAGATACAATCTGTATATCATGCAGAAGGATGGATGAGTTATGTTTTCATGCTGTCTGCAAGAGGTATAGTGGCTTATATATCCTCGTGATTGGCTGTGCTTGATCTGAGATTCTTGCTTGGTCAGCTTCCGCGGAAGCGCTGATTACCCTCCATCAACTACCTATCTAGATAATATATACCCTACTCCAAACAACTTCCATGGAACAGCTGTACGGCTAGCCAATTCTTCATTCAACTAAACGATATATTTTTAGTAACAATTGTCCTTGTACGGAAAACGAGAATGCAGCCCATCAATCGTCCTCGGAAGGTAAAGTGATAAGCCGAGATGACAACACTGTGCTGCGCTTACCGAACTAGGCGTGTGATCTTTGCTACACTCGAAAGATCAAGTGTGACGGTCAACAGCCGCAATGCTCAAACTGCGTCAACTACAAGACTTCTTGTACTCACACGGTCCGGAGTAGGAAGTGGAAGCCCAAAGCTCAGCAAAGTGTCCAACGTTCCGAGGCAGAAGAGATTCGAAGCCTGCAGGCACAAATGCAGCAATTACAGGAGCAGCTCGTATGTCCTACAAATATTTCTAATACTGAGGAGTTACTGACATACGATTGCAGGCTGAGTATCGGGAGCAAGACGAAGCACTTATAACTCCAACACCACCGCAGGGCATGCTCTTCAGTGATGAGTTTACGAATGCTGAGAATTCAACTAACACCATGAAACTCCCTCCACTGCAACAAACCATGCATATGACTGGAGTTTTCCTCAACACGTTCAACTCGATGATGCCACTCTTTCATCCCGACTCACTTCTACGCCTTATTGGAGAAACATACGCCGTCCAGCCACAACAGCGTGATCCTGTCTCATGGGCTGCAATTAATGTTGTACTAGCATTAGCGCGGCAGCAAATGCTCGATCACAGCGAGATGGACTCTGATTATGGTACAACGAACGATTACATAAAAAAGGCTCAATCGGTCATCTGGACTGTAACGCTTGGTGAAACTGGAATAGTCAATATTCAGACATTGATTGGCATGGCCATGTTGCTACAAACAGCCAACGATACAACTCCAGCGTTGGTCATCATATCAGCAGCTATGCGACTTATTCATAAGATGGGATTGCATAACCGTTTATCCACGGAGCATTTGAGCCTGATTGAGCAGAGACAA
The DNA here is from genome assembly GCA_019054645.1 of Fusarium sporotrichioides. NCBI lineage: Eukaryota > Fungi > Ascomycota > Sordariomycetes > Hypocreales > Nectriaceae > Fusarium > Fusarium sporotrichioides. The sequence continues at coordinate 718,242 of JAHKNS010000004.1, forward strand.
CATGCTAATGTCTTTTGGCTGGCCTACATAGTGGATAAAGACCTGAGTCTGCGGGCACAACAGCCTTCGGTGCAACTTGACGACGATATCAACCTGGATTTGCCTATGGAACTGCCAGGCGTTTGTGATACTGATGCCGAAGCAGGCATCGTTACTACAGATGACGGAAATGGCAAGCTGAATTATTTCCTTTCTCGCATTCAACTCGCAAATATACAAGGCAATGTGTATGATCATCTTTACTCCACGCGCGCATCAAAACGAACTCCAGAAGAAAGAAAGATATCAAGGGAAAGAATCGTCAGAGCTCTTGATGATTGGAAAGCATCGATCCCCTCAGATCTCAATGGGGCTAATGTAGTCACCACTACGAGTAACAATCCTTCAGTCGCAGCCTTTTTTTGTATCCTTCACACGCGAAGTCTCTTGTGCTTGAGTCTGATCACTAGATCTCATGCTTGGGACGAGCAATGGGTCGGTAGTATACGTGAGTATGGAAGAGGGACGCAAGCACTACGGCTGCCAAGTGAGTGGACTGCGATGATCGGAGAAGCGAGAAACTACATGATATTGTATGAGCAGTTGCACCAAAGATACAGCTGGCTCAAGTGGTAAGACCGATCTTCGCTTATCAATGACAACGGCTGACACGTGTAGGTTTGCCGCGTGCACTTATATCTCAGCGATGGTCCTGCTCACAGCAAACAATCTGAAAGATTCCCAGCACGTGGACTTCGCCCAGGACACAGACCGCATCGAAAAGGCGCTTGTGTGGTTCCAGAATCACTTTCAAGATAAGCCGTGTAAGATGTCTGATATGCTTGGGGACGTGTGCACTGAAGCCGTGCAGAGAATGAAGCAGAGGTGCACAAACGATGTCGTCATGGCTGTTGAGGATGCTTGGCTTACAGGGCTTCTTGGTGATAGAGCGACAATCTGGTGAGAGATAGCCGTATTTGGCACGAGTTAGACGTAAAGAATGACCACACTCAACATCATTATTGCAAGGGAAGTCAAGTAGAATCACTCTATTAAATCTCATCGACTATCTGTTGCATATTCCTCCAAACATTCCCTAAGAATGGTCAACCTCGATAAACAATCCTTCCCACTAGCCTTACTACCACTCAAGTTCCAGTGATGCTGGTGATAGTAGGGTTGTCGGACCTAAACTCAACCGAGTGGCTGCCAGAGCTGTCAAAAACGTTGAGGCCATAGTAGTCAGGCTCGCTGTCGAAGAAGGTGTAGTTGTAGGTGTCTCGTGTGTTGATAGTGAGCTTGTACTGGTAGGGAGAATACCAAGGGGCTTTCTCAAACTTGTACCAGGTGATGGCTGTCTTGTCCTGGATCTCTTGGGAAGGGGCGCCCTCGTCACCAACATGCCAGTTGACGGGGACGTTGAAGGGAGGACCAGAGGCGGAAGGGGCATCACCTCCTGAGGAGCCTTCAGAAATGTCGTAGTCAGATGCCTTGACGCGATAGTCTTGGCCCTTGTCACTCTTCAGCTCTAGCCAGCCAACCTGGGCGTCTTGGGGAGCATCTTGGACAATTTCGGCCATCTTGAAGGAATGATGTGTGTATTTGAGGATTTTGTATAATGAGAAAAGTGTTTGGATTGGGGTGATTGCTTGATAGGATGTAAAATTGTTGTTGATGATGAGATGGCTTAAAGGAGGGATTATTGTCTCTATTTATGTTTATTAACTCCTTACACCTCTCATTACTCAGACACCAATACTCTAACTCACGTTTCTGCTAAAATGCACTTCGAACACAGCTGTTTTCCCATGTTACAATGTCAAAGTGCCATCCAGCCCTCCATCCTCCAGTCATCATTTGGCACACATCTTGTGCCTCATATTCCCATATCTTGCGTGATATCTTGTAGTGGGTGGTATCTTACATGAGACTTAGATGGCACGAGAGAGCTGCAGCAGATAGTGCAATCAATAGTGCTCTGTAGGAGGAATAGCGCTAGAGCTAACACAACACCCCAGTGGAAGGCTTGCCCGGTAGGGTTCGATCGCGAACGGTACGGCCCATTTTAGCGCTACTAAAAGAGGGGAAGTGAATCATTAAAACGTTGCTTTATCATGCAGCTGGTCATAGTTAACTTGGAAGACGCCGTTGAAATCCCAACGTGATTGAATAATTGGCCCAGTTGGTAGCTGAGCAGACCGGAAGGTCCGATGCTATTGAGAATCTGAATCTAGCACCAAATATAGTCTTGGACTGAACACAGCTGAAAGGTCGTGTAGATGGTTTCAGGTTAGCTGCATTGTTGCATAGCCCCCAAGCGACACTCCTCCACTCAACGGTCTCCTGTTCGTGTCTGGTGAATAATCGATCAAATAAATGAATATTGTCTTATATACACAATAGTCCGTTGCGTAAAGACCTCTGCAAAGTGATCCAACAAGAAATCTCTACCCAAATCATCTCATTCTTCCTCATCATGACTACCTTGGTTGACAATCAGGTCCCCACGACGCAGCTGGCAGACACCGTTGATGTTGAAGCTGGGGACGACGATATTGGTGTCGAAGTTCAGATGTCAGTCGCTGGCGGTCCCTATGGTTCTATTCACGAGCCCATTCATGAGTCTCTCACTCTATCGGCCCTGATCAGCAGCAACTCTGGAGTCTCTCCAGGTACTACCGTCAAGAATGCCAGCAACCATGATTGGGAGTACATTCGGGGCGCCATTTGGAACGATGATCCTGATTGTCAACTGTTTGGCGACTCTGAGAATCAAAACCATTCATACTCTCTTGGTGCCGCTTGGTACAAAGCCTACCGACAGGGAGAAACAGATTGGAATCCCAATGCTATGGAAATGAACAGGCTCCGGAATCCCATTGGCCGTTCACACTATGGTGACCTTCAGTTTCTTCACTGCATGGCTTCAGTCCGTGGTGAAAGCCCGGAGGACACCAAAGCAAAGATCATGGTCTGGATGGAAGTCATGTACAAGCTGGCGACAGGCGAAGATGGCATCAACCCTGACACTGTAGTCTCGAACACGAAGCTAGCCAAGTTCTGTCCCCCAATGTCTCTTCCACCGTCCTGGCTATCTTTGTCCTACTACTTGGCGAAGAACTCTAACTTCCAAGGGCTTGATATCAGAAGACGTGCTCTGGGGAGCATGTTTCACGTCATCCAAGATTCGTACGCCATTGGCCATACAAAGCGAAAGCTCATCAACAAAGAAGACAAGATTTCTGAAGGTAAATTTGAACAGCAACTCATCAAAACCCAAATCGGCCACTAACATAGATCTAGATCCCCTTAGGTTCAAACAAGGTGTGGCAGATCGATGGGGACCAATCATCAACTTCCACACCTATTTTGGCCAGGATGGGGATTCCCACTCGCACTATGACCACTCTAGCGATGGGGTCCCCGATCCCGGCAATTTGAGTAATCTAGAGCAGTGGAATAGTTTGATTGGATGTCGTGACGCAGCTGATAAATGTAAGGAACTGGCGGAGAGGAAGAATGCGGGAGAGAAGTGGGACAGCGTAAGGGAGTGGCTTGATACCAAAGTTTTTGCCTTGTCGGAGAATAAGACTCCTTCCGATAGCTCTGTTCTGTAGGAGAAGCTAGGAGCAAGCGCGAGGGATTGGATGGCAGAAGACTACCGCGTAGTATAGCGAATACGAATGGGATCTTCGTATTGAAACTAGTGCTTCATCTTGAAGTAATCCCCAAATATCCTAGCATGAACGCAAAGTCATATCGGTCTATCATGAGAAAGGTGTTAAGATAAATTAGCTTCGATAGTCGATTGCGCTCTAATCAAGTACAGTAGTAATCTTCAGTCACAGACCAACGGTTCGTATCACCGCCGTAGGCTAATATCGGTCTAGTGATCACTATCATCTGCCGACGATGGCAAAGATGAAGGAAATGGACTAAAATGGATAGCCGCAGTAGTTGTCTCATTTCTCGATAGACTATCGATCAAGCTAGTTTTCAGCTACTGAAAGTCTCCGTTTACGATCCAATCATCTCAGTGCTGCGAATATCCTCTAATCCTGGCCATCAGCCAGCCTCGTCAACGCAAACTACCTCAATTGATCGATCACCATGCCGGAAGGTCACATTACTGAACACTGTATCTAGGGTTACGTTGACGAAGGAAAGACTTCACAACTGCATCTGGACCTGCCAATCTAAGAGTCAGCGCTAAAGGCTTGAGCTGGTGACCATATTTCGCAGCTGATTCCGTCACCATCACCGACTCTTTCTCCTGTTCCTTATCTCCTAGAACTTTTGCTGTATTCAAGCTTTCAAGATGGCAAACATCACTATCAATGGCAACACGATCAACATCAACGAATTGCCCGCTAAGCTTCCACAAACAGCGGCCAAGACCAACTTTATCCTCATCCAGACCTACAACCGTGACTTATCTGCTACTGAAAAGCTTGAACTAGCAAAGCTTGGTGTCAATATCCAAGAATATGTCGCGCAGTTCACCTATTTATGTCGCTACGAAAAAGAAGACCTCGAGCCAATTCGGGAGAAAGACTATGTCAAAAGCGTCACCATGTAAGCAACCTCCGTCATTATCCAAGGTTGATAGCTAACGATATCTAGCTATCTTCGGGAGCTGAAGAGCACCATATCACTTAAGGATATGGTAGAAAGAGAAGCAGACAGAAAGTTTTATAGAGTCGACTGTATTCTGCACGAGACCCCTAATATTACTGCCGAGAAGCTTGCTCCGGAGATAGCTCAGAAGGCCGGGGTGGATGTCACCAAACTTGCTATTTCTCCGGTGAGAATCAGACTTACTGTCCATCAAGATAAGCTTGAGGCCCTAGCGAAGCTCGACAGCATCAGTAGAATCGAAGAGGTTCGACCAGATGAAGTTTTCAATGATCTGGCTCGTGGAACTCTCAATGCTGATATACTTGCTCTGTCGACTTCTTACGAAGGAAACGGCCAGAAGGTCTGTGTTGCGGATACTGGCTTTGATCAAGGCAAGATGGTAGATGAGCTGGGCATCCAAGTTCATCCAGCGTTCATCGGCCGTGTTGAGCGCCTGGATTCACTATGGCTTGGAGATGATAGCAAGGATACCGCAGGCCACGGGACGCATGTCTGTGCATCAATCTGCGGCAACGGCCTTTACAAGAATGGCAACGTTCGTGTCCGAGGCGTAGCGCCAGGCGCAACTCTCATGGTTCAATCTATCGCGCAAGTATCTAAAGATCCAAACAAGGGTGCCATCGAAGTCCCCATGGATCTAGGTCTTCAACTATTCTCCACCCCTTACAAACTCGGCTTCCGTATCCACAGTAACTCATGGGGTAAGGTCTGGGATGCAAAGACTGGCCAGTTAGGTTACGAGGGTCAAGCGTGGGACATTGACAAATTTGTTTTTGAACATCAAGACTTTGTCGTTCTGGTAGCAGCTGGGAACAACGCCGAAAAGGCAAAGTCTAAGAGCAATCACATTGGCGCTGCTGGCTCGGCATTCAACTGCATCACCGTCGGGGCTACAGGGACCACGCGTCCTAACAATGACTATGGATTTGACAGCGAGCTTGGTGCAAAGCCAATGACGCGAATCAATGACACTGCCAAGTTCAGTAGTAGAGGTCCGACCAAGCCTGGCCGGGATATTAGCGGCAATGAGTATGCCGGCCGTATCAAGCCTGATGTTGTAGCACCAGGTGTGGCAATCTTATCAGCAGCGTCCAGAGCGATGGCCAAAGATTCGAGAAACAGGGTGATGTATGGACGCACGGGAGATGATGATTGGACTTTTATGTCGGGCACTAGCATGTCTACGCCTCTTGTCGCAGGTTGCGTGGCACTTCTTCGTGAAGCCCTTCAGGAACATGGCAAGAAGTATCCTAGCGCGGCACTCATCAAAGCGCTACTTATCAACGGCGCTGTGAACTTCTCTGAGCAACTAGGTCTTGGGCTGGGCTATGACTATGATCAAGGGTTCGGTCGAGTAGACATCGACAGCTCGATCTCTATGGTGAAGCTATCCTCGTTCGTCGATGGCGGGAAGCTCTTTGAGGATACGCCATATGACGTGGCACCTTTGCGACAAGTCCCTGAGGAAGAGAGACGATGGAGTAGTCCCCTGATTCCTGTTCCTGCTGGACGAAACCGGCTTACTGTGACTCTTACGTACCCGGACAAGCCGGCGCAGTCAGGCTTGATGCAGAACGACATTAATCTTATCGTACTTTCGGGTGGAGCTGAACGACATGGAAACATGGGTAAAGGCTCAGGTTTTGACCACATCAGTAAGTCCAATACCATCTTCGAGTGAACATAAGCTAACCATGGTGTAGACAATGTCGAGAAGATTATCTGGGAGAATGTGCCAGGTGATATGTTCAAGATTGTCGTTTCGATCTGGAATAATCTTGATGTCAAAGCACCTGCGTCATTCGCTGTAGCATGGGATATTCGTCCCTTGGCAAGACTTTGATTTGTTAGTCTGCACGGATTTACGCTGTGCTCATTCTCTATCTATTAGTGCTGGAGTGTTCCTTCATTAGTTAAGCGATATTCGGTTGCGCAGAAAATGAGGCTATCGCCAGAAAAAAGAATCTGATAAAGGAAGATGTTTAGCTGTTGAGAATAAGGGGGCAAATTCCATGACGCCATTTTTATGTTTGCTACCTATCAGATTAGTTACCTGAATAAAGATTCATAATGTCACACATTTCTCCGCTTGATGTTGACAGATAATGTCGGGTGTCATCAATTCTCCAGCAAGGTGCAACAGACTGAAGCAACGTTTAACTCGTATCACCTTGACTACAATTCACTTGGAATACCCTGGATATCATGCTTGGCGACTCCGACATAAAGTGATGACACAAAGCCGTCTTGGCTTCTCTACACCGCCGAGACATGCTCCAACCAGATGGCAACAAATAGAGTTTAAAAGCAAAAGATGCGCCCAGAATTTGGTTCCGACTGGTGGAGCACACTGAATGACTTCACTAACAGATGGTATTTGGGCCCTGGATATCAATGACTTACTAGTTGATTCCGTTCTTGCGACTGGCGTCATAGAGTTTTGTGGCTGTCTTCGGTGCATACTTCGGTGCATACCATTAACGCCATGCCACGCGGGCACTGCCATGTACTTTGGAATAAATTTTGAAACGCTTCTAATGATGGGTATAGGAAGGATTGTACGAGTCGGTATTATTTCTCTGCTTCTGCCGCGGCATTGCGAAGTAAGATAGCTTGTTCGTCTCCACGGTCAAGGTATCTCCCACCTGCTCGGTTTCGGCCTCTTTATTAACGCATCATGATTCTTGGCCCCCAAAGCTCGGCAGTTTCTGCTTTGTACATGTATTGTCTGCATATGATCCATCCCACATCAACCACAGCCTCAAGATCAGAGTTTCAGTTACCAATCAAGAATTTAAAAATGCGAGATTATCACTAAGAAAGACTTATTGTCTTGGAATTCCACTATATAGAGTGGCTTTTGTTATTTGATGCTGACATGTCAAGTGCCAAGAACAGGCATACGTCAGCTCGGGCGTCATTGAATTCTCCTTGTGGATAAGGGTCCTTTTTTGCGTTTTTGCCTTTCGGAATTAAGCCATGACTTTTGTCAGCAACTCCGTTCCCCCATACTCCATCTCCAGGTCCATGGATGACGGGTTCCGGATCCCGGACTTACCGGATCATGTAGTGTATCAGAATTTTAAGCTTATTCAACGTTACGCGTAAGGTTATTTCTTTAATGACAGGTACAGACAAGGATAGTCACACGTGCCATAGGACTTGTCTACAATTTGTAAATGAAAATAAATAAGTCTTTGATGTAGAATACGGTGTATAGTGATAATCTATTCCTTAATATTATCCTTCTGAAAACCAGCGCTCCATCTGATCGTATGTAGTAAGAGCTCGCGCTCTTCGCTGTCCGAGCCTGCCAGCCTGTGAAACAAACATAAAGCAGGCATACACACAGCACTGACGAAGTCCAAGTGGCTGAGCTGACTTGGAATAGGCCGATCCCGCCGAGGATATTTAGGGTCTTGGCTTCGCTAACTGGCCAAGACCCATGCCCAAGTCCCCGTGTCATAGATGGGGGCCAGATCCATGAACCTCTTATATGTTAGCCTGAATTCCAGTACACGTTGGTTTGATAGTCATCTGCTTTTCTCAAATAACTCTTCATCGTGAAAGACATCTTGTCAAGTAGCAATGAGTATCTTGAACATTTTCCTACTACTTATCTTGCAATTTTTTCCTTTATTCCAAGTGCAAGGTAAGTGATCCGCGCCAAGATTGGGCTGACGTGGCTTATCAAACTCAACTTTACTGACATCACTAGCGTTATCGAGAGTGAAAGAAACAGTTGATCAATCCGCAACTGTTGACAAGCTTGAGTTCTCACAGGATCCTCACACTATTGGGGCTGCTTCTTCATTCCAGGTTGAATTTGAAGTTCCGTATGAGCGACAACGAATCACACTCAACTTGCAGCCATCTCGACATGTGTTGACACAAAAAACAACTATCGAGCATCTGAAGCCAAATAAGAAGTATGGCCAGGTTTTGGACTTAAAGGGTAGAAGCCCCCTCCTATACAAGGGCGTTGCATTCGTAAATGATGAGGAGAAGCAAACACAACGGAGAGTAGGGTGGGCACGGATAATGGTACGATATCAGGAGGGGCGACATGTACTTGAAGGTACTTTTACCAACAACGGCGCGTATCACCATATTTCACTCGACTCGAATTATCGGAGAACCCGACGACTAGAAACCAGGAATCAAAGTGAAGCGAAAAGAAGGATGATAGTCTGGAAAGAGTTAGTCGGCAGCGAACATGATGCTATTCTGCAACGATCAGCGTCAGAAAAGCCAAGCTGCGGAGCGCAAAGACTTGATTCTCAGCAACTTGCATCCGAAGAGCCTTCACAAGATGAAGACAAGGACGAATCGAGTCCCTTGACCGGTTTCACCCGTCGACAGAGCCCAAATGATTGGTTCGAGCCCGCAGATCACATTGGTTCGACTGACGGATGTCCATCATCACGACGAGTCGCCTTGGTAGGAATCGCTGCCGACTGCTCTTACACGGCTGAGTTTGACGACATGCAAGATGCTCGCGACAACATCATCTCGCTAGTCAATGTTGCATCTCAGGTGTACGAAGACACGTTCAACATTGCTTTGGCTATCCAGAATCTGACCATGGCCGATCCATCCTGCCCCTCCGAGGCGCCGAGCTCAATGCCCTGGAATCTTCCATGTACCGCGCGTATATCAATCAACAGTCGTCTGAACTTATTTACCAGGTGGAGAAGCAGAATACGTGACGACAACGCGGTGTGGTCCCTGTTGACGGCTTGCAGAAGCGGCACAACAGTTGGAATTGCTTGGATTGGTAGTCTATGTAACAGATCACGAGGATCAAGTTTTGGAAGTGGAGGTACCGCATCCGCGAACGTAGTAGTTCGCACGGGCGCAGAGTGGCAGGTCTTTGCACATGAGGTGGCACATAACTTTGGTGCCGCTCATGACTGCACGTCCAGCGAGTGTGGCGACGGCTACTCGCGCTCCGACGACTGTTGCCCGCTCAGTCGATCAACGTGCGATGCGCGGAATCAGTACATCATGAACCCATCAAGCAGCCCAGGACTCGAGGAGTTCTCGCCCTGTACCGTTGGGAGTATTTGCACGGGCATCGGTGAGGAGCATATCGACACAAGTTGTCTTGTTAGTGAGGAGGACGTACCCGACATCAACGATAGCCAGTGCGGCAATGGGATTGTTGAGCCTGGAGAGACATGTGACTGCGGCGGTGCGAGGCGATGTCCGTCAGATTCCTGCTGCAATCCAGATACCTGCCAACTCCGAAACGGCGCCGAATGTGATCCAGACACCGATGGCTGCTGTACCAGTGAGTGTCGTGTTGCTGGCAGCGGTAGAATATGCAGAGAAAGTACAGCAGACTGTGATCCAGAGGAGCGTTGTGATGGAAGTTCAGGCCAATGCCCCATCGACGAACAGAGTTGCGATGACAGCGGTGGCCCTGATGGTGGCGACGATGGAGGAAGTTGGTTTGAGAACAATCGCACAGCTGTCATTGCGACGGCGGCTTCGGTTGGCGGTTTGTTAGTTCTTGTGTCACTTTATTGCATCTTCCTTTGCGTAAAGAAGAAGAACAAATCAAAAAGACAGAGAGAAGCGAAGCTTCGTAGTGGAAGTCTTAGCGATGGACCGAACGCGCTGTCATTTGATCAGGCGAGAGGAGTATCGCAGATGCCAACTGCACCTCAGATGGTGCATAGATATGGATAGTTTGGTCTGGGGAGTTTTTGGCATTGGCGTTTTGACAGGTTAGATATGTTATGAGTACACGATAGAATGGAAAGTTTACGACTTTGCGTTTTGCTTAGATATCTGAGTAGACAAGTGAAGTATTCGTTGTGTAAGAAGATAAACGACTCTAGAAAGCCAAGTAGAACGAGTAATTGGGATGTCTATCGGACTCGGGATTAAAAAAAGAAATAGTCTATACGTGCATAGTTGCATAACTCTCAATATAACTACCGATGTTGCCAAGGAGTGTGTTTACCAAAATGGAACGCGGCGCTACAAGTCGCGATAGGTTAAGCAAGAGGTAGATATCATGCTGTTCGCCCGACCTGTTAATAAACACTGGACTTACCCATTACGGACTCGTTGCAAGTTGCGGAGATAGATACCGCAGCGTTTAAGGTAAATAATCAGTCGTATGATTTGCTGACGAAGATCAGGCAACTGATTAGAAGCCTGTCGCTACCCCGGGATATAGCACATTGCTTAATAGATCATCCATATAACTTCCCCGCACAGAGGCGGGACGAGCTCAAGATTGTGTGATAGTAGATAGCTAGAATTGGCACTATTAGAGCCTCTTCTGCATTAAGCCGTTCTGCACTCCGACTCTAGCGTAGGATCGACCTGGGGCGGCGGCAAGGGTAGATAAGAATAACCTTGCGCCCTCGTATATCCACCAGCCCGTTAGAGATGGTTCCGTTCCGCAAGTGAACGTTTTTGAGTGGCGCGGTAGAGGGCAAAGGTTGGCCCTTGAGTGTGATGAAATCACGTGTTGTTGTTTATATCAGCCAATCTTGGTCGTATTCAGAGGAACCTTTCATATGGAGCGGACTATTCCTACCTGATACAGGATATAGTGCAACCTGGCAAGGCAGTATTACCAGAAACTCACAATTTTGTTAGCAGTTCGAGTCATGCTATTAAATGTATTTCGGATGAATCTCCAGATCAATATTCATGAGGCGTTACAAATGATTACGATGCTTTGTTTACACCTGAAAAAGGTAATATGTGAACCTGCCAAGATAGATTCAACGACATATAAATGTAGCCCGTCTGTTCATCAACACTTTTGTTCTTCATCCTACCAATCCATCTACCTAATTGCAACAAACACGAACTTCTCTCCTAGCTCTCTGGCATTATCATTCGCAACAATGTTCTCCACTATCAATCTTTTCACCATTCTTCTCGCAATTCCTGCTGTTCTTACAGCCCCTGCGCCTGACGTCAAAGCAGCCAGAAAAGAGGTCCTTGCTTGTGCTTGTGCCAATGACGCCGGGCAGACGAACGTAAGCGGATATTGCCAGTACATTGCTGGCGGCATTGTCAAGCTTGACGGCCAAGACTATGTAAGCATATTATCAAAGCCCTGACCGAGAACTATTTCTGATTGCATCATTTGTAGTGCTTCCCTGCCGCCACATGGTCAGAGTACATGGATACCCGGTTCACAGCCGATTTTTGTCCTGGCTACTTTCAAGGCTTCCCCAAGCCTGTTTGCAAGACTACCGTTGTTTGCCCTACAATTGGTGACTACCAGGATATTTGTTAAGTTGGATGGGATTTTGTGCGAGAAGCAACAACCATGCGGATGAACTTCACATTGCATCCCTCGCAAAGCTCTCTGGTCTAGATTCTGATTTGTCTTATCTTCGTACCAATGCCTGGTTATATCTCTTCACATCACATATTTATATACTACATGACTTCGAACTAAGATAATAACAGTCGAAATCAATTGTCTACCATGACGTTTGAATGGGATTACTTTCTCTATAACCTCGAAATCAACCCAAAGGTGCCAAAGCAAAGTTCCATGCCGACCTTCATCACAAGGTCGATCACATAGATGTTGAAACTGTTTGAGCAAATGTCACGATTGATAACGATATGCTAGGTTTCGCTTGAGACGAATTATATGGTCATCCATGACTTTTGACTTTTATGCCCCGTGGCTTTCCAAATTATATTGTGAGATTTTCGAAGCTATCATCAGCTCGGGGAGGAAATAGCTTAGGGGTAACGATGGTTCTCTTTATTGGCAGAGCTCAAGTATCCTTGGTATTGCTGAGTCCGACCGGTACTGGATATTACAACCAACTCCTGGATTACTTGTAACTACTGTTATGAGTTCAACCTTGCGTGACGGCGATCTCACGACAGTGTGAGCCGACAGCACAGTCCGTCCGTGGAGATGTTAAGATCTACAATACCGATCATATTCTTAGTGTCTCGACTATCGAAGTCAAAGCTATCGATAGACGACAGCGGGTCTTGCGATCTATCCGCTACCTTGGACCAAGTCGCTTTGAATAAGTGGTCATTACGGCTTTGGACATTTTACTCCGCATCAGGACAACCTTGTACAAACCATCAACGGCGGGCTCCAGAATTCACGGCATAGATCGACGTTTTGGAGTGATCATCACAGTTTGTTGCCCCCAGTCCACTCACACCAGATGAGGTCTACCAGTAACCCATAACAGCTGCAGTCAGTGTGAAGCTTCCGCAACCCCCGCTTCATCGTTCGATACGCAACGATACCGAGGTTTGTGAACTGTTAGCTGTATGTTCTGAGACAGGCGTTAGACAGGCCGTCTGAATCTTGTGGCCTCAGTGTACGTATAGTCCATAGCATCATGTGTGTGGCGATAGAGTTGACATTGTCTTATTCTACACTTGTTGTAGAATGTATGTTTTGGACTCGGTATTACAAATATCTGATGTTCTAGACATCGGCACCTTGCAAAAGTACGGCACATGGCCAATATAGCTCATTCCAATTCAAGCGTAGCGTCCAGCCAAGACTCGATTCTAACTTTCGGGTCCCCTGACTTCCGCTAGAACAACCTTGTAGTTCGACAGGATTGATGTCATATAACGGTAGTTCTGCTGTAATGCTTAACTTGGTCAGTCTATTCCCGGTCGCATCTGGTTGCCTACTGACCGCTGTATGATATGGGACTAGCCAAAAGATCTCTCGCACGGACATGTGGCCGCAGTGTGGTTGTTTTTCCCCGCCAATCGCAAACTTCAGAATTGCAAGCAATAACAAAGGCCAAGAAGTCTATTTTTCGATAGACTGCAATTAGCGCAACGGTAGCTCAGCAATGAGATCATCTTTTCTTGATTGGGAACTTGGACATCATCAATGTGCAGCGTGTCCGTTTCTTGTAGCGATATGTGTACTTGATCAGCCAATCAGGAAATGAAGATCTTCAATAGCCAAGTTCTCGATGGAGGCGTTTTGAGACAAACTGGATACCATCCTAGTAAAGTCTCATAATTTGCGGGCGAGTAAATTGACAACGCAGACCTTTGAGTGAGAAAACGAGACGTGAATAGGCTACACAACGTCATTGTAATGGCAGTATCTCTGAAAGCCAGGGGGAACATGGAGAAAGAAGAGAGGATAAAAAGTGGTTGGTCAATTCTTGTAGTACAGCCAATGGAGTGGATGAATAAATATATCTGCTTGACCCCGATCTAGAATCGCTTTCGATATCCATTATTCTTCATCTCTCTCTTCTTCGCCATGAAGATCACATTATCCGTATGGCTCTCAGCAGCCTGCCTCCTCCCTTCCACTTTTGCTTTTCCACAACTCAGTCCTGAGCAGCTCGAGGCTTACCGTCAACACGCTGAGAGAGCACCTGAGGCCTGTCCATTCGCCCCTGAGCAAGAGAAGCGAGACGCTGGCGAATGCCCTTTCGCAAAAAAAGAGAAGAGGGCCTCCAAGTTTGACGCCAAGAAGCAGCGCATCAGCGTCAGCGGTCAGCATGCCTTCCGCGCACCTGATTTCAAGGCTGGTGACCAGCGAGGCCCATGTCCTGGTCTGAATGCTCTCGCCAACCATGGATACTTGCCTCACAATGGTGTTGCAGACATGCAAACTATCATCCAGGCCACTAATGAGGTCTATGGTATGAGTCTTGACCTTGGAGGTTTCCTGGCTGTCTACGGTACCGTCTTTGACGGTAACCCGCTCTCCACCAGCCCAGGCTACTCCATTGGCGGCCCCAGCCGCTTCAGTCAGAACATCCTCAACGGGGGTGGCATCCTCGGTACTCCTTCTGGTCTTAGTGGTAGTCACAATAAGTACGAGAGCGATGTCAGCTCCACTCGAGGTGATCTCTATGTGACTGGAAATAACTTCCATGTTGTTCTAAGTCGCTTTGAAGAATTCTGGCGTGCCATCAAACCCAACACGCCTGCTCCCAAGCAATACACCGCCCTGGCACCGTTCCACTATAAACAGTTCCAGGACTCGGAGAAAACCAACAGCCACTTCTTCTACTCGCCCTTTGCTGGAGTTTTGGTCTCACCTGCTGGATATTCCTTCCCTCCACGAATGATGGCCAACCACTCAAATGAGTACCCCGAGGGATATCTCTCTCGCGAAGTCTTTACCAGCTTTTTCGGTGTCAAGGGAGACAAACCTGGCAACTTCAAGATCAACCAGGGCTGGGAGCGTATTCCTGAAAACTGGTATCGCCGCCCGGTAGGCGACGAATTCTCGATCCCTGACTTCCTCCTTGATGTTCTCGAGCACGCTGCCAAGTACCCTCGTCTCTTGAATATTGGCGGAAACACCGGCAAGGTCAACAGCTTCGCTGGTGTGGACGTTGGCGACCTTACCGGTGGTGTCTTCAACGCGGCTGGGCTCCTCAAGCCCGATAATCTCGAGTGCTTTACTATGCAGATTATAATGGCTGCTGCACCTGACTTTCTCGGAAGCCAGTTCACTGATGTCAAGAAGGCTTTGACGCCCTTGAGTGACAAGCTTCGCCAGCTTCTTGCGGATAAGACGTGCCCCAAGCTCCAGAAGTATAACCATAAGCTGTTTGCCAAATACCCTGGCTACACCGAGCCATATGGCAGTTATGCTGGCGTTTCCAAGGGTTCACTCAAGGGAGTCATTGAGACGACCAAGGGTATTCTGGGAGGGCTTTGGCCAACTGGCAAATAGATACTGAAATATGGTGGTAGTACAGCACTAGTCGGGACTTTATTTTGGTGGCTTCAGAGTTGAACCTGAAATTTTTACGCTTACGTACTTTGGTATTAATGTTAACACATATCATCTTGTTGTTAAACAATCAACTGAACAATGGCTTGGTTTGGTCATGTGTAATCATTTTAATGAGAATTGGGGAGTAGTATGTGGCCGAGCACAAAGATGCTCTTTTCACTGATTTGAACTATACGAGTCAGTTCCGTCTGAGCAAACTATCGAGATGGGCGGCCCTGCGTGAACACAGTTGATCAACCTGAACTCGTCAGACATCAATTACCAGCGGACGTTGTGCATGTTTCGATCCTGAATGAATTGTCCAACCTCAATGCGCTAGCTGATTCTGCATAGATTTGCCTACTTTGTAATATATTGTCGTAACTCAGCCATGACGCTTGACCAACCCGAAGAACTTCTGATAATCAGCAGCGGAGTGAACAGCCCGTGATGGTGTTTTAGCTTGTTAATAAGTTCGATAACGCAAGGCACTAAAAGTTTGACGCCAGCGGACAAGGGGAAATGAGAACCTTGGCGCATCCACTCCTAGCAATGAGATACATGATCCGTGGTTGCACGCACGGTTCTTTCTGCGCCATTAGCCCAGCAAATGTGGTATAGATGATCGACGACTGCCGCTCTGGGCGGTGTGGTCGGACATTTTAGTGGACAAACGTTCAAAATTACAGGAGCCTGTTATGGGGATCGACGCTATTGCTGTACTTTATAGCTGCCTGGGTGCCCCTGCCATCGCGTTTATAACCACGTTTCTCCAAAAGCCACAATGCGGTTCCCGGTTCAACTTCTCAGCCTCTGCGTCTTCTCAGGCCTCGGCCTAGCAGCCCCATCACTACCCTCTATCTCAGAGCTTGAGAGCCGCCAACTCGTCAACGGCCTTCTCAAGGGTGTGGATGGTACCCTAGAAGCGGTTGTTGGAGGCCTTCTTGGTGCGCTCCGCAAGGCTATTGACAGTGGTGATAGGGATAAGACACTGGATATCTTACACGTGCTTGAGCCTACCAAGAAGCCCAAGAATTTCAAAGAGGCTTCGGCTGTCTTGGAGAAGATCTCAAAGTCCAAGCCCGAGACCATCATTGACTACAGCGCGCAATTGATTGTGAATGGTCTCATTTCTGGAAATACGCTGGATCTCTTCGCCTATGCCAAGGGCCTTGTTTCTGCGCAGAATGGAAGCAATAACAAGTAAGTTACTCTTTCAAAGATTACAGAAATTTGACTCATACCTTTTTAGAAACCGCAATCCACCCAAAGAGGTTTACCCGAAGGTAGCAGACTGCGACGCATCTTACACTGTTTCTGAGGAAAAGCTTCGCGCTGCCATTCATATTCCTCCCACCTTCACATACGGCAAAAAGCCCCCCGTTATTTTGTTCCCTGGCACTGGATCTACGGGCTTTACCACCTACCGCGGTAACTTTATTCCACTACTTACAGACGTTGAATGGGCTGATCCTGTCTGGGTCAATGTTCCTGTGCTTCTGCTTGAGGACGCCCAAGTCAACGCCGAGTATGCTGCATATGCACTCAACTACATCGCTTCCGTTACCAAGCGAAATGTTTCTGTCATCGCTTGGTCTCAAGGCAACATCGATGTGCAGTGGGCGCTAAAATACTGGCCCTCCACACGCAAAGTCACGACCGACCATGTCGCCATCAGCGCTGACTACAAGGGCACAATCTTGGCCAACATTGGCGGTGCCACCGGCTTGATCAACACACCTTCGGTGCTGCAACAAGAAGCGGGAAGCACATTCATCAATACTCTTCGCTCCAACGGCGGCGACTCGGGCTACATCCCTACCACAAGCCTCTACTCTAGCCTTTTCGACGAGGTTGTTCAGCCTCAAGAGGGTACTGGTGCATCAGCTTACCTACTTGATGCTCGCAATGTCGGCGTTACAAATGCTGAAGTTCAAAAGGTCTGCGCCGGGAAGCTGGGTGGTTCATTCTACACGCATGAGAGTCTGCTCGCGAACCCGCTCACGTTTGCGCTTGCAAAGGATGCTCTTACGCATGGAGGACCTGGAAAGATATCTCGACTCGACTTGGACGATATTTGTAACAGGTCTTTGGCACCTGGTCTTGGCTTGGAGGATCTACTAATCACCGAGAATGCACTCGTTATCGCTGCTCTTTCTTTGGTCTTGTACCTGCCGAAGCAGGTAGATGAGCCAACGATTAAGCAATATGCACTCGAAACAACTGGAACTTGCTAAGTCAATTGATACTTGCTTGATTAGTATGTAATTATTGTAATATTTAGTACAACTAATTGTCTTTTGTTATCAGAAAGAGATCTATTTACTCTTC
This sequence comes from Fusarium sporotrichioides, assembly GCA_019054645.1. Taxonomy (NCBI): domain Eukaryota; kingdom Fungi; phylum Ascomycota; class Sordariomycetes; order Hypocreales; family Nectriaceae; genus Fusarium; species Fusarium sporotrichioides. The sequence continues at coordinate 735,919 of JAHKNS010000004.1, forward strand.
TCCAAATCCACCGGGACAAGTGTGTTGCTTTTACCACGTTTTCCTCCAGCAATTTGCTCTACACTCAGGTCGATTCTTTGTAATTTTAGTCGGTGGAAGTGCAACATGCCGGAGCAAGGATAGAGAAGGTAAAAAAGAAAAAAAGAATTACTGAATGCCTCCACACCGGATTGAACGATGGACCTTTGCATTACAAGTGCAACGCTCTACCACTGAGCTATAAAGGCTTTCTTTTTTGATATCTGCTGAATTAGATAATAGTGTATTTATAGCCAACAGCATTTTCTTCTAACGGTGAGTTATCTCAACTCGTTGTCTCGTAACCAGATACTAACAATATCCTATTTCATATAGATAAAGGAAAACGTACTCGCCAAGCTCTTGAATTATATATTGTACACCTCGCTCAATACACTTACGATAGTAAAACTGCCTGCTAATCCTAGATAGTTTCTTCCTCTATACCGCACTACACTATTCATACTAATATTCATCTCACTGCAGAGAAGTCCGGGGAAAAGATCAGAGGTTTCAATCCACTTTCTTGGCCTTACATAGATTATACTTAGAAACTAATAGTAGGTGTCTCTATTAACACTTATGCAGTTTATATAAATAGAAGCAACCTACTCGATACAGAGACTGGACCTGAAGCAGTCTGAACATGACTAACAATATAACTACAATCACAGTTAGGTTGATCAAGTCGTTCGTAGGTAGAACAGGCAAAAAGAAGAAGGTGAGGACCGAGCGTGGATCGAACACGCGACCTAGGGATCTGCAATCCCTCGCTCGTACCACTGAGCTATCGATCCTTGTACTTCTTGAGATTGGCAGCGCCTTACAGGTACTATACTCACCAACTCAAGGTATCTAGAGATTTGATTCATTGCCTATATGATGGTAGGATTCCTAGTACAGAGGTGGCTCCTAGCCACTACTCTCTAGGTCTTTGTCTCGTTCAGCGATTAGGTAGTGCTAGTATGCAAGTATCATAAGTGGATAACTGCATGAAGATATCGGAGAAGAAATTCTATTAAATCAAGTACGCTAAGATGTAAAATGAAAATGAGACAAATGAACCAATTTTAAACCTCAATGTCGACCTCGTACCCAGCGCCTTCGCTTTCCTGCTCCGCAATGATCTCATGTGCAATCTTCTCAGCCAACCCATAGATAGTACCCATAGGATGACCGGGGATAAGCACGGGAAACGAAGAAGCGTCTACAACACGAAGGCCTTGGACGCCATATACTCTGGCCTTGGAATCCAGGACAGCCATCTTGTCTTCCTTCTTGCCCATCTTGCAAGTGCAAGCGGCGTGCCAAACAGTCATGAGGGTATCACGAAGAACAGCAAGAATCTGCTCGTCGGACTCGTGCTCCTCACCAGGGTAGACTTCCTTGAGAACAGTGTCTTTCAAAGGACCGGACTTGGCCACCTCGCGAAGACGACGGAACAGAGCGATGGCGACTTCTTGATCACCCTTGTCACCGAGAAAGTTGGGGTTGATGAGAGGCGCGTCGGAAGTCGAGTTGGACTGAAGAGTGATGTTTCCACGAGAGAGAGGAGCGACGAGAGCGCCGTTGAGGCTGGTGTACTTCTTGCCATCGGTAGGTTGCTGCAGAATGGGAAACTGCCAATCTTCGGAGTAGACATTAAGAGGAATGAACTCAACCTCGGGCCAGTCTTCGGGGAATTGTTCAAGGTCCTTGAGAGTTGTGTTGGAGAACTTGGATCTGTACTTCTCAGGAACCTTTTCCCAGCCAAGAAGCTCGACTTGGTTCGATGTCAATGGACCGGCTTGCTGCTGAATGTAGGCGTCGAGAGCACCTTGGAAGACGGCAGGGTCATTGATAGCCACGCTAAGAGTATCGTCAAGACCTTGCACCTCGAAAGATGGTCCAAAAAGGATATGGTCCCACAGGTTCTGGCCAACACCGGGAAGGTCTGCGACGACAGGGATATCGAATGCCTCCAAATGGTCCTTGGGGCCAACACCAGATACCATCAAGATTTGAGGAGACTGAAAAACTCCGCCGCTGACAATAACCTCCTTTCGAGCCTTGAGAGTGTAATCCATACCGATAGAAGTAACCTCGACGCCAGTCGCCTTCTTCTTGTCGTCAAATAGCACCTTCTTGGCGAGACTTTGAGTGTAAACCTTGAGAGTCTTGAGCTTCTCATCCCGAGCAGCTTTGACAAAGTCGTCAGATGCGCTTCGGGTAACGGTCTTGGGTCGGACGGCGGTGGTTGTGTATGAGTATCCGAGGAGGCTTCCACTGCTGAAGCCATCGATACTCTTGAGTCCAAGTGAGTTGAGACCCTTTGCTACAAGAGCAGCCCACGAAGGAACGTAGTTGGCGTAGCTGATTTGGATAGGACCTCCCTCGGATGAGAAAGCGGATGCGTCGTAGTCGGTTTCTACAGATGCGCCGCGCTTGTCGTTATCGGGAGGGGTGAATGTGGCGGTTTTCTGGAAGTGAGGCAACATTTGATCCCACCTAAGGCTACTGTCAGAAATATTTTTCAGGATTTCAGGGTCATGGCTTACTGGTAGCTGTCGTCGCCGACTTCCTCGGCCCACTTAGCCATAGTACCGTTGGTAGGTCGGTGATAGACCAGAAAGTTGAGTTGCGATGAGCCACCCAACACCTTGCCGCGAGCATAGTGAATCTCACGGTCATCAGCTGATGTCTGTGGTGTAGTAGTAAATCTCCAATCCCTCAAAGGGTTGGAGTCTAGAAGACTGGCACCACTTCCAGCCGTCACTCCACCAGGTGCTGTAGCAAGGATTGGCTTGGCAATCTCGAGAAAGCCTCCAGCTTCAACGATAGCGACGCTGTATCCAGCTTTGGCCAACCGATAACCGACGGTGTTTCCTGCAGTGCCTCCACCCACGACAACGTAGTCATAGGTAGCATCGACTCCTGGAATGCCTCCCAGTTCACCGAGTTTTCCAACCTTGAGTCCATCTCCAGCATATGCGGACTGGATGACATGTTGTAGTGGATTGAGAAGGGTGCTAATGAATGGACTCTCGGGAGCAGCGATGACACATGTCGAGAGGCTGATAGCCAAGGAGAAGGCTGAAGTGCAGCGCATTGTAGGCGAGAATCACGACGAAAACGAATGAAGGTATTAAAGAGAGTGTTTTAAAGAGTGTGTGGGTTGTGACAAACGGAAGTGGCGACCTTTGTTCTTATGTACTCGATCTACAACAGCAGTAGCTTTTCCAAGACATGTCAAGCATCTTCCCTGCAATTCAAGCGTTCACAGTAGTGCCGCAAAAGTGACAGAAACTCTCGAAGTCTCCCTCGAACGTGGGATGGATCGGCAATGCCGGGGACCACTGCCGTACTTCGCATTGATGAGTCGTGCATGTGTCGGAAGGGTTCATGAGTCAGTCAGGATCCATGTCCTTTACCACAGGCAGATAATGAATGTCTCGGTGTTCTGGGGTTGTTGCAGGGGTCAACGGCCAATGCAATGCCTACAATCATCAAGGCTTTTGATGTCGAGCAGGGCTGATGAATTGCTCAGAATTGATTATCTGCCGATCTCGAGTTCGGACGATCGGTAGAAAAAGAATAATTCCAGCTTGGCATGAGTGATTGGGTCAAAGAGTTCCCATCATTTGCATCATTTCTCTTTGTGAGATTTCTTCGATTACCGCTCGCACCTGGACGGGGGTTCGGTCCAACAGCCATGGGTTCGCCTTGGACGGGTCTGCGGATGTAGCGGAAACCGCCGCGAAGATACAGAGTAGCAAGACAACACCGGAAACTGCCAAGGCAGTCATGTCTGGTGATTTCGGGATATTGAACTGGCCTCCGTACGGGTAAGTCGGGCTGCCTTCCTCAGCTGCATCTACTTGCCAGGTTTCTTTATGGCAAGGATCAAATGTCGCCAACTGCGCAAGAATCTGTGGGTTCCCGGGGATCGTCGGACATATTGCAATATTTAATCCTACCAGTACTGGGGTCAATGCACAGACTGCGTATATCACACCTTTATCACATTAAAAAGACCACGCTGTCGGATTAGCCATACTTACCAACCTTGAGCAACCGTATATCCGCCTCTAGTTCCCTGTATAGTCCATCTACTCCATTAAAGAGAGTTACGGCTTCGCACGCTTCTGGTTAATCTTTGCGTGTTTAAATCCCTCGAATACCAGGGTCTATAGCATGAATCAAGACTGGAGAGTCCCCCCACACTCGTCCACTAATTTTAAATTTAGTCAGTTGATCCGGCACGGCTAGGACCAGCCCGTGTTGCAGATCCCTTCCTCGTTGAAGATGCTAAACACTCACTAAACATGGGCTAGACCAGCAGGATTCTGCCGCGTGGGAGCAGGGCAGTCTGCCAAGAACTGAGTTTCACTTTCACCTCTCAACTTTTTTCTTACTGACAGTTGTTGGTGTAAATAATTGACGCATTGCATTGTCTGAGCCTCAACTCACTGTTAAGCCAACATCACAACATGTGGGCATGACGAGTTCTCAGCTGATACTGGCTATAGCGGAGATTTTAAGGTTAAATACTACCCGGAGTGGATCATACTTAAAAAATGTCAAGAGTTGAGTTGAGCAAAGTGAAAGGTTCGGTGACTATTGAGAACTTTTCTCTACACTTATCTGAGATATGGTTCGGTCGAGCGAAGGAATACTACATAATTACCGACAAATGCAACTTGACAGGTGTGGTTCTCTCAAGGGAACATTAACAGTCACTTTTAAGACGATATATTTAGTAACCCTGCCTGACACAATATTCATAAATATAATGCTTGTCATTATCTGGACCCGGTATTCCCGCACAACATACGACATCGGCCGAAGCATACCAATTCTGTCCAATTCATCTCTTCATCAAACTCTAAATCGTCCATTCGTTGTGAAGCCCCTTCGAAAGCCTGCCGATTAACCGGTGCTATGGGTTTCCCGCAAGACTCCCTCCTTCTCATGCACAACTATCGGCATATTCTTCATGGGTGTCAGCTCAAAGACTTACCGATGCAGCAGACCTAACAATATAGCACAGCAAGATCATAATTGCGAGTTCTTTTGAACCCTACGGTTCATGTAACACGTCCAAACTAGTAGCCCGAATCTTGCCTATCCTCGGCGACTCGATCATAGCCTCGTCGTTGACGACCTGTCTAAGAGTTACATTGACTAGTCATGCATCGTCACTTGTGGTATTAAAGGCTACCGTGATGATATCTGTACATGTGCGGTTAGGATTGCGTGGGGAGCAACGATGTCGACGATACTCAGAGGCTAATGAGTGGTATGTTACTTATGGCTCTTCCTCAACCTCTGGTGGCAATCTGATAACATTGCAGCAGTATATTCTCATGCCCAGAGCCTACCATACCTAATTAGCGACGACCTGGCTCATTTATCTCAAAATTACGACGCCTAAGATGTGGTTATAGGGCTAGAGCAAATTGTGTCGACAGTTTTTGCATAGAAAGAAAATGCTCGGGGTCACAGGTGCGCACGCCTTTCTAAGACAATCAGAGATCATGGAAAATTAACATCTATGTTTGAGACGGCTTTGTCGCTAGCAGCTATGTCTCTTATACATCCTTCATCTCCTTTTGTCTCTTTCTTGTCCTGTCTATGCCACCAGGTATGTTAAGTCAACTTTGCCTATGCATTGATAGTACTGACCTATTATTCAAAGTCGCGACTATTAAAGAATTGTCTATGCAGTTGAACACTAGGATGAAAGTCGACGCAGCAGCCGCAGCACGACGCTTCCAGAATAGCAACAACCTCGACGACATGCTCCAGCACAATAAATATCATGGCACCAGATACCCAAACGTCAAATATTTAAAGAGTCCAGCTGTGAACCGAAATGGTTTACATTGCAGCGCTCTCTTCTGAACAATGAGGGATAAATCTGGACTTATTCCAGGATTTTCAAGCTTCCGATACCTAGGCCGAGACAGATGCAGGAAACATGGGATTCGGATGCTATATGATCGCGACCCTCGAATCTGCCATGCCAAGCTAGAGGGAGCCTTGCACAAAGCGATTTGTCTTAAGACAGAGCTTGGGTGCTCTAATAATAAGCCATTCAATTGACAGAAAGGCAGGTCGCTTATCCATGCATGAGGCACAGTTGCAGGATCTGTATTAGCCTGAGGGGATATAGACTTGGCAGGAATGGTCTCGACTACCAAGATCTTTGAGCGCAAGATACGCGATGGACGATCGAATCTTGGGACAATCCGCGATCGACCCGGTCTTGCTTTCAGTTGACAACACACAGCTGTATTACCAATACACATACATATGGCCCATCATGGCGACCTACTATTGCCCACGGGATTGATACTTACGTCATGCAACATGCGTAGTCAGATTTCCCAGCTTCTCATCCCTGCTCCCCGCAAGCTGCAAGCAGAACAAGTATGCTAATATATGCACCTGCAGATATAATATCCTTGTCTATACGAACGCTTTACCAGCACCAATTACTGTATTGGTTGCATACCGCAACCTTGAGTTTGTGGTGGTCACCAACTTGTTTACGGTGACGCTGGACTTGCGAGGCCAATAAGCCAACACCACGAGATCTTACCTACATAGACTGCTGACCGACCTGCATTTACCGTCTTATCGACGCTTCTAAGATGATGTCAAGTGTACGAGGAGAAGTATTTCTTGGCGAGGCTATTTAAGATGATGACTGGCCTCCCGTATCCGACGCCACTTTCTGCGGTTGGTTATTTGTTTCGATAGCTTATGTGTGCACTTTATCATCCTTATAAGCTGATTCGTCATGTTTCCTACACTTCGGAGATTTTTCACTATGGTGGTGATGCTTATGGCATTGTCATTCTCACCAGCCACTGCACTTCCCAACATTCGAGTGTTGCCCTTGGGTGATTCCATCACCAAGGGAACAGGCTCAACTGGCATAGTTGGGTATCGTCTACCATTGCGACAAAAGATCCTTGCGCAAGGCGTCAAGGTCAATATGGTGGGCACCTTGAAGAACGGCAACATGGTAGATGCACACCATGAAGGACACAGCGGAAAGCTCCTCTCCGACATCAACGGTTACTGGCAAGTCCCAATCAAGGCTCGACCCAACGTGGTCCTCATCCATGCTGGTACCAACAATATGGATCGAGGAATCGACCTTGATATTGGAGCTGATATCATGGCTGACATTGTCGACGGCATCTTTAAAGTCGCTTCAGACGTGACTATCCTACTTGCGCCAGTCATTTGGGCCAACGATTCAAAGATGCAAGCCAACACAGACAAGTTCAACCCTAAACTGCGATCACTCATTGCGGCGCGACAAAAAGCTGGCAAGAAGATTTTAGAGGTGCCGATTGATATCAAAAAGGCTGATCTAGCTGACTCTAAGCACCCCAACGACGCTGGTTATGAGAAGATGGCAAACGCTTGGTTGAAGGCGATTTTTGAAGCTGATAAGAAGGGTTGGCTGAAGATGCCTGTCAAGATGAGCGAGAGTGATGCTCCAGGAACTGGGCTGGGTGCATGAACAACGTCGTCGACACCAAGATGATGCTTGTTTCTATGATGTACGGAGATAATATTTCGCAGATGACTGATATACCCTATTTCTTCTCTTGCAATTGTTGCCTGCGCTTGCCAGTGACTTGCAACCCCGCTCCTGGGCTGATGTAAGTGACCGTTTGTGTCTTGTAATTGTTTGTCGATGGATTGAGGCAAGTGATTTATGCACAGTGCTCACAAGACTAGACACCACCATCCCTGTAAAGCAGCCACCAAGCCAGCACTGAACTGGCGGAGTTGCGTTCCACTGCAACGACTTAGCGAGTGGGCGGAGCGGAACAGGAACTTCCGGAGTTAGTGCAACGCAATAAAGTCCAATTTCTTAACGCCGACTGGCATGACGAGCTTCAATTGAATAAAGAGACAGTTCTGAACCCAACCACCCGCAATCCGACTCCCATCACACAAAGCCACACAACACAATACGCCACATCACAATATGGCCTCAAAATCTCTTGTCGTCGGCGGTACAGGCGGTATTGGCTACGCCATCGCTTGTCGCATCGCCGCCAACGCTCCCTCATCAACAGTCATCATCAGCGGCCGCAATGAGCCAAAGAACATTCCTCACTCCAACATACAGTTCCGAGCGCTGGATGCATCATCAATGCGCGCCATCAAAAATTACACAGACGAGCTCAAAGCGTCCCAAGATCGCTTCGGTACTCTTGTCCTCACTCAGGGCATCCTCACTACGGCTGGAAGAACCGAAACATCTGAGGGCATCGATCGCAAGATGGCGCTTCACTACTACGGACGGCAATTACTCATCAGAGAGCTCATGCCAGCTCTCACAGAAGACGCCAAGGTTTTGATTGTCTTGGACGGCGTTCGTGGAGGTCAGGACAAACTCAACTGGCAAGATCTGGATCTCAAGTCCAACTTTAGCGTGTCGAATGCTGCTGCTCATTGTTTATCAATGACCGACGCCATGGTTCAACATTATGGCACTGAGCAAAAGGCTGCAGGTACGAAGCGACACTTTATTCACGCTCTTCCCGGTGTCGTCAACACCAACATTGCTTCATCGCTGCCTTGGTATTTACGTGGCCCGGCTTCGGCTGTTGCGAGCCTCTTGGGTGTTTCGCCGGAGACTTGCGCAGAGAACATGCTCAGGGGTGTTGAGAATTCAGTGTCTTCTGGTGACAAGGCTGGCAGGTCTTGGGGATTTATCAATGAGAAGGGTGTCGTGATTGAGAAGACGGCGTGGAATGAGGAACAGGTTCAGAAAGTCAATGACCACACCTGGAATATTGTTGACGGTGCATTGAAGGCTTGATTTACAAGGATATTGAGAGATTGTTATCAGTAATAATGGCAATGGATTGGTTGTTTTTGTATAATAATATTTGCTATGAAAAAAGGCAGGGAAGAATGTGCTTCTCGTTTGCGCGACGGTACGATAAAGACTCAGTAAAATGGCAAAAAGAGTAATTGCAGATTTAACCGCTTATTGTGCCTCAACACGGGATCGAACCGTGGACCTTGTCATTACTAGTGACACGCTCTACCACTGAGCCATTAAGGCGCTCTGTCATTGGATGAGAATGAGTGTCGAAATTAGCCACTATGATTTCTGATTCCAATTGTACCGCAGGTATCATAGAGTCCAATTGTGCTATCATCCTGTCTAAAGAAATCAGTAATTGTATTATAGAACACCAATAATCAGTATTGACTAATTAGGGCACGCTGTTGTTATATTAGTACTGTCAACTGTAAATTTGCAGGGCATTGGTACCTGATCAGTTCACGTCAAATCTTCAAGTCTTGGAAAAAACCTTTGCAACGTGCTTTGAGTGTGAGATTTGCTTCCATCTGAACCGAATTATTTAAAAACGACGTCTGCTTAGAATCTGAGCTCAATCTCTATTTACTTAGGACAGTGCATATGACATGCAACGACTTTATTGAAGGCTTGATTCGAGAAATAACCATTGTATCACGACAATAGGGTAGCCAGACAGTGAAAAACACGCGCTTGTCATATCAACGCGCTCTAGCGCGTCAGAACGCGACGCGAACAAAGGTACACAAACAGTAATTTTCTAAAAAGGGAGAAACAGGACATTCATTTCTTGGATGAAACGCCAAATGTGCTAAGTTGCGGCCAATCTGTAAAGTCAGCGCATTTCCTGTCGCCTCAGATCTATTAAACTTACCAAACGTCGTTCGTTGCTTGTTAATCTGAGTAACATCAACCCGTTGCCCAATTGACAAGGATTTATTCGTATCATCGCCGTAGCAGAATCCATAACGTCCAAAGACAGGACTGTATTTCGCACCCTTGTCCACTCTTCGGTCCTTGTTCAACTTCTTCCACACCGTACCTTGTTCGTCAGTCGCTGTCTTTCCCGTCTCGTAATCCACAGTGATACTCTGACACCGGAAGCAGTTAGCTGTCAAAGCCATCTGCACTCCATCAGAGAATGACAGCTCTCCCCAATAATCCTCAGCAAATGGTCCAGATGCGCCTCGAAGGACGATGTTGGGTCGGAACTTGGTAATGTCCATTGAGTAGCCTTCCTTTAGACGTGACGACAACTCGTTGTTGGACTCTTCCGTGACCACGAGGTAATGAGCAATGTCGCTGAAAGTGAGCCTCTCTGGTTTATGTGCCAGAAACGGGATACTGTTCTTGATCCGTTGAGTGAACGAGGCCTTCTGCAATGCGTCAGAGCTGTGAGGAGCCAATGATCCATGGACAGCCCTTGATCCATCGCCGATATAGACTAATCGAACTTCATGGCCGATACGATCTGAGAACCATCCAGATAGGTCGTCTCCCATATCGTACGCTTTGGTATTGCTCGCATGGAGACTGGCTTCAATAATTGAGCGACCCTCGAGCGAAGGTTTCAGAGGAAAATGAACGCTGTCTTCACTCTTGCTTGTGTTCCACTTAACTGTAACCAGGCTCTTATCGTAGTCGATTGAGGCCTGGAATAGCGCAAGCTTGAGTTCATACCCGATGAGCAGCGTCTCATACTTGACATTCGAGTCGCCATTTCTGATGACCTTTTGGAGACAAAAGGTCCTGTCGCCCTCGAAGCCGAAAAGGCCAAGGCGTGCCTTGTTCAAAGCGCATCCTCTGATACCCTTTACTGGATATACATAGAGCTTCAGAAGATGTCAGCTGAAGTCTCGTGTCACACAAGGACCCTTTACCTGAGTAACTTCTAATCCAGTCTCTCGTGCTGTTTGACCCCGCAGCAATAGCGAAGCAGACACGGCAAGGACAATGCCCAAAATGAGTGACAATAAAGTGACTTGGTCCATGGTTGCTTAGTTAGTCTGGAAGTATCACAGTATCAAGCAAAGCGACATCAAAATCATGTCCCGACAATACACATACATATACCGAGGTGTTCGGTAAGAATTGACGGATTGAGTATGAAGTCCCGAATGACGTTTGGGTCTTCAGAAGCTAATCTACATTAGGAAAATTGATGGGCCTTTCAAGTGGGTACGCTAGGACGAAGGGAGAGAATTCAGATAACACATTTTGTGGGCTCAAAAGTCTGACCGGAAAATTAGTATGAACAACTGGAGGGAGGATAGCTAGATGTGTACAGTACTATCAAGCCAAAATACGTTATATCGGTAGACCTGGGCTCGTTGTTGGTGGTAGTTATTACAGATATATCTCTTTTCGTAGGCGGTTGTATGCTTGATCGAGCGATTGTGACACTCTGCACCAAGTTCCTCATCATACGACGAATACTTACTCGACCTTCGTTCTAGTCACGTAGACGAGCTCTCCAAGTGCTCAAGTCAATGGCCGAAGGCAGGCTGAGACTTGCCAGCAAACTCAGAGGCTGTTACGCCGGGAGATCGCCATCAAACAACCGCGTAATTGGTTTAGTGGTAAAATTCTCCGTTGCCATCAGAGCTTCTAACGAAGCTCGTAAGCTCGGGGAGCCCTGGGTTCGATTCCCAGATTACGCATTAAAGGTCCAGCGAGAGCTGGGCACATCTTTTTGTACTTGAGAGTTGTTCTGAAGCTATTCGGAGTTGGTGGTAGACTAGAGTTGAAGCTGGTGAGAAGTTGACGACAGACGCCAGCACGGACATAAAGAAACAGGAAAGTAGTCATCAAATTGAATAGGTCTATTGCTCTTTCCCTGTCATAATTAAATGGAGATGTAGAGATATTGTGTGCGGGATATATCGGATTTGCGATCGATGAATGGTCTGGCGTGTGAACCAATCCGATTCAGAGGGGACTATATTCGTATGTGGTCTATGCATTGATGAAAGAAAAGGATAAATATTGCATTGAAGCAAGTAAAATAATCTAGGTCTAGGAAATACGTCGGAGACGAGTAGTGTAACGATCGATCAAGTGTAGCTGTTCAAGTAGGAACAAGTATCCAAGAATCTTTGTAAGTAGGACAATATGTAAAAGTGAAGTAAAAAGCGAACACGTTAAAGACCCAGGTCCTTCTTCATAGCGGGCAGAATAACATTATCGTTCCAGTTCCAGATCAGTCCGCTGTTGTGACCGGCAAATGCAGCACCAGTCCAATAGGTATTGCGAGATCCTTCAAGTTTCAAAAGATCCTCAAAGAAGCCCTCACCGATTTCCTGAGAAGAAACATGTAGCTCGAAAGGAGCATGGTTGGAGAGTATGGGAAAGGTAACTTTCTTTGCTGCGGTAGTCGGGACAGCGCCTGCACGAGCGAGATTTGTGAGTTCCCTGCGAATGACAGCCTTAGCATCGGCGAGGCTGTAGTCGGCGTTATCAAAGGCTACACCAAGGAGGAATTGATTGGTAAAGCCGGGAGGAATGTTGTAGCCGTTGCTTCCAGGGATAACAGGAGTATGAGCTGGTGTGAAAGCGCCGACGTTTTGAAGGTTCACATCAACACCGGCGATGTCGGCAACGCCTGCGACGTAACCAAGGGCAGAGAACTTGGAGAATAGACTCTTTTCGGGTTTAGAAAGATCAAAAGAGCCGACATTCTTGAGGGTCTGAGGGACAGCAACAAGAAGCTTGCGTGCCTTGAATGTGATTTTCTTTCCATGCTGCTTAATAGTGACAACAACGCCATTTTTGTTCCTCTGAACACTTGTGACATGTGAGTTGAGGTAGGTTTCCTTAGTGAGCTCACAGGCCGCGGCTTCATAGACAGTCCTGGCGTTGCCAGACTTTGGAACACGAAATCCGCTGTTGATACTCTGCATCAGACCAGGTCCAAACTTCTTGATACCATAGAGAGCGGGGATGGTGGTGATATTTCCAGGATACCAGTTGAACTGAGCGATGAGTGGAAGGAGAGCAGTGAAATTGTTTTGTTGAGCGAACTGCCCGAAAGGTTGAAGAAGCTCCTCGGGTACAGGGCTGGGAACAAAGGTGTAGCCTTGGTCGATCCAGGAGTACTTTGTCAAGACGTTTTGGCTGTAGGCTTGCATCGCAGCAGCCAGGGCGTTTTGGTTCGCGGCGGTCGTGGCATTGTCTGGAGCGGGAATGGGGATGCCGAGAGAGAAGTCATACTGCTTAGTCTCTGTTTGAGTAACGATAGGATTGCTGACCATAGTTTCGACGCCTAGACGGTCAAAATACTTTTGGACAGTCTGGGTGTTCTCAAAGACAACAACGCCAATGTTGGCAAACGCTTTTGTTTTGGGATTGACATATGTCTCAGCATGACCGCCGATCTGGTCCTTCTGCTCAATCACAGCAACTTTTGCACCAGCATCTTTGAGGTTGATGGCTGCATGGATACCAGATGAGCCACCCCCAATGACAACAACATCCACGTCGATGCTTCGTGCTGTGGATTTGTGAGGCACAGCTGCGGAAGCCGTTGACAGGCAAGACGCCAGGATGATGGCAGAGGCGAGGACTCTCATGATGAGATGGTTAGGAAGAAAAGTGATAATAATGAGTGACTTGCTGTTGGACAAGGTGGGAGTGGCAGACGGTCTGATTTATATCACCCACCCCAGACTAGATAGCCCGAGATGTAGATCAGTGTGCTATGACAATATGACACCTCACAATATGCCGAACCATACGCGAATAGTTTTTCTTCTTTTGGTTCCCGATTGATCATCCCTGTCTGCCAAGTTACACAAAGCATTCAGCTGTTCAATATACCTACCTTGTTTGAGCTTGGCTGCAGTCACGGGAGGGCCTCACAACTCAAAGATGAACAACAGAGAGATATTAGCAGGACATGAAATGAGAAGCTGTCAAAATTGTGGCTTGGAAACTTTGTGGATTCCACTAGTCAGTAGTAGTGAGTAATCGATTGATTGCATCTAGGGGCTAGTCGTCCCCTCGCGCCCGTCATTCAAAACAGGGTTTAATTAATGCTATGCAGGGCCATGGTCAGGAAAAGCAAAACACCTTTTGGCTGCCTGTCAAAGTGTGCCACAATCAAACACCCTTGCATAGTTCGTGAGCTTTTACCTGTTTTTGATCTAGTCATCGGCTCGCTTTCACGCTTGGTATCATTGAACCGTTCTGTCGGGCGCCATCTGAAAGGATCGGCAATTGTAATGAGTCCAACGTTTTCGTTGTTAGAGCATCTGCCGAGAGTTGGGAGGAAAACCTTAAGACGCAGCGAGGACCCATGTCAGTCTAGTCATTGCTACAACTCTTACGGATACTTTTAACCCTTTTGCAACAAGCGTGTGGAATTCGTGGCACTCCTGACCAAGAAAAGCAAAAGAGTTCGCAAAGAACGCCCGCATAATCATGTGTCCGTCTCTCTCTGTACATTGGCGGAGTTATTCAAGTTTACCGAAGCTAGGTTCCGAAATGACGGATAATTTAATTGCTTTGGGAAATAGGCATACACAGTACACACAGGTAAGCAGAACGGCATTCATTGATGGCAGCTACCTTTTCGCTATGTTCCGAAGTACTTGGCTTTGAATGATTACTGTACAATGTGGGGAGTGGAGTTGTAGTGCTCGTCAATCCAGAACTTCCTTTGCCTTTAATTTGCACACACAGATGGTCACTTTTACAGTCATCTATCGACTTATCAAAGAGAATCTAATCTTTGCCGAAAGATCAAATAAATACTATTGTCAGATTGAGACCAATTCTGCCTATTCATCACGCTGCTAGGGATTTACAATTGTCGACCTGAAGAAGACTGCCACTTTGTTTATTTTATCTACCTATCGTGGTGCAATTTCTTGTTTATATATCGGAAATTGTATGGATAAATCATGGACGATTTAGTAAGATGCATAAGTTGAACTTTATAAATAGAGCTTTGAATAAGCTATAATAAACTGCCATATCAGATCGAGAGCATGTTTAATCATAAAGTCCTTTGACAGAAAAGCTCCAACCCTCCCCTCCGACAGTTGTTAAAAATGACGGGAAAAAAATTGACTTGACGTGCCGATGTTCCGCGAGTTAACCTACCAGCCTGAATCTTTTCTCACAAGAACTGCTCAATCGAACAAATCACAGGAAACAAGTTCCCAATAGTGGGACGATTTGATCCTTCAAGGCGGTGCATGTAAACTCAGCCTCAACCGCCCGAGGCTTTGTCGGCTAGATCGGCCAGTTTATGTGGGAATTGCACGGACATGAAAAATGGAGACTTACATCAGATCAGTCTCTATTAAATATCTCCATCTTCCCATCTCTGTTGTGACTGTCATATTTTTATTCATCCATCGTCACATGCCAAGTTCCTTTCGATAACTGACTGACATCACCCGAAACACAACAAAATCACTCAAAGCCCAACGAATAATATCACCAAAATGGGTTACGTCGTCGATATTCACATATATGGCTTCGGCCTTTTCTTGATTTATCAAGGCCTTGTCGCTCTGGTTGATCCAAAAGGGCATGCGAGTCTCCGAGGCGTCAAAGACATGAAATCGTCCGGTGACATGGCCGGCTTTACACCCATCTACATGCTCGGAGTCAGAGATATTTCTGTTGGTATCTTTATCTTGGCCCACCACCACGTCGACAACCTAACGGCCGTGTTGACATTGTTGGCTGTAATGGGTTTCTTCAAAATTGGTGATGCAATTGTCTTGGTTGCTGTCTGGAATGAGAATACAAAGACAAAGGCGGTTGAGAATATGGCCTTTGGGGTTAGCCTTCTCAGTTGGCTTATGTATCTGGCTAAGAACTGAGCATGAGACAACTGTAGTAAACATATAGTCTCATTTTAGCTCTTTTTCATCTACCTAAGGCTATACCTACTAGGAATAAAAGATATTAAGTTCTTCCATTCAGAAAAAAAGACCGGGTTTCCTGAGGTTATAGCCAATTTTGTTTACTGTCCCATGCGGGCTAAAGGTGCGATCGTTTAGCAGGATGCCAACTTCAATCCAGTCAGGTCTTGTAATGAATGGAGAATATATCGTTCTCTAAGAAGACGCCCGAAAAGTTTGGTCGAGATGAACCTCCCAAGATAGATGCGGGCAAAGGTGTAACAAGGCTGCGCATGTATTGTTGATTCCAATGCTATGCATATAGTCAACATATTTCCCAAAGCGGTGTTGTTGATACGGCGTCTCGCTTGAGCCGTCCAATAAAAGCCATGCTTACACATTTTGCACATCCACCGACCAGCTGAACAAGGCGGAAATTCCTTCACTGTTCGGGAGTGAGGATAGCATGAGACTACCCGATGATCAGTCGACAGCCTCCCATCCGACCAGAACAGGGGTCTTACATCGAGTTCCAACTTGGGACAAGCCAAGAGACAACACCTTGCAAAGGAGATAGGGGCATCCTGAAAAAGCTCCGAGATTCGCTGCCGCAAAACGAAGCCCAATGGCAAGAAACCAGACGACTCCACAGATATTCTACCGCAGAAGATGTCTTTCAGAAAACCAAGGACATTCTGGAGAACAGGATCTGGAAGCTAGACCTCCATAATTTCATCTCTATCGCAACTTGTTGTGTGGAATGGCATTTGGGTCGAAAAACAAAAGCCTATGAGACTTTCAGACCCCAATTCAGGGCACAAAGCAATCACCCAACCGAGCTGACGATACAGAAGTACATGTCATCTGTCCGTGGTTTGACACAGCTCATGGACCTGTTATATACCGGGGGGCTGCGACATCGCCCCTTTGAAGCTACGTTCTTGTATTGTGAGGGTAGCAGTACCTCATATGCCACTTCAGCTAATGCGTGATAGCCCGCATCGGAATATTTTCCCTCATGCATTACAGCAAGAATCCTCAGGAGTTCAATGCTCGTTTTCCGAAGCTAGGATCTATCGAGCCTGAAATACAAGCTTCCCTGGCTCTTTCAATCCCGTTCAAAATCAAGTATTGATATCCAAAAAGAAAAAAAGAATACAGGTAAGGCATAGGGCCCTGTCTTCTTTAGATACTTATTTATGATAGATATATCGATATCTGCGATGCCCTTGGTACACATGTACTTGATGAGCAGGCATATGCCAAGTTCGTCTCGGTCTATGATACTGGGAGGCCTATTCCATATGTGCTTCCTCAACCACCAACCCCCGCCCAGAGCTCTACGCCGACCATGTCGCCCGATCCGGGCCAACATGGATCAGCGACGGACTGCCTTGATATAGGCACGGACTCCCCCGACCATTCTCATATCGAGAGAACATTTGCACTTCCCGCAACATTCAAGCTCAGGTTTAAACAATTCTGGAGCTCAGCAGCCCTCCAACAAAAAGTCGTAAATACTCGTATTGAGCGAGATTGTCAGATACCGCATATTGTACCTTATACACCACTCATTGAACTCCCTTGGAATGCATCTCATGACGCTGTAGCGGACCAGATAATTGATGACTTGGTAGGCTTGGATGTAGATAGCAAGAGTTGAGCTGATCTATGGTATAGATTCAAGAGGGCGTCATACCTCAACAACCCTTGCGGAGAAATAAATCGCTTTACCGACATGATGCTGGGTCGGTCGCTGTTCCGAACGGCTGGATCAAAATCATCATGCCTTTTGCTTCGGTCAAGGACATCTCGATGTCTATATATGGCCCTGGTCTCGAAGAGACCATCGTTTGGAACGACAACACAGTCTTACTGCTTGGCCAAGGCATACTACTCTAAACGTTGCATACGACATTCTACTACTCAATATCTATTCCATTGGCTGGTCATGGTTCAGACCTGTTACATAGAGACGCTTAACAACGTCGAGTCGCACTGAAAAGCATTTTACATCACCTATCCAGAGGATGGGTCGGTGATGGCCAGCAAATCTCTGCTGTTGCATGTTTCCTTTTTCTTCTTCCCCTCTGGCTCTATGCTGAGTTTGTACTGAGGCCAAGACATGGAAGGCTGAGGAGTCCGCTAGGTAAAAATACGAAAAACCATCGCGATTGATCTTTTCGCTTATTGCGAGATTTTGTTGAACGCCATGGAACAGAAACCTCACAGATTGCTATAAAAAAGGGGTGTTAGAGAGAACCACAACCTTCGTTTCAATTATTTCAAATGTCATTGGACAATTGTTTGCTCATAAGGCTCGTGGCTGAAACAATCTAGCCGGGGAACGACGAGATTGAAAGCCATAGAAAGGGAAGGGCGTTATTGCCCACAGGAATGAATCGTCGGGGAAAGGATCGGGATAGACGGCCGGCCGACTAAAAGGATCAGGTGGCTTGCATCAATTTCCTAAAATGAGAGATAGTTTCTGATCCTATTCGTACACCAGCAAATTATCGGCAAATGTGTCTTTTAGCTGGGAGCTGGTCTTCCCATTTGATGTTAGTCTTGAGAATGGATGGAATTGCGTCCACTAGAAAAGCCGCTGGGCTGCGGGCTTGTTGGTTGAGAAAGATCCGAATCGACTAAAAACCAATAGTCTCAGATGCTAGGGCTGACTCTTGACGCCGTGTACCTAATGCAGCAAATATCATTTCGTGGGGGCTAGCCTAGTAAAAAGGGGTCAACAAAGATAGCATTCAATATTATTCTTTAATAGTGATGATTTAACAAGTGGAAATTCCCTCTTTTTGTCTAACAATTTGCGCTGCGGTTTTTCTGTACCTTATTAATCATCGTCACCATGAGAATGACACTGGTTTCTTCCCTGCTTTTTGCAGTGGCATCAGGCATCCAAGTGGTCATAGATACAGCCACTGCGGATGTGACAAGCCAGGCTACTTGCATCCCTGTACGATGCTTCATCGCAAAGAGTTCTTCCATGCACTAACATGCTATCTATCAGGACGCCTGTAATCGAGCAGTCGGAAAATTATCGAGCTGCAAGCACAAACGAATGCAGGCGGAGCACGAAAGCGACTGCTCTTCATTTCTGCAGTACACTTCGGTCCCTGCCCCGACGACCGTGACTGAGACATACGGAGAGCAATTGACTCTGACCCTGGTTGATACCGAAACTCTGGGTCCTCAGACGGATGAAGCGACAACCACACAGCCAGATGAGACGTGCGTCAGACGATGAAGAGTATATCAAACAGAGCTGACTTCGTGCAGTGCCACCACTGTCCTTACACTCGAACCTGAGACCTTTACTGTCTCTATAACCCCGACCAGGACAGTTACTGTCACTGTGGTGAGTACCGAGTCCATCTTGAGGGAACTAGTTCGCGCTAATACTAAAACAATCCTCAGACGCCAGATCCTGAGCGACAGACCGAGGTTAACGTGAGTATTCCTTGAACTTTATTATGGGAAGAAGTGACAACTGATAAATGTCCAGACCAAGACAGTTATCCAAACTGATGTTAGCACGTGAGTGTTACCGAATCCTAGTAAACCCGACTCTCACTAACTGCTTTGTAGTACTACCGAGACTGTCTACTATAGCAACCTCGCAAGACGCGACATCGCTGATGAGACTGGAACCATCATCAAGCCAACCGACATCCCATCATACGCGAGCGCGTGCGCTGACCCCCAGCAATACAGCAGTGCTTGCGCCTGCCTGGGCATCGAAGTGACTACTATTGAAGCCACTGGATCTCCTGAGATCGTGACTGTCAATCCCAGACCAGCAACAGTTACCCAGGTCGAGACCGCTACCAGGCCCGCTGTCACTATCACTACTACACTCCCTGTCAAGACACGAACAGTCACGGTTACCCTTCCTGTACCTGATGTCACCGAGTCAACAACGCTCGAGGCCACGACTGTCGCGGTGTCTACTACTGCCGATCAAGACACCGTCATCACCACCGTAGAAGCTACCCAGGTAGACCACACCAGCGTGGCTGCAACCGAAACCCGCTCTGTCGGTCCAATCTGCTCAACCTACACGCCTGCCGATAACTGCAAATGCAAATTCGAAGTCATTTGCAGCCAGGCGGTTAGCCTCGACTCAGCTACCTTCTTCAGCTCGATAGACTTCAACAAGCGTGTGGGCAGCTTTGAAGAGTGTATGAACCGTTGCGACTCTAACCCTAGCTGTCAGTTCGGTGATTTTGCTCAACTTCCCGGTGGTGGACTTTGCTCTAGTTATTCTAGAAACCCAGGATTGGTAAGCCGAAGTAATTCAAATGGCAGTAAATATTTTGAGAAGGATGGAAATGTCAAGTGTTCTGGTTGCTCTTGATAGTGTAGGCTGGAAGCATAAGAAGGATAATCGTAATACGGGCGTATCACTGATTGGGGGAATTAATTGTGTCTCACAGGACAAACTTTGCATAATGTTACCGTGTATAGTATACAGTAGGGGTTGAAGTCAGCTGCAAGAGGGTCTTGCGTCCTTCTAGGTCAGTCTGTAAATACTCCTTGTTATTAATAAATTTATCTACACACAGAAGTCCGTTTACTAAGGGTTCACACTAGAGTCATAAGCGAGGTTCCTCTTCAGTAACTTATCAGCGCCTGTCGCAGCTTCGCCTTGGTACTGTAACCAAATCTATTGAGATAATCTAAAGATTTTTACAGTGGGGATACCTGGACGGTCTGTAGTTGGGGGAAAAAAAAAAGAAATCAGCTCCCCGAAACCTGGATCGAACAAGTGACCTTTCGATGACATATAACAATTACAGTCGAACGCTCTTCCAGCTGAGCTATTCGGGGAGATCTCCGAATCGGAGGAATAGCTATTGATGCCACGATTGCTCAGTAATAGTAATTATATTAGCTTAAACTTTGAAACCTGGTAAGATATATCAGACACCTTGAGTTTTCCATCAGTAATTGTCAATATCTATATTGCACAGTATTTTCCCAAACTCAAATAGCTACCCAGGTGGCAGTACAGAGTTGTCTGTAGCGAGACTTCAACCTGCAACTCATAGGTCTGTTTTGGGTGTGATACGTATTATGGCCCTATCCTGTCCGAGTTGACGTTGGAATACGCGTTTCTCGTTTGCTCGTATACACAGATCAAGACCGCAGCAGGAGCATTCGCATTCAAACGTTTCTACCCCTGACTAGACCAGGTCGCGAATCCCGGTGAGACAAGCACGAACTTTCCGGCGCAGCAACTCGCATCCCTTGATTCGCTAGAAGCATCAACGGAATGACACCCTGGCTGATTCGAGAAGAACAGGTGGATGTCTGAAAAAATGTTAATCTCATTCGCCTGACTACCGCTGTCAGATCGGACAATTCCAATTCCTCTAACCTTATTGAGTTAAATGCGTATGCATTGAAACGGCTTCTGAGATCCACTGCACAACCGAGCTACGAGGAACGAAGCTAAGCGAGGCTGAACGAGACTGTCAAATGCAGGGGAATCATGAGCGTGGCTTAGTATATACCACTACTGGAGTGCTTGGACGTATTCCCTAGGTTAGTGAATACGCCGACCATCAACCATTTGCGAATGAGGGTCAAGTTTCTCACGTCTAAATTTAGCGGCTCTTGAGATGAATTACTTATAAAGACGGCTACAACTCCCAGCAGTTAAATTCACAGTTAGATTCAAACCATCGAACAATCAAGCCTTCTCTTCCCGTCGCTCTTTTTACCACCAGTCTTTTTCGATTCTACGTTTGAGATATCAGCCTCTAGACGACAAATTTCCTTGAACAGCCTTATTAACGTTTGAACTTTCTTTTATTCTCTGCGATTCGAATTGGTTATCTCTACCACCACCGTCACAAAATATGGATGTGTATCAACGAGATGCATCGGCTGATGCCGGGGACGCAGGTGGCTTCAAGCTGTATCACTACGACCCATCAATGGCTGGCGGCGCCATCTTCGCTCTCCTTTTCATCGGTACCACACTCTTTCACACCTGGCAACTTTACCGAGGACGATCATGGTTTACCATTCCTTTAGCCATTGGCGGTTTATGTATGGCGCCCCAACCTACTTAACACGAAATGCCATGCTGACACATCGTTTAGTAGAAGTTATCGGGTACGCTGCGCGATGCAAGTCTGCCAATGAAACTCCAAATTGGGAATTGGGCCCTTATATCATTCAAAGCATCTTTCTGCTGGTTGCCCCCGCCCTTTTCGCAGCTACCATTTATATGGAGCTTGGGAGGATTGTCGAGATGATTGATGGAGAAGGGCGCGTGATGATCAGCAAAAAGTGGATGACCAAGATCTTTGTGACTGGAGATATACTATCATTCTTTCTGCAAGGTGGAGGTTAGCAAATGGCTGATTCATGCTCAGCGACTTCGTTACTGACTTACAATATAGGCGGTGGCTATCAGGCCTCTGGTACACTCGAGGCGCTGGACGCAGGATCGAAAATCATCATCATCGGCTTATTCGTCCAGCTGATCTTCTTCGGAGTCTTCATCATCATCGCCGTCTCCTTTCATCGAGCTATCCATCAAAATCCAACCGGCCGATCGACAACCGGACTTCCCTGGAAGAAGCACATGATGGTTCTTTACGTTGTGAGCTTACTTATCATGGTACGGTCTCTTTTCAGAGCGATCGAGTACATACAAGGAAACAGTGGTTTCCTGCTCAAGCACGAAGTCTATCTTTACATTTTCGATGCAGTTCTAATGTTCCTTGTCATGTTAATATTTAACTGGTTTCACCCATCTGAGATAACTGCTATCTTGGACGAAAAGAGGAGTGGTAAAGGGTATAGCATGGGAGCATTTACCTCGGTTGCTTAATGCCAGCTTTGCCATTTGGATTGTTGGTCATGAATTAGCCAGAGTGGGGGAGTATTGTGATTATAGACGTCGATTAGGTTATATTTTTATATGTTTAAGATGTTGTACCAACGACCTGAAGAGGCCAAGCTATCCATCCCCTCCAATACGAACCTAGTAAATCCGCCACTACATCCACTATATCTTGACCCCATCCTTCCATAAACCAAGAATCGTTTACAAATCGATGCAAAAGTGCACCATAAAACGCGTACAAGACTAAAGCTGGTGGTTGTCGTTGTTGCAACAGGGTAAAGTATTCCTCAGGGGCAAATGGTACAAGCAAAAACGCACCTTGCCATGATCTGTCAAAGACTGATTCGCCTGGTGACTCGCTTTCCATTGACGAAAACTGTTCCATGAACATATGGCACCTTCTCAGAACTTGCAACGTGTCCTCGTAGATCTGTGCATCAGGGTAATTCTTCCATACTTCTCTCACACGACGGAAACACTGATCATCAGGATGAGTGTGCTGGTCAAGGTCTAGGTCTTGGAAGTTTCCAATGTGCAAGAGTTCCCTCAAGGGACCGTCTCTCAGCTCAAAGAAACACGGATCCAGCATAACACGAACACCGCGGAGCATCGGAACCCAGCTCAGGCCTAGCAAACGATCTTTGCGGCTCCCCCGTTCTGAATCATCCCAAAGGCCTTCACCCAGGCGACCGTGGATACCGAATACATATAGAAGGTTTAGCGATGACCAAGTAAATAATGCATCAGATATTTCCTGCGGTGGTTGCTTTAGCGCTTCGTTGAAGCCGTCCAGGCTTTGGTTGTGATAACGAGAAGCCTCCCCCACATGTCTCAATCTCTCCTCTGGTCGAAGATACGCGATGTGGAGAGCAGAAAGACCGAGCAGAAGCCGCATCACAAATGGGTGTTTAAAGGCAATTTGCGGGAAAATTAGTTGGCATGTGCCGGACAAGGCTGAGTTCTTGTATATATCATGGCTGGTGGAAACAGTCCAATGGTGAAGTAGCGCCATGTCTCTGATTCCAAATTCGGCAGAAGCTTGATCGGGTGGCTGCTCTATTAGGATGCATGAGAGACCAGGAAGTGGAGATAAATGTTGAGTCTGGGGTGAGGGTCCATGGCTTAGATGCGAGGCTGATGAAGGGTCTGCAGAGAGGGATCTTGCTGTGCCTGGTTGGGAAGATGGGTATTCGCATTCAGCCCCACGCCGTTGACAAGCGCGACACCTTGGCTTTTCCTCGGTGCACTAATAAAAATCAGCGTCGACTGTATCATCTGCCAATTGTGTCTTGTACTCACCTTCACACGACGCCTCCTGCAGTCAGTACACCCTGTTTTCACCTTTTTATGGCCTCGGCGCAGTTTGGCACCTTTTCTCGACGATGATGCGTCATTGCCTTCGTCGCTCATAGCAAGGGTAACACTAGTAATCAAAAATGGTAAACGAGGGATTGGATGGGAAAAAAGAAAGTCAGATGTATGGGAGCGAGATGCTAAGGTTTTGTTGGCTGGGGAAATTAAACGGCATGATACGAAGTCAAACGAGGTCTGAGCGAACCGTGTCAACGTGGCTTGGCAGTTTGATAGGCCAACTTGTGAAGATCGCTCATTCCGGCCCACCAGGTTGCCACCCTTTAGCCAAGAACAGCTAGCTAATAACGGAACTCCCGTTCGCTTCACTGTCCCCTACGGAGGTTACCGAGAGAGTGTCTGTACGAATAAATTAAGGTTTTGTAACAGGCATTTTCATGATGCTTTTAGAACTAAAGGAGAATGACGCTGATTCTTTAAAAATTTAAAATAGTCTATTTGGTATGGGTAATAAAGAAGATCGTAGAAGTGAACAGGCAATGGATCTGATAGAAAGAAAAGATCCTGGACGTTCTCTCAGTTGTATCAAGCTCTCTCCCACGCAACGCGCTCTTTTATTTCCGTTGTTGGCGCTCGTCGCTGAGTTCGGAGGTTTCGTAGGCCGACAGTTCCACGTTCTCGGCATCTGAAGTCTTGGTATCCTTCTGCAAATCCTCAACGTACCAGACCACAAGAATGACCATGACAAGAGCCATCAGAATAGCGTCAAACACATACAAAAAGATCTCATGTGAAATGAGATATCCGCCATTACCTTGAAGATATTCCACAACTCGGAAAATACTTCGGACGAGAATGAGAAAGCTGGACACGTAGAGAACGTATAGGTATCGCTGCCACGGGACGACACCCCGCAGAGATTCGGGGGTAGGGCACTTCTTCAGTCGCCAATGGAAAAGGAATGACGTGACAACGAAGAATCCGAAAACCACGATCTGTACCAATAATCCGGCAATGATGATCTTCTCGCCCATCTCGTAAAGTTCCAGTGTGCCGGCGGACTGAATGCCTCCACCACCCGCTTGGAGACTGAACGCGATGACATCGCCCGTAACGAAGATGCGTGTAACCCATTGAACAGGTATGAGTGAGAGATGAGACGCGCCGACGGTTCGAATCAATCGGCCGAGGATCATGTATATCGATGCGGCGAAGAGCGCGGGTGCGACGAGGATAGGAATAGCTTGGAGAACGAATCCGCCAACGGAGAGTGTATCAAAGTGACTCCATATTCTACCGGCGTAACCAACAGTTTCGACTAGAGAAATGGCTTATTAGCTGGAGCTTATCAGAGTGTAGCTGGCTGGCCAACTTACAGATGCCACCGATCGTAAATGCTGTAAAGTAGTAAGCCCGCACGCGGAACAATCTCCATGTGTGAGCCGCTGTGAGAATGGCGAAAATAACAACGCTAACAATTGCTGCTGGTAGTGAAGGATCGTAGCGATAGAGCTTGAAGTCGAAGCCAGAGGAAGGGTCGGACATGATTGAAACAATTAAATGCGCTTGAAGAATACTGACTCAAAAGAAAAAGATGGACACACAATAGAAGATGAGAAGACAATTGTAATACTTTATACATGCTGGCGACACTCGGGATTGCCAGGGAGTCTACGCCGCTTTGCAATTCCTGAGTGGAACTAGTCCGTGTTTTGTGGCTTGGCGAAATGTAAACGAGGTTGAACGAGGTTCGTATACGAATCTTAACGAGGTTCATGTCTTGACCCACATTTTAGCTGAATCTCATCTTAAACAAGGATCATTCACAGTGGACTCGTATCGGGATCAGATCTGCTTTCTAATTATCGCATAACAGCGAAAAGAGTCCCACAACAAGTCAAACCAAGTCTGCCTTATTTACCAAAATAGACCATGATCCGAGTTGACATTCTCAGGTGTTAGCGCAGGGGGACAAAGCACCACGATCCCATTCTCCGCATCTTCTTGACCAGGAATCGGCGCATCAATATCGAGTTCAGCCATCAACATCCCAACCTGTAAATTACCAGTTAGTCATTGCTCAATTCTGGTATGGTTCTTGACAAACCTTTCCAACAGTCCCCTGATCTGCAGCAGAAGCTCTCAAGTTCTGCGCCAGCCGAACAGCTAGCGAAGCCGCAAACATATTGGTCTTGCCAACCTCGGTCATGACACTCATGAGAGCCGTGAAATTATCTTCGCTTTGACGATTTCCCGACGTTAAGAAATCTGTCAGAAAAAAGGATGCTGCGACAAAAGTAGCGAATGACACAAGGGGATTCCGGAACCTGGTAGTCAGATCCGAGACCAGTGCGACCGTCATCATGACTTGAAGCGCAGACTCCATAACACGAGAGTTGATATGTGGTAACAGAGACATGTCTGTTTGTGAGCGAGTCGTTACTGCCCGATGGATGCAGATGAGTGCAGTGTGAAGCTGTAGGTTAATAAGAACAGCCGCAGGGTTGTCGATGTTCTCAGGACATCGCAAGTCCGAAGGCAGAGTTGCAAAGGCATTGGTTACTGCCTCGTCTAGTTTTTGAAGTTGGGTCCAGTCATTGTTGTCGTCGTCTTCTTCACTAGCTCGTGAGAAGTTGAAGCATTCGTTGAATAAATGTACTGCTACGACTCTGCAGGCGCTAGTAGAAAGCTCATACATGCCTTGGCCAAGAGCTTGCTTGAGAGTTATCGTAGCCACTGGAGTGCTGGATAAGAAAGCATCGATTGATGTTGGTAAACGCGTTTGTATCTGGTCGAAATCAGTCTAGATATTCAATCAAGGGTCAGAGATACGCACGCTTCGCCAGTCCATCATTGTGGGCCAACCACCAGTGCTACTCGTGATCCGGTCAGTCGTAAAGACAACCCAGAATGTCTTCCTCCGTTCTTCCTCCTCGGTGAAGTCCAATGCTGGGGGTAAGGTCAAACCAGCGGCATTTTTGCCATCAAGACGGTGCAGGCCAAGTATTTGCGCCAATCGAATAGCCCTCGCGATACTCATTGATGCTCTTGAGAACCATAGGTGCTGTGCCTCAAAATGTCCGATGAGGACCCAGGCTTGACAGTGGGCTAGTGATATTTGTTCACTGTCGCTCTGTTGAGACGTCAGCATTTTGCACCTTGACTTGGCTTCAGTGGATGCATACCTTCATCTCATCTGCTTGGATATACTGTCGTGCTCGTACATAGAATGCCTCAGCCATGTATCCGTATGTTGGTGACGCACTTGCTCCAGCAGCCAAGATAGAATATTGTAAGCACATTGGTGGTTGCATATGCGTCGGTTTGTACAGAGAGGCGATATATCTCTCACCATGGATCATGAATGAGTCGGACTGGAGTTTGGTAAAGTATATACTTGTTCTGTAGATTTATATTAGAGTTGTCGATTTCGGTATCTCGTGCGTATCATAGCTTACAGTTCATCAACAATGTGAGGAGGCGGCAACCTCTCAAATCGACCCGTGTCTATCAGTTCTGTGCTGAAATGTTGAAAGTCGGGCGGACTATTTTGTGATTCAAGTCTGGCCTCCAAGTCCCCTTACACTAGTCAACATGTCAACTGTGCATCGACTAGTAAGTATTACGTACGGATGCGACTTTGCATGTCGCGCAATCGAGGCCTCATGGCCGGATTAATCACTGGCTTTTTTCTGGCAGATGGATAGTCGCATTTCTCGTTTGTCTTGGCGCAACGGCCACATATGGGGATCGCTTTGTCGCATTTCAATTTTCGGAATCTGCATAGATGGCATGAGAAGGGTGAGAGTGCGCCCAAGTCTGATTCGGAACCTGAAGGCGCCTGAGGCGATTGTGATGAGCGGGAGGTTCCAGACATGATGCTTGGTGAGGTAAGCTTGAGACTTGGCAACGGATAGCGGGGACTTCTTTCACGGGCGGTGGTAGCTAGGTCTGCATGCAAGAGATGTCAGGCCTAAATAGGTCACGGAGATCGACGTGGTAAGAAGAAACTCGAGAGAAACTATGGTCATTGTCAAAGATTGCTCACGTTTGCGGGGCTGTCAGCATGGTTTCCTATTCTGGCTTACTTCGAAGGATTTCCTATGTTCATACGATCGAGTTGGTACCGATAGTCCAAGGCATGAATCAGCGGTGATCGTAGCTGATATCGAATATCGACCGGATATTATACTTTGACACCTCTTTTGTCAAAATTCATTAACATCAGAGTT
The DNA here is from genome assembly GCA_019054645.1 of Fusarium sporotrichioides. NCBI lineage: Eukaryota > Fungi > Ascomycota > Sordariomycetes > Hypocreales > Nectriaceae > Fusarium > Fusarium sporotrichioides. The sequence continues at coordinate 764,053 of JAHKNS010000004.1, forward strand.
ATCAATGCATGCCAATGCCGAGCATTTCCTGCCACTGACAGCCACGTAAGGCAAGGCCTTGGATGATCTACCAATGAGATAGCGCTATGTCGAACTGGCAACTTGGAGAGCGAAACATCTGAGTCAGCTCTTATCCGCATGTAGTAAAGCGTGCACAAACACTTCATAATGTTATGCTATCATGGTGAGAATTGTGAAATGCGCGAAGACGGGTTCACCATAGCAATGACTAAAATTCGGTAGCATGATAATTCAGGGTTAATGCGAAATTGAAACTTTCCCTTAGTCTGCCAATATTCTATCATTATGGGATGAGATCCGTCTCTGGAGTTTCCAGAATGTTGCTGTGAAGAAAAGTCAGCGAGTTCTAGGGGCCAAGTCAGTTATGAATTAGCAAAATTAAACAATCTACTCCAAAGTCTTCTCAAGAATATTGGGATGAGTTGTCCTATAAAATTTCTAAATGTATTTATTATAAAAAACTCCATGATATAGTCTGCCACAAGGTTTACCGGTAGTTCATGACAGCGAAATATCATAGTTATAGGGTAGATTATGCACCACTACCATTGGCACTGGGCGATTCCAAGTCAAAAACTGATTGAGTCGGCAAACGGTCATTTATTTACTACCAACTACTCTAGCAACCAATAATCTCATGCTTTGCCCAGATCCAAGCATCCATTCGAAAACTCCGAATTACTTAAATAGCCTGGAGACCAGCAAGAACACCAGCCCAAGTCTCGCGAACAGTGGGCTGGATCTGGCTAGCAGGCAAGCTGAAGCCGTAGGTACCCTTGTCTCGGAGCTCAATGGTGTAAGAGTACTTGGCCTTGGCAACACCCTGGACATAGTCGATGCTGTCACCGGTGGTGGCATACAGAGCACGGCAAGAGTTACCAGCGGTGTAAGAGAGACCGGACTGGCCACGGATACCGCTGTTGATGCGAGCGGCGACGGATGAGAGAGCAGTCTCCTCAGGAGCAACAATGCTGCAGTCGTAACCGTATGCTGCAGAAGCGTTAGATACGAGATGGCAGTATAGGTGGTGTAGGGAACTTACGCCAGAGAATGTACTGTCCGTAGGAGTGGAAGTCAACGTAGAAAGAGATACCACGGCCAGCAGCCAAAGAGTCGATCTGGCTGACGATAGCCTTGTTCTCAGGGGCATCACCAGCAGCACGGCCCTTGAAGGTCTCGTCACAGGGATTGGTGGAGGCACCACCTGTCAACTCCCACTTGTAAGGCCAGTTGCGGTTGACGTCACGGCCGATGCAGGTGCTTCCGGAGACAGTTTGACGGTTCTTGCGCCAGAGACGGTTGGTGGTCTGGGTGTAGACAAAGCCTATGATTGCGAGTCAGTATAATTGAAGTGTACTTAGCTTCCTGTAAATACGTACCATCAGGGTTGACAATGGGGGTGATGTAAAAGTCGTACTTGTCGACAATGGCCTTGACAGCAGAGTCGGTGCTGTACTTGGTCAACAGCTGGTAGGCCATGTACTCGGCAGTCTGAAAGAAACAATGTTAGTCACACAACATCAATAGAAAGAAATGTATTGTATCCTACCATGGTGGCAATCCACTCTCGAGCGTGGACAGTTCCGTGGAAGACGACAGCAGGCTTGGAGCCCTTGCCTCCACTTCCCCAGATGTGGATACCAGTCAGAGCCCGACCCTGGAAAGAGTTTCCAAGGGTGAAAACCTCGGAGCGGCTGGGGTAAGAGGTCTGCAGGTCGGTGAGGAACTGGAGATGATCAGCGTAGGGGTGGTAGGCGGTGAACCATGTCTCGCTGGGAACTACGTATGGTAAGCATCGTTCTCATTGTGCTGTTGCTTTTTGACGTACCAGCATAGACGGTGGAAGTCTCTTCCTTGGCAAGGACAGCACCAACATCCTCGACCAAAACTGTCGAGTCAGAGGCAAGCTTGGTAACCTTGTCAACGTTCTCGGGAGCAACGACGATGTCAAGCTCGTCACTGGCGCCAGGGTTAAGGATGGTAGCAGCGAGCTTGTTGATCGCCTCAACATCAGCACCCTCGGGGAGGGTGACACGGAGACTCTTGAAGCCATTGTAGTCAACCTTCTTGGAGCTAGGAACAGCCGTGGCCACAGCCAGAGGGAGAAGAGCGAGAAGGAAAGACCGCATCTTGGCAATTCGTTCTCGAGAATCAACAACGCACAAGAGATGGGGTAGAGATTGATTGAGGTGCGGGGTTGAAGAGAGTCTTGGATAGTGGCTGGCGGCTTAAATTTATAGAAATGCGACAATTGATCATGATCACCTATCCTCTTGATATGACGATCGTCGAGACTATCTTGATCATCAGACCCTTTGATAGCGCTATCGAACAGTTGGCGAACTTCTGTCAATGATGCCATCTTGGCCAGGCCCGGATTGTGTCTCCAAAAAGGTAGGTAATTAAGGTGATACAACATCAAGCACGGAAGCTCCCATATCTCCGCATAGTACCTTTCCTAAACGGGCAGCTGAGAACCCCTGGCCAAGGTTGCATTATCAGCCATGATCTTAGCTGGGGTCGGCAGAGCAAAGGTTCCTCTTTAAGCGCCGATATTTAACAAATCAGAGCGAGGAATCGCACGGCTGTTGACTCCATGAAAGGAAAGTGGTCTCGGCAATGGTATATGCTTAATAGGTTAGTTTATATGTGATTTGACCACAGACGATGATCAATTGAGATAACTGCTCCGGTGGTAAACACACTTCGGTTATCGTGTTCTGGGGTTGTTCCTGATTCGCGGCATATTATGTACCTTGATGATTCGACTTCGCTATTGGTGTCTTGTTTGAGTCAATGCAAATGGAGACGAGTTGAGAAGGAGGATACACGATAAGCTGAGCTACTGCTTGAATTGCGTCATTCGTTGGACATCGAAGTCAGCAATATTGGTTCTTTTGTTGAGTCACAAAGTTCGCATCTGCTACTTCTGGAAAGTCTTGGCATTTTGAATGTCCTGACCTGTTGATAACATGTTCTAGACCCAGTCGTGAGCTGTGCCCCACCATCCACTTGGTGTTTCTAGAACAACATTCGACCTACTTTGATAGTCTTTCCATGTGTGGCACTCAGCGTCCAGGCGAGTAACCGAATTCATGCATCAATGGGTTTATCAGCGCATCGCGATGTGTAACACGTATTAGTGATGATAATATTAATTAAGATTTATCGCTAGTCTATAGATGAGTCTAAATAATATGCAATGCTTGCGAAGAAATGACTTTTGATCTAGGGTTGTTGAAAAGAGCACTTTTAGTGGCCGAACCCGGTTGAATCAGAGGTATGAGTCTGATATGTGCAGAAAAAGCCTAGACGGCAGTCTTTTCAGACAGCTGACCAGAAGGTTCCTCAACTGACAAACGACCAGACCAGACGTCAATATCTTTAGCTCGTGCAAACTTGGTACCATAGGCGAGCTTCCAGCCAATGATGGGAATGATAAAGATGGGGATGCCGATATAAGAAGCAACAAAGTCCGCAGTGTTCCAGTTGCCCTTCAAAAAGACGGGGAAACCACAAACAAGCGTGATAATGACCGAGCCGATACCGCCGAACCAGGCGGTATAAGGCTGCCAAGGTGCCTTCCAGGGCAAAGTATCACGGCTGATACCTTGGACCTTAAGAGCGCGGTGGAAACGAAGGTAGGAGAAGCAAAGAGTAGCCCATGCGATAAGACCTGCTACTGTGCTAAGATTGAGAAGCCAGTCGAATGCCTGAGCAGCACCACCGGAACCGAGACCTAGAGATGGTTAGTTCGCCATTCAAAATGGTTTGGTTTGTGAAGGAAACTCACTGAGATAGGCCAAAGGTCCAAACAGCCACGAGGTGATGACAGCGACGTATGGAACACCCTTCTTAGTCGTGCGGCCAAAGAACTGAGGAAGTTGTCGGTCTGTTGTCATGGCGAGAATCATGCGAGATCCAACCCAGCAGTATGAGTTACCAGCAGACCAAGCAGAAATCAGGATACAAGCGTTGATGATGGAGGGCAGAACCTTGATGCCGGCAGCCTGGATAGCAATGACCCAGGGCGAGCTCTTGGCGTTGCCAGAACCAGAGACAAGCCCCTCGTTTCTGGGATCGACAATCAGACCAATCAAGAAAGCTCCCAGGATATAAAAGAAGCCAATGCGGTAGGTAACACGGTTGGCGGCCTTGGGGATTTCCCTGTGGGGGTTGATGGCCTCTGCGGCAGTGATAACGACAGTCTCAACACCGATGAATGAGAAGGACGCGTTGACGAAAGCTGAAAGGAAGCCGAGGAAGTGTCCAGATGAACCAGTGATGCCGTTGTAGTCGACCCAAGCACCGGGGTCGTTCCAGTAGCGGAAGCCAATCGCGTCGCCCTTGGGACCTCCGCCAGCAGTGATGACGATGGCGACAATAACAAGTCCACAGAAACAGAGAACCTTGATGGCACCAGTCACGACTTCGGCCTCACCAAAGAATCGGACGTCCATCAAATTGATCCAGAGGATGAGAACAAGACTGACGGTGATGACGACTGCCGGAGTGATATCCGTCCAGTAACTGACCAGGACCGCGGATGCTGAACATTCTGCTGCGATGGAGATAGTGTAGCAGTAGCCATATGAGATTGCAAGGGAGAAACCGACCGAAGGGTCGATGAAGCGAGTTGCCCAGTGAGGAAAAGAACCAGCGGTAGGCAGCTAGTAGAGTCAGTACTGTTGGTCTTTCCATCGACTATTGTCAAACATACCAGTGTCGCGAGCTCAGAGATGCTCTGCATAACACACCAAAGGACAGCGCCAACAACGAGATAGGCCAAAAGCAAACCAGCAGGTCCAGAGGTAGCATACGCTGATCCAGCACCGATAAAGAGTCCCGTTCCGATACCACCGCAAAGACCAATCCAAGTGATGTGATATCCTTTCAGCCGTCTTTGCGTAGGGCCCTCACCACCATTGCTGAGGACAGGCTTCTCATCATCACTCTCATGCGTGTGTCCATACGACGCGTCCACGGGGGGAGCGGTCTCAATAGCGTCGTCGACGGGATAGTCAGGCGCCATTATGTTTCAAAACCAGAAAAAGAATAATAGTAACGTAATTGTATTGAAAAAAGACCCGCCAACAGAAGTTGCTTTTTATATATTAAGAAAAAAGGCTCCTGAAAGAAAAGTTGGGGAATTTGGAGATGGTCGCGGCTGTTCCTCCGATTGCGCAATTCGAAGTTTTCACTGCTAGCGTGCGGTCTTCCCTAGAACTAGGTGGCAATGGGGAAGAATATGGGTCTGCTCAGGGGCGAGATGCGGGACTTTGGTTGAATCTAGTTTGGTGCGAGAAAATATACATTTATACATCTCCACATACCGGCTCTAGCCTGTTGACTATTGCTCGGTGGAGGCGATGGCGAATGAATAGATTAATTTTGCGATATTTAATGGCTTTGAGATGGTTGGTTTACGAGAACTATGGTTCCGGTATCGTAGGATCTGACTAGCTTTAGCTGACACGTTTTTCATCAATTGTATTTTATCAATCAACTTGCTGATATGACCCGCCACTACGTACGTCCAATGTGTGGTGGATAGATTCATGTAACCAAGATCGATAGGTATCTGTACCCGCTTGTCAAACCTGGAGGCGGCCTTTGACAGCTGCACTTGGACCAAGTTGATGGGGTCGAAACCCACATGGCTTATATTTATCAGCTCAATGCACCGTTCCCGACCGGTTCTCATCCATCGATTTCTGCTAACTTAGTCAGTGTAACCCAAGCTATGCTATAGGGCTGAAGGAGATCTAAGACATCTGAGGACATCTTGTATTGGCATAACTATCAACATCGTGTATCACTACCATCCATCTCGTTCCATAATCAAGTTGCAACAAACCCATTTATCTCAGTCCACGCAGTCAGGAATCAGAGTCAGAAGAACAACTCCATTCAGACAGATCATCGTAGTCTCGAGTGCTAGGATCAATAGCATTCGTCCAAAGACGAAGAAGATTTCCCAGTCCCGCATGTTTCATCGTTTCCTTGCCCGGCGTCCAGGGCCGGGATAGCTTGAGTAGGTCGTTCATCTCTTGGTAAACATCTGCCATTGTTGTTCTTTTGGGAAATCCCGGCGGCGGTGGCGGAGGATGGGATGGATTAAACCCAGGTGGAGGGGGCACCATCCATGTGCCAACTGGTGGACATCCCAGGCCGATCAACCTCAGTATCATTCCAGGACGGCGAATGGAATCCCAGGTTTCGGGCGTGACGGACATTTTATTGTCGGTGGATATCATGTAATTGCCACTTACAATTGCTGAATGCATGTTTATAGGAATTCGACCAAGTTTTGGAATCAAATCTTTTATCATCTATGGGAAGGTAAACGTTAAATCGAGGTTAAAAAAAGGAACTTCTCATCATACCTTTACTGTTTCGCAAGAAGTGTAAGGAACACTCCATTTCTCGCCGTTCGGGTAAACTATGTAGATAGGCGCATACGATTGACCCAGCTTGAAGAAAAGCGTGATGGATATTCCTGAAGTGTAGTAAACCCCAGTATTAACCCCAGCGAATGAATCTCGTTTCCTAGCCTCCATGGCTACGAGAGTCATCTCACGAGAGCTCCTTTGTTTCGCAAAAGATATGACCTCGTCAACGTCCTGACGAATTGTCCGTTCAAGGGAGGCGTATTGTTCCATCAGGCCTGGACGCTTGTTCCAAAATCGTTTCTTGGTCAGCTTTCGCAATGTGGATAAAACTTCTTCTTCTTCCAATGGCATCTTCGCGAATTGTTTGTGGCCGTGACTGATGTTGAGCGTATATGCTTCGATATCTTCATAGAACCACTCATCACGTGAATTACGCGTGAACAAACGCTGGAACCAGTTTTGAGAACGGGTGTTCAGATAAGAAGTCACATCTGAAAATGACGAGGTATCATCCTCTTTCTCTTGAGGGGTTGTTTTGGCCGTGTCAGGAAGCGCATTACTGACTTCAGATTTGATGTCTTTTCCGACATCTGCGCTTTCATTCTTGTCGGGACTGTTATTGTCAACGGAATGGTTTCAGAAATTGGAACAAAGTGACCTACATTACGGCCTTCACCTGTATGGGAGAGGGTGCGACAGTGACAGAACTAATAGACTCGGTGTCAGAATAATGATACCACCCCTTCGATAGAAGACATTACCTTGAATCTGTGACCACACTTCCTTTCTCTTCGACAGAGATTTCGGACGAATGTGACACTTCATAACCATGTGTCCATTTCTCCCGTTTCTGTACAAACCTCTTGTGGTATGCCACCCTTTTCTTAGCAATGTTTTCAGCAAAGAGTCGCATCGAACGTTCTTTCTCCCAATCGCCTGGGGAACGTATTGCAGTGCTGGAAGACTCCAGTTAGTTCGCTCCGCCAGAGGCGAGTCGAAATAGGACACAAACCTCAACTGGTACTTTGCAATACTACCAAGAAGAAAGCGCAGCGTGAGCTCGAGCTTGACTTGTCTTAACTCCTGTTGACAGATCTCAAGACGAGGGCCTAGCCATTCCCAAATTCTGAAACCAGAAAAGTCCTTGTTCATCAGAGATGAGAAATTACTTTCGACCCGTTCTTGTTTCATACGGCCAATCTCTTTGCCATCCTCGTGGTTTTCTTCTCTATTGACTAGCAAGAAGAGAATTCCTTCATAAAGAACTCTACACGTGGCAGCAAGGCCATCTATGTCATTTATGCAAACTTCAGTGAAAACATCGGGAGATTGTTGAGTCAATTCGTGAACTTTTCGAAGCGTAGACGATGTCGAATTGATGAGGGACACGAGTTTAGGAAAGCCGTTTTTTCGAGCCCTGCGACATGTCTCAGCCTTCAGGTCAAGCGAGCTTGATAGGTTGGAACCTAGTTGGGCAATGCCCGGTATGTTCAGGTCCGCCATTGCACTGATACCCATAAACAGGGTAGTTGGTAGAAATTGGAGAAAAGACTTGTTATGGAAGTTGGGTGTCTGGCCCCTCTTTATGCTGACAATTCCCTCTTTGATCGCTGCGATGGCTGCCTGACATGGTCTCACAAATGCCCCTCAATACCTGCAAGCTTCAGAAACCAACCAGTCATATATGTAACCCGCGCTGCTGCCTGGACTGTGTTGCAATGAGTAACTGGAAAGCATACCATGCATAAGCCACATAATCGCGATTGGCGTAGCTATTGAGAGCATCCCTCACATAGCATTGTTCAGACCATCATCTAGAAGATGTCGCAATTGGACAGAAGACCCTACTCGCTGTGTGGTACTAACGCACGCACATGACCAATTTCCACTTACATAATTTTGACCTGTCCAGCAACATTATGAAGACAAGAGTCACTAGAACAAAACCTCCGTCACTTTTTTACAGCACAATTATTTGACGATTGAACAAACAAGATATTAGCGCTCCAATGGGACTCTTAATACAGCTACCAGCAGAGCTACAGAATGCCATATATGATTTCCTAGACGTTGCCAGTATGAAGAATCTCCGCACCACATGCCGTGCCTTGGCCAAAGCGGTCCCGCTTCATTTCAACCGTGTCTTCATCTCGCCCAATTCTCTCAACATTCAAGTTTTCAAAGCGATCGCCAATCACGAGACCTTTCGTCATCAGGTCACTGAAATCATCTGGGACGATGCAACCCTGCCCGCTGGACCAGATTTAGAAGCAGAACGACAAGAGCAAGATGCGAAATGCGGCAATGATATACAGAATGAATTTCCACGCTGGTTCCGGGACTGGCACGACAATTATTGCGACTGGGCATTCTGGGGCTACTGTCCTGAAGACCATCTAAGCTTCAAAGAGTCATGGGTATATTACAAGCCATTGATAGACGATCAAACCCGAATTCTCTCTTCCAATGCCGATATCGAAGCTTTCAATTATGGGCTGAGGCGTTTTACCTCCTTAAGGCGAGTGACCATCACGCCTTCAACTCACGGCAGATATGAGAGCCCGCTTTACAAAACACCCATGATCCGAGCCTTCCCTCCAGGGTTTGACTATCCTGTGCCTGAACCCGGGCATAGCTATGACCACCGAGACCAACGCTGGTACGACATCGATGTGCATCCCTGGGTACATCATAGAGACGATAATTCCTATAAGGAACTCTACGGTGTTAAATGTACAGCAGAGGAGTACAGGGACCAATGGCGCGGATTTCGGCTTGTTATGCGAGCCTTGAAAGAATACGATGGTCATAGTATTTCAGAGCTCGTCGTTGGGGGCAATGAAATCCGATTTGGGTTAAACTACCGAATATTCGATCAGTGGTCCCTTGAGTATGGTGACCTAGTTGCTTTATTGAAACGCCCTGGGTTTCGACACCTTGACCTTCACTTGTTTACAGGCCTTCTCGAAGAAGATGACTGGCTTTCATTTCAAGATGGTCTTTTGCATGATGCTTTGGCACAAGCAAAAGATCTTGAGTACCTATCCTTGCGTTCGGATATAGAAATCTTTGAGGGAACGTGGGAAGGATCTGTTGAGGAGGAAAGAGGAGAGAAGGTCTTGCCATTGCGGAGTATATTTCGCCCTGACTGTTGGCCACGGCTTCAACACTTTGGTATCACAAATATGATTGTGGACCTGGATGATTTTATCAGTCTTTTGACTAGTATGCCACCGTCATTGCGATTTGTCGAAATCAACGACGTGACGTTTGAGTCTTCAGAGCACGGTTACGATGATTTACTTTGTGCCATGCGTCATACCCTCGACTGGCGCTTGCGCCCGATAGAGGAGAGGCCGAAGGTACAAATGAGACTTACGATTGGCGGTGCCTTACAAGAACTCGGAAGGTTCGTACAGTTGGATCAAACTATAAGTTCATATTTATATGGGACGGGGGACAATCCGTTTGAAAGCAAATTCCGCCCACTACCGGGCCGAGGCGCAGTTCAGATTGACGTCTTTGACCCAGACTTCGAGGAACCATTCTAGATACTTTGTTTATATGATGAGTTATCAGCCGATGCAGACATTTCAGCTTTGCTGCAACGAAGGAAGATCTTTTTCGCTGCTAGTTTCTACCTACAGCATTGTTCGGATTGATAATATTGTTACGTGGAACAGTGTTTAGCGTTTTAGCATTTAACTCGCCTGGAATTGTCGTCCCGACCTCTCATAATACCCTTAGCCAGTAGCCATTACAGTGTGAACTTGTTCAAGTCTATCGAGTATTGGGTTCTCTCGAAAGAACCCGTGTTCCTGTTCGTTGGACAATGTCATCATATGTGAGGTCCATGTCACCCACCATTGTAGGCATCGCGGAGGGGTGTTCAAGAGAATGAAGCTCATATTAAAAGCAAGGAGGGGAACAACAACGATAAATGTCATAGCAATTGCCTTTCAGAAAGACTATAAATAGCTGTACTTGCCACTCCCATTTCGCATTTTCCTTTCAACAACCTTCCCACCGATTTGGTACAATTGCAAAGGTAAGACTACTGTTTATTGCCATTCACTTTTTCCCAGTTCTTGCAAAGACAAAACAACTAGTTAAGACAAACAGATCAACCAGACATAAATATGTCGTCCAACATCAACAACCAGATCCAGCAGCTTGGCTCCCAGCTGATGGACCTCCGCATCAACAATCGGGTTCAGAGGCATGAAACCAACGATCCAGCTGGTGGCATGGTCAGCATTTCTGACTCGTCGGGTTCGTATGCCACTGTCGAGGTTCCCACGATTTCGGTCAACGGAGCTGACTCGATTTCACAGAGCGAAGGTGCTTTCGTCGAAGTCTCTCACCCGGATGACTATGTTGAGAACGGTCGACCTGTGTGGTTCCCTTCCGCCAGCCTCATATCCCCAATGAACAGCATGAACCCACATCCATGCCTCTCCATCTTGACGGCCGTTCTCCAGGAAGCCATCGTGGATTATCTCAAGCCTGGAAGTTGGTACGAACGCTCCATTCTACGTCATGAATCAATCTACAAAGACGAGATCGACTTGTCCTCCCAGCGTATCTTTCAGCGCAATCACGAGTCATGGCGATGGATCACGTCTGTTTTTAACGGCCCTAGGCATCAGTACTCTCTCGATCGGATCTACCCAGGCGATGTTGAGGTTATCAGCATCAGAAATGACCTTCTTCGATCCAAGATTAAGTGCTGGGAGCGAGTATTTGAACATCCTGCTAATGTTAGCCAGTTCTCTCCAATCGCATCAAACATTGGCCTCGATCTCAGCGAGCCTGAGAAGGCTGGATGGAGAGTCCTCGTTTGGCATGTGCATGGGGATGATGGGAGCCCATACATGGACCGTCAGGGACGTGTCGTTGCTGATCCAAGGGCACATCTATCCTAGCGAGTCACCGAAATCGGGGACTAGAAGCCGTAGGGAGAGGAGAGACTTTGTCTCAAGTGGGAGGAACAAGTATCACATGAGTGCTGGACAGTTGTATGTTTTTTTCTTTGTATTTTATGGGGATAGAAACATGGCACAGAGTATGACGAGTAGTGGTCGTGGATCTAGGCAACAGGACAAGGAGACATTCATTGGCGTTTAAGCGGATTCTAGATTGATAATTTAAACATTCTTTGACATACCGAGCATTTTGGCATTGTGGCACGTGACCATAAGTCTTTCTGTGATTAATGAAGTCGTATATACGACCGCACCATCCAGAACTGACTTGCCAGCCGGTATATTGACTTAGTAAATTAAACTCGAGGGAGGACAGCGTGGACAGATTCCTCAGAGAAATTATCAGTGGCTACAGATGACCGGGTCCATTCTGCGTAGGCCATGGCAGGAAAGTAGTTTCCTTCTGAATACCTGACTCAAAGTTATTGAAACTGCGGTATTTGCTATATTTCCCGGTCCATTTTAAACAAATTCCAAGCTCAGAAGTCTTCAGCTTGTTCATCTTCTGTAGAGCTTTTATTTTATATCTACAATTTTCACTTTTTAGTAGGCCAGAGCTCTACTATTAAAGTTCTAAAATATAATTATCAAACGTAGATAAATAGAATCATAGCTAATAGTAAAGCTAAAGTTCTCGACAAGACCAAATAATCATCTTTCTATCCCCGCCGGCAGTAGCAATGTAATTGCCGTCGGGACTTGCGGCAACATAGATCACCGAAGTTTTATGTCCCCTGAGGATCACTTGATACTCGCCGGTTTGCATGTCCCAGATTCGAGCCGTTCTGTCCCTGGATCCAGAAATAACCCAGCGAGAGTTAGCGGTAAATGTGACGCTTATGGCAAAGTTCTATAACAACACTATCAGCACAATGCTGTGAGTCTGCATCTTTTGCGCCTTACCTCGTGGCCCTCCAGCGTCCTGATAGGTTCCGGACTATGGCCTACTCTCCAGATCTTGATTGTTCTATCAAGTCCGGCAGTCGCAATATGCCTATTGTCAGGAGAGAACGCGACGGCATAAACAATATCTTTGTGATCCCTCAAGACAGTAAATAGAGATTTACTGTCAATGTGGAAAATGTAGCAATTGTTATCAAAACACCCGACTGCGACATATTTGCAATCCGGAGATACAGAAACACTCGTTGGGATATCTGGCAGGTCCAGTGAGATAATTGCAGATCCAGTCTGGGTATTCCAGAACCTGACTTTGCGATCGGCAAAACCTGCTGACACTAGAGTCTTTCCATCTAGCACATAGCAAATTGAAAAGATATCACCATCGTGACCGGAGAGAACTTCCTGCACTCCAGATCCAATATCCCAAGTCTAGTACCGAATGTCAGCCATGTTCGAAGAATGAAAGAAAAGGTAGCATCTAACCCGAACCAAACCATCCTCGCCACCAGTGGCAAGATAGTTGCCATCAGGACTGAAGCAGACGCTCCGAAAATACATATCTCCTTCTTCTACACTGTGTGAAAATTCCCGTAGTACTAGTCCTGTATGTACATCGAAAATGGATACAGTTTTATTACCGCAGACCGCAATTCGTTTCCCGTCAGGACTAAAGTTCGTGCAGGATACGACGGATGCTGCAGGAATAAAATGATGCGGCACTACTGTCAACATGCGTGGAACATGAGGGTTAGTGATGTAATCCCAGTCATTTTCGTCACTGAGATATTGGTGGCCAACTTCTGGCAATGCGTTGCTAACTCGGCGAAGTCGCTTTGGCAGTTGATCCGACCTGTCAGTTCCATGGTGTCGTTTTCTATGCTCCCTAAGGCTTCTTTGTGATTGGAAACCGATATCATTATAGTGGCAATCCTTGTCGTCACACCTAAGCTCTCGAAAATGGAGTGCTTGATGATCCTCCAGTTTCTTTTTCGATGGAAAGCCGCTGATTGCATGTTGGCACCCACGGATATTGCACAAGAATGCGATGGGCCCATGTAGTTCTTTGAATGCAAGTATAGTCTCAGTAGAGATACCGTCTAGAGAGATTTCTTGCATAAGAGATTCGACGGCGCTTTGATAAATCCGCATAGGTCGTGCCAGAGGTGACTGATCATCATTCGTCCACGAACTGATGCTGCACAGTTCCCCTATCAAATTCGAAACAGAAGGGTCTAGATTCTTCATGAGATTCATGAATCTTTGGTCCTTTGCGGTGTTGACTGAGCAAGCATTCCCAGTCCGCAGCTCGCGTATTTCTGAATCCATTAGCCGCTGGCATAGCATGTTGACACGTTGAATTAGAGTTAGTACGGAGGCAGGCATAACGTCGCGTTCGACTTCGAAGCAATCCAAGAGATGTTCAAGCCAATATTCGATTGAGTAGGGCCATAGCGATAAGAGCCCTAGAGCAATTTCCACAGGAGGTAACGAAGTTGACGTCGGTACTAACAAGTCGAGGCCCTGGATGAGCTGGCAAACACAGGCGTATGCAATACTAGCCTGCGATTCCAGCCTGTTAATGATTGGACTTTCGTACTCCTCTAAAAACCTGCCACGGAATGGTTTCAGTATGTATAATGTTGCGAGGTCGGCTCCTTGGTTCCAGAAATGGACAAACTCACTGTGGCACTGTCGAATGCACAAATACCAAGCAACCTTCTGGTCCATCCTCAACCAGCGGTTTGCAAATATCTGTCATGTTTGGGAGCGGTTTTGTGTCGTAACTCAAACTTTCTCTACCGGGAAAAATGGATGCTCCAATCCGGAGTTGACATTTCCGCAAAAAGCCTCTGCCCTTTTGATATTTCAGCCAGGCAAAGATGCGACGGATCCTGGCAATATCATTTGCCGAGCATCTGCTGCAGATATTATTTAAGATCTTGTTGTAGCTTAGAGACTGTTAGAAAATCCTCTTCTCAAGTAGCATAAGGAATAGGTTGGCATACGCTTCGGCCAGGGTAGCTGGAAGACTGTTGATCTGAAGGTGAAGATCCTCTAGACATGCCGCATTAACGAGGATGTCCAAGACCAGATGCACCCAGAGGAACATTCCTGAAAGGCTAGTCAGCTATAATGCCATAAAGGAAAGCTGCTAGAGAACTCTACCCTTCGCCTTTTTTAGGATATCGGATTGTAGGCCGTCCAGGACCGTCTTGCCAAGAGCGCCGTCATGCTGGCTGTCCAAATCCCTCAGAAATCCGCTCACTACCACGGCTAAGTCCTTCTCAGTATTATCTCCCTCTTCAGCCATGGAGAGACGAGTATGTTTCGATAATTGAACGGATATACTTGGCACATCTTGACTGATGAGCAGTATTTTGCATCCGGGGGCATCCTTGACGACTCGAAGCAGGTCTGTTATGAGTTTGCGATGCTCCGATGTTGGAATTTCGTCTAGCCCGTCGACCAAGAGTCTTAAATCCTTAATATTACTGATCAACCGTGGAAGCAGTTTAGTTAGAGTGTCATTTGTGGGCTTCTTGCCATGTGCAATGTACTCTTCGTATACAAACGGTGCAGTATCTGGAGAAAGACGGAGGATCTGTGCGGTGAGGGCTCTGAATACCCCAGTGCTGGCAGCGTGTACTGGCGTGTTGAAATCGCAGAAATAAAACGCGACCTTTCTAGCTGTATCGGCCGAGAGGAAAGATATCAACTTGGCGGCGAGGACGGACTTTCCTGGTGATATTAGTCTTGAGAAGTTCTACAATAAGTGATTACACATGTATACCGGAACCAGGTTTTCCGTGGAGCCAAAGGACTGGCTTGCCATGTCCTCGTAGCCAGCTTCTGAGCTTGGGAGAGTTGGTAACCCAGCCCAAAGTCCCCTCGTGACATCGATCTCTTAGAATTTCGAATTTCGTCTCCTGGTCTGTATCCGAGGCCTCAAGCCAGTTCAAAATGATGCACAGCTGCTGGGTACGCCATTGTGTCTCTCGTTCGGTGGCAGCGTCTGCATCCCTCTTTCGTTGGTCGACAGCTTGGATTATATCAATTGCTATGGCCTCACGGTCAATCTGGACGCTCACTCTGGCTATACTTTCTAACAGGCCTCCGAACCGGTTCTCAAATCCACCCCAGGCAGATCTAAAAAGCATTTTCCAACCTGTACAAGTTAATCAGCACAAATCTCGAAAGATGAATGGTATTTTACCTGACTTTCGAATCATAGCGTACGCGCGTCTATGAAACTCTAGAACATCCTCAAATAAAAAACCTAGGAGGTGTTGGAATGAACGGTCGTTAGGGAATGCCTCGGCAAAGCGTGAGAATCGTGGCATCTGGAGACCAATCTGGCCATAGGCAGATAAGATTTTGTCGAGGGCGTGAGTATGGTCTTGCACAGCCTACGGTGGCGGTTAGTCTCAAGAACCGGCTACAGAGCGGATCAAAATAAGGGTACTGACCAAAAGAACCAATTTGATAGGTGCCTACTCAGTAGTTAGTAGACTCGTATGCCTGAGACTCTCAGTTCCAGCTAGGAGACAATACCCAAAGCCAAGGAAGATATGGTGTTCCATTAGCAGCAACTTCAAGCGCTTTGGAATATCGCCCGATGGCATCAACGAAGGGTGTAATACGATCCATATCCCGAAGGAGCTGTCTCGCGGCAAGTTGGCGTTCTACTTGACCAATGGCCAGCTTGACATCATCAAGGTTAGTAGTTGCTTCGATAAGCCTCGCGTCCTCTGGTAAGATTTCGTTGCGGAAGCGATCGCATGCTATCTGTAACGTTCGTTGCGCCATTAGAATATTCCTGATGGTTTATCTTCCAACGCAACGTAGAAAGGACGTGGATGTGCTATAAAAAACGTTCGTAGAAGAAGGGGGTTGAAAATGAAAGATACCTAGCGTCAGGCATTCCTGCATAATATTGAAACATGAAAGTGCAAGCCGGGCGTTTTTAAGTGGTTATGTTTGTTATGTTGACTGTTGCACAATGTATTCTGGTCCAATCGAGTCTGACCACAAGGCTTTCTCCAAAGAAAAAGGCAAAGCTTTTGTGGCAATGCAACCTTTCAGCCTCATATTAGTGACCCGATTTCGTGACCGTAATTTCGCTGACTGACGATGCCACATACCTACACTTGATCCTCCTGGCCCGTTTCAGCGACAGATTGGCATTATCGTATGCCGATATTTCTTGCTCAATGCAAACTGGGCTGTTCTACCTTCAAGTAGAGCATAGAGGCTTTTGCGAGAGTCTTTCAGTATGGAACCAACTGCGAAACGTCGAAAGACGACATCAACAGCGCCTTGTGGCAACCCCAGCGAAGACACCTTATTGAAACCATGCTCTGAGGTGGGCCGTGAGCAGGATAGCTATATCTCACTACCGTCACAGACACTTCCAGTTAGTCTGGATATCTCATCAAGAGACATCTGCTTTGGGATGGTTCGTGGCTGAAAAGACGCTGCTTCTGTTCCCGCTAATTTCTTTCAAGCTTAATATCCCAACAGTCAAGAGCTCACTAGGTCCTCAAGCATTTGAAACCGTCGAGATTCGACAAGAGGGGGAGATATTCTCTTCTGTTTCAGGTGCCTTGCGGGGCTCCATTCGCTCCCGGCATGTCCACTTACTGGAGTTGTTCAAAACTGAACACATCGACATGGACCTGAGTATATCTTCAACGGGCTCATCTACTAATATATCCTCTCGACAATGTGTACTACAAGTCATCTTGTACGGGGACAAAGACTTGTCTAGCAGCCTTAAGGAGGTACTCCGCAGTCAAGATCTCTTTCTACAGGATCCTCATGGTGCAAGCCGCGATGTTATATATTGGAACCCGCAACGATACTGCAATCCTCCTGAGATGCGAACTTCTGATTTCTATCCTACGAAGGACAGCCAAAAGACGATAGTTGAACAAGTCGTGCATGTCGATTCACTTATAGCTTTTACCTCTAGAAATGATATAGCCGAGACAGAACCTTCTAGCCATGTGCGAGCATCTTTGCACCCGTAAGCATATTCTCACAGATGTTTTTGAAACTACTCACGTATATAGGCATCAGAAACAAGCACTATCATTCATGATTAGCCGTGAACGAGGCTGGAATTTAGAAGTGCCCAACGCAGATGTGTGGTCTTTGGAACAGAATAACCGCCAGACTTCCCAGTGAGCTTTCTAGTCTACCTACGCAGTTGGGCTGCTAACCAATAAAACAGAGAGTTCGTGAACAACATCAGTGGGGCATGCCAGTATGTATCGCCGCCTGAGTTTCGCGGTGGAATAATTGCAGACGACATGGGTTGCGGAAAGACATTGTCCATGATTGCATTGATTGCTCATGATAGAATAGTAACGACGAACGAACTGAGTGTGGCTGATACCAAAACTACTCTTGTGGTCGTACCGCCGTCCTGTGCGTTTGTATAACAACAAATTCGTTGCAATAACTAACTCGACGCTCAGTATTGGACAACTGGCGCAGCGAGCTTTCAAGGTAAGCCATTCACTTGATTAATGCTCCCGAGTGCGAAATACTGACTTGTTAAGGCACCTCAACGATGCTTCGCTAGTGTGGACATCTCACCATGGTCTGTCCAAAGTATCAAGTACCGAAGAGCTCCATGGAGTCGATATAGTATTGACAACATACCCAACAGCTGTCAGCGAATTGCAGAAAAGAGGAACCCAGAGCCTAATCTTTTCCCACCGTTGGCACAGAGTAATACTGGATGAAGGTTCATTTCAACTACTCCCCATCTCAGCATATACTAAGCTCGTATAGCCCACTATATCAAGAACCCGTCTGCAGTCACCAGCAAGGCATTATGCCGTATCCAATCCACCCGCCGCTGGGCAGTGACGGGAACTCCTCTTCAGAATTCTCCATCCGATCTTCAAAGTATCCTTCGTTTCATTGAAGCATATCCCTACTCCGACAAAGTTGTATTCAATGACGATATAAACCGCAAGCTCAAATCTGGTGAAGTTGAGGAAGCGGTCAATCGACTAAAACGCCTTTTGAGCTTCCTCATGCTTCGGAGATCCCTTACCGATGTCTTACCACATCGGAATGACTTCATCCAAACTCTGAAATTTGATTTACATGAATCAAAGGCTTATAGACAGGCTGCAGAAATGGCGCTCGTCAGTATTAATAATGCTCTACAATCAAGCCATGAAATGAATGTGTATGTAAATGCTCTTCAGAAGATCGATGCCCTTCGGCGTATTTGCAATCTCGGACATTTGGACTCTGGCACCGATTCCAAGCCTCCAAAGCATGCAGACTGCCCAGAAGAGGCAGCCTGGGCTCAAGCAGCAGATCAGAGAAGTCTGGATCAGACTCATAGCCTGGGGTTGAATCTCAACTGCTTAGGATGTCAGCAACCAATGGATGATGTTACTGGGAACCATGGGCTTCCACAGTTCTGCCACTTAACACAATGTCACCGCCTGTGGTGTGCAGAATGTTTCAACTCTCCCACATATGGCACTAGTCTATGCTATTGCGAACCGTTGTGCCCGTCCATCGAGCTACACATTGGTTCGCGAAAACTGGCAAGAAACTTGCAACTTTCTAGTAAACGACAAAACTTTCCTACGAAGATTCAAGCCCTAGTTACAGACTTACGACAGCAACTAAATGGAAATAAAAGGTATGTCTCACATCCAACAACCCTATTCAACCTTATGATATTTCCTTCGACTAAATATTGACAATATTAAGCATTGTCTTTTCCTTTTGGACGTCAACTCTAGACTTGGCGCACGCTGCTCTCAGAGCAGACAGAGTCCCATGCGTGCAAGTGGATGGGACAGTTCCTGAAAAGAAGCGTCGGGACATCTTTGACCGATTTCGCTCAGACAACAGTGTTCAAGTGCTGTTATTAAGCTTGTCTTGTGGAGCAGTAGGGTGAGTTCTGACGATGAATCAGCTCCCTACTTTCGTTTTAGCTATGGACTAATACTGGCATTACCCAGGCTTAACTTGACTGCCGCATCACGCGCCTACTTGATGGAACCTCAGTGGAACCCTGCCATCGAGGAACAGGCACTTTCTCGTATCCACCGGCTTGGACAAACGCGGCCTGTGACAACCGTTCGGTTCAGAATCGATGATACCATCGAGCAGGTAATAAGCATTGAAACTGAGATAAATGTAACGCTGGCTAATGGCTTGTAGTACGTGGTTGAGGTCCAAAACAGCAAAAGGGATTTTATCACAGTTTTAATGTCTCCTCGAACATCGTCTTTGACACGCGATTTGCTTGAGCGAATAAGGCAATCTGTAAGAAGATCATTGACTTAGGTATATGCAAAGAAAGGTCTCCATTGTACTTCCGGTCTTATTTGCTGTGTCAGTTCCTGTGGTAGTTATATGTTCTACAGTAGCAAAATCGGACGTATCAGCAACGAAGAAATGAGAGCATTTCTAGTCGGAACAGAAGATAACACACCATGAAAAAGAGACAGGTACTTTAGAATCCGCTGACTTTGAGACTCCCCTGCTTAAAGATAGCTTATTAGTGTCAGACTAGTAGCATAAAACTTGAGTAAGTGGAATGACTGCTTTATAATATTTACCTGGGATGATGGCTCGTTTTTAGGCATTAGAAAGAACCTGTCCTAATTTGCATGTAGCTTGGGGTGTCTGCTATTCTTGGAAAGAATTTCAAGTTTAGTATTTACAGTATATACTAGAATACCGGACCGATTTTCAACAACCCCCCAGCTACAGCAGTCTTCAGATTGTTTATCTTCCGTAGTATAGTGGTCAGTATGCAAGCTTGTCACGCTTGAGACCCGGGTTCAATTCCCGGCGGGAGAGATCCAGCCACCTGTTCAAACAGGTTTTCTTTTTTTCTTTTTTCTTCGTTTTCCATCTCCAAGATAAGTATGTTGTTGATGTAGTACAAGTTATGTTTTTTTTTTTTTGCTCTTATCACAACAGTAAATCACATTCGTTTTCCGGTGATTTCCTATCCAATACTACTCTCACCACTGCCAAGTATAACTTTTAGCATAAATGCTCTTGTGCGACATTCTCTGTCTCCTCGCCCTAACCTCTCAATGACCAATTTCAGCTTTGCAGTCGCTCGATGTCTTGGACGAATATTAGTAGAAAGTGTGTACATTGACTTCGCCGCCAATGCATAAGCTCGTACGGCCAGAAAACAAGTTGGGTGTTCCCCGATAAGCCCTGGAGTCCCGGCAAGTTCCACAGTCTCTAAAGTGAGCTTCCATGTCAACTGATGTTCTACAGCGTTGCAGTATGCTCCATAAATGCAGTCGTGGGGGATCACAATGGCCCCTGTTCCCGTTGGCGCGAAAAAGTGCTTAGCTGCTTGCAGAACAGTCGACTAACGAGAGGTGAGAACATCGGCAGATGAAGCTTGGTGCTCGCACTTATTCATGTAGTTAGACCACGCCAAGAGTACAAGGGGATTTCTAAACCTGGATCGATTCTGGAGGAATTGGGTCATCCTCAAGTAGCCCACCTGTGAGGTTGGGATCGATTTGAGACCAGTTGATCCCACTCTATTTGCAAAGGAAATGAAAGCCCAAGTAGAAGAGGTCATTTGAGATGAGGCTCTGAAGATTGACAATAAACTTTCTGGTGGAGATAGTTAATGATTGTATGTTCGGATATCAGAAGACCGCACATTTGAACATCAGTGGATATTACCAGCATCCAATGTTTAACAGTATGGCACACACATCTATCGATAACATTTGAATCTATTTTCCTCTACCTATCTATAGTTTTATCCCCTTTAACGTGAGCCTCTATCATCTAAGCGTTTGACTCGAGCTCGCTAAATTCCTTGTACAAGACACCATCTCTAATTTGGTTACGCTGAAATAAACAAGTTCGAATAGTTTTAGACTTCAGAGGCTGGTGTCATGTAGTGGCTCGTCTCTCAGTCTTAGACACATGAAAGCGAAAAGACAGCTAGCTCCAAGAGACATCAAACCCCAGACGGTCCAGTTTTTCTTAGGATTACGCTTTTGGTGACGCTCAATAGCTGTGGTGTACCTCTCTGGCAGTGGGAGACGTTCAATGCAGGGGCCAGTCATTGTGTTTTTAATAATGAGCTTGAGAATCAAGCTCTGGCCAAATCGTGGGAAGAAGTGGTCGACAAAAATCTTGGAAAAGAAGGTTTCCTTGATCGAGGCCGAGTTTGTGTGACGACCCTGGTTCACAGCATCCACGGCTCGTTGATATCGCGTGGCCTGAACATCAGCGAAAATTGCGTCAATGTCACATTCCGTCAGCGATTCTTTCGCGTCTTGGTCTTGCAGAGCGGCAACAAGGTTGTTGACGAGGACAGCGGCTGTCTCCATTGCGCCGTTGCCTCCTTGAGCACTGATAGGATGCAACTATCGAACCAAGTCAGTTAACCGAGAATCTTGCAGCCCTGCGTGCTTCAACATACCTTGTGCGCCGCGTCACCGATTGTGATGATCCTTCGATAATACCAATGTGGAAAAACATGATCTTCGATGCTGACGAGAGCGGTTTGCAGTCTGTGCTCGTAAAGGTCCTTAAAAGTCGTCGTTTCGGTTACCTGGTCTCCGAAATGCTCTTCCGCAAGCTTGCGCTCGTCCTCTTTCGTGTACGCGGGAATGTCCTTGCCGTAGACTTTATCGACTTCAATGAAGAGAAACCAATAGTAACGGTCCCCAGGAGCGGAAATTATCATGTAGTTGCTGTTCTTAAAGAAGGCGTTGATCTGCTGAGGTGACGTAGGCAAACCAGGAGGTCTTTTGGAAATCCCAAAGATGCACTTCGATTCGCATTGAAGACCTATTCATTCTTTCTGTTAGGGCCGCAAAAAGCATAGTAAGGAGATACTAACGAGCGAGTGGATCCGGCTTGAAGAGATCAGACTTTGCCTCGTTTGCAATGCGCCACATCTCTTTTCTGATGCTGCTGTGGATTCCATCAGCACCGACGACAATATCTCCAGTATATTTGGATCCATCTTTTGTATGCACAGTAACATTGTTTTCACCGTGTTCCACAATGTTGACTCGTTTACTTGTCAGCACGCGTTCCTTGTGTTCCAGGCTATCAAACAGAACTTGAATGACGGTTTGGCGATCGACAAAGGTTTGGGGATATCCAATTCTGCAAGATTACGTTAGTACCGAGCGGCTACAGACATCTTTTTCCAGAAACGCACCTCTCTTCCAGCGTCTCTGAGAATGTAATGGGTTTTGGGTCAATCCACGTTTTCCCACTAAACAGTCGCATCTGAGCGGCGTAATAGGTGTTGCCAACATTCTCACGAATCTTGTCATAACATCCAAGTTGATCCAGGATTCGCAGACCGGCTGGGAGAAGTCCAAGGCTTGCGCCTAACTGAGGAGCAATTTTGGTATGTGCTTCGAGCAGAATGTAATCGATGTTGAATTTCTCAAGCATGCTGGCCAAAGAAAGGCCCGACACGCTGCCTCCGACGATAATGACTTTGAAGCCCATAGTTGACGCCTGTTGAGTGTGACTTGACCAAAATTGAAGTATTGAAGTAACGACACACGTTTATATATCATCTCAGGCTGGTTGAAGCATAGTACTGCAAACTGTATGCGTCGTGAGATATGATTGGCTTAGCCTGATCTGGCTCTTAGGCTCTGTAACGGGGGTGAATTCCACCTACCTTAGTCAGCAGATTTAGTGGGCTCAAGGCAGCATCTTTTGCGCTGCGCCTAGCCGTAGCAACTTAACTCAATCAAGAACCTTTATACACACACGCCACGCAATTATCTTCAGCTCGGCCGTCGCTGCATGCGGGTTCCGTGGCCCGTGGCCCGACTCCGAGTCTAGGTCGGCGAGTCAAGTCATTGATGGCAATCGAGTCACGCCGATAATCTAGCAATCTAAGGGAAATAGGTTCGTCTAATTATCTATGTATAATACTGAAAACTTCCGGTAATCAGCCGATCATTGGGCCAGTGACCTGCGTCATCAACTGTCGAAGATCCTCAGCCACGATTTAGGTAAGCTAAACAAAATTCAGCTCTCGCCCTGACCATATTCCTTGTCACGTTTTTCATCGATCCTTGCGTCGCCACCGGAGGCCGACAGCACCATTCCCGAGCCCCAATATCTGCCAAATTGGTAGACGAGCGAGAAAGCATTGTATAGCAGACTGCCATGGATGAAGGCAGACAACCCGAGGACGCCAGACTTGGCAGCGGCCCTGACTGGCCACCAGGATTCAACCTTGAGCCAAATCGACGAGCTGTTAGTGCTCATGTCCCTTGCTTCTGATATTCCTGACTAATTCAGGTCTCATCTCTCTCTTGTAGTGTGATGCTTGTCGTACCCGCAAGGTATTGCAACACCCCCACATGATCAATTGCAGGAAGCAATCTCATCTGTTACCAGGTCCGCTGCGATAGAGAATCCCCATGCTTTCACTGTATCAACGCCAAAATAGCTTGTGTTTACACTCCTATACAACCTCCAAAGAAGCGCACGCGCATTCTCCTCACTCCTCAATAGTAAGTCGTGCTCTGGAATCCACGTTTATTCCTAATGCTTTCGTTTTCCACACTTGATCATATTTGCAAATCTTCTAACATATCAACCATTCACCTCGTAGTGAACGGAAGATAGATCTTATCGATAGCAGGCTGGAAAAGGCCATTGGACTTTTAGAAAAGCTCCAAGTGAGCGGCTCATCCAACAACAGCTCTCGGCCATCAAAGACTTCGCGGATATCTACCGAGACACCAATCTCTATCCCAACACCATCCAGCCACTCAATCCAGCCAAGACAGGCTCAGGGGCATGTAGTCGAAGGAGAATCTTCATTAGCCGCCCACTCTGCCTTTGCCAATGAGTTCTTGCAGAAGGTGGCCGCGACTGATTCCATACAAGAGTCCAGCCCAGAACTATCCGAGACTCTTGATGAACTGTCTTCTATCCTGACGCAGCAAGCTGATACAAGTGACGATACAGCATACCCGCATGCCAGGCCAGTCCAGCGAGTGAGTCTCCCAGGGTGCGAAATGCCTCCGCTTAAGAGGGCTGTGGCCTTGATCAGAACTGCACAAGGTGAGTCTCTCGACCTTATTTATGCAGCTTCGTGGTTATGTAAAAGTCCCAAGCTGACACCTTGATTGACGTACAGCCAAAGGACTCGTGGGAAGCGGCTGGGTCTACGAGTTCCTTCCATTCCAGCGATTCACAGACATGTGTCTTGACGTCTACTTTAATGACAACCATTCTGACGCCAACTTTATCACCGTCAACGCTGGCCTGTATTCTCTATTTCGGGACTACAGTTTCCTTGTCTTAGCAGATGAAAGGGAAGAATACATTGCCCATGGTAACTTGTGTCGCGACAACCTTGAGACTGCTTTGTCCAACCTGCCATTGCATTTGCCTGCAACCACTGATATGATTATTGCTCTTGTGTTTGGGGTATGTAGCCTGTTTCATACTCGGAAGTGCTTCTGCTGACCTTTTCCGAGGCTTTCTATGCTATCGAGCTGTCGAAACCTTCTCTATCATGGACCCTGACGGTAAAAGCATCAGAGTTGTGTCAGACCAACGCCTATCATAGACTCACATCGATGAAAAACGATAAGAGTGAAGATTCCCGATACAAACAGTTTGTATTTTGGAGCATCTACTTCATTGACAAGAGCCTATCTCTAAGGCTAGGTCGACCTTCAACAATTCCTGACTGGGATATCACGATACCTCGGCCATCTGTCAACGATGCGCACTCGGAGCCCGTTTTCGCTTACTTTGTTTTATGGATCGAGACAGCACGATGTCAGGGCAACATTTATGAGATGCTGTACAGCCCCAATTCTATGACACAACCCGACCAGGTAAAGCAGTCTCGGGTTGAGGCTTTGCTATCTGATCTACGTAACTTGGAAACAACAACCTTGGAAACCAATGTATGTCAACACAATAAAAATACCCATGTGGTCATCTTACTAACGCTTCCACAAGACGATATGGTTGGAAGAAGCAAGGAAGAGTTCTGGCGAGGATATAATTAATTTCTTCTATGTCTCTGATAATGTCCTCCGCCTATCCCTCCTCACGCTTGTTCATCGCGCTGCTCCACCACTACCTGGCTCTGCTACAACTTTCAACTCCGACTGTATTGCTGCTGCAAGGGCCACATTGGAGAAACATGAAGAGTGTATAGCCCTCATTCAAAGGAGCGCAGCACCGTACCTTACTATTTACATACACTGGTACGTATGCAGTTATATATCAATACATCCGGATGGTTCCAAATGTCTGTCGACTCCGTGCTAACGTACTTAGGACACTTCTATTCGCCCCCTTCATTCCATTTATTGTCATATTCTGTCACGTCATTGAAACCCAAAATGAGTCGGATCTTGCCCGTCTTCAGGCCTTTGTTATGTCTATTCAATCCGCCACATCGATTTCCAGCCCCGCTGCCAGACTACACCGATTGTTCCAGACACTCTGCAAAATTGCTCTAAGCTACGTGAAGTTTCGCACTTCCGCAGCATCAGCTAACAACTGGCAAGATGCTTCAAAGATAGACGGTTACTTGGACGCTCTAGGATTCTCTTCTTCAAGTGGTGGCAATCCTGGCCGACATCACAGTATGTTTGCTCGGCATGATAGTATGGGCGATAACGTGGTTATCGAAAGCAGAAATGCAGGGACCAGTGCAGAAGGTATGGGCGACGAGTTTCGAGTTGTGAATCCAATGATGTGGATGGGAAATAGCATGGAGTTGGAGGAATGGCTCGAGAATAGTGAGGTTATGACCGGTTTCATCTAGGCAGAACATAGCAGGCTATAAAGGAGAAATAAAGGCATTGAACTACTTGTACAAGAATTCAACCGCATTCAGTTAGAATTTGAGCGAATATGTTGGCGCAGAATGTTGAACAATGCGATACACTCGTTTATAGGCAACACTTAAATCTGCTTCTTTCTATGCTCTTTTTAATTTCATTTACTTGTCGTGAGCCGCCACTAGCCTAAGCAGCTGGCTCGAATTCGTGGTAGTCCTTGTACCAGACGTCATCTCCCGCTCCGTCCAAGTCTTCCACATTGGAGATGATCGAGTCCTCCAAACTAGTCCAGCCGGGTCGACCAAGGTCCTTCAGTAGTTGCTCGGCTTTGCCTCTGGGCTCAATCTCATTGGCATCTTCTCCGCTCGAGAAGTTCTCTGGCAACGTCTTTTCAGGATAATGCTTCCTGAGAATATCCAGAACCTGATCCCAGTTGAAGCGACCTGCAAAGCCAAAGATGCGTTGGTCTTTAACATGGTCGAAGATGGCAGCCGCAACGTGGAGTCTTCCTGTATCGTCGACATCAATGTAGTATTCTGCCTCGGGTTAGTCCAGTTCTATTAGAATTTGAACAATTGAGGAACTTACGAGGAAGGATCCGGCGATGGACCGTGGCCACCTTGCCCTTGTATAGCATAACGGGCAGACCAGAGCTACTTGGGTAGCCTTGGTTGGCCACGTCGATGGATTTACCCCAGTTGTAGTTGGGCAGTACTAAAGCCAATTAGATATAAGGGCCAGGTGCTCGTTCACGGAAGCTTCTCACCAGTGTTGACAACCAGATCAGGCCTCTCGTTTCGGTGTTCGTCGTGGTACTTCCAAAGTGCCTGTTCTGACTGAACCTTGCTCGCAGCGTAAACAGCACCTGCTCTCTGTATCGTGTAGGGTGGGTCTGCCCACGCCACCTTCACAGCACCTTCACTCCAGCTCTCTTCATTGACAAGAGTATGGGGCTTGTCGGCAAGGGTGACGGCAGCAGCACTCGATGAAGAGGTGAGGACAAATCGTTTGACACTTGATTCGCTGTAGGCGACCTTGAGCGCAGTGAGAGCACCGCTGATGGCTTCAGGAATGACCTTGTTGGGATCGGGATGAAGAGACATGTTAGAAGCAGTGTGAGCAACCACGGAAACTCCTAGAACGGTCCAGTTTCAGTGCTCATTCATTAAGCATTGGGAATATGTCCTACCTTTGACTAGTTCCTTCAACTCGTCCTCAGAGGTCATGTCTGATAACTTGACAAGCTCGAAGTTTCCCTGTCCATATTGTTTCTCGAAAGCGGTCGAGAGCCAAGATGACTTTGCTGGGTCTCGAACAGTACCACGGACTTTGTAACCGAACTCGAGGAATTGCTTCGCAACGTGAGAGCCTAGGAGTCCATTGGCGCCAGTCACAAGGACTACAGAGCCCTTCGGCACAGCTGGGTTATCGAGAAGAGCCATTTTGGGTATATTTATGGATGATGGATATGTGTTGATGATTCTGTTTATGCGAAAATGGAATGCGATTTATTTTATACCTATTCTCTCTGAGGAAACCTCGTGTTGAACCCCGCATCAACTGCTGCTAGCCTGAGTCTCAATGTAGTATCAGCTCCATTGAATCCGTCAGCCTTGCAGACTATCAACGGGCCTGATTCCTATTTTGTGCTGGTGCGGCGTTTCGCCATTGATGATGAAGAATATCAACATACTTGATTTGTCATATGTCTCCGGCTGGAAAACAAAATAAGTTCTCGGGTTAATTCTAAGACCCATTACCGAGACCTTTATCAGTATCATGAGACGTTTTGAACGAAATATTATCCCATCGATTTCTGAATGTATTTGCAGTTCTGTACGACCAACGAGTCATAAACGGAACCCGACGCCCAGTGAGTTTCTTAGTATCATGAGACTGGGCTACAGGTATATCATGACACCTAGAGAGTCGATGTGTCCTTAGACTCAGTACTTATAAATCCATAATTATCTTATCCTAGCAATACAAACATACAATTATTGAAGTAGCATAATGCCGCGCTGTCAACATACGTGCTTGTCAATCAGACGAAGACTAATACGCCAGATACGCCATCCTCCATGGGGACTCTCAGAAGTTCTCACACTTGGGCGGCTGATCCACGTGGCAGTGAGCAGCAAATGAAGATCCCACCCCAAAAATGGAAGGTTTTTTGCGACGAGTGCCGTGACGTAAGCACCAAATCTGACATCAAAGACATGCTTACGTCTATCTTCCCGTGTCTATACTATGAGCTTAGGGTATTTCAGCTGTGACTCACTATTTATAACAGGTTCAGCACCCCAGTCGTAGATACCATTATCCTTCTGTCTTTTAACTAAGTTCATGTGCTAATTAGCATCCAGCCATGGTGAATCGCGGTGCTTCAAAAGGTTGCATCACCTGCAAGAAACGGCGTGTCAAATGCGACGAGACGAAGCCTTTCTGCAAAGCTTGCAACCGAGTTGGACGGCAATGTGTGGGTTACGGAAAGCAAGCCGCTCGGATCAGGTTCAGAGATGAAACTGTTCGATGTATGAACAAATTCCGGGCAATGAACTCATCGACAACTGGGAACACCGACCACGAAAAACAGAAGTTTGGGACCATATGTGCTTTTCGACAGGTTGAGCTATCGTCAAGTCTACTACCAAAACAACATGACATGGCTGTGGCTTTCTTTCTCAAATATGTCACCGACGTTGGTCGTAATATGGAGTCAACACGAGGTTTCTTAGAACTTGTTCGTCCTGTCCTTGCGACCGAGTCCCAAGATTCTGCATTGTCTGCAGCTGTTCAAGCCACCTCTACCAAGCTTTGGTCTCTATTACGACCATCCGACGTCGCTGATTCACTTCCAATCAAGCTATATAACCGAGCACTAGGGAAACTACAACTCGCCGTCCACAGCACCGAAGAGCAAGGGAAAGATGCAACTGTTATTGCAGCGCTCATGTTGCAACAACACGATACTTTGGCCGCTATATTCGGCCACAACAAGTCGAACACGACGCATCGAAAGGGCGCTTTGGCCTTATTGACACAAGAGGGCATGGAAAGACTCAGATACCATGGGCATCTCCTGGGGAACCACTTTCACTGCAGAGTTTCCTTTTGCGTCAGACACAAGGTTCCTTTAACTCAGAGCGAGCTGGAGGGGCTTTACAGTAAAGTAATCCCCGCTCTTCCGAACAACTGTAGCTACATGCTTGATATCATTGGGATATCGGTCTCCAAGCTGCAGAGTGTCGTGGCGGATTCGGCGTCTCCTGTTGAAGACGTAGCTTTAAATGCACTGCAAGAGCTTCCATCTATTATTTGTGACGTCGAGACTCAACTTCAAACATGGCTGGATACAGTACCAAATATTTGGCATCCTCGGAGGCTTCAGGTCGGTGACGGCATTCCTCCATCCGTCGCGACCTACGACAACTTGGCGGATGTTTATCTAAGCATCCAGATTGCCAACATATGGAATGTCTGGCGCACCTACTGCCTCATTGCCGAGCAGGCAAAGGCAAAGCTATTCAGTAGCATGACCTCTGAGACCCCAAACACAGGCACGGTGGAAGCGCAGAAAATACAAGACCTACTTCAAGACATGAGCCGAAGCATGCCATTCTATCTCGGGAATTGTTCTCGGCCTGTGAGCTTTGCAGATATGGTTAATCAACAGCTATCATTTCCCTGTTATCACGATCTACCACCGACAGACAAAGCTTTCATCACATATAAGAAAAGCCACCACTGCATTTCCAGGGCCGATCACAATCGCCATAATCTCATCCATGGCCCAATTGCTGCCCTGAGCGTCCTGTCTAACCTCGTTGGTCTTTTTGAAGACCCGTGCTTGCAATCACTGTCATTTAAAGGTGATCTGCAGAGACAAAAACGATGGATTCATAGTCAGTTCCGTCGCTCGCTCTACTTGATGCGTTTCATACCACAGAATTATCTGGATGCAGGAGTGGACTTTCAATATGAATGGAATCAAATACCAGTGCATGGAGGATTAAATGATACCATTCGTCAAGCACTTTCCACAGTTAACTTGCTTTGATGCCTTGTAAGAAACAAGTCATGATCCTGGTACATTGCTGTGTTAGCTTGTGGTTAGTTTATTCTCGGACCTCTATCCCTCGCGTGCTGTACGAGTCAGTACACTGCAGTTGGAGACATGATATCTTTGTCTATTTCCGAAATGATACAGCCGCCGCCTCAGGAATTCCCCCACCTAACCCCATGAGTCCACCACATTGTGAGAAATAAATTTACAGAACGCTATTCCCTTGCCGACTAAAGCGACTCTAACTCCGCACTCAAATTTCAAGACCCCTCTTTTTCCTCCCCTCACGATGTCTGGCAAGTGGTTTTTCCCCACGGCATGGTGCGCTTCCACATCATTGGATGGCTTTGTGCGCCGCTTTCATCATTTCGCACGTCACGATAGCTACGTACGACACACAACGCCTCAACGCCAAGGACTTCTTTAAACAAGGACGCTGAAGAAGAAAGCCAAGGGAGTATTATCAGGCCAAGCGATGTGATATTCTCGATTGCGTCATCTCGTTGCCACGGGGTTTTGTGGTTAACATTCTCTAGTACTGTTATGGCGACTCGTGGAGGGAGGTTCATGATGTGGCCAGAACTTGGCATTAGACACTAATGAGGTTGGACAGATAAAAACTTCGAAGATATCATTGGTTCAAGCATTATGATCGATACAAGCAGTGTGATAGCTCTCCCATTTCTGGGAATATTGCCAAAAAATGAGGTTCTGCCCGGGCTCGAACCGGGGACCTTCTCGGTGTTAACGAGATGTCATAACCAACTAGACCACAGTACCTATTACTGTTTGTTGAAGAGCATATCGTGGAGTGAAAATATATCGATGACCAAAGATTAGCTAGAGACTATTGCGAACGCCTCCAGCAATAGGCTGTGGAGTTGGTTGTCCGTTCCCGCGGACATCCGGCAACAGACCAGTTGTGTGGCTCCAATAGTCTTGACAACTACGAAAGTTGACCGATTGGATCATGGGAAACTATCATTAGAAAATATGAGCTTTTCAGCAGAAGCTCAAAGAAGTTGTGTCATTCATTTGTTTTGGATCACTCGAGGAGCTTTCACGTAGGAAAGTATCGTATCCAAATGTTGAGAAACTTTTCAATTCAGATTGTAGTAGGTATCTTCTACCGCGCCTAGCAAACTCTGTAAAAATACTAAAGTCCTCCAAGTCGTATGACAAAACTCAAATTCATACTGTTCTATTCGAAAGAAACATAAAGGGAAACGCTTTACAGGGTATACAAGTAGCGGGGGTTGTACTCGCCCATCTCAGCAATCTCCTCCTCAGTCTTGCCCTCCATTCTCCAGTCTTCCTGGCCAGACAGCTTTCTCTTGTTGAGACGTCGGAAGTGAAGGTAGACAGTGGTGTGGATGCAGACGGCAAGGAGCAGCATACCGATGGTAGCACCGTATCCGGGGCGGTAATGGGGATGATCCTGGTCGCTGAAGAGGAAGGGGGCGGCGACACCAGCAGAGTTTCCAATGGTAATGAAGATGCCACTGGCAAAAGCACGCTTGCCGTATCGGGGCTGATTGACAGTGATCCAGGCCATACCTGATCCTGAGCCAGTCCAGAGTCCAATGGCAACGATGAAGCAACCGGCGAAACTCATGGCTTGGTTGTAGCCGATAATGAGGAGGATGTAACCGAGCATCATGACGATGCCTCCACCGATACAGAAGAGACCTCGCTGCTGAGTGCGATCACTGATTCTGGCGCAAATCAGGTAGGTAACGAAGCCAACAACATAGACCGGGACGGTGAGACCCTGAACCTGCTTGGGAGTCCAATCGCCCATCTCCCTGATGATAGTGGGCAAAAAGACACTGAAACTGTAGAGGACTGAGTGACTGCAGTACTGGGCGATGGACAGTGCCCAGATCTTCCAGTCCTTGATAGCGGCAATGACATCTTCCTTGTGCATCTCCTGACCGGATGCTGTCTGACCAACCTCGGCGTTTCGAAGATCAATAAGAGCCTGGCGGTCCTCTGGGGTAAGGCACTTGGCTGTGGCGGGCGTGTTAGGAAGGACGAAGGGGACAGCCAAAGCAGTCAGGACAGTGGGAATTCCATTGATGGTAATAATCCATCGCCAGGCTCGCCATCCGCCGGCACCACATCCTTCACAGTCGTAGTTATCCAGCTCTCCGATACCGAGAGCGACGAGACCACCAACAGCACCGGATATAGCAGAAATGGAGTAGAAGTACGCATTTCGGAGAGAAATGTGCTTCTTGTGGTAGAAAGTGGTGAGGTAAAGCATGATACCGGGGAAGAGTCCAGCCTCAAATGTGCCGAGGAGCAGACGGCAAGCAATCAAAGATCCAAGGTTGTTGACAAAACCGGTGAAGCAAGCAACAATACCCCAGAAGAAACAGAGACCAGCAATGTATCGAGCGGGCTGCATCTTCTTAATGATCAGGTTGGAAGGGGTTTCGAACAACTAAAAGAAACAGCGGTTAGTCGCCTGGCAATATGATATGATCGTTGCGACTTACGCAATAGGTAACGAAGAGAATCGATACGGCCAATTGGTACTGGTTGGGTGCCAGGTTGAGCTCCGCCTCCATACCGTAGAGACGAGCATTACCGATACCGACTATGTCAAAATGTCAGTTATCAATTGGCGATTTCTTTCCCTGAACCAAAACTCACCTCGATCCATAAAGTTCATGAGATAAATCCAGCAAACCATTGGAATGATGCGTCGATCAAGCTTCTTCAAGATACGGTTCTCTGTCTCCTCAGAGACATAGGGCACAGAAGTGTCATTGACGGGGCCATCGCTGTTGGTAGCGATGCCTTCCTCCTCCTTGGTAGGAGAGTAGCGATCACTCTCAGTGCCGGTGGCCATGGTGGGCAGGAATTAAGCCTGAGGTGAGGCTCAAGAAACAAGACACTGGCTCACAGAAGGTAAAAGGCAACAGAGAGTAGAAAAAGAAAGAAAAGTTAGAGATGCAGAGCTGGCTGACTCAAGACGCGACTGGGGGACAGAGGAGCTCCTTTTTTATAACCTCGCGTCCTCGTAATGGTTGCAAGCAGAAACGCCGCGCGGGGTATGAATGCCCAGACATTCTAATCCGAATTACGCAGTAAACCCGGTTCAAAGGAGGGCCAAGACGTCCCCAGACGCCAAGAAAGAGACAAAAGAATCCATGGTTGGGTATGGGATCTTTGTGGGTTGGGTGGGAACTTGGGGGAGGATAATCGAGGAGAAGTGGGCAAAAAAAGAAAGTCTGGGGCAAACTGGGGAAAGAACTCGAGACAAACTGCAAAAGAAATCTAGGGGGGGGCTAAGCTTTGTGGAGAAATACTGTTACGTTTTACTGTGACGGGGTTCTGTATTTCGCCAAGGCATAGCCAAGACTATAGCCAAGCGTATAGTTGGATGTCGATACTCCACCGAGCCAACCGCGCACCTTGATATTGGATTGTGTCTTTTTGGAGCGCGCATATTATCAGGTGACGCTACCCCAGTCCAGTCCGACTTGGCGTTCACTTGGCGACCTTTGCTTTTGGAAGTCATAACAACACATCCCAATCTTGGCAAGTAAGCTTGGTTGCAAAGAGATGATGTCTTGTCTTGTCTGTTTTGCTTGGATTGGCTGCCTACTGCACCCTCCCATCAATGCACAGCACAGCAGAAGGACTCGGACAGATGGAATTATTACTGCTTTTGGTTTAAATCTCTCGGTTATTCCATTTCTTGAACTATGTCATTCTTTATTTCTAGCCGGGCGGATGTAGACCGATCATTGCTTGGTATTTGGCAAATCTGACATTCTCCACGTGTATCATGTATGAGATGAGATTTTATGCTTAATTGACGTTCCGTTCCCCTCACCCTGACTGGTTGGTTTGCATGTTGGCTTCCCAACAATGCTTTTAGCCTACTTACAGTACCTACATTGTGAGACACGTGGAACTCGCATGGCTGCAGTTGGTAAAGACCGTAATACGGGTAGTTGATTGTTTGTCTGTTTGTAATCTCACCTTTCCTATTGTCTACCTGCATCTCGATGTACCTACCTAGATATGTAAGATAACAGAAATTGCCCTGCCTCCCTCCCTGTTGGTTGCTTGACTATTGGGCGGACTTTTTCTACCCCACCCGGGGGACTATCCCCCGAGTAACACGAGTCAGGGGTGGCTTTTCCCCCCCTTGGGTCTGTTCCCTCTTCTCCTCCTCCTCCTCCTTCTTTCTCCTTGTCGTTCTTCTCCGCATTCGGTGTTACATGTCCGTAAAAAGTACGTTTTGTAATTTCTTTCTCCCCGAGACAAACCTGTTGGTCATTGTCACATTCTTGCGTGGGTTTCATGACACATTTAATCATCTCATTGGTCTCTGCGGCATGTGTACATACATGTGTGTGATGCTATTTACATGCGTTGCATTATCTTGTCTGTCCCACAAGGCATGGAAAGAAACCCCATCTTGGTTCCCCCCGTCCCCGTGTTTACCGCCTTTAAAAAGCGGGAATTTGGGGGTAAATCCTCCAGGGAAGAGAAAACATTACCCCACAGCTCCACTGGGTTAATAGCGGACTACAGTGGACTGGTCCCTTGTCCCTCACAGTTAATTACCCACTGGCTAAACTGACCTGGCCTGGTCGACTTCGCTTAGACTTGAACGTCTTACCGCACACATGATTTTAGTCAAACTGAGACATGAGATCGTCGTTAATCACGGTTTCGGCGGCTTGTAAGTTACGATCTTCTTGTCATAGTTGCCGATTTTACCGAGGTGGATATAAGAAGATGATGATTCGCGTTGGACTTGGACGGTTTCGATGAGGAGTATTGTCCACACACTTGCCCTAACCGCCAAGCCCGAGTCAAGTGAGATTGTGAAATGAGACGTTTCTAAATGTTACATGTAGCTTTTTACTTGATTACTCATTATATAAGCAATAGGCACCTAAGCTCCCAAGACTGTGCTATAAGTAGTTGCGAAGAAGCTGTACTTTACAGTATAGAGTTGGGTTTTCGTATCAGCTCTATAATAAGTTTCAGTTACACGAGGCGTTGGGGCTTTTATTCGACAACCAAAGAGTGTCTCTTCATGGAATTATCTCCTTCATCCACACGGTATCCCGTTGCAATAGCATACAGTACATGTCCGTCCTACCATCTCATCTTGGATTTACGTCTGCCAAACCAGTTTCACATGCATGGCATGCAACTCTTAATTGAGCAACTCTACCGACCCGTCGCACTGGTACTCACCTTCCCAAAACTCCCATGTGGCCAGGACCCCTTTCAAACCGTTTGATCTGCATCTCGCAGTGACACATGACAAGTCGAGCTTGGCTAGCGTCACGCGGTTCCTTTGGAGTAGTATGAGGGGAACCAAGTCTGAGAATGTCCAAAGACTTCCACGATTTAACAGCTCAAATGATATCTTCTTTCCATGCAACTTGCATTCACTATTTCCTATGCAATAACTACTTGATGTTATATTACAAGATATGAGGTTTCAGCTCGCACAGCATTGAGAAGATATCTTGGCACACTTCATTTTACGTATTCCCTGCAAGGTTGAATATCAGCTAATGTGCACAAGGTTGAGAAGATCACTCAGATGACGACCGGGCATTTATATTTCCCAAGTTATAATGTGTTAAGAAATATGCAGAATTTGCATCCGCAATTCTGTTGTCGCTCATTCCAGGACGCCCACTTCAGATTCTTATCACCGTCGGCAGCTAGGGGCACATTTCTACGTAACACTTCTATCAAGATATGCTCGGTCTACGCATTGACTCCGCCAAAGACGAGCATAGAACTTCCCTTGTGAGTCAAGAGCCAGAATTCCCTTCCATTGTCAATTTCACTGTTGACAATCTTTTCGAAGTAGGCTATGTCACAGAAAGCCATGCCATTATGGAAGACGTCGGTTTCAGTCTTGACTTGACCAAAGCGCGCACATTCAAGTTCCCCCACGAGAACGGGATCAATCTAAACGCTGGTACTCCAAGCCCATGCCCATATGTGGCCAAATAGCCCTCGCTGAGCACACCTGTAGGGAAATACATAATGCAGTCTGCCGGCGGTGAAGAGCCGGCCTCAGTGATGGCGAAGTGTAACAATACCAGGATACCCCGATATGTAAGGAACCGAGACATTATCATCCGACATACTTTTCTTTGGTCCAACATGCAACCCACGAGTCGAGGATTGGCCTATAATGCCAAGAAGCTGACCGTCAGGCTTGCGCCAGCTAATCTCATTTCTGATAGTTGGGGCTTGGATGTTTCGCCTCTGAAGCGGAAGACCAACAAAAGTATAGTATATGCAGAAACAGAAGCTACTGCATGTTCTGGTACTGAGCTATCAAGAGACGGTGGAAATGCGTACATGCTCAGGTGGGTTTACACAGGGTACAAGTGGCTCATTTGTATCTGCTCCATAGAAGCTTTAAAAATTCCCGTGTCCCACTGCCGGCAGTCTCTCTTCTTGGCATCAGTCATAAACAAGCTTCAAGGTTACAATGAGCTCGGTCGAAGCTTTGGTAGACTTTTGCGGAGTTTGCGGGGGAATCAAACGGCTTCGTACAAGGTTTTGTTGGGGGAATCTGAGATACGAATTCTTGGCTTTGCAGTCGGGACCAGCGGACTCAGTTTCCAGTCAACTTGGCATCGATAGTGCTGATTGTGTAATTTCTGGCTAACAGAAATGGCGACCTTGGCAGATCTTGGCTGCTTGGATCGGAACTGGGAACCAATTGTAGCCTAGCCTTCATTCCTCCTCCTTTATTTTCTTTTTCGGCCACGCAACTTGGTCTGTGTTGGTGAGTGTTGCACAGCAGATAGCTGAAGGAAGAATAGGATTCTTTTCGGGCACGGGTTATATGGGAATACCCGAGATTACCATGTCTTGGGAATATGCATGTTTCCTTTAGAGGTACCGATGCGATCCAGATCTATGAAAAAAGATGTCAATGACTTTGGCGATTTCATTTTTTGCGTTGACCAATCGTTCCATGGGCATGGCATAGCCTGTCGCCCGTGGTGTCTGTGCAATGGTTCAAGAGCCCGAGGGTCACGGAGATAATTGAGCCTTTACAAGAGACTTATCTTTGTCCTTATCGATGTCTTTATCGATATGAGATGATATCGTCTGTGTTCACGTCTTGGCTGAATCGTAGTACGTACATCTTCTTACCCACCTGCCACCCTACACTGCATGAATAGAATCTCTAATTATTCCTTCGCTGACTATTCCAGTCGTATAAAATAGATGATAGGGTAGACTCAAGCAAATTATGATATTTTATTTCTGTCTCTATGTAGTTTTGCAGCGTGACGAAATTAATGCTTTTAATTCCGTGTTACAATGTGATTGATTCACGCCATTTCTTGTCTTCAATTCAAACATCAAGCAATGTTCAAAACCCTCAGCAAAAGTCTCTCTGATTGGCACTCAATGCTGACTGAGCCGGAAGAACGTATCCCCGCTAATTGGAAAACTCATTGGCCAATGAGAGACTTGGCTCGCTTCATTGTACATAATCGCAAAAAGACAGCATCGTCACCAGCGAATAAAACAAAACAATTAGCAATACAAATGGGACTTTTAGAATTACTGAAAGAGTTTTCATCACCGTGCCCATTCGCTAGTCAGCCTTGCTGCTGACAAACGTGAATTCGGCCGAGTTTTCGGTACCTCAATGAAAACTCTGCAACGAGCTGTCCACTCTGATTACTAACAGGCTCCACAGCAACTCTCTATAAAACTACGCATCGCCGCCGACCTTTTAGACTTTTTTTTCTTTTCTTCTTCATGTCGACAATACTTCAGAGAATCATTTCTATAGTATTCGACCTTCTCTTGGTTCCCTAAAAGAGCCACAGATCCCACCCTGGTTGATGAATGAATATCCTCGATGCCCTAGAGTGAATAACCTTTTTGGTCCTCTCGATCTGTCCGCAAGGATGGCGGTAATCACTTCGCGTGGTTGCTGTATAGAGAGATGCTACTCTTGATGATCTCGGTCCTGAGAGCGGTCTTGCCTTCGGGCGCGCGCTTAGGACGGGCATTGATGGACGTCTGACAGGCTTTTTTCATTGCTTACTGAGGCTTGCCTTGGTAGTGAAGAAGAAACATTGAAATCCCTTGTATTATTATATCTTTTATAGATTACACGCTTTCTACATGCACGTCAACATCTGCCAAAAGTGAATTCATTCCCATGTCCTAGCCAAAGGGTGGCTTGATGATTGTGGCGCCGTAATGCGTTCCAGCTCGAATGTGTAGTACGGTTTCTCCATACCCCAGCATGAACAATGCGGATAGTGTCGAGCTAATGGTCCAGCTAACACCACAGTACCAACCGCAACAATCCACCCTGCAGCTGTGAACCCATCCCCCATTTTGTCATACCGGACGCTGTAGTATATGCCAAGGCTAGCACTTCCTCCTATGATAAGAAACATCAAAAAGCATAATACATAACATGGGCGCATTATGAAGATACCCACTGTCGAACTGGCATACTCTGGGAATAGCGACGGGCCGAGTATCTCGTATGAGACTCGCGGAGTAATGCTTGGTTGCGGCTCGGGCTCTTTAATTGTATAGTCCCGGTGGCGATGTCGACGGAGATTGATGTTTCGAGCGTCCTCAATACTTCGTTCAGTTTGGAAACTCGCTGTTCTTAATGCATTGAATTCAGATGTCAAGTTCTGTTTCAACAGTGCTGGAAACGGTAGGACGTCGATTCTGAGGAGACACTCTTTCGACCCATTGACGACTTCAATGAAGCATTGGTCCTCTAAAGACTCGATCTCAGCTATGTCTACATGTTCTGCCCTGAAAGGAACACACTCGAGGTTGGCGTAAGAAATGACCGGAAAAATCTTCTTTGTGAAATGGAGGTGGCGTTTGATGTCAAGCACAGTGATCAAGAATGTTGCATTGAACGGTGCTTCAATTTCAGGACGATTTTTCATCGCCCGAAGAAAGTTTGTGCGCAACAAGTCGTGGTCGAACTTAGCACCCTGGACAAGACGAGTAAGTCCTTTCACATCTGGGATCTTCACACAATGTGCTTCGCAGGATTCGTCTAGGCAGGGAGTATTAATAAAATTGATATTCCTTAAGGCAGAAAAGACATTTGCGATAAGCTCCTTGTGACTCGTACGAGATACATCGATTGCTTCCTTATAGACTAGACCACCGATGCAATGTCTTATGAAGATCAGGGAACCTAAAGGCGCCTGGCGTCGGCAGTACGCGACATTGCTGAGCAGATCGGTGGCATGGCTGTGCGAGTGTCTTGAGTCCTGAAGGCGCTCATGGATTGGGTTATTACCAGAATAGAGAATGCGGACTTTGTTGAGGTGAGACGGGAGTAGTGTTTTGGGCCATGATTCTGACTGTTGTTGGGCTGTCCACAAACTCATGCGGCTTCCAGTCAAGCCGTGCACAAAACAAATATCGACAACTGGGCGGGGATCCTCGTGTGGGAGTTTCAGGCCGACTGGAAGTTGAAAAGAAGTTGTAGTGTCTGGCGTCTGGACTTCTGTCATTGTTTGTTGAGACCGCCGTCGTTGAGTTTTGGGTGTGAGGTGACTTGATATGTAACTTCTGGAACATTTGATCGAAAATATATCTAATGTTGGCTTCCCAGAGTGCCTGTGATGGTTGGAGTTCCCAAGGGATAAACTAGTTCGCACTTGGTTTATATTAATAGAATCGTAGGGTATGACACTGAGCGAAGCGAAGTGTTAATACTCTTAGTAGTGAATAAGGTGGGTTAGGCGTATTTAGGTAAAGAAATTTTATTGATGGCTGTCGAGCTAAGTGTTATCAACCAAGTCTAATAAATGTTTATATACTTAAATGAATGTATGAGAGCGATGCGGTCCTGGAGCGACGTCGTTTTCGTAAATGTCAGTCCCTCGATGATTGGCTGGTGAACTCGGAGATGAGTTCACTGACTAGGTTGGTTGGATGTATATGATTGGTGAAAGATATGGAGTACACGTGATGTAATCATTTGAGTCGTAACAATAAGGCGTTAATATCAAGCGATACAATGTGTTATGCCTCTTAATAGTAAAAAGAGCAAGTTACACATGCTTAGGTAAAGATGTTATATTGATAGCTGTTAAGCTAAAAGTTGTATCTAGTGCTAAATGGATGTATATATATTCAAGGTAGCTCACGGTTACTTGGCTGGCTCACGCCGTGAGCCAGGGGTTGTATTGTGAGTCGTGAGTCGCAGAGTTTAGCGGCTCACGCCTGACTATTAAGGTGTGGTGGTTAGTGGTACATGATTGGTGAAAAACGCGGGTTATAAGTGATGCGATGATAGGGATCGTGACAGTCTGACATCGGAAATAAATGGGTTTTCATGTAAGAGGAGCGGTGCCATCTTTCAGCCGCGAGAGTTTTTGCTGACAGTTCGCCTGTCGCCTGATTGGGCAGAAACTACCAGTCATGGCTGCAGTCTACCCGCCGAGGCATATTGATCACGGCTTAGGCATATTTAGGACGGAATGAAATCTGAGCGAGCAACCCAAAAAGAAAAACACTTCAAAAAGAAAGTCCCTGCTAAAGTTTCATTATCCCAAAACTATACAAGATTTACTGTCTGGATATTGACAGCCCTTTCCATCAAATCACACATAGTCATCCTTGGATCATAGGCCACAATCTCCCTTGTTTCACTGTTCCTAAATAGAGGACAATAGTCAGGATCGTCGATCTCCAACCCCCAGCTCAGAAAGAGCCAACCATCTGGAAAGGGAATGGGCAATAATCGAGGATCACCCACCGTGTGTTCAACAGTCCTTGTTCAAAAACTTCGTTTGATGAACTCCATCACGACCGGTTGTTCGTTGGACACTATGGTTGGCAGGTCAAGGACCCAAAAGAGTCTCCCCGCTCATAACACCGTGGACAAAGCAATCGCCAAGACCTCTGTGTTTGTTGTCCGCTGTGGGTCGAACGAGTATTGGAGTTTGACAGCTGAGAGGAATGAATACTTGGTCGCCTGATGAAGCAAACGTTAGTGACTGTAATATACAGTATAGATGAATGAGCCTTACCTAGCTCTTCCGTTCCTCGTGTTCGACAATGGCCAATATATCCATCGCTAGTGATGAAGCAATACGAGTCCTGCAAACCGACTATGACACTGCTCTCGTACTGCGTCAAGTCATACTGGCTTTCCTTGCCTTGGGCTAGATCTAGAATGTGCTCGCGAAACTGGTCAAGCGTGGGGCATCCAGTGGCAGGGTTTCGGTCCTCAAACTTCGAATGATTGACAACATGCAGATGGGTATTAATCAATTTGTCTAACTGGGTATCCTTCCAAGTAATTATTATAAAACGTCTAAGAGCTGTGAAAATCTGGCAAAGCGCTAAATAGCGAATAATCATAACAAACAGGATCCAAAAACAGCGGATCAAATCGAGGCATCGCCGAGTCAACATTCCCACGCGTCGGTGATACAAGTGTCAAATCTCCTCCCTGATCAGCCGCGCCAGGCATCGACGGCGACGGGTTTGGAACCGTCTGACATAAAGGCAGTGCATTCATCCTATCCATAGCGTCGGCGATAAGCTCCGAGGCACAGCAGCGAAGGCGGTCATACTCGGATTCAGCCATGCGCCACATCCGCCTTGCGCTTTTCAAACAACCCAGCACCAAAGTGACGCGGTTGTAGTGCTGCTCGAAACATTCGTCTGGATGGCCTTGAGAGGTGGCGAGCTGGATGAAGCCGCAGAGCGCCAAAGCTGGTATGACAAAGGGTGTGTGCTTGGGGACGTTGGGGCATAGCGATATGCAATCTGAAATACGCCTCGATGCATCTGTTGCTTTTATTCCCTGTATTAATGTCGTGGATGAGGAAAGAGGATGGTTTTGTGCGACTGGTAAAAATGGATCTTTGACGTCTGCTAAAAGAGAGTGCAAGTTACTCCGAGGGAGATGTAGCAACATGCTGGCGAGTGCGATGATCATATGTGCCTGGAACATCATCTCGTCGATATTCCCGTACGAGTCCACGATCTCCAGTTTACCCGGAGGTAAATGGTTTGACCAGCTCAAAAGAGCGTTCTCAATTGATTGCGAATGGTCATGGCTGCTATTCTTCAACTGGTTCAGTAACAAAACTCGGCCAAGAATAGTAGCTGCTTCGATCCGATAGCTAAACGACGAGAATGTTACATCGCCAGTTGAGAGAACCCGTCGTTTGAATTCGAGAACATGATGAGGCTGGGGGATGTCCAGGCGTCCCGTGTAAAATGCCTCTTCGCATGGTAAGCAAACTTTTGGAGGAACGCTGCTGCACCCCAGGTTCATTGTTTTAGGCGGTATGGCCATAAGAATATCCGTAACGTATATCTCCCACCACGTTCTCCTCAAGCTCTCAGCTTCGATGGGATTATCTAGTTGTCTGGCTGCAGCAAAGTCGTTAAGATGCATGCCGAGGTCCATAGCCATTCTCGTGCACTGCTCGAACGTTTTACTAGCTGCATCGAGATCACCGCCAAAAAAGAGCAGGATTGAGTAGATGAGAAGAGATTGAACCCTACAGGTCGAGCTGTCCGTCATGGACAGCATATCTGTCGTGACGGCAGCACGTAGTTGCGCGTTAGGCCCTGAAGGGGCGTAGTGAGAGCCAGCAAAATCTACCATGCGTCGGAGATACGGTGGGTAGTTTCGAGATGTGAACACAGAGCTGGGGACGAGGAATGGGTGCGCATTGTGAAAGTTTTCATAATAGAGTCGAAGAAGTCGGTCGTTGTCAGATGAAGGCTGGATGGGTACTTGCGTATTGATACTGCCCAAGTTGGTGCTCTCGATTGCTTGTGATATCAGGCCAGGGTCAAGGTGGTGGTAGAATGCCATGGCGGGATCGTTGGAAGGTTGCTGCACTGAAGCTGGACCTTGCGTTTGATGATCGCTGGCGCGTCTTTCACTATGGGAACTCTCCGAGACTGAACTTTGATGCGTTTGTCGCCGCGTGAGTTGCGGTAATCCATTGCTAGCAATAGCATCTTGGGCCAATCCCGACGAGGGCAAGGTCTCTTGAGACGAAGAAGTTGGTGTGATGGGTAAACTAATTGGATTGACAGTCACACACTCTACAAAACCAGTAGTAGAAGGCTGTTCGCTCTGCGAAGACCTCATCATGAGTCTTTTAGGCTGCGTCTCCAGCATCGATGAGCGATTCTTCTTTCTCCGTCCGCCGCGTCGCGACGGCTCGTAGAAGCAGACCTGATCGGTCTCTGTGCATCGTGAACAAGACGGCTTCCCCGCATCGCATTTGAGGTGCTGCTTTCTGCAGACGGTACAAGCAAGTGTTGCTATTCCAGTCGGTTTGACTGATGGTGACGATGATGTTGATATTGCCATTGCGAAGCTGGTGTGGAAATTGGGAGCGATGTAAGAGAGAGGGTGGGTGGATTCGTGGTGAGGATGAGTCGGCGATTGAACAAGATAAGCGATATTTGCTTGGTAGGACAACGTGTAACGTGAGAAGAGATAAGACAATAATATCCCTGTTGTCGTCAAATGTAGGGCATTTACTTCTTTGCTTTATTTGGGTGTGTATGTGATGATGGCGGATGACAATCATACGAGTTTGACATGTCTGAGTATCATGTTGTCTCAAAGAATCAGAACCAAAAAATGAAACCCCGACTTTTCCAGGTGGATGCTCACCGACTTATTTGGAGCATTCTGACTGGTAGATCTTACGATAAGCTCCGACGAGAACAATCCACGCCAAGGCCAGGACAATATGAAGTTTCGGCCATTGTCTCTTCCTCTCCATACTATGAGAGTATTTCTGATGGTTTTTACATGAAACCGTGTCATCTAAAACTTGTCTAGGTTTTAAAGGGTCCTTGAAATGATTGAACTCTATGGTTAGCGTGCACAGTAAGTACTGGCTCTGACCTCGGCAGTTCAATCGCCGAAGCAAGGGCAGAAGCGGATATCTCCGGCTGTTGATGCTTGGAATCTTGACCAATCATCGTTGAATTTGAGTCCCCGACTGCAATCCCTTGACATCTGTGCTTACAACTTGTTCGGCGACTCAATAGCACAAAACCAACATGTTGGATCGTTTATATGAAGTCTGTACTCACCGAACAGCTATGCCAAATATCTTCTAGTCAGAAGCGAGAAATATTTATCTTTCAATATACCCAATTGTATCTTTGTTTTGCAATATCCTCACAATGGCTGCAGTTTCTACTCGATTTGCTCCTCTACCACTGACCCAGCCTCAGTCCTCATGCAGGTCACTGGCTTCGCTTAACAGCATTGAAACTCCCAAGAGTTATACCTTAAATAATTTCATTGATGATGTAAAAGTCCATCTTGGAGAGTTTGGTGGTATAGGGTGCGAGGACGTCGATGAAGATCATATTATCTCATTGGCGAATAAGTACATCTCAAATCCGAACGACTGGGCACGCTATTACCACAATTGCCCTGGCAAGAATTACACACGCAATGCAATCATCAACATCAACAAAAAAGCCAATATTGTAAGTCATTTGCATCTTATTCGATGATACTGGAGCTAACCATACATAGCTACTATTGGTATGGAATCCAGGCAAGGGATCACCGATTCACGATCATGCCAACGCCCACTGCATCATGAAAGTCTTGGCCGGCGAACTGACAGAAACTGTCTACAATATGCCAA
Organism: Fusarium sporotrichioides; assembly: GCA_019054645.1. Taxonomy (NCBI): domain Eukaryota; kingdom Fungi; phylum Ascomycota; class Sordariomycetes; order Hypocreales; family Nectriaceae; genus Fusarium; species Fusarium sporotrichioides. The sequence continues at coordinate 808,927 of JAHKNS010000004.1, forward strand.
AAATAGGCCAAGAGAACCAGCCTCTATCAATCAAGAGCGACACAACGCATCAGGCCGACCAAGTCACATATATTTCCGACAGCATTGGCTTGCATCGCGTGCACAACCCTCATCCTACCAACGTGGCTGTTTCACTTCATAGTATGTTTCATTGTATTCTCTTACCAAATTCTTTGTTCTAACTCTATGATAGTCTATACACCACCCAATGCTGCCGACATTGGTTACAACATCTTTGATGAGTCGACAGGCCGAGCGAGTTTTGTTCCCAGAGCCCAAGCTCATTAGACAGACCTTGACGCGCTTTACTTTGATACCCCGGATTTGCTAGACATGGGAGCGGCGCAATGCCAACAGAAATAATTCATCAGGGAGGCGTATTGTTTTTGTATTATAAATTTTATATAGTGAGACATTATAGACTTCTCTCCGAAAGAAAACGAGATACGCAGCATGTAGATAGCAATGTCTCCGTACCTCGACAGCGCGACAAGGCACCCATCTTCAGATTCTAGAGACCTGAAATCCGTCCAGCCGTAAACTCGTTCTTGTAGTGAAATGTATAGTATCTATGGTAATGTTTCCTTTGCTTGCCGCCGAACCTGCTCACACCGAATCGTGAACGACCCTCACATCGATGGACAAGATACTCTGGTACCTGGGAGTAAGCATAGCTGGCAAACAAAGCGAAAGAATACCAACTCACCTTTTAACCAGTCAATCATTGCTTGTTGGATCACATACAGCACATATTGAGTTAACTCTGAATAATTAAAAACCTGGGCTGTAAGCACTACAGTGTGTGCTGTGTCTGGCTATGCTTTGCCCTACTACTTACAGTATCTTCATGTTTCCTGAAACCAATGTATACTTTCCTAGTCCTCTTGCTGTTGCGTTTCATATTCTAATAACATTACATAACTAGTCACCGGAAGAGGTTTCTGAAGTCTTCGAGAAGTACTCTGATGACCAGTCTGACAAGAAGATCGAGGCCACTGATATTGAATGCGTTGAGCATCAGAAAAGCGAGGAGAATTAAGAACCGCTCTTGATGGAAATTTGACGGTTAATCTCTGTGCAATAGTCTGGATCGAAAGTCAGTATCGTTACCTATGTGACACTGAGTACCACCAAGTAGATGTACAATTTAGCACGTAGCTGTTTGTGCTACGTTATGGTTTACAAGATGGAGATTCACTGTCGACATCATTATCAAACACAATAAGATACCTATGTTATTCATAACAGCTTATACTTGACATGTTAAGTCAGGTTTCTTGCAAGAACAGCATAAAGTGTCCAGAGATGCGAACAGTGACTCAATTAGCGGTAGAACGTATATAAAGAACTCTGATATCGTTCTTCTAATTGTCTACAAGTCCAAACTATACATGCCCAAATAAGACTAACATCAGGTATCAACATCCTGAACAAATATGTGTTTTCACCACAATATCCGCGTCTATTGTCCTGTTTGTGATATAGGATACTATATAGTAAATCAAACGACTCTGTGTGTATATGTTCGTCCAGGTGGGTGCTTTGCCAGTTGCGGTAATGAGACCGAGCGTCTATTCTATAGGATGTATGGAGAGGAATGTGAAGACTGTCGAGCTTTGTCAGAAGCGGAGAACGCATAGGAAGAAGAAAAACAATGAACCAGACTGAGCAACAATGGCTACGGTTGCGATCAAGTGGATAATGCTAGGCTGTATCGCTTGCAAGTTGGAAGTGAGACTTCCTGCACTTAGCTAGACTAGTCAATCATAAAACATCACTGAATTGAAAATCTAAATTGCAGAGTTCGAGTAAAGAATGGATTTCTTTTAACTCAAGTTCAGTGATATTCACAAAAGCTCGAATCCCAATTATCACCCAAGTTCTGCTGAAGAACAACAGAGTCTGGGGATACGAACAGCGACTCAGCACGATGGAAAAGGTATTTATACAGCCAAAAGTCTTCATACCATACTGATGTCCTACAAACCCAAACCTTTAAAGGAATAACGATAATATCAGCCATCACTTATACTGAACAAACATGTGTTTTAGAACCCACACGGCCGTTTTTTGCCCTACTTGCGACATAGCGTATTACGTTATAAACCTCGATAATGCATGTATATATATGCCTCGAGGTGGAGCTCTGGGTGACTGCGGCTGGGAAACCGAGGATATTTATTTCAGCGAGTATGGATTGGAATGCGACCCATGTAAGCAGAGACGGGAAGAAGAGGAAGAAGAACAGGAGAAGGGGGAGGTGCAAACCTGAGTGCCCGAAACCATATCAGACACTGATTAACTGGTGCTGAATAATATTCTTTTGCTCCAAAGCTTCAGGTCAAGCTTTTAATAGTTAGACTATGTAATCTTATGACCAATGTTTGGTAGATCAACATTACCGAAATGACTGCTAAACCTGTTCATACTAGCCTCCTGTACGTCAACAACTGCGTCTGATGCTTTCCTGGAGCCGCAGCATTGGATACAGATAGAAGATGTCAGATAATCACGAAGAATTGAAGTAATACAGAATGCTGAATGATATGACAAGGCTGCTGGGGCAAACAAAGACGATCTTGACACAGCTACGGAGTCTGATGGTGATTCGGCTTTAGCGTCTATTGCCTCCAGTATCCTTCAGTACAGAACTATTCATGGGCGCACTTATCACAGTGAGCAGGGAAATGCTCAGTATTGGTAAGTTCTGTAGTGATTTGATATCGCTATGATGAAAGCTACTAAGTCCACAAAGGGGGTCGAACGACGAACAACAGAAAGACTTGATGGATCTCACGCAACTCATTCACTTTTCCGATCATGACGAACGATCTTGACATATTGCAGTCATCATATACTGACCCTTGGGTTGGGAGATAAGCTGTATCTAGCTCCCATGATTAAGGACGAAGTGAAAGTGAGAAAATAATATCTTGTTACGATCATGTGCTAACATTTTTCAATCATGTGCTAACATTTTTCAATCATGTGCTAACATTTTTCAATCATGTGCTAACATTTTTCAATCATGTGATTGATATCGGAACTGGAACAGGTGAACCCTTCTGATGCCTCCTATCGTATTCCAGACTAATGTGTGATTTTCAGGTATATGGGCTATGTAAGCGATTGCAGTCTGACAAATGCTACCCTCTAATATAGGAACCAGTGACTTTGCAGATCAGTATCTACACGCCGATATTATTGGAACTGATCTCTCCCCAATACAGCCTTCTTGGATCCCACCCAAGCTCCAATTGTAAGTGTCGCCGAAAATGATGCATCTGTAATTAACTTTCGCGAGCACAATCGAGGACTGCACTCGCGAATGGACTTTCATGTCTGATTTTGCAAATTACATCCATGCCAGATGGTTAATGGGTAGTATCAGAGACTGGGATGCTTTCTTTTCCGAGGCCTTCAGAGTTTGCAAACCTGGAGGGTGGGTAGAGAGTCATGAAGCTGCGTCTACGATCAGTAGCGACGACAACGCAGTCGAACCTGATTCAGCTATGGATTACTGGGGTAGATTCTTCATCGAGGGCAGCAAGGCGATTGGGACAAGCTTCACCGCCGTCGAGGACGGCACTCAAAGAAAGGCCATGGAGAAGGCAGGATTCATTAACATCCAAGAATTCGACTTAAGAGTATGTTAACTCTCTAACAGTATATTTTCCTTTCACTAATTATCGATCAGAACCCGATTGGCAACTGGCCAGATGATCCTGTCGAGAAGCAAATGGGTTTCTATACTAAGCATGGTCTCGACACTGATAGCAAGGGCTTTGTCCTTTTCATGGCGCACACTCTGGGTTGGAGCAGGGAGGACATTCTTGCCTACGTTACGCAGTTCAGACATGAGATCCGATCTGACAAACATCATTGTTATCTCGCGCAGAAGGTCGTCTGGGGTCACAAACCCAGTTGATGTGCAGGGCAGATATTTGGAAACCGACCAAACGGGAGGTTTTGAAATTCCCAGAGTAACATTTACAGGACAATTCGATTCCATGAGTGTTAGTCAGAAATAGATTGTCGAAAGTAACATTATTACCATCCGCGTCGTGGCAATTAAACAGAAAGACCACCAACATGAGTCGCATTGTGGGGAGATCACTGCCAAGCTTTGTTTTAAGCGGACTAATCGGCTCTTGTTCTGAAGCGCTGATCTTTTACAATTTTCCCGTCCAGTCAATTGCTTGTACATCCTGATGCGGAAAGTACTCCGCTAATAATTCCTGGATATTCTTCAAGATGCTATATCAGAACTTCACAGAAGGGTGGGTAGCTATCCCGAATTGACTCAAATGCTTAATAGCATGTGATGGTTCTGTCTTCCATCTTGTCTCCAGACTTGTCTCTCATACATGTATTTAGAACTACTCACAAGTCTTGAATGTTCCATGCCTTCGTCAGTTATTGGCAAATTTGAATCCGCGCGCATCATGTACCTAACAACATTTTACTCGCTCCCGACTCTACCGAAATAGCACTAACATCAGGGGGATGATTTGACTACCGAGGGTTGTTGAACTATCGTCGACTCGTGACAATCACCCCGCATCGTCAACCAGGGTTCATGATGTCGGGGATACCGGAGCCGAATAGCCCAACGTAGTAACTAAGTGAATGCGGGGAAACCATGATTTCGTAAAACGGAAAGATCGACGTCTGTCTAGCCTCGTTAAGGAGGCCATCATCTTCCCCAGGTTCTGTCCCCTGTTCATCACCATCGTAGTATCGTGACATCAGTGAATGCATACGTCAGGTGCTGGTCACAATGCCTTGGGCCCAAGCAGATTGCCAAGATGGTCGGTCCGCTCCGGGACGTGCAGTGGCCATGAGCTTAATCGAACAAACAACTATAAGTGCGCAATACTCGCATCCCATAAGTCTTCCTTAGGAGTACCTACTGTTTCTATCCCCTCTTCACACCCTCCCACGATGAGACAATTCGTGAGCCCTCTTCTTGCACTTGGCTGCCTCATCGGCAATGTTGCGGCAGCATGGCCAAACGGACCTTTCAAAACTTCTGGCCGATGGATCGTCAATGCCAATGATGAGAAGATCAGTCTTGCTGGTGCCAACTGGCCTGGACATGGCGAAGTCATGGTCCCCGAGGGTCTCCAGTACCAGTCCATTCAAGATGTTCTCTCGGATATCAAGGGCATTGGAATGAACGCCATTCGCCTTACCTTCGCTACCGAGATGGTTGATCAGATCTACGCCAACGACGGCAAGGACATTGATATCAAGACTGCTTTTGAAGAGGGTCTTGGAAAGGAGAACGGAACCATTGTTCTTGAGAAGGTGTTGAAGAATAACCCCTCCTTCACTCCCGAGACAACACGTCTTGAGGTAAGATAATACGGTTGGCTTATTCTTAAAGACAATACTGACCAGCCACAGGTCTATGACGCTATTGCTGCCGAGTGTCTTCGTCAAGAGATCTACATCAACCTTGACAACCACATCTCCGAAGGTAAATGGTGCTGTGGTGGTGAGGATGGCAACACCTGGTGGGGAGACACCCAGTTCGACACAGAGAAGTGGGTTCGAGGCGGTGCCTATATGGCAGCTCACGTATGTATTCCACTTTGACGTTCTGTAGCTTCATACTGACTAGTACCAGAGCAAGAACTGGCCCGCAAAGATCTCTCAGTCTCTTCGCAACGAGCCCCGTGAGCCTACCAACAACAACAAGCTTCGCGACGAGTCATACAACTGGAGTGACCTTTACAAGTACATGCGCCAGGGTGCCGATGCTGTCCACGAGGCTGACCCTAACGCTGTCATCGTCATCTCCGGTATGAACTACGACACCTATGTCACCCCTCTCTACAGTGGAGAAGAGCTCCAGCCAGGTGGTGAAGTTTTCAATCGCGATGACTTTGTGGGTTACGGAAAGGACAAGCTTGTTCTTGAGATCCATACCTACGAGAACAAGGGAACTAGCTGTCCTTCTCTTCGATACAACCTTTACAACAAGGGTTTCCAGGCAATGAACGAGTCTGATCCCAATGTCGCTGAGGTCTTCCCCGTCATGTTGACTGAGTTTGGTCAAGCGATGAATGGAGCAGACTACGAGACTGCTAAGACTTATGTCAGCTGCTTGTCTGAGTACCTTCCTGAGGTGCAGGCCAGTTGGTTTATCTGGGTTATCGTTGGCCGATACTATACTCGTCAGGGTATCCAAGAGTTTGACGATTCTTGGGGAATGAAGAAGCCTGACTGGTCGGGCTGGAGGAACGATGAGTATATCGAGACTTATCTCAAGCCTCAAATTGAGGGCACATTGAGAAATTAATCCTAGTGAGATTAGAATTTGTAGTATATAGTTAGTTACAAGTCTTGCGATTACAAATTTACAAGAGACCAGTATGTTGAAGATCCATGGTTCTTATCACGCAAGACGATCCTACTGAAGTGTGCGACATCGTATTGATTGTCTCTGAGAGCATTCTTTTTGTCTGTTTAAGTTAAGATAGAAGAGTATACACGAGTTCAGAGAAGATTTTCGAGGTGGCAATTAAACCAATGCTGTGTCAGATGAGCCATGTTTGGCTCTTCCTGTAGAGCCTTGTTTGACAAACCCCTGCATGTTCATTTGAAAAATCTCAGCCGCACCCCACAAATCCCCTCATCTCGTCTCACAATCCAGTTGAATCTCACATCGGTCTCACTCTGCGCGATCTGGCCAGCGCGTGTCGCAATGGCGCTCGTAATTCGCGAGTCTGGCACCCTGAAGCCGGACATTCGCCTTGCTCAGGCAGTCTCTGAGTTTGAGGCGTTGCTGACATCCGAGCAAAAATCCACGTTCAGAACGTCGCGCAGCCGGGCTGTCAGCACGGCACCGACAATGTCAGATGTCATGCGCTTGACTGCAGAGATTGATCTCAAAGCTACTAGTAAACATGGCCGCGGAAGATGCTTTGGGCCAAGAATGACAAACACGCTTCAGGCTATCCAGCAGTTTGCAGCTTTGGGCGATATCGTAGTTGGCGGAGGGCAAAATCTTATTGCTTGCGGAGTTTGGGCTGTTGCAAGGATGGCCCTTCATGTGAGTGTTTACAGTCAATATTTTACCACACGTTAACTGATTGCTGTCTATAGGTCATTACTGGTTATTTTACATATCTGGAAAGCTTATCCCTACTCTTCATGGCCATTGGTCGAAATGCCCCACGCTATCAAGCCATGGCAGCGTTATATCCGAAGTCCAAGAGACTGCAAGGCTATTTATGCGAGTACTTTACTATCATCACCAAGCTGTGTCACCAATCGGTATTATGGACCAAGAAGTCTGCCATTGGTCGCTTCACCTCTACGATTAACGATCCTCAAATGAAGACGTTCAAGGACGATCTGGAGGTTTGGTCTGCGGCCATCAAAGAAGAGACGAACCTCCTATTAAACCAGAAAGTTGCGGAGGAAGCGAAGGAAAACTCCATATTTCGCTCTCTTGCCACATTTCGCGCCGATGCCTCCGCTCATCAACGCAAAATCGAGCGATCTACCCGCCTGTTGGATGAATGTTCGAAACACGACTACCAAACGACATGGAAGCAGACTCGCAAGTGTGGAACAACCAGGATGTTATCACAGTGCCAAGCATATCAGCAGTGGAAAGAAGGATCTAAGAAAGACTCAATTCTTTTCCTTGGAAAGCTTGGAGCTGGAAAGTCTGTGTTACTGGCTAACATTGTGGATGATCTAAATCTGAGAAAACATGCCATAACTCTCTACTTCTTTGCGAGACACGATAATGAAGAGAGTATGAGACCCAGGACAATATTTGGGTGCCTCATACGACAGCTATTAGAGCATGTTATGAACGAAAGCAGCTTCAGTCATCTCTTTACAGAGACTATATCTAGACTTGAGCTGGACGATGTCATTACTCTGTTCCGACAAGCAAAGCATGGCGAGGTATCCATCGTGCTCGACGGCCTAGATGAATGCGATATGGAGGCCCAGCGAACAGTTTTAGGGAACCTGGCCAAGATAGAAAGATTTGGATACAAAATATGCTTGTCAGTGCGGACACCTGAGAACAGTCCGACTTGGAAAGCAAATTCTTTTGACTTCCGCGTTCATATACCAGAGGAGAATCCAGACATATCCGATTTTATACAGGCGGAAGTGGACAGCAGAGTTGAAGATGGTAGACTTGTTACGCGAGATCCGAATCTGGTTGAGGAAATCAAGAAGGAGCTTATTGCGGGGGCATGCGGAATGTAAATACTGACCTGCCCCTTCTGTTTGATCTTAAGCGACTCGTGCTGACATTGTTTAGGTTTCTTTGGGCAACCTTGCAACTTGACTCCATTTGTGCTGAGGTATCGGACCATGATATCCGAGAAGCCATTCAAGATCTGCCCCGCGATTTGACAGAGACGTTCAGGCGGAACCTCTCCAAAACAAGCTCACAAGACTCCAAGAAACTCCATATCCGAATATTCAAACTTTTAGTCAGCGCAAGAGAGTTATTGACGGCCGAGCAGCTTCGCCAAGCAGCGAGTGTCACGATAGGGCAAACAATATGGAACTCGGACAAAGAAATAACAAGTATTCATCCTGTCCTCAAGTTCTGCGGGAGTCTTGTCATGGCGGATGAAGAAGACGATACCGTGCGATTTATCCATCACAGCGCCCGCAGTTTCTGTCTCGAGGGCCTTCACTCGGTTACGGATTGGAGTTTCACCCAAGGCGAGGCAGATCAACATATGGCTGAGACACTGGTCACTTACTTGAGCTGCAATGTCTTTGAGACTCGACTTTCAAAGAGTGTGGCACCAACGATAAATGCGAAAGAAATGCCAAGAATAGTGGCGATGAATGCATTGAGCTCGCATCATATGGGAACAAGTATCGCCAACAGGTTGCTCAGTTCCAAGTCGAGGCTAAAACGAGATATTGGTCCAATCTTGGCAAAAGCAAGTGTCAATCGCTCACAGGGAGACCAGTTCCCATTTCTGAGTTATGCGAAGAGACACTGGTTACAGCACACCTCTAATCTGGAAGATCTTCCCTCGTTACCGCATTGGTACACCTTGCTTGATCATCCCTCTTTTGGAATTGATCATGACAACCTACCCGTTCGCATCTTCATTCCAGACACTTTTCTACAATTGGTAGATCGACTTCTATTGCGTAGTGTGGAGACTTCAGCCTGGCCAAGGTGGAAACGCTCAACCATAACGAAGCCGGTCTCGAGTTTGGTGCCACCTCAGTGGGCGAACATGATCTGGGCTTTGTCGAGCGGGCATATTCTACTTTTGAGGCACGAGCTCACAAAGTCTCGAGGGGCTCAAAGGATAAAGAACTATGTAAAACTATGGTCTTTACTGAGACGTGCTAGCATATATGCGCCGTCGGTCATTAAAATCGATATGAACTACAACCTGGCTCGCTGGCTAAGTCGTATGTTTGTCAATCTCCGAATGGATCATCCAGCCAAAGAACACCTTCTTGGACGTATTCCAGAGTCGGACAGCTTACACACTGAGTTAATTACACGGGCTGTCGGAAATTATGACACTGTTTCTATCTGCGCCCTTGTAAAATACGACTTCAAGTATCAAAAGAATCTCTCAGTCATGGAGTGGTACGTCAACGATAAAGGGAGGAAGCACCGGGCGACTGTACCCCGAATTCTCGAGGCAGCGTTGTCAAGTCCCCCAGAGTGGGGGTTGATGAAATCAATCATACGCTACAATGATAACTGGTTCCTCGATCTACTTCCATGGTTTTGCTTTATGAATCCCTCATATTTTCAATGGAGTGTAGGAGAGGACCCATCGCTGCCATTCCATAGAGCTTTCTACTCGCTGAGGCAAGTCGGGGTTTCTGAGTACAAGGTTGGGCTTTTGGACGAGTTGTTAAGTATTGCTCGTGGTCGGTTGGTGGAGATACAAGGTCTCGAGATTATGAAAGTGGCGGAGTTAGAGTAAGACATACGATACATACATTACGAGATGTTGATACCAGGCCTTTTATACGAGGTCAGTTTAGGATCCAATACGATACCCACAACAACTCGGATGGGTTGCATTCCCAGGATATGAGATTCTCGGTTTGGGACAACACAACAGCCAAGTCCGGCATCGTTCAGCGACCACGGCACTTGTGGCCATCCATTCTTTGATGCCGTTGGCTCCTCTTTCGATCCTTCGAAGGATCTGGCGCTATAGGGAAGGTGATTTTCATCTTGCCCAAATGGAGATGCTGATTAACGTAATGAATGGTAGCGTAATTCATATCATTGGTTGATGATAGACGAGATTCTCGGAGAGTGACCCGAACTTATCCTTTTACAGTTTAATCGCGGGGGTTGTTTGGGACGATAAGCGTTTAGATAAGATAAACCCTGTTTCTTATGCGAAAATGAGATTGGAAGAAAACCAGAATATAATTACATAGTAGGATTCAGCCCACAATGAGACTTGATAAATAGCTATGGTATTTCCTGGCAGTCATTTTCGTCTTCACTTTCACTTTTTCTATATCTCAAGTACAACTACCAAGTGACAGGGACATACAGGACCTGGTTGCTAAATGCATCCCCAACAGAGTCTCCTCTGCCAGGGTGCAGCTTACCCAACAAAATATCGTCGAAACCAACCGCGTTCCAAGAACGGATGTCTCACTTGTCGTGGAAAACGCAAGAAATGTGACGAGACGAAACCTCACTGTACAGCTTGTGTTCGATCCAACCAAACATGTGTTTGGCCAAACAAAGATGAACAAGAATCCCAGGGCAGTTCAGCTGCCAACGCTTCAGACTCGACTATCCCTGCTTCTGAGCGAAACAACAAGAAAGTCAACAAATCTGAGGCAAAACAAACTATAGCCGCAGACCCTCAAACATCAATTACAGACCTCAATCTTGCTATGGAGTCATTAGTGTGTTATTTATGGATGCTATGTCTACCTTGTTGGTAGAGCTGACCAATTGTGTTAGTCAACCTCTTCAGATACGCAGATCTTTGACCGGTTTTTCTTTGACTGGGCTACGTCGGGAAATATCTCTGGAGGTTATACAATGAGTTGGTTTGCCAATTTGTTCAAAATCTACACCAACGCGAGCGTGGACAGTCTTGTGCACAAATCCATTAACGCCTTGGCCAACGCAAGTTATGGCCAAAGGTTCAACTCAGCCGAAGCACTCACCAAGGCAAACAAATGGTATGGGAAAGCAATCCAGATGTTGAAAGTTAAATTGCTTTGCATTGATGACTCATCTTCTTATTGCGATGTCGTGTCAGCCATTACCCTGCTAGGGATCTATGAGGTGAGTATCGTAAGTAACACAAGTAACTAGTGAAACTAGTAGCTGACTGCTTATAGGGTCTAATGCACGAGTCTATCGCGCTCGAAGGATCCTGGGTATCTCATACGAGTGGCGCCTCTACGTTGTTAAGTATTCGTGGACAAGACAAGATCATGAAGTCCCCGGCAGAGTTTGAAGTTTCAGCAGTTTGCTTCTTGCAAATGGTACCGTAGGACGCATACCTAATCCTTTATATGATGCTGACCCTTTCGCAGATATACGGCAGCTTCCTCAATGGCCAAAAACCTCCTATTCCGTGGACTTCAGTAAACGAGCTGGCGTTACCAAAGTTGCCAGAGTTCTACGCACATATAGAACTCATTTACCAAGCTGCATGCTTATTTGCAGAGTGGAGAACCGCATTACTTGGATACAAAGCGGACGAGGGTCTAAAAAGACTGTCGGATGTCTCAAACAAGGCCGTGATGTTGGACAGACAGTTTGAAGAATGGTCTGAAAGTGCCCCTCCGTCATTAAAATACATGACAGACCCACTACCAGCCGAATCATACCCTGAATGGCTGCAACCCCTTACTAATGGCCCATGGAAACCTCTCAACTGTCACACCTACCCAACACTTATGGTGCAGATACTTTGGAGATTCTATTGGATGGCTCGGGCCATTATCAACCAGGCACTTTTGTTCACATATGACATCCTCCAAGAGCGCAAGGGAAGAATTGATCCCAGATTCCCTCCCCGAACAGACATCGAAGACAGTCTTTTGTTATTCACCGATTTGATATGCGAATCGTGCATATCGACTTTCGTCGGGTTTGCCAAGGACGATCCCCAGATGGGGGCTGAACAAGTCCCAACTCTCATGGGTTACCTCATCTTGCAAGTTCTGCCAGCTCTTGGACTATTCTACGAGCAAGTGGTTTTCACTGGCGTTGATATCCTGAGTAGAAGAGAGTGGGCAGCTAAGTTAAGACATTTCCTTCGGATTAACTTTGGCATAGCAAAGGGTATTACTGCGATCCCCCCCTCCTATGTTGGCAAGATTCCCATTCAGACTTGGGGTCTTCCCGATGAGTTTTCCCGTGGTATCAGTTAATTCAACGCTAGCTATAGAAAGAGAACTGTGTTCAATTTTCGATCGTGACTTTAAACTTCATCTCAAGTCAACTACTTGAGACAGTAACCACGATTGAATTCCTGGATCTAACCCTGTCCATATGTCTTTATCCAAGCTTTGACCCAAGTGCAATATCCAGGGTGGATGCCCAGACCAATAATCAGGCGCCAGGTTCGCTGATTGTGACATCATCGACGCCAAGCGCGAACGTGAACCTCTGACCCTGACTACATTCAAGTCTCAAATTAAATGTGAAGTTACTGTTAAGAGGGTAGAAATCAGCAGTAAATAGTTGGTATGACTTGAGGCTGTTGAAGTTCAACATGATACTTGCTGTTACTGCGGTATCCTCAAGTACATGCATTGCGTACATGACCGCAGTATTTCTGACGGGTGCTGGGCTACTGAAACCAGTGGCGTAGAAGGCGAACTGATATGCCCGATTGGTTTCAAGACCAGTGATTGCTTGTCCCACCCGGAACTGACCGGTTGCAAAGTCGTCTTTCACGTCGGACTGACTGCGTGACATTTGTTAGCACTGTATTTTTAGAAGTCAGGAGGACCTACAGGAAGTGCGTTTCCGTATTAGCTCAACATGTATCCTTGATCTCGGTGCCTTGTAGGTTCAATACTGTGTTTCGCTTTGATTCGAAGCCGCTGTTTTTGGTAAAGCCCGTTGGACCAGCAGCCGCAGTGGTAGTAGTTGTCTCGGCAGTCGTTGTCTCGACCTCCGTAGTAGTCGCAACTTCAGCAGTGGTAGTATCTTGAGCGATTCTTGTCTCAGCTTCTGTGGTCGTCGTGACTCCAGTGGCGGATGTCGTCTCGGCTTCAGTCGTAGTAGTCTTCTCAACGGTCGTGATATCGACAACTGTCGTCGTAGTGATCAGGAAGGCCGCGTCCAGTATGGCAGTTCCCGACAAAGTGACAGTATTCTGCAAACCTGCTGTCGTCCCTTCGCCTGTAGTCGTGGTGAGAGCAGTAGAAGGCTCAACAGTAGCGGTGCTCAATGTCTCAACGCTGGTGACAGTCGTAGAGATACCAGAAGAAGTTATTCGATCAGGCCGGCAAGCAGGACGAGCGCTGGCAGCGGTGACCAGCGTAGCGCCCAAAGCAGTTGCAATAGAAATCCAATGCATCTTGAGAATTAATGAGAGTGGTAGATGTAGGTCTGGTTTTCTACGTTGAGTCAAACGAAGGCACGAACAGTGACGTTGAGGGAAGAGAGGTGAGTTCATTGATGGGACAACTCTGCGATATGATAAATGGTGTAAAACTGTGAGATACGTTCGACAACTTGTAACATAATCGTATCTGTCTTTCAAGGTTTTCTAGAACTTGAAGTTGACAGGATTATCGGTACAATTACCGGAAAGAACTAAGTTTCACAGAAGTAGACATGTTGCTTGAGTCATGTTACTTGAACAGATAACAGACATCCCCCATTTCATACGATTCCTGTAGAATTTGACCCTCAGCATTTAGTCTGTTTACATGCCGATCATCAGTGTGTCTGTTACCTGAGTGCCTGTCCCGTATCGAAAATACATATGTATCGACGGGTTCGACATCTAGATAGTTATGAGATCGAGGCGGCAAAATAAATCTTGCAGCGATAGCGTCTCCACGGACAGAGAATGTAACACCATCACTGAGTTTGCAGTAGCTGGGTATCTTGTCTTTGCGTTTGTAGACGTGGCTGTGTCCGCTAAGCCGCCTGTTTTATTCGTCATGATCACGCTAGAGTCCACCGGGGCCTAGATCCGGCACAATGTGCCATACGCGTAAAGCAACACCGTTCCGCGTATCAGGTTCAGTACCCAATGTTAACATATTAGCATGTTTAGTGCAGATAACATTTATGCTTAAAGGGATAGTTTGTTTTGCTACACTATGGTTGATACATCAGCCCTGATGACACTCTTGAAATACCCGTTTGCCAAGTGATAATCAGATGTAGCCTATCAAAATACCGGTGACTTCCCGTACTAAGATTCCATTGTGCCACGGTGATCTAACGGAATGTTGAAAGTGATGCTGTCAGCAAAGATGAATTTCCTAAATACGCGTACACAATCATCGAAGGCTTGATTACGTTCAATAACAAACTACTATTTAATTCACAAGTTTACATGTTTTGTATATTGATATTGTTCCTTTATCCTCACCACCTGCAGTGTCGGTTTTATCATTATTACCGAATTCACAACTCGCCGATTGTAATCTCATCCATCACACTACCTGTACCTCTGTTCTATCGCAGCCACTGTTACAATTCCCACCGAGCCGATCCGCTACACCTATTCACCTTCATCATGGGTTTTTTCGAGAGTCGTTTCTTTGAGCCAACATGGAAGAATAAGGTTTTAATTCTTCAAGTCGCCTTTACACTTCTCGTTTTCATCTTAGGTATCGCCAAGATAGCCACAACGCCATCCGGTATCCCCATGAACAGAATGGACATTGTTGCTATTACAATGGTCAGTTATCCCCATTATTTTTTTCAACCCGGTCTATCACGCACTTACACATCTTTAGAGTATCAAGTCGGGAGTCTTCCTTGCTTATGAGATCATGACCATGAAAATGGAGAGATTCAAGAGGTTCGGAAGCCTCAAAGCCTACGCCGTACTCAACACCATCGACGTGTTTTTCTGGGCGGCTGTTATGGGTTTTTCATTCAAGAGTGTCGACACAATTTGTTCCGGCGCCAATTGCGCTATCGGTGTTGTCACGGGAGTGATGGCTTTATTCAACTCGTACGTATTATTTTTCAGTCGCATTTGACTACTACTAACTCTTTCCACAGTGCCATTCATTTCTGGGCTGCTGTCATTGCCTGGAAGAACCATAGGCATTTCAAGACGCACGGTGTTTCCCGTGGTCTGGATGAGCCCAAGAATATGCGCTCTACCTACAGAGTTTAGACAAAGGTTAGATGGACTAGAATTCTAGATATAGAAAAACAAAAAGCAGTCATAGTCAAATGGTTGAGATTTGTTTGGAGGCTGTTGAGGAGAATTTGGTTTAGTTGGCGTGTCTTAAAATAGTTGGCACTAACTACGTTAGTCTGGGCGTTGATATATACGCGTATACGGAAACTGCCGTGCTCGTTTGTAGTAGTACAAAAATTAAATATCCACTCGGTTGAGCGAACCTGTGAGCGAGCTTGGTGATTTGTGTGGCTGATTGTTTACAAGTACATTTATATAAAATCTCAACTGCCCTTCTTCAATAAAACTATTTCTTCATTTTCACATATTGAGCCTTTCGACACATAATATCATCATGTCAGCAGCACGGGACCTCAACTCTGGTTACGAGGCACAGTATTATGAGCTTGAGGGGACAGCACGGGACCTTAACTCTGGTTACGAGGCACAGTATTATGAGCTTGAGGGGAGCACGCCAGAGATCGCGACTCCACTACAAAACGGGGTGGTAGCAGAGCTGGAAGCAACAACAACCGGACGAGGTATTGATTAACGCAGCTCACTCTTGTTTCTAGATCAAACCATTATAGCTGACACGCCGACAACAGGTGACGGCCGTATTGATATTGACCTCAGTTCGCGCATAGCTCGACGCCTATCGCGATTAGCTCCCGCCGGAAAAAAGGAAGTACCATCAGAGCTAGAATCGAGCCTTCCGCCTCCCCCAGCATACTCAGAAATAGGCCAGTCCAGCATTTGTCTCAACATTGTGATTCAAGTTGTTGGCAGTCGAGGCGATGTTCAACCGTTTGTGGCCCTTGGCACAGAATTGCAGCGCCATGGCCATCGAGTCCGACTTGCAACCCACGGTCATTTCGACAAATTCGTTCGTGATGCAGGTCTAGAATTCTACTCAATCGGCGGTGATCCCGCAGAGCTGATGGCGTACATGGTCAAAAACCCAGGCCTACTTCCCAGCATGAAGACGCTAAAGGGAGGCGAGATTCAGAAAAAGCGAAAAATGGTCAATGAGATGCTTTACAAGTGCTGGGATTCCTGTATTCGTCCAGACGAGTTGACTGGACAGCAATTCGTTGCTGATGCAATCATCGCCAACCCACCCAGCTTCGCCCATATTCATTGCGCTCAGGCCTTGGCTATCCCTGTCCATCTCATGTTTACCATGCCCTGGACTAGTACGCGAGAGTTTTGTCATCCTCTTGCAAATCTCCAAACAAACGGCAGTGAAATGTCCGCAAGCGCTGCGAATTACGTCTCTTACACTCTGGTGGAATGGATGACATGGCAAGGGTAAGTTTGCTATCAACTGCCCTCAATATTTTACAAAGCTCATTCCAGAACAGACTTGGTGATGTCGTCAACTCATGGAGACACACATTAGACCTCGAGCCGATACCGTTCAGCGAAGGACCGTGTCTGGCCGAGACACTCGGAGTACCTGTCACATACTGCTGGTCGCCCGCATTAGTCCCCAAGCCAGCGGACTGGGCCGAAAATATTGGTAAGATGTGTTTATATCGTGTCCGGCTTTTAACCCATTCTGACTTTGATAGATGTTTGCGGTTTCTTCTTTCGCGATATGCCATCGTACAAACCCGACGCTGACCTGGAAATATTCCTTTCCAGTGGACCGCCTCCGGTATACATAGGCTTCGGCAGTATAGTGATTGACAACCCCGAACAGCTGACAGCAACAATCCGTGAAGCTGTACGTGCAACGGGCACTCGAGCTATTGTATCGCGAGGTTGGAGCAAACTGGGAGGAGACTCTCCTAGCGATAACAATATTTTCTTCATTGGCGATTGTCCCCACGAATGGTTGTTCCAGCAAGTCTCTGCAGTCGTCCACCACGGTGGTGCAGGAACGACTGCTTGCGGACTACTCAACGCCAAACCGACTGCCATCATCCCATTCTTTGGAGAGTAAGTCTCTTCAGTACTAACGGTGTTGTTCTTCTGAATACTAACATCTGCCTTCCAGTCAACCGTTTTGGGGACACATGGTGAATGCCGGTGGCGCTGGTCCAGCTCCTATCCCTTTTAAGAGTCTGAACAAAGACAACTTGGCAGATGCTATACGCTTCTGTCTGACCCCGCAGGCATCTGCTTCAGCTCGTACTATAGCCGAAAAGATGTCTCGTGAAGCAGGTGTAAGGCGCGCTGTGGCCTCTTTCCACGCTAACCTACCTCTCAACGACATGCGCTGCGATATTTTACCAAACCAGGCGGCATCATGGACGCTGAAAAAGAGCGGGAAGACCCTCAGACTATCCAAGATCGCTGCTGAGGTTCTTGTGGCCAACAACAAAGCGTCATGGAAGAATCTAAAAGCGTATGTTTCGTGTTGTACTATGTTTACAGCTTCCGCTAACAGTTCATAGTCATCATTCCCATCCTATCCATATCGAAAACCGACGCTGGGATCCTGTCACTGCGAGTCTCGCATCACTCACCACAACCAGTATAGGCATGGTAACTTCAGCTTCTGATATTATCATTAAACCAATACAGGCATTCCGCCCTGTCCGCTCAGAAGACGCGGGGAGGGCTTCAAGCAGTCGAGATTTGACTGAGAGTAATCCCAACAGCCAACGTGCCAAACCTCCAGGCAGTGGGAATAACGATGACGTTTTCGGAAGACCGGCGGGCTTAGCCATCCCTACCCAGCTGAATAAGAGTCGCAGCACGAGTGACTTGCATCATCAACATGGCGCTGTTGCCGCTCTGAAGGGCTCCGCTTCTGGCGTTGGTGGTTTCTTCAAGCACTATTCAAAGGGCGTGTTACTCGATCTCCCATATGCAGTTACCGAAGGCATGCGAAATGCGCCGAAACTCTACGGCAGTCAAGCTTACGACCCTGGCGCTGTCACTGACTGGAAGTCTGGTGGTACCGCCGCCGGTAAGAACTTTGCGCACGGCATAGTCGAGGGTATTGGAGGTTTAGTCATGGAGCCTATAAGAGGGGGAAAGAAAGACGGCGCAGCCGGAGCAGCAAAGGGTTTTGGTATTGGATTCTTGAACATGACAACCAAATTGACCTCTGGCGCTGTGGGACTTGTTACTATGCCGAGTCAAGGCATATACCAGAGTGCAAGGGCCCTTGTGAAGACGGATACAGGCAAGAGTATTGTGGAAGCAAGAAGGACTGAAGGCGTTGATATTGTTCAAAAGGCTGATAGGGAAAAGCAGCAGTGGTACCAACAGATGGTTATGCAGGCATATGAAAGTGCACAATATAGATAGAGCTACACAGAAGTCGGTATGGCTCTGCAGTTATTGTGTAGGGCAGTATAAATAATCTTGTAATTGTAACAATACACATGTAAGACTCATGCCTTGTTCAAGCCTTCCACTGCACGTTCTATCAATGTCTTTGTTTGTTCAGGAAGATCTGCATCCTTCAAAGCTGACATCCTTTGTTGCCAAGCCTTCCAGCGGTCGTCACAAAAGCCTCTCCATTCAGCCCCCTCGTTTAGGCTGGCTCCAGGTTTAGCCATCTTTCCGTCAAATTTCTTCCCTTCTTTTGTTGCACTGGCCAAAGAATCGCCGGCATAGATGAACCAAACAGAAGCAGCTTTCAATAGTTTAGGTGAAGTCTTCTGCGCGATCTCCTTGGCGGCGGGATCCTCAAGGGCCTCGCGCAAGGTCCAGATGGCATAGAGCGTAAAGTCATTGATTCCGGCTGCGGTGATGCGCGCGAAGAATGCATTGATGTTGACGCAGGCATCTTCGGAATCTTCTTGCGCTATTGAGGTTCTGGTAAGTGTTTGTTGCATCTGGGGATGTAGTTCAAAACATACCACGGTCGAGTTCATCTCGTGCTGTAGACCCGAACAAGGGAAGATCCCCCCAGCGCGTCTCCTCCTCCCAAACAACAAACTTCTTGGCCTTGTCGCCGGAGGGTGCAAGCTCCTGTATCGCCTGCATGACTTGCACTAGCTTATCTTGTCGATCATGAGGGGTCTGCTCGGCAGCGGTGAGGATAGCCGACCAGAGAGCATGCAGCTCATCTTCAATTTTGGAGGCATCTTCATTCTTCTCAATTGCGTTCATGCAAGAGCTTGTGATTTTCTGCGCAGCATCTTGTGCAGATACGCTGTTGTCTGCAAGAAGGTCCTTGATGTTGTCGGCCATGTTGTATGTGATGGAACAAAGTGAATGCAGGTCAAGAAATGAAGGAGTGCGAAAGAGTTGCGCTTCAATGCGGAGTTGTAAGACAAAAGTCCGTACCAGGGCGGCACAAAGTATCCGATTTGTTATTCTGAGATGAAATGGTTGCGAATCACTGCTAGCACATCACACACATGGGACTCATTGAAACAGCCAAATGCCGATCACGACCCGCTTTTGTTGCGGTATTTTGGTCTGACTGGTCACGATTGATTTGACTATACACCGGACCTACATCCGTTTTAAGCAGGTGGTGATACTATCTCGAACTCAATAGATTGCACGGCCAATGATAGTCTTGGGATGAATCACCTGCCTTTTGTTGCTGATAATGTATGTGTTTTGAATCTCCGAGGTTGAGATGGTCTGATAGATAGATATGCTATGAGGATTGGGATATATAAAGAGGACTGAAAACGGTGGCAAAGTGATCATTTGTCCTGGCAAGCTGCTCTCATTCCTTCGTTAGTTATCCGTTGTTGAACAGACCGTTTCACAAGATGCTCTTCTTCAAGGTATGAACCCTTTCTTAGTAAAAGTCATCATCGGTGGTTAGACAACTAACCTTACCAAACTCAGTCCATTGCCTCTCTCGCAGCTCTCGTGAGCGTAGCTGTCGCTAGCCCCATCGAGAGCCGTCAGTCTGCCACCCGATGTGGAAGCACCAGCTACACTGCTGCTCAGGTCAAGGCCGCTGCCAACGCTGCTTGCCAATACTATCAGAGTGATGATACTGCCGGTAGCTCCACCTACCCTCACACTTACAACAACCGAGAGGGCTTTGACTTTCTTGTGAACGGCCCTTACCAGGAGTTCCCCATCAAAACCAGTGGTGTTTACACTGGAGGTATGTTGCGCAGCCTTGTCTGTTGTGTGTCGTTGCTGACAATATTTCCCAGGCTCCCCTGGTGCTGACCGCGTGGTCATCAACACCAGCTGCCAGTATGCTGGAGCTATCACACATACTGGCGCCAGCGGCAACAACTTCGTTGGCTGCACTGGCACCAGCTAAATCATCATTCTTAGAAGTACATAGTTGATGCTTTCTCATTGGTAGAGCCAGTGTCAGCAGTGTTTAAGCGATGCGTTGCGTGTACATAGCTTTACGATGAATTTATCCGACATTGAATATCTCTTTTAATTCTTATGTTTCTGTTGAAGTACATAAGCCCCAATTGCCACCAGGATGATAATCCTTTTTTCTTACAACGGCTCCATCTCGAAATGCCCGTTTGCTAAAAGTCATCCCTCGACTTTAACAATACAGTGTCCATGTGTCCAAGCTCAACTTCTTGATAATCTTGCTGAACCCATCGGAACCGGCAGCATCACCAGTAGTCGAACAAATCTTCTTCTTGTCACTGGCCTTGACATTTGGTGCGCCCTTGGGGTACTCGACGTTGAACACGGGCTTGTCTCCATCGATGTATGGTGCATACAAGCCGCACTCCTTGTACTCAATGCATTGCTCGTTGACGGCGAAGCCGACGTATGGGAGGACCTGCTCGGTGACTTCTCCGCTATTCTTCATACCCATGACCATGTCGTATTTCTCAGCTTCCTTGGATAGGAACTTGACATACGAAATTGTGTCGGCTTGTGTAAGACCGAGACCGTTGTCATTGTTCTATAATCAATATCAGTATCAGGTGAAATGAGGCATGGTCATCGTCAAACTTACATAGGCATCCATGTTATCAGGATCAATAGCATCACATCCCTTGTCTGCCGCAACCTTGATCCTCTTGGCCATAATGGCTCGGATCGCAGTGCTTTTGGTGTTGACCCATTTCTCGTCCGGCCATCCATCCAAGACCTTTCCTAGGTCTTTGGCGGGGAATTCATCCTTGTCATCGCGCCAATCCTCCCAAGACCCAGCGCTGAAGTAGCAAACGACATGTTTTCCAGCTTTTTGCAAAGCTGCGAATGTCTCCTTGCTGTTGTCGTAGAGATCAAGGTCATAGACGGTAACGCTGGGGTCTAGTTTGCTAGCGCCTCCCGACGGTAACTTGAAGACCTGATTGAGGATCATTTCCCATTTAGCACCAACTTCTGGCTTCCAAAGCTCTTTGCGTTTTGAGGTGGTCTTGGCTCGAGGGTTGACGGCGTCAGCCGAGACCGCGAGGAAGGCGATGGTTTGGAACACTGAAGTGAGCTTCATACTGAAACTTGTGTTGGTGGTGAAATAGATGTTGGATAGAGAATTGTATCAGCTTGAAAAGTTATTTCGATGAGATAAAATGACTCTTTTAAAGTCGTACGAGTGGTATTGCTTTGTGAGCACATCTTGGCAGTAATGTTCCAGCCCATTCCTTCAACCGTTCCTGGACTAGATAGACCGGACGGGCCGCTTTGGGGCGCAAGGGTCTCATCCTTCAGTGGAGGTTACCAAGCATGGAATGTAACACTCTGTCTGATCGGGTACCCGCCCATACATTCCTGTTACATTGTGAGGCATTTGAACCAACCAGATAAACTGAAGCAGGATGTGGACTTAAAGCTTAATTGTCAATACTTTTATTAACAACCTACCATGTTAAGTAACTACATTTAACGGCCAGAAAAGTTGCTAGAGAGATGGCATTGACGGAGAAGAAGAGGATGAAATCCTGGCATAGTAAAGGGATAATTATGCCAGAATAGGAAGGTAGAGGATCGCGACCGGAATATTACCCATCTAGATGAAGCCTAGGTCAGTTTCTGATGTGCTGTCAATGACAAAGTGTTACGACTAAAAAAGCATGTCGGTCCCGGCGCCCTGTGCCCTTACAGGACCTGACCGGCGTAAAACAATACGAACAAACATCTCGGTCCCGAAGACGCCGAATTACTTAGAGAGATGTGACATATCAGAAATCCTCTAATTCGTGCAATATTGACGGAGAGTTATGCCAAGTTGCCAAGCTTTTCGGGAATTTATGCAAGTCTAGTTAGGACCTCAATGCAACCACAATTCCTGCGCCGGTTGATACGCAAATAATCTTCCGACACATTACAACTTAGTTATAGATATTACTTAAACATTCCACGCAATCTGACGGGCAAGACCCGGAAACCTCCCTAGTAAATACACATCCAATCCCATCACGCCCAGTCGCTAGCATCTCATCGTAACTCTTCGGTGACCTTTTGACTCAGCTTGACAGACCAGTACATCAGAGCTTCATCATACTCAGCAGTATGTTCGTCCTTTCCAGCACCAAACCACGACTTCTTCAATGCTTCGATCCTAGTGTTGTCCCCCAAATGACCTAACCATCGGACCATGGTGAGATATCCGCTGTCAAGGGCTCCTGAGATCCAAGCATGGTGGGGACTCAAAGCCTCTCCACACATAGCGAATTTGCCTCCGCAAAGGATGTGTTGAAACTCTGGGTACATATACTTGAACTGCCCAGGTCCGAAGAGTGCAAATGCGCCACCTGTGTATGGGTCGTGGGACCAGGCGTATGCGTGGTGAGTAACATACTGGTTCCTGAGAAATTCGACAGTAATAGTTGGATCACTCTTGGACCAGAGCTTGACTAGGTCCTGTAAAGACTGTGTGACCACCGTGTCGTCAATGCACGGTTTCTGCTTCGAGTAATCTGGGATGAGAGATCCCATGCGTGTGGCATCTTGTGCCCAGCTGTATGAAACCATGAGCACAGCTGGTTTGTCACCGTCATCCCAAGACGGGTAAACAACGTTGCTGACTGAGAGATCAGTGCTTGATACACCGCCGATGGTATCACCTGTAGTGGAAGCTTTGTACATGCCCTTCCACCAGCGCGTCTTGAACTTGATGGCCACTTTGCAGGCACGGTCATAGCTGAGGGCGCGGATGCCAGTGAGGATCTTCTTCTGGTAACCAGGAAGTCCAAACCCAGGGACGAGCCCTGAAATATCCATGCGTTGTAGAGGACCCATGGCAGTTGTGTTGAACACCATGTCGTAGCTTTCGGGCTTCTTTGCACCAGCTAGCGTCACCTCTATTTTCTCGCCTGACTCGCTCTCCGACATGGCCACCACTGGTGTGTTGGTCGTGACTTTGAGTGATATAGGGTTGTGGGGAGCCCAATTCTTGTCTTCAATACATTCGTTCATCTTGTCGGTGACAATAGACATGCCTCCTTCGAGACGCCACCATGGCTTACCCTTAGCAGCTTGAAAGTCACTGTAGTCGCAGAGTGATTCAATGAATGCCTGATCGAAAAGACCGGTAGATCTAACACTCAAGTTAGTGGATGACAGGAAGACTGGCTCAAGAACTCACGTCTCGGCAGATTCAGCCTCTTCGGTTTGCTCATACGTCAACCTATTATTATTAGTCTCACCCGATGTCAGTTACGGCAGTTCTTAGTGCTACTCACTTCGGATCCGTGTGCATGAGCCAAGCTCTGGTGGAGTAGTTGTCAGAATCACCGTCGACCAAGGCTTTGAACTCTTCGTTCCAGTTCTTTCCAAGCCTGGCAATGATGTCGGCAATCCTCTTCTCGTAGGCCTTTCCACTACTTCATGTTAGTGATCAAATCCAACGTAAGAACTATTCGCATACCTAGGGGCATCAGAAGGGTTGTTCGAGTAGTAATGCATTTCTGGCTCGCAACCAGCGTTTAGAACGTAAGGCTCCTTAGGAAGTTTTAGTTCCTTGACAAGATTCAGGGTGCTACGATTTTCGTCAGCATATATAAAAGGACAGTGGAAGTTATATCGACTTACGATTGCATGGCCGGAATTTCCGGAATGCGCATCGCTCCGATATCATAGTAGTTGTGGGGAGAGTCCTTGTCCTCGGGGAAGTTGTAAGTGTAACATCGCCCACCAATTCGATCCGAAGCTTCATAAATATCCACGTTATTGATCTTGAGATACTTGAGCATCATTGCGAGGTACAAGCCCGTAGCACCAGCACCAACAATTGCGACACGGCCTTTGTATTCTGGGATCTCCGAAAGAGGGTCATCAGATGGAGCCGAGTGAGATAGCCTTTTCTGAGGCAATGGCTCAGAGTAGTTCACATCCTCGTTGAGCTTGGCGCGCAATTTTCGCAGGTGCTTATTGAGGAGATGCTGAGCGTAAGCAATTCGAAGACCAGATGGAATCTCTGGAAGCGGCTCCAATGGGAGCGCGGGAAGATGCTCAGCTCGGCTAGCCATTTTTGTCAGAATAAATGAATTGAAAGTTTTATTGTGTTGAAAGGACTCTGATTCTCTATCTAAATCTCCATTGTGCGGAGCAATGGGGTGGTCTTTATATCTCGAGATTTGATCATTGATACATTCTCACACGGTTCAAATAGTTTATGCGGGCTTGCACAGCTGAAAAATATCACATTCCTTTCATTGGTTTCCTCGTGATGTTGGCGTAGCAATATTGACTTGATGGGGTCAGACGTGGCGAGCTGAATAAGTAGAGTTGCGGGGAAGAAAGACATTCTAGACACTTGTCTCACTTGGATATCACGCCTGATATGGACTGGTAATTTACGCACCGACGGCTAACGGCACAATTGAGTTCGGGATAGACCGACCTTTTAGCATATGGGATATTACGAGAGCTTCGCTGAGGCTGTAGCGAATGTTCAGGGTACGTTTAATGTTGAATCCACTTCAAAAAATACTCGCGATTCTTTGAATGACGTCTTCACTTTGAAGACACACTCACAATTGGCCAGATGACCCCCCACATGAGAAGCAACTTTCTGGACCAAGCAAAGTGCTGTGTTCCCATCCCAATCAACTCAACATCCTTACACCGAATTCCAGACCTCAATTGACCTGTCTCACGCTGCTTGCTCACACCCAAAATGCCGTCCAATCACCTTTTCCAATACTCGGTTGTCTCAGCCCTCATGGATGGAGTCGCCGAGACAGGCATCACCATTTCAGACCTGCTCAAGCATGGAGACCACGGTCTGGGAACCTTTCGACACATGGTCGGGGAAATGATTATCCTTGATGGTGTCCTCTATGATATGAAGCCAGATGGATCAGTCATCGCGCTCGATAACGACGCCTGCACCAGTCAAACAGCGCCTTTTGCGATGATCACTGAGTATCAGCCCACAGCGACGATCTCCAAAGAACTTAAAACCAAGGATTCGCTCGCCAAGGTCCTATCAGAGCTTTTGCCAGGAACAAAAAATCACTATTTGGCTTTCAGAGTAGAGGGCACATTCAAGTCAGTCACTGTGCGAACCGTTGGAGGACAACAATCGCCTGGCGAAAGTCTTGCTGAGCTTGGAAAGCGCCAGGCTTCGCATACGTTCAATGATATCAAGGGTACCATTATTGGTTTTCGATCGCCCACTTTTATGCAGGGTATCAGCGTTGCAGGCGATCACCTACACTTCCTCTCGGCCGATAAAAAGGTTGGTGGTCATGTATTGGCAGTCGAAGGCGATGGAGAATTGAAGGTCACTGCGGCACCCATTACAGCCGTCAATCTACAATTGCCTTCAGAAGACGATGCGTTCAATCAAGCCAAGCTTGCAAGAGATGATGAGGGAATTGCTGCAGTTGAAGGTTAACGGAGTCAAAAAGGTAGAAGCAATACATGTTGTCAAATAAAGGATTTTATTTGGCGAAAAATAGGCCCTACAATAACTTGCGTGTGATGTGATTGAGCCAAGTCAAACAACCTGCAGGTACTCGTGGGAACAAAATTTGAATGTAACTTTGCGAGTTGTACGGAGTAGTCAGGCGGTGAATAGAGTATACCATTCGGTTATGTCGCCTGTATAGGCAGGTGTTTGACTCCCTCCTAAAATGTCTCGACAGATTATTCATGCGCTACAAAAGGATTGTGGGTAGTATTGAGATGGATTGTTTTTCGTACTCAACACTGTTAGATATCAAATCCAAATACCAGAGCAAAGTGTCGAGACCAGTAACAATTGTAGCCATATTTGATACCTTGTCATTAGGCCTCATAAATCAGATTTTACTTCGTTGACCCTTGGCAGTCAGCACTAGAAATTCCCCGCTGGGAGTCGGTATATGTGCCACGAATTATTGCCATAGCCAATTGTTCTTATACGCCGATCGCAGCCCAAACCCTGCAAGAGGGGAACCCAGCGATCCGAGTTGTACTCCAACATCGCTATATAAACACTACTCGCTTGTGATCTACGTTTGCATTCCTGACCACACTTCTCGTGCAACATCCAAGGATGCGCAGCCTTTTCATCCTTCCGCTGCTGGCCCTAGCCACCGGCGCCAGTGCCACAGGGAAGTATAGTTGCAAATGCTTTCCTGGTGACTCTTGCTGGCCTTCCGATGCCGAATGGGGTAATCTCAACAGTACTGTCGGGGGACGTTTGGTGGCGACTGTACCCTTGGGAAGTCCTTGCCATGACCCAGATTATAATGCCGACGAATGCAAACATTTACAGAGCGAATGGCTCTACTCTTCAATCCAGTAAGCTGCCATCCCGAACAATGTCTTGCGTCTTCTTTTCGTAACAATTTGTAGTTCCGGGTCATCTTCATCTATGATGGCGCCTATCTTCGCTAACCAGACATGCGATCCCTTCCAGCCTAGAGAAAAACCTTGCACCCTGGGTAATTACGTCCGGTACGCTGTCAATGTTACATCGGCCGACGACGTTACTGCTGCCTTGAAGTTCGCCCAGGAGAAGAACATTCGATTCGTTATTCGCAATACTGGTCATGACTACCTTGGTCGTTCAACTGGCGCCGGAGCTCTTTCGGTCTGGACTCACTACCTGAAAGACACCAAAGTCATTGACTGGAAAGACGAGCATTACCAAGGCAAAGCCCTCAAGGTCGGTGCAGGAGTTCAAGGATTTGAGGCCTTGGCTACTGCGCATGCAAGCGACCTTGTCGTCGTGACTGGAGAATGCCCGTCTGTCGGTCTTGCGGGAGGATATACGCAAGGAGGCGGCCACTCCGCCTTGAGCACTAACTTCGGCTTGGCTGCAGACAATACTCTCGAGTTCGAAGTTGTTACTGCTGACGGAAAACTTGTCAAGGCAAATAGAAGCCATAACAGTGACCTTTACTGGGCTCTTAGCGGCGCCGGCTCTGGAAACTACGGAGTCGTGATCTCAGTCACAGTGCAAGCTCACCCAGAAGCCAAGGTCAGCGGCGCCAGCTTTCTTGTCACAGCACCTGAAGATCATCCAGACCTGATTTACGACGCCATCGATGCTTTCCACGCTGCTCTTCCGAAGATTGTTGACTCGGGTGTCATGATCATTTACTTCTTCTCTGACTCCTTTCTCCAAATTCCTGCCATGACAGCCTATGACAAGACTGAAGCAGAGGTTAAGAAAATCCTTCAACCTTTGTCTGATTCTTTCGCTGCTATTGGTATCAATTTTGAGCCAACTTTTACTCACTTCTCGAGTTACTACGAACATTACGACCACTACTGGGGACCTCTTCCTGCTGGCAATATTCAAGTGGGAACTCAGATATTTGGTGGTCGTTTGCTCCCTCGCGACAGAGTCAATGAGTTCGCGCCTACTGCACGAAAAATAGCCGAGATGGGGGTCATTTACATTGGCGTAGGAGTCAACGTATCCAAATTCGGTGGTAACAGTGACAACGCAGTTCTACCTCAATGGCGAGACTCCCTTGTTCAGGTATCTTTGACTCTTCCCTGGGACAACGAAGCTCCCTGGGAAGAAATGTTAGCCGCTCAAAGGAAGATGACTGAGGTGATCCAACCTGTTATCGAGGCCGCGACACCAGGTGCTGGAGCCTATGTCAACGAGGCTGATTTCCAACAGAGAAGTTGGCAGGAGACTTTCTATGGCGTCAACTACGATAAGCTTGTTCAGATCAAGAAGAAGTATGATCCGGAGCATTTGTTCTATGCAACAGTGGCGGTTGGAAGCGAGGCGTGGAATGTTGCTGACAACGGACGCATGTGTAGAACAGAGGTTTGACGTTCCTCTTAGTACTAGTTTTCTTATCAAGCTACACAAACTATTTGCATCTCTTTCCATTTACGTGGAGTTATTCGAATTACTGTGACAGCCTGTAGCTTACTCAGAAATAATTTATTTTAAATTTCATGATCTTTAAGCTAAAACAAGGAAGTGGATTTTAGTAATAGACCTCAACATGATGGTTTAGAAACCAAAGTTTAAGTCGCTGGAGTAGCTATGTCAATGTCAAATTAGTGAATCTAGGGAAAAAACAGCGAACCCGATGAAAGGATTCAGCCTATAGTCTAGTTACGTGATTGAATTCTACCTAGTCTGAACTCAAATACTCACCCCGTCATAATCGAACGTACCCAATAAGTGCTGAGCAGGACTCACGTGACGTTCGTCAACTCACCGCTTGTTTCCCAATCTACTTTGCCCAGCTATTTAATGGCAGTTAGTTGCCCAATAAGATCCTATACCTGTTACTTACCATTAATATCCCCTCGCTTACAACGCTCTCGATCCAATCACTAAAGATGACAGCCTCCAGTAGTATAAACGAGGCTCTTATAGCTCAGGTTTCAGAAAGTGAGGTTCCGGTTCCGTGGTGTGAAGAGTACAAGAAAATGATAAGTGGTATGGAGTAAGTAGACGCACTCTGTTCCACAGCATAGTGAGTATACGGGTTGACCTACTCTTTAGTTTTGCAACGTCTAGGGCGCCAGAGATGCAGGAATTCAAACTCAACATGAAGCGGAAACTGCTATCATTCAATGACAGCAGCATTCCTGAGGACAGCACTTTAGCATCTCTCACTGCGAGGCGTATGGCAGTTGCTAAGGGTATGTTCGGGCGTTTAGGCGCTAATGTGAACATCGAACCGCCGTTCTTTATTATCTGGGGCTGCAACACCTTCATTGGGGACGGCGTTTATATGAACTCCGGGTAAGCCACAGTAACTAGGTTCCTCCCTTCTATCAGTAGCTACAGGAGATGCCTGGGTGTCTAGATAACTGCTAACTGCTAACTGCTATAATTCAACAGTGTCTCAATTCACGATAACGCCCCCGTATTTATTGGCAACAGGGTGCTGGTCGGCCCGGACGTTTGTATCTGCCCTATTACACATGCACTTGATCCAGAGGTCCGGCGGGAAGCCAGCGGTACTTCCTTTGCCCACTCTATTCGTATTGAGGACGATTGCTGGATCGGTGCGCGCGCCCTGATACTGCCGGGGGTACGCATCGGAAGGGGTTCGACCATTGCTGCCGGAGCTGTGGTTTCTAGAGACGTGGAACCATTCTGTCTGGTAGGGGGTGTACCTGCAAAACTTATCAGGGGGCTGGATAAACCCAAATGAACCGCAGCTAAAGAGTTATACCGATCATGAAGGTAAGCAGGCATGGCGGGAAGTGCAGGAACGGACGTCCCAAGATGTAGGGAACTCTAGAATCATTATAGTGTTATGTCTCCTTCTGTTAGACGTGAGAGGTTCATCTTGGAACATACTTGGGAAACCATAGAATAGCTTACGTGTAGAGCGAAGGCTCAACAGTGGTCTAGGTACGTATCTCTTCGCGTTGATGTCAGTCCAGCTATTCCAAGCTTTCCTGTTACCTTGACCTATCAAAAGCTTCTCCGACACCATCCAATGATGCGATTCGGGAATGTACATTGTGGCTTGCAGGGTTTTAAACTGGCTGGTCTCAGGCAAAAATTCCAACTCAGTAGAGTCAACCCTTGCTTACTGGAATCCGCCTCATAATTCTCTTATGATCTGCTGACAGCCGCATCTGACGACCCCGCTTCGTTCTCTTTCAGCTCTGCCTATACACTCTAACTAACGAGTATATTCCGATCGATTTAAAATGGAGGTACTAGCGGGGATTGGTATTCTCTGCAACGTTATGCAGATAGTAACTTTTGGCAAAGATGCACTCCATGTCTATCGTTATGTCCGCGAAAATGGAACCCCGGATACCAAGCTAAAGTCATACCTTGCTGGTGCCTCAACCAGCTATCAAGAGATGAGCAATCAACTTTCAGGAACTGTTTCCCCGACCAAAGACCAAAAGGAGATTATAAATATTGGGCAAGAAGCTTACCAAGGTCTGAAAAGCTTCCAGATGTACTTTGAGGAGCTTGTGGTGGACGAAACGTCCAGCAGGGGCTTCCGCGGCAAACTCAAGATTGCCAAGTGCAGCATCAAGACTTTGTTTCGTAATAAAGAGCTAGAAGATCTGGAGAAGAACTTCCAACGATATGAGCAACAACTTCAAACCCGACTAGTACACCGAATATGCAATCAAACTGATGCGACAGCCCTTCTAGCACAGGATTCTTTCACGATAGTAAATGATATCCGGCAATGTGTGGTTCAGAAAATAGCACAGGGGCATACAGACATTTCCCTTCTATTGTCACAGTCAACCACCGAGACAAAGAGATATATCAAGGATCAACACAAAGAGACTCGTACTGATCTGGGGCATCATTTGTCTGCAACGGAGGATAAGCTTCACTCACGCATATCCGAGTCAACAGCCATGGTCCAAAAGGATCTCGTCTACCGCAGCAATGCTGAAGATGTTAGAAAGAGGCATGAACAACTCTTAACCAGCCTCAGATTCCCTGAGATGAATGGTCGGAAGAACCAAGTCATTGAGAATTTCCCCAAAACGTTCCAGTGGATATTCTCCAGCAAGGGACCTTGGTGTAACAAGAGTTCCCCTTTGAGTGTTGAGAGTACTTCTACCGCAAGTTCTATACCAGAGTCAACAGTCTTCACCAGCTGGCTAAGCTCCGAGTCTCAAATATTCTGGATCAGTGGAAAACCCGCATCCGGGAAAAGTACACTCATGAAATTCATCGCCACGAGTCCGGCTACAAGAGAAAATCTAGCTGCTTGGCAACCAGACGCAAAGATTCTATGTCACTATTTCTGGAAAGCTGGCTGCGTTATGGAAAGAAGTATCAGAGGGTTTCTTCTATCTTTAATTCATCAGGTTCTCTTAGACGATATTGAGCTCTCACAGCGGATGTTGGAGAATATGCCCGAAGTCCGACACAAGTGGTCCCATGCTGATTGGGATCTACAACAGCTAGAGAACGCTTTAGTTTGGGCTCTAAGAACTGCGGCAGAGCCGTTTCTTCTCATAATCGATGGCCTCGACGAGTCCGAAGATCTTGAAAGGCAACTTTCAACGCTTCCTCGACATCCAAATATACTCGATCGCCTGGGTGAACTCAAAGACGTCAAGATGTGCGTGTCCAGCCGAGAAGAGTACACGTTTGTTAATTAC
This sequence comes from Fusarium sporotrichioides, assembly GCA_019054645.1. NCBI lineage: Eukaryota > Fungi > Ascomycota > Sordariomycetes > Hypocreales > Nectriaceae > Fusarium > Fusarium sporotrichioides. The sequence goes on from JAHKNS010000004.1 coordinate 840,642, forward strand.
TTCGACGGTGTTGAGAGACTACAGCTCCACGAGCTTACGAGGTACGACATTCGTCACTTTGCCAACTATCGTCTTGCAGAACTCAGTTTTGCCAAACACGAAGACCAGAAGCGGCTTCTCGATATGATTGTCTCAAGGGCTTCTGGTGTGTTTTTGTGGGTAACCCTTGTTCTTGATAGCATCACTCGAGCGATTCGTATCGATAACAGCATTGAGAACCTCACCGAGAGGGTCGACCACATGCCGAGAGACTTGATTGACTTGGTACGAGAAACGTGGGAACGATCTGGCGAAGACGGCGAAATAACTAGCTACCGAGCTTCTGCTTCTCGGTATTTCAGTTTAACAGAAGAATTCAGCAATTCTCAACAGAGAAATCGGAAACTGTCGATACTCTGGCTTGCCATTGCTTCAGATAATCAGAGCCTGGGGTCTATACTCGATATTGACTATACCAGAGAAAACGACGAGTTGGAAAGGATGTGTTTGAAAGCTGGGCACGAGCTTCGTATTGTCTGCCACGGACTTCTTGAAGTGGAACTCCCGCGTCCAACCTCAAACAGACCTCTAGGAGGTATTGAGCTCTACAGGAACATGAGAGTATCGTTTACTCACCGATGTGTCATCGACTTCCTCCGCGACACCGAGAGTGGCACTGCTCTTCTCCGGGCATGTGGATGGTGTAAGGACGAGGTGAGAGCCCGGCTGGAGGGGACAGCCATGGTGTTAACTCACTCGGTATTGCGAGCCAGAGAGTCTTACCTTGGTCGGCAGCTGAGAATCTTCTACCGTGGTACTTTCAACGATAAAACATATGTTCTACAAGGATCCTCTGATACCTGTGTAGAAAGGGTCATGCGTCAGCTGGTTCACTTTGATCCTCAACTACCTTATCGAAACCTTCTCTTTCACAGTTGTATACAGAAACACTTTGATGGAATTCCCTCTGACCGCATCGTGTGGAGCTGTTCTGGTCGATCTGTTTTTACTCAAAATCCTCTCAGGAATGAGTTCCTAGCCTCTGCCGCCAAGGTAACCAGTACTTCTTTCATGGAGACCCTCATCAGGAAGCTGTCGACTGAGGATTTCTTTAACGCACTACCTGCTATATTCCGTGGCCTATCCATGGGTTGTTTTCGAGGAGGGCTAGGACTCGGAGGTTCACCAGAACACACTCACTGTGTTAAGATAATCACTTTGACAAAGCAAGTTCTTACACGTCTCCTCGGTCTGAAGGACGAGGAAACAGAGACTTCCGCCCCGAAAGCCATGGCCGGAGAAACACGAGAGGACTTACAACGTCTGGTGTGTTCCTGGTTTCTCCGCACGTGGGTCGATTTGAACTGCGACCCGCTGGAAAAAAGGTTCAAGACGCCACTCCGCGAGATCCTGTATCTCATCACCCTCTCTCTCCCTGCTATAAAAGATTGGAATGAATCTATCCTGCTTGTCTTGCACGAGGAGGAGCATCAGTACTCAGCTAGAGGCTTCGTCAGTCTTGTTGTACGTGGATACAGAGGCCCTTGTTGCATCATGGTTGTGAATCTGGCGACAGCTTTCCAGCTAGCTCTTCACTCAAACCAGTGTTGCACTGGGGACTCTCGTCTTGTAGACAACCTGCAAATCCCTCATCTTCCTGAAGGCGTAGGTCCAGTGCTGCAGGTCCTTATCAGCCATAGTTCGGAACTGCTCTGGGACGAGAATTGGTCAGAGTACGAGGAGCAAGATGCGGATGAAGTTTCGGGAGTGCTTCTGCGCTCATTACTCGCTGGAAATCGTATTACAGGGGAAATGATTACTATTGAGAGAACAGAAGCACGAAGAGTAGCTCGCAGCACGGAAGAGGTATTACGCTATCTTTTGGCCAAATTCGATGATACTCAAGGGCTACCAATACATCCATGGTCAGCGTGGCTTGTCGGAGATGCATCCGAAAAAGAGGAAAATGGAAGTGTGAACGAGGTCGAAGAGACATCACCACAGCCGCTGATACAACTGTTGCACGAGATATGTGACTCGTAAAGTTTGTTTTCATGTACCGTTCCAATAGCATACCTATAGTCAATAATACACCCTAATGAGTTCCGTTGCCTATATCCGGCCCATGCTTCCCTTCCGTGGAACACGGATGCCGAGGACATTTGCCGTTGCCCCACCTCCTCATCCATCCGCTGTGCTCCGAGTGGTCCGGAACAGCAACATCAACAAGCCCAGGATATAATACGCCATCAATCCATCAAGGTTTAATTGCCTTCGTATCAGACACGTCCACTTACACGATGGAATACGAAAAAGTCCAAGTCGTTATCTGCGGCGGTGGCTCAGCTGGTCTCACAGCAGCCGTTCTTCTAGCCCGTTTCGGAATTTCTTTCAAGATCCTCGAAAAACGACCTGGTCCACTCGAAATTGGTCAAGCAGACGGTGTTCAATGTCGTACTGTCGAGATTTTTGAGAATCTGGGCATCTCTGCTCGGGTGTTGGAAGAAGCATATCATGTGAGAGAAGTAGCCTTTTGGTCACCAAGTGACGCAGACGGTACATTGAAGAGGAAAGATCTCGCTTACGACACTGAAGAGGGGTTGAGTCACCAGCCGCATGTTATCCTCAATCAAGCAAGAATCAATGATTTGATGCTGAAAGAGATCATTCGCCTGAGAGGAGATGAAACTAGTGGAGTCTTGTACAACTCGCAAGTCGAGAGTGTGAATATTGTGGATGATGGGGATGAGTATCCTGTTCAAGTTGTCGCTAGCCATAGCGGGGAAACACATCGCTACCGAGCCAAATACGCTATAGTAAGTCATCACAACCCCAGACATTATTTACACTACTAAGCAGTGAACAGGGATGTGATGGTGCTCATAGTATAGTCCGCAAATCTCTGGGCTTCAAAATGGTCGGCGATTCAACCGACTCGGTCTGGGGAGTCATGGATGTCTACCCAATCACCAACTTCCCCGATATTCGCAAAAAGGCCATGCTCATTAGCAAAAACGACGGAAACCTCATGATCATCCCTCGAGAAGGGGATGAACTCGTTCGATTCTACATCGAACTGCCTGGGACGACAGCCCGAGACGTCACAGAACAAAGTCTCATCAACAAAGTCAAGAGAATATTCGCACCTTACGACATCGACATCGCCCATACGGTGTGGTGGTCAGCATACGTAATTGGCCAACGTCTCGCGGATCATTTTACCAAAGACTATCGGGTCTTTTTGACGGGAGATGCGTGCCATACGCACTCACCTAAGGCTGGTCAGGGAATGAATGTCAGTTTACAAGATGGCTTTAACATTGGTTGGAAAATGGCCCATGTCCTTACCGGTCGAGCACCACCTTCGGTACTAGAGACTTACGTTCTTGAAAGACATCAAACAGCAGAGAAGCTCATCGAATTCGACCGATCATTTAGCAAACTGTTCTCATCCGACTATCGAAGCCAGAACGGGATCACGGCGCAAGACTTCCGAGACAAGTTCGTTGAAGCTGGGCGTTATACAGCCGGTATGGCTACGAAGTACGAGCCGTCAATCCTCACATGCGTAAACAAGAGTGATGAGAGCATCGCGTCGGGTTTGACGGTAGGAATGAGGTTCCCAAGTGCACCGGTAGTGAGACTTTCCGATGCGAAACCCTTACAACTGAACAGTGTCCTTGCTGCGGATGGGCGATGGCACATCTTGACCTTTTGCTCTGGAGATGCTACCAAGGTTATATTACACAAGGTAAGCATAAGCTGATAAACTTGATAGGCATGTGACTAATCTTTCTAGGTCGCCTCGGAACTCGAAAGCCTCATCAAGATGTTTTCTCCATCTGGAGAAGCTGCGGATAAGATCTTCAACAACACCTTGGTCATCAAAGCAAATCGCAAGAGTATAGAGATTGATCAGCTACCAGAAGTCTTCTTTCCTAAATCGGGTCCGTTCTCCTTGCGGAGTAAGTCGACTTCCCTTTTTGCGACAACCAGATGATTTACTGACAAAGTAAGATGTTCATAGAGTCTTTGTGGACGACAAAAGCCCGTACATGCTGGGTTGTGGGGAGGCCTTTTCTAAACATGGTGTTAACCCTGACCAGGGTGCCATTGTCGTCGTTCGACCTGACTTATGTGAGTTCCATCTTTACCTGAGGTTTATCACTCTCATTCTGACAGCAACACAGACATCTCTCGCATTCTCACTCTAACGAATGCAAATGAGCTCTCCTCGTTTTTCAAAGGGTGTCTCAATAGCTCAGAGTAGCTAGAAAGCCATGTGCTAAAGACGTCGTGAAGACCCGAAGAAACAAATAATCACATTTTTTATGCTCACTACATCACATACTCAATCTGTGCGACCATCGTAACTGCCATCATTGACTAGGGATTACAAGTTCTATACATTCCAACTCGTGTACTCTTACAATAAATTGAAACCAATCTGCCTTCATCCAAAAACCTCAATCATAAAATGATATTCCAACTTACTTCCATCTTTCCACCCTCGCAGCGTAAGCTCGCGACATTTATCCGCCAGGATCTCACCCACAACAGGGGCGCCACAATAAAACACGCCGACCTTGAGCTCGTCATCCTCTTGATAATTCTCGTCTTCTTTGTCCCTTGTGCTTGCCCTCTTGTTAGCTCTAAACTTGAGCATCTCCTCATAATGCTCGTCCAGAATAAGATCAAAGTCGGGTCGGCCAAAGTGCGTTGGGTTAAGAAGCCCGGTGAGCGGCGAGGCAGGATGCTCATCTGTACGGTGCATCTCCAACAACCAGCGGTATATGTGAGTCGAGATCTTCTTCTGCTTGGCTGTTACATGTGTGTTGATGCGGATATCAAGGTGAGGTTTGTCTTCATGCTCGCGGTGCCAGTCTTGACTCATGGATACGTCGTTGAGTAGGTCAGACAGCCAGAGGAGGTAGTTTCGCTCACGGACTATCCAGTGGAAATCTACTCGTCGGTAGTCTTCTGCAAAATTGCCTGATCTAGCGGCTTGGGGCTGTTTCTCTTTATTAATGAGATCTGGGCCGACACTTCCTTGTCGAGTGGGTGTCTCGGGGACGTTGTCACTGTTTGTTGCTTCCTCACTGCTGCTTGAGTCTGATCTACGAGCAGCTGGTGGGACGGCAGTTGTTTCGGAGTCGTGGCGAGGATGATCGACTTCGTGGTTTGGGCCACCATGATCAAGATCATCGTTGTACTGTAGATCGGCAAGGATACCAGAGAAGGGTGTGACACCGATACCAGCTCCGATGATGATGGAGTGGTTAAAATCGTAGAAGCGTTGAGCAGGTGCACCGAAGGGACCGTTGATACCGACTTCGATATCTGATTCTCCAGAATCACCTCCAAGTTCACGGAGTTTCGCGGTCCAGTTGCCGTCAGTCTTGATGTGCAACATCATCTTGTTCCCGCGGCAGAAAGATACGGTGAAGGGATGCCATTGAAAGAAGCTGATCTTGGGAACTTGCAGGAAGATGTACTGGCCAGCCTTGTACTTCCAGAGGCGTTCACTAGGGATGATTGCTGTAATCTCAACAGTCTCCTTGTCCAACACCTTCATGGTCGCTTTGATGCGGTGGAATCCGAGGCCAACACGGACTGCACGCTCCACGAGCACCAGAAGTGTTGGGAAGGCGAGAAAGTAACCGAACATAGGCCATTGGAGCAAAGCTGCAGTACCATGAGCCATCATAAGACCAATAATGGGAAACATGAGTAGATGACCAAGCTGGAAGACCTCATAGTTCCATCTTCGAACTTGCGGGATACTAAGCAGGCAGAGGATCCAAAAGAGTCCAAGAGCAGTGATGCCAGTGAAGCCAGGCAGAGATCGAACATAGTCGATGTAAGGACGAGGAACCATATCAGGGCCAAGTGCCTCGGCAACCGCGTCCTCATTTGCAGGATCACTTCCATGAACGAAAGAACCTGTCAAGTGCCCGATGGCATGCAGTGTCGCAAGCAAAATCGCAACACAGGATATTCTGATATGGAACTCCTGCGAAAGGTCCCAATTGAAGAACCGCGAAATGTGGTACGACCGGCGCAGCCACGTAGAAAAGTATCGCGACATGCTGAGAATCAAGAAGAAGAAGGTCGGGTACAAAGCTCCAGCACAGGTCTTGGCCATGACTACGCCCCAGCCAAAGGCAGCGCGGTAACCAGGCGTCGTCTGATACTTTACGAGCTGCCATATTCCAAAGGCCAACTGCATACTGATGACAACGCCAAGGAAGACAATCTCAGGCCCGTGAACAGCCCAGTATGAGCGAATTCGTCTCCAACCTGGCAACCTCTTGATGTAACTCTTTTCCTCCTCCTCTTCCTTCTTAGCTTGCTTTAGAGAAGGGATCTTCCACTCCTTGACCATCTTGGCAAATTCGTCCCTCGGGATTTTATCCACGCCTGAATCTCCCATCATCCTTCGCAGAAAGGCATGGCGAGTGCGGTCATCGTTGCTGTGGTCTTCGCTGATGACATTGTGGGCGCTCGGCTTGGGGACCAGATTTGCGTGTTCTTGGTCGAGTTTTCGTTCAACTTCTTCGTAGTTTATGTGTCCATCGTTATTGTGGTCGAGGTCGTCGAGAAATTCAGCGATCTCTTCATCATTGAGAAATTCGACATTTTCGGAGGAACGGACAGGGTGATCTGCAGCAACGGATTTGCGATGGCGATGGGCTGCAGCCATTGCAGAGCAAAACAGTTCAAGTTGACAATCTTATGATATTGGGGAAGAGACTGTGAAATTGGCAGGAAGAGGAATTGGCCTCCGTACAAGGGGGCAACGGGAAATTTACATAGTCTCACCATACTCCGTCAAGAACATGCCCAGAAATTGTCGTACGTCAGCATCTTTCGACGCCAAGAATACCAAGCGTTTTGAACAACTCAACACTAAACATAACCTTAAATCCCCGATGAGCCAAATTTTCTATCGACTATGCAGCGACTACGTAGCTTAGCAGAAGCCAAGGCCTTGCGTGCCCTGATTTTCGTGCTGGTGGATGACGGCGCCCAGCAAAGAGGCTTAATTACCGGTTAGCTCTTGAACCAATGGGAAGAGTTGTAAATGCGCCCAGAGGCTTGGGTAAAGTTCTGGGCATGACTTGGCGAGACTTGGCTAGTTGTGGCTTATCGGTGGAACATGACTGGGTAAAATTGTTCGAGGGGTTTATCATCGAGTCGCCATTGTGACGGAAAGTATCGACCTTTTGCTAGAAAAAGGTCAAGAGTCAAGAGTCAAAGACCCAGCAATCTGGACAGCTAGGTCAAGTTTAGACAACATCACAAAGATGGCGTTGGTTTAGGTAGTGTATGACGTCGATGCGGATAAGATAAGATAACTAGAGATAAGATATGCAATGATAAGACGCTATCGATTGATAAGCCTTATCATTTCTTATGCTCCATAGGGTAAAAGGAGACATTATTGGGATCTCTGGCTCTTTACTTCTATAGCTCGACAATGATTAGAATACAATTGACATCTGGCCATACAAATATGACTTACATTTATGGCTTCAGTTCCAGGACTGAATTTATTAATTATGCTGAGAAGTCCATTTAATCCAGGCGATGGCTCACATTATGTGTCTCTCATCCTAGTTGGTCCTGTCATGCACGTTGACGATCGTCAGATCATCTTACAAGACCCCCTCACTGGGGTGACAAATGAGGGTGAGCAATTTATTCATCCGTCTTACTGATGTTATTCGTATGGTCGTATGGTCATATGGACGGAAATTCCGGACCGAACCACCAGCTAATCAGCTTCAGACTCATCCTGACGATGACAAACCACCCGCAATACTATCCGGCTAATAAGCTCATGGGACGAGAAGGATGCATTTTGGTTACAACATCTTACACTTATAAAACACGCACAACCCCAATCTTCCCTTTTTCTCAAGTCATCCCCGCAAGCCTCACCCAGCTCTTCTATTTGATCTCCTCACATAACAGCCATCATGGTCTCCGACTTAAAAACCAAAACTTTGGTTACTGCAGATGGACGAAAGTACACTTACGATATCGCACCAGCACAGAATAACAAAGCAACCGTTCTTCTTGTCCATGGCTATCCTGCCACTCGCCACGATTGGAAGTACCAAATCCAAGACCTCTCTGCAGCAGGTTACGGCGTCATCGCGCCAGACTGTCTCGGATACGGAGACACCGACAAACCACTGGAAGTCGAAGCTTACAAACTGAAGAAAATCAGCAAGAACATTACAGAAATTCTTGACAAGGAAGGACTTGACAAGGTCATCGGCGTCGGCCACGATTGGGGAGCCGGTGTCCTCTCCCGCGTAGCTGTCTGGCACCCTGAAAGACTTGAGAAGATCGTGTTTCTCTCGACTGGATATAACCAGCCCGGGCGTTTTATGGATGTTGATGCTATCAATGCCAACGGTCTTAACAAATCTGGAAAGATGCCGTTTGGTTACTGGTACTTCTTCAACTCGCACGATGCACCAAGCCTGGCCGCATCACATGTAAGCACAGTTGCTCAGGAAGTAGACTCGTCATTACTAATAGCCAATCTAGCTCGAGTCGTTCTTCCATCTCGTGTTCCCGACCGAAAATCTCAAGTGGATCGATAATCTCGGTGCTTTGGGTTCAGCTCGAACCTGGCTTAACAACAACACCACTACTCCGCTGCCTAAGTACATGACCGAGGAAGATAAAGCAGTCTGGCTCACAGAGTTTAGTAAGCCAAACGCAACGGCAACATCGATGAACTATTACAAGGGCCTTCTCCGCGGCATTAATGCAGAAGATGAGGATGCCTTGACTGATGAGGATCGCACTCTGCGAGTCCCTGTGCTCGCTCTGGGTGGTACGCAAGATACAATTACGGCACCTGAATTCCAGCATATGAGTACAGAGCCATTCGCTGCGGCTGGTTACACTCAAAAGACCGTGGATGCAGGCCATTGGATGATGTATGAGGACAGGGAGGGTGTGAAGAATGCTTTGCTTGAGTTTATTAAGGGATAAGGAGAAGCTTCATCACGTATGTCTCAGTTCCCTTGAAAAGCCATGTATCTGGCCTAGCAGTCGGGTCAACCGGATACGTAGATTAATTTACTCATGAAATATTCCTTGTCATCAGTGTAACACATATACGATTGAGATATTCACAGTGTAAACAAAATAAACTTTGCAATTGATAAAATAAAGGGTAATATTTTGACTGTATGAATGAATGCCAGTAGATGAAACCCACTGAAGATAGTTTGTAGAAATAACTTGCGCAAACATTCCTTCAATTACTTCTTTAAATTAAGGGCACTTGAATCTTAGTTACTAAGCTACAGTCTGAAACTACAGGCGACGAATTGGGTTGCCTTATGGTTGAGGAGGCCTCTGGTAGGAACCCGGAAAGGCCACTAGAGGTAAGCTAGCTGTAGGCACTTCTGTAGATTAGGAAGTTGAAATCCTTCTATAAGATTGAGGAAATCCTCCATATGAAACCTAGAAGGAAGACGAAAAGGGAGAAGAGGTCTAGTGAGAAAACATGTACCCAGGCCGAGGCTTTCCCTATGCCTCGGATGACGGAGGCAGAGACAGGGTCTTGTGTCGCTCTATCTTTGATGATTTCTCAATCGAGCCAGACAAGAGGCTCAACTGCGATATTTGCTTCACGGCAATTGTATTATACGCTACAGCCCTGTTGATTGCCGGCGACTACTGCGGAAATACATAATATCCGGCATGGGTTGAATGAGCTAATCCAGGGGTCGATCCATAAGAATGTAACAAAGAGAAAAGGACGGTCAGGTTCCTCAGATGGCCAAAATTAATGATGATAAACAAATTTCCGAACTTGGAGTTCAAACAAACAACACGTTTTACTGCAGGGATACCGCTGTTCAGCTTTGACCTGTCAGCCCTGTCTACTGACACTTGTCTAGCTATCAAGCCGTTATCCGGAAGGCAAGTCAACGGTATCCATCGTCTTGACATAGTTACGTAGTATAATTTCCTTTATTGACTGAAGATCTCAATTTGTCCGGAGTCGGCGATTTAGTGAATCCACAGTAGTAGCGGAGCTATGAAGTCATTAGGAGACGCTAATTCTCGTATTTGATGATTGAGATCTCCATTTTTGACTAGCATGTTCAACCGTGATTCGCTAGACCAGGTTTCCCCTGTCCTAGTCTGTTTATGCGAGGACGCCGGCACTTGGACTGGGGAATGGGATGAAACAGAAGAAATCTTTCCTTCACCTCCAGTTCACTCTGTTTCTAGACTCTCTGTCTCGGACTTTCCTCAGCCTGTCACTTTTGTACGAAACCCCCCTGGCGGTTGGAGGTTGTCTCCTCCTGTCAAACACTCGCTATCCACTCCTTCCATTCCTTTTCTCGTATTTATCTTTGTATCTGGTAGCCTGAAGCGCCAAGCCAAAGCACGCTTCCATTCATTTTGACAATGCTAGATCAAAACGGTTTTGCAGCGCCGTCGCCATGGCCTTTGAAAGACGAGTTCCTAGGCGGCAAAGCCGACAGCGGCACCGGCGACAGGAAGTCATGGCATCGTCTTGAGGATCTGCCAACGCCCTTTGCGGCGCAGTACGCGAGACTCAGCCAGCCTTGGCTCCCCGGATTCTGGACGCGATTCCCGTATCGTGGGCTTGGCATGTGGTTGCTGTCTCTGATAGGAACCGTGGCGGCTGTTCTGATACTGAGGTTTAGTGATGGAGTGCCTGTTGCGAATTGGGATGAACATATACAACCGACCGTCTGGCTGGCGTTGACCTCGGCGTTGTCGGGAGCATTTCTTGCTGTTGCGTTTACAGAGGGCGCAGCTATCTCGTATTGGAGAACTGCTGGCAAACCAGTCACAGTAAGTACAGGCGCTACTATTGAAGAGCACTGCTAACTAGTTCTAGTTACAACAACTGCAAGCTGTGTATGGCTCGTCGACAGGCATAATCCAGGCTGCTATTAATCTGTTTACCTGGAAGTCAAAGACTTTGGGGATTGGTAAGATGGCTATCCTAATCACCTAATCCATTGATGCTCACACGACTATAGCATCTATCTTGATGACATTGTCCGTCATGCGCGGTCCACTTATGCAGCGAGCCTCTGCAACAGCAAACTTTTACGAAGCACAAAAAGGAGCAATGAACTTTCATATTGCCCGAGAACTACCCATGGACTACGCCTGCATCATGACAGGTCGCACTCATTCCACATCTTTACTCACCAAAAACTTTAGCGACATCGCCCACAGCTACAGCCGTCGTGACGACATGGTTGCTTTTCATACATCCTGCACCAACTGCACGACAACCATCGAAGGATTCGGCTTCGAAGTAAACTGTACTGAGTCGACCAAGGACTACAACATAACCATCGGAAGTGACTTGAAGCAGGCTATGAATGGAGCGAGCTTCTTTCAAGTCAATGTTTCGGAATACACAGACTACTCCGTTTACAAAATGCCTGATGGAGCCTTTTTACGATTGGCGACCCTTTACAAAGACGACAGCAACTGTTACGGGAAAACCAAGGTGCAAACTTGTGATCTCCACGCCGGCATCACCAAGTTCCCTGTCCGGATGGACGGGGACAAGGTTGAACTTTTAGGCAACTGGAAGGATGACAAGTTCATCGAGCGAAAGTATGTCAATCCTTCAAGATACTGCTTTCAACATGTGACTAACATAAAACAAGATATATGATGCCTGCAGGACAGGTTGCAAGTGGCTCAGGTAATATTCTCGGCGGCTTCAGCACAATTGGCAGCGCTCTCTACAGCTCTACAGCCTACATGAGGTTCACCGGCGCGACAGGCTACGACGTCAGTTCGAATGGCTTACCAGCAACCCAATACCTCACCATGGCTGGGGCTGTACCCGGCTGCAATGACACGTGGTCGAATCCAATGGACGATATGATCGAACTCACCCGCAACCTTGGCTTCCGTGCCAGTCTGCAGTACGCAAAGTACAACACGACCGATAAACAAAAAGTCCAATACAACAGCGGCACGACGACACTTGTATACACAACAGACTATCACAAGATGTGGGTAGCAGTCCTGGTGTCGCTCATCGGGATTTTCTCTGTGCTGCCCACGTTCTGGGGCTGGTGGGAGTTGGGAAGAGATGTCAGTCTGAACCCGCTTGAGATTGCGAATGCTTTTGGGACTGTCGGGCAGGAGTCGCATATTATGAGGAACGTGGATCCGAACCAAAACGTTGGAGGGATCGTTAATGCGGTTAATGATGTTGGACCTGTGAGATATGGTGCTTGGGAGATGAGTGATGGTGTAACAAGACTTGGGTTTGCAGGAGCTGGTTTGGTTAGGAATCCGACCAAGGGAGAGCGATTCAATTATTAGCGTAGAGACTGCAAAGCTAATCCTATTAAATAATAATTAGTATCTAGTCAATTCAATTTCATATGTTAAACCATGCTATTGTTGTGAATTTATTGATCATGTGATGCTGGATAGAGACATAGGCTTTGCCATCTTACAGCTCATATAAAGCTTACTGTAAACGCAAACTTTGACAGCAGTAAGTTTACATCAACTTTAACTAAAGACTAAAACATCGTGATATAGAGCCAGGAGAAAAAAGTTTATCCTAATATATAATTAAGGTCAACCCAATACTGCATGTCCTTGGAATTACATCGACACCGAGTCACTGACGCTCCTAAAATATCTTCAACAATCAACTCGTCCTGCACACCTCCCATCAAGATGCCATCTTCCCAAGAAGCTCCACCTTCCACCGGCCAAGATCTCCGAATCTTCAACCCACCAGTCGAAACCAGAACTTTCTCCCTCTTCTCAAAACTTCCATATGACATCCGCTACATGATATGGAAAAAAGCCATGGCGTTCGAGCGCTTCATCAAGATACAGCTTCTCTATCGAGGGTGCGTCGATGACCGCGAGATATCAGTAAACCATCCTGATGGCTACGTTATCAACGTGCCGTGGCCAGAGGAAATGATTCACGATCCGATGCTAAATCCCTTTTTTGTTACTTGCTCCGACTCGCGAACGGTAGCAATTGTTTTTTACCGAGTCCGGCTACCCTGCTATTTCGAAGGACCAGACGGTATGCGTCGCCCGGGAACACTGCATGTCTGTCCTGAAACGGACATAATACATGTAAACTCATCTCGCGCCAGCTACTTTGTCTCTATGGATTATATCGTCGCACTGTGTAAATTGGTTTATGTTAACGATTTGAACAAGGTTGGTCTCTTAAATCTTGCTCTGTCAATATCCTCTCAATTCTTGCCGTTTGGCCAAGCAGAAATGCTTAAGGCGGTCCTGCACCGATTGTCGCGCATAATCTTTGTTCAGCAGAACAAGGTCCGACGAAACAGACCCTCTCGGAGCTTGCAGGCCAACCTTCTACCACAACTCTGTCACTCCATCCCAATATGCGGCAGCACGATCGCGTTCGAGCGTCTGCCTGAGGACCCTAGGGCCATCCAGGATGACCTGAGGTCTGTCCACATGGGATCTGATCTTCACCGTATCGGATACATCTCCTGGTGCGCCTGTCTGAGGGCTAAAGGGATCGAGGCCAATGATCTAGATGTGGAGTGTAGGTTTCTTCTCAGTTCAATGACTGAGGAAACGTTGCAAATCACAGACAGGGAAAGTGCACTTAGATGGCTCGGCTCAGAATCGTGCAATGACAACCGGACAAAGACGCTACCGACTGTAGTCGGTTTCTGGATGTTCCCACTGCACGCTGTACTGTCGAAGACTCACCGAAGACAAGAGTCGATAAATATGGTGGATAGCCCACCAGAGTTGTATGTAGCTCACTTGCGTTGATGAAGGGCGAAGGATGAAGCGAATGGAAGAAAATATGGTGATCAACACTGCTGAAGCATTAAAGTCACGGTATTAAAATTTGTAGGGAAGATAAGAGAAGTTGTCTAGTAATAGCGAGGAATCCCGCGACTAATGTCAATATTGTTGATGCTAATGGCTAATACAGAGGAAGTCTCCAACTGGTGGTTTAGAGTTTGTGATGAGATTGCTGATGTCTCTGGGTCTTGGTCTCAAAGCGAGAAAGTACTCAGTACTTGTCAAATCCACTATTTACAGGCTGGTAACTAGTATAAGTGACTTAGATCTAGCCAGTCAGCTCTAAACCGGAAGCATCCACTCTATGACGATCGATTCAAACTTGCAATCTCAAACAACCTCCGAGAGGTTATAACACGATACCGTGTTTGCAGACTACATCAGCGTCTTCTTACAATGAAACCGAAGAATGACCCGAGCTCCCTGGGTGACACGGAATTCTGCTTCCTGCCGGTCACGACAATAAAGCCTAGCAATCGTCGCGACGTAGAGCTCCGCCTAGCAAATGCCAGATCTCATTTAGCAAAAATAACACACCGACGGAAAAAAAGCAGCGCGAAACAGAAAAGTGAGGACATTGTTCGCTCTGACCAAACCAATTGCCAAATCCAACGCCGCCTTACTCCCATCCTACCCTGCGCCGTACCAGACAAAATACTTGACCAACACACTCGCATGCTACTGCACTATTGCACGCAGTCATTTTGGCCAGGCTTTGAGACCGGATCAGCAGCATTCCACATCCCTTCTTTCGCGCGCGACTACAATACCCTTGTCTCACAAGGCCCAGGTCTGGTCCACGCCCTTTTATGGTCCGCCGCCGTAAGCTTGAGCTACAGAAGAAATGAAAGGGTTACAGACAAGGACAGCTTGATACATTACAATCAAGCTCTAAAATACGTATCAGAGGATATCGCACGACCTATAGAAGAGATATCGGAGCAAACCATGTATGCTATCCTGAGCATTAGCGGTTCTGAGGTATCACCAAATGACGGAGAGGGCATCGTTAGGAGAGCGTTTGATCCACCCTTGGCGGAACTTTCGTGGATTCATGTTTATGGCAGGAGGCTTCATATTGACGCACATGCAAGAGCATTGATAAGGATCGTTGGCCTAAAAGGTGGGATCCATAATCTCAGGTCTTTGGACTTTCAGGCTTCGTTCAACTATATGGATCTTACCCGGGCTTCGCAGAAATTGATCAGGCCACGTCTCCCTATCTCTAAATTGTATGGTCGGGTTAAGGAGACACATGACAGAAGGAAGGTTTTTGGCTACGCAACCGACTTTTCTCCCGGGTTATATGCCGAGGAGACGACAAATAATCTCAACAGGCTGAGTGAGCTCGGACTGGCGGCGACTTTAGAAGAAGTGATTTACGACTTGAGAGTATGGGTCAAGGTCATCGAAGCTTACCACTTTGGACTTTTGACAAACCCTGACTCTTCACTTCTCACTGCTCACCGAGACCTGATTCAACAACGCCTGCTTGCTACTCTTCCCGAAGAGGCCGATATTCTCGATATTACAGCCTCTGAAGAGGCTATCGATGCCCGGAACCAGGCTGCCGAATGGATCAACGAACCCATCCAAACAGCTTTGCTGATATTCTCGCTTGGCGTTACTTTTCCCATCCCATATGCCCCGCCTTATCATCGGCTCTCGAAGCGACTCAAGGCTCGGCTCGAACAATGGATGGAGGAGGCCTTTGAACTCCAACTTTTCGATCTATTAACATGGCTCGGTATGTTGGGCGTACTTTGCTCAGAACAAGTTGGGAACAATCTCAGAGTCTGGTTCATTTCTTTCTTGAGCACCGTGGAGACAAAGCGCATAGGTGGTGGTGTTACAAGAGACTGGTTCATCGTGGTAAAACAGTCTTTGGAACCTTTTCTATGGTCGACCGTGTCTTGCGATGCAGCGGCAGAAGTAGCATGGAAGGAAGTACAAGCAGGATCGAGAGGTTGGGAAAGGACAGCTTGGTCGGGAATACTAGGCACTATTTGTGGATAGCTAGATAGTGAACGAACAGGTAAATCATCTTGGTGGTGGTTGGTGGTATTCCAAGTCCAAGACTGACCGAGATCTGAATGTGTTGACACCCCTACCAGGATCGGGAGATAGCCATTTAGTCTCAACGTCATCACCGTACAGGGAGAGACAACGCTAGCCCAATGGAAGCTTTTGCACTAAAGCCGCCTCTTCTTTTGAATGCACTAAGCCTTATTAAGTATATGCACTAAATCCTCGGCGTAGTGTCACTATCTCCAGTTAGGCTGGTGAGTGGTTGGCCTTTGAGCTTTAAGGTATAAAAATAAACTGCGTGACTGCTGGTATCAGATGGCATAAGCTGACTTCTTAATTTTGTCTCTTATACTTCATGAGCTTATTCGTCTCTACGCGGGTAAGTCCGTTCCTATCACCGATTGATTGAAGTGTCCCAACCACAGGCGGGCAAACATAGCTAATGCCTCTTATTAAAACCGGACCATTCCAGAAATGTTCAAGACAAACAGTTGTAGATATAAACTCAAAACGTTCCTCGCATTGTTCCATATCACTTTCAATCCGCCCTAGTTATTTATTTATTCTTTACTCCACAACATCATGTCTCTCAAAGGAAAAGTCGTTCTTGTCACAGGCAGCACCAAGGGCATCGGCAAAGCCGTTATCGAGCGTGTCGCTGCTGATGGCGCAAGCGTCGTCATCAACTACTCCAGCGACGGTGCGCCAGCAGATGAGATGGTCAATAAGATCGGATCTGATAGAGCTCTGGCTGTAAAAGCCGACGTGTCGAGTATCCCCGAAATTGAGAAGCTTGTCCAAGCTACGGTGGACAAGTTTGGCAAGATTGACGTCGTCATGGCCAACGCTGCTTGTGCGCCCATGAACGATCTTGAGAGCACAACGGAAGAAGCTTTCGACAAGTCTTTTATGCTCAATGTTAAAGGACCCTACTTCCTGGTTCAAGTGAGTGGCAATATCCAATGAAGGATGATGGTAGAACTAACAATTTCTAGAAAGCTGTCCCTCACATGCCACGCGATGGGCGCGTTATTCTCGTCTCAACTGGCATCCTCCACAACTCGAATGTCGCACCTCGCTATCTTCTCTACGCAGCTACAAAGGGACCAATCGAGCAGATGACTCGGGTAATGGCCAAGGATCTCGGAGCCAAACATGGCATTACTGTTAATTGTATTGCTCCTGGTCCTACCGCGACAGAAATGTTCTTTCAGGGCAAGTCACAAGAGATGATTGACATGATCGCTGGATTTAGCCCTCTCAACAGGTTGGGAACGCCACAAGAGATCGCCGAGGTGGCTGCTTTTCTGGCGGGACCGGGAAGTTCATGGGTATCAGGTCAGGTCATCGGAGCCAATGGAGGATCTTTTGTGTAAGGGATGTAAATGCATGTGTAATTGCGAACTACCGATGATGAATAAATCGCCAAAAAAAAAAAAACTCCCATACTGATACAACCTGACGTAGATTGATACAATTTGATGAAGATTTGATGCAAGTGACAAATGGGGTTAAAGAACGAGCAGATGAACGGACGAACGCAAACTCAAACCAACCTACTCAAGCAAAGCTCGGGGACACATTTGCTCATGATATCCTCGAGCTTCGCACCATCCAAAACATCCTTCGCCGTCTTCAGAACTCCTTCATCTGTAACCAACGATCCGACGCACTCAATAGAATACAGCCAGAATCCCATAGCTGGCTGAACCCACTCTCTATGTTCCAATCCTTCACTTACAGCACGAGCCTTGAAGTTCTTCCGTTGGCTCTGCACCCAAGAGACAGCCTGGTCTCGCGTAGCTATGTTTCTGCCTGTAGTCTCATAGCTCAACATAAAACGATAGTTCACTTTGTGCTCGTAAACAGCTTCAAGCGACTCGAGGAGACGAAACCAGCCGAGGGCTATGTGTATGGGGTTCTTGAATGAGAAGTAAGGGCGGGTGTGGTCATTGCCTAACTTTCTTGGGTCCACGGGCAGACTATCGAAGCTTGGGATACACGTAGCAATGGGGCCGGTACAATCAGGCTCCCACCCTGTTCGTGGACTAGGGGGCTTGGGTTCTCCGTCGCTATCGTTTGTAGCATTGCCATTTGTGTTGCCAGCCATCGGCGTGGAGTAGACATATGCGAGGGTGCGTAGAGGGCGAGGAGGGGCCCTTGGCTTCTCCTGCATATGAGCGAAACATACATTTTTCAATCTCAAGAGCACTCCTCTCAGGGTATCTCTTTCTCGGTCGTTCATTTCCATGATCTTGTGGACGTTTGGCTGCCATGGGAGTGTGAGATTGATCAGACCAACGTATCGCGGATCAAGCTGCCAAAGACTAAAGGCAAAGTCGGAAAGGTACTCTGTAACACCAACTTGGATGTTATCGAACTCTGGCCGAAAGTAAAATGTCCCGTCTTGCGTCTTGTTTCCCCATTTATAAGTGCAAGAGACTTTCACGCGGTAGAAGGACTCGGCAACATGGCGTGATTCGCTACAGACGTGGAGGAGTTTACTGAGGGAGTGTCGCTCTTCCACGACGACGCGGTAAGGCTTCTCGATTGTGGTTTGTAGATCTGTTTCCGCCTCGGCCTTTGATGGTTTCTTGCCCTTGGCTTTCGTGGCCTTATTGCGCTGATACTTGTTGCGAGTGATTGTCTCGCGCTTCTCGAGGGAGATACGCAGGATGCGTTGGTTGGCGAGAGCTTCTTCCCAAATCATTGCGCGGATGTCGTATGGTAATTCGCTAAATTTGGGGAACTGGCGTCCTTTGGCTTCGGGGTTCATTAAGTCGGTATTGGTTTGAGCTGGGCCATCGTGAGTGGCGTCTTTCCCAACCAACTTGGTTTGAGTGTACTCGATTTGAGCCTTGTTGGAACAGTTCAACTTTTTACGAGCCATTTTGTGGATAAGTGGTTTGATTGGATTGTAAATTGTGTTGGTAGGAACTGAACTGGTATGAAGTGCCATGATGAAAAAAGGATCAATTGCTGGTTCAAACGCAGGGGGAGGCCGGCCTTTTACATGAAGAGCATGAAAGTCTGTTTGAGAAATGAGCGCATTTGTATTCAAAGAGGTTGTTTCGAAAGTGTAATGGATGAAAAATATCTAAGGTTCAGGCAATACGCTCATCATGCTTCTTGTTCATGAAGCTTTTTTTTATTGCAACGACCTTCTTCAGTAAAATTCATATCACCTTCTCTCTGCCTACTATCTATCTTGTGTCTTCTGATTTGACTGGAAATCTTGGCTGCGAATGCAAGATCATAGAGGCCCTATGATGCATCACTAATACAAATGACCACCTACGAGATCTTCTGTATCACCCTCTGACCGATTAACTTTTCGCGGGACAATCTGTTGGTAAACTTTTTCAACCTTCAGACCCAAGTTTCTGCAATAAGTAATTTTTCTATTAAAAGTACAGATGTTATTTATTGACTAATAGAACAGTTGCCGAACTGTCAACCCAGCAACACTGAACTCTACAGTGGTCGCGTAGGTAACTAAGTGAAGAAGCATCTGCTAAGTTGCACGCACAATAGCTGCTTTTGATCAGCACAAAGTTTTTCTTAAAAAAAGAAGAAAAAAGAAAATTAGATTTGATCATGACTGTGCAAAGAGAGTGGAAACCCGAAGCTCGTGAGCATCCAGTAGACGCAAGTGCTCTCAGTGGAAGACTGTTGGTACATTTTGTATCTCACAATCAGAAGAAATGGCTGCCCGAGGTATGGACGATAAAATTAGTGGGCTACTTTATGTCATTTAGACCATGGGCTTGTTTTATTTATTTTTTATACCCTAATGTTTAGAGGTCATTTTTTCTGCCACGTTCTAGACTAGAGAGTACAGGTGTTTCTGCTTTACAGAGAAGCTGCCTAGCTGCCAGCCCAGCAACGCTGAACTCTATAGTCAGCACACACGCAACAGAAGAAGCATCATGATGGTGTTTGTGGCTCTGTTTTCTCGTCCCCTTCCAAGGTCTTTGGAGCTGCTGCTTTTTCCACGTTTTCAAGGCGCTCACGGTCCCAGAACATGATGGCACTTCGCAGGGCTGGGTCAAATTCTGACTTTAAGACTTCCTCTGTGTATGGCCATGGCGTCCAAGTTTTTTCCCCATGCGTACCTTGATCGGCCACGTCGAACCCCGAAACAGTAATTGCCGGATGGCGAGTGATCTTGATCTTGTAAAACTCCTTCAGGAGAAATTTAGTCCTGCTGCATGGACCCCTGGTGCATACCTTTGCGAACATTCGCATGCCATTGCACAGTAGATAGTGCACAAATCTGATAATCTCAATGAAGCTTGAGGAGAGGAAGTACTCAACCGTTTCCTTCGAACCCAATGCCCTTATCTCTGAGACGGGCGTGCATCTCATAGTGTCGACAATACCCCGATAGAAAGTGCTTACAAATGCCACAATACTGTGGAATCTCAGGACTTCGGTCAAGTCGCCGTGTTGTACTTTGAAGAACTGCCGACGAAGAAGGGTGTTCATGCTGAACAAGATCTCGTCCTTGTAGAAGAACATGTAGCAATAATGCTGATATTGAAACACGGATTTCAGGAACCTCGCCTTCTCACTTGGTGTGAGTACAATGATTTTCGCCTCGTCGTAATCCGGACGTAAGTAGCCCAGTGCCTTGAAGGCATCCACATTCTTCCAGGCCGTAGTTGCGAAGGCATCTACTAGCACTTCTGCATCATCGAGGGCTCTTGGGATGTGAAATAAATCCTTTGCCGACCGTTCGTGTGACACGGTGGCATCGAGGAAGCGATCCCTGATAACCTTCTCAACTTTTGCAAGAGAAAGCCCATCAAGGACGTGCCTTAGCCTCCGATACCTAGCTACTGAGTAGCAATAGTCCGGGCAGGCGGCTGAACCAAAGCGATGCCGTAGATTCGATGCGATGCCCCTTCGAAAGATGTTCTTCTTGGCCGAACGGAGCTGTTCGAGGTTTTTGTAGACTTTTTGCAGAGCCTTGCATGTTGATGCGAATTTGAAGAGGTCGAGCGGACTTTGACAGTGTGACATGACCATGACGATGAGTTCAACTGGAAGGATCAACAGCCCAGGGGGCTCTGTATCGCCCTGCTGGCACTCCATCTCCTCAGACCTTCTTTCGAATTGGTTGGATGCCGACTTATCTTTCGATCGGCGGCGCTGGTCTTGACCAAGGCTTAGGATATGACAATAATTAGCCTAAAAGATCTGACCTAAGTAGCATAAGCTTTCCTACTTCTTTCGTCTCTTATGCTTCGAGCGGCCGACAATTGGGGGATGGAAAAGAACATGTATAATGAAGAGAGAAATAGAAAAGCTTTTATATCGGAAGCCATGTAACGTTGAACTCTCTGAGCCTAGTGACTTTTTCCCCAGGATTTAGGCACAAGCTCTTTCCCACTTATTAAACCTACTGTTAGGTTCTGATCACAGGGCAGGCCTACCCCTGAGGCCCTCGACACCACTATGACGCAAGCGCAAATGCAAATGGGGATGATATTCTTTCCAAGTAAGCTTTGTGGCCTGCATCAGGGTGTCAGGAAAATTGGCCGCTAGGAGCATAAGAGACGAAATAAGTAGGTCAGTTTATGACATCTAGGCTATACGCTTTAGTTTATTTATTTTTGTATCCTAAAGCTTAGAGCACCCACTAGCTACCTATGATCTTGTTTACTCGCTTCTCAAGGTTGTCATCCTCGCTGAGTCAACCAACGAACTCTGGCCAATCGACTTCCGTGAAAGGAGAGTACTCCCAAAGGCGATGGACATACGTGCAGGTACCGATTCCCAGTTACAGCCTTCAATCTCGATCATGGGAAGATAGAGCGCAGAGGAGGTCGCTCCTTGTCAAGGTTCTCCTTGCAACCGTTTCAAACCTTCCTCCTAACACGTACCAAAGACTGGACTTTAATGAAAAAGCTCGCGTGTGTCAAAACTTTGATTGGAACTCCTATATTACACCAGCCACTTGTCACCATTGCCACCACTCCTAACGTGCGCGGCGGTCGAGCCCCCCACGTACGTTGAGTCCCCTGCAATGTGAAGCCTAGGAAGGAGATCTCAAATATTACCAGAGGATCAATTGCCATTTCGGCCGTTATATGCTAAGGATACACCATCACAATACCGGTATATTCATGCACTACTTATCATACTCTCACAAACTCAAAGACTGACTCGTCATCAGGGTGTCAGGAAAATTGTCCGCTAGGAGCATAAGAGACGAAATAAGTAGGTCAGTTTATGCTACTTAGGTCAGGCCTTTTAGGTTATTTATTTTTGTCTTCTAACTCTCAGAGGGTAGCCTTTTTGAAACCCAGTAGCTCGTCAGTATCACGCGTACTGGCTCCTTGTTCTCTGGTCCAGGGACAATTCTTCTTCAACAAGATTCGCTCCACTAGCCATAAATGCTATCAAAACAATGTTCTTCGCTACTAAACTAGTCCGAGTCCGAACTGCTACTACTCGTATCAACCCTCCCATTCTTCTTGAACTTGACCTCTGGGATAAAAAGCTTGGACATATCATGGTGTCCTCCACACTCGGCCGCTTTGCAAGTGTGACCCTTATCAAAGCACCTCCCACACGTGTCCCAATCTCCATCGTTGCATATTCCACAGTAGTAAAACTCGCCCTTGATCAAGACGTTGCAGATATCGCAGTAGTACTTGGGATACACCTTGACGAGGCTATGCTTGCCTTTCCCGTCACACGTTTGTCCTTGCGCAAGACAATCTCGACAAATATCATAGTCGCCGCCGTCGCACTTCTTACAGTGCGCATAGGGACCGCTTATGGCTTGATCACAGATGTTACAGTCGAGACCAACATCCCAGGCCGGATACTCGACAAAGTCTGCGAAGTCCTCTGCGCCACGGCCGTGGCGCTTCTTCGCTTTTCGTTTATCTGGATTGAAGAGTCAGTGTATGTCAGCTATTTTGCTGTGTATTATTACTCACCGATGCGGTCCTTGACAAAATAACCAGCAACGCCACCTGCAGTAAAACCACCAGCTGCAGCAAGGAAAGACGAAGACTTTTTGCCGCCTTCTGGTAAAGTTGGTCGTGAATCCTGAGGGTTTGCATATTGTGGCTGTGGGGGATGAGCCAAACTCTGTCCTCCTGGCCCTCTACTGACGACGCTCAAGCTGCCTGGAAAGGCCGGCATGGAAGCCAGTGGAGGAAGTTCCGATGGCGCATTCCATGAGCTTCTGCCTGTAGTTTCAACGTAGTACCATTGCTGATCCTTTTCTGACCAGTGGGCGATCCAACGAGGTGGTGTTGGACATGGGAGTGCGCTTGGTGGAGGAGCAACGTAGGAGGTTACAGATGCTGGAGGGGATTGGACTGGATGGATGCTTGGTGGGCTCATCATTAAAGCTGGTGGTGGTGACCATGGTTGATGCTGGGTTTGAGGAGAAGAATTGTATGCAGGTGGTTGAGGACTGTGAGGTTGGTGACCGGGGTACTGTTGTTGCTGTGGCGGTGGTTGATATGGCTGCCCGCTAAATGATGAATGCCCATTGTAGGGCGGACCAGTATAGGCTTGGAAGCCTGGGTTCTGCTGGGTTTGTCCAGCATTATGTGACTGCTGAGGTACAGAATAAGAAGATGGCGCGTGTCCCTGATAAGTTTGTTGTCCTTGGTACTGGTTCTGGTAAGAGTTGCTCCCATGTGTATCAGGTGCTGGGGATGCGCCTGTTCAATTGTAAGTAACTTGAACGTTGGGCGGATCTAAAATGTGCGATGTCTTACCTCCCTGCTGCTGCCCCAGACGCTCGCTCAAATTGAGCCCTTCAAACTCCTTCTTAAACTTGTTCAAAAATGACATATTTGCTAGTTGAATGAGATGAATTAAGCTTAGATGGAGAGGAGAAGCAATGTCCTGCGTCGGTGGTTTTAAAGCTTCGAATCCTTGTTGGAGGCTGTGCTCGGGTTATCCGCTAATTTATTAAACTCCGTAAACGCCCCAGGCACTGTTGCAAAAGGATCTAGCATGAAGCTCCTCGCGTTACATTCGCTGGAATGGCTTGTGGATGATGTCAATTGACTAACGCAATATGGGGGTATAAGATTTGATCCTTCGTTAGGCTGAGTCCTACAGTGGCTATAGTTGGTTGCGAGACCGCCATATTGATGGAACCTGTGCTATTTTAGTGCAAGGGCTTATAGGGCAGCCACTACAGTACAGGTGGTTAGGTCCGATCGCCAATATGCTGATATTCATCATTGGACGGCTTGTACGCGATGCTGTTCACTATTGGCTGCTGATGAGCTTTGACTCTTTTTACCATTTTCCTAAACCGGGAATTGACGATCCTATTGCATTGCATCGAAATACTGCATGGATGTACCAAGCATCTCTTGAGGCCTCTCTCCTGGTAGGATTGGAAGGATGGATGACTTATCTCAGCCCTGCGAGGCTGTGCTTAGACTGGCGAGCGGGACGAATTTAGCGCTGTGGCATTCTATCCTCAGAAATAACTTAACTGGATCCTAATTAAGTGAGATTTAGATGACATCCGCTCAGACAATCGTCACCTCGCGCACCATAGCGTCCTGCTCCCCTGACTGCATATGAACAATCCCAATTCTCCTAAATAGCCTCGGGGGTTCCTCACAGTCAGCAGCTTCAAGAAGCACCTTGACAACAGATGCGGGTTGGCCTCCAGGCCACATGGGATACCCGTATCCTTGGTGTTTACCACCATGCTCAAACTTCACAACATCTATGTACCAGACAGAAACCCCTTGTGGTAGACTGCCCTTTGGATCAAGGTCCATAGACATCTTGGTCGTGAAATCGAAGCTGGGTTTACTCCCAAGGACTTCGATTTGTCTCGGCGTGAGCTTACCCAGGGGGCCCTTGAGAGTGATGGAACCTGTTATGCCGTTGTATACGTGGGTTTCATCTATTGCAACAAGCGAAGTAGGCCACGAGCTTGCGCGCCCGCCACCCTGATGCGCCATAGAGTAGTTGATTGCACACCCAGACTTGGATGCCCACGTCCAAGATGGGTAGGAATTGCTGGACTGTAGGGCAGTGCTTGTTGATGCGGTTTGAACTTGCCACAAGAGACTGCGGAGGAAGTGTTTGCCCCTCCAAATGCCCATAAGAAAATCGCATTCAAACATCGGCCCCATTACATTCGCTAGACCAAGAATTGCCGGAATCCGGTCCGACTCCCTCGTGAGATTTCTTGTCGTGTACTCGGCCACCAGAGTCTCCCATTCCGTATAAGCATCGACTGGATCGTCCTCTTCCGAGGAAGTTCCCCTCCTGGCCGCATTGTCTTGCTGTTCAGACTGAGAACGAGTGGCCTTGATTTTGAAGGGTCTCTGTAGATGCTCTTTCATCCGACGAGTGCGATGGGGCTCATCAGAGTTGTGGCTGGGATATTTATAGTGACCCATGGAATCCGGGGACGAATCTGCAGCGAATTTGGACAAGCACTCCCACTGAACGTGGCCTTGACCAAACCACAAAATTCGAGTGCTAAGCATCTGTTCCTGAAATGTCCAGCCTCTGGAGTGAATGGGTCCTCGAAGGGGTAGCTGCAGCACACCATAATTGTTTTCTTTTACTGGTGGCTGCACTGCAGGCACAACCCATCGCGCATCCTTAGTGCGATCTGGCGTAGGGGGTATAGGAAATGGCAGGACATATGGCTGTCGGAAAGGATGCGGCGTGAAAAGTCCATCGTCACAGTCGGTTCCGGACAAGGTCGATATTGTCAGCGTGGCATTTGCGTAAACGTCACCCATTATCGCTGCCTCGGATGACCAATCGTCAGTGTCGTCCTGCACAATGCAAAGGCTGTCTACCCAAAGATAGTTTATTTCGAGACCTCGGGTCGCCAGCACGGCATCCCTGATGGTCCTGGGAAGCGTTGCGACAGGAATATCGTGTTTATGATTGACCAAGTTGGCCTTCGTTGTTGTGACGCAGCGCGACTTCCCCCAGCAGTACGACAGGGCACAGTATGTACCTCTTTTCATTCTGCTCGTTTCGATAAGCTTAACCTTTGGGTCGTCTAACGTGCCGCCAGTCACGTCTAGAACGCGAGTTGGTAGGATAGGGTCTGTCGAATCGTGCAATCGTCGACAGTCGATATGTGACTCTCTGCAACGCCTCAGCCAGATTTTGCACAAAGACAGAGCTCGGGAAGATCCAGTTCCTCCAGTTTGCCGCTCGCTGCGGCTGGGCGAATAGTTGAGAAACTCCTCTGTTCAACGTTATTAGATTAAGTTCAAACATACATCATGGAATCTAGCATCTCACCCTCTACAAGGCTGATCTTGAGGCTCGATAGTTTATCGTCGTGCCGTACCTGCAAACGTCCCCCGTCATATCTGTTGTAGACGCGTAACATGGTAGCATCATCTTCAGAATCATTATCTGAAGATGCATCCCCCTTGTTGCCCTTACGAGAGGTGCTCTTGTCGACTGCATCGAGCAGCAAACCGCAGAATGGACAGCCATCACGAGCCGTGCTCTCCAATTCCTGCAAAGTGGGCGCATGTCGAAGCTCGGAAGATTGTGACAAATTCAGTCTGGTAATGACATCTTTGCAAAGCGCGCAATAAGACTCCGGAATTTCCAAAGGGTTTCTTGTCTGTGCTTTTTCTGATAGCATCCGAAAGACTGTTGACACAGAATCCTGGTACCGCATAGGACCATTGGAGCTGCATTTCTGTCTCCAGGCTGCCCTGAATTCATCTGTGTCGACGATCGAGCGAAAGACAGCTTGACAACTAGAAGGAGGGATGCTGTTACCATGTTCGGTTGGATTGAGAGGCAAAACCTTGGTAGACAGACAAAACGACAGCTAGTTCCTGGAATCTTCAAGGTACAGACTGCTTGTATCGCTCTTTGGGATGTCATCGGTGCCTGATGAGCTGTTCTCCATTTCTGTCGAAAAGGATGCGCCAGCGTGCTCGAGAACCTCGACCAAGTCGAGCTGGCGACGGAGGAACGCAACATCAAGAGGGTACCAACACCCATCTTCATCAAGTGGCAGGTTAACATTGGCGCCAGCCGCAGCAAGATGCTGCACCTTGGCCACGTCCCCTAGAATGGTCGCCATTCTTAATGGGGAGATGCCGCCGGATCTGTAATACTCGCGTGGTTTGCCACGATGTGATTCCTTGGCTACGACAACGGTCCTTTCCTCTGTCTTCTTGTCCAGGTTGGCACCATGTTCGACGATCCATGCGGCTCTTTTCGTCCATCCCTGATTAAAAGTGTTGATGCCTTGGTCGATAGCCTCGTGGAGTACGGTGCGACCCGAAGCGTTTAGCTGGTCAATATCAGCACCGTGATCGAGCAAGAGCTGAGCCACGTCAAATTGTCTTTGGAAGAGGGCACGGTGAAGTGGTGTATTAAAATGTGACCAGGGGTCAGTAGAAGTGGGCAGCACACAGCCAAAACCGGGAGGCGGAAAGACAAGCTCATCTTCTGTCCATGATGTGTTAGGATCCCAACCTTGAGATAAGGCTACGGACACTGATTCGAGATTGAAAACCGGGGCTTCTTCATTGGGGTATGGAACAGATCCACCTGGCTGCCATTTTTTGAACTTGAACTGGCTGGTGCTTGATTTGGTGGACCGCCGTTGTCTTTTGGTAGGAGTTGTTGAATGTGAATTAGTTATTTTACGTGAGCCACACATGATTTCCTAATGCTTCGGGGGTCTATTTTATTCAGCACTGGTTGTTCAATCAAAACAACTGTAGATAAGGATGAGTGGTACGGTAACGAGGGTAATAGTGTTGGAGGGAAGGCTATAACTATCTAAGCGAGAATAAGAGCTACACTCTCTTGTATTTGTACCGGGAGATCAGGCTGGGAAGGCGTGCAGCGAAACCGTCAGGCGTAACAGGTACAACTCTCCAGAGTCTGCCTTATCGTAAGCGACGAACGTATTGAACAATACAATGAACAATACATTATGGGCCGTGGCTGTGTCCTCCAAAATAGGTATGTCAGACGCGAAGACCTAGCGGACCCATCCAATGGACTGCCCTCGCACCACCGGGCCTAACTACGGCCTGCTTCAATGTCATGTTTAGGGGATCCAGTGCTGAATGTGACTACGACTGCTCACTGGTGGCCAAAAGAAGATAGTTCCGAGATGCAAAAAACATACAACAACAGGGATTCGCTGGTCGTCACCGACCCAACTACTAATCCGCCGGTTAGTGGCTTGACTATGGGAGAGCGGACGGGATCCCGTATTTTCCACTACCTGTGGTCGTATGTACTGATTATGCAGGCATTACGGTATATATTCATATTGTTTGAACTAAGCAGCTCACACTGGAGTCAATGCCTGCAACGCCCGCGCTCACTACGCACATTGTGTAATTGGCGTGAAGCTCGGCGACCTGTCTACGCCACTAACATGGCTACCAGATCTTTCCATAATTAATTTTGACAATCAAGCCTGTTATTTTATCCCACGACAATGTATCTATTAAAGAACGTAGAATCTTCCTGTGGGCGTACATAACGACAGTTCCTTGGTCAAACGTGTCTTTCTACATTTTTAACGTTTGTATACCGCTAAATCCTTGGCTAAAGAATGACCTTGACACTAAACCACCTCAAAAATAGAAACATCATCAATTGCAACAGAAAACGTAGTTGACGGGCCTCTGTTACATCTAACTCTCAGCTGGAGTAAGAAGTTGTTATTTAATGGGGTGAAGTTATAGGTAAAATGCTGGTATGAATTGAGGGAGTCGGCGCTCAACGGTAAAGTCTGTCCATTGAATGAAGAGTTGTCCTGTTGAGGAAACACGTAGCACCCGGTACCTGGCTTCATATTTGGAGTAGAGAGAATGGTGGCGTAGAAGCTGAGGGTGTATTGCTTAGTATTGCTCGTGCTGGTGATTTGCTCGACGTGTTGTTGGCCTCCAGCTTGCTCGTTCTGGATGTCAATTTTCCTATGTAATACACCTTAGCCAGGTATGTCAAGAAAAGAAGGAAGGATAAGACTTACGCAAAGTTGGAACCGGAGCGAGCGTGGCCGGAGTCGTTAACGATTTCACCGCTGAAGACAGCCCAGTCGTGATTAGTCGCATCTTCGAAATCGCCATTTTGGAGGGCTTTAGTTGGTTCAGGAGCTACTGTGGTGGTCTTTGGTATCTCAGTTGTAGTGGCCATCTCGGCAGTAGTTGTCTGGATAGTCGTTTGCTTGTCAGTGGTGGTCTCAAGAATGGTGGTCGTATCAGCAGTCGTTGCCTCAAAGGTTGTTGCCGCAATAGTAGTTGTTCCTGAAAAAGACACTTGATCGGTACCTATTGACTCGGCGGTAGACATCTCAGCAGGGTTCGTTTCAGTAGTTGTAGTGGCAGTTGTGATCAGAGTGGTGGTGTCTGAAGCAGACTGGCTGATGGTTGCCTCCGCTGCGGTAGCAAGGCTCGAAATTTTGGTAACAGATTCGGCAATGATTGTGTCTATGGCGCGGCTGAGATCAGAAGTGGCAGTGGCAGATTCCGTGTTTGTGGTTTCGATCACATTCGTCGTTTAGGAAGAGGTCGCGAGAGTGGTGGGAACGCCATCAGCGCTTGACGTTTCAACACCAAGGGTAGAAGTGGTCATCAAAGTGTAAGCCCTGGAGGTAGTTGTTGGTCTTTGAGGACGACAATTCGCAGGACGGGCACTGGCTGCAGGGATGAGCGCAGCGCCAAGAACAGTGATGAAAAATACCAGACGCATCTTGAACACCAACGAGTGTAATGGACGTTACGTCGATGAAAAACAAGTATACAAATGCAAGTCAAAAGTAGGAGGTAGGGTTATTTTCAAGGACATGCCTGTTATAAAGGAGAGTCATGGTTGTAGGGATTAATATAAAGATCATCTGTTGCTTTGAAGTAGTGAGTTCTAGACCTGTCAAGGATCACCTTAAATTTATTTAGTACTTCGTTAGTTAGGCACTTCCTTCTCAGCTCAAATCGATAGTTGATGAATCTTGGACCAGAAAGGCCTATTCAGACGGCTGACTAGCTTGGATCATAAACCCATTATAAACCCTGACAGCCACTATTGCCAATATCTTCGATTGCTTAGCTAGGATCTTAACGCGCCTAAAGAGAAATTTGTCAAAGGTCCATTAGAATTACCTTCAGCCCTGAATGTAAGGATAGGAGCGAGGAAGGTAAAGGCGAGTTATGGACGCGATGGATGCAATCTAGAGAGGATTGATCTTCAGGTGCTTACTCATTACTCGGGCTCCGACAAACCTGACCAGGAGCGGAAGTGCACGCATGGGAATTATAGCAGCAAGTACTTGCTCATGTTCCCTCTGGGGAAGCTACAAGAAATAGTTCCAAGTCGTTTGGATTGGGCCGAGTGGTGCTGACTCAGGAGTCTCGTAGTTTTTGCAACTACGATAGAAATATTAATCACAGATTTGACATTATCGACGGTCTACAATAACACGTCGAAGCAGAGCTAAAAGTAGTTTTATGTTGCGATGCCTCCTTGAACTGCTTGCCCGTCTTGCTCTGTCATGAGTATAATCATGATTGTAATCGCTGACCAACCTTAATCTCAGGTATTACCTAACATACTCCCTTACATTTTGACGTCAAAGTCAAAAAGCAAGCCAATGAACTTTTGTACCATCTTATTGGGGTCAGGGGCGAAAGTCTAAGCAGATTCAGCGAATAATAAGCGATACTTGATCAAGCTCACGTGAAATCGTGCATCAGACTCCCCTTCCGTGTCAACACCGGCTTATACAAGAGTAAGCTTTCCTGCCTAAGCAGTGACACCGTAGCCACATGATCACCTGCACCATCAAAGTGTACCTTGGTATAAATACAAGCAATATTCTTCACTAAAACCGCCTCACCTTTCTACATACACTCTCGCTCAGACAAAATGCGACAAGTCCCTTATCTTGCCTCCCAGCCCATCGTCATATCCGGCCCCTCGGGCGTTGGGAAGGGAACACTCATCACCAAACTTTGCGAGTCACACCCCAAGACTTTCAGCACTGTCGTGTCCCACACCACACGTCCTCCGCGTCCTGGCGAAACCCAAGGTGTTCATTACCACTTCACGACCGAAACGGAATTCCAGAATCTCTATGCCCATGGCATATTTATAGAGTGCACTGTTTACAACGGACACCACTACGGCACGTCATTCCACGCTATCGGGGACGTGATAGAAAGAGGGATGGTACCGTTGCTAGATATCGATATGGAGGGTGTCAAGGCGATAAAAAAGTTCGAGAAGATGAGTGCGCGGTATGTTTTTATCGCACCTTTAAATTTGGACGTTCTGGAGACGCGACTCCGAGGTCGGGGGACAGAGGATGAAGACACCGTCCAGAAGCGACTCGAGCAGGCGACGTTGGAACTTGATTACGCTGCAAAACCCGGGACCCACGATTTGATCATTGTCAACGATGATCTGACCACGGCACTGAAGGACTTGGAAGCCTTTGCACTTTCAACAGAGCCGCTACCACCAAAGAAAAAGACACTTCGAGAAAAGGTAGAGACGTGGTTCGAGGTCAAGTTGAGATGGCTCCATTGAGCTTGTCCAAGTGTATCCAACAATTTCTTTTTGATTCGCTCATTGCTCGCTATTCGTTTACGAGCTCTACCGTTTAACAATCTAGTATGTATGATCCCTAACAAGCTGTGTATGTTTCCTTATAATCGATATTGTGTGTCTTCTGACTTAAATGCCTCCCAGAACGCCATATTCGTTATGCAAAAAAATGTTCAAAGGTTCCTTCCCATCGTTCGTAACCATGTCTTAGCGACTGCGTTCTCTTCGGCGCCAGCGTCGTGTGCGACCTTCGTGCAGAGGCATCGATTGGTGTTTGTTCACGGCCACAAGATCAAGGGCTGATTCGGTAGCTGCCCTCTTGATGATATCTGTCGACCCGGTGTTTGTAATCTCTTGGATCGTCATTTCGCGCTTTTCATCCTCAATCATTTCGACCCTTTCTGCCACGCCGAGTACCCTTGGTGTGTCGGAGATCTTGAGCTTTCCAGACATTCCCATCCATTCCAGGGCTTTCTCCCAGAGACCTGACTCGGGAGGACTCCACATGCCAACGTCAAAGGTATAGTGCTGCTGCTCGTCGGGTAGGTTTAGCCAGACAAAAGGTCTGTTGCTGTTAATGCGGCCTTCGATAACGAAATCGCCAATCTCTTCGGGGATCTTGATTCGTTCGGGGATCAGGATCGTCTGGTAGGCGGGGATGATGAGGTGCAGCTGCACGGGTCGACAATGTTGCCTTTTTCTTGACTTGACCATCTCTCGTTTCGTGATGCGCTCTCGAGCGGCGAGCATAAACATAAAGACGGTGTCGAGCTGGTTGGTGTAGCCGCAGAATCTCGGACTTAGCGGCTTCTCCTCGACGAGATGGAAGAACTTTGGATACCAGTCGGTGTCGGGGTGGTAAAGAAAGAACCAATGGTCTCGTTCCGTGTCGACGCTGGTTTGACTGAGACGTTCTCTGATCATGTCGAAAACATACTGGGGAAAGTCTCGCTGGGCGGTGAGTGCAGCCTGGGCCTGCAGGCTATCTGAGATATCACCCAGCTTCGCGGCAATGAGATTCAGCGCTTGAATACCCTGGTACGTCTGGATGATGTTGGCGCCGGCGCTCAACGTGGTGGCGACCATGGAAAATTGTTGAAAAAGCCTGGCGCTGTCGACGAGAGACTGACCCATTATGTGCATCTGGGGTAGAATTGTCTGGGCGCCCTTGACGGTCTGAGACGCGCCCGCCAGGAAATCGTTGGCATGCTGGACGACATCTCCGACCTTTGAGATCTTGTTGGCGGCCTGAACGATTTTGATGACGGGCGTCGCTGAGGCGCAGCTGCTTGCGACCTCGAGGGCTGCTTGTTGAAATTTTCTGTCACGGACTGCTTTTGTGAAGAATTCCTCGATGCCCATGTTTTGTTTGAGTTGGATTGTGTTAGAGAAGTGGTCGGTCGGTCGAATAGTTAGTCAAAGAGAGTGTGAGTGAGATGTCAAAGGGAGCAAAGCGTCTTGTCTGGCGTGGATACTCTTGACTGTACCAAGCCAAAAAGGCGGTAACTAAAGATGGATACGCTTATCGAGATGGTGCATTTGATTGGTCAGATTGGTTTATGCAGAAGGAGGCCGCCAATCAATGCTCGCCAGCTGGTTTTGCGGCCCAACTGAGTAACGTGTATCATGGACAGAAGAGGAGAGAGGGAGGAGTCATCATGAGCAACCCATGGAATCTCTGGAACAAAGTAGCAATGACGCAAATGAAACAGGATATGGGGTTTTTGTTTAGCTGAGACAGCTGATCTGGGGTTTTTGAAGTGGATTCACTCGTCTTGTCTTGTTCAATGTCCACCTTGGCGATGGCGTGAGCTACCCGACCTGGTGGAAGAAGCTTGACAAGTGGGTCGTCGATTTCAGGGCATCAAAGCAGAGCTTTCCCTCTGAGCTGTTTGAATTTTACGTCCAAGCACCCTGAAAGTAACTACATCTCAGCGAAGTGACGAAAGGACATGGGGTAGCATAATTGTCGAGTTCAACAAACAACATTATCAAGATCCAAATTAAAACACCAAAACGATGTTCACGCACTCACTGTTGAACTTTGGAAGATACTACAGAAGTGATTTTCAAATATACAATATATTACAGCTGAATAAACAAAGACGCACTATCAATACCCAACTATGCCTTCCATTCCTGGATAGAACGAGCCGTCTGCTTCTGCATCTTTGCCCAGGCAATTGTCGCACCCAAACGATCCCCAGACTCGTAAAACAAATAAGTATTCTCACCAGAAGTCGCAACATCAGGAGCAGCAACACGTCCAACATCCTCACCCTGGCCACGAGACTGATAAAACACAATTGGCTCCGATCCCACATCACGTAGCGTCGCATCAATAGTCCGAGCGTACATTTTGCCCGAAGAACCATGATAGATGACATACGCCTGTCCATTCCAGACCCAGTAATTCGCGCCAGACACGTTATCGCCCTCTACGCCGCCGCCGGTGACAACGTAATCTGGGTCGACAACCCACTTGCGACCATCCACAGACTCAGCTAGTCTAATCTTGCGCTTGTTGTCGCTCTCGTTGGCCATGTAGAACATTGCATATTTGTACTTTGATGCTGAGTTGGGATGCGCAAAAACGCGTGCATAGCTGGATTCTGTGGTATTTGAGCTAGCCATTGAGTTACTCACTGCCACACCGCCGTAACTAAAGTCAACTCCATTGGTAGATTCCGCCCAACGCGTTCTTGTGTTGTCTCCATGGAAGTAAAGAAACATGCGGCCAGCTTCTGAGTTCCATGCAGCATCTGGGCTGGATACGTGCGGGACGGAATAGTAAGAGTCCCACTTGTTTGCGATGACGGGGTTGTTGTTGTATTCTGTCCATGGACCCTCCAGACTATCCGAGTATACAAGGGATATACCGCCTGGATTCTCGTGAGGAGCATAGTAGAGATACCATTCTCCTAGAGGGTTGTCTAGATAGCGCCCCGCATGGAAGATACTGGGGAAAATAAACTCGTTTGTGGGGTTGTATTTGAGTGTTTCTTTGTCTGTGACATGTCCTTTGAACCAGAACTTTGGCCAACCCGCTGGTGCAGCAGCTTGAGCACTTGCCAGAGTTGCTAGGAGAGTTATACCTAGCAGACGAAGTGTTGTAGAATAACGCATTGCGTTGTGATTATGAACAAATTGAATAGTCTATGATATTGATACAACCAAGATCTACAAGAGAATGCTCCAAACGAAACAAGATCTCTCCATCCTTTATATACGTTTACATACCGATCCGCATTCACTGCTGTATAACAGTTCACCTCATATCAATCGTTCGGCATCAAACCGACACTCCCCGAACGATGTGAGTTATGCCAACGCATGACAGCACAAGATTAGGCCAGGAAGGGTGGACCACTAGAAGTCAGCTTGGCCTCCCCAACTCTGCATTATGTGCATGTCAGGGCAGCGCGCGTAGTGGTCAGAAGCAAAAAAGGAAGTAAATAGAGGGTAGCAAGGGTCGTTCTCAGGTCAGTCTACCATGCCCTGCTGGGCGGTAATGTGAAGTTAGTTAGTTAATCAGTGCAACGTCGGGAACAACTTGTTTCTGGATCTGCGGTGCCGCCAAGTCTGGGGTTGGTACTTTATGCCTCGTAGTGTTTCCGGTGCAAGGATGAGGTATCTTCTTTGCGCAAGCGAAGAGGGGGGGTCTATTTTAGGCCGTGATCCTTGATGCAAGTGGACCAGTTGTTTCGCAGTTTCGGGGGGCCTTGTGACTTTTGCATGTGGCTTGCGGCCCCTGCATGGCCATGTACGGTCGCGATGGGAATAAGGCCGAATGACTTGCTGCAGGTTTAATGAGCTTTTGCCCATGTTGGCAGGTGGCTGAATTTTATATTGCGATGGAACCTGAATTCGGATGATACTGCCGGTGATTGAACCATCACAGCGTGTGTCTTTGTGAAAGCACATCTCCAAACAGATCAACTGTAGGTCATTCTGTGGCTCAGGTCACAGAGTGACATCCAGGTACATGTTAAAACAACTCACATGCTGACAAGGAGCTTGGGGGTTAACACAGCTAATTGTTAGCCTGGCATCATAACGTCATGCTAAATCCTTTCTCATCCCACCAGCTATGTCAGCGTTGCCAAGTCAAAGATCGATCGTCCGAACTGTCCGGACAACTCACAAACGCTCGGAAAACAGCAAAATAACTTGTTGAGCGGCCATGTGTAAGAAACCGGTTAGAAAACATGCAATTATGTCCGTTGAACGATATTATCGGAGTTACCTGATGGTCTATATTATACTACATCAATATCAATTTTTCACACGATGGCAACTGATTCCCGGAGCCATTATCATGCTCCCATAAGTCTCGTTTATTCCCAAAAGACAACGTTGATTAATTCTTGCAATACCTGATGGGTTTGAGCGTTTTTTTTTTCTTTTTTTCCCCTTCCTTTTTTTCTTTTTCCAGAATCTATCGTCCCTGGACGACCCGCGATATCTTGTCATCTATTGAACATTTGACGTATGTCCCGACTTCAGGTGCCCAATTTCATCTACAATATGACGAAAGATAACATCACCGCTATGCTACCAGAGGTATCCTATTGGACAGAATTCATGATCGTATATTTCATATTACTG
Organism: Fusarium sporotrichioides; assembly: GCA_019054645.1. Taxonomy (NCBI): domain Eukaryota; kingdom Fungi; phylum Ascomycota; class Sordariomycetes; order Hypocreales; family Nectriaceae; genus Fusarium; species Fusarium sporotrichioides. Next base: position 876,693 of record JAHKNS010000004.1, read on the forward strand.
AGTTCCTGTACGCTAATTCAGTGACGTGGTTATCTTTCCTTTTTTCCCACTGACGTGTCTAGCTACATTGGATGAAATTTGAAACACGCAAAGAAGATTAGTTATACAACAACAACATATAGCTCCAGCGCGCGTCATGCTTCAGTCAGTCGTGAAAACTTGGCGACTGATAAAGTCACGTCAATAGGAACCAAGGGAAACAAAGTGAATTCGATACAAGGGAATTAGGCTCTCATGCATTGATTAGTCTATGGCGCATGAAATGTGTCAGCAGTTGTATGGTTATGTCTATTACTTTTAATCTTATTATACGTCATTCTCGATGAATCGGAGCCGGAATAAACCCTCGCACAACTTGATGCGAGAAGTAATAAGAAAGATGGTGACTTGATGTCAATGCCATCCCTAAAACATGGCGTAACGGACTGCATGCTGCAACGTAGGGATGCATCGACGGAGATTAAAGAAATTAATTCGTGCTAGTAAATATTAAGATCCAAAAGCAAATTCCATTCCATCTCATTTCTCCCGAAGCTTCACAGAACAACACCAGGTTCGATAGCTGACCACCTCATAATCATCTATTTCTTCAAGCCGCAGTTGGTAACAGCTACCTGAGTAGCAGTCGCATCGACCCTACCAAGCTTAACAGCCTGGTTGTTGGTAAGCGCATTCATTGCTGCCGGAGAAATGTTGAAGCCGGCATCAGTATGATCGATGGCCAACACGTTGATGCTCTTTCCCTTGTAGGTAAGCTTCCAGCATGTGCCGCAGCTCTTTGAGTTCCATCCAGCGATGGCCTGCGCGCCGCCGATGTAGGGAAACTTGGGGATCTGGCCTTGGGTCTGCCACTTGTAGCGCGTGATGAGGCCGTTTGCACCGTCGGAGCATGCGACGGCAGTCATGGCGCGACCAGCTTCTCCATAGCCTGGATCGTAGGATACTGGTCAAGTGTTAGGGAATTTTTTTGGAATTGGGTTGTATTGAGAGAGAGGGGATCTTATTACCGGTCACTGCTGACACGGATGTCAGGACACTGGCGAGACAGAAGAGATTGGTCAGCTGCATGTTGGATTGATTCTGTTTGATTGTGTTGAGATCGTAGTTGGTATTGATGCACAAGATTGAGAAACGGTGAGGACTTCACTCTCTATTTATCCCCCTCCTCTTCATGCATTTCACATTCCAGCAAAGCCGATCCATCCGACAATAACCTCGTGTTGGCAAGCAACCATAAGCATCACCCCGCAATGAAGCTGCAACGCCTCGTGTTGCTCAAGCGTTCTGGCCGTTCTAGAGGTGGGGTATCTTGCGGTTCGGACCGTTCAAGGTTCGAACCATCAGATCAGCTGGGCTTGAACTGCTCGTAATTGACTTCCTTAGTCAAGAACGTGGATACTCTGATTGGTTAGCGACAGGGATTGAGTTCTTTTGCAGTTCGTATTTGGCTGTTTTTGAACTTTTCGTATCGTACAGCTGATGGTCAGATGTTTGAGTCTAGGCAAAATGCTAGACGAGGCATCGTATTGAAATGCCGAAAGTGGTAATTTGACGTCAGAAGCGGGCAATCTCGAAGCTTGCAAATGCCGAGAACTTCCAATTAGTGCTAGTGATAGAACTGGCGGTATATGTACAAAATCTCGACCTTTTAACCTCTTTTTAAGCTGGAGTTTACTGCTGACGATGCTAAATTTGGGAAATCCAGACATCTGTGGAAAGTGTAAAAGGTCAATGCAAGCCTGGATACAGTAAGAGCTAAAGATGTGGCGAAATAGTTTATTAACTTTCTGTACTCCGCTGATAGCCGGAACAATTGTTGATAGAAAAGCAAGACTGTGGAAATAAATTAGAGGGCAGCCCCAGCAAACATTTGTTAGCCCAAATTATCATTTCGTAATGGCATCGACAAGAGCCATCTTGGGATAAACATATGTCCCGTCCACCATCTCCTTCTCAGCGCCATACCACCGCACTAAGAAATCAAGTCAGCAAACCATTGGAGTTATATGAATAACGGTAAACCTACTAGTAATCGAGATCTCTCCACCTCCGGGAGTGATAGGCAGCCAGCTGTTATCCTTATTAGCAAATCGTTCTTTCAAATGTGTACCAAGGCACAGGGTTACTGACTTGTTGGTCCAGTTCGAGGGAGGTACCATATCGGAATCCTGAAGCAAAACCTGGAAAGGTCCTTCACCACCATCTGAGATCAAAGTTCCGTCAGAGAATGTCAAGTTACTTCTGTCTCCAACCATGTACTTGTCCTGCTCGTTGGGAATCAGATCCTGATTAGGCCCGTATGCAGTAAGACTCCAGAAGCCACCCTTTCGAATCTTTGGAGGCGCACTGAATGTCCAGACAATAGATTGGCCCTCTTTGACGGAGATGGTCTTGTCAAATGACCCGAGCGAGGGGTAAGCGCATTCCGACTGAGTAAGGGCAAGATAGGCAGTGAGGCCAATCTGGTATCGCATGTTATAGTAGGAGTCGAATCGGCCGATGTATCGATCAGCAATGAGAGACCAGCCGTTACCGACATCCTTTGACACATCCGGTCTAGAAGCAAACGACTGTGATGTCATGTTGGCAGTTCTTACCGCGGCGGTCAAGTTCGTACCAGGTGGTTGAGTGAACTTTCCGTCTTTGAAACCTGCCTTCTTGAGATCTTTGGCAACAGACTTGCGATCGGAGACAACATAAGGAGGAAGGTACGGAGTGAGGGCTGCGGCGGTGTTCATGACAGCTTGGTATAGTGACTGGTTCTGGGCTGTGTACTCAGGCTCCACAAACATGGTGAGGTCAAGCGGTGGAGCAACAGGCTTTCCACTTCCACAGGTAGACCTAGGGACTGGGCGGACACGGAAGCCCTTTTGAAGTTGCGCGACAATAGCGACATCTTCATCTGTGCGGTCGGTGACAATTCTGGAACTGACGAGTCCGTATGGCATGGGGAAATTGACGACACCGACATAGCCTTCTGGTACGTTGTCGGTTTGCAGGCCGTAGCTCTTGGAGTTGTACTTGACTAGGTAGTCGCCTGCTTTGCTGCCATCAAGGTTGCCAAGGTTGACCAAATCATCGCCATAACTGCGAACTATGGTAAGAAAAACGCTGCCTTGATAACATGTTTGGTTGACTTACGGTGAGGTAAAAGGAAAGACCCAGTATCGACCTTCGGGTACCTCAGGGATAGTGACTCGAAGATCATTGGACGACAAGTCGATGAACAAGATGGAATACATAGTATCAGCATTGGGTCGCACGACACCAACAGCACCAGGTTCATTCGGTTCTGGCGAGGGGATGATGATGTTGGGCCTCAGTGGGATTCCTTTGGCAAGCAAAGGCCTGGCTACGTCTCCAAACGCGTAAAGCGGGAAGCCGTACTATATTGGTTAGCTGCAGAAGGTATCAAGAAATAGAATTCGATGCTAACCATGTAGGCAAATGAGAGTGAGCTTTGTGCGTCATAATCGGTAGATGGTGCTGCTGAGGAAAAGTTGAGTAGAGTGCAGATGACTGCAAGTGGTGAGATCCTCATTTCGAAGGCTGACTGACTGCTGTTATTCGTGTAAAGAGAGCGATTGATGAGAAGACGATGCAGACTGTGAACACAAACATGCTGAGAGTGGTTGTTCTTATAGACAAGTCATCAATGCCACAAGTTACATGATTGACAGCCGACTTGCCGAATCGACATGTTGTTTGATATTACAGCCTCAAGACCAGCTCCAATTAGCTTTCAACTTTCAAGGTGAAGGATTCTAAAATCGTGGTGATCCTTGTTGAAAGTGACGGTTTTGGTGGCGAGTCAGCCCTATCGTGCGTTTAGATAAGTTTAGATAAGCGCATCGATAAGCGATGCCTCAGTGCTGAAATTAAGGGTCGAACAGTTGAACCTGAGCTACCCTACAGAATGCAGTTGGCAGTTCACTTTAGCCAAACGAGACTCGGATTAGGGACAGGCAAATTCATATGACTAGGGAAGGCTAAATTAAGTTTAGCGCAATGCATAAGCCCAATAGAGCGGCAATTATCAAACCAGATAGCGTACATTTCCACGAAGCTCAACACCAGTAGTGTTGCAGCTAACATATGTCGATGGGTCTTGTTGTATCAATCCCTTCTATATATTATCTACCCCGGATGATAAAGAGAAGTAAGGCCGTTACTGATTTATTAAGCTTCTAGAGAATCATCAGATAGCAAAGGTACCCATACCCTTCTATAGTAGGCTACTGGTGTTAAACTTCGTGGAAATATACGGTGGTGTTTTTCAGAGACAACACAAGTACGATGCAGATTAATGCCAATGAACGGGTCCATTATGATCTGTAACAATTTGAAGGCCTTACGCTGCTATAGGCAACTCTGATAGTTATTAGTAAGAAATTGCAAGGTGTATGTCACATAACTGCCGGAGACGCAATAAAGATGCATAGATATACTGTATGCCTTGTAGTTGGGCAACGGACTTGAAAAACGGCAAAACAGGGTGGTAGGCAGGGATCGGGGCCTGGGCAGATAGACTAACTTGGACAAGGCTCGGTATTTTAGTATTCCTCAGGTTGTGCTAAATAAAGCAGACGTAGGCTGATTTTTTGCAGTCTTGCAGTGCTTTTGTATTGTGTGACAATAAGCTTACTCTCTATACCCTATGTTATGTGACCTTTTAGCTGTATGTATAGCGAGCGAAGTGTTAGACTTCAGAAATCGCCCCCAAAGTCATCAGTAGGCAGGTGGCAGTACGGGTGGAGTTCGGTTTTGTATGTAACCAAGGGTTCTGCCTTAGCGGGGCTACGAAAAACAGCTGAAGGATCTGGGCGGCAGATCGGCAGTTTTGAGTGTAAGCCTTTCTTCTGTTTTTCGTAATCCCCGAGGCTCAGCTACTATCGCCAAGTTCTGCAGCTTTTCAGTTACCTAAATTAAACTTGTTTTCGTCCAATTGGAACTCTCTATACCTGCCGTGTCTGTTATCTTGTGGAATTCTGCCGTGCCGTGTGAGACATGCATGTTTGCATCAGGTATCTATCGTCTGAGAAAAGGAAACATAGTGAGTTCGTCAGACCAATGAGTGCGGCAGGCAGTATCAGCGACGGCAATTTGAGGTACTTTGAGTGCATTGTGCTCCGTAAACTGTGTAATTTACTTGTAAAACATCCATCATAAGACAGGCATATAATTCTCGGTCAGTGGCGGATCAGCATCCTTCCGTGGGATGAGTCGTCATGACCCAAAAGCAATTGGCTGTCCATGCTGCGCGATGACACTGGATCAGGCTTCTCTTGGACAGTCGACAAACGCTGATGCGGCAGCTTGATTGAAGGCGCCAAAGTTTGAAGGATCGGCCGAGTAGCCGATTATAATTAAATCTGGGGCCCGGATGCGTTGGTAGTTGCTTCGGTCTGGGGGCCTGTAATGTCTGCATATCAGCGCATAAATGTCTCGATATGGTTACTTCAGTTTAGGGGATCAGTAATGTCTCCATATCAGCGCATAATTGTCTCGAAGTAGCTATATAATCCTAGGAAGCTATCAGACTATTGAGCTATAGATATCGATTTTTGTATGGGGTTGTGGCCAATTCTGTATTGCTCTGCATTTCTACAGGTCAGATCATAGTCCATGTGTGGATATCCATCTACCAAGGTATGTGATTTCAGCTTCGTTGTACATGCAGATAGTACAACTATCCACGAAGACGCCTTCCATGCTCGGCCAGCGAAACTAACTATCCCTAAAGAAGAAACTACCGAAAGACATAAATACTCTTACTTTCCCTCGAATTGATATCAAACTTCTCTCCTTCTCCAGAACATCACTACTTAACTCTCAACTAAACACCTACTCAGTTCCAAATTCTCTATACCCAACCCAATCTTGCAATATGCACGTCTCCAAGCTTCTTGTCTTTAGCACCATGCTCCTGGCTGCCGATGCCTTCAGATGCGCTGTTGGCCAGCAAGGTTCATGTACCTTCGTCGAGTCTAATAGCAAGCAACATCGTTGTGCTATTAAATGCGACTACAAGGGCGGATATGCTCAATGTAATTGCCCGAAGTACTACCCACGAAACGACAAAAAATGGCCTTATGGAGGAAAGCATGCTTGCATTTCTACTCCCCAATATGTCGACCGCTTTAAGTGTTAGAGCAAGTTACTACAATACAGGCAAGTATATTTTCGACCTGGAGAAAGGATCTCAAACTAATATCTATAAAGTGTAGATACGCTTGAGTGACACAACTGATATCTGGAAAACAATCCTTCTGTCACAGGTTGGGCTCGATATACCGGTGAATAGGGAACGCTTTGGGCGGAATAGGGTCTATTGCTATAGATAGGCACTCATACAAGTCACTTTGCGCCGTTCGTATCGCTTTGATCAGGGCATCACATTGACAATGATCGACACCTTGTCCTATGATTAACTTGTGCTATTTATTTTATGGTAACACTACCAGAGCCTGTGATACCAATCCATGTACTCCAATCAGTGGCCGATCCCTTCCAATCGTTACTAGATAGCTAAAGACCATGTTCATGTTGTCATGTGTTCTTTTGTTTACGTTCACTGTTGATGATAAATTTTCCAGCTAGAATTCTAATCGGCGGAACAAAAAGAGAATATTAAGTTCACCTGTTTACTCTATGCTGGATGGCTACTAAATGTGTTGATGTCTGTTCTATTAATAGCTCCAGGGCTGTCATGCAGCATTCTGTCCCTTACATACAGACGGCTCTTCCACTGGTATTGTGAAAATCCCTGTAACTCGCTCACAAAGTTTCCAACCTAATTTTCTCAGCCTGAAAAGTAATACCAATGCGGCATAGCTGGATAGTGGTGCCGTATATAACGGCCCGTCCACCCGAACCACCTCGAATGGTCACCAGTCTCTCAAATTGGACGTCTAGCTCGAGCTGGTAGGTGGAAAAATACATTTGACATGTCCGTTACCCAAACTATTCAAATTCAATGAACTCCGTAAACCTTCAGTTAACAACGATCGCAAGTAGGTGTTGGAGTTGAAAACCCCTGCCTTATTCCTATTTCGGCACGGAGGTTTAATATCCGAAGCTGCAAATGACCTCCGGATCATGAACTCACAACTGTCAGGATCTACTGGAGGAACTCCATATAAAAGGTGGCAATAGTACGGTGGAATTATAGTCTCTCTTCTTGTGTATGGTCAATCTATAGATATCGGCATCATGAAGCTGCTCTCTCTTCTTTTCGCTTCGGCGAGCGTTGTCCAAGCTGCCCTGAAGTGGCAGAATGTTCGCATGGGCGGTGGCGGTGGCTTCGCGCCCGGCATTGAATTCCATCCCAACGCCAAGGGCGTCGCTTATGCTAGGACAGATATTGGAGGACTGTATCGCCTCAACTCGGATGACTCCTGGACTCCTGTGACTGATAACACTGCTACCGACTCAACATGGTAATCCTTTGAATACACTTCCGCCTCTAATCAATAGCTAACATCGCATAGGAACCGTTGGGGCATCGACGCCGTGGCTTTGGATGCTAATAATCCAAACAAGGTTCTTACTGCCGTTGGCATGTATACAAATAGCTGGTAAGCGAGTCCGCTCATTCGTTTGCCGTGCTCTAATTATCGCCACAGGGACCCCAACAATGGAGCCATCGGTATTAGTAATGACAAAGGCGCAACATGGTCCTTCACTGAGCTGCCCTTCAAAGTCGGTGGCAACATGCCTGGTCGTGGAATGGGTGAACGACTCGCTGTTGACCCCAAGAACTCCAATATCATTTACTTTGGCGCACGAAGCGGCAATGGTCTTTGGAGAAGCACAGACGGTGGCAAGAGTTTCTCCAAAGTCACTTCCTTCACTAACGTTGGCACTTATATCCCCGACCCTAGTGATGGATCTGGTTACAACAATGATCTTCAAGGGTTGGCTTTTGTCACTTTCGACTCTACTTCTTCTCTGATCAATGGCGCCACATCTAGAATCTTTGTCGGTGTGGCGGATAAGAAAACTGCCTCTGTCTACGTTACTACCGACGCCGGTAAAACGTGGAAAGCAGTTGCTGGCCAGCCTAAAGAATTTCTCCCTCACAAATGCCAGTTCGAGGCAAAAGAAAAGGCACTGTATCTGTCTTACAGCGATGGATCGGGACCTTATGATGGTAGTTCTGGTGCAGTATACCGCTATGATATCGCTGCGGACACATGGAAGGACATTACACCACCTGGAAATATCTACCATGGCTTCGGCGGTCTGGCACTTGACAAGAAGAAACCTGGAACTTTGGTCGTCGCCGCACTTAACTCGTGGTACCCCGATGTCCAGTTCTTCCGATCTACAGACTCAGGTAAAACATGGTCCACGCTGTGGAACTACAACGCCCAGGGCAATCTCGATTACCACTACAGTATCTCCACACCCAAGGCGCCCTGGATCTACAAGAACTTTATCTCTGTCGACACCAAGCGCTTGGGCTGGATGGTAGAGGCTGTTGCTATTGATCCATTTGACAGCAACCACTGGCTATACGCTACCGGTCTCACAGTCTACGGTGGACACGACCTTACCAAATGGGATACTGAGCATAACATCACCATTGAATCTTTGGCAGATGGCATTGAGGAATTTGCTGTGCTGGATCTCAAGTCTGCTCCCGGGGGCAGCGAGCTTCTTGCTGGTGTAGGTGACGATAGTGGTTTCACCTTTGCTAACAAGGGTGCACTCAACAAGGCACCTCAGTCTGCTTGGGATAACCCCATGTTTACATCCTCGGTTAGCGTTGACTACGCTGGAAACAAGGTTGGCAACGTTGTTCGAGCAGGTAACACAGATGGGGAAGCACCTCAAGCCGCGCTGTCCACCGACGGGGGTAAATCTTGGAAAGCTCACGGTGGGGCCGCCGCTAATCAAGCCGGTGGCTCCGTTGCGTACTCTGCAGATGGAGACGTCGTTCTTTGGTCGACCGAGAAAAAGGGTGTGTTGAGATCCGAGAAAGAAGCCTCCTTCTCTTCCGTATCTAGTCTTCCATCTGGATCGATCATTGCCAGTGACAAGCGAGACAATGACTTCTTCTACGCCGGCTCTGGATCAACATTCTACGTCTCCAACAACACTGCATCGACCTTCTCCAAAGCTGGATCCCTAGACTCGGCACAGTCCATCCGCGACATCGCAGCCCATCCAACAAAGGCAGGAGAAGTGTGGGTCTCTACCGATGTCGGTATATTCCGTAGCACCAACTTTGGCGAGTCGTTCGCCAAGACTGGTTCTTCTTTGACCAAAACGGAGCAGATTGCTCTTGGTCGCGGTTCTGGAAGTAACTGGAACGTATATGCCTTTGGCACCGGATCTGCTGGACGCAAGCTGTACGGCAGTTCTGATACGGGAAAGACATGGACTGATCTTCAAGGGTCTATGGGCTTTGGAGCAGTTGACTCGACCAAATTGGCCGGTAGTGGAAATGAAGCTGGATTGGTGTATGTTGGAACAAATGGACGTGGTGTATTCTGGGCGCAAGGTACGATCTAAGTAGAATATTCACAAGTGAGGAGGATACATATTTTCGTGGTATCTACTTCTGTGTCCTATTCTAGCAACGACTAAATCTGACTCAACCCTTTGTTTAACTATTGTCACTATTCATTTCGTAACTACTAATCTAGAAATAATGCCAATGTTCAACTCCATCCTTGTCTACTTCGATAAGCTCTCCTATAGTCACTAGCTCCTCGTTCAAAGCGTCGTCGCCTTTGTCCCGTTTGGCCTTGCACCAAACAACAACTCTTGCTAGTAATCAAGGTGACCATAAAGCAGGTCTTGTCTACTCTGTTCTGGATGCATCGCCAATACTTATGGTCAGCTCGAATCGTGGTGGTAGTTTGAGGTCTACGAGGCATGGTTGATTTGCTGTGTCCTCAAATTGAACGTTTGTACTATATCTAGACAGTCAGTATACTATTAGGGTAATATTCTGGTCAAATTAGTTGTCGGTCACAGTTATATCTTCATACAATATACTCTATGGGGAAGAAATAGAGATTCAAAATTCCCAGACGTGATGGTCGAAATTTATAGACGTTTTGACGCTCTGACGCACTGCTACATTGAGTCACGTATCATACTTATCGCTATACAGTGGTTTCCACGGTTTCTAATACACGAATACTGCTGGAACAGAAACTTGTCAAGTTAATCTTCATTTATCTGCTGTCTCCCTATCTATCTCATATTCCTCACCCATGATGTAATCTCTTCATCAGTACCATTGCCAATTCTCCTTCCCGTTGCTGACACTGACCAATACTCCAATGATAGATCCATTGTCATTCATGGCTTGGTCGCCCTTGTCCCTCCGGGCGCGGCACTTCGCACAGCTAGTGGCTTCAGCCTTGTTCATCTAGCCGCATTTATCTTTGGGCTTTGCCTGTCCCGTCTTTTGTTGACACTTCCACCACACAAAACTAGGGTTGTCCATTTTTAGTATGATGTTTTCCTGTCTGTTTTGAGCTGGTGGCGTTTCTGGGTAGTCTGATAGTCTGAATGTCTTTGGTGTAGACGATATGCTGCTGTTGTATATTGACTACGTTGTAGTCGAGCCTTTTATGTATATTAAACCCTACATTTTACCTTGATACATGACCATTTCCTTTCTGAACAAGTCTCTTTCACTGTAGTTGTTCATTGTCCAAGTTCTTGGCCAACCGTGACCCATGAACTGCTCCACGAGTCAAGACACTGAGCTCTCGTTAATCACATATCACTGTAGACATTGATTCAATCTTGAGCAAATTTTTTGCTCTGGATGTGTGCAAGACTTTGAAGGGCTAGCGATGGTTTTTGATGAGTTGATCACACTCATCAAGCGTTTCTTGAGTGTAGCCAACCATCTTTGCACCTACGCACATGACTCCCTGCAGTCATCTCGATATTCTTCGAGATGGTGTCTTGTTGCCCTAGGATTATGGACCGTGTATCATCAAACCCTGCTCTATTATGGCGATCAACCAAAGATTGATCAGAAAAATGATGAGTAACCTCGAGCTCAACAACCCTGCGTCAATCTTTTCAAAGGCCGAACTCCGAATCAATAATCAAGGCTCGCGAACCCACATGAATTCCCAATGTCTTTCTCACTGGTCACATTCTTCCACTTTGAGCAAAGGAGATGGCACCTAAGGAGAGCCATGGGGTCAACAAGGCCCATTCTTTACAAGGGCTCACCACCTAGTTGGGATGTTTTCACCTGTCAAAATAAACATCCACCATTCAGGTGAAGGCTTTGCTGTGCCCTTGTTACCTGAAACGCACCGCAATCCCCTGGAGATGAGTCCACAACGGGTATTACTTGGCGGGTATGGTTCCGTTTTCCGTAAGTGGCTAGGGGTCAAAAGACTATACGCGTTTAGCTAAGCGCTTTATGAGATAAAGAATTGTTACAAACACAAACCTTGCGAAAGAATAAGTATGCACTCTTGTCAATAGACATAATCGCCTCGAATTCAAAAGCCATGTCACTATCATCGCGCAGCCTCCATAGCAGTTTCACCTCGTTCGCTGAGAAAGGTCACAATCAATCTCGTTTACAAACGAAACTTTATCGCCTAAATCATCATTTCTTGGCAGTATCGAAATAAGCATAATTTTCCGTGTCCAAGTTTCAAACGACCTCGGCGGCTAACCGTATAAGCTGTCAGAACATGGACATGAGACACTTCACGTCGGACATTCGGCTCATTCCATCACCCTGGTCTAGCCTATTTTCCCCCATCACCAACAACCCCAGCTATAAGAACATTTCATCTCGTCTCGACACTTTTTTGTTTCCCTCTTTCTCCTCAAGTGCTGTTTGCTCTTTTTTTCACACTTTCATTCGTTCTTTTGCAAGGTTCTTGGACCTTTTCATTCATTCGTTATCTTAGGCCGGCCTAAGTCATTCTTTTATCTCTTCTCTACGGCTTATATCCACATTCTTTTTTGAACTTCTGAAAATATGCGCTTTCAAGCATCTTTCGCAGCCCTTTTGGTTGCTGCTACTACTGCTTCTGCTCAATCCGTCGCTGGAAAGGCGTACGGTTTCGCTGCTGGTGTTACTGGTGGTGAGGGCGAGGCTGTTACTCCTTCTACCGCTGAGGAGCTCGCTGAGCTTCTCGCTGATGATACTCCCCGTGTCATTTACATTGACAAGGAATTTGACTTTACTGGTCAGACCAAGACTGGCCCTGGATGTGACCGCAAGAGCTGTAGCGCTTCCAACGGCGGTCAGCTCTACCTCGGCGATCTCTCTTGCGGTGGTGAAGATAACGTTGCAGTGAGCTCGATCACCTACGATGCTGCTGGCCCTGAGCCTCTCCCTGTCGGCAGCAACAAGAGTATCATTGGTAACGGCAAGGCTGTCCTAAACGGAAAGGGTCTTTCCATCAAGAAGGGCTCCAGCAATGTTATTGTCCAGGGTATCGAGATCACCAACCTTAATCCTGGCATTGTCTGGGGAGGAGATGCGTTGGAACTCAAGGGAGAGAACGATGGTGTCTGGATCGACCACTGCAAGTTCTCCAAGGTTGGCCGCATGTTCATCGTCTCCCACTACGACGGATCCCGCCTCACCATTTCCAACTCCGAGTTCGACGGCGTCACAGACACTTCTGCATCCTGCAACGGCAACCACTATTGGACCATGATGTTCTACGGTGAGGGCGACCAGGTTACTCTTGACCGCAACCACTTCCACGACGTTGCTGGCCGAGCCCCCAAGCTCGGTGAGCCTGGCACCAACGGTTACTTCCACGCAACCAACAACTACTTCCAGAACATGAAGGGTCACGCTTTCGACGCTTACCAGGGAGCCAACGCTATCATTGAGGGTAACGTCTTTGATGGTGTCGATCAGCCTGTTACCAAGGAGGCCGCTGGTGTCAGCACTCTGTTCATTCCTGATGAGAGCGCCGCTACTGCTTGCCAGTCTGTCCTTGGCCGTGCTTGTGAGCCCAACTCAGTTACTTCCAGTGGCGACCTCCCAGTCATGAAGGGTGAGAGCGGCCTCAATGCTGTTGGTCAAAACAAGGATAACATGATCACTCCTGTTTCCGCCAGCGAGGTTGTTGCCCTTGTCGTTGGAAAGGCTGGACCCGCTGGTGTTGGTTCTGGCTCTGCTCCCGCCTCCGATTCTGGATCTGATAAGGTTGTTGAAACCACTCCTGTTGCTTCCGTGACCACCCCCGAGGCTACTCCCGAGTCTACTCCCGAGTCCGCCCCTAGCCAGGAGGCCGCTCCCCAAAACGACTACGAGCAATCCCCACCTGTTGCTGCTGAGCAGGATTGTGATGACGAACCCGTTACCAAGGCCCCCGAGCCCACCGTTGTTACTGACTGTGATGAGGAGCCTGAGTACTCCGATTCTGAGTCCAAGCCTGTCGTTACCCAGGCTGCTGCCAGCGGCGCACAGGCCGATTGCGACGAGGAGCCTAATTACGACTCTGAGTACGCTTCTGAGCCCGTTACTCCTAAAGAGACTGAGTCTGCGACAAAGCCTGTGGCTCCTAAGGAAACGACTGAGGCCGTCGCTCCCAAGGACACCACCTCTCAGGCTGATTGTGATGAAGAACCCGACTACGACTCCAAGCCTGAAGCTCCCAAGCAATCCGATACTGCCACCCCCGTCGCTGATTGCGACGAGGAGCCTGAGCCTACTGTCAAGGCTGAACCCAAGCCTACTGCTTCCCAAAAGGACTGTGACGACGAGGATGAGACTGTTGAGGCTGCCGACAAGGACACTCCCTCAGAGGGCTCTTCATCCAGCGGATCCTCCACTGTACAGATGTATGGCCAGTGTGGTGGTGCCAACTTTTCTGGATCTACCAAGTGCGCTGCTGGAAGCTCTTGCAAGAAGGTCAACGAGTACTACTCGCAGTGCCTTGGCAACAGCCGCGTTCGCCGTTACATGCATGTTTACAGCGAGAACGAGGCTGCTCAGCCTTAAATAGCTTGTAATTATTTGCACTTCTAGATATTTATTTCTACTCACAGAGTATATATACAATTCTTAGGCCTAGCGCCTCATGTTCAGTTTGTTGTTCCAGATTAGCGAGGCATGGCGTTGTGTATAATGATGGTGAACTTAGTGGTCGCGCCTGCGACCCATGTTTATGTTAATAACTACAGATTGCTGAGGTAAGAACATTATAACACGAACCTGACTCCTCCTTGGTCTGAGCTACAAGATTATCACTGGCTCAACGTAAGTGATAGTTTACCCTGTAGCCAAGGATTTCGTTGCCGACCTGGCGTCAAATGGTGCACCTCTGATTCGTCAACGCTGTAATATCGAAATCGGAGAATTTGCCATTATGTGCCAATTAGATAAAGTGGTATATTTGGAATTAACACTGACGAATATTGGTACTGGTTGATTTCCAGATCTTTGTGCTTGGTGGGCAGCCCACAACCCCACGATGTAAGGAGCCACAGGTTGACAGCGCAGTCTTGACAACACGAATTATTTCTCCGCTTGGCTCCAGAGAAAACTGGCTAAGAACACAGCGTGCATTGAGCTACTGTCAGTGTATCCATTATTATGCTCACGGCCTTTCACCAAGAGCGAATTGGAACTGTTGAAAGCAAAGGTGCATGAGGATAATCCTGGATCTGGTAGAGTGCGTGCATACTATGCATAAGAGCTGCACAATGGTCTGTGCAACGTGCATAAACGTTGGCAACGCCTAACTATTCTGAGTTGGCAAGGTAGCAATGCATTCAGTCCTACGCATGAGAAGTGACCAGATCAAGTTTCAACATGGTTCACCTCGTGATCAAGTTTTGAGCTCATGATTTCTTGCTCATCAATTAACCCCAGATGATTAGACTAGCCAAGAAGTCATCGTCATTGAAAAGAAAAACACTATGAGGGATATTTCAACATGAAACAATGTCAACTACTCGCTACAACGATTTACCTCGGCGCGTCGTCGGGGCTGATCGGGACAGGATCAGGCTTGACCGTTTGTTACCGAAGGTCCACTCTCTAAACTCAAGCGAGATCTGTTAGCCTATCGTAGATCATGATGGTGGCTTGAAAAGACGCTTGGCTCGACACGACTTGGCCTGATTTGACACGTACAGGTACATTTGCATGACCCCAAAACTTCACTAACACATGACCCCAGTGTGAGTCATGAAGTCTCCATCAGAGACTCCATTTGGTCTTGATATATAACTAACAAATAATCTCACGATGGTCTCTTTTCCCTCTTTTCAACCTTGAGAATCAGGTCAGAAAGACAAAGCCAAGAAAAAGGAAAAAAAGGAAAAGAAGAGCAAACACAGTGTCCATCCGGATTGTTATCGTTATCGTCATTGACTGTTAGACAGTTTAATTGCGCAATTTCCCCAGCCACATCCCTCCCTCCCCTCCCGTTTCTTCCTTCTCTTCCTCCCCTCCCCCGCCACAGACATATCCATCCATCCTTTCTCTCTCTCTTCCCTCATGACCAGTCCAGCCACACCCTTCTTATACCCCATGACTTGTTTACGCTCACCGCTCTTCCTGAAAGTCTATTATTTGAAGCTACCGGCAGCACTACCAAGTTGAATTGGCAACTCAGAGTAACTGATCTCTGGATATCACAATTTCCTTTGGTCTCACTCACACACAAAAAGGACAGACAAACCAAAACAAACAGTTATAGAAACTACGGACGGAATCTTTTCGCGTCACGCACCGTTGGAACGCCAGGAAATTAGTGGCGACCAATATATTTACATAGACCCTTGCAGAAAACTTGCCCCACGTGGCTGACCAGTAATCTCCGGCTCTTCCTTGTCGTGTGTCGCGTCAGTGAGTGACCAGACCAAAACTTCAAGCAGGCATCAAGCCCCTTGAATCTTCATCTTTGCACACACTTACAGCACATCGTTCGTCTTTGGGTTGCCTAGGTAATAAACAAATAACCCCCACTCTCTACAGGTTAGATGTTGGCCGTTGATCGTATCATTTACTAATACCTGCTTTTTCAATGGATAGCTTCGGTTCACGTTAGAGTCAGGATATGCCTCTACACAGCCGAGTCAAAGTACCAGGGGTAGCAACAACTGCCAAAGCTCCAGAGCCCGTCGTTCGTGACGTGTCCGACTGGGAAGTCTTTACAGACGAGGAGTCGGAAAGCGAAGTATCGCAAAACACTGTTGACTTCATCGCTCCTCCTCCTCCTTACAAGGTCGACGACCCTAGGCCTGTCTTCACCAGGCCCACGTTGGGTAGACCGCTTACGGACAGGCCTATTGTAGAGAGGCCTGTCCCAGAAAAGCGTCAATCCTCATGGCGGTCATGGCTTAACAGGGACAAAGGTGTTGTCCCCGAGCAACCGGAGGAACCTCTACGAAGTGAGAAAAAGGTGAAACGTCACCGATCTGATCCAGAGCCCGCTGATGAGCGAGATGCTCGGAGGTCAGAACGTCGTCGTCGACACAAGGAGCATGAAGAGCGTGGTCGCGTCGAGAGGGAACGCCATACTCGAGAAAGAAGTCGAGAAGGTAGCCCAAGCACGCGACAGAGGCGCTCCAAGCGACGTGAGGGGGAGGAGAAAGAAGAAAGGAGCGACGATAAGGAAGCTCGTCGGCTGTCGAGGAAACTCGGTGGCCGCAGCGATGATGATTATGAAAAGGCCAGAGAACGACGTCGTGCTGAGAGAGATCGCCCTCCCATGGAAAAGAGACACTCAACCTCTTACTCCATACGGCATCGTGAGTATGATGTCGGTGAGAAGGAAAGGAGATCCTCGCGCGTCGACGGTGAGAAGCGACATCATAAGAGCAGCCGCGAGCCTTCACGAGTTTCACGACAGGAGACTCCACGACTAGTCGACGACGAGATGGAACGAGAGGCCAAACGAGCAGAGCGTCGACGACTTCACAGTGAACGCAAGCCTTCTACTCCAATGAAGGGCGTGGACGTAGAACATGTGGTCAAGGAACGGGCTTATACAAGAAGTGCTGACCCCAATGAGAGACGTGAGGAGAGGCGCAAAGAGAGACGTCATAGTCAAAATCTTAGCCAAATGGAGAGCGAAAGTCGAAGACATCGACGCCGGGAAGCCGACCCTACACGAGTATCATCCAAAAGCAGAAATCCTGATCCCGAGAAGGAGAGATTGAAGATGGAAGAGAAGGAACGACAAAGGCAAGAAGAACGCGCCAGAGAACGAGAACGTGAAAAGGAGAATGAGCGTGAGAGACAGAGGTTAGAGGATAAGAGGAAGGCTGAAGAGAAGAAGAGGATTGAAGAGATGGAGAAAGAGCGTGAAAAGGAGAGGATGGAAGAGATAAAGAAGGCCGAAGAGAGGAAGCGTGCTGAGGAAAAAGCTATTGAGCGCGAAAGGAGAAAGGCCGAAGAGAAAAAGAGGTTGGAAGAAAAGAAGGCCGAAGAGAAGAGACGGCTTGAAGAGAAGAAGAGGTTGATTGAGGAGAAGCGACGACTAGAGGAGAAGAAGAAGCGAGCTGAGAGTAAGCGCAAGGCCGAGGAGCGAGAACGCCAAAGGTTAGAGGAGGAAGAGAGACTTGAGGAAGAGCGACGTCTTGAAGAAGAGAGAAAGATGGAGGAGCGAAGACGCGCCGAAGAGAAGCGCAAGGCCGATGAGAAGAAGAAGGCCGAAGAGATGGCCAAGGAGCGTAAGATCGCCGAGGCTAAGAAGCGTGCTGAAGAGAAGGCTCTCGAGCGAGAGAAGCGCGCCGCTGAGCGTAAGGAGAAGGAAGCTCGACGTGTTCACCGCAAGCAGCAGAAGGAAGATCAGAAGAGGAGGGAGGCTGCTATCGAGGAGCAAGCGTGAGTATGCCCTCTAGATGTCTACAAGACTATCACTGACAACCAAAACAGAGCCAAGCCTGCTATCCTTGGTCCCAACAAGTGGCCCGCCCCTGGAGCCCGTCTCGGTCCTGGCCTTGGACCCATGCGATTTTCTACAGCTCCCGCGGCAGCACCAGCACCGGCACCAGCCCGCAAGCCCGCTCCTCAGTCTGATGACGACAGTGACAGTTCAGACAGCGACAGCGGCGTCGACTAAAGGAACCAGTCCAACAACATGTTACGAACAAAGCTATATGTGGCGTTATTTTACGGATATCTTTATTAACTAACTGAAAGATCATGAGAGATGAGCTTTCTTGATCTACGAACAACAAACAACAACACAACCACTCCACTCTTAACGTCGGGATGATGCCTGACGATTATTATTATCTAACCGACTAATGAGCTCCAAGAGAGCTACCTATACCCCTGACTACATGAGTAGTCACAACTCCACTCAACACTATTACTGTAACTTTAATGCTCGAATATGAGTATAATACGAATATGAATGAATCTGATCAACAAATGTGTCTCTTGAATGCTTTTATCATGACTGATTCGTGAAGTATGGCTTTATCTATTTCATCATGACCGCACCACCATCGACAATAAGATCTTGGCCGGTGACAAACCCAGCGTTAACCATATACTCTATAGCCTGTGCAATGTCCAATGGTCTTCCAGCGCGATTGCTGAGATGATCCTTGACATCCTTATCCTCGTTCAGATGCGCCCACTCAACGCCATTCTCATCGCCCTCCCTTGACTCATGCGTAGCCTTGATCCGCCCAGGAGCTACCAAGTTCACACGGATACCGTACGGTTGCAGACTGACAGCCATGCTATGCGTGAGACCCAGCAGACCAGCTTTGGTGGACGCATACCCTTCCTGATTAGGATCACTCTGCATTGCGCGAAACGATCCGACATTGATGATACACGGCCCGGCCGTGCTGTGACCATCCTCCGTCACTGGACCTGTATCCTTCTCGTTCTTCATAAACGGCAGACAAGCCTGTGAGACAGCAAACGGTGCAGTGAGGTTCGTATCTATGTACGCCCGCCACTGGTCCAATGTCTCGCGTTCAAGCATTGTCTTGCCATCTTTCCAATGCGGAGCTGCGATGCCGCCGTTGTTGACGAGCACATCGATCCTGCCGCCCAGAAACTCAGCTGCCTGCTGGATCTTCTCATGGATCTCGTCAGTATTTCGGAGATCACACAGCGCTGACCCGACGGCTTTAGCATCGTAGTAGGACTTGAGATGCGTGCGTATTGTGTAGGTGAGTTCTTGCTCGTCAATGTCGAGGATGAAGACGTGATAGCCTTGTTCGAGGAAGTAACG
Source organism: Fusarium sporotrichioides (assembly GCA_019054645.1). Lineage (NCBI taxonomy): Eukaryota > Fungi > Ascomycota > Sordariomycetes > Hypocreales > Nectriaceae > Fusarium > Fusarium sporotrichioides. The sequence goes on from JAHKNS010000004.1 coordinate 895,868, forward strand.
TGCGATAGTACGGCCGATGCCTCGAGCACCTCCGCTGACGACGACTGTTTTGGGCATTTTCTGAAAGTTAATTCTGGAATTGAATGTTGTTACGGACAGAATTTACTCTTGCACAGGATAAAAATTGACATGCAGTATGACATGTGATGACAGGTACAAGGGAATCAGCCAAAGCACGTACTAAAGACGTCACAATCTACGTCATAAAATTGATTTCGATAAGAGATAAAAATGTGCAGCGATAACGTCTCATCTTTATGTATAGCTACTGATGCTATAAACTTTCTTCCTCGTTCTGTTGAGTGATGTTTATTGCAGATGAAGAATGAGTGAGGTCAGAGACTGGTCTACTGTATCCGTCGCTTGGTCCGCGTCTGCCCAAACCGCGTCTAATGCTTACGCTCGTAATATTTCTTTCTTTTCCTTCGTATTCTAGAGCATTCTTCGCTCTAACCTAAGCAAATGGAATTGAATCGTCTACCATTTACAGGCGTGGGATTAGTCTTTTCCCCATTGCGATCTGATGCAAGTTCGCCTCCAGGGTGAAGGATCTACCACCTACAGAGATATCAGTACTTGCCCCAGATTGTTCTAGAGTACCGGTAGCTCATGATTTAGGAAGGTAATAAATCAAGAGATCAATGTATGGTCAAATGCAAATAGGCCTGGCGTGGCTTCTTGTCAGAGTGCTCATCCTACCAGTGTCTCTCCATTCAGTTTCACTATTAAAAGAGAATGTCGTGAAATTTAGTGTCCACGACGTAGCCAAGCTGGCTTCATTTGTGTACCGCCTTGCTCAGGCTGACTTCAATATCTTTATGGTCGAACACAATACAGGAGAGCAAAAGCCTCAGTAATGGTAGATCTGGGATCGAAATCAGCCAAACACTTGTGCCTCAGTGTTCGATCGTGAGATATTCAGGGATACCACAGACATCAGCCGTCACAACAGTGTTTGTTTCAAAGGGGCATTTGATTATCTGGGACCCACTTGAACATCGAGCAGTTAGAGATGAACTTTGGAGCCATGATACTGTACTTCTATAGATTCAGACATCCTTAACAATATTCACATGAAGAAGGATAGCGATACTAATCAGCTTGAATAGTTAATCGAAACATATATAGGGATTGTTCTGTCACTATAGGTACCGACCATCATTGCCAATGCGACAGGTCCTCGGATTATTAAAGGAAACATATTATTGATACCGCAAATTCCACCTTTTGTAATAATTGATGATGGGGAGCAATTCCTCCAGAAAGTGCTCGATCTCCCTCTCATCGCGGGAGGTTTTGGATCTCTGGATAGCTTCCAGACGTAGAGTAATCGGCAACATAAGCTGCCCCAGATCAGTTCTCACATTATACTCCCTAAGCCAATATGTCAATCCAACATCTCGTCCGGCTTGTGTCAAATGACGATGACAAGACTTATTATGGTGCCGAAAACGAGTTTCTGAAGAGCGCAGAGGTTCTTCAGCCCAAAAGCACATAAGTTCAGCTTGCAGCATTTTTCTCCTCCCCAAATATTTGCTTACACCCTATAAGGAACCTTTATCTTCACTGGAACATCGGCGGCTGGCGTTTGATTTAGTAAGAAACCTCAAATTAGAATGAAAGAGGATTATATGACAAGGGTGGAAATTGAAGGTGTCGGAGCCATCGCCAATGGGGTCTGTACGAGCAATAGAATTGAGAACAAACAAGTTACATATTTATTCAAAATGTTATGCTTTACAGTTTAAGAAAATGTGCATAAACACTACTGATGAAGTACAACGCCTGCTCTCACACCAGTCCCTTACCAAGGTGCATCAGCAATTAAAGTCCAAAGCTGATCCGCACAGAACGATAGGCTTTTACTCTCGCCATCCCAAACTTCCGAAAGCTGATGGGCATCTTGGAAGGTATCCAGAACCCCCCACAAGAGGTCTTCGTGATACGGATACACTGGGCGCAAAGGACCTGTGTGACATGGGACTCAGAGACGCGATGCTGTCAATGCTCTCGTCGTTTATCTCTTCCGCTTCCATGTAGCGAACCAGGTCAGGAACGTGACACGCTGGGACAAGGAACAAAGCCATTGACTAGATCCAGGTTGACTGTTTATCAATCAGTATATAATTGTACAAGTTCCGTGCTCCCAGCGACAGTCTATACATCTGCTGTTAGCACTAGGCGAGGCTCGTCTTGCTAGAAAATGTCGACCAAGATTCAGGTCATGCCGTTGTGGGGTTAGCCTTAATTTTCATCTTGCGGTGACATGGGGAGGTAACTGTATCCACAAGCCCCTTTGTATAAAATTAACTCTGGTGAACGCTGTACATTTATATATATAGTTTGGAGCTGAGACTTTCCAACCGCTTCAGGAGATGCAATCTATCGATTAAATTCTTGAGGTGCGCCGCCTTTTATATCTGTCTATCCTCTATCAGACTCTCTTCTGTTATCTTTATGCATGATAAAATACCCCCACGAGGAACCCTGCATGAACTGACACGTCTCCCTTGTCAATTAATGTCAATCAACTAATCACAATCAATCAGGCCCCCTTTCGGTAGATCTCATTCGTTCGTTTAGTACCCAGAATTGAGAGTTTACCGAGCCCCCAAGCATGGAACATGCCTCCCTCCCCTGACCAAAAGACTTTTACTTTATTCCTTGCTTTTGTAATTTTCCCTTTTCTCTTCTCTTTTCTTCGAGATCCGGACGTTGTATACGCGCCCGAAACTTAAAAAAAAACACGCGCACGAAGGGTAATATCCTGTCCATTTCCGCTCAAAATGTCAACACCACCTGCGGCGGCTGCAACAAGCCCAAAGAGCGAAAAAAGCCCCGCCAAGAACAGGACCAAAAGTCCCTCAAAGAGCCCCTCACAGCAGGCGCAGACGAATGTGGAAGATACCGGAGTACTCGAACCCGAGCATTGGCAACAGCTCGCAGAGGTGAGCCAAGACTTGTAGAACAGCATAATTTTATGAATACTGTTGATATTAACGATAACAAAGGAAGAGAATGACAATGATGATGATGCTCATTCATTAAGCGAAGAGAGTCTCAATTCTTCTACAGCTTCTGTCACCTCCAGCATCTTTGAGTATCGCAAGCTTCATGGCAGGACATACCATCGGGAGATTGGCAGTGCACAATATTGGTAATACATCTTTTCACTTACGCATCTTCGGCAAGAGCTTACAGGACTAGGGCTGCCAATGATGAACGACAAAGTGAACTGCTTGACATCAAGTAAGTTGAACCAAATTTGGCGTAAACAGATCACGATTAACAATCTTCAGCCATCACTGTCTCACCCTGGGCATCGGAGGCAAGCTTCACCTCGCACCTATTGATACAAGCAAAATTACAGTAAGTCTGAAGTGAGAGATGGATGTAGACTGATCTGGAAACTAACAAACGGTTTCAAGAAAGCTCTTGACATCGGCACTGGCACCGGTACGTAGGCCATGGCGCAATTAGACTGTCGGAAAGCTAATCGTGACTTTTCCCAATCAACAGGTATTTGGGCTTTGTAAGTCTGATTTATACCTTGTGGAATGTAGCATACTGATTCGAAGATAGAGATTTCGCCGATGAACATCCCAACATCCAAGTGATCGGCACAGATGTTTCTCCAATTCAGCCCTCTTGGGTTTCACCGAATGTGCAATTGTTGGTCATTTCACAAAATGCCCCGATTCCCGTTCCCCCTAACTAATCTATAACCGTAGTGAAATCGAGGATTGCACCCAAGAGTGGACTTTTGCACCCAACTCGGCTGATTATATTCACATTCGCTGGCTTATTGGTGCTATCCCTGATTGGTATAGATTCTTCAGTGAAGCTTACAAGACTTGCAAGCCTGGCGGCTGGGTTGAGACTTTCGAACCGTCGGGTATTATCACGAGTGATGATGGCACTGTCAAGGAAAACTCTGCTTTGGACCAGTGGGGCAAGATATTCATCGAGGGAGGCAAGAAGTTGGGTTCAACCTTCACAGTTTATGAAGATGAGCTGCAGCGGAAAGCAATGGAAGCTGCTGGCTTTGTTGACATTCAGCAACTCGAGTACAAGGTAAATACCACGATTCCAGAAAGCCAACAAAAGCTAACAAGCCATGAAAGACCCCCATCGGAGGATGGCCAAAGGATCCAGCAATGAAAGAGTTGGGCCAATTCGCCAAAATGGCCTTCCTCGCTGATCCTGAAGGATTCGTCCTTTTCGTTGCCAACACGATCGGTTGGTCAGAATCCGAGATTCACGTCTTCCTTGCGCATGCCCGTAAAGAGATTCATTCGGGTAAGCATCATCCTTACTATAAGCAGCGCGTCGTCTGGGGCCGTAAACCCGAAGAGTAGTCCGATATAGGATCTGCTATATGCACGCATCTTCTGCAGCGAAGTTGGATATGAAAGCGGCAAAACTTATATAACAATAGTGGTACGATAGTGAGCTCAGTGAATTAACTAAAACCCCTGAATTCTGGAACATCATTATACGGTAGTCTTTAGCAAATTATATGTCGTTTGAGTTCTGCCCTATAATACTACGACCGAGGCATGTTGGTCAATTATCCTGGACCGAGGGAACTAAGACACCAACGCTAAACTTGATTTACTCGACGGGATGACGAGCCGATGTCCGTGACAAGGATCTCCTCTGTTGATATTGCGGGGGTTTCAGTTGACTTCTACCGATCGATGATACTTAAACCGCACCCCGCATCGGCCTTGTTCCTTTCTCACAGCATCGATTGACCTTTCCAAATATCAATTAGCATGATGATTTACCAGTCTGAGAACCCAAAGATCTCTTGTAAGCACGCACTTGCAATTTCCCAAACTCGCATAGTCTCAACTAACATCCACTCGCAGTTTCGCCCAAGCAGACATTATGGTCCTGGCTTTTCGATTCAAAGACATTCGCGTCTGGAGATGACGCTCCAGGCTTTACCGATGCCATCACCAAGAAGCATATCAGCTACGGGTTATTGAGAGATTATGCCACATCGTTGTCTTCTGTTCTTGTTGCTCAGTATGGACTGAAACAGAACGACACGGTGATTGTCTACGGCAAGAACTCAATCTGGTGGCCCGTTGCCACTCTTGCTACCATCCGCGTCGGGGGTGTAGCTTGCGGAGTATCGCCAGAGTACACCGTCGACGAGCTTGCTTACAGCCTCAAGACTAGCAAGTCAAAGATCATGTTTGCTACTGTTGACAACATTGACAATGCCCATGCTGCAGCCGCCAAAGTTGGAATACCTCAAGGGAATGTGATTCTGTTGGAAGGTTCCCGCAAGGGTAGCACCAGCATCCAAGCGCTGCTCGAAAACTCGGGCACTGTTACAGAAGTGCCTCCATTCCAGATCCCCGAGGACAGAACCAATAGCGATGTGTGCACATTTCTTTGCTTCAGCAGCGGTACTACCGGTCTTCCAAAGGCGGTCATGATATCACACGCCAATATTATCGCCCAATGCCTCCAAGTAACAGACCTCACTCTTCCTAGCCATAGAAGAATTCTGGCAGCCTTACCGTTCTATCATATCACTGGTATCGTGCATCAACTGCACCTGCCAATCCACCTCAATGCCAATGTCTATGTCTTGGCAAAGTTTACGCTGGACACGCTACTGCAGACTGCATCTGAGAACAAGATCAAGGAGCTTCTTCTTGTCCCTCCCATCATCATTCGGCTAGTCCGAGAACCCAAATTAGTGGCAAAGTACGACCTGTCTCATGTTGAACGCTTCTCGTCCGGAGCGGCACCGCTATCTCGAGAAATCCTAACTCTGCTTGAGAAAGCCTTCCCTGGGACAGGTTTCAAGCAGGGCTATGGTATGACCGAGTCATGCTCCTGTATTGTCGCTCATCCGCCGGGAAAGTATGCTTATAAGTATGCTGACCGCGTGGGTACGCTGGTGGGATCCACAGAGCTTCGAATCGTAGATATCAAAACCGGCAAGGACTGCGGGGTAAACAAGTCGGGTGAGATTTGGGCTCGTGGGCCACAGATGGCCATGGGTTATCTTGACAATCCCAAGGCAACACAAGATACCTTTGACAAAGATGGCTTCTTGCACACCGGCGACATAGGCTACATCGATGAGGAAGGCTTTCTTTCCATTACCGACAGGCTGAAGGAAATGATCAAAGTCAAGGGCATTGGAGTTGCTCCCGCCGAACTTGAGAACCTTCTTCTCGGACAACCCCAGGTTGATGATGTTGCGGTATGCGGTATCCCTGATGAGCTCGCCGGTGAGCGGCCCAAGGCGTTTGTGGTGCTCAAATCTTCGCAGTCCTCGAGGCCTGTCGAAGCAGCAAGGGAGATTTTTGAGAACGTCAAGAAAGAATCAGCGCGTCACAAGTGGCTTTCAGAGATCGAAATTGTCTCTGCGATACCGAAAAGTCCGGCGGGCAAGATACTTAGACGTAAGTTGCAGGGTAAATCTATCAGTGGCAGCAAGAACGTCATTATAAAGGATACTAGAGTTGCATCAAAGCTTTAGATAGACAGTGCATTTCATCGTGAAGATTTTATTGCCCGGACCGGTGTTCTGAATCATAATGGGTAGGGAGGGACTCGAGCTAGCTAAGCGAGCAGACATTTAGACCACTATCATATAGCCAAAGCTTTGTTCGACGCTTGCTTCCATAACTCAATCACAGCGTTGGAATCCTAGAGGAAAACCTGAAGCCAATGGTCTATCAAAACTCTAAAAGCAATTGCCTATAGACCCGCTGTATAGATCCAGATGACATTCCCTCTTGCATTAACCATAGGGTTAAGTGACCTAGTAACTGTAGCAAAGTAGTGAGCTCTCAATATTCATCACGTCCTCAACCTTGAGATTATCTGCCAAGCTGTTCATAAGCAGGGCGTCATCGAGAGATGCTCGGGGTGGCTTGGTTCCATCGAATTGGTTCTGAGTCTTATCACCTATAAAATTGGTGAGGCGAACCTTAGGATCCTCCTGCTGCCAGAGCGACCATAGACGATCGATCTGAGTGTGGTGAAGGAAGAAGATGGGATCTGAATTGTCAGCCGATAGCTCATACCATCGAATGGCTTTGATTGCTATCTTACCATTAGGTGAAGTGTTGGGAATCATGTCGCCACCAATAGCACTGTGCATAGCACCGTGAGGACCACTCTCGAGGGCTTGGCGATATTCATCGTACTTCTCAATGGCATGGACCTTATCAACAGCCTTAGGTGAATAATTATCTGAAACCATGTTTCAAACTGGCTGCTTCCGTCATTCAAGCTACGAGACAAGCAATGAGGGTCCCTTTTATTGGTGAGGTACTCGGGATGAAGAAACTTGAACGGCCAATCATCAACACACTTCCTGATATCTCTTCCATTGTATATCGACTCGGTTCGGTTTGGGCTACCGCGTCCACCGAATCCGGTCTTTGCATCCCAGATCGTAGACTGGGGTACGTCACTGTCGAGTGACCAATCCCAATACCTAGTTGTTGGTTATTAATGGATGCAACAGTATAGAAGTTCTAATGCTAAGACTTACGGCATGACTCCTCCATAGCCACATTCTTTCAATGCACCTTCATAAACGTGCATCAAGTATCTGCGCCAGGGCAGGAAAGATGCAACGAGAGTAAAACAGTAAGCTAGGGTAATAATGCAAACTCCAAGACAGTTCAAATATGCACGGCTCGCGTTTATATGTCTCTGTCAAGTCAGTTAGCATGATTTGAGATATTGAATACGAGGTCTAATCCTTGGGGATCGTCTAACTACGGACGAGTCATACATCGTTTAAGCAAAGAAATCGATAACCAGGGATGTTAGAAGCTCAAATAGACCGAGCGTCAAGCCAAAATACATCCAATCTTTTTAGCTCCGGGATTTACATGAGCTATAACAAAGTTGACTAAGTTGAGTGTGCACTTTTGGAATTAACTAGGAGGCTTGTTTACAACCCACAGGGACGGTAAATCTGTCGGCAGCTATTTAGTAAAGATCAAGAACTGCCCAGTGTTTACTAGTCTCTACGAAAGTCACTGTATTATTTTTATATTTATATACTAGCATACTGAGAAGGGATTATTTTCGTCTTGAAGAATAAAAACTTAAACATATCAACACAGTTATCTCTAAGTAACGTGGTGAGTTCAGTCGTGGTAAGTGATAGTTAAACAGTCTTGAAGAAGCATATCTGGTATTTGTAGCTTGTGCGACCTGTAGTGAGAGTCAAGTGACGCAGGGCTTAGAGAGATTTGCACGAGAATCTCGCTTGCAAAGCGTTCTTATGGACTCTGAAACAAATAATCTCTGACAACATCTCTAGCTCTGTTCAATGTGGCTATGCATAGCAACACTGCGTCAGAACAAAACTGTGGGGTCTCGTAGAGCTAAATGGATACTTTACGATGTAGGAGAGCTGTGGTATTGAACTCGGACTAGTCTAGACATTATAGGATGAATCAAAGTTTACAAGATCGTACATACGGACTGGACAATAGCTGCCTTTCCTCAGTTGTTTGTCATAGAACTAACAATAAACACCTAGTGTATACTACATGTACGTCATATCAAGACGTGAGACCCTTGGTATTGGTAGAGTGAAGCCCGAACCGCCGTTATGCCATAGCAATCTGTTTAAAAAGCCCAGCTGTCTCTTGTGGCATGCTCAAAAATGGAAAATGGCCTGAAGGCAGGCTTTCCACTTGATGAAACCCTCCTGCTTGGATGAACTTTTCTTGATACTCCGGAGGTAGCACTTCATCCTTCTCGCACTTGACATATGTCATGGAAATCTTGACGTCCGCATTGATAAAGTCTGCCAGGTGATCGAAGCTCTTGCGACTCTGGCTTCCGAGAACCTTTTCCCATGCTTTGTCGTGTTCGCTGGCCGGTAGATCGCTGAAAAAAGAAGACCTGAACGTATCATGGAGATGCACAAGGCCACCCTCCTTCATTTGCCCACACTTTTAGCCCGGTATGAATCTTCATGGTATTCAGACTTACCTCATGTGAATGATTAGGCATCACGGGCCCTTGTTCTGTAGTCCCATATATATTCCTCTCACGCACAGCAAACGCGAATCCAGCGACAGCCGCATATGCTTTGATCCCGCCGGCAAGCCCTTTCGTCTTGCGCTCCCCTAGGGTATGTCCCTCAATAGCGAGAAGTCCTGGGAGACTTCCGTAGCTGTGACCAAAGATAACGACTTCAGAGCCCCCGTCGAGCTCCTTGGCAATACTGTCGTGAATCTCTTTGACGTCGTCGAGCATTCCTTTGCTGGCTAGTGTTTTGTATTCCACATTGGCGGGATCGTCTGACAATAGGCTTCTGGTGGTTGTCAATCTGATCACTTTGACTGTGAAGCCCTCCTCCAGAAGAACATTGGCAACATCTTGGTAAATATCGGGACTGCAAAAGCCACCAGGAACAATGACAATAACTGGCTTGGTTTGCGTCATCTTGAAGATGGACAAGGAGAAAGCAGACAGATTGATAAGGACAAAAAACTTAAGATTTAAATTTTAGAGGGTGTAGGGGGAACGCATGGAGCTGTACTGTACCAAGGTCGGCCCCCTCAGGATCTAACTTGAACAGGAAAATAAGCTGACTGTACCAAGAACATAGTACTTTGATCCAATAGCTCAGCTCGCAAAACTGGCTAAATCTATAATCACACTTATCCAGACGAATATTAGGCGAATCACAAATCTTTTTAGACAATCAGTCAGCCGAGACTAGATCCTTCAGTGGGTAATTTATGTCGAACCGACTCTAGAAATTATCGGAGGATCAGCAGCGGACAAAATCAGTTAGAAAGGTTGCTTCGAATCGAGCAAAGTCAGAATGAAAGAGTTGTAGGCTAAGTAAAGTGCAATGCAAAAATGCAGAAGGCATGATTGACATTCAAATATGTTGCCGGCCATATTTCAAGAACCATTAAATTCAAGAGTCATATACATATGCAGATCCGTTCCACTACCGTCCTCCATGACCCTCTAACCCCGTCATGCGAAGCCTGAACAAGATAACCCGGGTCACCAAATGGCATTTTGTGCTTAAACGTCCTTGCACCAAAAGGCGTCATTGGAAAAGAGAGGGCCGAGGTACGATTCAGGAACTGTTGGGATACGATTAGCCAAAGTTCAATGTCAGAATTCAAATCATGCTCAAACTTACCGGCCAATCCTTCGCTAAAGCTACTGCAAGCTGTGCCCCATTTCTTATCGTTGTCACAGTTTGTGAATTGCTTGATAGTAGTTGATGGAGTGGCACCGGAGTAGTCCCACTCACAGAAGCCGTGAGTAGCCTGTGAATCACGTTAGCCAGAAACAGGCATCTCAGAAGCAGGGTAAGCTTACAAGACAGGTGACACCAAGAGTGCTGCTGTCAAACTCAGGGGTCTTGCCAGCGCAGTCCTCAATCTTGAAAACTTCAGCGAGGTCAGCCCATCCCTCGTCGATGATAGCCGCCGTAAGGTCGATATGGGTGTTGCGCCAGTCATTAGGATTGTGGAAGGCATAGGTGTTCTTAGCTTCTTCATCGACAAACCATTGGTTGCAGCTGCCAGCGGGACCAAGGCTGTCGCAAGAGATGGCACCAGTGTCTCTAGCGACATCCATGGCAATGACGCCGGTGCTTCGGGAAGAGACGATACCGTTGGCCTTGAGGGCACTTGAAAGAATGAAGAGCTGAAGCTGTCGGTAGAGAGTGCTGGCTTGAATAGTAAGCGAAGTGGTGACTCGCTGAGAGAAGCCACCGTCTCCGCAAGCGGCGAGGAATAGTTCGTGGTCACCCTGAATCTCCTTGACACTGTCAAGAAGGTTCTGTTGGTACGTCTCAACAAGCTTAGCCAGCGAGGATCCAATCTCGCCGAGCTGGATGAATCGGTCATTCGCTTTCTGAGTGATCTTCAGAGGCTTACCGAGCTTGCCAGCCAGGTCTAGGGCAGCAGAGAGACCACCTCTGATGAGACCAACTCCCAGGCCGGCATCACCAGGAATAACACCAGTGAATATGGATACAACTCCAAGAGTGGAAGTAAGCACGCTGAGGATTTCGTTTTGGGGAGTGTTGGATTCGACGGGGGGAGCAACCTTTGCGACAATAGCATCGATCGTTTGGCCGGCAAGGGATGCGCCGTTGCTAAGAGCTTGGGAGTATTGGTTGAAGAATTGGTAGACGGTGTAGATGTTCCAAAGGGCCTGGCTTCAGTTAGTATGGCAACCGGAAGGAGTAAAAGTGTATCATACGTAGAATTGCTGTTCAGATTCGTACTTCTCGACACTCTTGGTATTGAAAGGTGGGCAAGTGTCACTTGTGATCAGGTTGCAAGTAAGACCAGTGAAACCCTGGAGGAGGATCAGTGATAATTTACGTTGAGGTTGGTATCTTGACCTACGTTGGCCTGAAGGTAACATTGAGCAAAGCCGAGCTCTGCGCAGTTGGCCTGATCACCATTTTCGGCAACCCAATCGGTGATGTACTTGTCCATATCCACTGGTGCATGTAAGCCAAAATACCTCAACCTTCTTACTTCCACTCACAAGCTTTCCAGCACTCGGCCTTTAGGCCAGTGGCAGAATCGGGTGCGCAGTCGACATCGGGAGCAGGAGCAGGTTCGGGAGCGGTGCCATTGTCTTGACGCGCGATCAACGGAACGGCAGAAACGACGGTAGAGATTGACAGTGTAGTCAACACTGCCTTAAAGAGAGACATGGTTGCGCTGCAACGAAAGAATAAATGTTTAACTTGTGAAAAGAAAGACGGTGACTAGCAGCGAAAGTGAGAGAAAGGAAGAGGCTTGCTCGTTGAGATGCAACTAAATTGACGATGACGTTAAAGGGTATATAAGCCCAGACAACCGCTGCATCGGCAGTCAGTCAATTAATCCACAGTTCGTCTTCCCCCGTGACAGATAGTCGGCAGTTAACTCTAAAGAAATTAACTCGACGTAATCGGACGAGATGTTGCTCCAATGACACAAACCAGTTCCTGGCAGCAGCCGGCTTGGCAGGGCTTCAGGGTGAACTTTAAATACCGGGGATCTGGTCTTATCCATCAACCATCATATCTGTAAAAGGAATGTGCATAGCACTTGACTACGCTCCTGAAACTCGTCGTCCCAAGATTATCCCTGCACAGCCTCCAAAAAGGGCTTCTCGTATTTTTGTCGAGACAGGGCGGGTATCATGGAAAACGTTATGAAGACGGCGATCTGTCGCGTCGGTCCGACGCGAAGACTCAAAATAGAGATCGGTGGTTGTGACGGTGAGAAGTTAATAAGTGTCAATAAAGTTGCATTATAATGCAGATCTAGTCAGATTGTCAAGTCTTAAAACGTCTTATCTATTCTGCTTGCGATACAAAGAATGACTCGTTCATGACAAGATGAAACTGACTACGGATCCGCCGTTGGGAAACCCCCTGCTCATCCTCCCCACGTGCCAATGCCAACGGTGTCACATCTGATGACATGATACTTGTTCCAAGTTCTATGTGATTGAAGTCATCACAAACTACTTGCAGTTCTTTTGAGAGTTGCTGAATCAAGTTAAAACAAGCAGCAATACATTATTTAGGTTCAAGAAAGAGATCTTGGCGACGGACTATTTCTTGCCGGTTGAAATCATACGTTTCATGTCTCTTGGCAACTTCTACTTTTAAATCATTGTTGTGTGCCTGTAAACGTTGAAGTTATTTGCTTAGTTTGTGAGTGAATAAGAAGTAAAGTTTATGCTTTGACCACTCTCAGTGTCGAACTTACCGAGCCAATGAAATAGCAGCCTATGAGAGACAATCATCTATTTAAGACATTGACGTTTATAAGGTGATTGATGCGATACATAATCGACAGGTGCAGATACAACCGAGAGTTTATTTGTCGTATCCATGAGTACCGGTATGAATAGACGTTGGCTAGTATGGTGAGCAGCACCGACTTTAAAATACTCATGTCAGATTTATTTAATTCTAGGAAAAGTCTCAGACATGCTTTAAGCCTTTAGCTCTGCTCGACACCTTTGGGTTATTATTTATGTCGAATTCTGCCGGGGGCTGGAGCAGTAACCTCATTCTGGGCTGTTAGCAACAAGTAACTCCTGAATCTGAATGAGGTAAAGATAGAACTTTGTAACGTGTCAGATTCCAGCTCAAACAAGAATAAGTTGATCCTGGTGTACCACGGTGCATCGTTTTTGCAGGTATGTGATGGATGTTGTTGAGTCAAGGTGGGCCAACAGATGACCCATCAGTAAAGACCACGGGTTTTCCAGTCGATATCAACTCAAATGTCTACCCCGTAGTTATCAAACATGGCGTCCGTCGTTTGTAAGCGGGGGATTCAACCGGTTCTTGGGCTTTTACTTCCGTCGACTCCACCCGGCCCTCTCTCTGTATAGGACCGGAGGACCATTTTCCCAAATAGGCAATTTTCAACTCAACAGATTGTAGAACGGGAATCTCGGACGAACCGGAGACCAGATGGAGACTTTCATCTTGAAAAATGTCATTTTGGTCCCAATTTGCCAAGATATACCGGTGTTAGGTCCAAATATTCGGACTTGAACCGGACGAAATGTCAAGAGGGTTAGAGCGAAGACCTATAAAAGGCCGAGGCGGACTCGATCATCTCTCTGAGATCATCATCAAGCACGACATTCATTCTATTCAGAAACGATGGTAGACACTCTGAGCCTCGAAGGAAAAGTCGCTATCGTCACTGGATCGGGTCGCGAAAATGGCATTGGCGCTGGCATAGCTCTCGCCCTTGCTCGGAACGGCGCCTCAGTGACGGTCAACTACGTCTCCGACTCAACTAAAGAGCGAGCTGAGAATGTCTGCACACTCCTCCGCGGAGTAGGTGGGAAGGCTATGGCTATTCAAGCTTCAGTCGATACGATTGAGGGCGCTCAATATCTCGTCAACAAGACACTTGAAGGCTTTGGTACAGACCATATCGATATCCTAGGTGAGTCCATATACCTATCACCCTCGGATGTTGGCTAACGCTGCTTGTTAAAGTCAACAATGCCGGGACCGCTTATTTCAGTCCGGTCATGCAGCAGCCTAATGTGGAAGAACTCACTAAAGTCTTTCAACTGAACGTCCTCGGTGCTTTTTATATGGTCCATTACGTCGTTGGCCACATGCCCTCAGGTGGAAGAATCATCAATGTCAGCTCCACTAACGCAAAGAGAGGAAATGTCAATATCTCTTCTTACGCAGCGTCGAAAGCGGCTTTGGACAGTTTGACATGGAGTTGGGCCGGTGAGGTAAGTCGAAAAGCCTCTTACTTCAGTGTGTGTACAATGGTACCTAACGACCGTCTGTTTAGCTTGGCCGCAGTAAGGGTATCACTGTGAACTCTGTCGCTCCTGGCCCTGTCATCACGGACTTATATCCAAAGGGCAAGGAAGAGGAGTTGACGAGGGAAGAGATCTCTATCACCAGAGCTGCAGATAGAGCTGGCACAACTGATGATATTGGCGATGCAGTGCTTTTGTTGGTAAATGAGAAGTCAAGATGGATCACGGGACAGTATATCAGTACCAGTGGGGGAGTGACTTACTAATATCCCATATCATAGTGTCATTATACATGTCTAATTAAACCTGTTTCATGGTCCTCTCATAATTTTTCGATATACAATTGCAGCTGTGCCATCTCCATTGGGGCCAACCCCTCAACCCAAACCACCTCCCGCAAACAGGACATCAAGTCCTTCCACGAGCAGAGGTGGGCTCGTGATAGTGTATCGGCAATTTGCTCCAGGTACCAGATTCTCGAAATGCTTGCTTCTACGCACAACTGATTTACCAGCAACCACAGCTTTAACTCAAGCTTCCCATCCCAAAATTCGTCATCAACCAGGGACATCAGATACTGAAAGGGAATGTCGCGGCGAGGAATCAAGTATCCAACATCCCCCGAAGTCTGATACACCACAGTACAGAAGAGAGAAACTGTGGCAACGCGTACAAGCTCTGCTAGTGCCCAGACTTGTGTGGCAGTTCCCATGCGTTCTTCTGCAACGAGATTCCATCTTGGTAGGGATAATACCTCATGTGTCAAACTGCATACTGGTAGAACAAAACCAGAGTCAGTCGGATTGTCGGCCCAGTGCTTGTTCAGAACCATGGCAACTCGCGAGACATAGGAAAGGCCTTTTCGGATGACGACTGTTGGTGTCTGATCTGCCAGGGACAATCGTTCAAGTGAGTGTGTCAGCTTTTCAGTATATGGAGAAATGGCCGTTCGCGGCTCGGATTGTATGTCAAGCGGTGGAAACTTCGGCATAATGTCCTGTTTCAAAGCACCCAGAACATCGGCTCTATGATACTAGGTCAGATGAGTGTACGCCGAGGAGTGGTAGCAGCTTACAAGAACAGAGCCTTTCGTAAGGGAGAAGTGGGGTCCATGGCTTCAACACCACCAGTCAGGTCGAGGATCATTTGAAGTCCTGCCATATGCATCGCCCACGAACTCAAGTTACCCACTCGCATCTGCTGAATTAGCAAGCGTTAACTACGACATGTGAAAACTCACATCAAACACAGATAGACATATCACAGTTCCCATTACTCTATTTCGATCAACCCTCGTCTCAGCCAGAATAGACCTGCGAACAGTACCAAGCGATTGTGTGTACAGCTCCACGTCTCTCATGGAAGGCGGATCGTCAAGCCTTTTGGTGATCTTCTGCTGATCTCTGATGTCTGGATCAACCACTGCTATCGATAATAGTGGCCCAGAAACCATCTCCATAGCCCACAATAGGCGCTTGACGTTGACGCAGACTTGCACGTCGCCCCAATATGTCGGGGTTTGTCGGGATTGGGGCGATGGTTTTGCGGTAGTTACATCATGGGTTTTGCCCGATCTTCTTGATCTACCAATATCTTTCATGACATGGCGACGCACTTTCTTCAACGTTTCTTTGTCTTTAGCTTGTTTTGGGTCGTTAACGTGGATGAAGGCTAAGCTGGATGGCTTCTGAGTTTTCTGAGTACGAGGAGGTTGGGTCTGAGTGCGAGCAAGTTGGGTATGAGTTGTGTTTTGGAGTTTGAACTTGAGCTCCATCTTCTCTCTAGCAGTTTCAGAGCTATGTGCGAGTCTGTTCGTGATTGTAGCTAATTGATGACCCGACATTTCAAGATTCGAAAGGAGATGCGCTATTCGTACCAGTGAGATTGGTCACCAGAACACGTGATTGAAGAATCGGGTCCACATGGTGATCTCGACCGAAACAGGAAACAGTTAGATGATCCATCTTTTATGAACTGGGATTCTTAATTCTTATCAGGCTGACTGGGTACCTAATCTCGTGCGGATTTTCACTTGGTATTTGCCAATTGATACTGCAGATACAATTATTCATGGGGAAGCAATGAGGCGAGATGAAAGATTTCTTGCCAGCCCTAAAGAATCTCACAAATGTTGCAGGTTGTCTCCGGTACCATGGTCGAGGAACCATGCAGGACTGGGGCATGAAATCCGCTATGACTTGGCGCTCAATTAAGCGGCGCTCTAGGGTATAGAGTATGATTCCATAGTGCGACGGAATGGTCAGTAACCACTCATCTCGCTTCAGTCATGCGTGGCAAGAAAAGAGTTCCCCGACGCATAAGCATGTGTTCTCGCTGACAGTTTGACACATCATGCAACGCTCAGGCTGTCAAACTTTTCGTCTAACCTCAAGCAGTTGGATTCTGTGACAACTTTAATCAATATTACGCTTAAATTCTTAGATTGAGATGATCGGTAAGATGAGCATCGTTTTATCAATAGATACCTCCCGGCAAATATTGCCCTTAAAGGTAGAAACATGTGATAGTTGACCATGTTTCGCTGTTAGGCGAAATCACCAATGAGTCACTATGCCAAAGGTCTGGACAATTCTGGCTTCAACGAAAGACCTCGCTTCCGAAGCCGTGGTACCAAGTCGCCAAGGAATTACCAAACTCCGTCCGAGGAACAAGAACCAGTAAGAGATCGACAAAAAAACAGGACCTTTTATTGTTCCAGGTTCCAATATCAGCTTGTACTCATCCAGTATAGCCGTTGTCATCGAGATATGAAAGAGGACTAGATTACAGCAGGCGGGGAAAGTTACTTTTGACCCAAACCAATGAAATACATGAGAACATAATGACAAATCCGACTCTATCTGCCGGCAGGGCAGAGCTCTTGCTACAGTATGAGGTTCCGCGGGCTGAGATGTCAGTTAGAGGCTTGGACTTGGCCTAGACTCCAGGGACTAGTGACAGCTAACCCCAGATTCTTTGCCCCAGGTTTTCTCTGTCATGCTACCTGACCCCAGATCCGATGATTCAAAACCCCGCTCATGTCGGCTCGACGCGATCTATCGGGTCCTTGTCTGCATGAGCTACTGAGAATGCTATAAAGAGGGCGACATCGGAAGCTCAAATATTACCTTGCCATCTTATTCCATCCATCAGATATTGATCTTTGCACAAGATGGAACCAAGCAACCATAATGAGAAATTTCAGAATGACACCGCGTCTAATGCATCGGATCCGACCGGAGGCACTGTGGAAAAGTAAGAGTCGATCGGCAATGTCCTGAGGTGGCAAAGCTGACTATTGAACAGCGTTGAGCATGCCCAATTCTACATCGATCCGAAACAAGAGGCAAAGCTTCGTCGCAAGATTGACTGGATGATTGTTCCGACAGTCTGTTTGCTCTATCTATTCTGCTTCATCGATCGAGCCAATATTGGTACGTCAGCCCTCCCCATCACGACAAGTCCTTCCCTGAATTAACGCGTCTTCAGGAAATGCCCGTCTTGCCGGCCTGGAAGAGGACCTCGGAATGAAGGGAAGCGACTACAATCTAGTCCTTTCGGTCTTCTACATCAGCTACATCATTTTCGAGATCCCGGCCAATCTTCTCTGCAAATACATGGGACCAGGATGGTTCATCCCTTTGACGTCCTTGGGCTTTGGGCTGGTCTCTATCTTCACAGCCTTTGTGCATAACGTCCCTCAGATTTGCGGTGTTCGGTTTGTCTTGGGCATTTTTGAAGCCGGTATGCTGCCGGGTATTGCGTATTACATGTCCAGATGGTACCGACGTTCTGAACTTACGTTCCGTTTGTCCCTTTATATCGTGATGGCACCTTTGGCTGGTGCTTTTGGTGGTCTCCTCGCATCAGCTATCTTGAAGCTTCCGAACTTTGGCAGGTTCAAGAGTTGGGAGATGATCTTTGGTAAGTTCTCGTCACATATCTCGATTTGCCACCGACTGATCTTTTTGAAGCAATTGAAGGGATAGTCACTGTCGTCTTGTCCCTTATCGCCTTTGGTAAGTTTCACCAAGATTAGTTGCTCGTTTCATGAAACTGATACGACCTAGCTACACTTACCGATCGCCCCGACACAGCTAGATGGCTTACCGAGGAGGAAAGGGCCTTGGCCATCAACCGCATCAAAGCCGAACGTCTCGGAACAACCGAAGTCTTGGATAAGATGGACAAGGCAAAGATCTTTGCTGGTATTCGCAGTCCTCTCACTTTATCCACTTCAATCATCTTCCTTCTCGACAATATCACAGTTCAAGGCCTTGCTTTCTTCCTGCCAACTATTGTCCGAACTATTTATCCCGACCGTACCACCATCTCTCAGCAGCTATTTACCGTTCCACCATACGTCGTCGGTGCTTTCTTTACAGTGCTCATCCCAGCTATTAGCTATAAGATGGATCGTCGGCAAATCTTCATCATCCTCTGCGCGCCGCTCGTCATGGTCGGGTATGCCATTTTCTTGGGTACAAACAACGGCCAGGCACGCTATGGCGCTACGTTCCTTGTTGCTAGTTCGGCCTTTGCTCTGGCGCCTCTAACCAACTCGCATATCAGCGCCAATGTATTGAGTGACACTGCAAGAAGTGCTGCGATTGGAACCAATGGTAAGTCCTTCGACCACATCCAAGAATACTGCACCGATGCTTACTCTTTTAGTCATGTTTGGTAATATTGGGGGCCTCATCGCGACTTGGTCGTTCGTCAAAAGTGACGGTCCTGACTATCCTATCGGAAATGGGCTCAATCTTGCAACCTCCAGCACTATTCTGGTACTTGGTACATTGACACTTTTATGGATCAAACGAGATAATCAGAAGCGGGCGAGTCGGTCTGCGGAGGAAGAGCTGGCTGGAATGAGCCAGCAACAGATCCAGGATCTTGATTGGAAGAATCCCAACTTCCGATGGGTTGCATGATTACAGTCATTCCCTTTTAGTGTATTTAACTAATTGATACGAATGATTCTTTTCAACATGGATGCACGATGGTAGCTCAGTTATTGTGGTCAAAGGCACAAGCTGAGGTGCTGATGTTCGGCTTCGATATCTCACGTGCACGTAATGATTGAGGGGCCAAAAGGGTTAATACACGAAAGATAGGCTGTCCAATTGAGATGTGAGTCGGTGGCTGGTTATCGGGTCTGACCAGTGCTGCTCGGATGTTGAGCACATTGAGTGTGAGCTTATCTAACGTGACCTATTGACTTCCAGAAACACCGAGATAACGATTTACGATTATTTAGGTACCAACCCTTTTCTTTCGCCATCGCTACTTGATGTTCCGACGCTTGAGCTAAGTGGCTACCTGGAATTTGATAAGAGTGGTGGTGGGAGTTAAGGAAAGTGAACTCTCGGACCATATCCAACATAAAGACAGACAAAGCACCAACAATTAGACCAAGCCAGTAGAACATAACCTATAATATTTCCATTGCTTAACTTGCCGACAGAACACTGAAATTGACTCGCACCAACAATACAAAGTCCAAGCCTTGAACCTGACTCCTCAGAAGTGACCTACCACCAAGCAAGATGTTATCTCGAGGAGTCCTGCTGATATTTCAGCTGAACCAATATTTCTTAAGAGTGTCTACAGGTGGGTAATAAACTTCCATTGTTACTTTGCGCGTGCTTTTCTTCCCCTCAGTCGTTGAACATAAAGGTCGTGACATATCTGCGTCGAGAGTACAACGTTTTCCGACTACGTTGTGCGTTGTACCTCATTCCAGCTTTTGTCTTGCAAGATGCGTTGCACAACTTTGTACAGTCTCTTTGTCTTTCTGGGCATTGTAGCTTGTCTAGTCGATTCCACTCCATGCATCAAGAACACTGCCTCTCCAAACGAGTACAAGAAGAAGAAGAAAGGAGGAAAGGACAAACGATGCATAAGGCAGGAAGCTTGGCATCATGAAGTCCACTACCATCATGGTGGACAATATCTCATCAACACGACTGGAACTCTCATCGAACCAGATGGCAAAAACTTTCTCCCTGGAAAGTACAACGCCGACGACAAGAAGTACAAATACTACAAAATCGTAAAGGACAAGAATAGGAACGACGAAGACTACGGTGACAAGGACGACGGAAGAGCCCGAAACCGTAAGATCACCCACATCCACGACAACTTCCTCCTTCCATCGAGGAATACCGAAAAGCGACCAGAGACAGGCAAGGGTTCCGTGAACTGGACCCCCCGACAAGCTTGGAGGGCATTTGGCAGCAGCGCGAAAAGAGACAACCACGCCCCTACAGACGGAAAAAAGTCCATTTCGGCACCTTCTGAACGTCATTCCAAAATATCAAAGCATGAGAAGCGACATGCAAAAGGCGAGGTCTTTAGTCCCCCATATCCCTTCACCATGGATGAGGTCGTCGCCATGAAAGAAGTCAACGTCACAATTGAGCAGAACGGTAAAGACCCCATCGCCATCAACGTCATCATCCGGAACAACAGCAAGATGAACGTCACAGTCATGACCCGCAACTCTCCCGTCGACAAAGACGCCTTCAAGTTGGGTCATTTCAGAGTTTACCCCGATGAAACCAGAATTAACTTTGCGCCCGAGAAGGAGGGCTACGACTGGTACCATAGACCTATGGGCAAATTCAGTCGCCCATCGGATCCCAGGAAGGAGTACCTTGAATCAGACCTCACGCATCTTCGTCCTAACGAAACGGTCAAGCAGACCATTATCATTCCCAGCGGCAATCGCGAGGAGAACGAGCAGTGGTTGAATATGATGAGACACGCTAAGAAGATCAAGATGAGAGTGGAAGGAAAGTGGTTTGCGATTGGTGCTTGGGACAAGGAGCCTCGATGGTCCAGACATGTTGACTTTAAATATGTGTCGAACACCATAGACTTGGAGATCCCGAGATAAAGGGGTTCTAGAAGAGTCCTACTTGACTTGCGGATATTTTCAAATGTCAACGCTGCACTTTATTACCTTGTAGGGTGTGTGAAAAGCCTAATTCCACTGATGCCTAGGCGTGCCTTTATCGTGACCCCTTCATTACCAAAGGAAACCGCCAGGATCTCTGTCCATCCTATATATGTAAGTCACTAAGATCTCCGTGTTTCATTCCAGGTCGGCTCTATGTTCTGGTCGCGTTATTTCGCTGGCCAACGGAGTCCTCGTTGATCTTGTTTTGGAAAGACTCTGGGTCCTCCTTTCACTTGTCGCTCCCGGTGGTGGTGGTAATGATCCCCCCCCCGAACTCCCATAGGTGGCTTCGGATGGAGCAGCAGCGGGCGCAGGAGCCTCTATGACCACATGTGAGTCCTATTCTCTGCTGGGAGACCTTACTCATCTTCCTTTGTTGCTTGGCTTCCTCGTCTCCGGCGCCCGGCCGCTGCAATGGCCTGGGTGACTCTTGTTGCGAGCTTCAGTGAGCTTCTGAGCGAGCTCCCCCGTTTTCTAGTGATTCACGTAGTTTAAGTTTTCGAGCTGAGGTGAATGTCCCTCAGCATTTGGTTGTTTTAGAACTAGTTGTTGTGCCAATAGTGGTAGGCGGCTGATATTCCCTTGTGGCTATGGCGTCCGGCCCTCGGCGTGAGGGAACGTCTCTACGAAAACAATTTGAGCTTGTTCATTCTGAGCGTCCTTTTCCTTGTTTCTGATTTTTGTGATTGTGTCTAATATGTGATTGCTTACCTGAGCGAGTCTCCGCATTGAAACATGAACTTCAACTCAGAGAGGTAGGGATTGTCTTTCTTTGGTACTGCTTCGGTGACCTCCACCTTGGTCTGACTGATTGCCAAGGGCCATGGGATAAATTCTTAACGTTCAAGATAACAAAACTTCTTTTAATTTACACGTTCGAGTCACTTTCCTCAAAGGCTATGTACCTGGGTCGAGGCGAAAGTCAAATGGCTGGTAGTAGGGCATCAGCCCTGATTTCTCAAAGAACGGAATACCGCGCGTATCGACATGTGGTGAATCAGGGCACAGCTTCTTCAGCTCCGCTACCTCAAAACTCGTAAGATGCGGCAAAAGACTCTTGAAGAAACCCGTTCGATTCGGTTTGTCAAGTTGCTTGGGTATCAGACGTCATCACCCAACCTGCTGCAATACTTCAAGCACCATTCCTATTTATTGAGCTTCTTACAAGCTGTTACCGTAGCATAATACTCGTGATCTTTCCGTTGTTCTAGCGTCTTCTAGGCGTATGGGTACCTATTTAGGTTTATAGGCGCGATATGCTGAAATTTCAGCACTTGTTGGTCCGTGATCGCTTATGTCGGCCTTATCGCCGTACTGCTATACGCACTGCTGGGCGTGTTGCCATTTGTTATCTGTCACTGGGACTCTAAAGGGCTGGAAAAATGCTTGGAGTCGTCGTGGGTAGGTCTCATTCTGCTGGTTTAGGGCGCCTGTGAAGCTGCTGTTGAGCCTCACATTGACATAGATCTAGGGCTACTTTATCTATATGACGACAGGCAGAACTCCATCAATATCGTATAGCACTAGGTAGTATATGCTACCCAGTATTGACTTCTTCCAGCGAATGTGAAACATTTACATGAGTCTTTACAGTCGACATGGGATCATATCAATTTTGTGTTGGCATTACATTTTAGACGATTCTTGTATCATCTACCGATTAGTAACTGAATCTGTCTATAATATACTATTATCTGGGAGAACATTTCATCTTTCTGAATAAAAAAGAGATACCTAGGTTAAGCCATCCATTACATAACTCTATATTAAATAAAAGCTGTGAATTCGTGATAATGGTAGACTGTTTCTTCACCCGTATCTGACAAACCAACCAAGGCAAACGACAATCAAGCAAACAATCAAATTATACCCATCCAGTTAGCCTGGTACATCATATGTTAGAATAGGTACGACTTGCTTATTTGCTTGTTTGTCGTTTTCCTTGGTTGGTTTGTCGGATGAGGATTGTCTTACCAATCTTTACCACCAGCCCGTATCTTTTATCCCATCTCTCCTCATGCCAATTCCATTCCCTTTATCTTCTTTCCTTTTTTTTCTCTTTTTTTCTTTTTTAACTTTTCATACCTTTTCCGTTTCAAGTAGGGCCATCGCTTTATTTCTTTTCAACGCCGTCTAGCCCTAGTTTCGCACAAAACAATAGAAATACAACCCAGACCTAACAGGATATGGGCTTCAAACAATATGGCCGGCGTCATGAATCTTTCCTGGCCAACCAAGGTAGCTTTGTAGTTTACCTTGGATTTTCCCCGACATGTCCAGATCAAACAGAAGTGTTGTTCTCTGGCATGCCACCTTCCAAGGCAGCCTCGGTCTCGTGCCAAGGCTTGTTGAGGGGGAGGTAGGTCCCAAACTCCTTGTGCTGCTCATGCGTGGGAATCAGAACGTTGTCCGTCCACCAGCGAGTCCAGTAACCAGTCATGGGATTGTCCACCATATTGGCCATTGCCTCCTCCTTAGGCTGGGCCCAGACACCGTACCAATCTCCCTGGATGAAGATCCTCTTGATGCCTGCGAGTCGGAGCATCTCGGTCCACCTTTCCCACATATAAGGCTTGCAAACCTCAGACCATTTCTCTTGTGGCTCGCAGTAGGGGATCGTCACAACCTGAGAGAATGACTCGCCGGGGTTCAGTTGGACCAATTCGTCTATGCTCTCAGGTCGCTTGGGGACGTCGGAGCGATCGAGAGTACTCATGCGGTACTGTTGACCGACTCTGCCGAAGAATTGTCCCCAGATCTCGGACTCGATGGAGTAGTAACCGAGTTCCCAACCGTGCTTGCTGACAGGAGACCACTCCTCCCAAAAAGTGATGGGCAGAGGAGTGGTGTTGTTGATCGTCATCCTAATTTGTAAAGGATCCATCGACTCAAACGCGGCGGTGATGGAGACGTTTTGGATAGCAGCTCCCTCATCGCCGGGGATCAACTTATACTTGCGGGCTGTGGGATCGGGTCCGTCGGGGTAGTAAGTGCAGCCGACAGCTCCACCCATATCGGGCACATCCTTATTGAGGGTTGGGGCAGCTGGTCCATGGAAACACTCGCCTTCGGAAGGTTCGGGGATATCACGACGAACGAGAGGCTCTTCCATGGGAAGACACTCAACCATGAGACCGGAAGGGGGGACAGAGTCATCGGAGATGAGAAGGCCAGGTCCGACTGAAGAGTCAGACAGATCGGCATTGTGCTGGGCTGGGGCTGAGGTAACACCTACCACCAGTGCGGTGGCAAGGGTGAAAAGTTGGAAACGCATTTTGAGTTAGGACTAGAAAGCCTTGGTGTTGTGATAAGTGTTTGAATGCGAGTGTGAGAGAACTTGTCTGTCAGATGTGAAGTGATGGAAGAAGATGAAGATGAAGGAATCTTCTTTGGGATAGATGGGTCTTTAAATAGGTAGAAAAGAGAAGTGTACGAAGTGAGTGGTGAACTTTGACCTTGCGTCTATTCGTCGGAAGCTTTTTTTGAGTTCGTGCTTTCATAATCTTAAGGTTTGTATAAGGCACAAGTGGTAGATATGGTTGAATTTAGTTCCGCATGCTTCATACGTTGCTACGCTTGACATCCAAGAGAAGAACTCTCATTTATTCTACCTTTGTTTCGTTTCGCGATTGAGCACGGTTGCCATGTAAACATTTCGCAGAGTGCTTTTCTGTGACATGAGTGCAGCCATTTCCCAGCTAGGTAATCCAGGTACACCATCTACTGACCTATTGGCATGTAGTCTGCCTAAACTCACGCTCACAGTTTTGTATCTGATGTATTCTGCAGCCTTACTGAGCAACCTTACCGAGCAACCTGGATGTCTGCCAAACTCTTAACCTTATTTGCGCAGATATATGAGCTTACTGTCCGTGTTGCCACGGGAGATAAACAAAAACCAAGGGAACTTGTTACAACTCTATCAATATATTACTAAGGATTTCCAATCTTGTGAACCTGCTGTGACGTGGCATCTCCAAGGTTTGGCTGGTACATTCCTGAGTGTCCGCTGTGGCACTGAAGATTCAAGGTCACTGCTCTAGTCATGAGCCCTGATTTGCCTTGGTTTTGGATTTGAGCAGAGCTTTGTCAACGCAGACAGTCCAATACTCAATGTCTTTTGAAAGATGGTTAGGCAAAGCCGGACGTAGAAATCTCACAGAAACGAACTGCATGGCAATTTCTTCCGGCTCTGCATCTTTCAAGTGAGGGCATCTCTATTTCGAGTCGGTTTGCTGTCAGTTAGAAGTGTGAATTCTTTCGGCCATTGGTATATTCTGAACTTATAGGATCTTGCCGTTTCAAGATTGAAGCCATCACAGCCAAGCTACAGCTACAGCCACATCAAGCTGCCTCCACACTAAGCTACAGCCACAATCGGGTATTGCTACAGCGAGTTGCGGTTGTGACCTACAGTCCGGAGCCGTAGGCGACGTGTCGGTTGGCCTCTGCTTGAGGAGGCAAGCCGGCTGTGGCTCCTCCAGAGGACGGAAATCACATTCCCTCCTAAAATTTAATATTCAGGTGAGAAGAAGTGGAAGCTAGGCTTCAGTAGCCTTTCCTGGTGTGAGAATAAGGTTATTTTTTTTAACTCAAAACTGCCGAGTGAGGGAAGTCTATATTAGACCTTGAAAATCACGTGAAACCACCAAATAAGGATTGAAGGAATCTTCTACAAGGGACCTAGAAGTGAGAGACGTAGAGGGAAGACCTGTGCCTGTGCCGAGGCTTTGCCTTGCTTAGTATGGCGAAGTCAGCATCAAGATCCTGTACGGGACAGCTCACGCCAGATTTAGCCATCCCAAAAGTTCGGTTCCAACCAATAGATGAGATTCAAGATAAGCTTAATTCTTCACCTCGGATCTGCTTGCCAAGGCAAGCATCCACGTCATCACAATGCAGTTGCATCGCGCTCTCTCTCCGTTCCCCTCCTTAGTGGCTTCGGGTAGCGTAGAATGGCCGGCTTGATGAACGTTTCCACAGCCTAGGACAACTATTTGCTTACCGGTTTTTTGACCCGGAGCACCTACCGGTCTTGTCTTCCTCTTTCGTACAAGTCCATACTACCTTAATCCAAAGCGTGCCAATGGCAAGTATCGCTTTGGGCGCCATATCGTCACTTGATTAAGGTTATTTCGCCGATCCCCCGCACTCTTTACCCCGTGGGGGAGAACTTGGCATTGATGAAGGTGGATATAAAATGAAGCTGGTTTATTTGTTTTCTCATCCTTTTTGTCTTTATCTTCTCTTCTATTGTTTTCTCGACATCAAAGGCTTCCAAGATTTATTATGGCTGCATCTGGTGACCCAAATCCCATCGTTGGCGGGGAGGATGAGCAGAAACGAGATGGCATGGCTCACAACGACCACATTGAACGAGCAGAGACTGGGGCAACAAATGATGACGCTGTTTTCTCCAAGTTTCCAAGAATGGACAAGGTTGATGAGTTTGGAGCTCACGCGAAAACTGATCCAAGAGAAATCGCATTAGTGAAGAAGCTGGATAAATACATCATTGTGAGTACCCGAATGCCAATTGTGATGTCGTGTAGCTGATAGCGAATCAGCCTATGTTATGGCTCATGTATCTGTTCAACTACCTCGACAGAAACGCGATTGTCAACGCACGACTCAACAACCTCGAAGAAGACCTCGGTCTAGAAGGCACGCAGTACAATACCTGCGTTTCAATCCTGTTTGTTGGGTACATGTAAGACTCATTTTTTAGAACTCTGATAGTTCGTACAATTGACGCGTTCCAGTGCTGGACAGGTCCCAAGCAATATGCTCATCAACAGAGTCAAGCCATCATGGTACATGGCTGGTTTTTGCCTCGCATGGTCCATCGTCAGTCTTGTCACGTTTCTGGCAAAAGACTATGCGAGTATGGTAGCGCTTCGCTTTATTCTTGGAGTGACTGAAGCTCCTGTAAGCGACATGTATGCCGCCGATGTGACTAGTCACTAACTGGCCACAGTTTTATCCCGGAGCCTTGTTCATTCTCAGTATGTTCTACACTCGCAAAGAATTGGCCGTCAGACTTGCCATTTTCTACACTGGAAACATGGTAGCCAGTTCGTTTGCCGGTCTCATTGCAGCTGCTGTGTTTGCTGGTCTCGATCAAACTCACGGCCTGGCTGGTTGGCAATGGCAAGTACAGCGCATTGATAATATCAATCTTCATCAGCTAATAAATATCTATAGGCTCTTTATCATTCAAGGTGCTCTCTCAATTCTGACCGCCATACTGGCATTTATCTTCTTACCCGACCATCCTTTGACAACTCGTTGGTTATCCGAAGAGCAGCGACAACTGGCCCACAACCGCATATACACTGATACGACTGATGTCCGCGAGAAGACAAGCGTATGGGTCGGTCTTCGCGAATCGGCCTCTGATTGGCGAACATGGGCCCTATGTCTCATGTACAACCTCCATCTCTCATCCGTTGGCTTCCAAAACTTCCTCCCGTCCGTGATGGAGACACTAGGTTACAACCGAACAATCACTTTAGTCTTAACATGTCCGCCTTACCTCCTGGCTGCCATTGTCGGTATCGTCATGGCATGGACTTCGGGCCGATGGAACGAGCGTACTATGCACATTACCATTTGCAAGTGCATCGTAATGGTAGGCTTCATCATCGCTGTCTCAACGCTTAATCTTGGCGCTCGGATGTTTAGCATTTACCTGTTTGTTGGTTTCAGCTTCGGCATCAACAACATTATACTCGCATGGATCAGCTCTACCGTGGGACAAACCAGTGAGAAAAAGGCTGTGTCACTGGCGATTTGTAATACGTTTGGGAATCTTGCCCATGTCTACACGGCTTATTTGTGGCCTTCTTCGCATGAGCCGAGATACACTGTGGCCTGGATTTCAAGTATTGCTTTTTCGTTGGGCGTTGTTGTTATTGCTTGGGGATTAAAAATGAACTTGAAGCGACAGAACGAGAAGACGAAAAGAGAACATCCAGAGGTCACCAATTTTTATGTTTACTAAGAGTCTTGTCCTGGATGTTCCTGCTGTTGGCAAAACCACGACGTTTTGGCTGGGAGAACTACCCTGGAGTCAGACAAGGGTTCATCCATTGACGCGTCTATCCATTTTAATAGCAATTCTGGAAACGTTATTCAAAGCGAGATTCGATAACTCTGACTTTTTTTGTTCTGCCAAAGTTTTATTATGCCCACGCTTGGCAGTCTGAGTCCTCGAGTTCAGATCTGATGTGGAATCAATATTTTGTACTTGACACAACTGTAGACTGTCCCACATTCCCGATCGCGATTGTGGTCGTCAATCATTATTGCAAATCTCGATAGATAAAAATACGCTATTAGTAATGCACTGAACAGCGATACCGATAAGAATTGGTCAATGCCGTGCCGATCTTGTGTCACTTTACGACAACTCTAACTCTGTTGGAACTGCTCTCGATACGTTGGTGTAGGTCGGAAATGATATGGCTACACGCGTCCATGTTGTAACGAAGAGTTCAATGTTGGTGAAACGAGCACTGATGCCAAGTAATTCGCATTGTCAGGGCCATTATCGATATTATATCTATAGGACTATACGATCTATTAATATCACAGTGCCTCCTGTAAGAAGATAAACAAGTAAAGTTTCTTGAAAAGGAGAGGAGATCAGCGGAACATGGTATGGACAGGCTGATAGGATGAGGAATCACCAGACAAGTCTTCCCACTTCCGCTCCTCCCTCCCACCGACAAAAGGAAAAGGCACTCCACCTCCTCCCTGTCCGGTATTCTTGGCGCCAAAGCTGGGCAATGTTTTGGTATTGTCCGCCCCATTGCCAAGTGTCTTGGCCGGTGCCACAGTTTGAACAACCTTAACTAATAAGCTTAACTGCCAAGTCAGCCGCCAAGCGCCAAGTTAGACGCCAAGCGCCAAGCGCTCACATCGCAATCTTTCTGAGACGTTTTATTGGACTTGTCCTGCTCGCACCGTCGTCATGGTCTCAATATCACCGCTACAAGCCAAGAAAATACTTGTCACACGGGGCTTACTGGAGGCTTGGTTCTCTTGGAAGACTCGATAATGAGGCAGGCTGGTTCTGTCGAGTCCTCCCGCCCACCTTTGACTTTCCTTCATTCCTCTCTGTCTCTCTCTGCCGTCCGGCATGCCCTGCCGATCTCTCTCAAGCCTTCATTTTGCTTCTTGACGCCCTGTGCGTTTAAACATTTAAGCATAGATACTCTAAGCCTCAACACAACACGTCAAGCGAAACAAAGATCTACACCTGTCGTCAGCTCTTAAGCCTCTTTGGATAACGTGTATCAACCGTGAATCAACCAATGTAGCGAGTAGAGATAAGACACATCACATATAGCATATTTCTACGTTTACAGCATCCTACATAGTAGCAACGTCATTGGGCGGACGACGAGGGAATGTCTCAAACCTGCCACTCTGAAAGTTTCCACTCACCAAAATACGTTGCAAGCCTGACGGATAGTAGCGTGTAATAGTTTCCCATATCACAGACACAACCTTATCGTGAAACCCCGGAACCCCAAATTTCCTGTTTCTAGCGCTTGAATCATCCGCGCAGATCGTGTGCTCTAGCACTGACTCTCCTCATCTCGCCTGCCCACGTCCCGTTACCTGTTAGCTGTCAACCTATATGCTATCCCTTCTTAGACGGTAGACCCCCCCTGGTTACCCATTTCAGGTTCCGTTTCCTTTGTGTTTGAGGCATTTTCCTGACCCGCATGGCCGTGCTTTCCTTCTGTATAAGAAGCTTTCAGAACCCAGGCTACGCAACGATGGACGAGTGACCCACGGATCTGCCCTTTGTGTATGTTTTTGTTCGTCAGTCCAACCACTCCATAATTGCCACAATACCCTTCATCAGCAAGTATTAAGCCGGTGTCTCTGCTCATTCTTGATTTGTTTGTTCATACAAATTTTCATGTTTTGTTTGCATTAGGGATCTGTGTCGTCGACACACTGAGCAGTTATACAACTTGCCAGCATCTTCACATTTCATCAAACCTTACTCATTGAGACTTGATCCTCACAAATTTCGTCTCTCTTGGTCCAACCATTTCAGCCACGCTCAGCAGGTCTCAGCGCAGCCCAACCCGACATATCAAAAGACGACAGACAAGCCACTATATACTTCAAAACTCAATTTCGAAGTGATCTGATCATCTCCTGATAAAGTCGACACAATGCCTACTCTTCACTTAAGCGACCTCAACGTGGTGTTGGCAGTTCTTGGTATGTGCAACTCCTTTTTCTGGGCAAGTCTTGGTGGTGACGCGGTTTGATTTCGCCCAGCCCTTGGCATAGCTTGGCGTTCTGACACAGTACAACAGGTGCTTTCATGACCCTTTATGGTGTGATCTCTGTGAAGCTCAAGCAACAATGGTACCTTGGAGAAGCTCGTAAGTTTTGTTCTTTTCTTTTGGAAGCAGGGATATTAACATAGTGTGACCTTTAGTACCCGCTATGCTGGTTGGCATCATTCTTGGCCCAGTATCAGCCAAGTTTCTCGACAGTGAGAGATGGGGCTCGGCCGAACCGGGCCAGACTGCTGAGATCGCCCTGGGTCTTATGCGTGTGGTCATTGGTGTGCAGCTCGTGATAGCAGGCTATCAGCTGCCCGCCAAGTACAACATCAAGCGCTGGAAGGAGATGTTCATCTGCCTCCTCCCTGTCATGACCCTGATGTGGCTTTGCACCACCGCCTGTATCATGGCCACTATTCCCAAGCTCAAACTCCTCGGAGCCATGGTTATTGCTTCATGTGTTACCTGTACCGATCCCGTTCTGTCGCAGGCTGTCGCTAAGGGTCCTTTCGCCGATAAGTATGTCCCCCGACACTTGAGAGAAATCATCTCCTCTGAGGCTGGTGCCAACGACGGCTTCGGCTTTCCCTTCCTCATGTTTGCGACATATCTCATGAGACACGCCCATGAGGGCCCCGCCGGAGATATCGACGCTGCCAAGATGCTGCACGCTCGTGCCGAAGACGTGGGTCGTCTCGGCGGTGGCGTCGGCGAAGCCATGAAGAACTGGTTTCTAGAAACCTGGCTCTACTACGTCGTTATGGGCATGGCCTATGGAGCAGTGGTGGGTTACATTTCCTGCCGCAGCATCAAATTTGCTCTTCGAAGGTAAGTCAACGGACCCATCTTACAGGGAATAATTGCTGACATTATATGCAGGAGCTGGATTGATGAGCAATCTTACCTGCTCTTCCCTGTCGCCATCGGACTTTTCATTATTGGAACCTGTGGTGCCATTGGCACAAACGACCTTGTCGCCTGTTTCGTCGCTGGAAACCTCCTCAACTGGGATGGAAACTTCCTTTCCGAGACTTATCGACGACACGATGAAGTCAACCACTGTTTGGATGTTCTTCTGAACTTTGGTGGATTCATGTTTATCGGAACTGCCATTCCCTGGGCTGAGTTCCACGATCCCGATGGCACAGGCGTCACCATTGGGCGCCTGTTCGGTCTTGGATTCATGGTCCTCATCTTCCGACGTATCCCTGCCATCATTGCTTTGTACAAGCTGATGCCCAAGGTAGTCCAGAACATGAAAGAGGCTCTTTTCATGGGCTACTTTGGACCTATTGGTGTCGGAGCCGTGTTTTACCGCGAACACATGCGTCATCTCTTCCCTCACCCTGAAGATGCCGACCAAGAAGAGAATGACATGCTCAACGTGACCGGAGCAGTCATCTACTGGCTTGTGCTCTTCTCCATCGTCGTCCACGGTCTATCGATCCCCGCCCTCAACTTCTTCTACCAGTGGCGCGGTGTTGAACCCATTCAAGACGATGCTGTGTCAATTCGCCGCAAGTCTTTCACCATGGCGACGCCCAGCAATGCCATCCCCGCAGACGAGGACAACTTTATCGCCTTCAACCGTTTCAGCCGACCCGACGTGGACGGTTCAATGGCTCTTGGCGAGGTCCCACCTGCAGTTCATGCGCGAAACGAGTTTGCTGTCTTCTCCGGAACTCACTCCTCCGAGGAGGATACTGTGGAGAGAGAGAAGGAAGAGGCAGAGAGGAGACGCCGTGGAAGAACCATTCAGTATCTTGTATAGATTTAGCGTGCACTTTAGATCTGTCATTTCGAATTAAGCATGGAGCATAGATAGCGAGACTTCTGCAATGTTATGACTTTTTTTTTTAATCCATATTTGTGTGCCCTCGGTCTCGTGTCCATTCTGTGTGGCCTTTTCGTTGACCTACCAGGCCTGCCAAAGTTGATTGAGCAGCTTTAGTTCAGGCTGACGTCAAAGTGGATCAAAATCCGTTTGATCACCAGTGGCGATGAAGTATTCCTGGTGATAGCGTTGATCCTTTTGAGAACTTTAAAGGGCAAGGTGATCGTGAAGCTATCAGCATCCAAAGGCCGAATTATCTGAACGGAATGACGGTGTTACCTTACCACCACTGTATCTCAACACTGTGGTTGCATAGACAGCTCGTCTATTTCATCGCCTACATTCTAAAATGTGAAGACCACCTGCCTAGCGGCAACCTCGGTTTCCTCTGACTCCTCAGTCTTCGCCTGTATCTCCCGAACATGCGCGGAGCTGACGGGCCGCTGTACGCCAACGACCAAAGCCAATGCCAAGATGGATCGGACGTAGTTACTCTGTAGCCTCCGATGCTTCTCATGTATCCCTGTCACTAACATCACCAGGAATCGGATTCATGCAAGTCAGGGCTTGGCAGCGCCACAGCAATAGGACATCCCTGGTGACCAGGTATATCATTCTACTAAGACTCAGTTAGAAACACACAGACTCAGGTAAAGTATTTATCCAAATGCTCACCCTGCCAGCCATTCAATTATACTATACCATGAGTCAAAATTAATGCTCAAGTATTTTTCACGTGTTATCACCGAAATAAGACCGGAATAAGATAAGTCCCAGACCCGTGGCTGATGCTGTTATGCTAATTAACAACTATGCAGATTGCTTCCTCTTCTCCAATATTTCCAACATCTCTAGGAGAGCAGGAACAAACTCCTTTGTCTCACACTGAAATCCCTCGTGATGACCAGGCACAGTCATACGCGGACAATCCAACACCTTGGCCTGAACCTCAATTGCTCTGGCATAAAATGCCTCTTTGCACCTTACACCTCTCATCACACCTATGCTGGTGTTGTTTTCCTTGATGCGGAAGAAGTTTGGACAGTAGCCAAGCTGTGAGGGAAACTCATTCTCCCAAAAGTTACGAGCGTTTGATGGTTCGGGAGAAGCAGGTTTCGGTAAACCTTCGTCATCATACCCAATCAAGCATTTATCGAATTCTGCCGCAACAGCGTCCAGACCTTTGGTCCGATGCAATTCTATAAGACCGTACATCCAGTCGTAAATCTCGCTCGCTTCGGGCATGAGGACAGAGATTCCAGCTTCATGTGAAATCAGATGGACAACCATTTCTGGAAAGTCGTGGGCGAACTGGTAACCGATGATACCACCACTACTACTCCCAAATATGATGGCTTTATTAAAACCAATAGCCTTGATGATGGCTCGAATATCTCGTGCTTGTTGAGTCATGCTGAGTGGTTTGTTAACTGGGACTCGACTCGCCGACATCTGACGTCTGTCCAGCGTTGCGCAAGTGAAGCGATCAGATAGAGCGGTCATGATGTTGTTGAATTGCCTGCCGTGGCCGTTTCCGCCTGGTACAAAGAGCATGAGAGGGCCCTTTCCTTGGTACCAATAATGCAGATCGCAGCCTTCATTATGGACTGTTGCTCGAGTAGGGCTGAACTCCATGATGGATTAGTTTTTAGTTGCTGGTGTCTTGGGTTCCCAAGTTCAAAACGATCAAACGCAGGTTGCATTTTATAGAAGCGATGTTAAAAGGTCAAATATGGAAGATATGTGGTAATAATGGCGCTGGATTTAGCCTAAAGGCATATCGCGACTGTGGGAATCAGACGATGTGAGTCAGGCCGTTTCTACATCTATCGCCGAAGGATTCATACCAACAAAGGTCCCAAGCCAATCAGCAGCTCTCACAGTTCACCGCAAGACTTTATCGGCTGACCTGCAGCAACTCAACTCTCTCTAACCCCCCAACAGCCCGATAAACCTCTTGTTAGCTACCTACTGTGATTACAAGTTGAAAACGAAACAGAGCTATTCCAGAAGCTCTAAGAAATGACTATTTCGTGAATATCCAGAGCGATCATACCGACCAGCTCAAATGTATATGTTGTCCTCGCCAACTAGTGTAGCTTTGCCCATGATTCTCACAACCTTTGCATCACGCAGCCATTCAACCACCAACTCGCCGCCCTCCCTAGACTGCTGCAAGCATTTTAATGTGTTCCCAGTGAAGTCGGGGTGATACTGCTTGAGTCGCGTGATAGTTTCGGCATTTGACAAAGCATGCGGAATAATGGCTCGGTGAGCGGAACCCGTCTTGCGACTGTCAGTTGGATCTACAAGGAA
Organism: Fusarium sporotrichioides; assembly: GCA_019054645.1. Lineage (NCBI taxonomy): Eukaryota > Fungi > Ascomycota > Sordariomycetes > Hypocreales > Nectriaceae > Fusarium > Fusarium sporotrichioides. The sequence goes on from JAHKNS010000004.1 coordinate 930,597, forward strand.
TGTTGGCAGTTGACTTACCGCGATATCCTCCGCGAAATGGTCATCGAACGCATTGAACACACGGGTATGGATGTGCTCTGCCGAGGACGTTGAGATTTGGAAGATGTAGATGAATTTGTTGAGCGAAGCCTAGACCATAAGTAAGATATCTCTTATGCTTGGAACAAACTTACCAGTTTCATTGGGTCGATGACCAGACCCCTAAGATCAAGCTCTGGGCTATACTCCAGTAGAAGATACTGGTCCGCTTCAAACAAGCCGACAGGCTCACTTTTACCTTCCCACTGCGACCCAGTCGATTGTTCAAACAGTTTTCGAAGCTGTCCCCACCTCTTGTCCGATTGCGACACGCGAGGAAGGTCAATGAGTTCCGGAAACTCAATACCCACAAGCTTGGCATCTTCAAAGGGACTTGGGTAGAGCGAAGCAGAAACGATGCCATGAAGCCTGGTCAGGTACCTCAGCGTTTGGGGCGGGTTCGACAAAGCGCCGAAAAGATGCTGGGATAGAGCAAGGGTTGCATGGCCGCAGAGCGGTGCTTCGTGGGAAGGGTTGAACCAGCGGACGGCGAAGTGAGGAACATCAGGCGAGTCAACAGATTGGCTGAGGGGGGCTGCGAAAGCTGTCATGGGAAAATCCAGCTTCGTGGCGATCTCCTGGAGATTTGAAGCTGGAGGGAATATCTCATAGGGGAAGTCTGCGTTCTGTTCGTGCCTTGTATCATCGCTCGGCGGGGGGAGAATGATGACTCCGGCCGGATTGCCGAGGGCGCGTTCAGACGCGAAGGCCTTGTAGGTCGTGACATCAGCGGACGCCATGGTATTTGGATATAGGTCAAGTTAATTCGATGTTTGATGAATCTGAGAAACGTATAGTATTTATTCTTGGTCTGTATCAACTGGACCCATCGTAAGGGCGTAATGATGACTCTTTGCCCCGCACGCCATTCCGGTCTTAGGCTGTATACTTACCAATCCAGCTTCTGACTCAGCCAAAGACTGACAACAGTCATATAGAGATGGAGGACAAATGAATTGGGAAGGAAACCCCGAGTAATTGATACTGTGTTTGTATTAATACAATGGTTAGCAACAATTGTAATTTTTGAAGTCGCTGAGTATTGTAGTGGCAGAAGACAAGACAGATTTGTCTACTAGGTATGCTTCTAGAATCAATTGGGTTGAGCCACTAACTATCCGCTGAGAGGGCCACTGAGACTACCATATATAGAATCTTTGACAAAAGATGATACAAAACGAACTTGTCAATCCATAGTTTAGATAGTGGACGCGGAGATTGTCTGCATGAAACAGTTATTGGTATCTCGAAGAAAAACGAAAGCTCTTCGCGTTAAATAGAGTTTTCGCCTATTCTGTCATACATGATGAATTAGATCAGAGGGCCTCCATTGAGTAAGTCCTGTTAGTAGCAGCAGTCTTGACTGATTTCTAATGGTGCAATTATTTTAATTACCAACCGGGAATAATTTTCATCTTGACTTTCTTTACTTGATGTCTTAAAGCTGTAAGAAACTCCCGTTCAAAATATGTGTATCCTTAGTTCGTTTAATAGGTTCGTTCAACTAGATAGCTCATTTGTAACTTGCCCACATATCTCGGTTAGGTATCTCGTTCACGTACCTCGTTTAAGTTAGTCTTGGTTGAGGCTTAGTTGGGCCTGTCAATCCCGCAGAAATTTGGGATGCTGTCCACAACAACGCGATAGGTGGCTTGACTCTATAGGCACTACCGGATTTCGTAAGTTGATACGGTGTTCAGCCATGCTTGCTTGAGGGAGGGGGAAAAAAAGATAATTAAAGAATAGATTCTCCTCTAATAGAACTGAAATATTTTATGTATAGTGGTTAAAATGTACAAGTCGCAGCTTTTGCTATTGTCCAATAATGAACCTCTCAAGATAACCTACCAGCAGCTTCACATTTACCTGTATGCCATACTATAGCCATCCTTTCAAAGGGTCGTGCTCCCTTCCAGTCCTAAAATGAGTTTATAACCGATGAAATCTCCTGCTCACTGATCGGGTCAACCCTAGCAAAGTACTCATCATGAGCAAGCCGCGCCTCTAGAACCTTCTTATCCGTCTTCGAAAGACTCCCCATGATGCTTTTGTAAATGCCTAGGGCAGGATATGCTAGCAGACCAAACATAGCTAGCCGAGTCAACAACAAATACATCAGCAAAGATTCCCAACTGCCTACTTGAAACAGACAGTACGGGACGTCAAAGAACTTGAACTTACCGCTTCCAGGCTTGGCAATCAGCCCGAAGCCTGCCTTGCCGAGACCAGTTACTAAACCCACAGGACCTCCCTTGACTGCGCCGACCGCGGGCTGTTTAAATAGACACCAAGAGGCATCGAGAAAGTTATACGCAAAGTTCTGCAGCATGTTACTATTGCTCTTCAAAGTCTTGCCCGAAAACCGAGCCAAGGGTGGAGAGGTTAGACAGAACCTGAGAGTACATACTTTGCCAGCTTCAGCGGTGCCGCTTTTCCAGTCTGTAACCTTGTTATGCTTTCGAACCTTCTCGCCGTATAGCTCGGGCAGATTATGTAGTCCTTCAGTAAGAGCGAGGGGCACGTCGACAAGTGATCCTTTGACAACGCTCGTAGCCATCTTGGAGACGCCCTTCCCGGCAGATTTCCCGGCGTTGGAGGATTTTGTAGATGTCTCTTGTCCTGGTTTCGACAAGACTCCACGGTTCGCTTCTACAAGAGTTTGGTCTTGCGTTCCTGTAGTTGTAGTCGATTCTATGCTAGGGCGTCGGGATTCGTTCGTGAGGGCTGCTGTGGCGGCGTATCTCCTCTCCCGGTTTGCAGTCTCGTGCCGGACTTTCATAACGGGGGCGGACATGAGGCTTCCGAAGCCTTTAGAGAAGTCAACCAGTGAGCCTAGTAGAGCCGAAGATGTCGCAGTCAAGGGATCCCATCGATGGTTTTGGATCTCCACCGGTTTGGGATGGTTCCTAGGCGGTATGTCAACAAGCCTCATCTTTCATCACTGCCAGGAAGAGCGGTGCATTGAGACTTACAGCTGCACCTTGGTCAATTCAACTTTCTGGCGGTTACTAAGAACGCTCAAAGCCCTAGGAGATAGCCTCAATCCATTCTTGTGTTTCTTCCTGTCAGCCTTGTTCAGTCGCTTGGTTTCGTACGTCCAGGCCGCTACCTCGCCGGGCAACAAGTCGCACGTGAGCGTATCTCGCGGGAGATTGTGGTGGAAAGACTGTACGGCTTGTGCAACGCCATGTTCAGTTCGCATGGTTTCTGAAATGCGAATGGCTGCGGTCTTTGTAGCGGGCGCAAGCAGCGTCTCTATAGCGTTGGTGAGGTTGTCTACATTCAGTTCTTTGTGGCGGATGGGAAACGGGCCAGCCCCGGCTTTAGCCACCATTGATCCCCAGAACGGTTGACTAGGCACTAGTTAATCATATCGCACTCAGGTAGGGGAATAGATGTATGCACGTACTCTCCAAAGAAGGGGACGATGAACGTAGGGCAAGCGTTGAGCAGTCCGCATGCCGTTGTTCCAGCTCCACCATGATGTATCACTCCTGTGACGTATTTAAAAAGCCATTCTATGTCCCGTCATTTATTAGCACACGGTTCAGCAGGATTCAAAGTCCATCGGGCTAGCTTACCGTGAGGGCAGTCGTCGATAAAAATAGCGTTTTCATCGCTAGTGCCTTCGCCAAGTTTGGCCCAGCCCTTGGAGATGATAGCTCGGACACCACACCTTCGCAACGCCGTCAATATCAAGTCTGTCATCTTTGCCGAATCATCCATGACAATACTACCAAAGCCGATGTAGATTGGTGGCGGCCCTTGTTGAAGGAATTGAGCAATGTGGTCTGGCGGGGTGTACTGTGGTTCGTCACGGAAGAAGAAACCGCAGACATCTGGAAAGAGTCATCTAGTCAGCGAGTGCTATTGACAAGAAAAACGAGCAACATAACTTCTTGTGACTTACCAATATAAGGGGGCCAGTCGGCGGGCTTCGGTACTAAGGCAGGAGACCAGCAATACGTATACGGCACCTCTTGGGCGCTGAGCATACTGGGCGCAGTGGCGGACGAGATGGGGTCCAGGTTCAAAGATTTTCTTCTCCAGTTATTGATGATATCTCCAAGACTGCGCTATAGTTAGCATCGTGAAGCTGCTGTACCAATCAAGATACTTGCCCTTGCCATGTCAGCGTCTCTACCATCCCATAGGACAAGTAATTGGTGAGCTTCGGGTCGAGGTTTGACTGCTTGATATTCGCCAATGGGTGAGGAAATGCCCGGGTAGGACTATAAGGCATGGTAAACATTAGATGCAGAGGGATTCCCAAGGCCTCCGCAAGGTGAATATGGGCAAAGCTTGGCGGGTTGGCAATAATGGCCTCGGCAATGAAAGGAACTCCCGAGATAGGGTCTGGTTCGATACACGAAAGCCAAAACTTGTCTAGCATCTCCTCGACCATGTCTTGCTTGCGGCTAATGTCACCAGCCATGATCGAAGAAACAGAAGGGATAAGGCTGGGGTTCTTGACCATAAACTTCATTCGGAGCGTTAGATAAAACCAGAATCTCGAAATCGCTAGATATAGGTCTCTGACTTACTGCCATGAGGTCTGAAGGGTCTCCGCCGATAGGGTAGAATTCGAGATTGGACTGGCGCACAAAGTCGGCAAAAACATCATGGGAGGCGATACGGACGCGATGGCCGTGCTTTTGCAACTCGTTACCTAGAGCAATAAAGGGCTGGACGTCGCCTGCATGGCGAGAAAATCTGATAAGCTATACAATTTACAGATGTGAAGTTAAGGAAGGCTTATAATTACCTCGGCTGCCAACTATTTGTAGCACAATGTTCAATGTACAAGGCGCCCTTGCACCTAGATGAGGGCGGATCTCGGCATTGCTCGCGTATGAATCAGGTGGCATCGCATTCTGTAGGACATGCTGTAGAGAGCTTTTGCCGTCAAAGGTCAAGTCAATACGGGCCTCATCTATCAAGCGATGGTGTTAACAAGGATGTTCTGTCGGGCCAATGGTTACACTCTCACCGTTGACAGCTGCTGCGGTATCTAGGTGAGTACCGTGTCCCTTGATGAAAAGAGCGCCATCCTCGGCCGGTGCCCTTTGTGGCGCATTGTCTGTAGCTTTCAAAGACATTTATTTCAGTAACTTGGGGGAGTGGCTGGGCGAGAATCGGTAGAGAAGCAGTTCGATGGTAATTGGTAAATGGGGGAGAGTCGATGGTGATGATGTCTGATGATGTTCGACTGTGCTTCGATACTGAGTGTGCAAGTAGTTTGGTGAAGGTCAATCATTATTAAAAAGTCCGAGCGATCGACGTCAAGGTCATGCACGAGGGTATCTAATGTCATTGCGTTTGCATGCGTATGGGATGTACCGGATCTGCCGAGGAACCTAATTCCGGCGAGGCATACTAGACTAGACTAGGCCTAAGGGTTGGTTAGTAGGGATTTTGGGAACGAACCTCGTTCCAGCAGTGGATTTAGCTCGGTAACGAAAGTGTGAGTTAAAGGTACGAGCTACATACGCGCTATTATCATTAAAACACCAACCTATTTAGTTCACAATAAAGATATTTACTTAGATATAACAAATGTGTACTCAGTCTAATAAATAAATAGAAAGAGAATGTAAATAATGTGTCTATCGGATGAATGGTAGATAGATACAGTGTAGGTTGCAATCTATAACCTCCAACTTCAGAAAGTGACAATCCCTCAACTGGCAGATCAGGGCTGGAGAAATCAATCTTGATAGAGAATCGACCCTCGGTAATACGCCAATCCTGTATGGTAACGTCCCAGAAGTATATTAACAGGGGTCCCGCGAGGCATAGAATCAGGCAGGAATAGATAAAGCTGTGGAACTGCCGCCTCTGTAAACCTACCTGTGTTCCGCACCAAGACAGTAACCTTGACCAGGGGCTCGAATAATGTCGGGTTACCGCCACACTGGGTTGGACGTTTGGGCAGCATACCAGAGGCGTTTCGCACGAGTTTCGTCACTGAGCCAAGGCTGACTCTGAAAGTGGTATAGCTCAGTCCAAACCCGAACTCGTACAGTGGTTCAATACCGCTTTCGTCAAAGTGTCGGTAATCAGTATACAAGCCTTCGGTAAAATCAAACTGCCAGGCGTCAATACCGGTAGAGCCAGTCAAATTGACAATGGGGCATTGTATTCGGATTCGTTGCGGTCGGTTCCTTCATCGATATGGCTCTTGACAAAGACAAGACAAGCCTATGGCGCAGGGTAGATACCGTAATATTCCATGAAATTGGTGGAGGGGAATAAGCCGACTAATGCACATTACTACACCTTGTCTTGTCAGTCACTTTTATATATTATGTAGATTGGATGACAAAGAATATAAAGGCGTTGAAAGGCCGTCATTGGTTTGCTAAAGCCTCTAGAATGTCTAAGTCCCCTTACCCATTCCCTGCTGTAGCTGGCTTACTCCACTCGACCAATTTGACAGAATATTACGGTACTTCCAATGTTACTAGTCATGGCCTTATTGTCCGGGATGTACTGCACCAAGCCACTACCCATGCGCTCTTTGATCGCCTGGAGCGGGAATACAAACTAAGAGTAACGACCAGCTCCGGACCCGCTGCCTTGGGCATATGCACCCATTTCAGGGCCGATCGAGTCAAGAGGGTCTAGCGCAAATTGTCCCTGACTCAAATCTGCTGCGCCATTGCCAAAAACGGCAATATTCTTGGGGGTCTTGAACGGCAGCGCACCCTCGTTCTTCAGGAGGACTGCACCTGCTGCACCAAGCTCTCGAACAAATCTGCCTTGTCCTCGCGCACGTCGCGATTCTTGATCCCGCCTATATTCCACATGTGTATCTACTCCAGGCGCCTCTGGCAAGAAAATTGTGTTTCCTGTGGCCGCTAACCCTTGTTGCCTGAACTCGTTTAAGCTGGGGTCGAGAGCGGGATAATCTGGGCCATGGTCTCAATTTTGATTGCAATGACAGTGAATGGTGAAAGAGGTGCAGAGTTTACCTTGATAGCCCAAAAGAGGTCTGGAACTCTGGTCTACTTATATTTGTCAAGTCTCGATGTGTCAGTGCCTCTGAATAACGCTATGTAGGACGGCTTGGTCGTGGTCAGTCCCCGTCTTCCCGAGAGTCCGGGTTCACACCTCTAGATTCAACAACCTTCATCTATTGTCTTTCTGCCTTATACCAAGTTTCTCCGGCTTATTACTGGAGCAGTCAATTGCAATTTTCATTGAAGTCAATGCCTGTCAAGGGGGCATTGTTGGTCAATGGAGCTCCTAAGTATATCTCACTCCCTGCCAGTAGAACTACTGACGAAGAGGTAGGTAGTTAGAAGATAGCCGAGAACTAAGCTTGGTTCAACATCTGGACCCTAAGTGATAAAAATACATACCAAGACAAGTTGACGATGATCTGGAGTAGAGTTGGAGGGTTCCAGTTGGTTACTTTACCTTGTTTACTATAGTGCCTTGAGTTATCTGATGGGCAGAGACGTAGTTACATAAGATGTCCTTGTGATTAGCTAGGTATAGATGGATTTGCAAAACCTTAGCAACGGTAGTTGTCAAACTGCCAAAAGATCGGCTCATCGTTAGCTGGCTGGGATGGATGTAAAGCGGGAATAGAGGCACTTCCTCGCCGCCTTGGCAGCCTGTCCGCTTTTTCTGACATCTTGAGGCTGTAGAAAGTCTGCATAAGGTATCCACAGACGCTACCAAGTTTCGTCAGTTAGTCCGGCAGTTGTTAGTACAGTACTAATGTCCGTGTCTGCGACAAGCCAGCTAATTATGGCCGCCTTTGAGCCACTTTTACCTGACGCACCGTGTCGTAGCTCAAAAGTGCACGGCTGCTAGGAGTGGGGCGAGTCGTTCGCTACCTCGTTTAATTGAGTGCACGTATCACACAAGAACGAGATAAGAAGATGAGCTCGTTAAACTCTACGGGTTCGCCGTACAGGAATGCCCACCGAGGCAGTGAGCCCCTCTGAACCAACAAATCGTTAGAGCTAAGCCTACAAAATGGATCGATAAAATTTGACGCGGTCAAGACGCGCGGTTAGCTACCTCGTTTGGAGATGGAGATAAGCTGTCTATGCCTTGCCTGCCCTTGGTAGAGATCTCTTTCCGAAGTACTTTAAATGAGAGATCGACGCTTTCTTCTCAGACTGTTCCTGTCTCTTGTCATCCTTCATTTTCAATTCTTAATCAATCAACATCAATTTCCAATACTTTGCTTTGTTTGCCTGCACGATTTCTGTACTTGTTTTACCGACATTACTTTCATTATTCGGCAATCTCACTACTCGGCACCATGGATCTTCTCGATAATCTAGCACATGCTGCTGTCCACTCTATACGGGCTGAAGACCCGCCAGAAAACACCTTCAAAATGTATCACTACCATCCTTCCGAGACCGGTGCTATTGCCTTTGTAGTTCTATACCTCTTGACGACGCTGGGGCACACATGGCAGTTGTTCCGGTACCGTGTTTGGTTTGTTACTCCTATCATTATAGGAGGTATCTGTGCGTGCCCTCCACTCCTAAGTCTTGACTTAACCCCCCATCCATGCAAATCTTCAGAATACTAACCACGATGCATCGAACTGTAGTGGAGATAATTGGTTACGCCGCACGTTATGCCTCGGGAAAGGAAACCCCGAACTGGACCCTCACACCGTACATCATTCAGGCCATCTTGCTCCTTGTAGCGCCTGCTTTATTCGCAGCAACTATTTACATGGAACTTGGAAGAATTATCACTCTTGTCGATGGTGAGGGTCTTGCCCTTATTTCGCGAAAATGGATGACCAAGATCTTTGTCGTCGGCGATGTTCTCTCATTCTTTCTTCAGGGTGGAGGTAAGCATTGCGCACAACCCTTTCAAATTAGCCTCAATCTGACAAGCACACTTATAGGTGGCGGATATCAATCAGCCGGTTCGTTGGAGGCTCTGAGGATGGGCACCAAGATTATCATTATTGGTCTCTTTGTCCAACTTGCCTTTTTCGGCGCCTTTCTTGTCGTTGCAGTCCACTGGCACATCCAGATTGCCCGCAGGCCAACCACTCGCTCGCGCATCGGCATCCCTTGGCAGAAGCACATGAAGCTGCTCTATACTACCGGAATACTGATCATGGTGCGATCTATCTTCCGCGCTGTCGAATACCTGCAGGGCGATGATGGGTTCCTGCTTGCCCGTGAGGGATATCTATATGTCTTTGATGCATTGTTGATGTTTATTGTTATGGTGTTATTTAATGTCATGCACCCAGCTGAGCTATTTGTGGACCGGAGAAGGATCGAGAAATTTGCAACAGAAGCAGAAATCGGTCTAACAGATCGCGTATAATGGAGATGTATTCTACTTGGTTTGCAAAGATTTAGGATTTAAGGTCCTGAGTATAACTAGATAGCATTATAAAATCTTTAGAGCGCTTTAGCAGGTCTAAAGCAGATTGTAGTAGTTTGAGGATGATTAGGATGACAATAAAAGAAGACTATTAGAAGAAATTACATAAGACATCGATTCCGCACCACTATAATGACTGGGTACTATGGTTACCTTCTAAATCGCTTAGTGTTACTTAAAGGGTCTCGTCAACTGGTCCTCGGTCAGATATATCTTCATCTCACGCTCTAACTGTCACACCGCAGTTTACAAAACGTTGAAATGTACCTGAAATCGTAGTGTTGTCATTCAGGATTGCATCTATGAGACATAGGTAGTGTTCTGGCAGAAGACAAAAAAACCAGATATGTCTACTGTACTTCTGGAATTATTAGAGTATAATCGAGGACTGCATCAGCCAGCTTTCTGAATCTGCATTTTCTGGTAAAGTTATTTATTAAAAGTCCGAATATCAACGTATTAGATAAAAGAGAATTATATTTAAGAGCCCAACGCCAAAACATTCCAGCTTGAAAGTTCTTTTATCCTCCCTAAATACTACTGGAAAAGTCCCTTGAACACATTATCCAAATGAGCTTGGACAGGTCCAGCCATCTTCTCTCTGATACCTGCCAAAACCTTTTCATTATCCGCCGCTTCACTCTTTTCATTGATCAAAAACACTCCACCAGCAGATCGCTTAGCCTTTTCAAGACCCTGAGGTACAGAAACTGAAGAGGACTCAGTCTCATCAACAGTATATCGTGCATTGGTAGCGTAGAACAGTGCTCGAGCGGCCACATCATCGGGTCTGGCGAAGAACAGACCGCCCATAGGAGTAACAATCCATTGGAGGAGGAAACCGATGATGCCACTTGATCCACGAGAAAGAAGCGGTGTTGCGGTCAACCCTGGGAAAGCGTGGACGAAGCTGATCTTTGGGTTCTGCTGCGCAAAACGTTCCAAGACAAGAGTGAGCATAGTGGCAGCCTGGTTGGCGGAAGATGCGACACCATAGTTTCCTGGCTTGGCGAGGTCGAGATCGTCTTCGACTAAAGGACCTTCCATACCACCAGCAAGAATGTTGACAACGTGAGGATTTGCGCTACGGTTGAGAAGAGGTAGTAGAGTCTGGATGGAGCGGACACGGCTGTAAAAGCGGGTTGTCAGAGATGGTTCCAGCTTCTCCTTTGTTTCTATATATTGTTAGTCGCTGATTGATAAGTTGGAGGGGTGTGAGTAATTTACCTTTTCTTCCTTCGAAAGACATGAAACCAACAGACATGAAGAGAATGTCGACCTTTTCCTCTCGCTTTGAGATTTCTTGCATGGCAGCATCAGCTTCCTTCACGAGGGAAACATCTCTCTCGATGAATTCGACGGTAGCGGAAGGGTTGCTTTGACGAAGCTCGGCAATAAGTGATGTTGCTGCCGAAGCACTTCGGCCAACGATGTAGATAGTGGGAGACTTTCCGTCTGTGGCGATGGCGAGTTGCTTTATTGTGCTGCGACCAATACCTGATGTGGCACCAAGAAAGACAGCGGTGAGATTCTGAGGGAGAGTTTGGGGAAGGGTTGTTGAGTTGGAGGCCTTGATTGTCTTGATTACGACCATTTTGATGAATTTCAATTGGCTTTAGGGTGATATTTAATTGTGAATTATTATGAAGAGATGAGCTTGAAGTTGTTGAATTGTTTTGGACGAGGCTTTTGAGTTGTTGTTGTTATTGTTGCTGTTGCAGTTGCTGATGATGATGATATTTTCTTCCGTTCCCCCTCACCAGTTATATAACTATCGAAACATTGCATTTATTAATTGCACGCATAATGACTCTATCGGCATTCTTACTCGCGCAAAGATGGAAATCCGACAATGTAAGCACAAGACGTGATTAGCAAGGATTAGTCCGGATGCAGCCCCGATCGTGATCTGACTGACATGTGAATCTGACCTGATTGGCTGTGTGAGTGACTCTCGGACAACTTGTCGTTTCCCGAAGGATTCGCGATGTGTCGACAAACCAACATTGCTGACAGTGTGACCCCTACATTATTACTATTTCTTTTGCAAGAGAGAAAGGACTGCTAAATAATAAATAAACCGAGTTGCATTCTTTTGAATGCTCAGGAAAGACGTCTTTTCGATGATGTTACAAGTTGAACGTTTCCTTCGACAGTTATTGGAGGGTCCAATTGAGAATATAGGTCTCAATCAACATTCAGTTTTTCATCCAATCATCGGTGAGATGGCCGAGTTGGTTATGGCGCCAGGTTAAGGTTAACCTTAACACCAATTTCCTGGTGGAGCAATCCTCCTGGGTTCGAGTCCCAGTCTCATCAAGATTATCTTTTTGCATTTTGAGCAATCTATCTTTCACCACGACACACTCTATATAGCTGGCTAATAGTACATTTTGTTCTCCCTCTCTTTTTATGAAATGACATGAATTTCCCTGTCATCACTAAAGTTTTCCATCCTCATGTCTACTATACTGACACTGAACCAGAAGATTCCTCCCTCGCCTTCGCCTTTGCCTCCGCCTCCTTCTTGTTTGCCTTTACATTTTTCCACTCGAAAGCAAAAGATACCACCAAAGACGCAGCACCCATGGCAAGAGCAAGATACCAGATCGACCTCATAGAGTCGTTGTATGCATCCAGCACGAGATGCATCTTGTCCTTCGATACCAAATTTCGGATGCTTGCAGCTCCACTGTTGCTGAGCTGCTCTGTGTCGATATTGGGGAAGTATTGCTTGATTCTGGTATCGAGCTGCCCTTGGAGCAAGGTTTGAGCAACGGTAATAAATACGGTTCCCGAAAGGAAGCCAAGGAAGCTGAGAACAGATAAGCCGACCGTACTATCGCTTTCTGATAGCACGGTCTGGACTGCGATGGCTGGTTGTTGCAGTGCGAAGCCCATACCTGTACCAGTGATTATCTGATAGTGTGTCAGTATACATATCTAAGAATTTGTCTTCCAAGGAAACATACCTGATATCCAATCCATTTGCCCTGGCCGACGTCCGCGGTCCAAGTTGTGATAAGAGCGGCACCAACAATGAGGATTGCACTTCCAGCAATAGCAAAAGGCGTGAAATATCCAATTGCACTGACCAAAATACCACCGACGATAACAAACACCACATTGCTAAGAAGCAAGGGTAAAAGAGCAATACCAGAGTCCTGAGGCGATTTGCCTTTGACAACCTGAAACCAGACAGGAACGTAAAAGGCATAGATGACCAGTACAGTGCCTATGAAAAAGTTGAAAAGGCACGCAGCCAACACCGTTCGTTGAGCAAGAATTCTTGGAGGGATGGTAGCCTTTTCACCTCTCCAGACTTGGTATCCAGCAAATGCAACAAGAAGAACTGCAAAGACGACGAACAGAGCGATGACGCGTGCAGTTGACCATACTTTATCTTCTTTTCCGAATTCAAGAGCGAACAAGAGACTGACAATTGAGCCTGCAACCAGTAAGAAGCCTAGTGGATCCAGGTCTAGGAACTTCTGGCGCCATGTCGCGGCTGGCTTGACTGGCGATGGTCTGTCAGGAGCGAGGATAAAAAGAAGGATGAGTGAAAGACCGCCAATGGGTACATTGATCCAGAAGCACCAACGCCAGTTGACAGATGTAAGGTAGCCTCCAAGAATCGGGCCCAAGATTGAAGAGATACCAAAGGCAGAGCCTAAAGACCCCAGGTATTTCGGTCGTTCTTCAAGAGGGAACAAGAGTGTGATGTATATAAACACACCCGAGCCAATACCCGCACCGCCAATACCAGTGATGGCTCTTCCAACGATCAAAGCGTTCGAATTGGGCGCTGCCGCACAGACAATCGATCCAATCTCAAAAATGGCAGTGAGGATAAAGAGAACCCATTTAGTGGAGTAGTATTTGAAGACAAGACCGAAGGAGAGTTGGAAGACGCATAGAGGCAGGAGAAAGGCAGATTCGTACCAGGCGATATCTCCGAAGCTGTTGAACTCAGCGGATATAGTTGGTATAGCTGTGCCGATGATAGTTCGATCCTTATACAGATGTCAGTATATGTCGATTTCTAGGGCCTAGAGGGGATTTACCAATGCAATTAGGAAGAAGACGAGGAAAAGAGCGGCCATGGTTGGAAGGACAACCTTCTTTGGTGGGTATGTCTTGACATTGTCTGTTGCGTCTGGGGATTGGTTAACTGCGTCGGCACTTGGACGTTCTGGACTATTCGAAGCCCTGTTATCTTTTTCGTCCATAATTAAATAATTACAGACAAAAAGTGATGTGCAGAGTAGGTGGTCAGAGATGGTGGTGTATGGGATATTGGTAAGTCAGACGCGAATGTTCCTGAGTGCACACCAAGATCTGATATAAAGAAGTTAATAACAACAAATAGAAACAGAATCCTTAGGAAAATATTGATATAAATATCAAGATCAAATTCCTGCATTCCAAGTCAATTACACGTTTTTCATCCCTATCTTGAAGGATTATCCCAAGTTGACCAATCAGACACCACGTCCAAAATCTCGGTCTCGGTACCGAGCCCGAGCTAACTCATATCTGTCGTACAAAAACCTCGCGGGGTCCCCGAGCTTTTAATTACAACAACGTCATGGATCGAGAAACCACGTCGCAATAGACAAGATCAACAGTTTTCAGCCCCGGATCGTCTATCGAAAAAAATGAGATCTCAAGCATGTGAGCCGTGTGCGAAACGCAAAGTGAAATGCGACAGAGCAGAACCTCCTTGCTCCAATTGCAAGCGACGCAAGAATGACACTTGCATTTATCCTGAGCTTTCCCCCTTTGAGAGGATTAAAAAGCTTGAAGATATTGTGAGATCTTTGGGCGGCGATCCTGCGTCGGAGAATGGTGAAAGTCCGTCGTTGGAAAATCGTCAAAGGCAGAAGGGTTCTGTCTCCACAGAGGCAAGTCATGTTCAGACACCAATAATGGTGCAGCAAGAGGGGAAGGCAGTTTACCATGAATCGTAGGTTGGATGCAGAAATCACTGGTTTGATATTTGACTGATTGTTCTGGTCATCAGAGAAGGATGGCAGGCCTGGATCGACGTTTCCAAACTTTACCAAGGCACAAAGGCACCTTTCAACCCCACTGACCCTCGAGGATCAGCTTTGTCACCAGCTAAATTCCTTCCGCATGCCTTCAATGGCTCGCCCTGGCGAGATAATACCCTCATTTCAGAGACACTTTCTTTGCAAATGCCCACTCTAGAAGGTGTCAAGCTTTGGGACGTATTCATGGAACGTGTGGAGCCTGTGGTAAAGATCAACTTCAAATGGACCCTTTCCCATCTAAAGGCTGCAATATCGGACGGGGATAAGTGGGACCGTCTTGAAGATGGTGAAAGGGCTCTAATATTGTCTACAAGGCTGTTCGCGGCAGTAAGTCTGGCTAACCATGAATGTTTGCGACGCTTTGGTAGGCCGAGGGCCATCCTAGTAAGTGAGTGTCGCATGAGATGCGACATCGCTTTTTCAAGGATGAGTCTCTTGGCTATAGACAGCTTAACAACGATAAAGGCTTTTTGCTTTTACATAGTAAGCGCTACCTGAACCTACAGATTATCACTACTTACACACTCAGAAAGCCAACATCGACGCCGTAACATCTCGTAGTCTCTGGACGTTGATGGGCCTCGTATCACGTTCTGCGGAGCAACTCGGCATCCATCGCGACGGCACCGTTCTTGGTCTTTCACCGATCGAAACCGAAGAGCGCCGAAGAATCTGGTGGCAACTACAGCATCTCGATCTCATCCTTTCTCTCAAAAACGGCGTCACGCCTCTATCGTTCGGAACAGCATGGGACGTCAAACTTCCGCTCAACATTGAAGACGAAGATCTTGATCCAAACTCGAACGACCCGCCCAAACAGCGGACAGGTCTTACAGGGTTTGCCTACACCGGTTTTACCTACTATATGTTGGAAGCCCAACGTGGTTTTCGGGTTACTCAGGCTAGACAGGCGGCAGCAGCGGGCGAGGGTTCCCTACTTGGCTGTTTGACCGATTCCATGATCGATGGCCTGGAAAAGGGGCTCAACGAAAACTTTTTACAGTACTGCGATCCGATAAACCCCCTGCATACACTCCTGCAGATCTCTGCGCGGGCCGTTGTTAACATTCTGCATCTGCGAAAGTATCACGAAGCAAAGATGCGATCTAATAGTAGAGACGATAAATGCCACATTGAGCATTTTAATCTGTGTATGCAGGCAATGAGATACCAAGTTGTATCTTATGCGAACCCCCTTCTGCAAAAGTTCCGCTGGCTTGCTGAGACTTCGTTTGTGTGGTATGCTCGTAAGTATTTCAGATCTATTAAATCCAGACCTCTTCATTGCTAATTGTTTTGTCTAGTCATCGGTATTCTGGTGGATATGACACTCTTAACGGATGTCACAATGATCCAATCAGCCTGGTCGCTGCTGGAAGACTTGTATACCACTGCACCTCATTTGACGGATATGTCAGACGACAGAAGAGTTGCGCATGCTGCCAAATCTGTTATCGCAACGTGGAATGAGTGTCGACAAAAGCCTGGGCTGGAGTACATGGAGAAACCGGCGTTTGTGTCGCAGTTGGAGGAGCTTTTGGCACAAGATGAAAGGAATCTAGCTGGCGATGCAAGTAGAAAGGAGAACCAGACAGATACTATAATGGACTTTGGGCAAGGAAGGAATGGGGAAGATGACTTGCAGCCATTTGGGTTCGAGTTTGCGGATATCGACTGGGCGTTTTGGGATAGTATTAGTTAGACCACCTTTTCTCTGCATGTTCCCCTGAGCGTCCCGGGAGTTATCAAGGAACCATCGAAGTAGTGGAGCTGATCCATGGATTCAACCATCAATGCACTAGTAGACTATGCAACCCGTTCGGTCATTCGGTCTAGCTCAAGGCGGAGACAACCTCAACACTTGTGTTTGTATGGTCAGGGTACGCAAGTAGCATGAGAATTAGTCCCGGGTCGCCACCTCACCGTAATTAGATCATGCCTTGGCGTAGTGCAGATGACATTTACTCCGGTAAAGAGGGGCTGTATCGTGGAGATCAATCGATGTTTGGGATGTCACAGGTGGTTATCTGATTGTCGGGTTCGACAGGGGGTTGACAAATTCGTCCGAGGTCCCGGTTCTTCGGTGGTCGCAAACCCCGAACTCGTGTCGGTACTCTGCTGTGAGAGTGAATTTTAACGACAACGTTAACCACTTAGCCACTATTGATGATTATATCTGTACGCTTTGATCATGGGTAACAAATATTTTACATGCAGATTGAGCAAGTGTAGCGCCCGATTCATCACGTCTACGCTTTCCAAATTTCTCTCTAGACTGCCTCTTCCGAGCCTTTTCCCAAATAACCTTAACTTTAAGTCCGCGTATGGATCGTGATAGCGGATCTCCTCGACAAGGGCCTTAGCCTATGAAAATACGTTAGTGTGTCACCTCAGTGGAGGAAATTTGTTCATCCTGAAACACCAAAGCTTTGGCCTCTGGTTCATCCTACTGCAACCCATGATTGCGGTTGTAGTCGGTTCCAATTGCTGCGCTAACGTGAATTAACAGGGCCTCGGCGGAGGCTTTGCAAGAACCATCATGATGGACTCAGGAGTTCCAGTGATGATACCAGGAGTTGAACAAACATATAAGAATGCTCATGAGTCTTGAATAAACTACTGTTTTCGGCATCCCAATTCGTCTTTAACTTTATTCATTCGTTACTTTCCCCATTACAACCCGCCGTAGACCGGTATTATTTCCAACTTCCAATATCATCACCAGTAATCAAGATGCACGCTCCTAGCATTCTCACTGTTCTTTCTGTCCTTCCTTCGGCCATGGCGTGCCTCGGATACACAGGTGGTGTCCCCAAGGCCACTGGCACCAAGTCCCTCAGCGCGCCCAGATATCTCAAGAAGGGAGAGGTTTTTGATGCTAAGTGGGTTCGCTACGACCGTGGTGTCAAATGCTCTGGTCAGAGCGAAGGTGGTAAGTTTCCCCAGATGTTTTGTTGTGTTGCTCTGTAGATATTGACAGAACATAGGTGAGAAGGATGCAGTCTTTGTCCTCGAGGACGGCGCAACTCTTCGCAACGTCGTCATTGGTGCCAACCAGAAGGAGGGTGTTCATTGCCTCGGCGCCTGCAACCTAGAGTTCGTCTGGTTCGAGGACGTTTGTGAGGATGCCATCTCTCTCAAGGGTAGTGGAACCGCCAACATCATCGGTGGAGGAGCCTACAAGGCTGCCGATAAGGTGATTCAGCACAACGGATGCGGTCACGTCAACATTGTCAACTTCTGTACGTTACCAGTCGTATTTGACGCATACTCGATCTAACTTGCGCAGATGCCAACGACTACGGCAAGGTCTACCGATCTTGCGGTAACTGCAAGGGTAACTCCAAGTGCAAGCGATCTGTCCACATGGAGGGTGTCACTGCCGTCAACGGCGGTGAGCTCATTGGTATCAACACCAACCTCGGTGATAAGGTTAGTGGCTGTTCTGAATGAATGTACTGAGAGAAACTAATCGTCGTCTCGTAGGCTACCTACAAGAACAACTGCTTCCCCAAGACCCAGTGCCAGGGCTACAACGGATGCGACAAGTCCAATGGCGAGTGCGAGCCTACCAAAGCTAGCAAGTGCTAGATTCAATCATGAATCATACAGAGTCGAGGATGTGAAGTTATGCTTCTCCCTCTTTGTATAATTGGTTGTGTTGGGTGGATTGTTGATTTTCTCTACATACTTACTTTTCTCGTACACATAGATAGCTAGCTGAGCTTGCTATAATTATTTAAATAACTTGTATTTATATGCAAGTATTATTTAAGATAAGGACTGTGATTGATGGTGCGATTACTCTTAGTACTGATACTCTGTTGTGTGCTGTGCATAAATTGACTGGTTTCACGATTCAGTGAATGCCGACACCTTCATAGTGCTAAAACTCACTGACCCAATCACAACCCCCCCAGCTACAACAGTCTTCAGACTGTTCATCTTCCGTAGTATAGTGGTCAGTATGCAAGCTTGTCACGCTTGAGACCCGGGTTCAATTCCCGGCGGGAGAGATCCAGCCACCTGCGATACGCAGGTCTTCTTTTTTTACAATTTTCCAATAATTAATAATTTCACCAATTGACCTCTTGTTTGATCACCATTCTATTCTCTTTTATTTTGACTTGTTACCTATGTCTACTATCATCTCCTTAATGTTCCGTCATGCATGCCAATTACAATACACGCTGTTATGTTGCCTCAACACTTCTCAACCATAAATTCGCAATTTAGGCCATCATTCCAGATAGAGCGTTGGGCTCGCCAAGTGCACCCTGGGGAAATCTGGAGTTGAAGCCAATGACGTCGCGCACACTGTTGAATGTGGATGTCTTGATGGCAAGCTTCTGGTCAGAAACCAACCATCTGACACCCTCACTGCAGGGAGGTGTTGTCAAAGAACCCTCGTATCTGAGCGGTTGTTAGTTTCTTGTCTTACTTTCTGTCATTTAAGGTATTACTTACGTCTGGAAAGAACCGGCTGCAAGAGTGCTAACGAGCTCAGCCATGTTGAGAGACTTGGTCTTGGTAAGAGTTCCAGGCTCGGCAATCTCGCCAACTGAACCAAAGACTGTCTCCAAAAGGTTGGAGGAACTGGTGGCAGCTGTGGTAGGGGCGTTGACGTGGAAAAAGGAACCTGCGACAGCAGGAAGTTGTCGCTTGTCGTGAGTGTGAGGTGTGCTCTTGCGGACCATCTTGACAAAGCCGTCCTTCTTCTTAAGAGCCGCGCCAGTCGAGTTTCCAGGGGGAGTAGGAGTGCTTCCACCAGCTCCATCCTCGACATCGATAAAGACGCCAACAACGGCAATCTGGGCATCTTCGCTTTCCCAAACCATGTGCATCTCCATGGCCATGCTCTTTCCGGCGTCGAGATGCTCGCTGGGCAAGTGGAAGTGGAATTGCTGGAGAGTGAAGCTGGTGTTGCCGAATCGCATGCTGCCCTGTCCAGCGATGACCTCGACGGTAGTGCCAAGGTTCTCGAACTCGGTTCCTTCGGTCATGTCGGGGATCTCGAGGTTCAGCTGAGAGGCAGGGATTATTGCGTTGGCGCCGGGGACCATGTCGATGGGGGATTGGTTGACACCAGTAGAGCAGACAGCGTTGGCTGCAGGATCGAGAGCAACCCAGTTGGTAGGGCCCTGTTGTGCAAGTCAGTATACCTTGTCAGTGAGTCCATGTCAGGTCAACTCACGATCTGTCCGGTGTAACCAAATGTGTTGACCTCAACAGTGCCATCCTCGGCTCTGGGGTGCAGAAGGGTTCCGTAGGCACAAGACGCCATGGCCTTGGAGGCAAAGGCGCCGAGGAGGAGAAGTCGAAGAGTGATGGATCCAGCCATGATGATAGTAGTACTGATTATACAAGGTAATAAAAGAGGTGTGTGTATTAAACAAAACAAAGATTAGCTTATTGAAACAAACAAAAACAGAGGCCAGCCTCAAGAACGGAACAATTAAAGCAGCTGAAAGGAAACGACGAAGACAGAGGAAAGAAATCGAACGATGATGTCTAAAAATCAGCAGGTTGAGGCAGGACCGAGTGTTTTAATACAAGGAGAGGAGGAGAGGCTAGACTGTTCTAGTATGCTATATTAATTAAAACAGATAATATTCCGGTGTTGAAACCCTCCACCGTTAGGGGTGAGAAGGTATCTTCGCTAACTATTAGCTTTGGCTCCATTCAGGTATGCTTCGCAGTAACCTTAAAGTCTAACTTTGAAGCATAAGATGGCCGTTACATTGGGATAGTCTGCGTCGCAGGTCTTGTCGCCAGGAGCTGACCTACTAGGGATGGTATCGTCTCCGGTTTCAGCCACTGGGGCTGGACGCCAAGATTTTGACAGATGCCGTGGTCCGAATGTGGTTTGGGGATAAACGTAGATCGTCTTGTTTTAGTTGAACGGTTGCCAATTGGTATTCAAGACAATATCTATTAGCTTACCACTCTTTGATCAACAATGCGCAAGAAGCAGGCATCTACACGACGATAAATTAATAATTAGAGTTGAGGATAAGCTTAACCCCTAGCATACTCCATATCATTAATCACAAGCCAAGCATTGGCGGCCGTTATCTATCAATCTGCAGGGTTTACCGTAGAAGTGGTCTGATTTCTGGGGTTCTAGACTATTTCGTCCCGTTGCAGGCGCCAAGCCAAAACCGTTTCAGCATTATAATGGTTTGGGATCGGACATTTGAAACGGCGAAACTCCAAACCGAGAGGATTACAGGGGGAGCACGCTATCGATTGCTACCATGACAAGGATTTCTCTTCCGATAATGACGTGAGGACAACAGTCTCTTGTGACAAGGAGACATGGCTAACCGGCCAAAGACAAAACATGAACCAAAGTGACAGGGCATTTTTCAGAAGACAAATGTCAAAAATAACTCACGGAGTCACTTGTGTTTGAACGAAACGTGAATCTTTGTTTTTTAGGCTCCCTCTTCTTCTATATATAACTACATTGAATGTTTCCGAGGCCTGGGTATGTCAGCAGTGTCGGGGGATAGTCAAAAACGGTTAGAGGCTCTACGCTTCCGTCCTATTATCTTAGTATACGGCAGCGATGCCTTATTTGACATGAGCTCCATGTCCAATAATCTCATCGCTATCGATTCGTCATGAGGTGTCTCTGTGGGGACAAAGACATCGAGTTCAAGGAAGACAGACTTGATAGACATAATTGCTATGACTCTGGAAGTGGGGATAAAGATGAGGATCTACATGGGGCTCTTGTAAAGGTGGATGATTGGGTCGAAAAAGTAGCAGAGGACTCATCCCTGACAGACAGAATGTTACATATTTCCCGCGTGTGACAGCGATCTCGAGGTCATGACAGAGCTAAGAGGCTGGCATTGGGATATAAATAAAGCGGCTACTCACAATACCGAGTATAACAAGAACGAAAGCGTCTTGGCAAGTTGCTACTCTTTCCAAAGAACCTAGCACACTGCCATATCTACGTTGACCTATCGTAGCTCTCGCTGTATCCAGGACTCAGTAGGCAAGGAGGACCATCTGTATTGTACTGACCACGTCACTTTACACCGCCATCGATTGGATTGCCGTAATGGCCAGAGTTCTAATCTCTTAGAGAGAGGTCGCCAACGCCTTGGCGCAGTATGGATGTTGAACTGCCGCGATGCGGTACTGGAGCCAAGACAAGGCTGTCTCTCGGCTAGTATAAGATCAAAACTCAAGGAATCAGCTAGACTTGGCCCTTGGCAATCAATTCCAGCCCCCAGGGTTTGAAGTCATCTAGACCTTGAACTAACCTTGGGACTTGTTTTTAATCTGTTACTCATTTGAACTGCATGTCAGTTACCTCGCAGTATCGAATTGCAAGGATATCCACTTCTACTGATCGCAGCCACGAATTAGAATTGTGCAAGTTCCAGTGCTCCTACACAACAGAACTGGCTAGCATAAAATAAGACTGTAAGAAATGATACTGCAGGGAATGGATGTAAGCAAGGACGCTGGGCAAAAAGCAAAAAATGATAAGTGAAGGACTCTTTAAGAGCCCGACTGTTTTCCAGTCGACGCGGGCCTGATTCGAACAGACGCCTCCGAGGAGAATAGATTTCTAGTCTATCGCGTTAGACCACTCCGCCACCGCGCCTTATCGGATTGTTGAAAGCAGTCATCAAATCGTCGTACACGAAACGATTTCTTGGGGAACTGAGAAATCAAATCATCCGACATGCGTCCAGTACAACAACTTGAGTTTCAAACGATCATGTCCAGCTTCTGGTTTTTTTTTTTTTTTTTTCATTCTTAATGAATTTTCTTCATCCTTTCAAGTAAATCAGGTGTGAAAAGCTCAATTTCGGAATTTTCCAGTTGCATAGCCTCGAGGCGGTGTGCAAAACATGATATGTCGTCAAATGCACTTTCACCATCAATGAGCCAACGGGTCCATAACAAACGAATGTGTCTGCCTGCCTTGCGGTTCGCAAGTGGCTATGTAGATACCTTTCTGTGACGTACTTCAACATTTTACCCCGGCCAACTGTAGAGCCTTGCTTTTCCCCTCATCAATTTTCTCCTGCAAATATCCATCGCTTACGGTTTCAAGAAGCTTCAAAAACAATTCATTTAGCTGCCTTCTACAAAACCCGGCAATGGAATTTGCACTAACTGCCGGTGCTGTTGGTGACTTCATTTCAATAGCTGTTCTGATTAAAGACATCATCGCCGCTTTTGACGACTCGCGTGGATCCGCCAAAGAATACCAAGAGCTAGTACAGCAACTCAATGTCCTCAGCTAGACACTTGACGCGGTACAGCAGACATTCAATAACCCTCATTTGACACGTTCCCTAGAGGGTATATCAGGAATCGCACTTGACACAGTGGTCAAGACAAAGAACTGCTTGAATGATTTCCTGCACCAGATCAGCAAGTATGAGCCAACCTTGGGTGCCAGTACGTCTGTGAAAAAGGCTTCATTGGTCAGCGTTCGGAGGAAGATCCAATGGAAGTTGAATGAGAAAGATGTCGACAGATTCCGAAACCGAGGTGGTGGGATATAATGCGACGCTTCAAGTGGTTATAGGAGTGATCACAATGTGAGTAGACTTTCACCCTTGACAGATTACAAAGAAGTTCTGAGTTTAGAAGACAGGTATCGCAAAGAAACCATGATTCACTCGTCGGAGAACAATCTGCTACAGAGGGACGTACAGCCGACTTGATTCGCCAATCTGAGGCATCGTTGGGAAGATTCCTCGACTTCATAGGTCGAAGCATAATTTCCAAATTGGACATTATCTACAGCTTAGCCGCACAACTCAAGATTTCAACATTTCAGATTACCTCTATGATGCACAGCATCGTAGGGGATCTCAGCAGCATCAAGTCCATCGTAATGCGCCTCGACAGAGGACCAAGCGAAGAACATTTCATCCTTGAAGACATCATTGGGAGGGTCTTTCCCATTCATCTGAAAACTATCACTTCTTGGGAGGTTCTTGAGTTCATACTGAGAGAACGTTTTAAGGGGAAGAAAGGCGCTGGCCGGGTTCAGCACAAGCGCTACACTCTACGGGAGAACAAGACACATCGAGAGATCGATGGTTCCATACCGTGGGATAGCGCTTTCTTGCCATATCAAAAGGTCAACATGAGCTTGATATGTAATGAAGCTGAAGGCAATGACACAAGTGGAAAGGCAGCATCACGCTGCCCTTTCTGCAAAACACCTTCGGACAGCGTCGCCTCTATTGGGGTCGAGGTGGATTGGAAAGTCTACTTGCATTCTTGCTTTATGAGACAGTTTTGACTAACTAAATCTTTAGCCAGAATTGTGGACGATTTTTCACAAGAGTGGTTGAGCTTGAACACAACAAACCGAAACAGGATTTAGCATTACAGAACACTTCAAATGAAACCGGCTTTACAGAATGCAAGCAATCGGAAAATCTCGGCTCTCGGGCAGGTTATGATTCAGATGACGAAGACGTTCAAGGTTTCGTGCGAGTTCATCTCGTATCAAAGAGAATCAGATACCAGCGTTCACTCAACGGCGCCGAGAACTCGCGCAGGCTGTACAAAGATGAGAATACTCTCCGAGATGATCTGCAGAGAAAAAGATACGACTCATTCATAAGACAGGCACTCAGAATTATAAAGTTGATGAAAAGTCAAAATGAGAGATTCTGAGCCAGCTAAAGAGCATGTCTGGGATTGAGACAAATAGGTTAAAGGTCTAACTATACCAAGCTCGAGTAATTTTTACAAAATCTTACTATCTGGGACAGGATTCAGATACGAGGAGCTATATATGATTTACTGTATTAAGATTGCTAGATCGATACGGTGGAAGATTTGAGAGTCAAAAATTTTGTCGGTGGAGAGGCTCGAACTCTCGACCTTTGGATTACCCTGGTGTTTAACCGGGTCATGCTTAAATCGAACAAACGATAAATATGAGACCAACGCTCTAACCAACTGAGCCACACCGACAGATGCGAATGACTTGCTTATCGGTCACTTGATAGCCTCCTTTGCTGGATCCACGAACTTCTCGACGTGGCAGGAATCAGATGCAATCCGCCCACACAACGGACTAGGAGGTCAGGCTGCATGCATTCAATGTCCACAGTCAAGGAATAAGCCTAGGAGGTAACAAGTACATATAATCGGCTGGGACAATAAAAACAAGATTCGCAAGCGACCGTAAATATTCTTGATATTGTCAGTCGCCTGCCACATACCTGAGGTTACAGAGCGATTGTATCTTGTTAAAGTTCAACTGTATTCAGTGGGTGGCAAACACCCTCCCAAGTTCCGCAACTACACTCAGTGTCTCAAGAAACAAAAAGTAATCGTCGGATAGTCCGACTTTGTCTCTGCCACGTCAAGGGATCGAACCTTGGACCTTGTCATTACTAGTGACACGCTCTACCACTGAGCCAACGCGGCGCCATCTAGATAGTAGGCTACCTTGTGGGGATTGGCTGAGGGCCGCGATGGTTGAGAATATGGGCGTGGGTGATGTACTGTTCGCTTTGAAACAAACAACTACCGAATCGTGGGTAGGTATCTAAGAAAGTAACCGTATATGGTGTCTGACTCAGCGAGTAACAGGGGATATAAAATCCTATCAAACAGGCTAGAGGACTTCCCATCTCTAATCAAGGCTGCTTGCTGACTGTATAATAATCTGAACTGAGAACATCCCAGACAAAAAGTCGTGATGTGTGAACACGATGGGATACTCAGCAACTAGTGAGTCGTAATCTGGTGCCATGCGGCGTCTTGGGCTTGCTATACTTCTATAAATGTATGGCCACACCCAATGTTGCAACAGGAATTGCAGCCATAGAAACCACCACCGGGTATGGAGCAGCTGTTCATGATGTAGGTAGACACGTCAAAGAGCGAAATTCGCTAGTCTCTGTTCCTCATCTCTTGTGAAGATTTTTCCCTGATGAGCCTCTTTGGGCACTGGCATCCCTTGTTGATGCGTGCATTCCATAGATGGATGAATGGATGGATGTCTTCCTGGTTCAATCAAACTGGCAAAAGTAAATTGCGCCCCGGAAAGACTAAACAAGGGACAAAAATAGTTGATAAGACTGGGATTCGAACCCAGGCCCCTTTCGAGACTGCGAATCGTTACTAGTTCGAATAGAACCTGAACACAGCGCCTTAGACCGCTCGGCCATCTTACCATTTGATTGGATGCTGATATCCGGTAGTCTTTGTCAATATGTCCAACGTGTTTAGAGCAGTGAGCCCAGATACATACTAATAGCGACATGTATCTGCTAGTAACTACTGTATAATACCTTGGTAAGTATTGATTATTACAGTATTCTTCAAATGTGGT
Source organism: Fusarium sporotrichioides (assembly GCA_019054645.1). NCBI lineage: Eukaryota > Fungi > Ascomycota > Sordariomycetes > Hypocreales > Nectriaceae > Fusarium > Fusarium sporotrichioides. Next base: position 956,451 of record JAHKNS010000004.1, read on the forward strand.
GAGCTCTATATTGTTCATAGGCAGGTCTATAAAACAGTCTCTTTGCATTAAAATGTTCAAAAGTGCCATAACATACTGTTGGTAAGACGTACACAGAAAGGCGTGTGATTTTCCTCAACACCTAAACGCGTCCGAATCAGTGTAGAAAAAGACGAAACATAATTTAAAAATCGAAGAATGATATCTAACGTATCAATATGCCTCAAATACACTCTCATCTGCTATTACATTGAATTGTTCCTCTGTTGCCTATCCGTTGAACCTACCCTATATCTAAAGCAACTGGAAATTCAGTGGTCAAAGCTCCCTAAGACGCGGTACAGGGTTATTTTCAGCGCGACTCTTCCACGGTAGCGTTGTATGAATCGCGTTGTCACTTCCAACCTCCTCCTTTACCTTCCAATGACAACGCGACTCTTGACACTTGCAAACTTTTGCACCGCGACTGTTGCAGACTCTGATCAGTAAATCCTGTGCTCCACAAACACGTCATTACATCATGGTTTCACCGCGTCTGCAAGCGCGTAGGGTCTCTGACACAGGTGTAACACAATTTATCTGACACCACGTGTGTTGAGTTACGTTGCAGGAAGTGTCATCACATTAAATAAACATCTCACATCATCACACTTTATTTCATCCTCTCTCATCGATTCTGAGTTCATCTCACTTCATCTTCACCTTCGGACTTTCGTCCCAACTCAGGGTTACCAGATTGACTCACAACTCAACAATATTCACGTTCGAGAGTGTATCGTATACGATATATTAGGGCAAGTATGAATTACATACATGATGAATGCATATAAATGAAACACAGATCAGAATTATCATCCACCATCGTATGTTCCGTTAGGAACGCCATCCAATCGTAGAAGCCGTCGCTTCCGGCCAAGAAGAAACATGAATTAAAGAAAGACAATGAAGACAAAAAAAAATAATACTAAAAGAAGATATGGTTGAATTAAACACCCGGAGGGGTGAAGCCAGGAAGCTTAGGCCAGTCACCAAGACGGCCTGGATCACCACCAATGCGAACCCAAATGGCGTGCGAAGGAGTAGGTCCATCAAGCACAAACATCTGGTACCAAGAAGGAGGACTGACAAACGCATTGGGAGGTGCAGTGACGCTGCAAGTGTTGCCAGAGCATGAGAACTCGGGGAACAATGTGCGCTGACCCATGCTCACACCGTGAGTGGCACCCACAGAAGCCATAAGGGAGACGCGAAGGTTAGAAGCACCCTCCTCGAGATCAGAAGTGAGAGTAAAAGTGTAGCTCTCACCATAAGTCCAGTCACGATCCGAGATGGTAAAGTTGGGCTGAGTAGCACCGGACAGGAGGTAGTCGGGCCAGAAGTACTCAATGCGCTTCTCCTGAGGATGCTTACCCTGATCTTGGGGGTCAGAACCAGAGACAAGGACCTTTCCGTCGCTGAGGAGGACAGCTTCGGAGTGGTACATGCGGGCGATGGTGGTGTTGGCAAGGACGGTCATACGCTGGCCGAGAGGCTCCTCGGGATCGTACATGACGGCATTCAAATTGGAATTGTCAGCGAGGCCGAAACCACCACGACCAACTTGAGCTCCACCGAGGATGAGGTAGCGACCGTCAGGGAGAGCGACCATGTTGGGCATGACACGCTTGGAGGGCTGCGACTGTTAGTTTGTGACATTGAATAAGTGAAGAGATGACTACTTACCATACGCTCGATGGTCCACTCGGCACCCTCGACATCAGGAGCCATCAAGACACAGTTGTCGAGAGCTTCGTTACCAGGCTCATGAGTAGTACCGCCACAGATGAGAACCTCGACGGGGTCACTGTAGGGAGCCTTCTGAGGCAAGACCATCATGGTACCCTGGAGAGGATAGTTGCGACCAGTCAATGGGTTATCGACTTGACCAGGCATGTCAGGCAGCTTCTTGATAGACTGGAAGTCGACCTGGGAAAGAAGACGAGACTCATTAAATTGAGTAAAGAAAATGTTACCAGAAGGCAAGATGGCCATGTGAGGATAAGAGTTGGTTCGGCCAATGTTCTCAGCGCGCTCAAGGTAGTCGAGGTAAGTCGACTCAGTCACGCCAGCAGGGTGAGGAAGGACTTCAGCGGTGGGAACGATAGGAGCATCGGAGCCGGACTCGCCGCCCATAGCAAGAATAGAACCGTTGGAAAGAACAATAGCAGTGGGATACCAGCGAGGATCAAACAGTCGCAGCTGCGAGTAATCCTCTTCCCAGACGTTGGTGCCATTGTCGACTCCCTGGGGAGAATCAGGAGTGAAGAAGCGAATACCGTAGACTGATTCAGCAGACCAGCCACCAATGTTGATGATACGACCAGCCTTGTCAGGGAGAGTGAAGGAAGCAGAGCAAAAGACATCGGTCTTGAGAGCGAGTTCACGGTAGATGTTGGTGGTGTAGTCAAACTCGAAAGAGCCCTCGGTATCGTCATCAGATGTACCGTGCTTCTCGACGAAGACAACCTTGTCGTTGATGCCGACAGAGCTGATAAGGGGAATAATGGGAGAAGTAGAAAAGTGGTCGTATCGTCCAGCCTTGGGACCAGATGCGTAATGGAAAGTATTGAGCGAATCACCAGTCCACTCGTAGTAGTTGATGTGGTTTCCGGCACCGCATGTAGAATTGCGATCACCAGGGCACGCCATGCTGCAGAAACTGTCGTCCTTCCAGATATCACCCCTAGCCTCGACAGCTTTGAGATCGCCGCAGACACATTGGCGACCATACTCGACACCACCAGCGGAGTAACCGAACTTCTGGCAACGCAAGAGACAGGTCTCGATGGTCATGTTGCTGGCAGCATAGCTGCCGGCGTCCTCGTAGAGCCACTCAAGAACGTAGGGGTTGTTGTTATCAAAGACGCAGCCCTTGTACTCCCAGTCACCAGGAAGGTCATCCTCCTTGGCAACAGGGATTGGGTAGATCTCGAAGTCTCCGTCGGAGTAGAGCGACAGACGACTACCAGCACCGCACATCTGGCTGCTGTCGCCCGCGCAGGGCATGTTGCAGTCAGAATCCTTGACCTTGGAAGCAGCATTGTTGAGAGCATTGCCACAGAAGCACTCCTCTGCATACTCGACACCGGCAATCTTGAAGCCGTCCGCGATGCATGTGGCGATACACTTCTGAGGAGTCATGTCCTTTGAAGTCCCGGCAGCTTGCAAGGCACGGCCCGGCGGGTCAGTGTAGCAACCTGCATAAGTCCAGGTTCCAGGCAAGCCAGTGGCGACAGGAACGGCAGTGCCGGAAGCAGAGGCCGTGGCGGATACAGTTTCAGTGGGGGATCCTGAAGGAACAGAAGATCCGCCAGCTGAAGCCTTGCCAAAGACAGTCAACCTGTCGCCGGCGCCGCAAGGCTGCTCATCATCGCCAGTGCATGGCATGTTACAATCATCCTCATCTGTCTTTGTAGTGGGTCTCTTGCTGCCGCAGACTAGTCACAAAATCGCAGGTCAGTCACAAAATCGATCAATAATTACGAATGCACCGCATGCATGTCCCAAAAAGGAAGAAGATTTCACTTACAGCACTCCTTGGAGTACTCCATGCCCGCGAACGCATAGCCGAGACCGACGCAATGGGCGACGCAGGTCTCAGCTGTGAGGCCCGTCTCATCGTAGTGAACAGGGCCATCGAGAGCGCGCTTGGAGGTGCTATCGATGTAGCAGCCCAGGTAGGTCCAGCCCTCGCGTGGTGATTCGGGCGCCGTCAGATCCCTGCGAAAGATGGCGCTCGCAGAAGTCAAGGGAAGGGACGCTGCGGCGAGCGCAGCAAAACGAAGCACCAGCATGACGGCTGAATGCTGTACGAGGTGACAGAAGTGGGAGAGGGGCGTGGAAGACGATAAAGGCAAACACAAAAAAAACGAAAGACTTGGGTAAAAGCGAAGGAAATGAGTGTATCAAGGGGTGGATACTGTGAAGCGGGATGTGATGTGCAGAAGGGCTAGAACTCTGTTGTGAACGAAGGAATGAATCCCCATGCAATGCAGAAACTCAGGAGGAGAAATTGACATGGTGGTTGGATAAACCTGTACATATATGACTTGTCCACATACCCGAGGATACAGAAATTTCTCACCTCTCTCGAGCCCACATCCCTTTACCCTTTGATTCCGCCCCTTTCCTCTTACATTAGCTGTTCAATAGTCTAAGAGTCAGCCCATTATCCCCATCACTAATACAATTACGATTCTTACTATTGTGTTCGCGGAACGGTGAATAGTCCTTGTGATTATGCAGGTCGACGGGCGCGTGAACACAGTAGAGTAGTAAAATATCTTACGCCTAGAGCCTTGTGATCAGAACAAGCAACTTGAGAGGATAGCTTGTCGGTGGATCAGGCCAGTATTACTGCATATTGGATCCATTCTGGCCCAAAGGGTCGAGACAGCCCGGTATGTCTTGGCAAAAGGTCTTCAATAAATTGCTGACTGGCGCCAATTCGGCTCAGCCTTGTGATGGGTTTGTGCTGTAGGCCGCCATTTTTGAGTGCTGCTTGAGCGAGAAGAAGGGTTTACGGTAAGCCTGAGGTGTTGCAACTTTGATCGACAGGGTCGGGGCTGATCTGAGCGGGTATCCAGGCTGGCAGCCAAGAAGTTGCTGATCTCTCGATCCGTATGAGAGTGGGTGGAGTCATGGACCATCACCTGAACCCCTGGACCTTTATTTGTGGAGAGCTGTAGGAGGAACGAGGAACGAGTTGGACCAATTAACAAGTCTGAGACTTTTCTATCTTAGGGCCAGTCTAAAACTAAAACGTTGGTCCATCTATAGAGTTATCCACGATAAGGTTGAAACCAAACTAGACTGAAGTCTTTTTTAACCACTATCCACCAGGCAAATTGGAGTTGAATCCAGGAGGGACGGACTGTGCCATAGAATCATTTCTCTTGAGAACCAAGGTTCAGGGGACTCGGACGTAGCGTCCCACCGTATTTGGGCGGGTAAAAGATATGTACCGCACAGCACAGATAACCACTGCACATCGAACCAATAACCCCTGCTCAATTTGGCAGTTCGGAAGGAAAACATGGTGTTGGCCCGGTTGGTGAAAAAGAAAATAACCGAGGGAAGTGGATGCCACAAGAACCCCTGGCCTAGTATAAATGTAACCCACACCGAGGACGCTTGAGAGAATCATGAACCAAGAAAAAAAACACGAGCCTTGGCTGCAGGCAAAAGTTCTGCTGCCTGCAAGAGACAGGGGGGACTACATCGTGTTGGCTGCATCAAAAGATACTTTATCATGTTTTTCAGGTTTTCCAGCGCTTAGCCAGGGTCTCTTATCATGTCAGTTTCGGAATGCAACCAGTTGAGGCTTCGCTTGGCAGAATACCAAGACCATTTGCATTGAGCGTGTCGGTCGTGCAATTACTATCTCCAGGATAATTAATGCTTTGCCAACGCACAAGTCCTTGGCTTTTATAATATATGCATCGAGGGTCTATACTAGTAAGGTACAGCACAGTAGTACGGATAAAAATACACACAATCCACATTATACGTGCAAATCACCCCGTCTTGTGTTTCTCTGATTAGAAATTCCATCGACGATCTGTGACAGTCAACCAGTTTATTCCCTGCATTATTCCCTGTAATAAGATATGCGACTGCTAGACAATCTTGGCCGTAAGAGAAATCATGACTGCATATGAAAAGTGAAGTGGCTAGAGTGGTAACTGTCAGCTTATAATGCAAGGTCCGCACGAGCAAATCTGGAATAAATTCCGAATGCTGACACGAGATCGAGAAGAGATGAACAAAGATTACAAGTGACAGCATGAAAGATAGAGAGATAGATAATGTTCCGCCAATGATGTCGTATTTGTTCATGTTGGTAAGAATTTAGTTCCAAACGGTGGTATCTCCGTGTAAGCTTAGAGGTGCAACACCACGTGGAGGGATAAATGCGAAAAAACGAAAAAGGTGAGACTATCAAGACATTATATCGCCATTCTGTGTATTACTCATTCCCTCACCGAGACCCAGAAAAAAAACAACCCAGACCCAGGAAAAATTAATCTTGCATGATGCTTCAGCCAGATCTGACAGTCCCAGCACATGTACCCTCCTGCCACATCTTTACAGACTTCACAATCATGCCGCGATCCTTGACAGGACCCCAGGTGGGAAGCCAAGTGCTATTGGCCTTCCAAAAGTCTCTCATAGGGGTCTCGCTGCTATCAGCCCAGGGCTTGTCGCCAATCGCGTCGCTGTAAGCAGAATAGATTAGCATGCGTTCGCCATGTAAGATCGGGCGGGAAAAAGTGGATTGATAGATATGCTCTCGTGGAGAAATAGTGGGAATAACTCACGGAAACCAGCCGTTAGTACCGCCGACTGCAACGTTGAGGATGAGATAGAATGATTCGTCAAAAGGCGTGTTTTTACGGCCTGTGCTGCTCCAAGGGTCCACGGGGATGGAGCCATTGATTGACTCGCCGGCGAACTCTCCGTAAGACCAGAGGTTCTTGTTCTTGGTGAAGTCAAAGAATTGGACTTGCTGTGAAGATATCAGTATTTGTTTTTGGGAGGTGAAATGAAAAAACTTACTCGGAGACGACCATCAAGCCACGTAAAGAGATACTTCTCACTCCACTCCAAACCATAGGTGTGGAATTTCTCAGAGTAAAGGACTCGCTTTCCTCCCCACTCGCCATAGGCTCTCCTCCAGCGATCATTCTCCGTAGCAGTTCCCCAGTGAAGCGCCGACGACACAAGGTTGTTACCCATGGGGTACGTCCTCGCGTCGTTGCCACGGCTCTCAGCAATATCAATCTCGCCAGATTTGGGCCACTCGCCGTAGACCTCATCCTGGGGCATCATCCAGATAGCAGGCCAGAGCCAGTCACCTCTAGGCATACGCGCCACGACCTCGACGCGGCCGTACTTGATGGTCTTTTTGCCCTTTGTGTTTAGGCGCGCAGACCGCACAGGGTTGATGATCTGACCGAGGGTGGCGTTGCTACGGGATGCGCAAGGCCAACGGTCGTTGTCCTTCTTGATGCTCTTGGCTGTGCATTTTCCCCAGGTGCGGCTGTTAGTGGTCATGTTGACCGTGAAGCCATTTAGGAGCTGGTCCTGAGTGATGGAAGTGCTCTCAAGTGTCGCTGTAGGGACAATGTGAAGGCCCTCGGCGTCGACATATGAGTTGGCTGGATCATTGGTTGTCCAGTCAAAGGCACCGGTACTGAAAATTGTCAGTGATGAAATGAAAAGAAGAAGTGAAAACATACCCGAAGCCGTTCATTTGAACTTCATGGTTCCAGTTATTGAGATCCTGGAAATGGTCGTCCATGACCAGGCAGTACTAAATCAGTTAGTTCAAGGCCGTGATAAACATCGCGAGTTTCACTTACATCGTGCTTGGGGACATGAGTCTCTGTCCAGCAGAGAAATCCGCCGATACCTAAACATTGTTAGAATTTTGATAGAGCGAAAAAAAAGAAGTTGAACTTACCAAGACCGATCAAGACACATGTGTAGAAAATGATACGATCCCAATTCCATTGTTTCTTCTTAGTCTCTAACCAAGGCTTCTCAAATTCGCCTTGAAGTCGACTACTTCTGAAACGTCGACGAACGGTAGGTACTGCAGAAGTCAGTCGAGATATTCACAACAGGGAGAACAAAAAAGACCAATACTGTAAAACATACCATCAAAAGAAGAATTATTGCGAGTTTGCGCACCCAATTGCCGTGATGCCACGGACTCAGCAATGGGCGTCGCAACAACGGGTGTCGCAAAAGGGTTATCAGTGTTATCAACACCAGGCGTAGCGAAAGGATTCGCTGCGCGCTGCGAAGAAGAGTCCTCCGCCGTAGCGGCAGAGGTAGCAGTCCTTGAACCTTCCATTACCAAAGTGGAGATATGCCAATGTTTGGGACTGACAAACAAAAGACCAGGGAGGGGGAATGGGGGAAGAGGGGAAAGGTTACTGTAACCAGCGAACGAATTTATCCAAGGACCTCTTGCTTCAAGAATGCATTCGGCCTTTTTTTGTTCGGAGGGTCTTGTTGGCTGTCGAGCTGAAAGATACCAAGACTCGCTACAGAGTACAGAAATCAATACGAACAAGACGACAGGGATTGCCGAGAGAAAAGAGACGCTGATCCTGGGGTCTCGACCTTGGCCAACAACACCTCAGCTTTATCGCGTAAGTGCTGATGAGGTGATAATGCAAGATATCAATATAACGATAAAGAAAGGAAGATAGAGAAAAACGTGTTGAAAATAACAGGCATTAGTGGAAAGTGTTGAGATGTAGAGTAATCTCGCCTCACGCCGGTAACCAATATTTCCATATCAACGAGCAACAAACATGTGGTGAGGTTCGGCCAGTCCAGAGCCCAGACACATGTCGAGATAAACAAAAAAACACGCTTAACCTAATCTACAGAAAAAGATGTGTCAGCGTCAGCGGTTGAGGGGAAATAAAAGAAAAAAGAAACTACTAGTCTAGGAGAAAAAGTAAGCCACAAAATTGTGTCAATGTCGCGATTGGCTTAGCACCGAAATAAGGCTTTGCGGGCCGTTCGGAGAGGATAAAAAAGAACCCCCGGTTTGACCGAGAGAGAGAGTCTAGAGAGTCAAAGAGTCAAAGAGTTCTTTCTTCTCTGTACGTACAACACAAGTATTACTGCATATGTAATGCAGGTTTCACATGCGATGCAACAGCAAAATCATGGCGCTAGCAGTCAAAGAGGAAGTTCTATCGCTGTACAAGAGCCCCTGACCCTTGTTTTTGTTGCTAAGAGTTGTGATGTCTCTTTTGTTGACCAGGATCCAGGAACAAGGGGGACGTTATCTTGGACCAGGGCCAGGACCACCCCTTTCGCTTCGCTAGCGGATGACGGGCCGTCCACTACACTATCCCATAAAGATACTGGCTCGACGTTATCTTTTTCTACAGTAACTTCTTTCTGTGTCACTTCCCGCGCTACTGTAGCCTCTTGGGATAATATTTCCGAGTCGAACTTGTTTTTTTCTTGTAAGTCGTTATTCTATGAAACGTATTACGTGCAGTCGACTACTTTTCTCCCATTCGTTCATTGGATCTTATACGCTATCATATCTCGATGACTGGTGATAATGACGATCTCTCTTGTCTTTTGATCTAATATTAGCCTGCTATCGTTAGGCAACTCGGAGAAAAAGAAGAGAGAGATTAATTTCAGTAAACGCCGCACAAGTACATGGCGTTTTCTGCAACCTAGCTCGTAAAATTCAAACATCAACCCACTCTGCCACTTTGACCTCGCTCTGTTGCCTCACTTTAATGAACTGCCGATGATTTTTCGACCAAGCACCTTTCTTTTGTTCCCCTATCGCTCCACTACGCTAAAGAAGCTGACCCTCTCGTCCATCTTTCTACGAGGCGTTGTATGGTTGGCCTCTTTTCTTCTTCTTCTGTTAAACCCACTCTGTGCCGCACAGCCTTGCTCATTGTTTGACTCAACAAGATTGTTTCGTGATTTGTTTGATTGAGTTCGTTGTTAGCCACCCTGGTCCATGATCCCCACTGGCAAAAAGTTCTAGTTCAGTTCGGTTCAGTTCAAGCCAGGTCGGGGTCTCGGACAATATGGCGGGGACATTACGAAACTTTAACATCCAACGACTGGATGACATAAAAAAAAAAGGCGAAGGTGGGAATCTAGACTGTAGCTGGTTAACCAGTCAACTCAATTGACAAGGCTGGGCTTCAACAACGTACAGCTGTTACTGTACGACAACTTTAACTCTAATATGGAGTTCTCCAAAAAAGACATTAATCCCGGTGGCGGGTAGATAGGAATTACCGTTATTGTTCTGGTTACAGGTACGGTACGTATCGAGTTGATATGTTATGGTTACTCTTTTAGAAAAAATGGACTTGGCATCAGCTCGCTAAACGACGTGACATGGGCGCCAAAACAAGCATGCTTCACTCGGTTCCCCGTAGCCCAAGCACTGTATTGTACAGGCAACAGGGGCAGGGAAGGAGGGGACAAGGGGAGACGATAGAACACGTTTTTCTCGTGCAGTCAGTTGTTACTGCAGCAAAAGTCGACAGGGATTCGGTTTCTTTTGATTGTGATTGTTGGCGTTACGTCTAAGAGGGGTCTGATCTGGCCCAGAGACCTGGCCTGGCTGGGGCCCTAGACTGAGCCTGAGTCTGAATCTCACCGAGAAAGTGAGAAGAGAGATATGCATGCCCAGAAAATGATATCCCCCGTTCCCAACAAAGATATTGATGCGAAGGCGAAACGACAGCAACCACCACCACCGCTGCCCACGTTTCTTTGCTCTGGCCTGACGCTTACATACTGTACGATCCGCAAAAGTAATCAATCATCATATCCGAGTCCGTGGTAGATTCCAGACTCCATCTCAGCTCAGATCGGCGGTTCAGCTCAAGCTCGCCACTGCGTTGGTATCTTTGTCTAGTGTCGTTTTGTTCGTCCGTCCTGCTGTACTGTAGAATCTCACTCTGACACGGATAAGGCGTGCGGGCAAAAAAAGACATTCATAACTTGCTTGACCCGCGGTTGTCATACTCTCTACCTACTACTCACCTCACCTTGTTGACATCCTTCTCCTCTTGGCTTCTTTTGAAGGGCCTTCGCTCCTCTTCCTTTACCTCTTCTCCCTCGTCCCCATTTTCCACACCCTTCCCCCCTGGTCCTGTCGTCTTTCTGCCGTGGGCAGATCTTTACCTTCGTTTGATCCTCTGACATCTTGGACCCAATCCTTCGTTATTCCACGCTGCGTGTGATCTGAAGCCATCATCTCGGGCCTTCACCTCCACGTGAGCCAGCCATGACTTCAGAGAAGCCTGCCTCTCGTTTTATCGAGACGGGCGTGCTCCAGCCGCCCAGTCCAACCATGGACTCTGCCACGCTCAAGAGGCTTGAAGCTGGTGACCATGGACCTCCGTCTCCTGCTGCTCAGCTGCCTTCGTTCATGCAGCAGCAGAAATCTCCAGACTTGACTGCGAGGAGAGGACAACTCACGAGATCTTCGCACAGCTCTTATTCGGGTACGCCAGCTGTTATGCAGATTCCCGATGCCACGGCTGCGGATCTGCCAGTTGTGAGTAAAAACCTTTCCTTCTTTGACGAGCATGAAATGTGTTTCATGTTTGGGATCCAACATCGTTATTACCCTTTCCTTCACCGCCCTTGCTTGCACTTGACCCAATGCCATGGGTAACTTGTTGGTCCACATCTGCCTGCAGGTTGACGATCATCAATCAAAATGATATGCATTCGCCCAGGTCATAAATACAAAGTACTGACAATACTAGGTTGCAAAGTACATCGCTCGTCGAGCAACTCTACTAGGCTGGTTCGATGAACCTGCCGCTGCCGTCATCACCAGCGGCTGGTCATCAACATGCATTGCGCTCAAGAAGCCTGATGGCTCCTATCTCTACAATCCAGATGACCCAAGCCCAGACCTGGCGGCAGCCATCGGTCGCATCAACGAATCTGCTATCGTCTCAATGTCGTCCGAAGTGACCAACGCAGTTCTTGATACCATCAAGCCTGAGCAGGTGTGCCTCGTCAATGAAGACACTGGTGCTCGCATTCCCATTGTTGCAAGCTTTAACGATATCCATGACACCCTTGTGCACTTGACAAGTTCATGCATTGTCGTCCAAGAGCGATGTGTGCTCATTTGGTCACACGAAGCGAGAAACGTTCTCAACGTCGCACACAATGTTGAGAAGCAGATGTTGGGTTTTGTAAGTTACTTCTTCGTAAATTGAGATTTTGTTAATCTAACTTGGCTGTAGATTGTTGGTCCCAGCATGCCCCAAGGTCTGCTGGCTCAGACCGAGGAGCATTCCGTTGAGAATTATCACACGCCCATTCGCGGGGCAATTGACGAGAATAACGAAATCTACCAAGCCGCCATCAAAGTTGAAGAGGGTGGCGATGATGATGATGACGACGTTGAGGGCCGAGCACTCAGGCGTCCTACTCTGCTCATCCATTCTATCAGAATCGGCATTGTTATGATCTTGGTTATTCTGACCCAGAGTGTGGGTGTTTCAAGAGTAAGTTACGCCTCGATTGCGAGATATCCTACTGGGTACTAATACTATTAAGCTCATCCGGCAATGGTCTTGGGATGGTGACTATACGCGCTTTGCGTTGGCTGCTGTCATTCCTCCTCTCATGGTTCTATCGCTGGTAAGTGACTTCCAAGTCGATTGAAAGATGACAGCCTGCTCATAAAATCACAGTTCTTCTTCATTGTTGTTGTCAGTAGTGTCTTTCAGCTGCTTCTGCCAGCTGGAATCTGTCTGAAGAACTCAAAGTTCCATTCTGGTAAGTACACAGCCTTTGAGGTCACAGCACCTTGGAGATATTATACTAACCACGTTTGATAGCCACCAAGCCCAACCCCAAGCGATACAAGGACTACCAACTTCCACACATCACCGTACAAATGCCTGTCTACAAGGAAGGTCTTCGAGGGTGAGTTTGCAACCAGTATTCACTTTCAACTTTTGTTAACCCTTCGTAGTGTCATTGTCCCCACCATGGTCTCGGTCATGGCCGCCATCCAACATTATGAGAACCAAGGCGGCACAGCTTCCGTCTACATCAATGACGACGGTATGCAGTGCATCCAGCCCGAACTTGCCGCCGCTCGTAAGCAATACTATCGCGAGAACGGCATTGGTTACTGCGCCCGTCTTCCTAACAAGAAGAGCCCCAAGGGCAAGGGTGGCTTCTCTTGGTTCAAGCGTTCTCCTGCTGTTGACCCTGAGGTCGACAACCAGGATGAAAGCTCTGTATCTCCCCAGGGTCGCGCCAATGAGATTGGCTTCGTGAGGAAGGGAAAGTTCAAGAAGGCCAGCAACATGAACTACTGCCTCGCCTTTTCTAACCGAGTCGAAGATGAGATGCTGAGACTCACTGAGCTCGAGTGTCAGAACCGTGGCTGCAACTACGAGGATTTGTCCGCTGAAGATGACGACCGACTCTACGACCAGGCTCTGCAGAACATGGTTGATGCTGACGAGGGCAAGACCTGGGCTGAGGGCAACATCCGTATGGGTGAGATCATTCTCCTTATCGACTGCGATACTCGTCTCCCCGTTGATTGTCTTCTCTACGGCGCTCTCGAGATGTACGAGAGTCCCGAGGTCGCTATTCTACAACACGGATCAGGCGTCATGCAAGTCGCCCACAATATCTTTGAGAACGGCATCACCTACTTCACCAACGTCGTCTACACAGCTATCAAGTATGGTGTCGGTACCGGTGACGTCGCTCCTTTCGTCGGCCACAACGCGTTCCTTCGCTGGAAGGCTGTACAGAGCGTTGCTTTTGTTGATCCATCAGACAAGGTTACCAAATGGTGGTCTGATGCGCATGTCTCTGAAGATTTCGATATCAGTTTGAGGGTTCAGATGGCTGGTATGGTTTGTCGACTGGCTACCTACCACAACGGTGGTTTCCAGGAGGGTGTTTCTTTGACCATCTATGATGAGCTGAATCGATGGGAGAAGTACGCCTATGGATGTAACGAGCTTGTCTTTAACCCTTTCTATCAGTGGATCTACAAGGGCCCCGTCACTAGGCTCTTCTTTAGATTCCTCTGGAGCAACATGCCGGTTTCCAGCAAGGTTTCCATCATCGCCTACATCTTTACTTGTAAGTTTCCATCCCTATCTGATGTTTGAATCTCAGTCTAACGATTACAGATTACGCCATTGCAGCTGGTCTCCTCCTCACGCTCATCAACTATGTCCTCGTCGGTCTCTTTTTCTACGACCTGGACCAATTCTACACGCCCTCATGGGGTATCTGGGTCTCCCTCCTAGTCGTGTTCAACGGCATCGGAACGGTTGCAACCAGCATGACACGTCACCGTCTCAAGGAGAAGTCATTTTTCCTGGCTATCCTCGAAGCAGCCAAATGGCTTCCCTTCCTCCTTCTCTTCTTTGGTGGCATTAGTATCAACTGTGCCAAGGCTCTTCTATGCCACGCCTTCTCCATCAACATCGAGTGGGCGTCGACGTCGAAAGAGCTGGGCCCTACGGGTATCTACATCGGTCTCAACAAGATGATGCACCGATTTAAGTACACATTCCTTATTTGCTTTCTACTCGCCGGTGGCATGGTGTATATGGCCGTCGGTGCGCCTTGGGGCTGGACTATTGCACCCGGGGAGTTTTCATCTGGAACATTTGCTATCGTACCGCTGGCTGTCCAGATTTCTTGCTCCTTTTGCTTGCCGCTCTTCCTCGGCTTGACTTAATCATGGAAAAGCACAAAAGAGGAAAGAAAAACAGAAAAAAAAAAGGAAAACGAACAAATCCTACCAAGGCCTGGAATACAGGATCGTAACGAAATATTAGATAAACGAAAATGTTAGTATAATACATATTATGAAGGAGAAAAGGATACATAGTTGGTCAACATAGAATGGAATGGGTCTAGGTACGGATGCTCTCATCCTGACTATAATACAATTTCAAACTTTTGAAACATGTTCTTTGTGTGCAGACAGCCTTTGTGGTGCTATCTATCAGTGATTGCATATGTTTATTATTTCATGGAGATGCTCTACTTGAGGCTCTGAATAACACGTCAGTCGCTTTATGAGAAGCGCACTTCTCTGACTTGCATGCTGTAAGTGAAGGCCACTTTCTCTGATTTCGACTATACCGAAAGAAATATGTGAAGGTGCGGCACGTGGCGCCTGTATGATTGGGAGATTTGGGAATAATGTACTAGACAATTGTGTGGTATAATGCTTGTTAATTACCTTTCGTAAGCATATTAGATTTCAAAAAGGTCACATCATGAGGTTATGCATCGAGGTAAGAGCTAATTCATCAGAGACATTGCTTATATCTCACAGAAATCTCAGAATGAATGGAATACCACACTGGCACAAGGTTTTTACCTATTGATATCGGAAACACGGGTATTTCAGATAATCACTGAGTTTTTAATTAGGCTATTTTCTCGGAAGGATCTTAATACTCAAAGGCATAGGAATTATAGCGACACTGACAATAGAAGGGAGAGCGAGAGTGGTATTAATCCCTGCTGAAGAACTCTGTTTGTCTGCTACCAATTGCCACACGCTAACAATAACTAATGGCTCACCTCAGCGCTAACCATGCTAGGGATAAAACCCGTCGGATAATTCAGTCAAAGGATCAACATAGGCTAATCCAACACACATAACAAAGACAAAAGACATTGCTTTCACATTCCAATCTCATTCTTCTGCCCCCTTTAAAATAATACTCAAACGAATATCATTTCAACATGGGGTTCAAGGTTATAGTTGTAGGCGCTGGGCCAGTTGGCTTGGTGCTCGCGCACGCGTTACAAGCTTCTGGTATTGACTACGTACTTGTCGAGCAGAGGAGACAAGTCCCTCCGGAACCAGCTTATGGTGTCTTTCTATGGCCTCAGATTATGCGCATCTTTCATCAGCTGGGTCTCCTGGATGTTATCTCGGCCGTCAGTCAGTCCATGCTCATGGCTGTTCACAGATCAATGGATGGCAAGGTTCTTCTTGAGGAGGAAGGTTTTCAAAAGCTTGAAGTCATGTTGGTTGAGAATCCCATACTCAAAAACCCAGTAACGTGCTGACAAGAAACAGGTTCGGGTATCCTATGTCGTTATTCAGCCGCTTAGACTTTGCGTTGGCATTGTTGAACGCGCTTTCCAATAAAGAGGAACGCGTCAAAACAAACAAGCGCCTTAGCAAAATAACGCAGGATAAAAAGGGCGTTAAAGTCGAGTTTGCTGACGGCACGTTCGAAGAAGGATCAATCGTTGTTGGCGCGGACGGCGTCTGGAGCAGCGTGAGAGATCAAATGGTAGCCCAAGCACCAAAGGGACTATTCGACGAGACCCTAAACCCCTTCGAGGCAACTCACGCCGGTGTTTTTGCCAAGGCAGACCTTGACCCACGTCTCGATCCGGGCAGAAATATCAACGTCTACCAAAGAGATTCTCACGTGCAAGTCTTCACCACGAGAGATGAGGCCATGATTATCGTCTATCACCGTATCCCAGCCGAGAGGAAGAGGACGTACTTTGGACAGAATGATGCCGAAGACGCTGCAAAGCCTTGGTTGGATGTGTGCGTCGGCGAGGGTTTGACCTTTGGAGACTTGTGGAGAAAGAAGACTGCTGGCGGAACAGCCAACTATGACGAGGGTGTGTTGCCATTCTGGCACTGGGGAAGAATGGTGCTGGTAGGGGACGCGGCTCACAAGGTGTGTTTGACTGTCGCAACTTGACAACTGGTATACTGACATCCAGAAGATGAACCCCATCAGAGGAGCAGGAGCATGCTGTGGTATCGAAGACTCCATCGCACTAGTAAACTCTCTGAAACGAGTTCTCCGCTCCAGTCCGGACCCAAGGTTCTTCGAGATTAGCCAAGCATTTTTAGCCTACCAGCACGAGCGTGAAGCAGCCGCGAAGGCGTGGATGGAGGTTTCCCGACTTAATCTTGAGTTATGTATCGGACCTCACCAACCGGCGCTGCGGACGGCGAGCATTGCGGATTCCAAGGCCCTGCCCCTGGTTGCAGATGGTCCGATATTGGATGACTTGCCGTTCCCTGAGGAGAAGGGTGGGTTTATTCCTTGGACAAGAAAGGCGAGGGGAAAGAAGAGAGACGAGGTAACTAAGGCGAAGCTTTGATTATGCTCGATGCGTGCTTTTGTGTTTTTAGACATGGGCTATGGCAGCCTTAGAATTAATCTGTATCGAATAGAAGCTGAAATTGCAGCTATCCAATTGCGCCCGCGCCCAGTGGCTGATCGGCGCCTGTTCACTTCACAGGTGATCTATATTGTATGTAGAATCTTCAATTCCTGCTGCCTGAGAAGAATAGATGCTACGCGAGGTGCGTATAAGTTTGGGACATGCTTAGTATGTATCCTCAATTTTACTGCTGAATTATGACCGCAATTGACTCTCGTCAAACTCAACAAAGGGGACACGTCTTGTCAACAGCGGACTCTCGCTACTGATCTTCTCCCAGTCATGCGCATGTAGACAGGCTTGCCTGGAAGCCAGCACAGCTGAACGAGTTCGTGTAACTACGGCATTTTCGTAATCATCCATGGCCTTTCTTAATGTCTTAAAGTCACCACCGTCGCGCAAGACTGGAACCACTCGATCAACGAAGTCTTGCACGTCTAGGATTACATGGTTTGCACCCTCTCCTCGGACTATGTTGTCAGCGTACGAAGATTTTGTAGAGTGTTTAACAAGACTTACACATAGCCATAGCGTGTAAAGCATCCCCCATGAGTATGGCACGACCAGTGGTCTGCAGATTAATAGGCGGAGGCAGGTCTTGAATCTTGAGACCTTTGACATCTGCATCGACGTTGGCTCCCAATGCTAGAGACCGCCAAGGCTCAGCAAAGGATTCTGCAAATTCATGTATCAACTTTAGTTGCTCCTCGACCGTTTCGGGAATTTCGATTGGGACGGCTTTGCCTAGAACGCCGGTGCGATACGGCCAAGAGACACACATCTGCAGTATGTACGGATGCAGCTCATCTTGATGGTTGCCGGGTGCATCGAGCACTACAGATCGATCAGAAAGAATCAGGTTTGCGGGGAGACGAAACTCACTGCTCAGGAATACGAAAACATTGTTTTTAGAGTTTGTGCTATGCATAAAGAAGGGATCCAGAGCTTGGACAGGCTTCGCTTCATCAGGTGTCAGCTCCAGCTTGATGCCAAGCATACGGACCGGTATATCGTGAAGCTGCAGATCAGGAAAAAGCGCTGGGCGGACTCGAGAGTGACTGCCGTCGCATGCCACTAGCAAGCATCCGGTGGCTGAACTACCATCGTCAAATGTTGCAGTGACAGACGCCTCTGTAGACGTGACTACATTGACAGCCTTATTCCACTACAGCACTAGCATTAGTCCACTAGTCCAATATTAAGACTCATATTGTACCTCAATATTTATGCCAGTAGCCAAAAGAGTTCGAAGTCCTTGTCTCGTTACTCGCATTCGACTTGCTTCGGGTGCTTTCGGCGTTGAAGCTTTCAATTCCCCGGTAGCCAGGTCAAAAAACGGAAAGCTCGACGACAATCCCTCCTTGATAGCCTGTCGATCGACATAAGCCTCTGGAAGACGGCTGTAGAGATGTTCTGGAAGAAGTGACTGCAGCGCAGGAAGAGACCAATTCAGTGTGAGCCCCCATCCTACACCACGAGTTTCAAGATTTGCATCACGCTCGAATACGCGGACGGGGATATTATGTTGGGTTAGGCTTTGTGCAAGAAGAAGACCACTTATGCCCGCGCCGATGATAAGTACAGGTTGACTTTGGAGAGTCGCCATGTCCATTCACCTTGGCGTGTGTCAGATAATTCGCCGCAGTGTTTGATCGACAGCAGAACCTATAGCCATATGGTAATCACGGGTAATTATAGCTCATGCGATTTTTTTGTGATGGACCGCGGCGGCCGCGGTACTCATGTGAGAGGATCTAGGTAAGTAAGTGCTTACTGTTGGTTGGCAGTGAATTTTCAGGGTATCAGCCGAGAAAGCAATTCCCCCGAGACGTTAGGCATGGGTCAGTCGGATCGGTCGGATCAGAGGCCGGATGCTTCAGTGCCCCTACCCTTGCAGTCTAGTACCCCTGTAGCATGCAGGGGTCTCGGAGAACAGGCTAATGGTAGTGGATGGTAGGACGGTCTAGTAGTCAATGGAAAAGTTGGCCTCTAAGCTTTATGGCACAGAAATAAACAGCCTAAGAAGTCTGGTCTAAATAGCATAAGGTGACCTAATAATTTCGTCTCTTGTGCTTCTAGTAAGTTCTACTTATACCCTGAGGACGGTGTTAGGAGCTCTGGAGGTGAGTGTGCTATGGACGTATGCTACCAGACCCTAGACTATCGTTTGTAGATCTCGCCTTGTCTACCTCAACAGTATAGGTAACAGACTTAACAATACCACCGTGAGGGTTCAAAATATTCTCCTGGGAACCTCCAGACTCATTATCAGCTGATGTGAAGATAGATGGCTCCCTCTTCCCTGGGCGACTGAGATCTTTGAGCTTGTACCCATTACTACCGAATGTCTTACTTCGGCTCGGGGTATTGTGGCTAGACGGCTTCGATCGATACTGTCTTGCTCGCTTGATGAAGATTGGTGCGAGAAATGGGAGAGATGACACAATGTTCTGGCTGCAATTAGAATGAATCGGTAGGGTCTGGTTGATAGCACTTACCCCAACGTTGAACTCGATGGTGCCCCAAAGGACCAGCATAGTGGAGTTACCATCCTTGGGGTCTTGAATCCGGTCAATCTGTCGATATCTCTGAATCGAACAAACTGTTGTAAAGATGCCCAATGTGAAAATAGCGATAAGACCAATCTTTTTTGCCAGCTTAATTTCCAGCTTCAGTAGTACAGGAATCGGCAGAATAGCAACCACAATATCCGAGACGATCGTGACGACGGCGTATCCAGTAAAGGATGGTCCCGGAGGAAGACACTGTCCTTCTTTGAGGGGATTCCAAGATTTGTCAACCTGGAAAAGTCAGCGACAAATCTTTTGTCGCTACAAGGGAGACTTACTGGGCTACAAGAAAACACCAGTGCCAATGCACAGCCAAGATGCGACATGAACACAAGGACGGTTGTGACCCAAATGACGTTTCGGTAGGTCTTATGGTCTGTCCCACGCAAGAGCCTCAAGTAACTGATCAACAGCGCAATTTTGAAGAAACTGATACCAATTTGATAAAAGGGTCTGCCAGCAAAGTTTATTCGTGTGTATGGTATGAGGTTCTCTTTCGGTCGGTCGGGTATCGGGAGGCCAAGGCCATATCGCGTCTCTGAGTTGTGGTTAGCAGTGTCTAAGACATATGATAGGCAATGCGCGCAGCGGGCTATTACTCACGAGCGATGCATATGCAGGAATAGATCAAAGCGAAGACCATCGACAGAGCGGACATCCAGTCGTCGCCCGCCATACCTCGAGCTTTCCATCTGATGTATAGTCTAGCGGTGACAACAGATAATGCAAGTACTGTTAAAACAGCTGTGATACCGATGATTTTGGGGTACTCGGATGATCGTTCAACCTCCGGAGAAGCGTTTAATACCCAGCCCATTTTCGCTGATTTTGAGTAGTGACAACAAAGAATTCGGAAATTTGTCATGTACTTGAAATGACAGCAATGGCTCTATTAACTAAGTTACCATGCATGTGAAAATTTGAGGCCTTTGGTGGTAGATCCTTCCAGCTCTCATCTCGACAAAGGGAGGCACAGCATACAAGATCCTTACACACAAAACAACAACCCCAAACCTTCCATCATGCCATCGCGACCTATCCCGTCTCCTTTCCAAGGCAAAATTAGACTATGCAACGCTTCAAGATTGACAAATCCCATTGTCCCCCTTCTGTTTGCTGCGCCGCTTTCTCATCAAATGCCTCAGCTCTGCAACAAACAATCCAAGCGACCTGGCGTGATTTGCTATAATCCTCCTTAATAAAATCCCGGTTAAGCAATCTCTTTGCTTTTTTTCGTAAAGGGAAGCCGAATCACTTTCGCCTGTAGAATTGTAGATCCTTCTGGTTCCAGACTTGCATTGTTGTTGACCAACATGTATGCAGTTGAACCCCTGCTCTTGCAGATTTAGACATGGTATGACCAACAGAACAATGTCAAGTGCAGGGACCTTTTGTCTTGTGACCCTTGTTATTTGCTTCACATCGCTCCAATAGTATCTTCGGTAGTGATGAAGAGGATCTACCGGGGAGGCCCGGGTGGGTTTCACAATCGGTTGTGTAGCCGATGAACGTTGCAGTCTAGGTAATTGCGACAACATCTTTACCTTGTCCTCTCATGCTTGTTATACAGCTCCATTTTAATCATCTGCGACTGCATCCAGTCGTCAATCTTTTCCCTCTTTTCTCCTTTTAATATTGTCTTTATCCGCTGTCAATCTTTACTCCTGCCTTCGTTGTTCTTTCTCGTACCACTTGGTAGGCCTCGCTTTTCAACATGTCTCAGCTAGATACTCCCACCAAAGAGGAGGCTCAAGTCACATTCTCTTCTGAAAAAGGTCCTGGAAATGTTGATGCAGCTTGGAAATTTCTTGACAAGAACCGAGATGCCGCTGGTGCTTCTGACGATGTCGACATTGACAAAATGAGGCGCAAAATTGATTGGCACATCGTTCCTCTCATGTTTTGCTGCTATACGATGCAATTCCTCGACAAGGTCATCCTCAATGTTAGTGCACAGAATCTTCCCCATTGTCAAACTTTATCTAATGATCATCATAGTACTCCGCCGTTATGGGTCTGAACCAAGATCTCAAGCTCCAAGGAAACGACTTTTCCAATATCGCAACGTTCCTATTCGTCGGTCTTCTCTGCTTCGAGATCCCCAACAGTCCGTTAATCCCGCTCCTTTACGGCGACTATAATTGACGACCTACAGTCTATTTCCTTCAAATGGTCCCTGCCGGCAAGTGGCTTGGTGGGAATGTCGTTGCTTGGGGCATCGCTACCGCCTGTGGAGCTGCTGCGCACAACTACCAGACCCTTCTTGTGTCGCGAATATTCCTCGGAATCTTTGAAGCGACTATCGGTCCCTCCCTTATGTTGATCAGCAGTCAATGGTACACCAAGTCCGAGCAGGCTCCTCGATTCTCCTTCTGGTACCTCGGACTCGGTCTGGGTCAGATAATCGGCGGGCTCATATCTTATGCCTTTCAACATATCGGCCCTGGTGCTTCCCTTGCAGGGTGGCGCATCATGTTCATCACCCTTGGCCTTGTCACTGTTCTCATTGGCTTGGCCACATTTGTCTTCCTCCCTGATACACCCATGAAGGCCAAGTGGCTGACGAGTAGCGAGAAGGTTGCGCTGCTCAAGCACGTCAGTGTCAACCAAACGGGTATTCAGAGCCGCAAGTTCCGTCCCAAGGAGATTGTTGAGGCGCTATGTGATCCCCAGTTATATCTCATGCTTCTATCAGTTGTTCTTGTATGTCTTCCCATCTACTCGTTACTGTCTTGTACTGACTGGGTTTCTAGCTTTCGGTATCATCTGGTGTGGTTACCACCTACTCTGCCACTCTTATCCGCAACCTTGGCTACGACCCTAAGAGAGCTGCTTTGATGAACATGCCTTCAGGTGTTGTGAGCATATTCTTCACACTGGCGGTTGGTTTCGGTATTCGCCACCAGTCGCACCGTTGGGCTTGGATTATTATTTGTATTATTCCTGCGTACGTACCCTGACCCCGTTATCGTTGTTTATCTCTAACAACCTCCCAGCATCCTCGGCGGTGCACTCATGTCGTTTCTACCTACGTCAAACAAGGCTGGATGTCTCGCAGGTATCTACCTTGTCAACGCTGTTGTTGCCCCGTTGACAATTTTCTATAATGTAAGGTCACATGTCTCCCAGTTTTGTGTCCAATTACTCACAACTTATAGTGGACGGCTGCAAATTTCGGAGGTGCCACCAAGAGAGCTTTCGCTGCTGCTATCGTCAGCGGTTCATTTTCGCTCGGGAACATTATTGGGCCGCAAACGTTTCAGTCAAAGGACGCTCCCGAATTCCGACCTGCCAAACTAGCTGTCATGGGTACTCAAGCTGGATGTGCCCTGACTACCTTTGCGCTATTCATGTACTACGTCTGGGCAAACAAGAGACGGGATGATCGTACCAAGCAAGTTGAAGACGCTTACATGTCGCCCGAAGTTTGGTCAACTATGACGGATAAGGAAAACAAGCACTTTCGCTATACTTATTAGATCATATGTATTATGGATTCGGTATTCTCGCCATAGACTTGTTTGACTCGTTGTTAGATAGCAGACTCAATATGCAACAGACTAGTTTCGTCCTATAAACCATGGTATATACTTGATAACTGGTAGGTAACATACATCGAAACGTACTGGCAAGCAACAGATTGCATCATCATGTATACTCTTCCTGGTTCAGGTGTCAAATCCCCATCCAACCTGATCGGTAGCAACACCGGCAAGGCGCATCAAACTCCTCGCACCATTGGCGGCAGTGAATTGGCCTCCCTGGAAAGCGGCAGAGGCAGCACTCATAGCGGCCCTGGGATCCAGTCCAGTATTGACAGGGCTGGGTTCGCGAGCCAACACTTCGTTTAGGAACGCATCTCCTGCCAATCCCTGATAACGGTCAAGGCACAGTTGCTTGATAGCAGGTCCGTACATATCCAACCATTGGCTCTCGCTGACGGAAGTGAAACTCCTCTGGCCATCGGGATGACATTTAGCAAATGGCCAGGTGACTTTGACGACTTCATAGCGCTTAGTCGCAAAAAACAGAACGGGCCATGCAAAGATCCACAGGAAGGTAAGATAGAACAGCCAGCAGATCCAACGTGTGAGTCGCCACTTGTTGAGATAACTGGTCGAGTAGATATCAACCGCTCTGTCAGCCACGGGAAACTCGACAGAGATATTGCCTCGGTAGTTGGTGGATCTGATGTAACCAGATATGCTATCTCGGAGCATTTCCTCGTCCATACCACTGACGTTACGAGTGAGGCGGAATCTACCTGATGTTAGATGAGATTCCCAAGTTCATGTTGAGCTGATAAGCTTACATTTTGGTTCCGGTGGCTTTGGCGCAATAGCGATGGCACCATTCCTTCAAGTTGGGCTTGTGTTGGCCGACTTCGATGTCGCCTTTGCTCCCCTTCTGCCTCTTCTTGAGAACGGTTCCGCGGTAAGTCTTTTGTCCAGGCTCGGCAGTCTCAAGCTTGGTGTGAGTGAAAACGCCAGGAACGAAGTTGGGCCAAAGATAATTCTGCATGTTGATCATGATTCGAAAGTCCGTCACTTCCTCACGCTTGCTTTTTCCATCCTTATCACGTCTCGTCTCTTGATGAGTTCCGATGATATGAATGTACGGCGAGGGCGGATATCTGGACATCATGGTAACCCACTCCTCCAAGAAGCCTGGATCAGCGTCGGACCGCTCATCCTGGACATCGACAACTTCATTGCCAATGGTGGTACGCTTTTTACCGATGCGCTTCGAAGTATAGGCAAAGTGGCCTTCGGGTGTTGTGACGCCCGTGAAAAATTCACCCTCAAAGTTTAACACTGCAGCTTGAGTGTAGTGAGAGCCAGTGTTGGCGCGAGTGTCGGTAGTGATGGCATCGTTGTACGAGGGCAGAAGCGGGTCTCCAGTGTCAGGGATATCTTCATCGGCGGGATCGACGTACGACGGCTCGCCCTCTGTTGTGTGCATAGACAAGGCGTCCGGATCATCCTGATAGGGACGGGGTGACGGTGAAGAAGGCTTGCCCATCTTTGCTCAGATGTGATCAAGGTTGATGCGAAGCGATCGGATGACAGGGCGATATTTGTGTCTTTACCAAGACAATGTTCGGTTTAGGCAACAATCGTTTGGGGGAAGCACAAGAACTGGTTTTGCTGACGATCGATCCAGTACTAATCGAGTAATCGCCGAGTCATGTCTTCAGGGGCTAGACAGCTGGGGCCAATGAGAGCGTGTAGGTCGCGACCAGTACTAAGCTGTTCTCATCTCTTGTTATCGATATCGGCAATATCGCTATCTTATCTTATCTAGTCGTCAACCTTATCTTACCGCGATGATTTGTAGGCCTGCTACAGGGTTGTCTCGTCGTCTTCGACTACCAGACCCAGTACCCCAGAACGTAGACCTCCTTCATCGAGATGGCATATAAACACTTGTTAAGTTGTCTGTATCTGTTTCTTGCCATAAATTCAACGCCGAAGACTTACTTACTACTATTTACGGTCTTTAGAACAAGCTTTTTGCGCAAGTCCTTGTCACGCACAATAGAATATTAAGACAGAGTGAACGTAGATGGTTTTTGATCAAAGGCTGAAGACAATCGAATACACAAACCAAGCTCCATGAGTCGCAGGGTAAATAGTGGATCTGACTCTATTGACAAGGAAGGAATTCTCTTGGCACTGCCTGATCATGTACTCCAGTATAAAATCTGGCGATCTTCATCAAGGCCAAGCCTTCAGCCTCAACATACCTCGATTGGACCTTGGAAAAGGATTATACAATGATGTAATGTGGACCGTTTCCCATCAACCCCACGAATATGGTTGGTCGCTCCACGCACCACCGATGATGATCCTCAATACAGGTCGAACGGCACTTGAAGAATGGACGTTACACTCGTATAAACTGTCTTACAATTTGAACTTCGATCGTGAGAGGAATACAAAGCTTGGGCCAGGCGGGTTGCGGTATAAGAAGGGCCTCTGAGACCTCATAAACAACAAACTTCATCACCACAGCTTCTCCTCAACTTCTAAAGCGACCAACAGACTTCACAAGTCCCCAGACTTCGATCAAGCACCATCCAAATCGTCAAAATGACTTTCAATCTTCGATCCGTTCTTTTCGCTGCCGTCATGGCTCTGAGTGTAGCTCCTGCATCTGCCTTGGTACGTACCCTATCTATTCCTCTCAAAAGGCTGTTACTGACGACATTCTAAAGACTATCAAGCCCTCGGTCGACAAACTTTCCAAAGGTCGTGATCACTCCAAGAACCTCGGACTTCATAAGAGAGATTGGTCCATCAGTATCCAAGA
Organism: Fusarium sporotrichioides; assembly: GCA_019054645.1. NCBI lineage: Eukaryota > Fungi > Ascomycota > Sordariomycetes > Hypocreales > Nectriaceae > Fusarium > Fusarium sporotrichioides. The sequence goes on from JAHKNS010000004.1 coordinate 982,094, forward strand.
TGGCTCTGCGAGCGGAGCATGCCCCACCGGAAACTGCTGCTCCCCCATTTGCAAGATGGACGTCAAGTTTGACGAATGTCCCGGTGGTGTGAAGGAATACCCACAGAGTTGCAAGAAGAACTTTGACGAAACCAAGGCTGGTGACAAGAAGAGCTTCACTTACAATTGTGATGGATGGTCTATCTTCTGGGAGGATGGCGCTGTAGACGGAGGTCGCTTCATTACTGTTGAGCAGGACGATACTGGAAACTTTTACCAGTACTTTGTTGAGAGCTGCAAGGACACTGATCCGTCGTGGGATCCCTTCCAGTGTTCCTCTCTTGGTGGAGGCTGCACGGCCTCGGCATCTGGGTTTGGAACAGGCTCGAAGAAGGAGCAGAGTTAGGAATGCGTACGTAGTATGAGAGGATCAGTGGCAATGTCTGTTTAATTTCAATGAAATGACCATCATCAATTTCTTGATAAATACAAACGGGCTGATCATAGGAGACAAAGATGACACATCCGATTAATTACAGGCGCTTGACCCGTTATGGTTGAGTACCCTAATCTCGACATACTTGGACTCTGGGTTAAGACCATCAAGGCGGTTTGCACATGAATACGCCAACGTGGTTTCCAAAAAGTTATCCCTAAAAGTGCACCAATGAGATGTTTCGCTGCCGATCTGTTCCTATAAAATCTGCACCTCACAGAATTAGTTCACGAAGACCCTGGCCTCCCCCGCGTTTGAGTTGGGGGTGACTTGACCGGCTAAATGGTCGCATCTCGAAGCCTGGTACAAATCGCCGTGCGGAATATCTGTAAGCGAAAAGGCTCGGCATGATTAAAGCCGAGTATTGCTATAAGGGCTCAAGAGTCCGGCAGTGCTCAGCTGTGATGGGTGCAAGACGAGTTCCCTTGACCAGGAAATACTCATTCAATCACTATGTTTGGGTTCAACCTCAAAAGATTGGCCTTTGCCGCCAGTCTTTTCAGCTATGCCTTGGCTGAATTGAGCACCGCGGAAAACATCACCCACATATCCCTCGCCAATGACCGCTTCGCCGTCGTTCTAGCCAAGTCCAGCGGCCATATTGTTGACGCAACACTTGACGGGCAGGACCTGCTCGGTCCCCTTAGTGGCAATTCAGGCAAAGGACCCTATCTCGACTGCTCTTGTACCCCATCTGGGTTCTGGACACCAGGAAGCACCGCACAACTTCGTCTCATTAAAGGAACCGATTCAAGCGGGACAAAGTACGGAGGAATTGTCATGAGCGATACTTTCAAACCTACGAATCAAACACTATCTCAGTACTTCTTCCTTCGCGGTGAAGAGACGGGCCTGCATGCCTTCACTCGACTAACCTACTTTAACGCATCTGCGCCATTCCTCCGCGATTTGGGTGAACTCCGCACGCTTTTCAGACCAAACACTAAGCTTTGGACACACTTCTCAACAAGCGACGGCAATTATGGACCTCTGCCTGATGCCTCTGGTGCTCTTACTGTCCAAGATGCGACCTGGTATGTCGGCGACAAGACCAGCGACCCGTACGTGGAGCAGTACTCGGACTACTGGACCAAGTACAGTCTTTCAGAAAGCTGGCGTAACCATGATGTCCACGGAGAGTTCAGCGATGGGTCTACCAGCAACGATGGCAGTACATTTGGGGCGTGGCTAGTTCATAACACTCGCGAGACATACTACGGCGGCCCATTGCACTCGGACCTTGTTGTAGATGGCATCGTGTACAACTATATGGTATCCGGGCATCATGGTGCTCCTCAGCCCAATATCACCCATGGTTTCGATCGGACTTGGGGTCCCCAGTTCTATTACTTCAATAAGGGCAGCAAAGACACAACTCTTGCAGAGTTGCGAGCGGATGCTGCTAAATACGCTGACCCGGAATGGAATGCCAAGTTTTACGGTAGTATTGCTCATCACGTTCCCAACTTTGCTCCGTCGGCGAAGAGAACAACGTACAGCGGCAAAGTCAACCTTCCAAAGAACGCTAAGAGGCCCATCATTGTGTTGTCCGAAAATAAGCAGGACTTTCAGCTTAATGTCTTCAACACTAAATCACTTCAATACTGGGCTGAAATCGGCAAGTCCGGAGAATACAGCATACCTCAGGTCGTTGAGGGCACTTACAGAGTCACCGTCTACGCTGACGATATCTTCGGCTGGTTCATCAAGGACGACATTCGTGTATCCAAGTCCCATAACAAGGGTACATTTACATGGCGAGAAGAGAGCGCTGGAAAAGAGCTCTGGCGTGTCGGAACCCCCGACAAATCATCGGGGGAATATCTTCACGGCTACGCACCTGATACTTCCAAGCCGCTTGCACCAGAGCAATATCGAATCTACTGGGGCAAGTATGATTTCGAGAAGGACTTTCCTGAGGGAGTCAATTTTCATATTGGCAAGGATGACGAAGCCAAAGACCTAAATTATGTACACTGGTCGTTCTTTGCCGCCAAGGGTAATCATCTTCGCTCCGAGAACTACTACGACAACGTCAACAACTGGACCATCACGTTTGACCTAACCAAGAACGAAATTAAGAATGCGAAAATAGCTACGTTCACGGTGCAGATTGCGGGAACTAGATCAGGCAACGGAAATGCAAAATGGACACCCGTGAATGACCGCTTCAACAGCAACTTGCCGTGGACCGTTAATGTCAATGGAGGATATGAAGACACATGGGTCATTCCTTATTGGCGAAGCGGTTCTTGTGCTGTTCGTAGCGCTGTTGCGTGTCAGAATATTGAGCACAAGTTCGAGTTCCCCACGTCCAAGTTGAAGCAGGGCAAGAATGAGTTTGTGTTAAGTTTACCCTTTAATGCTTCGAGTGTCGAGACAGCTTTACTACCCGACACGCTATATGTCCAGTATGATGCACTCAGATTAGAGGTCAAGTGATGATAGCTAGCAATACGAATTGTCTTCGTCATGACTACCTGAGATCTCTAATGCGCCATTCTCCGAAAGCCAAAATGACAGCCATACCTGGCTTTGATCTCAGGTGCATCTGTTTCTCATCCGTGTCTCTGGTCAACGATGTCTTCTTCACTGACTTGGGTTCCTTTCCCAACCCTTTGATCAACTCTGGGAGGTTGTCGTTCAGGTACTTCAGCATCCCCCCGCAGTTTCTTTCCATGACCCTAACCAGTAGTCAGTTAAACAATGCACTCAATCACAAGTCAAGAAAACATACCAAGTGAACCTCTGTTTGGAGATACTTTTCCAGCTCTCAAACGCACAAGCATACGGGTCCTCCTGGGAGTCTGGGATGGCCTTCCAGGACAGGTAGGGCCATATACCCATCCTCCGGCGAGGTCCGTAGCAGCTCATGTATTACGCCCGTATCCTGGTCGGCAGATCCTTTGGAGAGTTTCGCAGAAAACAGTGTTCAGGTTATAGGCGCGATATGCTGAAACTTCTGCACTTCTCCTGACAATTATGACCGGCAGGCACTCTGGTTGACAGTTGGAAGTTTGCTCTGAATGCTAACAGCCGGCAAATTTGTCAGAAGGCAGGAGCTCGTAGGCACTTTCTGTGCTGCACACAAGAAGCCCGAGTCTTCTTATTGAATAGCTTTCTAACAGGCGACGTCGGGCACTTCCAGTTGTTACAACCTTTATTTACCACAGCTTCATTCTACCCCTCAGACTGCGACTGTGCCCATCCCATTCAATCAGGTAAAAGACGCCCGCCAACTTTCATCATGAATGATTGTGTGGCAATGTGAATTGCTTGGCTTGCTTAACAATGAGACTGCAATGCTGTGGTATGGAGTGCCTGGTAGCCACAAAACGACTGCAAATAAAAACTGCTGAGGAAGATAAGTTGATCAAGACTCGAACTCAGACTGCAGGGTTGGATATAAAACATGTTGCTTTAAAAGCAGACAAGGAGACTCCACAAGCAATGCCTCTATAGCCTCTGATCACAAGCCTCACCAGTACATACGACCATACCTATCAGAGAACTCAGGATCCCATCAAGTTCATTCATTCTATACAAGAGTCTTAGCATTCTAGGGTCAGAACCTCCATCTTCAACGACATCTATCATCACTTTTACAGTTATCAAGCCGTTGCCTTTTGGCATCCACCAGATGACGTTAATCCAGATAGTAAGGCATCTAATATCAGCTTCTTACTGTCACACTCTGCAGCAAACATATTGGCATTATCTGTCCTTAGAGCCAGTCAATAGATCCTCCTTAATGGCTCATTCGGTCAGCGGCTTAATCTGGAGTGCTTTAAGAATGTTATTCTTCTTGCCAAGGGAATAGGCATTTCCGGCGTGCTTCTATTAGCTCTTGGGCTAGCTGAAAGACGGCAACATGACAGTAGTATCCGAGCGGAGTGCTGTTGAAGAGAAATAAGAGATGACATAAATAGCATTAAAATTAACAGTTTCAGTCATCGTCCTTTATCTGCGCTACTATGCGCCCTTTGAACGAAGCATCCTCATACATATCCACAATGCTGGGGATCCTGTCAAACGGTATAATTGTCAAATGCGATCTTACTCCAACTTCCTCTACTATTCTCATCATTCTGTCCGTCGCTTCCTTCCCAGCGACGTAACTGCCCCTGATGGACAACTCTTTAAAGACAAGCGGAGCAGCGTCAAATTGCCAAGGATTCTGAGGAAGCCCCAGTATCCCCAGCGTCCCTTTGATCCTGAGGATTTTGAGTGCCCAGCGATTAGCCTCGAGTGACGGCGTGCACACGACGGCTGCAGCGACCCCCTCGCCCTTGGTGAAATCGTAAATGATCTTGGAAGCACAGTCCGTATCAGACGAATCCACCACCAGATCAGGCTTTAGTTCGTGATTTTCCACATCCTCTGCTAGTTTCCTCCCAGCTTCTCTGCTATCCACCGCGATAGTTCGGAAACCCAGTGCTTTGGCGAACTGTACACCAAGATGCCCGAGCCCGCCAATACCCACAATCGCCACTATTTCACCTTTGGAAAGTCCAGATGTCGCGGCCTCCAGAGATCCCCAGACAGTGGCACCCGCACAGGTCAAAGGCGCGGCCTGTTGAAATGAGATTGTATCAGGGAGCCTGACCGTCGTTTCGGGGTCGGCAGAAGCATAGTCTGCAAATCCGCCGTCATGCAGAAATCCAGCTGTTTCGCGGCCGTCACAAAATCGTGGATCAAGCTTCTCTCCTTTCCTCGCTGTCAATCGACATCCTACGCAAGAGCCACATGCATGCTTGAAGTTCAAAACGCCAACTCGATCTCCTACTTTGAGATTGCCCTTGTAACTGCTGCCAATCTTGGCAATGGTACCCGCTATTTCATGAGATGGGATAAGACCGATGGGCGCTGGTTTCTCAAATTCACCTTGCAAGGCTTGTAGATCTGAGTGGCAGAATCCAGCAGCGTGCACACGTACAAGAATGTCTGTGTCTCTGATGGAGGGTAAAGGGCGCTCCCCAAGAGCATATGGTTTATTGTACTACCTGAATGTCAGCTAGTTGTTTGGATCACCTTGGGTTTCATTGACTGACTTCTGCAATGTAGGCTGCCCTCATATGAGACGGTAGTTCAGTGTCGGAGACCATATTTACTTTGTGCCCTTTCTCCATCAAGGTATCAATCAACCTGGGAATCACGTACCGGTTTAAAAAGCGATGCTGGTATGAACTCATGCGGGAAAATATGGGGCTCCCAGTAGGATTGCCACACAACTGTTTCCTACTCCAGTGTGGTGGAGTACTCCAACAAGGCCTTGGAGTCGGGTTTCGGGTGACCCCAAGCTACCCCAACCGCTTAGATGTATGGACCTACAGTTTACCATCAGGAACAATGTACTTTCAAGCCATGGCAAATAGCTTGTTTACAGATATGGATAAATGAGTGGTTAGAATCTTTATCTCTTGATTCAAAGCCTATATCAAGCCACGCTAGATCAAGCTATCTTATCAGCCAGACACCCAGATCTCCATCATGTCCGTCTTTTTCAAAGAGATTCTACCGTAGGTTCTTACTCTCAATTGACAACATTACAAGATGCTAATTGGCTGCAAAGAGGCAACCCTGTTCAGAAGGGTGATGTAGAGGCTCTTCTTGACCCTCTAGAGCTCACCATCCGCCCCGAGGATTCGGCAGACTATCAACTCCTCCTAGCTGCTGTTCACGATTGTGCTGAACGGATCTCGAGTCTACCGGACTACCAGCCCATTCCGGATACCGAAAGATTTCCCCGCCAAGATGTTCGTTTGGCTGAAAATCATGAACAAGTCTTCGGTCACGCTTGGGCACACCGTTTCACCATTCATGGCGACAAGACATCACGCTCATCACTCGCCGGAAAATTGGTCTGTCTGAAAGATTGTATTGCTGTAGCTGGTGTACCGCAGTTCTTTGGTAGCGACGCATTTCCGGCATGGACACCATCCACAGACGCTACCGTTGTGACAAGGTCTCTGGAGGCTGGAGCTGTCATTACGGGAACAGCGACATGCGAGAACTTTTGCAACTCGACGTCGTCCTTTACCAGTGCTCAGGGCACTATCGATAACCCACGCAAGGCTGGTTACTCAGCTGGTGGTAGCACCTCTGGTGGTGCCGCCCTTGTCACAGGTGGTCTGGCTGACATTGCCATTGGAACAGATCAAGGTGGAAGTATTCGCGTACCTGCTTCCTTGTGTGGTTGTGTGGGATTCAAACCGACACATGGGCTCGTGCCGTACACTGGCATCTCAAGTGGTGACCAGATCGACGATCATGCCGGTCCGCTTGCAAGGACAGTAGATGAGATCGCAGCTTGCTTGGATGCTATTGCAGGTTACGACGGAATCGATGATCGATCTCTTGGAGCGGCGTCGCACGGGTCATTTGGCTTCCTTGAGTCACTGAATGGCGCAAGTCTACAAGGTGTCCGTATTGGTGTTCTGAAGGAGGGATACGACAGCAGTATCATACAACCGGGTGTCAAGAAGGCTTTCTTCGAAACAGTAAACAGACTTGAGTCTCTCGGAGCGATAGTCGAAGAGATCTCAATTCCTATTCACAAGGAAGGTCCTTCGATATGGACCATTCAACAGCGCATCTCAGGCTCGGCAGGCATTCTGGGCCAGGCCAACGGTCGTCGAGGTCTCTACTTGACTGAGTTCGAACAGGCTCGTCTACCTTGGACCGCTTCGCAATTTGAGAAATTGTTCCCCTCAACAAAGAACACAGTCATCAATGGCTTGTACCTGCAACGCACTTTCCCCGGCCTCTATTCCAAGACGGTCAATATCGGAAGACAGATCCGCGATGCGTACGAGACCAAATTCAAGGAGTACGATGCCATCATTATGCCCACCACGCCGTATGTCGCACCACGACACGGATCGAGAGAATCCGTGCTCAAGTCGTTCGAGCCTAGCATCGGTATGACTAATAACACAGCCATCTTCAACGTCACAGGCCAGCCTGCGCTGTCGCTTCCGGTTGGGTGGTCACAAACTGTTGATGACGAATCTGTCATGCTGCCAGTTGGTCTACAGATTGTTGGAGGACTTTGGGAGGAGAAAAAAGTGCTTCGTATTGCCAAAGCTCTGGAAAGTAGCTTTGACTGGGAGGCTGGGGGCAAGTCTACGCCAGCCGAAGCTGGTGACATTTTGAATGAGGTCCAGCGCGTTAGAGGGTCTTCACATCTGTAACTGCAAATATTCTCACTGAGGCAAAGGTCAAATGCATTACATGAGGGTATTACAAGCATGCGATGAATTAGATACAATAACCAGCTTAGAGTATTTTCTTACACATTGAACCCCGTACGCTCCTCGATCATCGACATAGTAAACACTTTTCTTTTTAATCAAGTAGACAAATCTCTTGATAATAGCTATCTCGCTGAATGTTTGATTGTGGGTTTGCTGCAATGTGTTTGATGTAACTTCGTCAGGACTGATAAGATCGTAACACGACCCTGAGCTAATTTACACTACTTTAGATAGCGTCCTAACGTCGAGACATATCGCTTATATATCGCGGACCAATCATGGATGGGCTTGCTAAAGAACGCTATCAGTGACGCTACCCCAACCCCACTCGCAACAACTCCAAGATAAACTGGGCACTACCCCATCAGCATTTGTTCTTCCATGCCTCCTTCTCCATCTCCAACGATCGATTGGAGTCAAGATGACTCGAGAAATGGTCCTTGACGCGTACAACGGATCAACGTCTCCAAACAAGCGACAGAAAGTGGGCCACAATGGAGGAGCCAATCTTCGCATGTGCCACCACTGTGGAAGAAGTTTCAAGCGGACAGAGCATCTAGAGCGTCATGTACGAACACGTGAGTCCTTTTACCCTGCAGGTGTAGCGTAGAATGACTGACGTGATGTCGAGTTGACCAGATACCAAGGAGAAGCCCTTTTTATGCCACTGCGGTGCATCCTTTGCGCGACGCGATCTGCTCACGCGTCATCAGAGGATAGCTGAGCATGAAGGTGATGCTCCATCGCCAGGGTCGGTACCAGGACCTGGGGCGTTAACGCAGTCAAGACAAAATAGTATTTCCGGTGAACAGGTAGATTTAGCCGCAGCGGTATCGCTGTCCGGTCACAATGTCGACCCATGGTTCTGCACCAGGGCTCAACAGGCGATGCAAGTTCCTGTTACCATGACAGTCGACGAGCAGACTCAGCGTCCACCCAACATAGACGCCGGGCAATTCGTTCCTAACTTTTTGTCCCCACAGATGCTTGACAGTGGTATGTTGTATCAAAACTCCTACAATGCTCTCGGTCAGATGCTGACTCCATGGAGGCGTTGACTTTGATACACACTTTCGCGAATTCACCAGCTTCCTTGATGGTGTTGGCCTATCTGCCGAATGGAGTCCATTCTTTGGTGATCGCGACAGACACCTAGACCCTGTCGACCCTGAATTACGAAATGAAGAAAATGAGACCGCCTCTCCTCAGCAGGGAGCACCAACACGAGCTGGAACGCCTTTCAGCTCGTGGCTACCTTCTGCACCTACTGGAAACAGGATCAACAATTATGTCTCTGACACGGACAGTAAGCGATTCGCCCTGTATGACACACAATTGTTGCTCACAATTTGCTAGATCCTCGTGCTGTTGATCCTGAGACACGCCCGTTCAAAGTGACTGAGGAGCAAAGATCTAAGGTCAAGGCTTTTATCCAAGATTTTTCGCATCTACTTGATCCTGCTTTTTGCGTCCCATCGAGACACGCTCTTACCCGCTACATAGCCTCTTTCTTCGGGGGCTTCCACTCCCACATGCCTTTTATCCATGTACCTACGTGGCAAATTACGGAACACTCACCTGAACTGATTTTTGGCATCGCCGCTATCGGTGCACAGTATTGCTTTGAAAGAAAGGCTTCAGAGAGGCTGTTCTTCGCCGGGAAAGCCTTGGTGCTGGAAAGGTTGCGAAGAAATGCAGAGCTGTTCGACATATCGGCAATACCCAGAATCCATACACTAAACTCTGCCAAGCAAAGTGGTCGTGATAGCAATGCTCCGGATAAGGAGTCGCAAGTCGAGACTATAAGAGCTTTGGTTACCCTCATGGGTTTTGCTACGTGGGAACCTAAAGCAGCCATGGTGCAAGAATCTTTTGTCTTACAGGGTATTCTCACTCAAGCTCTTCGCAATGCAGGCCTCGAGGATGTGGATGAGCCGGTCTCGTCAACGCCATCGAATCACCCTCATGATAGTAATGCGCTATGGCACGATTGGCGAACTTGGGCCAAACAAGAATCGTGTAGACGATCTAAGCTCATCTGTTTCTCCTTTCTCCATACGCATTCTATTGCATATAATGTGTATCCAACTCTCCGCAGTAACGAAGTTGGCCTTCGATTACCTTGCTCAACAAAAGAATGGAAAGCTCCAAATGCGGCATCATGGCGTGCTGCGGCTAGGGAGGTTCAAGAGCCGCAGCTATTCTTTCGAGAAGCCCTATCACTGTTGCTCAAGAATAAAAGCGAGTCTGCGCCATTGTTCCCAATTCCAACACCTCTGGGAAACTATGTTCTACTTCATGGACTACTTCAGAGGATACACATAGTTAGAGATTTGAGCTTGCCAATTACTAGCAGTTCAGCCTTCTTACCTAGCGAAGAGGTGGAGAAACTTGAGTAAGAACCAACGGCCGCATCATCCTGCTATTACGCTAACTATCACCATAGACGTGGTCTGCGGTCGTGGACCTCATGCTGGCAACAAGCCCCAGAGTCCACTCTCGATCCTAACAACGAGAACGGACCCATCCCCTTTACTTCCAGCTCCCTTCTAGCGCTAGCCTATGTGCGCATTTACCTCCATCTGGGTCCTTTTAGACAGCTTGAAACACGGGATCCACAGCTGATCGCCGAAGCCATCGCGAGCAGTCCGGATATTGAGCGGAGTGATGGTATCATTGCAGCACTGCTATATGCCGCTCACATGATCGGCATCCCTGTAAGACTGGGGGTCGATCGTGTGGCTAGGAGTCAAGCATTTTTCTGGAGTGTGAGGCACTCGCTGTCCGGCCTTGAATGTGCTGTACTGTTGAGCAAGTGGTTGTCCAAGTTGGCTGAAACAGTTTCTGAAAGCCCGCTGAGTGGTAAATTATTGTACCCTTTCCAAACTACGTCCCTAATGTTGACTGATGTGTGCAGATAGCGAAGACAGAATCTTGCATTGGGTAAGATGCATTGTGGAAGAGGCGTACACTGTCGTTGACTTTGAGCAAAGTCATGATCAAGAGATTGCAAACCTTCTTGACTTCACAGACCCCCGGAATCTGTCTCTGGCTGTGCTAAAGATATGGGCGCATTTCTTCAAGAGCAACACGCAGTGGCTGTTTATCAATATCATCGGAGTAGGTTTAGAAAAGTATCGTGAAATCCTTATACAGAAGACGATCTGATTATAAGAGCTGGAGTTTGTGTTTCTAATCCTACGGGAAACGAGTACGCCAATCAGTGGCATATCCTTGTCACTTCTGTGCTGTTAATATCATGATTATACCCCAACAAAATTCTACCTTTGCAGTCTCAATACATGCTTCTAATAGTTCCTCCACCGTGACCTCGTAATTCTCTAAGAGCTTCGAGCATTGACGGACCATCTAGAGCTCAATATCTCAAGTAAAAGCGGCTGCGATGTACTCGATTAGCGAACTGCGAAGTACCGTCACTCAATCCGAATTCTCAGAGATCTTGGAATCCATCAAGAGCTGGTATGTTTCAAGGAGGTTAAAGCAGTATTCAAAGTAAACAACCCTTTATTTGCTTATAATATAAAATCCTAGTCTAGCTTTGAGTCTTTGGCAATAAAGCGCCCTCGGGCGGCTGATTCTTCTTCTTGAACTCATCACACATCTGCTCCATCGTCACCCACTCAACACCTTCGTGCTTGTTGATATACTCAATCAATCTGTGCTTTCTGTCAGAATTTAAACTACATTTTAGGCATTATATTTTTCTTACCTCTCGTGCATCAGAATAGCGTGTGGTCGGCCTGAAACGTCGGGATGACATGTGATAGGGAAAACACAAATGTTATCGGGATCATCTGCCATTTCTCGGTAGAAGTAGTCAAAATGATCTCTCCATAGATCCTCAACGTCTCGTGAGTTCACCCAGCCGTGGCTATTAGGGCTGCCCTTGATGAACATCATGGGAGGAAGACTGTAAGATAAGATCAGTATCTTGTGATTCGATCTTAGTCGCTAAGGATAAAGCATACTGCAAGAGGTGTTAGCATATCTGTTTTTAGCTATCAGTCAGATATTACTTACCTCATCTAAGTACCAGTTTGCAGGAATCTCAACGAGACCTGTTTCTTGACCTTTAACTAATGGCTTCATCCAGGTCTCGGCCTTTTGTTTATAGTCAATCTTAGTCCAACTGTCGCCAGTCCGTAGCCAATACATATGGCAGTCATCATGAGACATTGAGTGATCATATTCGATGCCGTAGCTAAGCATCAGATCTACACCCTCTCGGCTAGTTTCCCACCATGGGGCAACACTTCCCCGAGGGGGTTTTCCACAGAAGTCGGTTAGCATCTTGTGTGTTTTATCCAAGACATCGCGCTGCTGCTCTAGCGTCATGTCTGACGGGTTCTCATGCGAATAGCCTGTCAAATTGTCAGTCAATAAGAAATAGATCTAAATCTTGGACCGTCTCACCATGAAGACCAATCTCATGGCCTGCATCGCGTACCATAGCACATTCTTCTGGAAAGGTCTCAAGGCTATGTCCAGGAATAAACCAAGTTGCCTTAATATTGTACTTATCGAACAACTTAAGCATGCGACGAGTTCCATGAGTTCCAGCAAATAGACCACGAGAAATGTCGCTGGGAGAGTCCTCGCCTCCGTATGAGCCTAGCCATCCAGCGACTGCATCAACGTCGACACCGTACGAGCAGAGGATGCGTTTAGGCATTGTGTGGGGCTGATTTAGACCTGTTATAGAGGCGTCGAAAGTGTGTCGATGCAGATAGATCTGATGAGACTGAGTAGACTTGATACCAAGGGTCAAAGGAGACTAATATAATGACACAATCGTAGGCGATAAAGATCGGACGTTCTAGAGATAGAATTTGAGACGAAAGCTGGGGTTTGAGGCACACATTAACAACTCAACTACCGAGTACTTGACTCCAAGACTATCAGATAACAGTCAGTCCGATAACTAATCGAGGGGTAATGACGCTTATCGGACGCCATGTCGTATCATGGGGTAACTCCAAGATATCCCCAGGGAACCAAGCCCGCGCTAGTCTCCAACTCCAACGCTATACTCCAACTTTCTTATCATGCTCCCTCTACATCGAGTCAGGATCTTCCCCAGAGTTGACAAGGATGTTTTACCCCAGACCTTATCATTAGACTTAGGCAAAGCGACCAGGTTTTGATACAGGCTTGGTGTGTGCGTTTTGTCCTGCTTGGCTAGTCAGACCATTGGTAAATTCGAGTTTGACAAGAGAGCCACTAACGGCGATCGACAACTAATAATAGGCTGAAGAATCCTGAGTTTTTTGAACCTACTAACTCGCTCTCTTGCTTCATCACCAACACATCAATCATGATCAACATATCTTCTGCCAATATCAGTTCTTCTGAGCCAGAGATTACCAAGGCCGACAAGCAGCCATCTGGCAGGCTTAGTAGTGGTAGCATTGAACTTGGACGACAGGAGAAAGTCGATGATGGCGAAGTTTTTCGGCAGGGTGATGGCGTTGTCGATTTCCGAACTGTAGGATGGATCCAGGCTTCTGTCATTTTCCTCAAGGGTATGTTTCACAGCTCGCTATTACTTTTCAACGGTCTTGTAATTTTTCGAGTGCTGATACAGTGCTAGTCATCTTCGCCACTGGTGTCTTGACGATTCCTTCAGCCATGTTCGTCCTCGGTGCACTTCCCGGTGCGATCAATGTCCTTGGCTGGCAGGCTCTGAACACCTACTGCGCCATTATCCAAGGCAACTTTCGCAATGCGCATGCAGGCTGCCATTCCATCGCCGACATGGCCAATGTTGTCGGCGGTGCATGGCTCAAGGAGGTCGTCGGAGTTCTTTTCCTCGTCACATACGCCATCGTCGGCGCATCCGGTATCTTTGGTACATCTGTGGCTCTTAATGTGCTGTCGAACCATGCCATCTGCACTAATTGGTTTATGCTTGTTGCGACAATCGCTGTTCTTATTCTGGCAAGTGTTCGCAAGTTTGAGAAAATCGCTTGGCTCACATGGGCGGGCTTTCTGACCGTCTACGTTGCTGTTTTCATCGTCGTGTAAGTTCTCTACTCTTACCTCCTATTCTACATATTCTTTACTGACGAGTTGTTTAGTGTCGGCGTCACTACCCTCGACCGGCCTGCTGCTGCTCCTCAGACCGGAGATTACGACTTTGGCTATCACGTTATCGGTAACCCGACTTTTGTCACCGGTATTACCTCTGTGGCTACCATCTTCTGCTCTGGTGCTGGCACATCCGCATTTCTGCCTGTTATCTCGGAAATGCGCAGGCCCCGAGACTACAACAAGGCTGTCTATCTTTGTATGGGCATCGTGACTGCTTCGTACCTGACTTTCTCCCTTGTTGTTTATCGATACTGTGGACAATGGGTCGCTTCTCCTTCCTTGGGCAGTGCTGGTGAGACCATTAAGAAGGTTGCCTACGGCATTGGCCTCACTGGTCTTCTGGTCAGTGCTTGTCTCTACGTTCACGTTGCTGCCAAGTACATGTTTGTCCGTCTTCTGCGCCATTCAGAGCACTTCCAGAAGAACACCGTTACCCACTGGGCAGTCTGGCTTAGCTGCACATTTACCATGTCGGCTGTCTCTTTTATTCTCGCATCTGGAATTCCTATCTTCAACTACCTCCTCGCTCTCGCTGGTAGTCTTACCTTTTCGCCTCTCGCATTAGGTCTCCCAGGATACCTTTGGATCTACGACCACCAGCACTATCGCCAGGGAAAAGTGTGGCAGGTTGTTGTATACTATCTCAACTGGCTGATGATTGCACTGTCTGTCTTCTTAACGATTGGAGGAACATATGGAGTTGTTCAAAACATCATTGACGCGTATGCGGATGGTCTGATCGGAGGAGCGTTTTCGTGCGCCAACAACGATAGGTAATCTAGCATGGCCAATGCTGCTTAAAACATAGGTCTCAGCCCGATATCCCTATAATACAGAATTGCAGTTTATACATCATCTCGCTTTGAAACAACGCGTTTAATTTCCAATCCGTTTCATTACATTATTCATCGGTGACGTGCCGTCCACCACTGTTGTTCAATGTCAAGAAAGTTATAAAGGGACCTTCTATGCATGACAGACTAGCCACTCGCATAAATTCTTGGAGGTACTCAAAAGAAACAGACTTTTCATGACATAATACTTGATTTTTGTTCTTCAAGTGTCATTTGTTGAGCTGGATAGTGGATAATCGAAGCTGCATTATCTCGCGATTTTCAAATGTGTATTGTTGTCTGCATGTAAAACGGGTGTCTTAACAATTTAGGTTAAATACATACTAGACAAATCTTCACACAATCTGGTAGTAGAGTCAGAAAGAACATACTCCTAATAGCGACATAATTGACAAACTCACTCCTCTTTTGAGAACTCATAGACTTTTGTACTCCAATGCTTGTGAATCTACCCTGGACTCAGCCTGTGTGCATCTAGAACAAATTTTGAGATAGATAGGTCTAATTGATAACATATCCGCCATCCACCATCATCGCAGATCCCTGCACAAAGCTAGCTTTACTACTAGCAAGGAACAAAACACAGTCAGCAACCTCTTGCGCTGTGCCCATGCGACCCATTGGCGCGATATTGACTGCGGGGGCTAGAACATCGGCTTGTGGCCGTGTCATAGCTGTATCAATGACGCCGGGGCAGACAGCGTTAACGCGGATAAGATCTTTGGAGTACTAAAATGTAGCATCAGAGACACGCTAAGAGCTTGACTTGGAAGAGGTTTGTACTTACGTCTATGGCGTCGCATCTCGTCATGTTGATCACGGCTGCTTTACTTCCGCAATAAGCCGCTATAAGTTCATCGAAAGTTAGTAGTTGAAGCTTCATAAGCATGGGGCCTCTGACGTACGTGCTGCTGGACGACCAACGATTCCTAGTTGACTGGCAATGTTAACGATGCTTCCTCTGGTCCCAGGTCTACCGTCGTGAGTCGGCAAAGGCTCTTGCTGTAGCATTTGTCGAATAGCCGCGCGCGATGAGAGCCAGCATCCGCGGTAATTCACATTGTTAATTAAGTCGAATTCCTCAATGGTAGACTCATGTGATCTCTTATTATTACTCAAAACACCTGCGTAGTAAATCAGTAATCCGTCACTTAGCCCGTTAGATAGAGAGCTACTAACCAGCTCCATTGACTACATAGTCAACCCGGCCAAACTTTTCGATAGTAGTATTGTAAAGATTTTCAATGTCGTTCTCTTTTGAGATGTCAGTGGGGATGGCGATGACCTGAATGTTTTGGTTTTTCGACATCTCGTTGATTGCCTTTTTAGTATCCTTGAGCTTGTCTGCATCCCGGTCTGCTAGAACAAGACGCAAACATTTCTCACGAGCAAAAGAGATAGCAGTCGCACGGCCAATGCCTGCGAATCTCGTCAGTCGTTGTCATTATTTTGGACCTGAGTTCTCACCTGAAGCGGCGCCAGTGACAAGTGCAACGCCTTTGAAGATTGACATAATATCAGGGTTAGATAAGACTTGATACTTGTTGGTATCTGCAGATGGTCAACTCAGAAGGGTTGGGCTTTCAATAGAATGTTTTTTCCAAGATCTGGATGATACTCTACAAAGGATGCTTATCGAAATGCTACATAGTACATATGGAAATCCCACTCTTGTTATCGGTTATCGGTAGTCGGTCCGGATACGTCTGCAGAAGCGTGCGACAGAATGACGCTAAGCTCCAAGTCTGGCGGCCATGGTTTTAACGAGGAGTTGGAGTGGGGAGACTCCAATAATTGGAGTCTAGATCAATATGTCGGAGTAGCACTTTCATCCCTCCAGCCACGCTAAACTCGGTAAAGATGAGGCATAATAACCCACTTATGTATTTCGTGTCTAGACGTACAAAGATGGAATCAACCCAAAATCCTGATTAACCCTAAATTGATGAAGTAACCTGAACTGAATTTAGATAACAAGAGAAGATAAACTATATAGAGTTACCTTAAATAAGGAATAGTTTATAGAAAGGAATTAGGATCCAGCATTATGTCCTCCTCATAAAACCCAGGGCAATCAAAACAACCAACATCATCCCAGATTGAGAACCAAGACAGATCTTTAACAGTATCAAGCTTTAAATCCCCAGTCAAAGATAAATTAAAGCCCATCCACTTATACCGCCCATCCTTATATGCAGATGCCTTACACCAGTACAAACCCCGGCAAATTGCGGCACATTTCTCCAGCGATGTTAAATCAGATGCTAGGAACTGATTTGATCATTTGATCGCCAATAACATACATGCCAGCTATCCAAGCACTATAATTACAGATTTTGCCATCAGGCATACTAACGCACTGGCATGTGTCATCATGGGTGTAAGCGCAATCCGTAACATCAGGCTTGGGGTCTGAATCTTAACAAGTATCACACTCCGTATAGCAGCGTTTATCCAGCCAAGCATTTGTCTTCCATCCATCCCCCTCTGGCATAGAGTCATCTTTATTCAATGCACTACTCATAAAGTAGCATCGGTTCGTGATCATATTATAACCAGCTGATTTGCAGTTGGACATGCCTTGACAAATGGCTATACATTATTCCAGTCTGCCCTGGGCAGGATAGTCTGTACGTGACCCAGTCCAGACGTCACCGTTGTAGATACCTTCCCATGAACAAAGTACATCCTTGGGGTAGTTAAACTGATCGAAGTTGCACATTTCACTGTAGCTGTACTGGTAGATTGGGCTAGGCTCTTCAGGAGTGGTAGTGATTTCCGATATAGTGGTAGTCTCTTGGGTTGTTAATGACAGTATTGTGCCCAGTGGGTATCAGAAAGGTTGGCCTCTAAGTTAGGATACGAAAATAAACAGCCCAAGAAGTCTGGTCTAAATAGTATGAGCTAGCCTAGCAATTTCGTCCCTTATGATTCTAGCGGCCAATTCTTTTAATACCTTGATATGTGCTTATATAGTCTTTTCGGAGATAGTCCGAAATTTCGGACATTCGCCGGATCGACAACAAGGCATTAACCATAATGTGAACTGCTCCAGAGAGCCCCACGAGCCAAGCTGCTGATCTTGGTCTCCTTAATAGGTTAAATTTCCAAGTTTCCCCAACTTCATTGCTTTTGGCAAACCGGCTATCGCCTGCAACTGGAGCTCCTGAACTCTCAATAATGAACTTCTTAAGCTTTCTGTGCATCATGGCAGCATATGGTGATATTGCCATCTCGCACCCGACACAGGAGAGGCTGCCTGTGCCTGGCCTACCACCCTCATCATGGAATACTCACACACACTGTTTTGACCCGGAACACCATCCCTTCAAGAGCTCGCGTGCCTACACTCCGCAAGCCGCTCCACTGGACGATCTAATCGAGCAATCGCCAGCAGACAATGTTATGATCGTACAAGCAACGATTGAGGATGGTTACAGTGGTCTCTTGGAAACCCTGGCCAAGGGTCGTAGGGACTATCCGGGAAAACAAATCCTCGGTACCATCTCCTGGGACCCCGAGGACCCAAGTTTGAAGAACAAGACGGATTCTGAGTGGTACAAGTTGAATGACGCCGGGGTACGATCCGTGAGGATCCATGGCTCATATGGTGGTTCTGGCGATGATCTTGAATGGGTTCTCGGCCAATTCCTACAAGTAGCTGATCATTGTCCTCTCGAGCGATACGGTTGGAGTATCTCATCCCAATTGCCACTCAAAACATGGGCAAAAATGAAAGATTCCATTTTGAATCACTCAAAGCTGAAGAATATTTCCATCATTGCCGACCATAATGGCTCTACGACACCTGAGGACCACAGCACCTCTGAGTTCAACGACTTTATCAGCCTCATGGAAGCTGGCAGACTTCATGTCAAGATAGGGGCTTTACACCGACGATCAGATGATATCGCTCTTATGGAGCCAGTTATCAAGTCTTTCGCGAAAGCTGGTGGCATTATCTGGGGAAGTGACTGGCCTCACGTCAATGCCACTGCTAAAGGACTTACTCCAGTGCCTCCTCTTGAAGTTGACACCAGCGAGGAACTTCGTTTGTTGAGAGAGTGGCTTACGAATGAAGAATGGGTGAAAATGTTTGTGTTTAACCCAGCACGTGTGTTTGGCGCGGGAAAGCAGTGAAATGTATGGATAAGTTGGACGTTGGAAACAAAGCAAAATTGAATAGCAGCGGATCAAGACGCCAAGTCCAAGTAACAAGCTTCGAGTAAGAAAGATCTCGCGCTAGGTTGCGATTCCGCGAATTCCTCCCCCACAACGTTACCTTCGTGCGTAACATCGGCTTGTATTCGCAATGACCTGTTCGAGGTTCAGCCGATCTCCCTCGCAGGTATTTCACAGATTATGGCAGCCGTGTCGAGTTCCATCCGGGTGACGTCATGAAGCTCGAGTTGAACCCTAGCTGTCTCATCGCCATGAAGCGGTAGAGTCTGACATACCAAAGATAAAGGAAAATGGATCCCTCTGGCCCTGGGGGATCAGAAGAAATGTCGGCTAGGAACGTAAGAAACGAAAAAGGCAGGTCAAATTATGCTATTTAGATCAGACTTTTTGGTCATTTATTTTCGTATCCTAAAGTTTGGAGACTATCTTTTCTATTACATGCTAGCTAGCGTTAGACAGGACGATTATTTAACCAATCTTACATCCTGATGTAGCAGGCATAGGCGCATGGGCATGCCCGCAAGCCGAAAGGATCTCGTGAGCGCCAGCCTCCTCATGCTCATGACCTTCATGACCCTTACCCTTGTTCTCCTTCTTCCATGAGTTATGGCAGACACAAACAGGCGTAGCGAAAGAGCCACCAATAGTACTTGGTCCGTTAGGTTGATAGAATGGCTGAATGTCGTCGGGGATCTTGAACACCTTGAGGACTTCGTAGTTGTTTTTGCTGTAGTCCGAGACACCGTAGCCGTCGAAGCGCAATTTCCAAGCTGTGACCCATTAATTAGTATGTGCTTTTTGCTCCGATGTATAGGTAGGTGAACTTACTGGTTGGGAAAGGAACCATCTCATCCCACTCAGTGGTTAGATAGGTAGCAGTAGCAGGCTTCCTGATCTCGGTCGGAAAGATGGCTTTGAGTTGCTCTTCAGTCAGCTCATTGTTCTTGTGTGCCTCCTGGACCTTGATCTTAATCTCCTCAAGTCGCATGGGCGCCATGTAGTTTGCATAACCGACACTGGAAGCATCAATAGAGACCTTCTTGGAAACACCTTGGGTGTCATGTCCGCGACGAAGGTTCTTGAGCTGTGCCAGAACCTTGACCATGGTAACGAGACCAGTGGCGGCAACGTGCTTGGGGTGGTATTCGCTGAAGGCTTCGGCGAAACTGGAACAGTAATTCAGTTCATGTCTCTCGTCGGCTGACTCGCTTTCGTTCTTTTTCTCTGCCCTGTTCTGCAAGACTGTTAGCTAGTGTTTCCTGTTGCACGAGCACATTTGAACTTACAATGTCGCACACGACGACCGTGCCCTTGGCAAGGGTCAACTGCTCGGATTTCTTAGCCTTCCAGTTGTAGGCTTGAATGGTAGTGCTTTGAGATGCCTTGCGAACAATAGGAAGGCGGACACTCCATCTCTGAACCTTGAGAACAAGAGCCTGAATACGCTCGTTGGACTTGGCGTCATCATTGAAGGCGAGCTTCTGGATCTCAAGCCAAGCTGACTTAATCCATTGGCCTCTTTCGTTGGGGTCATCAGCGTAGAGGTTCTGGAAGAAGGATTCCATGACTGAGGTGAACTATGGAGTGTTAGAAAGAAGCCTCAAGACTCGTATGAGTCGACTTACTGCGAGCACGACATTGTATGCGCTGTCCAGACCTGTCAAAAGAAGGATAGTAGCCGCCTTGCTGGTGTCACTCTCCTTCTGCAACACCTCACCAGCAACCCTATATCCTAAGGCTGTCATAAAGTTAGGCTTGTCCTGGCCAAATGAGGCAATAGCCCCAAAGAAACCCTGCACCCATCGTGTGGTACGCCACTTGCCGGCCTCGCAAATGTTACCTTCCTGGGCCAGCTTAAGGAGGAAGCTCATCGAGTCTCGGAACGCTTTACGGCGCTTGAGAAGCTTAGTCTCGTCAGTGTTGTACGAGAGGAAAACCTGGCAGTTGTTGATGTGCTGGTAGATCTCGTTCTCGGAGTAGGGGGCGTGGGAGTTGGTGTCGGAACGGAGCAGATGGCCGAATCCGAGGAAGTCTGCAATGAATCGAGTCACAACGGGAATGGCAAAGCTGCACAATGTTAGTTGGATGCGGAAAGAGTGAAAGGGTGAAAACTTACTCTCGCACGATATCGAGCTGGTAGATACCCTTGGCCTTGTCAGTGGTGACTACCTCGCGCTTAATGATGTCGCGGGCAATATCGACCAAGTATGACTGGATATGCTCATGATCAACAGTCGAGTGCTTCGCCGCGGCTGCGAGTGACACACCGTTCTTCTTAGGATCGTTGTTCTGACCAGGCTTCAAAACATCATGAATCTCCGGTGGAAGATCAGAAATCCTTGTGCGAGCAGGATGAACCAAAACATCAGAGGTATCCTCAAGAATGCGCTTAATATCATCGCTGTGAGTCAAGTACACAGTCTTGCTTGGTCGTTGAGGGTTGGACTTTGACAGCTCAAAGTCAAAGTTGGTCGTCTCGCCACGAGAGTTCTTCTTGGCCTTTTTCAAGGGCGTAGTCTTGACAGAGAATTCCTTGTCGTAACCCTGCGCCTTGGCAAGTTCGGCAAGCTTCTCACCAGTGTAAAACGGGTGGAAGAAGCGGATGGAATCATAGGGATACCATTCTGGGAAGGCTCGTTGGATGAGACGGTGGAACATGGAGCTTTTGCAAACATCGTTGTCTGGAGTGACCTCCTTCATTCCCCAGTTGGTCAAGGAGTTTGTGTTCCAATCGACAGTGTAAAAGCGATCAGATCGGACAAGAGTGATGGCATCAGAAAAGATAGCCGCCCACAACGCGGAGTCCAAATCAGAAGGACCAGGGTCGGCATTCAATTGGCCGTTCGCTTGGTTGGTCTCGCAGAAGATACCGGGATATAATTCCACCTTGTCGGGATGTTCATAAAGATCGCGCAGAGCATTCTGGACCTTCTCATTCGGTGTGATTGACTCAAAAGTGGCGTGTCTCTTCATTTGGAAGAAGTCTCTGAAGTCGTTGAGGGTGCCTATCTCCCACTTGCGAGCCTGCATGATGCCGAGGATCTCAACGGCTTTGAGACAACGAGGGACATTGAGAGGACCGAAGTTGGCTGGGGAGAAAAAGTTAGCGGTGCATTTTTATGAGAGTGATGCGTGATTGATTTGATTGAAGATCCAGATTGGCGGAGGCAGACAGAAGAAAGGTGGATGTGTATGGATGAGGTGATCACATGACACCCTTCATGTACAACAGGTCATATGAAGATGCAGGGTACTTACCGATAGGATCATCCATAGCACTGGTCAACTCATTGACCATAGCCTCGTCATCGAATAGACCGGTGTACTCATTCCTCTTGAAGGGTTTGAATCGGGGGTTCCCTTCATTGCGAAGACCAAACTCCTGCTGCCAGGGCTCAAGGGGCTTCTTCAGGCCCTCCTTTGCTTTCATTTTGCCCATCTCCTGCATGAACTGAGGTAGACCCATTGCCTTTGGGTCCCATTGTTCATCCTTTTCGAACAGCTCGGCCATGAACGATTCGGCATATTTCTCATCCTTCATGGAGATGGCGCAGTGGAAGCGGTAGAGAAGATTGAATTCAACGGTCACTTGATTGCCAAGTCCCCTCGAAACATTCTTGTGGTTCTTCATCTCAACACGGGGGTCTGGGGAGTGTTAGTCTGGCGGGATGAAACTTTGAGTCAGATACTAACCAAGTGTGAAATTGGAGTCGAAGTTCATGAACCCCATAAGTCCACGAAGGTAATCGTGGATGCTTATCTGGATATACATGCCACAAGTAATGAGTCGTGCAGTTTGGAAAAGGTCTTCATCGAGCTTGTCCCAAGCAGCCTCGTGAGCCTTGAGGAACTGCTGAAGAACACCCTCAGGGTCAACTTTCTTCTGCTCAGCCGTATCGTCGTGCTCCTTCCCTGTGACCTGAATGCACAGTGCTTTCTGGCGCTCACTCTCCTTGCGAAGACCCTCTTCGATACCAGCAAGGATTCTCTCACGCAGAGTGTCAGTAAGGTCATCGTATTCTTCATCCTCATCATCATCGTCTGCAATTCCAGCTGATCGACGACTCTTCCACGCGTTGTGGTGCTTGTAGATGTCTTTGGTAAAGGCATCGTCTGCGTCCTTGACAAATTCTTTGGCAGCAGATGCTAGAGGTGATAGTGTGTATTTGCTAGGCACAGAGAAACGACCGCCCTCGTTGATGCGACGGAGCTGAGTGGCGACGTAATTGTGGTAACGGTTGTACATAACCAGGTAAATACAAACTCCAGGAGGCTGCCGCAAGAGCCTGTCCTCTGCGAAGGTGTCAGGCTTGAGAAGACCGAGCTTGTATTTGTCATCACGGATCTTGCGCTGCATCTCCTCGGTGAAGCCATAGAGGGGGGAAAGGTCAAGGTAAGAAGACGAGTCGGAAATGTTCTTATCATTATCATTTGTTCTGAAGATGTCATGAATGATAATAGTGGCGTGATAAATCAGCATGGAAGACAAGCCAGAGGTAGATGGTCGTCCCTTGCCGTCAGGTCCGGGGTCTTCTCGAGCCATGAGACGATCGAAGAGATCAGCAGGGTCAGGAAGAGCTCCTAGAGGATGTGTCTTGCTCGGCACCGTCTTGGCATAGGGGGCACCTGCTTGTCCCAATTGAGGATTCATGGCACTGTTGAACTTGCCATCCGCAGTACGATACTTGAAGGCATCGCCGAGGTAGGTAATCGGGGGATGAAGCATTCTTTCGTACTTCGTCTTAACTTCCGTCTCGATGAATTTGGCACGCAGAAGACTGTCATTTGAGATAGATCCAACTAACTCTGCCAAGTTTGTTTTCTTTAAGCCATCAGCATTGATTAGAAGCAATGTGCAGTTAAGGTGTAACTCACATCAAGTGTTTTAGTTTTGATATAGTGGATCAAGACATTCTTGATAGCAGGAAGGTGCTGAAAGGTGAGAATACTTCGTAAATCACGGAACCACCCAACTCCAGGTCGGGTTACATCCTATTACTTGTCAGTCTGAGTGTAGTAGTGGTACCAAGAAGACCCACCCCGATGAGGGCATCTCCGTGGAAGCCAGCAAGATATTTGGCTTCTCTCAATTCCCCGTTTAGCTTCTGGATCTTTGCATCCCAATCAGCCCCAGAGGTACGTCCATTGGCGTTACCGTTGGCATAGCCGTTGGTGTTGCCATTGAGGAGCGATTGCTGAGACATGGTAACAAATCCTTGAATGATCAAGGAAGGGGGCACAGGTAGTGTTCCTTATGCCTGCATAAATAGTGATATAGAATTTAATGTGATATAAAAATCTCGAGAAGGATTACTGCACAGACAGAGATGCGACTCAATCAGCCATGGGAATTGCAGCTTCTTTATGGATTTCCCCTCTTGACGAATGTTGCATATAGCTTCGAGACAATGATTATATCTGAGCAATCCAATTCGCCAACAATCACTCATTGCATCCAGCCGCATTCTCAGTTCTGCATACCTCCCCTGTCCGTGCGCGAGAAGGGAGCTGCCGCTTGACGTGATAGCCCAAGTTCTCCGGTGAAAATCCTATGGAGGTTAGGTCGATTTCCAGAGTACGCTAGATAGATAATACTGGGAAATATGATCAGTCAATTGGGGGACGTGAAAAATACCTAGATCACAAATATACTCTAAGGTAGCATAAACCACAGCACTAATTTAGTCTATCATGTTCTGAGTCGTCAGGTTTTCTGGCATCGTTGAAAGATAAGACGAAATGCAACCAAGAAATGTCTCGGATTATCACACCATTACAGGAATTCCAGCGCAGCCGCAATCGCCTAAACGGGACAAGATGGGGATCGCTATGACGGTCTGCATTTCAAACGATTGGATGTGCCGCGGGCTATTGGAGGAGGCACTAGGTCTCCGGGTCGGGCCTCACGACAAGTCAGATAGCTGCAAGAGCACAGGCGTGGGGTCAATAACAATATCCAGTTTATCATAAGATCGACACTGTATCTTTGCGGAGTTTTTACAATTGTCTAATCAATTCGTTAACGATCGCCATCAATGATGGAGCTATAACTGGAGATTTCAGCTACCTTCTTGACCGTAAACTTTGTCTCACGTCGAGCGGGGAAGTTGTCGTTGTTCAATCGTTATGACTGGGTGAGTACGTAGTGCTGGTCGCGGCAGGGGTTCAGCTGAGCTGCGCTTCAGCAAGCCTCGTAATCATGGAGCCGGGGAGACTATTGAACGTTATGTGTTGCGATAGGACGGCACTATCGTCGATAGTTTTGTGCGTGCATCAATGGTTCAAACTTAACAATGCAATTGGAAGATGGGATGTGGATTAAGAATATCGCTGCATAGCCAAGGACAAGGTGTAAACAGTTTTGGTCCTGTATTCTTCTTGAAGCGCTTGATTAATTGGATGCTATTCTTCAAAAGGTATCTTGTCTATCTACTTTTGATCAAAGACCAAGGACGCCCAGACCGTCTGGAATGAAGCTGATGTTGTTCTTCATCTCTTTTTCTTCTAATCCATAATTTCATATACAAGATCTGTTATTGGCCAATTGCTATGTAGTGTCGATAGTGTAACAGTTCTGCACTGTCAACGCTGCTAACCTGTCTGAGGCTTTTCAGTCACGAACAGAACACTGGCTAGATGGTACCAGAAAAGCTGATATAGAGCTTGGGTGCGAAATGAATAATCTAAGAAGTCTAATCTAAGTACCATAAGCTGGACCACTGATCTCGTCTCTTATGTGTCTAGAGAACAATTCTTCTGATTCCCCAAGGCCATCTGCGTATCTTATTCTTTGTTCACCCACATATCAACCTTCTTCCATGTTCCCAAAGAGAACAATGGAAAAGGTTATTGTTTGCGAAAGTGAAGGATTTGTTCACCTGTTTAGACAAAACAACACAATTACTTACAAGATGCAGCTCAACCAATGTCATTATATAATGCGAGACTTCTGCCTACCATAACCTCGCCTTCTCAAACCACTCATGATCTACTGAGAATCTTACAGGTACGTCTCTATTTTTACATCAAGCTAAGTCTATTTACAGATTCTTTCGGACCCTCAACCGCTTTTTCCGAGCATTTTTCACCATGTCTTCTTCCCCGGACTACGCGGTAGGCGAGGAAACCACGGAGATGCTAGGCATGAAGCTGAACCTTCTAGCGGGGAAGCTGGGCCAGCGAGAGCAAGAGCTCTTCGCGTTGGCCGCAGACGTTCACAAGAAGCTTGCCGGTAACGTGTCCGATGCTGAGCGTCAGCGACAGGAGAACAGGGCTAGTGAAGCTTGTCATCGCATCCGCACTATGCAGCGCGAGTACGGCGATCTTTGGCAGCGTTGGTTCAAAATGATGAAGAGCGAGAATGCGGATGGTGAAAAATTGGAGCTTGAGCACAAGAAGAATGAGGAGATGAGGCTTGAGCAGGAAGAGCGGTGGGAGATGCTTGACAGGACTGGCGACTACTTCAAGACTCGCTGGGGTTAAGTTGTAGTTGGATCAGGATGTTAAAGGTGGTGGAGAAAAAGGTAAGTGTTGGATCGACACGCTGGTCGTGTTGAGATCGACTCCCATAAATTAGAATGAGAGGGAAGTATTATCAACAATAAGAATTCTCCATTGATTGATTCCAGGACTTGTTTGTGAAGTGTGTTGCCCATCTGTTTGTCATGTCACTATTTTCTTTTTGTTTTCTTTTTTTGCTGGTTTGCCTCAATAATGTCTAGAAGTATGAAACTATTAAAATATTAATTGGTCATTTCGAGAGCAGAGCGTGATAGAGACCTCTGCCCATATCGTTCTCAAGAGCATGCGCGTGTAAATCTGGTTATCGTTCTTCGTCTAGTAGGTACAGTACCAGAAAGGTTGGCCCCTACGATTTAGGGTCAAAGAATAAACGACCCAAGAAGTTTGATCTATGTATCATAAACTGAGCTACTAGTTTCGTCTGTTATGCTCCTGGCGGCCAATTTCTCTGACACCCTGATGCCCGTGTCCAATTGAGGAATTGATATGTTCCGCAAACGCCTCGTTCACAATCGCCATATTCTCATAACTTGTCGGATCGTTCTGTCTTCATAGCTCGCTTGACAGAAAATCCGCATTCTCTTCATCCTATGAATCATGGGTTGAATCAAGCGAGTAAAGGGATGCCTCGGACTCGAAAAGAACTGGCAAGTGTGTTCGAATTGAGGCTGGTAGAGTATCAATGCATTATTACGGGATTGCTCCCATCATTATTATATACTTATAAATAGTGGAGAGATATTCACAGGTCAATCTATCATGACCAAAACTTGAGCTTATTAATCCATCCTGAAGTCTGACCAGCCGACCCATCAGAATCATTACCAGAATTCCCGAACGACACTTGTCGCGGTCTAACGTAGTATCTGTCAATCTCTCGCACCGAATAATCCACATCCGTGGCCAAAGGCAACACCATCTCCCACGGCGACGGAGGTTCTGCCGAGTCACCACTATTCCCACTTCTACTGGACCCTTCTGAAGTTCTCTCGTCAGGACTTTCGTATACAGTTTCGGGCCTGTCGAGTGATGGGAACCGCCGACTTCTGCTAGATAAACTAGATGTAGACCTATGATCTCTTTCTGAATGACTCGAGATAGATCGTTTAGGCCGTGCGATTTCGAAAGAAGGGAATTGCTGGTTTCTGTCGGAGAGACTTGATATGGATCGCTCCGGTCTTGGGGAGCGGAAATATGTGCGGAGAAGTTCAGGTGATGCGGTATCCGAGTCTCGGCTGGATGTGTTCGATGAGTTCGTGGTGGAAGAATGTTCCGAAGACGATAAGCTACTTCTGTAATCGACTAAGCCTCTTTCCGAGAGGTTCGTCCTATTTGTAGGACGTCTCCTGAGTTGTCGAAGACCATAGACCTGTAGCTCAAGGTTAATACAACCGGTATCCCCATGCAAGACGAGATGAGATGATATACCTGAGGCCGTTCCCGTGAGGACTCGGGAGGCGGAGTGTTCTTCCATTCCTGATAGCTGGTTACAGCAAGTCGTCCAAACTCCAACACTGAGGGAACCAAGAACATGCCGACGAGAAAAATGGTGTGAAAGATTAGGATGATATAGCCGAGCACACTCGCTGCAACATGACTCCAGATGTTAGGAATCATTCCCAGGCAGAGAAAAAGAACAGCAAGTCGAGCACCAGTCATGAAGAAGGGCTTGGAGAGTAACCCAGGCGCTGCTCTGACCCATGCTAGGAAGCAAAGTTGGATGAGTTCGCATGCAATCAGAGAGCACACTTGTGCTGTGCCAAAACGCTGCAATCCACCGACTATAACACCGCGGGCGAACAAAAGTATAAAGGTAACGAGAGTATAGTAGTCTTGTGTACGAGAAGGCTCTCCATCGGTGTCTTGCTTGTGAATGTCGTCGATAAGTAAATATCCCATGTTCTGCGGACTCCTCGATGCTAATCCCCACCAGCTTGCAATGATGAGGAGAGCTACAACCGAAATTACGAGAAAGATGTAGTATATCGGTCGTGCGCTCGCACTGTCGAGTTGGTATGTTGTCCATGCGGTCAGTGGGAACAAGAGGTAGCTGAGAAACACCCGCAGAGCAACCCAGACCGTGGTTTTCTGTCGCTCAAGCGTGGAGCTCTCGAGAGTCAGGGTCCCTGAGCGATTGAACCAATCTCGCGTCCATCTGACATGCAGACCGATCTGAAGAATGCCATAAAGACCAAGGAGGATGACGAAAGCGAGACCGACGATATTGGCCCATGTGTGAACTGTAACAGGTGCAGCCATGACCTGTGTCATATGCTCAAGACCTGATGTTCCTCCAAAAGTGCCGTTTATCTCGTGAATGCCATCATGGATACCGTAGTATTGCGATTCCCTCCACAAGATACCCTTGCGAAACATGAGAGTCGACCAGCTGATTCCTGTAACGACCGGTTGTAGAAACCCAGGCTGGTAAAGGGTAAGAGCGCTCGAGAAAAAGATGAACTGGAAGTACGTGAGACAGTCGGCAATTCTCGTCAAGTGAGACCTGTCTGGGCTTCTGTCTGGGCCATTCTCTTCATCATCGCCAAGCGGATGCACCAGATTATACCATTCTCGCCATCCAGCAACGAGAATAACCAGAATAAAGATCAAAGCCGGTCCCCAAAAAGAAATGTCCTGAAAAGTCGAACCGATATCAGGCGTCAAGAAAGACTTTAAACAGGCAACCGAGAAATGCTCCGGGCCGTCGATGTTGAGTTCCACGGAATAAGCCGCCAGCGGCGTAGGATCATCAATCTTGAACAGAACATCCAGAACCTGCAGGTGAACCGACAGGTTGTACTTCTTGTACTCCTTTGTCTTACAAGTCACATTCTGGTGGTCACTGTTGTAACGCCTCGTGCCACCAACAGCCCCTAAACTCAATTCGACAGAGGCATTGCCAATCAAGGCTCGCTCACAAGCCGCTGTCGTCTCAAAATTGGCTAAAAGCTGAAAACTGAGATGTGTCTCATCTGGTTGCTTTTCCAGGAAACCGGCGAGAGAATTTGGCACAAAGTGATCAAAGACGATATCGTCGGACAGATATCGACCCTGGCAGTCTTGGAACTGAAGATAGGCCGCGTAAGTTTCGTGTGTTGAAAGAAGGAATACGGTGTATGTGAGCAAGACGAGGCGTAATAATAATGAGTGCATTTGTGACAAGGCTATTTTTTAAAAGAAGGCTGAATGACCATTACCACGTCTTTACGATTGTCGTCATTGAGAAGGAATGGATGGGGCCTGGGATTGTCTCGCTTGCTTCGGCTTTGGGAAATTAGGAGGTGGAAACTCAAGCAAAACGGGACAAGGAGAAAAAAATATTTTTGATGCCTTAGAGCTCAGGTTCTTTTTTTAGGGGCGAAGTAAAGTTTTGGTTTGTTTTTGACGCTTGGCCTAAAGTGTCGGTCCGATCTTGTCTGTGCTGGTTTAGCGTGGAAGATGAAACTTAGAATTGTTCTAGATGAAGGCTGAAGTATCGTAAAATATGAGCAGATATTAACTCTACTCGGGTAGGAAGATGAGTTAGAATTGACTAGACTCATTTTATGATGAAATCATTGCTACTACTGTGACTATTTGATGAGTTTTGATGGTCACCAAGGTCATGTTCAATGATCTTCTCACACTAGAGAGAGAATATGGCTCGGACTTGTCCGTGTGGCGAAGCGCAGCGTTTTATTATGTAACCTCAACGGAATATCCATCGTCCGACGCGACAAAAGCCAATGCCCTGTTTTTAGTGGATAATGTCTGCATTCACTTAAAGACAAGTCGGGCACTCGAACAACAAGGGGACAAGCCAGCTGGCCAGGAACTATGCAGGAAGCGGCCCAAGCTTTGGTATCCTAGCGAGTCTGGAGCAAAGAAAGGCCCAGTGATCTGTCGAAACATCCAATCCTTGGCCTGTCTCGTTGTTGATCACAGTCTTGGTCACTCAGCCTCGAACTTGTTGATCACTTTCGTCACAACAAATGGTGGCTCTGCAATGCAACGTTGTAGGAGAATACCACTGCAACTTGGATAGAAACTGCCAATCAGGGATAAAACTAGAAATTTTTATTATCAGAATAGTTTCTTAGTTGTAAAACAGTCAACATTAAAGAGTCTGGAACAGTATGAGACTGTCCAGCGGTGGCAGTGAACATTTGAACCTTTCTTTTATGCACATCCTGACACTATTTGACGCAATATATCGATGCCACCACTGGACAATACCACCACCATCATCAAAATCGGAATGTTTGTTCCATGGCGTCCACCCAACTTAGTATTCTATTGTCCATACTTGCAGTGGCTAAGACAATGGCTTGGCAGAAACAAACACTAGCCCTACCCTGAAAGGCGGATCGCAAAACTAAAATACCCACTTTCCCGGACCACTTCGCACCGAACCCATGACATGACAAGCTGACATGCTGACCCATCTCTCGTCCACCGCCTTCACTCACTCATTCAACTATCGATCTACCACTTCGCTGCCACCATGTCGTGCTTCTCATCCCTGCCAGCACAGCCCACAGACGAGATCTTTGATCTTCTCGCTGCCTTCAGAGCAGACTCTAACCCTGACCGCGTCAATCTCGGTGCCGGTGTCTACTGCACCGACGAAGGCAAATCCTGGCCTCTTGACGTTGTCACACGCGTGGAGAAGGATCTCTTTGAGGAGGCTAGCTTAACTAGACACGATTATCTCCCCATCGAGGGCGACCAGCAGTTTCTCAAGCTCGCAAGGAATCTTGTTTTTGCTCATCAGGATGAATTGAGCGTCGCTTCCGTGCAGACCGTCTCCGGAACCGGAGCCAACCATATCGGTGCTCGTTTCGTTGCGGATTACCTTCGACCGCAGAACATCTGGGTTTCGGACCCGACATGGGCGAATCACCATATGATCTGGGAGTCTGTTGGACTCAAGCCTAAGTTGTACCCTTACTACAAGAAGTCAGATTGTTCGTTGGACTTTGAGGGTATGATCAAGACTCTGGAGGAGGAGGCTCAACCTCGCGATGCCGTCCTGCTACACGCATGTGCACACAACCCTACTGGTCTGGACCCTACAAAGGAGCAGTGGAAGATCATCGCAGAGGTCTGCCAGCGAAAGCAACTCTTCCCATTTTTCGACGCCGCCTACCAAGGCTTTGCATCCGGTAGTCCCGCAGAAGACGCCTGGGCGATTCGCTACTTTTACCAACAGCAGCCTCGACCTGACATGATTGTCGCACAATCCTTCTCCAAGAACTTTGGTCTTTACGGTCATAGAACAGGAGCTATCCATCTTGTGCTTGCGGAGCCCTCTAAGGAGATCAGAGACAACGCTTACTCCACCCTTGCGTATCTTTTGCGATCCGAGATCTCCATGGCCCCCAAGTACGGTTCCACGATTGTCAAGACAGTTTTGGATAGTGAGGAGCTGACTGCAGCTTGGATGGCTGATTTGCAAGTCATGAGCAGTCGTATCAAGAGCATGCGACAGGCTCTGTATGATGAGTTGGTGCGCTTGGAGACGCCTGGTACATGGAACCACATCGTTGACCAAGTAAGTGACATCTGAAACAAAGTTATGAAAGCAAGGACTAATTGTATTGTGCTGCAGATTGGCATGTTCTCATACACCGGCTTGACCCCCTTTGAAGTCAAGGTCCTTCGAGAGCGCTTCCACATTTACCTGCTCAAGTCAGGACGTATTTCCATCTCTGGCTGTAAGTTTCAAGACATATTGTTTCTCGGTCATAGAATAGAGCTGACAGATATGCAGTGAACAAGAGAAATGTAAACTACGTTGCCAAGGCCATTCACGATGTCCGAGCAAATGGTCATGAGCTCAATGGGACAAACGGTGTAAACGGACACTAGGCCGTATTGTATAAACATATTTAGACTACAGATTTCGTCGCCCTCCCGGGTTTATAGATCTACAGGCTTTGTCAAACTGGGTGTACTCAATTTTTCATGTCAAGATTATCATCAGGTCCGATGTCGGCCCGAACTCGGCCACAGTTGTCTTTGTGTAGAGCGTTCGCGTGTAACTTCAATCTGGTCAGAACGATCGTGCTTCTTCTAACGAGCTGCTCACGAGCCTGCCATGAGTAATATCCGTATGAATTTGGCTTGTCCACAGGCGGTTGGTGAATCAAGCTCATGATGCTGCTTGGTCTTGTAGTCTGTTTAACCAGGGTAATTTCTTTCTGAATTAATGATAATCGAACTGAGTGATCGCACCGCTATCATGACAATCCGGCAAATTATAAATTGTATGTAGCTTTCATCTATGTACACGCTCCAAGAACTGGAATATCGACCAGCCATCAGGAGAGCTGTCTATTCTAACAAAGGTCTTCCCGATAGACTCTTGGTGAGATAAGTACCAGCATTACATTCATTAGATTGCCACATGTATGACAACTATAACCTGCCTAGTGATACTGTATCATTCATCGTAATTCACATTTTGTCAACTGATGACGTTTTTATGTACAGGGTATCTCTTAGTGTCTCCGTATAGCGAATACGAATACTCCATCAACCAAACTCAAAAATAAGACCACTCCCGACAATCCAAATATAATCTTATCAATCTCGCTACAAATAAGCTGTTCTTTCTCACCCTATCCATTGCATACTCAGGTCAGTCGACATGTCTCAGCCCTCTACAGTCGAATAAAGTCGGTGTACAAGGGCAAAACGATTCTCCGCTCCGCATTCACTCACTCACGCCGCTTGCCCCACAAACGTACGATCAGTCGAGACCACTTGTTAACACCTCGCTAGCCCCTTCACCTTCACCATCGCATAGGATAACCACATCTCTCTCTTCTTATCCAAAATGGCCAGTCTGGGCGTTTACGCAGCCGTAACGACACTGGTTGCCCTGCTCCTGACCTACGGCATCCCATTGTTCTTGCGAGAGTGCTTTCCCTGGCAATCTTTGTATAAACAACGTTACGGAAAGCCTACCGTCGCGACAAAATCGTACGAGGGGCGCACTGTGCTCATCACCGGTGCCAATGGTGCTTTTGGATCGAGGGCTGCTAAGCTCTTTGCGCATCGAAATGTTGATACGCTTGTTCTTGTTGACGTCAGGGACTGTGGAGAACTGAAGCAAGAGATTGAGAAGGAATTGAGTGATGCGGGCAAAGCAAAGCCTGACATTTTGGTTTGGCAAGCTGATCTGATGAACTTCTCGGGATGTCAGGAGGTAGCGAGGAAGGCGCAGGACTTGAAGACGCTTGACCATGTTCTGATGACAATGGGAATTTTATCTTTCAACCGTCGCGTATCGCCTGAGGGCTGGGAAACTTGTGAGTACCTAACTTGAATTATGGTTGAGAAGATCCTAATATACCTGCAGCTATTCAAATTAACTACCTCTCTGGTGCTCTCCTTGGACTACTGCTTCTACCCCTTCTCAAATCTTGCTCTACCAACCCCAACCCTCCCGTCATGACCTTTGTCACATCCTTTGGTATCTACCCATCTTCCTTGACAATGGGCATGCCCAAGAATGGTTCCTACCTCAAGATGCTCAGCAACAACAAGGACGGCATGCAGCAAGCTCACCAATACGGCCGCTCCAAGGCTCTTCTTTTGTACTTCACCCGCGAACTCGCCGAGCGCGTCTCTGCCGTGACCGCTACCTCGAAGCTTCCTCACAAGGTGACCATCAACAGTGCCGACCCGGGCTCTGCATGGACACCTCTTACTGCGCCGAACCAGGACCAGCTCATCCCAAGACTGATTCAGAACTTTGGATCGAGGGCACCGGAGATTTGCGCTGCTGCTCTTGTCAATGGTGTCTCAGCATCTGAGGATGCGCATGGAAAGATTATGCAGGACTTTGACACTACTTCGTAAGTTCTGTGGGATAAGATATGAAGGCGGTGCTAACTCAAAGATAGGTACCCTCCTTTCATGGAGCGTAAGAGTGGTCATGTAGCTCAGAAGCGCGTTTGGGAGGAGACGAGGGAAGAATTTGAGGCCAAGGTTCCAGAGGTTAAGGCTGTCTATGAGATGTTGGATCAGATTTGATCCTCCTGATCTCTTGTCAATGACTCGACGCTGCAGGTCAGAATTCGGTTGTAGGCTTTCCAGCACGGCAGTCATGATGTGGAACATGTTCAGGTGCAGGGAACTATCCACCTGCGATGTTTTCCTTGCAAAACATGATGCCGAGACACTACTTGTGAGGAGCACTGATATGTACAATCGCCGAAGCTTTACAGAACCTATTACAGACTCGTCAGGGCATCAGAAAAACTGGCCCCTATGAATAAAAGAGACGTAATTGGCAGGTTAGTTTATGTCGTTTATCATAGACTTCTTACGCCATTTATTCTCGTATCCTAAAACCCAGAACCGACTTTCCTGTTACTCACCAGGCACTTTGTTGATCTAGAAGAACCATATTTGCCAAGAACGAGGAAGTAAGAGAACCGCCATGTTTTTTTATGTGTATCTTGTCCACTCGCTCCAACTTTAAATCGCAATCCGAGATTTTAAGCATTTGGACGTCGATAAAGGATGAAACCACGAGACTCACAAGAACATGAAACCAATGACTTGTGATAGTCACTTGGCCTTGTAGGTTGCGGAGAAAGTACTGCTAAAGATCCAGGCTTCATGTATCTTTTCTACGTTTCCAAGAGTAACATTCCATGATGTTGCTAGAGATTTGAGCAAGAGTCATGTCGGGCTAAAGGTCAGCCTTATCAGCACGGATCACCAAAACTAAACAGAGTCTAGTGCTGTTAGCTTAGTGATCCGGCCGGCAGCATCGCGAGTCAGTCATTAATGGGCTATCCTTATTTCGTTATATCATGCAAGCGTCACGCGATGTGTAACGAAAGAAGGAATGTGAGATATCTGTAATGTACGTGTAGTCATCATATTACTATCTTGCGCCAACCATCATGACATAGAATCAGCCGCAGGGTAGACGGCACACTTCAGACAGGGACATGTCAGCCCCATTACGAGACAAAATGCGAAATTAACCAGGGTTTTCGGTGATAATTGAAATGGGCTGTAACCGGTGACATGCAGTGGATCCGAGCGGTTAAAGTACGTACCCCGTTGTTTTGTATTATCCCAGAAAGGAGACCGACACAATTTAATCTCGATAGGTGGTTGCATTGTGATCAGCCGTTATCTGTTGAGTAGCCAACAGTTGAATAAAGCAGTGATCCATAATTCATTAGAGCTGTACGGTTACATATGTACACACAGTGCTCCAGTTCACGGATACACTTTGCCGTTGATACGCACAATGAGAACCAAAATACATTGCCTCTATCCGAATTGCCGAGAAAAGCGGGTGCTTCTCTCGTAAAACAATACAAAGAACAAATAAACTCTGATTTTACGACACTATTTATACAGCGGCAACGACTGTCTCATAGGCGACGTCGTAAAGACTTCCTTCACGCGTTCGTGACAGAGAACAAGCTTTCTGCCAATTGCTCGGCGGGACTCCTAGGGGACTTTGTCACTCCTGAACCCCAACCCCTAAGCCCAAGTCGGTTAACAGCCCCGGTCTAGAGGCGTAAAAGAACCCTGAATTTTCCACCCTCTCAGGGGCATGTCCCCAGCTTTTTTTTCGAAACGAGGAAAAAGTCCAGAACCAGAAAGTTGCGCAACCCTGTCAGGAGAGTAGGGTTAAGCTTCTTGAGGCTAAGGCAACTGTCCGGGGTTGCCTTCATACTGGGGCCTTGGTTGGTTGAGCCGTAATGAGGCAACCAGTTCGAGATTGCATTGCTCCACTAAGAAGGGGACCTGGTCAGACGATGTACGGTAAACGAAAATGGATCTTTTGTGCCAACAACCCAGAGAGGCGCAGCCCAGTCAGTGACAACTTTGATAGTCTAGGCTCTGCTTCGATGCATCCAACAGCTGTCTTCTGGTCGATGTCGAATACTTGCATGATCACACTATGGCGCAATAAAAGAATAACCGCTAATCCTGTCGTAAAAAATGTGGCGGCGCGGTCTCGAAACATGCTCTGGGCTCGACCACGATAGGCTCAACAATGAGAAAACGGATAATGGATCCCCCCACCCCTTTGCCAGGTTCTAGATCGTCGAGAATATTGTCCGTTAGCCGTTAGTCAACAGACAGGAGCAGGACCCTTGGACTTGGAGGCGCTCGGTGCGGCACAAGCCTAAACTAATAGTTAACCCATGAGCGATATTTATGACACTTGAAGCGCCAGGTCCCTACGTGCACCTGGCTTTCTCTTTTTGCTTCCCTCTCTTCTTGTGTTATACCCAGCTCATACAGTACGAGGTGTCCTGGTCGTAGTTACAGCTCCCCGATAATCATGTACCTATCGTGATCACAGTGTAACAGGGAGATCACCGAATCCTTAGGGCCGAGCAAACGCCCGCTTGCTTGCTCGCACTACCACCCTTCATCCCTCCTGGTGGAATCCTTTCTTTCTTCCATTCTTCCAATTTCGAACATCCTTTCCTTTTTCTTCGAGGTTCAAGATGGTTTCCTTCAAGAAGATGAGCTCAGTGCTCACCTCACGACTTGCCAACCGACGCTTCGCCTTTGCTCTCGTCACATTAGCAGTATGCGCCGCCAAAGGCATACATCTTGACAACCATAGATCATCTGTAGCGCCCAAGCGCATGATTCTCTTCTTCTTTTCCTTCTTTACCCAGGATATCCTTCTCCTTCTCTTCATCCGACTCCTCCTTAGTCACTGGGTCCCTAGCTTCCCTGGCAAGCTACGATTTTGCATCACAGCGCTTGCGAGCTGTTTGATAGCCTATAATGCTGCCCTCGGCCTTGTCTCGGTGTCGTTTTACCTGGTCGCTGGTTCGGAGATTCGTTGGCGCAATATCGGGTTTATCGCCGACCCTTCAGCCAGAGCAATCATGATGTCAGGTTTCACAGCGTTCTTGGGAGTCTTGGCGCTTTGTCTTTGCTTGAGCGGTGTGCTTCAGAGTGCTTGCTATGGATTGTTTGGTTGGGGTGGTGATATCGTCAACTTTCCTTTCACCTTTATCTGGCGTAAGCTTGGGTTTTTCGCGAGTGGCAGAAAGAGCTATGATCAACTTCCCCAACGAGATTCTCTACCCCAATGGAATGAGGGCAGTGAAAGCGGATCGAGTCATGATGACTACTCGGAAGATGAGTACAAAGAGAAGACTAGATCGCCCACGATTTCACCACGACGCTCATCGAGCTTTACCACGGGAGGCACTTCGTCGAAGGGCTCAAAATGCATGCGTTTTCTTCGCTTTCTTCCGTATCCTATCGTCACCATTCTCTTAACGGCTCTTTTCACGCTCACGCTTTTACGACCTAAGGATCCCTCTCTCATTTTCCTCTCCTGGACTACTGGACTTTTGCCTTTCGTCGACTTCGCCTCATCATCGCCATTCCTCGACGATCTCCCATCGGTTTTTGGAAAGGGAGTGCAGCGTTCCTGGGACGACCTTACTGCTCTTACTGACCCCGCTCCTTTGGACTGGCTTCCCAAAGGCACGCCTATTGTCCCGGTTGATGGACCTTCTGGCTTTCGAGATTGGTATAGCAACCAACCACGATATAGTGCCAAATCTGACCCATTGAAAATCTCAAATCTGGAGGAGCCTCTTAGAGAGTCTCTACGGGGAAAGTTGCAGGATATCAATGTTCGACACGTCGTCATGTTTTTCTTGGAAAGCACCAGAAATGATGTTTTTCCTATCAAGAAGGATGGCTTAATCTGGAATCGATTCGCCGACACATTTCCCGACAAAAAGTTACCGAAGGAAGTCCAAGACAAATTGGCAAGCTTGACGCCGACAGCAAACTTCATCACAGGCGACTACGAGGATGGTTTCGAACACGCCGATATGCCTAAGCGAGGAGGAATTCACTTTACCAACGCACACACAGCTGGAACCTATACTCTCAAGAGCATGACCGCTACAGTCTGCGGTATCTCTCCTTTAGTTGCCGACTTTAACCTCGAACACAGCCATCACCTATATCAGCCATGTTTACCGCAAATTTTCAACGCCATGAACATTGCAGAGACCAAGGATGCTGAGAAAACGAAGGAGGATAAGTGGAACTCGTATTTTTTCCAGGCTGCAACTCTCGACTATGATAATCAGCTCAACTTGATGGGAGCGATGGGCTTTCCCACAAACCACACCATCGGACGAGAGTATCTCCGTAGTGATTTTGCTAAGCATGGACCTGTTACGTTACCCAACATCAACGAATTCGCTTTTGAGGAAGATCCATTGGAGGACTATATCACTGATATCTTCGAGGAGGCCGTAAAGGATAACAGCCGAGTGTTCCTCACTCATCTTACGAGTACCAGCCACCACCGATTCCACATGCCCAAGACTGAACCATATACGCCTTTGGCCAAAGGTCTGGATATGATGTCCCGCTATGTCAACACAATCGGATATGACGACAAATGGATTCGAAAGGTCCTTGACGTCTTGGACAAACAGGGCATTGCCAACGAAACGCTTGTAATCTTCCAGGGCGACCACGGCACATCACTACCAGAGAACGATTACGCATCACCATATTACAACCCCAACATCGGTGTCGACCACGTCCCCATGATCCTCTCACACCCGCAATTACCTCCTTTCAACGTCGACGAAGCCGTCCACTCGACGCAAATCCTTCCTACCATCCTCGACATCCTCCTCGAGAGTGGCTCCCTCAGCGAAACAAGCCGCAAGGCTGCAACAGACCTGATCGGCAACTACGAAGGCCAATCACTCCTTCGACCTCTCAACGCCGAGAACAAGACCACAGGCCAAGGCCAGTGGCAATTTACCGTGACAAACCCAGGACGGGCTATGCTCACTGTCCGAGACGCGCGGTATCCCGATCGCCACCTTGTGGTGCCGGTTATCGAGAACGTGGATTGGAGATTAACAGATTTGTCAAAAGATCCGCATGAGCATGATTCAGTGCAGAGTTTGGATTTTACTGCTTTTATACATGGCGTTGATGAAAAATACGGACGAGAAATGGCCGAGTGGGCCGAGGAGGGTGCTTTTGTTACAAGATGGTTTGTCAAGGAGAATAGCAGGCGTTGGCGGTTTGATCTCTGATCACCAGGAGTGATTTTTACGAACTTATTATGATTAGATACACTGTTTAATATTTTACGTCAATATATTTCCACCTAGGTAATACTGAAGCATCTGTTGTAAGCTAGCTTTCTGTCTAAATATCGTCTTGTGGATATTTGAGTCCATTTGCAGATCGAATCTCATCCATCAGCTCCATCATCCTCAACGTCTCATCAAGGGGAATAATCTCATTCTCAGTTCGACCCTTGGCGATGTCTTCCGCCACAGCGTCAGCTTCCCAGTAAAAACCCAGTGTACCTTTATGTCTCTCCACGTTGAAGGTGCGTGTTTCTCTGTTGTCAGGTTCAGGAGGGCCTGGGCGAGGTCCTACAGTAATCCGAAACCCACCAGGCACACTCACTGCAGGACCGAAAAGAGTGATGCTACCATTCGAACCCTCGATGCGACCAAATTCGTCTGGCCCTCGGTAGCGGAAGCTTGACGTACACACTCCAGTCTTGACTCCTGTAGCGGAAGGATATTCGAGGACGACAAGGTTTGCTTCATCGATCCCGTTGGCGATATCGAGGGAAGAAAGAACCTTGTTGAGATTGGGGTGCTCTTTACCCACCTTCCAGTCACCCAGGATGATCGAAGCAAATGTCAAGGTATAAAAGCCAATGTCAAGCAGAGCTCCAGCACCAAGGGCGGGGTCCTTGAGACGATGCTCATTTGGCAGCGTTGACAGATCGAAGTAGTTTCCAAAGTCGACCGAAAAGCGTTGAATCTCTCCAATAGACTTCTTGACCACGATTTCCTCATGCAAAGCTTTAAACAGGGGAGTGAATCTCACCCAAGCCGCTAACGATTGTCAGTGCAGAACTGTGATATGCAGATGAGACAACGTACCCTCCATGACAAAGACGCCTTTCTTTTTAGCAGCGTCCATAACCTCTCGCGTCTCCTTTGCATTGACGGTAAATGGTTTCTCACACAGAACATGCTTCCCAGCAGCGATAGCATCAAGGCAGTTCTTCTTGTGCAGACTGTGAGGTGTACCGACATATACAACGTCGACATTGGGATCGTCATATACGCTTTGGTAGTCTGCGTAAACCTGAGGCTGAGGCTTAGTGGGTGCCTTTGTCCAGAGTTTTTCAAGAAAGGCGTAACCCTTCTGGAGCGAAGAGGACCCGATAGCTGTGATTGTGTGCTTGGCTCGGGCGTCGGGACGAGTTACGAGGAGGTCTGTGAGGAACATGGTTGAGATCCATCCTGTGCCCAGAACGCCCCATCGGACGTGAGGCAGAGAGTCCTCTGAGCCAGGCATAGTTTTGAGAAAGAAATAGCCTGAGATTGAGTGTTTCGCGGTGCTGATGTGAGAAGACCTACTGGATAGATCGAGCCTGAGCTGCGTGACTTTCGATGCCGACTACGGACCCTTGAACCTTGGTTTGCGTTATCAGATGTAGGGTCCGAGAGCGGGGCAATAATGAGGTGGTGCACCAGTACACGTCAGGGTATCAAAAGAAAGAGACGAAATTAGTGGATCAGTGTGCTCCTTGAATCTCATCTGATAGGCAGTTTGTTTTTGGACTGTAAAACCTGGGGGGCGACTTTTCTGTCACCCGCCGGTGCCGTCAACGACTCTCTTGCAGATGTGGATAAATTGATGCGGGGGACATTCCTGAATGACGCTTATCCCGGATGAATACTGACACGGCAAAATTGGCAACTCTTGATTTGTAATTTCACCATTCATAACGATTTCGTTACAATCAACCTTCAGGAATAGATTGGTATAGATAATTACTTTACAACAAAAGTATAACCACCAACACTGCCCTTCTCGTGTCATTTGGTTCAGGATATCACCAATCATGGCACCCATCAAAGTCGGCGTGGTTGGCTACGGCAACTCAGCCAGAAGCTTCCATCTACCATTCATCACCGCGATACCAGACTTTGAACTCGTAGCCATTCTCCAAAGAGCCGAAGCCCCATCAGACCCTTCGTCTGCCGCTAAGGGTTCGCACTGCACCGTCGACTTTCCTCATGTCAAGCACTACCGCGAGGCTGACAAGTTCTTTGGCGACTCTGAGATCCAGTTTGTCGTAGTCGTCACTCATCATGATACGCATGGAAAGTTTGCTGAACAAGCGCTCCTTGCAGGAAAACATGGTGTGTCGAATAAAACTTGTCTATAGTTTTACACGAACTGACCTTTGGATTTTAGTCATCGTTGATAAGCCGCTTACTATGACTTCTGAGGAAGCAGACAGAGTGATCAAGTTATCGGAAGAGAAGGGGCTCATTCTCACCTGTTTCCAGAATCGAAGATGGGTAAGTCTCCTGGTCATGGTGAATATGATGTTGTTCGAAATACTGACCCAGACAGGATGCCGACTTCAAGACTCTTAGCCACCTTATCGAAAACGGCGCATTTGGCGATATCAAAGAAGCCGAGTTTCATTACGACTTTGAGTCGCCGTCTTGGCTGTCTAAAATGGGGACCAAGTTTAGCCCAGGATCCGGCATGTCTTATGGTCTTGGTAAGCTGCTGCTTGAGTATGCCGAGTCCATTGGCTTATAGCATGACAGGTACACATAGTCTAGACCAGGCCCTCGTTCTGTTCGGACGACCCAAGTCTGTAACAGGATTCTTCCGTGTTCAACGTGATGGCGATAGTGAGGTTGAGGATTCTTTTACGATCATCCTCCAATACGACGGCGCACAAAAGGATCTTCTCGTTACGGTCAAAACGGCGGTGGTTACACCTATGGCGAAGCAGCTCAAACAGCTCGTTAGAGGAACGAAAGGATCTTTCATCAAGGTGAGTTGTTCCAAAAAGCAACGGTGATGGTGTGTGGACTGATATTTCGCAGTTTCAACAACGCAGCACTTGTATAACGGAAGACCATATTGCAGCAGGTCTCAAGCCCCTCGACGAAGGGTTTGGTGTTGAGTATGAGAGCATGCAAGGAACTCTGGCCACATATGAAGAATTCGACAGCAAAGTGCAAAGGTGGGATCCGGAGACGAAGAAGTATGTGGGAAACTACCCGAGTCTTCCCAGTAGATGGATAGCACTTTACGAGAATGTCGCCGATGCAATCAATGGCAAGGCAGAGTTGATTGTTAAACCCACTCAGTCACGGGATGTTTTGAGAGTCATTGAGCTGGCTCGGGAGTCGCACGGGAAGGGTGCTACAATTCTTTGGTCTTGAAGGCGAAAGGTCAAGATAGGTTCTAAACCCAGATACACGTTACAATTCCCTGCATCCCGACGGTGTCGTAGTGAGCAAAAAATGAAAGTATGGCAAAAAGAGAGGATAATGGTGGATTCTAACCACCTGTGTTGGACGAACAGGGAATCGAACCCTGGACCACTCCCAGACTATTCAGATGAATCATGCTAAGGGAGTATTATACCACTAAACCATTCGCCCGGAAGGAATGTTTGATGTCGAAACGTGCTCACATTACAGACTGAGAACTCCAGGTTGTCGGACTGCGTTACGCTTACCAGTCTTGTCGCGCTTGGACGCTGCACGCTCTGGTTAGCGGATGGCAGAAGGTCGAAGACTTAGACTTGGGAGACAGGACGTGAATAGCCTAGTCCTCACGTTCCACCAACGATAAAAGTCCCCCTTGAC
The DNA here is from genome assembly GCA_019054645.1 of Fusarium sporotrichioides. NCBI lineage: Eukaryota > Fungi > Ascomycota > Sordariomycetes > Hypocreales > Nectriaceae > Fusarium > Fusarium sporotrichioides. The sequence goes on from JAHKNS010000004.1 coordinate 1,025,184, forward strand.
CAGGTCTGTGGATGCACCTTTATCATCCAGGCAGCAAGAGCACAAGTTCGAGATATAACAAATCATAGACATCAAATTTCTAAACCCTCCCAGTCCCCGGTCTTACTTCCTCGCCGGACGGTCTCAATGAGAATACAGACTTATCTGTTCTAGATTATAGAGTCGTCCCAAATTTCGAAAGTATGATATCTTCTCACATTCGTCATTCCGGATTCAAAAGACGATAAGATGGGATTGGCTGCAGGGGGACGACGCCAGTATGCACCGGAGCCTATAACGCTCGACATATGTTGAACTTTGCGTTGAATTTATAACCTTAAATTATCTTGACGGGCAGCATGTCGCAGCGCTTTACTAAACATAAAAATGGCGATTGCAGCACTTAATTAAGCACACACCGGATAGGAAGCCTGCCCAACTGGCGTCAAGGACGGCAAAAGTCAAAAAGGATCGACAACGGCAGGATTCGAACCTACGCGTGCGAACACAATGCCTATGATGTCTCGAAAGAGATAGCAGGGCATCGCCTTAACCACTCGGCCACGTTGTCTTGGTGATCGGTTAAGCTTTTAGCTTGAAGTTACCTATTATATTGATATTATGTCCTGATCTCTCCTGGGTTCACCCTTCACCTATTTGTCTGGTCTTCTTTCTTTTCCATTCTGGAGATGTTTCGAACTGCCATTCACTATTACTCGCACTTTACATACAAGACCTCTCTAAAAAGGCACTAGCTAAAAATCATTACTAAAGGGACCTTCGAAACCTATTATTAGCTCTCACTGCAACCTGTCTATCAATTCTCAAGGCTACCGTACCATCGCGCATCTGTTTGTTAAATTACCCTACAGTTAGCCGACAGACATGACCCTGCTTTGCGTTTGCCGCTGAATGTCAAAAATACGAACGGCCCCATTCTTGTTGTGAACAGATGAGTAGGCACCTGTCCATACTGGTTAACGTGTTGTGATGATCAAGCCCAAGCTTCGATTTGCGAGTCTCCATCACTTTTACTTCCACCTTCTCTACCTCTTCCTCTGCCTCGGCTTTTGACGCGAATGTGCCGTGTCCTATGGCCAACAGGAGCCCGATCCGAAATGATTGGCTGCAATTCATCGCGAGCATGTGCTGTTCGTTGTGCGGTTGTTCTCTCAGCCACCAGTTCCACACCCTGAGCGCTTGACTGAAGAAATGTATTGCTACATAACAGAAGATATGGCACTAGATCAAGAGTCACTTTTTTTTTTAATATTCCACGGTATGTCGCGACAGTAATATTAATTGAAACTGAATTAAATTTGGCTTCAGGAAAGATACAACAATTTATTCTAGCCGACAAAACGCGCTGGCGGCTTTGATCGCTAAGTCGAATTTCCCGACTGGAGTATATCTGCTCTGATTCCCTTGAGAAATGCAATGCCCATACCCAATCGGCTGTAAGTTTGATCTAACCTAACATAAGCCTCCATTGTTGCAATTGCCCTGGCATTCGTAAGAACCTCCCAAGCCAGCATCATTGCCATAGATATCGTAGCCCTGGAACCAGCCGTTGAGGACCTCATGTAGATAATCCAGGTTCTGCGGCACACCATGGCTTTGGCCCTCAGCAGAACATGGATAGTCCTGCGTAAGGCCTTTGCCCCCGTTCAAGCCAGTGTTGTCACTAGCTGTGAACCAGCCATTGTACGCACCCAAAGCATGTACTGCATTGCCACCGGCGTTATCCAAGTAATTGCGAAGCACTTGAGCACCGCAATCCACATTGTCCTGGACCGGATACTGACAACTACCTGACCCATTGGGACAGTTGCTCGGGTCACATTGCATCAGTCCTGGAGTTGGGCCTCCGCTGTCTGCATTACAACTAGACTCTTGCATGGCAATGAAGGCCAAAATAGCAGGGTCGATGTTGTATTTCTTCCCAGACGCACGAAAGTTTTCGTCATACTGGGCGCATTGTGAACCAACTCCTTTGTAGTAGTCTTCAAGCGATATATGCGTGAGCTGATTGATGTCGAGGAAAGGAGGGTTCCATCCGCCGTCACGGATACCCGTATTGAGCCATTCCTCAGAGCCGTTCGGTCCGCATGCGCCGTTACCACCCTTTGTTGGGGTACAAGCTCCTTGAGCTCTAAGGCTAGAGTCATTCTGAGCGGCTGTAAAGCCGAATAGGAGCACCATAGAGAGGATTCCGTGGAGGGACATTTTAGGGAAAATCTTAGAGAGGTTGTTTTAGGATATGACAAGACTGGGACTTTGCTTCTGAGATGTCAATTACTGTTGAAAAGACGCTGTGTGTCAATTATATACTGTATTGAGACGATCGTCGCAATACTTCCTTTTTCGTATGTAATTATAATTACGATGGATTAGTAGTTGCATCATGTCTCTGCACTCGAGGATCGCAGGTGCTCCTGTGGTGATTTCGGCAGTTCTGAAGGATTCGAGGCATATATGCCAACCTTGAGGCCTCTACTCAGGCCCTTTCTTCACTAAAGTGCTGCATGCCCCAAACCAGGCAGGATCGCCCTGTAATCTTAGCTGTGATGCCAGTGTGATCTGCCCTTCGTAAGGAAGTGGAAAAGGATAGCATATACGCCTTCCCAAATAGGGTTATATATGTGAAACAGAGTTGATCCTCGTGGCGGGATGTAATATTGACAACGTATTATACCCTGCAACCAGTACCAAGGTCTAACGTTGATCTTCAGCCATGCCCGCTCGATAATATGTATTTCCGTCCTAGGATCGGCCGCCCTGAAAAATAGGACCGAGTTCCAGCTTAACGAAATACCTAAAGCGGTATAAAGTTCAGCACCTTGATCCTTCCCCTTATAGCTGCAACAACGGCACAAACTGTATTCATTCAAGCGTTATGTACGATACACTAATGCAGACGTTGTGATACTTAGTGTATGATTAGAGCTTAGGTATTTATACCAAAGCAACAGCTCACTTTTAGAGGATCTTCTAGAAGGTGTAAGACAAGTGCTGTCCCAATACACCGAATAAAATTGTACTGAAATCTATAATCTTTGAGGCTGCGGTGACGAACGTCATTGCAGGCGATCCCTGCTTGCACAATGTGCATTGAAGCTACTAGCAGATACTGATATGCTAATATGGATCAAATGGGCCACTATAAAGGAATGGCCCCCTATGTGGATGATTTCGAATCGCATAAGCTTTACAAAGTGTAAACTTCGGGATGGCAGTGTTATCCATAATGCTTTTGGCTCGGGAGGACAATACAATTACCGTACATTTCCACGAAATCGATCACAGATAGTGTCAAGCTAATGCAAGTCTCTAACTGCTTATTGTGCAGATCTGTATCTTATTTTGCCCAGCTACTGATTATTCATTCATCCGTAATCAACATCAAAAAGGTCATATTAGCTGGATCTACAACTTACCTTACCCATACCCCTCTTGGCAGCACGCTATCTGCGATAGATTTCGTAGAAATGTACGGTAATAGCTTGCATTAGTGTAACGGTTGCGTCTAACCATGAGGCCGCAAGACAAAAGATCGGGACATAATCACTATGTGGGCAATCGCAGTATTGCTTACGGCTGTATATAGAAGCCTTACCGCGATGTTACGGGACTAATCGTAACAACTATAGTTTATCTCGATGACTGATATTCCTCATAGGGATGTATATATTACTGATAGATTGACTGCCTGGCTGACAATGTAGTGACGACTGAACTACATAATATGGGTGACTGATAAATGAACCTGGGATAAAAGTAACGCTCTGCATTTAGTCAAGAATTATACTGATAGTCCAGTTAGCAGAGTTCATTCATTAGTGAGAAGACTTCTGCCAATCTTAAGAATTACAGTTGGTGTTCCAAGGACAGCAGATATACTGATCGGCTGGCTGATGCCCAAATAACAAGCCCAGACTTTACCGCCTCCGAGAGTAGCCTTTTTAGCAGATAAACTCTTCAATTCCTTTGAAAAAAGTAGTGAATTCAGTACATGCTGCACTCATTGTCATATAGTTGCTTTCTCCCTTGCATTTTGAGCTCAAGGTAATCCGTAATGTTCGTTTGTCAGTTTCGAAATATATAAGTTTTTCCATACCAAGTTATTATCACTGAAATGAGTCACATTCAGGCACTGATGAGCTTTTAGATGCATAGTATATAATACATAGTAGTGAGATCCATGTACTCAATTATAACTCCATTGTCATCACGCTGCAGATTACACAAACTAATACATCACACGTCAACGTGCCAAGCCACTCAGTCTCTTCCTAACTGTGACCCAGAAATGGAAATGCTCAAAGTATTTTAAACTACTCGAGGACACTAAGCGCCTTTCAATGCTGTGCCTGCGTTGATTGATGCAATGTTACCCTGCGCTGAGCTTTAGGAGGGTGTTTACAGGAGAGCGATAACTGGTTCAAGATAGAGTCTAGGTACGGTATGCTTACATTGCCTACTTAGTGGTTGATGCAGACTGTCAGCCGAGACATATCATGTGATATCCCAATCCCAATTACTTGGATTGCTCTTCTTTGTGGCCATCCGCTTGTAAGACTGGTTAGATGACTGTTCTGGATTCAAGGCCCTGTAATGAGGCTGATGAGCTGCGGGTGGCTTAGACGCCCCTGGCCACCTAAACTGTTAAACCCATACTAACCGTCCTGCCAACCCAACGCGGCTACAAGGGAGGCTGGGAAACATATTGCCCTATCTTATCTGTCCCACGACATTCCCCGACCGTCCGGGATTAAATCAAGAACCGACCCAAAAAACAAGAAGCGGTAAATAATTCCCAATCTTCGAAGCCTTGGCAACTCATTCCCCGCCCACAAATCGCAACTTTGCGGAGCTTAATGTCAAGGTACCTGCTTTAAACGGTTTAAGCTTATCATCAGCCAACCCTAGTATGATAAGCTTCCTTGCTGATCGGCGGGGTAAAATGTTGAACGGTTCATAAGTTCCCATAGAAAATGTTGCAATGAGATGCGTCGGTTCTCTTGGCCGATCTATAAAATGTAGCAAAAGCCCTCATGATGAAACTGATGTGGTAGGAGACTCTGTATCGCTCGTTGGGTAATCATGTCACTCCGTGCTGTTTTCACCTCTGGCCTCCTGTATGTTGGCTTGGCTACGGCTCAGCAAACGTATGCCAAGAATCAAGTGGTTGTCGTAAACGATAGCGAGGAAGCCTCCAAGAACTTCCAGAATGTCGACGATGTAAAGCTTGAGTCACCCGCCTTCACTGACCCCAAGAGTGTTCCTGCTGGGTTTAAAAACGGCACGAGCGGCCCAACTGATGACGCCACACTGGGTATGTCAAGAAACGAAATACATTATACAAACACTAACATGGCCAGAATATTTTCTCCAGAGCCTCGCATCTCGCAACGACTGGTTGACGTACAAGAACCCCGCATTCAAGTCCGACGAAGGACGCTCAATTCCTTACGTCTACTTGTCCACGTCAACTCAACCCGAGGTCAAGGCCAACTCATCCTCAACAGAAAAGCTACGAGTTTATCTGCAAGGCGGAGTGCACGGAAATGAGCCCGGTGGCGACCAGGCTCTTCTTGCCCTTCTCGGCAAGTTCGATGCCAACTCTTCCTGGACAGCCTCGATTCTGGAAAAGATGGACATCATGATTCTTCCTCGTTACAACCCCGATGGTGTCGCGTACTTCCAGCGCGTCCTTGCCACAGGGTACGATCCCAACAGAGATCACATCCGATTTGCTAGCCAGCAGACCCGCGATGTGAAGGCCTTGATCACTGATTTCCATCCTCACATTGCCGTTGACGCCCACGAGTTCGGCGCCACGAGACCTTTCGGCGACAACAAGCAATGGCATCAAGCTGTGGACGGTCAGTTCGACGCTATGAAGAACCTCAACATCCACAAGGATATCCGCGAGTACTCCGAGTCCGTCTTCGCACCTAGAATTGCCGGCGCAATGGAGAAGCGAAAACTACGCTGGAGCCCTTACATCGTTGGTAGCGCCGCCGAGCCCTTGGTCTTTACTCAGCTCGACACTCAGGCTCGCGCAGGTGACGTCTCCTTGGCTCTCACTCAGGCTATGGTGTTCCTCACTGAGACTAGAGGCATCATGTTGGGTGGCCAGAACTTCCAGCGTCGTGTCGTATCGGGATTGACCATGATCGAAGCCATTGTCCAAACAGCCGCTGACAAGGCTGAGGAAGTGTACGAGGTGATCGAGGGAGCGCGCCGCAAGGTTGTTGAGAGTGACGAGGACATCATCATCAACGACACCTACCAGCCCGAGAATAGAACATGGGACATGATCGAAGTCGAGACCGGAAAACTAGTCAAGGTCCCAATCGAGTTTCTCAGCTCAACACCTGTAAAGGCCAACCTGACACGAAGCCGTCCCGAGGCCTACGTCTTCCCCCAAGCATGGAAAGAAGCGGCTGATCGTCTTCGCCTTGTCGGTGTTAAGGTCGACCAACTCCGTTCCGAATTCAAGGGTGAAGTCGAAGCACTTAATGTCACCAGCATTGACGTTGGTGACACCGTTTACCATGGAACTGTTCTCAACACTGTTACCACTGAAACCAAGCGCAAGGAAATTACTATGCCTGCGGGTAGCTTCTGGGTTTCGACCAGGCAACCTGCTGCGGCGTATGCTTTCGTTGTTCTCGAGCCTGAGAACATTGATTCTTATGCTACCTTTAACATTCTGCCCGTGAATGTGGGAGATGAATATCCTGTTTATCGTGTTATGGCTTAGTAAATAGTGGAAGTGTAAACGATGCAGATATTCTTAGTATTGCAATACGAAATATAGATAGCATAAGAACAACTAATAATCTAGTCTACTAGACTGCTATAGTAAAGGTCGGGTTGAAGGTATCTATCTACACAAATCTAAACGAAATCTATAACCCGAAAAGGGTTAGCGTGAATGATGACATTATTTCTGAGTTCTTATCACTGACTGATAGCGCGGGGAAAGAAAGACCTGGCAAGCAGGGCTCTTTAGTTAACTTTGACCGCTAACACTCCAATCTTTCATCTGCAGTCATGCCAAACTTATGGAGAATACTCCCTCTACAGCTCGCAAACGAAGTAGTGTCCGACGCGCCAACGTAACGGCCTGTCAACGATGCAAATCCAGAAAGCAGCGCTGTGATCAAAACATCCCGGCATGTTCCTCGTGTGCACGCGCAGGCGTGCCTTGTGTAAGCGTTGACATCGATGGTCAATCAGCCCCTCGGAGGCATGTTCAACACCGTAATACGAAAAAAAGAGGGTTATTGACGTTTTTCTAGTTACATAAAAAGCCTCGAGGATCGTGTCGCTGAACTTGAGCTCGCCTTGCAGGGGCGTGGAATAGACACCGAATCTCTTGTGGGAAGTCGGATCTCTCAAGACGCTACTGAATCAACACCCGAGCCCCGACAGTCAACCGACCTGAGCTTATTGAGTCTTCTCATACCAGAACCAAGCGATGTCCAAGATAAAGGAAGCTACGGTTACCAGGCTCTTCTTGGCACGATCACGGTGCCAGAGAGAACCAAGTTCCCACCTAAGTCTACCACTATTCAACTTGCGGCTACCTACTTCGAACACTCCAACTTTTTCTCACCCATTATTTGCGAAGAGTCATTTCAAAGCATCATTGATATCTTGTATCAAGATCTTGCGAATGTCGACCAAGGCAAATCGATCCCGAGATTTCAACTCTGCATGGTGCTAGCCATTGCCATCAGGCTTCTCAACAGAATGGACTCTGCTGTTCCAACAACGGCATCAGACTCTTTCTTTGCTTCAGCTATTGGAATCTTGACAGAAAGGCCGCAGGCCACTTGGAAAGGTAACCTGGAGCATCTACAAAATCTGCTTCTGATAGTTCAGTACACAATATTCGCATCGAATCTCTCTGCAGCGTGGCACTTTATTGGTCTGGCAACCCGTCTGGCTATCGACCTCGATCTATTGAACGAGACTCGTCTTTCGGGCGGCCACAACCAAGAAGCCAGCTTGGATGCTGAAACCAACAAGAGACGAAGGGTATTTTGGTCAACTTATATCCTCGAAACCAACCTCTGTGTTGTCCTCAATCGTCCCCGGTCCATACCTGACGAGGCCATCTTCACACCTTTGCCTTCGACAAATGGCCGGGAATCCTGCAGTCCCTTGGCGAATCACTGTATCCAATTCCGCCAACTAGAGTATGAGATATATCACACCCTTAATTACAAGCCCCCAGCGAATGGCGCCTTCTTCGACTACAAAGTTTGGAAAGCGGGCATGAAAGATCGACTTGTTGAGTGGCATGCTACCGTTCCGCCGGTCGATGTAAGATCAAAGCTCGCACCCCAGAACTTCTTCGATGGCGCTTTGTACATGACACTTGTATCTCTTTTCTCACCATCGCGTCACTTTCCAGAGCTTTCAGAATCTGAACTGAGAGATTTGGCTCAATATGCGTCGACGAGTATAGAGCTCTATCGAGAGGGCTTCAGGGAGGGGAAACTAAGATTCTATTGGCGAACAACACCAAACCTCTTCCAGTCAGGTGCAGCCTTGGTTCACTGCATAAAGAGCCTCACGCTACAAGGGTCTGTATTTGATGTCAATACTCTCAAAAGTCGGGCTACTGTGTGCTCAACTGTTCTTTGGGGAATGGCAGAACGGTATTCCCCTGGGACGGTGTATCGTGACCGATTTGACGAGTTGTTGGCATCCCTGTCTGATGTCACGGCTGATCTTTCGGTTGAACTTTCTAACGATTTTCCCTTTGGGCAATATGCCATACCGCCATTGGACTTGAATGGAACAGCGGCAATGTGGACATCAACTCCTCCGACTCTGGATCCATGGCTATTTGACCCAACTTAGTTTTTGTGAACGATTCTACATAGGAAGAAAAAGAAATACATACAGTTTGATGCTGGCATGGGTTGTCAAAATTAATGTTTATTTTGTGACTATCGACAGCTATCTACAGGCCTTTCAAAGGATCCGGTGGTGCAGGATCATTCCTTAGACTCTTCTCAAATGTCGCTCTCAACTTCATAACTGGTTGCAAGACCCAAGTGTTGTAAGCCAGGATATCTGTCTCCTCCTTAGGGTCCCTCACGACGTTGAACAGATATGGCGATTCGAGCTTGCCAGACGACTGATTTACTTTAGGCTCCCAGACCAAATGAAGTTTCCAGTCCCTCCACTTCACAGCACGCAGCTCGTCCTTGATGTAAAATAGAAAGCCTTCGCGCCGAGATTTGACGGAAGTTGGGTTTTCGAAGAAAGCAATTTGGCTGATGCCGTCGATGGGACGATCGGATGGTGCTTTAGCACCAGCGATTTCGAGTATGGTGGTGAAGATGTCGGTTACGTGGACTATCTCATTGGATGTCACACCACTTGGAACATGGCCTGGCCAACGGATGATGAAAGGCACTCTTAAACTTCCTTCCATGGCAGTGTGATATGTCCCCGACCATGGCCCAGCAGTGCCTTTGTACGGTGGTCTGAACTCTGGTCCGTTATCAGAAGCAAAAATGAGGACAGTATTCTCACGAATTCCCAGCTCATCCAAGTGATCGATCAACTGGCCAACTCGGTAATCCATTTCAGCCATTGAGTCAGCGAATTCTCCTTGACCAGTCTTGCCCTCAAAGTCGCGATGCGGCAATGTTGGGAAATGCAGATGGACGAGCGGATGGTATAAGAAAAAAGGGGTTTCAGCCTTGACTTGACGCGATAGCCAGTCTTTTGACTGATCAACCAGCATTTCGTCAATCAATCGCCGCTTCTCCAGGTCATAGACGCAAACATTCTCAGAGTCCTGCCCTGCGCAGCCCTTCATGATATATGGTAGCTCTGCGACATCAGGCGTATATCCCAATGCCGAAGTGAACTGACTCTCATCAGTAGTTCTCGGAATTCCGAACCACTCATCAAAGCCTCGGTCAGAAGGGTACCTCCCAGGAATATCACCAAGGTGCCATTTGCCATGATGTGCCGTCGCATAGCCCTTTGGCTTGAGACATTCTGGAAGCGTTTGCTCCCAACTTGTGAGGCCCTGAGGGAATCCCGCAGGAACGGATTGTCGACAGCCTGTTCGGATGGGGTGACGACCTGTCATCAAGGCTGAGCGTGTAGGAACACAGTCGCTCTCCACGTTGAAGTTGTGCAATAGGAGACCTTCTGTGGCGAGGTTGTCAATGCGAGGTGTCGCAGCACCACGGAGTAGACCACCGCCGTAGCAGCCGAGCTCACCCCAACCAAGGTTATCGGCTAAGATGAGCACAATATTGGGTTTTGACGGATCCTTGGACATGGTTGAGGATTTCGGATTCAAGAAAGATAATGGGAGTCAACACAATGATTTGCTTGAAGGCGGTTGTATCATGAAAGCTCGATCCAACTTAAAATAGAGATGATTAAGTAATTATCCTTCTGTACGATAAGATCCGTCGCCTTCAATGAATCTCCAAGTCCGAATGATCAGCGTCGGCGAATTGGCCGAAACTCCACATTTTCGCTCACCACCGACGCTCACCTCCGAAGGCTAATGACTTGACGTCCCTTTAGCCCTATCTCCCCGCAATCTTTTCTTGCGGGATCAGATACGCGATCCAGGCATTCAATGGCGAGCTTACTTGGTCAGCCGTTATCTCTATTTGAGTTTGAGGATCATCTTGATGGTGATGGGATGTTATAAAGACGACTCCAAGTCGTCAATGACTGGACAACCAAAGATACCGGCTCCTGGAATTACTCCAGCTCGTTCGACTCGGCAACATCATGTCTCTCGATAGATCAATCAAGTTGGACCATAGTCAAGACTCCAAAGAGGGTCATGATATCGACAATGGTGCCTTGTCTATTGTTCCTGAACCTACTTGGACAGATGCCGAAGAAAAGGCAGTAGTCAGGAAGTAAGTCGAGAATCCCCCAGCATTTCAACAACCTCCACTAAAGTTACAAGGTTGGACATGACTCTCATGCCTCTTCTCGTCCTCGGTTTCTACGCGCTTCAGCTCGATCGCAGTAACATTAGCAACGCTCTGACCGACACACTGACAATTGACTTAAAAATCACGAAAGACGATGTCAATTTCGGAGACCAACTCATGATGGTCGGTATCATCATCGCCGAAATCCCCTCGAATATAATTCTCCAAAAAGTCGGTGCGCCCATCTGGCTGACAGGCCAGGTCCTCATTTGGGGAACTATCGCCTTGACACAAGCTTGGGTGACTGATGTACATTCCTTCTTTGCCACCCGATTTTTGCTTGGGTTCTTTGAGGCTGGGTTTATTCCTGGTGCACAGTATATGCTTGCAATGTTTTACAGAGAGAAAGAACTGGCGTTGAGGACGGCCATCTTCTATTTCGGAAATTATTTCGCTACTGCGACAGGTTCCTTGATTGCAGCTGGTGTCCTTCAGATGGGCGGCATCCTTGGGCTGGCGGGCTGGCAGTGGCTCTTCATTAGTCTGTCTTGACTCATTTACGCATTATAACAGTGACTAACAGACTTACAGTCGAGGGTATCTTCACACTTGTCATCTTCTTCGTCTTCATTATTTTTCTTCCTCGCTCACCAATTCACACCAAGCCCATTCACGGCTGCTTCGACCTCTTTTCATCACGCGAACGCGAAATTATGCACGGCCGCATTTATCAAGAGGATATATCCAAGACGGAAGCCCACGCTCATATCACCTTTGGTGGTATAATGGCAGCTCTCACCGATTATCGCTTATGGATCCACACGATTCTTAACGTGGTTGCTCTGGCTCCTAAAGGCGGTCTTCAACTCTACGGACCGACAATCATTCGAAGTCTAGGCTTCAGCAAGATCAACTCCAACCTGCTCAACTCAGTAAGCAGCTTCTGCGTTGTCATTCTCAGTTTTGCTATCGCTTGGGCTTCAGACAGAACCAAGCAACGTGGTCTATGGTGCATGGTCGCTTTTCTCTGGAGTATTGCCTTTAGCGGTGCCTTGTTTGGATCAACGGATCAAGACAAATGGACCAAGTATGCCCTGTTCACGTTACTTAGTAGCGGAAATGCCCTCTCCCAGGGCTTGAACGATGCTTGGTTGAGCATCAATGTCCGATCTGCTGGGAAGCGCAGTATTGGCCTTGCGTTAGTAGTCATCGGCAGCAATGCCGGTGGCTTGGCAGGAAAGCAGCTCTTTCGTGAAAGCGATGCGCCCGAGTATAAGCGTGGTTTCTTGGCTATTATTCTGCTATATACTGCGGCTTTACCAATTACGGCTGGAATCATATGGGTCTATTGGCGTCAGAACAAAAAGGTTGAAAAAGAAGCCGTTGAGGATGGACAAGAAGTCACAGTGAACTTGCGACAGACCAGATTCACTCTTTAAATTACCACTGGATAATACCACTTTAATTAATTGTCTACATAGAGCTCTAGAGCCTAGTTAGGTATAGATGTGCATATAAGGCAATCGATAGACTGTGTAAGAATTACTATTATACTTCTGGGCTATTACAGTTATGGGCATCTCTTTTATTTTATTTTATTTATTTTATTTTAGAAAGACCAAATGTGTCGCCAACAAAAATACTCCCCAAAAACATAAATCTACCTAGTGATCTAGTTCATCATACTCTGTGTAGTATTTCTCCATTGATAAGCGGGCATCGCAGTGTTCTCTCATTTTCCTGGTCAGAGCCTTATACAGGTTTGTGCATGCATGTCTGTTATTGTGACTACCCGTGGCTCTGCACCAGTTCTCGTCGTACCTCCATAAAATTACCAAACTAGACGTTGGTATCAGAAGTAGTGCCTAAGATAAGCAGAAACGTCATACAGAGAGTCGGGAGGTGTTGAGCGATGCAAGATTGGTTTTGTAAAGAGCTCCTTAAACTCGAGGTCGTCCATCAACCCGTCAACCCGCAGAGGGGGTATGAGGTGTACAAATTTGTGACGGATAAACAACCGAAAATAAAAGTAAACAGCGGACCAACTTAAATCGTCTAGCCCCCTGTTGCGTATAAATGTTCGTTCGGGATGTAACGCGAATATGTAGTGGGATAAGGGTGGCTGGCCACAGCAGTAGGAGTTGATAGCATTACTTGTTGAAGCAAACAAGTGGAGCAGCTTCTCAATGGTTGCGGTGTCTCCCGTTAAGAACGGATTTGGTAGAGTATCCTTCCTCCACTGTCTCACTAGGCTGAGGATTGTCTCTGTATCAAGCGTCGAGTCACCGAGGCAGACAGTGCCAATAGCGTCTTGCAACAAGTCATTGAACATTTTTTCAGACCCCGACATGTTGCGTAGAAGTGACAACAGGCATTCTCTCTTCGACGACGAGTACTGGGCGAGCATAGTGGGTGATGCGCTTATGAGGTTGAACGTTGTAACATGACTTGGTATCATGCCGAGGATGGCGATGCGAATTTCTGCTGACAAGTGTCGAAATGGGTCCATCGTGAGTAGAGCCTTTGGGCTGGTTTGGACTGGTAGTTGGTGATGGCCACGTTCTGTAGACTTGATCGGTGTGGGAAAACGTAAAGTTGTGGATTTCTGGCGGAGAAGGCTTTTTTGCTTGGATGGTTCAAAAGAGTTGAGAACGCGTGATTAATCCGAGGGGGGTATTGTATCCTTTATATATTCTTGGTCTGTTGTCTCTGATTAACCTTTAGATTACTTGTCGGAAGTTATTCTGTTATACTTTTTCGTTGCCCTGTCTCCAATGTCTTCAGAGCAATCTGTTAAACCTTGGGGCGGACCGACATGTTAGTATACACGATAAGCGTCCACGATAGCGAAAAGTCAAGTCTAGTTCGACACAAGCAGGCACCTTATAGATGAATAAAATACGCATTTGCAGAGGCTAACCTAGTTATACGGAGCATCTCAGCGTGCCGAGCCACAGCCGCCAACCTTGAAGATCATTCCTCGAATAAATGACCGCAAATACGTGAACCTTGTACTCCACCGAAAGATTGATGACAACAGAATTTAGATTGGAAACCCAATGTATTATCATTTGTCATCGAGAAATACCAGTATGTTCCCCTCTGAACCTCTTGCCGCTGCATGTCCATTTGGGGAGTGCCGTTGGGTCAATCGCATTACTTGCGGTAGCCGAGAAGCTCAGCCACGACGCGTTCGGCGAAAGTGTTGAAGGGCTCGATGGGGAGCTTGGAGTGCTGAATAATGGGCCAAACGACACCTTCGAGGCTAAGAGCCGGGTCGTAGATGCACTCCAACAGACGAATACCGATGTCAGCGGCAAAGACATGGACGGTCATAGGGTCTTCCTCGTTAGAAACAAGCAGTCGAACCTTATGATCCAAAGTCAGCGAAGTCATCAAACGGGGGAAGTTGTCACGTACAGGAAAGTTTCTGACATAGGGGTGTCGCTCCTTGCTCCATTGCTACTGGGCGAGGGACAGAACCAGACCGACGAGGTAAGGATCCTCAGACCACTTGGTGGGAGTGACGTTGCGAAGGCGGATACGACAGAGTCGAGCCATGGGAGGGTTTCCGCCATCGCCGGGGTTGCTCTGAGGACGGATGTTCTTGAGGCGAGCCCACTTGACGTCGTCGTAGTGGAAGTAGCCAACGATGGGAACCTCGCACAGGGCGGGAGAGCCGTAATGGCAGGTATAGCAGTCGGAGACATGGACGTCTTTGGTGTCAAACATGAAGACGGCTTTCTCATGGCTAGAAGCGAGAGGGGTTAGTATCGATTTATGAAATGAGGAATCACACGTACGGAAAATGCCAAAGCTTGGTGCCCATCAGATCCAGAATCTTGACAAAGGCATCGTACTTGGCTGCAGAAGTAAGGCTCTTGGCGAAGCGCTTGGCCAAAGAGTACATGAGGTCGTCTTCCTTTACGTCGTAATGGTTTGCAGATTGTGGATGCTTGAGGATGACATCGGTACGTTGGAAGCCGATCTTGAGAAGGTCAAGATGCTGAGCGGTCCAGAAGAGAGGATTCTTACAGAACCAGGGGTTTTCGACGATGAGTTGACGAACCGACTCAAAGTCGGGCTTCAATTCGGGCTTCGGGTCGGCCATGTTGATTGTTGCTGGTGCCTTGCGGGCAGTTGCAGTGATTGTGGTTTGTTGGTGCCGATGTTGAGATTGGGTTGGTGTTGTGATTTTATTTTGTCACCCTAGAGACAAGAGCTGGCACTGTGAAAAATTTGGCGAGGAAGCAGCGGCTGAGGCCCGTGCGTCAACTGCCAAAACAATCAGCTACCAATACCGAATTAAATAAAACAAACAATTATTCTCCTCTATTTACGCCATTTATTTCGGCGTCAATAATACCTTGTGAGGAGATTGTCTTGCTCCTTCACTCTGCACTATGAAAATCATCAATAGACTTCCATTATCTACCAGGTGACCGCCTTGATGCCACAATTAAATGCTAGCCACGAAATTATTGATGAGTTCGGGAAACGGATTCGAATTTGGGCCCATCCAGATTGGCCAGGGTTCGTTTAGCTGGAACTCCAAAAAGCACCTTATTATTATTAGCATGTCGCCAACGACCCGGCAAGCTCAGTCTATCAAATCCAGGCCCAATAGTCGGACTCATAAAGGATAGAATACAGCTAAAAAGTTACTGGATGGGGCCAGAACATAGGTGCCAATGTCGTATATTGGATCAGACAGCCCCATTCATGAATATTGGTTGTCGTTCTTGACTCTGTTCATCTTATAGAGAATACGCACCCAGCATGCGTCTCTGCCTCCTGTTTACCCTCAGCTTCGGCTGCGCTGGCACCCTAGCGAGTCCTTGCAAGCCCAGTCATATCGGTATGTATCTCGCTCGTGATTATTACCACACACTTGCCTCACAAGGCCCGATAATTGCTATTCTGATAAGAGTGCGTATCTGCAGTTTCGAAAGGCAGTGATGCCGTCGTAGAACTCAAAAGTGACAATATGATGTGCGAAATTGATAGTTGAGAGAAAGGTGGCTACTACTACACCAACGACAAATACATCTTATGGGGACATTTCCATCATGCTTCGGCTTTCTCCTCATGCAAAGCACGACCCTTTCCATCATCGCTAAGTCCCGATCCTCTCCTCCTCGGTGCCACCACCGCTGCTCTAGTATCCCAGTATAGATAGATAGGCTCACCATCATCATCAAGGTTACCTTGGAGCTCATCATTTGCACCGACTTCAATGACGCGCCAGCCCGCTCGTCCAACACGCTCACGACAAACAGCGTTCATGTTTGCGAACCTGACCTCGGTGCCGTCCCCACCGTAAGCCTTGATGTTTGAAACAAGGTTCTTCAGATATGTGACTGCAGTCGTATCGAGCATATTGACACGAGAAAAGTCCAAGACTACCAGTCCGATCTCAGGTAGTGATGAGGGGTCGCTGATGTTGGCTTGCTTACGGAGACGTGCGATCCTCTTTTCACCCACTACAGACCAGTTCCTTTCTGTTTCGGGTCCATGGCTACCACTGTAGTGGGCTGCGTGGTAAGTCTGAATCTCATCAAGCACCTTCGTGGTATTGGAAAAGGCGTTGGGAAAGATGATGGACTCGTTGAAGGTAAAGATTCTTGCGTCTTCCGGAATAGTAAGGGGAGATGTGTGATGGTTTTCAAGTGCCCAGGTAGGTCTTCGGTTTGATTCAACATCGGCACCAGTTGAGGTTAGTCGAGTGAAAACCTGGCGAAGTAGGATGTAAACAATATTGAATCCTACAGCACATCCAATGCCGACCTCGCTGGAGTGGAAGAGCGTGACCCAGAGTGCCAGCATGGATGAGATGAAGTCGGCCAATGACGTCTTCCAGTACCGGTAGAAAGTCGAAGGTGGAGAGATTAGGCCCCAAACAGCAGTGATGATGATGGCAGCAAGAGTAGCTTTGGGGATCCAGTAAAGTGTTCCGACAAGCTCGTATACACAAACCAACACAACAGCCATGGTTACAACACCAGAGAGGGGAGACTTGACGTTGCATGACGAGTTGACGGCTGTACGAGACATGGCTCCACCAACACCCATGGCATGGAAGAAACTGTTGAAGAAGTTGGTGATACCAAGGTAGCACAGCTCCTGGCTTTGATCAGAAGTGTAGCTGTTCTTTACTGCAAAGGCACGGGCGATGGCCAAGTGCTCAACAGCAGATCCGATGAATACAGCGATACTCCGACCGGCGACTTCAGGGATAAGGTCTGCCTTTGGCATTGTGGGTGCTTGTTGACCTTCAGACTGGACCTTGACGACATCGAAGAGAAACTCCTCTCTGTTTTTGTTGACACCGTAGCTGATACCAGTAAACAGCGCCAGAGCGAGGAACGCTCTTGTTGTGGACAACAACCAGATGACCTTGTTATCCTTGCTCCATCTCTTTCCGGATTTCTCAAGGATCGTAAGGAATAGAATTCCCATAAATCCAATGAGACAGGCCCAGCCGTTTGCATTGGGTAGTTCGCTAAAGATATCATGGATTTGGTGGGCTGCGCCGTCGCGAACATTCTCTTCACCCAGGAGTGAGTCCATCTGGTTCAGTATGATGGTGATGGCGATAGCAGTAATGAAACCGCTAAGAACAGGAAGTGATATAAACTCGAGGAGGAATCCGAGCTTGAGGAAGCCAAGTATCATGCCGTAGATACCCATCATAAAAGCAGTTGCGGAGGCGATTTCGGATGGAGTCCACCTGTCTTGTAGGGCGTGGACATTTTCGGAAGTGAGGAGACCGATGAGTGAGGTTGGACCGGTAGAAACATCTAATTACAGTCAATTGCCATCCCGAACATTGGGGATGTATCCGAACTACTCACCCTTGGTAGATCCCATAAATGCATAAATCACAGCTGGTAGCCAACTTGACATCAAGCCATACTCCACAGGAATATTTGCAATCTTGGCATACGATAGACCCTGTGGGATGAGCATAAGACCCAGAGTAAGCCCAGCAATAAGATCATTGATGAGCCATCGTGGGTTATATCGTGGTAGCCAGCCAACAATGGGAACTTTGTCGCTGATGTACTGTACTGTTCCTGAGGGAAGAGCTTTGGCCCCCTTGACGCTCAGTCGAGCTGCTCGATTCCAGGTAACGTCGTTTCTAACATCAGATGGGAAGTTTTTGAGAGCCTCCATGTCGATCTCTGCAATGCCGTAGAGCTTTGTGGAATTGATTTAGAAGGTTATCATTTCCTTCGTCTAGCGATTCACTTGGGGTTGATATAGAATTTCACTACTGATGATAACACGCAGGTCGCTTTCAAAACATACTGCCGAGTGTGTGCATCACCACCACACCCTATCGCCTACCTGTCATGTGCCAGCTTGCACATACAGACATACATACATACTGACAGATAGACAGTCCGTAAATTAACTACTAGAGGTTATCACATCTCACTACATCCCACGGCCACTCCCCGTACACCCTTCCAAACTCTTACTGCACAGCGGATTGGATGCACTTATATGTGTAACACTTGATACGACGGGCGTATAACCTCATCAAGGAATTCATCTACATAAATTCCCGAATACCGACAGATATCCATCTCGTCCGAAGTCAACAACACACCTGGATTGAGTTTGAGAGGGAGTGTTCATCGTCGCAAAGGTTGCCTCGCCATACCACTTCAAGACTCTGTAAGCTGACGATTCGCAAAGGTTATTGGCAGTGGTCGTGTCACCGGCATATGGGGGGTTACGCTGACGAAATACCTTGGTACCACTGGCCACATGATATGACTGGCTTGAAGGATTCGGATCAAAATCGATAGCTAATAATTTGGTAGGAGTCGTGTAAGGAAAGAGACTTCTGACAAAGGCCGCTTACATCGGGCTTTGTCGATCTCCCGCCATTTTGAGACCCATGTCTTACTTATCTCGCCGAG
Source organism: Fusarium sporotrichioides (assembly GCA_019054645.1). Lineage (NCBI taxonomy): Eukaryota > Fungi > Ascomycota > Sordariomycetes > Hypocreales > Nectriaceae > Fusarium > Fusarium sporotrichioides. The sequence goes on from JAHKNS010000004.1 coordinate 1,044,040, forward strand.
ACAGGGTATATGAAACATTTTTAGAACTTTACGAGGAGTGATTCTACACGGAACTCGGATGTCAAGCATGACTGGGTAGGAACTTTGACAAAGTGGTTATCGTGTATTCTACTGAGTCATAAAGACCGTTTAATCTAAGCTATTGAGAATATGTAGCCGAAGCAGCTTCCTAAAACTAACAAGCTGCTGCAATCTTCGTTCTAGATCGTATCACAGCAGTTATACTAGGCTGCAGTCTGCACTGCACACGTCGTTACATCGCTAACCGATAGGATCGTCATTCACGATGACCCCTCATCTGCAGGCCACACAGCCCATCCAAACATGACCAGTAACTTGAGCAAAGCGGCAATCCATAATGCACCTGGAGTTCCCAGTTCGCTCTTGGCAATAATTCCTCCAATAATGGCACCGATGAGAAGCAGGACCGGTGCAGCCACACGCCTGTTCCTCTCGACGTTGGAACCGACAAACAGCCCCGCATCTGAAAAGAGATCGCAGTAGATGCTCGTGAGTACGACACTGGTTAGAGCGTTGAACTTGAGCGCTCTGCTTGCCACGGCTTGTCCACAACTTTGGAAGGCCACGAGGGCGATTGGTACGATCACGTACCAGGGCACGTCGTCTGGACCAGCGCCTTTCGGGCCCCATGTCAGAATGGATGCTGCTGCCACGATGAATACAGTCTGGATGCCAAAAGATAGGCAAAAGACCCATTTTCTTCTCGGGCTGGACGTGAAAGCCCGATGCAGACGGCTAAAGAGAAACGAACCGATGCAAAAAGACAGAATCGAAGTCCCAGACTTTTTCCAGCGGTTCGTCCCTGCCGTTGGACCAAGGCCGAGATAAACCGTGTTACCTGCAAACTTCGTCAGTATGATGGCTCCCAAGCTTTGCGAGTAAGTTCGAATCTTTACCTGTTTGCATGGACACGAAAGCACCCCACGTGGAAATGGAAGCACTGTCGAGAATGCCTGTTATGATATAACATGCGAGAAGCATAACATCTGCCCAATCTCGACGAACATCAGCACCTAATCTCGTGCGCAACCAAGATCTAGATCCCGGCTTTGGTGCGAGGAGAGCCTGCGTTTCGTCATTGTGAGTAGAAATGCCGTTTTCGGCTCTGCTTTCGCCGTTGGAGATTGTGCCGTAAGGTTGAGACATGGCTTTTCGTGTTATGACCTGATTTTGAAAGAAGTGGGTAATGAATGATTGTTGACAGCTCGATAGTATTCATGTCTCTTTGGTCAAGGGCAACTGGAATGGTCGACGAGGGGAGTTAATAAGCACGACGCCAAAGACCAGACTACAATAGCGCCCGCAACTTAATCGCCAAGAACCTCGTTCGGGATCAAGTCTAGTTCGTCTTTACAGTCACATATTTTACTCGCTTAGAAGATACTTGTACGCTTCCTTAGTTGCCAACCCCGCGTTTTCACCGAAGGTTGTCTCAAGAGCCAGGTACAGGACCTGGAATTGCTTACTGAGCCAAGGTCCGGTCCTGTACACCCGTTGTTTCCGCCATCCGAGGGAACACTAGAATCTTCAAGATCGACACGGCTCGTCTCGTTAACCAGGTCTAATAAGCGGGGAATTGTAAAATCGTGATTATATCCGTCTTGAAACTACAATGCTGTATTTCTGTGTCATCCTTTGTAAAGCCTGACCCCTCTCTTAACATCACCCAGTTCCCCTCATTTTAACTCCTTTAAGCAGCTGCAAGTAACGTAAGCACACCATAACATTCCAAGTAGGTGCTGAAAACCAGCCTCTCAACGTCAACGACGCCCTTGTGAAGTTGATCGTCCGGAGGATACCCCATGTTTGTGCCGCACACTTGCATTTGATAATGGCCCTTGTTGCAGGGCGCTATGTGCCGGATATCCGTTTCTACGGCAGTCGTCAGCATTGCCATGCAATGGCACCTCAGACGGGTTTTGTAAGCCTGTTCGAATAAGCCTGTTTCGGTGATGGACCGGATATCGCCTTCTCGGCATCATGATCTTTGCGCCGAACAAATCTTGGCGATAGTTTTTCTTTCAGCTTCAAAGAATACTTAACACCAGAATAGATTGAACAATTGAGCTACTTCAGCAACTAAATTGTATTAGCAAGATACATCATCACATCCAATTCCCCTCCAACATCCTTGACGTCATTTGTTTTTGGTTTGAACCTTCTTATTAGTATCTCCCCGGAGGTTGATAGCCTTTTCCTTCTCAATTGATTATCTGCAATCATGCATCTCCATCAAATTGCCTTCCTCTCAGTCCTTCTGGACATTTGCGCTGGCGTTCCAGTCCAAGACAGTCCCCGTGAGCGACTGCTCAAGGGACTTAAAATCCCAGACAATTACCGCGGTGTGACTGGAGGCAAGAAGATCCCCTTCACTCCAGGTGACAGAGATCCCTACGACTCACCTGTGGACTCTGTTGGAGACAAACTTGATCCTCTCCCCTGGCGCAATGGTCTTGGAGCTTCTGTTCTCGGGCCTTGGAATGAGGCACGTTCGCGACAGAACCCAGATCTCGTCAGACCACCCAGCACTGACCATGGCAATTTGGCCAATATGCGATGGAGTTTTGCTGACTCCCATATCCGTATTGAGGTACGTTTTCGCTCACAGTGACACCACAGTATCTAACACGATACAGGAGGGCGGTTGGACCCGTCAAACCACTATTCGCGAGCTTCCAACAAGTGTTGAGCTTGCTGGCGTGAACATGCGCCTTGACGAAGGTGTCTACCGTGAGCTCCACTGGCACAAGGAGGCTGAGTGGGCCTACGTTCTTGACGGAGAGGTTCGAGTGACGGCTCTTGACTACGAGGGTGGCAACTTTATTGATGACCTGAAGAAGGGAGATCTATGGGTGAGTAAGCTTGACATGCCACCAAGAGTCGACTGACAAGCTTTTAGTACTTCCCTAGTGGAGTTCCTCATTCCCTTCAGGGCCTTAGCCCGAATGGTACCGAGTTCCTCCTTATCTTTGACGATGGACGCTTTTCTGAGGAGTCGACATTTGTGCTCACTGACTGGCTCGGTACGTTCTAACTGGTCGAATCGTGTGTTCCGTGGCTAACAGATTCAGCACACACACCCAAGTCAGTCATCTCCAAGAACTTTGACCTTGATCCCGAGGTCTTCAAGAACCTTCCTGCAGGAGAAAAGTACATCTTCCAAGGTCGGAACCCTGGAAAGATCTCAGACGAAGCACCCAAGGGCAAGAATGCCAAGAAGTCGAAATACAACTTTACACATCGCATGCTCGACCAAACTCCTCTCAAGACCAGTGGCGGTCAGGTTCGCATCACTGACTCAAAAAACTTCCCCATCTCCAAGACTATCGCTGCAGCTCACGCCATCATCGAGCCTGGTGCTATCCGTGAGATGCACTGGCATCCTTCTGCCGATGAGTGGTCTTTCTTCATCAAGGGCCGTGCTAGAGTCACCATCTTTGCCGCAGAGGGTACTGCTAGAACCTTTGACTACGTGCCTGGAGATGTTGGCATTGTTCCTCGAAACATGGGTCATTTTGTCGAGAACATTGGTGATGAGCCTATTGAGATGCTCGAGATCTTCCGCTCTGATGAGTTTAGAGATATTTCCCTATTCCAGTGGATGGGCGAGACACCAAAGAAGCAGGTCATTGACACGCTCTTTGCTAACGATCCCAAGAATGCTGAGAAGTTTTGGGACAAGATCAAGGACGCTGACAACGAGGTTATCACCAAGCCTGATTTTTACAAGCACAAAGATGAGACTGTTGGTGAGCTGTAAGTCTTGACATAGTGTATTATAGACCCATAGTGGGGAACAAAACTACCCAAGAAGCTTGATAGCTGGATAAATTGACACTTTCTGTAATGAGTGAAGGGCGATTCAAGTCGACGTGATTTCCTTGAGATAGAATTGGATGGAATCATGAAACCACAAGCAACCATTACTTGGCTGGTCCCTTACTTGGCTGGTCCCTGATGATAAGTCCCTGTCTCACATTGGCCCGACCAGAGGAAGGCCGTGATATGTAATTGTCAGGTCTTGATCCTCGTCACAACAATTACCTGCGTATCTCATGTTAACATCTACGATGATTCAGATACAAGCCCGCTGAACTATAGGCTCCTGACTTTTCGATCCTCCCGATCATGATAAGCTGAGGTTTCGTGGTCTAGTTGGTTATGGCATCTCGCTCACACCGAGAAGGTCCCCGGTTCGAGCCCGGGCGGAACCAATCTTTTGCATGGATGGCTCACTGGACGAACACATTTCGTTCCCTTTTTGTTCCATAACGTTGATCCCATTGTTACCTATACCTATATGCCAAGACTCTGATATTCAGTCACAAATAGCTACCAAGCGCTGTTCCCAATCATAGCTTTACCCCGTTCACCACTTCAAAGCTGCCTTGATAGAGGCTGCCAGTAGTTGACCGCCCTGTGCTTGAGTAGCAGCATTAGGGTGGTAATCACAACCTGCTTCTGCGCCTTGAGTCGGCCAGTCCACAAAATGAGTCTTGACACCACTCAACTGTTGCATGGTATCCTTGAGCACACGCACATGGGTGCTTTTCTGCGCATCAGCCTCAGTGGGATAGTTGTCGTTGAGTAATGGTGAAGATACAAAAAAGAACTGTGCCTTTGGATAGTGTGACTGCACGCTCTTGACCAACTTGACAAGGGCTTTTGTGAGATCGGCTGGGTTGACTGGGTCGCGTACATTGAGATAACTGAAATCGTTTGTCCCCAGATTAATAACCACAGCATCAGGTACCCAAGATTTGGGAAAGGTGAAACTGTTGTCCTTGTCGTTAGCACCGTAGCGAGTGTAGATTGTAGGCATCGGTGGTGATGTATCAGGAGGCGAAGAGGCGTAGTTGCGAATAAGACCTTTTCCACTCCAAGCCACGACGCTGTAATCTGCGTTCAAAGCTCTGGCAGCTACGGCACCGTATGTCTTGCCGTTGTTTTGAAGAGCAGCGGTATCCACGCATGGAAGAACGCCGTCAAGACCATAACCCACAGAGATGGAATCCCCAATAATCTCAATCTTACGTTTTGGCGGTGGGGCCTCGAGCAGCTTTCCATCAGTAGAAACGCCTGTGATACTGAAGGTACCAAATGAGGTCTCTGATCGCTTGCGAAGCTCGACAGTATGAGTTCCCTTTGGTAGTTTTGGGACCGCTATCGAAGTGCCGTTCACATTGGCAATGACAATTGGGTCTTTCCCGTCGATGATCAGGTCTGCACTTGATGTCCCGGTGATACTGTTGATGTTGATGGTTGCTTCAGTTCCCTTGAAGGTGAAGACCACTCCAGTACTCGGCCATGTTAATTCCTTGGTCGCAGGGTTGACTCTACCAACAAATCGATAGCCCTAAATACGAGAGTCAGAAAAGCGATCTGTCAGTTGCAGTCATACGTACAGGCGACTTAGCAGCCGTTATAGCGGTGAAGAATGTCGTTAACACAGCTAGCTTCATATTGGCTAATGACAACAAATACAGCGCAATTGAGGTAGTAGGTGTGGGCCTCGAGACTACTATCTTTCATTTTGTAGTCTGAGGGATATTTTATATATTTACAGATATCCTGACTTTCGATGGTCCTCGGCACAACCTGTCCGAATTGCCTAAATGGGTAATCGACTGACCCAGAAATCATCCACCACTCACAAATCCGAGAAACATTTGACGCCGGACATCTGCTATCCATCATGAATCATAAGCTATGAAGAAACATTGATTGAAACAATTTTCTCGTATCTCTTCTTTGATCGTGTGTAGTGACGGGATGCTGGACAAATATGACTTCTCGAACGCGACTGACACAGCGACAATGATACAATGCGAAAGTAATGTGAAGAGCTCTGGAGATTCTTTGCAGTTTTTCAATCCGACTTGATCGCCTCCGAGTTCCTCAATGGGTGATACTCTGCAGGCTGAGTTCCCTCCAAAGCCCCGACAGCGGCCACTCGCCGGGCATTGAGCATGTCAAGGTCAATCCTCGGCCCGGTGAACGTGTTCTTCTTCGTAGTAAACCAGAGAACGATGACGAAACCTACCAATCCAACAAATACAACTGAGACGTAGCTCATGTTTTGTGCTGTGACTGGCATCGCTGTGGGGAAACAATACAGAATATCGAGGAACACGACCCAAATCACAGATATACAGTTGATTAAAGCGCCAAACTTACCCAGGTTGAAGTATCGCAAGGGTAAAACGCGCTCGCGTCCTCGGTACAGAAGAACCGCTTGAGGAATGACGCATGACGTCTGCAGAAATATGATAGCTGCGCTGACCATGGCCGCAAAGGCAGTGGAGGAACCAAGGAAAATCAGACCATACAGCTTTAAGAGATAGATTAGTACAAGACGTGCAACAAACCCCAAATAAGTAACTTACAGTAATAAATGTTGCTGATAGTAACAAAGCGTTGACGGGTACTTCGAACTTGGGATGGACACGTTCCCAAAAATGTGAATATGGCAAGGCTCCATCGCGGGATACGGCCCATAGCGTTCGCGATGAAGTTGTCGCTAGAATATGTTAGCTTAGAAGTCGTATCATACGAGGTCTCTTACCATTAGCGACAAGATTTGCAAAGAAGCAGAATGCAAACAGCGTCATCAGAACTGTTGCCCCAGACCGAGATCCAGTTCCTTGAAAGTAAATCTCAAACAAGGGCAGTCCAGTCGTTGTGTTGAGTACAGCTGAGATATCGGATATAGCATACATGAGAGATGCAGCAAAAGGGAAAGCAGTGAAGAGACCCATCAACAAAGGGTAAATCATGACCTTGGGTACGTTCCTGGCTGGGTTGGGAATCTCCTCACAGAGATGAGCACCACAGTCACTGCCTAGAAAGGCGTAGACTGCATTGCCAACAGCCAGCATGAAAGCAAATCCATCACTCGACCAGCCTGTTCGGTTGGTTGTGTCTGTAAAGATAAACTTTGACGAAGCATGGTTTTTGGTTACCACGAATAGAGTGATGGTTGTGGCGCTGAGGGTCAAGACCGATAGTACAAACACCATCTTGTTGAAAAGAGGGATCCATCGTGACATAAAGATGTTGGCAGAAGTGGCTATCCAAATGAGAGCGACATAGATCAGATACTGATGCCACCGCTTCTGGTCCCAATCAGGATGCCAGGCTCCCACGATGTCGAGGATCATCGATGAGACAAAGTTGGACACTGAGCTTGACGCAAGCCACCAGCCGATGACGCTCATCCAGCCGTTTCTGAAACAATCAGTATATCGTTGACCAAATATGTCACAGCAGGGCGAATACTGACAGGTAAGATGCAAAAGGCTTGTAGTCATCTCTAGCCACCATAAACGACCAGTAATACTGTGCACCGGCTACTGGATACGCAGATGCAAGCTCTGCCATGCCCAAGGAGACGATAGTCGTCATCACTCCCGCAATTGGGAGGGACCACAAGGTTCCAGCCGAGGAAGCTTCAGTCAAGCTGATACCAATCGAGGATCCTGTTCCCAGCCACGTACAGGTCAGAGTGAAAGACAGTGCGCCTAGTGACCACAGGGAGAACCGTCGAGGCATAGCCTGCTGATACCCCGCGGCTTCAAGCTCCAGGGCATCGCTGTTGCCTGAGCTGTCCGAAGAGGTTTGTGACATGGTGTTCATGACGTGTTGCTGGGTCAGAACCTAAAAGGGACTCTTGACAATGAAGATTGAGAGCTGTCGGGTCGCTGAAGGCCAACGATGAGGTGCGGAAGAAACTTTATACAAACCCCTCAATATAGGAGATTGATCACGCGAGCGTATTTTGCTGGAGTGTGACACAAGAGCTCCGAGTGACTGGGTCAGATCCAATGAGATACGCGACGGTGACAGAGATAAGAGATTGTGCGACGTGGACGGTGAGGAGGAAGTGGCTTGATTGCATATTCTTTTAACGAGTGTTGAAAGTTAGAAGGTTGGTGTTTCTGTCTAACTTTATATTTCTGAGACACTTTCATTGCAATGTCTCAAAAACCTTATCAGTGCAGTTCATTCCGTCATAAAACGGTGCTATCGCACCGCGTACCATTGCTTCGTTGAGCCGAGCACTACAAAGGTTGTGGAGGCGCCAGAGTTTGCCATCTTACATGTACAGAGCACGTACATATGTTCGAGGGACCCGATGTGATAGTGAAAAGAGCTCCCTCTGTCTACAGTAGACGAAAGACCACATATCTCACTAAGAATCGACTCCATTTATCTCGATGTTCTTTGCACAGATGACAGTTTCGCCGTAATGAAGACTCGACGGTAATATGTCGACGCTGTTCCAAAGTAGATGAAAGCTACATATTAATAGAGTTTGGGAAAGTGGCTTGGCAGAAGAAGAAAAGAAGAAGAAATATGCGCAGATCACTTGAACACGCTGATGGCTCTGTACGTCCAATGGGCAGTTAATACGGCGCCCATTTTTATGCAAGTTTGATACACTGTACCGCTATGTTTAGTCACCGGGTTTTTATTCCCCTTGGTAATTCTCTCATTCGTCCTGACGTCAAGTAAGCACTGAATACGACGTCGTCGACGCTATTGGCGAGATGCAGAACATTCTCCGGGTCAGACAGACAATGTGCCAAGATACGTTGATGAATACTTTCAAGGCCCTGGCCAGCTGAAAGGAGAGTAACAAACCAACGAGGTGAGAGACAAGGATTCGATGACACAATAAATTAGGGTTGCCGCACGATTTAGGGCTGTAGTGCGTTTTGTATTTCCCCATTGCAACTCAACATCCTGGCATTTAACTGTTCTTGATCGGGATAATTTCCCTTCAGAAAATCTGATTGGTAGCCTTGTGATCTTTAATTTTAGCGCATGCGGCTTTGCTTATTTTCTCGTATGACTGACTCGAGTTGTGTTGGTCAGACGTGCATACCAATTCCATGCTTTGCTTCAAAACTTGGCCTGTGTAAACTGTTATCAGGAGTGAAGCTGTAAAGCCTCTTTACTTCACAAATAGGCAGTTTGTCAGTATGTTGAGATACTTGACTTTTGTTTTCTTGTTCGGGTTAATGGCATGGCCATTATGCAAACGACACTGGACTATACTTGTAGCTCAGCCGACTTTCAAGGTCGTAAGCGACATATCACTCGCAGCCTGAGACGGGATGTCCGAAAACACACTGGAACCTCAGTCTTACGGCCTTATCAAATTAACCAATAACGGACTGTCTCAGTTAACTTGGCGAAGATGTGCTCGTATCGGTAGCCAACCACCTGCAACGTCTATCTATACCCTCCCATTTGTTGGTTATATACACGGGTCTATATATAAACCAGCCTAAGAACTGTGATGCTCTTGATCGTGCAGTCCCTTTCGCCATCATCAACATATTCCACCATGCCCTCCTTACTAACAGGCAAAAAGCTTACTGTCTTTCCACTTGTCTACCAAAGTCAAGACATCGACAGCTCAGATTGGATAAGCCTTCTTACCCTGTGCCTCGCTCCACTCATCGCACATATTATAGCCGGTACGCCGTCGCCGGTCTATCTTCACCAGAGCCGACCAAGATGGCACGAACAGATATGTCATTACAACCCAACGTCAATCCTCTGGAGATATGCTGCTATTGCAGACAGGCGTATTCGAGCCAAATCGTGGGATCGAACCGACCTCGCTCCTACCAATGCCATATTTTGGACTAATCGAGGCTGGGATGGGTCTGAAGCTATGATTGCAACTAGTGCGGCGTATTGCTATCGCTTTCCTGACAACACGAGGATCTCTGTATTTTCCCGAGAAATGATCACGACCATTATTGTAACAGCTCAGGGAATCCAAGCTATGGTTCTTCTTCTTGATGGGCTCAACAAGGAAGGAAATGCTAGGCCTGGTTTTCTAAAGTGGATGGCAATGGATGCGATATTCTTTCCACTATCTATGATTGGTCTTCTGAGGCTCTGTTGCGCATTCTGGCTGAATGACGACTATGGGTATTCTACCGCTCACTCGACCACGCCGGAACCTCCAGTCTTCTACGGACGCTCATCTGCGGACGTCACAGAGCTAAGTAAAATAAATCTCCTACCGCGAACAGCTTCCAATGAGACATCATCCAGCACCTTACTGGAGTCTTCAGCCTCGAATCTACAACCCCGTTTCAAAACGCCATCATCCTCTTGGGGCAGCAAGGCCTTTCGAACCTTCTTTCTTTTTGCCGTCCTAAGTCTTCTTATAATCGACACACTATACTTCATTCGCGGCGGAAGGCACACCGCCACAAGCTTCACCGTCACACTGGTCTACCTGTTCTTCCTCACCATGACCGCCATCATATTCATACCTTACTTTTGGCAAGGCAAGACAACATCGACCATCATACCATGTATCACCTCGACGGCTTATAAAGTCTACACCGGGTTGATCTTCGCAATCACCGTGGCAGCGATTGTCATATCGTGTGTTGAGACTCGGAGAACCCCATGTGGCGAATACACAAGCGGTCACGGTATTGAAGCTGATCTACGTGCTTGTCGAAATAGAGATAGTGATTATGTGTCTCTTGATGTGGGGTACGACACTAATCTATCTCGACTTGTTGTCCATGACTTTTCGATTGCCAACGAGACCGAATTTATCCTTGTCAACTCTACAAACAATACAGAAGTCGACTTCAAGGGAACATGCTTTGGAAAAGCACTTTCAAGTGAATAAAGATAAGGAAACAAATACATATAACATTTCATCTGCCCTCTCTACCCCTCATCCGTCGAAGCTATCATCAAGCAAAATTCCCAATAATCATTTAACCCTGGTCAAGATCTGCACCAGACGTTGCAACGTACTGCCGATTGTAACCTACGTGGCCCTCTTCTCCACTGATATTCGCCTACTGGGTGGGGAGTCATGCAATGCGAGATAAATGATTGACCGCCCTCTGAGGTTTTTTCTCTTTTCCTCGCACGAGTCGTTTTGCTTTTCGCCTCCAACCAACAGGCCAAGCATTCGCTTCCCGTCAATTTGTTTCGCCTATAGCACCGTTTTCTATACCTTAACCTTCTACTCGGTATCCAATATGTCTTCTCCAAAGACGCCACCAAGGACTCGATCGCATGAAGAGGTTGAGGATCCAGCAGTCCGGCCTGAAGATGGCCCAATCGAACCAGTTAGCCACTACTTCAGTCCCATGTATAGGGTCTGTACATCTCATTATTTCCTAACGCTTCGTACAGGACACCGATTCTGACTCTTCATATTCTAAGTCGTAAGGAAATATGACATTTGGCATTGTGGCAGGAATCTCGCTAACGGGGGCCAGAACCGGGGTCACTGACACCGAGTCTCTCAAATCCTCCATTATGGAATACAAATGGGTTCATGGTAGACGCTTTCATGCGTACGGCGACGGAACTTACTGGTAGGTCATGATGTGAGGAATTGGGTTGCAGGAAAAATTGCTAAAACACTGTAGGGGCGCCAACGACGACCGTCAACAAGAAGCTGAAGACTTAATGCAAGTGACGATATCCGATTGTCACGGAAGATGCTCCCAACTAATGGATATCTAGTCACGAGTTGTTCCGTATTGTCCATGGCGGTAAGCTTTATCAGGCGCCTATTGGCAAGAGTCCACAGGTCAATCTCCTTGACAATTAGTCACTATTGACATGCTAACCTGTAACCTGCAGAACATTTTAGATGTTGGATGTGGTACGGGCATCTGGGCCATGTAAGTCTTGACAGGGTCCCAGAACCCATGGCTTGATGTTGACAATAGTAGTGATATGGCAGACCTGCACCCCTCTGCCGAAGTCGTCGGGGTCGATCTCTCACCCATCCAGCCTAACTTCGTTCCTCTCAACTGTAGATTCGAAGTCGACGATATCAACAAAGAGTGGACGTATGCGGAGAATAAATTCGACTTTATCCACATCCGATATATGACGGGCACAGTTCCAAACTGGAAAGAACTCCTCGAAAAGGCTCAAAGGTGATGATGCAAATCATTCAACAATCCAACTCTAACCATTTGATAGACATTTGAAGCCCGGCGGCTGGATCGAGCACGTCGAACTCTGGGGAAACGCAATGGCTGATGATGGAACCATGGCTGAAGACTCCCCACTCAAAACATGGGTTCAAGTCTTCGAACAAATCGGAGAAAAGATTGGTAACCCATTCTTCTGGGACCCGGCCGAGGCATTCCAGGAGGCTGGTTTGCAAAACATAAGCGAGCGAAAGGTCAAGGTGCCCATTGGTACTTGGCCCAAGAACAAGGATCTCAAGCAGTGGGGCGCCTGGAACCGACAGTTCTTGCTGCAAGGCCTGGAAGGGTTTTCTATTCGCGGTTTGACTGAGCTCCTGGGAGTAAGATGCTCCTGACCGTTCACTTGGTATAGTTGCTGACATAAGTGGTTTCTAGTGGGAATATGAAAAGGCCCAAGTCTTTCTAGTGGATATGCGCAAGGAGATATTGAACCCTAGCCTCCATTCGTATGTCTTAGTGTACGTATTCTTTGCCCATGGGATATTTATTTCGCTTCTTACTGACAATACGCAGAACTGCTGTTTGGGGTCAAAAGCCACTTGAATAGAACGTATAGCAACAACTTAAAAGAGGGAAATACTATTTGAACATTACATGACCTATCTATCAACACCTTTGATCGTAATCTTGGGAACCTGCTCGAACACCGGAAATATGGTTCCCGCCTCGGGACCCTTGTCATCCATCTGCGGAAAAGGCTGGCTCTCTTGGCCTCCGATGACGTGGATGTCATATCTCGTGACAAGAGTAGCGATCAAGCTCAAGGCAGTCTGATGCACCAGGAATCGATCAGGGCACAATGCTACACCACCCCCAAACGGCCTGAAATTTCGCGTCGTAGCCAATTTTGGATTGTCGATGAACCTGTTGATGTCGAAGTTTTTTGCATCTTGTCCCCATATGTCTTCATCAATATGTAATTGGCGGTGAGGTATGAGGACATCACTTCCAGCTTTGAAAGCGAACCCTCCTATGGCAGTGTCTGATACGACGCGACGGAAACCAAATGCGCCTCCGTGAATACGCAATGTTTCGTAGTATATCGAGTTGAGTTTCGGACAACCTTTCAGGTATTCCATATCCGGCTGACTATGAATACCATCTGTGAAAGCAGCAGAAACTTCGGCTCTGATATCTTCCCAGAGATTGGGAGTATACAGTATTTGGGCTAGCAACCAAAACGCAAATGTAGCAGGCTGTCCATTGATGCTTGAACGATGGTCAGTACTCATAACATGTGTCTTGTTATTCAGATGGTCCTATAACTTACCCCCAGGAAAGCTTAAAAACCATTGAGGCAACTTCTTGACTAACAATGCCATTCTTTCGCATAGCATCCTCTGATTTTAAAACAAATGCCACAGCTTCCCGTCTCTCGCTTTGGGGCAGCTCAAAGTATCTGGTTAGACCATCGATGACTGAACTCATAGCGTTGTGAGCAGTATTGAACATGAATTTCGGCGCTCGGAATATGATCTCCCACACATGGCGATCGACAAAACTCGTCTTTACTGGGCTGACGGAGTATGTATTAACCAGAACGATATTAGTGAGAAGGAGAAACAAGTCCCTCTTATGGGGGTTATCTATGGCTCTGCCGTACGTGTCCTCTGCGACATATATGAAGAGAGCGGCGATCTCAACCTCTTACTAGATGCGATGCAACGATACTGGAAGAAGAATATTCGTCGTGGCTTTCAACTGAACCAAAGTCTCTCAATGACTCTTTCAAAGGAAACGACCGCAGCAATTGTGGGCGTCTGTCTGCCAACCCAAGAAGAAGCAGACGAAATTGAAGACATTGAAGCGGGAGGGTCTGTGGAAGTGTTCCTATAGTTCTTATCCTCGCCTTGGTTTCATCGTCTGTGGATGTTTCGAGTTTGTCCTTGGTCGGAATGTCAGCATGATCTTTGGCCGTCGATATCTGGCATGGGGAGAACTTGATGCAAGCACAGAATGCTACTTGGGCGCTGACTGGCCATGGGAATCCGTGGAGCTTGTAAAGCCAGAGACCTCTGCCAAACTGACGTCGCTTAACTTGATCTGCTTCATCCGCGCCTGCAGGGTTATCGACCCCGATACTGCACAGGGTCGCGAGTTCATGAATGCCACTATGGTTCTAATTGGATGCGTAGAGCTTAGCTAAGCTCAGCTTCCTATGTCTCTTACAGCTAGTTGCTTCGATCATTGCTCGATTCCTCGCGATAGATACTTTGCTATACTAGGCTTCGTGGACGAAGCAAGCGACGGGGAGGCACATAAACTACGGGACGACTATACGTCGCCCGTTAGAGATATCGCCATGCGTTTCTGGAAGCACGCCTTGAAGCTTAGTTCTGGGGGAGAACTTATTCTCATTGCTGGACTGGCCGATCGAAGTGAGGGATATCCCTCTTGGTTGAGGTATATTACTGTACGCAGCCCTTTGGGTTGTGTCTGGCAGTTCGGTCCCTTAGGCAACCCTTGGCATAAGACGGGTAGATATCTCGGTACTTGGTCTGTAACATTTAGTAACGACGATCCCAGCCAAATGATCGTCCAAGGCGTCTTCGTTGATACCATTGCCGAGGTATCAAGTATGGAGCTGGGCGAATACTTGGATGGGGAGGCTATGGTAACCTGGTTTGTGAAGGCCATCACATTCTTTACTCCCGGGCACGAGACAGCCGGGTCCAGCACTGACACGAAATACCCATTGACTGGTGAAACTATTCAAGACACAGCCATAAAGACATTGTGTGACTTTAACTCGCAAGACGGACGTGGTGATATGTTTACCTCAATCCACTCAATCCACCAGCTGAGTCAATCTCTACTCTCAATAGTCGTGTCCTACGCAGACAAAGGTAAAGTCATGATGAGAGCGATCGCTGATGACATTAAGAACACGGGGGACGTTTTTGAAGAACTATGTAAACAGCTTTACTTCACGTGTGGTCTACGATTTTGCAAAACGGAGAAAGGCATGTTTACATTATTTCCAAAGGAAGTGAGTGCGGGGGATTTTGTCTAAGTTCTCAAAGGTTGTCACTTGCCTGCTATTCTACGACCGAGTACTGCCTACGTGGGATTGTTCGAGGTTGTTGGCTTTGGCTATTTACATGGACTCATGAATGGGGAAGTCATTCAGATGCCAGGGTTCCAGTGGAAAGAGGTCTCTCTGCGGTGATACTCCAAGCGAAACATGCGATCAGGGCCAATATACAAAGGCTAGGCCCACGTTCATTACAAGAGGAGCAGGAAAGAATTACGCGATTGTTGGTGGATAACTGCAAATTATGCCATTCATGGCAGAGTGGATATTACGCTAACTTGAAACATCTATACGACTCTTTAAAGCTTCTTGTTTGCCTCAATGTCTTGTCCCGCGGTGTTGGTGTTGACGGGAGTGATAACCTCGACACCCTGGAGCTTATCGTCCCTGCCAGGTCCAACAATCTCAAACACTATTTTAATAATTAGCAATGATTTCAAGGAAGGAATGCAGAACAACTTACAGTCAACTGGAGTGGTGGTAAACTTGCGGGCATTGACCTTCTTCTGGAAGAGGTAGTCAAGATCGGCAAAGCTACGGTTCTTGGTCTCAGGAAGGAAGAAGAAGATCCAGACAGCCCAGATGAAGCACAGACCAAAGTAGAACATTCCAGTCTTGGCTCCCCAGTTCCATGCGTCGCTGCTGCTGTTAAGCATACGGGGGTTGAGCTGCTGGACAACGATCTGACCACAGACGTAGACGGCACGACCGATGACAATAGTCTGGGCTCGGACACGACTGGAGGCGGTTTCGGCGACGACGACGTAGGTTGTAGGACCGAGCGAGACCTTGAAGATACACTGGACAACGACTAGGAAGGCAGCGGTGGTGATGGCAACACTGTCGCCGTCGGCAGCGAAGCCGAGGATACCAATGATCAACATGCATGCGCCGATTCCTGAAGAACCCCAGAAGTAGAATGTTCGACGGCCAATTCTACCCATGAGGGTGATGGCGATAGCGGTAGCAAAGATGTTGACTGACTGGATACCCATGTTGTAGTTGAAAGCGTTCTTGCTGCTCATTCCGACCGACTTGAGCAGGATAGCAGCGAAACTGGTAATGGATTGACCGTTGAGAATCTGGATGATCCAGGCCATGCAGACGATACCAGTTCGGCGGGCGTTGGTACCGTGGAAGCAGTCCATGAAGCTAGCATCCTCGGCCTCAACCTTTTCCATCTCGTTGGTGTGCTTCATAAGAGCAAGAGTCTGAGCCATGGTCTCATCATTGTAGTGGCCCTTGCGAGCAAGACGGCGAAGACTGCGCTCAGCCTCCTCGAATTTACCACGGCGGATGAGGTACCAGGGACTCTCGGGGGCGAAGAAAGCGACGGTGAACAGAGGAGGAATCCACATCCACTGTAGACCGTAGGGGACACGCCAGCCGGCATCGCCCGGGAGATCGAGAGAGCCACGGAGAACACCAGTGGCAAGGAAACTTCCAGCTCCCCAGCACATGGAAACCCAAGCGGTCAGGTAACCACGGAGAGCAGCGGGGCAGATCTCGGCTGCGTAGGCGGTGGTGAGGGTCTGGAAGATACCCCATGGGATACCACAGAGGAGGTTACCGACGAGGAGCATTTCGACGTTGACGGCGAAGAAGAGGACGAAGATGGTGCAGGCCATGAGAGCCATGGCAAACTATTCATGTGTCAGCTTCATTCTTTTGTCTGAATGTGAATCGATATCAACATACCATGTAGACGCGTCGAGAACCGAATCTCTGTTGAAGGAAACCGTTGAGCAAAAGACCGAGGATAGAACCACAGTTGTTTCCAGCACCAATAGCACCCTGCCACTTTGTAGAGATGTGTTGCTCGCCGTTAGCATCGGGCCATCCAAAGCGTCTGAGGTAGGCATCATGAGCGAAGAAGTTGTTGATGAGACCGACATCCATTCCCTCCATGACCAGCGCAACACTCAAACCCATACTGAACGCCACGGCAGGCCAGTACCGGCTGAAGAGCTCCTTCTTGGGAATGAGAGCCTCTGCATCACTAGCTGCGACGGCTGCTTCGATGAGTTCGACCTGGGAGTTGTGGCCCGAGAACTCTGTGTGGTGGACGGGTAGTTTTCCTCCATCTTCCACGTGGGCGGGATCCTGAGAGGGCGCCATTGTGGTTGAGATTCAGGGGAGTGGAAGAGATGGTGAGAAGGGGTGGGGAAAACAGGAATAGAGAGAATGCTCAATGCAGATCTGGGGAAAAGAAGTGGAAGGGAATGGGGAGATATAAGGATAGATATAAGCAAGCAGACAGTCTCCGCACCCAACGCAGTGGGCCTTTTTTGATCCTCATGCCATGGTATACCCTCGTCGGTTGATAAAGTCCGGCTATGAAAGAGATACTATTGTTGCCAAGAAGAGTCACATCCAGAGACTGACCAGGATTATCGGCCGTATTTCCCCACGGGGTCCGCGAATCAGTCCCCCATGTCTTGCACGCCACGGCTGACTTTCCCCGCATACGGAGGACGAATTGGATTGTGCTTTTCTTCGCTAGCTTTCACCCGAAAAAGACGAACCAAACCAGTTTCAGTGCAAGAATACTGTGCTTCGGGGAAAAGAAACCCGAGTCATGTCGTCAAACAGGGCGCTGAAGACAGGACGACAGTGGGAAAGATTAAAACGTCGGGCTTGCGCAAGCTAGATTTACGGGGGCTTTATTAAGGTTGTAGCGCCCGATAGAGATAGAGATAGAGAGGACTAGGTCCTCCACCCCCAGAAACTGTTGATGTGGAGGGTTCCACAAGAATTCCCGCGGCTTCAATTCTGGGGTACGAAGCATTTCGGATACAACCATGGCAGATAACAGGGCGTGGAGTCTTTTTTCTTTTTTTTTTTGGAGAAGATTATTGAATTGACAGATGATGCAGGTTCTCTATATTATCACTATGTCCCTCAATCTGTTGTTCCTCTTTCACTCAATATAATTTTTCCCATCACGCCCATCGCCCCAATTACCACAATCATTTTGCTCTTTTGGTTGCAATGACCTCGGCTAACCCTGAGTCGGCATGGTCAACCTCAGAGTCCCCAATTGGTCAATATTTTGACGACTGACTCTCTTGGCCGACGCTTAGTCCCTGTCTGGACTCGCTGTTCTCTCCGAGACCATCACATGAACCAATATCCTAGGCGAGCTTTCATCGTAGTTATGCCAGTATTGTAATAGCTGCTACAGACTATTCACTTGGCATGAACTGAACTTATCATGACAAAGACAACTATTATACTAAAGTAGAACGAATTTGACCAGCAAGCCAAACGACAGATGGGTTGATGAATGTGTGAGAGTTAAGATTGACCCCCATCAACCCTCCAGAAACGAGTTTCCCCACAATGCCCTGACCCCAAACCTGTCCGTTACTCTTCAGCGTCAAGCTTATTTCTACCGACAGAGAGAGCAAGTGACTAAAAGCAAGAAAAGTGTGGCAACCAACTACCTTAGCTTAGCTTTATTATGGAGTTAGGTACAATCATCAATAGGTGATGGGCATCAATACCCTCTTTCCCCTCATTTTCATTCAGTCATAAGCTGAGCGGAAGGTTTCGCCGACAACCACGGCATTGATGACCGGTAATTGCCGGACTAGCACAAACGGCTGAGATTGGACGTGGCACCGACTGAGCTGAGCTTGTATTCATTAACGAAGCTAGATAAACGTTGGCGTTCAGCAGGAATCATTCCGTCCTCCATTCTGTCAAGTGCCTCCAGTATGTCTTTCACCTTCAAACTGTGGTGGGATAATTTGACTGCTTCGGTATTTCGGTCAATTTCGACGCGTTCATCTCCCAACTCCAACCTTAACTCCAAGCCACCAACGCCATGTTTGGGGTTAAAGCCCCCAATCTTTCATGTCATCTAGACTAGGATCCTTACCCATCAGATTGTATCAGCCAAGTAATCTTGCCTAGGTTCCTCCACGCCGCCGTGCAGCGTCCATCATGCATGTCCTTCCAGTCTCGGTACGCGTCAAAGTTGTTTTGACCATGGATATACATTCTCCTCGGTGGTTCTCCCCCTTTTTGGGGTTACTCTGACAATAAATACGGTGGATCGTGAGCGCTCCCCGCATTCCGGGGAAAAGGCCGTGTCACCATAATCCTTGCAGGCTCGTAAGCCTGAATCTTCATCTTTTGTATCTTTTGAGACTGTTCGCGACCCGTGAGGCTGGATCGCGAGGAGTATCACGTGGGAAACTGTAGATTTGACAGGACATTACGGCTTCTGACCAGATACCGCGTTTTGTGTATTGCCTTCAGGCGAATGCCAAAACTACTTCCGTATATAGACACTTTTAATGAATAACACTTTTCGGGATTTCTATACCCGAGATAACAACGGTGTCTGGAGTCACTTCCAAGGATCTGAATATTGAATCCTGTCACTTTAGTAAGCGCATTCGGCTGCCGGGTTATCATCACAGCCGCATCACCATGCAGACCCTTGAGCATCGGAGGACACTGGTAATGCACCCAAGCAAGGGTATCGTGGTATTGGAGCTGTCAGCAGTCCCTGTCAAACGGAATGAGCCGTGAAATTCTCAGAAATGAACACATGCGAAAGGGACCAACACGTAACGAAGTCGAAGTTAGTCGTGGGACTCTCGCAATACCATGTTCAGTAGACAACCGCTCTACAGTACGCGTTGTCGAGAATGCCTACAAAAATCTGTCTGGCCTCCAGTATAGGACTAGTGTTCCGTATGTTTGGTTACCCTTAATGCATCTCAACCAGCTAAGTTGGCAGTATTCGTAAAGACTTGGCGGTAGATCCCTCTACTGTGAGGAACGGCAAAGCAGACACTTGAAAGACCCCTTTTGAGCCGGTTCCTCACTTGTCCAACCTGCACTGCAACCCTTCTGATCGACAAAAGGTTCCCCAGATTCACGAGACACTTGCCACTCCAGACTGATCCATGTTTTTGGGAGGATAAATCGGTTAGATGGCAAAGTTCTTGACCTCGCTTGCCTGCATTGTGGAGGCCTTATAAGCGGACCAGTGGCCGAACGAGCAGTGCGGCACAGTTGAGACATGACCAAACATGTGAGAATGTGAGATACGCTGACAGGATTTGAGATCCCACTCACAGGCTCAATTCAAAACGCTTGATGCTAGGTGCTAACTATTGGGTTGTTTGTACTGGTAGAACTGGTTGATGCAAAAAGATGTCCCAACGTTACATCCTGTTTGAACACTGGAGTTTAAATGAACCACTCCTCCAAGATTTAAGCATTATAATAGTTCCAGACTTGTCATAACAATAACCACTTAATCGATGACTGGAATGGAGTTTGTATCGTCCTGTCGCGAGCAGCAAATGTTGTTTTTCAAAAGGGTCCAGGGTAACTCAGAGTACTCGATGACGACACGTGACACTTGTGCTCCAGTGTGTCGTGATGCAAGGCAAGACTGGACTTGTTCGATACATAGATATTGAAATGACGTATGCTGCGGCTCTCCCAGCACACGCATTAAATTGCTGTCCTGCTTGGGTGAACTTGATAGCTCATTGTCTCAATGGGACGCGAAAGTCGCGCGACAACTGAAGCTCCTCCTCTTCCCCTCCCCACGGAACGATCGAAGACGCGACTGGCAATACTGGATGAGTATCTTCGGCCCTTGGTCATCTGCTGACTCCATTGACCTATCAAGTGGTTGAGAATTAGCTTGTCGTTTGTCCTGTCGACGATTCCCAACAGCGACACGTGCCTTCATACAGCCCGACTACATCGAAGTCCAAAGTTCCCGACATCGACGCGTCTACATCTATCGCGAGAGCCTGCCGTACTCTAGTTATGTCGTAGGGTTTATCCTCGTTCAATTGCTCACGACTGTCGGCATGACGCGAACTCGACGAAAGCTCGTAGCTATACAGCATCTAGCGGCTGATATCATGAACGTCGCCTTGCGCGTAGTCCATCTCGTGTAGGCACGAACGAAACATGAACAAGCGCCTCGGCGAACGAATGGCCCAGCTGGACCGGACGCGTCGTAGCAGTTTTGGAACGGAGACCGTTTGCTGCTAGTATGCGTCGAGACCTCCCCTTGGTTCGTGTGTCTACTGTTGAACACATCTTGTCCTGCTTCTGCGCTGGTATAGGATGCTCGTTTCTTGTGACGCTACTCTGTTGCGCCGGCTTAGGACTCTCGCATGGTTTCGTTACTGGTCGTTCTGTCTCTCCATCCTTCTCGTTTCGATCGATCCCCGATTACAAATGCCTTTTGTTCCCAGCAATTGGGAAGTCGAACTACATATCCCATCCTACTTGTCTGCGAACAGATTGTACTACCGGCCGCCGTGATGCTATTACATCGAACCGCTGCCAGCATCAGACGTGACTGCTAATCATGCAGTCATGCAACTGTACTGCTACTGTGCGCCGACCTTTCTCAAGCTCTTCTTGTTCCAAACACAATGCCATCCATCCTCTTGTTTTGTGATATGTCATACCATCAGTCAGGGGCGTTGTCCCTCAAATAACTGTGTAGGCGTCCTACCGTGTGCTGAAGGAAACGATCGACATGATTACACCATAACCAATTCCTCATTCTGAAGTAGAGCATTCACCACCACGTCGTCTCCGTGATACAGCTCTACATACATCCGAATGGCAGGACATTCCACCCTGGCCCTCAAATCAATCCACCAAATGCTCCGTCCTGCCTTGCGGTACCACAGATATAGTAGCAGGAGAGCGACGGGGTCTTTTTCGAAAAGCAATGCTTTAAACACCCCATCAAGACTATGCGTGAAAAGCTGTGTGTGACCTGTTGTGACCTCCCTGTCCGGTAGATTGAGCACACGAGACACAGCGTGCGCGGCGATGAAGAAAGGGTTGTCATCCGCCGTCGATAGATCGTGCAAAAGACAAATCTCGGCCAGCAGATCCGGTATACCGTGTATCCCGACCTCTGGCAAGGGCGATTGCATCTGATCGAATGTCGCTGCCATGACATGGAAGACACTATCCTTTCGGTGCGGCTCGACCATTTGCCATAGCGACATCTTTCCATTGATCATCTGTACCCATTCCAAGTCATTTGTGGTAGATGGTATGAGAGGCCATGAATCTTCAGGTCTGTACGCATCGGGAGACGAGAACGTGAGGACGGCCAAGGCGGCCGCAGTGCCCCAGATAGGGTCTTTGTCTCTTTTCTTGAGTGGCTGTCTCAATTTCTCGTTGAAAAGAGCTGTGCTTTGGGACCAGTGGTAGCACTCTTCCAGACTACGGCGGGAGCATGAGGCTGTATTTAGAAAGCGATCATAGCTCAGGGCCACAGCCAGAGAGGCATGCATCAAACAAGGGTACTGAGAAATTATCAGACCCAGATACGGGGCTACACATCCAGTGACTTGGGTTCACTTACAGTAAAGGCTAGCTTGAAGAGATCCTTATTTACTTTTAACATATTAGGATCATCAGGTGTAAGAAGACTCCGGTCGTAGTACCGAGTCGCAAAGTCCTGACACTTGGCGCTTAGCTGATACTTTGTGAGCTGGTCAGATGTCCAGACAGCGTTTGTTATAGAATGCCGAATCGCAGGCTTGTATCGGACCAGAGACTTTCTAGTGTCGGAAATCACTGGCTGTAGGTCTGGGACATCAAATCCAAAGTTACATAGCACACCAAAAGAAGCGCACATTTTGCAACTGGGTTTAGTCTCGTCGCACTATAGATAAAGTCAGGTTCTCCCGAGCGAAGATGTGTGAGACAGGGGCAGTTTTGACCTTGACTTTCCTCAACTTGCAGTTCCGGCAGCCATGTCTTGACCTTCGGACCGGCCTAGACTGCCGGGTTTGTTTTGCTAAGTCTGAGGGCATGCTTAGATGATGTTTTGATTAATAATATTGAGTTCTTTGTTTGAGAGATTCTGGGTAGAGATGTAAGTAAGTTGCAGGAAGTGGAGAAGACGATGTTCCTCCAATCCCACTTTGTTCGAGAAGAAGCTACGCTAACCTCGTCTCGCCTAATGATCAAGGACGCTAACCATTTTAGGGAAACACTGAGTGTTGATTGGTTGATTAGAATTCGAGACGATCGTCAGGTAATGAACAAACTGCCTACTCAAAAGAGCGACCATCTGTGCTGGGTTTGTATATAAAGAGAGCTGGTTTTTCTTGTGTTCTTCCAGTACTCATAGTAAATAACACACCTCTCATCTCCACATTCATCATCATATCACAATGTCTACCCATCTCGCTGCCGTTCTAAAAGGCAAAGGCCAACCCTTCGAGCTCCAATCTCGCCCCACCCCAAAGCCAGGACCAAATGAACTCCTTGTCGCTGTCAAGTCTGTCGCATTCAACCCAGCGGATACTTTCATGCGCAGCCAGGGCTTCTTCATCACCGAGTACCCTACTGTTACCGGCTTCGATATGGCAGGTGTCGTTCTCCAAGTCGGCGAGAATGTCCCAACTGGTGACGACAAGAGAAGCCTTTGCTTCCAGCCTGGTACTCGAATCGTCGCCTACGCCGCCTCAGCCTGGAGATACTGCGCGCCAGACTACGGGGTATTTCAAGAGAAATGCCTGGTTCCGTGGCAACATGCTACACCTCTTCCAGATGAGAACATGTCGTGGAACCGTGCTGCGACGCTACCCGTGTCTGTACAAGTACCACTTAGTGCCTGGGATCAGATGGGCATTCCAAGAACTGCAGAAGGACTCTGCGAATCAGGAAAGGCAATCGATAAGAAAGAAGTTCTACTTATTTGGGGAGCATCTTCGAGTGTGGGGACAATGGGCGTTCAGTCAGCACGTCTAATGTGCCAGGATCCTGACACTCCCTTTGCAGCTGTTTATGCCACGGCTGGATTGGAGAATCACGAATACATCCGCTCCCTGGGCGCGGACTGTGTGTTCGACTACAAAAGCCCAGGCGTCGTGGACGCCATGGTTTCCACGGCTCGAGACAGTGGTCTAGTTGTTCGCCATTGCTTCCTCGCCGTAGGAAAACTCTCCCAGTGCCAGGATGTACTCAAAGCCTTTGTCGAGCCGGGCGAAAGGAAAGCGAAGATAGTCTCAGCACCTCGACTTCCAGAGGACGTAGAAGATGTGGAGGGGGTAGAAGTAACGTTCGTGATGCCGTCGATGGTGGAAGAAGAAAGGTTAGATCAATTTCGTTACTGGATGGGAACTTGGCTAAGGAAGAGACTGGCCGAAGGGTCTGTGAGACCAAGCCCTGAACCAAGTGTTGTTGGAAAGGGTCTGGAGTTCATCAACGAGGCGTTGGATAAGATGGCTCGAGGAGTCAGTTGCACAAAGTTGGTGGTTGAGATTGGAGAGTGATTGGTAACAGGAAGTATGAGGGACAAAATGAGTAAGCTACTCCGTGCTAAATTAGACTTGAATTTAAAGCGTTTCTTTTCGTATACTAAGAGTGAGAGCTCAAACATTTCTGTTGTTCACCAACTCTTCCGGCAGATCAGCTGAGTCCTTGTTACGTTAGTGAGGAGAGCTATGGCGGGGCGTATGCGGAGTTTGTGTAAGGGATTAAGCTCAAAGAAGGAATAGTCCCAACTTCCACTCCATATTATTGACGTTTTTTTTTCTGACAATGAACAGGGTCGCGTGTTGGTTCCAATGTCGAGCCAACAGTTGGCAGATCGTAGAGAATAACTTCGATGAGCCATACATAGTGCGAGTCGTACTTCATAATGGACTTCCCCGCATCATGTCAGCCACATCCGTTCTCATTCAGCGATCAAGTTCCCGTTTACTAGCCATGACGGATAGACTTGGTATTAAGCTTAATTCTTGGCACTCTGTTGAAATGGCTGTGTCCGGCACATCAAATGGCGCGTGAGGAACATGTCTCTCAAGATTGGTACGCAAATGTTAAAGAGAAGCAGACTGTCATCATCACATCAGATCAAAATCGAGATGGTCCAGCAGCGTTGCATTACACCGGCTGTGTCCGGAAAGAAAACTAACTCGTTCTGGGGCAGATCAGCAACTCCTAATAATTTCCAATGCTCGTGATGGAAGTCTTTTGGGTTTAGTTCGTCCCGAGACACTGGTCAATGCGCGCCTGGAGAGAAGGAGAAAATCCGGGGATCTGTTCATTTCATCCAGAACACTTGTCGGACCGACATCTCGGACCGACAAGATGAGGTCTCTAGCGAATTCATGCTGAACCAGACCATTTCAAGGCGCGATATCCATCACGAGCTTGGTAAAAACTCATTGTTTGACCAGAAATTGGCAATCTTGTCGGTCCGACATTGTGTTTTTGCACAATTTGAAGCCATCATGAGACTCAGCTCTTGGCGAATATGAGCTGACTTCTGAGTCTCTCGCTCGTTGTGTCGATCTCGTCGGTCCGACGACACTGCTCATGGCTGTTTGACTAGACTACTCTTGGCATTTGCCCCTGGCGTCCCCAGCTTTGAACCTTGAGAACGTGGAGAGATTTCGCGTTTCTGGGGTTTAGCATAAGAATCCCCAGATTCCCCAGCTTCTTTCTTTCTGGAGATTCCGTTCCCAGAGCACTCTTCAACAAAGACTCCTACTACTTCATCTCATCAAGAGGGCTACCCCCTTGACTACCCTTTACCTCATCTTGTTTGGCCGACACACACATTCCACAATGTCCTCATCACCAAAGGCCAACCTTGCTCAGGTTGAGCATATCGATCCTGACTCCAAGATGGGTTTCGACGAGGTTGAGAAGCCCGCTGCGCGCGAGGCCAACGATCGCGAACACACTCTTACTCTCCGCGACAGTTTCCGCTTGTATCCCAAGGCCATCGCCTTTTCTCTACTCTTCTCGACTGCTATCATCATGGAGGGTTATGATCTGAGTCTTCTTGGCAGCTTCTACGGTTATGATGCGTAAGCGTTTACTCTTTGCCCCCAACTCCACATCATAACGCTGACAACTTATGTACAGATTCAAGCAAAAGTTCGGTAACGAAGTCGACTCGGACGGCAACCCCATTGTCTCAGCAGATTGGCAGACATATATCCAAGTTGGTGGCATGTGCGGTCAAATCATCGGTCTCTACATCAACGGTTGGGTCTCTGATCACTTCGGTTATAAGAAGACCATGATGGCATCTCAGATGCTCATGATCGGACTCATCTTCTTCCCCTTCTTCGCTCCCAACCTTCAAGTCCTCCTTGCCGGAAACATTCTCCTCGGACTTCCCTGGGGTATCTTCCAGACTCTCACCCTCGCCTACGCTTCCGACGTCGCCCCTGTTGTCCTGCGTCCGTACCTCACTGCCTACGTGAACCTATGCTGGGTCATCGGTCAGCTCATCGGTGCCGGTGTTTTGCGCGGATTCAGCACCATGGGAGGCGACTGGTCATACAGAATTCCTTTCGCTCTGCAGTGGGCTTGGCCTCCATTCATCATGCTCGGCACCATCTTCGCTCCCGAGTCTCCTTGGTGGCTTGTCCGCAAGGAACGCTACGAAGATGCCAAGCGCTCCATTCTTTCGCTCGTCACCCAGTGTGAGGTTCCCTTTGACGCAGATAACCAGGTCGAGCTTCTCAAGGCTACCAACCAGATGGAGAAGGAGAACTCTGCCGGAACCAACTACTGGCACTGCTTCATGCGCAGCGATTTACGACGAACCGAGGTCGCCTCCATTACTTACACCGCCCAGGCCCTTTGCGGTAGTTCTCTCATGGGTTACTCTGTTCAGTTCTACCTCGAAGCCGGTCTCTCCCCTGAGAAGTCCCTTGATTTCAACGTCATCCAGTACTGTGTTGGCGCTGTTGGCGTTGTTCTTTCGTGGTTTTTGATGTCCCGTTTCGGTCGCCGTGATATCTACATCTGCGGCATGGCAGCTCTCTTCTGCATTCTCATCGTCGTCGGTGCTCTCGGATGCGTTAACAAGACCCAGAGCGTCGGCTGGGCGATCGGTAGCTTGCTCATCGTCTACACCTTTGTTTACGACATGACCATCGGACCTATTGCCTACACCATCGTTGCCGAGATCTCATCCACCCGTCTCAAGGCCAAGACCATCGTGCTGGCCCGCAACTTCAGCAACATCGCTGGTCTTGTCACCAACACTCTCATGCCCCGCATGCTTGGCCGAAACTCGTGGAACTGGGGCGCCAAGACTGGTCTCTTCTGGGCTGGCTGGTGCCTTTTGATCTTTATCTGGGCCTTCTTCCGTCTGCCCGAGCCTAAGGATAGAACATATGGTGAACTCGATCTTCTTTTTGAGCACAAGGTTCCCGCGCGCAAGTTTGCGAAGACTAAGGTTGATCAATTCCCTACTTCTGGTTCTACCGAGAAGGTGCAAGAGCAGTAAGTCAAAGTTAGAGGGATCATATTTAGTTGAAGCAAAAGATCTAAAAATATTTCAAATTTAAGAATTCTTTAAAGAAGTGTATTATTTTCAATGTGACTCGAATTGTGTGATAGCGGTTAGATAGCATAGTACAGTTGCCGCGGTTCAAGTTATCTGCGAGTTGGGTAACATCAACGCTAGAAGTAGCAAGTCTCCGGATTCACATGGATTATGAAGTGGAGGAATCCATTCTTAGGGTAGTAGCTGATGACGTCACTCAGCTATACCAAGACTTGGTCTGAATGATGTGTAGATATCAACATGCACTTGGTTATATATCAAGACAAACATCCAAGGGACCGATTATTAGTTCGTATCAGACGATTCTGCTAGAAACAGCTATAGGGTCACCTCTAGCACTTGAGTCTCATCGATGTTACTGGACATTGCCAAGATCTTGTGCATCGTTATCAGCAGCCAAGCCTTTTAAAATAACCTACCCATACCAACAGTGCCGTGCCGCTGTGACAAGGATCTAAAGACATAATTGGTCAGAATTACGATTAAAATTGGCGGGGCGATTCTACCGGCCGAGAGACCCCCTCATCATCTCGTTTAAGAAACTCAGGCATTTCCGGAGTAAATTCTCTCCAGTGTCCCTCTCTCTTTTCCACATACATACGCGCGCATGTATTAGCCTCGGCCTTTTCCTTTTTCTGCCAATCCGCCTGACACTCAGTAACTCAGCATAATAATAATACACACGGCATGATAATAACAGTGGAACAAGAGAAATCTATCAGCCCTGCGACCCGAAAGTCAAACGCTCGGAGCCGCACAGGATGCGTAACATGCAGGAATCGGCGTGTGAGATGCGATGAGCAGCGACCTATTTGGTTAGTCAGATTTCTTACTCTTTGTCTTACAGCCACTGCGCCAGTTGTCCCATAAATGGAAGTGAAAGTGGCAATTCCATATCTCTAGCATTCATCTGTCAATCCTCCACTGGTTGCAGCATTGTCTAATATGTTCATAACAGCTCCAATTGTGACGCGGCTGGACTATCATGTGGGTTCGCAGCCCCATCTATGCCCCTTCGTGAACGTCGGAAATCATATCTTCCTGGAGAACAGCAGCCATGGGCGGTGGCAGTCAAGCCAACATCAGTGGCACTGCCAAAATATATCAGCTCCCATTTTCCATGCCCTATAGACATGCCGCTCAAGTCTCGGGAACTCCTTCATTACTGTTAGTGTTTAGTTGTGGACACTTGAACGAATACTGCTAATCTCTGGTACAGTCCACAAGGCTGGCAACAACGATCAAGTTACATTGCGATGCAAACGACAGAACTTGTAAGCTCATAGCCACGTTTCGTCATGCCCCGATACCTTTGTACCAAAGCTAACATGCCCAGGCTGGCATCTAGCATTCACCATCCCGATGCACTCCGTAACACACTCCTCATTGCTGGTTTTCACTACATCGTGAATGCGGGTCGCCCCAGTGATTTCAAGCCGACCCTGCTACTCCACAAAATAGAAGCAATACGCTCAGTGAATCAATGGCTTCAATTCTCAGACTCAAAAGCATACGCAATGTGCGTGCGACAAATATCCACTCTGTGTTTTAGCGAGGTATGGCTGTAAATCCTTGCCAGATCTTCTCCTTTGTTAACCTTGTCTAGTGTTATCTGGGCCACTCAAGAGCTGCTGAAACTCATCTCAATGGGCTGATGAAGTTCCTGGATATTTACTGCCCTCTAGGCATGTCTAGTCCAGCGGAGCCAAGCAACGCTACAGAGCTTTCCATACGATACATTATGCTGTAAGTGACCTTACGAGGATACTCTATTCTACCCTAATCTGACTGAATCAACAGTACGTACTTGTTTATATCCATCTGCAAAAGCCGTGTCCGGGTTGAATTAGTAGACGTTGGTGAAGATACAACCCCAGAAGTCATGGCAGCAATGCACGACCGATATAAAGTGGAGGCCGGAGGTATAGACCTGAAATTGAGAAGTATGGAACTGCTTCCCTACTTCTTTGCTCCATTGTCCTCCATGAGAGGGTTCCGCGATATTGATCCTTTCCCTGTGATTGATTGCCTACTATCCTTGACAGATATATCTCAACTGAGAGGGCCAGCGACAGATGAAAAGTGTGTTCAGCAACTATTGTGGCTTGAGGGTACTGCTGTCAAGCTGGTAGTTGCATCTATAGAGACTCATATCGAATCAATGCCCGGGCAAAGCGATAAGCATCACAATGAGAAATCTTCTGACGGCATGAAAAGCTCCTGGTCTGGGCTCTTTATCGCCGCAGAGCTATACGTCCATCAAGTTCTTGGGCTCTGGACTCTGGATGCACCCTTGGAAGTCAAGTTCCATTCTCACATCCTTGGTTACTTGAGCTGGGACCTTGATAGAAGCGATGGCTGCTTGGAAGCAGGGTCTGCGGCGGCATCAAACTTTTGGTTCTGGAAGACTTTTGTGGGTGCCTTCAGCCTAGCAAGGCACATTGAGACTGATCGCCAAGTGGTACTATACCCTCTACGGCGGCAATTTATCAAGCTTATTTACAAATGGTCTGAAGCTACAGGCATCAAAACATGGGAGGAAGCGCGGGAGGTGCTAGTCAGTATTGTGTGGCCAAAGTCGACATTTGTTCATGGTTCGTTAGCAGAAATGATATGGTATGAAAGTCAGGTGAAGACTTAAGAGTCAGAGGGAAGGTTTATGTAGAACGTTTAATTAACCAAACCACAGGCTTTATATTGGCCTTGGTAATCGCGCTTTTGACTCCGTTTCTCACAATGATGAGTCTCATAATGATTTGCTAGTACCGCGATTCTTTTCGACTGTCGTTCAATCAAAATCGCCAATCACCGTGAGAGAGACAGCATCATTTTCCAGAACGTCACTTCGAAGATGTCATATTCTTTAACAAAGCTACATCCAGAATATCATAACGTGAAACAACTGTACCCTTGGACTTCTCAAACTTAACCTTAAATTTATGCTCACTTATACAAGAACTTTCAGCTGTCAGTCATAGCATTTGTAGACACTATTCACTCATCATGGAAAGTTATTTCGTGTCACTGTCAACAACGACTTTTTCCCAACGAATAACGTCAATTTATCTATTCAGCTACAAAAGCATTCCTGTGTCCCCAACAGATACCAACTTCAAGACGGTTGTTACAGAAACACCACAAGCTTTTTGACTCAGTTGAATGATTACATAAACACGCTTACCCCATACGGTACCCATAAAAACCACTCATCCCCGCTACGCCACTGGAGGCGCTAAATCACTCCAACCATAAACATACCACAATAAGCCCAAGACCAAGCTCAAGCACACACCACCTCTTTTGTCAGCTCAGCTCAGACCCTCGCTCATCGAATTCCACCTCAAAGCATAGTTAAAGACTATACTCTACCGCGTGTGCAAGATGGTAGCCATACATCCAGTCCATCAACCCGGCGCACCAATCGACTTGCTCGCCCGTTGCCCCGACCTTCTCATTGTCTCCATCCTTGAAACACTCCCCAAGCATGACCTCTGTAGCGTGTCGCGTCTGAACAAGCGCTACCACGCTCTCGCTGATGCTGTGCTGTACAATACAGTGCAATGGCTAAAGCCAGAGCTTCATCTTATCTTCAGCCAATCGCTGAGCCGGCGGCCTCGTCGCGGCTCAGCGATTGAAGAAGTCAAGCTAGCGTATCCAGCGTCAGAGCTAACACGTCTCATCTCTGACACGCTTGAGCCCATGAACAGTGTTTCCCAAACAATTTCCACAATGTCAAACCTAAAGACTCTCGACATTGCTGTTCCCGTCGGGCTGTTGAAGAGTATAGGTAACCTGTTTAACGGGCCCTTTGATCTCGCTTGTCTACAGTCCTGTACCCTGTTCTACCAGGATGAGGACGATCAATACTGGGATTTACAAGAGAATATCCACATCTTTACACATCCTACTCTCGAAACACTTGTCATTAAGAGGGCAAAGCTGGATGACCGAGGCTTTGAACCCATCGAACGTCCTCACAACACAGCTCTAAAGACACTGCACCTGATAGAATGCGATATTAACGATGATACACTTTCGGATGTTTTGATGTTTCCCGAAGCCCTGAAGGAATTTGTTCTTACCCAAAGAGAAGAACCCGAGCCAGAACTCGAGGAGAGTTCGAGTAGCATTCGAGATTATATGATGGCGCTTAAAGAGCAATGTCATTCTTTGGAGACCATCACAATCGATTTCCCCATGTTGGCCAGCGGGAGAGCACTGGCTCTGCGAGAGTTTGTAAATCTCAAGACACTGCGGCTGAACTGGGATTACCAACTTTTTGGAAAGTCGACCAAAAAGCCACGCCTGCATTCGGTAGGCTTACCACCCGAATTAGAAACGCTAGAATTCTTCAACCCTCTCGGTACCGATGAAGAAGTGACGGATTTATTGGCAAGCGCGATCCAGAGTCTTCACATAACGTGTCGAAAAATGAAGGAGCTGATTGTTCTTGTTGAAGAGACTGAGATACCGAAAGAGGTGTTGGAGGCAATCAAGTCGCAATCACAGTTACGTTTGAGCGTTATTGGCGGAGAAGAAGATAGAGATGACCCTGAATAGGGAAAGACTGGATAGATTTGTTACACGTTGGATACTCGTCATACTGGATAGAACATTTAATCAAGATACCTTTTCACAACGAATCACCTGCCAAAGTGGCAGGAACGTCTGCAAATTATAATATAATCTTGTCTTTATGAACGGGAAACAAACCCAAGCCAGCCTAGACGTTTTGAACTTTGCAATCAACCTCGACAAACAAAACCACAATCCTAATTCAAAGTATCAAACAACAAATTCGGACTCACACAATGTGCTGGATAAACAAAGTACACGAGACCTGCCCGACCTGCGAAGTCACCGAGAAGACAGGGTTCGAGGACGAAAAATGCTCGCAGGCAATTACGACTGGAAAGACATGCGAGATGAAGAGGCGGGACAAGTTCAGGATGGGCGACGAGTGCGCGAAGTGCCAGATGATCCAACGGATTAAAGACGAGGACGAAGTGAAGAAGGATAGGGCTTTGGGATTCTAGAACCAATGGTGGCTTAGAATGACTATGGAACTCCTCAACTCTTGTAGAGGATACAGCTCCCAATTGTGGTTTGTGCAGGTTGAGTTTTCGGGTGTGATGAAGAGCGTGAGAATGGGGGCCTGTGTCGAGGACGAGATGGCTAAAAAGAATATTCGATTACCAAAAGGCATGCGTCCATATAGAATGAAGTACTTTACTACAATGGCATCAGCTCGTTAGATTGCTTGGCTTTGTGTCAAGGCCGTATATATAACTCATTTGGAAACTTGTTATCACAATTAGTCAGCGGGTTTAGCTCAGTTGGGAGAGCGTCAGACTGAAGTCAAACTTCAATCCTCACCAAGTGATATCTGAAGGTCATGTGTTCGATCCACATAAACCGCAGTGTATTTTTGTTTTTTGAACTTGGGGTGTGTGGTGTCTGCAAAGCCGATCGAAGGATAAGCAAAGAAAACAGTACTTCATTTTATGATCTTGAGACCATACTTCTTAGTCTATTTGTTTCCATACCCTAAGACGTCTCTCCTAGCTGTCCTCGTCCTCCCCACTCTGCTGCTGTCTGTATCGAGCGCCCTTTGCCGCTTACGCAGCCCCAACTACTACCTACCGGTGTAAAAGAAAGACCAACCGACCAAAATTCGTCCTCCCCAGAATTTCTCTCTTCGTACATATGTACCTACAGTACCTAGGCAGTTATGCAAGGCCTGCAACCATCAGTCATCCCCAGAGACTGCATGTGCACATACAAGAATCCATTGCAACTCAAACGCAAGTCGACAAACGAGCATATCATTCGCATCGCGAGAAATTGTAAATATATCACCATTTCGAATTCGGCGGCCAGTCTCAGCATTGTGAGCAGAGACTGTATTTGCCCTCTTGCATGCCAGGCAGTCGGACATGGTGCAAGGCGAGGCCAGCTTTTCCTTGCCCCAAACGTGATTTAGTCCTTCCCGTAGATCATCTTGAAGGAGGTCGAAAGGACTGTCTCGCCGCCGCCTAACGTTGTACGGCATCCACACGAACTGCAGTCTGATCCTTACTTTGTTAGTGCCGAGGGGCTCAGAGCTCTGCCATTTCAATGCAAACATGCCGCATGCCCACATGGCACGGAGATCAGGGCTCAGAGTGATCATATTCCAGCACATATAAGGTGTTTGTACTTCGTTCATGAGTCGATCTAGAGCGCTCGCCATTGTCGGCTCTGTCGCGCGTGTGTAAAAACCGAGAAGGTTGCCTATGAGCGCGCGTAGGGGTCGGTGTTGTTGGTTGGCTCTATAAAGCGGAGTGTCGGAGAAAGGAAGAATGTGACAGGGTCTACTGACACAACCACAGCCAGTTACGATGCAAACATGGTTGTCGTATTCCTGACATTTCTGTACTTCTGGTGAAGTAGGACCAACAGTCATAGTGTTAAAACCTACAATGGATTAGCTGATGAGTTGCTTGATCCGAAGGGTTCTGGAAAGTGCCTCAGGCTGCCACTTACTCAAATAGTCGAGGGTCTTGATTGTTTCAAAAAGACCACTAAGGTTTAGATTCGGCTGATTGTCAAAGTCTTCCAGGCTGTTCGCAGGCATGTATAGCAGGACTGCAAAGTGAATGCCGTTCAAGACCGGATTGTTGATGATCATTTGTGTTTTACTGACAATCTTTCGGATGTCGGGAAGCTTTTGGTCGATCAAAGTGCTTGGTAGCACCTCTTCGGGTGATTCGACGCTCTCTTGCCTATGTTTCAAGAAAGCCGAGGTCTCCTTTTGTGTCGCCGGGCATTCGATAATGAGATCTAGGACCTCTTCGAACAGGCTAGTCTTTTTGGACTGGGAGGACATTGCGGGTGTGAATAATGAAAAGATGATGGATAGATAGGTAACAAACAGGCTACTAAGCTGAGGGAGATGCAGGGTGTCAGAAAGACTCGCCTCTAGGAGCAAAAGAGACGAAGTTATTAGATCAGACTTCTTAGGCTATTTAATTTTGTACTCTAAAGCCCAGAGTTTAAACTTCCTAGCTGGGGAAGGCAGGCTGGCAGGTAGGTACCTTGGAGTAAGTTAGGCGGCAAGTAGGACGAAGGAGAGTATCACATCGTTTGATCCGACCACTCCTTCCGACGCTGCATGTAGCATCTTGGTGTAGGTAGGGTCCTTCCATTTCCTGGGTCTCGCTGACATTGAGTCAGTCACACGTAGCAAACACCTCCCTACGCAATCCAATGAATACCTGCTACCTTCATGATGGGACTCTCCTCTTCCAGCCTGGGCTACTTTCACTCTTCCAAAACCAAATTTACCATTAAAGTTACCGTCATACTGACTTAACACCCACAAATTGGCACGGGAACACCAATCACGAGATATTCACCCAAGCCTACAACCACTATCTGGACGGGGGACACCTGCTGAGTACATGCACAACCAGATTTTTGATCTTACGGAACGCCGACGATTTGTGAGTACAGCGTATCTATAACACTTGAACCGCTAAGACCTAACTGACTTCATGTTCTAGGCTATCGAATCATTTCTGTATTTATTACGCGACGCAATGGATGCTCAGAATGCTCAACACATATTCGATACTGAAATGTCGAAGATCGACGATGATCATGCTCAAAGTCTCAGTGCCGAAATCGAAGAGAAAGCCCCTGGCACCGAACTTTGTCTCTTGGTACGAGCCCAATGGGAATCGGAGCATACCAGTCCGACGATAATAAAACTTGACGAGAAAAGAGAAGCGGATATCGCTTGGTTGGATGAGCAGTGGGGAGGATTGTTGTGGCTCCCAGAAGCCGTTTTGGAAGATCCGTCGTCGTCCGAATCTGTTGACGAAGAAGTCGATACTCCGTAGATGATAACAAATATCGATTTGATAAAAAGACAAGCACCGAAACTTAGTCTACTTTCTCCACATATCCAGACTCCGTCCAGACTCAGTATTTGATCACGAGACGTCAAAGTTAAAGCTCAAAGTTGAAGTGTAATTAGCATGTTCATTTTTCTGTGCATGGTAGCCAATCAGCTCGTCCAAATCAACACGTGGGTCGCCATACAACCACGTCTAGATCTGTCATAGCCTTGGCAGAATTGGTGACATACTTAAGAACTGTCCACTCTCAAGATTAATTTTTCATCCCTTACACAGTCTTTCCAACAGTCAAAAGATGGAAAAATACATGGAATTTGTCGTGGAATGGGTTGTGGCCGCTGTCAAGGCGCAGCCCTACGTCTGGTGTGCGACTACTCTCACCTTTCTCATCGGCGTCCAATTAGCCTTGGCAGCTTCTATTGCCCACGGAGACGAGGCCACTGTCCGAAGGCAACTGACTTCTCTCAAGAGAATCGACATCGACAAGTCACAGCAATCTAAAGCCAAAGGCCAGCTGACAACCGTTAGCCCTGTCGCATCATGCGCCCCTGCCGCAATCGACACAGACGCTCACCCAAACACTCAAACCACATACAACAACTGCTACATGATAGCTCTTCAGACCCCCGAAATGGATTCCCAAGGCTACACCATCTGGAAATCTCTGACGCAGCAAGACAAGCCCGATCTCTCAAAGGTCAAGACCGAAATTTGGATCCCAAAGCCCAACGCTGATGAGAACGACCCGTTAGTTCAATCCGGAGGATGCGTCATCATGTCATTCCCCGATCCCAGCATCCCAGGTTGGTTGAACGTCGTGGCCGGGTACTTGGGCAATTCTGTTGCGACGCCCCAGGTTGCTTGTATTTTGCCTCTGGAACCCACGAAAGAGGAGCTTGAGGAGCACAAGATTAAGATGAGACCTTTCAAGATTGGCGGAGAAGATGGAAAGGGTCTGGATATGGAGAATTTACCCGCTGTTTCTGATATCCTATCTAGATTGAAGTTGTTCCTTGGAGTGAAGGATAAGCAAGGGATTCCTCAGGGAATCACTGTTTTCAAGCGCGCTTAGTCAAACGAATTACAGAACGAGGAAATGGTAGTTAGATCAACGGAAAAGTTCTGTTTTCGCTGTCATTTCCCTCTTATGGTACTTAGGTTGGCGGCTACCCTCGTCAGGATCCGTTGCTCAACCTGGCTATTTCTTCCTCAAACTTGACCCACGCCTTTGGGAGAAAACATCCATCAAGCCAATAATTACCTCCGAGATCCTTTCCCTTAATAATCATGACATTCTTAGACATAAAACTCTCTTTGGCAGACGCAACAGAAACCTGAGTCATTTGGCCCTTGGCATTCTTCCTCGTTAGACCTTCATCTCCAACCCGAAGGACAGCTGTGCTAAAGTCTGCCGCTTGCGTCAGCTCTGCCTTGGTCCAGTTCGTAATGATGATTAAAAGCATATTGGATTCTCCAAAGAGAATAGCTTCCAGACCATTTTGGCTTTCGGCGATCGCATTCCTCAGGTAAGCGCGGATTTGTGGACTTGTCGTCTGCTGTATCAAATGCTTGCGGTTCGCTAGGGCGATTGGACCAAGAGGACCTCGAATCATGGAAGGGGAAACAAAAGTAAATGCGCAAAGCGCTAAGTTCTGAAGATGTACTCCTGTGACGTGTTTCATTGAATCAAACCGGTATCGTAGATTGACCGCGTTGAGGATTGAGACTGGAAGTTGGCGAGGATCAGATGAGGCAACCATCTTTGCCGTCCAAGCTGATAACACGTCGCCCTCGGTAATAAACGGTTTCTTGTCTCCAACATGTGCTTTCGTGACAGTCAAATCCTCCAAAGCCTCGCGTCGTAATTGGGAAATGGCCGTCTTGGGCATAAATATCGTACGAGACTCGGGCTTTCCGTACCAAAGCAATTCCCACAGGAAGCGCACAATGAAAATGAACATCTTTAGACCTTTGATACGCTTGTGTGCAATCTTTAGTTCCTCTTGGACAAGGTCTTCACTGTGATCTTCCATACAGCCTTCTGTAATACCGTAGGTGACATCCTTTCTAGCACCCAAAACGGGTGAAACTTCTGATTCGCGTCCTACAAGCACCAATGACCAGTTCTGTAGCAAGTCTTGTAGACCGCCAGCGTCCATGAGCATATGTGAGAATACTAGAGTAACAAGTGTCGCGTTTTTGAAAGATACAACGTTGAGAGCCATCTGCGGTTTATCTCCTAGAAGAAGATCCCAGCCGTTCACAGGGTTGTCTGGCGAAGTAGCGAGATCCTTGAGCTCGTAACCTCCTGCATGAAGGCTGGGCTGTTCTCCTGCCTTGGGGAATTTTCGACCTATAGGATTATCCTCGATGTTCATTTCGAAAGCCCGTTGTGAGTATTGGAAGGATGGCCGTTCTTCGGAGAAAGTCTTGGGAACATGAAACTCGGCTTTGCCTTGGGCCTTTATGACCATAGAATCAGTTATGGACAGCCAGCTATTGTACAGCACTCACATTGATCCTGTATCGCCCGCCCAATTTTCTCCAATCTCCAATCTCGAGAAGCGTCGCCAGCGAAGTTCGTAGTTTCTCAGCATCGAGTACGTCGTTGAAGTGAAATGTCCAATGCAAAATCATGTCACGCTGGGCTTTCGTGTCATCTAGTAACATTGCTGGATAGACATCGTCTCCTTCAAATATTGAAGGCTGCGGATCCTTGGTGCCAATACCAAGCATTGTTTTTATGGAGTTCATGGTTTCTGGCCATGAAGCTCTTTTTGAAATTTTGGTTAGAGAGATAAATGAATGCTGCTCGAAGAAGGACACAGGCTAATAGTTAAGGCATGTTGGGTCCTACGGTTTTTAGAGAGTCCTACGGACACGCTCTTGCATAATTCTTACATGCTGTGCCGCCCGTCTTTTCGCTCCCAGGGTTGCAAGGATGGAATGCAAGATGTAAGTCATCGAATCAAATTGCAGTATCCTGACGCTCATCTAAGCGCTAACACCTATTAATGGCAAAATGGTAATCTCTGTTGGTCGGCGCTGCCTTGCTACTGCAGCTCTTGCAAGGGTTAGAGAAGGCCCTGTCCAGGATGTGAGCAATTTAATTCATGGTTGCACCAACTCGCAATCATGTGCCTTGTTAGGTGATGTATTGCATTGCAGTATGATTTTGGACTAACTCGTAGATCAGCGTCTCGCCCCGGGTGACTCTGTTGAAGAATCTATACATCGGCTTAGGGCGCCATCAGACGCATATTGAGAAGACCGAAAGGATGTAGCAAGAAAACGTAACAGGCATTACTCATTTTGTTTTGAACGACCAAGACAGGAAATAATGACCAGTTGTTACGACAACGCAAGGAGGAATGGTTGACTGCAGTTTTTCTCCGCGATACTGCCTGGTTGCCCAGAGTCAAGAATAAACGATGAGAGGACAGGCAAGGAAGATTATAGAGCGGTATCTCCTATCTGAGTAGCAGTCGATAGTCCAAGGGGTAGTAGAGATGATATTAAATATATACTGGAAGTAAATTAGGCACGAGAACGCTGGTGGAAAAAAGGGCGTGTTGTCGATGTTCAACAACTTGCTACATTATTCATAATCAGCGTCTCCGACATAGAAAAGCCGCCAACTTAGGGAACGCCACAGTTTCTTGAGCCTGCGGCACAAACATCGGTAGGATCGTACTGGTAGCCATATTGCGCAAGTGAGCAATCCGTGCCTCCACTCATCAAACCTCCATTGAACACCCCCCATGACTGGCACATAGGATCGATTGAACAAGCTCGTGCGCAAAGCGGTACTGTCGTGATAGTGGTAAAGTATCTGTATCCAATTACACGATTGGCAGTACTTGTGTCTATCTGGCCATTACAAGGCTCCAGCTGTGGTTTGAAAAAGTCGGAAGAGCAGCTTCTGGTACCCGCAAGCATGATTCTCTGTGACAGAGAGGTTTCAGCCAGGGGGGTAAAGATATCACCGAAATAGCTGGAGAACTTGTTGCAGGTTTGGGAAAGGCCATCGTACTGCCAAACTTCACACTCCCCGTCTTTCATGCACAGATGAGCACAGTCGAGCTCAAACTCAACATGCTCGACGTGGCTAGTCGGAGTTTCCGCAATATATCCAAAGCCAATCTCATCATCGCATGACCGGTAATTACGAGGAGAACAGTTGCGAGATCCAATGAGGTTGCTATCCTCGTTCCTTGGGCTAGCGATAGCATCAAAGTCTCCCTGGTAAAGCTGACAGACGCCCTCTGTCTGGAAGAACCAGGTGTTGCATTCTTGGTCGCTGTAGCACGCATCCCAGCAGTCTGTTTCGGTTGCGGCATCGGTAGAAGTATAACCGCGGTTTGAGGCAGTACCTCGATAGATTTGATTTCCGCACGGTGCATCCACGGCTGCCGATGTTGTGGCTAAAGCCGCAGCAGAAGTGACTGTAGTCTCAATGAGGGTTGTCGTGAGGTCGGTCACTGATGCTTCAATAGTGTTCGAGGTGACAGAAATACTGTCGGTCTGAGTCAAGGTCGCTGACTTGGTAGCCAATTCTGTCTCGGAGCTGTCGACCGAGGTGCTGGTCCAAGTGACGGAGGAGACGAGAGAAGTAGAGCCAGACACAGCCGAGTCCAAGGTCGAAGAAGAAGCTACCTCAGAAACAGATTGAGGCTTGCAAGGTCCGGCATTGACAGCAGTGATGCCAACGCCTACCAAAGCGGTTACGATGCGCTTCGGATTCAACATAATGGAAACACAATAAAGAGCGTGGGTATCCAAAGGATGATGAAAGAACGACTAAGTTAAAAACGACAAATACCTACTAACGAAAAAAGATGTCAGGTCTGTTATATATTAATCTTCAGAAATTATGTGGCTTTGCGGCTGAGAGGTCTAGACCACATGGTGTTGATGAACGACACTAAAGCAGGGGGTGACAGGCTATGGGCCCACTAACAGTCAATAATTAGGAGAACTATCGTTGGGCCAGAACAGATAGACATGACTTTACGGCGACGATTTCAATGAAGCACTGGTAATTGGTATGTCACTGTCGAATGGCAGATTATAAACAGTTCATTCTTACATCTAGCCCCACGCTGGACTGTCAGACCCTAATGGCTTTGGCACTCGATCCCAACCAACTTGTACATCTTCAATTGAAGCGCTGTGCTTTATTGATTTCATCGTCCCGAATGCTGTATCCCCAGATTCAAAATATCTTTCCGGGACATCCTCCGGTCTCTTGAAATCTTGAGCCTCGAAACCAGTTGAACCTGGATACTGCCCCAAGCTCCTCAAATATTTCATCACGCCTGCCAATGACACATCTACCTTCCACGAACCGCCTTGGATAGCACGATGATAGACAGCAGCCATTACACCAATTGCGAGCATGTATCCGCCTGAATGATCCAGCGCTTGACATGGTGTCGGACGAGCAGCCTCTCCTTGTCCCGCACGTTCAGCTTCAGAGACATTCATCCCGGAACATGTCTGGACCATTGAATCAAATCCTCGACGACCTGACCAGGGGCCCTCCGGGCCAAAAGCAGACATGTTGGCAACAATGATGTTTGGATTGATCTTGATCAATTCCTCCTGCGATAAGCCATATGAAGCCAAGCTTCCAGGTCTGAAGCCTTGTATAAACACATCGCATTCTCGGAGTAAATCCAGAAGCTTCTTGTGGTCTTCGTCGTTGTGTATGTCAAGCTGAACTGTCTTTTTGCCACGACCAAACTCACGATCAAGGACAGGAAGATCGGGCAAGTTTGGAGAGGTGACCCATATGACTTCAGCGCCGTGGGCTGCGAGAGTTTTACCACATAGTGGTGCTGCAATAACTCGGCTCATCTCAACCACGCGAAGCCCTTGGAGACATTTACTGTTTCCACCTTCCGTGATTCTGAGTACATCATCAGGTGAAGATTGTGAGACTTGCTTAATGGTGATAGGAAAGTTGCTGATGGCTCTAGACTGTGGAAGCTGCTCCCACTGTTCATACGAACGCAATGCGTAGACAGCCGTCTTACCCTCCACAGTTGCACAGTTCTCTAAATCAATAGCCGCCCACTTAGCTGTTCGCCCAGATACCTGCTCTCTGTTTGCATCTAGTGGCAGTCTCAACAGCTTGAGCGTACCCTGAACATGATTGGGGAATGAGTCATGAATGCGAACGTAACCATCTGATGTCTTGTGTAAACCACCAATGGTTCCCCGGATTGGTGTGGGTTGGCCATCAATCGTGTAGAGTCTTTCTGATTTGTACTCGATTACGGCATGTTCGAGAGGGACTGTGACATGAGGAACTGGGATTTGATTGCGATGGGCGTGAACTTGGGCGGCTGCCAAAGCGGAGAGTGCAATGGAAGCTTGTGCTAGGGTCCCGATCTTGAAGGATGAGGGTAAAGCCGGACCTTCGGCTCCTGGGAGTTTGACTGATGCCAACGCAGCTTCAGGAAGATGTAACCCTGTCCAAATATTGTGCACAACATCTCGTGCTGACATGTGTTCACGATTGATGATGCTAGAGCCATCGGAACACTCAGCGTCTGCCATGGTTGATGAGATAAGTTATTTGTGATATTTATCTTAAATTTTGAAGGTCGGCTACGTTGAAACCATTTTAATAAACCCCGCATTTGGAGGTAACGATGAGAATGCATTAGTTGCTCTTTCGGCATTTTCTCGGTACCCAAATAAATGCTGACAGATTGCTCAAAAATTGAAGGGAAGGGAAACAATTTGAAAGATGCCTATCCATAAGAAATGCATTGAAGCTCAGTGGAATAAATCAGTCCATTCTTAGAGTCTGCATCTTCTGTCTCCGAGCCGTTCCTCATAATGTTTTGGTTTTAAATCCCCATTATTGTTCACCTACTTGACTTGCAATTAGTCTACCGAGGTAAAAAGCTCCAGTGTATCAGCAGCCATGTCAATGATGGCTGAGTTGCGCCGTGAAGAGTATGGTAACCCTGGACTACTTATTTAGTGATGACTTTTCGCTCAAGCATATCGTGTACCCTCTTTGTCTGACAAGATGCGTGTATATGCATCTATAGTGTTTGGAAACCATTGATTATGGCAGACGACTACGATCTGCTATGTCTTGAAGAAGTCACGAGACAACAGAAGGTCATAGTCCCCATTGACAGCGTCTCAAGTGAGTGAGCAGGTAAAGTATACATGCTAAAGATATACATATCCCATAACTGGTATTGAAGTTACTGCGTACAATTGTGCCTTCTCAGAATACCAACTTCTCCTTATTGACCCCAAATAGCGCCAATCCATTCTCAAAAGCAGATTGTCGATCATCTGCGCCAAGTTCTTTCTCATCCGCGATAATCCTTTCTCGACTCTTGAGAAGTTCAAACGCGATATCACGCCATTCTAATTCCGTTTTGTCCTGCTTCAACTCAGGAGCCAATTCAAGGTCAAGCTTAATCGATCCTAGACGACCATTGCGCTTCCTGAATTGGCCGTCTACAATGACCGCGTCAACGTCAGAAGGCGACGAGTGGTCGATGATAGCGCCGATAGGGTCCTCTTCAGCTGCACAAATCATGCTAGGGCTGAGCATATCCCAGATGACAAGATCAGCAACCTTGCCTTCTTCCAGAGACCCAATCTGGTCTTCCATGTGAATAGCCCTTGCACCGCGAATCGTTGCCAACTGGAATGCTTCCTGAACATGCACCTGTACCCGGGCAGGGAACTTGCCAGTGTCGAGAATTTTGTTGTTGCGACGGGAGCGCTCTGCCTGGATTGCAATCCTCATCTGTGTCACGATGCTCCCACTGTTGTTGCTGTGGCAGTCAATACCCAGAGAGCTTATGGAGCTGCAGTTCTCTTGGAAGCACACTGGCCAGCCATGGGACATCTGGAGCTCGGTCTCGGGAGTTGAAGAGACGGCTGCTCCGACCTTTTTGAGCTTCTCAGCATCTGAGTCGTTTAGCGGAGTCGCATGAGAGAGCAGAATGTCTTTTTCAAGAAGACCGTAGCCCTCAAGTAAGTCTACAATAGAGCTTTCTATGCCGAGGTCAGTTGATTCGCGAGATTTACGAAAAACATGCGGCCAATAACTTACCAAGTAAACTGGCGACATAATGAGACGTGATAGTCTTGATTCCCAGCTCTCGCACTTTGCCAAAGATGCCGACAATAGCTTCCTTTGGAAGGAAATAAAAGTCAAATCCGAATCCCATGGTAACACGGCCATCGCCGAGAGGACCGCGTTCGCAAAGCTCGGTCAGCTGTTCGAGGACCCAATCCGGCATAAGAGTTTCTTCAAACGCAAAGGGCTTCCAGGTCTTGACTCTTCCTGTGGGTGTGTAACAATACACAGAGCGGATGCCAGATGAAATAGTTCCCGACAAAGCCGCGTTGTCTTTTTCAAATGTCAGCTGG
The DNA here is from genome assembly GCA_019054645.1 of Fusarium sporotrichioides. Lineage (NCBI taxonomy): Eukaryota > Fungi > Ascomycota > Sordariomycetes > Hypocreales > Nectriaceae > Fusarium > Fusarium sporotrichioides. Next base: position 1,087,750 of record JAHKNS010000004.1, read on the forward strand.
GACTCGAACGGATATGACGTTTACTTACTATGCTCGGGAGTGTATGAGATGTGTGCATGGTCAACGATGGTGGTAGTTCCTGCTTCTAGTGCTTCAAGACACCCTCCTAGCTGTCCCCATAATACATCTTCAGGTTTGTAACTACGCGACACCATGTTTCCTTTTTTCTCAGTTAGCAACCCATTTATTGCGATATGTCCGATTGGTACGAACCAGGTGCCATGTACTCTAACAGACTATGATCTGCATGTCGGCCCTTCACCTGCGTTTGCCAAACGTGGTGGTGCGTGTCGATGAGGCCTGGCGTGATGAGCTTAGCCGTACAGTCGATCACTTCAGTTGCGTCCGACGGCGGGTCGATTTTGGCAGCAATGCGAGAGATCTTGTTGCCCTCGATCAAGAGCGAATGGTTCTTGAGTGAAACTATATGATCATCTCCAGGGCCACGGGGGACCAACAAAGTGGCGTTCTGTAACAGAATAGATGCCATTTTCGGATGATTATTGGTTTAACTGTATGTGAAGAAGAACCGAACAACAATTTTAGTCCCGCCAACGTCTTGTCGGTTGCACAAGCTCTTCATATAGATTTTCCAACAGCCTACAAAACCTATTTGGGTTATTATTCTCACATCATCTAAGTGAGGGGTTGATGGGAAACTGGGTATACGATTGGTTGTTCATAGCTTATTCCTCTGGGCCTCAATTCCTTCTGCTTTGTAATGACAGCAAACATGTCGATACATCACGTCATCGCCCCGATGGAGACTTTATCTTCCCATCATTATGGATAATGGTACCCACTGTATCATACAGTAGTAACGGTTTGACCCTTATGGTCCATACGAATGTGACATGTGTTGACGGTATAGTATCTTGAACGCTCCACTATCGTTAGAATTGTGATCGGTATTTAAGACCGCTAAGTCCGGCAGGATCACTTACGAATTACGGCGCCCTCTTCTTGATTTGTGTTAAAGCCGATTACTCCGAAAATTATTCTGTTTGCATTGAGTACTCAGAACAGATTCACTGTATAAGGTAATTTGGAACTTCCATTGCTTGATAAACGGTTATAGCACCTTAGTAGACTGGTCATAGATCCAGTTTCTGGATGGAATCAACCGTATAAGACCCATCCATACCTGTGTTGCATTCATCAGTTACGTATTGGACAAACGGTAATCTGAGTTGGCGCTAGCATCGCTTACACCTATACGCGCTGTAAGTTAAGGTTATTTCTACTACCAACCGCCCAGCTAGGCAGCATGGTCGTTTGGTATAATAAATGACAAGAGTATCTAAATAGAAAGCAGTGACCGATATCAAGTGAATCAGTTTCTACTCCTTAGGAATTAAGTCTTCTTCAATTTCTACACTGGGACACACGCGCGACTTGTTGTTGATAGCATAGATGGGAGGGTGTCAATTTAGATCCTCTGATCTATCTTCATATCAGAAACCAACGACTGGTTATTGAATGACGCTGCCCAACGCCATAATGGCTTCTTGGACTTTTCAATCTCCATGACCTTGACCAGACCAATGCTTGGGTCATGGATGAATGTAAACAAACACTCAAGAACTGTTTGTTCTACTCACATATCCCTACTTCATACATCTCAGTTAGTGCAATACAGGCTCGAACGTCTGCCTGTGAACCTCTCCCAATATGAACGTAGATTCGATTCTAAGCCTCTCATCAAGTTTGTGCTATTTCGCTATCTCCACTGACCCCATGTTCTGTCAGCATTGCTAGTAGAGATTTCTTATCGAAACAAGTCATTGGCAAGCATTTCGCTTGGCGTGGCTCTGAGAGACGGCTCAAACCTCAACATACTCCCAATTGCCTCAGCCAACCTCGCAAGTTCCTCTTTCGTGAACTCGGCCTTCCTGTCATCAAAATAATAACACTCTTCCAACCATTCTCGAAGCGTGAAGATCTCTTCATCTCCAGGCATGCTCTCCTGCCCATCACGTCGTTTCCCTAGTTCTTCTTGCATTACATGCCATTTAGCCTGCCACCTCGACGGTAGTTCGTCTGGGAGCTCTTCAAGCATCTGTTCTACGAGAAGAGGGGGAGTCTGCCCGATGGTGTCAAACGGAGGTTGCCCGGTTATGAGTTCGAAGATCTGCACCCGTTAGTTTGCCATACTTAACAAGCTTCAATACGTGCTTACCCACCATACATCCAGCGCTCCATAGATCGACTCGAGGATCTAGCCGGTCACCAAAGACGACCTCTGGTGCCCTTAAAGCCACCGGGGTGTGCAGGGTATCCGGTGCGTTGTTACCAAAAAAGGATTCTCCGAAGTCAAGAATCTTGACTGATGGACAAGACAGCATAACATCGGTTTGCTGGAATGGTGCAGGCTCAACAATCCGGGTTGGTAGATTGTCCTCCAAAGGGCCTCCATCTAATCGGGTTACTGCACCTGTCTCAACCTTCCCGGGCCTAGCGACAAAGTCCTCCTCGCCCAAACAGTTCAGATCAGGCACAGCTAGGGCAATATTTCGGGTGTGGAAATCTACAAGCAAAGTTAGTATGACATAAAAGTGCCCAGAAATTAGAGACTTTACCCCCATGCGCGATATCATTCGCTGCGAGAAAGTCAAGTCCTTGCAGCACATGCTTAGTGACAGCTTTTACAAGCTCAGCCGGAAGTCTGCTACTGTAACAGTAGGGGCGAACGGCATCCGCAATGTTCGGTCCTGCGATTTCCAACACCAGACACTCGTGCACCCCATTCGGTCCTTCAAGGGTAAAATGGTCTAACAGTTTGGTTATACAAGATGACCCAGGGTGGTGTGCAGGCAGAGCAGATAGTGCTTGCAAGACCTTGAGCTCTCTAGTGTCATTGGCCTCAGACACTTTGACTTTTACTGCAACATAGGAATTGGTCCTGTCACAATATTAGCAAACAGTATTCCCCAGTCGTGATTGTAGACATACTTTTGGTCCTTGGCGGCCCATGTGGTAGAATAGCCACCCCATCCCAACTTGTGGAAAATTTTATACCTCCCATCCTTCAAGGTCTCGCCCAGTTCAAGAGGATGGTAGCCACCTGGTTCGTACCTGTAGAGCGGTTCGGCATCGATACTGCACTTGTGGGTGAGGAGTGGCATCTTGGAATAATTGCAATGAGACGGGTTCAGTCGCCGCAGGCAGATGGAAGGAATTGAGTAGCCGTTGACAGAAATGGCACCCACCCTCTGGAAAATGAGGTGTGCCATGATTGCCGTAGGTTTGAAGTGTTCTTGTGAATCCTTGTTTTTTTTTACGTGGCAACCCTCTGGTGACAACAAAGACCTGGTGATTGCACGTATCACGTGTATGAGTAAACTTTGATGAGATGTAAACCTTGTATCTCCAATGTATACTTGCTTTTGCCACCACGGACAAGTCCTGCTCATTCTCAACAACAAAAATGTGAACGAGCTTTGGTGCATGGCTTTGGTTATGTAGATGTGAACTTTTGATATCCATTTATGAGAAAGCTATAGAAGAGGAACCATGCACATAAGTCTGTCTGACACGAGACTTTAGTAATGTGTGATGATAGACTTGGGCTTCCTGAAGTCTATCTGATTCTTGTCATGTATTTGACGAGTGCTGACCTGGTAATGGGGCGCTTCTTGCTGGCACGGACTGTATAGGCAGTGATAAGATGCTTTTTTCATAACGGGGGCTTGGTGTAGGGGTATCACGTTCGCTTTGCATTGTTCCGAATGCCTGCGAAAGGCCGGGGGTTCAAATCCCTCAGCCTCCATTTTTGCATGTCAATAGATCGATAATCTTTTTTTTCTCTTTAGTTACTGAAAAGACACAAAAATGAATAATTGTTACAACCCTCGAGTAGGTGACCCAAACTCTATCGTGGTTCATCAAGGGAAACTCTTGAGGTTCCCTTGAAGGCATCGTGATCCACAGGAACCAACACAAACAAGGAAACATTATCTGGTAGTTTAGTGAATGTAGGGTGGCGGTGCAAGTGAGTTCCTCAGCCACCCCGCCACAGCCATACCTCGACTCTCCACTTGCTAACAGAAAAGACCAACGACTCGAAATCTATCCATGACGCGACGAAAAAGAGCAAACAGACAAAAAACAAAGCGTGTCTCCGGTGCGGGGAATCGAACCCCGCTCGCCGCGGATTTCTCGAGATGAAAACGCGGTATGCTAACCGATACACCACACCGGACTTGAGATGTTAGTCATCACTACTATTAGTATTTATATAGAGACCCCGTTCTGGGAGAGATATAGGCGAAAGAGGTAGCAGATATCTCTTGATCTGTACTGCATATTGCAAAGGGGGGTAATGAACTAACTTAAAACTCGACACTTCTCTTGTCATGATGGACACATCAGGGTCGGGGTTCAGTTACTTCCTGGCGTTTGTGTACTCTAAACACCCCTGTTGCATTAGCACCCATTATTATTGATTGTCTCTGAACATGGTCAATCGTCAGACAAATGCACTTCAATTCAACACAGAATGTTTCCACCACTAGAAGAGTAATACATCTTTTAATGCTACCTTATTCACACAATACTGTCAAGTATAATACAGTCTGGACCATTAGGTATGGTACGAAATGAGAGCAACCAACATTGGTCTAGGGTAGCGACAGAGCCTGAAAAATGTGGCCTTCAAACATCTCTCACGATCATGTAAGCGAAAGAAGAGAGTCGCTCTTTTCCACCAAATTGACAAAGGCCGGAAAATCCTTTCCATCATGGGCAAGTTGTAATAAGCTACCGCTAAACCTTGAAACGACCAAATTCTTACTCTAATTAAACAGGCATCAACGGTCAGAGGCCTCGAGACCGAAATCATGCATGAATTAGGCGACGATGCATCTCATTGTCCGGAGTTGTAAGGCATGAAATATCTATATATGCAGTTTATCGTCTTGGCTTTCATAGCATCAAAAAGTTCAATTGCACGTCAATGCCATTCTCTTGTTTCCTTCTCTCTTTCCCCTGCACTTCTAGGCAATCTCCATTATGAAGGGTAGCGCTTCTCTACTCCTTGCATCCAGCTCTCTGCTAGGCGCTGAAAGGGGCCTGCAACTCAATAAGCGCCATGATCCTGCTGTCGTCTCATTCAACTTTGAGAAGAATACAAGGGATGCCTCTCCGTCTCTTGGAAGGCGAGCAGATGATGTTGCCGAGATGAACGTTGACAAGCATGATACAACCTTTCTCTATTGGGCCAACTTCACCATTGATACACCGCCACAAAACCTATACGCCGAAGATCGACACTGGCAGCTCTGACCTACTTGTCCTAACGGACGAGATTGAAATCTGTAAGAAGGAGGAGTGCATCGGTAACAAATTCAATATCCAAAAGTCACGAACCTCTGACTTGGTTGAAAACGGCTCTTTTGGGAGCAGAGAATCATGGTCAGGATACTACGCCAACGACACTTTCAGCTTCGGTAACGTCAAGCTCGATGGTTTCCAATTTGTTGCCACAACCAGGTTCAACTGCACCACGGCTGGCATCTTCAGTATGTTCGGTGTCGGACTTCCCAGCGGTGAACATGCTGCTCAGAAGTTCCCCAGCTTTCCTTATGCTTTGAGGAACGCTGGCGAGTTCAACACTGCTGCCTACAGTCTTTTGCTCGACGACGACCAAAGCGGCCACTTTCTCTTTAGTAGAACAAAGCCCAGTACAAGGGGCCTCTGGTAACCTTTCCCATTCCTTTCCCATTCCTTTAACAGCTCCCTCCGACACTGTCGCCGAGAGACTCCTGGTCGTCATGGAAGGTTTTGGCACAACCAACGATGGCAATTCTACCACGATTGACTTTGATCCTCGACCCGTGCTTTTGGATTTAGGAACCGTTAAGAGTCGTTTGACTCAAGACATGGTGATGCACTTGATGACGACCCTCGACGGCGTCATTGCCCGACCATTCGGCGCTATGGTGCCCTGTGACGAAGACCACAAATACAACCTTGATTTTACTTTTGGAGAGCTGATTATTAATGTCCCTCTCAAGTACTTCTCATCCAAAACCGTCCCCAATGAGGTTGGAGTTGATGGTGTTTCTTACTGCACAATATTCTACAACTCCGAAGCCACCGACATCATCCTTGGTGACATTTTCCTTCGGGGAGCCTACATGGTTTATGACTACGAGAATTTGGAGATCTCTTTGGCTCAGTACAACGATGGAGGAAAAGGCGACATCCACGAGATTGTCAGGAATGTTCTTGGGACTACCCAAGCTGAGAACATCCGTATGAAGTTTGACCAGTATAAGGGCACGGAGATGGGCAATCCAACATCAGTGATAGCCGAAACTAAGATTTTTTCCGGGACCGTTCTCAGCAGTGGAACTGCCTCTGCAACAGCGATCGGTGATCCCAGGTCCACCACCAATGCAGGTCTGTCAATCGCTAAACCCACAGAGACTGAAGACGCCAAGGGCTCAGATGATGATGAAGATAACGCTGCGGCGAGAAGTCTGTCAGGAAACGCCATGTCTGCTGTTGTTTTTGGGGTCATCGCAGGTGTGTTTTGTATGTGGTAGAAGTTGGAGGTATGATGGACAGCATACCGTTGTTTATTTATTGATATCAGTTAAGCATTTGCGAAAGTTGGGGCCAGTACAGGATAAAAGAATACGAATTAAGTAGTAACAAAGAAACGTAAGCTTGACAAGGCGCATCGCCTGTTAACCAAAATAAAAGATTTCTCCTCGAGCTGTTGATAGAGAGGCAAAAAGTTGATCACGCTGGGGATCGAACCCAGAATCTTCTGATTCGTAGTCAGACGCCTTGCCATTGGGCCACGCGACCTCGTCTTTGTGTTGGAAAAAGAGCCTCAATTGGGCTCTATGATCGCTGAACACACGAAACATGGCGGGATTGAAAAGGTATCTAGATCACTTGGTATGGATCTAGAATTGGTGACGACATGCCAGCTATCCGCAAATTGCTATATGCGAACAGTGAGCGAGTCAGGCCCCGTAAGGCTATCGGCGCCTTATGGCCACTGATCAAAAGCCCCTCCAGAGCAGAATGTCCACCGGTTGCTGCTTCTGATGTCAAATCTAACGACGATTGAGTTCACCTGGGAGAAACCTTATCGTCATGACATCTTTGCAAAGTGGAGATGATCGAATCATGAAGCAGATTGATAAGGTATCTGATGTTTGAATCTCCTAAGAACATTGAGATGTTTGGTTGATATGATGTTGCGTTCTATTTTCTAGAATGCCTTTATCTAGTCTGTCACTATGACCCTGTGATAATAAATGAGTATTAACGGAATTACACAAGTATACAGCGAAGATCTTCTTTGACCTCAGCTTCAAGACACCCAGAAAAACAGCCTGCAGGTACGGTCTAGAAAGTCAGAAGTGGCTTACCAGTTTTGTCACCTAATCATCTGTTGGCCAACCTTTTGATGCCCTAAGGCTTGGCCACCATTCTATCTGTCTGCAGCTTAAGATTCCTTACTTAGTAACTACTACCTGATCTTGTCATAGACCGGCAATAATTCAGGCACGGCACGAGCCAACCGGCAGGCACAGACGGGAACTAAACAGATATTCTCTAGTAGAGAGCCACGACATTACCGCATTCAGTTATCCTGTGGTGACTGGTCTAATGGAGGTACCCATGATATTGTGAAACATACAACGCAGATCGATATTCCCACGCTGTGTTACATGCGCTACGTTATTGGAGAGGAATATTTATTACTTACTACAGCCTTGTATTTGCGATTGTTTGTAAAGGTCGTACTTCTGAAACATATGTCAGGGGTCGGAAATGAGCCCCGTGGCGGGAGGCTCCTCAGCTGGAATGCAGAACGAATGCCAATCCAGTGCCCAGATCGAACTCTCCCTACCTTGAAGTTCGACCAGCCACAGCAACAAAAATCCATGCTAGCGCCCCAGATCCGGCCGTAACATCAATGCGGAAACATGGTGCTTTAGCCGCCATCGAATCCAATACAGGTACAGACGCCACCCAGAAGCTACAGGTGGGGACTCTAAGCACATGTCTCGAAGCCACAAAGTCAGCGGTACATAACGGGAGCACTCAGCTCATTCGGGCTTGCTTTTGCTTTATTCCCTCTGCATGAAATCGTCGCCAGCTTCAAAATGATTCTGGCTCGCAGACGCTGTACCTTGGTATTGTGTTTGCTACTTTTACTACAGCTTATACATGCTAAGCAATCAGTATCTCCTGCTGGGCATCTCGCCAGCTTCCCTTCACCGTGCGTTGTCAGTTAACGCCTCTCATCCTGCCTAACCAAAACTATTGCTGACACGGGACAGTCATCATGCTTTGAAGAAGTGCTAAACAACAACACGCGATATCGACAAGTCAACACCGCATTATGTCACAATAAAAAGTATCTTCATAACTTGGAATCATGTGTGAGGAAAGATTGCGATGTTGGAGACATATTAAGTAAGACCAGCCGCTTGGTACAACCAGGAACCGAATGCTGAATATCTCCAGGATTTCTTTTGATGAAGGAGCAGGATTGTCATTTACCCATTCTTGACCGACGAAGGGAAATGAATCTCACCTGTGCGGTGATGCTAGCTTTAGCGATCGCTTTCTTCAGCATGAGAGCCATTTCGAAGATCATTGGGTTTGTCCCGTACGGACACGACGACAGTTTGATCATCGCTGCATTTGTACGTCACCCGTGGCTCATGCGTATCTTGGAAATGCTCTGACACATAGCAGCCATTTTTAGTGACATTTGGAGCTATATGTTTCCTTGGTGCGTCACAACAAAGTCTCCTCTGGAATGATGAAGCTCACCAAATCTGGCAACGCAGTAACAACGAAAGGAATAGGGCTGAATATATGGCATGTTCGTGATGAGGATATTACATCATGTTACAAGGTTCGAACATCGGCTTACTCTGATCTGGACGCTATGCTAAACATGAATCATATTAGCTCATCTTAGCCGCAGAATACATGTATGCCATATCCTTGACCTTCATCAAGCTGTCGATCCTGGCATTCTTCTTACGAATTTTCCCCGACCAAAAGTTCCGACGTATGGTTCGCGGCACTGTGGCTGTAATCCTACTAATGTCTGTCATCTATCTTGTAATATTTGTACTACAAACAGTACCTCTAAGGAGGTTTTGGGAGGGATGGAAAGAGAAGCATCCCGCAGGCTTTTCTCTGAACTCGAACGCACTTGCGACAAGCCACGCCGGACTAAACGTTGCCTTGGATGTATGGATGCTCATCCTCCCAATGACACAGTTATGGAAGATCGGGATCAAACCCAAGAAGAAACTTGGAATCATGTCCATGTTTGGTGTGGGCGTTTTGTAAGCTTCGAAGAAGGTTTGATTTGTATCATGCTAAGCTAACAAGCTTGACAGCCTCACCATCGTCAGCACAGTACGTGTTCCATACGTCGTGCAGTTCGCAACATCGACGAACTTTATGGGTATGTCAAGTTTCTCGAATTTTCTGCCAAGTTCGTTATAGCTAATGGGCAGTGCAGCGGACACTGTCGATACCATCATCTGGTCCATGGTAGAAATCAGCGTAGGCATGATGGTAGCTTGCATGCCCGGCACTCGCCAATTTATGAGGGACATAATATCGCGCGCGAAACCGGAAAGGTCTAGCGAGGGGGATAGCAGAGGAGGCATCTTTGTTGACCGTTCGCTGGCGACGATTGTTATGACGAGGTACCAAACCACCATAGGAACTGATAGTTCCTTTGCGAGCAGTATGATGAAGGCTGATATGAGGGACGAGAGCGATAGGTAGAAATGTTTCCCGCATTACAAGATTCCTTTTACGCTAAAAACTATCCATCTCCAACATGATGTCGAGAAAGTGATCTGATGTAATGTCTGCCACACCGGTTCGAATAATGCATTATACCAAGTTGGGCACAGCATGAGTGTATGATGAGTAAGTAACCTGATATTTGTAAAGTAAATTCTAGATTGTTCCTTAAATCCAGACTATTGGTGGAATTGAACACCAAATCATTAACCACTTCCTTCTAAAACATTATTGTATACCGTCCCTCTAAGCACTGTCGCGGTTGAAAGCTCCCTCGCCCTTAATTCGGTTTAAAAATCTCAAAACAGCCGGCGTGACCTCCTGTGGCTTCTCTAGCTGAGGTGCATGTCCAACACCCTTGACCATGACGACCTCACTATCCTTAAAGTTCGAAGCAACCCAACGAGCTTCCTCAGCAGGGTCACTCCAATCAGGATCGGCATCGCCGTAGACAGCAAGCACGGGAGCCTTGACTTTGCTCAAAAATGGTTCGACGACGGCATGGTTGGTCGAAAGAGTAGCGTGGAATGCTTTCCAACGTCCAGGACCGGTCAGCATCTTGATGGACCTGTCGACTCGCTCTTGCTTCTTGTCGCCAAGACCAGGCCAAAGCTTGGGAGCATAAGATTTCCAGATAATAGGTCCAGTAGGGTAGTTCATAGATAGGCGGAAGAGGCTTGCGACAAGCTTGCCAGTGCCTGGACGAAGAAAGGCGCCGATGAGGACAAGACCAGCGACTTTATGGGGTTGGCTTCCAGCTGCAATAGTGGCGGCTGCACCAGATAATGAAGCACCAACCAAGACAGCAGGACCACCACCATAAGCATCGATAAGGGTGATAAGATCATTGGCTGTGGCTTCGTCGCCGTAGCGGTTGAAAGTTGTGGAACTATCGCCGTGACCACGAAGATCGACCATAGCTACTCGATAACCGGCTTTGCGAAGTTCAGTGGCCAAAGGGTTGTATGCGTCTCGAAAGTCGCCCATACCAGGGGAGCAAATGACGAGGGGGCCTTCACCGGAAATGTCGACGGCGAGCTTACCACCCTCGGTCTCGATGAATGTGACAGTCATTGTTGGTATTGGTTGAGTGTGTAAGCGGGCAGATAAGATATGATAAGATGAAACAAGAGGATAAGTGTTTTTTCAAGGAATAGTAATCAGTAGATGTTCTTGTTATTTGTTTGTCTATTAAAGATGAGAATATTGTTTTCTGAGTCGAAGGGAACATGCTATATATAATACTTTGATTGCATCAATGCCGGCCAGTGCGGTAATGCTTGCGTGCTCATTGCGAGCGAGATCTGGCCGACAAAACAAGGGTCTTGTGACTGATTGGGTCGCGCAAAAGCACGAGAAAATGCCGAAACTAACGCGAGCACGAACGATGAGCGAGAAGTATCTTGATTTGCTGGACCATCGTTAGTCCGTATAACGGTCAGCAGTAAATCAAATTTCGGGTTAGCCTTCGGGAATAGTCATATGAGAAACGTAAAACCCGACACAGTATTTCCCTTTCTTGAGATGTTGAGACACCTGTTGCTGTTCAACCTAGACACAAACAATTCATAGATTTTAATATATGGTACTAATAGAGCTCAATCGAGCAATACGTCCCGCTGAAGGGCATATCCTGTAAGTTATAAAAGTATGGTATGCTTCTACATACGTGAAGTTGATCAAAAACTAAGCTTCTGTCCCGCCTGCCCCGGAACAGTAGATGCAACCTTGCCAGATCCAAGAAGAGTAAACTTGTACGGAATCTTGCCCGAGCTCAAGTTTCCCGTTGGTGCTGTGTTCTGGCTTTGCCCATTGAGAACCACATCCTCTGCAACGACGTATCCCACCTCCGAGCTTGACTCGCTGAAGATAGCTTTCTTTCCAACATTGGTGAACACTGAAGACTGAATCAGCGCCTGAGCATTCATGCGACTGTTGAGACCAGTGTCCATAGTATCGTAGTATCCGCTGTTCTCGACGTTAGTGAGGTTCAGTAAAGGACCTTGACACACAAACTTGAAGATATGAGCTGCGCCAAAGCGAAGAAGAGGGCCGCGGCTTCGAACGTTGTTAAAGTGGTTGTTGGCGTATGTTACGTGAAGCGTGCCTACGTCTTCGGCAGCATTCTTGTCCGAGTGACCGACTAGGGATCCCTTAGACTAGATAAAAAACATTAGCATCCTATGTCTGCGGATATATGAGATCACGTACGTGGTCATGGAGATAAGTGTGCGAAATAGTGACCCAGTCCGCGGCATGAGAAAGATCCACCAAACCATCATAAAAGTCCTTATCATCGCCTCTCACAGCAGAAAGATCACAGTGATCGACCCAGACGTTGGTGGACTTTTGGATCGTGATCGCATCACCGTAAGTTGCTTCGACCTTTGAGATCTTCATGTTCCGAATGATGACATTCTTTTTTGCGTTGATAGTAAGACCAATACCGGTCAGAGCTTGATGTCGGGAATCAGTAAAGTTCAAATCAGAGTGGCTTGTGTGAACGTACAACTGCCTGTCTTGCCGATAATAGTCTTGTCGGATCCGACTTGCACTTTGGCTGCGCCAGAGATGCTGCCTTGGACAAAGATGACTGAAGGTCCAGCAGCGATAGCTGCTGCTGCGAGTTCACTGAGCGTTTTCACAGTCACTTGTGCAGCATTTCCGCCACCAGTTGTGCTATTCATGTTAGGCTATATCAACAACGGTGTACCTATTGGTACTCGGTCACTTACCCTCCATTCTGGGTGCAATAGCCAATGTTACACGGATCATTGGCTGCGGCTCTGGCGTGCAGAGTAGTACCTGGCGCTGCAGTCACAACGCCAGAGAAGAACAAAAGGTTAAGGAGTCTCATCTTGATGTATAGAGTCGTGTGAGTCTGGCGATACCTGAACCTAGGTACGGGCTGAGATGCCATCTAAATACTATCCGGTTCTACACAGCTACAGTGTCCAATACAAGCATTTCATCAAAGCTGGAGTCGAGCCCCCAATCTACAAACGTGAGATTCCTCGAATCAGTCGCCTTCTCAGATCTATATGCTGCCCTAATGATGGATTTACAGAATGTTCCGTTGATGTGATTGGTGGATTAACTTTATTCAACGTTCCGTGTGTTGACATATCCCCCAAAGTATCGAGACATGGAATTCCTCGTGAAGATTATTTGTCAAGTTCAAGAGGTTATAGAAATCAGAACGTTACCCAAGTCGGAAAGACTTGTTCCGGAACGCTGGATTGGGATCATGTGCTGCGGGAAGTGCGAGGTATCGTGGGGTAATTTGGAAGTTCTGAGCAAAGAGATCGCGATTGGGTAGTTCTTGTGTAACGCGACAGTACTGGAACCGTTTTCTGCGCCGTCACAGGTGTCTCGCATCTGAAGGGTAACCTACCGAGCTGTCATAAGAGTCCTTTGTGACCACTGTACTAGGTTCTCAATCGGATAAATAATTTCTTCATGCGTTTCTTGCCAGACACTAGCACGAGAAGCTGCCAGTTCCGGGTCATAGGCATCAACTGCGGTCTTGAGTCGTGAAAAGCCTATACCGAGGCTGCGATATATCTTCTGTCTTGCCTTCATCAGACTGGGAGAACACATACATTTCCGCTATCAAGGATTCAAACATTTTCGTTGAAGTACCAGAAAAGATTTGCTGGACTGAGAAAAGCTGATCATCTGCTCAAGTAATGCCAAGCTCGTGGCATATTAATTGGGTCCATCCTCTGCGTACATATCGGGCGAACAGAAAGCTTGGGTGCTGGGAGGGTTAGAGACGACATCAGTACGTCAGCTCAGGCCACTTTAGTTTGAACTCTCAGGTCACTCATTTTCTACACACTGAAGCTCAGAAGGCAACTATTTTGTTACCTGCTTGACACAGAACGCATCATCAAAATGCTGCCTAAACACTGGCTGACTGGTTGTTCCGGCCAAGATTTAGATGAGACCAATATTTATTACTATCCAATACTATCGACGTCGATCACTGCAATCTTGGACGAATAAAGCGTCTTATCTCTGCCAAGTGGGTGACGTACTCTATTCGCTGATAGGTCTTTAACCAATTCAGGTCGCACGTCTTTGCGGGGAACAAAAACCAGGATCTTTTGCTCGGCGTGCTCGGACGATTCTACCCTTGTCATCATCAGATCATCACCTTCCGCATTCGACAATGGCCCGATGATAGTCGAATCTTTAAAATCATACTTAAATAGACAGCATACGCATCGATCTTGCGTGTTTCCGAATAGAGTAATTGGACTTCCGATGCATCTTCTGTCGATATACCAGATTGTACCAATTACTGTTGCTGCTTGCGCTTCGTGCTTCTTACTCCCTTCTATTTTATCAAGAATGTCTGAAAGAAAAGTGAATGAGAATCCATTCGTGAGCAGAAACATGGTGTTGACGAAATATTGTTTAGGAAATCACGTATGCCTTTGACACTGTCGATGATTGGCAAGCCTCTCTGAAAGCATCAGAAGAGTATGTGATGTCATTTTCAACTACCAAAAACAAAGCTAACATTCGTTCAAGGCTCGTGAAAGAAGATACTGGCGCTGAGCATTGGAGAAGCACGAGGACAATGCCTCCTACATACTATCCTCCGTTAGTAAAACGATCTTCAAATCAAGGCAGAACTGACACATTCATTCAGGCCCATGACTCAGCAGGCTATCGACAAGCTCAAGGAATTCAAGGGTGCAGTTGTGAATGATATCTCGGAGAAGTAGAATCTATCTCAGAATAGCTCAAGTCATAAATACATGTTTGATATAAGTCCACACGTTATTGACATAATTTGAGGGAGGATTTCTCAATGTCCTACTGATTTTATTGTACTTGGATTTTGTCTGCGATATCTTTGTGAGATAAACTGTAGTTATCTCGGGGTTATTGTTGTCTCTAATGCGATATATCGGGCTATAGTTTTACATCGTTCATTTATAGTTGATAGTTTGTTTGCAAGCAACAAAGACTTGAAAGCACAACCCCTTTTCCCTCAAGTTCTACGTAAAGGAGAACAATTATAAGGGTGCTAAGCTCGTTATGACAGTCAAGTAGGACAAAACCAATCACGATGTATGGTTGAAGAATACGACTTCAGCACAGTTGCTAAACATATATCTTCGATGCATATATCTTCGATGATACTTCAACATAGGTATGTATTTGAAACTCAAATATTTACAGAAGGCAATTCCTCTCATCATCTCAAACATATCATCCCAAATCATCACTCCTTCAAACCCCAGAACTCTTCAACTCGGCCAATCAATAATCATGTTGTAGCACTTAGGCGTTGCTGTCAATCCAAGATCGGAGGCTGCCAACGCGAGCGTAGACACCAGAGAAGTTGGGTCGGGCGCATCCCTCACCCCAAGAGACAACACCAACAACAGTGTTGGAAGAGTCAACAATGGGACCACCGCTGTCACCCTGGCAAGCATCGCGACCACCCTGGGTGTAACCAGCACAGAACATGTTGTTGGTGATGGCAGAAGTACCGTACTGGGCTCGGCAGGTGGCACGAGAGACAACGGGAACAGTGACCTTGAGAAGGTTGGTGGGGCTGCTGCCACTGCCCTCAGAAGTAGCTCCCCTGTGCAATGTCAGTTCTGTCCAGGAGTTCAGATTGAAAGGGATACATACCAGCCAGCAACGGTGAGCTGGGCACCAGCGGCAGGGTCAGAGCCAGAGGCGGCAAGACGGCCATAAGAGATGGAGCCACTAGCGGGGATAGAAGTAGAAAGCTTCAGGAGAGCAACATCGCTGTCGAGGGTGGAACCGCTGAAGCTAGGGTGCATCCTGATGCTGGAGACACGAGAGGTGACACCGCCAGAGGTGCGAGACTAACAAGTCTATGTTAGATACTGAATTATATGCAATAGGTGATAAACGTACCAGAGATCCAGCGCGGATGGCGAAAGCACTGGCAGATCGGCCCTGGACACAGTGGGAGGCGGTCAAGACAGTGTTGGCGTTGATGAGAGTACCACCGCACCAGGGGCCACCGTTGTTGGTGATGCTGACGATGAAGGGGAATTCACCAGAGGAAGCTGAGGTTCCACCAACGATGTTGGGGACCGACACCTGGGGAGCAGCAGCAACCAGAGGGGCCGCGAGGGCGAAGAGGGCAGTGATCTTGACCATTGTGACGAAGTAGGAGTATCCAAGAGTAGAGAGCTGAAGAGTGATGGATGAGAGGCTGATGAGTGATGATATTTCGAAAGGAAGTTTGCCGTCTTTTATATATACGATCATTAACCTCTTGTATAGCTTAGAGGCTCTCCCGAGTCAGTGCTGTCTCAACCTAGTCTAGTTTCCTTACCTGCCCTTCTGGTGGATCTTCCGCGATAAGCTTGTTTTGTGATATCTTGAGAGTATGCATATTGGCGTACCTGCCTTTCTCGTATGAAAGTCCGTCTGCTCCGCTGTTTAGTTCGGCATTTAAATAGAGCATTAACCTTATCATCATCCCGTACAAGTGATCGGCATATGTGAATCTTGGCGACAAGGATCGGCGTCCCGATGAGGAAAGTCGATAATCGTGTCGACCATTGAAAGTGTGGAGATGGCCGGTTAAATCCAAGCGCTGATGGTGATGAGAAAGACGGTCACAATGAGAAGTAACACAATAGTGAACATCATCGGCGAGTTGTCAGCACTCAATTCCGTTGAGCGACATGTTGGACTGGTAGCATTCGGTAGTAGAGGAGCAAAGAAATTCGGTTCCTGAACAACAGCCGGAATTTCTCAAATCCGTCTTATCGCCAAGCATTCAAGCGTATCTGCACTGCTACTCTAGGCGGGGCTAGTTGCTATAATGCGGTCATGCGTCCATCAATCACATTAGCCCAGCTTCAGTGCATCTGAAACTGGTCTACTAAAGTGGGAGGATCTTTTGTAGCTCTTCCCTTCACCACGCAATAGCTAGGATTGGATAACGCATGTACGCATTGACCCCATATAACACGTCTTCTCTAGCCTTGGCTAAAGGCTTCTTTGCATCGCATCTAGAAATCGCTCATGCCAAATACCAAGAGAATCGTGATTGCTATATCTTATCTACCTTCCAAACAGGGCAGCTTTACCGGCTTATCTGATGCTGTCGCGCCTGTCATTGTTATTCGTCTGCAAATGCAAGGCGGGATGCATTCGGAGTTTATGGCTGAGCTGAAAGGTTACTTCAGTATAGTATCTCAACTTCGGAAGGCGGGTATTGCTTAGGAAGGTACTTTTGATTCGGCCAAATACACCAACCTGCTTCCAAGTATTTACACGGGTTTTGCATAGTTGACATGTTAATCGAATACGAGCACTATTGGCAGAGATGATCTGACGCGTGTTGTTGCTCTATGTGCTTACTACATATGTGAACCCGGAGGGTTTTACTCGTTTCGAGTAGTTACCAATGAGGAAGTTCCTTGCAGTGCTTCAACTCGACTTTCTTGGCAATAAAAACTTGTCACAACAACAGGTTACTGATAGCTTAGTGGGATTGTCTTCAAGCTGCAGTTTCTCCGAACAGATAGGACATCTAAACCGCGGTGACTATGACGATATGCTTCTTAAAATTAATAGATGCATCTTAAACTGTAGTCATCGGTGTTTTGATGGTGTATGTATGAGAATAAGTGTCCACGAATCACGTACGGACACATCGATGCAAGTATGCTTAGAGTAATTCTCAACAGAGCAGTAGCAATGGAATAAAACAAGTCTTCTTCACTTGTTTAATGTTTATTTTTAGTAATGAAAAAATAGTTGTTTGACAACTTCAAGACACCATCATATAATGGATCGCCGTAAAATCAAATTATTCTGTGTAAAGTTGCCGATACAGAATTGGAAAGTCCCGGACAATCTGTAGGAGAGATTTACTTGAGGAGTTCATGTAAGTATCTGGCCTCTATTATTCAATCTAAATCACAAAGACCAGACCATCAATCAAGTATCGCTGGAGCCAGACGTAACCTTGTCGAGATAGACATAGGGTAGGAGCTTCGCTTAGGCGATCCACCTGACATGTTTGAGTTTCGGGTCATGTCTTGCCGAATATCTCGTTCTCTCATACCAGAAATTTGATTTCAACATCACAGATGTGGATCGACATCTTGTCCATTGGATTGTTTTGACTGCGGTTCTTAGCTCCCTAGGCAATGCTGGTCTATGTCGCCCCTCGTCCAGTTCTTCTCTTACTGTCACTGTTGCGACTACAACAAAGGAGTCCGCCTCGGTCGAGTTACTGCCGACTCTCTCTACTTCAGCCACCATCTTACATTCCTATGATACTCCAACGTGACAGGCAATGCCCTCGTCAGAACACTCATTTTTCACCTTGAGGTAAATTAACTTGATAACCCTCACCCAGAGGCTTTACCTCGAGACAGCATTGGTAAGATAACGTTATCTATACACTAAGCATCGGGGACTGCAAGACGTACATTTGAATCTTGGGTAGATAGGACAGGTAATTGGTATACGATATTTTTCCCTCTGGGATGCATCAGCTCTTAACAGTGGCCTAGTGATATACTCAGTAATGCACAGGGTCTATTTTGTCCAGGTAAGTTGAGTCTCAGCACAAGTTCTGCCTAGATGAGCCCACTCTAAAGACCTCCATTTCTCCGGATTCTCAGAAGCCTCCACGAAATGCTTCATAGCGAGAACAGTTTGTAACGCCCACTTCTCTGGACTCACCCTTCCTACACCTGTTGCCAATGGGGTCATAAGAACACTCTGAATCTGATCATATTCAGAAGCATCACGATTGTGGTTGTCAATGGCACAGAGCAAGCTCCAGATACACTCATACACGATCTCTTTGTCCCATCTGACATCAGCAGGCATACGCATCGTCGGACAAAGAGCAACACGGCGTGTCCCATAAACATTCCGCGATCTGGCTTCAAACTCCTTTGGAATTTCCACCAAAGTACACGTCCCAGGTGGCGCAAAACCACGCCATGTTTTATAAAGCTCGGCCTGGGCAACACCGGTAAGGGCATGATAGTCGTCGCGGGGAGAAAATTGTCGTGATATAGCATCATCAAAGGCACCATCGAGGCGACCGTAGGAATTGGCGGGTGAGACAACAGTGTCAAATTTGACTTCGGTTGCGAGCTGCGATAGAGCGCAATTGTGAATCTCTATTGAGATTGAGTCGGGCAGCTTGCGGCTCTTGCGAGCGACGTTGAAAGCATCGCTGAATTGTTCTTCCATGCAAAGGAGATGGATGTGGGGAACGTGAGGCGTTTTGGTGGTCATCTTAATGTTGCTTGCTGAGTACGCTGGCTTTGGGAGATGAACTGCGGCAACTAGCTTTGTGTAATGAAGTGAGATATTGAAAGTCAAGAGGTCTTGCCTTGTTCAAGGTCAGATGATATGACTAAAGAAGCCTCAAGTGGGAACAGCCTAAGGCATCAGCTTAGAAGAGGGGAAATCTAAAGGCTAGATAGCACAACCAGACAGAATATGAGTATAATTGCACTTGACTCGTTTAACAGTACATATCTACTTCTTTATACTCTCTAAAATAGTGCTTTGTATATTTCGAATTGAGGCTCCTTGAGTTGGATAATTCTGCTTCTTCTTAATCTGAGATCCGTTTGGTCAAAACGCCCCATCATTAAATGCCTGTATACACGTTAATTCAATGTACAAGCACGCTGCAATAAGCACCTGTTAGGAACTATTGGAATCTTGTTATAGCATCTCATGCTGATGGATGGATGGATGGATGTATGGAGACAACTGGACGCCATACAAAGAGAGTTATTCAGGAAGAAGTGTTATGTTTCAACTAGAGCGGTGTGAGTAGAATTTGACACATAAGCTAGGGAAGATGTGCGTATAGCCTCACAAATGGTTTTGACATTACACGCACAGCTGGATATTTGTATTAGATAAAGCTCGACGCGAAAGTAGCTGAGTCAGCATTTTGGGATCATCACAAGCCCTACTGATTGCCGAGGCTAATCTCTCCTCCAAGCTTTGGCCTGTTCCGAACATTGAAGCAAATAATTCTTCACTCGCTCCGATGAACCAGCGTTTTTGATATTTTTCATCAAATATGGCGGCTTTATCATCCCTAACGCCAGTTATCATCGGTATCGGCGAGATCCGTGAGAAGAATTTCATTGTCGAAACGTGCCGTGAGCCGGCTGAGCTCATCTTATCAGCTATCCGCGATGCATCTCAGGACTCTGGCATTGATGTCATTGAGCAACTAGATAGTATTTCAGTTGTTCCACCGTGGTCTTGGAACTATGACAATCTGCCCAAATTGCTTGCGCAAAAGCTTGGCATCCAGCCATCCCATCTTGAACTCGCTAGTCATGGAGGGAATACGCCTGCTCTCCTTTGCGATAAGTCAGCAGCGAGAGTTGCTTCTGGGAAATCCAAAATTGCTGTTGTTACAGGAGGAGAAGCCCTGGCCTCACGTAGGTGATCAGACGAATAACAAGATGAAGTGGCTGATATACCTACAGTATTCGCTTGTCAAAAGGCTGGACGTGCGACTCCACCAGGATGGACTGCGGTAGACCCCAATGCTAAAAGATATAGTCCAGGAGATACTTCTATCATGAAAGGTCAGCATTGCAACAGCGTACATCTAAACACAGATTCTGATAGATAGGGCGTAGGAGCTGGTGCGAAGCATTCCATTGGCAATCCAATACAAGTATACCCTCTGTATGAAAATGCGTATAGGAAGCGAAATCAGCAATCCTACATCGAGAACCATCACGAATCAGCAGCACTCTATACTCAATTTGACAAGGTCGCATGTCAGCATCCCAACAGTTGGAGAGCAGGCGAAACCCCGAGAAATCTTGAAGATATCGAGACAGTGAGCAAAAGGAACAGAATGATTTGCACACCATGTCAGTCAGCCGCCACCATTCCCTTATCATTTGCTAACTGATCAGATCCACTTCTGATGAACGCATTCAATGGAGTAAACTTAGCCGCCGCCTGTATCATCACATCAGTTGAGTATGCTACGAAGTTGGGGGTGCCGCGCGAGAAGTGGGTGTATATAACGGGAGGCGCTGGCTCCAACGACAGTTCAGATTGTAAGATATCCTTCTTTCCACTATGCTTATGGGCTAACAGTATGACTCTTCATAGTCTGGGAACGATCCAACTATCACTCAAGTCCTGCCATCGAGTATTCCATTGACAACGCTCTCGAAGCAGCTGGGCTCAGCAAAGATGAGATAGACTGTTTCGACTTCTACTCGTGAGTCGCCAGGGTTACGGCCATACATCGAGGCTAATTAATAGGTGCTTCCCAATCGTACCAAAGATCGCTTGCAAGCATGTTGGACTGGAAGTGCTGGATCCAAAGAAGCCCATAACTCTCCTTGGCGGACTGACTTCGTTTGGTGGTGCAGGCAATAATTATTCACTTCATGTAGGGCATTTCCCTTTACGAAGGCGAAGGCTTCTAACCATGCTCAATAGGCTATCGCGGAAATGGTCAGAGTTATACGCAACGGTAAATATCAGAACGGTCTAGTTCTTGCCAATGGCGGCGTTCTGTCCTGGCAACACGCTGTTTGCTTGTCTGCGCAACCGAAAAGAAATGGCTCAGAGTATAGAGAGCAGGCAGTTCTTGATAATGGGCAAACGTGTCAAGGTCCGGCGTTTACCGCTCAGGCACAAGGCGAAGCAATCATCGAGGTACGTCAAAGCTTTTATAGTGTGGATTCTCTGACCTGAATTCAGACATACACCGTGGATCATGATCGAAGTGGTCCCAAGTTGGGGCATATTGTAGGAAGGCTTGTTGAAAATGGGAACAGGTTCATTGCGAACCATGGTGACGAGATGACTTTGTCGGCTCTTGTGAGCACCATCACTGAACCAATTGGTATGCAAGGATTTGTCGAGGTTGGACTAGATGGTAGAAATCTCTTCACTGTTGATCCATCAGTGAAGCTGTAGTCCAGCGTTTCTGGGCGAGAGTAGCTGAGTGAGAGGTCATGATGGCGGATATCAGTCTGTTAGGATGGGTTTATTCTTAGATAGCCACAAGTTGAAGTACGTGCTCGATATTGCAGAAACATAGACTAGTGATTCAAGGTTTTTGTTTCACTATTGGATATACCGACATCCGAGGAACTTTTCGTGTTCGCTTTGACTGCTGATCTTGCTTCAAACGTCGGCACGTTCTCCGGGATGCAACCATCACCCCCGCACTAAGAACAATCAGTTCCCCGCAGACTGAGGATGATCTCTACTCAACCTTAACGAGAGCCTGAGATGCGCACCTATAGGAATTGGGTCCTGAGCGCATCGTGATGGTTTAGATCGTATGTCGACGTAAAAGAATGATGCACTAGCTTGTTCAAACAACCGCGCCTATCGAAACCTTTCGACTATGTCATGAATCCATTCTCATGATTTCATGGTAGTATTCTTCAATTACATACCCTGACTACCGTTGTCAAGGATTGCCGAAACCTGCTTCAACATCAATTTTACCAGGATATTGCAGACATATAAATACCACGATGAGCATCCCAGACCCGACTAGGCGTGATACACACGGCATCGTGCAATACAAAATCCCTCTCGCCATCGGAATGTCGGCACTCGCTTTTGCAGCACTTCTTGCCAGTATCGGAGGCACGTCTGGCAAGACAGTCAGGTCTCCGACTCCTCCAATGGGATGGAACTCGTACAACCACTACAACTGCAATCCTTCGGAAGAGATTATCAAGATTAACGCCAAAGGGTTGGTGGATCTGGGCTTTCTAGACTTGGGCTATAGCATTGTCACTGTCGACTGCGGATGGCCTTCGAGAGATCGGGACAGTCAGGGGAGACTCCAGTGGAATGAGACTCTGTTTCCCTCCGGTCCAAAGGCTCTTGGCGAATATATACACGACTTGGGGCTCGGGTTTGGTCTCTACTCTGGAGCGGGATATCTCCAATGCGGTTCGCAGGATATTCCCGCGTCCCTTGGTATGTCTATCACCCCACAGATGACCGTCGGAGATAACTGATTGGCCAAACTAGGATATGAGGAGATCGACGCAAAGTCGTTTGCTGAGTGGGGAGGCGACACACTCAAGTAACTTACCCTCGGCCCATTTCATCACGCACTTAGCTAACATTGATAGGTACGATAACTGCTACGCCACTTCCAAGACTGACATGGTTGACTCGGACTCTGCCGAAGCAAAGAGCCCAGACAGGTTTATCAAGATGGCTGCAGCCATCAACGAGACTGATCGTGACATCAAGTACTTCCTATGCCAATGGGGTATTGGTGAAGATGTCCCGCAATGGTGCGTAGCAAATCTTACCTCCTATGTCCTCTCTCTGACACCCCAGCAGGGCCACTAAAGTTGGAAATTCGTGGAGAATGAGCAACGATATCTTCAATGCATGGAGAGCGATCTGGCGCATCACAAACCAGGCTGTGGCTCACTCTAAGTATAATCATCCTGGGGCATTCGCAGACTTGGATATGCTCATGTAAGATTCACAGCCGATGTTCCAAGCAGGTTCTAACGATAGCAGTATCGGTCTCGGTGCTCTCTCCTACGAAGAAGAGCGTTTCCACTTCGGCCTCTGGTCCATGATGAAATCTCCTCTCATCATTGGAGGTGTAATGGATGCTAAGCAAATTCCAGCCGAGTCTCTCGAGATCATGTCCAACAAAGAAGCCATCGCCATCAACCAAGATGCGCTAGGTCAAGCAGCAGAGTTAGTCATTCGGTATACTGAAGAGCAGTGGGATGTCTGGTCCGGTAACCTCTCGTCTAACCGCAAGGTTCTCGGCGTTGCGAACTGGAAGAATGAGACTCAAACCGTCGAAGTCGACTTGGCGCTTATTGGTGTTGAAAAGGCCAAGGCGCGAGATGTCTGGGCTCACGAGGATCTTGCCATTTCTGGTGCTCAGAAGTTCGAGCTGAAGCCTCATGAACTACGCCTTCTCGTACTATCAGACATCAGCCAGACTCCCAAGCCCAAGTCATCTGGATATTACCAAGCTTCCAAGGCGTCACTGGACGGTTCAGCATCGCTTGCCGACTGTGGAGAAAATGAGTGTCTACCAGCCAACGAAAAAGTCAAATCTATTGGTAAAGACGCCAAGGTCACTTTCAAATCTGTCAGCGCTCCCAAGGATGGCTCACTTTACATTGGGGTAGACTACATTAACCACGAATATCATCACACAATTGGTGACTGGGAGACAAACTCCCGAAACATGTCGATCTCTGTCAATGGAGACGATTCCAAGCGCTGGGCGTTTCCGAATGCTGGCGGCGATTGGTTCGAGAGTGATCGCATGATGATTCATCTCGATGGGTTCAAGAAGGGTGATGATAATACTGTTACCTTCACTGCTTCCACCTCTGGAGATTGGGCGCCTGATTTGGTCGGCTTCGAGGTTTTGGCATGAGTGGCGACAGTTTATTCTATCTGCATGAGCTAACGGTAGCGAATTTGTCAACATCTCGTCGCCAGCTAGGTTCTGTCAAGGTCTAAGCATTTCGAAACCACTATGGAAAGCTATCACATGGACAACATTCGACCATATCCTCTTACAATATGAATAGTGGCATTTTCATCATGTCAATTTCCTTACTAGAAGTAAATAGTCTAGACTTGAATTGTAAACTTATACATCTCTTGGCCGCTCAGCTGCTTCTCCGTCCCTCTAAACACAAAAACACCACTGGTCTTCTTCGGCGCCTTGATACTTACTTCCATAATCTTCTTACCGCTTGTTAGTTTCCAGGTGACTTCAATCTTACCCCCAAAGGCAGTCTGTAGACGACCATGCGCGTAATCCAAGCCCATAGACAAACCGCTCTCTGGTCCAATAACCCAGTTCCTATACCCATACCCATCGATACCCTGTGCAGGTCGAAGCCCTGCTGCCCACTCGGTAAGAACATATGTAGCGGCTCCTCCCCATGGATGACCAAGGGATGTGAATAAACCCAAACCAGGACTACTGTCATGAAGAACATACTCCCAGCTTGCACCCGTTGATGTCTGGATGTCGTCTACCATTGGGCCCCAAAGTGTGTCGATGAGCTTTGATCCTCTCTTCTCGGCGCCATACTCGAAGAGCGCTGGTAGAAGAAAACCGTTGGTGTTGGGGCTGATACTAGCAGTGGGTGCATCTGGATCGGTTCTGGTGTTATCGAGATATCCTGGACCAAGGGCGAGTTTTTCAAGGGTCTTGAAGGATCGCGTGGCTTGGGTACGAGTAGCAACCTTACTTGTGGTGCAAAATGAGATACCCGTAACGGAGAAGTCGGTTTCATTTGCGGTAGAAAGCTTCCAAACGCCAAGCTCGTCATTCCAAAGTGACTTGCGAATAGCTTGTGTAAGCTTATCACCAGCTTCTTTCCACTTCTTGGCTGAACTTTTCTTCCCAATCCCACTAGCAAGTTCAGCCATGGAATGCAGAGCCTGGACAGTCATGCATGAGACTGAAGAGCCAGATTCGGCAGGGCCAGTAAATGCGCCGTTGAGATGGACCAGCCCATCGGTCTTGTTGATAGTACCAACAGACCAGTCAACCAGACGCTCAAAGTACTTCCACTCTTTTTTGACCAAGTCGAGGTCATTGCTAGACTGCACATAGTAGTACAATGACAAAAGACCAAGGAGCTGATAGTCTTCCAACCCGTAGTTATCAGAGAAGACTGTAATATTGGCTTGGTAACCAAGTGGGGCACTCATACTGAACAGTCCGTCCTCATTCTGAGTCGGGATGAGGGACTCGAAAGTTCCTCTCTGGAGATCGAAGCGTGATGTGCTGACACCGATGATACGAGAGGTGTGATAATAGTCTCCGAGCCAGATGAGGCGATCACGCTTTGGTCCATCGAGGCACGCCGCAAAGATGTTCTCTCTGATACCGTACTCATCCAGGATTTCATCAGAGGTTAAACTGCTCTCATAGACAAGCTCACCGCGATCATCGTCGCGCACCTTGACATTGCGGTAATAAGCCATCTGATCCTGGTATGCACCGAGACCAAAGCGACCAGCGAGCGTAATGGGCTTCATCTGACCTCTGAACAAGACGCGGTAGGAAGTAAGAGACATATTGAAGATCTTGGCACCATCGATAGAAGCGCTGAGATAGCCGTTCGTAAGGGTGGTTCGGATCTTGTACCACTGGTTCTCGTGGACGGGAAATGGGAGGTCAAAGGTTTTCAGGAGGTATGTGGGCAAAGTAGTCTGGTTTACTTGACCCCAGCCTGAAGTGACTTGTACAGTGTTTCGAGGTGAGAGCGTGTAGTTGTGGTTTTTAAAGGTAGTCGCCTTGGGCAGGTCTCCAGTTATTTGAAGGCCGATTCCGCCACCTTTGCCAATCTCCCATGCCTTTTCATAGTCAGTATGTCTTCGAAGTAGGTCCCCGAAATGATGACTTACGACTCCGTACCAGAGACCGCCCCTCTCGATCTTGGTCTCAAACTCTAGGGTGTGATTTCCAACGACAGGGGCCTTTTCACTTTGGATGGGTCTTAATGACTCGATCAGGACTCCGTTCTTGGGATCGACACGCCAAGTAGATGGCTGACTGCCTTGCTCGAGGCACGAAGATTGTGCACCGCGTACCCCGAGTTTCCAAATTTCATTGAGTCGCTTGTTGCTGCACTCGAAGAAGCCGGGTTCCTTGTCCGGATCGAGGTTAGGAAAAGTGGCGTGAAACCCAACATTGGAGAACTTAATAGTCCCTTCGGTCAAAAGTCTCAAAGACTCCCATCGCTGACCGCCTTGAACAAGAAAGACATCGTAGCGTCCAGTTTTTGTGATATTCAAGGTTTGGATACGGAAGTTGTTCGCCAGCTGGTTTCCATACAGCAGTGGGCCATCACTAAAAGGTTCTTTCAATCCTTGATAGGCCTCGGTGTATTTGACCTCGATTTGGGCAGGTCCGCTGAGTGATTCTACCTCAAAGAATGGCACCCCGCCTACTTCGATGCCGTAGTCAATAACTGCAACAGTGTTTTTGTTGGAGTCTAGAGTGAAGCTGGTGAAGGGCTTGGTTTTGTATGTAGGCTCAGAGCCCAAAGCGAGACCTTTGGGCAGGAAAGGCTTTTCGGTGCTGGTGTTTATTGTTTAGCTCGAATATTCTTTATGATAAGAACAGTATGTATCATTGAGGTGTCAGACTAAAGTATACTCACTATGCATCGCAAAGACCTAGTGATCCGAGGAGTACCACACCAACAATGTTCAAACTCGATAACGAAGATAGGCCCAACATGACAACCAAGATTCTCCGTGTTTCCTTGACCTTGGAACTTGTATTCACGACGAATATATTGTGACTTTATTTCATCATCCCGGCAGTCAATAGGCTCGGTACGCTTCGGCTCGGCATCAAGGATGGGGAAAAAGTGGTTGTCGAGCGACATGATAGCTTGGCCCCATGCCTCTCGCATGAAGCTCAGTGGGCCTAGAACGGCCGAAGCTCAATTGTTAGAGATCGGCAAAGTGATTTCGGTATTTAATAGCCCGAATGATCGACGCTACCCCGGATTGTGCTGCACTGGCCTCTCAGAAGAACCGATAGGACCCCGCGCTCGGTGTGTTGCTGAAACGATTCCAGCGAGGAGCTACCCTGTATACAACCTGTAAAAACTGGTTTGCAGACGTACTGAGAATTTGTTTTTCGATGTACAATATTTTGCAATGAAGAAGAATTTCAACGATAGGTGAATTCAGTCCACCAGGGAAAATTCACGGGAAACAAGTAGCCAAGGTGAAAAACGACGTTTCGTAACAAAGTGTATTGTGCAACAAAACTTTCTAATGACAACTGTACATAAGATCATGGTGGGGGACAACATTGTAGACCAATGGTTTGATGGAGAACATATACATCTAAATATGTCCAGGGGGCCCACTATGTCAAACATGTCCATCCACTTCAATTGATCGCAGCTCTTACTGACAATATTGAGCAAGAGGAACAAACCACCCAGGATCAAGATAGGTTGACCCACAAAAAAGCGAGAATTTACAAAAAAAGAAATGCTGGTTCCCCGAAACCTGGATCGAACAAGTGACCTTTCGATGACATATAACAATTACAGTCGAACGCTCTTCCAGCTGAGCTATTCGGGGAGGATCTCCGAAACGGAGGAATAGCGATTCTGTGGGAGCTGGGATTGCAATTTGTGTATATGTTCAGATGCACAACCACGACTTGGGTGATTACTTGGACACGCATGTCCTTGACGACAATTCCCAATCAGAGCGCATGCGCACAGTCTAGGTCGATCACCGTTCATAGTTTCTGAATGAATGATAACGGAGACGATAACGCGAGAGCGATAAATCGTCTGTCGCTAACGCGCACGGTCATTCCATAGAACGGCGCACAGTTGCTAGGAACAACATGGGCCTCCCAGTGTCCCTGCAACATTACCTAGATCCAGCTAGCTAAAAAGATCAAGAGGTGTCAAAAGTAAAGACAAGTAGGTAAATCGACATTATCAGATGCCAGACAGCCGCCATAGCTGCCATAGACCTGATGCAAAAAACACAAAAAAAAGATTTTCGTAGCTAGCAGCTACTGGTTTCGATCCAGTGACCTCCGGGTTATGAGCCCGGCTGAGGAATTGTTAGTACGAATTTTGATAGACAAGATTCGAGTGAACATACCGCGCTTCCACTGCGCCAAGCTGCTTTTTGGTGCTTTGTTGTTATTTTGCCACTCTCTTTTACACACTATACGCTCAGCCAGCACCATCACCACTCTCAATGCAACTCACAAGACACCCAGAACACACACACGATGCGCATGTTCGAATAGGGTCAAGGCCATGAAAAAATCACCGGTTAGGATCTATTTTCGCATCCGATAAAGTAATTTAACAGACTTGACACCATCGAATTAAGCCTTGGCATTAATTGACACTTCAGTCTCCAGTCCCCCCCGCCGTTGGAGCTGGTTCGCCGGTTTAAACGAGGGAACTGAGTCATGTCCTTCTAGTGTAGTTCTAGGATTGTGGTGTTTTGCGGAGGAGCTGAACGATAAAAATCAGGGGATAATTAGTCTAATAGACCCTGACGCCTAATATTCGGAACGTGTCCCCCTTTTCTAGTCCACGTGGAGGTGGCGCGTCTGTCTTTTCCGCACTCAACGGGCGCGACCATGCATTGTCACCTCCGTTGGACACGGCTTGGCCGATGCTTCTGCTGTTGACCTTGACATCTGATGGTAGCGGCCTTTGTTCCGCTAACTTCGGGTGCATGGATCAATGTCTTGACGACACTGCCATGCCAAGCCAATTCTTTACATGTGAATGATCGCGCAGATGAAGTGCCTGAAAAAGAATATGGGACGTGGACTGTGGTTACCCTAAACATGACCTGAGTATTGCAGACAACTGCTATCACACATGCAAATAAATCCCTTCTCTGGTCTGCTTGCAATAGATAGGGACTTTGTAAAATTGATTCATTTGTGAAATGTCATTGCCAAACAGGCTATGCTGAATATATTCAAGACATTGACCGGCGCTGACATATCTAAACCATTTGGTTAACTTGTTCCATTTATGGTATTTCGTCTCGATCTTCCCCGGAGGTCAAACTCCACTCGCTGAACCGTTTTTCATTTCTGTAAACGACCCACCAGATCCAAATTACCAGTGTAGAAATGATCGACTTGACTCGGGGAATGGGCCACAATGACCAGATCCCAGCAAGGCGCGTGAAGCGATCCGGTTGGCACATCGGGACCAGTAGTACGGGGTAGCTTACAGCTTTAGACCTACTTTGAGGGCTAGTCCTTAACCAAAGCCGTACTAATGTCAAGGTCCAAGGCTCTGACTGGAACACTAGCATAAACTCTATTGACAAGTTAAAATGATGTGACAGACATCCGTTTACGTACCTGCCTGCACAACCTGCGATTTACGAGAATGAGAGACCCTCTTTGATGCAGGCACAGAAAGGCTATCAGGTAATAGAAGTGATCTAATGAAAATTGTATCCTTGCTTTGTCTCGCATGCCATGTGAAAAGTCAGACATGGAATGGAAGGTTGATCTCTCGTTATCTATCAAAGCCAACAATGATGCGATAGGAAAATCGAGAAATGAATAGGTCCGCTTCAGTCTGAGATACATGCCAGCTGCCTATATTCCGGGGACGAAAAAAGCATACCCGTCTATGGTTTGCTTCCTGATTCGTGTTAGTGGACGCCCCGGCTAACGTGTTGCAACCATCACATCGCCCAGCCTCAGCCCACCTTGGTTGTCAGAGCTAGCACGGTGTTAGCCAAAATCTTCTTTAGACCCTGCAAACGAAGGATCTAGAGAAACGCCATTCATCACCCAGTTCCCCTCCCTACCCCAGTCGTCATGCGTTGCCGACCCGAACGACTGGACATAAGATCAGCGTAGGTAATCGAGAGTCGATCTGCCTTTTGCTCCGTCCCCTCTCATTTGTCTTGTCATTTTTGCTTTTTAATACTCCGTGTCCAGCAATTCTAGCAGCGACCGCTGCATTTGTGGTGACTTGCCATGGACTACTTCGAGGTGTGCTGGTCTATCTTCAGCACCATTTGCTTGGTAAACGTCGTCTTTGGTATCCTGGTCTGCGAAATCACCACATTCACTGTCTTGGCTGCTGTACCCATCTTTTCATCTGCTGCGGGCGCCATTGCCAACGGTCTTTGCTACTATGTCTACTACGAAAAGCACTCTGTTGTCAATGAAGTCGTAGCAGCTGTTTTCTCCGATTTCTTCTGGCTGGTATGTCAATTGGTCACTTGACGTCTACCCTTCGCGCTAACTGAATGTCTGAATAGTTGCAAGAAGCAAGTTTATTACTATACAGTTACATCATCCTCCAACGAGTTCTTCGACCCCGCCAATGGCGCCTTTTCTCTATCATCTTTTGGGGGTTGATGGTCTGCACTGCCATATCCCGTGTCTTTATCGCCATTTACCGAGCGAAGTTCCTCATTGAAGGTGTGCACGAATACGAAGTCATCATCAATTACCTGCATATCGGCTACTTTACATTTATGGCCATTTCCGAATGCCTCAGCGCATATTTCCTTGTTGTCATCTTCGCTTCCGCCAAAACATCGAGTATGAGCGCGGCACTCAAAGTCGGTCTCCTACGTTATCTCACACGCAGTACTGAGATGCGTGTTGCTTTCTTGGCACTGATCGGTGTTGTCCGAACTATTATACATCCTTTCCAGACTCCAGGACAAAAGGCAGTCAATATCGCTAGTCAGCTTGATCGTTTCCTCTACGCCCTCTTTTGTCTCTACCCGATTGTTTTATAGTAAGCAAAGCCTACCGTTGTGCTCTCAACCAAACTAACAGAGCTTCCAGCTTTGATACCCTTGCCTCCAAACTCCGGTTCAACGAGGATAGATCGATATATACACACAGCGATCAGGCAGGGAACAATGCGCGTTACGGCATGAATACGACTCAGACTCAGACTCGATGCTACACAACAAAGTCAAACTATGCATCTAAGATGTATGGCGGCAACGACGTCGGGAATGAAGGCAACAACTCACAAGAACAAATCGTTCCACCAAATGGTTCAACTCGATCTGATATTTCCGAGGTAGAATTGCAAGATATCGATGTTGAGGGACTTGTTATCAGAAAGACCACCGAGGTCACCGTAACATAAACAGAAATGACCCATACTAAACCTAGAGTTATTATAGATTTCATAGCACATAATTACAAAGAAATCCAGAACAATTGAAAGCTTTGATTCAACCAGAGCACTCAGTACCTCGGATTGAGGCTAATGCAGCAGCTCCTGCTTGACCGGACGGTGTCCGTGTAAAATGTAATGACCCGCCTCCGAAACTCCGCGAAGCCCACTCCGCAAACTACACTCCGCCGAATACACTTCGCCTCTCGTTCCATTAATGTGTCTTGTGTATATAAACCAAGTCCAGGAAACCGTACTAATCTAGTTACGAATAACTCTTATCTCATCATCAGCCGTCATGGGAAAGATTGCTGTTGCTGGAGGCTCCTCAGGCCTGGGCCGTACTATGGTCGAAGCCCTTAGGGCAGCGAAAACTCACGACTACATTGTATTATCGCGAAAAGCCATCAATGCGGAGGCTCGGGCTATAGACTATTCGTCTGTGGATACTCTAGTATCATTGCTCGAGTCTGAGCAGATTGACACTGTCATATCATGTCTTCCCATCGATAGTGATGACAGTGGACAAGCTCAGCTTAACCTGATTGAGGCAGCGAACCGATCGAAATGCACCAAGCGAATTGCAAGGCTGTTTTACTTGCTCTTATTAGAATCGATTTAGCAGGGTGGTGGGTCTTCCGCGCTTGTCTTGGGTACGTAGTTGGTCAGAATACGGATTTGCGTTACGACTTTGTTTCAACACAACCTATGTGGGTAAATATCATGCACATCACAGAAGGATATCTTGGGAATGTCGCTGGCTTCATAATGAATTGCCGCAGTATCAGGGCTATTGCCCTTTAAAGCCAAGACAGTTATAGAAGCCGAGTAAGTTCCGCAGACTTGTTCAGATATAATCCCCATATAATCTGATACACAGTGGCAGCCAGTGTTTCCACAGTTTGCATTATTCTTTACTTGACCGCATAAACATATTATCAGCCAATACGTGTTTTCGACAAACCTGCAGCTATGGGCTATCACACAGCCAACTTTGTTCCAACACTTCGTCATGCCACCTATCCGGCCATTGACGAGAAGAACCCTGAACTGTCAGCAGATGGCAAAGTAGTCTTCATTACAGGCGGTGGTTCAGGCATCGGGCGCCAAATAGCCAAGTCTTTCCTCACTGCCGGAGCCAAAGGCATATTCCTTGCTGGGCGAACTGAATCGACCTTACAAGATACAGTCAACGAGCTGAACAATTTGCAAGGGTCCACAGATAACAAAGCGACCTTTCACTACGCCACAGCCGATGTTACAGATGCGGATACTGTTGCCTCCGCTTTCAAACAGGCCATGAAAGTATTTGGTCATATCGACATATTGATCCAGAATTCTGGCTACCTGGATGATCATCGTTCGGTTTCAGACTCTGACCTTGATGACTATTGGAAGACTTTTGAAGTTAATGTCAAGGGAGGCCTTATTGTCGTTAAGGAATTCCTCAAGCAGAGCAGAGCTGGTGACACGATTATTAACATCAGCTCTGGAGCTGGACATTTGCCCTACCTCCCAGGATACTCAGCCTATTCGGGATCTAAGCTTGCTTTTGCAAAGATTATGGAATATGTACAACATGAGCATCCTAATCTTCGAGTCTTCAGTATTCAACCTGGAGCTGTTGAGACTGCGATGCAGGCCAAAAGTGGCATTCCTGCCGTTGACGATATTAGTAAGTTAATTGCCTGTGAAAATTTTGACCTAATCTAACACTCCTCCTAGGCCTTCCCGCATCGTATTGTGTGTGGTTAGCTGGGTCGAAGGATGCCGATGCGCTGAAAGGCAGATTCCTGTGGACAAATTGGGACGTCGATGAATTAAAGGACCGTGTTGATGAGATTAAAGATAAGAATCTTTTGATTCATGGGTTGAATGGCTGGTAAATCTCACCATAGCTCCATGATGCAGTTATGGAGTTATCATCGCTTAGTAAACCTTACTGGAAGATGAAAGTCGATTGAACGGGTGAATGCACAGACACTGATACGGCTCAGTATTAACATCACTTCTTGCTTCTTAGCAAGCTGTACTACCTGTTAATATAACACTATAGACGCTATATTTTCGTTTATTCTAATACCTTAAGTTCTTTCTTCTTACTGTCACCTAGGAGACTTAGTGCCTCTCTTTACGTCAGTGCAGATATATTAAAATAAGGCTTTTTAGCCAGTAAGGTTACTTAAGTACTATATTATAGCTCTCTGTTATTATAGTCCTAACTGGTATTATAGATAGTAATATTATAATAAGCTAGATTAGCTACATAGTTAATAATTAATAGAATACTTACTAATTATCTTAATGTATTAATATTTTAAGTATTTACTTAAACTAAACCTATATATTAATATTTACTTTATAAATACTATATAGATAGTTAAAACTAGAGTTAATAATATAGTTAATAATATAAGACTTGTCATACGATGTACCAACTCACCCAGCGGCGGTTTAGAGAGATTGTCTGCAAGGATATGGTTTGGCTATGGGAGGTATTGGAGGGTAGCCAGTATCCAGAGTCGCCAGATCGACCCGTAGCCTGGGACCCTCTTTATCTCATCCCGCCACCCGCTTTCCCTGTTGGCCTTGAGAAGGAAGAAGTGGAGGAGGAATTATGGGCACAAATCATCGCTGAATATCCAGAAATGGAAGAAGTCGGCAACGCGGTCAAGACGGCCAACAGCAAACGTCGGGATGAGATATCGGCGCCTTACCAGAAAAAGTTGGAGTCCCTGTCACAAACGTGGCTTGACTTTCGTGCGGGTGTAGAAACCTGGATCTGTGGCTCGCAGACCGACACTACTCATGTTGATTGGGGGCGAATGTGGAGGCTCTTTAATCCAAAGACGAGCTCACTGCCAGGTTTGCGGAACCGAGAAAGAATTTGGAAACGTTGTCAACAGATCGTGGAATATGTGGCATCGGCTCGCGAACTTGGAGAGATAGACAAGATGTATGCAGAGCTGTCGGGCACGTTGGCAGATCCCTCTCAACCGGGCTGGAGATCGAATCCAGAAGTCGATGGATGGTAGTAGCTATGTAAATGCCAAAGTTATCACTTGTTAGCTCGAGTCTATTGTGGACTGTGACAGAGCCTTTACGTACTCCAACGCCGTCTCATACTACTGCATAGTCAACAATGATCAATAACTCTTCCGGCAATTGAAAGTTAATCGTTATTCATTGTTATTCCCTCAATTGGTACGTAAGTCGCTCTAATTTGTCCTGTATCTTTTTTACGGACCAATGATCTTCCCCAAATACCTTTACCTTGCCATCCCTCGCCACCAAGTAGAGGTTCCTCGCTTCACGACGACATCCCCAAATCTCGAGAATGCCAGCCATGCGCTTCGCTATCCAACAATAAGGAAAACTGCTCTCCTCCCAAATACCTGCTACCGTACAAAGGAGTTGTCTGAAAATCTGAAACGCGTTTGAGAGGTCTTTGTTCGCAAGTTGTATTCTGGCTGCTGTTCGTTCGGGTGTTTCGTCTTCAGGACTGTAGTACGCATCCGCCTTGCAGTTGTGAGAAACGAGGAGCTGTGGACGGTCAGGATTGGGTGTGCAGGAGGACAATATCTCTCGGCCACGCTCGTCGAGTAAATCTGCTTGGACAACTGCGTTCCACATATATCCTATCCCTAGCTCTATTCACTTGTTAGACCACGTATGGATATAGTGATGGCCGAGCTTACCGGTATAGAGAAGCTTATGATACCTCGCCCCTTCCTTATTTACTTCGCTTTCCCACTCTTTGCAGTGACGGGTAAAGCACTCGGGCTTGCTATCAATGTCAGCGAAAAGCACGGGATGCTGGTAAAAGCATGGATAGCCTACATTCTGAGAGCATTGAGTCTTTCCAAGACCCTTTGTTCTTCGGTCTCCCCGTCTTCGCCTAAGCTGTAAATATTCACTTCGTCATTCTGACAGTCAAGTAGACTTGGTTCCCTTAGTGGTAAAACCTTCATAACATCCACGCATCTCTTCAATTCTCTTCCAACCTCGATCTTATCAAGATACGCTGTCGTGTCAACTTCCATATCTTCTCTCTTTTTGTAATCGAAAAGCTTGACACCTTCGAGGCCATGGTCCACATTGAAGCGGTAATATCGAATACTGTTGATACCGAATTGTTCGGCTACATTCCTGTGGATGGTGGCTGTTCCGGTAACGATCTTCTTCATAACTTCGACTGCCTTGACTGGAGCTCGAAGCTTTGCAGAAAGACCCTCCATAATGGTGTCGTTGTCCATTCGGACGATTTCGCCCATGCCTGTTCCGAGGCTGAGAAATACCCCGACATCTGTGTGGAGCGACAAATAGTGATCACCCTCCCAAAGACTTCTAGCCTCTTGGAGGATTAGATCGCTTGGATTGTTATATCCAAAACCTGCATCGATGTATCGAATCTCTTTCCCAGGAGGACCATGGACAAAAGGCTCGAAGACTGTTGTTGCGGCAGACGTGGCCCTGACAGCCTCCCAGATTGTCCATTTCTTCGGATTCGGATCTTTATCTTCATTGATGTATGTGCGAAGAGCCGTGGCTGTTTGCTGGACAGCGTTCTTGAAGGGCAGGGTGAAGAGAACACTTAGCGTGACGTCGGTTAGCAACATGTTCGCTTTTCAGAACTTGTACTCACGTTTTGCAAGCATCGTCTTCAAGGGGATCAAGAAGCGGAGCATCTTCTTTGCCCAAGTACTTCATGACCACAGCTTTCGTCTCGCGGACAAGGACCTTCTCGTCGAACATGTACTCGCCATGTCGAGGCTTCCCGAAGACAATACTACCGAGTCTCTGGTATTCAGTGATGCAATCATCGATGCTCATCCTCATCCGGCCAAGCATCACTGCGATGATACTGCACACCAGGTTAGCGCACATTGAACCATGTAAGAACATCCTACTTACCCGCCAGTGCTTGTTCCACCAATAAGGTCAAAGTATTGGTATGGTTGTAGATCTCGTCTCTTCA
The DNA here is from genome assembly GCA_019054645.1 of Fusarium sporotrichioides. Lineage (NCBI taxonomy): Eukaryota > Fungi > Ascomycota > Sordariomycetes > Hypocreales > Nectriaceae > Fusarium > Fusarium sporotrichioides. The sequence continues at coordinate 1,124,230 of JAHKNS010000004.1, forward strand.
TCTTGGCTCCTAATATTTCCATAACTTTCTTTAGGATGATCAAAGATGACAGGCCTCTAACACCACCTCCATCTTCTATGGGTTAGTAAAGTGTCATTTTAGCAGTTGCTGATACAAGGGTTGGAGGTTTACCAAGAGACAGAAACTTGAGTTGTTTTGTTGAGTTTGAAGACATGGTGGGTGGTGGCGTTTACAATGAAGAACGGGAAAACGACTTTTGTAAACTGTGATGAGTACTGAGGCTTATTCTGCACCTGTGGGTATGCGAAGGACCTCTTGTGTATTTATGTGCAGCATTTCCGCTTCTCTACGGTCTCTTTCAGAGTCTAGATTGAGAGCTGGTCTGTACGTATTTTCGAAAGAGGGTAGGGCTGTGCCAAGCATGATAAGGCTGATTTGTAAAGTGACGTATTGCAGATCCAAGACCCTTTTTGGGTGCTTGTACTGCCGAAAAAGCCTACATCTACCGTGGCGCTCTGAAGGGATGGACTCGGCGTCAGAGTTGCGCTCGAAATTGAATCAACGTCACATTTCAACACAATCAAGGCCCTCACGATGATGACATTATTTTGCAGAGTGATCTAGTTCCATTTTCAACACCCTGTTTGAGGCCTCCTAAGTGCGGCTGAGACAACCCAATAGCCTCTCTCTCATTCGTAGCCTACTGAAGTGACTGCTACAACCCCTGCAGCTGAAGCGCCGTGGCGTTTGACGTTGTAACGTGTGGTCTCATGGCTCAAGCCAATATTGGTTCCAGGCTCAGCGCAAGGCATCCTGCCTTCTTACATGTTGGTTCGCCCAAGAGCTTGCTGCATAAAACCACTCTGCATGCAGGGAACGTCCTTCGGGGATTGTCGTTATTGCAATGATCTTTTGTTCAAAATGTCGACCACCGAGAAATCCCTTGAACAATCCTGCGAAAAGATCTTCGCTAGATTGCGACAGCTTGCCGAAGAATTGAACAAGCATGATCATCCAGAGATTCACTTCAATATTCTACATAGTGCTCAGTATGTGGAACACCGCAAAACCGACGTACAGTTCAAAGCACAGGCCCGCCTTGTCCAGGCAGACATAGCTCAAGAACTCGCCAGTACGATTGACAGCTGCTACGAACATCTGAAAGATTGTCATAGGTTGTGTTTGCGTATGGGCACGCCGCGATGGACAGAAGATTCAAATGCTCGATTAACCATGTCATGGAACTTCTTCTTCACCTATCTCAGCAAAGCAGCCATTTTGCTGCAACTTGAGCTACTGGACGCGCAAGTCTTCCTGGGATTTCATAGACAACCAGTACGTTATACCCGCGAATTTGTGGAATCATCTGACTCTTTAATAGCCGGCCATTGTCACTCCATCCCCGGTTCCACCACCTCAATCATCAGCGCCGAACCTATCGTTCCCCCGTCGTGAGTCCTTTCGAAGCAACAATGGCTCAGAGAACTTTACAATAGAAGAGAGAATGGAAAGGAGGGAACGCGCAGAGCGTCAAAGACAGGCCAAAACACAACAGAATCCTTTGCTCGTTACTAGGACCGGAAATAGGCTGAGAAGGTCTAGCAGCCGTGCCCCATCCATCATATCAGAGGTTACAAGTAGCGGCAGTACCGTCGACAGCGACAGTGACAGATCCTCCCTCACGGTCCCTCCTAGTCTACCGCGAGTGACAGAAGAAAAATCGCCCGCAGTCTCGGTAGTAAGTTGTGTATCTACCTTGATTCTGAATGGCAGCTAACAGACACTTCAGCCTAGCATTCCAAAAACTCCCCCTCCACAATACTCCAGAGATGACTGGGACACCAAGACACTGATCTCAATGAAAGACGACAAGTCCTATACTTTGCCAACAACACCGAAAGCCCCCCCATCTATCCGAACAATCGCCTCTGAACCACAACTCAGTGACACTAGCTTTGGAAGCAATCATACTCACTACAGTGGCAATGTCTTCAACATATACCCTGTAATGACTGGGCCGCCGCCGAACCAGTTTGGGTATATGCCTCCGACTCAATATGGACATCTTCCCTTCAATCCACCAGTACCGCCAGGTTGGCAGATGCCAATGCCGATGCCGCCTCCATCGCCTATTCATCGCCCCCTAGTTCCTGTTCCTCAGCTACCACCGCCGCGGATGGTAGCATATAAGCCTAGCAGGTCATCCCTCCGAGAGTCAGCAGCGCTACATTTATCACCCTTCCCAGCGTTCTCAGTGGATTTAATAAAGCCATCAGCAAGATGTGCACATGGAATTAGGCACTTCAAGGGACACCCAAGTTGTCAGTGGGGTTGCTGTAGCTCGAGAGGATGTGGGCAATCATATTACTGATACAGGTTTAAGATATAGATACAAAACGATCTTTTACGGGTATTGAGTTATCAGTGGATTGATAGAATTTATGTATTGTATAATGAGAAACATGTTGAATGATTTCAAGAATTGTATCCAGGCCGGGCCTCGACATCCCATCCCTTGACTAGAGGTCTCTCGACATCAGTAGGTGACATGCCCCAGGTACCCTTTCCAGCACTCCCAGTGGCATCAGGCTTAAATGCCTCAAAATCGACAAAGTCATTAGTCTCAGCGCCCCAAGTGAGGATCCCATTTCCCCAGTCACCCTCACATCCCAATCCGGCTCCAATGCTCGTCTGTCCCATATACTGCAGCATACCAATTTCTTGATAGTTTGCAAGATTCTTCTCGCTAATTGGAGCGAACAATCGGATGCCGAGTACACCATAGAAGGAAAAGACCTCAAGAACGGCATTGGAGGTGTTGAGATCAAAGTCTGACTTTCTTGAACATCGAATCCATTTCAAATGGAAATAATGGGGATCAGAAGCGAGTCTATCCTCAACGGGGGTCGATGTCTTTGTAGTCCAGCTGACAGTGTCTGTCAAACGGAAGATGAAATGAGGCTTTTGATTGTACTCATGGAGGGAAACCTGAAGGATCGAGAGACTGTTGGGCGAGGCACGGTCTTCAGAGGGAATGAGTGCGTTGAAGAATGATCGGATGAGAGGAAAGCTTGATAGTGTCTGTGGAAGTTGTTTCTGCGTGGTTTCGGTAATGCCGTTCGGAGTGTAATCGTTCACGCTAATGGTAAGATTATCAGGACTATCAAAAAGCGCGACGATTTGATCTTTTCCAGTTCTCCGTAGGTCACCAACCTGTTACGTGAAAGGTAAGCAACGAAGACATTCTATGGAGCGATGTTTCGAGAACTTACGAGAACAACCTGAGATGACTGAGGAGATACCGGAACATTAGCCTGATACTTCGTGATAGTAGGTGAATCACTAGTGACATCCATCACATCAAGTGTCATATTCGTGTTATTAGAGTCGCCCTTATAGAAGGATGCCAGGAGAACCCGATCTAAATCGCCATTGTTCAGGGTCTTGACAAAATTATAAACTCCCTTGGTGTCCGTCACCGTTGTGTTTGACTTGATGGTACCGTCGATGGCAATGAGGCTGATGTCGATGGGATTGTTTATGTCAAACTTGAGGATTGCTAGATCAGTACCGGCTTGAACTTTGAACCTTCCTGTGAGGACTCGGATCAAATTCGGAGACAAAGACGTTTCTGTTATGGGGGAGTCCTTGAAGAGATGGCTTGTTTCAAAAGCCCAAGACTGATCAGGAGCAAACTTGACCTGATCCTTTCCTGACGATGCCGATGTGTCCTTGACTCTCCAGCCAGAAAGAGTGAGAGACTTTTTACCTGCGTTCTGTTGCAGCATGAGACGGCAAACCACAAGACCGTCCTTGTCATGCCATTTGACACATGAAAGTGGCTGGACAGTACTTCTGTCTTCATAGCTGTCAAAATCGACAATCCTGTTGCGCAAAGTGAAAGTGTCTTTGTCTTCCACATTTCCTTCTCTATCGTGGATGCCGACAATAACTGGTCCCCAAAAGTTGACACACGTCTGGAAACGAGTTTCACCAGGGGCCAGATCTTGGATTTGAAGAAAGCCTCCGCTGACGAGTCCATCGATAGGCCGTGCTAAAGGCGCTGAACCCTTGGTGCGGAAGTCACTATCACGTGCATCGTAGCATTCTTTGCTCGCATCAACCGAGAAATGGTTCCAGCTGCTGGTTGACGTATTCTTCAGCGTTCCGGGCTTCCTAGCAAAGACGGAATGGTCATTGACATTGGCTCGGATCGTCCAAGCTGTTTTGTCATCTTCTGAGTCGACCTGCCAAAGAGGAGCAGGGTTGTGAATGTCGTATCCGCCCCATTGGCTTTTCCAACCTGTTGATGGACCCTTTCCAGCTGCTAGCATCGGGACGGGGATGTGCTTTAGAGCATTAAATTCTGAAGGAGTTTTAACATTTTGGTTGGTAAAGGCGTCTTGGTACAATTCGTCCACTGATGCTTGGATACAGTTCATGCTGTGAATAGGTCAGCTCATATCTTGTTTAGCCTAGGTAGGCTTAGGTAATATCCCATACATTCGAGCTCGGTTGACAATGTCCCAAGATTCCTTGAACTGTTTGTCGCCTATTAATGGTAAGCTTTGAACTGTGTCAAGATCCACACGTACTTACCATAACAAAGCCACTGCTGGCCAAGCTGATTCTGGACAAGAAGGCCAGTATCCGAATCGTTGTCGTGCATCTGGGTTCATTAGAATTGTCTTTAGCGTCTAGGACGGTACACATACATAATTTGCTTGAAAATCCCAGATCGGAATCTCCTTACTGGTGATGGCGTAGGAAGCAGCTATGCTTTGCTCGCCATAGTCATCGTTGTGTATCTGACGTCTTGGTGCTCTTATATGACCAGATGAGAAGGCATCAGTGAGATAATGAAGACAGAAGGCTGCACAGGTGTGAGTAAGGTGGCTCAGCAACGTCTTTATCAGTTCATATACCTTCGTGCATATAAGCGTCTTGTAAGCCATTCTGCTTGTCGGTATCTGATGTCTTAGCACCTGCCTCTTTAGCTAGCCTCATAGCCTCTGAGTGGCCAACCTCGTAGGCCGTGAATGCGTCGTCGCCCTTTAATAGTCAGCTAAAATAATCCTTGGTCGCTCCTAGGAGTACTTACAAAGTGGTCCGCGTTTATGTAAGACAGCCAGGCGTACAGGCTTGACTTAGGGTTATTCAAACCAATGGTTGCTTCAATCCAAGCTTTATTGGTCGGTATGCCACAGCCATGGTCGTGATATGCGTTAGCAATCGTATGCAGATCTCCCTTGTTCTCTCCCTTCTCTATCTCTCGTTCAGCTTCTTCGGTGCCCTTTTTTTCTTGTTCAATCAAGTCGCTGACAGTGATGAGGTTCCTATCAGTATCGTTTTTGAGACTCTGTACGGCGCTCCTAAAGCGGCTAACCGCGGCGTTCCAACCCTCTGGGGTGTCCAGCTTGGGGCTTTCAGCGAAAAAGGCGCCACAGACAGGCGTTCTGTTGTCATCTGCGTGCGTGCTGTAAAAGTCACCTGCTAGTGCTATGATGCGGCCAAATGTCAGTTTCACTTCCTTTTTCTTCTTGAAAATGCCCCAGTTGCCGTCAGAGGCTTTCACACTCCATGTTTCGTGGTCTGTCGCAGGAATTTCAACACCATGAATGTTCCGCAGTTTGACGCCAAAGACGACAGATTCATGTTCAGCAGCTAATAAGTTTAGTCAACTATGGTCTTGGTGGCCATTAAATTGATAGGGAATACCTTCGAAGAATCGATCGTCATCCAAACTGTTGTCCACTACTTCGTCGTCTTGGAGGTTGTCAATGGGACCATTCTCGGCAAGTCCAATAGATTCTTTGGCCTCTTTGTACGTGTAGGGTGGTTTGAAAAGTCCAGAAAGCTGCTCTTTTGTAAATGTTGATGACTCGGGTGAACTCATGGTCACAACGCAATAGGAGGATAATCACAGTTGGAAACGTTAATGGGTTTATGGAAGTGCCAGTAGTCTTGAGTTCTCAGCTTTAAGTAGCTCATAGGCTTCGGTCAAAATTTATTGGGGACGTAATCGACCTTTCGTAGATGAAGATAGTATGATACCAAATGCTTCAGAATATACTGGACCTTTTTCTGCATTTTCAAATAGTCTGTTTGTTCTGGGCCCTACCCGAGGAAATGTGGCTGGCTGGAATCTTACTGGCCAGAACAACCCCGCTCAAACGATATTTAGTTGACCAATCCATCCTAATTATGCTAGACACTTGATGCAATGGATATGCGAGGAACTTAATAGACCCCGCTCCAGATCTTTGATGCGGGTGAGATTTTGGTTTTATTGGCTTGAGACCTCCAACTCATCATCCTAGTGCCTCTTCACAAGCAATGTATGGTTTCAATTACGACGTGTCATAGACATTAGCTTGGGCTTTCAGCTCAACCCGGAGATGACCGTACGGCAGATGATGTGTTGAATCCTCTATTGTAACTGATCCCAATATTGATGGACGAGAAATCAATCGACTGCTCATGTGCAACGAGGTGCCCGGACCATATGGTCCTGATACCCCGGCGACCTCAACATTTTCACCTTGATAAAACCTCATAAGACTGTAGTTTCTATTTATGTAACTTCTATGAGGGAATTCTTAGCCTGCTAATCACTCGTCAAAACCCGTCTTCTCATCAAAAAGATCCTGCGACTTAGTCAAATCCGTACTAAGACCAAGCTAAATGGAAGAGGCCAAAGCCGAAGTCCGTCGTCTCGTCGACGCAGAATTCCCAGATGGTGTCGCAGAGGTTGAATTCTATCCCTCAGACTACTCGTCAGATGAAGACATCAGTGCCGCTCCAGGAAGCTTCTACCTATCCATCGGCTTCAGCGATGTTGGAATTGGCAAGATCGCGAAGCGTCAATGGAACCCTCAACAAGGGTTTCACTACGTGCTGGAAGACCCTCCTGCACCTGGGATGGCGGTTGAAGATACTACTTGGGACCAAGAAAGACGTGAAAGAGAAAATGAAAAGATCAAAGAGGGTGAAACGGGAGTTGACAACGTTGTCTTGGAACTGAAGAGCGATGTCAAGAACGAGAAGCAGCCGACCAACTATGTAAGTAACGTGCTTAACATCTTCAGATGATTCAAAGGCTAATCATGATGTCACTTCAGAGAGTAAACATACAATTTGGCTCGAGCCCTAAGAATCAGGTGTTTTTACAGGTGGACAGCGGTTCAAGCATCCTTTGGGCACAGAGTCGTATACAAGTCAGTCAAGATGTTCCGCCTGGGCGGTCAGTCGTGGACCTTACCATTGAAGATGCCGCAAGGTTTCAAGAAGGGTCCAAAGCATATGAGATCGTATATGGAGGCGGAAAAAAGGTCGCATTTTCCTTGTTCGAAACCACTGTCAGCATTGGAGGATTGAAGACTCCCCAGGTTTTCGGAGCCGCCAAGATTGCAGCCCAGGAAAACCTGCTGCCTCTGGGGATTCTTGGGCTGGGGTTTTCTGCGGATAACTCACCTATTCCATTTCACCGGACACTGGTGGTTCATTTGGTGGAAAGCGGCGTGATCAAAAGAGCATCCTTTGCACTTATTGGGCCTCGTTCAGAGCCGGCTGGGTCCATCACCCCCAGCGATGAGAAAACAAGAAGTCGAGGATGGCTTGTGGTTGGGAATCTACCAGACTCTTATCACAATGGTATAACTTGGTGCCCAGCGCTTGCAGAGAAGTACCGAGCTTGGGTGGTTCGTCTCAACAAAGTCACTGTCAACGGCGTGGTAGTTTGCGAGGATCAGTTGGCCCTTGTTGACACAGGTAGCTCATATCTGATAACGACCGAAGACAACTGTCGTGATATAGCAAAGCTGATTCAAGGTAAAGTCGGCAAAGGTGCCTTGACTTATCCTAGTGGCGGTCTCAGTGACTTCTCGTTCACATTTGGCGATGCAGCTGGAGAGGCCACATTCGGGCTCAATAATGAGGACTTATCTTTAGGTCCAGTATCTGGGTCTGGGGATGGCTTCTTGAGGAGTCCTGTCACGTACATGAGCTTTGGTAACAGGAAGTATGACTGGGTTTTGGGTGGCATATTTATTGACAACATGATTTCCATCTTCGATTACACAGGCGCGCCGCGAGTTGGCTTTGCGTCACGATCTGGAGTGGACCCAGTCATTACAAGCATTTAACTTGGAAGACGGTACCTTGTAATTAGGAGGCAATAAACATTATTCTCGGTAACCTATCTATTTTTGCTATAGGTAGACTGTGAACTATGCGCTTTGATATGATACAGTCAGAAACGAAATGGACAAAAAATGTCGACATGTTTGTCCCTATGGAATTCAAGGAAGCCTACAATTTGTGAAGATTGTGTGCGCGACTTATTACTTCCATCTTGGCAATCGACTCTTTATCAATCGTTGACCGCAGAAACCGCAACGCTCCTTTGTAAATTCTCAACTTTATTAACCTCTTACATGATAAAAATATCGTAGCTTATTCTGTATTGTTCCATTTCCCGCAGTTGTAAATTATCACGTTCGGTTACCCTATCTGTCCTATTGTTAATGCCTGCTTAGCCAATTATCATCATTGATCGGCATTCTCTCAAGGAGCAGCCTCGTAGTTACTGTATATTCTACGAAGGCCTGGGAAAATAAGTAAAAGACTGGAAAAATATATCTGACCTCCTAAAAACGAAAGGCCTGTTACCGTTCCAGCGGGACTATGTCAGCAAATCTGGCAGGGCTCTGCTTCGGACTATTATGTAGCGAGCCCAAGCCTACCAGTTTAGGCATAGCTACAGATCCTTTTGCCACGAAACTAACTGCTTCCGTATGTCTAGGATGCAGAGCTCTGCTATGTGTTCCACGAGTATCTTAATACCTTCCTTTTTAGAACGTAAATAGTAAGATTGGCGGAGAAAAGTAAACCGGCATGACTCATGGCCGATGATGGAAAAGAATGGCGGCGCATCCTCTATACATCTTTATACACTAGCTATATAAATCAGTAAGAGTAACCACCATCCTATTCTGAAGACTTGTATAGTGACAATCGATTTCAACAGAAAACCAAACAGAATACTCATGTCTCAAGCAATGGCAGCGAGCATGTCCCAACAGCAAACACGCGGCAGGCTTCGCGATGTTATACCAGAGGCACATCTCGGTTTTTGGCCACCTGGTCCAAAAAATGGCATTACAGATGTACCTGGCGTCCTCGCCCACACAACCACTATCCGCGACGAGAGTGGTCAAATCAACACGGGATTAACGACTATCCTCCCTCGGAAAGACTGGTTTCGTAAAGCCTGTCATGCTGGTGTCTTCCGCCTCAATGGATCAGGAGAAATGACTGGGACACACTGGATCGAAGAGAGCGGTCTCTTACACTCGCCCATCCTCATAACCAATAGCTTTGCAGTAGGACCATGCTATACCGGCATCTACAAGTACGCAATTGAACATTACGGAAAAGGCGAGCAGGGAGTTGATTGGTTCCTGCTGCCAGTCGTCGCCGAGACGTTTGACGGACACCTCAATGACCTCAGACAGTTTGCCGTGACACCGGAACACGTTGTGGAGGGCATCACCAATGCTTCCGAGGAGCCGATTGCCGAGGGTAACGTGGGCGGCGGAACAGGCATGATGTGTCAAGGGTGGAAAGGCGGTACTGGGACTAGCAGCAGAATCGTGGCTGCGGAGAACGATACATCGTACACCGTTGCCGCCCTCGTTCAGACCAATTATGGGAGACTCCAGCATCTACACATATCGGGCGTCCCTGTCGGACGGATCCTGCAAAAGAGAAACGCAAGCAACCCGGTCGCCGCTGCGCATGATGCAGAGTACGACGAGGCAAAGGACAAAAAGGATGGGTCCATCATCGTTATAATCGCCACGGATGCGCCACTTCTTCCTGGACAGCTCCAGCGGTTGGCCAAACGAGCGACCATGGGCCTTGCACGTGTGGGCAGCTATGCTCACAACCCTTCGGGGGATCTGTTTCTTGCATTTTCCACAGCTACTGAGATACCCGTGCAGACAGTCACTAGCCAGCACAGGGAAGTTGATCCTTTCAAACCTGGGCTTATCAATATGGAAGCGACCGATAATCAGACTATCAATGGTCTCTTTGAAGCAACAGCTGATGCTACAGAAGAAGCTATATATAATGCACTCTGTATGGCTGAGACGATGACAGGCAATATGGGACGCACAGTAGAAGCGATGCCATTGCAAGTCACCAGAGAGATTATAGCCAGATTTAAGGAAGCCGAGGATTCGTTATTTTGAATAATAGACAGAGTATAGGTTGATAAATGTACATCGTTCTGAACTTCTATTCCAATTTACTAAGCGTGATTTCATTGTCCAAGCACTGAATCTTTACAGAGTAGGTAAGAAACGTCTGACAATACTAGTAGTGGGCTATGGTCCTCAAAGCTAACTCAATCGGTACTGCAACCCCTGACTATTGAATCCTCTAGCTATTCCTGATCAATTAGCGCTCACTGGAATCGATAGTTCCAACTAGCCTATTCAGCTTTCAACCGGACATCGACAACCAAATAAATAATAAGTCTATTTTCGTACTCCCTTCAATTTTTTCCGTTTCCTTTCCTCTTGACCGCATTTATTGTCACTCGTTACCATTGCAAACCACCCACGATGCGTGTCCAGACTACCCTAGGGTCTCTAATCCTCAGCGCCGGCCTTTGCGCCGCTCGTGTAAGTCTCCATAGAAAATGCGATATCACCAAAACTAAATCCGGTTCTAGGCTTGCGCTCCCCACCCGCAATCAACGACAACAACATCGCCATGGACCAGCGAAACAGAAACCACAACAGCTGTAGGATCTGTCACTACGGAGATCGCAGGAACTACTTCAGCCGTGACTTCTGAAGAGACTATGACCGTCACTGAGTCCGACACCGCTGTCGAATCTTCCGAAACGCTCCCAACTTCGGGTTTTGAAACATCCACAATTGAGATTTCGACGACGTCTGTCGCTGAGGCCTCAACTCGCACAACCGAAGACTCAACAACTACTACGACATCTCCCGCTCACAGCGTACAAAGTCCACCAAATGGTGATTTCGAAGACCCTACACTTGAGCCATGGGTGTCTACAGGAACCACAACAGTCTTCGCCTACGGCAACTACTGCTACGAAAAAAATCAGTGCGCGTACGTATCCTCAAAACTCCATGTACCGTCGTTCTCCTCTAATACCTATCTCACAGGAGACTCCCAGGACCCTACAACGGAAACAACGCGAAAATCTGCCAGCGCGTCGAAGTCGAGCAGGGCTACGAGTACACTTTCTCGGCACATCTCAGGCAGAGTTGTAGTTATTATAACGCTGGGGAAGGAGAAGACATCGACTGTAGCCCTTTTGTTAACACGGTTCAGCTTTACATCGACGGGGTTTCTTTCTTTTCCAAACCAGTTGATTGGGATAACCAGTATCACGAATACTCCGACACCTTCCAATATACCGGCCCAAGCATTGATTCGACCAGCCTTTGTATTGCTGTAGTTGTGACCCAGGGCGATACCTACGATTTCTTTGTTGATGCCGTTTCTCTTGTGCGTGGGAAATCTGTGCCTGTTCCTGAAGAGACATAAGGGCTAGGGTCGAGATGTGGTACAATGGGCGCCCAATAGAGACATTAAGGTTGATGAAACATCATTTCTGGCAATCTATCAAGAACGTTTAGCTTTCGTGTTATGCATCAGTCGACGCCATGCCCTTTTATTCAAGCCTGTTGCAAATTCCTGATGCAGACTATATAGCAGTTTTATAATAGTAATACATATAGATATATGGGGATGATATTGAGCTCGCTACTTAGTGGCTGTCATACTGCGGGAAGGTAAATATGGTTGAGTTTATGTAACCTGATGCAGACACAGCCTTAATAGTAGGGTCTCAAGTTCTTGAACTAAGCTTAAAGAAAAAACAAGTACTCTCTATTTGCATCTTTACTGTTTTGTCCAAGTATACTTGGAAAGAGCCAATCGTGCTGGATGTCAGAATGGTTGCCAAGGCGTTGGCGGCAGATCTCCGTTGCTGAACGGAGATATCCACAGAAGGTCCACGCGTAATAAAGCATCAACCATATCATCAGTCACCATACCCGCATTTCCAACCCAACCAGGGGAAACTGAAGGCTCACAGAAAATGACAGTAAATTTGGATCGGTAGGACAGAACTCCCATCCATTCAAGTGAATGGCTGCCCTGGGCCTTCGACAGCGCTGTCATTGTTGGACATCTCAGCCTGGGACAGGCATGTGCATACGCCGTATCTTGCCTTTACATTTCGCCTCAAAAAGATGAAGTGTGGCTGGCTGAGCTGGGAAACTGCGAGGCTCACCGAGATGATCAGGTCTAGTGTAAGGCATAGTGCATTATTTCAAAAGAAGCTTATTGTTGTGGCACTGTATGGACAGAACCCCAACCCTCGAGCTCGATGGGGGAATGGTATTCCTAATCCTCGAATCAAATATCGTGCCTCTGCTCGATCGCGATAACAAAATGATTTACACACAAATGACAATACTAGCACCAAGGTTTTATATCTGGAGGAGTTTACCGTAGATAGGTTTCAGACTTCTGATCAAATATCAGCAATATGGAGAGTGGAAGTAGATAGCTGGCATCACATTCGTTTGTGGCGTCAAGCCCTTTCTTGTTAGTCCTGTCCAGAACCACACATCCAGATCTCTGGTGTTCGAGACATTCAGCCGTCAACAAACAGACTAGTCCACAACCACCTTGAGTCTTTGCCCCCCACATGTCTATAAGCGCTGTTGCTTCTTTCTCTTCTTCAACTCACTTCATTCAGCTTCCAGTCGATGAAACCCAGAAGCCGCTCCCATGGCTCATTATAGCCAAGTCTACAACGTCGACGAGCATGACTCAAACATCAATTTAGTTTACCATTCCACGAGCCATTCCCCTCATCCATCCAACTATGGATTTACCAACGTTAAAAAGCAAGAATCCACTGCAGCAGCCGACGAAAGGGATTCCTATGCAGTCGGCCAACGTCTCATGCAAGAATATGAATCGACGAAGCCCCATCCGCGAATACTACAACGTCAGCCATGGCAACGCAGAGTCGGCTATTTTGGATGGTGGATTCTTGGACTAGGCACAGTCGTAATATTGGCGTCTTGTGCCTTTCTTGTTTACCTTTGGTACGGTGCTTATCTCGCCAGAAAGCAGCTTCCTCGGCCAGAGTTTTGGGATAGTATCATTTTTAGCAACCATACAGCACAAGTCGTAACTCTCTGTTCAGCTGCGACTCGCACAGCAATGGATTTCCAAATTGGTCTCCTGGCTGCTTCAATGGCAGCCATTATCCTTGAGACAACTGGTGCGCGTCTTTCAGACCTCGTGAGTCTGTCGTTGTCCAGGGCTTTCATAGATGGCGCAAGTCCGTGGGAGATCTTTTTGATCGCGCGCCACAGAACCTCCCACCAGAAGAAGGCTGTGATATTCAATTGGCTCATCCCTCTTCTGTCTTTCCTGGTCGGGCTCGCCATGACCTTTGCATCGACCATCTTGCTCTCCGACTTCCAGCTGGTCCAAATGGCTGCACCACGCACCACGAAATCCATAGCACTTGGATTCGACGTCCAAAAGGCTATGGCAGACCCTGCTGGAACTTCCTACTGGCAGTCCAAGCCGCAGGCGCATTGGCGATTTGCCGAGGCTCGTCCCTCTTCGACCGATAATGACAGTACACTGGAATACGTCTCGGACACGGGCGACATCTACCAAGCTTCGCTTCCCTTTGACACAATGGGTGAAAGGGCGTCTCTTGAGTATTATGATGGGCCTGCCATTGTCACTAACAGCAGGACAGTATGTGTCGCGCCAACCTTCACCAGCGCTACACTTGAATATGTATACACAGGCAGCCATGTCACAGAGGGCCTTTATCTGCATGCCGAAATTGATACTTCGACCAGTTGGGAGTCGGGCCCAAGAATCAACGGCAGTCAAGTGGCACAGATATCATGTCGGCTTAATAATTGTTGGGACAAGACCTCAAACCTGTGGCATTTGTCGCTATGCAGCTTCCTAAATATTGGCAACGATGCTGTCAATGCGAGCCTGAGAGACCCGCTATCCGGTCGCCCCTATACATTTCAGTCAGTCCTTCTCTTGAACTCCAGCTCAATTCTAAACATTAATGAGGCTTTGACGGAGTGGGCGGGATCGAGCGAGAACTGGGCCACAGTTGAGGCAATAGGCGCCCTTCCAATGCCTAAGTTTGTGAAGGATGGTCCTTGGACAACTGCGTTTGCAGCTAATGGATCTGAAATGCTGCAAGCAAGCGTCTGCTTCACTGCTCCGAGCATGCCACTTCTATACAATGTGACAATGTCAGGAAAAGCAATTTCATCAGAGCCGAAGTCACAAGCAAAGTACAAAGACTTGAAGCTGAAGTCTCAAGATGGAACAAAGTTTCTCGAGCAGCTGGGTATAGGAATTCCCTCATTGGATCCTGATGCGCGAGGTATTCTTGATCTCAAAATCCGTTCAGACCCCCAGAGCTTGGCTACCAAGGACTTCGCCGTTATGGATGCCGCTATCTACAATATGATTCGCCTGACTCTTTTTGACTATCATATCGCGGGTGGATGGACGTTCAACAATGACGCCGTCATGGGTTATCCGGAATCGGCTATGTTTTGGCCAGCCCACCCTGAACATTCATTTCTGGTGCAAAAAATTCTGAAAAGCACTGGTGACCCAGCAATCGCTGTCCAAGCCTTGTTCACTCGGTTCTCCCAAATGATCTTCCACGACATGCTACCATACTGGACAAGAGAGCAATCCATTGTTACGGTCAATGCCAAGCGTGTTCTCGTTCCCTCGCAATGGAAGGGACTCACTATCGTGTTGGCACTCGTGATATCGCACCTGGCTCTCACACTCGTCACAGTTGCACTGTTCCTCACTTCTACAAAACTATCCATGTTGGGTAACGCTTGGCAGACTGTGTCTCAGATCGTGTCCCCTGAGACCAGTGCTGTTGTGCAGGCTGTTTCCAGTGGGGGAATGACAGACGAAGAAGTACATAAGTGGGTGACAACGACTGACTTTGATGAACAAGTCTATAGCTTATCGACATCAGTTGATAACGTGGGACTAAAGGTACGGAGGCGTTGAAAGAGTTTTGTCGTCGGGGGAGTCCGGTTCGCTGGGTTGCATATTCTCAGCAGCATTGTCCGCCTTCAAGACAGATATTATGAATATAAGATGTGGATCCAATAGCCTGATTATAGTGTATCTATTGATCCCTGGATCTAATCTTTCAATTACCATGCCAACCTCCACGTCTATCCCTGCTACAGATTCGTCCACTTAGTGATGCCAGAAACTAACTGGATGAACGAAATAGGAGAAGAGAAACAGCGAGTCTTTACCATACAATACTAGGAGAACCGTGTCAGAATGTGGTGATCCTCACAAGCGAGCATCCCTAGCCGAGGATAGGTAAAGATACAGAGGTGGATGAAAGGCATGCATAGGAGACATGTAGAGAGATTGCAAGTCCACTAAGTCGAGCGGCCGAACGAATTCCAAAATTCGTCATTGATATTGCGACAATGGGGGCATCTCGAACAGAAAGCCGGATCAGTGGATGGCAGTTCTAGACTTTTTTTTGAAGTCCTACCATGCAGGAAGAGAATCAAATCAGCCGTAAAGTCGGCAGTCTTTCTGAGAAGTTCACAAAAGCCATCACGCCCGATGAGTTTGTCAATATTCTTCAACGTGATATCGACGACCAAGTCACGAAGCCCCCGATCTTCCAAGGGAGTAGTATCATAGATTAAGCTGACAGCACCCGGAAAGTCGTCCGTATTCCAGCCAAAAGTGATAGCAGAAGCAAACTTATTTTTCGAGTATGTCTTGAGTGCCGGTATGTCGTATTTGTCGGCAATTTGATAGACCTGAGCATTGAATACCATTGAGGAACTATCACAGGCGTCCACGTAATCGAAGGAATAGATAAAATGCAGCATTGCTTCCACAACGATTGGATCGAAGTCCTTGATTTCGATCTTCCGATCAGTCCTTTCCTTTATACTGTCAATGACCAATCGTAACAAGTTTGATGTTAATACAAACCTTCCATTCGCCGTTCAGCGCTCTCGCAAAATACTTAGAGTGTGCCGATAGAACTACTCTGTGGATCTTGAAAACCTGGTCTTCGCAAGTGATAACAGCATCGGAGAGGTCGCCTGTGTTGTGATGCCTGGATATAATGTGAGGAGCTACTTAAGGAGCTTAGAAGACTTGGAATACCTCAGCAACGAAGTTAAAAAGTCATCAAGACCTGGCGGTTTCATTGTGATTACTGCTGGAGCCATCTGGCATGCAATGAATGAGGACTACGAGCGGCTTTGGTAACAAGAGGCTAACGCAAGGTTTCGTTTCACTTTTGTACGTCTTTCCCCTTTGCGTGTTTCTGTAAAGAGGCTCAGCGCAGTGACGACAACAAGAAATAAAAGGCCAAGACAGCATGTTTTATGATGCGGAATCCTTCTTGCCGTCCCGATGATCGATCCGACTCACTCATCAGTATGGTCGGCCTCCCGCAGCATCCATGAATCATTGACCGCCATCATGTGCGGAGCCTCGCATTTGAATTTCTAGCTTGAGCTGCAGAATTTTTGGCTAAATCCCTGTTATGTAACTTTGATAAGACTAGTATTTGTTTATCTCGAGACGTATGATCGGCTAGGTTGGAGCACATATGGTTACATTATTTGCAAGCATCAAAATCACAAGCGAGGTAAAATGAGTGATCCAAAAAACAACAACCAATAAGTAGGACGAGAGGAGTTTCAATTTCGATGCTGATTGCTTGTACCTACCGGAGCGCGGATACCTGTAGCCTTGCGATGCAGGAGGCCCATCAGAAATTAAGACTGTGTAAGCGTGCTGTCAGCAAGATTTGGCAATCTACCAGCACCACCAAATTTAATAATAACAGTATTTCTAAAATAATAAAGTCTCCTAATCCGATGATGCATTTCACAATAAAGAGTTAGCCCTGCAAAACAATTTGAGCGTATCAACAAAATGATCGCAGAATTGCTCTGCATTTCAAGCCAATACTTGGGCCATCGCCTAGTCCCCAGTAAGGGTGAAAAGTCTAGTACAGCTTTTTCCAATAGATCGCATCGACTTTGACTATCGCAAACCGCAAAAACGGCCAGGACTGCATTCTAGTCCTCAACGTTCTTCTCCATGTCGCAAGCAGATTCTGGTCATACGAGGACATTTCCGGCTGCCTCTTTTGCAAACAAAGCATATAGCAAAACAAGCCGGGATACGCGAGGCAATTCCTCGTATAAGCTGGCCAGAAGGCAGACTGGTGTCTTGCATCCAGCCCGCGTATAAACTTGATGACTGTTTGTATGAGACCACGGCACGACTGTAAAACTGTTTCCTGAGCGTGGTGGTCCAGAGCTGTGTTCTTGTCAATTATAGGTCGAAGAAGGGCGCGCAGGATGAGGATGTGAGCAGTGTAGTAAGCGACGTAGAGGGATCTATGGCTTGTGATCGCGTCATCAGTATCAGCTTCTGTATCGGTGGATCCTGATTTGAGGGCTAGGGACACAGGGAGGTTTTCGAGCCATTGCAGTAGCTGCTGGCGAGGACGGCGGGCTTGGTCAAGGAGTGCTTCAAGAACCTGTGGACGTGACACGGCCCGTAATGAGCTACGATTACATCAGCGTCAGTACCGACCAAGCAAAGAACAGGGATAACTAACAAGAATTGCCGATAGATGTGACTTGTCATCTCTGTGAGTGAGCAAAGCTGAGCAAAGTAGTCATAAGACAAACACTGCGCATAGTGAGGAACGTCAGCTATCGAGTCAAACAAGAAATCCTCCTCTGTCAGGGGCGCCACATTCCTATCATCGTCTGAAATCATGGAACATCGCCCGTGTGTTACAGCCCGCCAAGTATATTCTATATAAACAGCCCACCAGAGTCTCCTCCGCAACCTGATCTCCCAATCTGGTAGTTTCCAACCTTTCGGATCAGCATTCAGCCCCAAAGATTGAGCCATAGCGAGCATCGAGGAGGCAAGGGACCAAACGAACGGGTTCTCGACACACACTGCATCAAAAGGTGTATGGTTAAGGAGAAGAATGTATATCTGAATGGTAGAAAGACGGGGAAAATGGAGTTCTCTTTGCAATGATGTGTACGAGACTTGCCAGAGCTGCCTTATGTCGGGTTTGGAGTACGCACTATCAAGACAAAGCTTTTCATCCCATGATGTGAAGGGGAGGGCGAGGGCGTATATTCCTGCTAGCAAGCCGGTAGATGCTGTTGAAACGAAGGCGTCCAGATCTGAAAACACTTGAGAGCGACATAAGATGGGCAGGGATTCGAAGACGAATCTGAAATATCTGTCATCATTGTTAGCATACAGACGACCGTCGTTGAGGATGTCCGCAACTTGCAGTTTCACGAGAGCCACTCCAGTCTCTCTATCTACTAAAGTTTCCAGGTTCTTCCTGTCATCAAGCGGGGTTATACACTTTTCCATAACCTTTTGTCCTTCGACGGCTGTCGCAGTTTGACTCTGCAGGAAGTGAAATGTTGGTCCCTCGTTTTGCGGCTGTTGTCTACGATACGTAACGCGGAAAAAGTCGACTTCGTCATTATTTCCATATGGAAAATGGTCAAGTGAAAAGGGATCTGATTCATTACCGAAACCGATGAGCGACGACGAGTAGTCTGCTCTTTGATCCATGGACAATCTCTCGGCGGGCATAGTTGCATTAGTCGAAGCCTGTGACGCCGCCGTTGCTATGTTTGGTGAATGCGCGATATGGTGAAGGCCTTCGGGTGGTGTCTGCTCGTCTATATATTCCAAGGCGGGTAGCTCGCCGTCGGCAAGAAAGTCAAAGGTTTGACCATCGTTGTCGAATGCTAGATCCCAGTTGATGCTAGTCTCGCCGGAGAGCATGGGCTGAGACATCATATCAGCTATAGGAGTTATACCGGAACCAGTTTCACCGATGGGGGTTTGAGTCTCTTTTGCAGCATCACGATCAGCTCGGTTCTTATTGAGGGATAGAACCATCTCACCGTTCAGGTCGCCCGACGAACCGCCATTGTCATGATAAGATTGAGCCTCAAAAGACGTCCCGGTCCGGGTGACAAACGCAGCACTTGGAGATTGCGAGTCCTCAATCTGGACCCCTCTACGGACACGGCCATCTCTCGGCTTCTTATTTGGATTCCCAACAAAGGTACATTCCCTGCCAATGCGATCGCAGAGCTGGCATGGTCGCGTCGGTTCGGGAATGTTACAGAGCACTTTGCGAGCGCGGCACAAGTCGCATGGTCTTTGAGACTTGGAGCGATAGCGGCGTGTTCCTGCGACTTGACGCGTGTTTTGGGCGGGTTGACCTTGCGAGTAATCCATTGGTCGCGATAGAGATGGAGACGACGACCCGAGGTCTTGGTTGAGCTAAGGAATTAAGATGATGATTTGATAGCCGAAACGATAACGATGCTATAGATACGGCACGTGACGGCACTAGTCTATGCATTAGTGTTGAATGTAATATGAACATAATTGTGTCATGAATTATACTGACTTCCGTCTCAAATTTGAACACTCTCGAGCAAGAGTGCAGTACTTGTATCAAAATTCTGAAGGGTGCGATTGCATACAATCACCCTCTCGTCGTATTGATCGCCTAAATATGCCACAAACCATCATACAGATGCGATTCCGTTCCATCTCATTACACAGACACTCATAACATCAGGCTACTTGGTACCAGAAAAGTTGGCCTCCAAGCTTCAGGGTATAGAAATAAATCGCCTAAGACATCTAACCTAAGTAACATAAACTCGCCTAAATACTTTATCCCTTATACTCCTACCGGCCAACCTTTCTGATACCCTGATGCCAGGCAGGTTTACTGTCTGAGTCCTATTCGACAACAATTGCCTCGATTTATTCTTCGCTGGGCTTGCGCGACTTGTCAAACCTCAACACCGCCCCCATCAGTACACTTGCGCCCAGCGCGCTAGAAAAGGTTAGCATCGATTCACGACATAGGGCCCAACTCGACAGCTGAATACATACCAATCTTCAGGTGAACAATATTCCGTAGGGTTATGACTAATCCCCGACCTTGTAGGTGTAAAGATCATACTCGTCGGGCATCGGCGATTCGTATAGCAACTGTCGTGTCCAGCACCGCTTATTATAGGCCTCCAAAGCTTTCCAGCGTCGTTCTGCGGTAAAAAAGAACAAACATCGGCAGCAGCTTGTTCAACAGCAGCGATACAACTTTGGTCAAATTCCACAGCTGGACTGTCAACTAAGAGCTCCCAGTCGACTTCGCAGCCCTTTTCGCTGTCATCGTGCGAGATACGACGGAACTCGGACTCGCATTCTTGTACCATCTTTGCGAGGATATCGTCTTGCACGTGGCGTACGTCGAGGGTGAACTTTACCGTGTGCGCCATCGTGTTGACGGTACCAGGATCTGTTGTAAATATACCCGTTGTCGCCAAGCCATCAAAGCGTTTGGCGATAGTGTTGGCAGCGACAATCATTTTTGTTGCGGATAGGACTGGATCTTTGCGTGCGTAGAGGGGTGTCGTACCAGCGTGGCTATCGCGACCTCTGACAGTGATATTGAACCACTTGAATGCTTGAACACCTATAAGTAACAGTTTTAGTTCTGCGATAGCACCGTCAAATTATTGATGGCTCACCTTGAACAACGCCGATCTTGAGTCCCTCATCTTCCAGGATAGGTCCCTGCTCGATATGCAGCTCAAAATGCGCAGCAAAGGGATTCGAGTTATATGATGCTGGCACATCACCAGTGTATCCTATACGATCCAATTCCTGTTTCATCGATTTGGGATTTGATGCAAGGACTTCTTGTAGATCCCAAGCTGTTTGAAGAGGGATGACCTCGGCCCATACACCCGATGCTACAGCCATTTTGGGAAATCTAGCACCTTCTTCACTAAAAGTATGACTAGTCAGTAAAGTAACTCGCAAGGCAGGCATTGAAGAGAAACATACTTCGTCCAGTTGACCACTCCAATCGGGCCCTCTGTCTCGACGTGATGATCGTTCAGAGTCTTGATAACCTCAAGGCCAGAAATGACGCCTAGGATACCGTCGTACCGACCACCAGTAGGTTGAGTGTCCAGATGAGAACCCATCATGACAGGAGGTAAGTCATTGTTCTTTCCGGGGCGGATGGCGAATAGGTTGCCCATTTGATCAATGGATGTCTTGCAGCCGAGAGACTTGGCGTAGCTCATGAACCAGTCTCTAACCTGTTTGTCGGAGTCGTCAAGACTAAGACGAGCCATGCCAGTTTCAGTAGATGCCCTTTGTGTATTGTTAGACCAGGCTTGTTGAGCTAGGGTGTTTTTTGACTTACTTTCCCCACGGATGCGCCGCGCCAAACTGGCAGCTCTCATGCAACGATGCTGCGAGGCTGGTTTCGCTGATTCTCAACGGCGGTAAACTAAGCGAGCCCATGGTTATGTTTAGTTTCTAGGATTGAGTTGAAGACGAGTGATTGTTCCAATTTTGGTGACGGTAAAGATTGCTACTTTGGTAGATACGATAAAGTAGTAACCATAGCGAACTAAGGTTCTCAATTGACTCTTTTATTGGACGTTTGGCGGCCGACGGTCGTAATTCGTCAATTGATCAGTACATTGTCGATAACAGTAGTTCATTATCGCCCGACGGCCGTCGGCGGACATGACACTATTCCCATTGAGGACACTGGCTGCTACATGCGAAGTACCTTGCTCCGGCTCCGAATACTCCGAAACCCTCCGAT
This sequence comes from Fusarium sporotrichioides, assembly GCA_019054645.1. Classification (NCBI taxonomy): domain Eukaryota; kingdom Fungi; phylum Ascomycota; class Sordariomycetes; order Hypocreales; family Nectriaceae; genus Fusarium; species Fusarium sporotrichioides. Next base: position 1,146,038 of record JAHKNS010000004.1, read on the forward strand.
TGCCCCGAGATAGCGATAGAGGCATCCCTGCACTTGTTTATCTCTATATTGCGGGAATCGACACAGCATGACTCAGGACTTGGAATAGACGGGGTTTGATCTGGGAACAAAGACACTTATCACTCTTATCATATCATGGTTATCTTCCACCTCCGTCACAATCGGTAATGCATACGCTGCCTGCCGGGGTCATCGTCTCCGCCGTCGGCTTTCCGTTCATGTCAAATGCGGGGGTGGATAAGAGGGCGCCACTCGGCCAACTGAGGTACTGATAGTCCCAGTCCAAGTTAGTCTAATATTTGATATCCCTAGCAGTTAAAACAGCTGACGGACCCTCGTATAATATAATCCTACTGCTCTCCGTTATACTGTTGATCTTTTGTACAAATCATTGAATACCTTAACAATGGAGCCATCCGAGAAGAAAGATCTGCAGCAATCACCACTCGACCTCGACCAACATACTGGCCAAGTAAGCGAAACAAGCAATGATGCGGAACGAAAGGTTCTCTCAAAATTCGACAAGTTCGTCATGCCACAGATGGCGCTTTTGGTGCTGTTTGCCTACCTTGACCGAACAAACATAGGTAACCCAGTCATGTGTCAACCCTCACACCAATCACCGCTGACAAAATGCTTCAGGAAATGCCCGCGTCTTTGGCTTCGAGGAGGATACAGGAATGCATGGAACCCAGTTCAACGATGTATCTATGTACTTTTACATCTCTTACGTCATCTTCGAGACGCCTTGGGTTCTCGCTGTGAAAAGGTTTGGGCCAGGGAGGGTCCTCGCCATCGCCATCGTAAGCTGGAGTGTCATAACTTTGGGCACCGGCTTCGTACACAGCTACGGTCAGGTCATCGCATGCAGAGTTCTTCTAGGCTTCTTCGAGGCGGGGTTATTTCCTTCTTTGATGTTTGTCATCTCGCAAATCTACCCCCCAGCTTCGCAAGGTAAACGCATGGCCGTGCTCTATGTGTCCATTGCGCTCTCTGGAGCGCTAGGTGGCCTTATTGCCTATGGAATTCAGTCGATGGGCGCGAGGCACGGACTCTCTGCCTGGCGGTGGCTATTCATCATTGAGGGTGCTATATCACTCGTCATCGGAGCCGTCTGCTGGTTAAGTCTGCCCAGTTCTCCAGAGACAGCCTGGTTTCTCAACGCTGAGGAAAAGGAAACAATGAAACTGATCAAAGAACGGAACAACCCGTTCAAGGAAACTGTTAAGTTTTCTTGGAAGCAGGTGGGCATGGCAGTTACTGACCCGCTGATCTGGCTTGCGTCGATTGCCTTGTTTTGCTCCTCCATTGCACTATTTGGCTTTGGAACTTTCTTGCCTACTCTTCTAAGAGGCCTTGAGTATGTGGCTAATCAAGTTTTTTCATTGGTTCTACTGACAATAGCGATAGTTACACCTCTCTCGAGGCCAACTACCTCAGTATCCCGGTTTACGTTCTCGCATCAATCTTCTGTGGAGTCACTACATACGTTTCCGATCGTCTCAATCGCCGAGCAATATGTCTCATCCATTCTCCACTCCTAGTCGTTGCTGGCTATGCAGTAGCTGTTGGTACCGGACACAAGGGCGCAGGTTTCTTCGCCATGTTCTTGGTCGGCAGTGGAGTCTACTCGTTCAACACACTCGTGGTAACGTATGTTCTATGTGCCTTCGCTTCAGTTATGCTCGTGTACTGATGTGTAGCAGCTGGATATCCAACAATGTTCAACCAGATTACAAGCGCTCTGTTGCTATTGCGACCATCATATCGATTGGAAACGCTTCTGGCATGGCTGCATCCCAGATTTATCCTAGTAAGGATGCTCCACGTTATGTGACAGGAAATGCCATTTCTTTGGGAGGCGAAGTCATTGCGCTGGTCTGTATTGGGCTTATTTATGTGCTTCTCAAGTATCGCATGCGCCAGAAAGGGAAATTGCTGGCGATGGGTAAAGACAGCAATGGTAAAGAGGGTGACCAGAGTTTGGACTTTAAATATGTCTTTTAAATATTAGTACCCCAGGGATTAATCGCCTTGTATAAACTAGACATTCTACACTTTCTCCAATGCAAAACCTACCAGTCTATATATCGCAGTTATTGAGACTATTCTGTGATTTTTGCGCTTCGAGATGATCGTTGCAGTATCAGTACAATGGGATTTAGGCTAAAGGGATATAACGCTGGCTACTGGGTATCAGACAAATTTGGCCGCCAGGATCATAAGGGACGAAATAAGTAGATCAGTTTACGCTATTTATGTCAAACCTATAGGCCCTTTATTTTTGTATACTAGATCTTAGTTGCCAACTTTTCTGTTACCCAGTAGGCTGGGCACTGGTTGGTTCAAATATTGTTACTGCGGAGTTACGGAATCCCCCGAGGAACTCTCAGCTGTAACACGTACTCCGTATCCTGTTTACTATATAACTTGACTTGCTGGTAACCATTTCAAACATATTTCTCCTCATCTTTTAAATAACTTTATTTGCGCTACATTCGACTCAGACACCAAGCGGATGATTGATGCACAAATATCAACGTTCAGACTACGGTACACAAACATATATTCCTGATACAAAATTCTGGAATCAGGCTACTGCGTTCTGGAGATCATCATGATTCAGAGGATTGACATCAACGAGGGCTGGGAATTCAAACAATCCAGCTCTCTGAACAATGGAACCGCTTCGTCCTATCTGCCTACTGCGCAATTTCCTACTGTTGCCCACATCGATCTCATGGACCACAATCTCATTCCCGACCCGTATATCGACATTAATGAGCTGAAGTGTCTGTGGGTGAACGATGCGGATTGGACTTACCGTACCGGAAAGGTCGGACCGGTCAGCCTCGAAGATTCGGAGCGAGCGGTTCTTGTTTTCGAAGGTCTTGACACTATCGTCGATGTGTATCTGAACGACAAACACATTTTATTCAGCAACAATATGCATGTATCTCATCGAGTCGATGTGACGGAGCTTCTGAGGAATGCGCACGACTCGGCAGTCCTCGAATTGAAGTTCAGAGCAGCTCCAGCTTATGCTCGCTCGGAACGCGAAAGGATCGGATACAAGAGACTACCGACCGGTCGTGGTGTCAATTTTGGAGGATCGGAGCGACTCTTTGTCAGGAAAGCCCAATACCATTGGGGCTGGGACTGGGGGCCCGCTGTGAACACGTGTGGGCCATGGAAGCCCATATACCTCGAAGTCTACAATTCGAGAGTCCATGACCTTTGGGTCACTCAGAATGTCAGCGAGGATCTCTCTTCAGTCGAGATCAATGTCAAGGGACAAGTCGAAAACCCAAATTGCATCAACCACGTCTCTATTCAGGTATCTGAAATTGAAACCGGAGACACAGTTGTTGAAAAAGAAGTCGGTCTGTCGTCTAATGGCTCCTTTGAGACAAGTCTCACGATCGAAAACCCAAAGTTATGGTATCCGTTCATGTATGGCAAGCAGAATATGTATGTGATCAAAACAACCATCCCAAATAACACGGCAACCAAATCCATCGGAATAAGAAGACTGCGCCTTCTTCAGCATGCTCTCAAAGATCAGGAGGGCAGTTCTTTTGTCTTCGAAATCAACAACATCCGTCTTTTCTCGGGGGGTTCGTGCTGGATCCCCGCCGATTTTTTACTCGCCCGTGTCACCAAACAGAGATACGAACAATGGATATGTCTAGCAAAGGAAGGAAATCAATCCATGATCCGCGTTTGGGGTGGTGGAATCGTCGAAGATGATAGGTTCTATGATATCTGCGATCGTGAAGGAATTCTGGTTTGGCAGGACTTTTTGTTCGCCTGTGGGAACTACCCGGCGCCACCAGACTTTGTTGAAAACGTCAAGGATGAAGCGGAGCAGCAGCTCCAGCGTGTGGGACACCATCCCTCACTTGTTCTTTGGTGTGGGAATAACGAGGATTATATGTTGGCAGATGGCGATCGCTGCTGGGATGTTGACTACAATGACACGACTGGTCCGTGGGATGATACCACATTTCCTGCCCGTGAGATATACGAACGCACCCTACCTGCTGTCGTTGCAGCTTCGGGAACCGACGTGCCATATTGGATCAGTTCGCCGTATGGAGGAAGCTCCTCGAATGATACCACAGTCGGAGACACACATTGCTGGGACGTTTGGCACGGTAAACTATCACCGTATCAGGACTACAAGACCTTTACGTCGCGATTTATCTCTGAATTCGGCTTCGAGTCAGCGCCTAGCCTAAGCACCTTGCACCGCGCCATCACCGACCCGAAGGAACGCCATGCGCAGTCGCGAACCTTTGACGCCCATGATAAAGGCCCAGGTCACCAGAGGCGGTACCCGATGTACATGGGGGAGAACTACCGCTTCAGAATGAACCCACTCAAGGACTTTGTATACTGCACTCAGTTCCTCCAAGCCGAAGCAATGGCGTACGCATACAACTGCTGGCGAAGAGAGTTTAGAGGTCCTGGTCAAGAAAACTGTGCTGGTGTTTTGGTCTGGCAGCTGAACGATATCTGGCCTGGGACTAGTTGGGCGCTTGTCGACGTGGATCTGAACCCGAAGCCAGCTTACTACATCACGAAGCGAGCATTGGCAAAGACGGTTATAGGAATGGAGCGTGTCATTACCGCGAAGCCACCTTATATCACAACTGGCTTCCTCGATGAAAAAGCCAAACTGGACGTATGGGCAGTAAACGGCGAGCTTCACGAGCGAGCAGTGATACTGCAGCTTAGAGCGTTCAACGTGGAAACCGGCAATTTGGTCCAGTCGCCTAGTACAAACGAGGAGAAGGAGTTCATCCTCAAAGCCAACCAGACAACTGAACTTGTGGCGAACTTGGACATTCCAAACTCTGAGGAGACCGTTGTCGTCGCCTATCTGATCGATCCTGGCTCTAAACAGCATCTTGCAAGATGGGTGAGCTGGCCAGAGCCGCTGAAATTCATGCGCATATCCTCCGAGCTGAAGGTAAAGACCAGAGTAGTTGACGGTGGCGCTGCTGTGGTCATTAGTGCGAATGCACCCGCAAAGGGGGTCGTACTGAACGCACAAGACGAGAATGGTGACGACGCCGTGTTTGATGATAATTTCATCGACTTGGTACCCGAAGAAGAGGTAAAAGTCGGAGTTAAGGGACTATTGAGCGGAGATGGTGTTGTTGCTAGGTTCTTGTATGACTGGGAGTTAGAACCTGGCTTCGAATTGTAGGACTGACAGTGAGTGGGAGAGTTAGTTCTGGATTGAAGTTTCGAGGTTGGACGCGCGAAACTTCGTACGTGTAGGTGCAGAAAGAAAAAATGAATTACCCTGGTATCATCTATAAACCGAGGACTTTTATGGGATTTGTCTGTGTTCTATTGAAATTGGATGCCGACGTCAAAAGGGAGTTGTATACCTAGACGGGACCAAGCTGTCTATTGGGCCGAATAAGGCTGAACTGCTTCAGCGTCCTGGTGGGTAACAAAGGCAGTGACCAACAACTGAGACAATGGGCAGCGTGCCACCACGAACCACAAAGTCAACATAGTCTGACATGCTCACAGCCACATTTGAATCTGCCTAACTATCCCTTAAGATACCTAGGCTTTTATTCGCCACTGAGCTAAGCCTAGTTGCAGGGGTCATTTTCAGCTTCTGAGGCCTCCCCGCACTTCTCACATAGTTGATGTTCATCTACAAGACGAGTCTCTACGCAGTATATTCATTGTAGCCATTACACTATAGCTACAAGAATATTCAGTATTAGTTATTTAGATTATAATAAGTTCAAAGATGAGCACTCTTTATCATCCTTTGAATGAAGCCGACGACGAGATCCGACTTCTCACACTCCTGCCAAAGTCACGCACCACTGGCATTCCTCATTGTACTCTGGACACATGCTCCCTCAAAGCTTTCAACCCACAATACCGGAACTTTCTCTCTACCTCGAGAACAGCTAATTCGAGTCCGAGGAGAACCACTTCTCAGTGGATACGAGGTCGAATAGACCCTGAACTTGCAGGCTTGGCACCCCTCCAACGCTTACACTCGAAGCAACCGCCGCCAAGCCAATATCGTTTCATGTGGGGTGACTATGCTGCTCTCTCTTATGTCTGGGGAAATGAGAAGGATACCTCTATCATTGTGCTGAACAAGAGGCGCAGGCGAGTGACGACCAATCTCGCCAAGGCTCTCTCGGCATTCATCAAAGATGGAGAGTTTGAAGACGACTTCAAGCTTTGGGTTGATGCTATCTGTATTAACCAACAAGACTTGGACGAGCGTGCCCGGCAACTACGAAAGATGCGTCAGATCTATGGGTCTGCATGGGCAGTGGTTGCATGGGTGGGTGAGCCGAGCTTTCAAAGCGACTCGGCTTTTCAGCTTATCCACGACTTCTCAACTCTCAGTGGATCCGACTGTGGCAGTCAAATCGAAGCTTGCTTGCGGAGTGAACCAGAATACCTTGGGAAAGGCTGCTGGTTGGCACTTCATGACCTGATGGAGCGTCCCTACTGGTATCGCCTATGGATCATACAAGAGATGATTATGGGCGCCTCGGCCACGTGGATTCGATGCGGAAGTTCATCCATCGACTGGACATCTTTTTGTTCTGGTATTGCTTTTCTCGAAGAAAATCTGTGGCTCGTGAAAGACGAACTACTTGTGAGGGAGCGTTTCGCAGCAATAGCCAAACATGGCCCAGCTTGGTCAGTAATGGGAATCCACCTGGTCTATGAAGATCTTTCGATCTTGAGTGAGCGCGAGGAAAAGGGCGGACAGTATCCTAGCTTTGGAAGGCTACTTGATATTGCCAATGATGCAGATTGCTCCGATCCAAGGGACAAAGTCTACGGACTTGTCGGGTTGATGTCTCCTGCTGTGGCCAGTAGCCTGAAGCCGGATTACACGCTTCCGGTACACCAAGTATATGCTGAGACAGCAAGAGCCTTTATCCTGGCTGAAGATAGTCTGGACCCCATTCGCGACGGAAACCCCTGGGGCCCGTCCAAAGGCCCATCGTGGGCTGCGGACTGGTTATGGGAGGGCCGGGTTAGATCATCAAGGACTGAGAATCAGCTTTGGGGTCCTACGCGGTTTTTCCCAAGATTGGGGCCTGACACTTCTTTCCATACTCCATACAGAGCAAGTGGAGACACTAGACACGATGCTTCGTTCTCCAGTGACGGATCCGTTCTTACATGCAGTGGGTTCGTTGTTGACAGCATCTCTGGGCTTTCTGCGAGGGGTATAGATTATTTTGACTTAGATAAAACCTCCATCGTGCAACCTAACCGATGGGTCAGCGCCTACGGTGGCAGGAACGCGACTTCTGAGGCTTTGTTCCGGACCCTCGTGATGGACAGAGTCGCTGGAGGCGCGAAGGCCACTGCCCGTCATGCTGCCATACTCCATCTACCTCGCACGTTTAACCAAGGCGAACAAGAGTTTTCGAGAAGGGGATGGACTTGGCTGGCTGGGCAATCAGGTTACTACTTTCGTTGGGAGACGTTTCACGAGGTGAACTCGAGATTTAAACTGGGTGATGACCGACTCCACGACTTCTTCTCTGACACTATTCCAGACGAAGCATCAGAATTTGACTACAGCGAAGTATACTCATGCTACGATAGAACTGCCCAGAGGCGAAGGTTTATGACTACTGCCAATGGCTATATGGGTTGGGCTCCAGATAATATCTACGGACTGGAGAGCGAACAGACAATATCAGGTGATCTGATTGCTGTGTTATACGGCTGTAGCACTCCAATTATTATTCGTCCTCATGGTCATCAATTCCGGGTTATTGGCGAGGCATACGTTCAGGGGCTGATGGATGGGGAGGCCATGGATTTAGTGAATTCTGGAAAGTTAGAACGTGTGAGTTTGGAATTTTGCTAGGTGGTAAAAGTCAGAAGTAGCATATTCCCCAAGCCTATTTACTATTCCTTTCAAGCATGCTAGCTCTTATTAATCCAAAAATAATTATGTTGTATGATAGATAAGTTGAAAAGACAGTATTTCTTCATGATAGTTTTTCCTCGGAGCCTGATTTTACTAGAACACTTTTTCTGTTCTAGAGATATTTTTGATGGAGTTTAGTATATAGTATATACCTCGAGCTTTTTTGTCAACTCAACTCATCACGTGATAGAGCGACGGTCTGGTGGTCTAGTGGTATGATTCTCGCTTAGGGAAAACCCTATAGCATAGCTTGCGAGAGGTCCCGGGTTCAATCCCCGGCCAGACCCTTTCTTTTGCCCTTGTCAGATTAGAAAGGATGGGTGACATAGTTTTTTTCTTTTTCCTGTTAACTCACGCTCTTGACATTAAGGAACCCCTATATAATATCTGCTATACTTTCTCTCAAGTACCCTCATGTTAGAGAGAAACCCTCTACTTATCATGGGGCAATCCGTAGGAAGAAATTAATAACGGCTTTGTTTTTTCAGGTAAACAGGTATCTGTATTGGCTAGAAGATATGAGCCTTATAGGTTAGGTCTTAGAGTCCATTGCAGTCTATATATATAGATAGTCCTTGCTAAAATTCCTCATGTAGTAACAATCTCACATCGATGATATAACCCACTGATTATTTTTGTCATCTCTTGAAGCCATCCATTTCTTGTCCTTCACATCAGGGTGATTCTTGCCTGTTTGACGAATCTCGCCATTGAAGTCTGGCTCGTTACGGATGCTTGTGATAACACGGGAAAGACCACTCTTGTGTAAGATCGCAGCTACCGATAAAAGGCCTTGTGGTTCCTCTGTCAAGATACTAGGCCGTTTATAGACGTAAATAGTGGCCCAAATATCAAAAAAGAATGCTGCAAGTAAAAACGCCAAGATGACATATGCCACCCATCGAACGACAAATAGACGGGTTGTAGGGATGAAAGCTTCACCAGTGCTTGTTTCAGGCTTCGAGACTGAACTAAAGCCATGAAAGCCGACACCGTTGATGTAGGTGGCGGTGTAAACGGTTGATATTGATTGAATCAATGCCTTTGAACTGAGTGGCTCCGCAGGTCGTAGTTTCTGGGCATAGGATAAGATTAAGCTACCCATATCTGATGTGGAGGATGATGATTGAGGATTGAAGGTGACTGGCCCCAAGATTTCTTGCTCAAAATTCAGCCAGTAATATGGTCGGCTAGTCTCTGGCTGACTTGTTTCATCAAATGAGTGAACGCTTGGGGATTTGTTGAGTGTTGAAACCCTCAGGTTGCCGTCGACTTGGTGATATCCTGTTGCACAAGATATTACACTGATATCATCGAGCAGGTTTGGGGATGACGAAGAATATGATCCAGCTGAGAACACCATGCGACTGTAGTACGCTTGGGCTGAACAATCAACAACTGAAGTGCTCTTCAGATACGTTTTTTGTGTACTACTGACTGGGAATTCCTGCGCAAAGTTGCAGCCCCTGTCGTTTCCGGATATTGCAACCTTGCCCGCTCTTGAGCTGGGTGTCTTCTTCAATGTGATGTTGTAATCTTTTATCAATGCGCAATTGACATATGAGGCAAATCCAGTAGATTTTGCTTCAATGTCTGCTGATGCTGGTATGCCCGAATGGTTGGAGAATGGTCGGAACGCATACTGGTCATTTGTCCAAGCGATGTTTTTTCCTTGGTAAAGCAGGGTAGCAGCGACAACGTTGAGGATCGGCCGCCAATCAATCTGCCTGTTCAAATTGCTGTCCTTGAACTCGGTGTCGTATACAACCGGGATTGTCTTTGGTACGGAAACGACTTGAGTCGTGAATAGACGCGCTGCGAAAGGCGCTGTGATGTATGTTAACATCACAGAAAGCAGCGTCATTGCTCCAATTGCATTGTGAGATTTCTTGAACGCTGTTCGCCAGCGCAACACCACTGGAGTGACGCGATAATCCAGTAAAATCGAGTTCCTTGCCTCCGCACCTCCCCTTGTGCGCAACTCAACGTATGGTTGGCGTTCTGCTATAGCACATGCTATCCAGGCCCAATGAGCAGCAAACAGAGCGAAGACAAGATTGGGTAGTGTCGTCCAAAGGATTCCAATATCCAAAGATACATTGAAGTTGATAGGGTCTCTAAAAGCCAGGGCTCCTAAGCTGGGCGCCGTGATTTTGGTTGATGGAATTGTTACGAAACCATGCTCAGTAGATGATTTCACGGTCAAAACAATAATTGCGATCACGAGAGCAATATCAAAAACGCCGAAAAGTATGAGGGAGGGCCATTTGACCGCTTCTGAGAGCCACCCAAAGGAGTTTTGAGCCATAGTTGAGACTGCGAAGTCAGGGTAGTATGAGATTTTGAAGGACTATTAGGGTATCGTACGTTGATCAAGGTTAAAGTGAGTCTGAAACTATGATGTTTAAATAGTGTTGGGCCATCCATCAGGCAGATCCCAGCGAGCTGCGATGTCAAGCGGAACTTGCCTTAATTTTGCGGCTGTTCAGATCTAAGGACTGGCCCTTAACCTTCAAAAGTCCTAGATCGATTCGTAAGTCCTATTCTTATACTCTGCAAGCCACAGGAATATCTAGATCTTACACTTGTTTGCTGTTGTCCGGTCATAGTGCTGTCATTTTGCCAAGCCATGATTTCCAACCTCCGCCACCTCCGACTCAGAACGGAACCGAAGCTTCGCTTGAATTCGAGTCAGCAATTCACATATAAGGCAGTTTGGAAGGCATTGTTCATACGCCAGTAGTGCCACACTCAGTATAACATTCAAAATGCCTTCACACATCCATCTCTTCTTCCAGGTCGCTTCCCTTGTGATCGCAATCACTGAGGTCGTCGCAATTTCTTTGAACCCAAATGACTGTATTGGGAAAATAAAGGAATTTTCAAACTGTAACAACGCTGACCGCATCACAAAAAAGTGCAGTACTGTAACAGGGAAGCAAGAATCAATAGACTGCTTCTGCACACAAGAACTCATTGACGCCTATGTTGGGTAAGAATGGAGTTCATCACTGTTCCTTGAAGGTATGAATTTGCACTGACCAGCGGGGTAGGTGCAAAGGTGAAGCCAGACAGTGCTTTTTGTCGAATTCCTTCGATGCTAAAATTGAGACGGAAATCTCAAACTGGCATGATGCCTGCGACCCTTATGTTTCAAAACATATTACCACTCCCACTATTGCTGATCCAACGAGGACACTGGATGGAGATACTTGCAAAACCATCGCTGAAAGCTGTTACCACCTGAGTCAAGCCACGGATGCTTGCTCATCATCTTATACTGTTCCTGCGGACTTGACCAGCTGCCGTTGTGAGAGCTCCGTGGTTTCTCTGGCCTCTGTTTGCTTAATTGATGGAGGGCTATCATGCCTGGGAGAAACGCCTGTCACATCTGATATATGGGAGTTTCGAGAATGCTCAGCAAAAAACTCCCCTGCGCCTCAAACAACTGTGAGTTCACGTCGGTTTTACTTGATGTATTCGCTAACACTGATATAGGAGCCTGCAGCTCCAATAACGACGATGCAAGGAAGCACGCAGGTAGATGTAGGCTCTGCTTCTACTTTGGACTTCGGTCCATCTTCAACCACCACGTCAACGTCTTCGAGTGAGGCTGTTCCCGAGTGCAAGCCTGGAAAGTACCTATGGACTTATATAACTATTGTTTTGTCGTGTATAATTTTCAGACTGATTTCTTAGCATATTATATGTTTTCTGTTTATCATACACTCAAATTCCACTTAGAGTTTGTCAAGGTTAAAGCAGAAACTGTTGAAGACGGTGAGCGAGAAGGGAGATACCGTGAATCAATATTCGCATTCTGTACTATGCTATAGCCACTACACTGTTATTGTAGTGAGATCTCCTAGACTTGAGCCTCATACGGTTCTGAAGTATCTCCTGAGTTCGTATCGACAGCCATTTCTACAAACACTGAGAGTACCACTGGTTCTGCGCCTTGCAAGTATAAGGAGCCTCGCACACTGTAGATCCAGTCCAGGAAGCACCACCACATTGTCCATATCTACCGACCTTGGGGCCGTCAGTAACTGTAGGCTTGGGAGGAGTCGATCCAGTGGTTGTTGGGCTTGGTGCTGTACCTTCACCGTTGACCGCCGCGGCGTGCTCGTACACCAAAGGTTGGGCCTCGTCGTCTTCGAGATAAATCGTGTTTCCGTCGTCGTGGTTCTTGCCGTACGAGTAGCCCGAGAATCCGAATTGCCAGTACAAATCGCTCATTTCCAGGTCCAGGGAGGCTTTCTGCCACTTGCTGAGAGTGGGTACTCGGGTTGATTTGTCGGTCCATCCGTATTCCTCGTGTAGGACTGGCTTTCCGACAGCTTCGCCAGCAGCAGCATGGTCCTTGATCCACTGAACAACCCAGTCTACAGTCTTGCTCCAGTACTGAGGGTATGAGTGGAAGGTGTTGAAGTCAATGTTGGGCAGCTTGAGCTCAGCGTCGAAATCGGTTCCGTCGGCACCGTTGTACGTCCAGTCGTCTGACTTGCGGTTGAAACCGCCTTCACTTCCGGTGGTGACGAGATGGTCGGCGTCGAGGGACTTGATGTATGTGCTCATCTCGTCGACCCAGGCTGTGATCGTCTTGGGAGTGCAGTCAGGTCCACGGGGAAGGTTGCGAACTCCGTCGGCGCCGCAACGGGGCTCATTGGCGATTTCCCAGGCCATGACTGCGGGAGAGTCTTTGTAGCGATTGACAACGGTTTTGATGTAGTTTTTGAAAGCCTTCTTGATAGCAGGTAGACGATAGAACTGTCCTTAGTCAGTAACAAGAATCACCAGGAAGGCTGTAGAGCTTACATCGTCGTGGTAGCGACCGCCAAGGTTGACAGTGTAAACGTCCATGCCACCGTAATCAGCCCAGTTGTTGGTCAGAGCCAAGATCAGCTTCACGTTGGTAGCTTCAGCAGCTTCAATGACAACATCAAGTTTGCTCAGATCAATCTTGACACTGCCATCAGCCTCGAACCACTGCATGACAGTGTCTTCAGCGCCAGTGTTGTACTGAGGCAAACCGCCAGACGAAAAGGTTCTGTTGTTGTCGTGGAAAGCCCAGGTACGAATGACCTTAAGACCAGCATCCTTGGCAGCTTCCAAACCGAGCTTGACATCCTTGTAATGATCTGTTCCCCACTGCGAAAATCAGTTTTTGTCTTCAACATTGCTTGGTATTTGACATACAATGTTAAAGGGAAGGTAGTAGGCATTACTTCCTGCAAAGAAGAAATCCTTTCCGTCAAGAGAAAATTTCGTGCCGTCGGTGGTAACAAAACCAGCTGGAACAGCAAGTACCGGTGAGCCAGCAAAGGCCGCTGCGAGGATGGAAGAGAACTTCATGATGAGACGCAAGGATTGACGAGAGCTGAGTAAACCGCGCTGCTCAGTTCAGTATAGAAGTGAAGTGGAATTGATGCATCTTTATAGTCCTAGGATTCTTCTGTATATTCCTGGCAAATTTGGAATCCCCTCATCAGCCCATGTAGGCATGCTATAGTGCCATGAATTAAGTATGTCGGAGGCCAACATCCCGCGATATCCCAATTAGGTATAATTTCCAGATCATTGTGTATTCACCACCAGAAGCCGCAATAAGGCGGAGCTTGAATTTGTTGATTAACTGAGTGTAGTCTTGCGACTTGACGAAATACTTGCATTAGACTTTATAATTGTGTGTGCCCGTATAAGGCAGTTCAGACATTTCATTTCCTCTTTCAGACCATACAGCTTGTGCGGTCAATCTTACTCGATGCATAAAATTGCTCCGTTAAGTTCCACCACTTATATTATAATGCAACCACACTATATCTCACATGCAGTCATGAGTTTATTCCTTTTCACATGAATAAACAGTTGTTGGAAATAGTCTTTTTCCGTTCTTCAACCCAATCTCGGGACGGAGCCGAGGAGCTGATTTCGTCATTGATACTAACAAGAGGCTGTCAGATTTTGTTCCATGTGTGTGTGTCATGAACAATATTGTCACTCAGCACTGTCGAGAAAAGCTTAAGCATTCCCTCTGCTTTTTAATGCTGCGTGGGCGACGCGAATGTAGACGATGAACATGCGCCTCATCGAGGACATGCAATAGACAACTAACGGTACCTGACAAGTGAGAATCAATACCAAAGGGCCATCTCCTCATTGCAAAAAGCTACCCTTTTTACCGATTCCGAAGATCGATGGTTCCGAGCATATTCCTCCGATGAATGTAGTTGTTAAGTCTTCTGTGATGATTCGAGATCTCTGACATAAACGGCGCCTCCAGTCTGTCACGAATCTTGGTAAATTCATCAGTCTCGGCACTACCCACGCCAAACTGCAGCGACTCAAACATCTGCGACAGTTTTTAATCTTCGTCTGCATCCCCATTGCCGTTCTGCGCTACGCGCTCAGCGCTGGATTCGACATGATCGCAGACCCTGTTCCACACATATTCTTTCCACTGCACACAGTGGAGAGTGTAGACACGAAAATATTCCTGGTTCCCTGCGGAGATGTGTCTTTCTATCCACTTGTCGTTGATCTGTTCTAGTATACTGTCGACACGTCTCGCCGCTGTATTGTACGACTCCCATTCCTGAAAGTAAACCGTAAGCGCATAGTTTGGATTGCATTTCATGATTCTATCGGCAACGGCGGCGAGATGCTTAGCGAGGAAATCGCCCAGGTTGTTGTAGATAACCCGGTGAGGAGATGTAACTAAACACGGTTAGCTAGTGAAATCGCAAGGGAAAAGGTTCGTTACAAGAAGGGAGATTTCCCGTGTATTGGAAATTTTCCCACGTGTAGATTGAACCGTTTACTAGTCTGGGGTTCAAGTTAGTCAAGCCTTGGTGCGCAATATGCTATCGACTCGCCTGTGAAGATACACGTCCTGAGTAACAAGACAAATTAGTTTTGGAAAGTAATGCACTGTTCTTGGGGGCGACTTACGTCCCAAATTGGCACCTCGACCTTGGGATTGTTGTGAATGGCAGCAATGCCTGCCTGAATACTCCTCCTGGAGTTTCCTTCACATTGAAGGGCAGTACACAAAAGTTCCATTTTGTTAGTCCAACCAAACTATCAGTTTGGAAGCTATTGCCATCAATGTTAAAGAAGGTGTTCATTATGATGAGGCCATTTGAAGAAAAGATGTCCATTTATAATTTATTAGAAACTTTACTATTAAGCTTCGTTGATTTGTTTATGTAAAACTAACTTCATCTATCACGGTGATGGTGAGGCAGAATGTGAGAGAGTTTATGCAACAAACTCGACAGGTATAAAAGCACCGCGTGACGTACCTAATAGTTGAGCTTCACTTTGTCGTTCACAATACATACAGCCATTCTTGATTCGATCATCTACCGGGCTTCAATTTTTAACTCATACAGCAAGCCTCGGACTGTCAGTTTGCCCAGCTTACCCTGCATTGATTCCTCTCGCTGACACCAAACACAGATACACCATCACGGCGCCTATGCGCAATAAGATGCAGGCGTGGGACAGCCTTGTTGCTGAGAAACGCGGGAAAGATTCAAAAGAAACATCAGAGTATGAAGTGGCTGAGGTCTATTGACTGATATCAATATTGATACCCGTAGTTGTCCCTCCAATAATCGGGTCTGGAAAAACAGTGGCGGCGGTTTCTCAACAATTCCATGTCCCGGGGACCGCAAAAAGAGTTGATCCATCAAGGTTGGCTAACAACGGCGGTGCTCCGTAGTGCCCCAGTACCCTGACTGGGTCACTGCGTGCAGCGTGCAAAAATAAAAAATCAGGGCCTTCTTTACAGTGGAGAGCAGTGGAGGCCAAGCAAAACCAATCTTAAAATCTGTGGGCGATCCGCAGTGGGAGAACCCCGCTAGACTCAAACACTGCAGCTCAAGCGGCAAAAGGGACCTGTTAGAAGCAGTTTACTGGAACCGTCTAACGCAAGGGGGCTAGAAGTGCATCTCATCATCCGCCACCGCTAATCCGGAAACCGCATCGAGTGCTACGTTAAGGGATGCAGTCTGCAGACGAGGAAGAGAGAGAAAAATCAGATTTCAATTCGCATTGGATGACGCGGTCTTTTCGAGACGGCGCGAGAGAGAGAGAGAGGGGCGGGGAGTGCAGCAGCTGCTGACTGACCTGACTGACTTTTCATTGAATCCATGCGGCAAAGAGGGGTAAAGCTTTTAGTGCCCTCCCTCCTTCACAAGCTCCAAGTACTCTCTCTACCAGAGTACCTGCAATCAGTACCTGCCTGTTGCCCGCTCACCAGTGAAATCACCTGCTTGCTTTGCTCCTCTTCTTTTCTCTCTGCTGCACCTGCCCTTCTCGTATTTAACTTGCGACACGTCGACAAAAGCCGTTCCTTGTTCTTACATCTACAAAACCCCTCCTCCCCCTCCATGAATTTTCTACGACGCTTCACTCCGCTTCGATCATTCTCTCGAACCTTTACAACAACACGCGCAATCATGTCTAAGCTTTACGTTGGGTATGTTTTCCTCTTCCTGTCCCCTTCCTCTGCCTTTCGCTGTCCTATTCCCTCTCTACTCTGCTCTACCAAGATATTCTCTTGCTCTCTCTTCTCCCTCCTTGTCGCCGCCAAAACCACAAAATGAGGGGTAAATCATGCTGACTTAAATTCTCTGCAGAAACCTGTCTTGGAACACCACCGATGACACCCTCCGAACTACCTTCAGCGAGTTCGGCGAGGTCACCGACTCTGTACGACCCTCTACAATACGTTCCCTCAAATTGTCAAATGCTAAGACTCATCCAACAGATCATCATGCGCGACCGTGAGACCGGCCGTGCCCGTGGTTTTGGTTTCGTTACCTTTGCCTCCGAGGAGCAGGCTAACGCTGCTGTCGATGCCCTGAACGAGCAGGAGTATGTCCTCTCTTCCATCTGTCTCTTCCCTCTCCCAATCAATTGCTAACCATCTTTTCCTTCCAGGCTCGACGGCCGTCGCATCCGAGTTAACGTCGCCAACGCCCGCCCTGCCGGTGGCAGCGGCTTCGGTGGTGGCCGTGGCGGTTACGGTGGTGGCCGAGGTGGTGGTTACGGCGGCGGTGACCGCAGCTACGGTGGTGACCGTGGCGGCAACTACGGCGGTGACCGTGGCGGCTACTAAGAGACTTGACTTCATGACATAACTTGACTTGGCTTGACTTCCGGATCGGAACACCAGACGTGGGTTGACTTGTATCGTCGACCCCCAAACGAAAAATAATGAATGGATGAGGGGTGTGGCCGCTGAAATCACGGTCCTTCCGAGATTGACGGTGGAGAGGGACTTTTCAAAGATACCATAGGACAGCAGACAGAACCTTCTTTTTTTCTCACATCACTGATCTCAGGTGATGGCTATGCTGCTTTTTGTTTTTGTTTTACAAGCAGCCGGATGCGCAAAGGATGGGCGATTTATTCTCGTGTCGCTATCATACCTGAGCTGATGCTCTTCTCTGCTCTGCGCCGCCAATTTCCACATCGACCTTGGAATGTTTCTCACACCTGCGACGCAACACACAACATCCCCGACGATGATTCACACTTGCGCTCAATTGACTCTTGACCGATTTGCTTCTGCGACATCGACCGTCGCTTACCCAACACAGCCTTCTTAGACTCCCTGACGGCAAACAGTCGCCGTTCGCCTTTGACTCAGTATCGCCATTTTCTTTCTCCAACCGGATGCCTTTTGGCCTGCAATAGCTTTGATGTCTCGTTTCTTCTTCACCTTTCAAAGGACTGGTGGTCACGACCAGGCCTGGTCCCTTCATGCGCAGCCTCACCGCGCCATTCTGACCCTTCACTGTATCATCGCCATACCTTCCCTATTGTTCCAAGCAGCTTGTTTGTTCCTTTTCGGCTCTCAGCCGCAAACGAATTCTCCCAAGCTAACAAATAATTTTGAGCGCACGACACACCATCTACTCCAGCCTTGACTCGTCTCCAAAATGGCCACACGAATTGTCCCGCATGAGAAAGAAAAACTCAGATTTTTCGGGCCCAGTCGGAGGAAGACTTTCGACCTTGAACTTGACAGAGATTTCACGTCGTGGCGACTTTCTCACCCAATGGTGTGTTGTACCAAAAGACCCTGACAATGACGCCAAAAGCTTTGTTTCTACCGATTCACTTTGAGGGGATGCCCAAATCGGAAGATGGCTCCGATTAAGTTCTTGGTGCCTGATCTCTGTAAGTTACGGGGAAACTCTGTCGCCTTGAGATCCGGAGCATGCTTCATCTTTCCAGAGTCTTCTGAGTCTTCTGAGTCTTCTTGTACCTCATGCGCATTTAGAGGCAATTGCGCATCATTGGATCCTATGACAATGGCTCGATCTGCTGCAGCAGTCACTATCGTCAATCACTTTCTTCCTCTAGTACTGATGGCCTGGTATGTGTCTGTATTTCTATATAACATATAGTCTCATAGATGACTAGATGACACTACCAGATGTTTCGACGTTGGCAAGCCTCTCAGTTCGAAGAGAACTCGCGATCCCAGTCCACTGGATAATTGCTGAGACCAACGAGTATGGTAGGTTCAGGCTGATAGCTCGATCGCTACAAGTAAACGACTCTGTGTTTATTCAGAATTCGGGTTCAACCATGACACAGAAACAATGTTGCTATACTCGAACCTCACGTAATCGTGTTTATAATGAAAATCAATCATATAATCTGTCGTTTTCGGTGTCTTGAAAGGCTTAATTAATAATACGATCTGACAAGTCGGCGTTATTGAGATGCCTCGGCGTCTCGAGCATGTCTTATATATCACGACAAATAGCCAATCTAGTACCATTCGTCTTCCACCAACACTTCCATTCATAACTCAAAATCTCTCTCAGTCAAATATATCTTCCTGCTATCGAAAGACCAAGTCACATCTACATTTACATTCCCAACATGGCCCAATCAACTATCCAAATCCTTACCATTTCACTCTCCCGTCACCTTCACGGCCGCGACATAAACGAGGGACTGAAAGAACAGTGGTCTGAAGCCAAAGTTGCCTCACAGATATCTTCAAGATTTACCAACGTCGGGTTTAATCTTGAGGCAGACGGGTCAAATCTCGGGGACCTCAAGACGACACTGGAGGAGCGTGAATGGAGCGGCATCATAATCGGTTGGTGCGCACGTGGGAATATCGAGTTCACGGAGCTATTCGAGTCTGTCGTGGCTGTTTGCGTGGATCATGTTGTGCTGAAGAAGCAGGGCAACGTGTCTTTGAAGGAGCCTAAGCTTATCTTCTGTCGGGGGCCACAGGACCTTGTTAACGCTACATTGAGAAACTTCCCTCTGGATAACCAAGGCGAATAATATCATTTGGGAGGTTGGGGTTTGTGATGGCATGTCTTCCTTAATTCATGGCAGAACTATGTATAGTTTTCTCAACCAAGTGACTCCGAATCGGACAGAGATGAGCATATGCTTTCATATTGTATGAACACGTCACCTGTTTAAGTACTCGTGATTTGTTGAAGAAAGAAGAACAGTTTTAATTATAGATACACTATTTGCCAAGCTCGGTGATGGCTGGTCAATACGATATGGATAATAGCTAAACTTTTCGACCAAGCTACAAAGTGAATTGCAATTCGGAGACTACAGTGGCGCTGGACAGGTCATGAGTCACAGCGAAACTATCTGGAATCTAATCGTTTTGAAATATCATCGCCGTATACAAGACGAACTCATCCCTGCTTGATGTACTCAACGAGCTTGGGTCGAGCCTCGAAAGCAGTCTTGAACTTGATGAGGGACTCTGGCAAATTGTCCTATAACGGTACCATTAGCTTTTCTCCTGAACATGACAATGAATGTCAACATACTGGGAGTGTCTTTGTTCGAGCATCGTTATCGATAGAGACATAGACGAGAAAGTCGGTGTAGCTGATCTCATCACCCAAAAGATAAGGTCCCTCGCGATCGGTGTAATACTTTCCGATGAGATCATAGTACTGAGGAGCGTTTGTATCCTTATACTCTGGTCGGGGACCCTCTTTGAGGTGTCTGACCCATTGAGCCTGCATACCAGATCAGTATCGCTCTTGGAGGTAGATATTCAACATACCCTCCAATCGACATAGATGTCTGATACCAAGTCCGTCAAATACTTGTCCTCGTTGCTCTGGCCTTCATATCGGCCAAGATCACGGGATAGGTAGCGCAGAATTGGGACATGCTGAATTTCATTCAAGTTAGCATAGCACTCAGATGTTATGGCTAGAACTTACGCCAGTCATGACACGGCCCTTATACTCAAGAGAAGGAACTTGGCCGTTTCTGCTTAGACCTTGCTTGATCAACTGCTCCTTGGTCTCAGGCCAGGTGTTGTCTCTTGCGTAGAGGCGTTCCTCATAGTCAATACCCGCATCTTTCATAAACAGTCTATAGAGCTACGAATGAGTCGTTGAAGCGTGTCTTTTTTGATAAGAGGTTTACTTACTTGATGGGTTCACCCCGGCCGAGCTTGCCGATAGCGAGGTAATGGTAGACGACGGAGTCTTTGTTCGACATGGTTCTATTTAGAGCATGAAGGGAGATGATTCTTGTGCGAGAAGTAGCTTCGAAGCTACTTCGGTTTACAAGGTGCTTTTGAAGTTATTATACTGCGGGGTTTTCTGACGATCGAGACGGGTTGTCGAAACTCCGTGCTCCACACGTACTCTAAATTGTTTGAAGTTCCGCGGAGTTTCCAACAACCGGCTAAGAGGTCGGCTGAAGGTGTAAAGATCATCAGGATCCACTCCCTTCTGAGCACCACAATTCATCGAATAGTCCCCTAATTTATAAATCATCTCCTCATATATGACCTTTTATCAGCTACAAACTTTTCCCGGAGCGCCCACAGTGCCTTCAACTTTCTCTTTCTTGTCCGCTCCGAAAGTGGCAAGAGGTGGTATCTTGTTAATGGAACTGATTCACAAGTCTTTGGGAGTGCCACTCACACTGGGTTTTGTCCTCTGCCATGGCTTGACGGAATCTCTGTAGCTGCCTTTCATCAGCTCCTGTTATATTCACATAGGTCTCATATCTTGTTGACTGGTCATTCATCTCATCCTCTATGTTCTCTTGAGGTCATCTTTCGGCTTCTCTTTCTTATACCGAACTGGCTCGTCTTCGCTAGATACTTCCTCGCGCGGTTCCATTTCCTCCTCGTCGGCTCTCATATCTTCCCCGGGAATCACCCGAAGCTCGCTGGCTATGTGAGATCATGAAGGTTCAAAGTCATCTTTATCCGACTTAGAAATGCATTCAGCAGACTTTCTGTCGGTGCCGTCAATGCCGCGACTATCAGGCGCAACACTCTCACGAATAGAACCCGACTCCTCTGGGGAACTTACTTTGGGCTGTTCTAAACTATCCTTGAGGGAGAAAGACCACTTTTCCTCAATTCCTCGTCTACTCCATCATTTGCGGCGACCTCGACAATGGAGTACGAAATGATACGCTGGCTTCCCAGTTCATAGTATTCATCTACAATACTGGTACTTTCTTGGCTGTCGCGTGTAAGATTGTGATTCGCTTGAAGCTCAAGAGCCCCTTGCAATATCCACTTCCTTCAACTTCATTTGTACCTGACGGACTATTTCCTTTCTCCGCGCTCTAAGCTCAATTATTCCTTCAGTATCAAAACCATCTAGCTTGAACAAAATTTGAGTTACAACATCGTCACATAATTTTTTGTGATCCTCCACTCTTTTCTTAGGATTTGAAGGCGGCGATTTGATATAATCAGAGCATAATGGCAACCACTTGGTATGGTACTCATTAGACAGATCATCCAAAGCTTTCATAGCATCTCCAATAGACTTTGTCGGTGCAGATGACTCGAGAGGGTTTCCCTCTTCCGTTCCTCCAAGAGCAGCATCCAGATCTTCAGATGACACATGGCTGTGTGTTCCTGAAGCGTGGTCTTCTACGTACTCATCATCGTCGATTTGTAGTGACGGAAGGGCAAATAGTGCGAGCTGCTCTTGATGTCTGCCAACATGGCGTTGATAGTCTTTCATGGAGGGAAGAGCTTGTTTGCACAAAGGGCAAGACACTCTCTCATCCTCTTTCGTCGTCCTAGCGCTCAGATCTATTATGGAGTCCAGTTGATTCCTCGAAAAAGCATCGGGATGGGCTTTGCTAACATGATCTCGGCATTCTAACCTGACTGGAAAGGTCATTCCACAGTGGCATGGACATTTGTATGTCTTCCGATGGTTCTGTATCTCATGCAGCGTCCATTCGTGCCGTCGCATAAACTCCATCCCGGAGGCTGTGCAATCTTCCCAAAGGCAGACATAGGGCCGCAAGTCGGCAAGTACGTGTCGCCTGGAATTTTTAAGTCAGCTACTACTTGACAGTCATTCCAGTGGTTTCTTTACTAACTTCCAAGATGCCGTGCTAGTAGCTACTATTATCATATAACAAAATGGGCACTCAAATGGGCCATCTTCGGCTTCTCTTGGAAGCGGAGGAACACGAAGCTTCTCACTATCCGCGTTGGAAGATGCGAGCGACGTTTGTGTGAGGCCAGAATCGGAACCTTCGTCTTCGTCCATCGCTTTAAGACTGAAGCCAGCGGCTTTTGCGTGTAGAGGTAGAGAGCTCGCAACGGTACTCTCTACATCATTCTGTTCCACAGAATCGAGACCTTGCTTGAGCTTCAAGTGATGACTTTCACGGTACTTGAAGTATTGTCTCCTCCTCGATATCGCTTTCCCCAATCTGTCAGCAAGGAACGGTTCTATCTCACCAAATTTGGCTTTGACATGCCGAATGTCAAAGGGTTCGTAATGTGAAGCTTCAACGGAAACAGATGTTGTAAAACGATCGTGTGGAGCGGGGTTTCTGATGGCGACGCTCAGACGTAGTAGACAATTGACGACGTCTGAAACATTTTGTACGATTTGCGCCATCTCTGTATCAGGCATCCCATCAAATTCAGAATCGGAATCGGAATCGGAATCAGCGTCGAGTGGAATAGTATCATCATCTTCGACACGATCCCAGGGAACCTTTGCGCCTGACATGATGAGAGAAGCGTCTCTCAAAAGCTCCAATAGCTCGTCAAGAAGAGACGTTACTTGCTTTTGTAAATGGGACGCGTCTCGAAGACGATACTGAAGTGATCGTCGTCCCGTGCTGTGTGCCGCCAAATTTCCAGACCAAATCTTGAAGCGAGCTTCTTCCTCGCCAATCCCAAGCGCATGTTTGCGATCAGATGCACCGGCGCTTGAGAAATTCGTCTTTCGTATAATATCAAACTCACCGAGGCACTTTCGTACAAAGTCCGCAATGCTTCCTCCCATTTTGTTGCGTAGTCAAATATAATGGTAGAGTAGATTATCAAAATGATGCGACAGGGGAGCAGAGGTCTGGCTTACCTAGTCGGCTCTCGGCATATATTGGCTAGGGTCTATTGGCTGCGTTGCGGCATTTTCAACGTATTCATGCGGCTGATACAACCTGGCAATCCACGTAAATTATACCCCGCTCTCATCTAGTGTTTCCCAGCCTCATGGATATCATCCTTCATCCTTTTGTGTGATCCAGCTAGCTAATTAAGCGATGTCTGGCTTCGAAGTAGCAGGAATCGTACTGGGAGGCATCCCTTTAGTGATCTCAGCTCTGGAGCACTATAAGAACGGTGTTTCATTGATACAGAGATACAGAAGATACGAGAGAGAGTTACAAAGACTGATCAGGAATCTTGAAACTGAACAAGTCAAACTACAAAACGTTTGCGAGAAGCTACTTGACGGTATTGTTGCACCCTCACTCATTGATGCGATGGTAGAAAATCCAGGAGGCGATTTATGGGCCAAACAAGAAACTCAGAAGGCGATCCGGATAAGACTTTGGAAATCATGGGATGTTTTTGAACGGGTCTTGAGAGATATCCAGATAGCCACCGATGAGATGTATGATAAACTTGGACATAGGAGTGAGGTACGTGGCCAAGTTATGGTGCTAGCGCGGCTCTGACAAGACCTTTAGACATCGTGGTCAGATATGACTCTCGCAGCCAAGGAGCTCAAGCGTATAGCATTTACCCTGAGCCGATCAGCATATTCTGAGCACCTAACGACTATCCGGGACGGTATAACAAATTTGGAATCACTAGCGACAATGAGCATCGAACTAGAGCCCAAGAGGCGAGTGAGGTCTCGCGTCAAGCTCCTCAATATCCTACGCACTATTGTCTCCAGCATCTACCGGGCTGTCCTGTCGAATCTCAAGTGTAGTCGTGAGCATCACGTATCTATGAGACTATCAGGTGGAGTCGATAAGCAAAGTTACAGCGAGGAGGACGAAATTATACAGGACCACCAGACTGATCTATTGCTCACCCACCATCGACGTGAAGACGCATCTCAGTTACTCGAGGTCGGCAGACATGAATGGGATGGTTGGTTGTTAAGAGTAGTCCCAAAATTGCAAAGGACAGCTCAAATGTCTGTTACATCAGCCATATCCGCATCGCCTGTACCAAAACGTGGGAGGGAAGGCAGATCTGTCCGGTTTTCGATGTCTCGATTTGCATCATCAACTACCATTACCGATACAGCTACTTCCTCAATCACCAGCGGAATCACGTCTCTATCATTGGGGACAACAACGCTCACCTCATCAGACATTCAACCATGTCTTGATATCTGCAGCGGGGCGAAATCAACTATTGGACCTACATGCTTGGGGGCCATCACGGATCATTCAGTAGGACAAATGAAGACATACAGCGTTTACAGCTCTGCTGTGATTCCATCAGAAACCCAGTACTCGACGATCTCACTATACGAGGTGCTTGATAACAGGGATGGATACCATCTTTTCACCTACAGACAGAGATTACAGCTTGCGGTTTTTATCGCAACAAGCGTGCTGCACCTCTACAGAACTCCATGGATGCCGGAGCTGCCTCGAAGCCAAAATATTGTCTTTGTCAAAACACGAGATGTCGTCGACTACAACAAAGCTTTTCTCAAAGCTGAGCAAACATGTCAGAATGACAGGGGCCGAAACGCGATGATACCAACACCCAAATTGTTACCTATTGGAGTTTTGCTCATTGAGCTAATCAAGGGCCAAAGAATTGAGTCCCTTCGATCGGCGGAGGAAGTGCTTGGCAGTGAGCTCAGTGCTTTGTCGGATTTCATGACTGCACAGCGCCTTGTGGACGAATTATGCCAGGTCAGCTCTACCTATGGAAGTGCAGTCCGAAGATGCCTGGATGTTGGGTTCAAAGCACAGGCGTGTGATGTGCAGAACGAGGATTTCCAACACCACTTTTATTCTGGCATTGTTGCCTTGCTAGAGGAAGATTTGAATAATCTGTAGAGATAAACTAGTATAAGAAGTAAACTCTCATCCACTTTCTAGTTTCATAACCATTGTAGCTATCCGAGTCGACGTTGCGCATGACGACGCTGTGTCGTGGAGGCTCATCGCAAGTGAGGTCAAAGTGTTGTAAATCTCGGCTGACCCAGTTAATCAGGCAAAAACTCCATAATTAGACGACCAACATCAAACACATGACAACGTACGAGAGATCCATGCGGTGCTGCCTAAGAGGGACGTGAGATATTCTAAGATCGTGTCCTCATATAAAAAGATGGAAGACATATTGATATTATAAAGTCTTCCATTCTTGTGAGACTTTATTGATTCGTCATTACCACTTCCATTCTGGCTATACCCAACAGCCCGTCTCTCAGTCCAAATCTCGTTATGTCAACTCCCATAGCACAAGAGCCCTTTACCATCTTTCCTAAATTCCCCCCAGAGATCCAACTCGAGATATTGAAACAGTGCTTAGAAAATGATCTTATCTGTTTCTGATTAACAGGTCGTGATATGCATTACCTTGCAAAACCTCTACTTCCTAAGAGACGAAATCTCTCTGGGGTTGATCAATATGGATCTACACCAGACATTCCCCTGCCCTCTTTGGGTTATGCCTGCAGGTTCGGCAAAAAAGGTTGCAATGGTGCCAGAGGAAGGCTCGTGGGATATGATCCTAGTAGCCATCGCGATAAAGAGCACTACCACAGGCGGAGATATCGTTGTTGCTACATGTGCCGAACTTATCCCCCCGACCACCCTGTTTGTCAAGCCCCAGGGTGTAAGAAACATTGTGCATGTATCTCGTGCCCCCTATTTGTACGACTGCGCGACTGGATGGGAAGTAGAAAATATTGTCCTCCGTGCAATAAGTTTACTGTCCGGAGAAAGAACAACGGTAGAAGATGTAAGTGGACCACTGCGACTCTTTGGCTGTTGATATTGATCACAATGGCAGGCACCCATGGAAGGAAAAAGGTTAGGAAAACTCCAAATAATCATTGGACTAGGAGAAAGAGGCATGTCACACGGATATCGATGGTGGCGGAAACGGGAGACGCATACTGTCGATCATGAGGTATACCAACCAGATGCTAAGCCGAGGTAAAACGTAAGGGTTGTGTAAGTGAGTCAGATGATAGATCCATTCAAATTTACGACTTGATGATGTTTCGGAATTTCTAAGGCGGTGGGTTCCCAATTCTGAATCTATCTTCTCAAGTTATACATGTATCACTTTTATCATAACGCACGTAAGGATCAAGTAAGGGCCAATATCTCTGGTACAAATGAAACACTCTTCCTATGTTATTGAGAGCTGGTGGAGACGCGACTGGCAATGACCAGGACAACATCTCGACTAAAAGTGGCGGTCAATAAGAAGCAACTCTGAAGGTTAGTGAATTCGGAAATGTTTGACGTTTAAAGTGGAGGCTAATAACCTATTAAATTTAGTGCCGGAGCCTCGTCACACCGAGTGCAACGTTTGGATGAATATCGATGAAGGACCACTTCAAGCTGTCTTGCTTGCGTTGCAATGGAATATCACTGACGCAATTTCTCGACCTTCATTTCGGCCATATCAGTACCGAGGGTTTGTTATCTTTACTACAAATCCATTAACATGTAAGTCTAATACCTAGTGGTATAGCAATGAGATGGATTTAAGGTTTCGACCTGTCATGTCAAACCCTACTAGATCTAGGAGCATAAAACCTTAATAAGAGTATTCCATAAGATTGATAATTTTCCATAAATCAGCATCTAACATCCGTATTTTAGGTTTCGATCCTAGCATCTTCGATACGACATGAAACATGTCATCCACGTTCCTGGAAGCTGGAATTCTGTATATAAAAGACATCGACTTCCAGGTCATACCTGCACCTTACTCACTACTGACAGCTTACACTCTCACTTCTTCACCGTAAAGAGCACTACTGTTCGCCAACAATGCAGATCCAACTTACTACTCTCTTCGTTTTACTCGCTGCTGGCTTCCAAGCAGTAGAAGCCAACAGATGTCTTCACAGCCCACCTCGCCTGTGCAAAGATGGCTGCCCCAACGGAGACTGTGTTGTTCCGAACAGCCCGAATGATGTATGCTGGTACAACTGCTAAGCTATATGTAAGTATGGATTCCTTCCATCGTCATGTTACATACACACTGAAACGATGTTGCTCAGGTCAGAGCACTTGCATTTCCTTTCTCGCGCCCTCTATTGTTCGTTATTATCTATCGGGCTAAAAGCGTTTCTGCCGCTACATTCAATCTTCATGGGTGTTACGTTCACGAATACGTGGAGCGAAACAGAGTCATCTGTTTGTGAAGCTATGGGAGTGGGTTCCTCATAGAACTAAGCTTAGGGGATGAGATAGAGGTGGCGTGTCCAGGGATGGGGATCTGGTGAGATGATGCTAGGTACCGCTACATTACCGAGATTCTATTGGAGTTGAAGCATATGACTATCAATTAGAGCAAATTAGACGGCCTCAAACCTGTTGTCCTAGGTCCAGTGTTGGCGAAGGTTCCAAGCAATGAAACTCTTTCTTATTTATAAGAGGTATAACTCATGGTCATCTTTTCTTTCACGTTTCAGACTGAAGTTATGTAACTTTCCGCATGATTCCTTGTCCTTCTTACTCAAGCTCTCATAGTGTTCTTACTAGAATTGCCTCAGCCTTGAATCTGCCGAGTTCTTTGTGAAGCTCTGCAATCCTCTGGTCAGCAACTTGCACCGTTTCGTCGTGAAACTCTGGCGTTCTTTGCTCTGATTTCACTGACAGACCAAGCACATCGTGTTGTACATAGTCTGAGCTGGCTTTATCGCTTGGCTGATGGCTGATCTATGGGTAACAGCTGGGGCTAATTGATGCGAGATCAGACACGGTATTGTAGTCGACTTCAACTGTAACATTGGACGCAGTGTAATCTGCAGGCTTGTCCTGGGTTTCTGGTTTCGGAATCTTGGTCTGTGTTCAAGAAGAAACCTACTTATCCAACACTTTCTTTTGGTTGAAGCGCTGTTCAAGGACTTCAATCTCTCTTCATGACGAATGAGTGTCATTGTCTGGCTTGTGCTCGACATTCCACATTCCGTCAATCCAATTTCTGATTGTCCTGAGCCTTATGAACCTGTCAGGTTCTTCGTGAATAGATTCTCCGGAGTTTCGGCGACATTGGCATTGCCGCGCACTAGGTCAAAAAAGACATGCTCATCCCTGTCTCGCTCCCCAAACATCATCTTTTCATCTGTGACGGGCTCCTTTGATCTCGTCACGGCGATTTACCATGCCAGCGATTTCTATTGTTGATAACAACTTCTTCTCCTAAAGGATCATCAGCCAGGGCGTTTTTTCTTAGTGGGATCGCTTCTTGGAACAATGGAGGGATCCTCATCTTACCAAGTCCTGCCGAACCTTCCGAGAGAGTAAATGGAAGCATGGCTCATTTCCTCGGTCCATTCCGTAAAGTGTAAGGGGAACCTGCCAAAGCAGGATATCTTCTTAACCTCCGTTGCTTCTGTGGTAACGATCATACTGGAGAAGGCCATGCCAATGCTTGCTTGCTTGAAACCATGATTATTGTTCTCTGGCTGGAATATGGACAGCATGATAATTAGCGCGGCGAGGTCACCACATTTCATAGAACTTCCATGGTAAATATGAGTCAGCTGGCATTGAACAACAAGGGATTTTCCGATGTCAACATCAGCGAGACTTGGGATCTGATTACCACCTCCCGAATTATCGCGCATTGTGAGCGATGATTGTAAAGATGGACAGAAATGAGGGATAGCTGGATGGCAATGACTGAAGCCCATGAGCAGACTCCCAGCTTTCTGAGTACTTGGGTTCTAAAATTCCAAAAGTATCGGCGTGGTCATCAAAATGAGAAGGCTATAAAAATCAATATACCTCCTCCTCGTGGACGGCGGTGGATTGAGATGTATGTTGTCGTGATTTATGGGTACAGTAGTCCCCATCCCAAGCCTTCAATTCCCCCACGGACATCAACCCACCCAAGCCTCGAACTATCCAAGTTGATGCAATACAGAACTGCAACAGTACATACCAGTAGTAGAACAATATATAGATCTAGGCACTTAAATGTGATGTCGTTCAGACAGATACTCTGTTTACTTAAAATAGTTGCTGATAATAGACAGCCATAGGGTAGGCATCAAGACACTACGTCATGAAGGGTTATCGATAAGTAGAGCAGGGAGTCAAAAGCCTCGACAAAGATCAGCACATTGGCCCTAGGAGGCCTGGGGAATTATGAGCCACATGACATATTTTAAGAAGACCAAAAACAAGCGAATGTCACTGTGAATGTAGAAATGGGAAAGACAGGACGAAGATCGATTAAAGTAGTTTAGATCTGAAAGGACATGGGAATGTTGTAGTGGATATAAATAGAAGAGCTTGGCGAGAGAAAAGGAGGGAAGCTTTTTTTTGCTTTCTCGTTCCAGACTTCAAAAATAACAGCCTAGCCCTTGCCTAGTGGGGACGGGGGCTAGGCGATTAGCGGAAAATTGGTTGGGACCGATTTTAGGTATACGAGGTTTTGGCAAAGTCTGAGAGGGACAGCGGAACTTTGGTTGTATTGGACAGGATAGCCCCGGTCCAATCGCGTGGAGACGTGTCATCCTTTTAATAGACGTTGCCAAATATGCATGTTGTAAGCTGAATGTCTTGTTTGGGATTAAATGCCGAGTATGAGAGGAGCGACTGTGGTAGTGGAGAGAGGACTTGGGTCTTGTAGAGCTTGTTGAAGCAACGATTCATCCATCGAGAAGGAAGTTGCGCTCTTTGTTTAGTTCTGAGTAATCCAATAACAACAGTTGTGCTAAAAGTATCTCTCTACCCTAGCTTGACTGCCGAGCCAAGCGAAAATGAATTGGGATGAAGCCGGCCGGGATAAAAGACGGAGGGACGGGCCACTTAAGCCTCAAGGCGTCAATGTAACGGTCTGGCCGAATCTTACCATGGACCGAGCGACTGACTTTCCAGCAGCCGGCAAAGCAAGGTCCCAAGCGCTAGACGAAACCCGGCGCTTCCGACGAGCGCCAACTTTGCGAAAAGGTGATAAATAACAAGCCACAGTTCAAGCAAGAAGCTGTTCAATCACAGACTATTAATGCAAATACAGACGCAAATACATATATCCACAATGAGACAGACAAACAGCCAGCCAGCCTCCCTCTATCTACTCAAGCCACTCAAGCCATAGTGCTCTTTTCGTAAGCTTCGGGCTTGACTTAGCGCATGTCAGACGGGCACTCAACCCGTTCGCTTGGACAGAAAATCCTGCCTAATTATGTAATTTATCTGACGTTAGTTAGCGGGCTACTACTCCGTACCTGATTTAATACAGGGGCATGAAACCCCTGCTGGCCCGCTCCCCCCGGTACTTCGTCCACCTTTTTTCGTTCCAAAACTTGTCATACAAAAGGACGACAGCGCGTCGTCAAAGCATACTTTGATCTTTATTTATTTATACGTATTCATCACGAGGTTGTCCTTGTTTAAACTTGACCCTTTTCCTGCTCTACTCATCCAGCCATAGCCTCACTTTCCATCGAGCTCTTCCACCGTCAACGCTGTCCCCCCTACTCACAGCTCCACTTCCCTGTTACATTCTCAGTCTCACTCTCGTATAGCTTGCCCATCATGCCATCAGCCCCTGGATCCCCTCCTGCTGGCAATGTCATGACACAAGCACAGCTGGAAACCTACCAAAAACAAAAAGCTCAAGAGAGATCAGAGAGACAAGCCAGCGATAGCGAAGATGAGGATGACAACATCAACTATGACTCCGACGATGGCAACAAGCCCGTCAAGTCAAGCGACCAAAGAAAGCGCCAGGAGGCGCATCTTGCTACTTACCGACAAAAAATGATGAAGACTACCACTGGACAACCAGCAGTAGAGCACACACGAATTCCTTCTCTCAAAGGTCCTTGGCAAGACATTACCGATAGTGATGATGACGACGACATTCCTCTGGCCATGCTCAAGGCTAAAACTAGAGGCGATCAAGCATCGAGATTATCAGGCGTGCGATCAAACCCCAACTTACGCGCGTCTTCCCAGCAATATCTTATGAGACCTGGTTCATCACAAGGACGACCCAACAGCGGCTCACATCTCCGATTACCATCCTTCGCATCAAACCTTCCTCAAGATCCATTCGCAGACCCTTATCAAGATCCTTTCCAGGAGAAGAAGCCCATGTTCACTGGTGGATTGATTGGTGTCATCGCAAAGGAAGAGCGCGCCAAGGCATCGCGACGAGGAACACCGAGTGTGAGCCTCACAGGTCCTCCTGAGACAGGGTACGGCATGTCCAATGGATCAATTTATGGAATGCAGCAAGCTTCGAGATCCCAGTCCTCACTTTCAGGCATGCCTAACGGATACCCTTACATGGCTTCGCCATATGGAATGCAGCAAGCCTCGTCATCCCAGACTTCACTATCAGGAATGCCTATGCAGCACCATATGCAAAATCAGATTCCTTATGGTATCCAAGAACAGATGCACTTTATGCAAGCTGCGACTTACGGCGCTCAGCACAAGCCAAAGACTTCATGGGGAAGCATCCCTCAAAGACCAGGAACGAGTGGCAGCATGGCTCCTCTACAGAAGCCTTCCCTACCAGCTTATGGAGGATATGCCCAGTCTATCCCGCCAGCAGAGCGAAGCAATGTCGGTCTACCAAGCCGATACAGGGCAGTATCGAAGCTAAAGGCTTAGACTGTGTGTGTGAAGCAATTGTACGAACAAACTGAAGAATGAATATGAAAACGGCTTTTTGAGATGAGAGGCACGATACCTACATAATGCGTCTCATAAGAGCGCTTTACAACAAATTTTACTATGTCTGGTTGGTTTATGGGGTTAAAAGATTTTAATAGGTTATGTACATTATGTATAAGAATTCTACCTGGTATCACGATCACTTAACTTGTTCACAATGCTTGAAGTGCTAATAATAGTCTTCTATGATATCGAGACTGCCGATGAGTATTTAGTAGACACGACTTCACATTAATGTTCTTGTCTGTTCAAGATAAGTTTTAATTGAGATAGTAGAATAATTCATGCTTCATTACTGTCCGGCTGACGAGGCACGGATGGCCAAGTGTGCTATGCAATATTGGAGAGGTGAGTTTCTTTAGCCTCAGACCAGGCAAAGAAGCCACACTAAGCATGTTCAACCTGGTTCACTTCGCTTTTCATCTCAGCCTGAGTCTTAGCGATACCAGCAGCCGCACCTTCTCCGTCGAACAGCATGGCGATCTCCTCAAGAGTGGGACCCTTTGTCTCGACAAAGAAGAAATAGATAACCAGACATTCAATGACCAGACTGGGAGGTCCTGTTAGCATATGGTACAGCATTTAATTATAAGATCACAACTCACATGACGATGTAGACAAAATAGAACTTCCACGCCAGTTTCTGGAGACCAAGAGGGTTCACCCATTGGTTAAAGACTCCAGACAGAGCAGTGAAGCAGAAACAGAGCGTTAAGCCCTTCGCTCGGATATTGTAGGGCAGAATCTCGACGGTGTAGGACACCGTCAGACCAGGCCAGGCCGCACCAGCCACACCGTAAAATAGGAAGATCATGGCCACGACAGCGATGCCAGCAGAGGAGGACTCGGTCTTTGCGTAGACGGCACTGCACGCGGTCCAAATGGTGAAGGAAATCAACATGCCGACGCCTGCGAAGAGGAAAAGAACTCGGCGTCCAACGCGATCGACAAAAAAGGCAGAGAAAAGTGATACTAGCCAGCACCAGATTGTAAGTCCGCCGTTGATGTATGCCTGTGTTACAGCACTGGAAGATGTTAGTGTCTTTCGATTAAGTGGCGTGCGCAAAGTGACTCACTCGGTGATACCAATGGTTTTCAGTATGGCGGCAAGCTGGTAGGAACTAATGTCAGTAATGTTCTTGAATATCTCGTGCGGCCGTCAGTACTTACATAGTAAGAGACAAGTCCATTTCCACTGCATTGGGAGAATATCGCAGTGGCGATGATCAAACCGCATCGCTTTCGGTTACCGGGAGTGCGCCAAAGCTCAGCCCAGCCACTACCAGAGGACTCACGCTCAAGTCTGATAGTGTTGACGATCTCGGTATATTCCCACCTGACAAACTCATCATCATCTTGTCCGTTACCGTGGTACTTGACCAGGATCTGCCGCGCCTCCTCTTCACGACCCTTGCTGATCAGCCATCGAGGACTCTCAGGCACAATAAAGATGGCAAGGAGCTGGATACCAGGCATGAGACACTGCAATCCTGTGGGAAGAACCCATTGGATAGTGCCAGACTGATTCCTGAGAGTTCCGAAGCACACCCAAGCCGCAATGATGCTTCCAAGATACCAGAGAGTGTTATAGACGGTCGTGATCTTGCCTCGGTGTCGGGGGTGGGCGATCTCGGTGATGAGGAGCGGGCATGTGGCGTTGGAGATGTTAGAGCCACAGCCCATGATGAATCGACCTACTAGGTATAGAGCATCGCGTCCTGGGCCGTGGCCTTTTTGAGGAAAGCACTGCATCAAAGCGCCGATGATGACAATGATACACCCGACAGCTGTACCCTTCTTACGGCCAAGGCCGTCGGCGACGTAGGGAGCGAACAGTAGAACGAAGAGACCTCCGAAACCGGGCATCGCGCCAAAGATGCCAAGACGACTTCCTTCGGGGTGGTCAAAGACTGTGTTCGTATATGTCAGCCATGTAAATATAGGAATGAAATATTAATGGACTCACATTCTTGCCAGGAACCCATGGTCTGAAGGCCATTCAGCAAACTCGAATCATAACCGAGCGTTGTTGAACCCATGAACAGAAAGACCATCATGAAGTACAATTTCCGCAGCTCAGTCTGTTTCCAGAAGGGCAACGGGTTGCTTTGGGGAACATGGTCGGCTCGGGAGATTTCGATCTGGGTCTCTTTGGAAGCCATACTGGGCAACACTTTTCGCTCGTCCGCTTTCTCCTGTCGATGTTGATGGTGATGAAGCTGGAGTAGATGAAGTCCTGATGATATCTTCTATCCGAGGTCGTCCTCCACTCGACATATTATATACTCGGAACATACGACTCTCCAATGCACGCAAGGAACCATACATGGAACCGCGGAATTAGTCTCGTGACAAGCATTCCAAGTTGGAGAAGGTTACCCAGACTTGTTTTTCTCTCTAGCTTTTTGAGTCTCCCCATGGGGAAAACAGGGATCCTTCAGTACCTTAACCTGTTAGAGGATGGCCCACCTCGCTATTGGATAGCCCCTCAATGGTTTGTCCTAGCCATGCCGATTAAGGCTTGGTAGTGTCATATGGTATATCCGATATTTCTGCGAGGTAGTCCATACACGAGCTTCTCAAAAGGAGGAGGTGATCCGATAATTCTCCTTGATCATCCGAACCTGACTCAATTCAACCTTCTTGCTTTTCCCCACCCTGTCATCTGGCAATTAATCCATGGAAATATGACAGACGCAGCTTCTGACAGCGCCGTTGCTGATTCTATAACGGTTTCTTCTGGCATCAAACCCCGCAACCAAACAGCTTGCGACCTCTGCCGAGCAAGAAAAGTTCGGGTATGTACCCACATTACCCCAGATCGAAGTAGTATCAACAGACTGACACTATCTTCGGGCAGTGCACGTATGAGGCGGGTCAGCACCGGTGTCGTGGTTGTGAATCCCTCGATGTAGAATGTACCCATGTGCGGCCAAGGAGGAAGAGAGGGCCCCCAAACAGGTCAGTCCGTCAGCCAGTCAAGTCATTTAGAAGATGGTGAAGTTGTACTGATCTATCGCAGGCATGTGCAAAAAGCCCAAGGCATCGCTACCTCTCCTGTGAATATCTCAATATCACCAGGCCAGAGCAGTGACATATCTCTTCATAGCCCTTCAGTACCGACTGGTTGGTTGTCCGCGTTTGCCCCGGAAACAACCATCATGGGCCTTCTCGGGGACTGGTTCGATGTGATCCACCCTCTGGCTCCGACCTTACTCCGACGTCGGTTTCTCCGACAACTTGCACAAGGCGTCGCTAACACAGACGCCGAATTCTGCGGGCTCGTCATCAGTATTTGTGCAGCTACCAAAGCTACGCTACCACGGAACAATTATGGGCAAGTTACTGTCGATTACTGCGTCGATTTCCTCGACGCCCATGGGCTGCTCAAGAGTCGATTCGCCAGAGACTCGTTTAGCATCAACCGGTGCATCGCGTTATACAACATGGGTACAGCCATGGGCGCTACGGCGAAATCAGGATTGAGTAGTATGCGCTCCTATCATGCTTTGAGCGAGGCCGCGGCTGGTGCACGTTATCTGGCATATTACCATGTACACGAGCATGATGAGGTCGAACAGCAGCTCCTGAGGAGGCTCATATGGCTATTGTTTGCTAGCGCATGCAGCGCGGATATCTTCGGGAGGCTCCCCATTAGCCTGCTCAGTCAAGACCGGATGGAGAGTTTCCCCCGACCTCTTCCCTTGACAGATGACCAGATGGAGCCTCAATGTATAGAGGCTAGTGATCATGGTCAGGGCACAGCATGGCATGGTGATGACACATCCTATGTCCCTGGACTCAACTCATTAAGCGACCTTTTCCTCATCTGGCAGCAAGTACAGCAAAATACCCAAACCATTGATCCCCAGACTTGCATCATGAGGTACTTGGCCAAGGTCCAGGAGGTTCTAGATAATCTCCCACCCGAGCTTCGATGGCGAGGCGGTTTATCGCGACCCAAAAATGTCACGGAAGGGCACGATGTTCAGATTGCCAATCTATTCGTGACGAGCCTCAACATCCGGTCTAATATCTTGCAAAAGTTTGGCCCAACCGATGAGAGCGCTCAAGAACATCAGAGAATTGTGGATGATCTACTAGAGATTTTGTACCACCTTCCACACGCTGTGTTTGATGCCAACGGCAGCAGCTTAGTCCCCAAGATCCGGGACATTGGAGCCGCCTTTCTTGAACAGACTCAGCTGGGGAATAATGTTGGTCAGCTGGAGATGGAGGTTGCGAGGACTAAACTGGAACGATTACTCAGGAAACTAGATGATCTGGACTGCTGGCAGGGTATTGGAGAAGTTGACCTTCCACCACTGAGGGTTTAATGTTCTATTCTGAATTCGTTGTGAAATGGTGGAGGGAAAAAGTAAACTGGGGTAGTATTTCGCCGAAGGTGGGCTCATGCAAGTTGAGTCGATCGGTGTTAGTTAATGCGAAATAAGTCCGAGACCGTCATACGAGAGTCTTTTACCCCACGATCTCCACCCATGGATTATCGAAGGCTATTTGAATCAACTTTCATCATTCGGACTATTGACAATTCAGTTGACTTTGTTTTTACACACCAGACCTGATCATCCAGAATCATGACAGCCACACAAATCCCGGCGCATCCTCACATCCAAACATCAGACAATGGCTCAGCCCAGCTTATTGTCAAGGGCAAGCCCTTTCTCATGCTGCCTGGCGAGCTTCACAATTCGTCGTTGAGCTCTGCAAAGTTCATGAGCGAGGTTTGGCCTAAGATGAAGGCTGACCACATCAACACA
Organism: Fusarium sporotrichioides; assembly: GCA_019054645.1. Taxonomy (NCBI): domain Eukaryota; kingdom Fungi; phylum Ascomycota; class Sordariomycetes; order Hypocreales; family Nectriaceae; genus Fusarium; species Fusarium sporotrichioides. The sequence goes on from JAHKNS010000004.1 coordinate 1,182,941, forward strand.
CTACTTGGTTCAGTAACATGGGAAATGATTGAGCCCAAAGAAGGAGAATTTGACTTCAGCGAGCTCGACCGTGTGCTCGAGGGCGCCAGACAGCACGACATGCACCTTGTTCTGCTTTGGTTCGGAACATACAAGAATGGACTTTCTACATATACTCCAACATGGGTCAGGACAGACCCCAAGCGATTCCCCAGAGTTCAGATCATGGAGGCCGGAGGTGTCAAGAGAACACTTGAAATGATCACGCCTCTATGTGACGCCGCTTGTGAAGCAGATTCACGAGCCTTTGCAGCCCTCCTACGCCATATCAGGGAGGTTGATTCTCAACACCAAACTGTTCTCATGGTACAAGTTCAGAATGAGACAGGAGTCTTGGGCGATTCTCGCGATAGATCGCAGAGAGCCAACAAGGCTTTTTCTGAGCCTATACCTAGAGACCTTGTTCAACATCTCAGCCAAGTCGACACCCATTCCAGATTCAAGAAGCGGATCCCCAGTGTTCCTTCGTCGGATTCTCACACGTGGGAGTCTCTCTTTGGGCGCGGAACCGCTGCGGATGAAGCTTTCATGGCACACCTTATCTCTTCTTACGTGGGGAGAGTTGCGGCAGCTGGAAAGAAGGAGTACCCTATTCCGCTATACACCAACACGTGGCTCAATATTGAAAGCTCGTCAGAGCTGGACTTCTCCGGAGGTGCGCCAGTCGTGGTTGGTGGTGGTGACAGGCCTGGTGTCTACCCTTCAGGTGGTCCCTGCCCTCATGTCCTGGATATCTGGCGATACAACACACCTGCTTTGGACTTACTAGCACCAGATTTGTATTTCCATGACTATGAGACTGTATGCCGCAATTATACAGAGCAAGAAAACACTCTGTTCATCCCGGAGCAGCGTCGTGATGAGTATGGAGCACGACGTGTATGGTTGGCGTATGCTACCTATGGTGCTCTCGGTGCTAGTCCATTCGGCATCGACACAGGCTCTGACGTGATCGGTCGCGAATTTAAGCTCCTCGATCAGACTAAGCAATATCTCCTCGCCGCCGCACCAGAGGACCGCTTCGGCTTCTTTTTCGACGACGAGCCCAGCGAAAAGAAGCCCGAGAAATGGACCCGAGTGTTTGGAGATATCGAAGTCATAGTCGAGCGATGCTTCGTTTTCGGCAAGCCTGGTCCCGGTGGTGGTATGGTCATCCACCTGGGTAACGCCAAGTTTCTTCTCGTCGGTCGGGGCTTTCACGCACGATTCAAGGCAGCTCGCAAGGGAGCTACGTTCGGTGGTATCCTCACGGGTAAGGAGAAAGAGGTCGATGAGAATGGAAACTTGCAGACTTTAAGGATTCTTAATGGAGATGAGACGAGGCATGGGGAATTCATGATGATGCCTAATGACGATCCTGATTATGGTGGTTTCCCGATTGCGGTAACACCTGGAGCGAGGACTTGCATTGCTGAAGTGCAGGCTTATTGTATTTACGAGGATGAGAATGACAGGTAGCAGACTAGATGATCACCATCTTGACTTCTTCCAGTCTGTTCATGTATAATTTGGCGATTTTACAACTTTGGTACAATGAGAGAACAACAAGCAGCCAAACACTAATACCTTCATGGGTCTTACCTTCTAAGGACATGCATGAGGATCGTGGTTTCCGAGAGCAAAGCTGGAGTGATATTCTGGACGCAGTCCATGGATGAATCGTACAGCGAAGGAGGTGTTATACTTCAGTCTTGGACTTTAGAAAGTGCTAAAAAACCATGAAGTTCACTCGTAAGCTTGTCCACAGGCTCTGTTGGTTTCGACCCCTGCATCGTGTTGGTCTGTGCCGTGCCGGTGTTCCGGTCAAACTGCCGGGACTAGACTGGTAAAAGGAAGAGCCAAAGCTTAGAGTCTGGCGAGTCTTCAAACTACGTAGTATGCAAATGCAACCCAGCTTTTGTAAGTAGACACTTTCTGGTATATAGAAGCTATCGTTGAGTCGTTAGGTATAAGAAGACTAGAAAGATACGACTACTAAGATAAGAAGAAGGGAGGCTTTATAACTGCACAGCTTGAGGACATTATCGCATGTGAGATGACAGAAGCCGTGGTATCCGGCTTGATGCATTTGGCCCCTGCGTAAACCAACGTTAGGTCCGCCATAGACAAGCTACTAAGGACCAACAGCATATGACTAAATTCCACACTCACGGGCCGACTAAACAGCCTCAAATTATAAAGAGTGAGCTACATCGTCACAATAATTGGAGTCATCTTTATTGCAAATCATTTCTTCGCTTAAACACTTAAAACCATTTCCAAGCCATGGAGGACTTTCCGCTCATCATGCTTGTTTTGTTGATCGATATAAGTGCAGTCGTCATACGCGTATCCTCAGGGGAATGGACAATGACTGCAAAGACGTCGTTACTTGCCTCTCATCTTGCCTTGTTGTCACAGGTCTTGGAGTCTTCTAGAAACAAGATGAGCGCATAAGGGCTCTACGAAAAACACGGCCATCCGCACAATTTCTACGACGGACAATATCGCTCCTACCCTACACTCGACAATTTGAAACGGGTCGATTGGAAATAATGCCGGAAAAATGTCTCGCGGTGGGTGGCACGGGTGGATGGCTGGATTCCTCTCTATCTGCGTGTCTTGTCAAACCAACCAACTTCTTTACTCTTTGACCTTTGACAGTTCTGCTAAAGACGTCATGGAGTGATTGGCTACGTAGGCTTAGTCATTTTTGAGGCGGCTTTACTTACCGCTATCCCGCCGCTTCGTCATGAGTGGAAGAGGTAGAAGCCATGTTAATCAATCTAGCTTGATCTAGGTAATATGCTTAACCGAACACTCTCTATCCAGTGAAAACCTTTAATTCCCCTGCAATACCCCGCCATTTAGAGGGGCCTCACAATCTAGATCCGACCTTCGGCCAGTTTCTTTCTTGAGTCACTATGTCACACCAAGCTCCCTGACTAATAAGGGTGGTTTTTTTTTTCCATCGCACAGCGGTACATAAGTCCGCCTCTCTCACCTCCACTTCTCTCAACTTGTCATCAGAAGCACACAAACACGTTACCAGAACAGAACAATCACACATAGTCAGATACCCTGCATCGACTGAATGCTAAGGCAGACACAATGCAGACAGCCAACAACCCCATCTCCCACCACACCAGCCACACCATGGGCGAAGGTGCTGCTAGTAGCAACAGCGGCGACAATAGCTGCGGAGCGAATAGCGTGGGTCACCATACTAGCCACACCATGGGCCAGGGCGCCAGCAGCAGCAGCTCTGGTGCCCATGGGGGAGGTGGGGTTGCTGAGGCTCAGAGAGTCGACAATGCCATCGGTAAGCATATCTGATATCTCTTGTTCTGCTGTACCTTGGTAGCTGACATTTTCACAGCCCTGGGAGCCTCCCTAACAGACGTCGAGACCTACGAGAACAACGAAAACGATAACGAATCTGACGATGCAAGCTCCCTTGGTGACAGTCTTGCCAGTCTCGACGGTACAGCCGGCTCTGTAGCGACTTCCATGCGAAGCTCTGGCAGCCTTGCCAACTTCAAGATCATCGACACTACCCTGCGCGAGGGCGAGCAGTTTGCCACTGCCTACTTCACCACCGAGACCAAGATGAAGATTGCAAAGGCCCTCGACGACATTGGTGTTGAATACGTGTGTACACCCAAGATACAAAGACAATTGGATACTCACAGCTAACATACCAAACCCAGCTTGAATTGACGTCACCTGCTTCCTCCCCACAGTCCAAGGCCGATGCCCAAGCTATTTGCAAGATGGGTCTCAAGGCAAAGATCCTGGTCCACATTCGATGCAACATGGACGACGCTCGCCTCGCCGTTGAAACAGGCGTCGACGGTATCAACATGTGCATCGGCACTTCGGCTCAGCTCATGAAGCACTCCCACGGAAAGGACCTCAACTGGATTGCCGAAAAGGCCAAGGAGGTCATTGAGTTCACCCAAGCCCACGGCCTCGAGGTTCGCTTCTCGGGTGAAGACTCGTTCCGCTCTGACTTCAGCGAGATCCTCAAGCTGTATTCCCTCATGGACCGTCTCGGTGCTCACCGCGTGGGAATCGCTGATACCGTTGGAGGCGCCTCCTGGCGTGAGGTCTATGACAAGGTCTCTACGCTGCGACAGATGATCGGATGTGACATTGAGACTCACTTCCACAACGACACTGGTTGCGCCACCTCTAACGCTTACACTGCTCTCGAAGCTGGCGCTACCCACATCGACACCACCGTCTTGGGGATTGGAGAGCGAAACGGCATTACTCCCCTTGGTAAGCTGTTCCAGTGCATGCTCGGCTTTGGTCACGAGTATGTTGCCACCAAGTACCGTCTCGACAAGCTTCCTGCTCTTGAGAAGCTCGTCGCTGAGGCTGTTGATATTGAGATCCCCTGGGATACTCCTGACCTCTCGGTGTTTCTGTGAAAGCACCTTTTTGGAAAAAAGCCTGTGACAAGGCTTATTATGGAGAGGCATGATCCTCCAGGACCTTTACTTTCAACCAGCTCAGTTTTAGGACACATTTTACTGTAGAAGATATGTGTCTGACAGTCGTTACCGCTCTCAGAGTACGCATTTAGTAACATTAATGCAAAGACTCTTCGACTACATCACTTAACTATTTCTCATACAATCTTGCCTATATGATGTTGGAATCCCGAAGAGTTTATAGACCTCTGGCTGCCCAATTGAGTTTCCGCGTAGATGTTATACTCCACGATAACAGCCAAAATAATGACGCTTAAACTAAAATTACACCATTGAACAAGTAGTCAAAGAATGTTTCTAATTATGGAAACAATCCCAGCTCGACCGGCGCATTCCTCATTTGGTCCATTTGGATGTCCTGCAGCAGCGGGCTATCAGGATAATCCTCCAAATCAAGGTCGACGTACCCACGCGGAGCCCATTTGCGTGCACAAACGAAGAGGGTTCGTCCATTCACATTCTTATCACTTAAGATCCGTAACGCACACTCGCCCGCATCTTCAGAGTTTGCAAATTCCACGCCCGAACTTTCCACTTGATCAAACTGCTCCCTGGACAGGATACTGGTTCGGATATACCTGAGAGGAAACCGATTAACAGAGCGACAGTGGAGCTTTGAAGGCCAGACCTACCAAGGTGCAATTACGTTGACCCGGCTGCCGTAGTAAAACGCCGTTCTTCGCAACGCATGCATAATTCCGCGAACTGCCCACTTTGTGCTGCTATACTCTGGACTTCTGGGAACATCAAGGAAACCAGCACCAGAGCTGATGAGGATCAAGCATGTGTCTTCTTGATCTCTTCCTGGCTCAGTTCCATTCTGTGATACGAAGTAGTGCATGGCGAGCTTTGCTGTGTAAAGCGTGCCTTTAACATTCACGTCAATGACCTGCAAGTCAGGCTTCTTAGGTTCCTTTCCACACCCTGATCAGAAGTGAGCGAGTCGAATAAGACCAATTCCACTGACTCATAGATAGTCTTACCGTCGAATGTAAAAGTTTGATCAGCTTTGGTAATACCAGCATTGGCTATTACATAGCTGATCTTCCCAGTGGGAGACAGCTGAACTGCTTCCTCAAAAAGACGAATTTGGTCTTCCCACTCAGTTGCATCACACTGAACAAACTTGGACCTTGACAACTCCAATGCAAGTTTCTTTCCCTCGGTGGCATTCTTATCGCCGATAACAACTACGGCACTGGTGAACGTGTTAGTAGATGACCACGACAACTGGACAGTATAACATACCCTGCTTTATGTAATGCTCGTGCATATGCTTCTCCAATGCCACTGGCTCCTGCAAAGATTTAGAGAAGAACGAAACTGGTCCCCTTTCTCAACTGACCTCCAGTAACGATTGCAGTCTTTCCCACTAATTGATCATTACTAAAGTCAATATCACAATTGACAGGCGGTGAGATCTTGTATGGAGGCATAATGGGGAATTAGTGCCAGTAATCCGAGGAAATTCTTGATAATAGGCAATTGCGAGTAATCGAACATTACATATCTGGACATCATGGAACAACGTTGATCTTATATTGGGACTTTGGAAGCTTCTCATACTGACTACCGTGAGCCACGCGACTTGATGATATGTACGTACCCAGGCACTATTCTTTTCGGCATGAAAATCGGAGTACCTCTCGGCTGTGCTCACCTTACCCAATAGGATAAAGCATGTTGCTGGCTAAGCTTATCTTGGCAAGCACTAATGCAACCTGCTGATAAAGTGGGCTGAAGATATGACGCTGCCTGTGTCAATCAACTATCAGCAACCTGCATTCAAAACCCGATTCACTATCCTCTTTGACAGGTTCTTTCATTTCCTTTGGTACTACCGCGAAGAAAGAATTTGTTCATCATTGCGACACTTGCAGGAAGTGATGGATGCTCCGCAACAAATTGTGATTGAGCCTATGGCCCCGCAGCTCTTAGTCCAAAAGGCTGGTGAAGACTGGACAGGGGTCACTAGCACTGCAGAAAGACGCAAGTTGCAGAATCGACTAAACAAAAGATCGCAATGTAAGTGACCTCGTCCGGACATGTATCATGTACTTACATCTCTGACACGTGTATTGCAGACCTCAGAAAGCGACAGAAACTTGCCAAGAGTCGAATGGCAGCCCAACAAGCCGACTTGACAGCCACATCAGAGCCTTCACTAGAAACCGCTGTCCAGACATCATCTGCAAGCTCTATGATGCAAGTTATTAAAGAAATGTGCGAGGTATTCGGAAGTCAAGATATCAGCCGAAGGATATTCGCTCTCGCGAGTATGGCTTATCTGGACTACACCATGAATGCGCCACGAATCTCACAACTGCCACTTCTCATCACATTGAACGTCAATATAGCTATCGCTAAGAATGCTACTTTGCTGGGAATTGATCGCGCACTCATGTGTATTGACGAAGCGATATCTCCTTTCAACCAAAACGGGCCATTGCCAGCTAGTTACAATCCACCACAGGTCTTGGAGCCCACGCCGGTTCAAAAAGCTATAATTCATCATCCCTGGCTCGACATATTTCCCTTCCCTAGGTTTAGAGATAATATCATTCTGGCAGCAGACGCTGAGCTTTTGGACGACGGCGAGCTTTGCGAGGATGTGGCAGAAGCCAATTTGCAGAATACAGAGAGGCCGAGCTTGATTGTGTGGGGAGATGCTTCACTTCCACACTCGTGGGAGGCTTCACCTTTGTTCCTTAAGAAATGGGGTTGGTTGCTTCAGGGCTGTCCGGAGATGTTGGAAGCTACAAATAGATGGAGACAGAGTAGGGGTGAAAGGCTTTTGCATTGGCATATTAGTTAATGCAAGGCTAAGATGACCCACAGATGATCAGTGAATAGAATGCATGTTTTACATCGTATGTGTGGGCTATTATGTGATACTCGGTTCTTCGGCCCCGGGCATTAGCATCTTACACGAGTTATCTCGTCTTCATGCACACGGCTGATAGTCCTCAATATCTATGTATCTACACATATCTCCCATCTCTCAGAGACTATTGTCGAGGAATAGCACCGGGTAACGTCGCAAAGTTTTACTCTTCGACTTGACAGGAAGAATTTCGAAAGCCGCATTTCAACAATTAGCAACGGTCGTGTGGCCCAATGGCAAGGCGTCTGACTACGAATCAGAAGATTCTGGGTTCGATCCCCAGCATGATCATATTTTTGCACCTCTAATGGAGTTGGCGTGCTCTGGGACCCAGTTTGGTCTGCCTAGTGGCCGCTAGTCTCTTCTCTTTGATGTGGGAAGAGGCACGATGTTGCTGGGCTTATCGTATAGCACTGAGTATTATGATAGTTTGGTAGATTAACAACTAAGTTTGTAGAATTTTTAGCACCTCCGTTGAAGCTGGGGCTTCAAGTTATTTATTCTTCATTCATTTGTCTCTCGTCGACGCCATCGGGTCTCGGCGGGGTTCATGGGCCGAGAAAACATTGACTATGGAATATTAGCGAACTCTTATCACGAGGCGGAGCAAACTCACAGAGTAATCTGGTGCCGGAAGGGGAGCCTTGGGATCAGGTTGCTCGATATGTAGTAATCTTACGAACGTAGCAATGATGGCACCCAGTTGAGCATAAGCGTAGTTCTCGCCAACGCATCGATGTCTTCCTGCTCCAAAAGGTAAATATGGGCTGCTGACGGACTTGCTCATCATTCCAAAACCGTAATCCACTGTCTGTCCATCATCCGCGGTTTTCTCGAGTGGCTCAATCTTGTCCCAGCGGTGAGGATCCCATTCTGAAGGTCGAGGGAAGAACCTTTCTGATCGGGCCATCGTGCCGGGAGAAGCAAGGAGTGTGTGGGATGGTGGCACTACCCATTCAGTACCGGGTACTCGCATGGGTGATTTGACTTGACGGAGGATTGAGTGGATTGGACTGTGAAGACGGAGAGTTTCCTTGATGACTTGACCATTGAGAGTCAGTTTTTGCAGATTTTCCCATGTCAGAGGCTCCTGTGGCGAGCCAAGAACTTGAGTCTGTTCCTCGTATAACTCCTGGACCAGATGAGGTTTATGTGCGAGGTTGAGAAGAAGCCAAGCTCCACTAGCAGCAGTATTGTGCTGGCCACCCATCAGGATAGCGATCAGCATACGTGCAGCGTGATGATCTGGAAGAGGCTGGCCATCCTTGTACTGAGCATTCATGAGCGTCCAAACCATATCTGTCTCGTCACCTTGATTACCAGTTTCGCGACGTTTCGCGATGATGTCGCTGAAAAGCTTCTCCATTACCTTTCGGGCGTGGTCACGACGGAAATTTTGCGGAAGTGGAAGGCCTGGCATGACAAAGTTAATGGGCTGGAAACCGTCGTCTAGATGACGGTAGAGAGTGGCAAATGTGCTGTCGAACATGGAGCGGACTTCGTTTCCTAGGAGAGATCCGGATGCTGTGTATATTGTGATTTCGGCCATGACTTCCGTGATGTTGACGATTCCTGTATCGCCCTTGAAGTATGGCGAGGTCTTGACATAGTCTTCGACTTCCTTGACGAACTTTGGGATGTAGCACCGCAAGGAATCTGTCGTGAGACCCAGTTTAAGAAGCTACGCACAAGTTAACTGGATGATTCAGGTTGTTGAAGGCGGATTGCATACCCTCTTCTGGTCCATGAAACGTGCATTGGAACAGTCGTACACAACCTCCTTACCAAACACAGGTGTCGTAAGCTTTCCATAAACGTCCTCGGCATTCAGATCGGCATGTTTGCCATTGAGGATAAAGTCATTGCCCTTGGGTCCAAGAAAAACGGTTGTCGATTTACCCAGCAGAATAAAGGTAAAGCAGTCTCCATATCTTTTTCTGCAGTCAAAGAAAAACGCGTATGGATCAATGCCGTATTGAACGGTGCTGCCGATAAAGGGGAAAATGTGGAATACGACTGGTGGACGATGAGGGTTGGGAAACCATATCTGTCGAACCACGTTGGTGACGATGGACAAGATGACGATGATGCTGGTTGTTAGAGGGATTGAGATGGATAGCGGTAGAGCCCGCAGAGTTTCGTAACGAGCGTCCATGTTCATCGTGCTCTAATCTGGGAGGCGGATTGAGAGTGATGAGAAATGTGAGGACTTTCTCAACAAAAAAGAGGTGATTCGGTCAGCATCGTCTGTCAGATGTTTTTCTCGTTAATTGAGGCTAGTTTATCGATGGATTTTATCGGATGCGAATACGAGATGACTCAGCCCTATCGATATCGAAAGGTGTGTGCTGACAATTATTTGATCTTGTTCCTGAGAGATTGATGAAGCTACAGGTCCAGTCCCAGGCACTTCTTACAGGCTCTTAGTTGGCGCTAATTACATCGAATATTACTGGTCCATCACATGATACAAGCTGTCCGCCCTGAAAACAGCCCGACAGTTAGCCTGATCTGACTGTTGAAACAGCCAAGCCTCAGCCGCAAAACGATATCAAAGGCCCCGTAATCCCGGTAAGATTCGCACTAGTTAGCGGCACTTTGTACCGAGCCTGTAAGAGAAAAACTAAGGTAATGCATATCTAGGTTGGCAGGCACCTAGTTATTATAATCAACAACCTTATATACCCCCGCAAGTAAGTATCTCTTCAAGCCCCTCAAGACTAACAACCACGGATCAAAATGACAGTTGCCAAGCCAAGTCTCAGTCTGCTGACCCAAAGTGGCGGCCTGACTGCAGGAGGAAAGCGAGCATGCCCAAAACATACTATCCAATCAAAGATGCGTGGCATTGAATATCAGAAGGAAAATGCTGGGGCTGAGTGTCAGACCAACAGTTTGTACTCCCCCAATCAAGTAGGAATCAGCCTAAGCTGAACTGAAACCGACTATATAAACTAGGCAGAAGTGATGCCCAATCCTGATTGCATATTTGGCCTCAGCCTTCCTTCAAAATCGCAGTATTTGTCGAATTTTTACAGTATAAACGTGCCCCAAGGTCATAGTTTTTCTGCCATCCCTAGACACGTTTGGCCTTTGTCGCCACCGAGCTGGGCCAGCCATGTCAGACCCACAGATATACACCATCGGCTGGATATCCGCTCTTCCTATCGAGTCTGCAGCAGCCCAACAATTCTTAGACGAACGACACGAGCCTCCAGAATTCGTCAGCCAACATGACAACAATGTCTATGTTCTAGGCAAGGTTGGACGTCACAACGTGGTCATGGCAAATGTACCGAAAGGCGAATATGGGACTACGACAGCAGCCACAGTTGCCAAGGATATGTTGCATAGCTTCCCTAATGTCCGCATTGGCCTCATGGTCGGCATTGGTGGTGGCGCTCCAAGTGCAGCACACGACATCCGCCTAGGGGATATTGTGGTGAGCACTCGTGATGACGGCCAAAGCGGTGTTTTTCAGTATGACTTTGGCAAGACAATCCAGGACCAAACATTCCACTATACACAGCACCTGAATCATCCACCACAGATCCTTCTGACTGCAGTTGGCGCGCTAGAGTCACGGTATATGGCAGACTACAATGGACTCGACTCCACAGTCAGGAAGGTTTTAGAACAGAAGCCCAGACTCCGCAGGAACTTCTCGCAACCACCAGCCTCGAGTGGCAGATTGTACCGCTCGGGCTTTGTGCACCGAAGCCCGCTGCAAACGTGCAGCAATGCTTGTGGCGATGATCCAGAACATCTTGTGACTCGGCCAGAGCGCGGCCAAGAAGACGACAACACGGTCGTTCACTATGGAGTCATTGCTAGCGCCAACCAACTGATGAAGGATGCCTTGATCCGAGATAAGCTCGCTGCAGAGAAGGGCGTTCTCTGTTTCGAAATGGAAGCTGCCGGCCTGATGAACCATTTTCCATGTCTGGTAGTCCGTGGCATTTGCGACTATGCCGATTCGCATAAAAACAAAGAGTGGCAGGGGTATGCAGCGATGATAGCATCAGCGTATACGAAAGAGCTTCTGGAGCAGGTCCCGCCAAATAAAGTGGAGGCAGAAAGTCGAATACTCGAAATAAGTTAGTAAGATCATCTTCTCATCTCTACAAACTCTAATAGTAAAATAGTTGGACGTTCTGTGAGTAAAATAGAGCAGACCACGCTCGCAACACAAGTCGTCGTCGATCAAATGGGATCCCAGCTCCATTGTGATAAGATCAAGAGCTGGCTACGACCGCCCGATCCTTCTACCAACCTCAATCATGCAAAGAAGCTTCGCCATAAAGGCACAGGAACGTGGCTTCTAAACAAACCTTTCTTCCACTCATGGTGCTCAGGACCAAATCGGCACTTATGGCTGCATGGCTTCGCGGGATGCGGCAAGACTGTTCTCAGCGCGACTATTTTAGACCATCTAACCAAGACGTATGATGGACTTCTCCTTCGATTCTACTTCGACTTCAGTGACGGGAGAAAACAGACTCTGGATTGCATGTTGCGCTCGCTTGCATTTCAGATGTATCAACGTGGGACCGGGTGTAGGAAACACCTCGATGACTTATTTGACCACAATCGCCCAGATCAGCCTTCTACGAAAGCATTGTCCGAGGTTGTACGCACAATGCTCACAGAAGAGAAAGATGTGTGCGTTATTCTAGATGCATTGGACGAATCAACAACGAGAGATGAGCTTCTACGATGGATAGAAGATACGGGCTCTGACCCTAAATTGCATCATGTTCGGTTACTTTATACCAGCCGACCGGAGCCAGATTTACAACAGGGTATACTTGCCAACATAGGGGAAGAAAGCTGCTTCCAGATTGATCCGAAAGCTCTGAATGAAGATATTCGGTCCTTCGTTACATGGCAGCTCACAGAAAGAGAAGACTTCAAGGGGAGGAAGTTATCAGAGGATCTTGTGGAACTGATTCGAATAAGAATTGGAGAGGGATCTGACGGAATGTGGGTTGCTACCTCGTTCACATTACTTTCGTGCCAAACGGCTTTCTAACTGTGTCTACAGGTTTAGATGGGCAGCTTGTCAGATGGACGATCTTGCAAAATGCCTGAACCCGAAAATGATGAGGAACGCACTCAATAGCCTACCCAAAAACCTTGCACAGACGTACGAGCGAATGTTGCAGAGCATCCCGGATAATCTCAAGAATAGCGCCAAACGTCTCCTGCAGTTCCTTGTTCACTCCGAGCGGCCACTGACTTTACAAGAGGCAAAAGAAATTATTGCAACTAACATAGACGTAAACCCGTCATATTTTGATGCCGAGAGCCGGGTGTTTGAAGATAGACTGGTCTTACAATATGCTCCCGGCTTGCTTTCTATTGTTGAAGTAAATGGATACGGCATTATCAAAGAACTACACCTTGCGCACTTCTCAGTCAAGGAGTTTCTGGAACGTCGATTGGACTTTGGACATCCAGCAGCCAGTAACGTAATCACGCGAACATGCCTGACTTACCTAAGGGACATCACAAGTGGTCATGACGACATGAAGCAGGATTTTCCAATGGCACGTTTCGCAGCGGAGACATGGACAAGTTTTGGTGCTTCAGCAGAGGCGTTCCAAGATTCTTTACAAGCAATGTTGACGTTCTTAGAGGGGGAAGAGACTTTCGAAAGATGGTGTCGATTGTACCAAGCGGACCATGATTGGGTGACTGATCCTGGCCCGCGAAAGGCGTCTAGGCTCTATTACGCTTGTATGGTGGGGCTTCCAGATGTGGCCCAAGTACTGATTGACAAAGGGGCAGACATCAATGCCCTGGGTGGGCCCTACGGTAGTGCTCTACAAGCTGCTTCATTCAGAGGTCACTATGACATTGTGAAGCTACTGATTGACAAAGGGGCAGACACCAATGCCCCGGGTGGGCGCTACGGTAGTGCTCTACAAGCTGCTTCAGTCAGAGGTCGCTATAACATTATGAAGCTACTGATTGATAAAGGGGCAGACATTAATGCCCTAGGTAGGCGCTACGGTAATGTTCTACAAGCTGCTTCAGTCAGAGGTCACTATGACATTGTGAAGCTACTGCTAGAGAACGGCGCAGCATCAAGAACTGATGCGAGCAACTAGACACCGTTACGAAATCCGCATCGAGCTCTAATAGATTGTTAAATCTCGCGAACATATCGGCCGACGGCCAGATCCGCAGGTGGCAGGGACTCAAACCTTGAGACTTAGTACTTGCTGGATCTGGCAACAACCGTACGCATGCGAAAAGATCTAAATCTAGTGACATAGCATATAATGATTCGAGAAACGCCGTGAACGCGCGAGGTTTCACCTTCCTTGTTGGGGTTGTAGCTACGAGCACATAGGCAGTATAATGGAGGATTCAAGGCTGCTAAATCCTGTGACTGGTCTATTCAAACTCATTTGGGCACACTTATGACCGGTAGGGAATCCTCATAGACTTCTACTAGGGCATCACGAACTCGTGCTTTCGTTACGTGTCAGTATAGCAATACAGATAATGATGATGGATTAGACGTAGGATTACTTAAGGTACACAGTACGGAGCAGTAAGATATCGTTCGCATGGCCGTTAGCGGCCGTCTTCGATAGAAGGAAGCAATAAAAGTAGTCACTGCGATGAGGCAAATTGCTAGTGTTGATATAGGACGTACCGAACTCAGCCACGCTGGCAACATCGTGGCTTGTGCTGAGAAACTTGACGCAGAAAGCCGGACGGCCTCTGACTTCGGTTCTGTAGCGATAAATCCCTCTAACATTCATTTCAACTTTACCTAAGCTTTTCTCCTGCTAAAGGACATATTATACAAGTTTTCGTATTTTTTTGTTTGCTACAATGAATGCAACCGAAAATTGTCCCGAGGGCGAAACTCGCGGTGCTAAAGAGCTTGTCGTCAAGCTAATCGTCGCCCATCTCACAGCGGCCGTCGCCTTCTGTCATTTCCAATCTCTCCGCAATGAGCGTCTAATCACCACCGAACCGGTACTATTCCTCCTCGCTCCATTTATAGTCGTCTTCCAAACAGCCGCTGGTCTAGTTGTCATTCACTACTGTTTCATCGACAGCATGGTCAGATCGCCTAGATCTTGGTCTAGTCATATCAGTACTTATGCATACCGGTGGAATATTCTATTTGCAAGAAAACCATCGCCTGAACCAGAGAAAGAAGGAGATCCTCGTTCCAAGCCTGGAGAAGCTTGGGTGAATCTAGGGAGATTGCTAGTCATGTCCGGAACGTTGTTCCAGTTCATTGCGACCATCTTTTTATACAGACGAATGTGGAATCTCTATGGCTGGGAGTCTCTCTCCATCGTTGACCACCGGACGTTTGAGCTGGCCGTTGGTGGCGCTACTACCACATTTTTGTCCATCTTACTGGTGTTAAGACTACCTGGTTTCGTTGAAGCTCCTCTGATCTCGTATACCCAAGAACACGGCACAACACCAGAGCAAATGCTTCTGTTCTGTCGAGGCGATGTAAGGCGTTGCCCCCAATGGTACGCTCCGTTGTATATTTCAACATATGTGTCAGCGACGACAGCGACAACATGGCTGTTATGCGTCTTTTCTTCGACATACGAAGGTGAGCTGAGATGGCTGGGACATGTGGTCTATCTCCACACTCTTGTTTTTGAGGCTTTCAACGAGCGACTTGGCCTCAATGTTTCTGTCTTGACATACTATCTTCTCTCTGGCGTGTTTTTCGTCCTCTGGATGGAAATTGCAAAGATTTTAAAACGGGTAACTAACCTTGTCATTTCCGATTTTGAGAGGAAACATCCCTGGGTAGCTTGGCCAGTCTTGGTCATAGTGGGTACTGCGCTTTTCAGCTTCTTTTTCGTTTTCATGCTTCTCATTATCACTTGCATTTCACTACTGGGGTTCGCTATACTGCCAGCCATGCTGTCTGGTCCGCTCGGTATTGGATGGGTCAAAGGCTTGGAAACTCAGAACATGTTTTCACAGGTGCCCTTTGGGACATGGGATGAAGGGATTTCGTGCTTGTTGCTTTGGAAAGATCCTGTGGCAGAGTATCTATGGTCACTTGTCTAGACCAACATGAGTGCGAGCTATTTATCTGTTAGAGTCAATCCTGTCAGTGTACAGGCATCTTGATTTCTTGGAGTCCATGATATGAAGATCAACAAATAGGGCGTGGAAGATAGTGACAAATTTCCAAAAGTCAAAGACATAGATTAAAACCGCGTAACTGTGTTATATGGCTAACTTCCATGAGCCTCTAGAGGTAACTAATATTGAACCAACACTCCACACTCTCTAACCACACGGGTACACTGGGTTTTCAGTGTTCCAATAAGCGTACAAGTTCTTATTCCCCTTCTTGTCAAGTCTTCGCTGACTTCGAGCTTCCTCCTTCTTCACCTTTTCTGTAAACTTGTGATTCGTAGTTATGAGTGAGCGTTGTTCAGATGAAGACAGATGCATCAGAGCGGCGCGATCGCCGGCGCTCATATTTGCCAGCTGATGCGCGGCAGTAGCCCTTTGTCGCTTCTCGCGTCTGGTCAACACTTGAGTGTCGGGAGTAGAAATTTCGTTACTCGTGTCGACTTCATCATCGCTACCCGTTGGGACAGACTCTATCTGCGGTACTGTTGTACGTAGTCGACGGCGTGCTTGAAACAGAGATGGCTCTGCCTGTGCTGATGACTTTTTGGAGATAAGTCTTCCGGATGGTAGTCGCATGGAATCCTGATCAACTTGCAATGGCTTGCGATCGGGATCTTTGCTGCTGCCGTCCTCATTCAAGGAACCCTCTGACAACTCGTCTTCTGTCTGATAAAAGTCGTAAAATTCGGCAAACTCTGAATCTTCCGAGACGTCAAACTTGCAATGTCCCTTGCCCGTCATATGCTGCTGGACAGCTTGAACTGTGGACCGCGATGTTCCGCAGTGTAGGCATTCCCGATAGTTGAATATGACGAGATGCAGATATCTGAAGAAGGTTTCAAGGTCGACGGTGAGATGATCTTGCTGTGGTACGAAGAGACCGTGGGCCTTTTGCATGTGAACCATGCTCTCTTCGAGAGTAGATGATGTGATGGGACAAAAGAGGCATTGGCCTGGTGTAAATGAGGCGACTTGTTCTGGTTCTTTGGATGATTCCACGATGTCCTGATTCAGAGGGGTGGTGTCCTCGGGGACGTTGGGTGTTGCTGATAGGGTGGTCATGGCTGCAGTGCTTGTTGTGGCAGTGGCAGTGGTTGCTCCTAGCATAAAGTTGGAGGAGGTTTTAGATGGGTAAATTTGTCAATAAAACTTAAGGCGAGGTTGAGATGTAAAACTGAACTAGGTATCTTGCAGTTTGTTGCTGAATGAACAAGATAGTTTACAGGACATCTCAAGCATTTAAGTACTCCCAGTGTCAACTATCAATAGAGTAGAGAAAGTCAGGCCATCGATACGCAGTGCTATAATTGGTCGATCATAGTGAGTCAAGACCCTTGTGCTAGTCCGATTGGGGTATTGTCTAGAATGATTCATAGTGATTCCGATTCCCCGTGGGGCCGATACTTTATCCCTATCTGAATTTAGTGCTGCTCATCACCAAGAAATGATAGCGTCTGGGGTACATTTGACCCATGACAGCGCAGATCAAAAGCCCATGGGACCCCGGACCCGAACGCCACCATCAGAAGTTCACTAAATTGGAGCAGCTGTTTGTGTCTACCCTGGAATAACAGCTTCTAGATTGAATTATCTCGTTATTTACTGCCGACTGAAGATCTCAATGGCTTTATGGAGACCGGAAATAAGTTGAGCAGTTTTATATTAACGTAGAATTAAAACGCATGCTTAGAAGCGGCACACTGTTGACCGACTCTTGCTTTTCTTCATCTGCCCGATTCGGCTTGCCACTCTAACCCCCATTCTTAATGTTGAGATCACGTCAAACGGTAAGGATTCTTTGCACAATCACTCCAATCTCCACGCAAGTCATGTTAAATTCTTCTCATTTTCGCCGTTGTCTGATTCTCGCCTCATACGCCACGAAAATAAATAAATTTGAGCCCGAAGGCTGCCTCTGTAAACGGCCTGTTTCTAGCGCCATAATTAAGCTTTACTGTCTATTAGCCCAGCTCAATTAAACTCTTCCCGAACACAAACGCGTCTAAAAAAACTGCGCCATGAGTCAAACACTTTATAGCACCAAAAGGTACCAGAAAAAGTATCGGAAGATACAAAAAGATAATTGATGGGCACTGAGAGACTTTGCTCCCGCCAGGTCTCATATGGCGGCCAGTACCTGCCCGGGCAGGTAAGGAAAGAGCAAACAGTATAAAAGAGTCAGGAGACAGAGTAGAATGCGTCACCTATAGGAAAGACATATCACTTAATATTAAAATCTAAATGCCCTACTTTTTTGATCACGCAGCTGCGTGTGTAGCAAATCGCATTACCGGATACTCGGAATGAAGTATTAGTACGACGCTCTAACTAACTGAGCTACGGAAGCCGATCAACTTTTGTTGAAGGACAAGACTTGTAATCCACAACTCGTACCGTGGACGCTTGAGGCTGTGACGTCTACGAAAGTAGGTCTTGCAGCTAGGCATTTTTATATATGTTTTGAATAAGGTGTAAATGAGGTTCCCAAAGAGGGTTTGTCAGGATCCAAGCGAGTTTACTGGGAGTGGCAGAAGACTTAAGACGATGCCAAAACATAGAAAATGAACAGCCTCAGTTGATCTGAACACTAATGACAAGACTAATGATTTCATTTTTTGTTGGCAAAGCTATACCCTGCTCGCCTGAGGTACAGCTACTAAGAAAACAAGAGAAGAAAAACATAACAAGTACAAGAGCATAAAAAAATCCATCTAATCCAGCTCCTTCACTACCTCCTCCAGTCTATCTCCAAAGCATCGCACTAAATTCTCAATCATCTCGTGATCGCTGCCCCAAATGCCTTCATCTGCACTGAGAGTAACCTTTACACCCTCGCTTTGGCTCACAATAACATTGAAGAAGAGTCTGTGAGCACACAAATGGCTCGTACCGAGTTGGTCGACAGTCGACATAGTCGATGATGGTTTCGTAGTGGTGAAGTAACTAGACGCCAGAGGCTCTGGAAGCCTATATCGTTGCAAGGCTCCACCATCGTTGCCATTGGACTCGGTAGTATCGCTACGGTGGATGATGTTCAGGTATGAATTGAACCTAGGACTGGCCTTGGCCAGATCATCTGCTTGAGCAAAGCATGTAAGTTGTGCAAGATGGTCCTGGATGGACCCGAGTTGACTTTCCGGTGATGTGGTCAAGTCTACCGAGAAGGGTGTAACAGTAAGTGTCGGGATGCTTGCATTTGTCAGGTTGAGGGTTTGCGTTCCGTCAGGCGATGAGAGGGATCTCGACGCGTGGTTGAGACCAAATGTAGGATGCGTGGCTTGCGTCATGTGCTTAAGAGTCTTGGCGTAGGCGAGGATGATGGCGGTGGAAGCATGCGACTGACTTTTCTGCGCAAGCAAGTTAACCGCTGCTTGGGGAATGCCGGCCGGGAAAGTCGCTTTGAACTGTGGACCGAAAGGCGATAGCTGCTCAGTACCTGCCATACCGAAGATGGTCTCTTCGGCGTGCGACAAGTGTTGCTTCCAGTATTTGCCCTCGGAATCAGGGTTTCTGATGTCCTTTAGTTGCTGGACCACGTGTTGCAGCGAAGGGCGAGGCTTTTCTATCTTGCCCAAAGCCAAAAGCTGGTTCAAGTCCTTCTCGATCATTTTGACACTCCATCCATCGTACAGTGCATGATGCAGTCTCAACACGACTGCTTTGCCGTCAGAAGCCTCCAAGAATGAGAAACGGGCTGCAGGCTTCTTCATGTCAGACACCTTGAGGTTCTCCTCAGCGATATAATCATGGATCAAGGTCTCGATTGTCTTTGATGACTCCCGAATGGTTGTAAAATTCTGCTGAGGTGACCACTGCTCATTGAGAGTCACCTGGAACAGCTCTCCGGCATTGTCGCCACATGCAAATGTAGTTCGAAGAACATCGTGAGCGCGAACAAGTTCAGCCCAGGAGCTAGATACCTTGTCCTCGGTGAAAGAGTCGTTGACTCGGTACACCCACGGTGGCTCGAAAAATCTCTTGCCATTGTGTACCCACTGCTCCAAATGCGATCGCTGACCAGACAAAGCTGGCATAACAGACTTGATGAGTCTCCCTGATGTACCGAGAGTCTTGGCTATCGAAGCCTTGAGCCCCTCACCAACTGTCGATGAAGTTGCCTTCTTCTTGGCCAGCGCCTTTCCGCCTGAAGATGGACGTGTAGCGATATCACGGATACTACACCCCTTCATAATCTCAAATACACTCACACTCAATCCAACCTGATCCTTCAAAAGTTTCGACAAGCGAATGGCCAAGATCGAATCGAGACCAATACTGATCAATCTGGTGTCGTAGCCAATCTTTTTACTTCCACGTCTAGTACCGATGACCTTTTCCACCACGTTGAGAACTGCATCTGCTGTTGGCGTCAAACCATTCAAGTCCGTGGACTCGATTGTGTCGGTCTTTGACTTTGTGAAATCGGCCTTGGGAGTCACGCTAAGGTGCTTGGTGTCGATAGCGGGCGAGTCCAATTCGTGCAGCACATGCTTCAGCGAAGCGTATAATTGTTCACCGATGACATTGACCTCTGTTGCAGACATCTTCGCCCTGACCTTTCCATTGAGTTTGTTGTCCTTGATATGGAAGCTGACTATCAGAGGGTAATCATCATAGGCCGGCCCAGCCGAGTCTGTAGAAATGGTCTCTGCTGGTCTGAACAGCTGTGACGATGTGTCATGAGTGTCAGAGGAACCGATCATTCCGTCAAACACGAAAAGGCTCTGGAAGAGACCAGCTGAAGTCTGTCCCTGCTGGCTTGATCGCCACTGCGTTTGGACCTTCCTCAATGATGCCATTGAGTTGATGCCTCTTGCAGAGTCGATCTGCTTTTGCACAAGGCTCATAGCCTGAGACACAGTGACAAAATCGCCCGTAACCCCAAGCTTGATTCTCATTGGCAGAGTGTTGATTGTAGGTCCGACAATAGCGACATCGTCATCAGCATCAGCAGACACAACTTCACCGTAAACCATATCAGCTTGGTGATAGAGCGACTCGCAGAGGACCTTGGCCCATGCCAATTGGAGCGCGGCCTTGACAGTGACACCAAGCTCTCTGCATCTGGAATGGAGAAGAGATAGGTCCTGCTCGTCCAGGGAGAAATGGAAGGCAGATGATGCCTTGAGCTCGTCGGTAGGGAAGTTGAGTGGTGTGTAGGTGTAGCCTCGAACTTCACCAGTCCAAAATGCAATTGATGACTTCTGCGAAGAAGCAACCGTCTTCGCAAAAGGACGGAACAGCTGCTTCGACATGCTGTGCGCTTGATTGGCCTCGCCCTGGAGCCGTCTGAGATAGTTCGCCTCCAAATTGTGCCATATAGCTTGGATAGAAGTGGCGTCGTAAAGCGCATGATGGATCCGTAAATGAACTCTGCCAGGTGGCGTTGACTTGGCTTCCCAACTGACAAGATCACTCTGTTCTGTTGGGGAAACGATACCGACCCATGGCGATTCGTCGTCTTCGGTGAATATGAATCGTGTTCGCAGGATCTCGCAGGCCATTACCGTGTCTTTGACCGCAGCGAAGAAGTGGTCAAGATTGGGAGTGTCTGCTTCAAGAGCGGAGTCAGACAGCTGAACGGCATGGACGTAGGTGTATGCGTTTCCACCCGTGGCCAATGATGCGCTAAGCATGCCTTCTTGAAGAGGTGTCGCGACGAACATCAAGTCCTTGGCTAGACGAGCAAGGGTTCTGTCGTACAAATCTCTTTCACTCAATGCGCTGACCTCAGACTTGGTGACCGAGGTTGTCTGAACGTCATTCGTAATTGGAGTCTGCTTGGTCCTGGCGTCTCGTAGGAGTTCTGCCACTCCCCTGATAGTGCGAGCCTTGATGACTACATGCGAAGACAACTTAGTCTTGTTCGACTTGTTGATTTGCTTCACGAAAGGAAGAATGTTGATGGAGTCGAGGCCAAGTTGGTACAAAGACGTGGAATCTGATTTGGAAGAGACTTCTGAGGGGTTAAGACGAAGGACGCGACTGATCGTTTCTTGTACATCCACCAAAGCCTTTTGGTAGTCGGCATCATTCGTGTTCATTTCGGAGACGCCACTATCGGAGCCCTTGTGGTTGATGGATGCAGGTACCGTCGCTGCAGGTAGCATGGGTACAACATCCGAGACCTTGACATTGCTATCCGAACAGCTGTACAAAATCTTCTCAAAGAACTGACCGACTTCACACAATTGCTCCTCGCTCAAAGCACCAGCAGAGGAAAGTGTCAAGACGACCTTGCCGTCGGCGTGAAGATCAACATCGATGGCCAGAGCCATGTCACTACTGCTGGAAGTCGGCAATGCAGTCATGTGCCCTGGCTTCGGCTCCTCTTCGTTGCGGGCGGGGATAACATTGATACTGAGAAGACTGTCGAACAATTTATCCTCTAAGCCAGACCAGCGTTGGACCTTGTCTACGCTGACGAGCGGCATTGTCCCATGGCAGACATCGAGATGGCCTTTGTGAACTCTCTGGGCGAGCTGTGGAAGAGTCTCGTCTTGATCGTGAAGAGCAAGAGTCCGGATGAGTGTGTTTAGACATGGCGCAACGAGACTGTCAATATCGTTGGCGACGCGATCAAGTAACGGTCGAAGGGACATGACAAAGCCGTAGATGACAGATGGCTGTCGAGTAAGCTTGGCCAAACAGAGACTGGTCGCCAGCTGGAACGCGGAAGAAGTTGGGATCGCTGCGTCGGATCCAGACTTGAGCTTGGCATTGAGCTCCGAAGTCGTGTAGCCAAGACAACGAGTCGAGCGAGCCATTTGACCGCTTGTGTTGTCGTCGGAAGTCTTGAGGCGGCATGGTTGAACACCGTTCAATTGTACTTGCCAAGAGCGTTTTGTGCCTTCCAACTGATCTCCTGTCAAGTTGCAGTAATGTGAAATGCTCGACAGAGTGTTCATAGTATGGAGACCAGTGATGGATACGGAGATTGGGTCGTTGTACGCTTTCTCAAGCTTGCGTTTGAGGGAGTCGATAGCCACGCCGTCAAACAGTGCGTGATGGATCTTGAGAGAGACAGTCGCTCCGTAAGGGTCCTCCGTAACAAGCAATCTGACTGGAGGCTGCAAGTGCATCTGAGCGACAATATCGGCAGGTCGAGTGTCCTGTAGTGGTGAGATGGGAGGGGATTGAAGAATGACTTGGAATATTTGGCCATCCTCATCTCGCTGTATGAAGCACGTTCTTAACATGGCTTCTGAAGTGATAACCTGCTCGGCCGCTTTCTTCCACCTGGCGATATCCGTGTCACGATCGAGACGGTAATTGAACTGAGCCAGGTAAGGTACATCATCTGCCTCTGTATCGCTATCATAAGCGCTAAGCCACACCAAGGAGCGAGCGATGAGCGCAGATTGAAGGGGAAGGCAAGGAAGTACTACTTCGATGTTGTTCGCATCAAGGTCAGCTGGAAGTGGTCCGAGGTCTGCCACAGAAAGAGTCTTGGCGCTGTGAATCATCGCCTGTTGATCATCTGTAGATGTAGGCGTCGAGATGGGAGTGCTGTCTGTTGTTGAAGTAGCTTGATCAGCGAGTTGGGCAACATCCCTGACCGTATAAGAAGCTGTGAGAACGTGTGTCATCTTCAACTGCGAGAAGCCTCGTTTTCGTAGAATTGACACCAAGTTTACAGCGGAAAGACTGTCAATGCCAAGGCGGTGAATGCTGCTGTTCGAAGTCGCTTTGACGCTGACGCCCACAGATTCCTCGATGGCTGCGACGACGAGCGACTCTTCTGGACTAAGATCATCGCCAGTGCTGAGCATCTGTCCGATTTGATCTTCATAATCCTCGTCGCGCTGTTTAGCCAAGAAGTCGCTTGCCAATCGCCCCAAGACCTTGGTGTCAACTTTGCCGGATGCAGCCAAGTAGGGGATCTTGGTAAGCCAGACCATAGTTGGAACCATGAATGCTGGGAGCTTGGCCTGGCACTCTTGCTCGATTGTCTCCAACAGTGAGGCAGACTCCTGGCTATAATCATACAGGAGCTCAACTTCCACGCCGCTTGCTTTCTTGGCGATAAAGCCCAAAAGCTGCTGCTGCTGAGTGGATCCATCACCACTTGAAGCAACCGTAGCAGCAAAGTCCAAGTCATCCTTATTACCAGCAACCTGCTTGAGGAAGCCCACAACCTCATCTAACTCAAGTCTCTGACCACGAATCTTGGTTTGTTGGTCTGCTCTGCCCAGAAACTCAAGTGAACCATCGTTCATCATGCGCATCATATCACCAGTCCTGTAGACTCTCTTGGTACTTCCGAGAATTGAAACGGTTTGGAAGCTCTTGGCGTCTTCGACAGGACGATTGAGGTAGCCCATTGCGACTTGGGGACCGGCAATACATAGTTCACCTGGCTGACCTCTTCTTGCAACGATGAGCTCCTCGGAGGCAGTGTTGGGGCAAACAAGTAAAGCTTCAAGGCCTTGAAGAGGAAGACCGAGGTTGCGAGCGTTAGAATCGCGATCGACTGCATGGCCAAGACACCCGATGGTGACTTCTGTTGGACCGTAAAAGTTGAAGAGCACAGCCTTGCCGTCTCCGGTCCTTGTGTCCTGCGCCCATGTGTTAAGAAGCTCGCTGGATGCCTTCTCGCCACCCGTGGTGACAACTCGCACCGAGGGCACATCTTCAGGCCTCAATCGCAATTGAGTCAAGACTGAGGGAACAGACCCAAAGTGAGTTATACTCAACTCATTGATGAGCTCTTTTAGATTGCCCATCATGGACGTACGGTCTTTGCCGATGACGACTCGGTGACCGAGATGCCACGGTACGAAGAGCTGAGTCAGATGAGGGTCGAAGGCTCGCGACGTGAGATTGAGGTATTTGCCGACACCGCTTAGCTTAGCCGTTGCTGGCGAGTGTTCGATCAGCCGATTGCTAAAGGCAGAGACAAAGTGACAGAGGTTGCTATTGGAGACTCGAACACCCTTGGGACGACCTGTTGAGCCGGACGTGTAGAGAAGGTACCCTCCGTCGCCAGCCTCGAAGTGGTGTTCAGATACAGGCCAAGAGAGAATCTCATCGAGATCATCTTGGTCATCAGGGAGTTTGAGAACCGGGGCATCATCGCCGGCATCAAGTCCAAGGTCGCCAACAAGTTCCTCGGTGGTTATGACAAGCTTGGCACCAGCGTCTCGAATGAGGAGCTGCTTTCTAGCTGAAGGTAAATCTTCGTCGACGGGAAGATAAATGAAACCGGCTCGGAAGATGGCTAGTGTGACCGCCAATGACTTGATGTCTCGGCCGAGGCACATAGCCACAGGATCATCAGGTTGGAGATTGGCTCCATGTTGCGCCAACTTTGTGACCATGGCATTGGTAAGTTTATCTAACTGGGAGTACGTAACAGTTTTGGTGACCATCTCTTCTTCGTCAGAGGATTGGAAGATGACTTCCTCAGCTGCGATCCAGTCTGGATGCTGAGACGCGTGCAAAGCGACACTGTCTGTTGGGTTCGTTTGAGCTTTCTCAATCGTGGTAACATTGCCACTGATGGATAGAAGGCGTCCTCCCGTTTTATTTTGCAGCTCTGACAGCGGGGTCTCTGAAGCCTCGACCATTACACGCGCTTGTTCAAGAACTTGATCCAGCATGAGCTCCAGCTGTAGTTGACAGATACGGCGCCCGTCACCAGTGAGTTCAATCGACTTGTTTCCTTCGAGCACGTTCAAAGCAAGAGGATGCTCAACATTGAGCGAAAGTGCCTGTCCCACTTCCTTAAACATGTGCGCAACAGAGTCATTGCCGCTGTCTTCAGATGCGGGATGGTAAACAAAAAGGCCCGGGAAGGGAGCGTTGCTACTGCCACTTCCTCGATTGAGCATCTTCTTTACATCGACCGGGTGAAGATTGTGCGTCGTCTTGAACAACTGCGCCGAGTCGCGGGCCATCTCCTTCCACAGCTCCTCGGCCGAAGACGCGTTTGAGCGAACGATGAGAGGCAAGGTAGCAATCGCAGGACCAACCACGTTCTCGAGATCTGGATGCAAAGCTCTCTGAGAAACGGTGTGGCCAAGTATGACGGAGTCAAGCTCTAGATAGGAGGCCAGAACGCAACCAAATGATGATTGAAGCAGAGTTGGGAGGGATACACTCGAGCTCAAGTCCAAGAGCGAAGCAGGAATGTCCTTCTTGGCAAGAAGAATCTTCTGGGTTTGCTTCTGCCGAGACTGCGTCAGGTCAGGGAGAGGAGCGTTTAGCATGCCTCCAGAGACGGTCTTGCTGAGCTCCTCTAGCCGCTGGTTCCAAAGCGCCGTCGCTTCATCTCTCTTGGCAGGTGGAGGCAACAAACCCAAGTCAAGGCCTCTGTCGAACTGTGCCATCTTGCCCAGACTATCCAGAGGTTCCATGTTGTAGAATTTGGAAACGGCCTCAAGGAACATGTCTGATGCGACGGCATCATAGAGGGCGTGATGCATGCTGAGCATCATCTTGTTCGAATTCTCAACAAAGGTAACAGCCCAAGGTGGTTCGATAGTTGTGGTAGGGGAAAGCTCCGTCTGAAGCGACCTAGCCACGTCGCTCAGATTTTGTGTCTGTTCACTGGAGATCTGAGTCCAGCGAACTGTTGGCTTGTCGCGAATGATTTGAAGAATTGTAGATTGGACTCCCAATTCCTTCGCCCAACTGACGGTGTTATCACTCTTTTCGACATCAAGTTGTGTGAGGGGGACGAAGATTGTTCGAAGAATATCGAAGCGCTTGGCAGCTGCAGTCCAAGCTCTCTTCAGCTGGCGGGCATCAACCTCATCCAGATGACTTAGATCGAACACGCGATGAGCCCAGTAAGCCTGCGGTTCGAGCATAGTTTCGACGATGAGGGACTCCTGCATTGGGGTTGCAGGAAGGATAGACATTGTGTCGTTTGGTCGTAAAGTACCTTTGATGTTGCCCATGAGCGCATCCTTGATGGGAGCCAGCCACGAGCTCTCAGCAGGCTTCGTGTCACTGGTTTGCGATTGGGTAGTCTTGGGCATACGACTCAAAGTGATGTTGACTAGTTCACCAAGTGATTCACATCTCATGAGATCGAGAACACCGACTTGACATTTAAGCTCTCGTCTCAATAGCCAAGCCAACTTGGTCACTTGCAGAGAGCTTAAACCTAGACCTGCCAAACTGTCTTCAGGCGAGAGGTTCTCGATAGCGATGTTAAAGTTGGAAGCAATGGTTTGGAGAATGTTCAGCTGTTCCGCCGTCCAGTGCTCCTTCGTTTGGGTAGGTCCTTGGCCTTGCGACTCGGTAGCATCACCCCTACCAGCCAAGACGTTCAGATCCGACTCGGCATAAATAGCCTGCAACGCCTTTCGATCAACCTTGTTAGACGCGGTTCTAGGCATAGTCGTGTCCAAAACAACGACATGGCCAGGAACCATGTAAGAGGGTAGAAGATCCTTCGCCCTCTTAAACACCTGCGTCCTGATCTTCCCAGTGTCGACATTTGCAGCCTTGACAGATACAAACGTGACGACGACCTTGTTGTTGTTTTCGGCGGGAGCGCCAGGTCGCTGGAGGTACAGAGTTTCAACATGCTCAATAGCTGCATCGTCGTCCTTCAGACTTGCGCATGCAGCGCTAATCTCACTCAACTCGATACGAATACCAGTGATCTTAACAAGATCGTCGTTTCGGCCAAGGAACTCAAAGCCATGATCGTTCAATCGGACAAGATCACCGGTCAGATAAATGCGCTCGTCGATACCAGGACCGCCCTGGATGAAAGCCTTTGTCGTCTTGGCCTCGTTCGCGAGATATCCTTTACCGACCTGCGCACCACCCAGAGCTAATTCGCCGACGCCATAACGTGGGACAAGCTCCCATCGGTTTGTGCCTTGAGCAGTACCGACTTCGCGCATAACATAAGCTGTACATGGGTTCAGAGGGAAACCCACGTTGGCAGCTTTGGCATCGTCGCGACTCTTTCCATAGAAGCGTCTCATGGTCGAAACAACGGCGTTCTCGGCTGGACCGTATGTGTTATAAGCACGAGTAGTAATGTCTGGAGCCGCCCAGGCTTCAGCGACATCTTCAGTGAGCTTCTCGCCAATGAACGTAACATACTGTAACGTAGAACCCTTGAGCTCCTGTACAGCTATGCTGGCACCGAAAGAGGGCGTTAGGTGCGCATGTGTTGGTTGAGATTTCCATATAAACTCGGTGAATGTTCCAAGAACCAGCTCCCTGGTTCCGCTGATGACAGTACCAGCCAAACCCCAAGTATAGAAAAGATCTTGCACAAAGACATCAAAGCTGTAAGCTGAGAGCTGAAGTGTACGAACTTGTTCTCTGTCATCATGCTCGACCTGTACTTGCAGATCGCGCATAGCTTGAGCGGCGGCGCTATGCTGGATCATTACTCCCTTGGGCTCTCCTGTTGTACCGGATGTCCAAAGCAGATATGCCAAGTCTTTGCCGCTGACCTTTGATGATGAGATGCTAGCTCGTGGTTTAGCTCGAACAGACGTCTTGCATTCAGCGTACTTGTCCACCAAGATAATCTGCACATCCTTCAAAGTCCCTTGCTCAAGGCATGGTTCAACTAGCGGAAGTGACTCGGTGTTTGTAAGCAGGAATTTGCTCTGTGCTCTTGCGATAAGAGATGTACGTCGCTGAACAGGAGATGTGGTGTCGATAGGACACCAAGCTGATCCAGCCTTGATGATAGCCAGAATTGAGACGTAGAGCTCGACACTACGCTCCATACAAATGGGGATGATGTCGATGTCTTGTTCGCGGAGGATGTTGGCTAGACCGTTGGCTCGGGCATCAAGCTCGGCATAGCTCAACTCAACGGGAGAAGCGTCCAGAGAAGAGTAGAAGCTCAGAGCTAGAAGATCAGGTGTAGACGCAGCCTGGTCTTCGAACTGAGCATGCAGAACTTGAGTTCTCTCGTAAGCCTCACGTATGTCTGCGGTCATTGCCTCAACATCGTGTTGTACGGGGATTGTTCCTTCGGCGGACAACAATGATCGTTCCATGCGCGCTGGTAGTGTCTGCACTAGATCATCAGGCACCGACCGAAGGATAACTTCAGTCAGAGCTGCGAATTGTTTCACAATGCAAGAAGCAGAAAGCTCGGAGAAGGTCTCGTCGCGGTAAGTCACCTTGAAGAAAACGTCATCAAATTTGCCATTGCGATCCGCAGAATTGGGGTTCGTGGGGAAGACTTCTGCAAACATGGCAAAGTCATAACGTATAGCTGGATTCGAGATATCTGTCCAGAGAGTGGTGTTCTCGTTACCATTTTCAGACGAAGGATATGCTTGAAGGGCGAGAGCGGTGTTGTATGGAAGAGTCTTGAAGACGCCGAAGGAAGTGTGTCTGTGACCTTGCGCAAATCGAGAGTGGTCCATCAGATTGTCAATGAGCTGGCGCACCGGCTGTGACTCGGGTAGGGCGACGCGACAAGGAACAACAGAGAAAGTCGGTGCGTGGATGAATTCGTCGTGACCCGAAAGGACACTACCAAAAGTCACATCATCGGTGTCCGCCTCTGAAAGGATATGCAAGAGCATAGCCCAGGACGCTTGGAGGATGGTTAGTGGCGAGGCTCCTAGTGCTCGGCTCTTGGACTCAAGAACATCCCAGGAGATGTTGCTGGAATGCTGAACCATGGCATGTTGACGAGCGCCAGTCTCTGGCGGCTTGACGTTGTTGCCGCTGATAGCTCCAAGAGGTTCAGTCTCCCATCCTTCGAGAGCCTTCTGCCATAGCTGATCCGTGTCTGTGCTGACATTGGAGGCCCAATTGAAGACAGACTCGTAGATTCCTTGTCGCGGAAGAGGCTCTAGGCCAGTGTACTCTCGGGCAATATCGCTCATCAGTACCTCAAGAGATGGCCCATCGCAGATGCAGTGTGCGGCACTAACGATCAAAAGGCCACCACTGTTGGAGTCCTCCGGCTCAATGACCTGGATGTGATATAGCCTGTGAGTTTCCAGGTTGAGCTCCTCCTCCGCTAGTTCAGTCCATGTCTGTGCATCGGAGGTATGCTCAGCCCCTTTGTGCAAGACTACACTAGAGTCTCCCATCAAGCCCTTCCAAGCACCAACGGTCAAAACGGCCTGCACGAACGGTGACAGACTATCATCGCAGGGAAGCATTGTGCAACGATAGATGCCTTGTCGGGAAATTAAAGCATTAATAGCATCCTTCAAAGCAGGAGCAGCGATGCTAGACTCGAGTCGCAAGACAGTATGGCTGATGTAGTTGCGCTTGTCCATAGCGAAACTGACAGCCAATTGACTTTGAGTACTGGTAGCAGGGAGGACCATCTCGATATCAGATTCCCTCAAGCCAAGCTTTTCAACGGCCTCAGGCAGGTGTTTAGCAGCGAAAGCTTCAAGCTTAGCCTTAGTTTCCAAGTCCGTACTGCTTGAAGTAGGCGTTAAATCTGAGTCCTGCATGCTGGGAAAGAAGGCGGAGCGGATAGTGGCGTTGGCGTCAAGAAGTACTGCAAGTGATGGCTGTAGTCTGGCACGGCTTGATGTACCAAGAGAACGCTCAGAAACTGGCCATCGCGTTCTGATATCTCGCAAAACGCGCATTGCTCGAAGACTATCGATGCCTGCATCGGCTAGAACGGTGGCAGATGTGATGGCAGGGCTATTCGTAGAGCCATCTCCAAGAACCCCACGGACAATTGAAATGATGTCTTCCTCCATCTTAGCATCCTCTGGATCCTCCAAAGGCTGGAGGGCATGTGGAATCTCGCCATGGCTAGGCTTCTGATGATTCACATCACCATCTATCGCCAAAGCATCATTCACAATTCTCATAGCAGCCTTGCGATCCGCCTTTCCAGAAGCAGACCTTGGGAGCACATCGACTTCTAAGATCCTGAAAGGCCTCATATAATCCGGCAAATGTATCTCCGCAGCCTTCAAGCACTTCTGGTGAACATCCTCGAAATTCGTTCCAGCACGAGACTCAGCAACGATCAGACTCACAACCTTTTCTGAACCAGACTCTGCGCCTCTCTTCCACACACAGGCCATAGTCTCTCTCACACCATCGACATTGCTGGCTAGTACACTTTCAATCTCGCCAAGCTCAACTCGACGCCCGCTGAGCTTGACTTGATCGTCTGATATTCTACCCAAGAACTCAATGACGGGTGAGTCATTGTGATCAAAGACTACTCTTGCTCTATCTCCGGTCTTGTAAACTCGACCCCATTTTGGATCGTCGATGAATGCCTGAGCAGTCTCTTCTGGGCGGTTGAGGTAACCAGCTTTGCTCACTTGAGGCCCTGTGATGACGAGTTCTCCAATGGCGCCTATTGGAACAGGCTTCAGACCTTCGCCGTCTTGAGATACTGATTGTTCGACAATGAGAGCACCACAAGTCGCCAGTGGTGTTCCAATGACTGAACCTCGCTGGTTCACAGGGACATGAGCTTGTGCAATGCAGTAAATAGCTGTTTCCGTAGGACCATAGCCGTTGAAGATGCCCCTAGGTGCACGCGTAGTATCGTCATCTCCCGTCGGGTTCCACTGTGCAAAGTCTTGCAACAGTCTTGCGTTCAGTGTCTCACCACCAACCATCAGCCCCTTGATTGAGTTTGGATCCAAAAGGCTCGCAAAGCTGGGTGTGATATTTGTGATATCAGCCTCCAACGTCGTCACAACCTTGTCAATGTTGTGAAGGGTGAGATGTCGAGGTGCACAGCAGAGTGTAGATCCGCTACTTAGGGTCCAGAAAATTTCGAAGAGAGAAATGTCAAAGGTTGGTGCTGCGCCTTGAAACCATCGAACTGGTTTGTTTCCAGCTGGTGGGAGAGTAAAGTTGTAGTGAGCGCCCAGAGATGAGATAGTGCAAGAGGCAGAGAGATGGCTGACTGCTACTCCTTTTGGAAGGCCGGTTGTTCCAGATGTGTAAAGGATGTAGGCGATGTCGTCAACCGTAGTTGGCTGAGATGACAGCTGCGGTGGTTCAATGTCGCCAGAAGCAAGGTAAGGAGTAACATCAACGACTTCCGTTGAACTTAGCAAGTTATCTGAGTCCCGAAGTGACGAACTTGTCAAGATGGCAGCTGGTTTCAAGTCAGCCATCAAGGCTTCTTTCCTTTCCCTTGGTGCGTCGACAGCGATGGGGCAAAACGCAACTCCGGCCTTCAATGCTGCGAGATAGGAAATGTAGAGTTCAGGACAAGGCCCCATGAGAACGGCAACTGTCTTGAGCGATTGAGATGACTTTGCAGTTAATTCTGCGATCCTGACGGCCAGGGTAGTGGCGATGTTGGAAACTTGTCGATATGTAAGCTGCACTCGGCTGCCGCTATCGATATCAGTCAGATAGTCAATTGCGGTCGTCTTAGGGCTTTCAACTGCGCGCTGTTCGAACCAGCTATGTAGAAAGCCGGTCTTGTCCCCTTCACTTCTCGAGTTGCTTTGGGAATGATTTGAGCGAGTCCCATCTTGGTGAGCAAGATCCACGGGACTGGTCCTGGGTGGGAAGTTGAGGACAGAAGGCTGGGACCATTCAGAAAGTCCTGTCTGGCCTTCCTGTCGAAGAGTATCGTCGAACATACATCCGAGTGCTTGGAGAGCAGCTTCAGGAATTATTCTTGACTTAGCTGCTAGACGAATTTCGCCATGAGCTTCGATGTGAAGCTGCAAATCCTATAAATCTGTTAACATATTTCCCTTTCTGCCTTTTGTCATCTCAGATTGAATTGAGAACTTACCTTTCCTTCACCAATAGAGAATTGAGTGGGAATATCCTGGTTACATTCATATTGAACAAAGTCGACATTCTCAGCATCAGAATGTGCCAAGATATATCCACCGCGTTGTGAGTCCTGGACACAAAAGCTCTCTCCCTCATCAAGAATGATGATTCGAGAAACGAGCTTCACGAATGCTTTGATGGCAGTGTCTCGATCAGGCCTTGGCTCAAACGAGCTGGTCCAGTGTAACAGCTGATCATTTGACGACTGCAGAGGCTGCTGATAAGTATGCAGTGGCCGAAGCTGCGTAACGGGCGGCCATTCGATAGAGGATCCGGTATCCATGGTGTTGATCGTTCCGGTTTCTAACACTCAGTATCTACGAGTGAGTGACTCAAATGTCGAAGTCGTGATGTTTCACTGTGGTGTTTACGTGATCACCTACCGAGATGGATCAGATCAAATCAGATCAGATAACGGTATATGCCAGGCCCTTGACAAAATTACGTCGGCCGTTATCGCCCGAACAAGGACCAGACTGATGACGATGTCCACCTCGATGAGCTATAGTGGAATGCCGGTATTACACACAGTATGTCATCCCAAATGGACCCCGAGAATGGAAGGTTGGCGTGAACTCCATAACAAGTGAAACATCCGATGCAAAAAAGGTTCCATAGCTCATTTCGGTGACACAGTGCAAGAAGAAACAAGAGGGTGTTGATGATCTGATAAGATTACGGTTGGTCTATGTTTTAGGGTGGACATGGGATGCAACCATGAATTTGTTACGTACTCTATGCCGATCCCTGGCGGCCGCTTGTGAATTGTCTGTCAAAAAGGCCCAAGCCCGTAGGCGATGTTACATCATGACACGACACATGCATGAGAAGAAATTTTATCAATCAATTTTTTTTATCAATCAGTGAATACGATCTGCACTGCATAAACTACATACGAGAAAAGAATTACAAAAAAAAGGCTAAACAAAGTGTGCCTCTTGGAAAAATCGCTCACGCTGCAGGGCAAACAGCATAGCCGTCTTGTGCGGCAGATGGAACCTCTTCTTCCTCTCCTGCGGCAAAAACCTGTCCTGAATCTGAACATGGTTTAGATCGTATTCAGGCTCCGCAATAACCTGTTTAGTTCTTGGGTCCCGCAGGAAGCAACAGTGCTTGATGCTCGTTGCCACAGCTTGGTACCGTTTTCCTCCTCGGAAACGCTCCTCTCCGACAATGATGTGACTGTTCTGATCATGCTCACCCACGGTGATGTTGCAGGCTGATCTGAAGAAGCACGACGCATTGTCCTCCATCACCCATCCTATCTCGGTATAGCCCGCCAACTCGCCGTCCCACTCAAAGACACACGACATGGAATGCGGGTCAGCGAGTTGGTTGGCGAGGTAATTGCGGTGATGTTCATCTGGGCCGCGCTCTTTCCACGCTTTGTTGACGCGGTCTGAGTTCTGCCAGCTCTTGTAGGCTTCAAAATGCGCTGGGTTTGAAGCGTCAATGTGACGGATTTGAAGCTGCTGGCCTAGGTCCACGATGTAACGAGAGTAAATGACGGTGCCAGGTCTGGGCTTGGGAGGTCGAACGGGGTGGACGGTGCACACATTTCCTTTGCGCGTGAATCCCAATTGACTAGCGAAAACGCCCATTGTGCCGTTGAAGCCAGGGAAGTTTGTCACTTCGGGTCGCGATTGAAGCCAGTGCTGAGAGTCTGGTGCTCCAGCGCCTTGCCAGAATGTATCGTGAGACAGCCAGTAAACAGTCTCTCGTGGTGTGGATGTCGGCGAGTAAGGGGATAAAACACCCAATCCTGTGCTTTTGATGTATTCGCCTATTTTCTGGCTGTCAATTGAGATGGCTATCAAGTCTTCATCTCGGTGATCAGGATGAACCCATAGAGCATAGACAGAAGCCCATGTCAAGGCTAAATCGCCATGTTCACCATGTGGCGCAAAAGGCGAGCTTGGGTCATTGACATCGGAGTTGAATATCTCCAGCTCAAGAACTGGACCAAATTGTGCTCGGTCATCGTTGATCATGGGAGGGGATATTCTGGTTTGTCGTTCGTCCGTTGACCATCGTGCTAGGGTGGTGTTGCCAGATCCAACGAGGTAGTCATTGTCGGCATCGGCAATCCAGATATTCGTTTTGCCGTCTGGAAGTCTGAAGGACGTTTTCTTAGACGTTTGCCATGCTTCTTTTGGTGGCGTCGGGTTGCGTGGGGGAATAGCGTCGATAGGTCCTGGTGCCATTTTGTTCGGTCTAGGGTATATGTTAGATGCTGCCAAGCAACAGTATTAAACAGCAGACTTACAGAATGGATCGTGCTATAGATAAGATAGATAAAGCAAGAGATTGGGAGTTTTAACAATCGCAATAGCCAAGATCATAACAGCCGAGACGCGGTACAGCTCGGTAGTTATACCGTGGTCATTCACATTTACTCGACTCTGTTTGGCCAACCCCGGTGATCATCATCATCATATGCTACTCCGCCTTCCATTCGGAAAGCAACAGCTCCTATTACATACATAACAGGTGGTATTATGTCTGACTCTGTAGTGCCCCAGATCATCAGACCCAGGGCAAATCTGGCCAAGAAAAGGTCACTGACGTTCTAATGAAACCTTGGTGACAAGTTGAGGCTTTTCCAGCGCTGATCAATCCTCCCAAAGCACATGGTCACAAGCATTCGTCGGCTCAAGAAACCGACCTGCATGTCTTGATCTCATTCTTCCTCGGTCAATACATACATGTGGTGGTACTGTGAAATGTGAGCTTCCTTCTTCTGCAAGTGCCTGCGCCCACACGTCATACTTTTTACTAAAAATTATGCTTGTTTCCACCGCCGCTGTTAGGTATAAAATTAAGACTTTCAGGGATCGGCCACTATCCCA
The DNA here is from genome assembly GCA_019054645.1 of Fusarium sporotrichioides. Lineage (NCBI taxonomy): Eukaryota > Fungi > Ascomycota > Sordariomycetes > Hypocreales > Nectriaceae > Fusarium > Fusarium sporotrichioides. The sequence goes on from JAHKNS010000004.1 coordinate 1,218,073, forward strand.
CTCGGTAGTGGGCTGCTGTGCCGGCCTTAAGCCAACTTGAGCAGTAGCCCGGCCTTACGGAGGAGCACTGTAAGCTTATTCCAAGCTCCATTCGTTAGTCACTGCTAGACCCGTAATGCAACCCTGGACTATGGATCTGCACACCGAGTCTCCGTCACTGTGTACCCGCACAGTTTATGAACTTGTTTTTGAAGGGCTGTTCCGAATACGGACGTCTAGCGAATTCGTCTCCCTCCCGGGATCCGTGTCTGGACCCTTTGAGAGAAGCCGAACATCAAGACGTGGATTCTAGTCTGGAAAGACTTGTTTCGACTGTCAACTACAGCCATGGCGACCAACGACGGGAAGAGCTTCCCCCCAAGGAAGTGGTACAGAAGGGTACCGCTTCTATCGACAACACCAATTGAGAAGTGCCTTACTGCCCCAAAATCATTCCCTTCGCCTGGAAATGTCGAAGATCAGAACAATGGACATCATGACAAGCTTCCTCTTCCTGAGGCGAACGCCAATTGGTTATCAGTCTTGACATTCAACTGGCTGGGTCGTCTTTTGCGAACGGGTTACACGAGACCCCTTCAAACCGACGATTTGTATGATATGCCAAGTCACAGATTGGTAGAAGACCACTCAAATCGACTAGAAGAGGCTTGGGCTACAAGACTTGCTACCAACCGTGGCAGAAAGCCAGTAAACTCCAAGAACCCACTGTCATGGCGGCCGTTCTGGGCACGACATACAACCGAAACGACTGTCTTGACGTTGGCCCTCAACGACGTCTGTTTCAAATGGTTCTGGATAGGCGGCATCCTGAAATTAGCAGGCGATCTATCCCAGATCATCTCACCCCTTCTCATCCGTTTTCTCATCAGCACCCTATCAGACTCATCGCAGCAAGGACTTCGTTCAGGCTTTGGCTACGCAGTTGGCTTATTCCTTCTTCTCGTCTTCTCAGTCACTTCCAATGTCCACGGTTTCTACCGCTCCTACACAACCGGAATCTTGCTTCGGGGAGCTCTGATGCACGTTATCTATCGCAGAGCAACGACACAACTGAGCGAGCGCGCAAAGCTGAAACATGGCCTCGGAACGGGCAAGCTCATGAGTCTTATCAGCGCTGATGTCACGCGCATAGACTTTTGCTGTGGATACTTTCATGTTGCTTGGACGAGTATCTTTCAGATGCTGCTTTGCTTCGCCCTGACTGTATGGACAATGGGATACAGCGCGTTACCAGGATTTGGCTTGCTCGCCTTGTTGTATCCGCTTCAGTCATTCATGATGCGTCGGCTTCTCCTTCTTCGACGAGGAAGCATGCCCTTCACTGACGCACGCGTCAAAGCTGTCGTGGAAGCTGTATCGGCAATTCGCCTCGTCAAGACGAATGCTTACGAAGAGAGCTTGCTTTCCAAGATCGGAAAACTGCGAGCTGATGAAGTTGTCTATATCCGCAAGCGAATGCTCCTGAGAGCTCTCAACACTGCAATCTCTTACACAGCTCCGACTTTGGCTTCTGTTGTGAGTATTGTCTGCTACGGAGCGACGTCTAAGAACGGCATGGATGCTGGAGTTGTCTTTTCAGGACTTGCCTATTTTATGCTTCTAAGAACACCACTCATGGCACTGCCTACTGCCCTTTCGGCTGTTGCCGATGCCAGAGCTGCACTGGAACGCTTGGCCATGTTCATGCTCGCTTCTGATATCAACACTGATGGTCAGAAGTCGGATCTACAGTCTGATATGGGTTATTCTTCTGAAGATTCTGAATCAGATACTGTGATTCGAGTTGAAGACGCCACTTTTGCTTTTCATGATGATGAGCAGCTCTTAGCCGCGGATGAGAAGAGGGAACCAGAGACATCGACCACAAGTCAACGATTATGGCTCGACTCATTCTTGGTCAAGCGCAATCAACTAGTTTGTATCGTCGGGGCTGTCGCATCTGGCAAGTCATCTGTGTTGAAAGCTCTTCTGGGCGATCTGCAGCTCGTACAAGCACGATCCTTCCACCTGGGTCTTGAGAAGTCTTCGTCTCAGATCGCTTTTGCACCTCAAAGTGCCTGGCTTCTGAGCGAGACTGTACGAGAAAATATCGTGTTCGGACGGCCTTTCGACCACGCATGGTACAACGAAGTCCTCACTAGATGCTGCCTCCATCCAGACATGAAGGTCTTGCCTGATGGCGATATGACCGTCGTTGGTGAGAACGGAGTTTCACTGTCCGGTGGCCAGAAGCAACGTATCAGTCTTGCCAGGGCCATATATGGTAGAAGCTCGCTTCTTTTCCTCGATGACTGCTTCTCTGCTTTGGACGCTCATGTCGGTGCCCGTGTGTTTGATATGGTTGTCAATCAGGCGCGTCGCAACAATGAGGGTACGATCGTATTGGTCACCCATTCAATCCGCTTCGCTAGACAAGCTGATCATATCGTTTACATGGAGAAGGGTCGTATCTCAGAGCAGGGCTCGTATGAGCAATTGCAGAGTCAGAATGGCGCTTTTACTCAGTTTGCTGGATCTCAACCTTTGATTACAGAGTCAGACTCGGACTCTGAGACGGCTAGTAGCCATGATTCTGAGCAAGCTGTTGATGACAAGGTCACTGAAAAGGAGGACCCCAATGCAAAGACCAAGACCAATCCATCTACGACACGCGGCAAAGAAGTGATGCAAACAGAAGAACGAGTCGTCGGCTCCGTCAGCGGCAAGACCTATATTCGCTACGCTCAGTTTGGCAACGCACTGATAACCGTTCCTCTTCTACTCCTCTCTATCGCCATTTATCAAGGCACCAGTATCGTCTCACCTCTTTGGCTGAGCTGGTGGCAAAAGAATCAGTACACGTCCATCTCTGAAGATGCCTACATGGGCGGCTACGCAGCTTTTGGAGCAGGCCAGTCCCTTGGTCTATTCTGTATGAGCGCCACGTTTGCGCTGTTCTGCTTCTGGTGCTCCAACAAGCTTCACCACGCCTCCATGTCTAAGGTGTTGCTCGCACCAGTAGCCTTCTTCGATACCACACCTCAGGGAAGAATTACACACCGGTTCAGCAAAGATGTCGATGCTGTTGATAATGTGGTCGGTGAGACTTTGCGACTCTTTATTTCTACGTTTGTGCAGGTTCTTGGCACGATTATAGTCGTAAGCATTATCGTGCCAGCGTTTTTGGCCATCGCTTTTGCTTTGTTGTTGATATACACATGGACTGGAATGTACTATCGGCCCTCATCGCGAGAGCTTCGTCGACTCAACAATCTACTTCGAAGTCGCATCTACGAGCATTTTGGAGAGTCTCTTTCTGGTCTACCGACCCTCAAGGCGTTTGGTGCAGTACCTCGTTTTGTCGATGATAATGCCCGCAAGATTGACACAGAGAACACGGCTTACTGGCTCTCGGTCGCGTGTCAGAGATGGCTCAACCTACGTCTCGATCTATGTGGTGCCACTCTCGTGTTGGCTGCAGGTTTACTCGTTGTCGGTCTACGAGGTACCATTGATCCATCCTCTGGTGGTGTAGTGCTGTCATACATCGTGACCGCGCAAGCAGTCTTTGGAAACATGATCCGACAAAGCGCAGAGATCGAAAACAACATGAACTCGGTGGAGAGAATGCTTCACTATGCTTACAACATTGAGCAGGAGCCTGAGCATCGGGTTGAGCGAGTTGACAAGGGGTTGGAAACGAGCCAGTGGCCGAATGCTGGACATGTTGAGTTCCAGTCTTTTACTCTCAGTCACCGTCCCGGCTTGGACCCTGCGCTCAAGGACATAAACCTAGATATCAAGCCTGGCGAGAAGGTTGGTGTTGTTGGACGTACAGGAGCTGGCAAGACAACATGTAAGTCCCCATTGACCGTGTTGTACGCCACCGTCGCTAACATATCACTAGTAATTTCTGCTCTGCTACGAATAACCGAGCCTACGAACGGCCGAATTCTTATTGATGGTGTTGACATCCACACAATCGGCCTCCACCTCCTTCGATCCAACCTATCAGTCATTAGTCAAGACGCCGTCTTGTTAGCTGGTAATATCCGCTACAATCTCGATCCATTCCAACAATACGACGATGAGTGGCTTCGGCAATGTTTAGATCGCGTCGGTCTAAGCCAAATGTCTTCAAGCACGGATGCCGAAAAGCAAGACTCCGAATCGAGCAGCGACGCGCCAAGCCTCAACCTCGACTCAGAAGTCAAAGAAAACGGGTCAAATATTTCACAAGGACAACGGTCCTTGATCTCTATCGCACGCGCTCTTGTGCGCAAGTCAAAAATTGTCATTCTTGACGAGGCCACTGCTTCTATCGATGGTAGATCAGATGCAAAGCTTCAAGCCATGCTTAATGAAGTAGTAGGCGATGCGACAGTTCTTACTGTGGCCCATCGACTGGATACTATAGTCTCTACTTGCGACAAGGTTGTTGTCATGGACAGTGGACGAGTAGTCGAGTTTGCTACTGTTTCTGAGCTTTATGCCCAGCCGGGTAGTATTTTTAGATCTTTGTGTGATGCTGCAAAGATATCTCTTTGAGCATTGTATTCTTAGACTATTTTTAGAATTTCTGATTCGTACTCATTTTTAATATGGACAAAACTATTACTTCACTATTACCGTCTAACGTAATGTATTGCATCTGAGTGCGTCTTCTTTCATGACATATACGAGTCTGCGATAGCGGAACGATCAGATTGATAAGCCAAGATCTACACTGCCATGCCTTGCAACGTAACCCGATGAACCGGTTTCCTGTGAGCCATGCCTCGGGTAAAAACGGACAGTAGAGATTGTCAGTGCAAAAAGATCCGCAACAGTAGCTGAGGGAGTACCAGAAGGCTTGAAACCTAAGCTTGAGGTGCAAAAGGTCAATGAGCTAAATCTAGTCTCAGGCAGCGTAAAGTGACTCAATAGCTTCGTCTCTCAAAGTTAAGCTTAGTACTAGCTGCGTTACCGACATCACAAGCTCAGGTCCACATCTTACTGTTGGTCGACAGGATTGATCACGAAAAATTTGCCTCCCTTACAGCCTCCCACGCTTGCGAAAGCCATGCTCGGACGATTTACCTTATATCGATCTGATTTCCAGCATTGAACCAAGACAGCTTGCATCAGAAACACGTACAAGGTTCCTTCGGCGCCGTGGGATGTGCACATGTCACAGTTGTTTTTACTGTCACATTATACTGTCTTACTATTCTACAGATAGTAAAGATCGACCCGTCCGTCCCACTTGCATGCCGATCCCTACTCTGCTGGACCATCTGATTAGATGGAAGTATGTGATAATCTTGGCTTCATGCAGAGTCAACCAACATGAGTGGATAGAGCAAAGATCAGATAATCTCTTCACGAAAAACCACGCATGTTGATCCCTTGTAGTTTTTTCAGTCCAGTGACTAGACTAAAACCACGCCAGCATGCAACAGTGCTGTACCCTGGCTTTTACAGACCCGAGAAACGGCGGCGAGACCCTGTATTCTTTTCCTGGTCCCTTGGCATTGCCTGTGCCTGTTGGTTCTGCCTTTTTTTTTATGCGGTCTTGTAGTCAAGGGGGCGAACAGAACCAACAGCTTTCTATTTCTGTATAGTGAGAGAAAAAATCAGGCCAGAAAAACAAGAGGCTGCCGATGCAACTAGAAGACCTTTTCTCCCTCCCTACTTTCTTGTCTTGATTCATCTGTTTAACATTTCTTCCATGCGCTGTCATTTCTCGGTCTAGAGCACAAGCTCAATCGCAAAAACCCATTGCCTAAAATGTCAGCACCCAACAACCCGTCGGGTCCAGATTCCCAAACTCCCCCGCAGACCCAGACCTCGCCGGAAATGTTCGAACTCAACGAGAAGAAGGATTACAATGCTACCAACGCCCCCGTATCCGACGATGAACACAAGGAGATTGGTGTCGGCAGGGTCGAAGCCTTCAACAAGGTCCTCTACCAGTCTGGCAAGAAGGGCAAGATCTTGCTCTGGCTGCTGGGTGTCTCCATCGGTTTGACCATGTTCGCCTACGCGCTCGACATGGGCATCACCACCACCATCTTCGGCACGCTTGCCGCTTCCACCTTTGGCGTTCATAGTCAGCTTGGTACCGTCAACACAGCTGGACAGATCATTCGTGCCATTAGCAAGCCCTTCATTGGAAAGCTGGCCGATATCACATCGCGACCTACGACGTATGTTGTGGTCCTCGTCTTTTACGCTGTAGGCTTTGCAGTCGCTGCTAGTGCTTCTGGTTTTACCTCGTATGTGATCGGCATCTGCTTCACCTCCGTTGGCAAGTCGGGTCTCGATCTTCTCAGCGACATCATTGTCGCTGATTTGACACCATTGGAATGGCGTGGTTTCTTCAGCGCCTGTCTTTCGCTGCCATTCATCGTCACGGTGCCAGTCAACGGCTTCATCGCTGAAGGCTTTTACGAGGACTGGCGATGGGGTCTCGGCATGTTCGCCATTCTCGTTCCCGCTCTCCTCCTTCCTGCCATCTTCACCCTCTACACGATGCAGCGTCGTGGTGAAAAGGCAGGTATGGTCACCATGGCCGATTCCAAGGATGTGCGAACTGGTCGCACTGAGGCCACGCCCAAAAACTTGACTTACTGGGCCAAGCTTGCTTATCGCGGTCTCATTGACATCGATATCGTCGGTCTTATCCTTCTTGGCTTCGCATTCTCTCTTATTCTTTTGCCTATCACTTTGGCAAAGAGTGCCAAGGGCGGATGGAACAACCCCAGCATGATTGCCATGATTGTCATAGGATTCGTCATTCTCATCCTGTTTGGTCTCTACGAGTACTTCCTCGCCCCCAAGCCAATGATGACCAAGCGCATTCTTCAGAACAGAGCTTTCATCGCTGGTGTTATTATCCACATCTTCAACCAGATGGCTTCGTCTGTACGCAACACTTACTTCTCGTCTTATATCCTCATCATCAAGGAATGGACAACCTACCAGTGGACCATTTTCCTTGGCGTCACCACCATGGGTCTTTGTCTAGTCGGTCCCATCGTTGGTCTCATCCACCGAGTTTCTCATAGATACAAGGGTCTCATGATCTTTGGTGCTGCAGCCAGAATCCTGGGTTATGGTCTCCTCATTAACCCCAACGGTATGATGACTGAGGACACTGCCCGTCTTGTTGCAGCTCAACTCATCTTCTGTCTTTCTTCCCTCAACGTCGTTGGTGTCCGAGTCGGTGTCCAGGCTTCTGTCCCTCACGATGACGTTGCTTCTCTTATTTCCATCATCACCCTTTGGTCTACTCTAGGCTCCAGTGTCGGTAGTGCTATTGCCACCAGCATTTGGACCGAGCAGATGGTTGACCAGATGCACGTCGAGATGCCTGACGTTGACGACACCACCATTACCACTATCTACGGCAACATCAAGACCCTCAAGACATACGACTTCTTCGATCCCATCCGCCAAGGCTCCATTCGTGCCTACTCCATCGTCAACGGTCACATCACCATTGTTTCCATCGTCTTTGCGTGCATTCCTCTCATTGCCTCTGTCTTCATGCCCAACTTCTATCTTGGTAAGCAGCAGAACGCTGTTAACAACAAGGGTCTTGATGGTGAGATTGTGGATGTTCCCAAGAATGAACAGACGGCGGAGAACACTCAGACAGAGCCTGCTACATTCATGCAGAAGATGGCCGCCCTGTACCGCAAGTGAACCCTCACTTCAGATATTCCAAGTGCTTGCATGAACGGTCCGGCAAGTTCTCATGGCGATCATTCGTCAGAGTATTCGAGATATAAAAAGCATTCTTTTATTGTAAAATAATAAAACTCGGCCTCTGGCTTGAGTAAAATCTATCTTAATACACAGCTAGTCACCTGGCGTGGGATCTAAGCCAGGGACATCGTTTTCTATAAACTGCACCGTCCCCCTCAGTGAATTTGTGTCTCTTTTTCTCTCAAATAACAGGACTATGCTTGTGACTTCATGAACATTTTATTGCTGAATTCGCCCATTTTGCACTGGCCAGTTTGCAGAGACAAACCATGCCAATGTGACCATGACTCCACGTGACGAAGGAAGACCCACCAAGCTTTAATCTGATCATCTGATAATCGCTCTCAACTAATGATAACAATCTTTACATCTTCAGACCTCGGCCCAAATATCGCATAGATAAGGAAATATGCGATCCTTAGAAGTGAGCAAGCTAATATGTGTTTTTACTTCTCTTGCCTTTGGTCTTGCGCCGGTAGACGCATCCTCGGCAGACCCCGCGTTATGTGGTAAAGCCTGCCGGCAAACGTTCCGGACTCTCAAATTCGCAGATGCGCCAGAAGGTGTGTTTTTTGCGAGACAAGAATGCATGAGTCTCCTTTATCAAACTTCTCTGCATCTTTGCTGGGATGTTCATTGTACCGAGGATGTCTGGAAACACGAATCAAGCAGTATGAACCAGACATGTCAGGATACGTACGGCTTATATCTAGCGCCACACGGTATAATCGACGACATAACAGATAAACAGAGAGCTCAAATCATCATATTTGATGCGACAGATCCAAGTCGTGCTCATCGTTATGGTGCGCTGATGCTGCCGTCACAAGCTTATTATGAGATTTGGATTCGAACGTTGGTTAGTCGACTAAAGATAACCGTCATGTTCTTAAGGCATTTTACCTAACACAAATCTAGGCTGCGCACGATTATATATGGGACTACCATTACTATTATGGCTGGGCTATGGGGATCTTCTGGGCTGTGGTCATCGCAATCAGCATCGCGAATCGAATCCTCGCCCCACTATCCACAATACAGGGCCGTGGAAGCCTGTGGCTCAAGCGTAATGTACTTCTCCCCGCAACGTTTGGTCGACGCTGTGTTCAGGACTTTGGCGGTTGCGGCACTCTCCCCCCACGCATGCAAACATTGACTCTGTCCTTGTTCGTCATACTTAATATTGTTTGCTCGATTCACGGATATCAAATATTCGAGGGTTATGGCTAGTGAGTTTCTCAGCAATGAGTTAAAGGAGCCTTGGTAGATAGGTTCGTACTGACAAGACGGTTCAGTTACCCTTCTGTATGGCTACAGGTCCTTCGGCACGTCTCCGATAGAACAGGCATCATCTCATTTGCCAATTTCCCTCTGATTTGGCTCTTTGGTATGCGGAATAATATTGTGATATGGCTAACGGGCTGGGACTTCAAAACGTACAATAATTTTCATCGTTGGGTTGGTCGAGTAGCTACTGTCCAAGCTGCCATTCACTCAGTTGGATATATCATCATTATTTTCCAAAGTATGTCTCGGCATAGAGTTGTTGATGATCTGCTGCTGACTTTTCAGGGGGCGGCTGGGAGTATTTCTGGAAGATCTCGAACCTGAAATTCTGGTGGACCGGTGAGCTGGTGAGTTAACTGGTTAGCTATCGTGTTCACGACTAATGTATGGCAGGCTACTATTTTCATTTGTCTACTTATCGGTCTATCGTTCTTCTGGGTACGACGCAGACAATACGAGGTTTTCCTTATCTCGCATATTATTCTATCAGTCTTGGTCCTTGTGGCAATGCTGGGGTAAGATACATCACATGAACTTATATGGCATCTCACTAATGTCGCACAAGGCACGTATCCATCTTCAGAGGTGCCTACGATCCCCTAGTGTGGATCCCAGTCCTGATATGGCTGCTCGATCGAGTTATTCGTGCAGTTCGAATTATTGCCTTTAATCCGAATTTCTGGAACACCAGTGCTCTTGTTACATACAACGAAGATGCGCACATGGTTAGGGTTGTCGTCCCTGCGTCTTCGAGCTTCTACAAAATCGAGCCTGGCACGTTTTACTACCTCATGGTGCTTAACAGATGGAACTTCTGGGAGAGTCATCCCTTCACGGTTGCGACGATGTCAGAACCCGAGACATACGCGTTATCAGATCGTGCGCCATTACTAGGTCACACATCATACTCGTCGGAGGAGATGGAACCTGAATATGAGAAGACAAACCGAGAGATGACGTTCCTCATTCGCCCTTATGACAGTTTTACTTCCCGACTGAGAAGGTATGCTGAGCAAGGGTGGCCAAAACCAGCCCAAGTTCGAGTAGCGATAGACGGCCCATATGGAAGAACCCTATCTTTGGAGCGGTTTGAAAAAGTTGTTTTTATTGTTGGAGGTAGTGGTATTGCTGTCCCACTTTCGTACCTCAACAAGCTTACGTCTTCAGCCACTGGGCCAAAGTTAGTTGAAGTTCACTGGGCAGTGCGACAGTCTGCTTTTGCTGATGATGTTCTCAATCACGAGTTAAGTGATGCACTTGAAAAAAAACAAGTGAGAGTCGTTATCTACGAGACTGGCACGAGCAGTGCAAGATCTAGTGATACGGCTACTTATCACCTTGCTGAGTGGAGGCATGGGAGACTGAACGTCGAAGGAATCATCGACAACGCTTTGGACAGTGGAGACGAGGGCAGTCTTGCGGTGGTCACAAGTGGTCCAGCTAAGATGGCTGATGAGAGTAGAAGTGCGGTGGTGTCACGGACTGTTGAGTTTATGCCTCGGATAGAGTATTTTGAAGAGAGCTTTCAGTGGTAGTTGCATGGCGGATAGACTTTAGAGTAGAGACCATTTGAACAAGACTTGACACATCGAGAACTTGGGTAACATGGCATCAGTCAGGGTATCAGAAGTACTGGCCGCTAGGAGCATAAGAGACGAAATAAGTAGGTCAGTTTATGCTACTTAGGCCAGACCTTTGAGGCTGTTTATTTTTGCATGCTAAACCTCATTAAGAAGCCAACGTTTCTGGAACCCAGTAGCATGGCTACATGGATTGATAGGGCTACTGAGATCGGTTCCTGCATCACATGGGGTTTCTACAGTTCTCTCGGGTGTTCTGTAGTATTACCGAGTTACGTTTCGTGTAACTGCCGAACTCGCATGCCATGATCGGAACGACCCGGACTGACAGCAATTCTCGTCTCATGTCAACCCCTGCTTTCCTTCCATCCACGTTTTCCTCATCCTTACCTTGTTGCATCGCATTGAGCGGTAGAGCGGCCAACAGCGGATACTGTCGTTCCAGAAGGACCGAGACTCGGTCATGGGCATGGACTAGTACCTATCCCGTGGGGGTGAGCTCGGAAATTAGGTAACTATGCTTAAAACGACAGTATTCTCAAAATTGTTCACACAGTGAGCCTGTAGCAAACATTGGGAAAAGTAAAGATCGACGGAGCATCCATCAGCAGGGGTAAATTTTATCTTATCAGATGTTCATAAACTTTTCCTCTCGGCGACGTGACCGTATTCGGCTTGGCACATTCAAGAAAAACAGGCTCGATGTCGCCCTCCTCCCTGCTGAATACGTAGTGTCAAAGATCTGATAAGCAGTGACAAACACGGCATTACAGGCTTGTCATCGTCAAACAGGTTTTATCAGATGAAATTTGAGCCCCATCCCTAAATGATCAGCCGGTACAAAGCGACTCTGTCACGGCAGATGTCGTGGAGCATATTTTTGAGTTGCCGATATCGCTTCTTTATTGCTGAATTAGTGGCTGGGTGCTTCCAGGTCAACAATCGGTCACCCTCATCAAGCACGAGACTGGACAACAAAGATGATAGTTTTGTTCGACTAATGCCGAATACTGGATGGAAAATTAGTATCTTTGTTACTGTGGATCTGTGGCCTGTTCCCTTGTACAACAGTCTGTTCTTAGAGCTTGGGCATCACAACGTGACTATCTGAGCCCGGAAAATGGCACGAACACCAGTTTGACCCCAACAAAGACATACTTCGCATTGACTCGCTTGGGTCAGTCCTACATTTGGTCTCTTTACATAAAACTTTTGCTTTTTCCCATTGCTGAATTTGAAATGCCAAATAATTGTATTTATTTCTGGAACGAACATCTCGAGCGACACGATCCTAATCCTTAGACGATGTTGCCTTCTCTACTCCGACTAAAGATGTCAACACGCGACAATCTTCCACTAAGCCCGCGCTACTCCTCGAAGCAAATAATAATTCTATTTCCCTTGTTACTACAAATGAATCCCAGCTATGTCTCTTTCTAGCCTAACTTCGACCCGATAAAAGAAACCTACAGGTTCGTCCTATCTTTCTAATGACGAGCTTGTGCTGCCAGCAACCGTCTCTACTCTCCTCCTACCCGAGACGATTCCAACCGTGTTTAAAACCACTTCCGTCATGCTCCGGGTCGCGACTCATGTTTGTCTTGGAACCTTCGTTTACGTTGCCTTATCCTTTGTGTTATGAGTCCTTGTAACCCTAACATAGGTATTTAAAGAAGGTCTCACAAAGTTCAACTTCACTATTGTTGCTGACGACTTTCGGAACCTTATACACTGGCCTTCTTTCAGCTATCATTTGTGTTTTCGTGACAGTTTCTATTGGAAGCGTGTTGCATCTGCAATTGTAGTAACGTCTTGCAGCAATCTACATACATGCACAGGTTTACGCCAGATGACTAGCCAAGTTACGGGCCGTGCTTCAAGTTTGGAGTATGCCCCGAAGCCACGTTGCCATGGTTTCTTTGAGTTCGCAAATTGCTCGATATAACAAGCTAGTCATATTTGAAGGACCGCGAGGCAACTGACAGGCCCTACCAGAAGCTGGCTACTTGGGTGCAGGTGACAAAAGCATAGACCAGTTTATGCCATTTAGACAAGGAACTTAGTTTATTTATTTTTGTACCCTAAAGCTTGGAGGTCAGGTTATACTTTCATCACTGTTGAAGTTCAACCCATCAAAATCAAAATTTACAACTCTGCCAAACTCTGCAATAGTTGCCTAGGGGAGAAACAACTTTATTTCCCTTTGACTCTTCTTTACTTTTCACATCCACTTTCGCACTCATCACACGCATCGGAATCATCAGAATCATCAGCGCACGCATCGCAGTCATCGCAATCATTCATCAACATCAAGCTATCGCCAAATGGATTCCTTTCAAACTCTTTCCCCCGAGTTACGCATTCAGATTCTTGTATGCCTGCACGACTGTATTCCGTCTGCCATCAAGGCCTCGCCGGTCCTGCTCGCGACATATCAGGCGAACAAGAATTATATTCGACGACGATTCTACGAACAAGAATTCGACAAGGAAATGATGCAAGACGCACTGGCCATTGCACAATTCCCTACTCTCGAAGCCCATGAGCGCCTCATGTCTCCGCCAATTAAGCAACATGCTAAGCGATGGTTATCTCAAGACTTCGCATACCCCAAGCAAGACGACAGTGCCATCTTGGTATCGTTCGATAAACTCCATCGCGATATCCGTCGGCTCACGAAAGAAGCTCTATCAGAGCCAGGAGCTGGTGGGACCTTTAAACTCGCATGCTTTTCTCAACACCATCGAGCTCAACATGGAACCATATACAAACTGATAAGACTCCCTACCCGCATATCCGTTGTCGATGAGCTGAGCAGTCATGCGCGGAAACAGTTTTACCAAGTGTTCCTGCGAAGAAAGTTCATAGATGCATTCATGGTCTATGCAAAGTCTCCTAGAGAAGCTGTCCAGTTTAACAGAATGCTTCTTAACGACAAAAAAGACGCCCAGGAATAGGGATGTTTTCTTGCACATTCATGGACTGGCGATCTTAGCGAAGCGTCCTTGACTCTGGTGATGATCGAGTTCCCAATTGCGGAACACTATCGCCGAGGCAGAAGGTAGAAGGCAGAAGATCACCCGGCTAGGCACGCCTTCAGTTATCTAGGACTAGAATACAAGGTCACAGTATGTATCATTTGCAATTCGATTTTGTTTTTTGGAGTGCATTTCGATACGAAACCACGATTTGCTGGGCTATTCATGTACTTTCTTTTTACCCGTCGCTCAACATTTCAGTCAGTCAGTTTTCCTTAGCATATTTCGACTACGATAGGCATCAGTACTTATTCAAATGCATGAGGTTTAAGGTCTTTTGGTTCTCAAATGCACTTTCTGAGAAGTAACGTAACATTCCATAGAATTGGTCGGGGTGAATAAGGCAACTAAGGCAAGCCACAAAGGTGTAACTGTAGCTTGCCAGAGGCTTAAGCAAATTGACGATGACCTCTCTTTCCTTTGTTACCCGGTCTACGCGATATGTAGAAGTGATCAATACGGCAAGGCTCGGTGATGTGATTGATTTGGCCTACACCCCTCGACCAATTTTACGGAAATTTACGGTAGTATTAAAATATTCTGTCACGTCAGTTTTCACTACGATGATGGTACGAATTATGAAATTATACTAAACATTTGATATAGTTAGATCACTAAAGCTAAAATTGATGCTGGGCCAGTCTCAGTGTAACTTTAGATCTTTGAGACGTGCTCGCCAGTCTCATGCTCCGCAGCCAGCTTCTCGTCAATCCTCTCAGCCCTGCGAGCCAAGTCGGCCTGGTAATCGGCAGTGTACTGGCTCTTGTTGACAGAGGGAATGAACCAAGGAGCGTTGGTGAAGAGATAGTTCATCTCCTCCAGAGGAATCTGCTTGGTCTCTGGTACAAAAGCCCAGACGCAAAGAGCGTTGGTAAAGTTGCAAATAACGAAAACAAGGTAGTACTTCCAGCCAACAGCCTTCATGGCAATACCAGTGACCTGTCCGATCATGGTGTTGAAAGCGAAAGAGGTCATGGTGGCGAGACTGACACCCTTGGCACGAGTGCGAGTATCGAAAATTTCGGCAGGAATGATCCAAGACAGAGGTCCGCATGTAGCCGAGAAAGAGAAGTTGTACGCCCAAGTAACGATGATGAAACCCCAACCCTGAGCAGCGCTACCGGAACCAGGAGGATAGACGACCAGCATGATGGTGGCGATGATAAAGGTCAAGCAGTTGAAAAGGTTACCCCAGATCAGAGTCCAGCGACGACCGAATCGATCAATAAAGGCGATGCAAAGACCCTGGGCGATAAGCGCAATAATAGAGTTAATGGCCTGGTACTTGAGAGCATCAGCAGCGTTGATTCCAGCTTGCTCATAGATAGCAACGGAGTAGTACTGGATAGCTGAAACACCAGTCATCTGAATAGAGGCCTGAAGACCGCAAGCGATCAAAAGACGACGGAAGCAAGACATGTTTCGGAACAGCTCAAGGTAGGACTTGGCCTCGTTGGCATGCTCGTCGGCGATGCTTTCCTGAATCTGTTCGATCTCCGCACGAACCCAGGGGTCATCGACGTTGCCATTGGAGTGCAGACGAGCCAGGGTGAACAGAGCCTTCTCCTGCATACCCTTGTCCATAAGCCAACGAGGAGACTCGGGGAAGATGAAGATGAGGGAACCGAGGATGAGCGCAGGGACGCACTGGATTCCGAGAGGGATTCGCCATTGTCGGTCGTCGGTGTAGTGCATGTAGGTACCCCAACCACTCCAAGAAGCGATCAAGGCACCAATACCCAGCATGAATTGTTGGAGAGCGGTGATTCGGCCTATTGTGTAGCGAGACGATAAGGTCAGTTGATTTATGCTTATTAAACTGGGTACCCAAAGTGGGGATATTTGTGGTACGCACCTCGGATCGAAGGATGGGCAATTTCGGCTTGATACAGAGGAATGATCATGGTCAAGAAACCAACACCGAGACCAGCGAGGAATCGGCCAGCCATCAGGTATGAGATTTGAGGAGCACCAGTCTGAAGAGCGCCTCCGAGGAGGAAAATGATGGATCCGATGGTGATGGTCCATCGTCGACCGAGGTATTCAGCAGTGGGACTTGCGAACCCAGCACCAAAGAAAGCTCCTCCTGTGAACAGAGCTACAACAGCTCCGCTATCATTGTCAGCATCGCGAAATGTTCAGATTGTGTCTTTGTCTTACGTTTCGGGGGAACCATCATCTGTGTTGAAGGTCTTTTGGTAGGATTGCGAGGCAATGACTTGGGCAATAACACCCAGATCATAACCGAAGAGAAGCGATCCAAAGGATGCAAACACTCCGACGAGGAATTGGTAAACCTTGGGCTTCATGATGACTTCAATTGATCGGTGATTGTGCAGATGCGGGAGGAGATTGATCGACAGAGAGCGGGCTCCTCGATATTTAATGGTTTTTCGCATATCATGCTACCCCAGAAACTTAACTAAACCCCCAGGTTTTCGGCACAAATAAAGCACATTTGGGGGTTCTTTGCGCACCAATGAACTACTTGGTAACATTGTTAGACCAGGGATAAAACGTGCTACACACGCGGAATAGAGTGTCGGTTAGCGCATGAGGTGCCCCATGGGGAAGACAAGGCAGGCAATTACTGCAACAGTTCATTGCAAACTTCAGAGTCAAACGCGACAGGAACAGTGAAAAACACGCCAACATACGCCCATTCTACAGCGCGTGACAGTTGAGTAGAAGCGCATCTCGCTGATTGGAGCGCAAAAGAAAAAGCCACAAACGATCATGAGGAATGCGGAGAAGGACGAATTATCCACCAGTCTTTAGCAAGGATCCTTCCTACTCAGTCATGGTTTGTCGATCCAACGGGCGGGGTTTCAGCTTGTTGACTTTGACGCTATTCTCTTTCTGATGCTATCGTCCGTGGAAGTTATTGGTCATGTCACCAGGGGAGACAAGGAAGGGCATGTCTGTCGGGTATCATCCGAGGTTCAAGACACGAGATGACTTGGCATAAGAAACTTCAATCAAATTGGACAAAATGTCATGTTTCTGGCAAGAGTTTGACAGATGTTTGAGAGCTGTGGCATGGAGGCACAGAGATGAAATAGCTGAGCTTAGATGTACAATTCTGACAAGACGAGCGGCGACCCCCTTTGAGATTGTTTCCAGCCAATGACAGTAATTTGATTTAACTAGGGCTATGCATTACCCCGGATCCGATGCACGATGGGGGAAGGGAAGTGTTCGATCTAATGAGTGTAAATTAAGATGACATATCGGCTAGCAACTCTGGCAACATGGACAAGAACACGTCAAGACTAGGGTAATAATTGCTTCATTTTGTTAAAAAGAATATTTGACGCGAGAATAAAGTGCTCTCACTTTTATCTGCCATGAGATTGCCGATGTAACGCGTCTGACAAGTTGAACGCGTCAAGTCATTTCTTCATATAGGGTAGTTCATCCCACCATTCGGCCGATATGACTCGAAGATAACAATGCGTAGTTCGGAACATTCGCTAGTTATGGATATAGTGAAGACGTTCAAATTAATGCCATTGGCCATTCCTAGGTCCAAACCACGACGAGGCTGGGAACACCACGTGAATGACCAACTGAAGAGAAAGGAGGTCTAGACCCTAGTGATACCATTCCCTTCACATCTCACCGCATCGCGACTGACTGGCAGAGCAAATGAATCACCGCTTTTCTGGACCTCGTGCATTAATTGCTGGAGCCCCGGATCATCTGATAATCAACAAAACGTAAAATGTCAAGTTCCCAGGTCAAGTTAACCTTACTGTTGACACCGATTAGCATGTGAATGACCCATCTTGGGTTTCAAATTGAACTACCATGTCAGGTTAGTTCCATGATTAAAATCGTTGACGTCACTCTCGTGATTGGACCGGATAATGAAAGCTCTCCCAGCTACAGCATACGCGGGAAAGGCTATCAAACTATCGATTCATGATGAACGCCACCGGGACCTTTGACAGCGAGCTTGTTAGCGCAGTTGTCAGACTGAAAACATTCGTTTGAACTCTTCTTGCTGGTAGTCTTTTGCTACTTCAAAGAGAAGAGTGACGTGATGGAGCTTGTACTCGTGGTTACGGTATCAGAAATGACATAAGATCAGTTCAAATATCGACGGTAAACTATTGCTTCCTAACAGTAGGACGTATCTGATTACTGTTCTGGTTATACCAAGTCGTGACTGGAGATGTGAACTGTTAGAAGAACAACGTTGCACATGTCCACGAGTTTACTCAACGGAAAGAGCACATGGTCGCCTTCTAAAACTACGATTACGTTAATTGAAGGAGGCAATGAATTGAATTAATCGATCGCTGAGTAAATTTATATCCCATAAAACTTCACTCTAAGAAATCATTGAGTAACGCGGATAGTTGCAGCCACACTGGGAACACCCGCCGAATTCATGACAAACAACATCCAATAGCCAGGCAAAGCGATACCAGAGTCGCTAGGAACCTGGAAAGAATAGCTATTTCCTCCGTTGTTCGTCAGAGTCAGAGGAATGCGGCGCTGGTCAGTATTGACCGTATGGGTCGCTGTACCATACCGAATCAACGACGCCTTCACAATCGAAGAATCTGTCGAGATTGTAACTCTGCCACCGACCTTGACACTCTGTGTAGAGGTTCTAGTGATCTTCGGGCGTGTCGCAAGATTGCCGTTTCCATCGTAAAGATAGTTCGGCGTAAAGATCTGCGCGTCAAAATGATTCGTGGTACAATCACCACAAAGACCGCCGCCGCCATTAAACACCCTGCCATCAGGCAACAAAAGGGAGATACTATGATACACGCGAACGATGGAATTAGGGTTCTGCTTGTAGAAGGTGTCTTGCTCGGGGACATAGACCTCTGGTGTAAACACAGGGGTTGAATCCTCAAACGGGATTCCACGTCGTTGGCCTCCGGTAATAAATGTGCTTCCATCTGGAAGAACGACAGATGTGTGAAAGGTTCGGGCAAAGTACAGGCCATTGCTAGCAAAGACAGTGTTGGGCGTTGACCCAGGCTCCCCAAGCGTAATGATATGGGCGTTGGCTGTGGCGTCAGAGTCCTGATAATCTGGGGAACCGCCAAAGGTCAGGATCTTGCCCCGAACTGCGTCGTACATGACAGCGTTTCCGCACATGGCATCAGGGGCGACCCCACGATTGGACTGACGTTTACCCGCCGACTTCACGTCACCGCTTCCACTGGTATAGTACCAGTTCATGGCAGTGCTGGGTCCTGCTTGGAAAACAGAACCCTTCTTCCACCCGAAGAGCCACGCGTGATTGTCTGAACGGTACACCCCCTGCTTATCAGCTGTCAACATTGGGTTGACCTTAGCATTGGGCAGGGAAGTCCATGTCTTTGAAGAGGGGCTATAGACTTCGCCATTCTTCTCAAATATGCCACCGCTCCAAGAACCTCCAATAGTAAAAACACGGCCATCTGACATGGTAGCTGAGGATTGATACCCACGAGCAACTTGCATGTCAGGTCCTGGGATCCAGCTATCGCTAGATGAGTCGTAAAGACTCGTCTTCTTGGCGTCATTGCCACCTGTGACAACGATCTGACCGTTGCCATCCATGGAGATACCAGGACAGAACATATCATGCTTTGTAACTGTTACAGTGCGGTCAGAAACAATACCGCTGGATGGATCCCAGGAAGACGTCAAAGTCACACCGCCAGGGGAGCCTCCAAATGCATCGTTACGGTATGAAGACCACACAAGGACTCGTCCCGAAGTCGGCTCAACTGCAGCTGCCGCAGGAACAATTGGCAAGTCAATAGTAGGGCCCCAGCGTCCAAGACCGGGCTGAGGGGCTGTGTAAGAACTAGCCTGGAAGACGTTGATCTCGGCAATGCTAGTCCAAGGCTGACCGCTCGCTTCAGTGACAGCGACCAGACGAACATAGCGAGCAGGGCGAGTTTCGAAGTTGGAGTATTTCGTAGTAGAGTCGGCGAACCAACTACCTGCTGCGACAGGGCTACCCCAGTTTGTGCCGTCTGTGCTTAGATAAACTTCGTGTCGCCCGATCCAGCCGTTTCTGCTGCCATCCTGCCGAGGCAACATAGACAAGCCATTGACGTTTTGGGTTGACTTCATGTCAATGGTGTACGTGTGTGGGGGCTTTGGGTCTCCGTTGGCTCCATAAAACGTGTGCCAAAAAGTATCCTGGTTGCCATCTATGGCCTTGTTGCATTCATTTCCTGACTGTGCACTGTCACAAGTGACGGCCCAGTTGTTACGAGAGATGGCACTTCCTATGGGCGCTGAGGCCCGAAGACTTAAGAACTGCAGGCTTCCTTCAGGATGGTCATGTCCTGCAGTCTTGTGAGGGTTGGTGATAGCGACAGCATTGATGCTGCTGAAGCAAAGAGCGAGTGTCAACAGGTGTTTCATTTGGGACAAAGGAGAGACAAGAATTAGTAGAAAGAACGGATGGAAAAGACAATGAAGCCGGTAACGATAGATGAACAGTAAATGAGATCTTGGAGTCTTATATAGTTAAGGTAGAAACCGTTTGCTAACCAGGTACCGCGGGTAGATCATGTTTTAGAAGCTGCATGTTTCAGGGCCCCTATGGAGTTACCGAGAACCTAGTTTGCATCATTAGTTGAGGCAACTGCCTTTGGAGCTAAATTTGGAAGAAACAATTTGTGTCATTGGTTATAGATATCCGTGGCGTCAAAACGAAATTACTTATTCGTAATATTTGCAGCCGGTCAGGCGTGGAGTGTGGGCCAAGTTGAAATCACGAGAACTAACGCACTGGTGTTTGTCTGTGCGTTGAAAGTCGATAACCAATATTCAGTAAGTGGCGTTCAAAGCTGAAAGTATATGGCCCATCCTCCCGAGGCCCTCCCCGGATGGTCCTAGCATACCCGCCAGCCGATCTGCAAGGCACCGCTTTAGAAGCAAACTCTGACACAATCTTTCATCCATTGGACGCCACCAGCGAGTGTCTGATCATTAAGATCATGAAATAAAATGCAATAAGGCTTCGTGTAGATGCAGTAAGATGCAGCCGAATCACTTGTTTCAGCAATTCTTTCAGCTCGGTCTGATTAGGACAGTGGCTTGACAGAGCGGTGTGTAGATTACTCGGTGCTTATTCGCAAGGTGGTTTCATTCTTCCCAGTCTAGTGATCTACCAGCTTTAGCGGCTAGCTTAAGTACCGTATTGACGATGGAATCCGGCTGTAGATGCCACTAACTGAAACTTTCCTTAGCATCCACACGCGATGCCGAGTTTCATCGGCTGACACAAGCCACGAGAAGTGCAAGTACTAATTTCCTCGATTCCGCAGACAGCTTGAATGTCTTTCATGTTTATTGACAAGTACTATAAGTTGTGGGTTGCGCATTAGATGCAACGTTACGCAGTACGGTCTTTCTGACCTTGTGGTTAGACTTAACAACTCGGGCGGACTACATGTTCCGTGACTACTTAGCACGACGAGGGCAATTGTTTCCTTTGCAGAAGTTCTTCCAATCAAAGGACCCAAAAACTAATGTGCTAGTCTAGTCACTTACCAGGGGCTACTATTAGCGAAATGACGTGCATTATTCTTATACCAAGATCTCCCGCTAAAATTTCTCCATGCTAGTTAAAAGAAACTCAAGGCGACTGATTGGGTAGATGGCTACGATGACTTTGTCTTTCTTACAGTGCTAAGATTCATTATAAGATATCATCATATTGAGGTAAAGAGTGATTTTATTTATACTTGAAGAAGATATGTTGTAACGGAAATGACTGTAGTGGATCCATATGCCCAGGGCATGATGTACCCGATGGTCGACGAAATTTTACCCTAGCCTCACGTTTATCTTTGAGAGTCCTGGCACGATAGCATTTCGAACAGACTCATATGGCATGATGCCAACGGAGTGACCATCTAGACAGTAAAAACTGCATAGAGGCCGCTGGTTGTACCAATGCACTGACCATCACGGAGGTTGCCGGTGAATGGCGAGCTACCGTCAGCGTGGTTGCTGAAGCCGCGGTCTATATTTCATCTATCAGTAAGTTGATTATCAGATGCTTTCTCGATAACTTACAGGAGAGACCAGATCCGTCGGAGTCAACGTAGAGTCCACCGCGGGAACCAGAGGGGCCACCGCTGTGGTAAGTACCGCCCTGGTTGGGGTTGTAGTCGATGAATCGAGATCCGATGAAGTTACGGCAGCCAGTATCAGAATAGCTATGAATTGATTAGTTAATGGACTTGACGTGGAAGAAGGGAGTGGCGTACAAGTTGACCTTGATGGACGCGGCCGATGCCATGGTGGCCAAGGTGGCGAGAGAAAGAAGACCGGTGAAATGCATTGTGTAGTTTGAAGTGTCGAGGATTTTGAGATTGAGGGTCCTTGTTGTCTATGAATGTAAATCTGAAACTTGATGGTTAAGACAAACAGCGGGTGAGTTGAAGCTTCTTATACTTGTGATCTTTCTCGAGAGCCCGTGGGGTCTAGTAAACTCCTTCCTTTACCTTCTTAGTCTATATCCACAAGGAGCCTTTTCATGTTGTTACAAAGATACAAAGAAGTGCTTTGGTAAGCTGTGATCACGATGATCGAAGTGTTCTTCGAAAAGGAACACAGACCACGAGCCAGTGAGGAGCCTTCTCTGGCAGAGCGGCCGACAGGTCGGAGAAAACTGTCAGGGGAGACCCGTGGCGAACTTGTGCCGCATATCCGGCAGCTGAGATCTTTTACGTCGTAGCTGCTGCATCTATCAATTAAGATGGTAGTCGACGTGGCGTACAACAACTTCGACAAGCGAAACCACGAAATGTTAGTGTTGATAGTGGGACCCAACAGAGACAGGATCAGATAGTGAGCCATAAGATAGGTAAACAGTAACATAGATTGGAATATACATCAAATTCATACCGATACTAGTTTTATCAGTTTCACCAGTACTCAACACCTGATGTCTTGAATACATAGATACGCCACAGCCTCGATGTTCGTCGTCCCTACGGGTGACAGACAAATGTTTCGTCATAGGCATTCATGCAGACGAGAAGTCTTGAAGGCCACCAATCTGTTCTGATTGGTTTCTCAATTGAAGGGACAGGCGGGCGGCAAGTCGGCATCGGCCGCCCATACCTTGTCGTATTGCTATCGATACGAATAAACAAGCATTTTGTACAGGATGCAATCTTCAAATTTATGTTTGTAATTGGATGATATTATGCGGCAATGGGCGGGTAAAAGCTTGAGTGGTCTCTACGTAAGCAAGCATAAGCATAAAGCATGGCTGCATAATCAAGATGCTTAAGCGAGACTTCTTTTCAGACAGACAGCATCGTATCTGATCCACCATATACCATTTTGAGCAATCTTTGTAATCTGTGTTACCATACTCGCGAAATAGGAGAATTATAGATGTTTGATAGCATCGACTAATCACTGGTACAAATGAAAGTCTCAGAGTACATCCCCTGTATCCATCATCAATTCATAGCGATCAGAGTGGCTTTAGACTGAAGGTACTCCCTGATACCCTCGTATCCAGACTCCGCGCCAGTACCACTCTGCTTGAATCCACCAACAGACATCATAGGGATAGCACCTAACGACCCTCCATTGATACCCACGACACCCGCTTCAAGCTGATCAGACATTCTTAATCCTCGGGACAGGGATTCAGTCCAAACATATGCTGTCATGTATATTTAGCATTTTCGTAGCTCAGAGCGTACTTGGAGGCAGTTGCTTACCTGCAAGACCATACTCGGTATCATTAGCCAGTGCGAGAGCCTCTTCCTCACTGTCAAAAGTGACTACTGTCAGGACTGGCCCGAAGATTTCTTCTCGCAAGATCCTGGCGTCAGACTTGGGATTGATGAAGATAGTCGGGGCGACAAAGTAACCCTGATCTCCCACACGATGTCCACCAACCGCAAGCTCAGCTTCCTTGTTACCGGAATCAATGAAACTCATCACGCGCTCATATTGAGCACCGTCCGCAAGAGGACCCATGAAGGTCGAAGGATCCTTAGGGTCGCTTCCCAGGCCAGAAGCAGCTTGGGTGTACCGTGTCTTCAAGGTCTCAATGAAGGATGTTGCAATGTCTTTCTGGACGTAAACTCGGCTCGGGGCTGCACAAACCTGGCCAGAGTTGAAAAGGAACATGTTGGTACAGCTACACAAGCGTTAATCACCCTAGAATAACAGCACTTGTAGAATTACTTACAAGTCGATTGCATTTTCAGTATTGGCATCGTTGAACACAAGAACAGGTGACTTTCCGCCGAGCTCTAGAGCCACCTTCTTGAGATTGGACTTGGCCGCTGCTTCGGAGATCTTTCTTCCCGTAAAGCCAGATCCAGTGAAGGAAATCATACGTATCTTCATATGAGATGCCATAAGAGAACCGGTCTCTCCTGCACCGTTGAGAATGTTGATGACACCAGGTGGGAATCCAGCTTCTTTAATTAGGTGACCAAGCTGGAGCATACCCAGAGGAGACTTTTCAGACATCTTGTACACGATCTGAAACTTGTTAGACTACCTGATAGGTGTTGTTCTGTTTGGGGTCCGTACCGTGTTACCTGCAGCTACCGCGGGAGCTATCTTGAGACCGAGTTGACTACGTCAAGGTTAGAATACTGATGCACAACATGATAGTAAGAGAGCTCACATGGCAGAACCATTCCAGGCACTAATACCGGCGACAACACCATATGGATGATGGCTGATAATTTTGTAAACGCCGCCCTCAGGAGGAAGCTGTTCACCATGAATCTTATCAGTCCATCCAGCGTAATCTAGAGTACGTTTTAGTTAGATCTGAATGGTGTAACGGAAAAGCTAAAGTACTTACAGCGAAAGAGAGAGCTCATCATATTGGTGATTCTAACAGCAATGCTAGTGGGTTGGCCCATAGCAATTGTCTCTAGCTCGGCTATATCTTTTGCTTTGGCGTCAACGAGGTCGGCAAACTTGACCAGGCATTCACTTCGCTGAGCAGCTGTAAACTTCTTCCATGGACCAGCGTAAGCTGCCTGAGCTGCGTCTACAGCGTCATCCACATCTTGAGGGCCAGCGACATGGACGTCGCTTGAGACCAACGAGCCATCGATGGGGTTGTGGACGTTGATTCTCTTGTCGGACTTGGCGTCGACGTACTTGAGAAGAAAGTCAGCCAGATCCAAGAGTTTTATAGTTATCGCTACTTACCTCATTGTTGATGAAAAGCTTAGTTTCGAAGTTGGTCATTGTGAAAGGATGATTCAGTAACTAGTAATTAACACGGTGGGTATTGTCTTGTGGCTTGTTTTCGTACAGTAGAGTTCTTGGTAGGTATTTATAATTTGTTCGACTCCGACCCCGACTTTACTGATCCAATAACGGCCGAGTTTATCTCCTTAACACCATCTCTTTGTCACGCCAGACTTGAATCTCCAATAAGGATTAAGTCCGCTATCTCCGTTCCGTTCCGCAAGCCATAGCCAAGAATACAAGAACGTAAGAGTTGCAATGAAGGAGATGAATACGTAAGTGGAGTATGCGGGCTTTGCTCAAACGTATCAAAAAAACACTATGATGAATGCATGGTGGAAATAACATTCTGAAATTGAGTTGTCAAGATCACTCCGCAGCGTAGTTTGGTCAAAGGAAGATCTGACACGCTTTGCTAGGTCTTACCCTCAGTTGGGGGCCAGATCGATGATTGGTCGATAGCACGTAAATCCAGATGCCATTGCTTCATTTACGGTATATTTGAATAAGTACGCCACTCTCATTCTACTTTGCCACCACACACTGCAAAGGAAAGTCCGCAGTCTGATCCTTCATATTGTGCAGCAAGTTTATTACATTGAGGGGTGCATTTTGATACGACAACAAGTGGAAGACATAGTAGCTGATGTCATTCTAACTGCTCAGAAGCTTGGCAAAATCTCAGTCTTGATATTACTTGAATCTCTTTCAACTATTATAGGAGTAAGGAAAACTACAAATGAAATACTTTAAACGTCGACACTGAACAATGATCCATCGCTGTTTCCGCTGTATGTAAAACCGCATACACCATTTCCTACAACAAAACCAGCGCCTGTATCTGCGCCCTTCTTCGACATAAAAAAGTTGGGATGGTTCTTCTGTGACTTGCACTTTTCGCCATCTTCCATAACGTGGTAAAGGAGGAAGCAGTTGCGGTTCCTCTCGCGGTAAATCCAAGTTTCGCAGCCATTAAACTTCATGCAAGAAGCGCAGCACTCTTCTGCAGAGTCGGCACCGTTTGACACGATATTGTAATCGGATGGGATACCAGGGCCGTTGTTGAGTACGTTGGTGACGTAGTATCCAGTGCCGCCGCTGTTGAAGTCTGGACCAAACATGTTTCCCTCTGCGCAAGCGGCGTACTCAGTTGGGCCAGCGATAATGTTTGTCTTGGTAGCGGTGGCAGACTTGGTGGATGTTGTCCAAATAGTGGAGTAAGTCGTGACGCTCATGGTGCTAGTGAAGGTCTTTGTGACAGAAGCGTCATCGGGAATAAGAGTGGTAGTGGTAGAAATGATTGCAGTCTTTACAGTTGTCCGCATGGTAGAGACGGTGGTAGTAGTAGGACTGCCTGTCTTCTTGATAGTTCTGGTGTTCGTGTTGGGAAGCAACTTGGTACCTATGGAGGAGTCAGCTACTGGTTTTACTTTCGATTGATGTATATTGGGAACTTACAGTGCACCTCATTTGGGAAAGAGAAGGCTTTAAGGCCAGGCTTGATCAGGGGAGGGGCATGAGGATTTCTGGCAAACATTCGAGGACCGGCGACAGGTGCGAAAGATTCCTTGTTGACAGTGTCTGAGATGAATCTGAAGCCGGCTGTCGTAGGGATTGCGGTAGTTCGGGTGGACTTGACCGTGCCAGTCTTTGTCGAAGTGGTAGTGGCAGTAGCAGTAACCTTCACAGTGGCGATCTTAAACAAGGTGCTTGTCGTGCTGACAGTATCTGTGCCACCCTTACCAGTGACTGTAAGGGTTTTTGTTGAGAACTTAGTGATAGTTGACCAACGGCCAACCTGCTTGGTCTCAGTTGGGATCACTGTTATTGTTGTAGTTGGCTTGATGGTATCGGTCTCAGTGACAGTGTCAGTCTTCACTTTGGCGACTGATGTCTTTCCAAGCTCTGTGCGACAGGTAACATCATTGTCATCAGCTGCCAGACTGGACACTGCTAGGAAGGGGATAAGGGCTGCAGAAAGTAGAATGGTCTTCATTGTGAAGATAGAGATGATATCTTTGTGTGATGATGTGGGGAATGTATTCACTGTATGAGGGTGCTTGTTGATAGAGTATCAGTATTTATGGTCCGATAAAGACTGATTTATACAAATCAAGTCCTGGTTCTTTTTATCGAGCACGAATAACTGCCATTCCCTATCATCCATATCCGGACCATTGCCTGTTTTGGATACCTAGTTTGAACAGCGGAGGACTTTGTGCTTAATGGGAGGTAGAATTGCAAACATCCATACCTGTGACCTGTGGCTAGTCTAACGATAAAAAATGTTCAATTACATCAAGCTAAAATAGGCGAAAGTTGGGAAGCGAATGTTTTCACTAAAATGGCGTTGACCAGGCTTTGGGCATAGGAATGGTAGACACGGGTAAGTTCCATTCCCCATCTTCAGCCAGCCACATTTTGCTTTTGCGTCTCGAAATTTAGAAGTGACTAGACTCGACTTGAGATTGGAGAAATAGGCGAGCGGACTAGATCCCGCATCTTTATTGCTAATATACGAATTCAGGTTCAGATGTTTACCCTATAATGTGTGATTGAGGAGGTATTTGTTTTCTTTTTCCTCTATCTCCTAGCTGCAGACAGACATATTGATAAAGAAGTGGCGTTCCTTTTATATCTGATGTTACCTGCCGTGTAAATGTCAACTACGCACATCCATATTCCAGAAAACAAACATCAAACGATAACGATAATACGCTCACTGGTAGATTGTAAAGCCTGGGTATAAACAAGCTTTTTTTCTTCACGTGGCTGTAAAGCTTGTCCTGAGTATCAAGACACTATCTCCAAATGGGTAATCCGAGACACTGAACGCAACTTTAGCTTGAAGACAGGCTTCTTGTAGTCGCTTCTGTCATTGGCTCGATCCGCCCTGTAGTTAAGGGGAATGGAATGGTTGAGTTCCAGATCCCTGTCCCTTTACCACACGTGGCTTCTAGGACAGTTGTTAGTGTTGAGACACAAACTTCAACAGCCACTAGGATCACGTACATCTTTACTTTTAAGACTTCGGATCGGCCGCCCATACCAGTCAACCGTTAACCGAGCTGCACTCAGGAAACCACAAGGAATCTGATAAATTTTATTATCGATATTGATACAGTTACCCATCGATGCGGAACATAGTCTTGATGCCAAAGGTAAAATGGTCCGACAAGATAATTCCGCATTCGTGCAAGTCTCTCCCGACTGAGTGGAATTAAGCAGCGGAGGAACAGGTCCGGCTCACACTCTAGACTCTATTCGACGCTACAGTCAAAACTGCCCCCTAAAGTACCAGGGCCAGAGGGCATTTAGAATCGCAAGATAGCTCGCTAAACAGCTCCGATTGCAGCTGACCTTGGGGGCTTCAGGCATAGTCTTACAGCAGACTCTATCTCCAGAAATGAGGCGTCTTCGACTGATGGATGCTCTAGTATTGAGATTGTTCTGAACCTCGATTTGTTGGGCGAAGTAAACAATACAATTGTATGGAGCTCCCATGGATCTAATGTCATGGATTTTATGCTCATTTTCTGCCTTCCATAACACTGCCAAACACTTATACCACCTTTCTCTTTTTTCTTTATTCTTCTTCTAACATACTATCTTTGACTTTGAAGTGACTACGAACCATGGCTCTTCTGCAGAGCATCAAGCCTTTCCTTCTTATTCTTCTTTTTGTTTTCAATGCATGTGCTGCACCAGGGACCGACATACCTCGCTTTGACCGTCGCGACGATGCCAATGCTACGGCGTCTAGCGAGAATATCACAGCCCTTGAGCCAGTAGTACCCCCTGAGGTCGACCCCAAAGACTTTTCCATCTTCGAGCTTGACACTCATGTTATGCTGGCGTGGGCTGGTTCACCGGGCTCAGAACCAGGTACCAAGCGGATGCGGAAGCGTGACGATGGAGTCTTTTCGCTGGCCAACTTCACTTTCCAATACCCTGTTGTCCCTCTTGATCATTCAAAATTTGTTTCGGCAGTCACTTGCACGAAGGGTGCACTCACTGGCGTTATCTCCAACACTGCTGCTTATAACTTTGCCAAGAGTCAATGGAAGGGCAGTAGAAAGATTATCTTTATCACATCAGCTGACGGCTGTGGCGAGGATCACGCAAATGATTTGTTCCTCGCTCAGTCCATCACATTCTCTGATGATACGAAGACCTTCACAGCTAAAGGAGCTTCCACTGAGTATAAAGAGGTCTACGAGCACTTCAGTCTCAAATGGGGTCCGCTTGGGACACTCAACGTGAGACGTGCGCTTGACAAAAGAGCTGTAGGTCTAATCCCTATACTGGGCTATTAAAGATACTGACGTGTCGATCTTCTAGATGTTCGAGCCACACGCTCTTGACAAGCGCTTGTCTGGAACCTGGTCCTTTGAATGGAGTCGTTACCTCTCTGACGATGACCTGCTCGGCGTGGATGAAGATGCTCCATGGGAAAATGCTGCAAAGCTTATCCAGTGGGGGACAGAAGGTGGTGAAGAAGATGACTCTTACGCTAAAGGCGAAGTTGCTGACCCAAACGGCCATCACAAGCGGGGGGCCAATTCCTCTCTTGTCGAACGTGACTTGAGTTATGGTCTGGCCCTCTACTGTGTCGAATGCGGGTTTGGTGGTAAAGCGTCACTCACGGGCACAATTGAAGCTGGTATCTTGAGCGGTCTAGAGGTCGTTCAGGTACAGTTCAATGCCCAGTTCAAGGCTGGTTTGAACTTGGGCCTCAAAGCCTTTGTCAAATATGAGAAGGAATGGTCCCACGACTTCATCGACTTCAGCATTTGGAGTTTTGGTATCACGGGGCTTGCTTCCGTCGATCCGTACATCGGCGTCGGTATCGCGGCTGGACTCGGAATTGAGGCAACCGGCACATTACTTATCGGAGCTTCAGTCGAGTGGGAGAACATTGATGTGCTGGTGGACTTGCTCGACAGTTCTAAAAGCCACTCCAATGGCCTCACTCCCGTCTTCAAGCCAAGATCCGAAGCTACTGGCGAGCTCAAACTAGAAGCAAGTCTTGGTTTGCCAGTCAGCGTCGGGGTGAAGCTCAGCATCTTGGCCGGCCTCTGGGAAGCGAAAGGGGGTATAATGGATACCCCCTCAGTTGTGCTCGAAGGCAGTTTCCAAGCAAGTGCCGAGCTTGGTGACGACGGAGAAGTTAGCGGTGGTATTGAGGGTGACTGTTATGGAATTGCTTGGAACATCCACTTCGAAAATGCGCTCGACGCATTCTATCAGTGGGACGACGACGAACCAACCAAATTTCCTTTGATAGAGCCCTTGGAATCTGATCCTATTGCTGAAGGTTGCATAGGCTACGTCAATGACGGGACTGGTCAAGATGGATCTGGCAGCGACGAGGTTGGTATGACTGGTGACGGCATTGGTGGCAGTGGAAGCGGGCTATTCGCGAGTCGCCCAGGGTCAAAGCCAGTGCCAGCAATTGACCCAACATCTGCCAAAAAGACTAAGCCAAAGAGTAACACAAAGTCTACCAAGCAGAAG
This sequence comes from Fusarium sporotrichioides, assembly GCA_019054645.1. Classification (NCBI taxonomy): domain Eukaryota; kingdom Fungi; phylum Ascomycota; class Sordariomycetes; order Hypocreales; family Nectriaceae; genus Fusarium; species Fusarium sporotrichioides. The sequence goes on from JAHKNS010000004.1 coordinate 1,248,446, forward strand.
GGGACGACTCAAGGCAGCAACTCAAAGAGCAGTGGAAAGAAAACCAGCAGTTCGAAAACCACTGGCAAGACAAAAAGTAAATCCACTACGAATAAGAAAACACAGTCGTCGAAGGACAAGCAAGTTAAGGCAACCACCACCACCACCAAAGCGACAGCTGCTGCGAAGAAGGCATCGCCTGCTTGTACACCTTCCGCCATCACCAACTCCAAGCCTCCTCCACGAACTACCTGCAACAGGAGCGTAACACGCGCGAGAGCCCCGTCTAAGTCTATAATTAGCACAACGGCATCAGCAAAAAGTGTAAGTGCATGTGCAGAAACCTGTCTGAAGAACAAGCAATGTATGAGTTTTGGCTACAACAAGGACAAGTCATGTCAGCTGTATGGCAAAGTGTTGAAGAGTCTTGGGGTCACATCTGGAAAGGGACAGACAACATCGTCATTTAATGACAGGAACTGTTATACCTATAGTAAATGCTCCAAGTAGCAGGAAATGCTCTAGAATTCAGTACAAGAATATCGAGAGACATGTAAGATTGAAAAATGCATGGCTATCACTAGTTAGATCTTAACTACCTTTCACTTTGTTAGACCAATGGTTATATATACTGTGATGTATTCTTGGTGTCTGATAAACCTATCAGGCTAAATACTATCCACAAGGTTCGGGACTGGTTTTATATAACATAACCCGCGGGTTCTGGGTTACTATGTACAAGAATAAAGTTTTCCCACACACCTCCTCAGACTAGCACGACTTCTCACTCTGACTTGAAAACAAGTTCGTACTACCTCAATGAATGCATTTAGCTGCGACGCCCAGTGCTGCGGCTACCACCAACAGCAGCGTTGAAGAACTGCCAGGTCTCACCGGGAGCGAACTTGGCGCCGTTGGTGCCAGTAGGGTCGGGAACGTGGCCACCACCGTGGCCGATCCAGGTAACGGGCTTGCGGCTGCACTGGTAGGTAGTCTTGACGTGGTTCTGAGCACCGGCACCGGGGTCGTTGACGTTCTTCTGCTGGCAGCCGTTGGTTCCAATCCACTTGTCGCGGAGCTGGCGGCCGAGGTTGATTCCGAGAACGTTGTCAGCAGCACCGTGAATACCGAGGTAGGCGACGGGGGAGTTGCCTCCGTTGCAGCCGGAGAGCTGAGCGCCGGAAATGACAGCGACAGCAGCGAAGTCGTCTGTTTCACAATGTTAGTATAACTGCGGTCATTCTAGTTTATAAGATATCACATACTAGGTCGGGAGCAAGCGACGCTGTGGCTCATGGCTCCACCATAACTCCAGCCGGTAGCAAAGACTTGCTTCTCGTCAATGCAAAGGTTGTCCTTGGCGAACTTGAGCATCTGGTCGGTAAAGGTGATGTCCTCACCACCCTGGTTGGCCCAGCCAGCGTTCAGACCGTTGGGGGCAATGAAGATGGTAGAGTCACCAGCAAGACCCTGGAGGCCGTAGAAGCCACCCTGGGCAACGTTGTTCATGTTGCCATCACGCCAGTGGTAGCCGAAAACAAGTCGGTGAGGCTTGTTGTTCTGGTAGTTGTTGGGGAGCTGGAGGATGTACTGGCGGTTCTTGCCGTTGACCTGCATGGACTTGGTGCCGCTGGACTGGGGAGCCTTGCCACAGCCAGCTGAGGCGGCTTCTCCGAGCTGAGCAGCGCCCAAGAGGGCGAGGCAGAAAGCGAGAGGAGAACGCATGTTGCTGGATAAAGATGAAGCTGACCTAGGAGTCTTTTTCGTGAGATGGAAGAAAGAAGCGAATAGGTTCTGTCTGGCAGTCCCTGTTGAAGAAGAAGTCTCAGAAGATTTCCAACAGAGCGAAGTTCAAGTTGTTTATATATGCATTTTGTCTCTATCCTTGCGGTCACTCTTGGATGATGGCCACGGCATATTCAGGACATCCCGGTAACTGATCATACTAAGTTCGTCATATTCAGGTTGTTTTCCACCCCGAAACAGTCAAAACGGCAGTCAATCGACGGATAAACTTGGCGGATAGAGCCTAATTCGAGTCAAATCAGGGAGGACGGAGGTGGTGGGTCCGTATAGAATCCCTGTATCTCGCCTCGTTACTGGGATGATTCAAAACGCTAACAGTTTCATACAAGGCATTTGGAAGATCATTTTCCTCTCTAATGAGGTGTTTCAACCTTTAATAGTGGCACTTTAATTTCGCATACAAGGCCCGAAAAAAGCTTAAGCCCGTATTTCAAAACATGTTTGAACACTAATTATTCCAAGATTACAGTATGTGATTATCAAGAGATTATGAAATAAATGACTGACCATCTTGAGCACGATGCATAAATCGCCCAGCGTCATACTGACTACCTATTCCACGGGTAAAAAAGACTATTACTACCTATGTTGAAGGAGGAGTATGTTACTTCACATAATGCATTTGAGAAAAGTACTAGACTAATTCGTCCGAAAATTCTCAAAGAAGAAGTGTCGATCCGGGGAACAGACAAAAGAAGGACAAAACGTGGCAATCGACCAGCTGGAGAGAAGGTACATGGTTTTTAACCGTAGGAGCGATGTCACGTAACGACTGGTTGACCGAGGTCCGACAGACGTGGAGTAGCAGTATAAACATCATGACAAATTACCCGGTCGTGGCAACGGGAGATCATGCTTCTGAGCATACGATGCGCGCCTGTAATATTCTAGCCTTTCTTTTCGACTGCATCGTGAGAAGAGGGGATAGTAATAGCTATGAGCAAGTTATAGCTTCGGGCAAGGGATGTTACCTTACTAATTCCAATTCGGCATTGACTTCTGATCGATCAGAAGACATCAAGGGAGAAAAGAGGGGCGATTGGAATACGCTTGCTTATTGTAGGGTAGAGAATCAAAGACAAAACTTGAGGCAGACATCTTCTTATATACACAACCGACAATCATCACGCAATATGAGCCATGTTCTGATAATAATGATCCATCCCCCACTCTAGGTACAAACAAACCAAAGTCTAATGCCTCTTATCAAAGACAAGAACTGCATTGGCGGCGGCATTTGATACTTAGACTCGATCGATGGCGCACCCGTCTTGACAGAAACCAGTCATGTCTCTCCATCATCCCAATTGAGTAATGCTAACCCAATCTCTCGGGCCGTTATGCCGTCACTTTTCTGCACCCCACACTGAAAACTTGTCCCTTTCTAGAACGGACTATGCCCTCCGTCGGTTATACTATGTTTTCGGCCGTGAACATTCCAAGGCACTGGATAGAAGCAGTCCCATATTTCAGCTGGGGTATCACCCAAACAGGAATCATTTCTCCGGGATCAGCTAGTCACGAGCGCATTCCCAAGGTTGCACGATGTGACTTTAATTCATCTTATAAACAGACTATTACTGGTGCGGAAATGATATAGACAGTCGCGGAAGAACTCCATTGGTGCAAATACGACTGTTTCAGGAACCGTGGATTATTATCTATGGAGAACCTAGGTCATGGCGTTTACCAAGAGTCGGCAGACTAAACCCAGCTCGTGGGGTATCCCGCCAGCGTCTACTGAGCAGTTCGCTTTAAACCTCAAATAATGCGTCCTCGCCTATGTAAAAGGACCGACTCTGGTCCTTCAAATTGTTGGAATAACTGCCTATTCCTCTGAGCTGACGGGCCGTAGAGCCATATGAGAGCACCGATGTAGCCACGGAGAAAATTCCGTGGATCAATTAGGCATGGAGCCTCGAGATTCTGCTATCTTTGTAAGTGGGTAGTTTGTAGGTGAGGCAAGTATATAAGTTTTCGAGTGAATGTCGAACGAAATCTCAGCCAAGACTTCACAAGCCTCTTCAAATCCAACACTATCAGAACAAACTCTTGAACTCCAAGAAAAAACATCACAATGAAGGCCTCTCTCGCATTCCTCGCCGGGCTTCTCGCCCCAGTGACACTGGCCCAGTCTCTCTGCGACCAGTACTCCTACTACGCCAACGGTGGCTACGAGTTCAACAACAACCGTTGGGGCCAAAGCTCTGGTTCTGGTTCTCAGTGTACTTACCTTGACTGGTCCAACAGCAACGGTGCTGGCTGGCACACCGACTGGACCTGGTCCGGCGGCCAGGACAACGTCAAGTCCTACCCCAACTCCGGTCTTCAGATCAGCAACAAGCGCCTCGTCAGCTCCATCACCAACATGCAGTCCGCTGCTGCTTGGTCCTACAGCGGCACCAACGTTCGCGCCAACGTTGCCTACGATCTTTTCACTGCTTCGGACCCTAACCACGTCACTTACAGCGGTGACTACGAGCTTATGATCTGGTGAGTGGACCACCAAACGCCATTTTTGCCAATATGTACTAACATTTTCGTTCCAGGCTCGGAAGATATGGTGGCGTGCAGCCCATTGGTTCCAGAATTGGCAGTGCCAACGTCGAGGGCCGCACCTGGGAGCTCTGGACCGGCATGAACGGTAGCATGCGAGTCTACAGCTTCGTTGCCTCTAGCCCGGTTACCAACTTCAACTCTGATGTCAAGCAGTTCTGGAACTACCTTGCCAACACTCAGGGATACCCTGCCAGCAAGCAATACCTTCTCAGTACGTTACTTTGCATCTCATTTGCGTACCATATGCTAATCATCACTCAACAGCCTTCCAGTTCGGTACCGAGCCTTTCACCGGAAGCGGTGCTCAGTTCAAGGTTACCAACTTCAACGCCCACATCAGGTAAAAAAAGAAAAAGACTTGTGGTGATTACGAATGTCTGAAGGTTGTTTGGATACGGAGGCAAGATTGTGTATTCTTCTATTGCATATATTTTATATCGATGTGTATAACGCTTACTCGAAGTAAGCGTTTTATTTAAGCTTCAATTGTTACTCTGACTCCTGTGCTTCCCTTAACTGTCACTGGGATAAACATGTCGTGATCGTATCGAACATCACGCTCTGATGTCTCGTAGAGGCTCATGTGTGGCATCACTCTCGTGACAAGGGCTGTAAGAGAAAGGTACAACTCGCAAAGGGCAAGACTAGAACGGAATGAGTTAGCAAAAGATCACCATTTTCTAGTACTCAGGCATTACTTACTTCTTGCCAAGACAACCACGACTACCCTTGGAGAACGCAAGCATGGATCGCTCCAAGTTCTTTCTGATTGTACCATCATCATCGATCCATCTCTCGGGGGTAAAGGAGTATGAGTCAGGGAAGACTGATTCGTCATGGTGAGAGATGGCTGCTGACATGCCGATAGCATAACCTCGGGGAAGGACCACAGTGGTATGTTGCTTCTTGAATTCTCCACGGTACACAAGATCCTCTGTTGTAGGAACACGAGCAGAACGGCTAGAAACACCATAGGATAGTCGCAAGCCCTCGTTAATAACCGCTCCAAGGTAGGGCAGCTTCTCAAGAACCGTCCAAGACGGCAGGTGTCGTGGGTCATCAACAACGGTAGCCAACTCTGCCTGCAACTTGCTCATAGTCTCGGGCTGAGATAAGAGAAAATATGTTATGACAGCCAATGCCCAGCTTGTCGTCTCCGTTCCAGCGTTGACGATAGTAACAGCCTCTTCGACGAGACGATCAGTTCCCTTCTCACTGTCGTCTAGTTCAGACTGTAGAAGATCGGCGAAGATAGTTGGTCGTTCATAGACAATACCAGAGTTGAGATCTGTCTTGGTCTTGGTAACACGAGCGGGGATATCGATTTGTAGAGTTCGAACAAGCATCGCAGCATCTGCAGGCAAATAGTCGACGAAATGTTTACCATACTTGACACTGCCAACCAGGAATGGGAAGAATCGAAAGACGAATACGGGCTTGAGAACAGCAAGAGTCGCCTCACGGAAGGTAGGTCGCCAGGTATCGCGCGACAAAAGCCCAAAGGCTTCGCCGAAGCAATAGCTGGAGATGGCGTCGGAGGTGAAGCAACTGTATGCGTGCGCGACGTCGATAGGGGCGCTCTTTTCTTTACCACTGCTTTCAGCTAATAACTTGTTGCAAAGAGTCTGGGCCAAATCGTGCACCTCTTCCTCAAGTCGCGCAATCATAGCTCTGGAGAAGAATTTGGCCACGGGGCCACGGCGAGATCGGTGAACATCGTGATCAGGTGTGCCAAAGGCGTTGCCAGTTCCAGCTGCTGAGCCGTTCACTTGGTGAAATGGCTTGTCGCGCTTACGTCCACCAACGGCGTAGATCTCATCGGAAAATGCCATGTCGGAACAGTGCGTCTCGTTCGGGTTGATGCGAACAATGGGACCTTTTACTTTTGTCAGTATTGTAACCACAACTTACCCGTCCATGATGAGTATACTTACCATATTTCTCATGCATTTTTTGAATAGCATGTGTATAACGACCAACGAGAATTACATCATGGTAGAATTCAGGCAGATACGTTGCTCCTGCGAGCTTCGGGCCAGGTACCTTGCTCAGTGGGTGAAGCGGCGAGATATTGTACAGAGCCTCTACAATTTTGTATGCAAACCAAGAGACCACAGTAACAACTACCCATTGTCGTATTGTCAGCGACGCAATCGCGCCCTGAACAGTTGAATAATCGTTCTCCATTACTGCTTAAATCTTCAACTATAAACAGAAGCAAAACCAATCAAAGGAGAAAGGAACTAAAAGCCGCCTTCTTATAGGATTAAACCCCTCTCGTATCCCTGCATTGAAGATTTTGCATGTGAATATTCCCTGTCGTTCATTTCTTCGTTACCCACGATATCCCTTCCAATGCTACTCTGTGCTCTGTATTTATAGATTAGTTTCGGCGTATATGTACGCATTAGATCGTTATCCGGAGTACGATAAGGCAGGCCAATCGGAATTAGTTAGATCCTTTCCCAGGACCCCGAAACATGCTAGGGCTGAGGGCCATATCCCTGCTTTGTAGTGGGTGCGCCACTGTTACAGCTTAGCTAGTGAGTGATAAAACCCAGACGCCTTCTTCCATCAACGTTGCGCAGAACTCTCAGGTGGTCTTCATGGCTTCTGCGATGTGGCTGACTCTCATTTAAAGACTTGAGAGTCGAAGGAAATAGTGCACTTCGTCGTCTGGCGCAGCCTTCAGTCTGGGACGAGGAAATCATGTTATTTCAGTATTCGAGACCTACCTGACCCAACAGCTATGGCGTAAAGAGTGATTACTGTGGTACTAATCTACTTCACATCACAGTATCCCGCCTAGACTTGAGACGAGTAGACGCAGGTCATGAGATGAGGATGCAGCCCGCCGTGAGCTTGCTGATTAGTTCCAGATTCGCCATCGGCCGCGACAAGTATATTAATTGGGTAGGCAATGATCTCCCGAGTAGACGGTCTAGTTTCCCCAGGATTGTAATAGAGTGTAGAATGTTGTTTTTAGCCCTTAGATGGCCACCACCAGTTGGCACTAGGAGAGAAAATCTCATGCATTAATAGAGTTTATCCCACAGACCTCCCCCAACAGTCTAGATGAAACAATAGTTTCTCGATCGGAGATTCTTGATTGTTAGGGTAGCTTATCACCCAGATTCTTCCAAGGTATATATCCTTTCCGACTCTTCAAGATGGCTCTTTTGGCTCAATTTTCAAATTCCGGCATTACAGAGTATCAAATACCAGATCCCATCGTCCGACAATAACCGCCAATATGGCAGGCTTTCTTATTCCACCATGGTACAAGAGCGAGAAGCCTGGAGATCTTGAGATCAACATTGTCAGCATTATCTTTGGTTGCAGCTTGGGAGCAACCCTGTTCACTGCTGCCATGGCAATTCGACAGACCCTTTCTGCCTATAGAAGAGGAAGACTTTTCAGTGCATATATCGTCATGTGTTGGCTTGATTGGATTGGATGCAATATTATGGGTACTGTCACCTACTGCTGGTTGAGGGGAATTGCTCCGCCGAGGTTCGTATCTGGTCGTCGGTTTCTCGCAACTGTGCTGACTTTTTCTTGACTATCCAGCTTCTGGGTCTTTTTCTTTATCAGTAAGTCTCTTCATTGGAATGACTGGCACTCGACAGTCGACTAACACTTCTTCAGTTGTCGCTTGGAGTATGCAAATCCAATTCACGCTTCAGATCATCATCAACCGAATATCGCTCCTTTTGGTCAATAAAAGGAATATCAATAGAGTCAAATGGGGCGTTGCTTTAATTGCATCTCTCATCAACATTAGTGGCTTCTGCATTTGGATACCTGCCCGGCTGCAAATCTCTCCGTTATACGAGGACATCAATATCGTCTGGGACCGCACCGAGAAAGCCATCTTCCTCATTGTCGACCTCGCCCTCAACATGTACTTTATTTACCTTGTTCGATCAAGGTTAATCAAGTATGGATTAACAAAGTACAACAAGCTCTTCTACTTCAATGTCGCCATGGAGGTTATATCCGTGTCGCTGGACTGCATCTTGATGGGAGCCACATTCCTTCCAAGCCCGGTTGTGTAAGTATCTTCGATAGCAATCCTCACTATGACTAACAGTTGTTCTAGCTATGTCCAATTCCATCAGCTGGTCTACCTAATGAAACTATACATCGAGATGAACGTCGCATCTCTTCTGGGGCATATTGTAAGGGATTCGCAGCAGCAGAACAACAACCGACCACCCACAAACAGATTCGGACGAAACGATCTTGAACATTCAGCCGGCGGCAGAATTACAACTTCAATCTCATCGAATCATGTCACACATGTCCGACTCGCTGATCAGTCTGACGATACAATATACTTGAGTAAACCGCAACAAGAGGATGGGATTGTGAAGAAAACGGAAACGACCGTGGTTTTCAACCGCATTCGTAGTTTAAGGGCTGTTCCAATAAGGCCTTCATAGCGCAATCAGTCTAATTTTCGTATTACATATGGGCTGGTCAATTAATCAATAATCAATGACAAATCCGGGGATCAAGCTGACCAACGTGACATCCGGAGCGCCACTTCCCATACGCGACGTGACGGTGTCCGGGACTCGTCCGTCCGTCGTCCGTGTCGGACAGCGACCAGCCGAGCCGGATTTATCATACTTACTCATCCGAACCACGATAAATCATCGACATACGTGTGCAGAGCAATAATTATTTAATATCTAGCCATGGAATTTAGACTTTCAATATCTCTGTAGCACTCTTCGTATCTTAATCAAGTATTCGATCGTCCTTTTCTACTTATCTTATTCTCCGACATCAACTTACACCATGACTCTCAAGCTCTATGGATATGGTCCATCTACTTGCACACTCCGAGTGTGTACCGTGCTCGAGGAAAAGGGTCTCGAGTATGAGCTGATTACCGTCGATGTTTTCGCTGGCGCCCACAAGACTGAGGAATACGCCACCAATTTTCACCCTTTCAACAAAATACCTGTTCTGGTTGATGAGGAAGCAGGTATTCGGGTTTTCGGTATGTTGCAATTGATAACCCAAACTTTTCACATGATTGACATCTTTTTGTACAGAAAGTCGGGCCATTGCCCATTACATTGCAGCCAAATATCGCGGTAAAGGCATCGAATTATCCCCTCCTGAGAGTGACCTTAAGGCATACGCAGCCTTTCAGCAGGTTAACACCCTCTATAACTTGATGCGAATATTGTACCAGGACTGACAAATTATAGGCTCTATCAATGGAAGCCGCCTACTTCGATCACAATGTCAGTACCATCGCTTTGGAGGAAGTCTTCAATCCTCGCAAAGGCCTTGGTCCTGCCAATAAAGACATAGTCAATGCGAAGCTTAAGGATCTTGACGAGTCATTGGTTGGATACGAGCGAATTCTTTCCAAGCAGAAGTATCTAGCTGGAGATCAGATTACCCTCGCCGATCTATTCCATTTGCCTTATGGACAACTGACGGAAGCGTTGGGGTTAAGCGATCTTCTCCCCAAGTATCCAGCCGTCGAGAAATGGTGGAATGGCTTGAAGGAAAGGGACAGCTGGAAGAAAGTAAATGTGGAGATTTAGCTTAGCATGTTGCAATTGGGTTGTCTTCCAAATTTTGGATTGGCTACTCTGGAACTGGTAGATCAGGGGAGAATGTAACAGGTAAATTGAGATCTAAGATGGCTGCATCCAAGATGAATGGCATAAAAGCAGGGGTGATGTGACTAGTTCAAACTTGAGCCTATCAGAGGTAACTGGTCTGCAACCACAAGAGCAGAGCTCGATGCTCACGAGTCCGGAGCAGGACTACTGGAAGAGACTAATGAATCGGGATGCAGATCAATGTTTAGTCATAGCTAATATATGCCATCTTTGACACTCGGTCAATTAGTACTTGGCGACGAATTGAGCCTAGATACCCTCTCTTACCGTGGGTACTGTAGCCATTACGGAACTTACCGTGAGTCTGAGTAGCACACACGTGGCCATGGCCGCAAGATGGATCAGGATCTGATATGATTTGCTTGATTGACATCCAGGTTTCGTCCAGGGGTGCATTAGTCCAGACCTTGATCAACGTATTCTTCACATCCAACTACCTGTCAACGACCAGGGATTGGTTGATCAGGTTCTAAAACGACTGTGCGCGTGGATCTGGACGACATGATGGCCCGGAAGAGTTCCGCTTTATGTGCGGAAGACAGAGTTTTTAGGGCCTTGACCAGTGAAATACTGGGGATCTGCAAGTCAATCAGCTGGCTAGTCTCCGTTGTAATTTGTCCCACGCCCACTAAGACGTGTCAGCCTCATCTGATCTATACCCAGACTGGGTTATATCCGAGATACGGACCAAATGGTCCCGACGCTTTGGTCCTCGTTTCTGCATTTTTTTCCCCCTCCTTCATCGGTATTTTGGCTCTATAGGACATGATGTCTACAAAGTACACTTGATGCTAACTTGAGCGAAACTGCAATTAGTGATATACGATTTCACAGCCTGTCAATTATGTCTTGTCAGTATGTTAGTGCCAATCTGACTCACGAGGCCTTCTTTGTGACACCTCAAGTTTTAACACTACGGCCCATCCCCTGTTTTAAGATCGTCATCCCAAGATCAACTAGTATTGTCCTATGATGCGGGGCGGCTGAGATTTCAGATCCCACTAATTCCCAATAGTATACGGATACTCAATGTGTCTAACCGGTACCGAGGTCGTATCGAGAAGCTATGGTGTCAGCCATGACCTCAAATCCGGGCCCTTCCCTTGTCTCGGGTCTCCCATTCCTATTCTACAGATATCGATTACTTTTTGCTTTTCTTTTTATTCACTCCTTACACACAACCACAACATGAGCAGCGTCGCAGATTACAAGGTCGCCTCCATGGCCTTGGGGTTTTCTCTCGGGTTTGGCTTCTTGACAGTATGGGAGGCCATCAAGCAAACACAGCGGAACCGCAGTCCATTGCGAAGTACATACATTTACATGATCTGGGGAGAGATCATAGCCAATTTTGGGATTGGGATTCTCGGTTATCTATTCCTGAATGGCATCATCCAACCCGGGTACGTAACAACTTGGAAGGGTGTGGCCGGGCGTGATCTAACTGTAATAGCATTCCTATCTTTTTCTTTATCCTCTTCTTCTGGGTATTTGAGATCCAGCTGCTGTTCCAGATCATCATCAATAGAATCAGTATCATCGCCGAATCTCGACAAACAATCTGGCGCCTTAAATGGGGCACTGCCTTGGTAGCAACAGTGATCAATATTGCTGTCTTTTGCATTTTTATACCTGCACATGTTGACCCGCCCATTCAGGCGTAAGTTATCATCCAAATATTTGACCTTCCTCTCACTAACATGTTCAAGCTTTGTTACTATCAACAAATACTGGGACAGAGCTTCAAAGATTTTGATTTGTATCATCGATGCTGCTCTCAATTGGTACTTTCTTCACATTGTGAAAGAGAGGCTCCTGAAAGAGAGTCATCTTACGAAATACCAACCGCTAGTCTCGTTCAACTCAAAACTGATGGTTGTATCAGTTGCTATGGATGTATGCTTACACCTTGTTGCCCTTTTGACCATTGCTGACCTCACGACTAGGTACTTCTCATAGGCCTTATGTCCCTACCGAACCAGACAGTGTTTATCCAATTCCACCCCGTTGTGTACCTGGTCAAGCTCAACATCGAAATGTCCATGGCTTCTATGATCACACACCTAGCCCGGAAGAAGATGACGGACGAACTATGCCCCTCGCTGTCCTATTCTGCCACACCGAAAGTCCACACTTCCAAGAATGGCGCACCCGATAAGACGCCCGGATATGGTGTATCCATAGAAATGACACACAAGTCAAAGGCTGTTTCAGCCGCTAAAGCATCGTTTGACGACGATTCTGATGTGCCTGAGACCGCGAATGGTATCCATCGACGTATCGACGTCAAGATCGAGACGGAGCCGGTCCAACACGAACGTAAGGGTAGCAAGTTCGGTCCAGTCGACGTGGAGCTACCATCACCACGAGGTGAAGGGCGACCTAAGAGGAGTCGCTATGAACAGATTGAGCGGGGACAAGGAGGAGCATGAAGAAGCAAATAATTCAACCACTGTTTATAATTACAACCATTACTTGATATACCAAGTCCCAAAGATTCAACACATCGCAGCTTAATTTATACTTTACGATCCCAATTCACCCGTCCATAAACCAAACTCGTCCCTCGTACTCGACCGTTCTGGGCGCTATGTTCATTTCGTCACCTGTCTCAGTTAAGTCCCGAGAAGAACTTGCGAACGTCCTGGAGCCATTCCTTTGGGTGCGATACTGCAGGGAAATGACCTCCAAAGTCATGCCGGTTGAAATAGACGACATTTGAGGTTCTCTCGATCCAGCTTCGAGGCTACATCCAAATATTAGTCACATGCAAGATGATGGACTTGAAACATAACATACCGACAGAGGGGAAGCGGCAATGTCAGGGAATGGTCCATTCGTGAACGCCCATTCCGAAACGCCAGTGGGAACTTTACTTTTTGGAAAGTTCATCATGCCCGGCTAAAAGCTTAGTCAGTTATTGTCTCAGATGAAGGATAAGTATACGCACACTGTATGCCTCAAGGTAAGCTCGAATGTTGTTGTATGGGCCAGGAATGAACAGCATCATCGCATCGGTGATAAGTTCCTCGTAACTATACTGGTAGCCATCTGATACTGCATAGATGAGATCCCATACCCATCCAAGAAAGCCGACCGGACTGTCGCTAAACGCAAGGGACACGGCCAAGGGCTTTTGAGTATGAACAGTTGAATAAGCCGAGTGAGAAGAATACCACGCGTTCGAAGACAAAATGTAAGCTGTCTCCTCTTCAGTGGTTTCATTCTGTGCCAGACGCTTCAAGTCATCGTCGGTTGGCTGGGCGGCGTAGAAATCCGTTATGTGTCCGATGATACTCGACTCTGCATCTCCAACCATCCACATGGCAACTTGCCAACCCAAGTCTGTACTGACGATGCCGTATCTAGAGTAACCTAGTTGTTTCATCAGACCATCCATGACTCTTCCATTCTCACGAGGACTAAGTCCTGGCTGTGTAGGAGCAGGACTGAAGCCAAAACCTGGTAGATCAGGTGCGACAATGTGGAAGGGCGTATCAGCGTCAGTGACAAGAGGCTCAATGACTTTAGACCACTCTAGATGAGTTGAAGGCCATCCGTGAAGAAGTAGGATAGGGACAGCGTCAGGTTGAGTAGACTCTCGGTGAACAAAATGTAGCGGAACAGGAGCTGTGTAATTCCCGTCGCTCGAGACTGAAGTTGCATAATGGTAGCCCTCATTGTTGAGCCGGTCCTGAACAGAGAACCAATCGTACTCGTTGGTCCAATACTGGGCAACCTCATCAAGTTGGTCCGTGTCAGGGCCTTCAATAGTCCAGTTGGAATACAGACCAGTAGGTGAATGCCATGTTTTGACCTTGGCTTGAGTCTGCTGGATAAATTCTTTATCGACAGAGATATTGAAGGGTTGAGGCGACGTCAGCCCAGTGGGAAAAGAGAAGGGCAGATGTGCGAGAGCTGACATGATGATTGATGTAATCGTGGTTATTGTAGTTGTTTTTTAGTTCTTAATTACATGGCCGGGACTGGCATTTTATAGCTTGGATACGACAGCTGACAAAATAACCCAAATTTGTAATCGAAGTGATTCCTTGTCCACGATGATGCGGTAAGATTGATTTTTCTCCGTATTGAATCCTACTCAAAGTGGGTTGAATACTATTCGACCGAAACTCGGTCGAAAAGTGCGGTAGGATTGACGATGGCAGGGGGGAAATAGTCTATGTAAGCACTAACAAGAGTCAGTTTAACGGCGGACCACGACTGGTATATGAATGACCTCATGAATTGAAGAGGGAAATTATTGGAACACTGCTTGCAAATTAAAAACTACTCGACAAAAACCGAAGAGCCTTAGTGCCCAATAGAAGAATCGGTTTCGTGATGTTTCTCAATACTTTCAATCCTGCCCATCACTAACAGTGGCACTGCGTCAATATTTCCTGCGGTTCGACAATTCCGTTCTCTAATTTCAAATCTAGCTAGAAACTATATATCTACCTGAAATCCGACATAATTCGCGGTCGAATTAAGAAGGGTATCGTATTGATGGGTCATGATGCTTCAAATTATTGATGGTTTTGTGGGGGCGATTTCTGAGGTCTAAGACTGACGTATGACACTTCTCTCGCATTCTTAAAGGTATATCTAATATTGAATTTTTATTCGTGTAACTTCGGGAATATGTTGTCCTGCATGATGACCAATAAAGTTCAATCTGATAGAACTATAACCTAAAGAAAGCTCCTTGACTCTCGGGTGACCAAAGCTTGCACCATTAACTCTATAAATTTAACCTTTTGTCACATTATAATTCATGGGAAGACACGGAAGTACGCGTGGGACCCACGTCATATGGACAAAGATTCTATGCAAGCACAGATCACAAAACGTCCGATTCACTGCGCCGACTAGGCATCCCTTTCTGGGACAAAATGCGGCTATGTTCTTTTGGATTGGCTGCTCAATTCCAACACCTCTTTGTACCCATTTGTTTCGCCCATCGTCAAATTTGTGGAAACACTTTCTTAATGGAAAGGGTCCAGGTAGTCGGTTCTTCGACGAGAGTATTCTAAATATGAAGAAGAGAGAAAGATAATATTAAGGGACTAGCTAAGTATTACCAGACCTTTTCCGTAGAGATCGTTAAGGCTGCGTCCTTGAAATTAGAAAGCGACTGATCTTTCAGAGCTTTCGGTCTCATAGTATTCAAGCGAGGATATCTTTTCTTAAAGTACCAAATAAAAGTAGTTACAGAAAGGCTTTATTATATTTATCTGGAATTGTCTTTATGGAAATGTAACTAATTGAAATATTATCTAATCAAGGTGTTCAGTCGATTCACTCATAATACACATCTCTACTTGAAGACCTTTTAAGATGCATGAGAAATGCCTATGCCAATCTTTGATAATTGTATGTTTCGTTTTCATATTCTTTCATGTCGCTAATAAGATTCTTATCTCATGGTAACGTGTCCATATTCAAATTCGCTTTCAACTCCTCCGCTCCATTAACTCCAATAAATGCCCAAGATCCATTTGTCTTTGTAAAGTCTATACCCTCAAGTCTCTCTGGGATCATAGCCAGAAGCTCTTCTGCCAATGCATCGCCCTTTGTAGATCTTGTAAAAAAGAGTCTGTTCCACTCAACACCCTTCTTCTCCTCTTCCATTCTTCTTCTTCTTTGTGAGTCCTCGATGGCACTCTTGTGAGCGTACACCTTTTCTATGTTACGTTCTTTGATAGCAGTTGTAACTTTTGACCAAGCGCGCCGTGATTCCCAAGGTGTCTGCTTATCTATGGGCGCGACGTTCAACGGGGATACGGGTATTTTGTCGACATGGAAGTCCTCGAGAGTGTTTTTAGCTGAGTCCTGGACAACTAGATTGCCAGTCCACTGTCCCGTGATTCGATATAGTGGTTCTTTCTTGTTGTCTGGGGCAAAGATCTCGGCGACGACCTGGTTCTTTTCGCCAAATCCAAACGCGCGTTTCCCACAGAACTCAATCTTTGTCATATAGCCGCTCGAGCTAGTAATGTAACTTGGACCCTCTAGTTCTGGGTAGGGATTTCCTGTTGTGACTCCTTTGACAAGGATCGTGGGCATGGTCATGAGGTGTGTCTCGTCGTGTTTATCGTCCTTGATAACTGCATAGCCGGTCTGTCGTACTGAAACTCCACTGACTAGACTGAAAGATGTTTCCTGGCCCACAAACCCTCGCGATGATATCCCACGCTCCTTATTGTATATCGAGCAAGCTGTAACTGGGGGGTGATGTGATACTTGCTCGACAATTAATTGTGATTGCGAGCCGGCCTTGTCGGAATATGAACCGAGGAAGAGTTCACCGAGAAACGGGTTCAATGGCTTTTTGCCTGCATCTTCTGTGTCGGCACCAACGAGTTGCTTCAGACTGCATACATAATTCTTTGCTAATAGTAGTGCTCTCACTCCGGCGTCGGGCTCCTCTGAAGGCTGGAGAAAGAGATCATGATGGCATGCCCAAGCGGCTGGGATCTCGATGGCCGATCTCGGGGCTAGAATAAAAGGCGGGGCGGTGACGTTGGAGAGATCACCTTTGACGGCGGAGAAATATGAGAGAACATCCTTTAGACGGAAGAGATTCCCAGAGTCAGTGCCGATATCAGCCATTGATCTTGGTGAGAAAGGCGGTGGTGATGTAGAAGTTGATGAAGCTGTTGTTGATGCCAAGGAATTAGATTGTTGGTCTGATTCATTTAATTGATTCATTCTGAAAGAATTGGGTGTAACACAGCTGTTTTATCAAAGATTGAATTGGTTGTCGATTTTTAAAAAGGGAATAACATAGATCAAGAAATGGGTACAAGATCGAAAGTACAAGATTTGACGTCATGGATATTGGCCTACGTATCGCCCGCTTATAACGGCACAAACAGAAGCGAGACTAGACACAGACAACTTGTCGCACTCGGTTAACGACATGCGAATTGACCAATCGGATACTAAAGAGTCCCTTTCGGGCCCGCAAAACCCTTGAAAGAGTACGCATCACTTTCTGTTCCTGGTCATCATCTCAGGGACTCAAGACATCACTCAGCCTCATACTAACTTGATTTGTACATGATGTTCTTTGGGCAATTGCAGTGCCTACGTAGGGGTCTTGTGCGATAAGCCATTGCAAGCCACTACAAGCTGTGGCAGCCGTCACCGTTTCACAACTTGACGTAGCCAAGACGTTGAAACCGTAGACATCTGATGATGCTGGGCTAACCTTCACTTATTGTGCTTGGCTATGTCATTCTGAAGATCTTTCGGCAAGTCGGAAGTCAAGCATCACAAGTAGTAGATCTACTCAGCACCGGAGATGCCCAAGAAGATCGATTGTAAAAGAATAGAACCTTTATGCGCACGACTCGACCCTTGGAGAACCCGGTCAAAATTGGCCGAGACCCACCCAATAAGCATTTAAAGCTCGATGTTGACAACTGAGTAAAAGGGAGTCTGATGATAGTTGCAGGGGACAACTCAGCCACCTTCAAGCCTACAATTTCCAAGGCAGAACTGGGCAATGCAGCTAGTATTAGAGTCATTTGCGATAGCAGAAACTTGTAATGAGAAAATGGAATTTCCACACAACCGCCCAGCCCTTGTCTCGGTTGTATGCTGTAGTCGCTTTCGCCGAATATTAGTTTGTAAAATCCTGTCATTTTCGGTTGTCACAACTTCGGGTATCAAACGCGTCAATTGCTACCTCACAACCTTTATGGTCGCTCAAGAATATTGGGGGGACCAAAGCAAATAAAGCTCTCTCCCGTGAACGCGCTACATCCTGGACAATGTTGTGGAATGATCTCAAGATGTTCAGGTGCAGGGTAACTTGCGAACTTCGGTATCCCGCGGGTGCTGACTAACCACGAGGATTATTAATAGAACCGCGCGGTTGAGACATCACGCAAGACCAAGTTTAAATCCCCCGCACTAGAAATAAAGAACGCGTTTTGTCACTATCACAGAAACCATATTACAACTGTTAACAGTCTTTCATTTCCTTTTTCTTCTTGATAGACTTCCCTGTTGTACTCGAATTTGACAATCATGGGTGACGCTTCGGTCTTTAAGTATCCCTCACCTTTGACAGGGTACGAGGATGCTTCACCATTGCCCAACGAGATGGCAGAAGATGGGAAAAGCTATGTCAACCCACCAGCAGCGAAGAAAAGTGAAGCCTACGACAAGTTTATAGACCCATTTGATCAAACTCCGCGGGGTGCCTTGTAAGTCGTCTTACTTATACTTGGTCGTGATTGATGACTAACAACTGTAGTGACGTTCATATTTACTATTATCAATCAAATAAAGAACAGACCAAATACGCCAAGGAACTATGGGAGCGTATCAGGCGAGAATGTATGTTCAGTGGCTCCGGGAATATCCGAAGCCCTCTCTAACATTCATAGTCCCCGAACTACGAATCTACAAAATCTGGGATGGACCAATCGGACCTCATCCTGTCGCCATGTTCGAAGTGAATCTCTTCACACCAGCACAGTTTGGAGCATTCATCCCATGGTTGAATGTCTGGAGAGGGCCGTTATCGGCACTAGTTCATCCGAATATTGTCCCGGAAGAGGGCGTGAATCGATGGGCTTCCATGAAGAGGGATCATTTGGAGAGAGCTATCTGGATGGGAGAGAGAATTCCCTTGGATCTCAGCCTTTTCAACAACCAGTCGTAATTATATTTGAGTCTGGAGCATAATCATATACTCAAGAAAGGGGAGTCTAAAAGGGAAGAAGAAGAAAAAAAAAGTTTGACATCTCTTTGATTTGAACGTGATTCACCCAGCACTGGGGGGAGATCAGCCTTCTCTGTATCTTTACACTGTTTGACCAGCGAGCCTCCGAAGGGATAGTGCGGTTGGCCTTACTTTAACTTATAAGCCCTCCCTAAAATCCATTCTTGAGGCAACAGCAAAGTTTGTCATTAGGGTTTTGTACTGAGTTTCTGTCATTACCACAGCAGCACGACACTCATTTCGTTCTTCACAAACAGAGCCACACTGAGCGACAGAGAATTACTGATCAATAAATAACTTCACGTGTCGCGAAGATCTGTATTTGCTAAACTCTAAATACAGCGAAACGACAACCAACACTGAACAGCAGTCGATCGCCAGTGCAAGGCTTGCTGAGCCTCTGTCCACATTTATTTGTGCTCACCCTCTCCGTTGCAGAAAGGAATAGGGTACGTCTTACTGCTGCAAAGACGAATAATACCCTTGACCCACTGAAGATCACCGTATGTCTGGCTCTCATAAGAATCCGACACAAACCCCTCCTTCGTCTCGCCGGTGCACCCATCGATGACGTTACCCTCCACACGTCGCACATAAGGCTGGCTAACGATGATACCGTGCTCACCCTCAGGGACCGTGAAGGAGAGTGACTGTTGCTGACTGGAAGACCAAGTTTCGGTATAGTCAATGCTCAAAGAAGCAGTCAAAATATCCATGACGGGAATGCTGAAGCTCGTGCCGACTTTGAGGGAGTTGGTGATGGTGTAGCCGTTTGTCACACTGACGGTGGCCTTGGAGCCGCCGAGGCTGCTGATGACGGGAGACATAGCAACGTCCCAGTTGACGAACTCTTTGTCGGAGAGGACCTGGATCTCAGTACTATCCTTGCAATCGCGGCGCTGGATAGCCTTCTTGGCGGGGGTCGACAGGTTTTTGACGGCGGGTGCGGTTTCAAGAGCCTCCAGGTCGGCGGCCTTCATGATTTGGGAAGTTCCATCGGTCTTGAGGACAATGATGTCGTCAGAGGAGAGAATCTTGGGGGCGGCTGCCGCCTGGGAGACGGAAACAATGCTCAGGAGTGCGAGAATAGTAGAGGGAATCATGGTGACAGATGTAAAAATTACTGCGATTAACAACAAGTGAAGCAGAACAACTAGTTGGAGTCAAATGAATGAATGAATAAGTGACTAGTGGTAAAGACCGTAAATCTCGAAAGAGTGAAAGAATGAACCGATACAAGATCTATGTCGACACGAAATCTATTCCGGACGGGCTTCTTTATCTTTTCAACATCAGCGGTCCACACCTCGATCAGTGCACCCGTTCATCTGCCGATATGCCATCCCTGCCGAGACCCTTTGACTCCTAAACGGGCAATGCGTATAATCTCTATTATCGCACCGACATCTTCTCGTCTATTCATGCAACCTTGATCCATAAGCTGAGCCAGCTGGGCAAATAGAAGCTGTCAAATCCAAGTCTCCACACGGGAAATCGAGTTCCGACGTTTCACTTAAAGCCGTGAGATCATGCATTTCATCCATCTGTCAAAATAGAGTTTCTCGCGTGGTTTCATCCCGTTGACGATTTCCCCATTTTTTCGGATTTGCCGTGTGAGTTATTTCCAAATTAAGACACTATGATGGACGGAATGGTGGCACACATGACTAGTGTTGGGATGAAAGCTATGCTGGTCTCTTAGGATGGGATGGTTGTTGTGTTTCAGGTGATAATGCCAAGAATAAGGTTGCCTATATGCCACTTCGTGTTACTAAATTGCAGTACAAGAACAGGGGAAGCTCGGATAATGCCGTTCGGCAGATAAATCTCCCCTGATTATAGAATGAGAACTCACTGCTTTTAATAACGGTCTTTGTCTCTGCTAACGTCGTCCAACACATCGCTTTCTGGCTTACACTCTTTTGATCGCCCAGTCACTCTTTTACCGTCTTTGCCTGTCGTTACTATTCGAAATACTTCAGTTGTCGTCCAGTATCCCTTTTTACATCATTCATCATGTTGGCCAAGGTCTTGAGTGCTTTCATCTTCCTCTCCGTCGTGTAAGCTCGTCCAACTCTATCTCTGTGGATTATTTTACTAACATGAATGACAGTACGGCAGACCTCCACAACAACTGCGCCTGCCACAATGGCGATAGCTACAACTTTCGCATGACCATGGATGCATGCACCGTCTATAATGATGCAGGCTATGAGGTATGAAAGAATCCTCACGCAAGAGTATCGAATCAAACTGACTAGTCATCCAGTGGGGAGGCGTTGCATATGACACTCCATCCGGTCGTGTAAGTCAACTCTGTTCTATAAAATAGAATGTTATTAATCTTTGACAGTGCACCCAAGCAAACGCCGAAGCTCAGATCGCGGGAGACCAATGGGAGGATGCCTGCAGAGAAGTCGCCGCCAAGGGATTCCCATGTGCAGATGGAAAGGGAACTTGCTTCGCTAACCCCAGCGAAGTTCGTGGCCGTTGCTAAGGGAATGCAGAACATCAGATGTAGAAAGAGACCAATATTAGCATTGCAAGTTGACAGCTGTGAAAGCTCGGAATTACCTTGAAACGAAGTCATCTTTAGTTTTATTGCTGAGTTGGTGATAGAGTTGGCGATATAAGTCACCAAGCATTTGCATAGATTGCCAGAAGAAGTAGAAAAAGAGGTCGCACATGTCAAATCATATTTTACGTTCATTGAATAAACTATGTACCACCGACTCAAGATCATGTCAGAACAAGAACCCATTAGATGCTCTTGAAAACCGAAAGACTTGAAAGAGCTTTTCCAGGCCATTCGAACAGCGTGTTGGAAGGACAAGAAGATCCAAGTGCCTGATTGTTCATCCAAGCAGGCTCCCAATAAAACAATCCCGCTCCACCTCGAACCTTGCTGACGATACTAGCCACCTTCTGAATGAACTGTGTCTGACCAGCGGCAGAGAAAGGAATGTTTCTCATGTCGCTAGGGAAAGGCTGCGCCGGAGATGGACACGAAGTCGGCCAGTCAAGCTCACTGACAAAGATTTGCTTGCCCCATCGGTTGGCCATGTTGGTGAGGGAAGTTTCGAGAGCCGAGAATGTGGCGCCCGATCCGTAGAAGGGGTAGAAAGAAACGCCCATGGCGTCGAAAGCATCGAGCGTGAGTCCCTTTTGGTTGAGAACCTGAGTGTAGAAGTACTCTTGGGTACCCCAGTCCCAGCCCTTGTCGAGATGGATCATGATCTTTGGCTTCGGGCTGAGGCGAGAATCCTTGATGCCGTAAGAAGCAGAGTTGAGGAGACGACCGATGTTGTAGTACGACTTTGTCGATCCGGTAGGGAAGAGCAGACCAGCGGTGATCTCGTTACCAATGGAGATGAGCGCCGGAGGTACACCAGCAGCCTGGAAAGCATTCGATACTTCGAGTGTGTAGTTGTAAAGTCTCCATGCCAAATCATCAATACCAGTAGGCCATCCGCGTGGAATGCTCTGATGGCCGGGATCAGCCCAGGTGTCGCTAAAGTGCAGCGTCAAGTAAACGCTCATGCCCGCAGCCTTAGCACGCTTGGCGAGCTTGATGTTGTAGTCGAGGTTGTATTCGCCATTGGAAGGGTTCACCCAAACACGTTGGCGAACCGAGTTGACGCCATTCGCAGCGAGGATTTGTTCCAGTGGCTGAGCCGTGCCAGCACTGTTGGTGTATTTAATTCCCTTTTGTTCCTCGACAGCGACAGAAGACCAGTCAACGCCGCGGAATTGCAAGGCGAGAGAGACTGATAGGTAAGACAGGAAGACCAAAAGGCGTGTAAGGGTCGCCATGTTGAATTAGTTCGCTATGGGTGACTAACTAGCATTCCTGCCCTTCTTCTGGGTTGGAGAAATGCGTCTTCTTAAGTAGCATTGCTATCCACGCCAAGGTGAACGTTGCTAATTCGCCGGCTTGTGTATGATCGTAACAGGGATTAGCAATTTCCCTCGAATTAGCGTGTGGCACATCCGCTTCTTAGCAATTATTCCGACAAGGGCTTTCGTCCTTAATAGCGAATGAAACTTGGCTTCTGGAAGAGGAAAGGGTATGTCGGAATAGAATTGCCGTCGTTCAATGTGCAATAGTAGAAACGGAGCTTGAACTGCCGGACACATTGATTGGTTGATTTGACATCCGGTGTATAAGTGGGACAGGATATTGTAATTCAATTGATGTAGAGCATATATTTGTACTGCTATGGCAGGAGGGGAATGTTGATTTATATGTTAAACTTGCGTTCCTTGTGATTGTTATTTAGAGTACAGCGATTCTTCCCAATAATGGAGAAGCATCTGGGTCAAAGACCGTGAACGGCCGTGGCACAAGCACACCCATTTATGTAATCGTAGCAATTGGTGATGGAAAGCACCTTTTGCATCGTGAGACGTGTCAGTCATTAGGTTGCAGTCATGGTGTGATGGACTTTCATATGAGTTTGAGAATCGAGATTGCGATAGTCTACTTGGATTTTGTTGTGCTGCAATATGCTAAGATTGGAAAATTGAGAGACAAGAACTATTGTATAGATAGAGAAGACAATTACACTTTTGTAACAAGTTGGTTCTAGTCGAGCCATGCCCCATGCGTTGCTCGATGTGAAGAATTCGCAGGACGTATGGGTTTCGGATACTGCAGTCAAAGTTTTGATACAATTTCCTAGAGAATTAACACTAATTACTTTTTAATAATAGCATTGCTAGCCACTTATTACACTTTGGTAGACTTGCACGTCATTGCCAGTATCTCCACGAGATCATGTTTTGCAGCTTCAGTAATGAGCATGATCGTGTGAACATGGTAGGCATAAAGGAATCCTGTGTCGTAAGATATGATTCAGCTTGTAGCAGTTCTAATTCTTTGGACCTCATGAGAAAAGACACACGAACCACAAGAATGGGTTTACCGTGGCAATAGAACCAAGTAATAAAAACGATGTTTTAAGGATCTTGGCATAAACATCGTTACTATTGGTGGAATTCATTTCCATCGCCAATTTAACCGGGATTTCCATTTCCACACCCAATCTGGTAAGGCTAGAGGTTTCAAGACGACTCTAATCCCCACTGAAACATCCCACGATCGGTTATTACGGTGGTTAAAGTCACCATTTTATCCTCTGATCGAATGAGGAAACGGGTCGTTCTCGAAAAAGAAATCATCATGCATTGTATTTCGCGGGGACTGCAGGCAAAAGTTCCACCCGGCATATGAGAGAATAGCCGGATTCGTATTCTTACACCGATGCTACAATAACAACTCACATAATTGTGTGGAGATGAGATGCCTGCCCCAGAATTTGAAGACACGGACATAGATCTGTGCCCAGTTTCAGACTTTCAATACCGTGGGAAACACGGCAGCGGAGGATACAGGTCCGCACTTCTTGGAGCAATGTCACCCGACAAGATCCATGTCTCCGCTCGTTTCGCCCCATAGACCAGATATTCTAGAATAAATAAGACCATCCCATCGCTGCTTTCTCTAATATCCTCTTGGCACGTCACTCTCACCTTCATTCCCGGCTTACATCATGAAGCTATCATCCATTATTAGCGTCTGGGTCCTAACCCTCGTCAGCGCCGTTCTTGGCGCTGAACTCGTCCCTCGATCAGCTCTTACCGAAGTCAACAACTATGGCAACAACCCCACAGGAACTCGCATGTTCCTTTACGTTCCCAAGAACCTAAAGTCAAACCCTGCCGTGGTCGTCGGTCTGCACTACTGCACCGGCACAGCTCAGGCTTACTACCAGAGCAACAAGTGGGCTTCCAATGCTGAGAAGTACGGCTTCATCGTCATCTACCCTCAGACTCCTTACACTCCTGGTAACTGCTGGGATGTTTCGTCCAAGATGACCTTGACCCACGAGGGTGGCGGTTGCAGCACTTCTGTTGCCAACATGGTCAAGCATGTTCTCAAGAACTACAACGGTGACTCCAAGAGAGTCTTTGTTACTGGTGACTCTTCCGGTGCTATGATGACTGTAAGTGAGAAAGAACACCAATATCAAGGGATATCCTAACAGTGTCAGAACGTCATGGCCGCTACCTACCCCGACATCTTCGCCGCTGCAATTGTCTACGCTGGTGTTCCTGCTGGCTGCTTCAAGAGCCAGGCTAACCAGGCCGCCGCTTGGAACTCGACCTGCTCCCAGGGTCAGTCCAGATATACCCAGCAGCAGTGGGCCAACGTTGTCAAGGACATGTACCCTGGCTACAACGGAGCTCGCCCCAAGATGCAAATCTACCACGGAACCGCCGACCCCACTCTCAACGTCCAGAACTACTACGAGACCATCAAGCAGTGGACTGGTGTCTTTGGCTACTCTTCTACTCCCAAGTCTACTACCAACAACTTCCCTCGCAGCCCTTACAAGCGAGAGGTCTTTGGTGACAAGCTTGAGGTAAGGAAAATGAATTGCGAAAAGAGAAAAATGACTGACGATCTTGCAGACTTTCCTGGGCAATGGTGTTACCCATGCTGTTGACCACTTCCCTGATGAGGACTTGAAGTTCTTCGGTCTTGTTGTAAGACAACTCACACCCCTGTTCCTATCTGACTACTAACTTCATGGATAGTAAACCGTTGGCTAAAAGCGAAATGGCCTTGATCCGATGGATCCTAGCGATGTCTTTGATGCCGGAAAATTTGGAACAATTTGATCCGCGATATTTAACTTTCTAAGGACTATAGTTGCCACTATTGTATATAAGAACAATACCAGAATCACATACAAATGTCTCATTGGTCATAGCGGTTCATTCACTGAATTCGCATTGAATCGGATAATTGAAAGGAAATAGCGCTTAGTAAACATTTAGTGATGCGCTGAATTCATTATCTAAGTATAGAGGTAGTTATTGAAATCGTGACAGGACAATCAGCTCTCTTCAGCCCGTGAGTATGATACATGGGGTGATGAGAGAATAGCAGATCAACAAATGAAAATTGACAATAAAGAGAGAAAAAACATGAAGTCTAATAACGGTAGAGAATGAACAATCAGTGGCAAAACTGTTCCCAGTTAAAGAGTCTTGGTGACGCCAGGCGCAATTGCTTCCAGCTTCTGCAGTAGCTCCTTGTATAACGCAGTCTGTATCTTGGAACCCATTTTGTTGGTCACATGGCAAGCCGGTCTATACTTTGTTAGCTTCAGCACAATAATTCCGATAATTTAACTTACTCATGAATTTGACAATTTGTCATGTACTGTCCATTAGACTCAGGACCAGCAAGAACGCCTGTGACGAGAGCTCGACTGCCCATTTCTGGTGTTCGGGCCAAGAAGTCTGGAGGAGTAACTTCCTCCATTTCTCGCATCAAGTCAGACTTGCAATAGCTGGGGTTAGGGGTGTTGATAATCACGCCATTCTTCTCGGAAGCCTCAAGATGAGCGGCGACCTCTCTTGTGAGATAAAGAACCATGAGCTTGGAGACGTAGTATCGAGAGGCCATGATGGACTTGGCTGGATCGTTGAGGCGCGTAAAGATGGGTCCGGCTTTTTCGTCGGGGATGAGTTCCTTTGTAGGAGCCCAGTAGTGCGTGGCTGAGTTGGGGATGATGAATTTGCCTGGGAAGGACGACTGGCGAAGTTTTGGAAGTAAAAGGAAAAAGAGAAGAAATGTCGAGATGACGTTGACAGTAATGGTACGCTCATTATCCTCCGCAGTGGTAAACTCAGCTGAGGTTGCAAGACCAGCATTGGCGAGCACAACGTCAAGTCGGGGTAAGGTATTTGCCCTCACAGCAAATGACTTGACCGATTCGTAGTTGGCCATGTCAAGGAGCCAGACCTCGATGGACTCGGGCTCTCTTTTTGTCAACTTCAACAACTCCTGACGAGCCTGTTCGCCTTTGTCGAGGTTGCGAACAGCCATGATAAGCTTGCCTAACCCAAGACGGAGCAGGTGGTGGCTAGATTCAAAGCCCAATCCTGTGTTGGAACCAGATACTATCATGACTTTGTCGGATAGATCATGTTTGGTCTCTGGGTATGGAAGAGTGACGAATAGGTTGGAGTAAAAGGTGGAACTGATGCCATAGACACCTGAGATGATTGACATGACCATGATTGATGGATGATATTGATTGAATTGAAGTAAAGTGATGAGTGGTAGTTGATTGATTTTAAGACGATGTTCTATTGAAATATTTCCTTGTGATAGATAGATGGTCTTCCTGTTTATATATATCGTTCATGTTCCGTAATCTCCATCTCCAAGAGCGGATTTAATAACGCCGCTTACACCAACAGCCAATCATCTGACAGCGGGGTTACTAAACCCGCCTCCTTAGTCCATTGCGGATCTTGCTTATCTCCCTTTCATACCAAACATAATCTCACTAACTTCCATCCAAACAAAGAAAAAATGACTGGAACAGGTATGCCTGCTCCATTGGGCTAAGTGGGTACGATGAGGATACTGATTATCAAAGCCAAAGTTGAGAAACGCAATCGACCACCCAAGTCTTGCGAGCCCTGCCGAACGCGAAAGTGAGTCTCACCATAGCATATGACATACTGGAAAGTGGTTGACGGGACTAGGTTGAAGTGTGACAGAGGTCTACCGTGCGACTCCTGTGTGCGGAGAAATAAGCAGTCCATATGTCACTATGCGTCTAATGCCGACAGGAATGAGCGACGCGCGGACAAAGGCAGCAGCTCAGTTGCCGACCGGCTCAAGCATTTGGAAGGATTATTAACCATCGTAGCTCAACAACGAGATCCTATGGCATCGCTCAGTATTACTGACGACATATCGAATGGTGGAGATACTGGTTTACCTTTATTTACCCCCAGCTCTACTGAGTCGGGAGGCGGTAGCGAGGCCAAAGACAACAGCAACACCGTACAGAAAGGATTGTCAGGTCATCTCGACTCCAGCCATTGGTCTTCCATATTGGAAAATATCAAGGCCATTCGAGAAGACCTTCCCAATGAGAGTCCACCAGAGAAAGAACTATTCGCCTCCAGCAATTCATCTGGAGTGGATTCCCAAGGACTTCGGAGGATGAGTCCAGATTTGGATTTTGGCTCTGCTAAAGGAGTGAGTCACGACAGTATTCTCGTGGCCTTACCCCCAAGACAGATCTGCGATACCTTGATATCCATGTTCTTTAGATGGCATTATACAATGATGCGTAAGTAGAATTCTGCCCCTATGATACCTTGCGCAACATCGCTAACAGTACGGCGTTAGCGATTCTACATCCTATCAAGTTCCAGCGCGAGGTATGCAATGCGTTAAGAAATGAATATTGAGCACTGCTGACCTATCTGCAGTACGACAACTTTTGGAACGCACCAAGACACACTTCCACCACATGGACTGCTCTGCTCTTCGCTGTCCTAAGTTTATCAGCGGGCGTATACGAGGCCTCGGGCATGCCCCTCCCATCGCCTGTCCCAATCCCATCAAGCAAAGACTTGTCCACCAAGACACAGCATTGTCTCCTTCTCAGTGATTACATCTCATCCAATGAACATGCTATTGAAGCTTTTCTCCTACACCTAGTTGGCTGCTGGCTTCGATCAAAAGTATCGGATACCAACCTTTGGTTTCTTATGGGAAAGGTGGTACAGCTTGCGATAAGTAAAGGCTACCATCGTGACTCTGCCAAGGTACCTAACGCGAATATCTCTGCATTTGACGGCGAGATGAGACGCAGGGTTTGGGTTTGTATATACCAGCTTGATGCACTTATGTCGTTCCAGCTGGGTCTTCCTAGCATGGTACCTTCAGATTCTTGCGACACGGAGCTCCCCAGAAACCTTGATCAGAATCAGTTACACCCCGATATTACAGAGCTACCGCCATCTAGACCTCTGTCGGAAAACACTATAATTCTTTACTCTATCGTGAAAGCGTCGGTTATGGCCAAGTTCAAGGAAGTTGTCAAGCATACCCGATCTCCAGCCCCGCTATCATACGAAACTACGGTCGTTCTTGACACGGAGGTCCGTCAAGCCTATGCAAATATCCCTGATCACTTCAAGTACAAACCTCTTACCAATTTCCTCACGGAGGAGGTTAGTGTGATCATGACCAGAACTACGCTCGAGCTATTGCACTTGAAGAGCATCATTGTTCTCCACCGTCAGCATCTGATGCATCGACACGACAGCCGTTCTGAGTTTTCAAGAAATGCTTGTCTGGAAGCTGCCGGGAGACTGCTGGAGAGACAGGTGGAAATGGACCGAGTTACTGAGACTGGTGGTCAGCTCCATGATATGAAGTGGACGATTACGACTCTGACGATCAGTGATTTTACCTTGGCTGCCATGGTGATCTGTTTAGACCTCACAGTAACTATGCGGCACAGTGCAGATTCTCCTCCCAGCCCAACGACTTATCATGAGGTGCAGAGGTATTTAGCAATTATTAAGAATGCTCACAAAATGTGGGTTGTTGCTGGGGAGCTTTGCTCCGAAGCACGTACAGTTGCTCACGCTTTGGACTCCACTATGGAGCGTGTGAACGACTTTCTGAGTACATGGTCTCTACCAACAGGTCCCGAATCATGGCAGACTCTAGATGTAGAGTCATCGAGCAGCCTGGCCAATGATTCCTCATACCAGATGAATGATTTGGAGATGATGGATAGTATTGATTGGGTATGTTGAATCTGATCTTAGTGGTTTACCGCATGGGTTGATACTGACATGGCGCTTTAGACATTCATCGACAATCAGTTCCAAGACCCGAATATCAACGAAATTGACCTTGATATGTGGCTCATGGAAACAGCTGGACCTTTGTTGGCGGGTGCATAAGCGAATGAGGAGGATCTGGCCTTAATTTTGCAGACTTTAGTCCAAAAATGTCTTGGTAGTCCTCAGATCATAAGCGCAACAGTTCAAATATAAGCACACAGTAACACCTCACTGTACGATATTGTCACGGCCCGGCCCTCGTTTGCGGAAATTCGTCCAAATTTATCGTCGCGCATAATTTCCGATACAGCCTTCTTATGCCAAGGGACTCTAGTCGTCCATACGTGTATACAGAGAGCTAATCATAATAGTCACAGTTTCATGTGCCAAGGCACGGTAAAATGGATAGGACGGGCCGGGTGATCCTACAGCTGAGATGCATGGCCCCCACCCTGAAAGGAGGCAGGCTGCACTCACTAGTTGTGACGGCTGATTGGGAAAGATGGGTAAAGTGATTATAGTGGCTGAAACCGGCATAGTTATGTTTATCTTGTTGGTCATCCTTTTATTCTTGGAGGTGCGCGTTGATTGCTAAATGAAGAAGGTTGTGCTGGTGTGAACAGCACAGCATGATATGCCTTTCCGTTGGCAACTTGGCATAATCCGGTATAAGCCACCACCAGCTTGGCGACCAAGAACAGACATATCCGCCGCTCAGGTCCTGGGAACCAACAGTAATGCACGCATACCAGCGCGCTGAAGTAAGATCCAGAGTTACCTATCTCCCACGAAGAGGGTAATGGGGGGTGATTCAAACGTTGCTGCAGGACCAAGACGATATACGAGAAAGCGAGCAGGCAACGAATGCTGAAAACGATGCTACGACGGATCGTTGTCGACATTGAGCATAGGGGACAGACAATCGAAGGGAGGGAGAGTAAAAAGGTATAAATTGACAGTCATCCGACGACAAAACTGGAAAATATTATCTCTGAACAACAACACTCACTCAAACTCCATCACTCATCACTTCTTCCAACCCGCCCTAAGATACCTTGCAAACATCAAGATGCTCTTTAAATACATCCTTCCCAGTCTTCTGGCTACTTCCGTTATAGCTATTCCAGTCGCGGACATTGGCGAATCTGAGGACAACCTTGTGCTGTTCAAGCGCGATGATGTCCTTGATGCTCGCGACCTTGCGCTTGCCGACATCCATGGAGTTAATGTCACTGAGAGTAAGACCCTCTTCATTACCCCTCGTGACTCTG
Source organism: Fusarium sporotrichioides (assembly GCA_019054645.1). NCBI lineage: Eukaryota > Fungi > Ascomycota > Sordariomycetes > Hypocreales > Nectriaceae > Fusarium > Fusarium sporotrichioides. The sequence continues at coordinate 1,279,129 of JAHKNS010000004.1, forward strand.
TGAAGTGATGCTGACCAACTTCCCCCGACCTACAGTGTACAAGCACTCCATGTTTAAGCGGGACGATGGAGACCATGTCGTTGTCTGGGTCGCCCGTGACTTCGTTGAGAACGAAAACGAGGTCGACCACGGGCAGGGCATTGATAAACGCCAGACTGCCCGCCCAGGCACTAAAAGTGGCTTCGTTTCCGACTCTCAATCCGACTATTGCCGTGATCACAAAAGGGAGAACCACGCAGGGCCCAACGGACCATACTCGGGCGGTGTACAGGCCATGTACAGCTGGGCTCGGGGTCACTCAGGTGGTAGGTGGACTGTCAAGTCCAGCTGGAAGAACCTTGTCCTCGCTGGCTCAAACAGTGGGGCCAATGCTATCTACAGGGCAAGGACCACTGACGGTGGTGAAACCAGCATCGGCACTCAGGATGTGCGAAACGATGCGGACTGGACTCGAAATAGGGCTCGCGAATTCAGTGGCCGCGGGTGGAGGGCGTCTTCGAAAGGAGGGGAGACATGTGGTGGATGGACGCGCATCAACTACGAAATTATCAGGACTGATTATCGTCTCTGAGTTGTCAGTGGTAGAAACAACGATGATGGGTTTATTCTCTGTATTTACGACCCTACTCTGGTATATTGGAAATGTCCGCCGAACGCTTTGCGTCCCAAGTATCAGCATGCATCCATTATAGGTATATATGGCGATACAGACGTACTAAGTCGATAATATGACTCGTGAAGAATCTAAGTCATAGGTGCTGGAAACCGTAGTGGCCCAAGTACCGAAGAAGAGCCATCTTGTAGTGACTATTGGTTCAGATTACTCCATCGAAAAGCCCGTGTTGCTGTAAAATGGCTGTAGTGCCTAAACTAGCATTGTAGTTCTTCTTTATAAAGATGTTGAGTGCTGTACGGTCAGGTTTCTGCGCGATATGGATCTCCCTGTGTAATGTCAGGTCTCCAACATTATTCACATGGCAACTGGGTGACCTGATGGAGTTTTTATCCGTGTATAATTCTAAAAGGCGATGGTTCATAAATTGGTCGGCACTGTAGATTTTCGTCGCCAATTAGTTCTAAGACTCAAATGTTGATGAAATTGGCCTTAACATACGACTGATACAAAAGTCTTACCTTTCATAAGCGAGGTGGAAAAGATGATTTGTACAATATCAACTTGTTTCATTGTCGATGCAAACTTAACATGAATCCATTTATCCCTTTGCTAGTTTGACTGCCTTTCTACCTAACTTTGGGTCAGACCTTCCTTAGTCTCTGGATACTCAACCAACGATACAATGCCATTTTCAAGTCTGGTATTAGGATGTACGAAAAGCGTGCGAGGACCCTTTGTCGCCTCCACTACCGCTCGCCGCTGCACAGCAACTTCGTCTACAGAAGTCAGATTGTCAAACAAAGAAGAACCTTCTTTGACATTCTTGGTACACCTTGCAATATGTAACTCGTGGATCAAAACACCGAGAGCAGGTCGTCCAACGGTTGCAATCTTCTCCCGTGACATGACGATCTTGACGGAGTTAGGTTTCTCTGTGTCAAGTTGAACTTTTGTAAATCCATGGCCAGAGTTGACAAAACATTTCAATAGTCCAAAACGAGCTTGGTCATGAACCTGGCCCATTTCTAGGTCGAGTCAGTTAGTTCAAGATGTGTTATGTGAGCACGTACCTTGGTCTCAGAGTTATAGGATAGGAGAGCACGGAGACCCATGCACGCGATGGAAAGGTATCCAATATAGATCACTAGGACTGATCAGCTATTGAAACGCTAGCGAGAGGCTTCTGATCCTACCATCATCTATATCAGAGGTGGTGTCTGGTGCAAGAGTCCCAAGTACGCCATCAGCAGACATCAGGTATAGACCAATACCTTCAGCAAGGCACTCGATGTATGCCGTTGCGATGCCGCCAAATGCAGTCTCTGGTGTTTCTCCGGGGCCATGAGATGCTGAAAGAGGTGGGCAAGACGTACATGGTGGGCGCTTCCATAGAGCACGATATCAATGGCACTATGGAGGCTGGGATGAATGGAATAGGGTATTCACCTGCGTGCGCGCGACGATCGCCCAAGGCGAATTCGACGTTATTACCAGTCATTTACGACGACATGACTCAGCTGTTGACTATGATCGAGGACGATGACGGGTCGGAATACAACCGGGACCAAGGTAGGCATGAATACCCATGCCCGGTCTTCTCTTGTGTTCCAAGCTAGTCTAGTCAGCTACATACAGAAAAAGAGTATCTGTTGTTGATGGATATAGACAGGGTATCGGGATATTGACGGGCGGTTTCGTTTCGTTTCTTCTATGTGCATGGATACAACATTATTTATCTTCTAAACTGCGCAGCTCGCACATCATAATTTCCGTCGCCGATGGAGATGTGCAATTGTTCTCACTAACTCCCAAAAGGTCTTGGCTGCATACAAAGCCACTGCACAGCCACCAATAGTAAGAAGCCAGCTCTCAGCTGCTCAACAAAGGATAAAAAATTATCACGGCTTGAATGAGTGCTTATCTTTTCATTTTCCCCGCTTGTCAACTCCCTCTGGTGAAATCATTTTCGTTTATCCTTCGGCCTTGTCAAAATGAGGCTCATCAAAGCTAAAACCTTAGTCAAAAGTCAGCGTATCTCCTTCAAAGAATTCTATGGGGATTTGCCAGAATACGCCATCCTCTCTCACACTTGGGAGGGTGGTGGTGAAGTCACCTTCCAAGAGTGCAACACCAAAGCTTCCAAGTTAAAAACAGGATACGAGAAGATCACCAAGACATGCAAGTTAGCCCTCGCAGATAATGTGCAGTATGTGTGGGTCGATACATGCTGCATCGATAAGTCCAGTAGCGCCGAGCTTACAGAAGCCATCAACTCTATGTTTCTCTGGTATCAGAAAGCTAAATTCTGCTATGTGTATCTATCCGATAAGGTTGAACAAGTTCCACTTGAGAAATGCAGGTGGTTCACTCGCGGGTGGACATTGCAGGAGCTAATTGCTCCAGGATCTATATCATTCTTCGGCCAAGCGTGGGACTTTATCGGCTCTAAGAGGAGTCTCTTAAGCCCTCTTTCAGAAATTACATCCATTGGGCAAGAGTTTCTGGACCATATGGCGCCAATATCCTCTGCTTGTATTGCAACAAGACTCTCATGGGCTGCTCATCGCAAGACTACGCGCATAGAAGACATGGCGTACTGTTTGCTCGGCATATGTAACATCAACATGCCCATGTTGTACGGAGAAGGCGAGAACGCGTTTCGGCGTCTTCAAGAAGAAATCATCAGAACGACGTACGATTTAAGTCTTCTAGCATGGACGCCACCTCTTTCCACGTCAGAAGAGTACTGTGGATTCCTCGCCACTTCAGTGAAGCATTTCGCTTCCTGTGCCAAGATGTACTCAGTGGCAAACTCTCTTCTGGACGAAGGTGAGATAAGCATCTCTAACAAAGGTCTCAGACTCCGCGCCATAGTACACTCGCTTGACTATTCCGAGATCAGTTATCCTGGACTCGAGGACATTACATGCCGTTATGCTCTGGAGCTGGACTGCATGACACCCGACTACGAGGGGGAGTTCTTGACCATACCCATGCGCAAGATAGGTCCAAATGTGTTTGTGAGAGCTAGGGGCCTGGAGGAAAATAGAGCCATCCGCGAAATGACGGCTTCTACTTCGTTTTGTCTCGTTCCTGCTGTTGCAGGAGGCAACATATTCCACACTGTCACTCTTCTTACTAAACTACCCGAACGAAAAATACGGCAGCCATTGTTTCAAGCAAGACACTCCGATGTTGTTTCGTACAGTCGCTTCACCATGGTCACATTTGAGCTACCACCTAATATAACAATAGTCTCCAGTACCGAGCTCCCTAATAAGTTCTGGGATATGGAGGATAGTGTGTTTTTTGGGCCTTACGGGTCCTATCAGAATTGGGGTGCGTTTGTGCTCAACACTGAAACTCTGTTTCTTTGCTTCTGGCACAAGAGCGCAACTAATTGGGCTCTCAAGGGAACGCTCCTTGATATGAGGAGCCCAGATGTTAAGGTATTATGGAAAGATCTTTTTCTCTCAGCGGATCAGCTGGGTAATCAGCAGCCGGTTGTTCAGAACTTCTTGAACAACGCGCAAAGTGAGATGAAGACTTCGATTGAAACCAAGAGAGAGGGACGGGACATTAAATTGTCTTTTACCGCTTGGAGGAAGGATAGCCCGAGTTTATGTCGTGGGCCACGATGGAGAGTTCTTTTTTGGGAAGATGTTGTGAACTGAGCATTTTGACCCTTGGCACAGCACTACATTAGGGATTCTCGAGGTTGTTTTGTATTCTGACGACTTATGCCATTAGCCATGTTGTGCAATAAATAGTGCTGGACATAACACCGTATATACAAGATTTTATTTGAAGCTTTAATCTATTTGTCCTTAAATGGTAATATATTTGTATTCGCACTAGGCGCAATACAGATCTTAAAACGTCTCTTCGTCTAGCGACAGGAGAGCTACATAGTTGATTCAATTGAGAAGCGGCCTAACCACGGAACTTGATCGCGATCTTTGATCGCTTACCCTGACCGCTACCATACAAAGCAGGGCCAGGAATCTGCCAGCTATCGCCCTGGTTGTCATAAACAGAGAAACCAAAGAGCTGCGAATCAGAAGTGCTGTAAATCTGAGAAGCGACAACACCAGAGCCGGAGAGATCATCGGTACCAGAACCAGTAACCTCAATGTTGCCGCACTGCATGTAAAATTCAGGCTCGGAGAGATGAGCGCGATGAAGGGCGATGAGTTCGTTGCGAATGACGTACTTTCCAGGGGCGATGGAAGATGGAATTGTGGCAGAGTTAACACCGCCGTTCTCACGGAGCTTGTCGGTAGCCCAGACACCTTCAGTGTTGGCAGGCCCAGAGACAAGACCCTCTTCAGCAATCTTGGTCCACTTGAGCTGCGTCTTGTCTACAGAAGTGCAGTCGCCGTTGCAAGGAGCGATATAGGTGATGACAGGGCCACGGTGAGACTCGGCCCAGCCGTTGGGATTGATCACCTTATCGTCAGATGTCCAGAAGAAAGAGGCTTTGGAACCAGCTGCGACTTTTCCATAGTTCTTGGAAGCTTCAGCGTCGCGACGGCAGACAAAGTCAGGGCTGGAGATATCCATCTCTGGGCCTTCATCTTCGGTAGAAAAGCTCCATCCGATGGCATTGGGGTCGGGTGAGGGATTCCAACGGCTGAAACCCTGGTAGTCCGTGCCGTCGAGAGTGAAGGTGTTTAAGTAACCGTGGGCAGCTACATTGGATGCCAGAAGGGCTGTACCGAGCATGAGGTATCGAGACATGGCGAAGCAATTGTTGATGAATTGAAAAGGTTGGTTTGAAGTTGAAGTATGTAATGAGGGTATTTGCTTAATGAAAGTAATAAAGTCACTTGTCGAAAGTGCTGTGGAAAGGAATGAACAAAGAAAGGAATGAAATTGTGCTTGATCAAAAAAAGGCAACTGAGGAGGGATACAGTCTTTTAAATACAAGTTAACAGAGCCCAGTCCACATGAAGGATTCATTCCGCCAAGAGTCAAAAGTTTTAAGTTATCAAATGGATCGACATCCCTGCGAAGATTGTCAAGAGAACCCCTGGCCTAGTTTAATCCTACGAGATCCTATCACAGTCAAAACTCCAACCGCCAAGTTTTCGATGATGGAACACTAGTCATTAAAATCGGATAAGCATGTCTTTGAGGAGGCTTTACTGGAAGCCAGATTGGGTATTTTTGTCGATCTTGGGTTGAGAATTGCCTAGTCAGGTCCCATGGCCAATACGCGCTGCTTGGTGTCGTAAGCGCCCTGGCTTCTAGTTTCTTGGCATGGAAAGGAGAGTCACAATGTACGTGGTTCGTCGTCAAAGTCAGCAGTTTGGATGAGCCATTTTCTCCAAGTTGAAGATTACTTGTAACTGGATTGTGATCTACTTAATGGAAGGTAAAGTCGTTGTTTCTTTCACAACTCCCTGTTCCCAATGCCACTACGGATAGCGTGGCCGGCTGAAGAATGAGATATCCACCAGGGAAATAAGCATAACAGATGGTGGATACAAAACCATCCATCAGGATCTGAAAGGATCCAAGTGGTTTAATACGATTCATGCATCATCCGGTAATCGCGTTGAAAGGATTTCCAGAAGAAAACACAGCCACCACAACCTTGTTTCAACTTCTTGGTGATCACCGATCAGGATGAGATGAATCTGTGCTAGTCTAAAGCCAAGCCTCAGCTACCCACATTTCAGGCTGTGCCATTGTTTCATGTCATTTCTCAGCTGTTTCAGAAAGAAACAACATGTGCTGATGATGTTTAATACATCTTGCGGTAACGCAGCTGTACGTATGTTGAGGGAAGTGTTAGACTTCGAAAATGGCATCATAAAACCATCAATGTACTAATGTTCATATACGATGACTATGGCTGTTCCGCTTGATGATAAATACTTGACACAGAAGACAAATGGAAGAAGGATAAAGAACAAAGCTTATCCACCCAAGTGTAGAATACAATTTTCCAACTCAAAACGACGGTATCTCATGGCTGGCTACTTTTGGAATACTTCGCTGGCGACATGATATCTGTGACCTGTCGCCTGGCGCCATTCGTTGAATAGCAGAATGGATAGCATCACGTGAGAAAAAGGGGCAACGTGATCGCTTCGTATTTTCAAAACCGCGTCGGTCAAACTTGAACAGTCAGTATTTAGTCAACACATAACCTCTTAACGATGCTTTAGAATGCTAAAGATGGTCATTTGAGTCACCCAATTCAGTAAAAAACGAATTGATTTCCTATCTTTTTTCTCCTTACTTCCTCAATGCCATTCATTGACACCCCAAGCCCTCTGTAGGGTAGGCTTCTGAGCCTACCTGCGTTCCAAGGAGGCTATCATTTCTGGCTTTTAGAATTATCAATGTTCAGGATGCGTGATACCTCTAGTTCCCTTTGTCCGCTTTGACACATAAGTAATATCGTGTGCGTTATCTATATCCGAACACAGAGAGCACATCAAATCCAATGTTATTATTTTCAACCTCAACCACGTATCAAAAAGTAAAATGAGATAGTAGTTTAGTATCGAGAAATCATCGCCTTGACGCTAAAGGCATACTCCCCGTTCCCCCACAGGCATCCTGTCAGTTGATCATTCAATACATGCCTAATAACTAGACTAGATTAGTATGAGTTTGGAAAAATCGGTCTTTTGACGCTGGTGTTTCCACTAATGAACATAATTGCCGATCTCTTTCCCCCAAAGCTTGAAGCTATTACCAGATAAAAGTTCCTCGCATTACGGCCATTTACAAACGTTCACCCCCAATCTCTCACCATCTCACAAGACTCAGAGTATCATCACAATGCCGTGCATCCGATATCCATCGAAATTGGACTAGATTCTGAAACTTGACAGCGACTGAGGAAAATTTGTATCCACCAATCAGATGAGCGTCTCCCATAGATCGGGTTTAGTGGTTCCATCTGCACCCCAGGAAATTAACGAGACAGTGGAGCACGATCCGTGTAATCGTTGATAGTTACACGTTCTAGACAGACACGGACCTTCATCACGGCTGAACGGCATCAAGACGTACGTTGCCATCGAATTCGTGAGTTATTGTTTCGCCAAGAATATAAAAGACCCGAATCCTCAACTGTAAGTACTCTCTATCATCACTCTCTATCAATCTATCTCTTCTATTCAACAGTACATATTCTATAATCTCAGCTATCTCATCATGTTCTCTTCTATGCTCCTTCTCGGCGGCCTCGTTGCCTCTGCCTTTGCTCATCCCGCTGTTGAGCCTCGCGCCAGCTGTACTTTCACTGATGCTGCTTCTGCTATCAAGGGCAAGGGCAGCTGCTCAACCATTATTCTCAACAACATCGCTGTCCCTGCTGGTACCACCCTCGATCTTACCAAGCTCAAGGATGGAACTCATGTAAGCTAACATGCTTCCGATGATGAATCTTAACTGACAATCCTTAGGTCATCTTCCAAGGAAAGACTACCTTTGGCTATGACACCTGGGAAGGCCCCCTCATTTCCTTCACCGGAAACAACCTTCTCATCGAAGGTGCCTCTGGCCACTCCATTGACTGTGAGGGTCAACGCTGGTGGGATACAAAGGGCAGCAACGGTGGCAAGACCAAGCCCAAGTTCTTCAGCGCGCATTCACTCACAAACTCCAACATCAAGAACTTGAACGTCATCAACACTCCTGTTCAAGCATTCAGCATCAATGGAGTCACTAATCTCGGTGTCTACGGCGTCCACATGGATAACTCATTGGGTGATACTCAGGGTGGACACAACACTGACGCTTTCGATGTTGGCTCTTCCACTGGTGTATACATCTCCGGTGCTGTCGTCAAGAACCAGGACGACTGTCTCGCCATCAACTCCGGTACCAACATCACCTTCACCGGTGGTAACTGCAGTGGTGGCCACGGTCTGTCCATCGGATCAGTTGGTGGACGATCCGACAACGTTGTCAAGACCGTTCGCATTCTCAACTCGTCCATCTCCAACTCCGACAACGGTGTTCGTATCAAGACCGTCTCTGGGGCTACAGGTTCCGTTTCCGACGTCAAGTATGATTCCATCACTCTTAGCAACATTGCCAAGTATGGTATCGTGATTGAGCAGGACTATGAGAATGGCTCTCCCACTGGCACCCCTACTACCGGTGTTCCCATCACTGATGTCACCATCAACAAGGTCACTGGATCGGTCAAGTCCAGTGGCACCAATGTCTACATCCTCTGCGCTAACTGCAAGAACTGGACTTGGACTAACAACAAGGTCACCGGTGGTAAGACCTCCGACAAGTGCAAGGGTATTCCTTCTGGAGCTTCTTGTTAAGTGGTATGACGGGAGCGAGAGGCAGTGGATGATGGAAGAGGTATAGGAGATTTAGTTACTTGTGTATATAATTGCAATGGGCTTAGTAAATATGAATAGAAGTTTTTAAACTCGTGTTCTGGATGTTGACAATTTCGAGTGATCTTGGAGTGGCGAATGCTGGTACGCTTGTAGCATAAGCCCCCTGTCTTTTGCCTCCCAGAGAGAGGTGTGCGTGTAAACACTTACGTTCGAAGCATGTGTCATTCTATTTTGTGCAGGTCTCTAAGAGCGTTGCGCTAAATCACCAGCCAGACATTGATGAGATCAACCACTTGAAACAAAAAACACAGATTAAAGAATAGACGCGTGTTGCAGCCAGTGCTTACGCTGGCAGGACTGTAAGCATCGTCCTCAAATGTGGCTGAGCTTGTGCTGTAAACTAAGCTAGCCTACGTCATCAAAACATGCATCCCCTTAGCAAAAGATCAGTGGAAGATCGAATGCTCCATCAAATATATCGCGATAGGCATTCCTAGCTTATAAAACTGACATAGGAGCCACAGGGTCTACCTTTTCGCGCCATGCCTGCTCCGAGAGATCCAGAATACCTGCGTTTTCGGTATGAGCCGAAACCCCGCAAACCTCCTACGCCACCAGCGCCAAGGTGGATTGACTTAAACACCATCAACTCTTGGATCAAAGCATGCAACGAAAGGCATGGAGACCATTGCCAGAGAGCACGCCTGCCCCATGAAACACAAGGACTGCCGAGGTGGTTGATCCATGTATCAGAGAAACGCATAGTACCATTTCAAGCCAGCTGTCGCTATGTCGCCCTCAGCTACGTTTGGGGAAGGTCTACGGGCCATGATCTGCAACTATTGTTAAGCAACCTTGACTCGTTCCAACAAGATAGCGCCCTTGAAAATATGTGGGAACAGGTTCCTGCTACGATTCAACATGCCGTGGAACTAGTGCGACTCATTGGTGAAGAGTACATCTGGGTTGATCGTCTCTGTATTGTGCAAGACGATTATGAGACGAAGCAAGAACAAATTAACCAAATGGCATTTATATACGGCAATGCTTACTTTACAATCGTCGCAACAGCTGCTCATAGCGCTGAAGAAGGGTTAAAAGGAATCAAGGATGTTTCTCCCTCGATGTATCACAACGTCTGGCCTGAAAGGGCGAACATGGACCATTACGGTCTCGTGGCGTGGTCGCCATGGAATGAAAGAGGATGGACGTTGCAAGAACTCGTATTTTCACAAAGATCGCTTTTCTTTCACAAGAACGAATTGACTTGGGAATGTCACTGTGCGATATGGCATGAGCGTATGCAACTAGCAGATCTGAGCGAAACAAACTGTCTTGGAACGCACAACCCCAATGCTCGTGGCTTTCGATACTCTCCTTGGCCAGACTTGCAAGAGTTCCACCAGCTGGCAACGAGCTATAGTCGCAGACAGTTGTCGTTCTCGGGCGACATTCTCCCAGCCTTTGCTGGTATCACGACAGCTTTGACACACTCTTTCCCAGGTGGATTCCTATTTGGTCTGCCCGAAGTTGCGTTCGATGTAGCTCTTCTGTGGAGATCATCTGGTCCAGCATCTCGGAGTCCAAAAATAGGTGAAGCGTCCGTTCCCAGTTGGTCCTGGATGGTCTGCCTTGACCAGAAGATCGATGTGGACCTTTCACCCTGGGCGAGCGGCTTTTCATATTTGGCAGGCTCTTCAACCGAGCAGGTGGCGGAACAGGGCGGTAGCCTTACTTATACACCACTGCACGTCGCTTATCAGCAAGAGTGGAATTCTCGATGGAGTCGAAAACGTCCTCCGACAGGAGTATTGGATGGATTGGTAACGCAATCAATCTGCTCGTGGTATGTCAAAGAAGAGACAGGTGACAGAATCATCTCGAATGACCTCGACAAGTTCAAAGATTGCTGTCATGACCCGAACTATGAACTGCCTAGTGGCTGGGAAAGGGACGGAGATCGGTTCTACCATTCAGTCGACCCGCAGCGCAGATTCAAATATGCAGTTCCTCTAGTGACTGACGAAGAGGAGGTCAACACAGAAAAAGGCTCTTCGTTCACGATAACAACTCGGACGGAGAGAGCATTTTTCTATAATGTTCCCAAGCCATACGGACAAGCTGTGGACAGGCTTGAAGGAGAGGCTGTCGTAGACCTCTGCAACTGCGAACAATTCTGGGTCGGATGTCTTCGCATTCAGACCCGAACAATACTATGGCGACTGTTAACTAAAAAGGTCGAATGTGAGTTGGTTGCAATATCTAGAGGATATATCGACTCGAGTGCGGGTGGCTGGCCCCGTCTTGATGAACATGAGGCATTGAAAAGCAGAGGACTGGAGAATTACGCGTTTTACAACGTATTGTTTATTGAACGGAAGGATGGCGTCGCTTATCGGCAAGGTATTGGACGTGTGGATAAATCAGCTTGGGAAGCTGAATCTCGCCAGGAGATCAATTTATTGTTGGCGTGAATTTGTGTCGTATCGGGTCTACTGAATTATCTGTGACTTTATTCTCGGATGTATCGGAACAGTGGAATTGTATTTATTTGGAAACTTGTCTTCGCGCTTGACTGACCTTGTCGAAAGAAAGCATCCTTCTCGTACTACTTCTGTTATTTCTAGGTTCTCGTTATATACCTACTGTAAGACATGGCACACCCATTTAGAGCTTTCTGTGATCGACTCTCGGACAACTATGACGGCTATAGGTCATTTGGGTCTCATGAATGATCTATCGGCAGAATCACCAGCGATCTACCTCACGTAAGATTTTAGACTAGCCCAGTAGCGTCTTGCGCGTCTAGCTACATACTGCATCCCAAAAGTCGCCGAATACTACTGCAACTAAGCTTGACACAAAAGTCCGGGACACGTACAAAAGACCGAGTCACATCTTTATCAGTTGAAGCTACCGCATTCAGTGTTGTCCAATAATTCTTCTAAGATGCCTCCAGAAATAACAGGGAATTATATAGGTACATAGAGCATAATAGTTACCCACTAAATTTACTAGCATCTGAGATTGTCCCGGTCTTTTGTATGTGTCTCGGACTTTTGTGCCTAGCTAAGCTTGCTTAGTTGCCCCCCTCCTACCAGCTAGCCAACGAGTATAGAGCGCCAATCAGCGATAGTCCCCAAGATCCTGTAGGATTTCGATAAGCCAGACTTATAAATATGCCACCATTTCCGGCGAGTAATTCTTCAACCAACTAACTTCGAAACCAATATCCACAACCATGATGAGTCGTGCCAGTGTCGCTGTCATCGGTGCCGGTAAGTATTCGTGTCTTGCAATAAAGCAAAGCAACGCTTACATCTATGTATCAAGGTCCGACCGGCATTACCATGCTTAAGCAGTTACTTCAGGACGGTTTCAACGCCACCCTGTTCGAAAGACGAAGTCAAGTCGGCGGGCTGTGGGCTTATGACGCAAAACACGGTTGGACTTCAGCTTTAAAAACAACGAGTGCAAATATCAGCAAATACACATGCGGCTTCACAGATTATCCCATACCAGACAGCAAGTTGTCGATTCAAGAACATATTAATCGGTCACTAATCTCTGGTAGAATATCCGGTCCATCTGAGCACAGCAGACTTTCAAGAGTTCATGCAAGGCTACGCTGAGCACTTTGGGCTCTTAAAACACATCACATTCAATACCAGCGTCAAGGTTGTAAATCGAAACAAGGAAGATAATGGATGGAATATTGAAATTGAGAATGTTGGGAGCGGACAAATTGACACGCGCCACTTTGACAAGGTTGCCTTTTGCCATGGATATCAGACAATGAAGAAGATGCCGGTCTTTCCGGGACAACAGAATTACGAAGGAGAAATCATGCACGCACAGCAATATCGAAGGTTTGTACCTCTAGGAATAGTTTTATTCGCAAACATACTGACTGCCAGATAATAGCCCCGAACCCTTCAAAGACAAGACAGTGGTAATCCTCGGCCTAGCCACCACAACAGACGAGGTCGCTCCCCAAGTAACGTCTGTCGCCAAAAGAGTTTATATCTCTCACAGAAGCGGACAAATTGTCGTTAAGCGATTCCGAAAAGGAACACCGGCCGATCTCCTAATCTCGTGGAGGCGCCGCGTGATAAGTCAATGGATCGCAAGGAATTTGCCAAACACGTACAGATTCTTAGCAAACACATTAGCCAAGCTACTGTCGTCCCAAATGGCCGGCATGAAGCTCGACCCAGCGTGGCGCCTCCAAGATTTCAAGGATCTGACATTAAGTCTGCCGGGACTCATCGAGCATGTTCTCCCTCTTCTAAAAGATGGAAGTGTTACGAGTCTACATGGAATTAAGCGGTTTGCAGGTGGAAAGTCGATCGAGTTTGAGGATGGAACGGTAATCGACGACGTTGACAGCGTTATCTGCACTACTGGCTATCAAAGCGACTTTTCATTAGCACCATTCGTCGAGAAGAGTATTCCAAAGTCACCCAACTACGGAGGGCCAGCCATTCATCGTCTATACATGAACGTCTTTCCACCTAAATATGCAGACAGTTGCGTTATGCTCTGCTACTCAGCATATGGTAAAAACAACGGCTTTTCTTTCAGCGACGTCATGAACATGGCTATCTCCAACATATGGCGTGGAGTAAGTGATCTACCCTCATACCAAGAGATGGAAGAATGGGTGGATGATCATCACGAATGGCTGGCATCAAACTGGGCAAGAGAACCCACTATAGATCTAAGCATGGTGAAGCAGTACGAATTCCAGCCATGGATGCATAAACAAGCTGGGACAGGAATGGAAAACCTGGGCTGGGGATGGGCAGGATGGAAGTTTTGGTGGGAGGATCGAAAGATGTACAATTTGATGAATCACGGTGTTGAGACAGCGCACATGTTTCGGTATTTTGACACGGGGAAGAGAAGTACATGGGATGGGGCGAGAGATGAGATTATACGACAGAATAGGATCGTGAAGGAGGCTTTTGGAGGGAAGAACAACAAGACGAGAAAGGAGTAGAGGATGTCGCTTTGTTCGTTATTGTCCAATTAGGTGAGAAGACCGGTGAGAAGACCGACGAGTAGCTAGAGAATTGTTAGTGCTCGCGGGGAACCTGGCTAGCCTAACCCAAGCCTGTTTTCTTAATATTAAGCATGTTAATCCACGAGGCTGTGATGATAGTTGCCCCACAGCCTAGCCTGAATAAAGAAGGTCTTTATACAGACTACCCCGCGGGGAAATATTTCCAGTGAATGGGGGAAAGGTTCGGGGGTTAACTACCGGTAAAACTGGCGATGTTTACCGTAGACCATGTTTGTCGGTGTACCTTGCGCCGAACCGAGGGCTTGGCAGTGAAAATAGTCTTATATAAACTGTCAAACTCATCCCAGTCAGGCCCCAGTGAGATAATTAATCGACAGGGCACCCCAAAATGCATCTCCTTCGCATCTCTGTCGCCATCAAGGCATTTGGCGTAGCTTTCCTCTCTGCTACTGCTAATGCCTCTTCGGATGCTCCTCGTGACTGGACCAGTCTAAAACTCCTCACCAAAGCCGCCGACTCACAAGTCCAGGGCGTTCTCGACAACAAGAATGAATCTCTGACCGGCTCTCCGAGATCTCTCACCCGCGCTGTCCGTCAACTGGTGGTGCCGTTCCTATGGCCAAACTCGACATACTTTCACAATGAGACTCTGGTCCCTCACATTGAGGAGATGTTGGAAGTACTCCAGAAAGTCCAGCATGACGATGGTACTTACACCGTCGGCAATCGCCATTCACCACCTGATACTGGTTTTTTGATTGAAGACTTTGGTATCATGGTGCGCATTCTCGAAAAGGATGATCATGAAGCCTCGCAGCCTTTCGCGGAAGTCATCCGTGGTCTTCTCGTTAAAGCCGGACCTGGTCTTGCCAAGGGCGGTATTCACACGCCCAACCACAGATGGAAGATCTGCAGCGCTCTTGCACGTATTTCTAGCATCACAAAGAACGAAAGTTTTGTCGAGAGAATTGATGAGTGGCTTGCGGAGGGAATTGACATCGATGCTGATGGCATTTACTCTGAGCGTAGTCCTAATTACTACTCGGCTGTGTCGAACCCTTCGCTCTTGACTGTTGCTCACGAGCTCAACTACACTGACCTGATCGATTACGTACGTATGAATCTCGAACTTGCGATTGAGCACGCGGAGCCAAACGGTGAAATGGAGGTCATCCAAAGCCGTCGTCAAGACCAAGCCCAACCTCCCGTAGTCAACATGGGTAATTTCTACCCTCAGTTCCGCGAGCTCGCCCTGCTCGACAACAACGGCCGCTTTGCTGCCATGGCCCGTCTGATCGAAGAACTCGTCGGTCCTCAGCTAGGCGACTTTCTAGCCAATCTGATGGAGCGTCCTGAACTCGCCGCCCAGCTACCTGAACCCGAAGATCCTTTTGTCGATTTCGAAAAGCACTACACTTCAGCTGGTCTTGTACGCGCACGACGTGGAAACCTGACAGTATCTGCTTTCGGTGGTTCAGATTGGTACATGGATGGAAAAAAGGCCGAGTTTTACAACCGCATGGGCTCAGGTCTTTCGACCAATCCAACCATGTTCCGCGCATGGAACGGAAAGGCTGTTCTTGAAGCCGTCCGTCTCAGCGCCAACTTCTTCAGCATGGGTCATTTCCGATCCAATGGAGTCAACGTGTCCAACGACGGCATTATCAAGCTGGGAAGTGAGATCGAAGTCCCATATTATCTCCCCATGCCATCTGAGCGTCGCGACGAAAACGGCACATACAAACTATCTCGATCCGTCGACGGTCGCTTCTACGCCATGCTTGACTTTGAGAACCGTCCTGCGAGCATGCGCCGTCTCAAGACCGAAGTCGAGATCAGCCCTACCAAGGCTGGCTATGACCTCAATTTCCAGGTCACCGGTGAAGATGACGTCGAACTCACTTTTGAACTGACATTCCGAGAGGGTGGAAAGTTCAAAGGAGTGGAGGAATTTGTTGATAGTGACAACACCACTATTTACCGCCTTGTGGAAGGTAAGGGAGAGTATGCCATGGGTGATGACAAGATTACTTTCGGACCTGGAAATGGCATGGGAGTGATTCAGAACGATGCTGGAGAGCAGTATAGCTGGCATGGAGGTAACTTGACGTTGGAGGGAAGTCATGTGTATATCACTGGTGTGACGCCTTTGAACTATACACTCAACCTGGGCTTTGCTTAGTTTGGTCAGAAAAGAATTAATAGATTAGCTTCTCGTCGTTAACTCGTGTTGCTCTGATCCCAGGACTTTGCCAGAAGACTGGAAGCAGTCTGATGTTATGTGTAGTAGATGTTCGCTTTTTTCTGAGTCTCCCTACCTTACATCTCCAGGCATATCACAACAAATATTATCAGACACCACGATGGCATCATGCACAAAACTATGCATATGGGTATCAAAATTGGATCTTGCATTATACTACATGAGTCTCTTTATCACATCTATCTTATTTATCACCACTGTCTTACTCCTCAAGCTCAGCGAGCATGATATCGGCAGCCTTCTCAGCCACCATGTAAGTAGACACAGCAGTGAAAGTACCGGGAATGCGGGGGTACACTGAAGCGTCAACGACACGCAGACCAGCAACACCGCGAACGCGGAACTTGGAGTCAAGGACGGCCATCTTATCATCGTCGGCACCAATGGGGCAGGTGGACGAAGCGTGGTGACCCCAGGTGTTGTCCTTGATGTAGGTCTCAATGTCCTTCTGGGTCTTGATGTGGTCACCGGGGAGAGCCTCTTGGACCTTCACGGGCTGGTTGGCGAAAGCCTTGCGGGCAAGCTCGACAGCCTCGTACATTGCCTGGAGATCCTTGTCGGAGTCACCGTTGCCAGTGTCGAAGTAGTTGAAGGTGATGTCGGGGGTGTCGAGAGGGTCGGCGGAGCGGAGGAGAACGTTGCCGGCGGTGTTGCGGGGGTGAGCCTTGAGAATGGCCCAGGAGAACCAGTCGTGCTCGATGGTGGCGTTGACGGCGTACTTGGGGAAGTAACCACGGAAGTTGACGGGTCCACCGAAGGCGAAGATGTCAAAGTTGTCGTTCTCGGCAGTGGTAGACTTGTAGAACATGGTGGCAGCAAGACCGGAAGAGGAGTAGATACCGTGGTCGCCGAGGACAGGCTCCCTCCAGCGGTCAAGGCAAGGGTCCTCGTCAGTGTATAGGCTGAAAGTGCAGCCGTCGAAAGCGGTAAAGTTCTCAGGAGTGTTGCCCTGGACGCTGATCTCGTAGTGGTCCTGGAGGTTGGTACCGACACCGGGGAGGTCGACAACGACGGGGATATCGAACTTCTTCAGCTCATCAGCAGGTCCGATACCACTGAGCTTGAGGATCTGGGGAGTGTTGTAGACACCACCAGCAACGATGACCTCACGAGAAGCAGTAGCGTTACCGGCCTCACCAGCAGCACCGGTGGAGAGAGGGCTGGCGCTGTAGAGGTGCTTGCCGTCAAGGAACTCAACACCAGTAGCACGGGGAGTGTCCTCAGACTCGTCAAAGAGAACCTTGGTGACGTAGGCGTTGGTGCGGACGTCGAGAGGGTATCGCTTGGTGCCGTTCTCGAACTTGGCATCGCGAACAGAGAGAATGAGCTCACGGGGCCCAACACGGCTGGCAGACTTGGTGGAGAGAGGGATCTGGTAGTAGCCATGGTTCTGGTCACGAGCGAGAGTGTCGGCGTTGGCATCGCCAGCAATGAGGTCGTCAATGGTGAGAAGGTCACCAGTAACCTCGGTGAGGGCAGCGGCACCTCCGACGAGGAGGCTCATGAGCTGAGCATCACCAAGAGGGATACTGAGAGGGGCAGTCTCAGTGCTCAACCAACCATCGTAACCGTGGCCAGGCTGACCAGGGAGAAGGTGGTTGTTGTCCTCGGCCTTAACGAAGTACTTGCGCATGTTCTCGGCTGACCAAGAGTCATCGCCGGTAAGGGAAGCAATGTACTCAAAGTCAGATTGGTGAGGGTACACAGCGATCAGAGCGTTGTGAGCAGTGCAGCCACCGAGAGCCTGAGTACGAGGGTACAGAGTACCCTTGAGCTTGGCATCGGCAGGGGGGTTGAGGCCAGTGTACTCTCCGTTGGGAGTGTCATAGGTGGTCTTGAAGTCACGGGCCTGTCGCTCATCGTCGGCGTAGTGCTTGACGAAGAAGTTCCAGGAGATCTCTGGGTCCTCGGAAGCGTTGGCCGAGTAGGCAGGGACGGTATAGTTGGTGGTGGCGTAATCATCACCAGCCTCGATGAGGAGAGTCTTGTGGCCAGCCATGGCCAGGCGAGCGGCCAGAGGACCACCTCCAGCACCAGAGCCGACAACGATGTACTCGTAGCCAGTGAGGGCGACGGCGTACGCAGACAAGGGGGCGGCCAGAAGGCCGGTAAGGAAGGATTGTCTCATGGTGAATTAATTAGTTGATTAATCGAGATCCAGTTAACAAAAAACAGACAAGGGAACTAAAGGAGTGGTTTCCCTGTAATGCGATAGGTCTAGTCGTCAAAGAAGGACTAAGGAAGGAATGACTGGTCAGAGATCGACTGATGACTGGAAAAAGAAAGTGGTAGACATGTCTTGGGTATTTAACTGTTAGATATACCGAGAGTCCTGTGGTCTAAGCCGAGACATCCATGTAGATAATTCCGATGTCGACGTCGGCAGTGTCGATATACCGAGGCTGCGAACATCTGACTGCAGGCATATGCAATGCAACTGTATCAAGGAGAGTCGCATAATTCCAGAAATAACAGCTTCCAGAACCAATAACAGCTATAGCCAAGACATTATAGATATTATCTTCTTGGATCAGCACTGAAGATGTTGCAATTCGGCGCAATCTTCAACCGTGTGAACCCATCGTCAAAGTAACATTCACCACATCGCATAAAAGAATCGTAACTGCGAAGGGAATAGCACCGGAGAACGGTGGCTCTCTAGAGCGAAACTCCGCACACCCGCAACCTCCTAACGACTCGCGTGGTTTCCGTCCAACGGCTTTGGGGGCGAAACAAGGTTAATGAGCCGCATGGCGTTGCATTCTTATCTCAAGGTGATCCAATGCCCGCTCGTGGCGATGCAGGGGTTTATTTTGTTGGTGTCGCATCAATGATCTACGACAAGGATATAACCCCTGACGCCTCCTTTTTCTGATCTATCTCTCCTGCGGCCTTTGGTAATTTGTCCGATTCTTGGTGAGTATCTGGTTTAGTCTCATCGTCAGGAACAAGAGACAACACGTGCATGATCCGTCTCCCGTGTGGATTCGTCTGATCTGCTGATGCCATGATGCCGTGGTTCCTGAGGAGGTAGGTTGCCTCCGGGAGAGGCGAAGCTAACTACGCCATAATAGTGGCCGTTTTTATCAGAAGCATTGACATTACTGCGATCCGAGTGGACAAACTAATGTCTCCGGGTTATATCCTCCGCAATTAATCTACCGTTGAAAAGTGAGTTCGGAAAAACGCCAACAAGGACCAAAACGTGACCCAGTATTGTTGGTTGGATATGTTGTTTAATTACCAGTGATCCACTATCAAGTTCAGGTAGGTTCTGCCAAGCAATGTGAACCTGCAGTTCCAAAGAGTTTTCACCTTGGCAGTTTTGTCAGTCTCGTGTTCAAGCGTAGGAAGTCACGAAGAATAGTAGAAACTTGAAAGACAATGCGAATACTGATGATGATAAACTGGGCGGTATCAATGCCATGTTGACTTATAGAGCTCAATGATGTTTGCATGGTCGAAAAACGAGTACGTTGATCTTCAAATGGTGGCATGCACTGACCATTCAATGGTTTCCACATCCTTTGTGACAACGGCAAACTTCCGCACCTCATCACCTAACAGCATGGCTGTAATATTATGATCTGCCTCCATTTAAATTTAGTCTAATAATCCTGATCTCGCTACCTAAAATCCGGGTGTCACGGAAAGAGTTTATCTTTTTGGTGTTGATAAATCCGCATCGAGGTTCGGACAACTCGAGACCTTCGAATGCCAAGTAGCTGCTACCCTATGTCGAGAAAGGCACCATATGATAAATTGATACAACCCTGAAACTTTTGGCCTCATATATCAAAAATTGAATATAGTCCTATTTAAATCATCCATGTCATTTCCAACGATACACAGCTGGGCTAATAAGCCTGCGAGATCTAGACTAGTTGCTGTATATCAATTCCACTGTAGTGAAGCTGTCTATGAAATCGCAGATAAAACATCCGCTATCCGTACCGACTTAATGATCATCAGTACCCACTTGCGAAGAAGGTTGTCCCCTGTTGATGGGTTATCTAGAGGTGGAGAAGTCCCATCACTTAGGCCCAATGTTAATCTTAACACAATTTTGGATTCTCCATAGCTAGAATGTGCCTGTAGCTAGTAGTAGTACTTTGTACCACTACGAAAATGCAAGTTGGCTAATGGTCAGTCGTCGAGACCAAAATAAGAAAGGTCAAGAGGAACTCGACTGCACCTGAAGTTCACGCGTAACACGTCTAGTAAAACTCCCCAATCTTCGCCTAGAATATTGACCCCTGGTCTTTCGTCGGAAAGGTCCAACGCCCGGTGCCAGGAACCATGCTCCTGTACTATGTAGTCCTGGCTCAACATCCCATCTTATACCCGCAAATATCCTTCGCTTAACCTTTGGGGATGTGGCTCTCCATGTGGAACTGCTTTGAGATACGTCAACGGTTAACCCGCCGGACCCCTACGGCCAACTCTGTTCACTTCCTGAAGGGAGACTCGCCTGGTGCGATATTGCACAGCCCCTCAAATGGCAACAGCAGGAGACTATCTATGGAACTGCTACAAAGTGTGCTGATTCGTATTGCCATCGTTTTGTTAGAGTTTAAAGATAGACCATGAAAGACCGCAATTACAAATTCCGGATTCACGATTGCGAGTTAGGTGGGCAACGGTTGTAGTTAAAGACGCCTTATGTCATTTTCTATATACCACGATGGCTAAATCTGCCATCGTTCCATCATAACAACCTCCGCTAGACCTTTATCTTTGTGCGAGTCCATCGAGACTAGTCAGAATCAGGAGAAGGAGGTCGGGGAGGAGGCGGATCCGGGTGAGGTGTGGGGACGGGGGGACGAGGCTGAGCCGGTCCAGGTGACTCGGGTCTAGGCATTTTTTTATGTTTGGATTGCTGCTTTCAGCTAGTTTGTAGCGTATACGAGTTGATGAGGAGGTAGAATTGTTGCTCTTGGCGGAAGTACCTAGGGTTTATATAGCTGCAGGAACGTGTGATTATCTGATAGAACTGGGCTGCAGTGAGTTTCGCGGCATAGGCGCAGTTCAAATGTGTTTGATTCATAGTTCTAAATCTTCTGCTTCAGAGACACCTTTCTGCTCAAAGTTCTATCTGTCTCACTGCGGTATAGACTTGAAAACCGACATGTGTGCAAACATGAAGTAGCCCTGGCGTTGTCTGCTGCTATTTGCGGTTCGAACAGCTGGTGCAACCACGAACGAATAAATAGAAAACTTTGCGCATAGGCTAAACTAACCTTCTGATTTTTTGTTTAAGTATCATTTGCTATCTCTCGTCTATACTTGCATCACTACTTCCCATTCGCCCAAAAACGATCCAGAGCGTCCTGGCGTACCTCATACGCCCAGTGATGACACGTCTGATGCACCACAGGACTCACATCAGGCGCATCTTCATCTTCCCCATCATCGTCGGCAAACACACTCCGTATACCGAGAGCGACATATTTTTTGAGCAAGATCCTCCGCCAGCGACCAGTCTCGCCTACACATTTCTTCCAACGGCTAATCTGGCGCTCATCATCGGCACAGCGGCGACCCATGTAAAATCGACAGTACCATTGGAACCAGCCCCGAACATCGTACTCGTGAGCGATCCATCCAGCTGCCTCCCATTCCTCGATGCTTTGACCACATTGAACCCCGTATTTATTGATCTCGGGGTCGTAAGTGGTATTGGTGAGATATGTATCCACATCTAAGCCGGCTGTCCATGACTCTGGAAGTTCTTTCCAGTCGTCTTTCACGGTGATCTTTAGGCGTTTGGAGTATAGAGGTCTCCAGTAAGATCCGCCAAAGCTTCCCTCGCGAATAATCTCCTCGGGTGATTTGTTTGGGCGGAAATCAGGATGCGACTCGAAACGGAATGTTCCATCGATATCGCGAACTGGTTCATCGCTCTCCGGTTCCCATGCTGTCCACCCAGCTATGATTGATTCCACATCCTTTGACGGTTCGGTGTTGATTTTATGGTCTGAATCTGATGCGGGAATAGTTTGATTAGAACCTCGGCCTCTTTTTACACGAGGAGCACCTCTTCGCGACGACGTTTTGATGATTTCGTCGTCATTCTCTTCATCATATGTTGGTTTTGATACAGCTTCAGCTATGCGCCTTGATTGTCTTGTAGGGACGCGTGGTGGGTTTGCCTTTCGTTTGTTGTTTTTGTTACTGGTCTTGGTTTCGGCTGAGCGAGTCTCAGTCTTGGGGATGATGGGTTTAATATCTTTGAGAAGAAGGGCGTTGTGCTCGATGTTCTCTTTCCTTCGAGTTGCAAAGTCTGCCATTGAGTCTTGTCTTGTGTGTGTGATGATGTGCTGGCTGTGTTATAGACAAGAACAAGCAACTGGGAATGTTTTGTTGTCGTGATGGACGCGATTTACCGTACGTCATAGGTCTAGACCACTAAATCTAACTAGACCCACCTAGCGCCACCCCAGTCATCTTTAGGCTCCAGGGCACCCAGGGAAGCCTAACATGCTAAAACTCCAGCCCGTGTCCAATCCAATCCAGACCGTATAGGAACATGATAAGTATCACCAACAAAGTCTCTTCTCAACAACATCCCTCTATCCGAGTCCCTTTGACCATCTTCAATATCTTCTGATTTCCCATCAATAACATCATTCCATTCTCGCCATGCTTGTCTCTCTGCATCATCTTCCCCACCGTCCACACTGTCGCTTCCCTCTGGACTGAGATTGTTGTGCGAGATCTTCCAGCGCATTATCACTGGAGGGCTGCAAGTTTTCGAATCTTCCTGGCTTGTGCGTGATGAAACATCTGGGTCATGGAATTGACCAAGCCCGCATACTGTGGTTGGACCAGACCTCGGAATTACTGACTCTGCTGTGTCCATGATCAGATACATGTAACTTTCTTTTTTGCGAGGGTCACCCTCCATATACGCTAAATGCGGATTCCGGAATATGGCCGATTTTGGGAAGAAAATTGGGTTTGTGAGAGTGTGGACCTGGTGTATCGTCGCTTTATCGGATCCATCAGATGTGTCAGAATACTCGAGTGAAATCTTGACTGTCTTTGGGCTGAAGGTAAGAGGAGGAAGAATTAGTAACACGCTATCAGCAGCCCAGTATGTCAGAACATAAGGACAAGGTAGATCTTCTAATGATGTAGAGAAGGTGTATTTGAACTCGACAACAGGCTTTGCTTCGCCATTTTGAAGTCTGGGAGTAGAAGTCGGTGTATAGTGGAATTCAAGTGTCTTCATAGAAACATGACATTCTGTATGACGAGGGTTTCTCTTGAAATCGACGGACAGGAAATAAAGGTATTTCCCACACGTTGAGAATCGAAGCTCTGTATAAATCAGCAAATGCCTCACTCGATGTTGTCCTGCACTTACCACTCAACCACGCTGACACTTCCGTCCCGTCGTTAAATGCTTGATTCGGAACATCCACAAAAGTAGACAGACCTGTTTCCAGATTGGTTATGACGACCACTCCAGGCTTCAATGACATTGCAACTATCGAGTGCAACGGATGATGAGCGGCAGTGAATTTGGACCACTGGAAACAACCTATATTCACAGGTTGCCATATTGGGAGACCAGAATCACCGATAAGGATTGCACAATCTCTGTGAGGAGGACTCGTCACATCGAAGTCGATACCTGAGTCCGAGTCGGAATTCGAGTCGGAATTCGAGTCGGAATCTGTCTCAGAGTCCGATTCCGAAGTTGAATTTGAACCTGAATCCAACTCCGGTCCTAAGTCTGCAGCCGCAACTTGGATGTCCCTTAACCGATTCAACTCCCAGCGCATATGTAGCAGGCTCGAAGTGTGCGATGCGGATACCCCGCTTGGTCGAGTCAGTCTCTGTGTTCCAACAACCTTCCAGGATCCTCCCTCTGCTCTGCCTATGCCGAGACTGTCGTGTAATTCATGTGGAACCGAATATTGGCGAACGGATCCTTGGAATTGACTGGTTACACCAAGGTCTTGAGGATCCACTCGTAAGGCTGACATCGAATCCTGCAACAAGCTCTTCTCTCGAGCCATAGTATAGGTCCATCCTTTTCCCAGGGGTTGGGATTCGAGAAGAGTCCCACTGTCCGACAGCGGTTGGAGATGGGGGAAAACAGTAACTCGATACAGTCTGATTCCATCGTTGCCCTCTTGCCCCATCATACAAAGGAAAAGAGATTTCCTATCCTTCCCCTTCTTTGATGGAGCAAACCAAAAGTCCATCACTCGTAGTCCAGGTATCTGACCACATATTTTTGATATGTATTTTGCTTTGACTTTTGGATCTTTGCCCGGAGACTGTAAGAAGCATCCAGGCTTAAACAGAGTGGTTGGGATTGCATTCTCGAGATGATCTGGCTTCCTAGTCAGAAGTTCGCCCCATTCTTGTACAAAAGCCCATAGCGATCGATCTAATGATGCACAGTTTGCAGACGAGCAGTCCACCATCCAACCGGGAAAAGGAAGGCCAAATTCCGTCGACTGATCCAATGTCCCTCCCCTGAGAGGTTGATAGCTGGTCGTTCCCTGGACCTTTCTGAATCTCGCGAAAAGATGCGGGGCGGTGTGAATCTGTACGTAGATGCATGTCCAGAAAGCAGGACTCTGGAGGAACTTTTCCACAGCCTTTATAACATCAGAGCAAGGTTCGTAGTCAGAGAGGAATCGGAACCAGAATATCGAGGCATAGCGGAGAAAAGCATGGCTCGGAGACGACTCTGTTTTTCCCGGCAATCCTCTCAAGTCGGTGGGTTTTTGAAATCGGTCGCTGCTCAGGTATTCGAGACAGGCCTTCCCTAATTCATTGTTTGACTCCCTCTCGTCAACCAAGAACTTCTTGAGGTGTTCCCCAACCGTATTCTTGTTTTCTGGTGCAAGAAAAAAGTCCCGGACTGACTTGTGATATAGTTTCACAATTTGAGAGTCTCCTGTACCAACCTTGGCGATGAAAGGATTGCAAATACGTGCAACTCTGGAGTAGGCCTCAGCCGAGTAATTGTGCATCGCAGTTTCTAGGACTGGGATGTCTTTTGTTTCGTTATCAATGCCTAGGAAATTCAGTAATTCTCTAAGCGTAAGCGGTCTTTCTGACAACGTTAACAATTGAAACACTTGTCTACGATAGTTAGCCCAACTCTTACTTTAAGGCTTGGAGACCACTCACTTTGCGAGATTCTGATTGTATTCTGGCATGAGTGCAATTCTTTCCAATTGCTTCACGAAGCAGTCACCCAACTCTTTAGGAAATCTTTGGAATTCTTCCCAGACTCGTTCTGGTGACATACTGGGGGTATCCTTCAAAATTTTGAGGCGCAAGTTGACATGGAGAAAGTTTTGCTCTTCGTTGCCAAACCAGACTCCTTCGTGACGTGGGCAGTGGATCTTGTCTTTCAGGTGAATGCGTATGTCATTGGCGATAGCTTCGAAGTTTGGCTCAATTGTTAATGAATGAACCTTCTCCATCTTTTCGCTAACCGGATTGACGTCACAGCTTGAGAAGAACCACTTCACAGTTGCATTTGGTTCCGAGTTCAAAAGAGTCTCAAGTGTGTCAAAGAACTTTGAATCTTCTTTAGAACACTCATCTAAGCCATCCAGAACAAAATAGATTTGGCCACTTGGGTGTGAGTTCATCAGTGAATGCAGTAGTTTCTGAATAATTCCGTAGTCGCTATTGTTCAGATAATCCTCGTTTGCACCGCGTGCTCGGAAATACTCGTTCATCAAATCGTCTGGTAACGGGTTGCAGGTTAAGAAAAGCTGTAAAATCAGGGATCGTATCCCGTTGAAAGGTTGCCTCTTGGAGGGCTCGTTGGTAGAGTAGAAGAAGTATACGACCACTCCAATCGAAGTCTTTTGTAAGTAGTCGATAACCACAGACGCCATAGTGCTTTTCCCAGTACCTGGAGGTGCGTGGTACCAGAGGATGGCTTTGTCTTTACGATCTATCCAGGCTCTGAACGACTCAGTTTTGAAAAGCCATTGACAAGTTCCCTCAGTGTGGTCCTCCTTAATGCGCTCATGGTCCTTCTTCTGATCGAGAGCGACGTAGTGAGTGCTGCCTTGGATCCATTTGAAAATGCTCCTTCGAAGATTCTCTTGTTTCTCAATGTTGGCCTGAACCTGGGCCCCAGTTACAGAAAGGCCTTGTGCCAAAGTGAAATCCCGCAAGATGTCGTCTTTGAACTTTCGAATTTCGTCCTGTAAAGGTTTGTATGCCAAAGATAGAGCTGTTTTGACGAGACTAGTGGATAGAATCTTGGTTGAAGTATACCAAAGCTCGAGAATGCGTTTGTAGGATCGCTTGATGACCCGAAACACCTTCTCAGAATTGGGCTGTGCAGCAAGAATCTGGCTATAGCCGTCTAGGTAGAAACTAATATCTTCCAGAATAGGGAACAGGTCGTCCAACACGTCGCTCACTCTGGTCACTAAAGCGAGCACCATCCGAAGGCCTGAGAAAGCGACTCCAACGCCAAGGGGAGCAGCTTGGAAAAGGCCTTCGCATACTCTTATCAAAGCACTCGACCCTTCCAGAAGTGGCTTAAGCCTTTCTAGAACGCGGCGACCTCGACTTTCTACCCCTTTGCTCTCGAGCTGCTTTACGTAGGTTCGTAGCTCCTCCAGTGGGTCATTGGATTCTGAGACATCGAGTTTCCGCTGCAGAAGGATGTCTCTCACGAAGAGGTTCTTTTCGTGCTCTTTTGGGTCAATTTGGGAGAGAAACTCCTCAATAGCTGCTTCACAAATATCTTGGTGCAATGGCTGTCCTGTAGTAATCATCGATGAAGACATCGTGGGGACCATGGGAGTCGTGAGAAGTGACTGATATTGAGTTAGAACGGATGGCGGAATTGAAAAAGGCTATTTCAGTGCGTTGACTGCGGGTTGCTTTTCTGGTCACGCAATCAGTATCAGGCTGTCGTACAGTTATCCTATTTAGGCAGCTTTATTCGAGCTGAGACGATGTGCTTTCCGAATGTGATTTCGAATGCAGCTGCTCAGCCGGACAGGCCTCGTACCGCCCCCACGTAAGCCAATATCACACTTCTGCACCTCATGCTGCGTGACCAACGAACCAGGATATTATGCAGATAACACATTCAGCTTCTTTCTCGTACGGTCGGTGTTTTTGTGTCTTGAGTTTGACTTAAAGCACCTCCGAATATCTTGTTTTATGCCAACCCTTGTGTTATCAGCCTTGTTACTACCTGATTGTTATCACGAAAGCTAGAGATCTACACAATCAACTTGTTCCCCTTTTACATCCGCAGAAATGCATTCTGGAGATTCTCCCATCCAACAAAATGACTCTTGGAGTCATGTTGCTCAAACAATAACCTGTCAATCTAAAACTTATCGACAGATAAGAAAGAAGGATGGAAGTACATCAATGAAAGTGGAACTCGATGACCTGCAGTGTATGAGCGACTCGAAAGCCGATGAGGATAGCTCATATGCTCTTGTTGTCAGACGATATCTCGGAGAAGAGGACAAACCAGAATCGGCCACCATTCGTATCAACTCGCCTCTACTTCTGACAGCGTTCAAGGAAGTGGTTCAATCATACCCCACCGTTGCAGCAGACTTTATGACTCCCTTTGAACTGAAAAGCCCTTTCCAAATACTTTTACACTATTGGGACCAGCTAGACACTTACCGCCAAGAGACAGGATCACCCCAGATGCGTCAACACCTCAACCTACTTTTCCAGTTTATGAAGTTGGAGATGGGTCCTGAGAAAGAGGCCTGCGATAGTATGCTGCGGAAACACATGATCACGTACAAACAAGCATGGGTTGTCTATCCTCCAGGGGAACTGCTTTACACCGAGGTCCTCGGACAACCTTGGCTGCTGCGTGCTGAGAAAGTCGCATACGAGACGAGCAGAAGCGAAGGGCCGTTTATGGTCGTGTATGCAAAATACTGCGACGCAGATGATAGCAAAACTGGGGAGGCATATACGTCCTTTCGAATTCAACAGCGACAGTACTTTGCTTCGGATCATCCGGTCAAGATTCAAACGCTACCCGTCCATCCACTGTGGGTCTTGGACCAGAAAGAAGATCTAAAAGAAAAGTTTGCATGTCGAGGCAAAAGATCTATGAAGAATCAAGGTATTGTGACTAGGGACTATAATGGACTGGCAGAGTACTTGAAAGAGCCTTCTGATGATTACTATCACCCAAATATGGCGGACTTTGGGGCGATCTGGTTACCATTCACGGTAAGATAGTCATCTAAGTGATTTAATGGACATACCTGATACCTTACAGGAGACTGGGCGAATTATTTTGGACCGCAAGACATTCGAAGAAGAATATAGCAACTCTGCAACCACAATCCACCAAGTGGAAGATCCTGAGCTTTTCCTTATGCCACCGTTCTTGATGGGGTACTCCCTGGACAGAAAGGATTGGTGTCGCTATCTGGTAGACAATATCAAAGACGTTGTATGGAAGAGTGACGCTTGGTCCTCCCTGGTGCTGCAGCCAGAGCAGAAGTCCATATTGGAAGCCCTTGTGTTGTCACATGAGTATCCTAGCAATGCTAGGAATCAACCTGAGCAGAAAGGGAAAGGCTTGGTAGTCCTTCTGTCAGTTTTCACGCAGAGCGCAAAAGTTGACTCACGCTGACATAACAACAGCCACGGCAGCCCAGGCTCGGGCAAAACTATGTCTGCGGAAGCGGCAGCAGAGATGTCACACAAGGCGCTCTTGACGACCTCTATGGGCGATTTAAACAAATTCGATAGGTAAGGCTCAGATTATTAGTTTCTCTCAGGTAGATCAATTACTGACGGATACTTCAACGTAGCCCGTGGGTGTTCGAGAGGAACCTTCAAAGCCTTCTCCAATTCGCTACGACTTGGAAAGCTATCGTTCTCTTTGATGAGGCAGATGTTTTGCTTCAAAGCCGTGAGATGGACTCGATCAACACCACTCGAATGGCTTTGGTTGCCGTGTTTCTCAAATACCTCGAATACTTCTCCGGTATTGTCTTTTTAACCACTAATCGCATCGAAAGTATCGATGAGGCAATGTTCTCTCGTCTCCATCTATCTATCAACTTTGGTCCTCCAGATAGCGAGACGCGTCGCCGCATTTGGGGGCTCAACTTCATGAAAGTCCTGGCGGATGAGACCAAAATGAGAGAAGATGCAGCCCGCGATGAAGCGATTAACGAGCTCGCACGTTATAAGCTGAACGGAAGAGAAATTTCCAACGCTATGAACACTGCAAGAACACTTGCAAGGTTTGAAGGCGCCCAACTAGATATGTCTCATATCAAAAAGGTCCTTGAGGTCGGTCAAACGTTCGAGAAGCATGTTAGGGAGACTGCAACAAAGCGGCCAAGTGTGAGTGAGTAGGCATCACATGCTTAACGAGACATGGTAGAATCAATCCAATTCATTCTCTGTATGAGGCTCTGTGTTTCTATTCTCACGTCAGCAAGCTGCAGTGTGGCTCATCCCGCTCTGTATGCTTACACCACTCCACCTTCAGCTAGCGCACATCAAATAGGAATCTGGCACCCTTGTTGGCCAAGAAGATACAGGTCATACATGGACTGCTGGCCATGAATCAGGCTTTTGACCGGTCTATATTCCCCCCCTCGGTCTTGACCGAGAGTAGGTCATCATTTCCTTTTTGCCTTGTCCTTCATGTATCTATGCAACCTCCACGGTGAAACCCTCTTCAACAGTCCAATGTACTCAAGTCGAGCTCTTCCTTCCTTCTTCTGATAAGCAATTTTGCTTCGGGATTGTTCACATAAGCCATCCCAAAGGCCACCGGATCAGGTCTCTTGCCGTCGATAAGCTTCCAATCATACTTCAGAAGCAAGTGACAAAGCGCGATCTTGACTTCGTTGGAGGCAAACCAACGTCCCGGACAAGAGTGCAACCCGTGACCAAATCCGAGATGATTTGCACTCGTGTTTACCAAGTAAGACATCTGTTCCTTTTCCTTTGGTACAAACCGGTAAGGGTCAAAGGTCTTGGCGTTGTTGTAGTTCTCATCACTCCACATGTGGGTAGCCGTAACCACAACCTTGTTGCCTTTTTTGACAGTCGTTCCATTTGATAGCGTGACATCTTCGAGAGCTCTTCTTCTCCAGCCTATGATCGACTCGTCAGTGGCCAGATACTGTTTGAAGGCGTAGACCTACTCACCTATAAGAATGGGCTTCATCCGTTGTGACTCCTTCAAGAAGCTGTCCATCAACTTGAGATCGGCCAGCGCTGTTTTCTTCAGACCTTGCTCAGACAGAACACGGATGATCTCTTCTCTTAGAGCTGTGAACATGTCGGGATACGTAGCAATATCTACCATTGTTTGCGACAGTAAATCCGTGGTCGTGTGAATGGCGGCAAGTGTCAGCGCGATTTGGCAATCAGCAGGCGGTAATTCGGAACCTGACTGAGCAAACCATTCAATCGCATCGTCGAAGGGAGATTCTTCGCCTCTAGCCAGTGCCTCGGCTTTGATTCGCTCTCGACGTTCGATGTGAGGGTTGAGTTCTTTGCGGGCAGCGGTCAATGCTCGTCGCACCTCTCGACATTGGGGGAGAACCCAGTGGATATAAGGGCGCAGCCATCGGGGAACCACGCAGAGAATCATCATAGCTTCGAACGTCTTTCTAGTGTAATACGCACTGGCGTTGTTCCATCCTTCGTCACGGCAAAGCTCCTCGCCCATGAAAACTCTAGAGGACATGCGCGAAACAATAGTTGAGATATGCTCGTTGAGATTAAGTATATGCCATTCTAATGATAGCTGATTAGCCCATGTGCTGAGTGCCGCACGAAGCACCTACCAGTCGAGTCAGTAATGACACTTTGCATAACGAGAGCGGCTTCATCCGATAATGGGCTTGTAAGCTTAGCTACATATCTCCTTGTCAGTAGTTGTTCTGACCCGAAGCAGGTATGTACAAACCCAAAGCCTTGGTCAAGTGTCGTCCAATGACCTTTGGCATGACGGGATCATGCATAAGGGCGCCGAATCCAGGGATGTAGGCGTGATTGTCCTGTGCTATGTTGGCAAAAACCCGGTCGGTTTCTGGTGAGGCCGACTTACATCGCTTGCCGCGGCTCCAAAGTCAAACCTCTTGTCATTCTTTATCTCGTCGATCATTTGAGGAGGAAGAATCGTCAACTCTCCCCATTCGCAGAACAGTCTGTAAGGCTTCCCAACGAATCGCGCAGCCCCGGCAGCCAGAGTGTTGAGACTATTACTGTTTTCCATATATCGCTTAAGCCGTGGTATGTTGCTGAATTCGAATGTTTTTCGTGGGTTAAGCAAGTCCTTCGGTTGTGTGAATTGAGACCAGTACACGATCACAGCCAATAGAGTGACTAAGGCATATGGTGTGAGAGAATCTGGAGCCTGGTTCATTAGACCAGACCCCAGATATTGTGTCGTATTGTTGTAAGAATCCATCTGACAGATTTTCGCCGCAAGAGAGAGAGATGTCGGCCTCTGTTCGGTGGGAAGCCGAGGGATAGAGTCAGCGAAAGAAACGACGTAGGCAGGGTCAGGTCGAATTTATAGCAATTATAACAAATCGAAGGAATCGAATAACAAGGATGCTTGACCTGAAAGTCACCGTTAGGATTACGCGATAAGCCCTCGAAGGATTGCAACCCATGAGCGGCGGATAACTCCCGGCACATCCTAGATCGCGCATGCCAAGTTACGAAGGATTTTGAGGATTATTTTCCAATACGCGGATTCGACAACAAAGTGATCCTTTCCCCATCAGGACTGTCAGCTTAGCTTATTCCAAGTTTCGCAGCTTGGGTTACATGGTTTGCCATGCAGCACCATTAAAACTTCGGACGTCAGATGCTCTCATTCGCTCTACCAGCGTCCGACGTGTTATTTCCTCCCGGGGAGTACCCACTAATCATGCTATCAATGCCCAGTTCCTCATCCATCAGGATTGGAGGATTCAGGAAGCTCAGGAACAATCACAATTGGATTTATCAGTTAATTCATATCGGTGAGCGTGACGTAGTAGCTGGCCAAAGTTCTTCACATTGAGAAACTGCACACCAGTTGTCCTTTGCACCAATTGCCTCTGCCGCGACTAGGATACGAATGCCTACAGACCGTGGCTAGAATGAATGAGTCTCCGTCGTGGCCAACCAGTCGTACCATATCCATTCTAATGACTACAATTTAGATTCTTCGGTATATCAGGAAGTCTTTAGCTTCAGCTTCAAGACCAAAAAAAAGAGTTATGAAGAAATTACAGTTCAGTGCCGGAGCCAAGGTTGAGAAGTCAAGATTTCTTTTTTTCACGATGAACTTACAGTTGTCATATCAACTCCGATAACCTGCGAAGGTAAAACCCTAAAGACCTCAGGTCAAAAACTTTACGTAGATATTTATTACAGTCTTTTAATCCAAGCCACCCGCTTCATTTGTCCTCCTTTTGTCATACTCCCAGCTCGCGTTCAACCCGCAGCTAGCAACAAACAACTATCAACCATCACCACCGGCAGTCATGACTTCTGTACACTCTCAAGGTACACATAACCACTACTAAAATACGCAATTTTGCTGTTCTAACATATTTCCAGTCGCCGCTACTTTCGCCCTTCGTCCCATCATCATATGTGGACCTGCTCGAGTTGGAAAAGACACTTTGATTAAGAAGCTCCTCGAGTCTCACCCCGACAAATTCTCCTTGGCAGTTTCTCATACAACACGCCAGCCACGTCGTGGAGAGGTTCAAGGAAAGGATTACAACTTTGTTCCCCGATCTTTCTTTTCCAATATGATCTATCGGGATTCTTTTGTTGAGCACATTTCTTACCGTGGTGAATATTACGGGACAAGCAAAGAGGCTATCACATCTCAAAGGCGAGGCCGTATCGTCCTTCTAAACATTAATGTGGAAGGAGTCGAAACAATCAAGAAATCTCAACGCCCCAGTGCTCGCTACGCTTTTGTCAAGCCTACATGCTCTCACGCTCTACAGGCCGAACTTCGCGCCCGCGGCACGGAGAATGAATCTAGTATTCGAAAGCGGGTGTACCGCGCTATTGCTGAAGTCACTCATGCTGAGACGTCTGGAGCATATCACGTTATCCTCACTGATGACGATATAGATAAGGCTTACGATAGGTTGGATAGTTTTGCACTTGGAATCTGAGACGTTTTATCATCACTCCACCATTTGGTTATGATCCGCAGATCAAGGATGCTGTCGGCAACGTATTTGAGGCCGGCGCTGGAGATGCATATAATAAAAGCATCATGCTTATAGGTGGGCAAGGCCATCCTGAAGCACAGCATAGTTCTTTCTATTCATCTATCTAATAAGCGAAATGTAATATGTTGAAGAACAGACTATAGTTCATACAAATAGCCGACTCCGATAAACTTCCAAGATACTATATAATGGTGAATGTAATGTGAGAACTAGTAGTAAAGGTCGACTATGAACGGCAGTACCCCCTAGCCACAGTTGAGATCGATGTATGTCCATCATGCCGCAACACCGAAAACATAAGCGGCAAAGAGGAAAGCAATAAGACCACCCGTTGAACGAGAAGCTGATGATACCTGGACATCCTCAGGCTTACCATCGCCAGTCTCTTCGGGCTTGGCATCAGATGTCGTTGACGCCAACTTGTCCTCCTCGCCATCTGCAGCAAAAGTTCCCGTAATCATAGCCCTGAGAGTACTGCACGCATCAGGCCCGACGGGTGCAAGATCCGTGATATCAGGCTCATCACTGCAAAACTCCCAAATGATTCGAAACTGAGAAACGTGCTGAGCCTGCCAGCTTGTCCATTCCGAAGCCCATTCTGAGAATTCCTCGGCGGAGGATCCCGTGACGACGGGCAGCTGACAAGGGTCAGCCGTGTTGTAGAGACTTCCGAGCGCAAATGATACGGCTAGTTCAGACATGTCACTTGGTGGTCCTGGTATACCTGTCATAGGAAGCGAGTCCGCAAGCTCCCAGCATGGTGGTACTGTCATGGTGGTGGGATAGGTAGAAAGCGTAGCCGGGGTTGGGGTTTTGGTTTCTGTTGGAGTTTGGGCCGCTACTTGTAAAACGCTGAGGGCCATAATGACAATAGCTTTAGAGAAAGACATGGTTTGCTGCTGACGGCTGATAGTGTTATTGTTGTTGATGTTTTGGTATAGAGTAGTGAAAGTTGAATTGGTCCAGACATGAGCCCAAAGATGCTAATTTATACAGTAAGTTAATATGAAGGGAGGCCTCGGGTTTACTCGTTATTGGAATTTGCAATTATCTTGGCTGTAAATTTGGTGAGACACAATCCTTGGCTGTTGCTGTACAGCCTGGTCGAGATCTTTGGCCCATAAAATAAGAATCCAGATTAGGTAGGAGCCGACGTTTTTGCTTACACAGCCTCAATTTATCTAACTAGTCTTATTCACCGCACTCGTGACTGCAAATATCTCTATTCAAAGCATTATATATTGGATTTTAATTTTGATAACATAGTTGTGCGTATAGCGAAAGCGTTAGACTTCGGTCTTTGGCTTCAAAAATCGCGACAGAACCTTCAATCTTCAATTTTTGGAACAAACTTCACGGCAAGCGACGCGATATTTTTGTGGAAAACGTCAGGTTTCTTGAAGACCTATACTGCAACGCTAATCTTTCGCGCCAGAGACTTAGCAGCGTCGCAAAAGCATACATCGGCCAGTAACAGTAACCAATCCAACCAACCTCCCTTTCAATCCGCCCCTCATCTGCAACCTGAAGAACGTTGTAGGTCCGGCTCAAGTCAATACCATTTAACTAGTCTGGACATAGATGGAAGACGAGCCACTGCTCTGGTAACCCTCAGTAGCCAAGATCTGGTAGTAGTGGTTTCCGAGGTTCATGCCGGCCTGTCTCCAAGCATTGAAGTGGTTCTGCATGTTGACGGAGCCGCTGGTGCGCTTGTTGCGGCGGATAGACCAGTACTGGTTGAAAGTCTGAGTACCGTCGATGGAAGGCTGCTGGTAACGGGTGGACATGTAGAGATCGTAGGTGTCACCGTCGGTGTAGACAGTACCTCGGTGCTGAGCCTGGCTACCGGGGTTGTAAGAGCCGTAGCTCTCAATGACCTGGAATAGTTGTTGGTGACTAGGTATAAAAAGCTAAAGGTTGGAATCACTTACGTAGTACTCGACGAGAGGGCCGCGAGTCCAGCCGTAAACGCAAAGGTATCCGTTGCCCTGAGGGTTGAAGGAACCTCCGTAGTTGATGGTTCTGCGTACAGTGTAAGTAGGACGATCCATGAAATCACAATGTTTGGAAAGACTTACCGGCCAGTACCAGGGTTCCATCCCTTTCCACCAACAAAGTTACCAGTGTTGCGCCAATCAACCTGGTAGTGGCTGCCCTCACCCATGCGGTACTGAGCATAACCACCACCATCAGACCACCAAGAGTAGAAGTAGCCATTGTGGTAGCCTTCACTGTTGCCAGTGACTTGACGAGCCTCAAGGACGGAGGTGGCGTTGCCATCGTCACGCTCATCGAGGAAGTCAAAGGGACGAGCAAGTGCCCCAGTGAGTGCCGAGACGGCAACGAGAAGGGATTTGAACGAGACCATGATGGTGATAGGCAAGAGAGTAGTTCACAATGGAAGTGTCCAGAAACAAGCTGCTCAATGTGGCTGACTGTTCAGAGAGGCTGACCTGGTGAGAAACTCTTCATGAATGAGTATCCAAAGAGGTCGTATATATAGTTGTTTTTGCATTGAAGCAATGATAATGCCAAGCGAATTAGTGGCTATAATGATAACCGCAGAGCCAGTTGGAATCTCTTGGCTGCTGCTCTTCTCCGGAGTCTAACCCCATTCTAGGTTAATACTAAAAAGCAATTATAAACTCATCATGGTGTTGTCCGCCCCTCCTCCACTATCGAAAGAATCCCCATGATCACAATTCAATTTTGTTTATCCTAGAAGAAGAGAGCCAAGACGGTAAAGTCACCCATGATCCCCCATGAGGGGACAGAAGTGTATCCACAGGTGCGATTCTTTGATGCGATTCGTCAGCCGAAAAACACAGTGACATGCACAGATCAGAGACTAGCCAGACTCCTGCAGGCACTGAGTAACCACCACACCTTCTTCGTATTCTGGCTAAAAGCAAACATCGATTCCTTTCATC
This sequence comes from Fusarium sporotrichioides, assembly GCA_019054645.1. NCBI lineage: Eukaryota > Fungi > Ascomycota > Sordariomycetes > Hypocreales > Nectriaceae > Fusarium > Fusarium sporotrichioides. The sequence goes on from JAHKNS010000004.1 coordinate 1,315,504, forward strand.
CGTTTCTCGAGACTACATCTTGGCATCTTGCCAGTTCACTTCAATTAGTAGTGAAAATAGGCAGTGTGGAATTGGTATGGTCATGATACATTGACTGTCGATATTGCAACCATGCGGGATAAAGCCGCAGACAGGCCATTCCCAGGACGAAAAAGAAAAGGTGGGACAAGTGATGTGATGACCGCTACTGCAATCTCTTCCCGGGTTTTCATCTCATGCCGATAGTGACTACCGAGGATCCCATGTCTTGGAACTATATCTGCAAGACTATTAACAACACATCCTCACAGGGATAGGTGACCTTGGCAGAGGTAGCGCAGAACTTCATGACCGCCGGTCGTAGTCCCACTACGAAGCAACTTCATCACCAAAATCCTGAGGTTCGCTTAACTGAGTCTGATATGTCGATCAGCAGATTAAGCTTAACATGTGATATTGGGCAATGTAACAAGACAAAGATACGACGTAGAACCCGTAAGCAAGAAGGTGAGATCTAGGATTTAGAGACTCGGTCGGGTTGGATACATCCGGCCGGGTACCGACATATCTAGCCCGATTAAGACAGATGGAACATGATGCCCCGGATTACGATGCTGAATCCTTGCAGAATGCATTCTGCCTAAATTACAGCATGGCCAAGATTTCACTTTAGCCTCGGGCACTTTCTAATCCTTGCTGTTATCCAACTTGTTCGACGACTAAATCAACTTCAATTCAGGATATCCGGAGTTTATCACTGTGGTTGTCAGACGGGGAACACCATTTGGAATATCTGACAAACTCATCGAGCGCAACTTGGCGCAATCGGGTGACAGCTAGGCTTGAGTCGGATCAGGTAACGGAAGGACTCTTCCAGGAAGGAAATCAATTCTGACTATGACATGATGTTCCCAGCTAAGACGTATGGACTTCTATTTTACTAAGGCCTTGATACTATCCTCTTACAACAACCCGTCTGCAGCCAATCCTGGCCTCAGCCGATTGAGTATGTCGATCCGACCATAGCCAATTAATCACCTGCCACATACAGTTGACAGCATCGAAACCCTATGTCCCGGCTTTATCCAATTAATGGATTGATCGCCCGGGTTAAAGAAATTGGATAAGCCAATATCTTGGAAGAGCTTACAGAAGCCATGATGGGCAACAAGTCCGTAGCTTGGAGACTGGAATGAAAGAGGAAGAACCGGGCCCAGAAGAGGCTGTTATCGACATGTAGTGCAAAGGTTCAATAACGAGAATTATTTGTATCAGTTGAATATTATTATTAAAGCCGCTAAATATCAAGTCTATAATGCTCTATTTTGGAGAAGAAAAAAACAGTGAAATCTGTCAGAATGAGCCCTGACGTCTCTAAGCCTTAGGCTTGATAGACTGGGGGTTACGGAACAAGTTCTTGGGGTCGTACTTGGCCTTGATAGTCTGCAATTTGGCAACATTGCTTCCCCAGTACATCTCAGTGGCCCGATCATTCTTGATCTGTGAGTCAGGGTAGTTGGCGTACATACCCCAAGTGCCCTCCTTGAGGGAGTTGGAGATGCTCTGCCTCAAGCCCTTGATGAGACCGAAGCCATCAGAAGGGTACTGTGCGGTCGCTGCGACGGCGTCGTAGAATTGGAAGAGGAGAAGTGTGTCGCGGTGCACGTAGGCGGTGTCGCTGGACTTAGGCTTAGATACGGCAGAGTGTGTGCCGCCGGTGATGTCCATCTGCAACCACCAAGAGTGGCTGCTGCTTTGACCGGTGGTGGAGACGTAGTTGACGAAGGACTTGAATTGGGCGAGAGTCAGCTCGGGGGCTGCGAGACTGCTGGCGTAGAAGTTGTCGTGCTGGGGTGAGTTAGTCATGTGGTTTATCTCGGTGAATCATAGAATGATAACTTACTGCGTCGTATGAAGGGCTAGTAGGGTTGACATTGACTCCAGCACCAGCGTAGTGAGTAACAAGCTGCATCCAATCGACAGTCGTAGCAGTGACTTGAACACCACCAAACTTCTGGACAAGAGGCTGCAGAGCCTTCCTCAAACTAGCCTCATCACCGATGTAAGCACCATCAACGCTATATCCGTTCTTGGATACAGCCATCTGCATAGTAATCTCGGCAGGCATTCCCTTTCCAAACTCCTGGAAGTCGTATAGCCCCTGGGGCGCAGAGTTCTTATCCCAGTTGAGGCCGATGTCGAAGTAGGTGATCTGCTCAGGCGCAGGGAATGTCTGGAACTCGAGCTCGACGACGACACCGAAGTTCGCACCAGCGCCACGAATACCCCAGAAAAGATCGGAGTTTTCGGTCTTGGAGCAGTGGACGACTTTGCCGGTGGGGAGAACGACTGTGGCGCCGATCATGAGATCGAGGGTAAGGCCGTGCTTGCGGGCGACCATGCCGTAGCCGCCGTGCAGGGCGTGACCACCAAGACCGACTCTGTGAGACATTAGTGGGTGATTCTCTTTTTACTTTTTAGGAGAGATTAAGGGGACTTACCCAGGGCATGTTCCATGAGAAAGAGCTCGCTTGCCCTGGTTCCAGAGCTCAGTAGCGACATGTCCAAGGCGAGCGCCAGGCTGAATTTTGGCGGTACCATCCTTGGCGACCTTAACGCTGTACATTCTATCCAGCTCAATCATAAGATGGCCATCTTCGCCACCAAAGCCCAGAGAGGTATAGCTGTGGCCGCCACTCTTGGCACTGATTGCAACGCCGTGCTTGGCGCCACACTCAACGGCAGCGGAAACTTGAGCGACCGTGGTGGGAACGGCAATGGCAGCTGGCTCGAATGGAAGTCTCAGATTGTAGGCGGTGCCGTCTTCTTTCCATGTTTGAGAGCCCTGTGCGTCGGTGGGCACTTTGGCTTGTGTGAGACAGCTGTTGACGGCTTCGCGCTTAGTCGGAACTGCTGATGAGTGGGCGACGAGGCCAATCAGCACACACGTTAGAGTGTTGAAATGCATGATTGGTGAAGATGTGATTTCAGTGTTGATTGATGGAGAGAGAAGGAAATGAGATGGGGTGAGAGGTGAATAGATAGAAGACTGGATAGAACGAGATTGCGATTGTTATTTAAACCGAAATTCATGTTGCAGTGACTACTGTCACTAATCTCTTTGGTTAACCCCACAGATCGGCGCCTCATTACGAGATCTGAGCCTCACGGCAGTCCAATTATGCGATACGAGCTATTGTTACCGTGTTGAGGGTCTTAGCGTCTTCGCTCCCTCCGAATGCGAGAGGTAACCAAACTAAGGGCCATAACGTCGCTTTCAATTTTGGGTTTTTCTCCACAAAGGGTAACTGTTTTGACGCCATATAAGCTCTACTACCCTAATTGATGAGTGGCTACTGGCTACCAAACGAAAACTGTTAAAAATGCAACGTTAATACCCAGCTAATATGAAAACTCGAGTTAGTCCCAAGCCTCCAAGTGCCGGAGTGCCGATATTAGTTTATGCTATAATTAGTTGTGTCGAATCACGGACTCTCCTCGTGATGTCACTCTATCCATAGATCAAGTCGGCTTACCCCTTTTAGTAACGTTTGTGGGGTTGCTACTTTGAGGCTGACCTGAGGAATGGTGGCTAATCTTTCGAGGCATTGATTGGCTACGATCGAAGATTAGTCATCGATAAGGCGATAGATCCCAGCTCTAGGGTAAATAAATTTCTGTCTAATTATTACCAATGAGAGACAACAATATTTGAGTCAATGGATTTCAATTAGCTGTTAACACCTTGCCATAGAGCAGTCACAGGGTTCAAAGAATCATTAACACGATACGCTAGGGTTAAACACTGGTGTATCTAGGAAACTCACGGTCTGTGAAAGTATTTTTTGAGCTTTTAGGTACTCTGACCTTGATGTGTCAAAATGAAGCTTACTAATTACACAAAATAAGCTCACGATCCAACTCTGTGGTGTTTTCAAATAAGGTCTTAACAACCAGGAACCAGACAAAATAGAAAATGGCGGCATCAATATTCCGGATATCCTCAACCCGCCCTTGGGGCCCATTGACCAACAGCGCACAGCCAGAGACTAATAAAGGCCAACGTAGTGTAAAACAGCTCCAGCATTTCAACGACCCTATCTGGCCAACCTATAGCCTATGAGAAATTGAAGAACAAAAACTTGAGAGGTGAAAAAGACTCAAGGTGTCTGGCTACAAAGGAAAATTGTTTGTGGATACTATCAAACCTCCAATATCGTCGCTGTGTTTGTCTAGTTGATGCACTTATATAGATGCGTCAATAAATCTCAAAAAATGTGACCATACGTAAATCAGTGCAGATACTTCTTTTATCTTGTGCTTCCTACTTTGATATTATCGTGCGATTCCGGCGCGACCTCTCTTAATTGGTTGATATGCCTGGTGGTGCCTGGAATGAGTGGGTTCGGCCTTAACCGGGAAAGGTTACTCTGTGTTGGTTGAGAACACACTCCTTTTCTATTTTATCGCAACCAACACTTCCCATCAAACTCTTTCCAACCGTTTCGTTCTTGTGCTATTGTATTTTTGCTTGTCTGACAATATACAAGAGTCTCTGTCAGGGCACGAATTCTGCACAACTGGGAAACCAAGAAACAAAACCCATTCAGTCATATCACACCACAGCTCCTAGGCTTCACCGTCTAAAATAATGTCCAACTATGCTGAGGGAATGCTTCGGCTCGACATGGCCTTGACCGCCGGTGGTACGCCTCATCACCGTCACTACACCGATGCCGGCAAACGTCGCGGCAACAGACGAAATACCGACAGTCCTACCGATATCAGCCATCTCGTCCCTCCAACATCAGGCGGGAAGCACAGGCTTTGGATAACTGATAGAATCATGGAACCTCAAACGATCCCTCATTTTTTGGAGTTTCTCATGCACGGCCGTCTTCCTGGCGACCGCAAAACAGATCTGCCACTACTTACCGTTGAAGAGGCCAGAAACATGAGCCGGCCATTCCCTGAGTGGGCGCCTGCTCCATTCAATGTTCAGCAAAGAGCCACTGCTGACTGGCTTGGAATACGCATTGGATCGCACGAGGATTCGTCACGCCTTTGGCTGGTTGCCAAGGAGCTCCATACCATGAAATCCAGATTGTGGGAGGGTATACCGCCTCTTTCTGAAAGACGATGGAACGAGTTGCAACTCGATGATCCCAAGAATTTCAAAAATGCTTGTCAGTACTTCATGGCTGTTATCGACGTCTTCGCCTATCTCAACCATCCGCGAACCAAAACTGCTTTGCGAACGACCTACAACCTGATCTGGGATCACCTCAAAGTCTTTGAGCAAGCTGTCAATAAGAAGCGAAAAGCAGAAAGCGACGACTACGAACAAGTTTCAGTGACTGGTCTTTGGTATCAGTACATCAAGGCGCATTACGATTTTATGTCTACTAGTGCTCACCACTGGGTCATTGAACATATCGAACGTATCCGTGAACCGATAGTACTTGAGATCGGTAGCTATCAGCCTGGCCAGTCTGAAATTGATGACAGGCAGATGGAGTTGGCAGATAAGATCCATGATCTAGCTCAGAACACAACCGAGGCAGATTATATAATCTTCATGCCGACCGACGGCTACAAAGGCGACAGTCTCCCTGCCAAAGAGCGTGAGCCGCTAACAGCTGCCCAAAAAGCACCGTTTCGCGAGTACCCCATCTCATGGTCTGCAAATATCAACTTGCGAGGGTCAGATTACATAGAAAGGGTTCGGTTTCTCAACAGAAAAGAGATGTACGATCATTATCAGCGCGAGGGCATCTCATTTGCAACCTCACCCATGGCCGACCCCCAGCGCCTGCTTATCACATGCATCAGCCAGATAGATGCGCAGACAGCAGCCCGGCACGAACTGAGAGGTCCTTCGGAGCCGCTGATAGATCACTGGATTGAGTACGCTCGAGAACCACAGCCCCGAGTCAAAGGCTTCGCTGCCTTTCGGTTGTGTCACGAACATGATGATAAGAAGTGGAACGAGTTTAAAACGAGATTCGAAGCTGACATTGCTGATTGGGGCCTGGGAAAGAAAGACATTCAAGATGTGCGGCAAGCTTGCAAGATCCACTGGATCGATGGAAAGGAGGAGTCTGTAGAGGCTGCGAGAAGGTATGTCACCATTAACGAAGCCCTAATTGATGGACAAGGATTTTACCTATATGTGATAGACGTGGGATATATGGTAGCTAACCAGCGTACAGAAAATTCAACAGTATTATCTCGGATAGTGCACACCTCCATCATCGAATGTTCTTCGCCATCGACGAGGCCACCCTAAAGTCATATCTCGAACCAAACTCCTCCAAGTTCGTTCTTGCCGTTGACGCACAATATGAATCAGGAGAAGGAGCAGAAAAAGGAGAACAAGACCATGAGTCTCCTGCTTATGAGGGTACGTTGAGAGTACTAGGCAGTCTTGTGTGGGACGAACTGGGTGCAATGCAAACCACCCAGAACGTATTCCTCCATCAGCTATGGCCTTTTGCGATGAGCGATGTTGAGAAGGTCTACAGGGGGCATAAGCCTGGTAATGTGTTGAAATTCCCGACCTATGAAGAGACTTGTGCTTGGGAGGTTCTGAATGCTGCTATGCCTTTTGTAATTAAGTTGGCGGCGAGAAGAGGTGGATCAAACCGTGCAAGCTCACGACCTTGGGCAGCGCGGTAAATATCTCAGTTGCTTCTTCCAGACTCGCCAATTGGTTGAAGTCACGCGGATTTGACAGTACATAATGAAACAAATAACCTGGTTTCAAATGATGTAGACTCAATATTGGCATTCTTTTTGGGATTATATACATACCAATGACTTGCTTTCTTGTTTAGCCATCACCTTTGATCAACAGCCTCGTAACACAAGCCAACTGCACTATCTATAGCTTGGTATATCGCATCTTCAACATCCTTTTGCTGCAGATCACTCAGCAAACCTTTTATATAAGCTTCCGCAGCGGCTAAGAAAAGCAGCTCTTTCCTGCCATGAGCGCCCGATGACACTTTAACTCGATGTTCAACTATCAACAAAGTTTCATGAATCACACTATGCGTCTTTTTCCACGAAGCACCGCAGCTAGCACCAAAAACCCCGTCTTCTAGATCACTGATGATGTTTATCGACAATGACACCGCAGCCTGTCGTTGGACACGACCCAAGTAACCCTGACCGTGGATACGAAGTGATGCGCAAGGGTCTGTATCGTGAATCTGAGAGTCTCGGTCCTCAGTGCCTGCTATCAGCCCGAGACTGGGTGGCCAAGCCAGGACGCGCATCGCTGTCTCCATAACGACTTTGCGCGAGTAGTGGAATGGGGATTGAGAAGTAGCCTGTTCAACAAAAGGCTGGTGAAGGGCGCGGATGAACTCCAAAGTATATGTCTGAAGTAATTGGAGCTGGAACCCGGAAGGCTTCTTGTCCATGCCTCGCAGGATATTAGTATTGTCCCGGTGTGCGGAGTGAAGTTCTGAGGCAAGATAATTGCTGTCGTTGTATGACTTTGACGCTCGTAGTGAGTTGGCCAGGTGTAGACATTGAAGACGAAGATGTTGAGTTCGTGAGAGGAGCACCAAAATGGTAGAAGCTGTGAGCGTCTCCAGTTTGTGATTTGAATTCACCGATACGAGGCCTGACTCCAACTCTTCATCAGTGATATCAGAGGGTGGCTTGCAGTCGAAGCTCTCGGGTGACAGGGAAGAAGGCAGCCCTTCGTCCAGACTATGCTGAAGCGATAACTCAACCATGGTCGCCCATAGACGACGACGTGTCTCAACTTCAAGCACAGGCATATCTGGAGACCGTAGTAAAGGATCGCGATGGAAGCCCATCTGCATACCTATCCTCGCTAGGTCAAAGTTCCCCGGGTGCATATGAAAGCCTTCAGAGTGCTCTGAATTGTCATCGTGTACATGTCGCACAAGAGCGAGAAGGCAGAGAATCTGCGCCATGTTGATATCAGATCGGTGGGCACTGCCCATATGTCTTGCAAGCCATTTCTTGCCATACGATATCCAGGTAGAAGCCTGATTTCGAAGTGATGCCGAGTTTAGCGAGGAATCAGAAACGACAGTTGACCCAAGCGCTAAGACGATGGAAAGTTTGCATAAGAAAGGCTCGTCGACCTCGAGAGCCCGAAAGGTCAGAGGTTGACACCAAAAATGCTCGTACTCGCGAAGAAAGGTTGGTACGTGTAAGATGCGAAGTACTTTTTCAAAGGTGTTGATGTAAGCATCGACAAGGATATGGCAGGATGAGCGTGATGTAAGTAAGTCCCGAGCAGATACTGTGGGACATAGTGTTGGCGAAAGGCGACCAGACGTCTTTGACTGCAGTTGATCTAATTTAACAAAGCGCTGAAGATGAGGCCGCAATCTTTCCTGCTGTGGCTGGTAGGTTGCATGACCGCCAAAAGCATGGCTAAGAAAGTGAAGCTTTTCGCACTTTTGGAGACTTCTTTGCCAGTAATCCTGGCCATGGTCTAAATTGTGCTGGGAAAGTGAAGAGGTTCTCATCCTTGTAGGTTCTGATAATAAATCGGGGTCAATCCTTGACGTTAATGCCAGAGGCTCAAAAGAGGAGATATTATCACCTCGACTCGAGGTGGATCTGGAGGTAGTGCTGGTACCAGATGTTATGGAAGGGGCATAAGTCAAGGATGGTAACTCGGTAGGGATCTCTGACATAACAGAGATGTCATGTATGTGAAAGCAAGATGACAAGTCGCTGTCAATAGTGTACTGATAACCGGCAAATTGTTGTGGGTCGGTACCATCCAGGTCGAATAATTGCAGGTTGTGTGTATAATCGTTTGACGCAAATGATTGACAATTTCCGATTTGAGAAAAGGGTTGACTCTGTGTGTGAGACTGAGAGCGTTGGTGTGATTGTGATGGCAGAACCGCGGAAGTCTTAGATTTGCTTTCGAAAAATGGCGTCGGACTGTACTCGCATTCGCGGCCCGGAGATCTACTACACGGACCACACGGAGTTGCGCCGTCGCAGCGAATTTTCCGACTTCGGCATTGGTTGCAGGCCGTAGCTGGTCTACGTCTTTTCCAAGGGGGTCCGAGATCCATATTGGGGTGATGAGCTGTCTGCGGGGTAGATAGAGTTGTTCTTGTGCTATGTATATAACGTTATGTGTTGACTAATGATCAAAGGATCAAGATAGAAACAGGAACAGGAACGGTACCCTTCGATGTGGAGGTTGGGGGCTTGTTTCTCTTAAGGGGACCTGAGACTGATTGCAGGTACGACAGGATCAACAAACCATAAAGTTAGTTTTGTTCAACAGCAAGATTGCCTCTGCATCGCCCATGTCCTGTTAGCTTCGGTCCCGAGCCCGAGGGAGTGTCATGGCATGGCAGGCAGACGAGGCCCACAGGTGGATCGAATCCGCCCCCACTCTCCCTTGTAGCAACAAAGGAGGAGGACAAGGGAAAGATTAACTAGACAGGCAAGGCACAATTATCGTCTCATACCTTGGCCTAGTAGGTTTGACGCACTTATGTAGAGAAGGACCACGGCTTAGAATTGAACTAATTGAGTTTCAGTCGAGTACAGTACGTTTTAACATCTGTATTCTCACCATCAAATGCCCCCACGTGCATGTAACCTGAATTTAGTTCAAAATCATGATGAAATGCATCTCGATGCGCCTCCCCGTCTGCATTCGGAGCATATATAGAGTGAAAAGGATCAATTATCTTTCTTGGCATCTCACAGATACCCCGTTACATGTGCATATATTCACATAACCTGGTAAGCAAACATGCAGAGCTAACATAAGGTATCGTGGACAGCATGACTAGATGGCATCATGGTAATACAAAGGCCTACAGACATGTAAGCTGAAGCAGTCATGGTCAAGATGTAACCAGAAGCTGAACATGATCGCCACGCCTTGCGCCATCATTAACCAATTATCAAACTACGAGGCGTATGTGAACCTCGCGTTTGCACATCTCCCAAAGGGCGTGCATAATCTCTAGGACCGTTTCCCCCCTCCCTTTCCCCGGCAGCTCCCGCCCGTCCCTTCAACTACCATCATGTCAAATCAAGCCATCTTTCGGTCTTTGCCCACTAAGATTGGACCCGACTACAAGCGATGGATCTATGCCAATAATAAGCCAAGCCATAACGCGGGCGTCCCAACGTAACAGATCCATCCCATCACAAAAAGCTTGGCCACATTAGTGTTTCTTCTTCTTCTCCTTCTCCACTGAATAAACGCAACAGTGGGACGACAACAAGTCTCCTCGCATGGCTTCCCTGCACGGGAATTAAAAAATTCACCGGACATTCAAATCAGCGGTATGGTGAAACTCCGCAGTGTCGTATTTTCTAATACTAATTCCTAGGCAACCTTACCCTGATGGGCCTGTAGGATCTATCAGGTACATTGCCAATTTTTAATCAGCTATTTCGACACTAGTGGCAGACTCAAAAGGGCCTAGCTTGCTGCGCCTCTGGCCAAAGGTGAGCCATTTCTTTTATCTCCTAAGGCTACAAAAAGCCCATGGGCCTCACGCTCACGCTAAAGCTACCATGTACATACAACCCGCAATCTTCCTATTGGTACGATATCTAGCGTGATCCTTCAGCTCTAGTTACCCCGTAGGCCTAGGACAATCTCGATGCTTGGAAGTATCATGTAACTTATGGGTAACCAATTAAACAGGGTCAAGAGGATGTTGTTGTATCCACAGGCTGTGCGTAGCTTTTCGATATATGTACCTCCGTACGGAGTACTAGACTGCGTACTAATCAACCCAATCAAGGGAGCCGCCACGAGACATGCTTCGCTTATCTTTCCAATTTCATAAAATAGACGAAATACCGGAACGGGAAGGTATGCATTCATTGTCTCGGAGTTTCTACAGCTTACTAGGTAGGCAGCAACTAGGCTGGCCCGTTGTCAGTATCCCGGCAAACTTTATAGGTACTTGTTCATCATCCTTCATGTTTCAGTTCCTTATTATGGTACGATGCTTTTTTGGTTTTGGTAAGAGATGATTCAGCAGATTGAGTTCTCAGCGTGCATCTATCTAGATCCTTCGGCAGACAAGACGGAAATCCTGCCTAAACTGCCGATATAATTACCGTAGTCTTTGATGTTAAAGGCAACTCGAATCTACTTGTTTAAAAATCAAAATAGTTTAGTCTCCTTGAACCATAGTTGTCGGATCTTGAATTGGCCGTCTTAGTTCCAAAGGATCTTCACTGTAAGCAGTCAGACCGAAAATGAACGAAGAGGTTTAGTACTGTCTTAGTTATTTACGGACGTACACTGATGGGATATTTACAGCGTAAGACTGGGCTGCACAAGTATGTTTGCCTTGAAGCTAACCTAGCGCTGACGTCTAGAAAGAGCCGGTGAGAAGTCAGCAATGCCGATATGCCGAGAGCAAAGGGACAATGAAGCCATGCTTGTTTCGATCATCATCGCCCAGGCTATTCGATGGTAGTAATGGTGTCATGCATAAGACTAGAAGAAGGAGTTTCAACTGCTGGACAACCGATACGCCCAATAATTCCTTTTATCAATTAGTATGCTGAAAGCTTGACTACTTGAAGGACAAGATGAGTGTGTTTTGTATTACTCTAGGGTAGATTTCCAGGTTGTGAAGGTTTGCACTCTAATAAAATTGTGATGTTAACTGTGTCAGAGTTTTGTATGCCTCACTGGCAAGAACACACTTCACAGCATTTCTGTTTTGATGAATGTTCAGTGCTCATAAAATTAACTTCACTACTGTGAACATTAACTCACTCATCACCTGGTAAATGATATGATCGCAAAATGTTGACTATTCTATCATTATCTAAGTTTTGGTTGAGAACTCTAAGAATGTGGAAGAGCATACGAAAGAGCTATTCATTCCATTTCAAGCCCCCAGCTTGTCCAACGCACAAAAGTCGTTCATCGCATCCTGCAACAGATCAAGCCAGCAAGTCAAACGGCAACCTAAACTCCACATCGCTGCCCGCCTTTTCAGGACATGGGGAACACAATGTCGTCTCGGCAAAAGTCGCAAGACTCACTTGAGCGCACGTTGCAGCAACAACGCCTAGACAAACTCGAGCGCGCACGAATTGCAGAGGCGGCGAAACAAAAGGAGCTCATGTTGGACGAAGAACCGAGTTTACTACAGAGAGCTTATCTCGACCCTATCGCAAGAACCCCTTCTGTGGTCGATGCTGGTGAAAGATCAGGAAGCTCACAGCACGGTGCCGCGAACTTGGTTGGCCACCACCGCAAGGTACAGAAGGAAAAGAAGCGATCTATTTGGAAGACCGCTATCACCACTCTTCCAGACTTCCTTGTGCATATCACGATGTTGAATCTCGTGTGGTGGGCTGCGGACACCTTCTACAACTAGCGTATATCTCCAGAAGATTGATCAAGGTCCGCATTATGCCACAGCGGGGTATAGGTATAGTGTCTTCTATAGTCTAGAGAGTTGGAAAAATGAATGATAGCCCTTCTTTGCATTGACGATCGAGTCTAAAGAATATAAGGAAGTGGCTGACACGGTGCGATACGGCAAGACACGATGACCTGATTTAGGCTTGACGCGAACCTCGCTTAATTTCGTGGAAATGTACGGTAGCTGGTTCAGTGTGCGCTATCTAGACCGATGGTCAGATTTTTTATCAGTTGCTACCTATCTAAAGCAATGACACATTGTTCCTGTCTTCATTTGCAAAGCTGAGATCAGAAGGTATATCCATTTATCACGTTGGAGGGTAGAACAATTCAACCAAAGTATTGACTAACGATAGATAAGTTACAGAGAAGGAAATAAGCTGGGGTACTATCTAACGCAAGGATGAAGTAATACAGTATCAAGTGATCAACAACTAGCAATAGGATAAACGAGCCTCTTCCCATGAATCAAACCACGACGAACCTGCTCCATGCCCTCCGAAACAGCACCCAAGCCACCTTTCCTTACTTCAACCGCAGGTGGCTCAACCTTTCCCTCATCAACAATTTGCTGCGCAATGGGATACCACTCTTCCGCATACTCCAAATCTCTTGGCCTCGGCTCAAGATCATAAGGCGGTGTCCACCTAATCGCATGTCCAAACTGCGTAGGTGTACAGACCCATTCAGGAATAACGCTTCGTCGCGTATGTCCTCGGACAGGAAAAGCATCCAGCGCAACGTAGCGACCGCCAGATGAGCCGATAGCTTCGTAGCAGATTGCCATAGAAGATGTATCAGTGATGCAATCCAGTGCGTACGCCAGAGTGTCGTTTGTGTGCTCTCGGATATCAGCGCCGCAGGTGGGAGACTTGTAGTCGAACCAGGCTTTGGCACCGAGACGGGTCGCACGGGGTGCTGCGGTGGAAGAGCATGTAGTTATGGCGTTGATACCCGCTTCCTTAAGCACCTGCAATGCAATTGCGCCGGTTGCAGTACCACCGCCATACACCAAGACAGTGGGCTTTTCATCTCCCCTGAGGCTTTCGCTGTAGGGAAGGGGAAGACCAAGGTAGTTGAACAGCGAGAGACCAACAGTAGCCAGTGACGCCCCAAGCGTAGAAGCAGTGTTAAAGTCCATTCCATCGGGAACATGCCAAACAAGTCGTGCTGGGACAGCTACATAATCTGCGAAAGCACCATTATGCGGCCTGAGGGGGTTATTCCCAAACGTGCCTCCAAAGACACGATCGCCAATGTTGATGGGTTTCATGCCACGCTCAGCTCTGAAAGAATCACTCTCGACGGCTGTGCCCAAAGCTGCGATAATGCCAGCGAAGTCAGTACCGCTGGTTGCGCCAATTTGAGGTGACATGTCAACGGCTTTGCCGTCGACGTGGTTGATGGAGACGGCGAGAACACGGACAAGGACATCATGAGGCTCGATGTTGGGGAGAGGAGCATCCGTGATGACTGCGACACTGTTTGGGCCTTGAGTCTTCAGGGCGTTTTGGGAAGTGGGAAGGGATAATTTGACGGTCATTGTGAAGACTGTGCAGATGACAGAATCTGGATAGTGGGTATGGGATGATGGCGAGGTTGAGGTTAATCTTGACAGTAAAGTCGAGTGATTTGGAGTATCATGTAAGTCTTGGTAAACACATCTATCTACTCGATCCGGTATAGGTGATTGATCCTGTTTTCTCTTCTTGACTCAACCTCTGTCTACTTTGGGCCAAGATTCATGTCATTCGACTGTCAACTTGACCATGCCGTCTAAGCCGGGTTTTACCTAATGTCACCTTAGAGTTCATGCATAGCGTGTTCGGAATAGAATGCCGCTGATTACATTGCATAAACAGCCACGCGAGATTCTCCGCACCGTTGAATGTTTAATCTCACTCAGCTTCTATGCAAGAGTGATACGACAAATGCCTGCTCAGAGACAGGCGGAGAATCCATCAGCAAGTCAGATCAAGACTAGCTTAGAAGGTAGTGGAGTCGGGGACCTCGGAAAATTGGGCGATGACAGGGGTATCTCAGACAAGGATGTTGACGTCTATTGGACCGCTACCTTCAGCTCGGGATATGGTGGAGTTCCAAATGCCGGAAAATCCTTCGATATCTTAGACTAGACACTTCTCACAGGGTAAGCAACTGTCTGGGAATCTCGACTACGGGATACGTACAACAGCGTATTAACTCATAGCGAAAAGAGAAGGTAACTACATGGACTCCACATGCCATGAGTCTAGAAGACATGGGGTTGGAATGACAGACAGCCAAGCTGATCCAAGACATTCAGCCACCATTCGGAATTTACTGATATCTTCTGGAATTGGCTCATCGTGTCACGGAAAAGTGATGAGGACCACTTTTGACGGCCGAGGCATACTCCTATCCAATCAATACAGTTCTTGGGTTCTGGTGAAGGAATCTCCTCGTTTACGCTGATACCGACAGCTGATTGCAAATGCCGTATCATTGTCACAGGAATAAACGTCAAGGAACGGAGAAATAAGATATGAAGAGCAGTGTTAAATGTGATTCAAATAATGGCCCGTTCAAATGAAATCTTCTTGTCTCCAGTCATAGGTACTTTATCAACCTCATACACGAGTTGCACACTCCAAGGTCGCTTGAGAACTACAGTTTCCCGTGACTGCTTGTCTAATTGATCAACATTCGTTTTTCAATACTCTAAAGACTATCTATCACTCGGTTGAGCATCAGTAATATCATCGAAGACATTCCACCTACTTATTTCTTCTTTGGAGCGCTATTATTCCCTTTCACATCTCCGAATACCCTCACAATGTCCCAAGACTCCCAATACCGCGAACCGATCGCCATCATCGGCTCGTCATGTCGATTCCCAGGTTCTTCCTCTTCCCCATCCAAGCTCTGGGACCTCCTCAGCCAACCCCGCGATGTCATCAAGACCTTTGACGCTGAAAGGCTCAACCTGGCAAGGTTCTACCACGAAAGTGGTGACACACACGGTTCCACAGACGTAGCCGCCAAGTCATACCTTCTCGAGGAGGACAGCAGACTCTTTGACACTAGCTTCTTTGGCATCTCTCCCATGGAAGCCGCGGGTATGGATCCCCAGCAGAGGATCCTTCTTGAGACAGTCTACGAGGCCTTCGAAGCAGCTGGCCTCACGCTTGAACAATTGAGGGGATCTCTTACTTCTGTTCACGTCGGAGTGATGACATCCGACTGGGCGAACATCCAAGCCCGTGACACCGAGACCATCTCCAAATACAACGCCACAGGTTCAGCAAACAGTATCATGTCGAACCGCATTTCTTACGTCTTCGACCTCAAAGGCCCCTCCGAGACAATCGACACGGCATGCTCAAGTTCTCTTGTCGCCGTGCATAATGCAGCTCTGGGTCTTCTCAATGGCGATTGCGACACGGCTGTCGTAGCTGGTGTCAATCTCATCCTTGATCCAGCGCCATACATCAACGAGTCAAAGCTGCACATGCTGTCCCCCGACTCGAGGTCTCGAATGTGGGATAAAGCTGCTAATGGTTATGCCCGTGGTGAAGGCGCTGGTGCAGTTCTTCTCAAGACGCTCAGCCAGGCCATTAAAGATGGCGATGATATCGAAGGCGTTATTCGTGCTACTGGTGTCAATTCCGATGGTCAGAGCCCCGGTATCACTATGCCATTTGCTCCTACTCAGACAGCGCTCATTCGCAAGACGTATGCTCGTGCGGGTCTGGATCCAAAGAAGGACCGTCCTCAGTACTTTGAGTGCCACGGTACAGGAACACCAGCTGGCGACCCTGTTGAAGCACGCGCCATCAGCGATGCCTTTACTGGAGGAGACATGTCTGTCGAGAATCCTCTCTACGTTGGATCTATCAAGACTGTCATCGGCCATCTCGAAGGAGGTGCTGGTCTTGCCGGTGTTCTCAAGGTCCTCCTTGCTCTTAAGCACAAAGTTATCCCTCCTAATCTGCTTTTCAACGAGCTCAATCCTTCTGTTGCGCCTTTTTATGGCCCTCTTCAGATTCCCACCACTGCCATTCCTTGGCCTGAACTCCCCGCTGGTGTCCCTGCTCGCGCGAGTGTCAACAGCTTTGGCTTCGGCGGTACGAATGCTCATGTCATTATAGAGAGCTACGAAGGAGCTCCCACTGAGCAGCCTCTTTCTGAGAATGAGGGCATTCTGGGCCCGCTCATCCTCTCAGCGAAGTCAGGCGGTTCTCTTCTTCGAACGGTTGCGACATATAGAGACCACATTCTGTCCAACCCTACTCTGGACATCGCCGCCCTCAGCGCAATTCTCCAGGAGAGACGTACGACGCATCGTGTTAGAGCCCATTTCTCTGGCTCCTCGCGCGGTGCTATCCTATCCGACATGGAAGAGTTCCTCGCCAAGTTTGGCAAGGCCACGGGTGACAACATAGGACATGTTCCAAAACTTGTCAATCCTCGCGAGAGATCAGGTATACTTGGTGTCTTCACTGGCCAAGGCGCTCAATGGCCTGCAATGGGCCGTGAGCTGATTCATTCGTCGCCCATCTTCAGACGTACTATTGAAGAGTGTGAAGCTGTTCTGGCGGAACTCCCTGAGAAGGATCGCCCCGAATGGTCTCTTGTTAAGGAACTTACTGCTGATGCTTCCAGCTCTCGTGTCGCAGAGGCTGCTATCTCGCAACCCCTCTGCACAGCTGTTCAGTTGGCCCTTCTTAACCTTCTCAGTGCATCTGGTATCAAGTTTGACGCTGTCGTCGGTCATTCCTCTGGTGAGATTGGCGCCACATACGCAGCTGGTATCATCACCCTCAAGGGTGCAATGCAGATTTCCTACTACCGTGGTCTTCATGCAAAGCTCGCCTCTGGAACCGATGGCAAGCGAGGTGGTATGATGGCAGCTGGTCTGTCACCAATGCAAGCTCGGGAATTTGTCGCAAGACCTGAGTTTAAGGGTCGTATCGGTATCGCTGCATGCAACGCTCCCCGTACGGTTACCCTGTCTGGAGATCTTGATGCCATCGCCGAGGCTAAGGATGTTCTCGACAAGGACAATATCTTTGCCCGTGAACTCAAGGTTGACACAGCGTATCACTCGCATCATATGCTGCCTTGTGCTGAGCCATACTTGAAAGACCTTCTAGCTTGTGATATCGAGGTCAATCTACCTCAACAAGGGCAGTGCGTTTGGAACTCTAGTGTTCGTGGTGACACCCAGTTACTCCGTGGCGATCTCAGTAGCCTCAAGGGCCAATACTGGGTGGACAACATGGTCCGAACTGTCCTATTTTCTCAAGCCATTGAATCGTCAATCTGGCATGGTGGTCCTTACGACCTCATTGTCGAAGTAGGTCCTCATCCTGCATTGAAGGGTCCAACCGAGCAAGTCATGAAGGCATCTTATGGCTCCGTCCCGGTCTACACTGGAGTTCTTGACCGTAAGAAGACTGCCATTGATTCATTCTCCGCCGCAATCGGTCTAACCTGGGCTCAACTTGGCCCCGGATTCGTCGACTTCACTAACTACCGCAACGCTTTTTACAAGTCCAACACGGCACCCTCTGTGAAAATGATCAAGGGTCTTCCAGCTTACTCGTGGGACCACGACAAGGTCTATTGGCGTGAAGGCCGTATGTCTCGACGCTACCGTCTAGGCAAAGACACGAGCCATGAGCTTCTGGGTCGTCGAACTCTGGATGACAACGAGTTTGAACTGCGCTGGCGCAACGTCCTCAAGCTAAGTGAGATGCCCTGGTTGCGTGGACACACGGTTCTCGATGAGGTTCTTCTTCCTGGTGCCTCGTACGTTTCCATCGCTGTCGAAGCTGGCCGACACTTGGCTGCTGATGCGGAGAAAAGTTTGGGAGTTGTCGAGGTCGAGAACATCGAGATTCTGAGACCTGTTGTTGTACCTGACAACAATACTGGCGTTGAGACTTTGTTCACAGCTCGGCTGACCGAGAAGAGCAAGGACGTCATCAAAGCGCGCTTCTCGTACTACGTATGTCCCGATGAGACCGTTGGGTCTATGCTGCAGACCTGTATGGGAGACCTCATTGTTCATGTCAAGTCTGATGCCATTGCCGATGGGTACGCCCTCCCGCCAAGGGACCAAACTCCCCCCAACCTCGCCAACATCAGCACTGAGCAGGTATATTCTCTGTTCAATGGTATTGGTCTTAGCTACACTGGCGCTTTTAAGAGCATCACCGATATCAATCGCTGTCTTAATTATGCCAGTACCACGAGCACTTGGGAAGCTGGTTCCCTCGGCGACAAGTACATGCTACACCCAGCCGTTCTTGACGTTGCTTTTCAGACACTCTTTGTCGCAAAGGCTCATCCCGCCAGTCGACAGATCACTTCCGCCCTTCTTCCTTCGCACATCGACCGTGTCCGAGTTGACCCGTCCGTTCAGATTGTCGGACCTGACGTCTCCAAGGCTGATATCGAGACGTGGGCTATATCGCAGACTGCCACTTCCCTTCGCGGTGATCTAAACATCTACGACTGTGTGTCAGGCGCAACATTCCTACAAGTTGAGGGTCTAGCTGTGAACATGGTCGGGGCTGCTGAAGGTGCAAGCGATCGGTCCATGTTCTCTAGGACAATCTGGGGTAACGATGCCTCACTCGGCCTTCTTGACCCCAAGCGCAATGAGGCACAGGATGCAAAGGGTATGAAGATGGCAGATGCCGTTGAGCGCGTAGCCATGTTTTATGTCAAACGCATCGTCGACCAGATCCCACCTTCTGAACGTGGAGACTTCATCTGGTATCATCAGCGTATGTTTGAGGCATTTGAAGAGCACATTCGTGTTGTTGCAGCTGGCGAACATCCCATCATCAAGCCTGAATGGCTTAACGACGATCCTTCTATCCTTGAATCTATCGACGCCGATTACTCAGAGGAGATTGACATCAAGCTTCTCCACGCTGTTGGGGGTCACCTTGCTGAAGTTGTTCGCGGCAATGAACAACTACTCGAGGTCATGACGAAGGACGACATGCTGAACCGTTTCTACATGGAAGGCTATGCCAGTATTCCCACCAACAAGTTTGTCGGCGACATCATGAAGCAACTCACCTTCAAGTTCCCACGAGCCAAGGTCCTGGAAATCGGTGCTGGCACTGGCGGCACTTCTTGGAGTATCCTCAACACCATTGACGATGCATACGACTCTTACACCTACACTGATATCTCATCCGGTTTCTTCCCGAATGCTGCTGAGAAGTTCTCTTCTTTCTCACACAAGATGATCTTCAAGGTTCTCAATGTAGAGGATGAGCCTTCAGACCAGGGTTTTGAGGAGGGTTCGTACGATATTATCGTTGCTGCGCTGGTTCTGCACGCTACCCATGATTTGAAGAGAACACTGCACAACACTCGCAAGTTGTTGAAGCCGGGTGGTTATCTGGTTCTTCTGGAACTCACTGGTATCACTAGCGTTCGTGCGACATTCATCATGGGCGGTCTTGAGGGATGGTGGCTTGGCGGTGATGACGGTCGAAGACTTACTCCGCTCGTCACAGCAGTCGAGTGGGACAATGTCCTCCAAGGCTCTGGGTTTTCGGGCGCCGACACAGTCGTCTATGATCTCCCTGATGAGGCGAAGCATTGCACGTCTGTCATTGTCAGCCAAGCAATCGATGATGACTTTCTGCGTCTTCGGGAACCCTTATCCTACAAGTCTGACTTCCCAGCTCTTACCGATCCCCTTGTTATAATCGGTGGTAAGAAGCTCTGGACAAGTAAGGTCATTTCAGAAGTTCAGAAGCTTCTTCCTCGATCTTGGAAGCGTCAGATCAAGCTAGTTGAGAGCATTGAAAAGGTGGACGGAGACAATTTGCCGTCGCGCATGGATGTCATCCTCCTTCAAGACGCAGACGAGTCGGTCTTTGCGACTACCATCACACAACCTCAGCTCACTAATCTCCAAGCCCTTCTTATGAGGTCGAAGAACATGCTGTGGGTGACAACAACAGGAAAGTCTCATGCGCCCCGTTCAAGTCTGATCCAGGGCATCACGCGTGTCATCCCAGCTGAGCTTCCCCATCTCAACGCCCAGCTCCTTGGGATGCCGCTGGAGCACACCCCAATTTCTGCTGCTAATCACACCGTTGAGGCTTTCCTGCGATTGATCCAGGGCGAGGATGTTGCCAGGGATGGCAAGATCCTCTGGGCTCAAGAATCCGAGCTCGAGATCTCAGCCGATGGCAAGACGGTCATCCCGCGAGTCATTCCTGATATGACACTCAATGAGACATATAATGGCTCAAAGCGGGTGATTAACAAGGTTGTTGATGCGACCGAGTTGGCTGTATGCACCGGTGTTGTTGACGGCAAAGTGGCTATGCTTTCTGTTGACAAGCAGGATGCAGGTGATGGTGTTCGAGTGGATGTCCATTCTACTCTACAGCTTCCTGGTTTCGATGACGAGAGCATCTACATCGTCTTCGGTAAGACCGATTCTTCTTGGGTAGTTGGCCTGTCACGTACCAATGGCTCCGTGCTGTATCTCAATTCGGAAGCCATGGTTGTTGTGACGGAAGATGCTGGTACACCTTCCCAACTCGCCTCTCTTGCATCCACGATTCTCGCCCGCTCCATCGCTATGGTGTCTGCCGTCGGATCTTCTATCCTCTTTTACAATGCCGATGAAGCCTTCGCCTGCACCGTTGATTCAGAGTTTAGATCAAGACAGCTTGAAGCTCACTTTGCTACATCCAGAACCGAAGCACCCGAAGACTGGATCAAAATTCATCGTCTTGCTTCGCACCGCTACATACAACGAGCAATTCCGCGCAATACGACAGTCTTTGTAGATTGCTCTGACAGTATCACCTCTCTGACTTCCATTCTCACAAGTTCTGTTCCAGCTAGCTGTCGAACATACCGTCTGGGATCTGGGCTTCTCACTTCAGCTCTCGAGGCGTCCAAGATGGCCACAGCGACTTTCCTTGGTGAGTGTATTGAGATAGCCTCTACTCAACAGGGCACCGAGCTTGAAGTCATCTCGGCTTCCGCGCTCGCAGGCTCCAGTGTCAGTATCGTCGGGCCCAGAACATTCATCACAAATTGGACCGACACGACCGTTCTGCCTCTTACTGTCAAGCCCATCCAGCCCGAGACACTGTTCAAACCCGACAGGACATATCTTATGGCTGGTATGGCTGGTGGTCTAGGTCTCTCCATCTGCGAATGGGCTCTTCGAAACGGCGCAAAGCACATGGTTATCACCAGCCGCAATCCCCAACTTCCCGCTGCCACCCTCCAGGAGGCACGTCGCCTGGGAGCCACTGTCAAGGTGATGCCCATGGACCTCACCGATAAGAAGTCTGTCAAGGCTTCTGTCACTGAGATTGAGGAGTCTATGCCAAAGATCGCTGGTGTTTGTAACGCCGCCATGGTTCTGAAGGATGGTTTCTTTATAGACATGGATGCCGACCAGCTCAACAACACACTTGCAGCCAAGGTCCTAGGAACAGAGCATCTCGACAGTATCTTTCATGATACTGAGCTGGATTTCTTCATCTGTCTTGGCTCTGTGGCTTCAGTCATCGGCAATGTCGGACAGTCAAATTACCACGCAGCCAACCTCTTCATGGACAGCCTCATCAACCAACGTCGCACCCGCGGTCTCGCAGCTTCCATTATCCACATCGCCTATGTCACTGATGTGGGCTATGTCACACGTGAGGAGCGCGATCGCCAGTTAGACTCTCACTTCCGCAAGGTTCGCCTCATGCCTACTTCAGAGACAGACGTGCATCATGCTTTTATGGAAGCCATCCGCGGTGGCAGACCGGACAGTGTCTTTGGAAGTCATGATATTATCATGGGCATCGAGCCTTTAACTGAGCCTGTTCCATTGGATCAACAACCACTTTGGATGAAGGATCCTCGTTTCGGACACTTTGCACCTCCCTCTTCTGTCCATTCCCAGCAGGAGAATGGTGTCGCCGGTACTACTGGTAACGTCAGACAATGTGTTGAGGACTCTGATGGTGATGAGCAAGCTGTCGCAGCTGTCATACAGGCCTTCTGTGGTAAACTGGAGACTATGCTGCAACTTGCTGCTGGCAGTGTAAATGTCTCGCGTCCCATCATAGATCTCGGTATCGACTCTCTTGTGGCGGTTGAGATACGAACTTGGTTCCTCAAAGAGCTTGGTGCTGATATTCCCGTCGTCAAGATCCTTGGTGGTGACACAGTTGAGCAAGTCTCTACGCTAGCCACCAAGAAGCTGATGGCCAAGCTCTTGGAGACGAAGGCCTCTCAGCCGCAGGAAGTCAAGGCAAAGCCAGAACCCGAAAAAGCTGCGCCTATTTCTATCCCTACGATACAAACTCCTCTGTCATCGTCAGCTACTCCGTCAACATCTTCGCAATCCATCGCATCGTCTCGTCCTTCGCGAGATCCCTCGCCTTCAGTAACTTCTCGATCCGATACATCCGTCGCAAAGGAAGACAAAATGTCTAGCACAATCCTTACTGACGACTCTTCCAGTGAGAGTGCTTCTGTCGAATTCGCGCGCGAGCATCCCATGTCTCACGCCCAATCTCGCATGTGGTTCATCACCCAACATAGCGATGACCCATCGGCTTACAACATGGTCTTCCGCTACCAAGTCAAGGGCCAAGTATCCATCACTCGTCTTCGTCACGCTCTGTCCACCACAGCTCATCACCACGAAGCCCTACGCACTTGCTTTTATACTCGCGTTGGAGATGGACAGCCTATGCAGGGTATCCTTGCATCTCCCCGCGTCGAGCTCAAGCATGTGTCTGTTGGAGAGGACGCAGATGTAGACAACGAGATGAAGCGCCTTTCTAGTCGGTCTTGGGATCTCGAACGGGGAGACACATTCGAGCTTGTTCTGATGAGTCGCGATTCGGAGAACCATGAACTCTTCATCGCTTATCACCACATTCTCATGGACGTTGTTGGTCTCGGCATCATCATTCGAGACCTCAATGTGTCCTACCAGATGAAGCTCCTCGATCGCAACCCTGCTTCTTACCTGGATTACTCCTCCGCTCAGCTCAGTAGCGACGAACTTGAACAGCGAGTGTCATTTTGGATGTCTGAGTTCGCAACCTTCCCAGAACCACTACCGCTTCTCCCCATGGCCAATACTACCACCCGCCCGGACAACACGAGTAATGCTTGTCACCACCAATATCGCGAGCTCAAGCCTGATCAATTCCAGGCTTTGAGTTCAACATGCCAACGCCTTCGCATCAGCCAGTTCCACTTCCACCTTGCTCTTCTCCAAGTTCTTCTTGCCAGATACACTGGAACTGAGGATGTTTGTATCGGTATCGTTGATGCCAATCGCTCTGATCCGAAATTCGCAGAGACTGTTGGATACTTTGTCAACATGCTCCCTATTCGTGCCAGCATTAGTCAAGATGCCAGCTTCTCGGACATCGCTCGTACTGTCTCTCAAAAGGCCCTATCCATCCTCAGCGAGTCAGCACTACCATTCGACATCCTTCTCAATAAGCTTCAGGTGCCTAGGTCAGCTGCCAGCACGCCTCTCTTCCAGGCTGCACTCAATTACCGCATGGGATCAATTTGGGAGATGCCATTTGGTGACGCCGAGATGAAGCTTTCCGATGTCAAGGATGCTGATAACCCGTATGACCTGAGTCTTGGTATTGCTGAGACACCCACAGGTTGCGTGGTCGAGCTCTATGCTTTGGCTTCCCTGTACGGTGAGGAGGCTTGTGCCACTATTCTTGAGTCATACATTCGTCTGCTAGACGTCTTCTCTCAGACTCCCGATTGCGCCATCGATGGTGTCTCTATGCACGAAGAGACTCAGGTTGCTCGTGCTATTAAACTGGGAAATGGACCTGTGGTTGAGTATGACTGGGCGAAGACTCTGTCTCAGCGCTTCCAGGACATCGTCCAACTGTATCCCGGCCGAGTCGCTGTCAAATACTTTACCAAGGAGGTGACATACTCTGAGCTCAACAGCCGCGTTCAAAATCTTGCCAACACTCTTCTCCAAGGTGGGTATACCAAGGGTTCTTGTGTCGCCGTCATATGTGAGCCCTCTCTTGACTTCATCGTGTCCATGCTCGCCATTCTTCATATTGGTGGTATCTACATGCCATTGGACGTCAGCTTGCCGACATCAAGGCATCTGTCCATGATTGAAGTAGGCCAGCCATCTGTACTTGTTTATCACTCTGCCACAGAGGGTCGTGTCAGTATTTTGCGCTCTGTGGGTAATGCGCCGTTCCGGGAGGTACTTCTCGACAACATCGTCTACGACTCGTCTGTCCACGTCTCTTGCACCGCCGAAGAAGACGCACACGCCGTTCTCCTCTTCACCAGTGGTTCAACCGGTAAGCCAAAGGGCATCACTCTCTCACAAGCCAACTTCGTCAACCACCTTGCTCTAAAGAGTGATCTTCTTCGTCTTGAACAAGAAATTGTTCTTCAGCAAAGCTCTCTTGGCTTCGACATGTCGCTCATCCAGATCTTCTGTGCCCTCGCCAACGGTGGACGTCTCATTGTTGCACCCTCAGATCTTCGACGGGATCCTGTCGCACTATCCAACCTTCTCAGCGAAGAACAAGTAACTCTGACTATCGCCACGCCGACCGAGTACCTCGCTTGGTTCCGATACGGTTACACTTCTCTTGTCGGTAACCGAGGATGGAAGCATGCTTGCATGGGTGGTGAGCAGGTTACGCGTCAATTGAAGAACGAGTTCGCTCGTCTTGGTAATGGAGGACTGGAACTTACCAATTGCTACGGACCTACTGAGATTACTGCTGCAGCAACTTTCCAAACCATTCGATTGAGCGACAACGACAACACTGATGATGACATTGCTGTCGGCAAAGCTCTTCCCAACTACTCCGTCCGTATTCTTGACACATCTGGTCAGCCTCAACCTCTTGGTCACATTGGTGAGATCTGCATCGGCGGTGCTGGTGTCGCTATAGGATACCTCGACCTACCAGCCGAGACTAGTCGCAGGTTTGTAACCGATGCTGAAGGACGACGGCTTTACCGAACTGGCGATCAAGGTCGTCTCTTATCTGATGGTACACTCCTCTACCTCGGTCGTCTCGAAGGTGATACACAGATCAAACTTCGTGGTCTGCGTATTGAGCTTGAGGAGGTCGAGGCAGCCCTTGTCAAAGCATCGGAAGGACTCCTTTCAGGTGCTGTGGTCTCTCGCCGCGGCGATATCCTTGTTGCACATGTCACTACCACGGCAGGAAACGGAGACATCGACCACGAGAGTGTGACTCAGATCCTCTCCAGCGTCAAGCTTCCTCAATACTCGATCCCCGCGTCAATCACGGTGCTTCCCAGCTTCCCTATGACTCCCAACGGCAAGATTGATCGAAAGGTCATTGCTTCTACCCCGATTTCTGATTCCAGCTCTACCACTCCTGCGGAGAAAATGACCGTTCGAGAAGGTGAAGTCCGTCTTCTCTGGGAACGTGTCCTTGTTGGGACTACTCGCATTTCTCCATCCTCTGACTTCTTCCTTCTTGGTGGTAACTCTTTGTTGCTCATGAAGCTCCAGGCTGCTATCCGAGAGACTATGATGGTGCCTATCTCAACTCGTGTTCTGTACCAAGCAAGTACCCTTCGTGGCATGGCTCAGGCTATTGACAAGATTCGTCAAGAAGCGGCTTTGGGAAGCATCCAGAGTGAGATTAATTGGGATGCTGAGACTGCTATCCCACAATGGCTTGTCAAGCAATTTGACGAAGCAGCATCACCTCAGAGCAGAAGACAGCCGAAAACGAATGGGATTGAGATAATGATGACTGGCGCCACTGGCTTCCTTGGCGGGCATCTTCTGCAATCACTCCTCGCTTCTGAAGCTGTTGGTAAGGTCCACTGTATCGCTGTTCCAGCAGATGATGAGGCTTCTCTGCCACAACACGACAAGCTCCAACACTACACTGGGAGCCTTCTATCTCCGAACCTGGGCTTGAGCTCTGACCAACGCGAACACCTCGTCAACAACGTTGATGTCATCATTCATGCGGGATCCAACGGACATTGTCTAAACACATACGCCTCTCTTCGCACTCCCAACGTCGAGTCCACTCACTTCCTAGCTTCCCTAGCCGCCTCCCAACGTATTCCCCTCCTCTTCCTTTCGTCCAACCGCGTGGTTCTTCTTTCTGGCAAGCAGGCACCACCTCCTTCCTCAGTGTCTGAGTTTCACCCTTCAACAGATGGCCTAGAGGGTCACATGATGACTCGATGGGCCAGCGAAGCCTTTTTGGAAAGCTTGGTCCAGCATATTCAGACCACAGGCTCGACTTGGCCAGTATCTATTCATCGTCCTGCAGTTGTGGTTAGTGACCAAGCTCCGAACTCTGACGCGCTCAACGCCATCCTGAGATTCTCCGTCTCTATGCGCTGCGTGCCTCGTCTTGATAGGGTTGAGGGCTACATGGATCTCGTACCACTCGATAAAGTTGTCGCTGAGTTGTCCGAATCGGCAATCAGCCTTGCGCAAGGTCAATCTGGAGATGTCACCTCAGTCCAGTTCAAACATCATTCCAGCGGTATCAAGGTCCCTGCTAGCAAGCTACGCGAGCACCTTCAGGAATCCTATGGTGTTGAGTTCGAGGAGCTCGAGTTGAGACAATGGATGGATCGTGCTGCTGAGGCTGGCATGGATCCGCTCATCACAGCTTACATGGAGGGCATTCTTGAGAATGATGCCCCTATGGTATTTCCTTATATGGGCGAACTAGACCAATAGGTCTAGTAGGACTTCGTGGCTACTTTTGTTCGAAAATGAAGAAACTAATTTTTGTTCTGGTGGGATTTAATGTTCAATGGGTTCTTTCTTTAGTCACATGTACAGGTGGAATGTTTGGGTTATTACTGGAGTTAAGAGACATATCGGGTCGATTGTTATGTTTGTTCTGTGTTCTTAGCCTTTTTTCATTACAGTATTAGCTATTTCCTAGATCATAATTATACTCTCAAGCTATCTTCATATTGTGTTCTATCGGCGATGTGAGCCTCGTTTCGCAACATTTATTTCACACTCACGTTCGATCTGTCTCCACGGCCTGATGATAACACTTAATCCGTAAGTCATTACACAATCAGCGCTAAGGCCTTTGAGATGGGCCTCCAAAGGCGCTATGTCTGTCTTAAAATTTACCTTTTGCTTATTGAAGCATCTAGAAATCTGGCGTCCTGTAACATGAACCCATTTTGATGATACGTGGCCAGTCACGCCTACAGCATCTCACTTTTATGTTTAGGTCTAGACTGAAACTTGATATGAACATGACAGTGTCATCAACCAACATCTACGGATGCTCTGAATACCATTACTACCAACAATATGTTCGAGCTAAACAGAACCTCAAGTCGCAGTCAACCCAGAACCTCTCTTTCCAATATTCATTTCCACCGCATATAAATTATCCTGTCAGATGAGAAAACTTAGTCAAGTGTCCTAAATACCAAGCCTAATCAA
Organism: Fusarium sporotrichioides; assembly: GCA_019054645.1. NCBI lineage: Eukaryota > Fungi > Ascomycota > Sordariomycetes > Hypocreales > Nectriaceae > Fusarium > Fusarium sporotrichioides. The sequence continues at coordinate 1,343,397 of JAHKNS010000004.1, forward strand.
TCATTAGCACATATTTCTCTTGGATCTTTGGGAAGTGGTTTGCTCACATTATCCATATGAACATTCAAAGCCGTGACCCCAACTTGTCTCACGACCCACGGCGCCTCAACCTTGCGATGATGGAAAGTAGCACTCTTATCATCAACCTCTCTGTTGAGAATCGTGGATAGTGCGAGATGCGGGTTGACAGCGGCTGGTCTAGCAATACCAACCATGTCTGTATCACCAGATACCAAGGTATTTTCGATACTTGCTCTGTCACGAAAACCTCCTGTGACAATGATGGGTATATTTTGAAATCGGGATTTGACCAGACGAGAAAAGGATTGGAAGTACGGGTGCATTCTTCCAGACTTTTCTTCGTCTTTGCCTAAGTTCGAGCCAAGGAACATCTGCAGCCTGTTAGTGGGGTGATATATATGGCTTGTTAGTATAGACGTACTGCTGGCTTCTCAAACGTACCGCCGCTGATATGAAGGTAATCAACACCAGCTTGAACGACTGCATCCAACTGCTCCAGGCGGTCTTGGAGTTCTCCATCATCATTTTCGTCAACTGCACTGACCAAAACTCCGAGACAGCTTCCATTAGGTAACACATTGCGGACCGCAGCAATAACTTTGGTCAATAATTTCGCCCTACCAAGCGCATCGCCTCCGTATCCATCCATTCTCAAGTTAGTTTGCTTAGACAGAAACTGATCTAATAAGTACCCATGAGAAGCATGAATTTCAACACCGGCAAAGCCACTCTTTGTAGCTAACCTAGCCGCACGAGCGAATTGGGCGACAATCAGGTCTATTTCCTGCCCATCTATCTCGCGTGGTGAACCAAAGGCGATTTTTGAGATTGATTTAGCCAAGATGCCTGGGCCCATATGCAAACCAATTGCACTTGGGGCGAGATTCTTGGTGAGGAGGCCGTGTTTCCCAGCACCTATTGGGCATTGACGACCTGGATGATTGAGCTGCATGATTGCCGGTGTGCCTTGCTTGTTACATGATTGAGCCCAAGCGGACCATGATCTGACGATTGCTTCGTCGCTGAGGGATGAGTTGAGGGCCAGGTCTGTTGAGGTTCCCAGGTACCGGTCATCAACTTGAACGTTTCCTTAGTGTATACGTGTCAGTAGTGTGAAATCAAGTGGTTAATGGTATCTCTGGGACATACCTGTAATTATCAAGCCCCAGCCACCTCTGGCCCACTGCCGATATACATTATTGATCTTGTCGTCGGGAAGTGACTGAGCAGTCGAAATGTTCTCAGACATGGAAGCTTTCACCAACCGATTGGATAGTGTCAAGCCACACGCCAAGTTAATTGGCTTGCTGCTTTCAAACGTGTTCATTGTATCGACTTATCGCGGCAAGAATAAGAAATGATCAAGACTGAAGGAACGTAAAGTCTTCTGAGTCCATAGACTTCATGTTGAGATGGGGATTGTGCGTGCCATCATTGTTTGACCCCAGGCGTCCCATTCTGTCCGATACTACAGTTTGGATGTAATTCTTGGGCTTGTGGGCCAAATTTGCTTCTCGGTATTCAGATGCTTGTCATCGAATTCTCCGGGTGTCAGGAAATGAATTCCGAAATGTGGTGGGTCTTATCGCGAATTCTCCGTGGACTACCCTACGCCAAGCTCAGGATATACTGTATACGCAACGGTTTTCACGGGGTTGTGACAATAACTCTGGCTATGTCTGTATTCCTCCAAATTACCTCTAGAGACTCAAATATCTGCGTATTGGATGGTTTTGTTAACAGTCCTGTGTGAAAGCGTGGAAGATTGGTGAACGAAGTAGTAGGCCAAAATGTCGGATTTAGTGGGTTGAAACTTAGAAGCGTTTGGTTCCGACTACATGAATATGTATATCCTAAGAGTAAAGTGAAGGGCAAAATTAATTCATCTCGATCCATCCTACAAGCTTCGTTTTCCATCTACTGTAGAGATAGAATCATACTGAGGGTGAGAAATTCAGGCAAACTAGTTCTTACGAGAATGACCTTGAAACCAAATACACCTGTGTCCAATCAGATAAATTAAATTAGAGTAGCAGGAATCATGTAGGAAATATTGAATAATAAAATGCATCCAGGCCTATGACATCTACTTAGTCTTGGTAGTCTCAACCCTTCCACCAGGCTTTGTCGCAGTAATAGCGACAAACCTCCATCTATCCTTCCCCAAAAACGCACTCGCAGCACAGATCATATTAATGAACCACTTCTCAATCCCAAATGACCTAAGCAGATAATACGGGACCGCTACGAGTACATAGAATAACCTGATGATGGGCATGATATTAGACTGCCAATCTTCCACCTCGATGTTTGTATATCCCGCTTCTTCGAGGAGTCCTTTGAAGTAATCAAAATGCGCTGCTTCATTGGTAGGCATGACGGTGTACTCGTTCACCATCTTCATAACTTGCGTCAACTGATCATTGGGGTCGTCGAGAGTGTTTGGTGTTTTCCGCTCTACTTCAACCATGGCTATACGGCCTCCGGGACGAGTGACGCGGTAGAATTCGGCCATTGCGCGCTTGGGATCGTAGGCATGGCTGAGGGACTGCATTGTGTAAACACCGTCCAGTGAAGAGTCTTGAATGGAACTCAGGTCATGATAGTCCATCTTTTCAATCCGCATCTGAGCTTGTGAGAGATCTGCGTCTTGGGCGACGGTGCGAGCATCATCTATCGCCCAGTCGATGATATCAATTCCGAGCATACGCATGCCATGCTGAGCAAAGTAGCGAGTGACATGACCCACACCGCATCCTGCATCGAGAATCTGGGAGCCTCGAGGGAGATTGATGATTTCAAGTAGTTTCTCTTCCATCCTAAAGTCATCAAGGTCAGCTTTGGGATGTACATCTATCGAACATCAACGTACCGTCGAAGTTGTGGTGTTAGTGGGAATGGCCAGTATGTGTCCTTGTCCCAGTATCCAAAATGCTGGGTCCCTCCCATGATGACTTTGTAGACAATGCGTGAGTCCCATGATTCATAATAATTACGCAGAGCGCTGTTGTTTGGAATGGACTGTTGATCCTTGGTTGTTGTGTTTGTTGATGAAGCCATTGTTACTGAGTCAGTTTGTTACGAAGGTAAAATTTCGAACTTGGAACTATTATCAATTCAATCCAACTGGCCAATTGCTCAACATATCATATTCATTCTGACTAAGTCCAGAAGAACGAGAACGAATTTGCGTCTACACGTTCAAGATAGTGGGGGCGTTCGGAAAATAACCATCATACATGAGGGTCTCGGAGATTTCTTACCGAGGGATTCTGTTCCCCGACAACTAACTTTTGGGTGAGAAATACCATGCAATGTAACGCTAAGACAGATTCAATCAATCTGTCAAACACGGGAAATCCTGCTTATGAACACGCAAGCGATCCTTCCGATAAGCACCACACCATGTCACGTCAGGTCAAACTCGACACTTCCAAACTTTGACAAAATGACCTTCTTTAATTTGTAAATGATATCCTCCCAATTCCCACCAAGAAAGAAGCATCATTCTCCAACCCTTTCCAACCGTCACAATGATCACCCTCGATCATGCCCTTGCGCTTGCAACAGAGCACAAAGTCCCCATCGCAGCTCTAACATCCGTCATCCTCATAATTCTCGTCAACCGTCTCTTCTCCACCACTGATGCCTCCAAAAAGGGCGTCCCTACATCCCGTGTCTTCCAATGGGATCCCTTCTACGGCCTAGACATGGTCTACAGCCAGATCCGCGCTCTCAAAAATGACTACTATCTCGATTGGCTGCGTCGTCTGCATCGCAACAGACCAAAGACCTTTTCCATCAATTTCTTTGGTATAAAGCAGATCTGCACCATTGAGGGTGAGAACTTGAAGGCGATCCAGGCAACCAACTTCAAGGACTTTGGATTGGAACCCATGAGACGCAGGACAAAGGGTGCTATGCCCTTTGCCGACAAGGGTATCAGTACCACCGATGGAAAGAACTGGGAGTTTGCGAGATATCTCGTCAAGCCCTTCTTTTACCGCGAGGTTTATGCGAGCATTGATCGTATCAGGCCCTATGTTGATCAGTTCATGACTCTACTGCCTCAACAAGATGGTATTGAGGTCGATGTCCAGCCTCTCATCCAGCGATGGGTACGTTACTCCTCCTCCCTTTAGTATCCTCGTGTAGAACTGACATTGCCCAGTTTCTCGATCTTACTAGCGAATTCATCTTTGGCGAGTCCATGAAATCAATGGACTTCCCCGAACGCGCAGACATAACCTGGGAAATGCTCACTGTCCTCCGCGGCGGCCGTCTCCGCATCCAGTTCTACCGCTTCCTCTGGGCCTTTAACTGGAACTGGTGGCTCAAAGCCGTGTACAAAGTACACGACTTTGTCAACGTGCACATCCGCAGCACTTATGCCGAGATCGAAGAGCGCAAGAAGCTCATCGCCGAGGGTAAAGAGGTTGGACCTGAGAGGACTGATCTCTTGTGGTTCATGGCATCCAACGTCCCGGAAGAGGAAGAATTGCGATCGCAGCTTTGCCTGGTCTTTGTGCCCAACAACGACACAACTTCCATCTTTATTAGCAATAACTTGTGGCATCTCTCGAGACACCCTGAGGCCTGGAAGAAGTTGAGGGAGGAGGTTCTTGCTTGTGGTGATGAGCAACCTACTTTTGAGTCCCTCCGTCATATGACTTACTTAAACGGTGTCATGAACGAAAGTAAGTTTCCCTTCAAGGAACCCTAACATCACAATAAACTGACAATTCCAGCCCACCGCCTCACCCCCAACAATGTCGTTCAAGTCCGCGCAGCCCTCAACGACTCCGTCCTTCCCCTCGGAGGCGGTCCAGACGGTAAACTACCCCTGCACGTCCGCAAAGGTGATCTCGTCTCGGTCACAAAGACAGTCATGTACCGTGATCCAGATGTCTGGGGTCCTGATGCCGAAGAGTTCCGACCCGAGCGTCACGATGGACTGAGGGGTACTTGGGATTTCCTACCTTTTGGCGGTGGTCCTCGTCGTTGCCCTGCGCAGATGATGGTTCAGACCGAGGCTGGATATATGCTTTACCGAATGGCACAGAAATTCAGCCGTATCGAGTCTCGTGACGATGCGCCGTATACGCCTGTTATGCGTATTGGACCTTCAAACAAAAACGGTGTCAAGATTGCGCTTTACAAATAAGGATCAAAATACTTGGACCAAATTCTTCGCAGTCATAGGACATATTACGATAGTTAAGAATAAGATAATCGTTGATTAAACGCTTATGTTGTGTTGTAATTAATCTTGACAGTCCAAGTATCTATATCTATGCTTCTTCTTCTATCGTCAACCATTAAACTCCATGATAAACCTTTGTGACAATCCCAAGCTCCATCTCGTTATTTGGCTTGTCTCCCTCCAAGCTACTATTCGAAGCAGCCTCTCTTAGAAATTCCGGGCGACCCGGCGGTGAAGGCGTCCTCTGATCATCCTTAACCTTGACCTCCTCAGTCGTGATATCAACCGTAACCTCATTCTTCTGGTAAATTTTCAAAGGGATTCCCTTTCCGTTGATCTCCTCCTGACTATCGTTTAAGCTCATGCCAGGTTCGACGTAGGGTTGTCGCTTAGGTCTTCGATCCATGCTGCTGAGGTTTCCGTAAGCAGATCGGAAACGCGATGTGCCGGCTTCGCCAGTGCGCTGGTTGGAAGATTTGCCGTAGCCGTAGCGTGCACTAAAGGAACCGAGACGGAAGACGCGTTGGAGGAGGGTCCATGTGAGAGGGAGGTTGGCTGCTATGACGGCAGTTGAGACTTCACGGATGTACCAGTATGACCATTCTGTGCCGTATGGGTCGCCGAGACTGTAGATTTTGGACATGGTTGCTGCTAGGATCTGTATATTGTCAGTCACTCTGGTAGATCCTAGAGCAATGGTGAAACTTACAGTAAAGATACCCAATGCGAAAACACCGCAAAGAATGAGCTTGCGTTTGAGTGGTAGTTGAGATTGCAAAAAGACAGGCATTGGGAGGATGATGATCATGATGTCAGAGGAGATGTTGATAACGGCGTTTGTGATCATGTGATTCGTCTCGGCTGAACAGTTTACTGGAATCATATTAGTTGAGGTCTTCAAGGTCTTTTCTTTGGGTTCTTACAGTCATCTGGAGGGACCTGCCAGTAGTGGTTGAAAGGTCGGCACCAAGCAGCAAACCACAATACCTGCATGACAACAAATCCCACGACGACATATCCAGTCACAAGCTTGACCAAGAAGTTTTGTTTCAAACTCAGTCTGCTAACAGTCAGTTCTTGTCGCTTGTACCATTGTGGGAATAACTCACGTAAGTCGACTGTACATAAATAACAAACATCCTTTGACGCCCCAAATAGTAATCATCTGCATATGTTCAGTGACGAGAACTAATTTCGATCCGTATTCGCGTAATTTGATGTCCTCTGGTGTGAGCTTCAAGTTGAGAGCTGGGTCGATGAGATTGGTTGGCGTGTGGCCGAGGACGCTGACGACTGCGAGGAGGGCGGTATATGTGATCTGTATCCATTAACATTTGCTCAGCTGCGAGAAAAGAGAAGAACCTACCATTGTCAAAGTCATGAGGTAGTCGTCTGCCAACAGCCCTTTGAATGACCCCAACAACATTCGACGCGAAGTCCTATGACAAATTAGACCCTGATCTCCGCCAAGCTTGGCTTGCACTTACATTCTGAATATGACCACAATAAGCGTCAGGGCATACCAAATCCACATCTCCGTATCGAGTGAAGCCATGGTTGCTGATGTTTGTTGATTTACCAGATGCTCAGTAAGAGACAGAACGGGTCTTCACCCAATCAAGCAAAAACAAAGCTCATTAACAACAGGAACCAAAAAAAGAAAGAAAAAGAAAGTAAAGAGATCTGCAGGTCCAGGTCAGGGGTGGGTGGGCAGAACACCTGCATTAAGTGTCCCTCACTGATGCACAGAAGCAGGGTACACACGTGGGAAAACTGGGTATCTGGATCAGCCTCAGCCCGGTCAAATGTCGGAAGCGTTCTATATCTGAGATGTCTTGGCTGCTTCACGATGCTATTGAACATGGCTGTTCAGTTATAAAGTTTGCTAGCGGCATGCCGAGTCAGGAGCTAACCGAAGTGTCAAAGAGGTTCTTCAACCAAACAGATTCGAAGACGGTTGGCTAGAAGAACTAGCCGACGAGTCCGGTATCACTAGGTGCGCCACATTTACCAGGAGACAACGTTCGGTTCGATGGACTTGCGGACCAGATGCCTTTTTGAGAATATTCCTGATAAAGATAGGTATCCAGTCCAATTAGAAGAGCTTTCATTTCTACATGGTAGTACACTCAGCTGATCTATGTATACTCGTTGTAATTGAATTATTGGAGAACGAGACCGTGCTTGCGCACAAGGTATTGTACCCAGCTGAAGATCAAGACTTCATCGTTGCGAAGTCGGAACACTATTACCGGGGCAAAATAAAGGATTTATCCACTATTACGTACCAATTCATCAGCCCGTGCTAATAATAATGACAAAAAACCATATAATAATTATTGGTCAAGGCGGATTCATTGGGGTAATAATTACCAAACACGACTTCTTTTTCGTTTTCTGTCATGTTGGAGAAAAGGGGGTTGACTACTGGTCACTGTGGCTTATCGGCGACCTACCTTTTCGAGGCACATCAAACAAACGATGGCGTTTTTTAATGTTCCAAGTTCAACGTTAATGCGAGATAACGAACGAATATGTAGCTGAGAGGCACATGGGATGGTGAACCCCTGATGTCCCGGCCATGTGGTTCAGATCTGGATGGTGATCCGTTGCTGTGCGCCCGCCAAAAATCTAGAAGGGTCTGAAATTACTGTCTGGGTACAGGAATTATTTCCGCTCTCTTCAAGTCCCATGGTCTACATGTAACAAATGATGCCACCAATAGATCGATAGCTATCAAGTTGTTGACTGGACCCCTTTCCCTTTCAGATCAGGGGATCAAAGGCAAAGCTTTTCCGGTTTGTATCCGCAAATTTGCAAATCCAAGCGGATACAATTGCAGAGTGGTTGTTAACCGATTGGTTAGATTATTGGTTTCCAACTAACTAACTATAGTGCGTCATTTTCTTCGTCGCGGATGCTTGGAAAAAAAACTGTCAAATCTAAAGAAGCGACATCGGACAAGGATCTAATGCACGTGAGAATTATCACGATCCATGGCGTGATCCATCGCTTTTGTTCTTGAGTCATGTTGATTTGCGTCCAATATTATATCCAAGTCAGGGGACATAAGGCTAGTTTTTCTACACAAACCGATAAGACGAAGCCGTCATAAACTAAACAATTAGCAATGAGTGGTTTACACCACGTGAGTTAATGAACTAGTATTCCGAAGTTAGCGGACGGAATCAGCAAATGAACTGGGCTCATGATTAGACTACGACGCATGCTAGAGCTCCAAACATTTGACATCATCCGGAACCTGAACGTTGTCTTGAAAGATAGAAACATCCAAGGACTAAATCATTACTCTGATATTCAGAGTACATCAACACAGCCATAATACGTGGGAACTCCAGTAATTCAATCAAATCAATTCCTACCCGTGTTTCGCAATCGCAACTCTGCTGACGGGTCTTCACGAAAATGAACGTCATACAGTTCAACTTCCCATGGGTTTTACAGGCGAAGAGAAGGTCAAGACATAAAGTCGGTACGTTATTATAAACAACTATAAATTAAAACATCACCTTTAAGCGATAATCTCAATCCGTCTCTTGTTCCACTGGTGACTCAAAGCCTTAGCCTTGGGCTGTCTTTTAACCTCATCGTACAACCTCGCAGTGAGATACTTGTAGATCCAGACTGAGGCACCATTGTACACGATACTGTGGTCGCTATCCGTAAAGGCAAACATCTTCATCTTCTCGGGCGACACACCAGATCCCACAAGAAGATCAATCATGGCAGCTGCGTGCTGGTAGTGCACGTTGTCGTCACCCGTGCCGTGGAGGACACTGAATTGACCGGCAATGTTCTTGAAGCCCGACACATCGTGCACAGCCGTCTCAAGGTATCCCTTTTCATTCTCATCCAAAGTCTTCATGTAGCGCTCAGTGTACATGGAGTCGTAGAAGCGCCAGTCAGACACAGGCGCGGTGATGAGGCCGAAGCTAAAGACGCCAGAGTCTGCTTCGATGGTCTTGGCAGTGAGATAACCGCCGTAGGACCATCCCCACATACCAATCTTCTCGGGGTTGACATAATCAAACATGGAGGCGAATTGCTCAGCGGCCCAGATCTGATCGAGAGGCTCAAGTTTACCGAGCTGAGACGTAACCATGGAGCGGTACTTGCGGCCACGCATGGCAGTTCCGCGGTTGTCGACAGTATACACAACGTACTGGAGCTCAGGGTCGGACGAGATGTACTGCTTCCAGTTGAGGGCCTGGAAAGACTTTGCGACGCGCTGCGAGTTGGGACCGCCGTAGGGTGTGAAAAGAACCGGGTACTTGTGTGATGAGTTGAAGTTGGGAGGCAGCTGCTGCATGACGTTCAAGGTGTAGCCATCAGGGTGCTCGAGCTCAAAGTAGGTGATGTTGGGGAGGTTGTACTCGGTGATGTTCTTGTAGAACTGCTTGTTATCGACAAGAGTGCGGACTGGCTTGCTGGTAGAGTTGGAAGTGTAGAGCTCTTGGTAGGGAACATCGGGACCTTGGTAGTGAAGGATGTAGTAGCCACCACTGGATGAGAAAGAAGCGCTCCAGTAACCAGGGACGGACTCGTCAACAAGAGGAGTAAGCTTCTTGGTATCCCATGAAACCTTGTAAACATGTCGTTCAGTCGAGTGTCTCTTGGAAGCCTGGAAGTAGACAAGCTTCTTGGCAGTATCGATGTGGAGGATAGTGGAAACCTCCCACTCGCCAGAAGTAAGCTGGATAGCCTCTCCGCCAGCGACAGGGTAGAGGTAAATGTGGTTCCAGCCGTCCTCGTCGTTCACATCGACATAGTAAGTCTCATCTCCCGAAGAACCCAAAGGTCCGACAAATGAGATGGAAAGGGTATGCTCAAGCCATCCGTCACTGCCGTCGCGCTCACGAACAGTGTTGGATTCGAGAGTCTCAGGGTTGACAACAACGTGAGCATCCTGGTCCTGAACACGGTTGAAAGCACGGAAGATGAGAGCGCTGTGGTCCTTGGTGACCCAAGCAACCTCACCAATGATGAGCTCCTCAGGCTCAAAGGCCTCAACGGGAACGGGCTCGTACTCGCCCTCGGAAACATCCAAGATGTTGAGTTCCACGGTTGGGTTCTTAGAGCCAACCTTGGGGTAGCGAAGATCTAGCTCGCGAGGGTATGTAGGAGCGACCTTTTCGTTGTCCATGTAGTAAGGGATGGTGAATGTGCCAACGCCAGTCTCGTTGAAGCTGAGGAAAGCAATGAACTTTGAATCAGGCGACCACCACAAGGCAGAGCGACCACCGTAGATTTCTTCCTCGTAGACCCAGTCAGGAACACCGTGGAACATATCAGGACCACCGTCGGAAGTGATCTGATCGACCGTGCCGTCGCTTCGGCGGATAAAGAGATCGTTATCGCGCACAAAAGCAACAGCATCTCCGTTAGGCGCAAACTGAGCATACTGAATATCGCCAACCTGGTTCTCAACAAGCGGCTCACTCTCGCCGGACTCAACATCAAGGACGAAGTAATCGGCAAAGTACGAGTAGCGATACTGCTTAGTGTAGTTGGAAGCAACCAGAACTTTTTTCGCGTCACCGCTGATCCAGTACTCGTGCAGATCCTTGGGGAGCTTATCAGCCGTGACAAACTTGGTCGTCTTCTCGGAGAGGATATCCTCTAGAACGAGATCACCATCGTCGCTGAGCACGATGTAGTTTCCGTCACCACCAGCAGAAGACCAGTCAACACTCAAAGTAGACGGTCGCAGTTTGGCGCTCGGGCTTGTCTCGTTAAATGTGAGGAGACGATCTCCCTCGCCTGTAGGTTGATAAGGCTTGCGAGGAGGATCGACAGCCAGAGCACCCAGAGGGGCCAAGGCCAAAAGGGTGGCCAGAACGACTTTGGCAGCCATTTTTTCAACGATTGACGGGGGAGAAAGAAAGACTGTTGAGGTGAGGAACTAAAAAGAGAGGAAAAAAGAAAGACGTCGCGCGTCGAGTCTAATAAATAAGTTTTCCCATCAACGATAAACAATCAAAACCAACAACCCCAACTTAAGCTTATACCAGGATCTTCGCGATCGACAAGGCCCTAGCGAGCTATCGCCTTCCCAGGACAGTTTAGATGTAAAAACAGAGCCGGGGTAAAAGAGTACAAGACCTGCCCGTTTCGGACCATTTGGAAAAAGTCCCCCGTGTTATGTTGCAACTGCCAAGAGAATATGTCTTGGGCAAGCGACAAAAGTTCGTGACGACATTTGACGCGACAAGATAAGAGACAATAATAATGATCAATTGGCCAATTGAGGCTCACAACACCAAGACATTCAACATGGCCCCCTCTTTATACTATCGTCATTGATGTCTTCTCTGTTGCTCATCAATAAATCAGACCATAAAACAAACCATCTTCATGGTTATCAACACCAACCAATTCATAATTTCGACTTGGAACTACTCTTCCACTCAGGTTTCCTTTTGCCTAAAAATGCTTCAATCCCCTCTTTCGCATCCTCACTCTTCGCGTGCAAAGCCATAACTCTCCCTGCCCATCGTGCTGCGCTTTCATAACCATCACCACCCTCATCACTACTCGACCCGATGCCAAGTTGCGTCCAATAAGCCCATTTGCCCACGGCCTGTTGCTGCGGCGATTTTGCCACCAGCTGTTCTACCACGGCGGCTACACGACTTTCAAAAGCATCCTCTGGCTGCGTCCCTTGCGATACCTTAACCACGTCAACTGCACCAGGATACTCTGAAGCCGCGATAGGTTCAGCAGTAGCAAGTAATCTGTACGTCGCACCAGGTGGTAAACGTCGTGAAACAGCAGTCGACGGGCTCGTGCATGGCAACCCAATCTTGGCTCCAGGTAGAGAAAACTGTGTATCGGGCAACGCGATGGGAAAGTCGGTCGTCATGGCGAGTTGAAATCCAGCAGCCGTAGCAAGACCCTGTATAGGACAAACCACCAGCACAGGACTCCTTCGGATCATACTCATGACTTCTGCGCAGAGACTGAACAGCAGCTTCACGTCGTCATGCCCAAGTTGAGAAAGTTCTTTCAAGTCATGTCCCGATGAAAACACAGGTCCTTCACTACGAAGCACGAGAACATCGGGTAAACCGTCACGCTCTTTCTTCCACTCGGCGGCGCTGACGAGCCAGCCGTATTTATTCCAGATTTCTGAGGCTGTATCCTTTTTCCGCGATGCTTCTTCGAGATCCGAGAGAACATGCTCTTTGAACGACGGGAGTAGACGAAGCTGGCCTGATGTGCGGGATGTGAGCGCTGTCGTGAGTTGAGCTTTGAGGTCTCGTAGAATGGAAAGACTCAGGGCATTGCGTTTTGAAGGGTTGGACAGGCGAATGTATGCGGCGCTTGGAGGAAGCTTGGGAAGATGCATTGTCCTTTTCTCTCTTGCTATTCTATGTCTGATGGCTGTGCAAAAGACGAATCGAATCGATATCGTGAATATCACACAATACCCCGCACTTTCGGCTCATGGCCAACCTCGGCCAACTCGAAGCCGATGTAGCAGCAATAGTATCTGATCAACATAACTAACTGAGACATTGGTTCCAAGATCTGCAAATTGCATTCTATCAGAACGGAGATTATCGAGTATATTAATGATATCCGTTATATAATCATTTCTCATATCATAAAACTATTATATATCATAGCGATCTGACTCGTCATGAACAGGTCGGTAAACAAAATAATCAAACTTGGCCTCCAGCGCAAGTCCATTGACATCTGAAGCAGCCATTCCCACAAACGCACCCGTGAAACTTCCATCATTCGGGTGTCCACCACACTCATCCGACAGAAGCGAAGCATCATACACAGGACCAATCTTTGTCAACTCCTGTCCTTCAAGAGCGTAGTAAAACTGCAACTTGCTTCCCCGAATAGTCAAAGCGAGCTTCACCTTGCCCTCGTTGGGAATCTTGACAGGCTCCGCAAAAGGCTTATCGAGACGACCTAGAGGGAAAGTTTCTTCAGAGCGGAGGATGAGGAGTTCGCGCTGGCCATCTGAGTGAGCTGTCACTGTGAGATAGAAAAAGTTGAAACGGCAGTAGTACGCTGTTAGACCAGCGAATTGGCGCTCGTCTTCAGGGGAGAAATCAATAACTGTTTCGGCGTCGTATGAAAAATGCGTTTGACGACGAGCAACAAGAGCCTGCTCAAACCAGGCTCCGATAGACTCACGACCGATGAGGGCAAGCTGGCCATCCTTGATGTTGAAAATGCGCTCGGGCTCAGGGGTTCGAAGCCATTGGAAGTCGCTATGAAGAGTGTCCTTGAAAGTGTATCGCTTCTCTTCCCAATATTCTGTATCATCACGCTCGGTGGGGAGATCGACGTATAAGCTTGGGACAGGACCGTTCTTGATGTACAACCATTCATCATCACCCCAGTAAGCTTCCTGAATAGCAGTCTCTCGACCCAACACCGAGCGTCGTTTCTGTGTTGTTGGGCGGCCTGTGAGATGCACGACGTAGGTCTTACCATCTGGGGTCTCGACGATCTGACCATGACCAGCTCTCTGGAGCGCAGCGTGTGGTGTATCCTTCGAGGTGAGGATGTGTTTCTGGGGGTGTACCTCATAAGGACCCCAGACATTGCGCGATCGAGCCAGGGTTATGGCGTGACTATATCCTGTGCCACCTTCTGCAGTCGAAAGGTAATACCATCCATTGCGTTTGTAAATATGAGATCCCTCCACAAAGGCCAAATCCGTTCCTTCAAAGATGTTCTTCCTGGGACCAACTAATTTGTTTGCCTTTGGGTCAAATTCTTGGAGGAAAATGCCTGAAAACGTCTTTGGACGAGAGCGGTGATCCCACGTCATGTTGTTGAACCACTTCTTTCCGTCATCATCATGAAACAGCGACGGGTCGAAGCCAGAAGAGTTAGCATAAACGGGATCAGACCATGGCCCTTCGATAGATGTGGCAGTAACAATATAGTTATGCGCATCTTTGAAAGAGCCATCCTTGCGCTTGACATCAGTGTAAACTAGCCAAAACTTCTCGCCGTCATGGCTCAAACAAGGTGCCCAGACACCGCAGCTATCGGGCTCTCCACGCATGTCAAGTTGGTTCTTGCGGGTCAGAGGGCGCACGACCAGTTTCCAGTTGGCGAGATCTCTAGAGTGGTGGATCTGGACGCCAGGAAACCACTCAAAAGTGGATGTGGCTATGTAGTAGTCATCGCCAACGCGGACAATAGAAGGGTCCGGGTTGAAGCCTGGAAGAATTGGGTTCCTGACTTGAGGCATCTTGATTAAAAATGTTGAAGTGAGTTGAGTTGAGTCTGAATAAGATACAAGGAGTGACAGGCATGCGCGGTTTGCATGTTCTTATATCTCGTCATGAAAGTCGTGGCATTTAGCCTAAATGCATGCCGTGGAGAAGCGCGGGGGTTCGATCGTCCATCCCAACTTGTCCTGTCACATCATGGAATATGACAATTCCCGGCTTGGCGGGGAAAGGAATAACGCTAAAGAATCGAAATTTGGACAGAATAGAAGATGAAAGTCGATCTGATCTAGTGATCAAAGTTCATATCACCTTGAATATCCATACTTCCGGGGAAACTCTCCCAGAAACCCTGCGTAGCATCGGCAAACGTGGCATACATGTTACTACCAAAAGCGAAATCCGTATCGAATAGGTCAATATCGGCCGGTGCGATGAAATTCATAGGGTCGGTAATGAACTCTGCGCTTGTACTAGTTGTGGCTTGGTCATTTTCACCATCTGTCGCGCTCTGGAGATACTGTCAGTTTCGATCCTTGAATATCCCTCCATGTTTGCTTACTTGTTCGTCTGTGCTCTCAGTGTCAGGCTGGCGTACGGGATCGGGCTGGAGAGCACCGTAGTCGATGATTGCATTTCGCATCTCTCTTCTCTCGCTCGGCGTCACTGCTAGGTCGCCGTCGGTCTTGATATTGCTGTAAAATATTTGCATTGCCTTGATTTTCTCGCGCTGTCGCCAGTTAACATCCGCACCATCAGTTGAAGTCATAAATCTCACCCATGTATCAGCCATTGGCCACGCTTGTCGCATATCCTTGAGAAACAATAGACCTTCCACAATATGTTCTCGTCGCTTGTCGATGTCGAGAGGGGTATCTCCGGGATTAGGAAAGTGGTAAAAGTAGAGCATTGTCCCAACAGCTGTGTAGATGGTGAAACCAATCCATGGAACAAGGCCACGCAGGAAATACAGACCAAAAGCGCGAATCTCTTGTAGCATGTCACAGACTTGTTTGGCAACTTGAACAAGCTCTTTACTCGACCAAGTTGACCATTGATCCCAGTCCTTATCACCTATTCTTGCCCTTTGCATCTCAACCTCGGGCAGATAAGATCGATAGAGGAAGATGACGCTCATAAAGTAGATGCAGTGCATGTAGCAGTAAGCCTGACCCTGATTGGAGACGCTATGTGCCCTTAGAAGGAAAAGCTCGTACCGAAGACGATCCGGTAATGAGCTCTTCCATACTTCAAGACGGCCGAGCAGCATCTGAAAATCAGATTGGGGTTGCCATGGAGGAACATTGTTATCATGCCGCGTGCAAGCCCATTTCGCCACAGCTCCCCAGACATCGGCCACGCGCATGCTGTAAGCCACGATGCCCAGATTGCCTTTGACACGGATACCCATCGCTGTGCCTACCCCATCCGCTACTGAGCCATCTAGCCTTTCACAGACGACAACTTGGCCAAAATTGAAACTCTCAGAGTCACAGGGAAGTTGTATACGCATGTTGTCAGCTGAAAGCATCCTGTCGCGTCCTTTGCCTCCGCTTAAGAGACTGTCCATGAGGAAACACGTCCAAGCTGTGCGTCGTCTTTCCTCAGCTTCGATGAACTCATCGCGGGTTGTTGCAGGGGGTAGTTCTTCGAAAAGTCCAAGGACTTGAGCCATACGAACGGCCATGCCGAGGTAAACCCAAGCGCGTCTGCCTTCGCCGGCACCCCAGGAATGGCCTGTTAGCATAAGCAGAACCTGAGCTCGATGGACAGTTGGTTGGTCGACTAGTGATAAGACCTGGGTTCTGGCGTGTGCGGCGAATGTGTTACTGGCTTCAACCTGGGTTGAGTATCCTGGTGGTGCTGCCTGCGAGAATCTGCAGAATCGTGAGCATAACGAGTGAACAAACAATCTCAATGTGCGTACCGGACTGTGATGGCCAACATGGCCCAAATGAGCAATGGGTCCAGTCTCCTTTCCCTAATGGCGATGAGAAGATTGGGAATATGATGAAACGACCACTTATACGAGCATCTCAGATAGCTGTTTTTTACCTCATCGGTCAAGAACCCAAATGGATCAGTCGTGGCCAGGTTCGCAGCTCGTGTAACATTTGGGTCAGCGCGAAGACCCTCATTATCTCTATTGTCAGCTGAGAGACGTTCTAAGCGACTGCGTCTGAAGATGAACGATGTACCCTTGGGAGGAAAGATACATTCATCACCTCGGTCGCGACAACGCGTGCAGGGCGGGCCGCCTGAGTGGATACACTACAAGACTGATCAGTAAGGGTGACAGATTTGGAGTTGTCATGTTTTACTTTGCGCTTGGAAGAGCGACATGCACCGCATGCTATTGACTTCTTCATGGTTGGTATGGGGATGGGAAGCGGTTTTCTGTTCCTGAGGTTCAGGGTCTGGGCTGTGATAAGATTGTGATGATAAGATAAGGGCGATACCAATTACCTCGTTGATTGAACGTAGGTGTCAGCAGCCAATCAGAAACACTTCTATAACAACTTGAGTAGAGAACGAGAAGAAATCCTAAAACTATTCCAAAGTGATTCGATTGATCTTTAAACCAATAGTTCTCACTTTGCATCAATGTTGAGGACGAAAAAAGTATTTCTTGAGAACTGAAGTCTCACGAAAGACTCCTAGAAATAGACTATGGCTACAACATGCTTCTCAGTATTCAAACTGTTCAGACTGTAGGATATATCTAATAGCTTTCTAGGTAATTTTTTCGATTTATTCTAATGGATAAAAAAAGGTACCATATACGAGGGATATACTAGTAAGAAATAGAAGTCTTAGTGACTGAAACCCGGCCAAACGAACCAGAACTCCTCTAAATGTCTATCTATAGTCCCAAAAAACAATTCTATCTTATTCTTTCAAAAATGCACTTTTTTCAAGCAGCCTGCCTCACCGTAAATTCCACCGTCTTGACATCCTCCGTCTTCCCTTGATGCCTCAACCTCTCCTTCATCTCAGCCTGCCTGTTCAGAAAGCTCAGATACGTTTGCCACCCAACCGCCACAACACCATGGAACAAAGGCCGCCAGTCAATGCTTAAAAAGGTAAAGCTGAATGCCGTAACCATGGGCCATAACTTGCACGAGTTGACGATGCTTGTGGGCACCGTGTCCTTGACGCGCTCGATCGTGCCCCAGATGTTCTCGCCAGACAATAAAGCCTGCGCGCCGAAGAAATATGTGTTGAAAATTGGTGTAAAGACGATTTGACCCACAGCGACTTTGGTAGCGATGGAAAGAAGACGTGATGAATAATTAAAGTGATGAGAGAGGAATATAAACCTATCACGTCAGTCAGTCTTTGAGGTTCGCTCTCATAAACTTTCAACTTACCATTTAAAGTTGGGTATCGCAGCAACACCTCCAATAACAGCATTCCTCACAGTCCTTTTAGGATCATATTCATTGCCGCTAACATATTGCGCGCTTAAATCCGCAGCAATGTAAATCACCACCGCAGTAGCGACTTGTGTCCGTAAAGGATTCTTGGACTGGGCTCGCGCATACGCCCGCGCGGCAGTGGTGAGCGGTCCTAAACGTTGCCACAATGGTAACGGCGCAACGGTGCTGGGGACAGGGACAGCCTCTTCTACTTTTTTGGATGACTGGAAGCGTCGTTGTAAGTGAGAGAATTTTAAGTTGATCGGCCTTCTGAAGGCATTTCGTAGGATGTGTATCGTCATTGTATAAAGTGAATGAGTGTATAATATGATAACTAATAATAGTGAGAATAAAAGGGGATGGGATTGTGAAACTGCGAAATTAAAGATGTGATGCGATGCGAATCTAGAAAACGGGTTTTAGCGGCGGCCGAACTCGGACGGGGTGGCCGAGGCAGAGATCTACTCCCTTTCGGGTAAGGAGATGGATAAGATAGGGAACAAAGATCGGCATCTATCGGCTATCAACTTCGGGAACTAGAACTAGAACCCTGGGGAAAAGAGGCAAGTTTCCACGATCAATTCAAGACAAAGAATATTTTTAACAAACAGATTAAATTTGTTAGAGACAAAGGAAAATATTCTAAAAGAATGTTTTGGTAACGCCGTCCCATTCATTTCTCCCTCACTAACTCAAAAGCACTCTTCCTCATCTTCATCCAACAGACCCATCCCGCTATCACGTCCCCGACACAGTCTCTTTCTACTCAACCTTCTTGCGCTGCCATCTACAGAAACAAAAGCTGTTCTCTTAGCGCTCACTGTCGAAGACGATGACCCAGACCCTGGTTCTGACTCAGAGTCAGCACTCTTCAGCGCTTTGGTCTTTGGCGTCAAAAACTCTTGACTCATCTGCACGACCCGCTGAAGCTCCTCCTTCATTGAGTCAATCACTGCCTTGGCTTTCGTCCTCTCCTCCTCCATCTGACTCTTCAATCCGCCATTCTCAACTCGCAGACTACATATCGTCTCGTGCGCCGCGCGAAGAGAAGCATTTACTCTATCAATCTCCCCACGGTACTTGACCACGCTCGCGTCACACGCTGCGAGCGCCGCGCCGTGTCGCTTATTCAGCTCTGCGACATCGCGCATCTTGGTTTCTTGGACTTCCTTCACCTCGTGCTGAAGATCCGCCGACCGTTGAAGCGCTTCAGATAATCTCTTCTCCAGCTCCGCGATGCTGTCCTCCTTGCGACTAAGTACCTTCCGCTTGACCTCTAACTGTACGTGGTACTCATCCTCTGCATCATGCGCATCGCGCTCCATTTGCTCGACGAGGTTCTCGAGCTCCGAGATGTCGCGCACATAACCGTCGACCGCGCCTTTGAGCCTAGTGTTGGCCACCTCAAGCTCGCGGATCCGTGCAATCTTATCGCTCATGAGTTTCTCGGCCTTGTTCATCTCTGCCTTCAGGCCGTCCATGACGGTGACGCGCGCATCAAGTTGCTTTCGTAGTGACTGCTCAATCTCGTGATACTCATCGATAGCATCCTCGTCTTCCTTGGCGCGCTTAGCCATGTCGCGCAGACGCGTGAGCATGAGATCCAGAACTTCTGCGCCATGGGATGACAAGGGGAGGGTGATTTCGCCGGGTGTCAGGTACTCCAGCTCCAAGCGGGCGGCGCGGAAGCCAGAAGCAAGGGATGTGATCATGTCGCTTGCGTCAGAACCGTGAAAGCCGAGTTTTGTGATGTTGGTGGTGAGTTGTTGAAGTGCACATGCTCTGTCAGACATTGTGCGTAGCATGGCGTCAATTTGAGCCTCGAGGTGATGATGTGATGATGTTGACTCTGACCCAACAGCTGGCGCGAATTTGGAGAGCTTGTCGGATAAGCGACCGCTGAGAGATTTGTATGATTCGAGTGTGTCTGTGAGCTTTGTGACTTCGAGCTGCAGCGACGAAACCTCTTCTTCCAATTGCTGTTGCTGAGGATCCGGGAAACAAGCCTGGACACCAGCACTCAATGTTGACGAAATGGGATTCCAAGACATGGGCGTTCCGGGGATCGTCGGGCTTGTAGCAGGAGGTGTCATATCCATAAATGAAGTGCTCGCTCCCTCTCTTGCCCTCGCTCTCGAGGGCGTACTGCAGACCAACTGCGCCATAGTCTCCTCGCCAAACTCGGTCCCATCCATGTCCATATACTCTGGCGAAAATTTCTCTCGCGCTGACAGTGTCCAGTTGTAGCCTCTCTTCTCACTCAGGGAGCGCCCAGATCTCTTTGTCAGTTCGTCCTGCAGGTCCTCTATCTGCTTCTCGAGGTCCCAAATGCGACCCGTGTCAATGACAATGGTCGCATTTTGCAACTCATAAATTTCGCGATCACGCGCCTTGAGTTGATCCCTCAGCTTTTCGATTTCCTCCTTGGCCTCAATTGAGCGCCGTCTTTTCTCTTGCTGAATGACGTTCATCTCTTCACTCAGTCCATTGCGGCGAATGCGCCTTTGCACGCGACCATCAAGAACTTGTCGCAGGGGAAGAAACGTGACATCGCCACTCTCCGGCAACGCGGAAACCGAGCGATTGGTGCTCGGTGTAGTTGTCACAGGTGCAGAAGAATGGCGACGTCGTTTGGGCGTCGCGACAGAGAAGCGACCGACCATTGGGGTCAGACCGCTGGAGACACCTGGCTCTGAGAAGCGGACTTTTCTCCTCGAGACTTTTCTGGGTGTTTTGGCAGGCATTGGGGAAGAAGGAATGTCTGATGGTTCTGGTTTGATGCTGCTGCGACGCGAGCGTCTTACAGCAATTGGTAGGTTAAGGTCTTCCATGATGGATGGATGGAAGGATGGACAAATGAATTCACGAGGTTCAATCACAACAATGAACAAATTGTTAAGTTACAAAAATAACAAAAGGCATCAAAGCAAAGATACAGGGAGGCAATGTATTATAAAAGTAACATCTTGCAATGTCAATAACAACATCCACCTGAACTACCTAAATAAACACGATCAATCCCTTGTCTCATGTCAGGCATCATGTTTACCTATTCCCCGATTCGCGTTAGCGCGTCTTGTTGGAGAAAACAAGAGCCAACCGATTCTTCAAGATGCAGGGTCTCGCAAAACAAGCCGGTCCTCTCTGGAGATGGGAAGTGGAGGTAGCTTGCTTTTGGTGCGACCGTGAATTTGGGGTATTGTTTTTGGTGTCAAAGGTCGCATAAATGGTCTGGAGAATTCACGGTAGTTTGTTTGGATCCACTGAAGGTTTTGGGGATTAGCGATATTGAAGGGGCAACGGTAGGGAGGTCATAATAGTGTGTTTATGTATGTTGATGTTTATGTTATTCCCATGTCAAACAGGATAACATTAATCTGTCTTTCTTTTAGATATACTGCATTCGACTGGACGTGGATGGGATTGACTGGATACTCCAAATACCATGCAATGTCTCTTTACTTAGTACCTACCTACAGTGGAGTGTCAATGTGCAGGTACCCAACACGATGGATGATTGTCAGCTAGACCCTGGTATTTAGAGAGCCAAGTAATGCAATTGACAGGGTAATTCAAGCCATGACTATTCAGATCCAGCACAGGAGGGGGTACCTGTCCTTATCACCCACTCATTGCTCGCAGTAGAGGCCCATCACAGCACCTACCCTATGACGCACATTCCGCATGTCGCTCATCGCAATGTCACACAATAATACTTGCAAATATAGATGGAGTTTCTCTTCTCATTGCACTACAGTCTGAACAAAACGATCTAAATCATCGCGATGGAGCTATTACAGTGTTGAACTGCCGAAACAGATCAGACTAGACCAAACCCAACCTCGTATGCTCGCTGACTAATGCCCGTCCATTCTTCACCGAGACGCGTCTTTCCTTCACCTTGAAATTTCACCCAATGACTGGCTGACTTTGACTTGACTCTTGCTGTCTAATCCCATCTCCACCCGCCTCACTCTCATTGACTCAGATAATCACATACTCACTCGCTCACTCATGGCATGAACAAACTAAATACATTTCATCATATCTCCTCCCTCTTCCCTTCACACTGCTGAAATGCCCACACCCTCCTCGTCCTCAAAGCACGTCAAATTCGTCGCATCTGATCCTTCTCGCGGGGGTCTTCCAGTAAAGCGTAAGCAAGTCCAACACGCATGTGCTTCATGCCGCAAGAAAAAAGTTTGTCGTCTCCCCATCATACGTACCCTCAAATTCTGAGCTGACAAAATGGTAGAGACGATGCGTTCACGCCGAAAATGCTGTTGAGGAAAACACTGTCTCGCCTCCAGAGCTTCAAGCTCAAGTTCAAAATGAAACACACCAACAATCCCGGTCTTCGTAAGTGGAACCTTGGTCGATCTGGGTTGACTTCAGTTTAACAAAAGCGATTCAGATCTCTTCCGTTGAATGTACCGCTTTCAACACGCACAGCACTACCTGATCACAACCACAATGCATCTCCATCAACGCAACAGCCATCACTTCACCTTCAATATGGCACTGTTCCGACGCCTCCAAGGCGTGAATCAGCAGGAACGCCCAAAACACAGTCATCGTCATCCCGCTTTGTAGGTGACCTCAACCCAGAGGGCATGTTCATGGAAGCAACCGGTTCAGCATCCGTTCGGGAAACTTCTCAAAAGGGCGACGTAGGCATATGGCTCTCATCGACCACACCCACTAACAACGGCGGGTCGCAAGGTCAAGCCGGCTCATCGTCACAGTTTATTACGTCGAGACCACCGCCGATAATGGACCAGTTTCTACTCCCCTTTGTTAAAGAGCATTGTCTACCCTGCCTACCCCCTGAGCAAGACTTTCGCAAGTTGAGACGTTTATATCTGGACAGGATTCACCCCATCCTACCCATCATTCCCGAATCAAGCTTGGACGTCGTCGCCCCCTCAGATGATGATCCAGCGACCATTGTTCTTCGCCAACTGGTCTGTCTGGCCGCTTCTACCGACCCGTCCATGTCATCGCATCTTCACCTACAAAACCGAGGGGACGAGCTTTTGACGTGCCAGGAATTCATCCAATCCCTCTCTTCCGCTGTACGCGCCATTCTCGAAACAAGCATCATCACCGACAGGGTTCTTCACATCAGAGCTCTCGTCATGCTCTCGTTGTACACTCAGCCCAGCAGTTCCGAGGAAGCCGATCTCCCAGCTCAACTGGGCGGTCGCGCGATTCACCACATCCAGACTCTTGGTCTTCACCTTCTCAAGTACGATGCGCCCAACTGTGAAGAACTCGAGACTTTATTCTGTGCCGTTTGGGCTGTTGATCGAATTAATGCTGCTGCTTATGGACGACCCTGCTTGATGCACGAGAGAGACATTGGCGCCAATCTTGACGGGTGCATTAAGAAAAGACCACCCTGTTTCCGACTTTTCCTTTCTGTGATACAGTGGCTTGATCAAGTGATTGAGCTGTATCGCCCTGGACCAAGTGCCGAGGCTTCGGGTCTTGATAAGGTCGCGTACATCGACCTCCCCGTCCTGGAAGCCATGATCGTCAACGCCGACGCCCT
The DNA here is from genome assembly GCA_019054645.1 of Fusarium sporotrichioides. Lineage (NCBI taxonomy): Eukaryota > Fungi > Ascomycota > Sordariomycetes > Hypocreales > Nectriaceae > Fusarium > Fusarium sporotrichioides. Next base: position 1,366,824 of record JAHKNS010000004.1, read on the forward strand.
CAAAGTCCCAAGCCCACTAATTGGTTCGTACTGAATGAATCTCTCCACTCTTAGCTTATTCTAACAACAATAGCAACAATTGAAACCTTCTACCACGCCGTCATCATACTATCCTGTCGTCTTCCTCGTCCAGGCACACTAACAGCAGCATCAACACTCCCACCCCCATCCGCCAATGCCCGCCGCTCACTCGCAGCCGAGCGAATCGCCTGCGCCGTCCTTCGCGATCATCTAAGTCCCATGCCCATCGTCCCCTACGCAGTATGTCTTGCGCTAAGTGTAGAATACCGCAAGATGCGCCATAGTCGACTGCCCATGTTCCGCGCCCGCGCCATGCACGCTTTTCGTCGCAACTGTGAAATGCTCCGGAAATTCGGCGACTACTTCTGGAGCGCCAACGTGGTAGCCGGCCTGGGTGAACGGGTGCTGAAGGAGATGGAACGTGCTGCCAATACTCTTACTCGTGAATCGACACCACCTACTCATGAGGGAACGCCCAACTCCGTACCCTCATCTTTCTCACAGCCTGTTCCTCGACCACCTGAGTTTCCCGTGTCTGTCCCGGTCGCTAACCCCACCATGATCAACTCGGTCCCTAGTGTGGAACAGCCTGTCGACTTTTCGCTCATTGACGCTATCTCAGGTGCTGATGTCTTTGGGGCTATAGACCCTAGCTTCAACCTGAACGCTGTGGAAGACGCACTCGAGGCGAATCTGGACATAGGTCTTCCAATGAATTGGGTAGACTGGGGACAATATGCGACGCTATCATGAGCCAGTCATTTGCGACGAGCCACCACAATAGTATCTCGTCAGCCGCCGATCTCGAATTATAGGTCACTGTGCCGCGTATGATCCTGTTTGAGAGTTGCTGTAGACCAGTCATTTACGAAGATGGGTGGTAGAGCGACCTTCTCTCCAACGGCATCGCACTTGTCATCGCGGCTATATTGTCGTGATGTCGCTTTCTGACCACCCCAGATGGCATTGAGTAAGATGCCAACAAAGCTTACCGCCAGTAAGCATGATATCACTAAAGACCCAGCTATAAAACAGCCTTGATCTCTGCAGAAGGATCGCATCTCTTCATTATTATCTACAACGCGATGTGCAAATACTCTTCCTCCAAACATATTGATAGCGAGACTACCGCCCTTCTTGGCAATGAACAGGGCACGACGACCGACATACAAACTGAGCACCCGGTACGGCGTCAGCGCCGATTGAGGCTCCATAGAGTGAAGCAAAAAGATTTAGGGCAACTATGTGGTCTGGTCAGCAAGGACATGAGACTGGTGGGTTGTTGTGCACCATGCAGTCTATAGCGGAAGTCAAGATCAGATACACGATCATCTGACTTCAGTGCGATGCCAATCATTGGACATGTTGTTGCCTAAGTGTTATGAGATAGTAAAGCGGCTGGTGGATCGAATTTGGTCAAAGGGAAAAGGAACCTGACGCATTATGAAGAAATACTTGTAATGTAATGTGTAATTCAGGGTCAGCTCAAGCTCTCCACAACAATAGTTGCCGGCGCAGCGGGTGAGAGTCGAGCAACAGAATTCCGGTGCCCTTTTTCCTGGCATCTAGTCTCGCCATGGCATCTAATCGATCAAGATTCTGTTCTAAGTGCCATATTTCATGGTTCACTTTGACCGATATGCCAAGATTCCATATAGTCAACCTTTTCACCTCGAACCCATCAGCTTAAACCACAGAAACCGGCGGAGGGTAGAACGCCACCGTAGATGTCGCCAAGGCAACCAGGCGCATCGCTTTCCTGCATTCAGCGCTCTGTTGCATTCATGGTTCCTAGTCCCAAAACAAGTAGTCATGCCGCTTCATGCTAGTAAACCATGTTCCATCTCTTCCAGCCTTGTATAAAGGCTATGCTCGAAATTTTCCACCGTTTTTCGTTTCGTAACTTGTGATCAAGAGCGGAGTATTCGGTCGGTAATCGAAGGGGTATCATAACATCGTAATCCAATCAGTCCATCTTTGTCGTATCGTATCACTTCACTTTCTAGTCTTGTCGCCCGGAAACTCGGTCGGCTTTCCTCTGAATTGGTTCTTGATCTCATCGATAAAATGCTTCGCAAAGCGGTCGTTCCTGCTAACAGAATTTGGGTCCGCTGTGTTCATCCCATCAGTCATGCGTAAATGTGTCAAACTTGGTGTAGCCAACGTACCAGTCGCTTCGCCAGGAGCCAACGGTTCGTGGGGGTTTCTTCCGTGTTGTTTCTCGTGTATCGTCTTGTGTATGCGGCCTACCGCGCGGTGGAAGCCGGGTTGACGGAGGATCTAAACGGGTGTAAGCGACCGTGTTTCAACGCGAAAGAAGGGCTGTCTGCGTACGGATGCGACGATGTGGTCCTGTAACAGCGTCTGTTAGTGTTTGCGAGAAAGAGAAAGGGCGGGAAAAGGTGCTTACCTCTAGGGACTGCACTGCACGAAGAAGCCACCAGTGCGCGGCCATTTTGGTGGCAATAGAAGATGCTGATGGAGAGTTTGGGTGGTGGAATTGGGGATAAGATGCACCTGTAATTGATTGATGGAGGGGTCGTGGCAAAGAATATTACAAAGACCCTTGCATTGCAATTGATTGGTGGTTGGTTACCCTACACCATAGGTACAAAGTGTCATGATCATGACTGCATGCATACAAAAGTCATTTAAACATTCACAGGTAACTGATTATGAACTAATACTTCATTCAAACGTAAATCATTGCTTTTTATTCATTCTCCAGTCTCTAAATTTACTGGAGGTACTGGCCCATGAAGGGACCAATGTAGTCCTGCTTGCCCAGCTCGACACCCTCCTTTCTCAAGATAGCGTAGGCAGTGGTGAGGTGGAAGAAGACGTTGGGAATGCCGTAACCTTGAACGTAGTCGCGGCACTTCATGTCAGCGCTCTTTCCAGGTCCGAGGCCAATGGTGACGACCTCGGCGGCGCGCTTCTCAACGGTTTCCTTGTCGGCCTTCTCAATAATCTCGAGGACCTGGGCGATGCGAGCCTGGTACTGCTCAAAGTTGCTGCAGTCGTCGCGGGAGAGGTTGAGGGGCTCAGTGCCGGTGGTGCGGGCGACAATCTTTTGAGCAGTATCGGTGGTGAAGAAGACCTGGAAGTTCAGGTCGAGCATGTCGGGGGCCAGCTTGGCCTCGGGGAATGAAGAGGCATTGGGGTGGGACGCGGCCTTCTTGAGGATGGCAGAGAGGGACTGAAGAGCCTCCTTGGTGTGGAGGATGGCAGCGTCGTAGAGAGTGTAGCTCATGATGGGCGATTGAGTGTGTATGTGGTATGTGGTATGTGGTATGAATTGGGTATGGTAGAGAATTGCGTGCTAAAGTTAAACTATGACTCTATCTCCTGGTGGTTTATATACATATATATATAGGTAGAGACACGGATATACAAGACCCTGTTGTCCTGCTTCCTCTTCCTTCTACATCCATCATGCCCCTCCGCTTCTGCCACGTTCAATCTAACTCCACTATCCCTTCACCGCTCACTCTTTCTAGCAAAACGAACTTGCTAGATGCTTCGCTACATACTAAATCGGATTAGTAATGTAATGGAGACACTGAATCGAAACTACAACGCTACGTGATGCGTGTCAATCGAGTGGATTCCGGGCCATCGGTAACCGACATCCGGTCCGAAGCGAGTGGGATAGTATCGGACAAGAATTGATTGTATCACCAAGTTTTGAAGTAAGAGTCTATTAACTTGTGTGATATGATAGGACAGATCATGATCAACTGCCGGAATGATACATACACAGTCTCACTACCGGTGAGACACCGACCATTCTCTCAAGTAACAGTCTGACATGTCAAAAAATAGCTTACAAACCAACTTGTCAAAGTCCGCAACCCGCAATTCGAGTCATGAAACCACCACTTTGCTTACAAACCTCCCTCCTCATACCATATTGGCTTTCTCCACTGCCTCCTTCTCCTCGTTACTCCTCAATGTTGATCATGGTAATATTTATGCATAATATGGGTTTAGGCGGTTCTTCAGCATAAAAACTGACCCCGGTGCGATGCCCGAAAGAGTGAATTTACCTGACATATAATATATAGTAACCTCTCACCCACTAAGAGAAACTTATAGACCTATCGGAATTGATACTACTATGGTGTCCCGAGCTCAAGTCCCTCTTCACGCGCACCTCCTTTGGACAGACCCCATCTCCTCCTAATACCATTCCTTCCCTCCGTCTCCTGAACCCCAGCATTTGTCTGGCCACCACGCTTCCGTAGAACAGGAGATAATGTCCGCTTGAAAAAGTTAATGCTGTCCTCATCTTTGGACAAAACCCACGCTAGTAAGACCAATGTAATAGGCACCGAAATCGTCCAGTATACAAAGAAAAGCGACTCCCCAGCCTCAAATTTCCCTCCCATGGAAAAGATGGATGCCACGAATGAGCATGGCACGATGACCGTAGCTATTTTGGTCAGCTGTCCCGAGCTTCGTGCCATCCTGTTGGCGGCTTCAGCTTGTACCAATGCCGAACGCTGTGCAAACATCTCAAGGTGGTTACCCAACGACGTCTCTGCAACTTCCAACCTTTCTTCCAGAATGGCCCACGATTCATGTTCATCCTGTGTCATTCGGTCGTCCACCACCAAGTCGGAGTTATTCTCATCTTCCCATGTTGGATCCTCTTTCTCCGTTCTGCATTGAAAACTCCACATGATGTTTTGCAAGTCTCTTTTCTTCTCTCGGATATGTTGTCTCATCACCATAAGATCGTGGTACTTCTTATAACTGGGTGCATCATGATAGTCCCGGGATGATTCCAACCTTCTCTTTTTCGACTGCTCTTGCTCATCATTAAACTGAAGGTCGTGAACATTTGTGGCTTCTCGGGTGACAAACTCATTCCAAATAGAACGAACTATGTTACGAATGAAGATTGTGGCTGAAAATGGATCGTTGGTGGTGGTGACGCTGTAATTGTCATAGGCTTCTGCAGCGGTGTCAAAAATTCGTTGCTTCTGCGGCTGCAACATGTTGTTGAAGGAAGATCCAAGCCTGAATTCACGCGTCACGTCTCGGGAAGAAGAACAATCCGCAAGATCGTGCTTCACTGAAGAATCCAACGTAGACTCTAGTCTGCAACGGTGAGGGTCGATCAAAACGACGGCTTTAACCATAAATTCATCAGCAAGTTTGACAGATAAGCAATTGTATGATGTGATATAGGCCACTCACATGTCCAGGAGTCCTTTCCATAGGGCGTGCCCCAGTAAGATATGATACTTGTTATACCCATCCTCCTGGTGTGCTCTGTCAAAAATGTCTCTCCGCGGTTGAAGTTTCCCAGCTTCGCATAGTAAGGGCCAGGCTGTTGCTGACCGCATGAGTGTGGAACATCATAACGCCTAGGCACAGAGACTTTCCAATAAGCCGAGCTACCTTGGGGAGCACCAAAAGCGTTGGAAACGCTGATATTGGGAAACTCTTCGCAATGGGCTAGAAAAAACTCAGGAGGTATATCTAGCAAAACCCCTAGTATCTCTATCAGCCTGGGATGCAGGTCCTGGATAATGAACAAGCGACGGTTCGTCTGTTCCGGCGGCTCGACCTTTGAGGTACTTTCCCAGTACATTATCATATCCCTCGCGTCTTTGAACGTCTTTGGACCTTCGGGTAGGCCACAGTGATCGCCCATGAACTCGAAGACTTTGATGTCGAATTGAATTTCATAGTCCATGTCTTGACGCCATGGGTGCCAATACTGCTCAAGAAGGAAACTCCCCTCCATCGCTTTACAGGCGCTCTGGGCATAAGCCCTTGTCCTCTCCTTCATTTCATCGTTCGTGTCTCCCCAGAAAGTGTCATGGTCTGGACTTGATCAGGATTCAGCAATGTTGACTCGGAGGAGGGGTATAGTACCTGGAACACCGGTAAAAGACATATTGGAAGAACTTGTGAGAGGAAGGCAGAACTGCCTTGTTGCAGTGCTTTATTACTGTCAATGAGGAATTGTGACTTTCAACGCTGGAGGGAGGCCTTTATGTTAATTGCCTATCCAGGTCTTATATGCTTGCGGACACCCTTGTAGAGCTGAATGGGGAGCTGAAAATAGCCGCCCAACATCATCCACTGTGGAAACCAGTACGATCATTTCCAAATAGAGGCAAGGTCACGGACTTCGTCTTGCATGAGGACAAGGCTTTTCGTGACAAGTCATGGCTCTTTGACACTTGTGCTACGTGTATAGGGCCTGTCAGGCTGCGGTTGAAAATGGCTAGACATTCAGTCAGTGGATCTGGAGCTGCATTCTTTAATGGCAGAATGCTGTAAACGGTATGGACAGCTGGAGCGCGGCCAGCTCAGCCAATGCCCTTGGAAAAGAAAAGTTTAAGGTTTTTATAGAAAGTGCAATAGCTGTAGTTTCCAAGTTCTTGTCACATATTTTAGCCAATATATTGACTGCTCATGCAACTCTTCCCCTGCCAGTGGAGAAGTAAACAGCCAGCACGATAATCTATACCTATCAGTCACACCGCTGAGAATCCTATTGTCAATTCAAAGTCGAATATGTGACAAAGCAATCAAGATCAGCGTAGTTTCCTCTTTCCACGCAGTCAATAGAAAGATGCGGAGCAGTATAATGTGACTATAGACAATCGTGGCTCTCAAGTAATCCCGTATGAACTCTTTATCGTTATATAGTCATTGCAGGCCGAATGTTAAGAATTACAAAACCAAATTCGTCTCAGCCTTCTGTTACATACTAAAAACTTCCGAACGAGGTGGAGTTACAAAACCCTCCTTTAAACACATTACAATAGCCTCAGTAGGGTGGTAATGGTTGCTTCCGTAGTTGTAGTACTTTCAACAGTGGTGGTCAGGATATCAGTAGTGTCGATATCCTCTAAGAGAACAGAGGATTCAGTGCTGCTCTTGATCTGACTGATAGTGAGGAGGGTATCCTCAACCGAAGAAACAGCAGCGATCGAGGCAATGATCTCAGTAGTACCAGGTGCCTCAGGAGAAGTTGATGTGTTTCGTACTCCAATAAAATAAACTGGAAATAACACGAAGCTATCATGTTAGAATCGGCAGATATGCAAGTTGTTGTCGCTACTGAATCTAAAGCATCCATGTTGGGGAGAAAAGGCAAATATGAGCAAAAAAGGGAGGCAACGCTGCCAACACTGAACAAAAGAACTTATGATCCATTCACCGTTGATCTGGGCCGTCTGTGCTTGACAACTACTGTCACCTCGAGTCTGCTTGTACATGTCATGGAATCTAGGAAGTGTTTATGATGATATTGATAGCCACCCAATTCATTACGAGGAGTATTCTAAACTTGTCACCTGCAATTTAGCTAGGTGCTCTACTTCCAAGCATCCTTCCTCAAAACCCCAAGACCTTGTTAGCACTCTCCACCGCTTCCTTTTCCCCTTCGCTCCCCAGACCCTTCATTTTCAACCCCTCAAGACCCATTGCTCTTCTTCCCGCTCCGTCCAGAACATCCTCCGTCGGCCGATCCACATGCCCCGATTCCCCCGCACCACCCGGGAAATCCGGACCCGGCGTACCCTGCCTGAACGCCTCCCGTTGCCGGACCATGTACTCAGCATTCAGTTCCGTAATGGGACACACTGGGATGTACAAGACACTTGAGTCTGTCTTTCCACTGTGTACTTTGTCGACTGAGTGAATTGCTGCATTTGTTAGCCCTGAGTTAATGAGAGAAAATACAAGAGAGAACTCACTGTCGCAGTGCCATGCTACAAAATCACCAGGTCGGATCTCAGGGACATGCACCATGGTCTTTTCCAGCTCCAAGTGAGGATGCAACTCATCCGTCAACTCCTGCCCTGTGCCCGGCGTCGCACCCTGCAACTCACTATCCATCTCCCCTCCCATAAACTCCCAGTTGTCCACACCCAAGAAGTCGCTTGCGCTCGGGTTCTTTGCGCGGAAGAAGGGCCGAAGAAGAACGTACGCCATAGAAAGCTTCACGAGGGGGTTCACCAGTAGCGTTCCCTCGCCAGGCTTCGTGTGGCTCATGCTCATCCAACCCTGCCACATCCTAAACATGGAGCACGCACCTAGTCCATCGTAAAGGTTATTCACAGCGTGTACTCGCCCACTCGCATCCCAAGGATCGTACTCGTTCCATTTGCCAGCTAGTACAGCGTCGTACACGCCTCCGCGACCGTAGCCTTCTGCTTCCCAACGCTCTACGCTCCCGCCATCGATGTGCGGACCAAGAGCGAATGAAGCGTCGCCTGGTTGGCGGATGCGAAGTCTATCGGCGTAGCTGAAGGGCTGGGAGAGGGATATGGGAGTGGAGGGGTTGGAAGAGTGCCAAAGGAGGGACATGAGACGTTGTTGGACGTGGAGGAAGTTGGGATGGGAGCGGGCTTTGAGTTGAGGGGAAGACCAGTAAAGTTCGTAGACTTGAGGATCGTGAGGAGGGAATGCTGTAGACTTGGTGTCAGTAATCTATAGTTAGAACGTGTGTAAAGGAAGTTTACCTCTTGTAGAAGGGTTCTTGCGAACATAGTCCTCAATTTCACCCTTCCAAGCCCTGGCTTCATCCTCGGGAACAACACCCTTAACAACGACAACACCTCTTTTGCGAATCTCCTCTCTTAATCCTCCAGCACTTTGTTCAAAGTCATCATACTTAACCTGCGGAATGACATTCGGTCCCTTGCTCGCAACGACATCATTCTCCTTGCGTAGTTCATGCAGCAACGATTTCCAGCTTTTCTCAATCTGTTCTTCTCGACCCCTGACAAGATCAAGTTTTCTAATGCGAAACCGATCTGGAAGAGGTTCTCTTTGAGCACCGGAGAGGGAAGTGAATGCGTCGGAGATGTCACCTTCTTTCTTGGCTGCAGCTGCAGCGACGGCCATATGTCGCTTTAAACCTAGACAGGTAGTAGGACTAGGAGTCTTGCATCTTGCTAGTGAAGCGCGCAGCATTGTGGATTAAATATTGAGTAGTAATAGAAGATGAAGTACAAGCAGATGATGGAATGAATAGAGTAGAATGAATTGGATTACTGACCCCTCGTTGAAGTGTCACATCTTACTTATACTCTTCGTCATGAGGAGGGAGACCGCGGCCCTACCCCATTGGGAAAGTCCGCGCATGAGAGTGAAATGTTTAATTGATCAACCCCCAGTCTCGGAGAATTTCCAGGTTTTTTCACTCTGGCTCGCCTGCTTGTTCGCTACTGTACGACATAGCTCTTGGCGCTTTACAACGCTGCAAAGCAACATTCCTTGGATCTATCTGTCCTTGGCCAGGCGGATTCAGCGATAAAGTCACAACTCGACTCTTCCTGGTATGTAGTTACTCTACACTTGTCGGTAGATTTTGTCTTGTATATTTACTGCAGATAGAGATTGTGTACCCAGCATTGCCAATAGTTTATGAGTGCTCAATCGCCTACATATTACGACAGTCTTAACCCCACTCCATCATGATCGCTTCATCACCACCAAAGTCGCCAGTCAATTTACGAGATGTGAGAACACCAACAGGATCATATACAGCAACACTACTAACGAATCCTCAATCACTCATGTCAATTCAAAGTAACAGAGACAACATCTTAAGTAACAAATAAATAACCAAGTCAATTCCCCTCGAATAAATGCTTCCGTTCCCATTCACGCCCCTCCATAACAACAAGTTAAATACAAGAATACCTGTAACGGTATTTTATACAAGATACAGATAAAAACAAACAACTCCCAAACTCAAACCAACTCAATAAACACAAGAAAAGAAAAACACCCTGGCTCCATTTATGATTAGTTCCTCTCTTTTTTGTTCATGGCTTCGATTCCCTTGCTGATCCATCACCTGGTGGCCCCCAACTCCTACGCTTATGTTGCTTTTCTTATCAATCAATATCACCTAGAGCCCTCTTCATCCGTTCTTTCAAGTCCCTATTTTCCATCTCCAAACCACCTAGTCTCTGCCTCGCTGCGTGCCGATCCTGGTTTCGTCCTTCTCGCTCCATCTTGAGTTTATACTCCATATCGCGAAGACGGAAGAGCCATCTATTGTCGTTGGCGACTCCACCATTATTGTTCTCTTCGTTGAGTGCCGTCATGTCTCGTAGACCAAGACCGCCGGCCGAAGAGCCCGGTAGAGCAGTTGTCGTGTGTGCTCTTGTCATGGTGGAGGAACGCGATTTGGAATGGCTGCTACGATCGCGGGTTTGCTCGCCAGGACCACGGGGTACAGAAGGCGATGGTGAGTGTGTGACGAGAGCGTCGGAACTTTCTCTCGACGAGTGGGCTGCACGCGCTCGCACGTCGTTAGCTGTGCGTAGAGTCGCGTTTTCGACCTTGAGTTGGCGGTACGCCTCTTCTAGACGATTGTATCGAGAATCGTGACTTAGTGACCCAGAGGAGATAGAGTTTCTAACCATCGTCTCCAGTCGGTCCAGCTTCTTGGTCCGCACCTCAAGATTGCTCTCCAGAGTCTGGTACTCACGGTGCAGGTCGCGTTCCACAGACTTGATGCGCGTCTCGAATGATGCGACCATGTTCTCAATGGACTTGACAGCAGCCAGTAGGTTTTTGGTGAAACTAGGTAGTCGATTGGCAATGACCTCAACCGACGGCAGGACCTGGCGGTCGATAAGTGAATTACCGTGAACCCACTCTCTGCCACACAGTTTGCTAAGCTTATGCCACAGTTGCAGCAATAGCTCATTGCGCTCTTGCAATTGATCGCGCGCCGTTTGTTCAAGCACAGCAATCCTCCTGCGGTCCTGACTCTTGTTGGTCTCCAGCTCAGCAATACGAAGATCCTGGCTACTTGCAGTACGGGTGAGGTGCTGATGTGACTTCTGGAACGTGTCATACTGCGACTTGGTGTTTCGGTGAGCGATACGCTCCTTTTCAAGCAGCTCAGAAAGTTTGCGGCTCTCCAGAGCATGCGACTCGAGTAAAGAGTCACGCTGCTTGATGATGCGATCTTTCTCAACCAGCGCTGCCTTGCTGGCGTCGAGGTCACGAATTGTGTTCTCAAGCTCACGTTGTAGCTTGGCGATGGACTGGAAAACATTAGTCGACATTCTTCTCGAACCAGGAAACAACATACCTTGAGAAGCGAAGATCGGGTACCGTTGAGATCACCCAGAGCTTCACGAAGGTTATTCTCCAGCTCCATCAGCCTCTCCTTCCACTCTGTCGCCTCAACCTCCCTCGATGTCAGGTTCTTACGCAAACGACGAGCCTCGTCCTTGGCTGCCGATGCCTCTCTGTTGAGCTCATTGACGAACTGCTGCACCTCTTCCTTCTCTTGATCTGCCACAATCTCGCGTTGGTGTCGCTCTTGCTGAAGACGGTTCTCCAGCTCCTTGACTCGTTCCTTTTCATCGTGTATGCTCTGCTCGGCGCTGGCAACAGCAGCCTCGAGGTCTCCGATTCGAATCTTGTCCGTCTCCTGCTCTTCCCGTAAGAATGCAATCTCTCCCTGAGAAGATTCCTGCTGCACAGAGAGGCGTTGGTTCTTGTCGTTGGCCTCCATAAGCTTCTGCTCCAAATCCTCAAGCTCCTTGTTAGATGAGTCCAATTCCTGCTCGAGTTGTTGGATTCGACGTAGCTTGTTCTCCTGGTCGTCTTCAAGTCGTATCAAGGCCTCGCTCATCTTGCGCATCTCTTCCTGTAAGGCGTCAAAGTTTTCTGAGCGGTCTTGAAGATCTGCTTGCACCCGCTGCATCTCTTCGGCTTGTTGATCGGCCTCTGCTTCCAACGCATCGATTTCCTCCTGAGCCTCCTTCCTCAGCGACTCGAATTCGTTCTCCATCTCGCTTTGTTCACGGAGAGCTTCGTCACGTTCAGATTGCAAGGCTACCAGGTCATTCATGGCGTTGTTGAGATCCTCCTGGAGTGCTAGCGCTGCATCTTCAGCTTGTCGCTTGCCGTCCACGGCTGTCTCAAAATCTTCCATACAAATCTCAAGCTCACGCTGCAACTCTTGATTCTGCAGCTTGACCTCGCTGATCTTGTCGCGCATCTCTGCCATTCTGTTCTCAATCTCCTCTCGCTCGACATCCTCATCAATCTGCGTCTGTGTCTTGAAACTTCCGCGTGACTGAGGCCTGTCGCGACCGCCGACCTGCGAAGCCGATCGCTCAAGAAGACTGTCAATGGTTGAGGGAGCCGGCCGACCTCGTCGCTGAGCCATCTTGAGATCCTCAATCTCCTGGTAGAGGCGCTCTTTCTCGCGGTTCCTCGACGTCAGCATGGATGTCTGCGCACCAACCTCACGTCTGAGTTCGGCGTTCTCGTGACGGAGCTGCTCGCTTTCCCGGCGTAGTTCATCAGCGAGGGTAGTGGCCTGGCTGAAGTTGCCGTTTGAGCTTTCCATATCACCAGAAAGACCAGAAATAGGTCGGCCTGGTGACATGTTGCCATCCCGGTGCTTCTTAGTGATGTTATAAATGTTTGTCGTGTGGTGCATGCCTCCCTGTCCACCGGACAGGTCCTGCTTCAGTTTAAACACTTCCTCTCTTAGCCTTTTGTTTTCGTCGTCGGCCTGTTCTCTACGGGCGGTCTCCTGTTCGAGAAGATCTTTCCATACATCAGCCTCTTCTTGTCGGTCCATGTTGTCGCTATTCCTTTCGCCCATCGATCTGACGATATCTGCAAACTTGCGCCTCTCGTTCTCCTTGGTTAAGCTTTCCGACCTTAGCCGCTCAATCTCAGTGGCGTATTCTTCAACCCGTTCGCGTAGGAAAATAAGCTCTTCCTCCCGCTCTTGGGCTTCCTCTTCTCCCATTCGAGCGGTTTGACCCGTTGATGATGTACCACTGTGCGCGGTACTTGGTCGTTCTCCTTCGTCCCTGACTTGCTTTTCCAACTCTTTGACCCTCCTTCGTAAAACCTTATTATCTCGCTGTAGCACCGCAAGACCAGTCTTGAGGTCAACGTTTTCCGAGATCATTTCTTTGATACCCTCTTCCGATAGCTTGTCAAGGCGATCGCTCAAGAACATAACTTTGAGTTTGAGATCGAAATTCTCCTTTGACAGTCTTTCGATTGTGCTGCTCTGCTCCTTCAAGGTCAGGTTCCTACCAGACCGAGCTGTATTCACCGAGCCCATGGCAATCGAGGGAGGCTTTTGAGGAGTTTCCAGGCCACCCTTAAACTTGTACTCCTTAGCTAAAGATTCCGGTACCTGGACGTTCCTAACATGTCGTGCGATGACGGTATCTGTGGGTGCTGTGGTAAACCCTTCCTTAGAGGGTCTTGGTGTTGAGAGCAAATCTTGTGGTCGCTTCCGTTCGGGACTATCGACTTCGGGTAACGGCTCGAGTTGTGGTAGCGAATTATCGGTATAATCCTCAGCACCAAAGGCTGACCCGACGCTGCCCATGCTGCCAATACTGATAGTCCGCAACATCGGGTTGCTTGGGTTCCGTAGCATGCCCATCGATGGAACTGCGCCCCCAGATTGGAGAGCGTAATCAGCGCCAAGGCCAACGGTCATGTCACTCCCTTCTTGGGATTCGGGATTGGTCGCGAATGACGATGTCGACGATCGCTGGCTTCCAAAACGACTGCGCAGGTACTTAGGTCGGCGGCTTCGCGAGGATTGTCCAGAAGTGTTTCCGATATCAGCCTGCTCGGATTGTCCAGAAGTATTTCCAATATCAGCCTGCTCGGATTGTGACTGTATTGTAGATAAGGAGGCGTCGTTATCGCCAGCACTAGACAGTTGTGAGCTCTCCTGTTCGGTATCCTGATTCTCGGTCTCGTCATAAGTTGCGCTGTGATCCTGCGTTCGCTGACTTGCCATGCTAACAGCACGCGATATAGTCCTCCTAGTAGCCGCAGCTGTCGGTGAAGAGGAAAAGTTTTCGAATCCAGAGGTATTTGCCGACGAGGTCGTCACATCGTGGTCATCTTCGTATTCTTGCTCCGGTTGCTTCTGCGGCTGCTGTCGCTGCTGAATTGGCTGAGGAGCAGGCTTTTTCGTAGGCGAGTCGAACTGGAACGTGTCGTCGATGCCTCCCTGCTGGTTTGTGTGAGCGGTGGGAATAGGCGACAAGGCGGGCAGAAAGCTAGACTCCACGTCTCCTAAGTGGCGCCTAACGTCCTCCTCGGTTAATGAATCGTCGTGGGCACGGGTGAGATCGACAGAGATAGGGTCAAAGTAGCTGTGGTCAGGGGCTGAACGTCCAGGACGATGCAGCATAGACTCTTGGTGGGTTGTAGGGGGGTTATTGTTGTTGGAGCTTTTCCGGTTCAAGGATTTTGCATGTGTATCGTCAATGTTTATGGCAATATCGTGGGGGGATGGCGCTTCGATTGAGTCTGTTTGGTCTTGTTCTTGTTCTTGGGTTTGGACTTGCGAAGTATCACCGATGGTGTCGTCTGCTATGTCTGATGTCTCAGCGCCCTCGTGGTAATCATCGCTGTGTGAGACGCGATGGGCCGTCTGTGGACGCGAACCGTCGTTGCTATTGCTGGTTTGTATCGGGGTCGAAGGTTGGCTGCTATGGCCTAGGCCGTGGTCTTGCTCATCGTTGGCCATGATGCATTGCGGCGACCGCGGATGCTATGCGATGCGATGCGATGCGTGGCTGTCTGTGGTTGGTGATGTCAAAGCAATACAGTGGATGTCAACCCATGGAAGGGAGGGAAAATGGAAATAGAAATGGAAATGGCCGGGTATTGGATTGGATCTTGCTCGGGTCCCCTGCTGGCCTGGATTGAGTGCCCGCTGAATATTATGGCTGCTTGGGCGTCACCTCTCACTAAAAGACAAAACCTGACAGGACCCGACAGCACTAAATTAGTATCGCGCGCTGGACACCGTTGAATGGTTGATTGAATCAGCCAATGAGATATTCCTGTTCAATCTTGAGTGCTGTTTAGCGGCACGAGGGGAAACAGCGGGGCTTCCTCGTGGCTGACTTGAGTTTGGCTAGTTCTGGGTTTCAAGGCTGGTTGCTGGGGACAACTATTGCCAGCACAGAGTAAGTTGGGTCTATGATTCGGATATTATTGAATATCGCAATTAAGTTTAAGCAAGTAATGTCGCTTCTTGTCATTTGCATTAGATTTACTTCTGGGTGGTTAGCAGTTTTGCATTCATTAACATAAGACCTGAAACTTCTTGAGAACCGGTTCTCCGACACGAGACATGCCAGTATGAGATCCGGGTAGGTTATTCAGCTGGGAAAACCCAGTAACTAGTATTCGTAAATGAGGAAATGCACATTCCCAAGTGCAAGGTATATCGCGGTACGTTTGCGGGTTTACTCCAAGAGCTTATCGCTGTCGATCTTCGCTTCCAATACTCATCATTCACATGCTAAACACGGCATCACTCATCGAGCTCATCCATTATGTGGATCAATGATTATGTCATATTAATTCATACTAGCTCTTTATCGCTTTGAGAGCTTCCATCCATTTATCTCATTAGAAATTATTTCTCTCTTTAGTTGGAGTACTTGGGGTCGACCTTGCTTCTGTATCATCAATCACTATTAGCCACAGATCTTGTGTAGGTTTAAGCCATTCGTGCGTGCATCACTTACCCAGTCTGCTTCTCGTAAGCGCTGCGACCAAAGTCGGTGATCTTCTCCTGGTTATCACGGGAGATGTTGGTGCCAGCCTTGTTGTTGATGGCGGAGAAAGCTGGTCAAGTCAGTAAGCCGGTCGTAGCAGTATATAAAATGGAACAGAGTATCATACCCTTGTCGACGTAGTCATCGCCGCCGCTGCTGCTTCCCTTGGAAGCACCGTCCTTGGAAGCACCGTCCTTGTTACCACCGACAGCGTTCTTGATGAAATCCATTGTGAAGTTTTGTTGTGAAAGGTAGAGAGAAGTAGGTTTGGTTTGTATAGTGTAATGTAGAAGTGTAGATGTAGATGCTAATGATGAGTAGCAACCTCGAGCAGCGGCACTCGCCCTTCTTATACCTTTCAGCTACCGATCTAAGAATAGTGTAAACCTTCCAACTTGATCCAAGATCTTTCAGAAATGGTGGAATAACCCGCAGATCTCCTCGATTTCCTGCCAACCCTCTTTCGTCATCCCACACTCTAGGGGCACAAGCTACGTCACTCTAGACCCTGAACTACCAGCTACCAACTCTTCCTCCCATCTTACTCTACCGAACGGCACGTCGATCCCGGGAATCTCGGCAGACCCTGTCTCTGGGCTTCCATCATGGACGTTTCAGCGTTTCAACTTTGCAGCTTTTTTGTTATTTTTATTCCTGTTTTCTTGGCCAGAAAGCTTCAGTGATTGTCACCATGATACTATAGCTCCACTTGAAGCTAAGGTGGAGAATAAAGACTTGTTGGTTCTAGACTTTTGCCATGGAAGCTGAAATACAGTGAGCTAGCGACACCGCCGTGCTGAGGGAGCTGAAGTGACTGCGCTTGCAGGGACCGTCTTGCTGCTAGTTGACATTGTCGTGGCCGGCTAAACAAGAACAAGAAAGGTGTCATGCAACGCAAGGTCTCGGCCCGTTATCAAAGAAGCTCAAAAGCTCTGAGGGAGCCAACCCGACACCGACACAGTAGTATCTTATAATAGGTACATAGGTACATAGGTACAAAGGCAGAGATTCAATTGAGCAAGGCAGCATCTTATCATGGGCACAAAGGCAAGGAACTAGATAAGTGACCGGGTTTATATGATATGTATAGTAACTCTATATTACCCAACCAGTCTTGAAATCCTGTCTATGCAGTCCAATTATGCAAATCATGCCCGTAAATGCACTCTCGTTTTGTTCAATCATTAACAACTCCATTCAAATGCAAACCCCGTCATCTCGTATTAAACCATTCAACTCCTTGGCTCAAGTGCCATGCGTCGTTATTTCGTTATAAAAGCAAGTGTTCAGTCAACGTATATTAGCCATGCTGGCTTATGAGTTGACAAACACCTGGTAGGCCATAATCATGACCCAGATGAAGAAGACGGTTCCCGTAAGAGCCATTGCGAAGACAAGCTGCCAAGATTGACCTGCACCTGTTAGCATGAAATCATCAAAAGAGTAGATTAGTAAAAGACATACAGATATTTCGCTGCTGGAGCCACGCCATAGTAGCCTCGCTCGTGCCCTTAGGATTTTGCCCGAAAACTTGTACGTCGCAAACACTCTGGATAGACCCATCAGGACCAAACAATTGTATCGCAACCACGACAAGTCCAACAAGCCACAGTATAAAGAACATGAAGCCGCCAACCATGACTATCGCGGGGAGTAATCGTCGCTGGCCAATAAGCCAGAAAATACCGAGGATGAAAAGGATCGAGAGGGAGCCGACAGTGATGAAGTAGGGGAAGTACCTGAACTTTGTTAGCATCTCAACATTGATTGAAGTCAACTGTTTGGAGGCCATACCAAGGAATGCCGAGTTCGAGTTGACTTTGGACCTGGATAAATGTCGCAAAAACGCCAATGATGCTCGTCGATGCGAGGAGGATCACAAAGATCCAAAAGTTCAGCTGCAGCGGTGGCCAGTTATACGTTCGCACATGAGTAGAAGGAGGAGGACCGTCGTAGGTCATGGAGGTTCTGGTATGGCTTGTTCCAGTCCATCCCGTTGTTCCAGTCATTCCTGTAGTTCCGGTCCATCCTGTTGTGCCGGTCAAACCGGTAAGTGTTGATTTGGCGACCATGGTTGTATATTTGATCTCCCAGGTATGCAGGCCTGAATTAAATATTGGACCCGTAAACTTCGGTAATCGAGAATTCGACAGAGATGCAACAGTCTCTCCCTTGATCGCTTATCGGACGCGTCACTTGCTAACGGTCCTTTCTTGCGTTGCCTTTCCAAAAGACTGCCACGTAGGTAGACAGCAGCCCCGCCGATCGCGGCGCGTATTAATCGCCCTGTCGATTCGAGATGACTTGCAGAGAAGGATGGTTGAGATCGGATGCCGTCAGAATGCGGACTCTGCGTAGATGCCTCACGTTTCGCTTTGTCGATTGGAGAGTGGTTTTTCGCGTCGTGTTTAGTGGAAGATCCGGGGGTGGAGATTCTGCTTCGTTGGCCAGGTACACTATCAAAAGATCTGACGTCGGGCGCCGAATACGCCAAGAGGAATTGAAATTGAGGCCTTTTGTACAAAGTGTCGACGAGAGGGTGATACGTTATTAGGTGTCAACTTAAACGTTACTATATCGAATTATGAACCGTGGGATTAGTAACGATTGACAGTTCTGAGTCTTCAGCACAGCAGCGTTTTGCTCAACGTTGGCGTTGAGCAACAAATGTGGAAAAAGAAAAGAAGAAATGAATTGAAAAAGGACAAAAGTCAATAGACAAGGAATAATTCTAACACCAAAGAATCCGTCCAATTAATGAGCCCGTGTGAAATTACTCCCAATGCATTTTTGGTGAGGCTTTCGTGAGGAGGTTGGGTGTGTGGCTGGGAACACGACACAACAGGGGCCAGTGACACTACAATAGCTTCTGAATGGATACACGTCAAAAAGTAACGGATCCAACCCAGCCTTCGAGGTGGCTTCTGTATGATGGATCGATCAGAAGATCGAGATTGATTATTCTATTCATGAGATTTTGCGCATGAATTTTCTTTGGGTACTGAATGTGCCGAATTGGCTCATGGTCAGAATTGAATAGTAGACTTCACATTGAACAAATAATTCCCGAGGAAAGAAGGCATTTTATTTCGAGAGTGATCTCGCAGTCCGCTTATATATAGATGCATAGTATGCACTAGCCCAATCAATCATTCATTCAACTCAAGGATATCATCAATCTTCCGCCCTCAAATACAGATAGTACTCCACATCAATGCATTTGTCCAAATCATCATGTCCTTTCCAGAATCGCAAAAGAAAACACTGTCCCATCTGTTTATAGAAGGGTCTCACCTAGCGCGCATCGCACAAGTGAACATCCAGCGTGGATTGTGTTTTGCTCAGCTTGCTTGGTATCAGCCAGGTGAGGGTTCACCTCGACCAGGTCAATAGCAACAAGGTTACCAGTCTCGTGTACGCTCTCGCAGATAAAGTCGCCTTCACGGAGTGTAAGACCGCCGCGGACGGGTGTGCCAGTGCTGGGAGCCCACATGGGGTCAAGGGCATCAACATCGAAGGACAGATGGATGGGAGTGTCGTTGCCGATGTGGGCGAGGGCCATCTCGACGACGCGGCCAATACCGTGACTATTAATTAAAAGTCAGTAAATACCATGAGCATAAGAACAAAAGTACATACCGGTCAACATCGTGCATGCTGAAAGCCTTGATGCCGTGCTCACGGAGGATCTTCTTCTCGCCAATGTCGACGGATCGAAGACCAATGTACACCAGCTTCTTGACGTTCAGACGCATATCATCCTCGAGCCAGCCAAAGCACTCCTCCTTCTCTTCCTTGGCCAAACCAGTCAAGAAAGCAACAGGCATGCCATGGATGTTGCCACTGTCACTGCTCTCGGGAGTGTTGATGTCGGCGTGCGCATCAACCCAGATAACAGCGATCTCACGGTTCAGACGCTCCCGGGTAGCCTTGGCAGTTCCGGCGATAGTACCAATGGCAATGCTGTGGTCACCGCCAAGGGTAAGAGTCATGCGTCCCTCGCGCGAGTGCTCATAGGTGTGCGAAGCGATCTTGCGAGTCACTGCAGATGCGTGGCGGGGCTTCTTCATACCGCGGAAGTCAGGGTCTGACTCAGGGATCAGATCCTCGAACTGCTGGACGCTCTCGTCACCAAAGAGCTTGTAGCCGAGCTCATCACGGATCTCAGTGAGAAGACCGGACTGGATGAGAGCAGCGGGGCCAATGTCGACACCAGCTTTGGGCTGACCGCCTGAGAAACCGACAGCGACGACGCCGACCTCATCGGGCTTGGAAAGGAAACGGCTGTTGACGAGACCAGTGTTCATCTTGGCGGTTTGGTGTAAGTGGAAGTGAAGCGGCGGAATGTGGGGGATGTGAAAGATGACGTAGAGTTACGATAAGAGATAAGAGAACAGAGAGTGAAGAAGAGAAGAGATTGATAAAAGATGAAGAGGAAAAGAGAAAAAGATTAAAGGAAAGTTTGTGAGAAAGAAGCCTCCATTTGTATTCGGACGTTAATGGCACTGGCCGTTCATCTTTCTCGGCGTCTTTTCACCTTCTCGATAGGCTGCAATCGGCCGGGTCCCAGTCCCTGAGAGCGGAATACGATGGATAAGGTACAGTAATAGCGCCGGCTTTTCGGTTGCAAGCGGGCGGGGGTTTCTCTTACATACAAGATACCTACAAGAGTCAAAGTTTACTCGACTACTACCGTATCAACAAGAGAGCTCCATGTCATGAGTTGCTCTCTTTGTCAATAACAGCTTGGGGATGAACCATGGTGGTCATCAGACAACCCAGTCACTCGACAAAAGTAGTTTAGATCCAACGCCATCTGTTGGCTGTCAACAACCAAGAGATAGCGCGGGTCCCGCTGATCTGGGTCCTGGGGTTTCTGTTACGCATCCAATCCATTCAATTTGCCCTATTTTGCTTTCCTCTCACCTACCAAAATGCCCGCCCCAAACGGCAGCTCAGCTCGTTTCCCCCTCCACTTATGGCCAAGTGCCGGCTGTCAACCGTCCTATGTTTTTTGCCATGTGAAGTTGTACAGAACATCTCTATGAAAGATTCTACCTCACCCTCTTTCGTGTATATACCTCAACGCCCGTCATCTTGCAAAAAGCGTGGGATGACCGTCTCAAACCGCAGATAACCCTCTTTTGATCTTAGGTAATGTTAGGTAATGGCAAACAGCCATTGCTCTCTCCGACTCTTGTCCATGGTCATGCTCGTGGGTGATGACCCGGCACTCCTTACCCCTAAGTTACTAGCTGTGTTTTGCTCGCTGGAGCCTCGGAGCCAACGGGCATAAGAGTCGCGGGTCTGCCTTCCCCTAAGTTACTAGCTATCGCTGCAACCTACCCCTAAGTTACTAGCTCTATATATTGCCAACCCGCCTAGGTTCAGGTTTCTGGGTCTTTTTGCGAAAAGTGTCCCACGCAGTGACGCCCGCAGCAAAAAGCCAGCTTTTCTGTTATCTTTTGTTTCTGTTCTTTTACCAAATATGAATTCAGTTGGGCCGAGATGGGCCGTCGAGATGGATCAACGCGAAACCTACATTCCTCACCGATTACGGAGTATCTTCGCGGACAGGCATTCCCTTGATAACTCTTGGAATCTTCCAAAACTCCACGTTGCGTACCATGTCATAGCCCAGAAGTTCACCCTCCTTGCTTACTGGCCGGTTTATTTCCTGTGAGCTGGGGAAACGCTCCGGAGCCGCAACTCGGAACCCCACCAGTACTATTCTCAGTCCCTCGAGAAAGAGGGCTTGGAATTAATTACTCGCACTTTTCTTTCGTTTGCTTCAAAATAACAAATATACAGTGAGTGAGTCTCGAGACTGGGGTCACGAAATGAACAAGCGCATAGGCTTGGCAGAACGGGCATGATCTCCAGTCTGACGAAACACGGATCTCGAGACGGATAAGGCAGGTCACAAAGACACTGTATTTATGGAAATTGTTGGCGAAACTGACAGCTCGTTTTGTTGTGCAAAAATGTGAACGGGAAAATTGACAGTTGAGGCAGTGTCACAAGCGGATGGTTGCAATTGTTGGCATTGGGGTAGGACAAGCTTCGAGGTCATGAGAGCAGGCATTCGCAACGTTTTCCTTTCCTTGTTGGATTGTCCAACGACGAATCGAGTAGGCGTTGGCCTGTCAGATTACGCTCGAAAAGTCACACTCGATCTGTCAAACCACTCACGTCTCCAGTTTGCTTTACCTCGACCTAACTCGACCAGTAGTTCTGTTGTCTCCTCTCCTCCAGAGTCAAAGTCATGATCAACGTCTCAGCTGAGTCAGTACAGTGTCCAAGTGTCAGCTGACTGGAATACCGGCACAGCTCGTATTAAAATGCTGGATCGCGGATTAGATCTCGCCTCTGTTTCGGAACGGTTAGACGGACGGGTTCTCCACTGCAAAAGCTTATCATGTCAAACCCTGAGAGTGTTTGAGACCTTGAGAGGATCATTCTTAGAGGAATGGCCTGGATTGCATGGCAGATGTTGACAAATGTCACTGCTGATTGCTTTGTTTGTTTCGTCACACCGTCAACGAGGATGCCAAGCTGTCAGTTCCCATAAGCCCAACAGATGTGAGACGTGTAAGGATCTATGGTCTTTGTGTTTCTTGTAGACATGTCAGATTTGTTATGGGTAGTATTTACTTTAGACTCAATGTCCATTGAAACAAGTCGTGAGATTATATCCAACAATCATTAGTACAAACATACTCTGTATCACTGTGAGAATTAAATGTAAATTGCCGTCTTTTCCCGTTTACATTCCAGGGAGTGCTTGCAAACAACCGACATCTTAATTAAATCTGATATCCACCACTGCGAAGATCTCATTCAACATCCATGGTTTATTAAACTATTCAAGGCCAGATGCAGGCTAGACCCAGCAGCCACACCACTCAAGGCAATTACCCCCTTGAACTAAAGTATTGTATCTGCGCCGCCGGGAACAGGAGGAGAGTGCATCTGTCAAGTTATTTATGGCTCATAACTAAATCTATTCGAGACAAGGAAGATGATCTTCCCGTCTTGGCCAGAGATTGAAACATCTTGTGTTTACTTTAGAAAGAACGTTTGAAGATACAACCACTTCGATTTGAAGTTGACTTGACGTTGATGCTATTGTCTCCAGTGGATTTTACTGTACCTTGCATGGGTAAGATGCTTCTGTGGGACGGGACGTTGGATTGCGGATTCGATAATTAGAGTAGAAGCAAGGCACGATATTCGGTGTAATTACTCCCTGCCGTCGGATTGAGATGGGGCGTTTTATTGTGAATATAGAATACATTGGAACAGAGGAACTCAAAACTCGTCAGAGAGCCAACACTCAAAAAGCTGGGACCGCCAGTCTTGAAACAAGACCTTAATTGTTAGCCAAGCCTTTTCTGTTTGCTTTGTCCAAGGCTTACTTTGAGCTTGAGCTTCTTCAAGATCCCTGTAATCTGTAACCCATCTGACACGCGTCCCCTCATTGTTCCAAGGAAAATAGTGTCTCAGAATTGGAGAGTTGTAAAGAGGACACTGTACACTTTGCTCTACTCTGTCTCTCTCCCTTGACTTTGTCTCTCGACAGCTGTCTCTGACCAATAAATCTCTCATACATGTTCTTGTTCCGAGGGAAACGTGAAGCTTCTACAATGGTTTCACTCGGGAGTGACGTTGATCAGAATGGAACGTCTTTCGTCACACAAAAGAAATACAGTCTGTTGTAAACGCAATCAAGTTGACGCGTGGAAAGTGTCTGATCGGCCCCTGATTGTCCCCAATTCTCAAATCTTAGCGGCTAGGTTCCCTGTAGAAAGACCCCGATAGCAGGGCCCATACCCCACCGATCAAGGCTTTTCTCCAAAATCGCCCGCCCTGGGCATTTTGCAGCCCCTGAGAGTGTACTTTATCCCTCACCAGTTCATAGTGATGAAAAATGTATTGCCCGGCAGCTAAATTGGTGATCCCACATTTTAGGTTGTGCTAGTCTGATCCTGGAGCTGCTTTGTGCCTGTAACTGCAACTGTAGTGTTTAGTCTAGAATTTTTGATGACGGGCAAGTCTAGCAAATCTTTGAGCAAGCTCCTTCTTGTTCTTGTCAGTCTCTCCTCATTCCGACCTACCAATGTTACGACTCATGCTTTTTTCATTTCTCCCTGTTTAATAAATCTCCTCCTTACCAAACCTCACCTTCAACTTCTTTCCTCTCTCTACTAACCTCCCGTGGGCATTGCAAATCATCGATTCTCGATTTCGTCTTCTTTTTTTTCCTCGACCCCCTTTATTTGACAATCCTTGTCTGTCCGTTCTCTATTACCTTTCCAGCCCACTCTCCCCACGTTTTACCCTTCCCAGCATCGCACCTACAGTACAGGAAAACGACAGCTCGACATTTATCTCTTGCCTGCGAGCAACACACCCGACAAGAACGATTTAATCATGCGGTGAAGAAGCGAACTTTATTAATTATATCGAAACGTCTTTTTCTTTTCCTCGCGAATTTCATCACCTACAGTCATCGTATTTGGAACGACTTTCTGCCCCGCGATCGATCGAATTCGTCACCTCGCCCTCGATTCGAAAAACTTGGCCGCGCATACGTTTTCTGTCGCTGGCGTCAGAATTCCCTCTTGCGCTGTGTCGTAATTCGGGCACATAGTATCGAATAATAATCCCTCCGACGATATGCCCAAGATGCTTGCGCCTGGATTCAGGACACGGCGCACCTCTTCCTTCATCCGATTCGGCGCCCTCGCTACTCTCCTTGTCTTCGCCTTCTGGTCATTTAGCAATCGCGCTCCCACGCCGCAGCTTCTTCCTCTGCACAAGTCCCAACAACAGCCTGCCGATAGCTCAGACTCAATTCCTCTCCCTCCTCCTAAAAAGCCAGCGCAACAAAATGTACGTGAAAGAGAACAGAGAGCCCCTTAAGTGTGCTACTTGCTAACCATCTCCTATAAAGTTGGCAAAAGACCAACCTGTACAGGGCCCTCACCCAATTGATAAGCTCATACACGATGGTGGAAAGCGACACAAGGAGCAGCTCGCCAGGGAGTCGCACACTTTAGAAGACGCCGCGCAAGCTTATCGCCAACGTCGTGGGCGTCATCCGCCTCCAGGTTTCGATAAATGGTGGGATTTTGCTAAGCAGAACAATGCTGTCGTCGTTGAAGAGTTCTGGGACCAGGTTTACCATGATATCGACCCTTTCTGGGGTGTTCCTCAGCCCGTGATTCGCAAGGAGGCATACAGCTTCGAGATGTCGATTCACATTCGAAACGGCAAGGCCAATTCCACGAGTGATTGGTTCTGGACGCTGATCTGGCTCGACATGATTCGTTCGATAGAACACATGGTCCCGGACTTGGATATGCCGCTGAACGCCATGGACGAGCCTCGTCTTGTCGTGCCTTGGGAGGATATCAACGGCTATATGATCAAGGGAGCAGAATCACGCAAACTGTGGTCCGCCAAGGAAGTAGTCTCAGATTTCCAGAAGCTACCCACAGCGGGACGACACGACAGAAATGTCAGGATTCCGTTCAAACGATGGGAAAAGACCAGTACGCGCCTTTGAGAGAGCTTCATCATTTACACCTGCTAACATGTCATAGGCCCTTATTGGCCCATCGCCAGTCGAGGATGCCCGCCCGATAGTCCAGCCCGCCAGGCCCCCCTGAAGGATTCCTTTAACGAAGTTCCCAAAATCGATATTTCAAACGCTGAACCGCACTCCTACGCCGGATACGTGTCCAATTTTACCCAATCGAGCGAGATCTGTCACCAACCCGATCTTCAAGGTCTTAATGGACTGTTAATCAACCCTATTTCCGTATCGTCCACCAAGGTTTTGTTTCCCATGTTTGGTGGTTCCAAGCTTGCCATCAACAACGAGATTCTCCTTCCTCCTCCGATCTACTGGAAGGCGGAAGAACGATTCACAGGTGGTGAAGACAACGTTGAATGGAAGGACAAGGGCAGCACTGTGGTTTGGAGAGGTGTTGCAACGGGAGGAAAGAACAAGGCAGAGAACTGGCGCGGGTTCCATCGTCATCGTTTCGTCTCGATGCTCAATTCTACAAAGCTTACAGCAGCGGAAAAGGGCACTGCGAAGCCAGAGAACTTTGTCCTCCCATCAGAGCAGTACCATCTCCAAGCGCAGGCTCAGGGACGACTTGGTGATTGGGTAGGCGAATGGTCCGACGCCGGTTTCGTTGATCTCATGTGCTCGCCTAGCGAGGATGAGGGCAGATGTTGGTACACGGACCACTATTTCGCCAAGGTTGACGGAATGGACATGCACGAGCAGTTCGCCTACAAGTACGTTCCCGATATCGACGGGAACTCCTTCTCAGGCCGCTACCTCGGCTTCCTCAACTCGACCTCCCTTCCCATAAAGGCGACCCTCTTCCGCGAGTGGCACGACAGCAGGCTTGTGCCTTGGGTGCACTTCGTCCCCATGGACAACCGCTTCCAGGACTTCTATGGCATCATGGAGTACTTCCGCGGTTACGCTGACACTGCTGGCCACGACAAGGCTGCCGAGAAGATTGCGCTTGCGGGCAAGGAGTGGGCGAACAAGGTGCTAAGAAAGGAGGATATGCAAATTTATGTCCTGAGACTGCTTCTCGAGTATGGACGTGTCATTGCGGACGATAGAGATAAGATGGGCTGGGTAGATGACGCCCTAAAGGATCCTTCCATCGAAAAGACATGGGAGAGCTTCAATTTGTGAAGAAACGACAAGACAAGTGTGTTAACATCATTACGGAGTTTGGCCTTGATTTAAAGGGAGGGCGATGGCGTTATGGCGTGCGATGTTTATCTGGGATGATGGCATGTCGACAGTCTACGGACTCTCGACCGGCGAGATTAAGCAGAGGGGATATTTTCAAGTACATATAGAACTACACAAATGACTTGCATGGACAGCGAGTGCCAAGTAAAAGACATCATACTTGGCGGGAATCTGAACTATTTGCCTTCGTTACATCAATCAAATCATGACATGAGTTTCCATCTTCTACCACAGTGGTGTAAATGACCGTCCAAAAAACTCCGTATTATGCTTTTGGTACATATGTTTAGTTATACAGTTTAGTCCTTTTGTTTAAAAAGTACTTCCACTTACCCCCATTGCGCTATTTTTCATGGTATCTTCGTCCTCCGCAGGGGCGGCGAAGTCGTACTCGTCCATTAAGCGTCCAACGAGGGTTGTGTAGCTGGGAGCAAACGGCCAATCGAGCCAAGCCTCGATGATATTCGCCCAGTGCTGTTCCGTCACGCATCTCGCGGTCAACGCTCCGTGCTTCGTTAGGGGCGAGCCTCCCTGCGCTGGGTCGTAGATAGAGGTCACACCAGGTGCTTGATCGCCGAAACCAGGCCATAGACCATCCATCGCTTCGGGGACGGGCTTGAGCATGTGCTGCCACCAGTAGCGCAGCATGGTATCTGAGATGGTGCCGTTGCGGGCAGTGGGGCCATGCTGGCGAATGTACTTGTTCATGGCTTTGGGTTGGAGGTCTAGAAGAGCGCCGGGCATCCTAGGGAAGAATTCCTCTTCGCGCGTGGCGAGCGGTTCGAAGGGACGACGATCCCAAAACAGGACGGGGTCTTTTTGTTTCCAGAGCTGGTAGTTATCACGAACCATTGCCCATTCTTTCCGCGTGTTCTTTTTGATGTTGTTCAGGCGCGCATCGAACTTCGCTTCGGCTGCAGGGAGCTTAGATGGAGATGCAAAGCCGAGTTTCTTGAGGCGATCGCGCTCTTGCAAGAGTTCGAGGTAGAGCGTTGAATCCGCGTTGTCATATTTTTGACGGAAGCGCAATGCTTTGAGACGTTCGGATGGTGACGTTTTCCCCGAGTTTGCAAACTCATTCTCGGCGTCTAAGAGCTCTTGGCGGAAAGGTCGGCTATGGATTGGGCGCTCGACACCCGCAAGAGGTCGGCCTGCGTACTCGCGGTTTGCAGTGAGGTTCTTGTAGAGGGCTGTTTCGCGGCCGGAGGGCATGGTAAGGCCAGCTTTCTTCATGCGGTCGAGCGTGCGATATCCGGATTCCATGTTGATCCACTCATCACGGAGTTCGTAGCGATCTTCAATCTCGGTGTCATGACCTGCGACTTCGTGGAGCCATTCGAGGGCGAGTTCGGCTTCAAAAGCGCTGCGCTTGCGACGGATTGCGCTTCGTGGGAGGAGTCTGCGCTTGCCATCGTCCGAAATCCAGACAAGCATGCGCACAAGGCCGTATTGTTGGAAGAGAGAGGCGGTACGGATACTGGACATGAGTTGGTAGAGAACCATTGTGCTGACACACTCGAACATCTGGTACTTCTTAGGTGGGCAATAGCACAGGTTGATGTTGACAAGTAGCGTATCGTTGCGCTCTGGCTCAGCGGCAGGATCGCGAATTGCTTGTTTGACAACGCTTTCAAGCACCTCTTGAAGTTCTTTCCAGAGGATACCTGCCTTGGGTACTACTTCGACATTGGATTTGTTGAGGAAGTCGCCAAGGAAGGGCTTGTAGAGGTCGATATCTGGTTCCATAAGGATGTGTTTTCGAGGCTGGACTAGCTCATGGAGAGTCTTGCTCCAGAGACCGGCGCCAGGGTTTATATCGACAAGATCGCAACCGCGATGGCGTTCGAGGGAAGGACCAATGTAATTGGCGACATCATCTAAACGATTTATACGATGAGCTGCGAAGTCACTTGGGCTGCCAACAAATAAACTCACCACAAAGGCCTTGATTAACGATACTAACACGATGTCTATCTCCAAGTGGATTCCTCTTTCCCGGAGTAGGGGTCCAAAGTCCCGTGTCTTTGAGCCGCTGTGCTAATTCATTACTTGCTACGAGCTTCTCGTTCACGAGTCGACTTGTGACGAGATAGCGGAGTTGAGGTTGAAGCTTAACAGATGACGCCGTGCGCCGGAACGGCCGCACAAGAGTCGATCGCGCATGTTGCCTAGCGATGAACATTTGGTTTGCAACGCTCGCTATGTTTCAACCGTACAGCGGTCATCGAAAGTGGGTGAAATGATGGCATGCTTGGATTGAAGATGGGAAATTCCAGGTTTTGCCGCGATTGACCGCTGAGATTAGATGGATAAGATAAGATTAAGCTGGGATGTTTTGGCGGGGTTTTAATGAGCATAAGTAGGATGGAGAATAATAGATGGATTGATAGTAGGTACTGAGCTTTGATACCTCTTGTAATGACTGTTTTATACTTTATCGGTACTTTGCATATCATAAGACTCAGCCATATGGCCATATCTGTATCGTCAATTTGAGTGTAGGTGATTCAAAAAACTCGGGAGCACTCAAGCTTAGCCCTCGAATCCAGAGCTCTGACGCAACATCAATGTCAATTCAATCTTTCCCCAGCGATCCATAACCAACCCAAACCTTAAAGTTACCAGCGAGAACCTTACCTTAACCTTTCACAAGAAACTGTCGTTAAGCAATATGGTCACAACAGCTAGTATTCTATGTAAACAAGTAAACAATCCTTACCCCAAAACTAAGATACCACTTACCCTACATCAAGTGAGCAGGTACAAGTTGCTAACCTAAGACTTGTTGTACACAAAATAGTGTTGTTGCCCTCACAGTTCAAATAGCAATTCCAAACCGACTTATATATATCAACATTTCTTCCATTTCATTCTCACGTCAGGATGCCCAAGCTACAAGATAAATAAAACTCCACGAGACGCCGCCATGCTGTAAGAGACAATTCTGGAAACTCGCTGCCTCCCAATCCCTCTCCGCCTTATGTATCTACGACAAGTGACTGCTGTAACTCGATTCATGTCTTCATCATGCACCTTCGCTACCAAACTCGTTGGTCCACTCGATCTGCCTTGCGATATCATCCTTGGATACAGTTGGATGCGAGTCGTCGAGCGCCATCTCAAAGTCTTTTAGCTGCACGTCTGGAGCCATGAGTTCCTCCGATGAAACGTCGTCGTACGTCATCTCAATCTTTTCTGGGTCGCCGGGCGAGCAAGGCGTCAACATGCGCTTACCATCTTTCATAACCTAGTATTGTTAGTAGGAAATTAAAACTTACACTATCAAGTTGGACTTACAGGCTTGAAGTGGGTGGCTTGTAGAATCTTTCGGACAGGCCTCATCAGGGCAGATTGAACAACGTTGGCGATATCACTACCAGACATTCCTTCCGATTTGGAAGCAAGAATGTTGTAATCGCTCGCCACGAGCGCAGTGTCGGTGTCGCCAATGGCCAGCTTAAACATGCGTGCGCGACCGTTTAGGTCAGGCAGACCAATATGCACACGGCGCTGGAATCGTCGTCGAATAGCAGCATCGAGTTGCCAGGGAATATTGGTAGCTCCCAGAACTAAAATGCCCTTGCTGTCGTTGCCCACGCCGTCCATTTGAACCAGGATCTCGGTCTTTATACGGCGCGAAGCCTCGGACTCGCCTTCACCACGGGGACCGCACAGGGCATCGATCTCGTCGATGAAGATAACCGAAGGCTTGTTTTCGCGCGCCATGGAGAAGAGGAGCTTGACCAATCTGCGCAAGACCGTAGTTAGATACAACATGTCACTAATCGCTGCGGGGAAAACTCACCTTTCACTCTCACCCATCCATTTGCTGACCAGATCGGAACTGCTGATACTGAAAAAGGTACTGTTTGCTTCTGTCGCAACAGCCTTGGCGAGGTAACTTTTACCTGTTCCTGGAGGACCGTATAGCAGGATACCCTTCCACGCCTGTCGCTTGCCCTGGAACAGACTGGGAAACTTAATGGGCAGCACGACAGCCTCCTTTAACGTCTCCTTGGCACCCTCAAGACCAGCAATATCCTCCCACCGCACGTTGGGCCTCTCTTGGAGAATAGCACCTGACAGTGCATTGCGCAACTTTTTGCTATCGTCGTCTTCACCTGCTGGAGGCTTGCCTTTGCTAGTGGAGGCGCCGTTCGCGCCCATAGCGGCCTTCCCATTGCCATTTGAGCTGGTATCGTTCTCGTTGGCGAGAAATTGCTTGAGCTTCTCAGCGCGGTCGAGGTAGGTGGCCATCTTCTCCTGCATGGTGACTTTGAGGGCCTTGTTCTTCTCCCACTTGAGCGCCTTGACCCAGAGTTCCATGGAGGACATGTAGAGGTCGAAAGCCTTTTGGTACTCCTTATTGTGATCGGCCGTGATGGCCTTTTGCACCTCTGCGATGGCGCGGTCGCGAAAGTTGGTCGACATGGTGACGTTGGTCGATCGAGGAGAGACGTGGGGGAGGGGGTTTTATTGGAACGTCAGGGGGCGAAGGTGTCGGGTCTTGTGCAACTCCTCGTCGGGATAAGGAGGTGACAAAGGCGAGGATCGAGTAGTAGCAATCACTTGCAAAGGCTCAAGTCGTTATCGAGATAGTGGAGGGCTTGGTTGAGGCGAGGCAACAGTCAATTGCGCTGGGCGGGCTGTACAGTACTGGGACCGATTGGCGGGGAAACATGGCCCAGATCCATATGGACGCTTGACAAATGATGCTTATAGCGGGGCAGAGAGGGGCTGCACAACTTTACCTACTGTATCGTCTGGGCTCTCGATGACTTGGCAGTTTAGACGATAACTAAGAAAGAAGAAATACTAGGAACGATTCAAAATAGGCAGAAACATTTCTACCTAGGTGCTTAGTGATATTTACCACTTTTTACCTCATCACCAATCATCTTCCAAACGCCATGTCGGACCCTCAAGCGCAGCTCCAGGCCTTGTCCGAGGACTTCCAGAAGCTTCAAGGCGGTATGTTCAATTCAATCTGAGGGAGCAAAACACACGTGCTAATCCGCAGAATAGAACTTCAGAGCGCTGTCGAGTCACGACAAAAGCTCGAGGGTCAGAAGCAGGAGAACGTTGGTGTGCAACAGGTTGGTCATCTTGACATAAGCATCACTAAAAACGTTTTCTAACCCAAAATTCAGGAGTTTGAACGGCTACAAGAGGGCGAGACCATTTACAAGCTTTCTGGTCCCGTGCTACTCAAGCAGGACAAGTTTGAGGCCGAGAACACAGTCAAGGGTCGTCTAGACTACATTGGTAGTGAAATGTGAGTGTCATACCTCTTCCAAGGTTTGTACCCTTGTCTGACTGACCCGATTTAGCAACCGGCTAGAAGACACAATCAAGGAAACCCAAGGGAAGCTCGAGAGCAAGAGGACAGAGATCATTCAGCTCCAACAAAGCGCCCAAGCAGCTGCTCAAGGCAAGGGCAAGGAAGCCTCCAAGTGATTTCACGAAAAGAGGGTGACGGGAGTGAGTTAACAAAAAATAGACCATGAGTTGAGTTATATTTCTACAAAAACCATTGATGAAGATAATACAAATTAGACAAATACCTGGCACTTTACAAATGCCGCGCTAAATGATACCAGTAGGAGAGAGTCTTCCGTTGCTTCCCCGAAAACGCCAGTCGTGATTCGTGAAGTGATCTAGTTGATCGTCATGATGCTAAAGCCCCAGGGAACGCCCATGTTCTTATGTTCTAGAGCAGCGCTGGGTGAGAACATGAAGTCTTGTTTATCGTCGGCGGCAATGGGCTGGGGCGTTGCGGCGTCTTCATCAGCGTCTATGGCAGCGAGAATAGCCTCAGCGATGTCGCTTTTCTTCGTACAATTCTCAAAAACGTTATCGCCCTCGATGAGGCTTTGCATCAAAGGCCGCTGATCGCTCTCGGTGAACAACTGGGCCTCGCGGTTGAGAACGCCATAGTTGACCTTCTCACCCGTCTGCGCCAGACGCTGGAAGATGACTGTGAAAGCAGCAATGGCCTGGGCCACGATGCGAGCCTTTTGCTTTGAGCTGAGGTGCGCAAAGAACTCGGATGTCTCCTGTTCCAGAAGTAGCTGTGTGTTGGTGTCGAAGATGGATTGAAGGATGCGGTGGAGGATGTTGCGGCAGTTGAGGTCAAGGTCGGCGCAGACGTCGAGCTCAAAGACAGACGAGATACTACGGAGGATGCTGGAGAGAGCGTCCAGAGGGGAGAGGTCGTTGGGGAGAGTGACGTGCCCTTGATCAATGGTAAAGATCTTGACGGCAGTATTCACGGCAGCTGTACACGTTAATTTGTTGATCTACGGGATGTGTTTGTCGCTACATACATCCACGGGTAGCGTTGATATCGAAGGACTTGACCTCGACAGCGGATACGGTGGAGTTGTTCTTGATGGTATCCATGGTGTTGTAAGTGAGGTAGAAGGGTATAACGAATTTGAGTGTTTGGTGAGATATGATGAGGTATGACGAAGTCAGAACAAATTGAGGCTATATTTGTAAAACATAAATATTTGATACTAAATAATTGAAGCACGAGACTTGGGGGAGGCTGGCTTTTGACCTCGATCGCCCCTTGGAAAAACTTTACTTAGATGCCCGACTTTGTTGAGGATCCAGCATATCCTGGCAACTTCATAATAAGGTCTTCATGGCCACACCGTGGTCAATGCCCCCTTACCTGAGGTGTCATGGGCGTGGATAGATGGGCCGATGACCGTGGGACCATTGGGGGGCCTCTTTCACCGTGGGATGACCGACTGGGTGTAGTGGCGGCGATACAATGCGACGCGATTATGATCATGATCATGATCATGATGACCCCAGCCCAAGAGTTCGTTTTAGGTTGTTGAGATGTACATCTCGGTACTCGTGCCGCAATAGTCATGATCAGATCTTACAACCAAGTTTGGAGCCTAGGCGTAAGATTGAAATCTGCATCTACCATCGGTCCTAGAGTTCCCGTCTTGTCGTATTTCCTGTTGTGGTAGTCTCATTAGGGATTGTGATCCGAGTTCCCCGAACCCAGCCTGAAGCTTCCAGACATGGATGATGGATGTATTTCCAAGGCGATTTATCCCGACATTGATTGTGAGTTCTCGGAATAAATCGGGCAAGGGACAAAGACAAGCTCCTGTAAGGCCTCAAGTTACTGAGGAACCTTGCCAAGGAAGTTCCGACTCGGTGAGACAGAATTAGGAGTGCATTACATGGAGATTGTAATTGTACGATTCTCATAAAGAAAACACGCCATCAGTCATGCATGATACGGGAAGAAAGTGTGGCTGGTCATGATGAGGCGTTCAGCCACACAAGGCTCCATGAATGTTTCATCATTTTGGTTTATGTGCATATATCCTGCTTCGTCATTCTATACCGCATACAGCCATTTCCTTCCCCGCCATTGGGCATGGAGGGGCAATCAAGGTACCGACACCTGCCATGAGGCGCTACGCGTCGTCACAGGACCCATTGGATTCCATCTTCATACTCGAGTTTCTCCATCTCCAGGCAGCTTCATAAAGTTGTCGCCTACGAGCCACGCGGCACTTTGAACTTGACGACCATGAACTGGATATAAGTGTTCTGACGACTCTGCGACAGTCATTTCCAAACATCACCTTTTTCCTTTCAAGTCTTGCAAGATGGACTCGAGAATAGCGATGCGGCCTACCCGGCCGCAAACCGTCAAAGAACTGGTAGCTCAGGCCGAGAATTTCAGCTTCAATATGAATATCCCTTTTAAGCACTGGATACGTGCAGCAGAAACGTTGTATCAAGAGGTTTGTACTTTTCTTATTCCGCATGATATGTCAGCTAATTTATTCAGGCTTCTTTTGCGGTTTCAGACGGCGATTTCGGTCGAGCTTACATGATGCTGTATCGACACTCCCTGCTTATCCTCAAGTACCTTCCGACACACCCGCAGTTTAAAGAACCCGAGAACAAGAAGGCGTATATGGTGCTGTCGAAGCGCATTCAGCGCGTGATCCAAGACCTTGAACAACTTAAGCCCGAAATCGAGAATGCTGTCAAAGAGTGGGAACGAATGGCTCTTTCGCCAAAGGCGGCTGATGAAACACCAGCTCCTTCGTCGCGATACGAACAGTTCGCAGCTCGTGATCCAACCTTGACAGGCAATGCTAGAATTCTAGATGCTTCCGACCATCAGGACCTAGCAGTTGATCTAGCACAGAAGGAATTGACAAGGAGAGATACAGCAAGGAGAGCGACGAGGCATTCTGGGATCACCGACGATGATATCATGTCGAGAAGAAGAGGGGGTAAATGGGATCAATGGGACGGCGTGCGAATTGGAGACGATGAGGATCTACGGCGGCAGATGGAGGCGACTAGGCATGCCCTCGACTCGGCGCACGAGAGACGCAACAACGACGATTTCCGACCGAAGTCGCATACTTACAGCTACCCGTCCATCTCCAGACCTCGACCACTCGAGTATGAGAGAAGTACAACACCGATGACTCCATCAATACAGCCAAGCCGACCGCCTAAGGAACCTGTCGTTCTACCACCGAAAGAGCCCCTACACCCGACTCTATCACAACCGCTACCCCCAAGCCTTCCACAAAAGGTGCCTCTATCAGGATACGCGCCTCTTATACCATCTCCATCACCCCAAACTGCCAGTGACCGACCTGAAGTTCCTCGCAAAGAGGCGCTCAGCCCAACTGGAGACGCCGCTCCGCCAGCAATCCCACAAAAAGAACGTCTCACATTTAAACCAGGCGCATACCTTGAAAATGGCGATCCAATACGATCTCTCTTCCTCCCGAAAAACCTCCGACAGAAATTCCTCGACATCGCTGCTGATAACACGCGTCGGGGACTTGAAATGTGTGGCATGCTGTGCGGTACGCCTATCAACAATGCGCTGTTTGTCAGATGTCTCTTGATTCCCGATCAGAAGTGCACGTCGGATACATGTGAGACAGAGAATGAAGAGGTCATGTTCGACTACTGCATGAATGAGGATTTGCTTCTTTTGGGGTGGATTCATACGCATCCGACACAGACCTGTTTCATGAGTTCACGAGATCTCCATACTCATGCTGGGTACCAGGTTATGATGCCCGAGAGCGTGGCCATTGTGTGCGCACCAAAGTTCCAACCTTCGTAAGTCATCACCATGAATTTTCGCGAGTCCAAGCTAACAAGCCAAGGTATGGAATCTTTCGCCTGACTCACCCTCCAGGGCTGGATCACATCCTGAACTGTAACCATCAGGATACATTTCACCAGCACTCAATTGACAATATCTATCGCGGAGCAGGTCAACCTACGGGTCATGTGTATGAAAGCGATAAGTTGGACTTTTATGTACACGACCTGCGAACCAAATAGAAGCATTGTCACAGTACCAAGAATGAACGAGGTGGGCTGGCCATGCATGCATAGCGCTGGAGTTTTACAGGTGATGCGGAGGCTTGTTTCCAGTACAGTAGACATGATAAAAGCAATACATGACTCTGATCAATGGCTCAGAAGTTACCGTGCGACAGGATCTGCGAGTTGATGGCAAGTGAGTTGTGAACTCGAAAAGTCAAGCCCACAGTACTCACTCCTCTGTACGCCACGCCTGCAACATCATCCAGCGCCTTAGACAGTGTGACAGTGCAATACAGTACAAGACACTGACCAGTGGAGCGATGGTCGATCTCTCGTCCCGCTGTGGAGAGCAGATTAAGATTGCACCCCCAGCTCTCGGGAGTAGAGGGCCTCTTGTTGTTCTCTTTTCTTCCTAGCTCAGGACCAGGGGGGCACATCGATAGTCTAAGTTAGTTGGAAGCCCGAAAGGGCTGATGATGAGCATACAGGGTAGCGATCAGCAAGCTGAGAATCTGAACTCTCCGTCTCCCTTGACCAGGTGAGTGGGTTGAGAACTGAGATGAATTGGTCAGGGGATTTTAATCATTATTCCTTTTTAGTTAGTTGGTAAGTCATGAAGAGGCACACCGCATAGAGAGATAAGAAAGAGTCGTTGATGTTGCTTTGGTATGTCATCACAGCAACCTCAATATCACCAACACCCACAATGTGTATTGACAAAGTACCGGAAATTTTATCAAGATAATTCCTCGTACATTCTATCCAACGAAGACAAACCACGTCATGGTCTCTTGCACACTCTCTCCCTCACCCTCACGACAGGGCATGGGCAAAGATGCACAGATGCAGTCTATTCCCAAAAGGGTCTTTCAGCTGCGATGCGACTGACCATTTAGGTTCAAGCTGATTACACAAACGTAGTCCCACAGTGTCTCAGTTGAAAAAAAAGTGATCGTCCAAGACTAAAGAGTGAGGGTTTACCACTATGTAGGAGAGCTGAACAAAGTGCCGGTACCTAGTCTGACTAGTGCACACCGCAGATCTTGGGACGGGAGCGATGGATGGATAGAGCCAAGGGAGGCTCGGACCGCTGGAGAGCTTGGGAGCTTGGGTAGTTTTGTGCTGGGTTTTTCTTTTGTAAGTAATGGACTATCAATTGATATTGAATGAGGGCATTGGGATATTGAAGGGATGCAATAATAATTGAGACCACGGCAAAGTGATTGAGTCTTTCTGCTCACCTACTCGATCACTCAGATCTCAATTCATGTCTCATCTACCAAGACAAGATCTCAGACAAAGCGGAGAGTCATGTACCTGAGAAGATCACTTACCGCTGATACAGTGCCAGATCCGCCCTACCCTCAAGCAACCTCCTCCTCCTCTTTATCTCAGCCCAATAGTCTGGCTCTCCAGACATTGGATTGACCCGGTGATCCAGAGATACAGTACAAAGTGGCGCCGCCCTGGACCAGGAGGTCAATGCAGATCTGCCCTTGTCGATGCAGAGCTTTGCTGTATCGCGAAAGGCCTTGAGCTCTCGCGTGCACATCCATCTGCTGCTCCGACTCCGCGCACGCTGATCAATCTTGTTCCACCGCATTGTCTTGTCCAACCATCTTCTCCGGGGAGGAAGAGTGGAATGATAATGTCTCACTTTGGGAGATAGCTCTACCTACCTAGCTAGTCAGCTAGCATGTGCTGTGCTGCGAAGAAAGGCAAGCCATAAAGATGAGCTCACGCCCACTTGCTTCACTCTGCTCGGATCTGTATTCCTAGTAATTAACAACAATCATGGCGTCGAACCAAGAAAAGAACGGCGCTGTCGCCACGAATGGGTATGACAAGGAAAAGTCTCCCTCTTCAGCTTCTTCAAGCCAGAAGAATGAAACTCCTGCCCCGCCTCACAACAAGAGCGAGGGCCTGATTAAGAGTATCAAGAAGCTCCGCTTAGCTTCAAAGAGACCTCTCCCGACAGAGATGGGTGATGGATCGTACCGACAGGTCGCGACCCGTCCGGGTTTGAAGCAAGACATTCGTCGTCTTCGCGGAAAAGGTGAGTGAGCGAGCAAGTGGATGTGGGAGTTGTAAAGCAAGAGTGGTGGGTGCTAACGTAGAATAGATCTCAAGACATTGCTAGAGATCATCTCGAGTAAGCTAAAGGGAGAAATGCAGCAGGATGACAAGACAATGATCATGGAGCGAACGATCCAGCTCGTTGCGAATCTGAGCGATCACTCCAAAGTCCAGGAGGCTTTGACAAACAGCTTCATCGCGCAGCTCTGGAACTCGATTGATCACCCGCCTATGCTGTACATGGGAAACAAGTATCGTTTCCGCCAGCCTGATGGATCGTGGAACGTGAGTTGCCACCAATTGAGCTCGAGGGAAGCAATTGACTGAACCGTGTAGAACCCTTATCTTCCCCAGCTTGGTGCTGCTAGAACACCATACTCGAGAACAGTTCGTCCCAAGGGTATGAACTTGGGTGCTCAGCCTGACCCAGAGGCTATCTTTGAGTCTGTTTTTGCGAGAGGTATCTTCCGTAAGAACCCGAACAATGTGTCGAGTATCCTCTGGTACTGGGCCACTATCATCATTCATGGTATGTCACCGTCACTCAATCAATCCCATACAGTCACTTACACAACGCAGACCTCTTCTGGACAAACACCAAAGATCCGGACCAGAACGACTCATCATCCTACCTCGACCTCGCTCCTCTCTACGGCTCAACCGAGAAAGACCGCGACTCGATCCGTACATTCAAGGATGGTCAGCTTAAGCCCGACTGCTTCGCTGACAAGCGTCTTATTGGCAACCCTCCCGGTGTTCCCATCATCCTCATCATGTTCAATCGCTTCCACAACCACGTTGCGACTAACCTCGCCGACATCAACGAGGGTGGCCGCTTCAGCAAGCCTGGTCCTAACCTTGACGCCGAGGCTGCTGCTTCCGCGTGGAAGAAGCGTGATGAGGAGCTTTTCGAGACTGCGAGATTGGTCACGAGTGGATTGTACATCAACATCACTCTCATTGATTACGTGCGCAACATTATCAACTTGAACCGTGCCGATACTACTTGGACTCTTGATCCGCGCCAAGAGATGGGTGTCTCTGTTGGCACCAAGAATCTGTCTGAGAGCGGTACTGGAAATGTTGTTTCAGCTGAGTTCAACCTGTGCTATCGCTGGCACTCTTGTCTCTCAGAGATGGACGAGAAATGGGTTGAGGATTTCTACACCGAACTTCTTGGTGAGAACTACGGTCCCATGAACTTGCAGACCATGATGAGGGCTCTCAAGGCATTCGAGGCCACAGTCGCCGATGAGCCTTCTGAGCGTACCTTTGGTGGTTTCAAGAGAGGCCCCGACGGCAAGTTCAACGACGATGAGCTTGTCGAGGCGCTCGCCACTGCGATTGAGCAGCCTGGTGGTGCTTTCGGTGGTCGTAACGTGCCGCGTATCATGAAGCCCATCGAGATGCTGGGTATCATGCGCGGTCGCAAGTGGAACTTGACTGGTCTGAACGAGTTCCGAAAGCACTTTGGTCTCAAGGCGTACGATACATTTGAGGACATCAACTCGGATCCTGAAGTCGCCGATGCTCTGCGAAACCTGTACCAGCACCCCGACTATGTCGAACTGTACCCTGGTATCGTCGCCGAAGAGGCAAAGACGCCTATGGTTCCAGGTGTTGGTATCGCTCCTACGTACACAATCTCCCGAGTGGTTCTCTCGGATGCTGTGGCTCTTGTCCGTGGTGACAGGTACTACACAATTGACTACCATCCTCGCAACTTGACCAACTGGGGCTACAAGGAGGTTGATTACGACCTCAACATCAACCATGGCTGCGTCTTCTACAAGCTCTTCCTGCGCGCGTTCCCTCAGCACTTCAAGGGTAACTCTGTCTACGCTCACTACCCCATGGTCATCCCCACAGAGAACCACAAGATTCTCACCGACCTGAAGCGTGTGGATCGTTTCGACTTTGGCCGTCCTGCGCCCACAGCAACACGTATCAACATCGTGGGCTACAAGGCAGCCAAGTACATCCTAGAAGACCAGAACAAGTACCGTGTCTGCTGGGAGGAGGGCCTCAA
Organism: Fusarium sporotrichioides; assembly: GCA_019054645.1. Lineage (NCBI taxonomy): Eukaryota > Fungi > Ascomycota > Sordariomycetes > Hypocreales > Nectriaceae > Fusarium > Fusarium sporotrichioides. Next base: position 1,406,659 of record JAHKNS010000004.1, read on the forward strand.
GCACCTCATGGGCGAGGGAGGTGGCCGCTTCATGCTGTCTGGTGACACGGCTCTGCACGCGCAGCAGCGCAAGTGCATGGGTCGTCTGCTGTACAACGACACCTGGCGCAACGCGGTTAAGTCGTTCTACTCGACAACGGCCGAGATGCTTCTGGAGGAAAAGCCGTACACACTGGCGGGCAAGAAGCAGGTTGATGTCGTGCGCGACGTGGGCAACGTTGCACACACGCACTTTGTCGCGAGGATGTTCAACCTTCCTCTCAAGACGAAGCAGAACCCCAAGGGTGTCTTTTCGGAGCAGGAACTCTACATGATCCTGGCAGTCATTTTCGTATGCATCTTCTTCGACATTGATCCTGCCAAGTCGTTCCCTCTGAGGCAGGGCGCTAGAGAGGTTGCGCAGCAGTTGGGTAAGATCATAGAGATGAACGTCAAGCTGGCCACCAGCGTTGGTGTTAAGGGATTGTTCACTAGCAAGTCTAACAAGAACGATGATCCGCTCGCTGCTTACGGTGAGAACATGGCCAAGGGTCTCAAGAAGGCTGGTCTGAGCATTGATGACATCGTGTGGAGCCAGATCTTGCCCACCGCTGGGGCTATGGTGCCGAATCAGGCTCAGGTGGTAAGTCATGCTCTATTTGGGATTGGTGAGAGAATATGTTGACTAACAGAGTGTGTAGTTTGCCCAAACCTTGGATTGGTATCTTTCTCCTGCTGGTGAGAAGTATCGCCCTGAGCTTCATCGTATTGCCGCTCTGGAGACAGGCAACGAGACCGATGCTCTTCTGCTCGGCTACGCGATGGAAGGTATCCGTATGGCTGGTACATTTGGACTGTACCGCGAAGCCACAACCGCTGATGTCATCCAAGAAGATGACGGTCGCGAAGTGCCTGTCAAGGCTGGTGACAGAGTCTTTGTTTCCTTCGTCAGTGCTGCCAAAGACCCCAGCATCTTCCCCAACCCTGAGGAAGTCGATCCTCGGCGTCCGCTGGACTCGTATATCCACTACGGCGTAGGCCCACACGCCTGTCTTGGAAGGGACATCAGCCAGGTTGCGCTGACGGAGCTGTTCAGGGCGCTGTTCAGGAAGAAGGGACTCAGGAGGGTGGCGGGTGCGCAGGGAGAGCTCAAGAAGGTGCCTCGACCTGGTGGTTTCTTTGTCTATATGACGGAGGACTGGGGCAGCATTTGGCCGTTCCCCACAAGTATGAAGGTGACTTGGGATGAGTAGGATAAAGTATGAATGATATCATGGATGGAATTATTTAGTAGCAATTAATGTTTTCTTTATCTGTCGTGAGTTTATGGCAGTGGCTGGTGCATTGACTGAATGACTGGCTGACTGAAGGATGGAAGGATGTGGATTGAATGTAGCAGGTGATGATCCCCTCTCTTCTTCTGTCATGAGGGCATCCTTCAGCCTCCCTCAGTAATCTCATCAACTGGAACCCCCTGAGCTGAACCCGTCTTTTCAGGTGCCGCAATGCCGAACTGTGACTCCATTAGGTTGATCGATTGGTCAATGATCTACTGGGCTAAACCCCTTCAGGTAAAGACGGTTCGTTCCAAATGTTTCACGATCCGTTTCCCTGCGCCTCTGCAAGGAACACGATTGGGTTGATCATCTGGTCTTGAATGAAGGCAATTAATACAAAATGTATATATATATTTCTAGCCAAGACTTTCCTTCTCTTCTTTTTTACTTCAAATATCATCCTCGGAGGTTTTTACCAATTTGCTTGCATCTGCACTTCTCAGCCTTGCTGTGCTTACGTTCCTTTTCTTCTATTTTTGTTCCTCTTTGCTTACAGCTGCGCTGTACGACCTGACCGCAGTCTTTCACTGCCTTTGTTTGTCAAAAGTCCCTGGAGGATATTTAAATACCCTATTTACCACTCTCTTTATCATCCACAATCACTATCACAACATCGCAAACATCATACTCTATACTTGACACTATGAAGTTCATCATTCTATCTACCATTCTCGGCCTCGCTGGTGCCTCGGCAACTGCCCTTACAGCAGTCCCCATCATCGAGAAAATCGCCCCCAAGTCAAAGAGTTGCCCTTCAGGAAACACTGATTGCCGCACCGCCAAACAAGCCGCTCCTTTCCTCATCAACGCCTTTAAGGACCACGATATCTACGACCCCAAGATGATGGCTGCAGTACTTGCCCTGATGGCCTTTGAGTCAGTCGACTTCCAGTACAAGCGAAACCAAGTCCCCGGTAGACCCGGCCAGGGTACAGCCAATATGCAGATGGCCAACTACAACCTTCTCTACGCAAAGGACATTCCCGAACTCGCACCCAAGTTTGAGGGAGTTGACTCGGTCGAGGGCATGTCGGATGACGACCTGAACAAACTCCTGGATGCCGTTACCGTTGACAAGTACAATTTTGCTTCTGGTGCTTGGTTCCTTGCTACGCAGTGCAAGCAAGACGTGAAGGACGCTTTCAAGAAGGATGTCGATGAAGGTTTCAAGCTTTACATCGAGGAGTGTGTCGGCACCGAGGTAGAGCCTAGACAGGAGGTCTTCAATGTCGCCAAGGAGGCATTCGGGATCTAAGTGATTGGGATCTGAGATCACTTGGTATGATACTTCTTAGGCATACATGGATGTAGCGTGGTTTTGCAGCATTTTCTATTTCTTCAAGTCCCTCCTATAGATAGAACTCTCCATGACTTTATCTACTTCTTCTGGTTCGGTATATCGCACATCATTGCTTTAAGTAACAGAATACACTGCCAACAAGATAATAAGAGTGCTGACCAGCTTCGCCTCGTTCGGGTATATGCGGGCAGTCTCTATTATTAAGCTTATCTTCATGCTTTTCCAAACCATGATACAGTCAGACAGAGTAATCAGCAACATCAAGTCATCTACCAAGAGCTTATAATGACGTAAGGAAATCCTTCCAACGAATTAAGCAAAAGTCTGACGTGGTGAGTCTCTGAGAAATTCCCTATTGCTGTAGTGCTGGTATAGTATAGGTAGACATGAAGATGACATGATGTTGGGTAAACACCTCAACAAAAGGCCCGATCTGATGTTAGCTGATCTTATAACAGCCAAAACTCTCGTCTATGTATTTCCGTGTTTTCAAAAATGGCTATTGCTAGTCAAACCGAGTTAGCCATCAAGGCAGTCTCTTCAGTGTGGCAGGTAGTTAATTGTCCGGTTTCAATGCTTACTTCTTGAATTGAAGGTTGCATAATGCCAAGTGAAAAGAGCAGTATCAGTGAAAGCTTATAGTTTCTTGAGAGTTCACAAAGTTTATCTGAAGAGTTTCGGCTTATGATATGCGTCGCAGAGTTCCTCGATGACTGTCCTGAACATGTAATAGATACGCGTCTCTCGCGTTAACATGTAGAAATTAGCATTGATGGAATATGAAACGTTAAACGCCTCAAGCTATAAACCGCCGAATGCCTATATATAAAACAACGGGCGGTATTTTTTCAATAGTTTGGTCCAGAGTTCGTCGGCGTCAGCGGGCTCAACGCTCGGTCGATGCCGCTAGTATCGTGTTGTGGGAATACCTAATTAATATCAAACAAGAAGTAATCTATTTAGGTTTCTGCTGACTGGTCCATTAACGGGAATAAGGCTAGTAGCAAGTCTGAGGTAGAGAGGCTCAGATAATGCGCGTTTAATTCAGATGGCATATTCCCACATTCTGCTAAAGAGAGCATGGCAGTACGAGCTTTCGGGTTTGATAAATCGTGATACATCTTGATTATTAACCGCTTTAACACTCCGTAAATAAAATATGTAATTAGTTACCCCAGTGTAGATCATAGCTTCAGTTGAGGCGGAACAATATGACTCGGTCAAGGCCGCAACTGACCAGGGTATGGCAAAAAAGACATGGATGTTTCTTGTTTCATCGTTTCATCTCGTGCTCAAGCTGAGAAAAACGACGACCCTCCAAAAAGCAATCTCTAGCTCACCACACGGCTCACTATTTGCCCACTCGCAGCATCACATTAGCCTTGGTGAAACCAAACTAATGGCTCGATTTGAGATCAGCCCTATATACATCGGGTTAGTCTCCAGCACATTAACCCTCGTTAGGTAACGAGACTCTCCTAGTTAGTTCAAGCGGACACCAGCGCTTCTTTATTTGGAGTATGATAGTTTCACGTAATGCGGACCTCCTGTAATTGGGGCATTGACGTTTCTTGTAAGCAAATGATTTCATCAACCATGTGATAAGTAGACGGATGTCCTCCTACCTGTTTTGCTCCGCGCGTGAGCGTGAGAGACGTGCTGAGGTTTTGTTTACTTTCCTTTACTTTCTATTTCCTTTTGTTTGTTTGGGTGTCTCATTGTCTGGAACAATGCCTCAAATTGAAGACAAGCCTGCTGTAAGTGAAAGGCACATGACACTATAGAAAAGGTGGCTGATAAGGTCCTAGTTCCTTTATGAATCGTGGGGTCTCTATGCTTTAGGCCTCATCATTCTACTTGCACGTTTCTTTGTGCGGTTGAGAACTGTTGGATGGCGGGGCCTCCAAGGCGATGATGCATTTTCTTTTCTTGTATTGCTCTTTTATACTACAGATGCAGTCACTGTGCACTTAATATGTGAGTTGACTACGTTGCTTGTCACTCACTCAGTAGCTAACACCTGTGCAGACTACCTTGGCACCAACATCGAAGCTGGAGTCGCGTCACTTGACCATAGTACGTTCTGACTAGTTTGACTTGATAGGATGTTAACTAACTCCCTGAAGAACTGACCGACTCTGAAATTCGCCAATATGAGCTAGGCTCAAAGTTTCAACTTGTCGCTTGGTATTCCTATACAGCACTCATCTGGAGTCTCAAGGGTACTATGCTCTGTTTCTTTGCGCGCATGACAATCGGGACGTGGCACAAGTCGTTTGTCCAAATAGTATCAATTCTGTGCGGCATAACCTACGGTGCAGTCGTTCTTACGGTATGCCTTCTTTTCTGTCAAACTTGGAACTTGACTGACTGGATAGATCTCAATCGGATGCCTCCCTTATAAGGCAAACTGGCAGTATGTATCACCATTGACTCTTATACTTATGACTTGCTAACAATCATCGCAGAGTTGTGCCTGATCCTCCAGGTTCGTGCTCATGATTTCAAAGTTGGACGAATGGAACTAACATGTCTCTTTAGCAAGATGCAGTTTCAAAATTCAAAACTTTTTGGTTACTACTGTACTCAATGTTCTGTAAGTTGGAACGCATTGGATAAACACAAGGTACTAACTATTGCAGTACCGACGGCCTCATTCTTTGCATCCCACTGCCCCTTCTCTGGAAACTCCAAATTCCTTTCCACAAGTAAGATCCCCAGCCACTCAGCCACGACTTGGCTAACAATGATAGAAAATTCGTCATTGGACTACTTCTTTCATCGGGAGTATTCGTCATGGCAGCCGCCCTAGTCCGCGTCGTCCTCACCCTCTCAGCCAACCCATCAGCACTCACCATCAACGCTTGGGGCATTCGCGAAACTATTGTCGGCATCGCGACAGTCAATATCCCCATCCTAAGATCACTCTTCTCACCAGCTTTCTGGAAAGGAAAAACGCCAAGCGAGATCTGCGCATCGTATCAGGGGTCGTCAGGAAGCGTGCGCAACAGACTCACCAAGCAGAACATTTCAACCCCATATGGAATGAAGAAAGTTTTTGATGGGAGTGGTGGATGGAAGCACAGCCATGACAAGAGTGAGGAGTCTTTGAATCCCAAGGTCAGCAAGTTGGCTGATATTGTTGTCGAGAGGTCGTATCATGTTCAGCACGAACATTACGATGGGTGGCAAGGGCATCGCCATGCGAGGTCGAACACGTCGATTTATGCGCAGTCACCAGTATGATGTCCTGCAAGTTATAACAATATAGACGATAAGAACAATAGATCACCCGGGTAGATCAAGGTTTGCATATAGAGAGTATCGGGGCCATGGCTTTACTGTATAATGTTAGATGGTAATGCACGACTTGAATGATCCTGATGCTATTACGTTACTCAGGAAGTCTACAATTTATATAAACAACAACAACGCACAGCTATATTCCCAATATGACGTCTATGAAAGCATGCGTGATTATACCGTCCTTTCCGGTTAACTTTATTTTCACCATTTCTAATTGGCACGCTCTGGATAATCGGCACCAGAACCATCAATTTACACTACTAAAGCAAAGAAAGACATGTAAGATTGAGAATTGGCTCCCAACTGATTAGTTATAAGCTGTGCTAGACTAGTTCCAAAAGCATACAAACGTTGCGCTCCCAGCGCACGATTTAGGCACTTCAGGAATAGCGCAAGGTGATCTACAAAGCAGACGAGACAGGACAGTCAAACTATAAAGCCAGACGAATTGCCCCATCATTGATTTCTACGACTTCGAAACTATCCTGAGATTTCTACATATTCATGATACACAGCCAAAATGGTCTGGAAAAAAGTGTCTAACAATCAATGGGAGCGTCCCCTGGATGGACTGGAGGCTTTCTTCGTCGTCACTGCCAATATGTCTGCAAAACTCTGCGACGGCAGAGAACACTATACACTCTTTGCCTCTTTGAATGTCGAAATTGACTCTTCCGACGTCATATCAGACCTTCAGCATGCTTGGAAGCAACTGCGTTACGAACAACCTCAGATCGCTACTACAATTCAAGACATGAAGAGACTGTACACTATCCCGGATGAAGACGACTTGGACTGTTGGCTCAACGAAACGTTCATTGTCTCCGATGCTTTGAACGTGGAAGAAATGCAAAAGGTTATCAAGCCTATCAAGCAAATTACACTTTACTACGTCCCCAAATCTTCGGAACTTATGATCCGTGGACATCACTATACGGTAGACGGCACGGGAATGGAGTTACTCTGCCACAGCTTTCTCAACACACTAGCGCATTCTGATGAGGCTATCACCTTTGGCGATGAGTCTGTACGTCTGGCCCCAGTTATGGAAGAAGTCCTCGGCTTCTCAGAACCGTCTATTCAAGCGAGAGAAAAAGCCGAAGAGTTGCTCGGTAGCTACCTAAGCAACCAACCTGCCATTGGGCCAATCTCTAAACTCGGCTCTGTACCGTCCGGAAAATGTCAAAACGCGGAGCTTGTTTTCTCACCCGAAATAACTGACCTCTTGGTCAAGGCCTGCCGCCGTAAAGGCATAACGGTTACTTCAGCAATCCACGCAGCATACGTCTCCACACTCATGGAACATGCAGATCCCGATTCTGAAAAGTCTCGATATACTTCCATGAACGAATTCGACCTTCGACCTTATCTCCCCCCGCCGTACGACTCCAGCAAGTATGCTGCATCAGTGTACTACGCTCCTCATCCACACATCATCAACTTGCCTGCATCTTACTGGGATCTCGTCGACTCTTTCACCAGGTATTACAAGACAACATTCAAACAAAACCCAGATGCTTTGGAGATGACAGGCACTTTCAAACGTGGCATGCACCAGCTTGTTTCTAGCCCTGAGTTCCTCGAGGCTCCTGCGCCCAAAGACGCTCTTGTCAGCAGTCTGAGTATTGTCGAGAATTTTATCAATCATGAGTACGGGAATAAGATCAGGGTCAATGATTTCAAGTTTGGGGCGGAAATTGTACTAGGTATGTCGATGTTGTTCTTCTATACCTTCCAGGGCAAGTTGAGGTTGGTGCATAGTTTCAACGATGGGTTTCAGAAGGCTGAGGATATAATAGTCTGCTTGGAGAGCATACAGCGGACATTGATAGGAGAGTTTGAGTTGTAGATAAACTTTGAGAGGGATAGCTCAATGAGTTCGATACAAGATCCACTTTTCAGAAACCAAGGTAAAATGCAATCGTTATCGTTATTTAATATACTTTGACTACAATGACCAACAATCATTGAACTGAAATGGCAAATCGCTATAAGAATAGTGGCATTATGTTTCGATAGGTGGGGAAAAGAAGTCATAATCATGTTGTTACATAAGATCGAAAAGAAAAGAAAAAGGCACCGCCATTGTTGAAGCCATACACCATTTATCAAGGGAGCTCAAACCGTTGGTAAGACCTTTGCATAAAGACCTCGTTTCCAGATAGCTCTTGAGGTGACCGCTGGGATAGCTCTTGGGGCTTTGTATCGATGTAATGTTGTTGCATGATGTCCTGGTCATAGGCCATCTCAGGGGCTGGTTTGGTCTGGCCTCGACGCCGACGCCAGTACAAGAAGGCTCCCGCTCCAATGGCTATCACAGCGGCAGCAATTCCAGCACCGATACCAGCCTTTGCAGCAATCGACATACCAACTTGTTCATCCTCTTTTGGTTCATCAACGTCATCTGTCGCGTCCGCTTTGGAACTGGGAGTACTTGACGGTACTTCTTCATCGTTCCAGAATCCTGTCCAGGATTGGTTCCAATCATTCCCACCTTTCTTGACTGTATCGTCCAACTCGCCAATCGTAACGGGGTTCGCTGTAGCCTGGATATTAGGACCTGGGGCCTGGGCTAACCACCAAGTATCTACACCCCGACGCATGTTGGCCCCGATGAAAGCGTCTTGGAGAAACGCGCGTCCCAGAACCCATCGGTCGCCGCCGTTGACGTGGCATGGGAAGTACGGTATCGGGTCATCGACGAGAGGTGCTTCAAGGGTTAGGTTGAGGTGCATGAACGGGACACGGATTTTGACTGGGTTGGTATTAGATGTCGAGATGAACTCAAAGGAAAGTGTCGAAGCTGACGAGATGATCTCCTTGTACTTGTCCGATTTGGTATCCCAAAGGTATAAGCCAAGGTCTTTGCTGTACTTGACAGGGAGGAGGGAGGCGATGTTGTTGCAGGTCGACTCAGGAAGAGTCAAGTATGGTGAACAACCGTCAACTAATACCTTGAAGGAGGGACCAATAGAGGAATTGCCCTCAGAAAGTAAACCGCCTTTGGACCGGAACTCAAACGGCGACTTGCTTCCGACCACATCAATGCTGATATCCCGAAGTGTGATTCCATCCCTTGGACCGCCGTTCATGCTCAGGATCTCCCCAACAACACGGTTCTGATCGTAACCCCCGAACCAAAGTGAGCCGGGAACCCTAGTCGCAGGCTGAGCTGACCCTATATGCATGCCAAACGAGTACGACTCAGTATATCCGTTGTCCCATAACCATCCCGAAGGAAGACTTGCGTTGATGTTAGGGTAATTGTCACCCACGAAGAAGCTCTGATTCGTTTCTCTCCTCCCTCCCAGACTTAGACAACCAGCAGTGAAACCAGCAGTCTGACCTCCGGGATACTTGATCTTCTGCGGTGTCGATGTTCCAAGGACAGCAAGACTTCCATTTTTCACCGTTATCCCGCCCAACTCGATATCGTCCTGATACGCTGTCCCGCCTTCACCTTCCAAATTCACTCCACGCATATAATTCTCGAGGGCTGCCTTCCACTGGATACCTCCTGTAGTGGCGGCGGACGTGTCGTAGGTGCCAGCTCTTGAAGCAGAGCAAGTACCCTTCCCGCAGTATGCTTCTTCGATCAACCACGTCTCCCAGTCACTTCCAGGAAAGAGGTCAACATCTTGCTTGTGTTCACCGATTTTGGCATGTATAGCTCGCCATGGTCCGTCTGGTCCAAATGTCTTGTCTGACCATGGAACTTCTCTGGGAGTCCGCTCGGCCGAGACGGTGGCGATCCGCGCCAGTATCAGTGCAAAGGCGGCAAAGGAGACTAGCATTGTCGGGACGCTCGAATATATGACAGAGGAAACAAAGAGAATAACATGAACAACGTCTAAAGAGGCAGCAAACTTGGAGTGTAAACAATTGAGTGACTTGGATGGAGTAAAAGCGTCCGTCCGTCGGCGAAAAAACGAGAGAAGGCGACGAAAGGCAAAGCGGCTGGGACAGAGCAAAGGAACTCGATGGACAGCCCAACAAGGCTCTTACCAGAGTCCATGGATCCAAGAAATCTCGCTTAGGCAAGATTCAACCAACAGTCGACATGGGTAGTTCAGCTTGGCCAAGTTGTCGGGTGTTGAAAACAACCAACATGCATCAGATAGAGGTGTTGTTGGTACATGGGTTCTCAAGGACGCTAAATGGAGTTCTGCTGATGGGCCACGACGGAAAACTTGTAACACAGGAAGGCTTCCTACTTTTGAAATCTAGACTACATCTTGGCGGTCACTGTAGAGTTTCGACGAGGTATGGCCTGTTGTTTTTTCCCGACCTCAGCATGACTTTTGAGTAGTGAATGAGAATTATGCTGTTACACGTTTCAGTACTAAGAAATGAGAAACGACGTTTAGAATATAGATAGATATACAGTCAATAGTTGATCTCCGGTAGCGTTGCAATATGTTAGGGCGCGAACGTGGTCGCGGATAACTTGTGTGTCACTCAAGGCTGGCAACACAGAGAATTAACCAAGTACAATGATTTGTCTGTTAACAAGAGTCAGCTCATGTTTCCATTCTTTCAAAAAGAAGAAAAACCAAAAGTAATCACATAGGCTGATTGGCGGACAGTCGCTTAATGTCTCCTCCTACAGCCGCCCAAGCCTGTCAACAACCCCTGTCAACTGTGCAGATGGGCTAACCAAGAAGCAATGTGTCATCTTACAAGTGTGACCAACACGCATATGTTTGCTAAAATAATACTAGGGCGGCTCCATTTGCACGACCAACAGGTGGTATTCTCGTCAGGATCTTTGACGGCCAAGGCCGCCACGCCGCAGTTATCAGGACAAAGGCTGGCTACATGCTTTTTGAAGCGAGGTTCTAGTTCCTCTCTTTCTTTTGGATCTCCTGTTCTGTTATGTCTGAAAAGTTCAATCGTTAAGGCTGGTTCCTGTTTCTTTCTTGCACGATACTCTATCGACTTGATGAATCCCATCTTTCACCTACTTACTTACCCACTCAACTTCTAATTAGTCAGGCTTTCCACCAAATGCTTCTACGACAGTGGCTCTATACTACAATGTCGAGCTGTACAGGCCGGTCGAAAGATCTGCTAACAGAGCAAACATCTCCATTCCTGCCAGGCACCCTTGCGCCGAGGCGATACCGCTGGACAGGAGCCTTGGTATTCGCCATTGTCGTCCTATACCTACTTCTCAATCATGACTTTATTCCTGCAGAGTCGTTGAGGGCTTCGGACTCTGACACATCGATCGCAGTTGATTGGTCACAGTTTGCATACACCCAGTATGTCACGAATAGCGAGTACCTTTGCAACTCGGTTATGTTCTTCGAGTCGTTGGATCGCCTCTCTAGTCAAGCCGATCGTGTCATGATGTACCCGTCAAAGATGTTCAACTCTGAAAACGATACATCTCGAGATATTGAATTACTGGTCAAAGCTCGTGATGAATACAACGTCAAGCTTGTCCCCATCACTGTCCAACACAAGGACAACGTAGATGGTAAGCGGGTGCTTCCACAGCTCAACTCAGCACAACACAAACCTCACCGTATGACAAGGCTGACCCGTGTATGAATATAGCTACATGGGCTGATTCATTCACTAAGCTTCTGGCTTTCAATCAGACTCAATACAGTCGAGTCCTATCCATCGATTCAGACTCGTTGATTCTTCAGAACATGGATGAATTATTTCTTCTACCGCCAGCACCAGTAGCGATGCCTCGAGCATACTGGATGCTCCCAGATACAGACATGCTCTCGTCACAGGTTATTCTCATCCAACCTTCTGCAACAGAGTTCTCTCGAATCCAAGCCAGAATAGACTCGGCTTCCAAGAATGATTACGATATGGAGATCGTCAACGATGTCTACGGCCATAGTGCACTTGTTCTTCCACACCGTCCTTATGATATGATCACCGGTGAATACCGGGAGGATAATCATACGAAATATCTCGGCTCTGATGCTGAGCCCTGGGACCCAGTCGCTGCTTACAACGAAGCCAAGCTCATTCACTTCTCCGACTGGCCGATCCCAAAACCGTGGATACCAACACCCGAAGACCTTCGTCTCGAGATTCAGCCCCCATGTAAATCAATAAATGGTACGGAAGACTGCTCAGAAAGGACGATATGGAATTCGTTCTATACAGATTTTAAGTTGAAGCGCAAGGTAAATTCATTCTCTCGATTGTTTCTTTTGGTTGATTATTGTCTAATATTTTATAGGAGGTTTGTGGAAAGAATTGGTGACAACTGATACGGCATTAACATACAAGAAAAGTGCCATTCGATTTGAACCTCACATAATAGAGAAGCCATAGCACGTTCGATAGATATACAAGCTTCAATGCAAAATTCGTCCAAAAGTTTCCGAGTCAGGCACATTACAGAACTTGTCCGATAGTATAGTTGTAATTTCAAAATACTGCCGTGACAACGGCACAGGCTGAAGCGTTCTTTGAAATCAACGAAAGTGCCAACACTTTGCGCAGCTAACTTAAGCGTGCATGGTACTGATCGAGTCTTGAGTTCAACATGCGTATTCACCAGCCTGATACATACATATTCCCAACCCGTTGAGAACTTACTTGGCCTTTGATGTCAAAGAAAACCAGGTACGTACCGAAAGACTCATATCGAATCTCCATGGAGAATACGTGTGCCATTAAGCGCTTGCGGGACCGCTCTGTGGCTGAAACTGTGAGCATAAGGCGTAGCTGGGCGCTTAAATCATGTGGTATCTGATTGAATTTGAGATGGCACGAACGTCGAAATCAAATGAGATGAGCTGGTTTAGTAAGCCAAGCCCAAATCAGTTGTTGAACGAGGCAACAAAGCTCATTGGGCCAGAAATCCCAGCAAAAGACTGTTTTCTATCAGTTCAGACACGAGTCAGATCAACAACCTGGTGATCAATGTTGGAATAGTTTGGTTAGTTGTTATAACATGGAAGTATTTCATAGATATCATTTCCTCTTTCATTTATCTCAAGCCAAGTCTAGCACGGTCATGGTTACATCTGTTCACGTTACAATGGTAACATCCCCCGCACTTGCTGCGGAGTTGACCTTCTCTTCTGGCCCATGATCGGCAAGATAACGATCCAGAATACGATACGAACGACCATTAAAATGGCAGGCAAGATCCTCTGTCCAGATCTCGTTGCCTTCACCTATAGAATGTCGTCATGGTGGTTACAGGCCATCTATCAACAGCCATTCTGCTGGCAGCGCCTTTACTGGCTCAAGCACAAGATCTCATCCCTCCCCTCCTCGAGACGGCCGATACGTTTACTCAAGATATCTGGTTACTTGCCGAAAGCGACAAGGTAATCTACATTGACAATGACTTTGCTTCTGTGTCTGACGAGGACGGCCTGTCTCTGATTCCACCAACCGCGCTTGATTTTGCGACAACCTTTCGAGATGATCTCGATCAGATTACAGGTCTCAACTGGACCCTAAAGCAGGTGGATAAGACCACCGGCAATGCCAGTGGTATTTTTCTTGGTGCCTATACTGGGGAAGCTTCCGACCTCACGTACGAGAACGAGAAATCTACTTCCGAAGGCTACGAAATATCAATCAACTCGGCACGAATTACCATCGGCGGAAATGGTGCTCGAGGCATGTGGTGGGGAACAAGAACCCTTCTTCAGCTTCTTTCTTTCTCTAAGAATGGCACTCTGACGACCACGTACGCAAGAGATGCACCAGCCTACCCGACGAGGGGATACATGCTCGACGCAGGCCGAAAATGGTATTCCAAAGACTTCCTCAAGGAGTTGTGCAGCTACGCGTCTTTCTTTAAGATGAACGAGTTTCACTACCACCTCAGTGATAATTACCCACTGAACCGCGGAAAAAACGAAACTTGGCAAGATGTTTATTCGCATTTTTCGCTGCTACCGGAAGACAAGGAGCTACGGGGCATTCTTCATGGCCGCGAAAACGAGACTTTGTCTAGAGACGACTTTAACGATTTGCAGAAACACTGCGCTTCTCGTGGTGTCACAGTCGTACCAGAGATTGAAGCGCCAGGCCATTCATTATATCTCACCAAGTGGAAGCCAGAACTCGCTCTTCCCAAGAAGGATCTCTTGAACCTAACACATCCCGACACCTTGCCAACAGTACAAAAGATCTGGAAAGAGTTCCTCCCGTGGTTCAAGACAAAGGAGGTTCACATCGGTGCAGACGAGTACGATGCTGAACTAGCTGACGACTACATCACCTTTGTGAACAAGATGAGCCGTTTCATCAACTCCACGTCCGACAAACGAAGCCGCATCTGGGGCACACACGAACCGTCCAAGAAAAACCAGACCATCGACAAAGACGTGATCATCCAGCACTGGCAGTACGGCCAGTCAGATCCTGTACAACTTGTCAAGGATGGCTACGACGTAATCAACTCAGAGGACTGGTGGGCATATACGAGCCTGAAGAACGACCATATGCCGATTTTGCCAGCTAGATACCCACAGTTTTTCAACGAGAGTCGCGTGTTCAACTTTGCAGACAAAGATGGCTGGCAGTGGACACCTGCTGACTTTAATCCTTTCAACACCAGCATGCAACTTGATGATGGCGAGTCACGACTTCGAGGTGCTACGTTGGCGGCGTGGAACGATAACGGTCCCGATGCTTCGACTCAGTTGGAAGCATATTATTCTATGCGTCGCGGTATCGCTTTGTTGGGAGCTCGTGCCTGGAGTGGAAGTCGTGGACCTCAGCTACTCGAGGAAACAACGGATACGAGCATCGACTTTTATTCTCCTCGAGCCCCCGGTCAAAATCTCGACCGAGTGTTGCCAATTTCCGACAAAAACGCTACTTTGCTGTCCTGGTCCCGATCGAGCAGTGATGGTGAGAAGATCAATCTGGACTACGGCAGTAAAGGCATGAATTACACATTAGCCTTGTCCGTCAGTGGACCATTCACTCTGTCGGGTCCTGACAATTCTCTGTCTCTAGACAAAAGTGGCAATCTCGTATTTGATGCCGATGGATGGGAATACCCTCTCCGCCAAGTCAGTAAAAACGATGCATTGGAACTGGACCCCGGTCATCCGGGTCGCATCTGGGTCAACGCCTCCTCATCCACACACGAGCTTGTCAAGATATCAGCGCCTACTGAGATAACTCTGATTACAGATGTTACTCACGGCACGGTGGTGTTGATTGGCTCAAAAGTGATAGGAAGATTCGAGGTGTTTGTCTACGGAGGGCGAAACACGCAGTTCAGCTGGAGTCAGATGGCATTCGTTGCGCCGTTGGATGAGATAAGAGGAGGAGTTAGTCACTTGACTTTGAATGGATCTGCCATGTTCTCCGCGCACAACGTCGTTAAGGAGACTCCCCACGTTCCGGGAGAGAACAACGCTGCTCCCACGCCAGTTTTGGCAGCCTTAAGCACGCTGGTCTTGATGGTGATAGCGGCCATGGTCATATGTCAAGAGCTGTAGGAACTAGTATGACAAACGAGAACACGTCTAGTCGGTCTCCAAGTCTTAGGATACAAAAATAAATAACCTACAAAGCCTGGTATAAATAGCATAATCTGACCTAAAAACACACAGAATGGCGGTCGAATCTGCGGGCCCCATGCCCTACTTCTTGGTATTGATAGTCTTGTCATTCACTATAAAAATAGTATAGTGATAATAGTAGTCCTCCTGTTTGGAAAGCTAGCAACTATCAATCGAGACTTATCTTCAAGAATACTGATCCGAACAAGACAAAAACAAAAAAAGAAAGAAAGAAAAAAGCTCTACTCCTCCTCCTCCTCTTTCACCGCCACCACCACCTCCTCCCCCTTCTCCTCCTTTTCCTTCTCCTTCTTGGCCCTAGCGGCCCGCCTTTCGGCCAAAATCCTAGCCAGGTCCTCCTATATATCATGTATTAGTAATAGTCATAAAATAAATAGTATATGGGAGATGAACTTGCGTCGATAGACTTTTGCCCCTAAGGGGCAGCGCGACGCTTCTCCTGAATCTCCATCCAGTCCTATAACTTAGTCAGCATATGTATCAAGAGGCCATCATAGAATCACTCACGACCCGTTTGGTTTTGTTTTGCTGTTTGAGGCAAGGCCCTATAGCCAGTTATCATGCTACATGGGCCTTGTCGCCTAAGCGACTTCCTGCTGTTGCTGTTGCTGCAGCTGGGCCTCCGAAGGGGCATGGGAACCGGATGACTAAACAAGGATTAATATCGACGAGGTTCGTCGTAAGGAGGTTGAGATTGAGATATGTGCACACCTTCTATCATGTGTTAGCCAGAGATCAGTCATGCCCTACGTTTGTACTTACGGGGTACGGGGCCGAGCTGGCCTGAGGCTTGGACTTATTGGTAATAGGTGTCAGAGCCTTCAATTCGAGCGCACGACACAAAGATAAAGTCACCAAGACTGAGACCATCCCAAGACGATAGCTTCCTCCCCTGTGAAGCTGACACTGCCGATGGAGTAAGGGGCATCATGGATATTTGAAGGGTGAAAGCCGGTCTCGCCGCCAGTCTTGCGTGACCACGGGTAGAACGGCGTCAAATCGTGAAAGATGTGTGGGTCGAAAAACCGAAACGTTCGAAGGGTCCATGGCCAGAATGGTGGTCGGAATGACAATCGTGTGTCAAGTATGAAAGTGACTTACGTTGTTCTTGGCGTGCTTTTACTCAAGTTAGTCGAGCTAAACTTCCGGCTAGGGACAGGGACTGTACTTACGGCCATTGTGAAATTGGTGTCTAAGGAACCATAGTAGTTAGTATCAGAGACAAGCAGAGGCGGGCAGAATCAGTGACTAGGAGGGTTAAAGGTAACTTGCAACGTGAAAAAAGGTTGTCAGCTGCAGAACGACAAAGACGAGGTAGTCACACAGTGGCGTGTTTCCCCATGTTTCTTCCTCCTGCAAACATCGATCCAAGGGGTCAATTAGTCTTGTACAATCGAATCGTATAACACACAGGATGGTGCTCAAATTTTCGGGCCTTCCGCCCTACCTATTGTTGTTAATGTTTTGTTATTCACTATAGAAATATAATAGTGATAGTTGTCATCGTCCTGTTTGAAAGTTGTCAGCATTTATCAATCATGGGAATATTTCGAGAATACTGACATAAAACGAGAGAAAGAGAAAAAAGAAAATCCGAAACAAAAGGCCTCTACTCCTTCTTTCCCTCCTTCTTCTCGGCCCTGGCAGCCCGCCTTTCGGCCAAGATCTTGGCCAGGTCGTCTTATATATCATGTATTAGAAATATTCACACAACAGTACATAGGAGATGGACTTACGTCAACCGAGGCTTGCCCCTTAGGGGCGGAACGACGCTGTTCCTGGACCTCAGTCCAATCCTGTAACTTAGTCAGCATATGTTTTTAGCGCGATATTGACATGAAAAGAGACGAAGTTATTCTCACGGCAAGCTTGAGTAGTCCCTCCTACAAATAGTCGTTAGTCAGAACTATGGTACATGTATGGGATGGATAACTTACCTCGACATTGTTTTTGGCTGTCTATGATGAAAATAAATAATCAGTATCTCTGAAAGTGTAATCAAGGGGTCACCATAGCATCACTCACGGCCATTTTTGCTTTGTTTTGCTGTTTGAGACAAGGCCATATAGTCAGCTATCATGATACAGCGGACAAGACGGGGTGTTATTTAGTTCGTACCAGGACAAAGTCGTTCCAGTACTATCACATCGTTAGCTGAAATAATGAAGCAGAGTACTAGACTATGCATACCTTGACCTTGGCATTAGCCTCCTATAATGAGAAACATATGTCAGTGTCTTGGCCGAATCTATCGACAGTACTAGGAATGTCAACTTACGGCCAGGGAGCCAGCCTGTAACAAGGAAGGTCACTATGTTTGACATTCAAGCTTATATGCGGGTGAGGATAACGTACGGGAGCGCGTGGGGGCTGCTATGTTGTTAGTGATCCATTATCAGTTGAAGGTGGATGTTCACTAACCTTTGCCGCCGGAGCGACCTCTGGCTGCTGTTGCTGCTGCTGCTGAGCTCGTGGAGGGTGCATGGGTCGAAACGTTGATAGGATAGAGGAAAAAATGACCTCTGAGCTTTAGGGCACAAATGTAAATAACCTAAGATCATGGCATGAATAGCATAAACTGGCCCGCTTCTTTCATCTCTTGTATTTCGAGCGGCCGACTTTTCTGATACCCTGAGGCGTTGACAAGGCGCTGCCAGTATGGGTATATGGGGTTGATGTTGATGCAGAAAGGAAAACTGGATCGGATCCTCATGTCCAAGATACAATGCCAGTGAGCTATCACTAGCAACTTCCGTTTTGCACTGTCACCTGCCTCACAACAAGATGGTCATTTCGCCAGTTGTTCAGGTACGTTTTGTTGACAGGAAGGAATGGTCTTGTTAGAGGTGGATACCGTGCTGTGGCAGCAAGTACGCTACTGAAGCGGTCCTGCAGGTCCATCTGAGGTGCGTAAAGGCCGAAAGGAAGGCAAAAGCAAAGGAAAAGAAGCGCGAACAGACGGGTTCATCCCATATAGTCACATTTTCTACGAATGCCGGCAGGTAGAGAGAAAAGATCCGATGTAGTCATATCTATTTTAGTTAATGATATCTGCCTGAACTGCCTTGAGATGCTCTCAGTTTCTCTCAAAAGAGTCGCCAGATCCAAGTGTTTGGTTGGTCTAAGCTCGTCCCCACTCGATGCGGACGGATCGTCGGATGTCAAATCTACACCCCGCAATCGGCGTCAATTGTCGCTTATTAGACTACATATCAATAGCATCCAAACCAAAATCTCTCAACCTCCCAGCCAAGTAAAACAAACGACCAGGAAAATGACTAGAACACCCGTTTCCGCCAAGAATGCTCCGGCAGTGCCGCCGAACCTGATGAACCAGGCCATCATTGCCAATGGCTTTGTCTTCACTTCGGGCGGAGTCGCAATGGATCCCAAGACTGGAAAGATTATTGACGGCGACATTGAGGCCCACACTGTGAGTGAATCGCGCCGAGAAATGATAACTCACGGAATGCTGATGGATGAGGCTTATAGCGCCAAATTATCCACAACCTTGGTGCCATCCTCGATGAGGCTGGCTCAAGTCTGAAGGACGTGGTAGAAGTCAACATTTATCTATCCGACATGAAGTACTACGCCAAGATGAACGAGGTGTATTCCGAGTACTGGGGTGACTTGAAGCCTGCTCGAACGTGAGTTAATCTCTCACTCTAGAGATGGTCCATACTAACTGTCGCTTTCCAGATGTGTCGCTGTCAAGAGTTTACCTATGAACGCTAATATCGAGATTAAGTGTGTGGGGGTTGTTACCAGAACAAAGTCAAAGCTGTGAACAAGAACTACTCAGTGACTTAGTCAAATTGCTCTGCAGATATCCATCAATGAAAAAGTTACTTTCTCGGGGAACATCTCTTCATTGCCACCGTGCTCGATTTTCCCGCTCAATTTGGCACCCGAGAACCCAGCTTCGCATAGACTCTGATTATACACGCACATTACGCGCATTTTAAGCTTTTGTTTCACAGACAACAGAGTTAATATATTAAGCTTTATGGTCAGAACATCTCATTGCACTCTATAAATACACACCATCCCATCCATGTCTCGATTCTCTGTAAGTTTCTTCCTCACATCGACAACCAAATTACTTACAACGAGTTATCGCTTGTTCAACGTAATGGCTCACGCTACCTTCCACCCTTTCCCAAGGCTTCCATTTCAACTTCGGTCGCAAATCTGGGAAGAAGCTTGCCTCAAGGAGTGCCGAAGCTTTCAGGCACTCCACTATGCGACAATCGACTCGAACAACGAAGTGGCTTCATTAAGCTACAACTGGGAGGACTCAAACCCAAATCACAAGTCAATCTACCTCTGGGATGCTGGTCTTTGGACAGCTTGCCAAGAGTCGAGGAGGGTTGTCGCCAAACACTGGGCAAAGCAGACTCAACCAACTAATGCGTTCGATATATATCCAAACTGCTCACAAGAAGAAGCCGACTATTACTGTCACCATGTTTGGCCAGAGCTAGAAGAGGATAATGAAGTCCGCATATTATTTTCCAGGGTCGACGGCGAGCACTGGCGTCAGAATGTTCACCTTAGACAAGACTTTTTCTGTATTGTCGCAGATGACTGGGAACCCCTAGCCCGCAACTGGATAAACTTTAACGCTCACCTGGACCCCATCGCCGTCGAATTCGATCCATCCCGGAATCTCTGCCTTGAAAAAAAGACAAGCACGGATTCAGTGGAGGATGTCCCTGCGTCATTGGAGTTTCTGCTAAATATGCTTTTCGACCGCGTGGGGCACGATTGGAGTCCGGAAATCAAGCTTATTGTCAGGGATGTGGACTGGATATTGCTGCATCCTACTACTCCATCCCAGCTCCGCGATTGTGAAGAAGAGTATGTCGAAATGAGAGCTAACAAAGTCGTACCGTACTCGAATCGCGGACAAGAAAACATACGTATCGTCCGAGACAGCGCCCTTTCAGATTTCTTTGATCATATTGATCGAGTATATTACGATATGCTACTGGAAGTCCACTGCAAGGAATATCTCACAAGCTATGAGGCTTATGAAACATCCGGTCGATGGTTCGACCTCCGAGATAGCGTCTCCATACTTCTTCCTCGAAGCAACCAAGTCGAAGAGTGATAGTCCAGCCTACGGTCAGTAGACCTAACGTTGGTATATTCATCTATGGTTGTTTACCTAGTAGGTAGCCTGTCTTGGTCATATCTGTTTCTTACCTTAACAGCTGAGGCCAAGGTAGCTGAATAAATATAGTTTCACCAACTAAGATCCTTATTCTACCTTTCACGTGAAATGGAGCCAATCGGCTGGCCGAGAGTCTTTTCAATCTACATGTGTATTGGTAGTCGCGTACTATCGTCAAATAGTATCTAGGCATGGCTGATTTTCTCATCATCTGCCATCGTCCTCGTCACAGGGTTTGACTCGAGAGTATGTGTTGAAACTTCTCTTGCAGTACTCTACCATTGAAACAGCTCTTAGTAACTCCTGGGCAACTCGAGTACCTTCTCACTGATATAGTTCAGTATCATCTCCCTGCTGACAGGTGCAATCCTTGGAACAAGACATTCCCTGAACCACCTTTCAACATCATACTCCATCGCGTAGCCCATCCCCCCGTACGTCAGAACCGCTCTCTCACAAGCCGTAAACGCCGCTTCAGCAGCCATGTACTTTGCACTGTTTGCCGCGACACCGATGTCATATTGTCTGACTGACGCATCTGTTTTGCTTTGGTCGTATAATCTCGCAGCGTGATACGTAGCCAGCTTCGCACCTTCAAGCTTCATATATGCGTCCGCGAGAGGATGAGCAATGGCTTGGTTCATACCGATTTGCCGCTTGAAAACGACACGCTCGCGGGCATACTCGCTGGCTTTTGCAAGGGCTACGTACCCGAGACCGAGGGCCTCACCAGCGAGAAGGCAGCGCTCAGCGTTCATCCCGTGGAGGATCATCTTGAAGCCCTTGTCCTGTTCACCAATGAGAGAGGAGGGTGGGATGTTGTAATTGTCGAAGAACACCTCGTTAGCATCCACTGCACGACCACCCATTTTCTTTATCTTGCGCATTTCGAGACCTGGTTGATTGCGATCCAGATCAATAACGAAGAGCGAGAGACCTTCACTAGGCTTTTTGGCTTGATCCAGTGGCGTCGTTCGAGCAAGGAGGATCATCTTGGAAGCGACCTGAGCACAAGTGATCCAGATCTTTTGACCAGTTACGCTGTAAGACCCATCCGAGTTCTGCTTCGCTGTTGTTCCGAGACGAAGAGTGTCAAGTCCAGCATTCGGTTCTGTAACACCAAAGCATACACGAAAATCTCCGGATACAATCTTGGGGATTGTCGTTTCTAGTTGTTCTTTCGTCCCGAACTTTGCGAGAGGTTGGGTCGCGTAGACATTAGCGTGTATGGACTGCGCACCTGCTATACCAGCACCCGACTCCGCGATAGTCTGCATCATCATGGTCGCTTCCGAGATGCCCAGATCTGAGCCGCCCAATGATTCTGGAAGAGCGATACCTAACCAACCAGCCTTGGCAAGGGCGGCGTGGAACTCTTTCGGGTTTTGTTCATTCTGGTCGTGCTCTTGCCAGTACGTGTTGGGAAATTCAGCGCATATTTGACCAACGGCATCGCGGACCACAAGTTGGTTCTCGGTGAAGCCAGCCAGGCTCATAAGATGACGCGTGTTTGCTGGTGAAAAGGTGCTCCTTTGAATGTGGGAGACGTGTGTCAGAATAGGACGGCGCATACGGTTGAAGCATCGTGCTGCCGGTCGCAAAATCATGGCTGCTAACTTATACCGTTTCGGTGGGCTTGATAATAGATGAAACAACTTTGATAGATGCCTTGTTGTGTCGGCTTTAGAGCTATTGGAATCTCGTTGGATGATGGATGATGAATGACGAAATGCGGAGAAGAGGATGTGCGGTTTATTTTGTTCTGCTTCCGATGTCTCAGTAACGCCCACTGTAAGTGATGATGCAGCGCCGCTTACGATATCAAAGGCGTTGCCAGGGATCACGGTAGTGAGGCAATCTCGATGGATCGTTTTGCTTTGTTAGCCCAAACACCTTGTAATACTGTGTTCAAATAACTACAATGAGATTAGCAAGACAAAAAAAGATGGGACGATTTACCTTGTCCGCGTCTCCTGCATTGCCTGAAGCCTGAGATCAGACCAGGTCCCCGGGTGACACCACGTGGAGGTTGCAGGAATCCGACTTCGTCACCCTCCCCCTTTCAGAGGGACCCGTTGGAAGTCAATCACGCTGGCACGAAGCTCAACAGAAACTGACCCGGGATGGAACTCAGAGACACCGGAACCCGAAGGAACTCGATAGAGACTGGAACCGTAAAAAGTACTCAGAAACACTGGAACTCGAAGGAACTCAATAGAGACTGGAACGGGATATGAATTTAGAGACACTGGAACACAACGAGGGAATTCAGAAACACTGGCACGAAGCTCAATAGAAACTGGAACCTCAGGAACTCAATGAAACTAAAACATGAAGAAGAACTCAGAGACACTGGAACACAAAGGAACTCAATAGAAACTGGAACATGATAAAGCACCAACTTCACTGGATGTTATCCCTGTGATGTTTGTGTTATGTCTGGGTCTGCTTCGTCCCCTACTGTCGAGATAAGTAAACATTCCACAATACTACATACAGCAGGTACGACTTCTGCTGTCGGTAACCATAGGTAAGGAAGGCTTCATTTCCGTCGAGGGAGCAGGTGCAATTACCCTCCCCTTAGGGTATCATACAAATTGGCGGCTTGAGGTATAGATGACAAAAGTAGTAGATCAGTTTATGTCATTTAGACTATGAGTTTAGTTCATTTACTTTTATACCCTAAAGCTTAGAGGCTATTTCTTCCTGTTACCTACAAGTATGGGTTTATATGAATCGTGCATGAACTTTGGTGAACTTTGGTGAGCTTTGGCAAGCTTTGGTAGATCAGTATCTTCGGAAAGAGTACTGTATACCTCTCCTACTACTTCCCTCTGTCTCTTGATATCATCATGGATAGTATCTGGCAATCTCCCGCCCCTGCTCGATTCACGGATAGGGACATTGAGGATTTCTCGCATCGCCCCTGCCTCACTTCGGACCTCGGCGACCGAACCCTCCTGCCATTTTATGCCAACTTGAAGCCCAATCGAGGTTCTGCGGCCTGTTGTCTGACTGCAGTGCGATGGCGAGTGGGCAGTAGAAAAGTTGGCCTCCCAAGTCTTCAGGTACAAAAGTAAGTAGTCAAAGAACTATAGTCTAAGAAGCATAAACTTGCCTACTTATTTCCAGCTTTTGTGCTTCGAGTAGCCAACTTTTCTGATATTCTGGGATGATTGCTCCATTGTTCCTCTGTTGGACATCGGCTCGCTCCATGCAGCCTCATGACTAATTTCTTTGTCTTAACAACAAGCACGAGCCAAATAATAGAGCGGTAGCTGTAAATGAACAGATCAATCTTGAAGCAACATGGCGCTCGTTGCTAAGCCGGTGCAGCTTGTGGACCTGTATCCGACTTGAAAGACAAGTGTAGTGTGACACAGTGAAAAATATGTAGACTTTTACTCTTTTCAACGTCTATATACCCTCTATATTACATCAAAAAGCAATAAACACCAAGCCTTAAGCATCAATCTTAGCCTTAACCCACTTTTCGAGACCACCGCGAGCAATAATCTCCTGCACGTTGGCAGGCAACTCGCCAACCTTTTGCTCCCATGATGAGCCATCTTTCTCAGTGACAACAACCTTGGAGCGACGAACATCCCAAATAAGCTTCCAACCAGTGCGACGGGTCAAAGGCTTCTCAGTGTCGTTCTTGTATGTCTCACGGAGACGCTCGACGAGGCGGGGAACTTCGACACCCATGAGGGCGTTGTTGATGCTGTTGCGGCTGAAGATGTTGCCGAAGCTACCAGAGACAACAAGGGGAATCTTCTTGGCCAGGAGGGCGGTGGCAGCTTGCTCTCGGGAGCTACCGCAGCCAAAGTTGAAACCTGTGACGAGGATGTCGCCGGCCTTGGCGACCTTACCGAACTCTGTGTCGTAGTTCTCCATGCACACTTCGGCCATCTTCTCCACTGAGACGTTGTCTTGGTATGTGTACTTTCCTATGGGATTGTTAGTGTGATCACTGGAAGATTATTACCAGATTAACCTACCAGGGTAGATGCCATCAGTGTTGATGTTGTCGCTGTCACAGAAGACGATCTCGCCCTCAACCTTCTCAGGGAAGCCGGGGAGGATCTCGGTCAAAGACTCTTCTCCCTCGGCAGCAGCGGGGCTGGCGGTTTGCTCCTTAGCGCCCTCTGAAGTCTCAGCGGCAGCAATCAAGGCATCTGCCTCGTTAATAAGCTTGTCCAGAGCATCCTCGATAGACAGGGCCTTGTCGGCGACATAGTCGCCGCTACCCTCGCCAATGATGACCTTCTCAACACCCTCAGGCTTCTGGTACCAGCCAGGACCAGCAATCTTGCCCTTGAGAGCACTGGCAGCAACGATCTCAGGACTGGCAAGGTAAGCCTTGGCAGAGGTGGAACCCATGCGACCCTACTGCTTGTTAGCTTTGTTCACTCATGCAAGTCGGGGAACAAAATACCTTAAAGTTACGGTTACTGGCACTAATACCAACCTCACCAGGCTCGAGAAGACCTGTACCGAGTCCGATACAAGGCCCACAGCCTGCTGGGAGTACCTGCGCACCAGCGTCTTTTAGGACTTGCCAATCACCAGCCTCCTCAGCGATCTCCTGTTCAGGAATCGAAGCCGCGGCAATGTAAAAGTTGACACCGGGAGCGATCTTGACGTCCTTGTTCTCCTTGGCGGCCTCGCGGAAGACACGAGCGGCGGCGGCGATATCAGAAGCTCGAGAGTTGGTGCAAGAGACGAGGTAAGCCTTGTTGACAGGGATATCCTCGGCCTCGAGGTTCTTCAGGGGTGTGGCGATCTTGACAGAGTTGGGACCAGCGACGATGGGGGAGAGAGTAGACAGGTTGAGATAGAGCTCCTTGGCATACTTGGCATTGGGATCAGCCTCCAGTCTGTTCTGCTCCAGCTCGTCGACGCGCTTGTGGTTGATGCGGTCCTTGGAGGAACCACCGAACATGGCGTTGGTGGTGGCCTTGCCACGGTACCATGAGATGAGCATTTCGTCGACAGGGAAGACACCAGCGAGAGCACCCCATTCAGTAGTCATGTTGCTGATAGTCAGACGGTCGTCGATAGGGAGGCTTTCACCGCCAGCAAACTCGACGGCGTGGTTCAGCACTTGGTCGTCTCGGAAAAGACCGCAGAGAGCAATAATGACATCCTTTCCAGTAACTCCAGGAGGAAGAATTCCAGTGAAAGTAACCTTGGCGACAGGAGGGACTTGCCACCAGGTTTGGCCAGTAGCCCAGATGGAAGCGGCGTCTGTGCGAACGACAGCAGTTCCTAGGCAGCCAATTCCACCGTACATGTTGCTGTGGCTATCACTTGCGACGGAGACAGTTCCTGGCCAGGCGTATCCTGTATTGCAGTCAGCATGCTGCTCACCCATTGCGAATTATGCTGCCTTTACCTTCCTCAACCATGATCTGGTGACCGATGCCCCGACCAGCGGGATAGTGTGTAACTCCATGCTTTTCGGCGAATTCGTGGATAAGAGAGTATTTCTTGAGGTTGGCTTCGGACTTGTTTTGGACGTCATGGTCCAATGTGAATACTTTTTTTCTAGTTAGCATCCACGCCAACCCGACTCGGACCCGAGACGTCTACTCACCCACTTGACGGTTGTTGTGGATCTTGGAGGCGCCAATGTCGAGGAATTTCTTTGCGATAGGCCATGTATTGTCGTGGCTCATACAATGATGCGGAGCGAGTGCGATATAATCTCCCGCCTTGATCTTCTTTCCGGGAGCAAGTCCTACGGCGTACTGTTGGGCGATCTTCTCAACCAGAGTCTGGGGGTTTTCGACGGTAGGAGGCTTCTGGTACTGGAAAGCAGAAGGGGCGGGGGTGCTCTCAAGCTGGGAGTGGAAAGCATGTTGTCGAGGACTCGTCTTGTAGGTACGGTATTGGGATGAGGCGAGGGCGAGAGATCGAGTGCGGGCAGTCAATGCTCGAGTTTGTAGCCGCGCGATAGCGACAGCATTGAGAGCGACAGCTCTCCTCTAGAGACATGGAGTCAGCCAAGGGTCTTGTTTGTGATGGAGGGGCAAGAATGTCCAAGCATTTTGGGAAGATTGGCTATACATACAAGAGCAACCATTATGGACGATTAATTATATAACCAAGAGAAAGAAATCATACCAGAAGATGAGTTCTCAAAGGTATGCGACAATGTCGGGCGGTAATAACAAAAGGTGAGAGTTAAAGTTTTAGATTGGGGATAGCTTCATGTCCATGTTCTTTCCTTCAAGCCGGCCTCGGAGATGGGTCACAAAAATTTCTGGGGAAAACGGACGGAATTTTAATATCGATAATCTGATTGGTCGGAAATTGATTCCTCTGTTCCCGGAACATGATCGCCTGCCGAAGGTGGAGCACACTCTGTGATGTTAATGTATCAAAGAACCATCAACCATGCCTTTCAACATATCACTCGCAGTATTTGACCAAATAAATCAACCTTACAGTTGACATCTTGATGAACTACAAAAAGCGACACTGAGCTGTAGAATGTTCAGGACTTGTGCATTTGACATATCCCTAACCCTGCAAATACACCTGGCCTCAAGATACTACTGACCTCTGAGAAAGGTTATGAGGCGAATCGGATTTGTCAATCTATACTGCATAGACAAATTTACTATGCTATTCATGTTGATATTCTAAATCTTACAGACTTTTTCAATCACTCGATACTCAACTCGGTTATCCCAACGAACGAGAATGGATAGGATGTCTCCGAGATTGAACATGAAGTGCGGTTGGCGTGCGCGGCGCCATAAGCGTGATATAAAGTGTATGTGCACATTATCAATGAGGTCTAGGAAGTGAGAAAAAGCGCTGCTACTGGCAAGATGTCTGTGAATATCGCTGAACGGAATCTCAACGAACTGTTCATCGAGATCGAAGATTGTAGGCGCGAGACCAGGTTTTCCCGAGAACCATTTTGCATCTCTGTCAATGAGGCGAATCTTGATCACCCTCCGGTCCCACGGCCAGTGAAATATGAACCATGACATAAGGGCTAATTCGAAAGGCGCGAGAGGGTTGTCCCAAATAAAGAAGTTATGGGACCTGCTCGCAAGAGCAACGGTCCAGGACGGGTCGAATTCAAACCCAACGTTCTTAGGCGGAGCTTCTAGAGCCTCATCAACCAGACAAGGCCAATCAAGATCCGATGCCTTCTGATTATCTGCGGATATGCAGAATACATCCTCGGAACAAACAATCTGGCGCCAGTGTTCGGCCCGGACTTTCGGGAACAACACGAGAGCCGCTGGACCATCTTCACCATCCTCTTCTTCTTCTCTTGGTCGTACCTGGTCCATGTCATGACTGGCGACAACTCCTCTTGATTCTCGACATGCCGTCCACAGACCGGCGTGCCAAAGGTAGGCTGACTTGTCTCTTGGCTTCGAGTTATCGCTATCACGATTCAATGGGTGAACGCTGCTTTGGTAGACTGTCATATAGTGAATTGCGCGATAGCCTTGGCGATGTCCTCGGCGCGGCTCAAGGCATGCTTCTTCCCAGATCATTAGTCGAAGCTCGGTTGGAAGTTGTGTAAAGCAGTGGAATGTAGTGCAAGCCATGATGTGAAGAAATGAGTTCGTGTAAGTGGACAAATTACTGCCATAGGAAAGCCATGCAAAGGAGAAAATGAGAAAAAGAGAGCTTTTATGCTTGAGATGTATTTTTAAATGATATTCAGCTTTAATATCGTTATTTGAGTCTTAATATGGATCTTGCGGTAGTTAATTTGATAGTCTTGAGTTATGTCGAGCTGTATTTCGAAGCTTCAAACAGTGTCATTACGCGCACCCGGATATGGCAGAAAACTAAAAGCCTACGTTGCTAATGATACAGGAGATAGACAGTTTGAGAGCGGGTCCAAGATGACAGGAACTCAGATTACAGTTTATCCCTTGAGTTGTGTTTGAAAGCTGTAGTTGAGAGAAGCTGGGAATGATTATGGACCATTGGCTAGGGGATAGACTCGGCCCCAAAGTTCCTGGGGTCATGAGATGCCTCAACATACATGCGAGGATTTCAAGAGCTATTTACTTAATATACAACGCAGTTTATAACGGTATTTACAATTCAAACGAATATACATCTGGAAAATATTTCGTTATCAAATCTAGACAGGCTTCAGGTGTACTCTTGAGTCAGGAATTCATGTTTCAAGCCACTATCTGATTTGCCCGAGTACCTACCTGAGGACAAACAAGTCCGAATATGTTTGCAGAAGATTCAATATTATGTAACAATTTATCATTCCTTCCATCAGGATCGTAAGAGTGATCCCAAAACTTTTACAAATCATCAGCAAGTCGATGCCTTGACCCCGTCAAATACTATACCTACATACATAATTTCCCCTCCCCCATACTTTGAGCCCCGCATCACTTACAACATCTCACAATGTCATCACGACTGCGCAATCTCAAAGTCACCGCTTCAGACGCAGCATCACACTTGTTGGAGACGTTTTCCAACAAGTCAATTACTCGTCGTCAACTCATCGATGCAAACCAACTACAAAAACTAGCCCTTACCCTCAACCGGCCCACGTTGAACAGCCAAGACGTTTCTGAGCAACCACCTGTCGAGGGAACGCCTGTACCGCCTGGATATCACCTTGTGTATTTCACTCCGAATGGTACGGAAGGACAACTAGGAAGCGATGGGAGTGATACGACATTCAATGCTTCCGCGCCTTTTACCAGGAGGATGTGGGCCGGAGGCAAGATGACTTGGGCGACCGACGTATCGCTTCGTGTGGGTGATCAAGTTGAAGAAAGGACAAAACTTTTGAGCGCGACGCCCAAGAAGAGTCGATCAGCTGGCGAAATGGTCCTTGTGGAAGTTGAGAAAGAGTTCTGGGGTCCCAAAGGTTTGGCTTTGACGGATCGTCGATCATGGGTGTTTAGGCCTCAGATTGATCTCGATGCTGTGCAAGAGGCGCCAAAACCTCTTGAGAACATTGTCCGAGGCCCATCTATCGTGAAGGATATTGATACTAAGAGTGGGGGTAAGTACTTTGACATAACGAGCAAACCCTAGCTGACAGATCTAGGTCATCCTATAAGAGAACTTCGCTGGTCGCCCGTCGGCCTCTTCCGATTCTCAGCCCTGACATTCAACGGGCATATGATACACTATAATCAGGACTGGACTCGGAATGTAGAGGGTCATCCTGGTGAAGTCGTCCATGGACCTCTGAACCTCATCAATCTGCTTGACTACTGGCGCGACATCCACGGCACCGGTGAAAGCCCCCGAGGAATCTCATATAGAGCTTTGTCGCCTTTGTATGCCAGCCAGACGTACAATATCCGAACTGAGGCCATTCAGGACACGGAAAATGGAAAGTCGTGGGACGTTGTCGTTGAAAGAGAGGGAACAACCTGTATGAAGAGCGAGATCACTGCTTAACATACACATTGCTAAGGCTCTTCAACGCGGACTAATACTGGGACGATGAGCTTTGTATGGGTACAACGGTTGAACCACTGGGTAGGATAATGAAACGCCTGTAATAGTCCAACTCTACACAAGCGCCAATGGATGTAGCCTATAATGACAAACAATGCACATTTCCTCCCATCTAACCGTATCAACATATCCCATTCACGCTAGAATACAAATGAATCTACAACTTTTTAAGCAAGGAGCATGCGAGAAGGATCCTCAATGTACTTCTTGACGGTGTTCAAGAAAGCAGAAGCCTCTCTACCGTCAATGAGACGGTGGTCGTAGGTCAAGCTGATGTACATCATCTTTACAAATGTTAGTCGATGATGGTGGAGGAAATAGCGGAGTGGGGAACTTACAGGTCGGATGACAGCTTCGCCGTTAACGGCAACGACCTCCTGGCGGATACCGTTCATGTTGAAGACAGCAGCCTGGGGGTAGTTGATGACGGGAGTGCCGAACATGGAACCAAAGATACCGGGGTTGCTGATGGAGAAGCTTCCACCCTCCATATCCTCCATGGTGAGCTTGCCATCACGAGCCTGCACTGGTTAGCATTTACACCATTCATGGAACCACAGAAAAACTCACCTTCTTGGCAGCAGCAGCGACCGCACGCTCGAGCTCAACAATGCTGAGGGACTCAGTGTTCCTCAACACAGGGGTAACAAGACCCTTAGGTGCTGAGACAGCAATGCTGACATCGACGTAATCGTGGTATGTGATGATCTCCTTCTCAGTATCGATCTGAGCGTTGATCTGGGGAACCTTCTGGGCAGCCATGGTGGTGGCCTTTGTGAAAGCACCCATGTAACCTAGACGCACACCGTGTTCCTCGGCGACCTCCTCCTTGTACTTGGCTCGCCATGCGATCAGGTTGGACATGTCGACTTCTTGGATGGTGGTGAGGGAGGCGCAGGTGTTTTGGGATTGCTTAAGGCGGCCAGCGATGGTTCGTCGCATACGGGACATTTTCTCCTACAGAAGTCGGTCAGTCATGCATTGCAATCATATACTGTGAATACTTACAACTCGCTCGCCTCGGTTGGGGGCACCTGTGCTCTGGGCGGGAGGAGCGGGCTTGGATTCCTTGGGCGCAGGCTTAGACTCAGCAGGCTTTGAAGGCTTGGGAGCCTCTTGAGCGGGAGAAGACTTCTTCTCCTCAGCCTTGGCGGGCTCCTCGGAAGGCTTGGATTCCTCCTTCTTAGGTTCCTCCTTGGCCGCCTTCTGCTCTCCTCCCTCGCTCTTCTTAGCAGAACCAGCATCCTCGCCGGTCACGATACGCGCAAGATCCTGTCCGACAACAACGGTATCGCCCTCCTCGGCAAAGTATTCGGCGATAGCACCGGGTTCGCTCGCGTTGACAAGAACGTCGATCTTGTCAGTTTCGATGCTGGCAATTTCCTCATCCTGCTCGACAGCCTCGCCAACCTTCTTGGGCAAGCTAGCCAATGTTCCTTCGGTGATGGATTCGGCCATGGGAGGCACGGAGACGATATAAGAGCCATTGAGGAAGCCAGAGTTGCTGAACAGGCGACGTTGGGGGTCGATGGCGCCGCGCTGGCAGAGGGTTGCGCTGTGGGAGAGGGCGACTCGAGAGGCTGCGACTCGCGATAGGCCGGAGAGGCCTGTGACAGCCTTCATACGCAGTAATGAAGCCATTGTGAGGGTTTGTCGAGGGAAGGAATTGACTGGAAGGTGATTGGAGGTGAGGAAATGATGGAGACGGGAAAGATCGTGGGGAACGAAAACAAGTTCTGAATTAAGCGGGCCGAGATTCTGAGGGTATCGCACGGACTTACAGTACCTGGGAGATGTTGTACGGGCAGGCGCGGAGAGTAATATCTACAAGGGTATAATAATTAAAACTCAAGCGGTCAACTGAAGCTAAGAATGTTTCACAGCTATGTAAGCATTTACCTACAGAGGTAGATAGGTTAGTAGGTAACTACTCATTTCATGGCAATGCCTGATACGTCTGAAGCTACCTACCTAGCAGAGCCTCCAATTTGGAGATATAGTACGTCACTTACTGATTCAACTTCATCACCTTATATATGCATACTATACCTTGACTTATGCAGCAAAAGGTCACTTAGGTATAATATACTCCAGTACATGGCTGTTTATTGCCCCTACCAAATTCACTCGCAGGTTTTAAACGGAAAGACCCGAGTTATTGCGCCGGACATTGAAGACCGTAGGGAACTTCGTGATCCATGACAGCCTTCCCGCGGAACAGTTACAGCGCCAGCGATACTGCGTCCTAGGTTGGTATAATCAGACAGCACAGCTGCAATTCCCAATGCTAGCATTTCGATCGGCTTAAGAATTACAAACTGACATGTCAAGACTAAAACAGACTCACAATCCATACAATTTCTCA
Organism: Fusarium sporotrichioides; assembly: GCA_019054645.1. Classification (NCBI taxonomy): domain Eukaryota; kingdom Fungi; phylum Ascomycota; class Sordariomycetes; order Hypocreales; family Nectriaceae; genus Fusarium; species Fusarium sporotrichioides. The sequence goes on from JAHKNS010000004.1 coordinate 1,439,147, forward strand.
TTCGGGATACGATGCTCCGTACTTTGCGGAGCAAGGTGAGCAACAAACTGCGGCAATGTTCGGCATAGTCAAATATGACACTTTACCTGCAGTTCGTGCCTCAGGCATACACATTTCCGTCCATGATATATAGCTTTATTATTCCCAGGCGAGTGGCTCTGGATATCTCCGTGGAAATGGAATGTAACAGCATTAAAGCTGGCGGGCCGATGCCGTGGTGCTGGTACAAAACCCTATTCAGCCATGACACAGAGAGTTCAATGCAACAACATGCTATACAAGCACATCACACAACACAACTGATGGCCAGGTTTAACATAATTATCATGGATTTGGTATTATCCAGTGGTATCTAAGGTAAAACTTCCATCGCTCATATGGTATCCAAAAACGCCGAGGGTCGCCGCCCTCTTTATACCTTGTCGTCACCCTGTCGTACGGAAACGTCTGTCTCTAGGTCGACACGAATTCCTGTTTCGCTTCCTTCATAGTCTTTTGCAGACGCATATTTTCTGAAGGGGCTTGATATTGTTGTTTGCGTGCCCTGTGGCCATTCCGCCATGTCATATATATCTGGTTGACCACCACTACTTGGCGCCAGTTCGCGCGTTGAGCTGGCTCCATCGTTCTCACGAGATCTCGTCTTGGATACGCCTGTAAGCCGTATGCCGTTGCTGAAGGGGGCGCTGAAAGGAGCGCTGAATTGAGTCGACTGGCCTCCGCTGTTGGAGGAAAGGAAAGATCCTGGCAGGATTTTGCGGGCCACTGGTCGGAGCATTGGAAGACAAGCTATGTATCGGTTAGTATACAGTCAACATCAAAGAACGCATCTAGTACATACCAGCAATTACAGCAAAATTACACTCGGCGATAGACCAAGCGTAATGGAGTCCCATCTGCAGCGTCATCTCCTTGGAGTCGGACTCAAATTTGAACGATTCGATGAGAACGAAGATGGAAGCAAGGCACGTCATGGCACCAAACGCAAAAAGCGCAATGACAGCAACCTTCTGGCCTTTTGGCAGGTGAAGCTTTCCGACTTCAATGGCGGGGAGGATAAGGATAGCGCAGTCGATCAAGACATGTGTCAATACTGTCGAAAAGAAAAAGGTCGATTCTTTGATGTGGCATTTCGCTGCCCTTTCCTCTTGGGTTCCATCCCACAATGCTGTCAGAGGCATGCATTGCAAACACACCATCAAGAGTCGTAAGAGAAACCATGCGACGGTGATGCAAGAGAGTACTTGGATGGGTATTCGGATATCGGAGAATTGGAAGAGACGCCAGTAAAAAGCGAGGATGGCGAATTTCGAGAAGGCGATGGCAAAGGTGTAGGTAAAACTCGTCGTCCACATATGGATCCATGCCAGTCGGTTCTTATCATAAAAGGTAAAGTCGTCTGTAAGTCCAACCTCCATGGGTTTCCCGAGTCCATCCTTGATCCATATCATACCATTCGTCAACAAGGCCAATGAACCCAACTTGAAGCAGTGTTAGAACATGTTGTTCACATGAGGGTGTTAGGTATAACACATACCCAGCCGACAACGGAAAAGGCATCGTCAATTCCATATCCTGCCTTTGTGATCCGCCGCGCGATAAGTCGAGCAATAAGAGCCAAGGTCGCAAGAGGAAGTGTTATAGCGGCCGAAGCAATGATATTGGGGGTATCATTCCTCATGATGCATCATCAGGGTTGTCGCTGGGACATAGAATTTCTCTGTGTCCCCACGATTGATGACATGCAGAAACCAGAGCAATGGTTCAGGTACAAAAGCAAAAGCAGAGATCCAAAAACAGAAGAGAGAAATGGGGAAGTATTAAAGAGAATGGGGCGAAACTGGAGAGTAATGACTCGACTTTATCTGGGGGGATCCATCCAGACAGGCCATTGACACCATTTTTTCCCTCTTCCCCAGACCCGGGAAACCTGCTAGAAAAAACGGGCCATTGTCAAAACTAAAGCCAACGGCCAGGCTTAGAAATGGTTGGTCCCCTGGCGCCTCTAACCCCCCATGGGGATAGACGACGCCTCAAGGTTTTGTGATGATGCGGATCAGGTCCCTTGAGACCCCACTGATACTAAATGCCGGGTTCTTGATTTGACCCGACACCCTCGACATTCTTGTTTGGGTGGATTAAATGGTGATCACAGTGGCAAGGCTTTCCTTTCTTCACTTTCTTCGTCCGTTAGTTTGCGGCAATTTTTGCTCTTGTCTGAGAAGGATCCATGCAATGTCCTTGCACATTGACAATAACGTCTCGTCTGACAGTCAACTGCCAATTCTGTGTGATGCTGCACCTGCTATGTCACGCATTGATCAACGTGCGCCTTGTTTTCAGCTGCGACTTCCAGGGGCTTCTAAGAAGCATCAAACAACCTACCTATTTGGGCGTAGCCAGTATCCTGCTTTAATCAACCCAATGAAATGCTGAATCGCAAAGACCAGAAGGTGGTGTGAGCTAAACTGCCAGACTGCGCCGGAAGATGATGGCGTCTGGCACCGGTTTGACATGCATTTGAAGAATCATTCTTCTTTGTCAGAGAATGCTCGCCTTGAGATTATTAGGGGTCCTGGTCCTTGTTGCAGGTTATTATTGCTTATCTGCAATTACCGACGTGCATGTCAGCTTGAAGCAAAAGCCAAGGAGAGCTATTCGGACCTTTCAATATTATGGATCCAGGCCACGACAATTGATTAGCTGGGGGTGCTATCAATGTCGACTTCAAATTCCGAGAGCGCCGAGGTTAATCAATCACCCGATAACGAGAAAGATTTTTACAGCTCCAAGACCAATAACGATATGCCACCATAATCGAATTAAGCCTACCTAGTAGAGGAACCGTTGCGAAGCCAGTGAACTTTAATATCCAAATGTCTCAGATAATCTTCCATGCGAACGGACATAAGACGTGGCTGACACGCGACTGGTAGCGTCGCATCTCTGCCGTTCTCGACGTCTTAAACACCCCAAGTATTGTCAAAACCTCAAACCAGTGTCAAATATATGTCTTATCCTGGACGATTCTCTCCTGGCAACAGCTCCATCAGAAAGTTCCACTGCGTTTATCTCAAGTTCCACAATCGAGTCCTTGTGGAGGATCTACATATCCCTCTCACCGGATGTACATGGCTCCCCTGGCAAATCCGCTTAATTACCGACAGTTCTTCATTGGATGTTTCGGCTCGATATTCATTCCATGAACTTGCCAATTCAGAATTTGCCTCGTCCAGAACAGCCTGACTTTACCGAGGTATTTTCGTAACAACATTACTGTGATCTCTGGGACGAAGACATTGGGACAACAACCCAACGATAAGGATGCATCTTCTGTGTCCCAGGAACATATGTATACTGAACTCAGCGGATCCAAGATATAACCAAGAAAAAGCAAATACTAATTAACAGGTCCGAAAGTCTCGAACATTTGTCATCCAGCCTAAGACGCCTACGCTATGCACAACCACCAACTACAGCGGCTCCAGGTCCCAAATTAACAGATCCTACTCCGCGTGACCACTGATTCCACCCTTGATTCCATCCAAGATTCCAGACCATTGTCCACCGTGTCGAATCTTTGATACCTCAGAAAACTGATCACAAGCAATCTTTCGAATGACGAGCGTGTCCTTGGCCTTCTTGTGGTTCTTGCCGTTACCATGGAGCAGGTATTCTTCGAACCACGCTTCCTCGGACTTATCAAAGGGCAAAAAGGCGAGTTCAGTGGCTCGGTCCGAAAAGTCCTCATTTTGGCCATCCAAGACAGCAGCAATCAGGTTTTGAAAAAGCAGCTCGCGGGTATGAGGAGGATAGGTTCGAGAGTAGAACAATGCCTCTGAGATGTTTGTGTGCACCATCGCATCGAAAAGAAGCTCGAGCGCAGCCGACGTCTTAAGAATAGGCTGCACGGCGTGAAAGTACGATAGCGCGGTGCTGTAATCCTGGTCCTCGGCGGATCGGACAAGGACAGTGATGATGTCGTCTGCGAAGTCAGGGATGAGAGAAGGATGCGAGATATACTCAAGCGCTCTCTGTAGAAAGATTGTCAGCAGCAGTATTAGCAAACGCAGTCGCAAACCTTACCGAAAAGTCCCGGTGGTCGAGATACCACAGACCCTTCATGAAGATCTGGTACTTCTTAGGCATGCCAGATGCATCCACGAAAGCGTCTGAAACATTGTCGCGACCTGACGTTCGGTCGAAATCGAGTAGGATGTAGTAAAAAATGGAGAATTTGTGGTGTGTAGACATGTTGGCTTCGCAGACTTGGTGGTGAAGCTGTTTCAGAGCATTGTCGGTCTTGGGAGGGTAGATTTTTGCTATAATCATCAAGTCAGCAAAAGCCATTTCGCATGTATCCAATTGTATAATTCCCTACCCTTTGTGATTCCAACAGCTCTGAGAACACGATCAATAAACAAAGCGCCATCGAAGCTCTTGCGAGACGCCTCGGTTTCTCTCTGAGTATCACGATCGTAGGGGTTCGCTATCCCTTCGGGAAAAACATCGTGAAGATTGAGATAGTCAAACATCTTGTGCGGTTATGTAATGATAAAAAAAATCAATGTTGTGGTACAAGCAATGTTTTGGTTGATAGCTCCAAAACTTCAAAAAGCTACCGCGAAACCGGCCAAGCCAAAAAGTGAGGCTCCGTCGCGATATCACGTGATGCTCAACTGCGGGGCTGCCAGCTGGTACGTACTTGTTGTTTACATGGCCGATTCCAGGTTGGGACATTTCTAAACAAACGCGGGGCGCAACCGTTGAATTTGTACAGCTTCCTTTCACACAACAACCGGCGGACCTGAAAACACAACGTCCAAAGGGCTTTTGTTTATACTAACCTTTCTTTACATAAAGTTCATCGCATTCTTGTCTTGTCTGTGACAAGAACACTCTTTCAAAATGTCTTCCCCTGTTAGGCCCCGGCGCGCAAGGCGCACCGCCATTGTTGATTCTGACGACGAAGACGATGTTTCCAACCGCTCTAGAGTCCAAGACGAGGAAGAGGACTTTGAGCCAGAGCCTCAACCGGCAAGGAGATCGACTAGAAGTGGGCGCAAGTCAACAACGCCAGCACCTTCTGTCGCTTCCACCCCTAAACCCCGAGGTCGTCCCAGAAAGACTGCTACACCAGCCTCAACCCCAGGCCCTACGACGGATACAAGCGAGGTTTTCGATGGCGATTCAACAATTAAACCCGAGCCGGTGTCTTCACCGGCCATGCCTCCACCACGGAAGCGCAAGAGTGTGGCTCGAAGCTCTATCGCATCTGCGGCTGATATTCCTCCTACACCGCAACCGAAACCCCCGAAATCTCCAGAGTCTTCACAAAAGCCCATGGCGGCTTTGGCCGACATTACCGATGCCAGCATGAATACTTCGAATGCCGACGATACGCAGCCTGCCATCAAGCCAATCAAGCCTATGGATACCATCATGGAAAAGCCTATGGATATTGTGCTGAAGTCGCGGACAATGGTCATCCCTGCTGTTGAAGACACTACGCCAAAATCACGAATTGTCCTGACACATCTCATTCTCAACAACTTCAAGAGTTACGCTGGTCGACAGGAGGTCGGTCCCTTCCATGCATCGTTCTCCTCCGTGGTGGGACCCAACGGTTCAGGAAAGTCAAACGTTATTGACTCGCTGCTCTTTGTCTTCGGTTTCAGAGCTAGCAAGATGCGACAGGGCAAGATTTCTGCTCTGATTCACAACTCCGCCCAGCACCCGAACTTGGACCATTGCGAGGTTGCTGTCTACTTTCAGGAAGTTATGGACCAGGTAAGAACACTGATTTCTTGATCGAATCGCAAACTAATGTATTTAGCCTGGCGGTGGCCATGAGGTAATCCCTAAATCCGAACTCGTCATTTCACGAAGAGCTTTCAAAAACAATTCGAGCAAATACTACATCAACGGCAAAGAATCCAACTTCACGACAGTCACAACTCTCCTCCGAGATCGGGGCGTCGATCTGGACCACAAGCGTTTCCTAATCCTACAGGGTGAGGTCGAGTCCATCGCTCAAATGAAGGCCAAAGCCGGCAACGAACACGAAGATGGTCTGCTCGAATACCTTGAAGATATTATCGGAACGTCCAAGTACAAGACTCCCATCGAAGAGTCGGCCACCGAGGTCGAAACTCTTAATGATGTATGCATGGAAAAGAGTGGCCGTGTTCAACACGTTGAAAAGGAGAAGAATAGCCTCGAGGATAAGAAGGACAAGGCCATCGCCTTCATCCGGGATGAAAATGAGTTGGCGATGAAGCAATCCGCTCTTTATCAACTTTTCATTCACAAGTGCAACGAGAACCTTACAGTTACCGGAGAGGCAATCACACAGATGCAAGCACAGCTAGATGCTGAACTTGAAAAGCATCACGGCGGCGAGCAAATTATCAAGACCCTCAAACAGGAGTACGATGTGGGTTCCAAGGAGTTCGAGATCAAGTCAAAGTCGACACAAGCTTTGGTAAAGGAGATGGCCAAGTTCGAGCAGGAGCGCGTCAAGTTTGATGAGAAGCGAAAGTTCCTCGACGACAAGCGCAAGAAACTCGAGAAGACAATCGCCAACGCCGAAGCAACATCAGTCGAAGCCGACGAAACCATCGAGCAGTGTGGAGAGGAGATCGAGACTCGAACTCAAGAAATCGTCGAGCTTGAGGGACAGGTTCAGGCTGCTGAAGCCGAGCTTGCGCAGATCAGAGACAGCCTTAAAGGCAAGACACAGGAATTTTCTGATCAGATCGCCGCTCTGCAAAAGTCTCTTGAGCCCTGGAACGAGAAGATTAACCAGAAGCAATCGGCTGTCGCTGTCGCCGAGAGTGAACTTAACATCCTTCAGGAAAAGGCCAATGCTGGTGCTGTGGCCCTAGAGGAGCTTCAGTCCAAGATCGCCTCTATCGAGGAAAACAAGTCTGCCAAGCGTGCCGAGCTCAAATCTTGCCAGGCTGAGAAGGCTGAGCTTCTCAAGGAGGCCGACAACATGAAGTCCGAACTTTCAGTTCTTGCTGAGCAGGAGCCCAAGATCCGTTCCAAGATCTCAAACGCACGTCAGAAGGCTGATGAAGCGCGCTCGAACTTGTCTAACACACAGGTCAGAGGTAACGTGCTTTCTGCTTTGATGCGCATGAAGGAGTCCGGTCGAATTGATGGTTTCCATGGCCGCCTGGGCAACCTTGGTACAATTGATCCCAAGTACGACGTAGCCATCTCGACAGCTTGCGGTGCTCTCGACAACTTTGTCACTGAGACTGTCGAGGCTGGTCAACAGTGTATCGAGTACCTTCGAAAGAACAACGTCGGACGAGGTAACTTTATCTGCTTGGACAAGCTGAGAAGGCGAGATCTTTCGCCAATCCAGACTCCTGAGAACGCTCCTCGACTGTTCGATCTCGTGACTGCCAAGGAAGACAAGTTCCGACCTGCCTTCTACCACGCCATGCAGGATACCCTTGTCGCTGCGGATCTTGCTCAGGCGAACAGGATCGCGTATGGTGCTAAGCGATGGCGAGTTGTTACCCTCGATGGTGAGCTGATTGACAAGTCCGGTACCATGTCCGGTGGTGGTACGACTGTCAAGCGAGGTCTCATGTCTTCCAAGCTCGTCTCAGATGTCAGCAAGGAGCAGGTTGCTAAGTATGAGAACGACCGAGATGGCTGGGAGGCAAAGTTCCAAGAATTCCAGGAGTACCAGCGAGAGTGTGAAACTCGCCTCAAGGAGCTGAACGAGAAGATTCCCCAACTCGATACCAAGATGCAGAAGATTGCCCTCGAGATTGAGAGCGCTGAGAGAAACATCACAGATATGCAGCGACGCATCAAGGAGGTCAGCAAGGAGCACCAGCCCTCTGCGACAGACAACAGCCGTATTGCTACTCTGCAAAAGGAGATCGCCAAGCTTAACAGAGACATTGAGAAGCTCCACGGAGAGACATCTAGCGTTGAGGAAGAGATCAAGACTCTGCAAAACAAAATCATGGAGGTTGGTGGCGAGAAGCTTCGTGCACAGAGAACCAAGGTCGATTCCATCAAGGAGGAGATTTCATCCAACAACGAGGAAATCTCCAACGCTGAGGTCCGCAAGGTCAAGGCGGAGAAGCAGAAAGTCAAGCTCGAAAAGGACCATGCCAAATCCTCCAAGGAACTTGCGGCCGCCTCTCGTGACCTTGAGAAGCTCGAGAACGATATCAACAACCAAGGCGAAAGGGCTGAAGAGCTTCAAGCACAAGTTGCAGTGGCCGAAGAAGGATTGGCCGCCAAGAAACAGGAGCTCAAAGCACTCAAGGCCGAACTCGACGAGAAGACAGACGAACTGAACGAGACAAGAGCAATGGAGATTGAGATGCGCAATAAGCTCGAGGAAAATCAGAAGGCTCTCGCTGAAAACCAACAACGACTTCGCCACTGGAACGACAAGCTGTCAAAGATTGTTCTACAAAACATTGAAGACCTTGTTGGTGGTTCAACCAACGGTCAGTCTAAGCCTCGTAAGCAGCCCAGGCCTCAGCAGAATGATGATGGAGACATCGACATGGATGATGCTCCTCAAGATGATGTGGACATGACAGATGCCCCCGAAGAGGAGGAGGAACAGGAAAATGCGGACGAAGAGGAAGAGGGAGATGAAGAAGAGGAGGATGAGGAAGATGAAGAGGAGCAAGTCAATGGACAGCCTAACGAGCTCCCGAGGTACACGCCCGATGAGCTTGCCGATATGAATGAGAGAACACTCAAGGGCGAGATTGCGGCTCTTGAAGAAAAGACCCAAAATGTCAACGTTGATCTTGGCGTCCTTGCTGAGTACCGAAGGAGAGTGGAAGAGCATGCGGCTCGAGCCTCCGATCTTCAGACTGCCATCGAACAGCGAGATTCTGCCAAGAAGCGATGCGACGACTTGCGCCGCCTGCGGCTGGAAGGTTTCATGGAAGGTTTCAGTGCTATCTCCCTCCGACTCAAGGAAATGTATCAGATGATCACTATGGGAGGAAACGCAGAGCTGGAACTTGTCGACAGTCTCGACCCCTTCAGCGAAGGTATTCTCTTTAGTGTCATGCCGCCCAAGAAGAGTTGGAAGAACATCAGCAACCTTTCGGGTGGTGAAAAGACACTCAGCAGTTTGGCTCTGGTTTTCGCCCTGCACCACTACAAGCCAACTCCTCTGTATGTCATGGACGAAATCGATGCCGCGTTGGACTTCAGAAACGTAAGTACCACCCTGACCCTGAGACACTCGGTTGCGAGTCGACCTCCAGTGTTGACACTCGCGTGGGCATTCCACATCGAAGCTCTCATCCTTCGTATTCTGACTCTTGCTAACACGTCACCCAGGTCTCGATCGTTGCAAACTATATCAAGGAGCGTACCAAGAACGCCCAGTTCATCGTCATCTCGCTGCGCAACAACATGTTTGAGCTCGCGGCGCGGCTGGTGGGAGTGTACAAGGTCAATCATATGACCAAGAGTGTTACGATCGAGAACAAGGACTTTATCGTGAGACCACAAACGCAGCAGCAAGCATCGCAACGAAGCCAAGGAGGGAACACCGCCACGATATTGCCCTTTCGGTAAAAGGGAGGAAAGGTAGACAAAAGGTACTCGGGTCTTGTATATGACGATGATGATGAATACGGGTTTGGGCATGGTTGTTGATACCTTAATGATATGGATGGAGACTAGATTTTATGATTATATCCAAATGTTTGATGTTTCTTGCATAGATTTCGAATTCCAGCATTGCTTTGAGGACCGGACTACTTAGACTAGAGCTCCAGGGGTGTTATTGATGCCAAAGTTTTACTTGCCCCATCGCGCCATGTCTATTTAATAAGCCGTTATGACAACTCACCACGACTCAACCTGAAGTTGTCCTCCCCAGGACGCCACTCGTGTCACACTCGCGTCCCACGCTCCAGGAACCCAACTCCCCCCGTACTACCTCCGAGTGCGTTCTGGACCAGGTTTTGGGACATTAAGGATCTCCCAAGCCACTCACCTTCGACTAGACTCGCGAATTTGGGTGTTTTTTGACACGATGCAGATACCCGTTCGATTTGGCAGACGCACATGCCGTGGTATGCATTCAGGTGCAGAAGTGCCGAGGGTTTGGGGTTTCTCTCGGCTCAGTATGTGTGTCTTGGATGTCGCTGTCATGTCTCGGCAGATTTTGCATTGTTTTGAGAGTTGTTCTTGTCTTGGTCAGGCTTCAGCAGCATGATGATATTCAGGGGGAGATCAGAAGCTTGGTTAGCCTTGTTGTACAGTTCTTTGACAGGTGAGAGAAATGGCCTTCGTGAAGACAGCTGTATCTGTACGTCCTATAAGTAATGTCCAAACGATCAGTCAAGCATTATTTTCACCCATCATCATCCCAAATACACTCGTTTGTTCAGCATCATGTGGATGCTACTCTTCTTCGTCGCTCACTTAGCCTTTGCCTTCCCCGCCAACTGGAACAAGACGGTTTCTTGTCCTCGCGATGCACTCTATTCTTTTCTCGTTGAAGATGGCGGTGGGTTCTGCTCGAGTGTCTTGGAAGGGAACCACTGCGGTGCAGGTTATAGTACTCCTGCCGAGTATGTGCGGTATAATCAGACCCGAATAGCTTCCTACGTAAGTGGGTTTCTCATCTATGGTTAGATTGACGCTTATACCGTACAGTGTGCATGTATCGTTACGAATTCTGAGGCTGTGGTAACGTCTAGCAAGTCATCTGGAGCGACAACGCAGGAAAATTCTTTCACGGTTGAGTATTCGGATACGTGGACCACTGGGGAGAAGACATCAGCATCTGTTGGACAGCCTGCTTCAGGGACCTATCCCGATATAGCAACGACTGAAGTGTCGGAAACTACATCAAGATCACGGAATCAGACTCGATCGGCTTTGACATCTTCCGTACAGATGACAGAAGATGTTCCGACGACAGGTCCGTATACCAACACAAGCAGTCCAGTCACAGAGACACTTGATAAGACTTCATCAGAGTTTACCAACTCAAGAAATATCACAACTGGATTGCCAACAAATACGCACGGTTCTATTTCAGAACCATCTTCACTTTTCCAGAACCAAACGTCTGGCGTACAGCCTACTTCCCCTTCCACCCAATCTGGCAACCAGACCCAGTCTCGACAATCCAGCACGGATGTAACGCCTCAGCCTTCAGATACAAGTACCCGTGGACCTGGAATGACGATATCTGGGACCACAAGTGGTTCGCTACCTTGGCCTATTCCTGGAAACTCGACATCGAGTCCCTCGGGGGGTGTTACACATCCGACTGGACCAATATCCACAAGTTGGAATTCGAGTTTGACTATTCCAAGTAACAGTATTCCTGGAACAGGACTGCCTTTTCCAAGTGCACCGTTGTCGACAACTCCCCTAACCACGGATTCTGGAATCTCATCGAGCCTCAGTGCTGGCCCTGGTTGGAATGTCACCGTTTCTCCTTCGGCTGGTAATGTTTCCGTGCCGACTATCAGTATACCCAGTGTGACACTTACGTCTTTTCCAACTTTGTCCCTTCCGACTACCTCGGCACTCACAAGCTCCAGAGCTCTGTCGAGCGATACTACGGCCTCGGGTTGGAATAGTACTGCGTCGAGAGGCAACGGCACAATACCGACCCCCAGTCTATCTAGCAATACACTCGTCCCTTTTCCGAGTGTCACGCTCCCAACGACACCTCTCACCACCAACTCTGAATTCTCGAGTAGTGTGTCTCCAGGTTGGAATAGTACAACGCCTGCTTCCAGAGGCAATGTCTCGGTACCGAGTGTCAGCATACCCAGTGGTACATTCATGCCGCTCCCGACATTATCATCATTGCCGAGTCAATCATCCTCAGTGGAAGCAACTCCGGGTACAAATCCAGGCAGTAGCTCGTCGCCCAGCTGGAACAGTACTTCTATGCCTCCTACGGGCAACGTTTCTATACCGACTATTAGTATATCCCAGTCCGAAACGTTCCTCACGTTTCCCACTACGACTCTGTCTTCCCCGAGTCAATCGTCCATATCAAGCACTGGTCGGAGCGATACCGTGGTACCGAGTTGGAACATCACTGCTTCTCCGTCAGGTGGGAACGTCTCGATACCAACGATCAGCATCTCCCAGACTGGAACTCTCGTGCCGTTTCCAACAATGTCGTTCTCGAGTAACTCTCTTTCCATCACCTCTGAGGTCACGAGCTCGACGTCAAGTATCACTGTGCCTCCCAGCTGGAATGGTACTACTTCTCCGTCGACGGGCAATGTTTCCGTACCGACAATCAGTTTGACACAGCCTGGAAATTCCTTGCCCTTTCCGACCATTCCATCCTCGGTTGCATCTTTTCCTTCGCTGTCTGAAGGCACGTCCATGTCAACGCAAAACGGAAGTGCGGTCCCTGGCTGGAATACCACAACTGGTGAGCCTGGGAGCGTTGGTTCTGGCACAATCACTTCCTCCTCGGAGTCTGGATTATCTGTGTCTCTTCCGACAGAGTCTGAGCTACCTCCCAGTATTACCCAAAGTGGCGGTTTCGGGTGGAATCTCACATCGTCCATCTCAGGTGCCGTCTCTCTGCCGACTATCAGTGTTCCAGCCTCGGAGATTCCCTCCCCTATTCCAAGTCTGCCTCTCCCGACAGACTCAGTCGAAATCCCAACCAGTACCGAAACCGGGAGTGCTACTGTCGGTGGTAATACAACGGTCTCTGCGCAAGGGAGCACCGAAGACGTCACATCCTTCTCGAGTCCTGTGGCCACGGCTTCAACGTCTGGTAGTGACTCTGGCGTTCCTGAATTTCCCGCAGCCAACTTCACGCATGTCACACGCACCGCGGCCCTCTCTCAAGAGACATGCTATACTCTACCAGGTGATCCAGAGGGCGACGCAACCCGCCGAGCGTTGCTGTTCAATTCCAGACTTCGGGAAGAGAATGTCTCGATTCCTATACCGTATATAGAGTCTGTTGAGTTTGAGAGCGATGGCGTGAATCCCCTATATCTCACGGTTCGCGATGAAGAAGGCGGAACATACTTCGTCGACATTTCTCACCGCGGACGACTTTCAATTGTGGATCCTTCTGGGTATCTGGTGACACTTGACGCTGATGGTATTCATTTCTCGGGAAGTAACTGCACGTACGACATATCCATCACAATGGACGATATGTACACGCAGATAGCCGAGCTCGCTGATGTACAATGCGCAGCTCTCAGGCGGCAGAAGCGCGCCAATGATCTCGACTTCAGTCAGATCATGTATCTGCGTGACCAATGCGGCAATGTTGTTGACAAGTCACTGAGACAGTATCCTCAGCTTCTGGTAGGTGACACAGCCTGCGCAGATGTCGCTGTTGACGAAGATACGGGACGTTGGGATTTTGACTGCACTTTTCCCGGTTCTCAGTCTGGCCCTATGAGATGTCAGTGGGCTGTCAAGAACAGCATCATCGACTTCATCACCATCGATCCTTTTGGTGGTTCCTGTCCTGACTTATCTACGGTTGTTACCACGCTGGAAGAATCGGGGCAAGACATTGTCGGTCTATCACAGCTTCGAAAAGACCTCGCCAACCAAGGTTTGCGGACCGAGAGAGCGAGGCAAGAGGCGGATGAGGCCGTCAGTGCCTACACTCTTCTCTGGCAAGCTCTCGGGGCCATGTTCTCCACGAACACAGGTTCTTCCAGGGGTGCTTTAGAGAAGTACATCGACGTGTACAATTCCCAGCGTAATTTCGAGAACGATATCTGCCAGGCTCTCCATGAAGGCGAGATCCCTCTGAACTTGACTCTTATCGCTGGCGCAACCAAGATCCCTGCTATCACAACCCTCAACTGGGCACCTGAATCACCACGAACTTACAACATCACCGTTCAAGATTCCACGAGGATCGCGTGCTGTCCTGATGCCAGAGTTGCAGAAGGCAAAGGCGCTACATGCGCATATCCTCGAGAAGCCATCATACCAGGAACAGGATGCGTCTGTGGTACAACTACTGGAGGCGAGGGTATCGCATTCGAGTGGACTGAGTGCGGGAACTTCGCAGGCAGCTGCGAGGCCGATGGGGACTGCGGTGATGGATATGTTTGTCTGACAGGAAGTTGCTGTGGTAGGGGAGTTTGTGTTGATGCCTATGCTTGTTCGGAAAATGGGACAGCTTTGGTGCAATTCGATGGCGGGTTCTAGGGTAGCTACACTGTAAATTATGTCGAACACGAAGCAAGTAAACGACGTGGATTGGAATAATTAATTGAAGGCAATGTACAAAGCATGATTGAATCTATCTTATTGCATTCTATCATCATTACCATCTCTTGTAACGTCATGATTTTGTCGACTTGTTGGGGTTGGTCTCATAAGATAGGCAAATCATTCAAGCACAAAACAACATCGCAATACTCACATAATTTTAACCTTGCTTGACTTCAACAATGGGGTTTTTAATATTCAAGATAGGAATTAACCAGAGGCATAGGCTATGTGAATGGCTGATGTCATGACCTCCCGAATTATTTTCCAGGTGTACATCACCGTTCTCGACATCACAAAAATTAGACATGGCATAAGTAGCCGGGCGCTAAATGGAGGTAAACGTAACGATATTCAAGAGTATGAGCTCTTCTCAATATGGCCCTTGAAGCACAAAGGCATACAGTGGTCACAGCATTTCACACGGCAGACGATGGAACGATAATAATTTTGTCAAAGACGCGTTGACATCAAACGTCGTCCAGTTGATTTTTGGAATTTCTTAGTCTCATAATCCCAAAGGTATTCATCCCATCCATTTTTTGAATGCTGCTATCATAACCGGACTCCATCCCAAATATCAACCTATCTAAGCCTTAGGGGCAGTAGGGACAATCTTCTTGCCGTCCTTGTTGTATCGGACGCGAGGAGGAGGGGCACGGTTGCGTCGGCCGACAACGGATCGGACACTGTAATATTCATGTCAGTTTTCATAAATCATTAAATACGTACCAGGAGTATGCAACTGCGCTGGGGCAGGCTGAAATATATGTTTCATATGGTACCGCCAAGGTTCATCTAAAAGCACATACGCAACCATGGCGCAGTCGTCACACTCCTGTATAGGAGGACAACATACCGGACAATCTTGCCGTGAATGGCGCAAGAGACACAGTACTGCAGCTTCAGGTACATCTTGGGGACGGTGTACTCCGCGAAGACGGAGGCATCGGAGATGTCACCTGTGAAATTGTAAGCGATTGTTTGGAGCGACTATCGAATCTGGGAACGTACGGATAGCAGCAGACTCAACCATGTTGCGGATGGTGAATCTCTTGATAGCCTTATCCTTGGGAGTGCATCGCGAGCAGTTGCTGCATCGGATGGGCTTGACGTGGCCGCGGCCCTTCTTGTTTCGGCCGCTGTAAAGCTTGTTAGCACTCGGTTCAAGGTGCGAAAGAGCCAGTGCCGTTCAATCGTCGTCGAGCATCATATCGCGACGCGGACTAGAAAGCATCGTCGTCGGCGGTATTGCGATGCGATCGTAGACAGCTGGCTGGCGAGGCAGATGAGGAGGGGGAGTCGTACTTGTTCTTTCTCTTCTTGACCATTTTGACGGTTGCTGCTGATGTTAATTCAGGTCCACGCAAGTGAAGAAAGAAAGAAGAAGAGAAGAGACTCACTAGAATGTGCGTTTGTCAAAAAGGCGTTGACGATCAGAGCAATCCACTTTTTCGAATGTTGGTGGGCTGGAGGTAGGGCAAGAGCCAGGGTGGGATCGCTTGCAGGAGCGCTGCTTCAGTAGCTCCACTGCACCAAACGTAACAGCCAGAAGCGAGGGGCAGGGCCGTTCCTGCTAAAAACCCTAGGTCATGTGACCCCACTTTCTCGGGCTGGGCTTTGAGAACTTCTGAGCCGGCGCCACCTCCACCAAAAGATCTTCTTCAACCCATTCGCACCATCTGAGGATTGCTTAGGAAGGCAATAATCTTATTGTCGAGGTACGTCTGAAAGATGCTGCAAATACCCGTCTCTGTCTCTGTCTCTGTAGTGAGGGCTTCATTGCCTGTCGCTTGAGAATTGCCTTTTTTCCTTTTTTGTTTAATATCCCACGATCGCAATTCTTCCCGCTCTGCGCGCACACCTCGACGCTTCGGACTTTGAGCATCCCCTCATTTTCGAATCCTAGAGAGAGACCGCACTCGGGCGGGGACGAGAGACGAGACGGCGAATTGCTTCAAAAACTCTTGGACAAGGATTCTAACCGTCTCAGTTAGGCATCATGCAGATTTTCGTCAAGACCCTCACGGGGAAGACGATCACCCTTGAGGTGGAGTCTTCCGACACCATTGACAACGTCAAGTCCAAGATCCAGGACAAGGAGGGCATTCCCCCGGACCAGCAGCGACTTATCTTTGCTGGTAAGCAGCTCGAGGATGGCCGCACCCTGAGCGACTACAACATCCAGAAGGAGTCCACTCTCCACCTGGTCCTCCGCCTCCGTGGTGGTGGTAAGAAGCGCAAGAAGAAGGTCTACACCACCCCCAAGAAGATCAAGCACAAGCGCAAGAAGACCAAGCTGGCCGTCCTCAAGTACTACAAGGTCGACTCTGATGGCAAGATCGAGCGACTTCGACGCGAGTGCCCCAGCGACACTGTAAGCATCACCACTATCTTGAATCACATAGCTCAGTTGCTAACTCCTTTCTTAGTGCGGCGCTGGTGTCTTCATGGCTGCCATGCAGGACCGCCAGTACTGCGGTCGCTGCCACCTGACCTACGTCTTCGACAAGCAATAAATGCATTCAACACGGGATTGGGATTGATGACGGAACGGATAGGGTGCCAAAAAAGGGCGTTAAAAGGCTGTAGCACAAAGCACATCCGGTTTCTGAAATAATGCATTCACGCTTAAGAAGACAAAAAACTTGATACCACTTTCTTTGCCTGTGAACCATGATAGCTTGTTGTAGAAATTGTGCGCCATGACATTCGCCACTCCACATCCACCGAAATCCACGATTTGACAACAATCTCGGATAATCTCACAATAGCATCTGATACTTCGATCTTGTCATGTCTCCCAAGACCTTTGCGCTCATTAGTCCCATTTGAGTCTATCCATTAAATTTCGTAGCCTCGCATGAATATCTTGGTGTCTACTGGCGAAATTTTTGTCTCGCCAGAGCCTTGTTTGCCCTGGTGGAGTACTCAACACCAAGACACGGGGGAGTGGAGAGCGTTCCTGTGAGGCCGTAGGTTGAGGAAAGCCGGGAATACTCGGTTCACGGCTTTACAGTTAGTAGACTTTATAGCCGTCAAGTTTTTCTGCCTATGTCATCGCACACTGTTCAATTGTTGATGCAATTCTCCTAACATTCAACTTCAGTCACAGTTCGATGCTCAGTCTTCAGTGAATTGCGTGTTTTTGTAAACAAAGGGTATGAGTTTTCCCTCGTAGTGAAAAACAGTTTTACATCAAGCCAAATGCCCTCAAACGCCCAAAAGCCAGAAGCCAGATCAGATCCTACAAAAACTCCTCAAACAATTGCGCAAGGGCCTCTGGGGATGCCAATCTCCCGCCCAGGACCGTTTAGTGTCCTAGCGATGTACAACTGCCAAAGAAGCGACTCGTAAGAGACGAGGACTTCTCAAGTTGACATCGCTGCGTACTTGGCGGGAGATCATGGCTTATAATCCCGAGTCCGACCACCCTTGCGCAACGTCTATCATGACTGAAGATGCATCTCCCGTTATCCTCGTGCCCAAAGTTCTCAGCGCTGAAGCAAATTAGTGTCTACGAGACACGAAGGCATACCCAGACGCTGGCAAACGATTGGAAGAGCTCTACTCGTCATCCGCAGCCTTGGACTTTCTCTTCTTCTTCTTTTTCTTCTCACCGTCGGCCTCCTTCTCGACGGGGGCGTCCTCCTCATCTAGCTTGCGCTTCTTCTCCTTCTTCTCTTTCTTTTCCTTCTTCTCCTTCTTGTCCTTCTTGGACTTCTTCTCAACGACGGGAGCGTCAACCATCTCCTCATCGGAGCCAGCATCGTCACCACCGTCCATGATGTCCATGACATCCTTCTGCATAGATTGTTAGCATTAATCAGTAATCGCAAATGGAGTCAACGTACCATAACGTCGGCGTTCTTGGCGGGCTTCTTGCCAGTGGCGTAGAACTCTAATCGGTCCTCAACCTGCTGCTTGAGAGCCTCACCGAATCGGGTGGAGGGCTCCTCGGAGAAGTTGTCGATACGACTGGCGATACTGCACTTGTTGGCGAGGTATCGAGAGATGCGACCCTTGTTGCGGACACCGGCCTTGCCGATGAAGCTGCTGTGGTAGATGAGACCGTACTTGGGGGTGTTGCTCTTGGTCTTGAGAGCACGGAAGAGAGCCTTCTCGGCACCGAGAATCTGGAGAGTAGAGGCAGGGTACTTGGAGAGGTTGGTCAGAGAACCAGCGTGAGAGATGAGGCGGGCGGCGACAGGAGTGCCGATGAGGGTCTGCAGGTTGGGGGCGATGTCGCCCATCTTCTTCTCAAGGTAGAGGTTGGTGGACTTGCGGTTGTCGGCCTGCTTGACGACGGCCTCGGCAAAACTGTTGATGACCTCGAAATCAGCCTCGGCGATGTCGAGACCCATGGAGACCTTGGCGGCGTCGATGATGGCCTGGGCCTTCTCACCGTCCTCCTCAACAAGGGCAGCAATGTCGTGGAGCTTGTCGTCGTTCAAGCTCTTCTTGTCGCCGATGGCGAGGACGAGCTTGCAGTAGGTGTAGTTGTCGGAGACAATCTTGACGAGCTCAGGGAAGTGCCAGCCGTACCACTCGCGAACGCGCATGTAGAACTGGTTGACACCCTTGTCCTGGAAGTCGATGGTCGCGCTGGCCTGGATGATGTGGTTGTCGTTGCGGGTGACGCTGAACTTTACCTTGGCACGGGAGTAGGCGTGACCCATACCCAGACCGGCCTTCTCGACATCACCGTACTTGAGTCCGCCGAGAAGCTTGTCGGCGTGCAGTCGGATACCGCGAATCACGTCGCCGACGATGTCAGAGGTATCGGCGGTCTCGCACTCGAGGCCGGGGAATTGAGCCTTGATCGCACCAGCGAGGTTCTTCTCGGAAACACCGAGAACGACCTTGGTCTTCTTGCCGCTCGTCTGGGGAAGGTTGAGTTCGAGGACAGACTTGAGGTAGTCAGAGACGATACCCTCAGTGACGAGGTTGATGTTCTCGAGAGCCTCGACGTGGCCCCTTTACACATAGTCAGTAATCGCGCATCGACTGGCATCACGAATCCGAGTTGAAAATACCTGAAAGGGCTGAAGTTGGTCAGCTGAACCATCTTGCCGAACTTGGCGAGATCGTTGGTAGCAGCCTGAGTCTCCTTCAACTTCAATCCCACCGCATCCTGCTGATGCACCACCTTGAAGATGGCATAGCCCACGGGGCTTTCGTAAAGGGCGTAGTCGATGTGCGACATGATTTCGTTCCCTGCTGGTGCCGCAATTGGGAATGATTCCGCGTCGGATGGGTTTGGTGATGGCTCGAGACTTAAGATTTTCACACTTTTTTTGCGGGTGGAAATTTTCTGGCAGCTTGCGCACGGGCCAATGTGGCTCTTGTGGCTGAAGACAAGACACGTGACTTAGTTACAAATGAATGGGTCGCGAAAGTATAGGTGCATTAAGTTCTGAGTTCTCAACTGTATATCGCATCACTGCAATTAAACAAAATCATCGAGGCCGTAATGGATATTTATGCTGTTCATCTACTCATGTTATCCCTATGAGAGCGCAGAGTCGTTGCAGGCTATCATCACTATTCCTCCTTCTCTTGACCCACCAACTCCACTTTGGCGCCTCAATTGTCCGGGAATCCATTTCGCAAGTTATCGTACTTGGTCGCGGGATACTCAATGCAATTGTCCTGTCTCATGAGCGCTCCCTGACCTCCGAATCCATTCACAACTGTTGTGATCAAACTCTTCTCGCCCTCCTTATCCGCGCTGCTCTCCCACCACATAGCGCCTCCGAGCTTCCACTTTCTCACATATTCGGCCTTGTCCCAGGCGACCCGCGGCGTGTCGTATGTGACCATGGTACGCGTCTGAGGGTTGTAGCAGTAGCTGGCACAGCATCCTCTATCACCATACTCTTGTGCGCCCTCTAGTGGAAGTGCCTTGTAATCGTAGACTCCCTGTTCCCAAGAACCTTGTCCAACGCCCTGGTAGGGGCGGCCGGGACCGTCGGTGTTCTCAAAGGCTCGGCCGTAGAGTGGCATGCCGAGGACTATCTTTGAAGGAGACACACCACTGCGGACATAGAAATCGATGGCGGCGGATGTAGAGAATGGGGTTGATACTGGGTTATCATGAGACGGGTACAGGTTGGCCTGATGGCCTGCGGTCTGATCCCAAGAGCCGGCATAGTCATAGGCCATCAAGTTCCAGAAGTCGAGGTATTGATCCATTCCACGGATATCAAGCTTCTGGAAGTTTGTCGCACCAGCTGGACAGGCCACGGTCAACTCAAAGTGATAAGGCCGGCTCAGAGTCTGCGCATATGCGTCCATCTCGTGACGCACAGCGCCTAGAAGCTCAACATAGTTCCTGGCCTCGTTGGCATCCTGAGGGTACTCCCAATCGATGTCGATACCGTCAAAACCGAGGTTCTTGATCAGATCAACGCAGCTCTTGGCGAATGTGTCGCGTCCTTGGGGCGTGCTAGCGGGGCCCTTGAAATTACTGCTGAAAGTCCATCCTCCGATACTGAGAAGAACCTTGAGGTTTCGGTTACGTCTTTTCAAGAGGTTGAGCTGCTTCATGCAACCATACAAGTTGGTGCCGACATCGTTCCAGGAGTCTCCGTCCCAGTGGATATCGGTATCAGCCCATGAGTCGGTGAGATGGCTGGAATATGTGAGTGAGAGGCTCCACAATTAGACTGAGGGAGTACAACTTACACTTCGCCAGAGTCGCTACGAATATTAGCGAACGAGTAAAGAATATGTGTCAGGTTCTCCACGGGAAGATCCTGAGGGCGATGCTTTCGTGCATAGATAGCCCTGTCCTGCGTTAGCTGAGCTGTCAATGTAATGAATCTAGGGTAGCTTCTTACCAGTTGACGAAATACGCAACGGTGCGGAAGCCTTCGGGTCCACCACCCATTTCGATTGAAGTAAAGAGACTAGGTATAGAGGTATTTGATAGAAATAAGGCGACTAATGCAGCGAAAACGGTGCTTATAAGTAAAAGACTCGCCCTGGTACAATTTCCAAGCCGTAGTCTTGGCTGTCTTTGTGGAGGATTCGTGATGATGGAGGGGCACTTGGAGGGGTTTTGAGTGGGGAATGAATCACTTCACTTTCAGCTTTGAGAGAATCAAGAGTGAGTTATGAAGCAAACAAGTAAATAAATATATCAGAGAGGTTTGATCTAACAAATAATCAGTGAGATATAAGAAAACGCGGAGGCATCCAGGTCTCTTACTCAGCCGCCATCTTTCAGCTCAACAAGTAGCTCAAACAATCCATGTTTTTGCGTCGTCATCTGAGGCGCTGATTTGGGTCTGAGCGGCCAAGCGTGGCGGTGCCCAACCGTGGCAATGCTACCTGCATCGTACCTTGGGGTAGTTGCATGACAACACAGCTTGCCATGGCATTGGTAGCTTGGCGGGTATCATGTCCAAGAATAGCATATATTCGATTACTCAAAGCTTCTTGCTCAAGAGACAAAATGAGGCAAACAATCAATGCGTATCAGAGTCTTGTAAGATACAGTGTACTGAAAGTTGGAAAGAAAAAAAGCCGCGAATCGTAAAAGTTATTCTAAGTAAGGTATCTATGAATCATCGCAAGTCGTTTCATTGGTCCAGTTGTAAAGGACTCTTCAAAACACAAAAAGAAAGTCTTCATTCTCCAAGTCAGTGGTATCTCCAAACCCTTTGTCACCGTCCTTCTGTTCCGTCCGCTCGCCTTCAACATCATGCGCTTGTGATATTCTATCATGCTCATCGCCCGTTGCTTCACGGAGGGTTACACCTCCTCGCAATGTTCTCTCCATGTGTTCTATCCTCTCCACCTCTTCTGCCGTCTCAAGACTCCGATCAACTAGTACGGCGCTCTTTCCGAGTGCGACTCTACGCTGGCTATGAAGTCGGTTAAGTCGAGAGAGATGCAGAGATGTGCCGGCGACGAGGGCAACGATGAGAACATAGAATGCGAGGTTGGCTCGTAAGCCACGAGTATAGGCTGGCGCTTCGTCGGGAGAATAGAGGAGGGGACCGACGATGTTGCCAGCCGAAGCACTGATGAAGATGAGTGCTGACGTAGTCTTGCGTTTTGTGTCGCCTGCCGTGTTTTGTGCTGACCATGAATAGATTAATGGCGCTGCAACATGTTAGGTCAAGATTAACAGCACGATCGCCAGTACTTACTTATACCAGTAAACGTACACAAGCAAAAATATCCAGCCAAGCAAGCGGCCTTGTTCTCAAGGCTATGTGCAAAATGCAAGAGGATAGCACATCCAGCGATGGGGGGTACACACAACATGGCGATGACTGGGCCTTTGAGCTTCCACTTCATTGATACGTACGCGCTCGCGGAGACGGCGATGATATGCGAGATGCCAACGGGTACATTAAACAACATGGTCTCAAAGGGGTCTGACACAAAGGACTTGATGATCAAAGGACCGAAAGTCGAAATGCCATTGGAAGGGACTGATATGCAGAATATCATGGCGACCCAGTACCAAGTTTTGAGATCTTTTAGTGCCTCGACGACATGGGGAGTCCTCCACTCGCGAGACATAACACCCATTTGGTTGTTACGAAGGCGTTCGATCGCAATGATCTTGTCTTCATCAGTGAGGAACTTGGCTTCGGTAGGCGAGTCAGGCATCCAGAAGAACATGATAAAGGCGACTGCAACAGTGATAGCGCCGAAGAAGAGGAAAATAATCTTTCCGTGTTAGCCAGTTGACTCTATTCAGCCATCTCTGACATACCTGATAGGGCTTCATCTTGGATTCGATACTCGCAAGTCCGTATGTGATAAGACTACCAAGCTTAAAAGCAACGTTAGTATGGTCTTGAACAGAAAAAAGGTATACTCACCACCCATGTCAACCCGTTCATGCAGTACCACGATCCAATTCTAAGTGTTTGCTCTCTTGGAAACATTAGACACAGCTCTATTCATTAGATATCAACCATACCTTCTCCTCCACCACATCTGGGTAATAGCGATGAAGCTCGGTCCAATACTAGCTTCGAAAGCACCCAAAAAGAATCGTGCAACCATTAACGTTCGGAATTCTTTCGCCCAAGTCATGAGAATCAATGTCATTCCCCAAGCTAACACCATGGCACTTGTGAGTTTTCCGATGGGCAGCTTGACCAGCGCAAGCGCAAGTGGAGGCTGCATGATCAGCTGAGCAAGGAAAACGATACTACCGAGCCATGAGTACTGGTGACCCTCTAGATTGGTGTCCTCGATGAGCCCGAATATTGAAGCGTAGGATAAAGTTGCTTTGTCGAGAGCTTGGAGGAAGTAGACCGACAGCATCAAAGGAAGCAGCGCGAGATCAATGCGACGGAGGATGCGGGCGTCGTCGGCTGGTGAAACAGTGATATGCTCATCGGGCGAACGACCCATCTTGATGAGAAGCATGGCCGCGGCATCGCGATAAGGCTCAGTCCTTGCATCCTGACTCCTCTCAGCATCCTCCATGGTGTTTTGCGACTCGTTTCTGTTGTCATTTTGGGGAAGAGGCTGGTACTCTGCCCGCGATGTATTTGAAGAGAGGAGAGAAAGCCTTCGAAACATGATTTGCTGGTCCACGCCGTTGTCCCATGGGACTGAACTTTGGTGGGCGGGAGTTTGTTTATATTTAAAAAGTTTATTTGCGTATAAGCCGAGATTCGGGTGTAGTGAGGTGAGGTGTTGGTGAGACCCGACTTGAGAGAAATGACGTCGATTGGCACTTCAAGCGAACCAGAAGCTTTGATTAGCGAGAGACATGTGCTGAAGACCCTGTAAGTTTGGGGGGTTAATGGTCGAGTGCACAGCGCACGTGGGGGATACTAAACAAACGGACCTCACTAGACGGACATGATTGAAGTCATCAACATTAAAATGTCCAGCTGATGGGCAAATGGGCCAGAATTGGGACAACAATTTCGACAAAAGAGCAAGTTTTCGATCGGAACTTGAGCTAATATAATGAAATTTTGCTTCCCTCAACGAGGTTACACAGCTTCATGTCCACGGATTTGTTCGTTCCAAGATAATACCCTGACACAAAGAAAGCCACTGGAGGCGATGAGCTTGAGTCATGTGGGCCCAATTCCGACATCAACTACTAACACAAGGATAAATAATACTCGATGACTTCGGAAGGTAATCGCTCCCGCACAGTCTTTTACAACTAGATCCATATTATTCCCAAATCTTGAAGTTCTATATTTATTTATGACAGTCACTCTTGATTACTATACTTTGATAACAAGAATCTGCCTTTCCCTCTCGTATCTGTTCCCTTCGTTTCACATTAAGCGCCGGGGAACCATGCACAACATTCCCCGGCCGTGAGCTGAAGAATAGACTCTCCATCCTACGCGCTTCCAAAATCTACCGCTCAACCATGATTTGACAACCCTCCACCCTCTGGCGGCTACAACTTGCCATGGATCCACCACCTTACATGATGTCAAAAAGGCACAGGTTTCACTATTTGATCCCAGAACCAACAGCATTAGACAAGGGAAAATGGGCGGGCTGAGAATCCTTCTTAATGGCGATCTTTCGCTTCCTTTCGATCTGATTTTTGGCATGTCTCGTGTTAGTTATCGTATCCTCTCGCCTGTGCTGCGAATAGTTTTATAGCATAGCAACTCTCTTTATTTCGTTTTCGTTTCAAACATGGCTAAAAGCAACGGCTTCATCGGTTTCTTCTCTTCTGACTACAATACTTTTATTTCTCTTGTTTTTACTACCCCTCTCGCTACAACGCTATTATGTCTTTCCCTCAACGGCACGCTCTTCTCCGGCGCGTTCCTCACGTTCGTCAACGACAACCGTCCTTCGGTCCAATTCGCCGTCCAGATCATGGCCAACTTTATGTCTGCTCTGCAGATCGTTGTCATCTGTAGGGTTATTAACCTCGGCGTTCGGAGACGCCTAAAGACTAAGAGTATGAGTCTTGATCTGATGCGAGCGTGGATGGACGCTATGATACCACGTATCAACTGGGACTTACCCTTTGTATATATCCTTCTATTGGGTCTCTTGGTCTCAGTTTCTATGGTGCTGAGCGCCATCTGGGCTGCTGCCATGACACCTGTCGAGACCTTTGAGTACATCGAGGGCACCGTCCAGATTCCAAGCTGGGATAACATCACTCATGTTAAAGAATATCCTTCGGAAGTTGGCTCAGTTGGACCTACCAAGCATACCGCCCTTGGCAAGTTTACATACTCTGTAGGCATCCAGATGCTGGGCAGTCTCCTCGCCTCCGCTGCTTCGGCATCGCCCATTCATAACTCAACACGCAACCATGAGAAGCTGGACCAAACAGGCTACAGCTACGTTGGCCGATCATACGGCGTTGGCTCCTCCCCAGGCCTAGGCGAAGTTCACTTCCAAACCGGGCGCACTGTACTCGGATGGCAGTACCAGGAGGAAGGATACCGCGCCAAAGTCAACTGCATCTACAACGCATCTAGCGACTTCAATCTCTCTCCGGAGGACTCTTCTATGCGTTGGGCTGCACAAGGAGAACTTCCTGATAGCGACGACGGCTATGAATATTCCACTTATGTTGGGTTCGGTGATGGAAACGCTGTTGTCGCCATCGGGGTTGCGCACTTCAAGGATAAGGATGCGATAGTCGCTCCTGAGAGAAAGTATATCGGCTTCGCCGCGGGAGGCTTCTACAAGTTCTTGAACACAACGCAGTGCGAGGTCGACTTTGAGCCTACACGCTTTAACGTCACGGTCAGCAGTCGAGGCAAGAACATCACTGTTGTGCCAACAAACGACACTAAAGTTCGCGATATTGATCCGACTCGCTGGATAAAAGGCACTGTCCTTCGTCAGTTCGAGCTGATTGCGAACGATGAGACAAACCTGTACGTGTCTACCGTTGGTACAGCTTTCAACGCCTCCATCACCGATCATCGTCTTCGTCTTGAGATGAACAACACCCTCAGCTCAAGAACGTCCACAAACGTTACTCTCGAAGGTGTCGAAAACGCCATCACTGCCATGGTGGACGACATGCTGGTAGCATATGCCTCGGCACAATTCATGGTCGGAGAGTTCCAGGACGAAGTCAAAGGCTCCATCCGGGTTACAGCCGTAGTGATTGGTGAAAAGAAGTTTGCCATAGCCGCATTTGCCCTAAACATGGCTGTTGTAGCGCTCTTCATCCTCGAGGCTATTCGAACAAGAGGCTGGAAGGGGATAACTGAGTTTGATCCTTCGGATATTCGCCATGTGATGATCGCTGCGTCTGAAGGCGGTGCGAATCTTGCACAAGTCGGATTCTCTAATAGAGATAAGCTGGGTAAGATTAGTGTGAGGGTGGGTGAGACTGGGGCTGGCAGGTTTACGCTGGCGGTTGATGGAGAGGTATCGCCCACTGTCAAGTATGAGAGTATGAGGGGGGCTGATATGAGGGGAGCTAATGGAGGTAATGAATCTGATGATGAAAGGTATAAAGCGTCTGCGGTTGAGACCATTAGTACCAGATCGCGAGATAGGAGTATATGAGTAATGTAGTGTATATATATCCACGAAATGCAGTATAGAAGTCTCTGCTTTCAGGCAGTAATATGGATTGGAAACTTTCGAATATTAAATCTTTAATTATATCGTGTGGTGCTCCTATTATGATGGCATTTTCTCTTCAATCATGCATTCATTTGTGAAAATACTGAAAAACTTGCAAAACCTTCAGCAGCCAGATCATCTAAGCATCAGGCATCTACATTCTCCTCCAGTGTATCCATTTCTGTCCAGTCTTGCCCACAGATTCACAAACTCGCTACAAAACAAAGTTAGCAAGGTTACACAATTAGCATATTCACCCTTTTCAACACTTACCTCTTTGTTGTCTGCAAAGTCAGTGTAGAATCCATTCCAGATATCTCTATCCGAACAACTCGTCTCATTGTCAGGGCAGGCAGGCTGGTTCGCCAGTCTAGTTTCAACATCATGAATCCACGGCTTCGGAACAGGCCAATCCGAAAAGTGCACAAACTTGGCCTCGCTAAGCGCAACGGTGGGATCCCACTTCTCACGCTCACTGCCCAAGTACGCGGTATGTTCCTTGTTCCTGAATTCGGCTGTGAGCATGTCATACTTGCGATGGGGCAAGATGAGAGCACTGTCGAGATACAAGCTGTTTACAATCTCCATGTCGTAATCGTTGGGACCGATGCTGTTCATCTTTTGCACAATGCGCTCAAATTCCACGTCGTCGGGCTGGATGAGCATGACCTGCGAAGAAAGAATCCTCTTGGGAGGGTTCTCGTTGTAGAGCCAGTAGGCGCGCGGCATGGCGACGGGGCAGGGGGGCAGTTGGAATAGCTCGTCCATGTGTTGGAGGACCATGCTATCTGAGTCAAGGGAGAGAACCCTGTCATATTGGGTTTGATTGAAAGCAAGGAGTTTGGTGAATGAGTCGGCCCATGTTTCTAGACAGAATTAGATATTGAAGGATAAGTGTTTGGCAGCAGGGAGTATACCATCTTGTCCGTCACGGTGTTGGATCTCAATCGGTTGAAGAGTGACATTGTACTCATCGCGAGCTCTGATGAGAAGCTGTCCACCGCGTTTGTTTGAATACGCGGCATCTGGCTCAAGCATCTCCTTCGGGTACATGAGTAGGCGATCAGCCTTGCTACCAAGGCGATGCAATTGCTCAAAGATCATGACCGAGTTGCAGAGGTAGTCCTCGTTAGTGACATACTGAATGTAGGCAAATCGTGACCAATCGACATCGTCGTCGTCGTCGTCGTCATCGTCGTCATCGCCATACCCATCATCTTCTTCTTCATGAAAACCTTCTTCAAGCTCCTCGTCGACTTCCTTTTTGAGCTCCTCTTCCTCCCACTCGCCGTCGTCGTTCATGTTGATAAAAACACCAATTTCGTCTTCGTCCTCAAAGCCCATAATCTCTCCCTTATCTTCAAGAGCCTCAATCTCTGCAATGGAAAGGGCATGGGGAGTAGTTGTAGCATCTGAGTCGTGAGTGAGAGTTTCCGCAGTTTCGTCGACCCCGTTGACAACTAAATCGTGATTCTTCCAATCTTCGGGAACTGGGACGTCTGTGGCCTGGAAAGAGGCATAGCAGGTAGAGAAGACATAATAAGAAGCAGCGAGGATTGCGAGGATGGGGATGATCCTCATCAAGCGCACGGCGACGAACGACGATGCCTCACCCATTGTGAAGGTTTGTCTGAAGCCAGTCCAAAACGAAGACAAAAGCAGCGGGGAAAAGAAATCAGAAGAACATGTGAGGACATTGTGTAAATATTACAGGAGACTGGAAAGCAAGGGAGGAAGGAGTATTCAGGGATTGAATTGTCGAACGTGTTCCCTTTACATGGCTGCCGAAGGTGACACAATGTCTCACAGCTGGACATCAATCTAACAAAGGGCAACGGCGCCAATAAATGGAATTTGACGGTAAGGGACTCACCAATTGGGACTAGAACGAACGCCATATAAGTTCCATGTCTTGAACCCCAGTGTAAATAGGGCATCTGGAGTTTAAAGGGTGCATTTTCTCATTCCAGACGTTGCCGTTAAGAGGGACACCCCGTATTCTACTCATCCCTGATTAGACAACGAATTGATTTTCACCCGTTAGTACGTACCTCAATAGCCAAGCGTAAGGCTGAATTGTGCGGTCGTTTCATCATTATCGCAAAAGAAAAAAAAAGACAAGGGTCAAAATAAGAAAAGCAAATACACCGTATCAAGGATTAAGAATGAGTATGATTCAATCGTGGCGCTGGTTCTGTCATTGTGACTGCTCATATGTTAATATATTAATCCTGTCACCTTTGCAGCAAAGATATCTGGAAAGCCCAACAGTACTCAACAGATGTAATCCTCAATATTCAACTCACAGGGCTCTTCATGAACCGATCTAACATTCATCTATGCCCTATTTTTGTCCTGCTTGTCCTTTTTCTTCCCCTTCCAATGCGTTCTCGCAATCTTCAATAGCCCCCAAGCCAGGAGCCTATACACCACCACACAAGCCGCCAAACACGCAATGTTGACAACAGGATCGACGTCAAAGTTGTACAGGTCCAAGACATCCTGGCCCGTCTGTATGGGACAATTTCCGTTCTCAAGCCTCTGCTCGTTGTTGCATGTAAACTCGATGCCGCGGAGCGAATACGGCGCGACGGCGCGCGTGCCGTATCGGATGGGCGAGAGATAGTTGAAAGCCTTGAATAGCTCGGGCATATCGATGGAGAGCACGCCGGCCATGGTATTGGCGAGCGCGAGGAACACACCCATTATGTTGACGGCGAAACCAGTGTGGCCAAAGAGCGTGTTGAACATGATGCCGAGACTCTCACCACAGGATACGATGCCGAAGCATGCAAAGACAGAGGTGAAGTAGAGCGTTGCTGTGCGGGGAAGGTCAACTGCGATGACGCCCAGGACTCCGAAGATCATGCAACTTATCACCTCAAAGGGGACCTCGAGGATGGTGTATGAAGCCAGGAAGGCATTGACACTGTAGACGCCATCGTCGTCCTCTCTGTAAAATACATCACGCTCGCTAGGATAGATAGCTGTGTTCTGTAACATGCCGACAAAGTAGAACGCACCAATCTCCTGGACGAAACCCATGCGGCTCTGGACAGAGTAGTAGTCGTTGTCAAAGGGAGCGAAGAAGAGAGCCAGGATGAGAGCAAGACCGATGACTTGCATGAGACGAGCGACGATGAGCTCTGGTTGACGGTAGGTGTTGATGAGGGCTCGATGGAGAAGGAGAGGAAGTGCAGTAGTGATAGGGGCACGTTTGCGGATGAGGGCGCCTAGTTCGGCAGGTGTTGAGAGATTGGCTTTGTTAAAGGATCGACGTTTTGGTGGTGGTGAAGGTGGGAGAGTGGTGCCTTCTTGAGGAGGGTGTGTTTGGTCTGCAGAATCCGTATTCTGGACCTCTTCCTTCTCGCGAATATCAGATAGCTTTTCGCCCTTCGTCAATGCACTCTCCGCTTTCCAATTATCAATCATGTTCTGAACCCGTTTACGAGACTCCAGCTCTTTCCCCTCCTGCTGTAGATCAATCGTGATGATATCCAAGGCGAAATCCGCAGGGTTGGTATGGTGAGGACACTCATACCCATGACGTGCGAGATATCCAAGCATGTCTCTTCCAGGGCCAGAGTAGACCTGTGAACCACCACGTGCCAAAAGCAATACATTTCCAAATTCCCTAAAAAGATCGGATCGAGCTTGGTGGATTGTGAGAATGAGTGTTCGGCCTTCGTTGGCAAGGCCCTGGAGGACTTCCATGATGGAGTTTGCGGTGAATGCATCGAGTCCTGATGTTGGTTCGTCGAGGAGAAGAATACGGGGGTCGGTTAAGACCTGGACTGCGATTGATACACGACGCTTTTCTCCTCCAGAAATACCCTTGACCAGTTCACCGCCAACGAGGTTATCGGCACAGTCTTTCAAACCCATCTTGAGGAGAACTTCTTCTGCTCGACGGTTCTTTTCATCTTTGCTCATGAACGATGGTAGACGAAGTCCAGCTGCAAAGCGGAGAGTCTCCCGGACAGTAAGAGATGGTAATAGCGCATCATCATCCTGGCAGACATAAGAGCACACCGATCGAATGACTGAATCCGAAGGAAAAGCCCCGTTAAAGGTGAGTTTTCCAGCTGGCCGATACTTTGTCCCAACAGAATCGCGCAATCGAAGGGCCATGGCATTGAGTAACGATGTTTTTCCACTTCCCGAAGGTCCCATGATGACGTTCAATACCCCAGCACTAAACGTCGCATTGACGGGGTTCAAAATAGTCTTTGTAGGCAACTTCTTTCCCAGCTGTGTTCTCTTATCTAGAGCCAACGAAAAGTCGTTCAGTTCCAAGTCGATGGTGCGTACATCAGCAACAGGGCGGGCAGTCATCTTCTCCTTACCAGCCGAGAGATCGGTATCCGAAACACGAGCTCGAGCAATCGTCATCTCGACCTTGAGGATACGTAGTCCGATAACGGATAGCACGAAAAAGAATACGACAAAAGCCAGGCATACGAGAATTGGCTTAGCAACCCAATCTTGTGGAAAACCGAGAGATTCCATGATATATGACCCCGTGTACTGCTTACATCTAGGATCAGATCTATCGTTCGAGGCAGGACAATCGTAAAAGCTTCCTTCGAATTCGTTACCACAATATGCGCTAAAGACGTAGAACTGCCAACGTTAGTATCGATCAGTAAGAATTTGAGTGACGAGATCATACCGTGTAAGTAAGCCACTTCAGCCAACGAACGTAAACAGGAAGACTGTTGACATTGATAAACATGCCACAAGCCATACTTTGCAGTGTAAAGATCAAGTTGGCAATCACACTTGCGCCAGCAAAATGTCGAACCGTTGCCACGCAAACCATGGCACAAGTAACAGCAATATACTGGTTGAGGAGCGTGATGGCGAAGAATGTGAAGAACCTTCCTACATCGCGCTCGAAACCAGCCATGAAGAAAAAGAGTACAGAGAAGAGGAAAGGCGCTGCGACATCCTCGGTGATCATGCGAGCAATCCGGCGTGAAAGAACAAAGGGGAGGGCGTCGACACATCCTTCCGAGTTCTCACGATCAAAGGTTGGGATGTCGAATGTCATGCGGTAGACTTCAAAAATGAGAATGAGGTAGCCTTGAAGACCAGCTGCTGTGTAGAGACCACCCTGTCGAGATCGAATACCGGCTTGATCGCGACCGAGATTGTAGAACATGTAGCCCGTTACGAGGCCCATGAAAACAGCTTCGGTAATGGAAGCAGCCATTCCGAGAGGGTCGCGATATGTCACTTTTAGTGTACGATCGGTGAGGACTGTAACCTGTCGTAGAAAGCCCGCATGTTCTTCCGTCTTCTTGTCTTTTTTCTTCCTTCCATCGCCGATATCAACGGTCTTGTCAGGCGGAGGGTATCGCTTCAAAGTCTCCTGATTCCAAGCATTCTTTAAACGCTCAACCTTGGCTGTCGTTTCCTGTTCCAGCTCAGGGGTACGATTATCAATAGCGGCAATATCGATGATGAACTCGGCGGGATTGACAAAAGGTGGGAGCTGATATCCTAGTTCTCCAAACCATGGAACAGAGTCCTTGATTGAACCTGAGTAGACTGGGCTACCCTTGGTCAGAACGATCAGATTGTCGAACAGATCCCAGATTTCAGACCGAGGTTGATGGATTGTCGTAATGATGGTTCGCCCCTTTTGCGCAAGTGTCTTTAGTGTTCGGACAAGCTGATAGGCACTAGTCGCGTCGAGGCCAGTGGTGGGCTCGTCGAGGAAGAGAACCGATGGGTTAGCTAGCAGTTGAACACCAATGCTGGTACGTCGCTTCTCGCCACCTGAACATCCATGATGTTGAGAGTTTCCGATCCTCGTGTCAGCGCATTCCTTGAGACCAAGTTCAAGAATGACCTCCTCGACAACCCGCTGCCGTTCTTGGGAAGTGGTTGACGGTGGTAATCGCAAGTCGGCCGAATATCGCAGGGTTTCTCTCACAGTCAGGGTTGGAAGCAGGATGTCTTGCTGCATAACATAGGCATGACGGACACTATGTACTCCAACTCTGCTATTGAACGTAGCAACACCCTTTTGGCTCAATCTGGAACTCAAAACCCTCTCTGCCACCGTGTTGAGTAGTGTCGTCTTGCCAGATCCGCTTCCTCCAATGATAGCTGTCAAAGTTCCTGGCGGAAGATTAGCGCTTACAGAATGGAGAAGCGGCTTCATTTTTGGGGCAGTATTGAACTTTGACGAGACCAGATCGCCGTATGTTGAAGGTGCAAGCCATGATGGAGCTGTATCGACTGAGACTGCCAAGTCATGAATTTGAACATGAACAGCCTGGACATCGGCTAGTGACAGGTTTCCACCGCCAGATATAGACAGCCGCGACATGTCACTCTGTTGGACACGGGGATCTATTGAGATATCCAACGAGCTTGGTCTATCCATCTTTTCGATGTCGATGTTGTCCGAAGGAATTCCATGTTGCGACATGGCTGCAGCTTGGGTTGTTTATGAATGCGAGTTGAGCGCTGTTGTAAGGCGATGTTATCTGTTGGACCACGCCCGGGACATTATGTATGGTTGCTGATTATCCTGATTTTGTTTAGGCTGTGGTGTGAGTAAGATTATAATCCGCTTTGACAGTTGGTGGTCATCTATGACGCCGAGGTTTGTATGTAATATAGCCAGCCGACAAAGCCACGATCGAAAGGATTGACAAAGAGAATGTCAAAGTCGGAGGGATAGGAGCATCTTAAGGGTCATTGGATACCCTCGAGCCAACACCGGCCCGTTGTAATATAAACGAGATCATGGCTATTGCCCGAAGTGGATGCCAATTCAGATCGGTTCGGCCGCCGCGCAAGAGGCAAAGTAGAGGTGAAGTGAATTGAGTGGAAGTGAGTGGTCTCGATTTGGGGGTCTTCTAGTGGAGATTCGGATTCAGCTTAGCACCTCGAAGCGAGGTTTGCGAGGTTTGCGGGGGGTTGTTTAAAAAGAGAGCCACCAACGGCCGGGGACACAAGCTTGTTCTCATCCTAAACTGGTTAGATTGGAGAAGGAATTGATCCAGAAGCAATAAGAGTTGGTTTTTGATTAGTGGATGCTTTCGGAAGGCTTCAATTCCGAGGCATGGGTTTGTCTTTGAAGAAGAGGGGTGATCAAACTTGGCAGGTGCCAGCCTAACAATTACCTGAGATTACTAACTAATTCCTCACCAAAGGATTAATAAATAAATCCCTAATTCAAGATGTGATGTTATTTCTACTCTTCCAGTAGTGTCACTCCCTACTTACCTACAAAAATATTATTCTCCTTTAACTGAATCATGGTCCCCCCCCATTTTTATCCCACCACTTAAAGTATACCTCGCTTATCGATCCCTGGTCACGGCTTTGACAAGAATAAGGGTCGCTTGCGAAACGATGCAACGGTCTCTCTCGCTTTGACACCCGTTTTGGTATAAGCGACGTCTATGCATATAAAACCTTTTTTCGCATGACAGGGTTGGCTATTTCGTATTTACCAGATGACTCGGGAAACCTTGGCTGATAGTACTGAGTCTGTTGGTGACATTAAATGTGATGTTGGTGATCAGTTGGTGATGTTCAGGGTCTCGTACAGCTCACTCATAATCTACATGCAACACCCGGGTACAGTAACTACCTAGAGAGTAGACTACCCAACAGGATAGGTAGGCAAGCAGTCCAGACCGGAGAAGATCCTCCCAAATGCCTCACACCAAGTCTTGCCAATACCAATGAGACAACCCCAAATTCTCCAACATCTCTCAAGACGGCCTACACTTTTCTCCTCTCCCATGTCCCAAGACCAGACGCATCTCACATGCACATACAGAGACACATTGTCCAATAACACCACTTTATCATCAAATCTCTTTACATTACTCATGCTATGGTTGATAAATGAAGAAATAATAGATTATACAATAACAAAAACCCCACCCTAAAAACGCCGTTCTTTGCATATGTTGTCTAATCATCAATCATTTTCGTTTCACATGTCATTGTCATTTTAGACATTTCGCTTTTCCGTGATGGGCTGGCCAAGTGGCTTGCTGACCACAAATCCAGCGTCGGGCGCACCAAGCTCAAACACCTTGTTACCGCGCAGCCAAGTCTCCTTGACTCGACCCGTGAATTCGTGGCCCTCCCATGGCGAGCATCGGTTCTTCCATCGCATGTCGCCCTGAGTAAACGTCCACTCTTCGGTATCGTCGAACACGCAAATGTCCGCGTCCATGCCGACCTTGATGGCACCCTTGCGATGCGCGAGACCAACCTGTACAGCAGTCGCTTGACAGCAGAGACGCACGATATCGGTGATGCTGGGTGTCTTGGAGAAGTCGGCGCGCTTCTTGGCAGCCGAGTGCAGGATGGGTAGTCCGAGTCCGACAGACGAGATACCGCCCCAGGCTGCGAAGAAGTCGCCGCGGCCCTTTCCTTCGGCGATGGGGTTTTCGATCTCGGGAGCAGGGATTACGATGCCTGAGTCGTTATGTGGCAAGTCGGGTCGCGCTGTCTCGAGGTGCTGAGGAAGGAGCTTGAGCTGAGGTGTGCAAGGTGAGTGATCCGACACAACAGTCCTGATGCATGAGTCCTCAGCGACGAGCTCCTCCCAAAGACCATCGCGGTTCTTGCCCTCTCGGATAGGTGGGCAGCATTTGTGTCGAGTGTCACCCTTCTCAATCTCCTCGGCAGTCAAGCCGAGGTAGTGGAAGCAGGTCTCGGCAGTGATGTTGATTCCGGATTGGCGAGCGGCCTTGAGGAGAGGGATGCACTGGGTAGCGGAGAGGTGAACGATGTGGAGGTGGAGTTGAGGAGCAATGTGCGCCTGGCTGAGAATCTCCTCGACAGCGTAAGTTTCGAAAGCAGGAGGTCGAGACTCGAGGAATGTCTTGTAGGCGTCGAGTTGGCCGGTGGGAGCGAGAGGTGCTTCTGAAGCCTGGACCGTGTCGCCGACGGATTGGGTGATGGGAGGGATCATCTCGGCGTGGAACATGAGAGTGGTCTTGCTGTCTTTGAGAGTTTCCATGGCCAGGGCGATATCCTGGGAAGAAACGGCGGGGAACTCATCAACCTAATAACTGTCAGCATGCAATTTGGCTTACAAGATACAGATTCAACTTACACCAGACTCGATCAAGAATCCCTTGAATCCTCGAACACCAGCCTCGATGAGAGGGAGGAGCTCATTGGCATTGCCAGGGATGACACCACCGTAGAAACCAACATCAACCCAGCATTGGCCCTGGCTTGCCCGAAGCTTCTCTTCAAAGCCGTGAAGGGTGGTGGTGGGAGGAATGGCGTTGAGAGGCATGTCAACCACAGTGGTTACACCACCGCTGGCAGCAGCACGGGTACCAGTCCAGAAGCCCTCCCACTCAGTTCGACCAGGCTCGTTCAAGTGAACGTGAGCATCGACCAGACCAGGAATGAGAAGCTTGGAACCGTGGTTGACATAGTTTGTGCCAGCTGGGAAACTGGATGGGGGGAGGACTTCGGGGATTATGGACACGATCTTTCCGGTGATGGGGCTGACGACGACTGAAGCGGGAGTGGTAACAAGGGAGTCATCAGGAAGAGTAACAACGACTCGGGAAGAAACGAGGACCGAAAGAGGACCCTCGGGGTACTGCTCAGCGCTGGTAGATGTCATGATGGATGATATGAGTGATATGAAGTAAGAGAACGGGGAGAAGAATAAAGAGAAGGAAAAGATGAAAGGAGAAAAAAAGTCGGAAATATTTCAAACAAAGCTACTGCAGGGTTGTGTCCAAAATCCGGGGAAAGCTGGTTCACTCTTTCTCCCTAGCTATTTCGGTTCTTTTTGGTCTGGGGATACACTCTTCTTATCCTTATCTCTGTGCTTCGTCTTGGAGGTGTGGCTCACAGATTAGCCCAATTGGTGGGGTTGCGACTCAAAGATAAGACAAGTCAGACGGAGCCCAAGTCAAGCGGTATGGTTCTGATAAGGGAAGCTTTATCAAGTGGTGAAGCTGATCTTATCAACAAAGGGACAAAGACGTATGAACAATTGGGTTATTTTCAACGAGTGTTGTTACTGTAAGGAAAGAGAAGGAAGAGAAAAAGAGAGAGGGAAAAAGCCACCCCCAGGATTCGGCTATGCCTTTCTTCTTATCGTGACTCTTCGGCTCGATATTTTCACTATACTACATTCATTATTCGATCAAAACACTGTTCCTTCCAATCAATTTGCCTCCCCGGTCCGTCCCTCTACATTCCACTCTAGGTAGGTAAATCCTCGCAAAAGTCCGATGTGTTGTTCCCCTTTGTGCATATGACTTTTAACGTGGATGGCCTCGGGTCCCACTTACACGGACTTGGAAAAAGCTTAGACTATAACTAACCCAGTTTGCCTATCACCGATAAGAAGTAAAAATTCTGGAATTTCCAGGGTCCTCCATCGGACACAGCCGGATGCCGGTTTCTCACGAGTTGGGACCAATCAGAGTCTTGAATCTCTAAGCCGAATGCCGCAGTGGGTGATTGAATCGAGTAAATATCGAGTAATACAATGAACGGCTTTGGTACTGCGAGTAGTAGAAGAGCAATTCCTTGGCGTGTGTTGTGTTTGACTCCGACGTTGCAGAAGAGCGTTGCGTATTCATTCTCGTCTCGTTTTGGTAAGAATGGCTTGGGTCTGAGGCTATTCGGGGTCGACGAGATCATCACCAACAGTTATTTGGGACAGGAATGTCCGCGTGAGGCAGTTCACTTGTTAACAAAGTCACCCGATTGCAAGGCTCTCAATATCTCTTTAAAATCGTGGTTCTCGTGTCATTGACGAATGACTTGACACTTCTACCTCGGCCACACTTGAACGAGTTTCTATCGAGTAATGTAATCGTGGTGTTTTTGGTTCTAGTCTGAGTCTGGCACACCCCGCGGAAACAATCCACTCTCCATGGCTGACCCTTTTTCACATCTAGCTAGCTTTGTTTCTATTTTCATGAGGCTTACTCGTTCAAAGAAATAGGTATTACTCGATCAAAACACCAAGTCGAGACGCCGTTCTATGTGCATTGCATGCCGAGGTTACAATACCGTCTGCAATGTAGAAAGTCTAAAGCGTCATCCAATTCTTTTCCTTTTGCCAAGTCATCATCAATCAATATTTCAGCTGTCGTCATCACACCCTCTGGATTCTAAGAATTCGTAAACAAAGTGTTGACCAGAACATGCAATTATCCCAAATAGGCGGCTGTAAGCGGCGTCAATAATCTTATCATCATGATGTTACAATAGTAAGAAGAAACAAATAGAAAACCAAGTAGTACAGGTATAGTATGTATAATCATACATGCATCACTTTCCCTTTTTTCCCAGCCCGTCTAGATTCCCGCGGTTTTAGTTTGTTCAAAAGACGAGACAAAGCAAGCCTGAAAGCACAATCATACACCGCCCATGCTAGGCCAATGCCACCAACTCCCATCCCAGCTGACCTACTCATCGTCTCGAGATATCCGGCTTTTTCTTTTTCTTTTCCATCGTTAAATAATAGTGATGTGATGTGATGTGATGTTGTATTTGTACACGGCAGATGAAAACGGACCACTATCATCCAGATCATCACGCCTTTTTTTATACTTTCTTTCTCCTCTGAGGGTGGCATTTACTTCTGTCGCTTAAGAGACTTGTGTGCCATCTCAATCAGTCCATCCTTGGCCTCGCTTTCGGGAAAGTCCGCGATCGAGGCAATGGCCTTGTCCACATAGTCTTGCGCGAGAGCTCGCGTCTGCTCGATGCCGTCGCTTTGGAGAACCAACTCACGTGCCTGTAGCGGCATAATTAGTATGAGCGTCTCCAACAAATGTGATTCGTCAAGACAAATGCAAACAACTTACCCTTTGAACGTCACCCTCCTGGGCGAACTTGCGGCCGACGAGGGCTCCGAGCTCTGGCATCTGCTTCCAGGCAAATAGTAGCGGTGCTGTCGCAAGACCCAACTCCAAGTCCGCCCCCGCAGGCTTTCCAAGATCTGATCCACTCTGCGTATAATCCAAAAGGTCGTCCACCAGCTGGAAGGCCAGTCCTAGGTTTCGTCCGTACGAGTATGCTGCATCGACTGTTACGGCATCGGTGTTACCCAATAGAGCCGCAGCTCGGCATGATTTGGAGATGAGAGAGGCTGTCTTGAGATAGGTCTTTTGGAGGTAATATGTGACTGTCTCCTCGGACCACTTGGGATTCCGCTCATCGCGCTCTGTGTTCTTGAGCTGCATGAACTCGCCTTCGACCAAGTTGGCAATGACAGTAGCCAACAGCTCAACAACCTCGGGGTTGCGTAGACGAGCCAGCGCAACGGATGCCCTGCCGAGCAAAAAGTCGCCCGCCAAAACGGCCATCTTGTTTCCAAATTCCAGGTTGGCCGAAGGTGAGCCTCGTCGGGAGACAGAGTGGTCGATAACATCGTCGTGAAGAAGTGAGGCCGTGTGAATCAGCTCTGCAATTTCGGCTAGTCGTCGCTGGCTGGGAAGAATGTCTGAGTTGGCGTCGGGAATCTCTTGTTCGGGTGAAGAGAGAGGGTGAGCTGCAGGGTTAACGTCGGCGAGGATCTGAGCTGGTGATAACGAAGTGTCGACGCCACGGTGAGTGACTGTAGGAGCTGTAGCAGGTGTCTTGGGGCAGAGGTAGGTAGCTCTGCTCATGAGAAGGACGATCAAGGGCCTGACATGCTTGCCCTCGGCCTGGGTATAATATTTGGCAGCACGATCGAGCGAAGGATGTCCAGAGCCAAGAAGTTTTCGAATGTTGCCCGTGAGGAACTTCATTTCCTTGGCGACGCTTCGCAGAGGATCAATATGCATCGCATCCTTGGAAGCCTTTTTAACAACATTGCTCACGACGTTGGAAGCGACCTGCACGGCAGCACCCCACGCTGAGTCCCTTCGTGGGCTGGTGTGCAACGAGGCGCTGTGTATCGTCGTAGGACCCCGACTGACGGTCAATTGTCTGCACAGAGCACACGCAGGTGCCGCTGCCAAGTTCGTCCTCGTCAACATCGACTGTCTAGCCATGGTGCCACGCACCACCGAGGCCCCCGGACGGAGCATCATCGCCTGCGCACACTGAATCGATTTATATGGAGAGAGGGAAATTCGCTGGGTGTAAATGTCGAATATTACGACCACATTCGCCTTAGTATATCGGTAGGAGCCAGTCGTAAATTGTTCCAATCGTCAATTGCAAGCGTCAGGCGATATCGGGATCGCGAGGGAAATAATTTTGTCGAGAATGGATTTTTGAGCCTCGCCTCTGGTTCTCGATTTGATCCGATGGATGGACCTCTAAACTTTTCCAGCTCTAGCTGTGTTCTGCTAAGCCGGGGTCTTAGCGGGTCTGTCCGGCCATGACACCATGGATGGCAGGCCGTCGATTGGGAGGATGTTATTGGTGGGGTGAGCTATGGGGTCGTTTAAGCTAGGTCGTCAGCGGATGAATCGCTACCGACTCTGAGGAACTGGCCTGTAAATGTAATGATGTCTGCGACTT
This sequence comes from Fusarium sporotrichioides, assembly GCA_019054645.1. NCBI lineage: Eukaryota > Fungi > Ascomycota > Sordariomycetes > Hypocreales > Nectriaceae > Fusarium > Fusarium sporotrichioides. The sequence continues at coordinate 1,479,446 of JAHKNS010000004.1, forward strand.
TAATCTTTAGATGAAGCAAACATCAACAATTCAACATATATTACAAGCGTCTACGTCAGCGACCGCTTCTCTTTAAACCTATAGTTATTCGATTTGACCACACACCAGCATGGTGCTACTCACAATGACATCCTCCATCGTGGAGGCATTGGCAACTGTTCAACCACCAGAAACACCAGACAGCGAAGATCATGACAGCGAAAACGGGACTCAAGAATCACCACAACCTACAAACGAACCCTCTCTAGACGATCCCCAAATCGGAAAGCCCATATCGCATGGCCAAATTGTCGACCTGTGGAAACGCTCCAAAGCACAAGACGATACAAATTACACTCTTGAACAACTCCTTCGCGGCGCATCCGTCTACATCCCTCCACCACCTCCCAAACCTGAACCTGTACGTCCGCCAATACATCTCTCATACTATAAAGCTAACCATGCGTCAGTCTCCTGAATACAAAGCCCTTATGGCCCGTCTCCGCCGCCAAGAAGAAGCCCGCTACTACGAACGAATGATGAACCCTACCCCCCAACACGAAACCTTCAAAGACCGCTTCCCTTCCAGCGCCGCTGCTTTTGCGGAAGTCAACCGTCCCACATCAGCTTCAGATATCGGCGAAGAGGATATTGCGATGGAGGAGGTGCATAAACAAGTGACGCTGATCCTCAACTTCTTGGTCAGTATAGCTGGTGTTGCCGGAACACTGTGGGTTACGGCGCGATGGTGGAGCTTGCCCGCGAGATTATTCCTGACTTTGGGAGGGAGTATACTCGTTGCTATCGCGGAAGTGGTGGTTTATAATGCGTACTTGTGGAAGATGGACGAGGGGAGGAAGAAGCATGGTAAGGTCAAGGAGGTGAGGGAAGTCGTGGAGAGTTGGACTGTGGGTAAGCTTGATGATGAAGATGAGAAGACAATACTCCTCAAGGAAAAGGACGATACGGGGATCGACAAGTCAGCGAGTGGAGGCCTGAACAAAAGGTCAAGACATCGGCAAGATACAGAATATTAATTATAATACTAGTAGTAATAGGCTTTGGCAATTGCTTAAGCTACAGTTATCACCAGCATATTGCAAAACAGCGAGATGAATGAAGGTATGAAGATACTATTTGATTGCTAGGCTGGTCCTTGATTATCAATTCAGCGAAATTGAAAGCATAATTCCCAAGTACTTTAACAGTGATATCACGGCTTAGATACTAAGTTCAAGTAGGTAGGTAGTGACGGCATGTGACTGCGCGACAGACGCGTCTCGACGCGACTTCTTCTGGTGGGGGATCCTTGTTGCATTTAATGACTTTCTTTCTCTAACAAGACCTAAATTCGAGGTCGAGGCTATTCTTCGCGTTCGTTTTCTATTTCTTTTAATATTTTAATTAATCACTCGCCTCATATGTAATTATCATTCTGTATACAGAACCCGCGCCGCTTGTTTACATACGTACACTACCACGTTACACGACAGCAACGATATTGTCAACCTCTGGGACAAGGCATGGGAACTGGTTGAAACGTAAACAGCCAAAATGTACGTCTGAATTACTCATACACATTGGAGAGATGAAACTGACTGGGACAGGTCTGAAAGTTCATCGTCACTCACATCGCGATCTCGCACCAAACCACTCCGAACATACGGCAAACGAAGCACAAGGGACGACTCTCCACGCGAAACGAGTTTAAAGAAGCGACGGATCTCGACAGAAACAAGTCATGCCGAAACATTGTCACCCAACGATACAGATAAAGAAGCACAATCTTTGCCAAAGATAGGCCCACAAGAAACCAAGAACACGGCCGAATCTACGAGCAAACCCGCCAAGAAGGGTTCAATCTTGAACTTCTTTAAGCCTATTCCCTCTTCATCCACAGCTGCGTCAAGTCCAAAGAGTGATGAACCGCAACCCGAGTCAACGCCTCCGTCTTCACCACCGCCAAGAATAGAAGCACGAAAGAAACCACGACTGTTGCGCTTTCGTGGTACTTCACTACCTCTACTAGACGACGAGAATAACAAAGAAGATAATCAGACGGAAGATGCGAAAGAAGAGAGTGGTGTAAAACCTACGACACCAACGTTAAGGGAGAGTTCATTGAATCGAGAGTCTAGCAGCGGCAACGATGCAAAAGCAAGCAAAAAGGCGAAAGGGAAATCATCAGCTGTGCAAACGACGCTCAATCTTTCATCTCAAGCGGCGTTTTCAGAGTGCAAGGTCTGCAATACGGTTTGGAACCCGTTGTATCCTGATGATGTCAAGTTTCATATGAAGCAGCATGCAGCGGTTTTGCGGGCGAAGAGAAAAGAAAAGGAGAATGAATTATAAGATTTGATACCCCTATTTATGAATAATGACATATTGAACGTTGCTTGTTTTGTGTAACTCGATGTGCAGATCAAGCCGAAATCATACAGATCAAAGTGTGTATATCTCTTCAGTGCTTTCTGTTACTGCTTATAAAAGCTAGATTCGCCGCCATTGGTGGAATTGGATCCTACTTGGCTTACGGGAAAGGACAGGACCCTGGTAATAGGGCTGAGCCGAGCGAACTAACGTCGATCATGGCTGTCTTCTTCTCCGTGATAGCGAGAAGAAGTTTTTTGTCACAATTGCATAATTCGACATTTCTCTTCCTGCAGTTAAAGGGCCTGGAAAGAATCGTCATCGGTACTTGTGATTAATGGCTGAAACGTAGGTAGCATCGGGTGATCCTCAGCATATTACGCATGGTTATAAGGTGGCTGTGCTTATGGTGATAAGTGAGACTAAAGGCGCAAATGTCGAGATAGAATTATTTCATCTTCCATTTATTTCTCAAGGAAATGATTTTGGCTTCTGACAAGCAAAGATATAATGGCTCGAAAAGCCGGTAATGGGTGTATCACCTGTCGGTAAGTCATGGTTCCTCTTGGTTCACTCACTCCAGTTGACTGACTCATCTCAGCATACGGCGTGTCAAATGCGACATGGCCAAACCTGCCTGCCAACGCTGCTTATCCGTTAAACGTCAATGCGATGGTTATCTCCCCCAAGACTCGACAATAACGCGTCGTCAACTCGCCGAAGCAGCTCGTCGCATGTCAGTCGTGGGACCCATTTCAAAAGCTCTATGCCAGTACCCCATAAGTACAGGCACCAAATCTGCAAACCTGACGCTTTTTGACGTGTTTCGTACACTTACCGCGCCCTCTACGGCTTCATTTATACCGTCTCAGTTTTGGACGAGGGAAATTCTGCAGTTGGCCCATAGTGAGCCTGCGGTCTGGCACGCTACGCTTGCGTTAGGGGCGATTCATCAGAGACATGAGTTATACTTTCAGGGTCGCAATGATAAGAGTGAGGAAATGTGGCTCGAAGCGAACGTGAGCTATGGGCGCGCGATATCTTGTGCGAGGGAAGTGAAAGATCCTACCAAGTTACTGTCACTGTGCCTTGCGCTTTTGTCTGTCACGCATCTTATAGGGCGCTGGTCTGATAGCCAGGTGCACATCATGGCTGCTCATAGTTTGTTGAACCAAGCAGGATACAGCATTGAGACATCAAGCGCAGCTGAGATGTTGACACGGTTGGATCTCCATGCCATGACATTCTCAGACTCGAGTGCGCCCTACCCTTACAAGAACGTCCCGAGTAGAGTATGGATCGATGAAGACATGCAGCACATCGCTGGTTTTGAGAGCTACGCACAGGCAGGGACGGCGCTGTTTGGAGTTATGAGAAGGCTTATGATGATGGGTCAGAAAACAGAAGATGAAGATCAAGAAACCATGGGTGAGGATCAAGATATGATGGCGGCTACGAAAAGGGATCTTGCGTTTTGGGAGTACAAGATGGCAGAGTTTGAGAGGGATCACGCCAGTCCGCACGATCAGAGAGGAGCGGTTTCTATCAGGCTATATCACACTCTCATGCGTACATTCCTGGCAGGAGGAGCATTTGGGCCAGAAATGCGATGGGACAATCTTGTCGGTCTTTACGAAAGAATCCTTACGCTCGCAGAGACACTATGCGTCGACACGCGAAGCTTCCACATCAACTCACCTCTATCCCTCGAACCAGGCGTCATAGTACCAGTCTTTATGGTCGCTCAGCGCTGTCGTCACCCATGGCTTCGTCGTCGCGCAATCACGTTTCTCTACAAACTCAAACGACAAGAAGGCATGTGGTTCAGCGACGGCGCAGCAGCAGTGAGTAAGAAGATAATGGAGATTGAAGGGCAGACGTATTTCGAAAGTGATCTTGCCAATGTCGAAGAGAATGTATCACCAGCTCTTGCTTTGGAGGATATCCCGTGGGAAGCGTGGGCGACTGCTGATGTTGAGAATTTACCTGCCAGGACAAGTTGGGCGGGCATTGAGAAAGTTCCTGAGGAGAAGAGGATGCGTGAGACGATGGTGATGGTTTTTACCGAGGAGAGAAGGATTGAATTATCGCTTATAATGAGTTCTGGTGATGAATTAGGAACTTATGGTGAAGTGAGGACAGAATCGATATCATATTAATTAGAAGTCAGTAACCTGACGTATTCGGCGATGGGTTTGTCTAAGTGACGGATTATTTCTCGGGTTCGTATTCGCAAACTCCAAGAAACAACATCACCAACGGAACCCGGGACGACCGAAACTCCAGATCAACACTGCAAAATGGTCCACCGCTTTATATACATTTTCCCTTTTCCTCCGGATTATTGCTAAGCAGCCAATTGAATTCCCTGTTTTGTAGTGGTTTATTGAATGGTACGACTCCGGATCTCAGATTTCCGATGCCAAGGTTCGTGCATTGAAGGTGATATGTAATTTGTGGTAATTACGATTGTCACGGAAGGAATAAGGCTGACACATTGTATCACTGTTGTTGCTTTGGTTCTGTTGAGGAAAAAATGTACTTAACTTGATGTTGGCGCTCAGCTTTTGTCTTACATCAACTCTACAACTTTACAATACTTGAACTTGACAACACTCATAATCAACACAATGGATACCCTTGTCGAGGCTGTCAACGCAACTGCGAAAATCCCCCTTCATCCATATTCGCCTTTGAACGCAGTTCTTCCAGAATATGTCACCAACACATTATCCTCTCGCACTCTCGTCGGCAGCTTTGTTCTTGGCTCCATCGCCATTTTCGCCGTGACACTACTGTTCATCAACTCGGCGCCACGAAAGTTATCCAAGGGAGAGACCTTTGTGACATTATGGTTCGCACTCTGCGGATGCATCCATTTCTTCTTCGAGGGTAGGTGCTATGTATAGTTTAAAGTATCAGAGATTCTAACTACAGCCAGGCTACTATGTCGCCAACTTTAGCGATCTATCCAGTAGACTTAGCCTCTTCGCCCAGCTGTGGAAAGAATACTCCCTCTCTGACTCGCGCTACTTGACCCAAGACTCATTCCTTGTCCCTATGGAGGCCATCACCGCTATTCTCTGGGGTCCAATGTCGTTCTTTTGCGCGTGGAGCATTGTCAAGGAACACCCTCTGCGACACCCCATCCAACTCATCATCAGCGTGGGTCAGCTTTACGGCGACGTGCTGTACTTTGCGACTTGCTACTTCAACGAGGTGGTGCACAACATTGTGTACTGCCGACCGGAGCAGTTCTACTTTTACATGTATTATGTGTTTTGCAATGCCATCTGGATCGTTATTCCTTCTGCACTGGTGGTGCACAGCGTCGTGGCTACCAAGAGGGCTTTTGCAAAGTTGCAGGCTGCTGAGACGAAGAAGAAGGCTTTGTGAGTGACGGTTGAGAAGGAGTTTCATAAGAGGGGATAAATAGGTGTTGCTTAGATGGGTCCTGGTTTAGGTAGTCGATTACAAGCGATAAAAGCCTTTGACTTCGTGGTACAGAAAACATGTAATACAACTTCATTCAAGAGTACCAATTTCTACACATAGGCCCTATTCCAATCAAGTCTCTTATAAGTCGCATCGGTCGTCAGCACGATTCTCCCAACATCTGAATCGGGCTCGACGTCTCTTATTTGAACTCGAATATTGTTCGTTGCCTGTAATCGATCCTTCGAACTGACTCCGCTCCCAGCAACACAACACTCGTTGGGGATCTTAATGAAAGAGGAATCTCGCGTTAACCCATCCACACTATTCAGAAAGTCAGGAGCCAAGATCAACTGGCGAATAATTGTTGCATAATGGAGTGTGTAGATAGACTCTCACTACAACGCTCCTCAATTTTGACGAAACATCTGCCAAAAGGTCTGTGCAGCTAGCATGTAGACTTTTGCTTCCTTGCATATGAAATATAGAATAACTGTCATAAATTTATCAAACTAATACAAGGTGATGGGAAATGGTGAGCCTATGGTTAATTTCTGTTTTAGAACTGTTGTCCATAGTGGGCTCTCACATTTTTTGTATAAGACTGTCGGCATGAAATCACTCCTCATCAAAAGACTGTGTCGTTATAAGTGTAAATCGCTGGAAGACTTGTACATACGACCATAGCTCGCAGAGAACTCGGGATCCCGTCCGCTCTCCCATAGATAAGCTGCGAAGCGCTGGATTAGTAGTTGGGTCGGTGACGACCAGCGAATCCCCGGTGTTGTATGTTTTTTTGCATTTTTGCAAATTTTTATCCCGTCTTTTCTTTTCAATAGATATGATGCAACATTTATCAGAATAATAAGAATGCCTCGTGTTTTTTGCATGTCATTCAACGCTGACGGGAACGCGCGTGAGTGAGGATGCTTGCAGTACTTACCGGAGATTAGAATAGACACCATCTAATGGGTAGCAGAAAAACTGACCTCTGAGCTTAAGGATACAAGAATAGATAAACTAAAATTATAGTCTAAATAGCATAAACTGACTTACTAATTTTATCTTCTGTACCTCGAGCGGCCGACTTTTCTAGTACCCTGAGGACCACGCCGTAGTGTTATCTGTTTTCAGGTCCTCTATATCTTCGAGTATACTTCTGGAAACTCTATTGCTGGAAGTTGCACTAGATCCAATGTACAATGTTGAATAGTAGTTCTTATGCAATTATAAAACTAATATCATTCTTCCTTTCACGTTGATAATGCCTTCACGTTGCCCACGCCCTCTCTTCAGTCATCCTAACTTCAGAGTTACCAACATCACCAATAATCTCAAACTTATAGAAAGGTTCCTCAGTGATATCTTCCTGTAAAATTGCCTACTGCTTGCACCAGTTATCCTCCTCCTCCTCCTCTTTCTCCCTCTTCTTCTTCTTCTTCTCCTCGGCCTTGGCCTCGACCTTGGCCTCATCCTTGGGGTCCCCAAGGATTTGACCGAGCAGGGCTTTCATGCGTGCCTTCTCTTCCTCAGAGCAGAGAGGGGGCTAGTAGGGCCAGGAGGGCGCCGGGGCTGGTGACTCCTCTGTCATCGTCATCGTCGTCGTCCTTTTCGTTGGTGATGGTAATGGTGATGATGGTGATGATGGTGATGAAGAAACAGAAGGTAGTACCAGCTCTACAGCTCTTGGCGACTTGATCTAAGAAGCACAAGATCGACCGCTCCTTCCAGTATGACCAAGGGAAAGCTACCCATGGCTACTACTACACAGGAAAGGGTGTGAATGAGGATAGGTTGCAACACTAGATATAGGTAGATTACCACCACATCGAGTATGTATCTAAATACACTTATTTCTAGAGAATTCGTATATGTAAAACATCTATTAAGCGACCTCAACCCGGTATCGTCATTTCTACTCTTTCACGTTGCCTTCTCAACAGTTCAAGCCCTCTCTTCGGGCGTCTTGGCATTAGAGTTATCAACACCACCAACAATCTCAAACTCATAGAGAGGTTCCTTGGTAACATCCTTCTTTAAAAGTACCCACCGCTTAAACCAATACGGAATCTCAACTCGAAGTTGATAAGAAGCAAACTTACCCGTAGGCACAGCAAACACCCAATCCAGTTCCTCAAGTGTGCGCTGCTTCGTCTCGGGAACCCAGAAAAGAATCATGATGAAAGCGACCATGTTAAACCCTGCGTACAGTCCAAATGCACCGACGGTCTGCAGACGGTCGAGAATAAAGGGAAATGATATCCCGAGAACACTTGCCCAAAAGAAACAAGTCGCCACTGCAAATCCCATTCCTGTCTCGCGATGGGAAAGGGGGAAGACTTCGGCCGCGTACGTAAACGGGACGGGTCCTTCGCCTGGGGAGTAAAAGGCCCCAAAGAGGAAGACGAACAGGCATACGAGAGCTGTGCGAAGATCTCCTGTGTCTTTGGAGATGAGAGTACAGAGACCAGCAGCAAGAAGCGTCCATGTCATCTGAGGGAATGTAAAGAGAAGCAAACTCCGACGGCCGAACTGAAAGATGTTAGTATAACCCACAGACTGAGCATGTATAACAACTTACCGTATCGATAGTCCAGAACGCAGGAAAAGAGAATACCCAGTTCACGAGACCAAACCCGAAAGAACCCACCATGGCTTTGAAGTCAGACATACCAGCCTCTTTAAACACAGTAGTAGAGTAGAAAGCAATGATATTAATACCACACATCTGCTGCGCAATCATGACTGTAAAAGCAGCAAGTGTCGCCCTCCTGACTCGAGGAACCGTAAACAACTGTGTAAAGCGTGTAGCATAGTTCGTCTTTCCAGCCGAGTGCTCCTCGATCTCGAGCTGGGAACTGATGTAGTACATGTCCCGCGCAACTTGGATAGGATCGTGTCGAAGTTTCAGCATTGCGGCCCAGGCTTCCGGGTACCGGTTCTTCTTCATATACCAGCGCGGTGACTCTGGGCAGAGATAGATGAGAAGCATGAGGGGAACAGCAGGAATGAATGGGGCGCCCAGCATGAGACGCCAGTTTAAACCGCCCTCAAGGTGAAAAATGGCTAGGTTGAAGGCTGTTCCGAGAAAGATACCAAAGGCTGTCCACATCTGCCATGACATGACGAGTGCGCCGCGGACAGACGCTGGGGCATTCTCTGCGGCGTATATAGGAACTGTTGAACCTTTTACGCCCATACCGATACCCATTAGGATACGACAGGCAAGGAACTGCTGCCATGTTTGACAAAAGGTAGAGCCGATAGTAGGCCATATGCAAAAGTGCGCTGCGGTGAAAATAACGCCTCGTCGACCTAAGAGGTTATTGATAGGATCAGATAACCAACATCCTATAAACGCAGAACCAAGATACGGTCCTGCATTGACGAGACCAACGAGGAGCTTATCCCTTGTGCTCTCACTCCCTATTCCAAAGACTGTGGGGAAGAAGATATTCGCGCCGTTGGAACCGGTTTGATCCCAGCCTTGGACCGCAGCGCCGATTGAGCATGTTACCATGGTGAGGATAAGGCGGCGTGGTAGATCCCAGCGATGTGTCGCTTCGCGCTCGAGGTGATGTAGTTCCTTTGCTGTGAGTGCGTATTCGCCGTCGAGAAGAGCTGCTCCGCTGGGATTTTGGGCTACGAGGGCGCCTTTCTTGAGTAGGGCGATGTGTTCCGTTAGGTTCTTTCTTTGAGCCCATTCTTCGACGTCGGATAGGAGTTAGTCTCTTGGGATTCCGTGGAGAGGATTCTTGATTCTGGGGGCAGTTAGATCCTGCAAATTTGAACGAGAGGATTAAAGTACTTGGCTTCGAGATTAATTTCAGTGTTGGTGTTGGTGTCTATTCCTGTTATATCACCTTGGATTTTGTCTTTGTCTTTGTCTTTGTCTTTGTCTTGGCCTTGTATGCACTTCTTTGTAGAATTGGAAAGAGCCAGGTCTGCATGTTCGATCTCTTCGGCCATGACGGGTGACTTATCAGACTTTGGTTAAAGTACTTGTTCGAATATAGGTATAGCTGGAAATCTAGAGAGAGATTCCAATGGCAATAGTACTTGAGAAAAGCTACAAAAACCCATGTTTATATGTTACAACCATCATCAGTACAGGAGCGCCTTTATCTTAGAGCCATCTGCCTTGGCACTGGCTAACCCCATTATCACGCCATAGATCTACGGGGGGCTTCAGGATAGCTGCCGACTGATCGCAGACTCTTTTGGAAGAGCTTTCTACTAATAAGAGGCTTGGTATATGATATCGTTATCGTTCGATGAGCAGTGCACTTCTGCGCATCTATCAACAGCGCTCCGATTGGAGTTGGTTAATCTCCCTCTGTAATTAAGTTATCAGGAACTGGGTGTATTCAACTTCGGTCCGATAGATCTCATGTGTGGGAGACCAATAACAGTTGCTCAATTTGGTCTTTTGAAACAACGATATAGCTCGAGTGAACGGCAGCTGCATAAGATGAAGTGGAAATGCATAGCTAATCCTACAGCAGAAGTCATGTGAGAATAATGTTCTACAATGCTATCATACACATGAAAATCAACGTCAACGTGGAATGGGAAGAGTGTCATAGTTGCTTGATTCGACATTGACTTCTGCATAACCCCAGACAACGCCTCAAAGCTTAAACCACGAGTACAACAGAAAGAATATGACTGACATGGAATAATCGTATAAAGTAGCTACGTTACTAGGGCTATACAGCTCTCGGAAGTAATAGTAGATGTTATCGACAAGTCAATTCTCACTTCCGGTCTATTCAAGTACCATCGCGTTGTCCATTGTTCAGTTCCCTTGTGGCTTTGTCGCACTACATGACCATCCACGAGGCATATTAGTGGCTTAGATGGAGTATGCGCAACTATAAACACATGGGAAGTCTCTATGTCTTTGCTGGTATATGTGACATTAAAGACTTTTGTGGAAGGTTTCGAGGTTGACGACATATGGCATGAACATCAAGTAGCATCAACACAAAGGATCGAACAGAATATTACAGTGACATTAGAGAACTCTTGACTGCAGCTATGGAGAAAGCAAGTGTGGCCTGAGCACCATCAACGCCCAACGCTCCCTGATCCTTGCGCCGTGGAATGAGATGGTCGCAGCATCACCTCCAATCTTCCAGAATAGCAAAATGCAACCGAAGCAAAGTTCACCAGACCCAAAGCCAATTCGAGTCTTGATTACACCAACCATCTTCAGCTCTTGCAGAACCAGAGGCAGACGACAGGCTTGCCATTCTCACTTCCTGTACGGTCAGAGGTCCAACCCACCTGATCCAAGCTCTTCTCTATTTCTTTCTCATCGTCCCCGTTGAAGGAATATCCCTTGTACCACTTGCCGTTTCCTCCGCTGTAGAGTTCGAAACACTTGTTCTTCTTAGGGCTGGGATTAGTGCAGCCGAAACCCTTGAGTAGATCGCCCAGCTTGGTGCTGGTGGGAACGTGGGAGGCAATAAATGGGATCTGTGCGTTGGCATCAAGTTGCCAGGGCGGTGTCTCACTCTTGAAGACGTGGACTTTGGTGTGCTCGGCAGGAAAAAAGTAGTTATAGCCCGGCTCGCAACCCACGCCACCTGTAGAGTTGGTCATTTGTGCGGCAGGCATTTGGGTATCGATTTGGGGATGAGGCTGTGCTTGCCGAGCAAGAATGTTTCCGTTACCGTTGGGTTGATTTGCATAGGTCAATGGACTTTGAAACCCTGTAACCGGTCCCTGGGGGACAACATAGGCAGGCTGACCATATGTGGCACCGCCAGCATATACAAGACCGTAAGGAGTGGGAACTAAACCAAAGTTATAGCCGGGCCCGCCGACATGAGGGATATAGGGTTGACCTTGTGTAGGAATAGGAGCACCTGCAGGAGCACCGTTGGGCCGAGTTCCTCTGGAATCACGGCCGCTCATGGGGTTCCATCCGCCAGACATGATGGATGCTCAAGGGGATGGGTATGTCAGGAAAGAGATTCAAGAAAGTGGCTGCCAGGTATGTAACCAGCGACAAAGTTGAGGGTCGAAAGAAGCGTTCCAGTAACCAGGAACTTGACCTTGACGAGCTGGATCCCAGACTGGTGGGGAGTTGTATGCCAAAGTCTGATTCCAATGAGGGTGGAACTGTTGAGCTTGGAGTGTCTGGTTGTGGTATTGATAGGCAAAGGCGTTATCACTACCGAAAGGGCTTGGTCGATATGGGAGATGGATGTCTAGAGCTGGTCAGAGAATGGGCAAAATGGCAGGGTTTATATAGATAGATTTGTAGATGAATAACTGCTACAAACAGCAGATCCAGTACGTACCTGATGCAGTGTCTGCCTCTTCAGCTTCGCTCTCTGTCACTGAAGAGCTGCTCTCGCTATCAGTGGTCTCGTCGTCAGAGTCCGTGTCGACTCCCAGATAGCCAAGGAATATCTTGGTACTCCAAAGAGTGTTGCCGTGGCGGTCGTAGAATGCTCCTACAATGATCCAGGCCCATAAAGGAGAATCTCGAGATGCTGCGAGATGCTGTGTGATGATGAGCTTGGTTGCAGGTGCAGGAAGGTCGACGTCCTCGATTGTCCGACAATTGATGGGCCCGTTGTTAGACATGGAGGATTGTTCTGCGATACGACGGCCCTGACGACGAGTTGGCGAACTTGATGGACAGTTAGTTGACAAGAAGAAGTCCATATGATAGTAACCTCTGTTATTTATGCCATTGGTTGGCTGGAGTCTTGACATGAACAACTGCATGTGCTCGACTATGAATCAGCTCCAATGCATAGTCTATGACATGTGAACGTCTGAAAAGTCATGATCAAACGTCTACAAACAACCAACAAACGATCACCAACCCCGTGTACTGAGACTGATTCACTAGCCATGGTATAAAACATGGTCGTTGCAAGACAAACTCTGATGCAGGGTTTGCATAGATAAAAACGTCCGGGGAACAAAGCTGTCAGGAACGGCTGCGACAATCAGCTGTGATGCGCCAAAGGTGCAAACAGTACTTCTTGACAGTACACCCAGTTCGTGTGTTGTGCGTCACACACGAACATCATACACAGCCTCAACTTCTAACTGGTACCCAATCACTTGACTGGGATTTCGATGATAGTCAGTCTGCCGAAAACAGTGATTGTCTGATTTACCAAAACAGCTGAAGCGACATATCAGATGAGCGAGTCATATCGCACGTGAGCATGTAACGCCAGCCAACTTAGGCAACATCCATGCTGTGAATAACGTAGGCACAGGTACTTTTTGGAAGTCAAGATGGGATAGTAGTTCAATTCAGAAACTCCTTGCTGTTTTCGCGAATATAGTAATTTGGTAAAATGACAAGAAATAATCGACTATGGTCGATGTAAATTGTAGAGCAAGTTTGGTTCTGTAGACCTGTATATCTTCTGATGTCAATGCGGGCCATGGCAACAAGGGTGTCATACGGAGCAGACAAGAGTTTCGGTATCGGGCAAATTTTTAATGAAGAAATCTGCCCGACATCATTCCTCGTCGCTTGTGGATTCAACGACCCGAACTCCACCACCCTTCTTGGCCGATTCAATCTCTCGTTTCTGTTGTTGCTGTTGTAGCTTCCCAACCTCGTTGACCAAGCCCTTCAAGTAGACTTCAGCCTGAACGGTAGCGCTGTATGCAGCTGGTGTCCAACTCCAGATATTTCGTTTGTGAATGTCCGCGCCCGCTGCCAGCAGCGTCCGCAGTACTAGGAGGTTTCCGTTTCCACTCGCAAAATGCAGTGCTGTGTTTCCTTCAACATCTGCGCGACGGACTGCTTCGTAAGGTCCACCGGGAACGTAGGTAAGAAGGAGTTGTAGTATAGTGTCGTGTCCTCCGAGACTGGCCTCCATGACAGCATCACGACCTCGGACATCGCGACGAAGAATGCATGTTTTGTCGTGTTCGCAGAGAATTTGGACGACTTCGGTATGCCCGCCAGCTGCGGCGAGCATCAAGGCAGTTTGGTGGCTTTCGTTGAGAGCAGGGCATGGATCTTCGTGTCCGAGCTTTAATAGTACTTCGCAGACTTCGTGGTGACCTAGTGAAGCTGCTAGGTGCATATTCGAGTTGGACTGGCCGGAAGGAGAGGAATCGGGGTTTAGGAGATAGTTGGGGTGTGTCTTGAGGATTCGGCGCAAAAGGGTCGCATCGTTGGCATGAATTGCCCGACGGACACGTATAGATGGTTCGATCCTAGGGATTATTAGTCCAGTGTGACTAACGTTCGGGTCGGTGCATCTCACATGGTGGAGGATAACTGGTCATGACGGTTGCGATTGGATCAAGAGCATATGGCGCCGTCGCGAAAAAAACGGGATTCGCTGTAGATGAACAAAAGAAAAGAGAGTATATAGATGAATACAAAGGGAAAAGCTTTGGTATGAAAGAAAACGCTGAATGGATTATAAGAAAGAAGAATGAAAGAGGGGAAACGAAGCAACAAAGTGTTGTTGACGATAAGTGAACGAAAGCTTAAAGTGTAGGCAGGTGCAAGTGCCCGCTTTCAGCTACAGGAAGGAAGGTCTGGTCTGGGTAGCTTCCCCGTCATGAAACAGTACACCCCACATTTAAGTACCTGCCTGTAGGTACTCCTTCTGTTGTTCCATAGGCGCTACCTAGGCCACTAATAAGTCTTGATATCCATGATAAAGACTTCTATCAAGTTTGGCTGAGGGCGATCATGATGGCGATAAAGATAGGTAGCTATGAAAACACATCTTTTATGGTTATTACTACAACTTTGTGCATGGTTTGTCTCATCATACATCATGATTGTCACTGTGGGTCCAGTGAATGATGAAGCTCATGGAAGCTCGACTCCACTGTTTTAAGCGCTGTCACCTCTAGGTCCTCCTGCGCTTCGCTCTCACGATGTAGTCTCCTTGACATCAGTTCTACCCTACAGGTGAGCATGATATTCACCTCATTCCAACATCAACAGTTCAAATGATGCTATCTGTGCCATCAGATTATACATCAGCTCCTGTGACTACAACCGTTTTGATCTTTTCTAAAAACATAGAGAAACGGCCCATAACTAACGATCACTGTCATCTGTTCAATTGTTGTTACGGCGCCTCATACTGACCACGCAACACGATTACGCAGCCACCAACATCCTTATCTCCAGCTGCAAGAGTTTCTCAACAGCTCAGACTATGGGGAAAAGGTAAACACTTAACCTAGTTGATGCTAATAAAAAGAACCTAGACTGTCATTACTGAAGCACCGCTGTGCCTTTCCGTTGCTTCACTACCTCGTACGTGGCATGTCGCTAGGGGAAGGCATCATGATCTGTCAAGAAGAGGAGCAATCTGTCTGCTGAACATAAACCCAGACTTCAACCTCCTCTTTCAACAATCGTAAGCACGCCCGGTTAGCTCAATCGGTAGAGCGTGAGACTCTTACGAGTACGCGATCTCAAGGTTGCGGGTTCGACCCCCGCATCGGGCTGTTCCTATAATACATATTCAAAAGATTGAGATGTGCTTCTTTTTTGGCGTTTTTTTTGGTATCTTGAGGATATCTTGAGACAGTGGTGTGAGCGAGATGAAGTGTTGGCCAGTGCGAGAGACCAGTAACCATTACAGTGTCGATTGATATGGTATTAATGTGTACTCGGTAGGTAGGTTGTTACTATACTACGTAGTCATTGATTTAGATGTTGTTCCTTTCTTGAGCTTTTTTACATATCCTTTTTGTGAATGATGTGTTGAAACAGTGGTGGTGGTGTTTGGTAAAGACTGATTGGTTGGCCTAGACTGTTACAACGTCAAGCTCAAGATCATGAGATTGGAATATTAATGTTTACTAGTACTAAGGTATTTCGGACACAGCAAACCCACAGACAAACCCCAGATATCGTCTAGTTCAACTCATGAGCCTTCTTGATGGCCTTGTTCTTGCCCGTATCCAACACAACTGCGGGATCTTCTTCATCTCCCTTTCTAGAGACCGTGTTACCGTTCTTTGTAGTGATGGAGGTACTAGAATAAATGTTAGCGATTTGGCCTTAACACTTTTGTAGTACAACTTACTCTTCGGCCTTGACATCCAGGACCTTACCCTTGGGCTGTCCCTCACCCCAGTTCCAGCTCACAGTCTCACCCTTCTTGGGACCCTTCTTTGCACCAGAGTCATCACCGCCCTCATCGTCGTCATTCTCGTCGTCTTCAGCCTCTTCAGACTTCTTTGAAGTGCCATTGGTCTTTTTTCCGTTGGACTGCTTCTTCTGGGGCTTCTCCTCAGCATCATCGCCACCTTCTTCTTCGGCATCCTCCTTCTCGTCTTCATCTTCGTCGTTGGACTTTGTGGACTCTCCCTTGCGAGTCTCTCGCTTCTTGTTTGAGCCAGTCTGGCTTCGAGTCGCTCTTCGCTTCTCGCCGGTCTGTTTCTCATCATCACCATCTTCTTCTTCTTGTTCCTCCTCGGCATCATCATCTACTTCCTCCTCCTCCTCCTCTTTGTCCTGCTTCTTGGCACTACCGTTCTCCTTGTCCTGGGCCTTGAGGAAATCGTGACCCCAGTTCTTAAGCGACGCGTAAGACTTGGTCTTCTTGACCTCCTCGGGGGACTTATCGTTGTTGGCCTTTGTCTCTTGAGCTAGATGGCGCTTGCTGTTTTATGTTAGTAACAAGTCGTGAACTGTGTTTTGTCTGTCATGACGGTACGCGCATAGAGTACTCACCAGTATGAGACGACCTTGCGCATGTGCTGAACCTGCTCGTCGGTGTACTTGCTAGGATCCTTTTTTGGGTTCTCCTTGAGGATCTCGACAATCTTGCGACCACTGTCATGTCCGACAGATTCGCCGTTCTCGTCCTCCTTTGGCCAACCTGCACTGTTGGAGTCATCTGACTTGAGCCACTTCTCAAGCTCAGAGGCCGTCATGTTGACGACCTCATTAAACTCTTGGATAACCTCGTCGTTGCCCTTCATGATTGCGATGGTATTGGACTTGATTGGTGTAAGTGAGAAGGTGTGCTATGTCTTGCGATTTCGTTAATTGCGAAAATCAATTGATCAGCCAGAAATCTACGCGATATATCAACTGAGTTTATGTACATTGTTATTGCTTTTGGCTTGCGCCGTGTCGTCATGGCAGCCAGCTTGCGGATGCTGTCTCAGCGTCATAGAAGAGCCCTGAGCTGTCGCGTCAAGCTGAGCTTGGTCCTTTGGCGTAAAGTAGCTTGCCGTGATCGACTCTGAATTGACCCTGGCGTTTAAGTGCCTGCAGGGGTTCAGCTAAACCAGAACAAAGCGCGTTCTAAGCTGTCATCCAAGGAACGCGATCTCATCTTATCAATGTGCGCATCATTTTGCGGCGATCCTTGGGATGGTGGTTGGGCGGCTGGGAAGTGGGCCAGGAACCCGATCAACGGATCGATGATTTTATTCAGGCTAGATGTTTAATTGATACATTAATCCCAGGGGAATCATGACGATATGTGCAGGCTGAAGGATCTGTGCCTTTCTTCGTTTTGATGTTGGGCTATCCGCATTGAGCTACAAGACAGTTGAAGCTCCAAAACCCACGTCATTTAGAGCTGTTGAGGCTTGATCACATGGTACTGTGCCCATGTGTGTGCGATTTTATTTAGCTGTCACATTCGCAGTCTTCAATCAAAAGGATTAGTGTGAGAAGTTTACAGCAGAGCTAGGTTACTGGCAGCTGTAGGTGATATTGAGTGTAAAGATGTACATAATTGTTAACACCCACCTACGACTTATACTTGATTCCCTATACTTATACTCAGTCTCACAAACATATATCTATTTCTAACCAGCAGCAATGGATTGCCAATCGGAACAGACGACACACGGAAAAGCCACGATGCTAACGTCGGATCCATTTCCTGTGCCTGGCGTGATGTTTGTCTGGATCATACCTAAGATCCAGGTACCCGTGCCCTGCTATAGTTTGACCGATCGGAGCTTGTGAGTAAGAAGGATAGGTAGAGAGGAGAATGGGATGCTGATCCTTTTTGAAACTGAATAAAGGTTAAACATCCAAACAAATTTCTTTACCAACTACCCTGCTCAACCTTGGTATATCTTAACAACTCGACTTGAGCTGGCTGTCATCTCTATGTTCATCCTCCAGATCGGACCTGACAATGACTGAGATGATGCAATTGAAACTCCCCCTCGCTAAGCCTTAAGAAGAAGTCAACTTTTTGTTCCCGTCCCCACCGCGGGGTTGTAAGTTCTGTATGTAGTGCTGCGGGAGCGGGGCCATTTTTCGCCGGGGTCGCCCTCTTGACGCCGATGCAGGAGCAGGCGACATTCAGATCTTTACTTTTTTGTGACTCAGATTAAACATCACCCGATAATCTAAAAAGACAAAAGGTACGTCCAATCCATCAGACTAGCTTTCATTTTCATTGTATCCATATTCCAAAATCAACAACCGTTGTTCTTGTTCCTGTACGTTCTTTGCCATGCAGTCATGTTCATGTTCTCGTCGGCAACAATTGGGTCGCGGTTGAGTCTTTTCAGCCGTTGCATAGCTCTCCGTCATTTATACCCTGCTTTTACAACTCAATCGCAATCTTCGAACCAATTCACTAATTATTCTCGAAATTCCAGAATCGACAGCTTCAAAAGCTTTAGATCCGTCGCAATCATGTCTCAATACCCCCACATCCTTCTGCGCGCTGAGGAGAAGCCCCTCGAGCACCGATCTTTCTCTCCCTCAGTTATCAAGACTCTTGTCGATGCCGGATACCCAGTCTCCGTCGAGCGATCATCTACCGACCCCAAGTTCAAGCGCATTTTTGAGGACTCCGAGTATGAGGCTGCTGGTGCGCGCCTCGTTAACGAGGGCACCTGGCCCAACGCCGAAGCCGGAACTTTGATTCTTGGTCTCAAGGAGATTCCCGAAGACGACTTTCCTCTCAAGAACGACCACATTGTATGCGCTACTTCTGAGAACAAGCTTTAACTGTATGCTAACCTGATTCAGTCTTTTGCCCACTGCTACAAGGTACAATCTCCGAGCTCAAGCATGCGAGATTCTTACTGACACATCCTAGAACCAAGGTGGATGGGAAAAGGTCCTCGGACGCTTCCCTCAAGGAGGTAGCGTTCTATACGATTTGGAGTTCCTTGTTGATGAGCAGGGCCGCCGAGTTTCTGCGTAAGTAGATCACAAAGTCGAAAATTCAGGACAATTGTTTCCTAACAAACTAAACAGTTTCGGCTTCCACGCTGGATTTGCTGGCGCTGCGCTCGGTATCAAGACCCTTGCCCACCAGCTCCAGGACCCCTCCTCCAAGCTCCCCTCAGTGGAGACTTTCACCGACGGCCGTGGATACTACCTGAACGAGGAGGAGCTCGTTAACCAGATTCGAGAAGACCTTGCCAAGGCTGAGAAGTCTCTTGGACGCAAGCCTACTGCTCTCGTCCTCGGTGCCCTTGGACGATGTGGTAAGGGTGCCGTTGACCTGTTCCTCAAGGCTGGTATGCCCGACGAGAACATCACCCGCTGGGACTTGAACGAGACCAAGGACCGAGATGGTAGGCGCCCAATGTTTGATACTTGACAGCTTGAAACTAACGATTAAAAGGTCCTTATGAAGAGATTGCCCAGGCTGATGTCTTCCTGAACGCTATCTACCTTTCCAAGCCCATCCCTCCTTTCATCAACGAGGAGCTCCTCGCCAAGTCTGGCCGCAACTTGGCCGTTGTCATCGACGTGTCCTGCGACACCACCAACCCTCACAACCCCATCCCCATCTATTCTATCAACACCACATTCGAGGAGCCTACCGTTCCCGTCGAGATCAAGAACGACCAGAACTCCCTACCTCTATCCGTTATCAGCATCGACCATCTCCCCTCAATGCTGCCCCGCGAGGCCAGTGAGGCCTTTAGCGAGGGTCTCAAGGAGTCCCTTCTCACACTCAAGGACCGCAAGACTTCGCGAGTGTGGGCCGATGCTGAGAAGCTTTTCAACGAGAAGGTTGCCCTACTTCCCGAGTCTCTGCGAACCAAGAGAGTTTAAAAGTGGTATTTATGACATGGTTGAAATAGTTGATTAGACAGGAATAGAAAGCTGCAAAGAACAGCATGAGAACCACTCAAACATTTATTTTTGTATGTGAATGCTGAAAAGCAGTGCAACTTTCATCGTACTCGAAGTTGATCTGCAGAAGTTTATCGGATACCGTATAAGCAGGTAGATGGCTTGATGTAAGTGACCTCATTCACTAACATAGCTAATTTGGTTTATGAAGAAACAATGAAATATTGGATTTCTCAACTACAGATCGGCATGCCTCTGAGGAAACTGTTAGCAACTAGCATGATTCCAATTACACAGTATCTGATATAGCCAATATTTCATCAATTCGAAGCGTCTCTTATCGACTCAGCTGAAAAAACTCGACAGATTCAGGAAGCTTAGCGTGAGACTAGGGTCCCGGCGGACAAAAAGAAGAGACGAAAGTATGCTATTATAACCAGTGTACATTCGAATACTTTTGTCATGAATAGATCTGCCAATCAGCTTTGTCAAAAGTTCAGATCCAACAGGCAACTATGCGGGGGACATCCATTTCTTTTGTTTCTCAATGTTTCCAATCGTTGCTGGATATCGCAATACTTATACCACTTCACTTCATCGCAACTATAGCGTAAGTAATGGCATCTTCGGACGAAGAAGACACGCAAATGCCCGAGGTCATCGAAACCGATGAAGCTTCAAGCAAAGATGAACCAGCTAAGATCGCCGAATCATCCCAAGTTGCTGAACCACCTCCCGTTGTTGAGCCGCGTACAAGGGATCAAGGGACACAGACAATTCAAGAGCCTCTCCCACCGCCGCCTCAAGCTGCTCGACATGTTCAAATAGCTCCTACTCCTGCTCCTCATCAGGCGCCTCCTTATCCTTACATGCCTCAGTGGTCGCATCATCCCATGGGATACATGCCCCACCCTCATATGCCACAGTATCCGCCTCATCCTCAAAAACAGCATCCGCATCATCCTCAACAGCAGCACCCACATCACCCACAACAGATGGTTTATGCCCATCCTCACCAAGCACCTCATCCACAGCATATGGCACAGTATCATCATCCTCATATACCGCAGTATCCTTATCATCCGATGGCTCAGTGGCCTCATCCGCACATGGCGCAGGCACCTCATCCATATGTATCTCCTTATATGGGACCCCATGTTCAGTATGCTCCTCAACGAGGGAATGCTCCTCCTCAGACAGGACGTGACCCTCCTCAATCTCCTCTGTCCACTTCTTTACCTACGCCACAGTCTCCTCTCTTTACACCAGTGGCTACACCTCGATGGTCTCCTACTCCGACTCCTGCACCTCAGTCTGCTTCTTCTAGTCCGACTCGCCGATCTGGTTCTCCTGCGCCTGTACCTGAGTCTATCTCGTCTACCCCAGCTCCAGAATCTGTTGCATCAACTCCTGTTCCTGAACCTTCCTCCTCGCGAACCACGACAACATGGGATATGGGCCCTCCATCTAAGAAGAAGAGAGGACCGAAGCCCAAACCGCTATCAGAACGCAAACCTCGCCGCACGACACCAATTGTCCGCAAAGAGAATAGCTACTCGAAGCAGAAAAGGAAGGAAGTCATTACGTGGATGGTTCATCACCGAGTGTCACGCCTGGGTGAAATGGTGCCGCCTTCTGCTCAAGATGCTGAGAACCACTTCAAGATCCCTCGGAGCACCATCGCTGGATGGAAGACAGCATTGTACGTATCATCTGCCGTTTTGACTGCTGTGAGCTGAAACTGACGACTTAAAAGGCTGGGGAATGGACCTATTCCAAAGTAGGTATTGATTTGTTTGACATAGGTACCTATTCGTGAGATTGACTTAATACCAAGCGTGGGAAACTAGCCTTGATCTGACTTATATAACACTTAATGATGCCGAATGAAACAAAAATACAGCCATAATGTTAATAATTGTATATTGCTTACATCAGATTTAAAGACATTTCCTCGTAATTTAGGCCCTATCTTCGGGCTACTACTGCTTACTTGTAATCAATCCTTTAGTGTTTACGTCACCTAGGCAGGCGAATGTCCGCTAACCCCGCTGAAAGCCACTCTTTAATACTGGACCATCAGCACCTTGAATAGATATTCAGAATCCAACTTATACATAAAATTATTAACTCAGACAATGGCATCAATCTCTAAAACGGTCGTGGCTACAGGCGTGTCCTCTGGAATTGTACTTCTCCACTCAAATCTTGACCCGAACATCCATCGCTAATGCTAAAGCAGGGCCTGGAAGCTATCAAGCAGCTCCTTGACCAAAGCCAACCATACAGAGTCATTCTCGGTGCGCGCAACACCCAAAGAGCGCAAAAGTCATATGATGAGCTTAAATACGACCGCTCTACTAGCGGCGTCACTATTCTTCCGCTCGAATTGAACGATCTCAAGGGTGTCAAGTCGTTCGCTGACCAGACCCTTGAGAAACTTGGACAGGGAAAGATTGATTACTTGCTACTTAACGCAGGACTCGGCGGTACCAGCGCCGATGGACCTGGACCTCACGGATCAAAGTGGTGCGAGCCGCATGTTGTAAACCATCTTTGTACGTTGAAAGTGTGTGACAGGTAGCACAGGGCTAATGTGTTACTGTTACAGCGCAGTTTTACCTTGTGCATCTCTTGAGGGAGAAGCTGGTCGAGTCCAAGTCGAGGATTGTCTTTGTATCTTCTGGTGCTGTACGCAGGGTTGCGGATCCTAGTGAGTCTCCTTGTTCTTCTCCCACAAATGGGCTTTTCCTTCTCATTCAAGATGTATATTCTAACGGTGTTTAGGCAAACTTGATGAAGAAGTCAAGGCCGGCTCTGGAGCGGATGCACCTACGACGTACTCCAACACCAAGTTCACTGGTCTCCTCGGTGCACATTGGTGGCGTCGCCAGCTAGCTGGTACTAACGACGTTATCGCCGTGTCGCCCGGTCTTATTCCCGGCACGGGCCTTGCGAAGCAGATGGGTATTCAGAGTAACATGCCTGATGCCAAGTCTATTCCTGAAGGTGAGTCGTTCGTTACTATAACCCTTTGGTCGAAGTGGATGACTAATGGAGATTCAGGTGCTTCAAGTGTGCTTGCTGCTCTTACACGAAGTGACTTCCCTGAGGATCCCGATCGCATTTTCTTGACCAGCTGGGGTGAGTGGTGGGAGAAGCACACGATCGAAAAGTCGACGGATAAGGCGCTACAGGATAAGTGGTGTCCCAGTAAGGAGGAGATTGAGAGGGATGCTGGGATTTCCTCGTAAGTGTGAAAACATTGAATATAGGGCATGGTATTTTACCAGGCAAATATCTTACAGTGACCAAGACTCGTGATGGTGTGAATGCCCCTGACACATGCCATAAGATGGCGTAAACGGTCTCCGTCGCTATGCGGCAGAGGCTGAAGCTGTCACAGTAGAGTAGGACCGGGATGACGTTGTCATAGGTGATAGGAGGGTTGGGTATGAGTCGGTGCGATCGTGTTTCTTACAATGTAATTGTTCTAGGATGATGCGTGGAGCGGAATGTACTGGTCAAGATAATATACTCAAATTTGCTCGGGTAGATAATCAGTCTTTTCGAACCCGAGAGTTCAGAGTGGCAGTTTTGAATATGGATAGAGTCTAGTACCAGATGATGTGTGCTGTCCTAGACTACTCTAGGAGATGGGATATCTCGATTCCATGCTTGTACATAATGACTGTGTGATGTACAAACAGTAGGAAAGCCATGAGAATCGACGATGCAATTTGACTCTACTTACAGACGGTTTAGATACTGACAGTATGCCCTTTATCCACATCGTCAGCCTAAGACTCTCGCACTCGCTCGCATTCATCAATATCAAGCTGTCATTGAATGACGATGCATCTCGAATGGTAACCCTAAAGCGGTCTAGCTCCAACATTCCTTCTCGAAAGGCCTCCTCGAACAAGTTTAGCCTCTAATCTGTCTACAGGGGACGTTTAGTGTCCGAACAGCTAATTCACTGGAGCTGACACTGCTTGATTGGGTGCTTGGCTCGCATTCGCTTTTGTCACAGGGCTGAAGGGGGAAGAGCTGAAGCTTGGCATTTGTTTAGCGAGTGCGACAGGAATATCAGTCGAGAGTGTGATATGACTACAGTAACTAGACTAGTAACTTAGAGTGCTGATGAAAGGGAAAAGCATAGGAACTAGAGATGACACAAGATAAATACTAGAGACAAGCCCGTTGTTGATCAGTTCAAATTCTGAGGTCAGACGGTTAAAGCAAACAACCTACTCTAGCTAGGTACTCTTAGCAAACAATATCTGGATAGGCTATTCCAGTCCTTGGTCTGTCAGGCCCCAGCATTGGCTTTATATCAACGCCTCATTATCCCCTCCAGTCCCTTTTGATCAATCTCCCAAAGGCATCATTCTCAATAACCACCATGTCAAGAGAACCGCCCAACAACCTCGTCATCTTTGGCCCAGATGCAAACTGCACCTTGGCCCTCTGCCCGGTAGAATGGAGCGTCTACCAATACCGACCCTCAATCGCAGCCAACGCCACATTTATAGCCCTCTACGCCCTCGCCATCATCGCACACGTTATACTCGGCATTCGCTGGAGGCAATGGTTTTTCATGTCCTTCATGATCCTTGGCTGCTTGTTTGAGATTATTGGGTACATCGGCCGCATCATTCTTTACAACAACCCTTTCAACTTTGGGGGTTTCATGATACAGATTGTCTTTATCACCACAGGTCCTGTGTTTTACACGGCTGCTATATACGTGACTCTATCTAAAATGTAAGTCAAGACTCTTGAGAAGATCATCATTTCTGACTTGCCCATTCAGTATCAAGCACTTTGCCCCCGAAGTCTCTCGCTTTAGACCAGAACTCGTCTGGTGGATTTTTATCCCTGCCGATATCATCTGTCTCGCTCTACAAGGTACCGGAGGAGCTCTGTCAACCATTAGTCAAGGCTCCAGCCAGACAGGCATCGATGTCGCCCTAGCCGGTCTTTCACTACAGGTCGTCATCCTTGTTCTCTTCTGCGCTATTCTCGGGGACTACCTCTGGCGATACTTCCGCAGTGGATCTTCTGGGGCGCTGAGCAAACGTATGCGAGTCTTCTTTGGATTCGTGAGCGCTTCTGTGATCTTGATCCTTGCGCGATGCGCCTTTCGATGTTATGAGTTGAGCGAGGGATATCAGGACTCGGACCTTATTACAGACGAGGGGTTATTTATTGGTCTTGAGGGAGTGTAAGTTTTCGATTCGTTTGGATTGAATGATACTGTACTAACTATGTATCCTTCAGACTTATTGTCATTGCTGTCTTTTGTCTTTGTGTGGGCCACCCAGGACTTGTATTCAACGATAGGGCCACAAGAAAGATCTCTGCTTCGTCAACGAGCGATGTCGAGAAATAGTGTCGGACGAAATGTTTTTGTTGTTTTATATAGAAGTCCAGTGGCTTGGATACATGATTACTTTATAAAAGCTTGGATGCCACTCTTTAGTAGCAATACATCTGACTCTTTAGCCACCGCCATTATTTTCGGCGATGATTAGCTTGCTCTTTCAGTATCAGGCAGGTAGCAAAGAAATAGGCACTCGATGCAGATCAGACGAAAATATCGGCACGCCCTTAGGCTATGCACTCACTAAAGCTCATCTAAAATTTCTACCAGCCCCCAAATCAGTACCGGTTTTTATGTAACGTACCTGAGTGTCCAACTTTCTCGCTGCGTCTTGTTTTGATGTTTGCCCAACTTGCGCAGTGCACTTTCACGTAATTAACCTGTAGAGTCTTGAACAAATACCTCAAGGCCTGCAAACTATAGGCCAGAACAGACACATATATTAACCACACTGTCAAAGCATTCATGGGAACAGAACATGCGTTGATACGTTTTATTAGGCGCAGTTTTCGATTGACCTCCTAACTCTCTCGACTAAAGCAAACGGTGCTTCACGAGACCAAAAATGGAGAAAACCTTTACGTCCGGATATCAACGTTCCAAAAACCACCTCCAATGTGTCAAAACCTTTCGATGTGTGAAAACCACGTCCAGTGTGTCAAAGCCACTTCCGACGTTCCAAAAAACACTTCCAATGTGTCAAAAACCATGTCCAGTGTGTCAAAAAACCTCCAAAATGTGTCCAGCAGCCAGTTCCAAGCTCTCCATCCATCAAACCGAAGATTTCAGCCTGTTCCATATCAAGTTGTGTTATCCTTAGACCTTGGCGTCGCACTTGCACCAGCAGTTCGCATCGCAGTCAGGGTTCCAGCCACGACGGCGAAAGTTACCGCGGTCATCGCAGGTGTAAGCCCAGGGACGATAGTAGCACTTCTTGTACCAAAGGCTGCAAGAGATGCTGCAGGACGCCTTGTTGTTGGCGGTGGTGGCCATCTCGGCAGGTTTGTCAGCGGCCTTGTCGGCGGGGACAGCAGTCACGGCGCTGAGGAGGAAGAGGGCTGGAGAGGAACAGTTAGCGAACCGTGATCCTAGTTAGGTGCGAATATTTCTTTTTTGACTTACCGATGGTAGCGATCTTCATGATTGCGAGTGTTTAATGAAGGCAAGTGGGTAGGTAGGTAGCTTCAAGAGAGAAGGTTCACTTCAGTTGGGAGTGCAGATGAAAGTGGAAGGTCAGAGTGATCTGATGGTTTGAGGTTGAGGATAGAAGAAGAAGAACGAGAGAGGGAGGAGAGATGAAGGGAATTTATAGACCGTCTGGTTACTGCAGAGATGGTTGAGAGGCAGTGAATCACCGGCAGCTCGCAGCTGGCAGGTGTTGCCAGCTGCCAACACTGACCGAAACTGCCGACTTGCATCGAGAGGCCAACCAGTAGGAGATATTTGACGGCTGTCAGATTGTTATATGGATTGGAAACGAGTGTAACACCTCCAGTATCTCGAGTGGGAACAAACAATATGGTGCAGGGGCCGAGAACAGCATCGAGTTGAGATTTATGCGTAGCACGAGAGCTTTATTGGAATGCAACAACAAAAAACGCTCGCTTAAAGTAGCTGCTCTCTTAGGCTATTGGTATTTATTATCCAACTTGATCCTATATATAGGCTCATGTAGCCAAGGGTCGCTTCAACGATACAGAGAAAGTGCACGTTTGGAACTGTCAACTCTCCACGGTTATCTGAACAGCATTTGCAACAAGTCGAGTTCTCCAATAATACATCGAATTAGCCGAAATACTTTGAGAAATTAAACCCGAGTCAAAAGAGAATTAGAAATAATAGGTGACTTTCTTTCGAGGCCTACGAAACTAGTCAGTTACTCTTGATAATCAGTACTATGTAGTGCATACGACACAGTCAAGGATACAAACAATCTCAGTCTCGTCGCATATGCCATGAACTACCGTACTATAGGTTTCATGGAAAGTGGCCCCTCTGGAAACAGTTCGTCTCATCCCGATCGCCAATGTTACCCCACGATCTTGCATGGCCTGCTCATACAACAACTCCCTCTCGTCTCATTCTTCCAGCTCCAGGCTCTTCATAAAACTACATCTGTCAGATCTATCCCTAAATGATAATACAACAACCCGATCAACACTCGATCATCGACTTGATCGAGCCACTGAACGGATCCCAGTTTCCTCTTTCGGCTTAAGCTGGTCAGTTGTCAACTTGGATATCCCTGCAACCTCCCCCCAGTCGTCTTACAAACCAAACGTGAAATTAGAGGATCGTAAACCGTGTCTCAGCCCTACTGAAATGGCCTCAAGCTTGGAAGTTGTCATGTTCGAGACGAAATTACATGTGCCGGGTTGCCGAAAAATCTGCTCAGCGACACTTGTTTAAATAATGAGGTGGTTTCGCACTCTTGGCTCTTTTTTGTTCTGAAGCTCAACACTCTTTTGTTTCATTACTTGCACATTCTTTATCGAGAATCTAGACGATCTCATCCATTCATTCACTTTCTTAACCCCTGTTGAGTTCACCACCTCTTGGCAAGTTCCAAGGTAACTCTATTCACACCCGTTTTGGATATTTGAAACTCCTTACGTCGATCACTATGAAGTTTCTTCTCCCCATTCTTCTGGCTGCTCCCGCTGTTATGGGCCGGGCTTGCAAGGCTCCGCAACCCTCTGCCGACGCTGTTGCTCCAGTCTACTCTGCTCCCGAGGATGCGTCCATCGTCTCCAAGCATGTCGCTGATAGTGCCCCTGTTCACACCACTCTCGCGACTCATGTAGCTGCTTCTAGTAAGCCTACTGAGGCTGCAGTAAAGCCCGAGGCTGTGACCAAGGTCCAGGCTGTTTCCAAGGCCAAGTCTCAGACCAAGTCCAAATCTAAGTCCAAGGCCAAGTCTAAGCCCAAGGCCAAGTCTAAGCCCAAATCTCAGACTCAAGCCAAGTCCCAGTCCAAGGCTCTCGGTAATGGCGCATCTGTCTCCGGTTCATCCACCTTCTACGGCGGTAACCTCTCGGGCGGAAACTGCATGTTTACAACTTACACTCTCCCCGCTGGTATCTTGGGAACTGCTTTCTCTGGACAAAAGTGGGACAACAGCGCCAACTGTGGTGCCTGTATCGAAGTCACCGGCCCCTCAGGAACCATCAAGGCCATGGTAAGTCTCGTCACTCAGATGTTGTCAAAAACAGCGACTAATTTTATCTAGATTGTCGACAAGTGTCCCGAGTGTGAACCCGGCCATCTCGATCTCTTTCCCGACGCTTTCAAGGCCGTCGGCGGCACAAATGGCATTGTCAAGACCTCCTACAAGTTTGTCGAGTGCGGCATTACTACTCCTCTTGTTCTTCACAACAAGTCGGGCACTTCAGCCAACTGGTTCTCCATCCAAGTCGTCAACGCCAACGAGCCTGTCAAGAGCGTCGAGGTCTCGGTGGACGGTGGCAAGACCTGGGGAAAGACAGAGCGCAAGGACTACAACTTCTTTGAGAATCCTTCTGGTTTTGGTAAAGAGTCTGTTGATGTCAAGATTACTAGCAGCACTGGCAAGACTGTTGTTGTGAACAAGGTTGGAGTCACTGCCGATGCTCAGTACAAGGCCAAGTCTAACTTTTAGACTGGTCTTGGGGATGTTTGTCAAGATGATGGTTGAGGTATCGAAGTAGTCTGTTCTGATGTATGAGCCGAGTAGCTGGCTGCTTTGCTCATTGAACAGTCCTAGGACTCACCGAAGAACCATGCCACTTGTCGACGACAAACGTTAAATTTTATCTTCATGTATATAGTTGAAAGAAACGGTATTCAGATGTTTATATCCAAAGATACGACCAATTTCAGATATAAAGTGACGGTATATCTTGTCTGCCGTGTTCTTGGCTGGTCAATTGGTTACTACATGTCTTAGCTACTTGTACAACCTCAGGGTCTCCTGAGCCTCATGTTTAATTTAACCGTCAAAGCTTGGCCCTCTGCTGTCGGCGAACATTTGTATTTTGCCTAAATGCAAAATGGAATTGTCATTTAAAAACCCACGCGGTATTTTGCCAAGTCGGGAGTTTAACCCAACAGGGGATAAATGAGGTAATGATCGGAGGGTGATGTAGACAGGCTCGTTGACTCGAAGACGGGAAATGTCTCCTTGTTAGAGGAATACCAGCAGTCTTTAATTCCATGATTGATCTCGCATAACAGGAAGCCAAGATAGACAGAGTCTTGGTATGCACCAAACCAAGGGCATGATGTGACACCATACCGTCAGTTACAACATGTGATATATACTACATGATTGATGTTTTGGCTATTCTCTCTCCTGCTAGATCTATGCTCTCTGTTGATATTCATAGTCATGGCGATAGTAGAGTCAACCCCATAAGATTGTTCCTTTAATGTCCACATTTACCCCGAATAATTTGGGGATTTTGGAGGAAGAATTCGGGGAATGGAGAATCATTTCGGGCCTTTCCCCGCAGTTGATGACATTCAATGCCCAAGCTGCCAAGCACAGTCGTTGCCTTGGCCAACACTGTTCCCAGTTATAGTGAGTTGCCATATGCGCTCCAATCATTTCTCAAGAAACCCTTCTAGAGACATTCCAAGAATCGTATCGCTCGAGTAGATTCAGGCCGGCAATGGCCCTCCTCACCGGCAAACGAGGTACTCTAGGGTGACATTGCAGGCCCCCCTGTACAGAAATGATATCATCGCCGGGAATACCCTCTACTCTCGCGGAGCCGCTCAAACTTCCGTCGTCAAAGAAGATATCCGTGATTTGGTCACAGTTATAGATCTCTTGAGAGCTTGAAGTGGATGTTTATAAAGTGTTCAACTCGAGGGCTAGAAGGGTACGTCTTACTGTATCAGTACATTCTCATGGCTTGCCACTCACTATTGAATAAATGATGCAATTACTCTGTGGTCCAGAGGTTATCTAGAATAAGG
This sequence comes from Fusarium sporotrichioides, assembly GCA_019054645.1. Classification (NCBI taxonomy): domain Eukaryota; kingdom Fungi; phylum Ascomycota; class Sordariomycetes; order Hypocreales; family Nectriaceae; genus Fusarium; species Fusarium sporotrichioides. The sequence goes on from JAHKNS010000004.1 coordinate 1,509,616, forward strand.
AACCTAGCTAAACAAGCCATCCCAAGCCAAGACGCCCATCCAACGAACCCCAAGCAAGCCAAGAACAAACCCCGGACAAAACCTCCCTCCACCGTTAGCTTCTGACGATCCTCCCCATGGGCAACCGAAAAGTTCCCTCCCTCCCACAGAGTGAATGAATGACGTTGGGCCTCGGACCCATCCAAATCGCAAAACATCACTCGTGCGCTTCTAATATGTTCTCCACGCTCATCCTTGTTTCGACCCCATGGAGTTGACAGTCAAGTTGAATATCGTATTTATATAAGGACTGTGTCTGAGACTCATGCGAGTGTTGAGTTTCGACAGATAGACAGACAGACATCACTGTTTGCGTTTCCTCTCACAAGTTCGTCACCATGTATCGAATTTGGAACATCTACGGTATGCTATCTCATGATGAGTCTGAAACTATGATAGTTCTAACACACCTTAGCCCTTGCCTCCTTTGGCACCATTGGAGGCATGCTCTTTGGTTTCGACATCAGCTCCATGAGCGCCTGGATTGGCTCAGACCAGTATCTCGACTATTTCAACCGTCCCGGCTCAACAGAACAGGGCGGCATCACAGCTTCCATGTCGGCAGGATCTTTCGTCGGAGCCCTCGTCGCAGGAGGCATCGCTGATCGTCTGGGCCGTCGCAAGGCCCTCATGATTGCTTGTTTCTTCTGGATAGCCGGTGCTGTTCTGCAGTGCTCCGCCCAAAACGTCGCCCATCTTATCGTTGGTCGCATCGTTAGCGGCGTCGCTGTCGGTATCACTAGTTCTCAGGTGCTGGTCTATCTCGCCGAGCTGGCGCCCTCGCAGATCAGAGGTCGTATTGTTGGTATTCAGCAGTGGGCCATCGAATGGGGTATGTTGCACACATCCCGGTACCAAATCCTTGACTGACAGAGTTTAGGTATTCTCATCATGTATCTTGTCTCATACGGCTGCTCCGTCAGTGTTGATGGTCCTGCCGCGTTCCGAATCGCTTGGGGCGTCCAGGCTGTTCCCGGATTCGTCCTTCTTGCCTCGCTATTCTTCTTCCCAGAGTCCCCACGATGGCTTGCCCAGCACGACCGCTGGGAAGAGGCTCACTTCAACCTTGCTCATCTTCACGCTGGCGGTGACCTAGATAGCCCCGTTGTCCTCGCCGAGATGGAGGAAGTTCGCGAAGCTGTTCGAATCGCCAACGAGTCCAAGGACATTGGATACCTTGGTCTTTTCGCGCCCGGCGTCTGGAAGCGCACCGTTGTTGGTGTCAGTGTCCAGGTCTGGCAGCAGTTGCTGTAAGTTTATTTACTTGTTGTTAATCTCGGCGCGTGGTTGATGCTGACATGAAACCAGGGGTGGAAACGTCATGTTGTACTATCTCGTCTACATCTTCAGGATGGCTGGTATGACTGGCAACACGGCTCTTACCTCTTCCATTATACAATATGTCATCTTCCTCGTCACTACCGGTCTTGTCCTGCCTTATATTGACCGTCTGGGTCGCCGACCTCTTCTAATTAGTGGAGCGTTGATTTGTGGTGTCCTGCACTTTACCAGTGGAGCTGTCATGGCTGTCCACGGCTATCCTGTTGATGGTATCGAGGGTACGTTGCTATGTGTCATACGTTCTTCTATGCAAAGACTAACTCTTTCAAGGCAACGATATTTTGACCTGGGCTATCCAAGGAGCTCCCGCCAAGGCCGTCATTGCCCTGGCATACATCTTTGTTGGAGTTTACGGTCTTACCTGGGCACCTGTTGCCTGGATCTACGCTAGTGAAGTCTTTCCTCTCAAGTACCGAGCCAAGGGTGTCGGTCTCGCCGCCTCTGGTAATTGGATGTAAGCAACTATTCCCCTTACCAACAAACTCTTGACGTATACTAACATTATCGGTCTCTTAGTTTCAACCTCGCTCTGGCCTTTTTCGTGCCCCCATCCTTCACCAACATCCAATGGCAGACATACATGATCTTCGGTACCTTTTGTATCGCCATGACTGTACACGCCTTCTTCACATACCCCGAGACGGCTCGCAAGACCCTTGAGGAGGTCGATGTCCTGTTCGATAGCAACGTTCCTGCTTGGAGAAGCGCCAAGGCTACTGGAGGGTTTGAGGAGAAGCTTGAGGCTGCTCAGCGCGCCGATGGGTTCAAGAGAGGCGCTGATGGACTGGAGGCGACACACGCCGAGACTGCCTAGGCGGCGTATTGGTAGTTTGGTGCATTGTAGTGTATAAGTTAGAGTTTGTATACCCAATTGTTTATCGCATTGTATCACAACTGAAGTTCCGTTATTTGGCTGAGGCGAGGTAGGAAAATTGGTAATTGGATCAGATACAGAATGATGTTTCAATGCGATGATACTTCATTCACTAACTTGGTAGGTACCTACCTAGGTACCAGGTAAAGTTCCTTACCACACCTCGTACCTGTCTTTTTCTTTTGTTCCGGTGTCCGAGCAAAGGTTTGTCCCCCTCTTCTTTAACCATACGTTTTTGCTTCTACTTATACATGGACACTTTTATCGACAACACGGATTCATCTCGCAATTACATGAGACATGTTTCCGGCCATCGTCATGCTTGTTATGGCCGATAACGGAGTTAGCATATCAGATCACCAAAACCTATAGCCCAGGGATGTCAAATGCCGACCTTACAAAACAGCCCCTGCACATAATCTTCGGCCGAACATTCCGGCTCCGGGTCAATAACTACGGTACCGCATTTTATGCTCCAGACGTAAAAAAGTTCAACGGTCGGCCGCGGAAGTCACTGGGTCCCGAGGCCCACGACTACTGCTATCATCGAATAAGACTATTTCGACGACAGAAGGACTACGATACATCACATGCATTGAACGCCTCGTCCGACTTGGCGTGTTAAGCTTCAACGCTCCGACGGGTATCAAGGTACATGCTGCGTCAGCTTCGGGGCGACTATACCAATGGAGAATATGCGAGACACGAATAGTCATAGACATTTATGACAAACCAAAAAAAGTTCCGCGTCTGCGTCAACAGAATCCTACGTTGAGTCAAGAAAAAGGCCCAATTACCCCTCTGGTACGCCAGGACCGAGCCTCGGCATTCTAAAGTTTAGTGATTACTACTCCAACAGCATCGCCCGGACACGTTTCCTCTGTTTAGAGCTGAAAGCCTCCCCCATCAAAAAGAACGCCGGGGCCCTAAAACAATGTCGATCCCCGAGAACGCCGGTGCCGAATGACACCTTGGAGGGGCCGGGGATATATCCGTATGGGAATAGCGTCCGTCCCCGTGGCGGAATAGTGCCAGACCTAGTTTTGCTTTGAGAAGTCTTCATAGGTTTCATAGCCTTTTCTACCGGGTCTACAGACGGAGATAACAACCCCAGAAAGACAAGATAGGCCGATTGATCATGGCATTGCGAAGGGAGGGTCTAACTAACGTTAGTTAACGGAGTCTAGTCTAACGTTGGAGACCAAGTACAAAAAGGCTGAGGCCCATCAACTAAACTAATAAGTTTCTCTCATATTCACACTAAACATAGATCTTTGTTTATCCATTTAATCAGATTTACACTCTACTTCTTCACTAGTTGTCGAGTGATACGCTCCTACCAAAACTTCGTGAACAACAACATTCAACTCAACAGGCAGGTACAAAAACCCTCCCCAGTCGGAGCGATATGCTTCTGTTCCACAACAACCTCAGATCACAGAGACACAGCATTAGAATCTGTTGCTCAACACGGCACAAACCAACCAACCTTGAAAAAGACAAAAACTGACTCAGAAAACAGCCTTTTCACCGTTTCACAATGACTCGCGACAACCTCGAGATCGTGCTCGCTGAGCGTCCTACCACAGACATCATCCCAGGCCGCACTTTTACCCAGAAGCAAGGCAAAGCGCCCACACCCGCTGATCTCCAGGATGGCCAAATCCTCGTTGAGACCCTCTACTTGTCTCTAGACCCCGCCATGCGAGGATGGCTCCGAGGTAAACAGCCCCTGTTTATAGTCTAGACCGTCAACAACTAACACAAAGTCTCAGATATGCGATCTTACCTCCCTCCTGTTCAGATTGGCGAGACCATGCGTGGATCATGCGCATGCCGCGTCCTGGCCTCCAAGAGCAAGCTCGCCAAGGAGGGCGATATCGTCGCTGCTACTCCCGGCTGGACTGAGTTCGCTATCGTCCCTGAGGGTCGTTTCGAGCCTGCCTCTTACTACCCTGGTGTCCAGGACCCCAAGGACATGCTCTCTGCCCTCGGCATGACCAGTCTCACTGCTTGGGTTGGTATGTCCAAGATTGCTGATCCCCAGCCTGGCGAGCTTGTCGTTGTTTCTGGTGCTGCGGGTGCCACAGGCAGTGTTGCTGGCCAAATCGCCAAGCTCAAGGGTGCTACAGTCGTCGGTATCGCTGGTGGCGAGGACAAGTGCAAGTGGCTTACCGAGGAGCTCGGCTTTGATGTCGCGCTCAACTACAAGGCCGATGACTTCAAGGAGAAGTTCAACGAGGCGACAAAGAACTACATCGATGTTTACTACGACAACGGCAAGTCTTCCCCAAATCTCACAAAAGCAAACGCGCAACTAACACGTCTCAGTCGGTGGTGACATTCTCGACATGTGTCTCATGCGAGCAAAGGAGCACGCACGCTTCATTGAGTGCGGTCTCGTCAGCCAGTACAACGCCGCCAAGCCTCAGGGACCTCGAGCATTCTCCCAGATCGTCACCATGCGCATCAAGATGCAGGGCTTCATCGTGCTCGACCACGTCAAGGACTTTGCCACCGCTCGCGCCGAGTTGGCCAAGTGGATCGCCGAGGGCAAGCTCAAGAAGACTGAGACTGTTGTCCGTGGTGGTCTCAAGGTTGCTGAGCAGGCACTTGTGGACTTGTACAAGGGCATTAACACTGGCAAGCTGATTGTCGAGATCAAGAACCACAACGACACACCTTCCAAGCTATAAGGTGTTGTGAAGAGGAAAAATGGAGGACTGAGCTATACAGATGGATTTTGAGCAACTGCTGATGATAGATACCTTACGTATATAATGATTATATCATGAAATTTCGACAGATTGTTCCCTTGTTGCTGGTTAGGGTGTTCGCTCTGAACTGCCAATATATTCAACTTGGAAGCAAATTGATTGTAATTGAGATTCCATCTAATATGCCTCGCTTGTACTTTGTGACAACTTTTAGATCGCTCCACGTATCAGCTCAATATGAACTAGTAAACGTATCGGAAGTAAGGGTTCTCCTTATCCGTCAAGTCCTGGAAAGCCAGCTTGGCTCGCTCGCTCTCATCTCCTAAGCCAAGCGCGTCTCTCCTCCTGTTCTCATTACGAAGTACAAAGTACAGTGTGGTTGATGCGAGAATACAGATGATATAGCTAAGTCGGGTTAGATCATGCAGGCGATAGATGTACGCGAAAGACTCACCAGATAATCAAGCCTAGCCACAAAGCAGGATAATGATCTTTCTTGGTCTGACTCCAAACAAGCTGGGGCCCAACAATGTTCCCAACACAGTACGCTACAAATATCGTAGCCGCCATGAAGCTCTTCTTAGTATGGCCAGCTACGTTGGACATGCCTATCGTTATGATGAGACTCACCGTGCCGCCAAAGAATCCAGTGATGGAATATCCCACCACAGGCGCTGCAGCTCGATACGACCACTCGCTCTTCCAGATGATGGCACAGCCTGCAATCACAGGTAGACATGTAAAGACGAGCATCAAGATGCGGATGTTGTTGAACTTGGATCCCAGCCAGCCAGTCAGGAGAATAACGATAAAACACAGTCCACCCAGGGGGAACTGGAAGAGAATGGAGTGAAGCGTGCTCCAGCCAAATGTCGACACGATGAGAGGTCCGAAACCACTAACTGCACCATTGACGGTGTACGCTGAGGCCATCATGAGAGCGATAAGCCAGATCTTGATATCGAGGAGAGCCTCTTTTAGTTGTGATCCTTTGAACTTGGTGCATCGCACACCAGTCTGTCCATGCCTCAAGCGCTCCACAGCCGCGAATTTCTCCTCCGAGGTGAGAAACCACGCTGAAACAGGCGAGTTCGGCATGACGAAGCAGAATAGTCCAAACAAAAACGTTACTGATCCTGCGAGGAGGTAGATGTACTGCCACCTCTTCAACCCACCGCTCGTAATTTGCGCAAAGCCATAGTTGAGCGCTCCGCCGATGATAGTGAATATCCCCGTCGACGAGAACCACCAGCTCTGTCGCAGTGATTGCTCCGATTGTGTGTAGTACCCAGACACGATGCACATGAAGCCAGTGGGGATGATGCTCTCTACGAATCCGAGGAAGAAGCGTTGCACGTATAGACCTTGGTAGGACGTTACTGCGGCTGTGAGCATGCATATGGCGGACCAGACGACGACCACGCCACCAAGAACGCGGCCTATGTCGAAGCGCTGCAGGGCGAATGTCATGGGGTACAATCCAGCTAGCATGCCAAAGTAAAAGAGCGAGGTGGCCCAGCTGAGACGTCGCGTATCGACGGTTGGTGGTGTAGTTGAGGCATCTACAACTGTGAGGTTGAGATCTGTCGTCATGCCAAAGAGAACAGCTGAGCCGAGAATAGCTTTGTCGTAGTATACGAGGCCATCTGGCGGTATGTCAATAACATGGTTAGAAGAGATGGTGATGTCGGGGAAACGTACAGCCAATGATCATGGCGGGGATGAGAAATATATCAATCTTTCTGACTGCGCGTGCGGCGACGACGGGATCAATGGCATGTTGCTCTTCGCCTACTATGGCGATGGCTTCATCCCTGTTTCCCGTTGCGGACTGCGCAGTTTCATCTGCTTGTCCCATAGCTGCGGTATCGGACTGTGGTGAGGATTCAGTTGTGGTGTTGTAACAATCACAATGGCTAAAAGAACATCGGCTGTTTATTATTTTAGCGATAAATAACCCCAGCCAAGCAAACTATTATCATATAATGGCATCATCCCTCCCTAGTGAGCGAATTTTATTATTATGAGCAACTCGACCTATCTTTGCACCCTTTGATAGCCGGTTTAAGCCTCAGGTGCATGTTAGAACCCTTGTAGTTCGTGAGCTAAAGTGAACTACAGAGTTTTTCTGCGGATGTGAACCGGGATTAATTCGAACTGGTTCGTGGATTGGCTGGCTAGCTGGATAATAATGAGACTTTTCTTATATTGGACATGCTCTGTTGAGCCAAGACAGCCCAGCCCAGCTCAGCCCATTGAGACGGGCTTTTCACCTTGGTCGCGACTGCTATCATGACAATAATGCTCAATTCATTAAACTGGCTGATTGAGCCAGATGTAACTATCATGCATATCAATCTATAACCCAAACCTGAATGAAAATGCCTGTCGCCCCAAACGCCTGGCTATGTCCAACAATCCTCTCTTGGAATTGTTATATGGTATCAAATCAAAAGATTCTCTTGATACTAGGTCCAACCCATTGCACTTCTGTGCAATTCCTGTTTTGTCTCCACTGCCCAATCCTGTCCGTCAACCATCCCGACTTGAAGTCTACCCATCGATCTTTGCGATCCGGCGGTGGTGGAACGACATTGCCCTTGTCATCTTTGATCACGGGCTCAACAATCTTCTCTGCTTGTCTTGGGTCGCCGACTCGGAAGGATCGTGAGAGGACGCATTTCTGTTCGTCTCGGCCTCGCCAGTTGTATTGGAGACAGTCACTGCTTTCTCTGCAGTACTTGCCGCATGCCTCGAATGAATCAACTCTTGCTTCGGGTGGCGCAACCCAAAAATCCCATTTCCCATTGTCCCAATTCTCAGCGACTTCGCGATCGCCTGGGTGGTGGAACTTCCAGACATCAGAGTAAAGTAATGGGCGCTGTTTTACATCAGTTAGTATATGAAATAGCTCTGCCAGAAATCAACTTACCCCCAGTTGTCGTTGACCAAACTCCCATCGCCAGACACTAGTCATATCTTCCGGCCGCGTCTTGTGTAGCGTCATGACGGGTTGACACCAGTACTTATCGCTGAACGGGATACTATGGAGTGGATGCGGGTTGAACAACGGCCAGTATCCACGCAACGGCACGCTGACGTTCCACAAAGCCCAGCCCGTTACGCTATCACCGCAGCAATCGTCCCGTAGCATGGGCAGCCACTTTTCCGCAACCGGAGGTTCGACATACTGGCCGTACGGCGTGGTCTTACGAACCAGAAGCGCCTTCATCGCACCGCGGCTGAGCACAAAGCCCGGCCCGCCATTTGCGAACCATGTCTTGATGTCTTGTTTCACGTCATGTCTGCCGGGTGACGGAGAACCCATATACAACGGAGCATCGGGGTCGAAGGTTTGGAGGAAGCGGAAAGCATTGTCCCAAAAGACATATCTGTAGGGAAATTTGTTAGTGGTTAACGGCCAGAACCTTACGGCTACTACAAACTCACGTATCCGTCTCGAAGAAAAAGTAAAAGTCCTTATTGGGCTTCATCTTCCACGCTCGTTCAATCATGGGGAGGAACTTGAACTTGTCCATTCTCCAGCCTTGTATACGCGCAGTCGCCTCCTTGTCCACATCCAGAGTCCCATTCGCTCGCATCTCTTTCTGCCATATGTAGTTGACGAAATCAGGGTTATCGTGGTAGTAAATGGACGGTGAATCGGCGAGGACATCGATCGCTTGGTGGCCGTGGACAGTCTCGTCAAGATCCGAGTAAACCAGCAACTCGTCTTTTTCGAAGCACGCGCTAACGCTCTCAAACTGGGCGTCGAGTTTGTCTTTTGTATCGGCGTGGCCCATCTTCAAAACAGGCTGGATCGTCTGGAGCATGTGCTTGGGAAAGGTAGCGCAGAGGTCTTGAGTTGTTTTGCCGACGGGGTCGACGGATACGGGGTAAAAGGAGCTCGTTGTCGAGAAGGAATAGTATTCAGATACACCATAGCTGCCGTGGATAACACTCCAGAAGACGAGGATGAGAAAGACGATGGTGCAGAGACCAGCGATGGCCATGCGACTGAAGCGTTTGTTTAGCATCAGTCGCCGGCTGGAGGAAGACCAGACTGAAGGCATCGCAGCTGGTGATCATACATGGCACTCGGGGCCTTTTTGCTGCTAAGTGATGCTCGTCTGTCAACTAGAGGCAAACGTGTTGTCGCAAGTTGGGAGAGACATTCATGATGGAGGAGAGGAGCAAGGATATTTCTTGGGGGTGACGCATTTGTCTTAGGGGTAGAGATCCACTAAAAGCAGCCCCTGTCGCGGGAATGGACTCATGATGGATGGATCTTGTGGGCTAGAAAGGGAGAAGCCTCTAGCGGTATTCTAATTCAGACATTTACATCAAGACAATCGGGATGTTTTAAGCTTATGGCTAAATTCTCCTTTAGAGCGTGCTTAGGAGGCGTGGAACAAAACGTCACCGTTGAACTCAAAGATACGAGACACTTGGCCGAGAATAGGGTAACCTCGGATCCTCTCCATAACCCAACTGGGTTTCCTAGTCTTGCTCTTCACATTGCCATTATTTCAACTTTTACGTATATCGGATATATCGCTATGTACTTGTCCCTGGATGAACTCGTCTGTTGGTATTTCAATAGTGGCATTCGGGAAGTGGCTTGAGGTTGACGGAAGACGCCCTTTCTCAACATTGGCCAGTGATTGTTGTTCACAACAGAACGTGAGAACTTCCATCATATTCATCAAAAGTATCGTGTAACAACCTCCTGTGTCAGTGTCGTTTTCGATCTCATACAATGCCTAATCCAGCGCGCTCTGCTTTACCCAACTCAAGACGTGGGAGGATGTCACGTTCTCGTCAAAAACGCCCTACTAGACCACCAGCTACAAACCGCTTCATCTTCTCCCATTTCGCATCATATCTCTAGAGTCTACCGTTATGCCTCAGCCTCTCGGATCCCGGGTATCTGAAGCTAGCCAGGTCAAATATCCGCTCGGAGTCGAGGAGGGCTGGAAGGTGATCAATGGCCACGATTAATATACGGAGAGTATGTTAGATGTTTACATAAGAGCTTTGTTGAACTGCAGCTTCAATGATTATGTGGAGTACCCTTTAACAAGGTATGCGCTCTGCATTATCCTTTATCAGTTTGCTATACGGAAACTGCATCCATGCCTCTGGGCGGTAAGTACAGCGTCCCTGATCTAGGGAACTGGCACACATCCGTCGGTATTCTGCTACAAGGCAAAGATGTGTGCTTTGGCATGCCATCAGTTGGCGTCAACGCGGTGGATGTTATCGGCGATGCAGGTGATGTATAATGACCCTCAACTGCTACTCTACAAAGCCGATTTCCGTGAATCTTATTTCATGACAGGACAAAAAAGGTCTTGTGCAATAATCGGAGTCATTAAGCTTCAACTGTGTAGGTTTGTTGAAGAAAACTTTAAGAACATATATAAAGACTGAGCTACCCCCATGCACGCAAAAAGAAACTTCATCTGCATACACTGGATCACTCATCATGGCACCCTCTTGGAGATTGTTGCCCCCAGAGATTCGTTTCATGACTCTACGATATATCATCCCTCAATATGGACTCAAAGGAGCCACCATCGACTGCGGATTCCCTCGAGCATCTTTGTTAGCCACCGTGTCCAGAGAGTGGCAAGACTTTTTCGAGAGAGAAACTTTTCGACGCATGGATCTAGAAGCGACTGATTTGTGTACTTTTTCCAGAGCTATTCTCGAGCAGAACGTTATCAGGTTGAATTATATAACTAATGTGTTGCTTACAATCAAACTTCCAACATACACCCGGCGTATAGCAGACAGACCAGAGAGTGCAACGACCGTTACTCAGTTAGAAATACCATTCCCTCCGGCTTGAGACACTGCTGACACCTTGTTTACAGGAACAACAGGACCTTTACGCAAGCTACGGCAGTTCTCCTCAAGACCCTATCTTCTTGGGACGGCCATCGCGGAGGGCTCACACTCGAGATTCGTGCACACTCACCCAGTGATCAACATTTCCACGGCGAAATAATCCAGCTTTACGAAGACTACCCACTCCGGTTTGAGGACGGCGAACAGCTACGGACTACACTCAAGAAGTATAACAGGGAAAATAGGACAAGACGTAGGTCAGCCAGAGTTGCGCGACAGTCTTTGGATACTCTAGGCCTGACGAAAAGACTCCATGGCACGCCGCTCGAGTTGAAGCCATCACTGGTGAAGAAGCAACATTTCTGTTCGGAAACAATCAACAATCTCCCAAAGGTCCCCATTGTCAAGAGTTTAATTCTACGTTGGGATTCCAAGAAGAGTATTGCAACAAAAACCCTCGCCACGCTGTTTCGCGAATGCTTTGTAGCTCTAGAATCATTCGATTTTGTGAGATGGAGAGGCTGGACGGAGGAACAAGAGGAGACTTTCATATTTGGTATGTTTAAATCAAATCGTATGTTAAACATAAGTGGAATTGTGATAACTAATAACTGAGACCAGATCTTTCTGGTTTGTTGGTGCCGGCTTTCCCTGCCAGTCTCCAGCGCTTTGTCTTCCATACACGCACAGATCATGCTCGATATGATTCCGGTCGTTTCTCCCTTACAGCAGATGCTCCATTGTCGATAATCTTGGCCCACGCCTGCCATCGCTTTACCCAGTTCTGTCTCCCATACGACGGATTTACATTTCAGTTCGGGTTTTTTCTAGAATTGAGGAGGCGCGATGACTCCAAGCTTGAGAAACTAGCTTTCAGGACAAGGTGTCTTAGCCACACATCGAGCCAAGAAGCCGTGACAGAATGTTTGTGTTTAATTGGCGAAACAGCAGTCAACTTACCTGCACTGCGGATTATCGAATTCTGGGATGCGAGCGATGGATTTGGACGTCTGTTCCGGTGCACGTGGTCCCGAGATCGCTCCGGAGTCACAATCACATGGCGATGCACTGACGATCGATTCACTTTGCAGGAAAAAGTGATACAACAATGGGCTCAACTGGTCCCAGATCGTATACACAGGGTTCGACGGATTCCGCTTACGAAAAACAGGGAGTTGAACCACAGGTTCAAGCTCTCAAGCATCCTAAATCACCTGCGCCTTAGAGATCTGAACTTTGACCCTATTTATGAAGCCAATACAGTGGTCGCTGAGAGAACGTAGGTAGTCGGATAGTCTTATTAAAGGGTCTAACTAGGTGTTAAATTTGGAACTATAATTAAGAAATCAAAGGAGTAAAAGTAAACATCTATAAGCTATCAATACCATTTACTTTCCTTACAAAACTACGCGAGATAAACTTCCTTCGGGGTTTATAGTTACTCGAGATTCTGGTGCGAGGGATAGGTTCATTGGGATGGGCAAGGCTCTGAGGATGGGGATCTGAGTAAATTGTATCGCAATGGGCAGCTTCCTGACAGCTGCCGACGATATTGAAAGATTGTAATACTAGATGGGTCCTGAGTTGCTGTTAGACATCGCACCAAGTTTGCTAGTGTAACATAACAGTTCTTGGCGCGCGTCAATTTCGCTTCGCCATTTTAGAGCTTCGAGCTATCTTGATCAAACATACAACTTCTTGTACAACCTTTTTGATAAAAATAAGAATGGATATTCCCGTCGCTGCTAACATCCTCGGCACACTAGGAGCTGTGAGTCCATGGTCTCAACGGAAGTATATTTTACTAACATCAATAGGTGTGCTGGTCAATCCAAGTTGGTCGCCAATATCAGGCTCAGATACATCCGAGACAAGCATGACTAACACTTTATAGCTTATTCCTCAAATCATTGTTAATTATCGCCGTCACAATGCTACCGGCTTACAGCCATCGATGATGATGCTCTGGGCATGGGCGGGTGTACCATTAGGTGTCTATAATATCGTCAAAGAGTTCAACGTAGCGTTGCGGATTCAGCCTCAGATTTTGACGCTTTTGAGTCTGGTTACGTGGATTCAATGTTACTACTATGAAAGAGTACGTATCGTTCTACCTTACGAACTCGCAAGGTAGTATACTGACGGTTCATAGAAATGGAGCGTTTCGCGCTCTCTTCTCGTCGTTGTGCCCGTCGCAGTCGTCATGGGCGGCATCCAAGCTGCTCTCATAATCGCTCTCCGCATCGCAAAATCCAAAGATTTGGAATGGCCCTTGATCCTTATGGCTTCGCTGTCAGCAGCTCTTCTTGCAGCAGGCGTGCTGACGCACTACTGGGATATCTGGACCCATCGAACCGTCCGCGGGATTTCTTTTTTGTTTGTTGCCATTGACGCAGCCGGTGATGTATTCTCTCTTGCATCAGTCTTCTTCCAGCCTGAGCTTGATGTTTTGGGTATTGTCATCTACGCGACCGAATTTGTGCTGTGGTGCGGTGTTTTTGCTTGTGGTGGGTATTATAATCTGCTGCCATGGGTTAGGAAGAGGTGGAGTGACGGTAAAGGCGAGTGTGAGGGAGATACGAGGGAAGACCGTGTAGGGAATGAAATCATGATGGGTGATAATGTATCGTCGAGTTCGGTGTTTCGGACTGCATCAAGAGAAGAGGGTATGAGGGCGAGGAATCCAAGAGGACGTGATCCTCTAGATGTTGAGTGATGGAAAGGATGTTGGACTTGTTTCTGTGTATATTCTAGGCTTTGGGATACAAAAATAAATGAACTAAACCTGTGGTCTAAATGGTATAAAGCGACCTACTAGTTTTGTCATCTACACCTCGAGCGGTCCATCTTTTTGATACCTCGAGTGACAGCTTAAGTTGCCAATTCTAGAAGAACGTATCATGAATAAAATGAATTGTTTTATGGGACTCTGTGACAGGCCAAATCTTCACCTATTTTACACGACCAAACCATTGATCAAACAACCCATTCACCATTTTCCCATCTCAAACCATTAACTCCTTAAAAAGTCGTCTGCAACTTGGGGTAATCCTTAGCATGGACATGCAAGTCAGCATAGATAGCAGCTGACTGGTCATCAGCAAGGTGCTTCATGCGCTTCACGTCGTCATCCTCCAGGTGCTCAAGAACCGTCTCGGGCTCCTCCTTTCCATCCTTTTGGTCCTTCTTCTGCGGCTCAACAGCTTTCTCGATGCCCTCTGACTCTCCGATAAGAAGGATCTGGGCATTGACATAGTCGAAGTGGGCTGGCTTGGAGGGTAGCCAGCGAAGAGACCGGAACTCATTAATAATCCTGGCCATGTTAGAATTTACCATCTAGAAGGAATAGGCACTGTACTTACTCCTTGGGGAAACCAGGGCCCTCGGGTAATTGGGCGTTCTGAGGTCCCGGAAACTCAGGGTTCTTGGTGCTGACAATAAAGCTTCCCTTCTCCTTGAGACCCAACTCCTTCTGAACCTCATCGAGCTTCTCAGGCAGGGTTGTCAAGTATGCTAAATGACTCTCCCGACCTGTCGATGTAATGGCGTAAACGCCTTCGCCGACAGGCTTAGCAGGTGGTGTGCGGCGTGTGCCAGCGCTCTTGGTATCATACTCGTCCGCAGCCAAGAACTCCTTCTTGATCTCATCAAATGAGGCGCCAGACTTTTCGACAAACACCATGTATTTCTCTTTTCCGCTCTCAGGAAGGGTCTTCTTGGGAAGAGCGAGAATTCGGGTGTTACCAGAGTCGGCAATGGCGCCGTCACCGAGACGAGCATCTTTGGCAATGGGACGTAACATGATGAAGGATCGGGCGATGTCGTCGACGCTTTCAGGGTCTTCGAGGTTTACGCGGCCGCGGATGAAAAAGTAGATGATGCCCTTTTCGAGAATGCTAGAGGGAACATCTGGTTCCTCGGAAGGTTGTATGGCGTCTTCGCCATTCGAGTCTTGCTTGTTGGTGGACTTGGAAGTATCGTGCTCTTGCTTCTCAGCGTCATCTTTCTCATCCTTAGACTCGTCCTTCTTTTCATGCTTGGGCTTGACCTCGTTCTCATTTTTGTCTGACTTGATCACCAAATCATCAAGAGTGGTCTGACCATCTTCCATCTTGGTACGCTTTGCATCGGGAGCTTCATGTTCGATTTGATGCTTCTCCCCGGCTGCAGTCTGTTGGTCGCCATTGGTCTGATCGACGTTGTCGGGCTTGGAGTCGGTCATTTTGGGCAATTGATGGCAATGTAAAGTATAGAATCAAAGAATTGACAGACTGTGAATGTCAGGAAGGAGGCTGTAGTAGTATGGGAAGGTGCCTGGAACGTGGTGGACGCGTCGCGTGAATTGTCACACAGGTGATGTCATAGACCAACCTTGAGCGTGAACTACATTAACTCATCATCGATATATTTCGTGCCGTTTTCGCGTCGTCCAGTCAATCCACACTTATAGACCGTCATTTGTCTCAGTTAGATGACTACCCTTGACGTCAATGTCTCTTCTGAAGCTTTTACACAGCACCTTCTGTCGTCGCCTTCACCATGCCGAGACCACCAATGTCACGCTCCAGAAGCCGCAAAGCCTCTCTAGCGAATGGAGTCGCGGCACCACGAACTCTCAAAGCCCATCTGAGTTCCTCAACTCGAGAAGAACACCACGCCATCTCCTCAAATGAGTCTGTGGTTGCCCATAATAACCCCGCCAATGACCCGATTTGAGCTGCTTGGTATGCTGCAGCACTGCCCCAGAACGCAGCCGTATGGTCGGAACGTAAAGATCCTAGCAATTCAATAGCCGATTGTAGCTTGACTCGGGCGGTTGATCGTAAAAGTTCATACAGAGACGTAGGTGTGTCCGGCGTTGTGATTCGTACCAGAGCTCGATGCAGGGCAATCTCGATGGCTGCGTGAGCCAGATGAAGAGCCCCGTTTGCACATAGCTCTCTGGGCTGGGTACTCTCCAATTGCAGTCGAACAGGTAGATTTGCTTGCCATTCCCTGAGACGAAACACCAAGGGCTTTGCTAGTTCAACAGCAGCAACAACTCCCATCTGGTCCAAGGTCCCGCCCGCACGAGTAGCCGTAGCTCCGTAGAATGTGTTTATCACATCGCTCAAAATCTGAGTTAATTCAATATGACGGGTAAATAATTCCCACCCAATAACAACCGGTGAGTGATGCTCGGGGTTGGTCTTCATATCAAACTGGTCAAGCTCGGGGTAGTCTGGCGCAGTACATGGCCGAACGTCCCAATCGCTGTCATGGATAAGAAATGGTCGTCCGTGAACGCAAGCGCCCCAGCGATCTTGCATGTATAATGCCCAGGCCAGTCTTCTTCGAAGGCCGACTTCCCACATCGGGATTGACCAGTTACTGCAGTCAACATGGATACCTAAATCTTGAGCCATTGCAACAATTTGGGCTGTGAATATCCGATTAGACGTAGGATGCGTATGAGACCTAGAGTCAACGATACGCCGGTTCCGTTGTAGCAAGAGTAAACCAGCTTCAAGTGTGCTGAGTTTGGGCCTTCGCATATCCTGGGCAATAGTACGCTCAGCCAACGCTTCGAGAGCTGTTGCATCTGGTATTGACTCGACCTCGCGACCAGCAAGTGAGCTGTCATAGATCTGCCAGTCAAGAGCTATTAAATAGACGGCGGCCAGCAAAGAAGGCGCAAAGTGTCGATGGGATAAACGATGCTTGCTTATGAACACATCTTTGTGCAAGATGGGAAAACTGGGGTGAACTATTCGGAAGTAGAGGTCGACTAATGTGCGACCAAGTGGATGGACAGTCGCTTCGATAGCATCAAGGTCTGCGATACGCATCTTTTCGGACGCAGTGGACTCATCGGGATGAACGAGAAAAACAGTCTGGTAGTCCAAGTGTCGAGCAAAAGTTGAAGATGTAAGAACAGGCGAAGGTTCCTGGCTCGAAAGATTCGGAGGGTGTAAGCCGAGCAGGACTGGATCACGATAATCGGTAGGTCCGATATACTCGGCATGAGTCTTCAGGTCTAAGCCAAGAGTATTACTGAGAATACCAGGGCGAGTCGATTCAGCAATGTTGTTTTCAAACGCCATCACTTGCTGCATTTGAGCCATTGGTGGGTTGTTTTCTGCACTCGCTGGAGTGGAAACAGTGTCACCATGCCGGCTTGAAGGAGACACTCCCGTCTCTACTCCTCCAAAGGGAGGCGACGTCGTAGCGTTATTTTCATCGACTCCATCACGAGACTCATAATGTTTTTCCCGATCTCTTTCTCGATTATGTCTTCTTTGGCGAGGCGTTGGACCACGCAAGAATGTACAAGGTTGGTTGTGAAAGGTACACAAAACACATCTTGAACGACCCTCTTCTTTTACGCAACGCGTCTTCCTAACACGGCATGTGTCACAGGGCCTTGCGCGGGCGTTGGAGACAGACGGGGCCGATGAGCCGGCGCCGCTGCCGCTACCGTTACCACTACCGTCGCCTCTATCGTTCGGACCGATCGTCATGAAAGACTGGTCACTTCCGGAGCCGGCCCAGACTGGATCAGATGAGCCGGCGTCGGTTTGAGGAGATTGAAGCTGAGGTAGCTGAGAAAACATGACCCCACACTGTCGGCGTCTGAGTCGGGTCCAGCTTTAGGTAGATTAGATATGGGTCTGCATCTGCATCTGCACCACGATAAGGGACATGGGGTCCATTATCGTCTGTGGGCCAACTCGTTCTTGTTCTTGAACTTTTTTGGTGAAGCGAAAGAAGTTTTGCTATTGAAGAAGCGGGCGCACAGAAGAGGGAGCGTGTTGCATGGCCGCCATCGGAGGGTGTTCGTTATCAACAAGTCCCATTGACGCTAACAAGATGCCAGGGCGATAAGGATCCGTATCGGGGATTAATAACCGTGGGGTTCTTATTCTTCTTTCTACCTAATTACCACCATCCAGATGAATGTCCGACAATTTATCCTCAGATATTCTGTCAAGCCATAAAAATTGCGAATATTCTCCAACCAAGTAAGTGGTCGTGGAGGAAGAAAGTATTGGACGCAGCCAAATGTCCTCAGTAACGTCAACAAGACAGCCATTGTGCCAACCAGTTACTCAGACAAATACCTGAACCAGGTTGGAGATTCCAATCGTCTGCTCCAACCTTGTATTGAGGCAGCTGCTGATTCTTGGCAGCTGCACGATTCTTTGCTTAATCAGTATGCGGTAGAGTAGAAGACGTCCTCTGATGCCCAGCCATATGTCGCTTACATGATTGGTCCATCCGACTTCTTCTTATCATGGATTACCATAAGACATCTCTAATTATCGCATTGGACATATCAAGTTCGTTAATAAATCAAGAATTGGCTTACGAGGCGTTTATTCCCGCGCATGCCCAGTAGCCAGATACAAGAAAAATTGGCCTCTAAGCTTTAGGGCACAAAAATAAACAGCCTAAGAAATCTGACCTAAGTAGCATAGACTGACCTACTAATTTCGTCTCTTATGCTTCAGCGGCCAATTTTTCTGATACCCTGAGACCAGACACAATCCAGTAGGGAAAGACCGACTTGTAAACGGCTTAGACTCGGCGATAGCGGGACTTTCCACTTTGTCTATTGACCCTCGTTCATTCCCGATGAATTATTCACCATCTCCTTCCCTCATACGTGACTTTCAGACATTCGACCAAAACTTGGTTTGATCCTTCAACCATATTTGTCTTGATCTGTATCATGCCCGGTCTATGAGGGATTCTTGTTTCAATCTTTGCCAATGCCACCCAATATGAACTCATTGCGCTTCCTGATTCACTCGACCAAGCAAGTGTATCATACTTGATCCTCACCCTCTCTTTGCTCATCATGGCTAAATCCGACTCGGCTACCAATAGTACCCACGAAAACACTGGTGGAGGAAGCGATGAGCCAGATCCTCTGACAATACCTCAATGGAAGGCTGCTCAAGTCACAGCGGATGGCCTGGAACGGCTTCTGTCTATCGTCAAATCTGAGGGAGCAGCGAACTCTACTACTCATGCCTGGATCTCATTAGCAACCTCGGAGCAGATCAAATTGCAGTGGACGAACCTCGAAGCACTTGGCCCACAGGCCACATTACTCCCCTTGTACGGCGTACCGTTTGCCGTAAAAGACAACATTGACGCCGAAGGTTTCGTTACAACGGCAGCATGCCCAACCTTTCGTTCTATCCCAGCCGCCTCAGATGCAACAGTCGTTGCCAAACTCAAAGCCGCTGGGGCAATCCTGATCGGCAAGACAAATCTTGACCAGTTCGCTACTGGACTTGTCGGTACTCGATCGCCGTATGGTGCTGTTCCAAACTCGTTTGATCCTAGCCGAGTCAGTGGTGGTTCTAGTTCTGGTAGCGCCGTCGTTGTTGCCCGTGGTGTTGTACCTTTCTCGCTTGGCACTGATACAGCTGGTTCCGGTCGAGTCCCGGCTGGTCTGAACAACATCGTCGGCTTGAAACCAACTCGAGGTGCGATAAGTACCCACGGTGTTCTTCCTGCTTGTAGGACGCTTGATTGCATCTCGATTTTCAGTCTCACTGTCGCTGATACGGAAACTATACTGTCCATTGTCGAACAGTATGATACTAGCGATGCATACTCAAGATCCCGTCCCGATCCGAGCAGTACTTCATTCAATGTTTTTGGGGGCGCAGCGGATCTATTCAAGCCAACCCTGGCTGTTTGTGCTTCTCCGAGCTGGTTCGGCCATCATGATCACCATTCAGCCTACGAAAAGGCTTTGGTAAAAGCAGAAAATCTAGGTTGGTCACTCGTCCCGATGGACTTCGATTTTCTATTCCAACTCGCACGGCTGCTGTATGATGGCCCATGGGTTGCCGAGAGATACGAAGCCATTCGCGGATTTATAGAGGGATGCTCTCCAGACCATATGGATCCTGTTGTGCGAAGCATTATCGTTAGAGCTCAATCTCTCTCGGCGGCGGATGTTTTTCAAGGTGAATACCTCCGTAAAGAACTTACACGCAAAGTCGAAAACACATTCGCCAAGTTCGATGGTCTTCTGGTGCCAACTTCTCCAACATTTCCGACTCTAGACGAGGTCTATAAGAGTCCCGTGGAAGAGAATTCCACCCTAGGCATATATACTAATTTTGTCAACTTCCTCGACTGGTCCGCACTCGCCATCCCTGCTGGGTTTCGCACGGACGAGCTTCCTTTCGGTGTGACTCTCATCTCGAATTGTTGGAAGGAGCATTGTCTTTTTTCTTGGGCTAGGATGTGGTTAGGTGACGAGCAAAGATACTTAGGCGCAACTGGTGTTATAGCCCAGGAACCTCAGAACCTGATGCCTCAGGCTCCTCTAGACCACATTGCTTTCGCCGTTTTTCGTTCTCGTCTCCTCGACTCTCTACTCGGCAAAGATCTTGTCTCGTGTGGTGGGAAGTTTTGGAAGAGGAAGAGAACTTCCTCTTCGTATCGTCTTTATACATTGGACACGCTCCAAGGCACGAAGGAGCTCGGATTGAAGCGAGTATCCGCAAACGATGGCGCAGAGATAGAGGTCGAAGTCTGGCATCTCCCCAAGCATTGCCTCCCTGACTTCATTTTGAAAATTCCACATCCTCTTGCATTCGGTTCGATCGAGCTCAACGATAGATCTTGGGTCCGGGGTTTTGTATGTGAATCATGTGGTGTTGACAATGCTGTCGATGAGAATCACCATGGCAGCCGGAGAGAGTGTCGTGAATCATTCGACGACCGGACGAAGACGTCATCGGATGTGATTCAGAGACCTATTTCTACAATCCTCGTCGCCAATCGTGGCGAGATCGCGATCCGAATCATCGAGACGATACGCAGTATGGGTCTTAGGGCTGTTGCTATCTACTCTGAATCAGATACTGCCCACGTTAGCAGAGCTGACCTTGCTCTCAAGCTTGATGGATCCTCAGTCTCTGACACGTACCTAAATATGGAGCAAATATTGGAACTGGCTGTTCAGTCACAGTCCTCCATCGATGCCATTATCCCGGGCTATGGCTTCCTCTCTGAAAATGCAGAGTTTGCTGCCGCTGTTGAAGATAGAGGCATGATTTGGATTGGGCCAACCTCACAGCAAATGGCTGACCTTGGGCTCAAGCATCGCGCCCGTTCAATTGCAATCAAGGCAGGTATCCCTGTCATCCCCGGCTGCGAGAGCTTACTCAGCTCCATCGAGGAAGCCCTTTTAGAAGGTAACAAGATTGGGTTTCCACTCATGCTGAAAAGTACCGCTGGCGGTGGTGGTATTGGTCTTAGTTACTGCAAAGACGTTGAAAGTCTATCAGCAACGTTTGAAGGTGTTCAACGGCAGGCAGTCGCAAATTTTGGCAACGGGGATGTATTTCTTGAACGATATATCGAGCGAGCCCGGCACGTTGAAGTTCAAATCCTCGGGGACGGTACTGGTCGCGTCATATCAGCAGGGGAACGAGATTGCTCCCTACAGCGCCGGCATCAGAAGGTTGTTGAGGAGAGCCCTGCGGGTCTGATACCGAAAAGTGTCTGTTTAGAGATGAGGGACGCTGCTCTTCGTCTTGCGTCTTCGGTCAGGTATCGAAACGTTGGGACAGTCGAGTTCATATACGATCTTGACACGAAGGAGTATTATTTTCTGGAAGTCAACACTCGATTGCAAGTCGAACATCCTGTGTCCGAATTAGTAACTGGTCTAGATCTAGTGGAATGCATGATCAAAATTGCAGATGGGGAGGCACTTCAGCTGTTCGAAACAAGCATTCCAACAACAGGAACGTCGATCGAGGTCCGTGTATACGCTGAGAGCCCTCTTCAGAACTTCCGTCCTTGTTCCGGTTGCATCACAGCGCTCGAATTCCCCTCTAGTCTCCGGGTCGATACTTGGGTCAAAGTCGGCACTGAGATCACCACCTCATTTGACCCATTGATAGCGAAGCTTATCTCGTTTGGTGTAGACCGTGAAGAAGCTATTGAAAACATGGTCAGCGGTCTCGTAGCTACTCGTATAGAGGGTGTTCAAACCAACCTTGAGTATCTGCATCAAATCATATCATCTCCCATTTTCAGATCTGGTAAGTACACCACAAAGTCTCTGGATGCCTTCCAG
Organism: Fusarium sporotrichioides; assembly: GCA_019054645.1. Lineage (NCBI taxonomy): Eukaryota > Fungi > Ascomycota > Sordariomycetes > Hypocreales > Nectriaceae > Fusarium > Fusarium sporotrichioides. The sequence continues at coordinate 1,531,535 of JAHKNS010000004.1, forward strand.
TTCGAATCGTCGTCTTTCGAAGTCCTTGAGTCAGGGGCCTTGACCACAATTCAGGACTACCCTGGTCGTACTGGATATTGGGATATCGGCGTTCCTCCTAGTGGCCCAATGGATTCCCTCTCCTTTCGACTAGTGAACCGAATAGTGGGAAATCCTTCCAGCTCTGCTGGTCTCGAATGTACCATCAGGGGGCCAGTTCTCAAGTTTCATTGTGATGCTGTCGTTGCAATCTCTGGTGGTGTTGCTCCTGTAACAGTTGACGGCGTGCCTGTTTCCCAGAACCAAGCCCTGACTATCAATGCATATCAGACTCTGAGTATAGGAGCGACCGAGAAGGGCCATCGTGTCTATCTTGCGATCCAAGGAGGAGTCGAGGTTCCAGCCGTGATGGGTAGTCGTTCAACTTTCGAACTCGGTGAACTGGGGGGACTTGGGGGTCGCAAACTTTTGCGGCGCGACATTCTTCCAATTGGCGCTTCTGGTATCTGTGTTAGCGAACCCCGTCATTCCACGTTTTCGGCACCCATCCCAACTTACTCAAATGCTTCTTGGATTATAAGAGTGCTCCCTGGTCCTCACGGCGCTCCCGACTACTTCTCTCCAGAGAGTGCCAAGTCTCTGTACTTGAGCGAATGGAAAGTCCACCACAACAGTAATCGTCTTGGTGTTCGTCTCACTGGTCCCCAACCCGAATGGTCACGCAAGACTGGCAGTAAGGCCGGCTTGCACCCTTCAAATATCCATGATGCCCCTTACTCCATCGGTAGTGTCAGCTTCACGGGGGATGAAGCTGTTGTCTTGGGATGTGATGGTCCCAGTCTCGGTGGCTTCGTCGTTTTTTGTGTTGTGTGCTCCGCAGACTTGTGGAAGATAGGACAGGCTCGGCCGGGCGATACAATTCGTTTCGTCCCTATCGAAGTTGAATCTGCCATCGAGGTGGAGAAGCAACTTGACCAAGCCATTGAGACTCTCTCCCCTCTTCCGATCTTCGAGGAAGCACTTCCTGATGAGCACACAGTGGCACAAATACTAGAAATTATCCCGTCTGTCATCGGTGTCATTGAGCAGGATGGTGAAACAATAATAGTTCGTCAAGCAGGAGATCATGCTTTACTGTTAGAATTCGGAGACGGGTCGGTATTCGATCTTCGCCACAACTTTGCAATCTCTGCTTTCTGCGAAAATCATCAGAAGAAGCCCATCGTCGGGGTTAGAGAACTTACACCAGGAATCTTTAGCCTCCACGTTGTTTATGATCGAGGCCTTTCTCCGACCCTAATACTGACGCGCCTTCGGGAGCACATCTGCTCGTATAGGGTTTCATCCAAGATTTCTTCGAGGCAAATCCGCCTCCCTATCGTTTTCGATGATAGTGTCAACCGCGCAGCCATTGCGCGATACACAGCGACGATCCGAAGTGATGCGCCCTGGCTTCCGAGCAACATAGACTTTCTGGAGAAGTTGAATGGTATCGAGGACTTGACAAATGTCTTGACTGATGCAGAGTTCATTGTTCTCGGCCTCGGAGACGTGTTCATGGGTTCCCCGTGCACAATCCCCTTGGACCACCGCCACCGTTTGTTCGGAACAAAGTACAATCCATCGCGCTCTTTCACACCTCGTGGCGCCGTGGGCGTCGGTGGGCAGTATATGTGTATCTATGCTGCGGATTCACCGGGGGGTTACCAGCTTGTCGGACGCACAGTCGAGATCTGGGATTCCAGCCTTGTGGATGCCAAAGGCAGTATTGCTTGGTTCTTCCGCCGCTTCGATCGTATTTCCTTTTATCCTGTTAGCGAACATGTTCTTGACCACACTCCAAAGTCTGAGCTTGTTCAGATCACCGATGGTGTTTTTGATTTGGTGGAGTACGAGGCGTGGCTTAAGGAGAACAAAGAGAGCATTTCCGCCACTGTATCTCAGCAGGAGAAGGCCATCTCTGGCGCATCGTTTTTGGAAGAGCTGCTTTTGCCGTACCAAGCCAACTCTATTCCGAGCGATCGGGCTCTCGGCCAAGATTCTTCGGACATCTTTGGCGAGCGGGTCAAGGCGACGATGCCAGGGCGTTGTTACAGGGTGATGGTGAAGGAAGGGCAGTCTGTCGAGAAGGGAGATACTGTGGTAAGTCTATTTTTCCAAGCAACTGAATGAATAATTACTGACCTGTGACAAGTTGTGCGTTGAGTCGAGTAAGATGGAAGTGGAAGTTTGTAGCCCCATCAGTGGGAAGTGTTTAGCAGTTATGGTGCAAGCGGGCGATGTGATCGATGTAGGAGAAGACTTGATCATCATTGAAGTGTGATGAAGTTCTCAGTAATACTCGAGGGATCTGTTCAGAGCTGCTGTGTATCGTCAATATTCATGATTGGTAACAGAAAGAATAATTTGTCGTAACGACTAGATATTTTTTGGAGTGCACAGGCTTATTGTCACAGTAGAGGCAAGCATCATGTTTTGTTGTCAGATGGTGTATTGGTTTCTAAGTATGAACAGGTAATATCCAGTCTTCCACCTCAAAGCCTATCCCAAACCTTTCTACCCCCGTGGACTCTGGAGCCGGTCGTGAAAGGGCGCTAGTCCGGACAAGCTTACAAGCGCGACAATGGCCATCTTGCCATGAACCAGAGGTTCATAGAAAGACGATCACTGCAGCGATTGTAAACTTGCTCGGACCAGGGCCCTTTCACGACCAGGACCAAAGCCCACAGATGAAAACTTGAAGGTTCCTGCGCCCTGGCTTTTCGCCATCATCTCCGCCACCTGGTTCCAGGGGACTGCCTCGACCCCGGCCTCAGTGGTCGGATCCAAGCCCATGATGGCCTCGACAGTGAGACACATCCGATCATGGCAGAGACCTATTAGATAAAATAGTCAGTAAACGGTATTATAAAAGTTCTGCATCAGATAAATTACCTGTTTAGGGGTCTACTCGCCATCAGATGAACGAGGGCGTTGCTCCGCCGGGACAGTCGAGTTGCGGCGGATGCCGCGAAGTGTCGATTCGGCAATGTTCAAACCGCCAAGAGTGACGATGTCTTCTCATACCTTCCAAGAAGGGTCGAGAAGAAACTCGCAGAATGATTCGGCGTCAACGTCGGGAGTCCTCCCGTGAGAAGACCATCTGTGCAAAAGGTGGTTAGAGTAAGGTTCAAGCCATGACATTGGAAGTGCGTCCACAAGAAGAGATGGAAAGGAACTAACCTTGTAAGCTTGTCCGGAGACTTGCGTCTCGAAGGTCCTCGAAGCAGACGTACACGTGAGACCCATCGGTCTCAACGTGTCGTGCTCTGAAGAACACCATCCCTCCAGCGTGAAGCTACTACTAATGCGTTAGAGTAGACTTGAGCTGTAGTATAAGCCGCAATACTTACGTTGATGAATGCCTTCACATCCTTGGGAAGAGGAGTTTGGTGTATTACAGAGCTTCAGTCTGTGCGAGATGTCCATCTTGTGGGACAGGGCTGTCGCGACGGCAAGCCCTCCCTGATGGAGGAGGACGCCAGCAGACTTTGGACATCCTCAGATAGAGGGGTGAGAGATGTCTTTCTATACGAAGATCAGTCACAAGTGTGCTATGGTAAGAAAAGATGGAAACAAACTAACCTTGTAAGCTTGTCCGGAAGCGATGTGGCCGAGGGTTGGTACGAACTAGTCAACAGTTAGCATCGCATGATAGAGTTGGAAGCGAAGACTTACATCAACAATGTACTCGGCCTTGACAAAGTTGATAAAGGCACAGCCGACGCTACATGATGGTTGGCTATGATCAATCATATAGGTGACTGATAAATATACTTACTTGCAATCGTTGGCGAAGTCAATACGCAAGTACAAAAAGTCGTACTTGCCAAATGAAGACGCATCAACGGTGCGCTTCAGGAGCGGTTGATCGACTTTATTGGGGATGTTGCGCAACATTATCTGTAATATGTTAGACAAGACAAATGGCAAGTCGAAGTTGGTGATCTACTTACAGTGGTTCGGACATCCCGTCCCGCCATGAGCTCATACAAGTCTACGACGTTGTTGGGGACGGGATGTCGCGCAACATCCCGGAAAGAAAGAAGGCAAAGGACCAGTGGCCCATCTGTGCAAGACGTTGTCAGGAGAGCTCGGACTATTGCACGAGAAGTGCGGTCAGGAGAAAGAAGTAGAAAGAAACTAACCTTGTAAGCTTGTCCGGACGCAACACTGTATACTGTTAGCAAATCTCTCATATACGACTGATGAGTGTACTTACTAGTGCAGTCGCAACTGTAAGTCCTCCCTCGGGGATCAGGGCAGCGGCAGGCCCATTTGGTTTGAGGGCTGGAGCTCCCCCTCCCCTGAGCCGCCCTGTCCCCGGGGGGTAGCGCTGCGAACTCGTAGATCTTGAAGTGGTAGTTGAAGCGGTCGCAGTTGTGCTCTGTCTGGGAGCCCACCCCAGTAAAGCGATGTGGTGAGTGATTTGAGCTAGGGTAGGCCCCCTTGAAGATGATAATGATAAATAAGGATATTGGATAATATAATTGAAACCAATATTGAAATATGGTGGGGAGGGGGAGATGGTTTGTAGGTGTTGAGTTATGGAGAGGGAAGAAGAAGAAGAGAAGGAGGTTTGGGGGAGAAGGTAATATATAGACTAAAAGTGGGGACAGGTTTGCAGTGATTCTGTGGGTGATGGCCGAGCAACGAGGAGTGCAGCGCAGAGGAGAGGAGGGCTAGCTCTGACAGAAGCCCTGACGCGTTGCCATGGACGCGAAGGGCGAGGGGAGCGGGAGAGCGAGCCAATGGGGTTTGCCTCGAAGGTTCTAGATGTGATTGTTGGCTGCAGAGGTGATGCATGGATATCTGATTCACGGTGGTGGTGGTGTGGTGGTGATATTGCCTGGCTTGATGGCCAAACTGACCCGTTCCCCTGAATCGAGCCACAATGATATTGCTCATCAACCACAATAGCCAACCAACTTTTGATCGATGTTTAGGTATTATTGATAGGATTCAAATGTTTGTAACGATAATCTATTGTAGAATTGTAATTGTAGTTGATGCAATATCAAATCATAGATGTCTGTCCATTATGCATGCAAACCCCAGACACTCATCAGTTGTTCAACATATATCGCTATTTTGACTCCCTTGTGTTGTTCCGAGTGTCTACTCACGATACAGTCTACTTGTTGTTGTACCTGTCAGTGCTGAGGCATTCTTAGTATCGAAATATCTGGTGGACACAGATGCGGCTCAAGTAGCCCCCTTTAAAATACTCAGGGCAACCACCCCAACAATTAAAAATGACATCCAAGATATGTCTCGGAAGCTAAAAATTGGCTTATCGTTCTAAAAATGGTGATCGATTTTTCCTAGTGTTCTGGTTCGCAAGATCACGGCTGAGTGTCCGGTGCGGTCGTTGATATAACGTCCATCCACCCCCACACTCCACCAAGGATACCCACCAATTCCCCTGGTCTGACAGCTGCCACACCCCGTAGATCGATCCATGACTTGCGGAATCTCTCTGCCCCCGCTTGGCAGGGGTAGAGGATCGACTGGCAGCTGGGGGGAGGAGCTCAGAGCGGCAGATCAGCTGGAGGTTCACCGCCCTGGCCAGTCCGTCTATATGACGCTCTTCTGTTCTCCCACCAACATCTTTTTTCTTTTCTTCTTCTCTTCACTGATTACCGACCGGTGGTCCTTTGGAGATCAAGAAGTCCAAGGACTGCGAAGCATGTTGTCCCTTCCCATGGACTTCGGTGTTACCTGCCTCTGGCAGAGCGGCAACCCAATTTTTGATTTCAAAACCCCCCTCTTTTTCATTGAGATCTTGGCCTGGTGCTGGGACTTGAAGAAGGAGTTTGCTCTGCTTTATGTCTGTGATATCTTGATGTCGGCCCGTATTGGTGGGTTGGATTTGGTGGGGTGTTATGTTTGTCGACGTTGTGATGGAGCAGTGCATGCTCTTGGTCAACATATGTGAAGGCATATTTGCAGTCATTAGATAGCATGTTAATTCTATTCTATGATTTTCCGTATTGTAGTCTCGTCTCGTATCTTGTCATGGTCTTGTGGTATCGCATTGTTTGTGAGTGAGCATTTTCGGCATTTTTGTCCCCCCCTTTAGCATATATAGCACAGTCCTGCAGTCCGACGCAAGCGACATTCGTGGTTTCCGACTGGCCTACAGATGTTACGATAGCAAATCTTGGTGTTTCGACTCGACACGTCTCGCATTTCCCTGAGGCTGTTGCCCCCAGCTTCGGCATGGCTTCCATGTCACTCCTTGATATTGTCACGACTAGACTCTGTTGACAAGCTTCGAATATCGTGTTTATTTCTTATCGACCATATTTATTATTGTCCGTTGTCTCTTGTTCGCATCGTAATTCGAAGGTAGCATCGTCCGAGATAATCCAAAAGTCCACACGCAGTAGAAGGGGAGATATTCTTGATAATCACGATGAACATAATAATACAGTGTTATTTTGGTCCATTTCTATGTTTTTTTGTCCTGTCAAGCGTCAGAAAATGCGCAGTCTACTCAGGTGTTTGCTTTTCAGAGTGGCAGTTCTGGCGCTTCTGCGCGCGTTGGCAGCTGCTGAGGCTCCAGCAACACTCTCTACTTTTCTGTTTTCTTCCCTCTCACCTTTTTAAACCAACACCAAAAATACTGTATCACGTCGAGTTCTTTGTTATCATTGTTTTGAATATATTTCCTTCTCTGCTGTTCTCGTCAGAATATCTGTTCGGGTCAGTTCTCCCATCTTGTTCGCATTCCGAACACTGAACAATGCATTCTAACACCATCATTTCTTCCTAGACTACATTCGCTTTATTCTACTGTCTCTATCGGAATCTTCTGTCTCTGTCAAAACTACTTGTAATCTCTATTACAACTTTCAACCACCAAATCGACGTCCTCGCTCTCCAACTATCGCTTCCAGTTGAATCACCATGTCTCTCAGGGTGCTACTCGTTCTTAAGGAGGATCACCATGTACCTGTTCACATTGGAGGTTTTGAAGCAGTTATCCTCTATTGGATCCTTCTCGTGATCGCACAACGCTGGATCGTCACGCTAGATGAAAATGACCATGCTATCGTTCACGAGGTCTGGATTTGCGGGACCAACCAGAGAACCCACCATCCTATCCCTACTGCGAGGATGCTTCATCTTGGTCCTCGTTTCTAAGTCTCGCCGGAATCGCGTCGACTACCACCATTTTGACCGCTGATAGGGGCTTGTGTCGTCGGCTGGGAGTTTCGCGAGGCTCTTTCATGTCAGAGTCCTGAATCGCACCGTGCCTTGAAGTAGTTTGCCTTCCGACTTGAGGATAACTATTCGGAAGATTTATTGAATTCATTGGATGCACAGATGTATCCCTTTGTAAAGGCTGCTTTGGAGTTTATGACTTGTCTCCCTAGTAAGTACACTGTACAGCCTGTTATTTGGACAACCCAACTCAAAAAACCATTGTTCTGACTATCCAGGATCTCCTCAACTTTCTTGGACTCGCGAAAGGATCTCTCCTGAGAAGCAATCTTCGGCATGTATCCTCGCATCTATCTGGTACGTCACGAGCGACAACAGTTATCACCGCGACATCACTAACAGCATCCTAGACCTTGCCTGAACTGTGGTATGCAGAACACATCTTGGCTGGTGGTTAGCCAACGCTCTTCCACTAGCAGAAAGCTTAGAAACGAGTCAAGGCCAATCTTTTTTGTTATGTACCAGCTTCAGGAGGACAATCTTCACGGATTAACGTCAATGAAATCGTGGCTTAGTCTATTATGTACAAATTTGGAACGGGATAAGTAGCTACTTAATCATTAGGAAGTATCAGACTCGGCTCTTCTATACAATACCGCTTGCTGTCCAATGCCTACTTCCCAGTTCAGTTTGATCGTCTAAATGGCATCAATCGTTTCCAAGATGGTATATGTATCTCTCCTTACAGTCATCCATCAAGACAGCCTTTTGCTAATCTATTATCTCTCTTTAGAATCTACAAGACCCTCTAACAGCTCAGAAGCTCTATCCGCGCCCCCAAGCTCGTTCAGTTCGTCACCCAGTCGTCCCGCTCTCTCGGCATACCCTTTATCGCACAATATTGTTCTCGCCGCCTTCCGAACTTGCTCTGCCGAAGGTGTATCTGTTTTCAGATCGATACCCGCCCCAGCCCAGTCGACACGAGCAGACGTATCCTTCTTGTCCTCGGATTGCCCCGCACAAATCAGGGGTACTTTATGAGAAAGCGCTTGCGTTATACTTCCATATCCGCCGTTGGTGATGAGAAGACAGAGCTGCGGTAGAAAGAGGTGGTATGGAATCCACTTGACGTATCGTACGTTTGGTAGATCTCCTACTCTGGATGTTACCTCCTCTACGTGAGGCGTTGCCACCACTAGAAGAAGTTGGGAGTCATTCGAGAGAGCCTCGATAGCTGGGATGATTAATGATGTCGGATCCATGGCCAGTGTTCCTTGTGTGATGCCGACAACACGAGGGTGGGCAACGATTTCATCCCATTGAGGAGGCAGTTGGACATAGTCGGTCTGGATCTGGGTAACTGTCGGTCCAACGAATTTTGTGTGCTTTTTCTGCTCGTCTGGTTTGGGGAGCAGCTTGAACTCTAACGAGGGAGACGACGCTTGTATGTGAAGAAAGGGGCTATAGGTGAAGGATTCGATGGGTTCACCAAACGGCAAGTTGTCCAGTCCCAGTACCTGTCTTTGGGCGTTTATCACAGGCCTCAAGAGATATGGCAAGAGAATCCATTGACTGATGAGATGATGCAGGTAATTCCAGATCAACCAGAGCAACGACGTCGAAGGACTTTCCCCAGACACAGCCTGCGGAGCTGCCCAGCTGGACATGTACATTGGAATGACGCCCAGAGTCGCATAAGTAGGGATCTCACCCAAATCGTACAAAGCCCTCGCCCCATACGGCATCACGTCGACCAGCAGCAGATCTGGTTTGAAGCCGCCCCGCAATACCCGACGATAATCGCTCACTTGAGCGAGCAGTCGAATCTCCAAACGATTGTACATCTTGTCGAGGATTCCAGTCTCGTTGTTCTTCATGAGAGGCTCATCGACAATGGCAATGGCTTCTGTTGCGACAAAGGTGGCTCCCACTGCTCGAACGCGGACTTCGTTGTCGGCGCTGGTGAGCCATACTACTTGATGACCTCGACGGACGAGGGATTGGGCCACGGCTTGCATTGGGTATGCGTGACCCGCTGGGAAGTGAGAATGGAGAAGTATCTTCATGATTCATATAATAGATGAAGGTTGAGCGACGTAGAGATCGTGTAATGTCGAGTCTGTATCTGTCTGTAATTGGGGGGACATTTGGTGAGGTGTTGCTTGCTTACATGGCATCTTTTAGTGACAGTGCACCGTCTACCAACCTACCTACCTATAGTCACTACGTGGGGCCAGACGAACATGGGGTAAATAGTAGCCGGGCTCTTTTTAAATCTTGGGGTAAGGTTAGTCAATTGGCTAGGTAGACGCTCAGAGTAACTTGCTGAATCATTTAGATCAGTTCAAAATCAAGTTTGAGTAAACTGATCCCTGTTTCTTTAAAAGTTGGGCTTAAGGTTTCGATACAGGATATCCGACGCCAGTGAGGCTACCCTATACTGTGCTGTATGCCCCGACTGGAAGATCAATAACAACGTATTTGTCTACTATTCATAAGTCGTATCTTTCAAATAAATTTGATTTAACATTATTGATTCTATCGTAATCTTCAAGTTCTAGGAGTTGAATTGAGGCTTGTTCAATGCGTTGTGTTCTTTGAGAACAACATTGAATTTCCGGAACACCGAGAAAAGACCCGTTTCCACAGCCTCAGCTTCCTTTCACCCATAACAGTGTCAAAACGGGTAAAAGGACTACAACGAAAACGGTAGGTTCTTTATTTTATTTTACCATAATAATTCTGAGAGTGTTTACATGAACCACGAACCTAATAAACAACACTGTCTATTTGAACATGCAAGATATTTGGTTCATGTTTCTAGAAGCGGTCTCGTTGACGAAATGCAAAGCTCCCTGCTGCATCTCAGTATCTGCTGGATCTGAAGTCGGCCAACACCGCTTTCTTCTACTCTACCCTGTCCTACAACAGATTCACTACCTATTTACTCTCATCTGTCCTTCCTCTTTCTCTTGACCGCCCCATTTTATTTACCCCGGCATCACACCGAAATATCTCCTTGTTCCTCTCCAGTGGCTTCGGGACCAGCCTTATACGACGAACAGGTATGACGTGTGAAGTCCAGGGTCCGCGTCTGAAGCCCGCACTGAGTGCTCCCCTGATGTGCGTTGGCACCGTGCGTACGGAGCATATTTGCTCCCATGGGTTGACTCATGTCAAGTTGCTGTTAGTCACTAGTATTGCCGTTGAGAGTAGTGGCGCCCACTGACCTGGGTCGCATAGACACGGGGTATAGAGGAGGACCGCCTCGGCGAAACGCGGTTGATACAACACCAACATGAGGCTGTTGATACACCAGAGCGGTATTCGTAATTACTGCGACTTTACCGTAAGTTAAGCGACCTTAGACAAGCCAGTCGAGGTACCATACTGATCAGTACTACATAGCAAGGGCGACAAAAGGAAGCTCCCTTTACCAAAGATAAGGTAAGTTTACTTAATCAAAGAGTCTACAGACGTGATGCTGATATACTATCATTAGACACATGCATTTTGAACCGTCCGTTGTCATCACTGGGCATCGTCCCAGCCTTCGGCCAGTTACCCCCGAAATGGAAGGCGATGCTGATCAGCCTCCCTACCTAGAATCTCCCATGATTATTACGAAGTGAAGAAACTATGCCACTAGGCTTTCTGCTGCATCAACACTCGACTATCAGGGCATCACAATGATGCAAGGATACCTACAAGGAGTAGAGGTGCTCATTCAGTGGCATCTCAGCCAGAAGCTCCAACTCAAACGCAATCGGCCTCCTTGATATCAACCAAAATTGGACCACAGAATCACCGAGCTTCCTACAGCTGTCGTGGCTAGCTATGGATTCACGGGACACCTTCAAGAAGTCCTGAGTCCCTCTTGCTGGCACTTTTGGCCAAAGCCGATCAGGGAGCCAAGATTGACATTGAGTGCGAAATTCAACACATCTTCTTTCTCGGAAGGATCTCCGACTCAGGATCAAATTGGGCTACAAGTGCTTGGCCGAACCAGCGAACCAGCTGCAGTTTGCGATTCCGCCTCTATATACTTACATCCTTCCCATGTTCATCATATGAAGCCTCCTCTAGTGACCAGCTGTGATATACTGGAACTGGGGGCATGTGGCATGTTTGGAGAATGTTTGATGGATGCTATTGAGTCCAATTCACCTTGCGGGCTTCTGTTACTTCGCGAGCTTCTCGAAACTGATGTTTTTTTGTTGCCCTGAGTCATTTGGCAGACGACTTTCCTATTAGTATGTGCGCTAACGTCGGATTGCAGGACTCCAGTACAAGATCAACCAGAACAAAGCGCTGGTCCTGGTAGTTCCGAAGTACGAGTTATTGTCGTTAATCCTCTCTTAAAGACCTGCCTTCCGAAAAACATGGTTGAGTTGAGCTAGGCGGCGTCCCATTCCAACACGTCAGACGAGTCTTAAGACCCGTTACATAAGTTTCACAATACCATGGCGAACAGTAGGGTTGCCTCCTACCCATGATATGACGAATAAGCAGTCCTTCAATAACAGAACCTCTTTTTTCCTGTCTCCACAGCAAAGTAGCCCTATTTCATTGCAAGGGCGTGTGTATTCATATTCCATGTATTCATCAAGCCCAAGGATAGATATTGTACCATAATAACATTCAAGTTTCTTTGAGGTCTACCACGTCAGTAGCCAGTCAAGACGCTGTTCTTCTATAGCCATAATAGATACTCCTTTTCTTAATCCTTCTTTTGTTCATCGCTCTTCTCCTCGCTCTTTTCCTTTCCATCTTCTCCAAACATCGTTTCCTGGGCTGAAGAAAGGTTAGTATAAGAAATTCTAGTCGAAGAGTATCAACTTACCACTCCACAACTCAGCATAAACGCCATCACGGTCAATCAACTCCCGGTGTGTACCCATCTCCGCCACATGTCCCTCTTTGAGGACAATGATAAGATCCGAATCAAAAATAGTACGCAGACGATGAGCGACAAAGACGCTTGTTCGTCCCTTTTCGCGAAGAATGCTGTTGATGTTCATCATGAGAGCTTGCTCGGTGTGAGTATCCAGGGCACTGGTTGCCTCATCAAAGAAGAGCAGAGGAGGGTCCTTGAGAAGGATACGGCTGACGGCAAGGCGCTGCTTCTCTCCACCAGAAATCATGAGTCCTCGCTCACCAACCTTGGTATCGTAACCGTCAGGGAAAGACTGGATGGTGTTGTGGACGTGGGCACGCTTGGCGACAGCAACGACTTCGTCGTGAGTAGCATTGATAGAACCATATCGGATATTGTGCTCAACTGTATCATTGAACAGGGGGGTATCCTGGGGAACAACACCAATAGAGCGACGCAGAGACTCGAGGTCGACATCGCGAACATCTTGGTCATCAATCAAGATTCGACCACCCTGGACATCATAGGATCGGAACAAGAGGCGCAACAGAGTAGACTTTCCACATCCACTGGGGCCGACGACAGCGACCTTCTTGCCAGCGGGGATCGTCAAGGATAAATCACGGAGAATAGGACGGCTAGGATGGTAAGCAAAGTTGACGTTCTCAAACTTGATCTCGCCGCCCTTGGACAGAACCAGAGGCTTCGCACCAGCCTTCTCCTTGATGTTCGCGTTGACCTTTTGGAGGTTGAACAGAGTCTCCATATCCAGCAGAGATTGTCTAAGTTCACGGTAGACGGATCCAAGGAAGTTGAGGGGAACTGAGAGTTGGAAAACAAGCTGGTTGACCATGACCAGATCACCAACCGTTAAAGTACCCTCAGCCACACCGTTGGCGGCAAGGTACATCATTCCAGTAAGCGCCGAGGAGAAGATAATGTTTTGTCCACTGTTGAGGAGAGCTAGAGATGTCGCAACCTTGATAGAGTTCTTCTCATATTGCTGAAGAGCCTTGTCGTATCTCGCAACCTCAAACTTTTCATTGTTAAAGTACTTGACAGCCTCGTAGTTAATGAGTGAGTCCACTGCCACAGTAGAAGCCTTGTTATCCGCCGCATTGGCTTGTCTTCGGAACTTTGTTCGCCATGCGGTAGTCCAGATAGTAAATGCCGTGTAGCTGACCATTGTCAAAACAGTGAGAGCAGCAAATTTGGCACCGTAGTTGTAAGTGAGAATTCCGCAAACCATGCTAATTTCAAGCGCAGTTGGCATGACATGAAAAACCATACTGGATAGAATAAAGCTGATTCCCTTGGTACCGCGGTCGAGAGCCCTCGTCAACCCACCGGTTTGCTTGGAGAGATGGAATGTAAGATCGAGTCGCAACAAGTGATCAAAAACGTTGCAAGCGACTTTTCGAATGGCATTTTGGGCAACAGAGGCAAAAACAGCGTTTCGCAGTTCCTGAAATACCGTTGCGCCAATTCGAGATGCACCATATGCTAGGATCATGGCTCCGGCAACCGTTGTCGCAGTTCCTCCAACAGCGGCAACGTCGATGTTCATGGAATCGACAATGCTCTTGAAGTAGAACGGAACCTGGACATTGAGGACTTTTGCGCCAATCAATAGGGAAACGGCGAGACCGACTCGGAGCTTGGTGCCCCAATCATCCTTGGGCCACAGATAGCGAGTCATCTCCTTCATGATAGCCCAATCAGCCTTGCGCTGCTCCGGCGCAGACTTTTCGACCGTCGCAAGAGGATCATTTTGTTTCGTGGGTTGTTTGTTTGCGGGAAACACGGCCGATGGCTTCGCAGTCGTGGATTTCGAGTCTGTAGGTGTCCGAGGTTGTTCGCGACGCGGGGCAGAGGTCCAGAAGGTCTGGGTTAGACCAGGTCGATGCTGAGAGGCTGTGGATAGTCGATAAAGAGCTGGGTTGTACCGGGGACATGCCCTCGATGAGCGCTGCAGCAATTGAGGGATCATGTTGGCTTTTGGGCTCAACGCGAGCTCATCATGGGATGTCTTGGGTTGGGTGGGATGGCGGGGAGCTGCCCAGACTATAGGTAGACAGAGAAGAGGGACAACAAGGTACCGGAGCTGAGCTACCAGGAACCTGCCCTTAGGAAGGAATGTCTGGCTGCAGTCCGGTAGGTTAATGTAGCTGACCAAAAAGGTGTCTGGCAACCCAAAGGGTTTATAACAAGCAGCAAGGTGGACTAATGATGAAGCTCACATAATGTGCTAGCTGAATGATGCAACCAATTGAGGCCTGAGGCAGCCGATGATCGGAGTTATACAAGGACATTGAATTCAGTTCAGTTCAACACAGTCAATGATGGGAAGGCTTGTAATACCGTATCGACATTTCTTCTATAGCGGATTATATTTCTTGGTTTCTCGGAAACACATTGTTGAAGGTTCATATGAACAATAGAGAGTGGTTTCCATTACTTTCCCGTGGCCCAATCTCCAATGCATTCTTGAGTGCTGTCTTTCTGGTCAGCCCTATGCCATACATGACCTTGATCAACTTGATTCGATCATCATCGACGGGGATTGTATTCTATGAGTTTTGCTCTGATATATATCTTTGCTTTGAGCATTCAATCCGTGGTTGTAATTGTTACCTACAGAGGTGGAGAGACATCTTACATGGCACCTGACATCGCAGGTAATATGTATGAAAGCAGATCATGAGGGATCATTTTTAGTCAATTCAATTATAGAGAAATTTTCTACATTTTTCAACTTGAACTGCTCGTTCGTATCAAACAATCTAAGGCCGAACAGTGACCTCAATCTGTTCCAAGCTGCACCAACCACCGTAGCACTCCAACTAACAGTGCACAATACAGCACAGCACAGCCTTACAACTTACGCCAGTCAGCATAGGGCGGGTCTGGTCCATACAAGCTCGAGCTTTGCATTCAAATAATAAAATTGACAGATTACCTCACCTCACCTTTCACAGTCTACCTCACTCTTATATTTCCAACGTTAATCATTTCAATATCTATCTGGCATCTTTTTATAACTGCAGCCCATCATGGACAGCCTCGAGGCTCTCCGGGCTTACCTCAATGAGAATCTCATCCCCCACGCCCAGCGCTATCCCCTACAAGCCATCCTCGTCACAACAATAGTCCTCTTTATCACAACGAGACTCTTCACCGGCAGTCCTTCATCAGTCAGAAAGGATGGAGCAAAAACACCTCCTCTTGCACCTTTCTGGATTCCTCTCTTTGGCCACGCTCCGCGTATCTTTCTCAGTCCTTCTACCGCCTTGACGCGCTTCAGAAATCGATATGGCCAGGGTGTATTCTCAATTCGACTGTTCCAGAGCATTCACTCTTTTGTCTTTCGTCCTTCTCTCGCTGCTCGTCTACTTGAGCAGCCAGAATCTGTCGCCGACAAGGAGTTTATCGTGAGACATATCATGATGACCAATTTTGGTCTCTCCAAGAAGGACCTTGCAGCTTATGACAAAGCTGCTGCTGAAGTTCATCAGGTCACAAAGGAGCATCTGAGCGGTTCTCATCTGGACGATCTAGCCAAGGCTACTCTTCGGGATCTGGACGACAATGCCGCCGATGTGATATCCTTCAACAGCTATTCTACCGACCAGATGGACTGGGAGAGACTGGCCAATGCAGAGCTTTTGGAGGAGATGAAGGACGAGAATATCATGGCTGTGGACTTTTTTGAACTGATCAAGACCTTCATCGCCAGAACTGCCACAATCTCCGTCTTTGGTACGGACTTTGTCGAGATCTATCCCGATATCTGGCCTCATCTTTGGATTTTCAACAATGCCTTCCACTCACTAGCTATGGGTGTACCTGTCTGGGCTCCTTTCCCCAGCTCCCAGCGAGCTAGAATCGCTCTTGGAAGATTACTCACCTTTATGAGAGAGTTCCACGATGAGCTGGAAAAGTTTCTTAGCGATGAAGAGCCCGGGCAGAAATGGCAAGACTTTCACACAATCAGCCCCCTTGTCCGCGCCAGAACCGAGGTCTATCGAAAACACGGCTTGTCTTCTGATGTACGCGCTGCATTCGATGTTGCCCTTCTCTGGAGCACAACTGTCCAGACTACGTCGGTCGTTTCGTGGTCTCTTTTTGAATTGTATCAGGATCCCGTTCTTCTGTCGCAGATCCGCGAACAAATCACCCCATATGTCCAAATTGTTCAACCCAATCATGATTTCGGAGGCGCCGTCTGGATTCCTCCTCAAGTCAAGAAGCTCGACCTGGAAGGACTGCTGACCAAATGTCCTTTACTGGAAAGCGTGTACCTCGAGACATTGAGACTATACGGTGGAGGATGGTCTGCGAGATACTTGAGGGAGGATGTCACGCTCAAGGACAAGGAGGATAGCTTCGTCCTGAAGAAGGGAACGTTTGCTCATATCATCAACGATCTTCACCACTCTGATCCCAGAAGCTTTACCGACGCCAAGGTTTGGCAAGCCGGACGATATCTTCAAGATACCGTGGACAAGAAGGGGGTCAAAACGCAGAAGATTGATCCGTACACAGTCCAAGCATCAGGTATGTTCGTTTTTCCCCAAAGATACCAAGTACTGACAGTCCCTTTTAGATGGAACATTGACTATGTGCGATGACTCGGCCTTCACCTTGAGAAAGGTCCTCATGTACGTCTCGGTCTTTATTTCGCTCTACGATCTCGAGCCCGCAGGCAGTGAAAGATGGCCTTCGCCATCAGTTGTCAAGGGTGTGGCTTCGGCGCAGCCATGGAGATCGGTTAGATTATGGGTTAAGAGACGGACGCCTCCGAAAGATAATTGATTCACTCAAGGCGAAGTAATAGGTGTGCGATACGAGAGATTTTCAGCTGCGATCTAATAAGATACACTTTGTTGGTTATTTGAAGAGTTTCGGTATCAGTGACGACCCCCTTCAACATTCCACCAAAACTGTATCCAAATACCAAGGCCTCAAGTTGTCCGTATCTACAGCCCAGACTACTCATGCCCTCTCACCCGTTGAAACCAACCTCGTTCGCTCGATGTCACTCAACCGGTTTCATGATCCCAGCCCACCAAGTGAGCCCTAGTGGGGCGTAGTTCAAACCGTGTCTAGCATAAAAAATATCCACAACATCAAAAAGATGTCTCGGAGAGAAGATCTCTCCCCCGGGAAGGCTCGAACTTCCGATCTCCCGATTGTCTGCAAGTAACAGTCGGACGCTTTAGCCAACTAAGCCACAGGGGATGAGTTGATTTGATGATGGCCGCTGCCGAGTCGGGGTCTATGTTGATGTGCGTGATTTTTCACGACACCCAGGTCGTAATACTGATAGTTGTGATTAAATGATTCGTTTTAGCAGGTTGTCGAGAGATACAATAAAGAGCTAGCTGAAGGTGGTGAGGTTCTGTGCAATAACTAACAACTTGATGCTAATGTCATGAACATTAAGTCAACCAGCCTGGAAAGACTTGTTGCAACTAAGCTGACCCAGTGTCTTTTGTAAATAATAGATGGGAACGAGGACTAGCCTATTAGGTCCTCAATCGAGTATACATTCATCTGTTGTCATGCAACTGTGCCATAACTACAGCCTGTCTACACGTAGTGACTCGTTTAGACAGCTCGAGGCTGAAGCATCACGATTGAGCAAAAAGAAATAAGTGTTGCCCTGCACTTCTTTATTAGTGCATAGCACTCGACAGTACAGACTGCGGTAAGAACCAACGACTCAAACACATTCACCAAGAGAAAGACAAGACAAAAAAGTCGAATGTCGAACTCGAGTCAGCAAAAGACATAACCGACAAAAGGTAACTCCCCCGGGAAGGCTCGAACTTCCGATCTCCCGATTGTCTATTTAATAACAGTCGGACGCTTTAGCCAACTAAGCCACAGGGGATGCTTTAGTTGCTGTTGAAATGCGAGTGTCTAACAGGGCTCCTGTATCCTTGGCAATTGTTTTTGCGAGCATTAGAGACGAAAGAAAACTCCCTTTTGTTCTTTATCAAGATTCAGAAGAATGTTTTACGGTTGTATTAAGATTTTGTGTGGATAACGAAGTGGTCCGGCCCAATTCAGTAGGCAAAGCATGTTAGCTTCAAGCTCTGTTTCTGACATTCTCAGCGTGTAGAACAAACACAAATCGTGCTCGACTATGGACGCTTAGCTGGGCTCCCCAAGATACACTAGATACACTTTGAGTACCTGGAGAAGAAGGCGGTTATGAGCTGACAGTGATAAGATCATGTTATTGTGGTAAGTGCCCTTGATGGCTGCTCAAAAACTCCAAATATTAACACCTCTGTAATGTCCGCTACCCTGCACTATTTTGCTTGTGCCGATGTCGCTTTACCATGTGACGGCTATTCCAAAGCAAAATAAATGCCTTGTTAGGCTGTGAAAGCTTAGCCTTGTATTTTCAGTTTCGTCATATTGATTTTAAAATCCTGAGACTCTTACATGATATGCGTATCAGTGGAAACTTCCCAATCCTTCTCAGTGGCTGTGTTCGTGGAAGATGCGATCGTCATTAACAGCGGATTAGGCAGTCTTCTGGAAAAGTCGAGTGGACCTGTGAAGCCCTCGGAGATGTTCAATCTGGGAAACTTCAATGCCGATTTCATCATTGCTGCAGTATCACGGCGATCACTTGCCTGAGTTTGGAAGATGTGATCAAGCAGACATGCACGGGGCCGAAGATCTCGGCGCCGGGTTCTGTACCAAGCAATTGTGTTCCGGCTGTGTAGAGGCTGAGCTGCAATCATTTCGTCGAGTTGTTATTTTTCGTCTGATATAACTCTGTGAGATAAGCGGTCTGTGTTCTTCTGCCTTGTGGAGTAGAAAGCTTCGACTTTGAGTCTCAGTTACTTTGTTCCAGGACAACCCAGCTATTCAACATCTAATTAACCAATGGCTGGCTGATTTGCATTCCCAAGTGGCAAGATGGATCGAGGCACTGTTCAACGTTGGACACGCGATACTGTATCAAGGTTGAGAAGCATTCTAGAACCCTGTCCATCTCAGCAACATCGTTGCTCGGCAGACAGCTCCCGGTCATTTCCAGATCCAGATAGAGCTTATGCATGGCTTACCACCAGTCGTGTCATATCATCCCGGCATACGGATACAGTAGCCAAGCCAAAAGCCATGACAAACAATGACAAGTGGATATTTGTGAATTGACAAGAGGCGATGCACTCAGGCACTCCAGCAGGTCACACGTCCTCCAACCAATGATATAACACGTCTGATATCGCGTTCTTGACCCTGGAGCGTTGCTTTGGGTGCGTGAAGTATTATGCGCTCGAATTCTTATTGGTCGAGACCACTCAGTAGCTCTGCCGAGTCTCCGTGAGCAACAAGTCCAAGGGTCATGGAAACCAACTGCAATCGGGCGAAAAGACAGGTGCTAGCCAAAGTATCGTGACCCTTCCGGCGCCGTTGCCGCCAAAGAGGCTGAGTTGAGATGTAGGTACATGTTATTTGCCTCTAGCTCCTGACCTAGTTTACCATCCCTGTGAATCTTTGGATGGTGCCAACGGTAACACAGGACGAGAAGAATTAAGAGACTAGAGAGGCATTTGCAAGGCAGAAAAGTTGTAGTGTGTACTATCGCCATTCTGTCAAAGCCGCTAGAGTGCTCAGTGTTGTAATGCAGAGCCTACACTCCTTGGCCAACGCGCATCGTTACCGGGTTTGCGACAAACCGAGCGACCAAAAGGCTTGGCCGTATCATGGGCTCGAGCTAAGCCGTGCTATTTCCATAGGAAGTGGCTGATGTTTAACAAGATCAATTTGCTTGTAGACACTTAGAGACCAAGATATAGGTATCAATCGAGGGTTCAAGTACGTGTTAGACAAGTCGCTGATCTGATATTCATGTCATGTCGTGTTGGCCGTATTTCCGTGGATTGGAAGTTTATTACAAAACCACTTTCTCGTGCAGATGGTTAGCGGCAAGTCCAAGCCTTGCGCCCTGCAAGTCCCTGGTCTTTCCAGCCAATTAGTGATGGTCACCAAGGGTTATCATGCCGTATGGACTCCACAATATGGGGGAGCAGATCACTCTTTCCCCAACCCGCTCGTGTCACCTGCTACCTACTGCTGGTTGCTGGCTAGTGAGAGCTGTGCTGAGCAACAAGGGAAGGGAGGAAGCTTGGGTTGTGTCGGGTCGGGTGTTACTGCCAACAGCCAACAAGGGTGGATAGACGTCACCTCACACCCTTGGCGTTTGTAAGAACCAATTCAATTCCAATTCAATCGAAACGAAGGAGGGTGGTCAAGAGTTGACCCGAACAGATTAAATATCTCCCTTTCCCCCGCCCCAAATCTCGAAACACTTTTGTCTCTGATACTCATACCACATCATCAAAAACATCTGATCTTCTTAGTATCACGCAACTTTCTTGATCAGCAGCAAACAACAATACTACTCAGTATTAAACATCATTCTCGACTCAACACAATAAACAAAATTCAATATGTCGTCCACTGAGGGCATGATCAACGGCGGAAGCTCATCTGCCAACACAAAGGCTCCCGCTCCCGCGTACGCCCCCGAGCATACGCATGCACCTACCGAAGGCAATGGAGGCTTCATCTCCCAGAACAAGATGACTGTTGAGCCTCCCAAGAAGGAAGATCTCCAGCGCAAGTATGCGACCGTTGTTGAACATGAGGCTGGTACCAACGACTGGTACGGAGGCATGAGTAAGTACCACGTGAATTATCGTCGTGAAACCAGCAACTTACACAAATGTAGTGAACGTTCTCGGAGGTATCGTCGGAACCATGGGTGCTATTCCTTGCTGCATCATTTGTCCAAACCCCTACAAGGAAGTCAACCAGGGCAACGTTGGTCTTGTCACCAAGTTCGGAAAGTTCTACAAGGCCGTTGACCCTGGTCTGGTCAAGATCAACCCCCTCAGCGAGAGACTTCTTCAAATCGATGTCAAGATTCAGACCACCGAAGTCCCAGAGCAGATTTGCATGACCAAGGACAACGTTACCCTTCGCTTGACCTCCGTCATTTACTACCACATTGTCTCTCCTCACAAGGCTGCTTTCGGTATCAACAACGTCAAGCAAGCTCTTATGGAGCGTACTCAGACCACTCTCCGCCATGTTGTCGGTGCTCGCGTCCTCCAGGATGTTATTGAACGTCGTGAGGAGATTGCTCAGTCAATTGGAGAAATCATCGAGGATGTCGCTGCCGGATGGGGTGTTCAGGTTGAGAGCATGCTCATCAAGGATATTGTCTTCAGTCAGGAATTGCAGGAGTCTCTCTCCATGGCTGCTCAGAGCAAGCGTATCGGTGAAAGCAAGATCATCGCCGCCAAGGCTGAGGTAACTATTAAAGTCAAACCTAATCTATCACACATCGCTAACCAATCTTCAGGTTGAATCCGCCAAACTTATGCGACAGGCTGCCGACATCTTGAGCTCGGCTCCTGCCATGCAGATCCGATACCTCGAGGCCATGCAGGCGATGGCCAAGTCTGCCAACAGCAAGGTCATCTTCCTGCCTGGTGCTAGCCAGAACATGGGCGGCGCCCTTAATGCCGCCCTGACCAACGAAACTGGCGAGTCCAGTGGCAACAACTTTGGCGGGCAGCAAGACTTTGGAGGTCAGGACCCAGGTTTCCAACAGGCCATGAACGCCCGCGTCGTGGAGAACATCTAGATGCAGATGCTCTCCCCTCGTGCCTTTCAATCTTGAGGTGATGGTCGGCTAACGCTTGAGGGTTTCCCGTTTCGGGATTTAGCCTGGTCTACTTGATTTCGAAAGCAAGCTTCGACTGCTCTCCTCTCGTCTTCATCAGTGCTATACCCCGATTTCGGTATTTCGACTCAGCTGGTTAGCCTGACCCGTTTTTGCTTTTCCCCCGACGCTACTTTCTGATACCCATCTCGACAACTATCGCTACCACTTCTTTTGGTTTTTTGTAACTTCAGTGTATGTATTTTATTCTTCTCTTCTTCTTTGGACAAAGTGGCGGTGGAACGAGGTGGTGTAGCTTTGTGCTTGTTATTCAAGGATACCCTTTGTTTGCTCAGATGAGCGCTTAATGAGGACTGGAACTCTGGATGATGATGGATGGCTACAATACCCAATCGCTACGAATATATCTTTTTTATTGTAATTCATGGTGTGTTTCCTGAAAGTGCTATGTCATGTAATGAGAGACGCAGTGATAAGTTGGGCGACTCATGCACAAAAAATGATGTGATTGCCTTGATAAAAACTTTCATATGAATATTCCATCTCATGATTTGAAGAACAATGTCTGGCAACAAAAGATTGGCCTCTTGAATAAGCTTTAGGTCACGGAAATAAATAATCTTCAAGTCTGGTCTGCATAGTATATAATAATTTGGTCTCTTATGCTTCCAGCGGACAACTTCATGATACCCTGGGCCTGAGGTAACTATCTCCTGTCGCAGCGGATTTTGACTCAGGATAATTTCAACTTCAATTTCAAATACGTGCAATACATTAGCAGTCACGCCGTGTTAGAAGAGCAAGGCAATCAGGATTAACTTTTTAAACTTGACAAATTCTTTATCTTCTAGATCCCCTCTGTTCACCCTCCCATGAGATACGTAGTTCAGTACCCAAATCCACCTCCTGTATTTAGCGCACACCACCCTGGGGAACGTGAACAGAGGGTCAAGTAGAGAAAACGAAAAATGAGTAAAACCAAATCACGCCAATATGCCCTCCGCCCAAACGCCAGCCAGCCAGGAAACAAGGTGCGGGCAGAAGCTGCCATGCCAGGAGTCTCTCAGGTATCATATATCTACACACCAGGAACCATCCAACATTTTCTTGTTGACTTTTATTGTGATGTTTTGTGTTGATGGCCCGTCTTCAGTGTTTAGACGAGTACGAGTAAAGCAGGTAGGTTGAGAATTATTAATCTCGTAGCCCTACAATTGTGTCCGATTCAGCATCATCGCGACTTGCGCCGCGATAAGGTACTCGGGGCCATCTAGGCCTCAGAGTGACGCTTCTTCTTCTTCTGCTTCTTCTCCTTCTTGGGCGTGGCCTCATCATCTGAGTCGTGCTTGCGCTTCTTCTTGCCATCGGTCTCCTCAGCAGGTTGAGACTTGGTAGGTGTAGCAGTAGCCTTCTCAGCGGCCTCGGCGGCCTTGCGCAGCTTCTTGAGCTCCTTCTTGCTGACAACCTTGGGTGTGCCATCGGCGTTCAGCTCGACATCGCCTCGCTCGTACTTGCGCTTGAACTTCTTGACAGAGATACCAGCCTCCTCAGCGAGACGCTCGTAGTCGGCTTCGGAAAGCTTTTTGGGCTTGGCGGGAGTGGCAGCATCATCGCTGTCGTCGTCGCTGGCGTCCTTCATCTCCTCATCAACCTCCTCGATGAGCTTCTTGGCCTTCTTGAGCTTCTTAGCGGGGGTGGCTCCGTTGGTCTCCTCATCGTCGGTAACGCCATCAGCGTCACCGTTGTATCGGCGGGTCTCCTTGACAGTGAACTGACCAGCACCAACGATCTCACCAGAGGGGGTGACGTTGGCACCCTTGGGCAGGAGAGGCTTGCCCTCGAGCTTGCGGAGGTGGTTCTCGAGCTTGATGCGGTTGCTAAGACCGAGGATAGCGCGCTCCTCCTCGTCGGCATCATCCTCAATATCGCCAAGAGCGTCGACACGGAGACCGAGAGCAGCCTTAGCAGACAGCATACGGGCGATCTTTCCCTTGTTTCGGCCGGTAGCCTGACCGATAAGCGAAGAGTGGTAGATAAGACCGTACTTGGGTGTGTCGTGCTTGGTCTTGAGAGCACGGAAAAGAGCCTTCTCGGCACCGAGAATCTGGACGGTGGAACCAGGGGCCTTGGCCAAGCTGATGAGAGATCCGGCGTGGGCAATGAGACGGGCACCAACGAGGTAACCAACAAGAGCAGTCAGGTTGGGGGCGATAGCACGCATGCGGCTCTCGAGGTAAGAAGAGAGCTGGGTTCGGTAGTTAGAGTAGACAATGACCTGGTCAGCCAGGAGCTTGATGTTCTCAAGATCCTCCTCAGTAATCTCGGTACCCATGCTGATCTCGGCAGCAGCCTTCATTGAGGCCTCAATCTCCTCGGGAAGGATCTCAGAAAGGTCGCAGTCGGCAATGTTGGTGCGCATGCCAACAGCGAGAATGACGCGAGCGTAGGCCAAGTTGTCGTTGAGAATCTTGGCCATCTCGGGGAAGTGCCATCCGTACCACTCCTTGGTTCGCATGGCGTAAACGTTGAGCTCCTTGTCGAGGTCGTCAAGAAGCTTGATGGCCTGAATGATCATGGAGTCGACCTTGTCGGCAGAGAACTTGAGCTTGTGGCGCGACATGGAGTGAGAAAGACCCAGAGCCATGCGGTCGAAGTTCTCCTCGAGCAGACCGGGGATGAGGTTGGACAACTGGCCTCGAATACCTCGGAAAAGATCCATAGTGTTGGAGCCAGAGACAGGGGAGATGTTAAGATCGGGCAAGTTGGAAATGGCAGTGCCCAGCTTCATATCGGCAACAGCGAGGGAAGCCTTCTTCTCGGACTTGAGGTCGTCGAGGAGTTGGGTGAGAAGCTCGGGGACCTTGCCCTCCTTGAGCGAGGCAGCCTCTTCGAGAGCGGTAGCGGCGCTGTCGAACTTGACAAACTTCTTGAGCTTGAGCCTAATAGGTAAGACGATGTCAGTCGGTGTGCTTTGGCGTTGTACCATGTTTGCGACCGCCCAATGCCTCTCAAAAGACATTGTCGGATGCTCAATGGCTAAAGTTTTCGCGAATGAAAAATGTTCAAAACTTACATCTCGACGACCTTCTCGGGTCGGCCAAGCTCAGCAGCGAGTTCCTCGTTCTTGAGCATCTTCTTGTCGGTAGCCTTGAACAGGCCATAGCTGCCAATTGTTAGCCAATGCCGTTGTTTGACTTGCACCTTCCTCGCAATGATAAATCGAGGTCGAGGCTGGCGAGGATCGCGACTTACCCTGCCGGCGTCTCGGCAAGCACAAAGAGCGACATTGTGAATTAGTTAGTTCCTTCCTGATGGTCTCGCTTTAATCGGTTGGCGTCGTGGCTTCCTCGCGAGGCACAGTCCGGTTTGTTGAGCGCGGCTGCGAAAGGAAAGATCGAAGATAAACTGGCGATGGAAAAATTTCAGATGAAGCTTGGGAAGGATCCACTCAATTTTTTTGGTCTTTGGCACTGGCGCAGAAAGTGTGATGCAGGTTCGCCGGCTGCCGGCAGAAGGAAAGTCCGAATCTTGTAGGGAAGCAAGTACGTACCCCAGCCACAGCGGACTCCTGGCCACTCACGTGTGGGCCGCCTCGACGCTCGCGACGTCTAGCTTGCGTTGCGGCTTGGGAATGTTAGGCGACCAACTTTGTTTGAGGAAAGACCTAATTCATCGCCTCGACCACCAAGACTTCCATTTATTTATCAAGACCTCGAATACGATACAACAGTGACGAACGAAACGCGACGGACCATACTACAAGATGGAGGGTCTTTACTACAACGTCAACAACGGGTACGTCTTAGCTTGGATTGGAGATGGAAGCTTCATGCGAGTTAGTTATGGAGACTAACCCCAGTGAACAGTTACGTCGAGGGCATCGTCCGAGGCTACCGCAACAGCCTTCTTACAGGCGCAGCCTACAACAACTTGACCCAATGCGAAACCATTGATGGTACGCGACTTGACTTCTTCGTCAACCTCTTACATGCTGACGATGTCTAGATCTCAAGCTCCAACTTGGTCCTTCTTACGGCGACTTCCTTGCTTCTCTACCGCCTAACCCCTCGACCTCAGCTCTTGCGGCCAAGACGACCGACAAGCTCATCTCAGAATTCCGATATGTTCGCGCCCAGGCTGTTGGCTCTCTTGCTACATTTATGGACTACGTCACATACGGCTACATGATCGACAATGTTGCCCTTCTCATCACAGGCACCCTTCACGAGCGCGATACCCGTGAGCTCCTTGATCGATGTCACCCCCTGGGATGGTTTGAGACCATGCCTGTACTTTGCGTCGCCACCAACATCGAGGAGCTTTACAACAGTGTGCTCATCGAGACTCCTCTTGCCCAATACTTCAAGGGCAGTCTGAGCCATCAGGACCTTGACGAGTTGAACATTGAGATTGTCCGAAACACCCTCTACAAGAACTACCTTGAGGACTTTTACAACTTTGTCAACACCCACCCTGAGATGGCTGGCACCCCTACTGCTGAGGTTATGTCTGAGATTCTCGAGTTTGAGGCTGACCGCCGTGCCATCAACATTACACTCAACTCTTTCGGCACAGATCTATCCAAGCAAGATCGTAACAAGCTCTACCCCAGCTTCGGAAAGCTGTACCCTGAGGGAACTCTCATGCTTTCTCGGGCCGAAGACCCTGAGGGCGTTCGTCTGGCGGTCGACGGTGTCCACGACTACAAGTCTTTCTTCGATGCTATCAATGTTGGTGGTGGCCCATCTGGACCTGGAAACATGGGCGGTGGCGCTGGTGAGACCAAGACCTTGGAAGATATGTTTTACCAGAAGGAGATGGAGATTTCCAAGAACGCATTCACTAGACAATTCACGCACGGTATTGTCTACGCGTGGGTAAAGTTGCGAGAACAGGTTAGTCACTCATTTGGCCCCAGTGTTTCGCCTCAACTAACCTCTAAATAGGAAATCCGCAACATTACTTGGATTGCCGAATGCATAGCCCAGAACCAGAAGGAGCGTATCGGCAACTACATCAGCGTCTTTTGATTTGAGTTCCTCCAGCTTTTGTTTTCAGGGTTTTGTGTAGTTTAGTAGCAAATGTGAGCTCGTAATGGCACGGAATAGTTTCCACACTGGCGCAAAGGGAAAGATAGGTAGATGCAAAAGGCGGCATCGTCGCTCATCTTTCAGTTGGCTTGTATTGTACATAAAGAGAAACAAGTTATTCTACAAAAACAGCTCCCGCCTCTTACAACGAGATCTGATCCTTCCAGGTTGCAGGAGTAAGGCCCAGCGTCTCAACCATGTGAGTCCATCGCTCACTTCCTCGCTCCTTACGATCCATGTACTTCATGAGCTTCTGTCGGCGATGCAACAGTAATCTTAGGTTACGCTTGTTGTGCTTGTCCTTGTAGCCTCGGTTGATTTGCAGGGCATTTGATAGGTTATGGATCTTGGCTGTCAAGATAGCAATTTGAACCTCGGAGCTGCCAGTATCAGGACCACATCGTCCAATCTTTTCCTCCCCGCTAACAGATGCGGGGGACTTGGACACAAAGATGGAGTCGGTTCTGTGACGACCAAACTCGTTGATAATGCGCTGCACGTTGGCGTGGAAGCGATCCTTTGAGCTGCCATTCTCAAGCGATGTAATTCGGTTTAAAGCTTCGAGAACCTTCTGGTGGTTCTCGTCGTGCTGCTTCATCTTATCCTCCTTGGTCTCAGGTTCCATCTGCGACTCAACAGCGCCAATCATGGGCTTTGTGAGTTGGTAGGCATGCTGGGTGGCTGCCTCGACCTCGGCGTCCGAAAGGAAGTTGTTTCGAATTCCAGTATTCGCCACGGAAGACTGGGCGTCCGAATCCTGCAGGCCAGCCGTCTCAAGAGATTCGATGAAAGGAGTCTTCTTTCCTACGATAGGATCACCCCAGGCCTCGTCTCTCTCGCGAGATAGCTCTTCACGCCGTTGCACATTGGCAGCCTTTCGTTGCTGTGCTTGAGCCCATCGATACGGGTCTTGCTTCGCCTTGCGCTTCTTCTCGCGCTGGGAAAGGTTGGCCGTTTGGACGATAGGTAGGAAATTGGGAGTTAAGGGCTTCGCTGCAGGTCGGAGGCAGACTGAACAATTGATTAGCATTGATGAAATTGCACGATTACAGCAAATACATACGGTTCAATGAGCCTAAGCTCGGCAGCGCCGGTATTCTGGGGGGCATGATTAAAGCATCAATATATTTCTGCTTCTACACCAGAGAACGGATTGTCGTCCAACGCCCGCCCCAAATTTTCCATGACCCGGCCGCCGATACTGTAACAGGCACAAGGGGAGCCCCAAAAAGGTCTAGCTTTGATATCACGTGCTGATACTGTTCAGATCGTCTTATCCTCGCACTAACCCTAAAATGGATAAGCGTATCGAGAATCAGGGCTTCCCACCACACACATTTTGGCAGCACTCAAAATTCCATCGCGAACTTTCGGTTTTGCGACTCTTTGCACGCAACACCACAATCCTCTTCGCCGTCACTCTCCCAAGCCATCCCTTCGTCAATCCAGACAAGAGAACATATCCGTCAAGATGGCTCCCTCCAACCTGCCCTCCGTCATGAACGCCACCAGCCAGGACATCGAGACCCTGCTGGCCGCTCAGTGCCACCTCGGCTCCAAGAACCTCCAGGTTCACATGGAGAACTACCTCTGGAAGACCCGTCAGGATGGTGTCAACGTCATCAACGTCGGCAAGACCTGGTATGTTTAAAATGGTTATTTTTGGTGGACTATTGGCTTCAATGTGTGTCGGGAAAGGAATCAGAAAGCGCATCTTCAAATTTTGGAAATATGAAGCTATTCCGAGGAGGGGTCGAGACACTTGAGCCAGGACACCACATTTTTGTCTGCAAACCCGCTAACAATGCATTTTTAGGGAGAAGATTGTCCTGGCCGCCCGTGTCATCGCTGCCATTGACAACCCCGCCGACATCTGTGTCATCTCTGCCCGTCCCTACGGTCAGCGTGCCGTCCTCAAGTTCGCCGCCCACACTGGTGCTACTGCCATTGCTGGTCGCTTCACCCCCGGTTCTTTCACCAACTACATCACCCGATCTTTCAAGGAGCCCCGTCTGATCATCGTTACCGACCCCCGAACCGACGCCCAGGCCATCAAGGAGGCTTCTTACGTCAACATCCCCGTCATTGCCCTCGCCGACACTGACTCTCCCACCGAGTACGTCGATGTTGCCATCCCCACCAACAACAAGGGTCGCCACGCTATCGGTGCCGTCTGGTGGATGCTCGCCCGTGAGGTCCTCCGCCTCCGTGGTACCATCTACAACCGCGAGACCCCCTGGGACGTCATGGTCGATCTTTACTTCTGTACGTATTGGATCCTAGCTAACCTACGAACTCACACTGACTGTCTACAGACCGTGACCCCGAGGCTGAGGCCGAGGAGAAGGTCGAGGAGGAGAAGCTCCCCGGTGCTGACGAGGAGGGCCCTGCCGCTATCGAGTCCGGCTTCCAGACCTCTGCTGGTGCTGACTGGGAGGCCCCCGCCGCTGGCTTCGCCGGTGCCTCTGGCACTGCTGCCGCTCCTGGCTGGGACGGCGCTGCCGGTGAGGAGTGGGGTGCTGCCCCCGCCAACACCGAGTGGGCTGCTTCCGCCGAGGCCCCCAAGGAGTCTCAGTGGTAGGGTACTGAGGCCCAGGAGGGTTCTGGCGCTCAAGTTCACGAAGAGATTGACTGGTAAAGAAATCAAAAAAGAGGATACCAAAAAAATTCAAACAAGTGAATTTGACACAAGGTCCTGGAATGGGAGAGCAGAAAAAGCATTGAGGGATGTGTGGATGTTGTGGTTCAATCAAACTATTCGACAAACATTTCCTGTTTCTTCTACTTTCCCCCTCACCATCTTACGACAAAACACAATAACTTGCTGACCTTTTCTTACTACGAACTTTGCATGGGGATGAAAGGTTTTTGTTTTCAAAACTCGGCGGTGCTAATGAGGGAAAGATACTCGCCTCCTTTTCTTACTGGAAAGGATGGAGAGGGAAAGCCCTGCGCTGCTGAGGGGATGGACTTGATCGTTATCCCGCCTTTGTATCTGTGGAAATTTGTATTGATGCGAGCAGAAGTCAAAATATGAGTCGTCTAAGCTGGGTTTACCCAATCAAGTGTGCCGTAAATGATTCTTGACAGTGATTATCATGTCCGCGTGTTAAAAGCCGTTGCGTAGCCAAGTAGTCATGCAGTAACATTGAGAAGTTTTCCCTGGTATGCCTTTGTCTGTTGAATCAACTCTGCCCATCACCAGCGAAAAGTGCAGTGGTACTCATTCTTTTTGGATGCGGGTTTGATCGGATTGTAACCTTTTCAGAGGCGGGCCATGCAAGATCATTGAACACAATCGAGCCTTGTCGTCATTACTCAGAAACCAATAAACATAGCACCAGAGCCAAAAGGCCGACAGTTTTTTATCGTAGACATGGCATCAATTGTATAAATCCTTTACTACATCTGCTCATTCACTAATCCTCCAGTTTGTCAACTCCGTTGCTCCCACCCGTCAGTAACCACTTATGTATCAAGTGAATCCAAACAGCCGATCCTTCCGGTTACTCATTTCCCATCGATCTCCTTCCTCCCATACCGCTCTATGAATTTAAGAAACCTAGCAAGAAAAGGAACAGACGCAACTTGACGTTTGCGCTGTGCGGGTATGATTGAAACCAGACCTAGAAACCCCGATGAATTTCCTGTGAAAATGGAAACGGCAAAAAAAAAAAGAAAAGGTTCCCAACTCCTTGCTGTAGTCCCAGATGCTTTGATGATGATTATATTGTATGTAGAAGTTGGAGAATGAAATGGCTATGTAGCGTAGCCAGGTGATGATTATACGATGTAGGAGATGGGATATAATGCAGAGGCATGCTGGGTATGCTCTTGTGATGATTCTGAAACATAGGAGATGAAACGCCGTCGAGTCGGTGTGTCATAAATCGTAATTATCGTTCCCATATGTGTGATGTGTTGTGAAAATGCGGGTGATCGACATGTTTGTGCAGGTTTATTCGAGCATCTCGGAGTGTCGTCGAATTTCCTCATCGCTTAAAGCGCTCATCCAAAGACAGCGCTCTGTGATACCCTCGATAGGTTGGAACTTGTATCGAGTGCTGGCTTCCAACAGTCTGAGCAACGTCTTGACAACAGAGGCGGCGATACGGCATCGCTCAAAGTTGATCAGTGGAGGTGTCGTAGGCGAGCCAGCCATCTCGGATGGACGCTGAGCGTTGTAAAGAAGGTCGTGGGTGTAGATACCAACAAAGGGGATGCAGCCTTGGTCTGAGCCAGTCTCCATCTCAGCACGTAGGTTGTAGAAGTTGCGCATGGGGGTAACCAGCTGCTCAAGGTCTTGCAATGTTTTCAGATCCTGGGGAGAGACGTGTCGCCAGGTCTCGGTCAGGCGAGCAACCTCGTTGCTGGACAGAGCGATGGTAAGCTGTCCAAGGGTGGCAAAGTTGCGATATCTGCGGCAGTGGGTTGCGATGTGGATGAACTTGGTAATACATCGTACTCTCTCTTCGAGGCCTTGAGTCAGAACAATTTCGGAAATGGCCCATTTGACCATGATGTTGAAGCGAGCGATGACAACCTCAACACCATGGGCATCAGAGTTGCGGAGGAAATCGACCCATGAGCGAGAATCGCTGTGAGCAGCGTCTTTCCAGTTCATGTCGATAAGCTCCTTCCAGTCAATTTCATTCAGGGCGTCCTTCTCAATGAGAGTAAACTGCTGTGCAAGGATCTCCGAGTCAAAGGCCAGAATGAACGGCAGATGGGCTGAGTACTTATTGCTTTCGATGGACTCAGGCTTAGCAGCTTGGCGGTACCCATCGACAGTTGCTCGTTCCGGCGCTACAACATAAGGGGCAGTTGGTGTTGTCTCGGGGGTTAGAGGGAGTGACTTTTGTCCCCAGACCTGTTCTTCGTGTAAGGAAGGGACATGGACGCAGGAAGTCGGGGACATCTCAAGAGCCTGTACCAGAGTCATAGGAGGTGAGGGAGGTTTGCGGTTGGGAGGGGGCGCTGGAGATCCAAGAGGATGAGCAGGAAGCTTAACTCTTGGGACAACACTTTCGCCAAAGTCAGACTCTTCATATTCAAGAGCATCGGCAGACATCTCAGATGAGAGATCGCTGTCATCGTCAAGGAATGACTGATCTTCTTCGATTGATGGAGAGGTATCGCCCGGCTTGATACCCTCGATACTCTGTGTCTTCTCCACGAAATCGTATGAGGCATACTCAGGGTCGCCCTCACCGCCAACATATGGAAGTGTTTTCTGTGG
Organism: Fusarium sporotrichioides; assembly: GCA_019054645.1. Taxonomy (NCBI): domain Eukaryota; kingdom Fungi; phylum Ascomycota; class Sordariomycetes; order Hypocreales; family Nectriaceae; genus Fusarium; species Fusarium sporotrichioides. The sequence continues at coordinate 1,563,646 of JAHKNS010000004.1, forward strand.
ACGAGGTGTGGTTTCTTCGTCTGGACCTTCCAAGACTGACATGTTCGTCCATGGGCGACCCTTGACCGAATCCCGTTCGAGAATTGGCACAGACGAGTAAGAGTTGTGGGAAGAACCAGTCAAGAACGACATTGCTTCAGTGACTGGCCGTTGAGGTGTGAGATGCTGGCCCTGCGACTCAACCATAGGTTCAGGCTCGCTATCTTCGGCATCAAACATGAACGTCTCCCTTACCACAACCGGCTGCTCGTGGTGCTCCTTCCTGTGCTCGGCATCCAATATATGTGAGGCGACACTGTCACTGACCGCTCGGTGCATCGGAGGAGGCCCGACAGCTGATTTGTGGGCTCTTCTCTCGGGGAATTTACCTTCCAGCTTGGCCAGTGCGGATTCAATACCGCCGTCATCATCATCGTCTGGAATTTGTGCCAGTTTCTGCGCCTCTTTTTCAAAAGAAGGACGCATCGCTGGTTTAGATGAATGAGTGCTAAACAAAGAAAGGTCTCGTCTCGGCTTATCTGCAAGTTGTCCGACAGAAAAGGCTTCGCTCTTGGGCTGTGCGTAGTCGATGGAAACAACTTCACCATTACCGTAAGAACCGCGGGTATAGGAGCCTCGGCCGAAGGAGCCATGGCCAAACGAATTCATGCGGGGGCTCTGAATAAAAGAGCTGCGAATTGACTCAGAGTATGTTGTGAGTGACCCGACGGAATGTGACCTTCTCAATGTGTTGACAGGATCCAGCTCTCCAACATTTGTAACGGCTCGAAGATCTCCTCCTGGGCGCCGCCGAAGAATTCGCAGGGGCTTTGGCATAGGCTCTTCCGGCTCGGGTTCTGCAACGGACGGTGCGGAAATTGTGGTGGCATCGAAGCTCTGGACGGTAGACCGACGAACGAGGGCATTGGTAGCTGAACTACGGCGACGCAGTAGAGAATTTAGAGATCGGTGTGTTCTACCCGACTTCAGACGGCGATGGTTCTGTAAAGACACTGGAGGGTGGTTGCGTGAGCTTCGGGCTGCATTCGAGTATGACACGCGGTTACCATCTTCGGAGATGGGAGCGCTGGTAACAGGAGCAAGAGTTGCAAAGTCAGGGACGAATGGCGGCAGAGGATCCTCGTCTAATGAAGGGCGCACAAGATGTTGGTTGAGCAGGTATGAAGAACGTCTTGGGGTTCCTGTGCTGTGGCCGGCCGGAGGGGTAGATGGAGGTGTTGGGTCAGCACCAGTCAGCTTAAAAGCATCGGCAAATGCTTCAACAGAAGCATTACTAGGGGGAACTCCGTGTAAAAGAGATGGATCGAAGGGGGTTGTATCATCCACGATTACGATAGATTTGCTACCTGTCGTAATGGCCATGTCACTAATAGGTCGCTGCCTGTGGTCAAGAGACAGTTGCTCAAAAGCGGTTGGATCCATATAAACAGCCGCCGAGCATTGAAAATCACGAGTAGGCGTCAGAGATGGGTTGGGAGACATAGGCGGTGGTAGTCCACGACGGTCAGCCTCAGCGGCGGCCTCGTCCCTTACCGCCTTCTTAAAGTCTTCAACCACTTCCGCACCAAGCAAGTCGATTCTCACAGGCGGTCGAGGGTAACTAGGCCTTTGTCGGCTCTGGGGCACAACAGCTGTTCCAGGAATTCGGTTCGTTGTAGCACCTCGGGGACCAATATTGTTGATGCTGACGAAGCTCCCTTGGGGAGATGACGTTCCTTGTCCCCTAGTACTGAGGGCTCTTCGCACACTGCCCAGAAGTTTCTTCATACCATGGCCAGACATAGCACTTGCAGGCGTTCTCTGCTTGATGAGGCTCTGGTTCTCGTGACTGGCGCTGGTGACTGCCAACAAGCCGTTGGAAAACTCTTCCGGATCGATATCGACATATGCCTGGCCTGGAGGCAGCAGATTTCCACGAACAAGACTACCTGCATAAGGGGCAGTCATCATGAACTCCTGATCCTTGAATGACAACTTGTCGGTGCTGTGCTCCCGTAGAGAATCAGTCAAGCTGTTGTTGCGTTTGTGGGCGCCCTGGGGTCGTACTCGCTTGCCAACGAGTGCACGCGGGGTTGTTGCTACCGGTCCCGAATGAGGATTTGAAGTGGCTGTTACAGGATGAGCAGCCAGAGGGTTTGTCTGGTGATTTTGGGCTGTTGGTTGGGCGCTGGATTTGACCTTGGTAGGAAACGAGCAAGAAACAATATCCATGCTAGCCATGCTGATCATACTAACTGGTGACGCTTGTTGTCCCTCCATAGGGTCTCTTGTTAGCTGCCCATCCGGTGTGCTCGGCCGAGGCTCTACTACAACGGAATCTCTAACACGTCCAGCTCGAGAGATATCTGCGATGAAACTAGTTCGCTCGGCGAGGCTCTTTCGGAGTGGTAATAAACTCTCGATACGGGGTGTTTCGGCTCCATCTTGCTCCCAAAACGACGGGTCCAGACTGGCATCTCGGTGGCCCACAATACCACCAGGTGTAACGGGCACACTGGAGTCGAGAGTATCGTCAAAATCAGGGCTATCCCAATAAAGTGCACAAACCCTTCGCCAACACTTCTTAAGCTCTCCAAGGATCTTGAGCTGAACTTTTCGAGCTCGTTTGCATTGTGAGAGTTCATCGACGAAGTCATTAAGGAGCTCGCAGAAAACGAGTCGGAGGTTATAATCCACAACGAAATCATCCATGAAGTAGTTGAGAATCCAGTGTCGAAGGGCAACGAACGTGCGAACGCGAACCACCATTCCTGTTTCATCGTCACGGGCCAGAGCCCACCGCAATCTCGCTATAAGCATACGGCAGAGATCCACAGGTTCAAGGAAAGCTCGGAAGGTCAGAAAGAAGTCCGAAATAAGCTCGTAGTCGAGGAAACTTGGTGACGTGATTTCGGCGACAAGGCGTGGGGGCGTAGCAGCTACGACGGCACCTGTTGCCGTAGAGTATTTTACTAATGTTCGATCATCGCATGCTGGTTTGAATGTGAGGTCGTCGAACATGGCTGGTTCGACTTTTGAGTTAGATCGCCAACTAGGGCGGACGGGTTTGGAGAACTGTGCACTTGAGGGAGTCTGAGTCAAGGCGGACATTGTTCGTGAAAGTCGTAGCATCGGTACAGCCATGGAATTCGGTCGTCTTGGAGATGAGATATCAGGATGAGAGCTGTTGAGCACGCCCTGAGGTCGACTCAGCAGCGAAGCGCTGCTGGAGCGAAACTCCTCAGTAGGAGCGTACGAAGATCCACGAATCATCGGGGTGCCTCTTCCAGTAAACCGCGGGACACCAATACGCCAGGAAGGGATCGAAATGTTGAGAAGAGGGTCGTTGGAATCCAAATCTTCCATAGTCCGGGGCCGATATTCCTCCAGCGGCTGAGATATAACGATTTTGAAGGCCCCTGGTTCTGACTCCTTTGCAACGGTTACTTCGTGGACCGTGCTGTCGGAAAGGGCGCGTCTGTGCCTTATAGGCCGGAGCGGATAAGAATCGTGCTCGAAATAGGTTCGATTGTTGGTGTCATAAGGCGATGTTTCGGTCGGGGTCCACTGACTGACGTGAAGCTCGCTGGTCTCGTCTTGAACCTGCTTGTTTTGATAAATTGCATCCAAGCCTGAAGTACTGGGTGGCGTGATGGGAAAGACAAATTGAGGCTGAGGACATCGCTGGTACGCAGGGCGAACGGTCGGCCTAGAGAATGAGAGTCAGTGGTTTGTGGCACGCAAGTAACAATACGAGCAAGTGTCGTGTTTTGTGCCAGCCACGTTGCGATATCCCTGAGGCGACGTAAGATGAGATCGCAACATGGAAGCTACTAAGACATCTCCCCACAAGGCGCGAGCAAAGATCGCAGAGTGAAGGGAGAGCAGTAGTGTGGCAGGCGATTTCCCAAGGGAGACCCGGGTTGGCAGTAGAAAACATGAGATGATTCAGATCTCAACCTACCTCAGATATATGCGACCATTGTTCCCCACGTTGGCGACAGTGAATTGACGTCCCTCTCGACCTGCTGATCCACCATCGGGAGCAATTTCCCATCGGGCCAGGCTGCCCTGGTTATCAGCACTGGAATCTGAGTCCTTGAGACTTCGAGTCGTGTGCTTGGTTTGGTGAATTCGTCGTTCTGAAAGAGGAACCAGGGGTTTCGCGACAGTGGTAGTATTCGTAGGCATGCGCGCGGCAGTGGTGGTGGACCTCACAGAAGGCCACTTGGTGGGCGTCGAGAAGCTGGGGCTGGTGTTTTCCCTTTTCCTGAGTGCAGTGACGATTGCTGTAGGGGCTGCGACAAGGCCTGACCCTGAGCGAGACCTTGGCTGATTGATTGTTTTGGTCGACGTCAGGTCCTTGACAGTGGTTGCAGCTGGGGGCGCAGTGCTGAGACCAGATGCTGGGGGCAGCGGGTCTGCAGACGAAGCCTCCAGGGCCTCCATAGCACGTCCTCTTGCAGGCGCGTTGCCTGTTCGTCAGGAGAGTGCAGAGCTGACGGTGCTCAAAGCGATAGAGGAGCTGTCAATCAAGGCATTGAGTTAGCAGTGAGTAATTTGGAGGTAGTGAGAGCTGGCGCGCATGTCGTGGTTTGTGCTGTAACTGATGGACCCCGGTGCGCGCGGGCTACAGTGGGGTAAGAGTGCCTACTAAGGCAGTCCAGAGATGACAGAGAGGTAAAAGAAAGGAAAGAGATTCGAGAAAAAAGACGGCGAGTCCGATACGAATGTGATGGATATGGGATAAGGGAAAGGATGAAAGTAGAAGTGTTATTGGCTTGGGCCAAGCACCATTAGCAACGTTAGATTGCCTTGTTATGCTAGTTCAAGCCTGGTTGCAGCGTACCTAGTCTAGGTAATTAATTAATCAATCACCCAGACCAACCTGAGGCCTGGCGAGACTACAAGCATGGCATAACCTAGTTGATTTTCCACCACGGACAATCTTGAAGGGTGGAGCTGATGTCATGATGAGAGAAAAGCAATTAATAAAGCGACTTACATGATAAAGCCATAAAGTATAAGAATAGTAGGATTTTGTTAGCAGAGTATCGTTGTTATTGTTGTTGTTGACATTTGACTTGGTTGTGTTGGAGATACGTTGGTTCAATAGCTGAGCGGTCGTCGGCAACGGGACAGACCCAAGACAGATACCGGCGGCAACAGAGGCAGAGGGGTCATAAAAAATAAATAAAAAGAGTCACGCTGTATGCGAAAGAAAAGTAAAAATAAAAAAAAAACAGACGTGTAGTTTTCTCAGCCAAATAACGGCACGCGATACGATAATAGGACCCTGGCCAAACCCTTTCGATCTGTCTCACACAGAAAAAGCAAAGAGAAGGAGAGGGTAAGAAAGAAGGACACCTTCATAAGCAATTGGGGGAGACTTTTTTTTTTCGACGAACCGAACCTCTCTAGACTCTCGAGGCCAGACCAAGAAAGACGCTTGCTCGCGGAACCGGGCTCTGGCTCTGGCTCTGGCCTTGGGGCTTGTTTGCGGTTGGGTTGGCACATGGGATCGTGGGAGAAGAAGAGGGTGTGTGGGTCAATTGTCAACCTAGCACTTAAGAATAGCACTTATCGATTCAGGTCGATTATGTAGCTATACTTTGCTGTACACCGATTGACGACGTAGTATCGCGGTTCCTGTACCTTGGACACTGCATCGTGTGCCCCAAGTCTACCCAGCGGAAGGGTCAATGGCGGGCTAGTTCCAGCTCTCTCCCAGCTTCCAGAGTGCTGCTCGGCAATCTGATTGGCGATGTATTTACAGCTCGGCTTGACACGAACTGTTTGCCTCCCGTGCTAAGAAGCAGAAGGATGGGAGTCATGAATGCCTAACGAGTATTGGCAATCATCAATTCTTGTGTTTCCTTTTCCTTGCGTAGACTACATACATACATACAGTGATAGTGCATACGCACATAATATACAAGATAATTCACAGACAAAAGTTCAAAGCACATTACAGGGATGGCCTTGGTATTGGAACCTACAACTGAGGTCTCAATTGGTGCGTTAACAGCAAAAGATGTACTGAGTACCTGCAGCTGGACCCTCAACGGTTCCCAACTCGGCCCGTTCTCACATACAAAAACATCCTTGTATCAACCAGCCATTAGAATAATGCTATGTACTCTGTACTCGTTCCTCCGCCATGCTTCGACGTTGCATCCAACAGACTTTAGAAGAGAGAGAGGCACACACTTTAGGTCAAGTCCGGGACCGAGACATTGGAGAGGGGAGTCTAGAATTCATGCCCAGTTTTGTCGATCTCTTGTGTAGTTAACTAACAGCAGTATGTATTTCACTTTGGGTATCAATCAATTCTGATAAAGAAAAAAAAAAGCTTGAACTCAAAATCCCCTCACAGCACACTTTGAATACCTACATACTGTGCAGTGCAGTAGGTAATTGATTGCTTCAGAAGCGGGGGGTTTTAAGGTCCTCCTGTCCTGTCCTGTCCTGTCCTTAATCGTTCCAGAAAGAGAATCCCATGACCGACAATGCAGCGCAACTAATGCACCATGCATGATCCATCACGTTTTTCCCTCTTGGCAACAAAAGGTATCCTCATTTTTTATCACTACCACAATTTTCTCTTAAATCCTCTCTTTCTTTGTACATCTCATTCATCTTTCGAATGTCACTCGCGGCCTGGAGATGCGAACTACCCTCCACGTGCTGACCAACAGTAGCAAAGTCAAAGAGATCCATGGCACCCACACAGAACTACGTAGTGTCAGAACCTTTTAGACTCAAGAACCGGGTCAAACTTTAAGACGTGATTCGACACCAGTTAGTCGGGTGCCGGGGAAGCATCCGTGGTCTTTTCCTGTCTCGGCAGTCTAATAGGCCCTCGTCCAGGTCCAGGGTAAGAATGAAAAAAATCCATGGTTCCGGTCAACCCTAGATAGACGGGCAGACGGGACACAGATATGAGAACCACCAAATAATTGCATGTACTTGTTCAAAGTTCATGTAGACCATCCTGCAGCCCTGTTCTGGTCATCCCCCGTAAGCCTCATCTTACTTGCTTGGCTTGTAGTGATCAAGCCTCACATCTCTCAATGACCTCTGTTCATGCTATGACTAGTTAGTATTATGAACTGCCTACCTGAACGAGACAAGGCCTGTCTGTACTGTGCCCAAGTGGTTTCCTTGCATAAGTATATCGATCGCTGATGCACCAATTCCTCAAACATCATATCATTGAATTGTATAGAGGCTTTGTGTGGTTTTCGGCCCCGAATCCAACAGTTGATACGCGCCAGATCAACACAAACTCACACCATTCAGATCCTCACCATCACTACAAAGAAACCCAATTACCTTTCTCTTGACTCACTAAAAACGCCGGTAAATGGAGAATTTATAGCGTGACTTTGGCCGGGATCCCCGCTGGAGGGGAAATGGTTGGACGGCAAAGGTATAACTGACTCGTTATGATGGATTCTTTTTGAACTTCTTCTGTTGACCGCCTATCGGTTCGACAAAGATTCTTGCCCTACTGCTCTTTTGCCGCTGCCCCGGCCGAGTCAAGTCAAAAGCCAGACAAGATCAGATCTGGAAAGTAGTTCGTGACAGGCAAAAAAAGGCCCGCGCCGATGAACCACCACTACAACAACAAGCCCGTGCTTCCAGCCACTCTGTTTTTTTAGTCTGGTAGTTCATGTTGCCCGCACAAAATCTAAACGTGGACGGATCCATTCTCGCGTGTTCTCTTTCATGGTTATCCTAGGAACCTCGCTAACGCGTTTTCTTACGCTCTTGGAGCCACGGGCACGTAATCAGCCTAGCTCATGACATCCATGTTCTCTACGGTTACACGCTGCCGTACACAATCTACAAGACGATCAGAAGACGATCAAGGCGATCACGATGCCCAACGATAATGTTACAGTGAGAGTAACGTTGATCATCTTGGAGGAGTTACCCTTGTCATTACATAGTTATCACTACAGTTTCAATCAACCAGTTGAGACTGATTGAGACATCGAGACGATTGTATTGCTTGTGTATTTTGTTATTATGATAATTCGTTTCGATAAGCTTACCCTATACTGACCCGATGTATGTACACCTTTTTGCCGTATATCTATGGAAACGTCTGAGTATTGTAGTTTAGAAGATCTCATCCTAGCCGTGGTCGTTTCTTCAAGTGTCATACCCAGCAACTAATCACATACAAAGTCCCGTAGAACATTAAGGGGAATTCACGTATAGGATACGAGGACAAAATAATATCTATAGTACAAGGGTTCTTATTAGGAATTTGTGACTCTATTGCATTGCATACATCTAAGGACCAATCTACATCCTTAATTCCTGAATCTTGCCAACAACCAACTCCACAAAGGCCTCAACGACCTGCCCATTAGGATCTCTCTTGGACTCAAAGATACAATCCAAAATTGTCTTGATACCCACTCCAACACTGTCCGATCCTGTTTGTCGACCGATTTCGTTGACTGCGGCATTAACATCATGTTCAAATTCGGGTGACTCCTGCAGGACAGCCGCCAGCTCGCGCAGGTTGGATACGCCAGGAACGGCGACCTTCTTTGCGAAGTCGTTATCGATCTCAAGCATCTTCAGCACCGAAGCCTTGGAAGTGGTGACGAAAACCAAAAGGCGGTGGCCCTTGGGAGGTCGGGAGACGATCAGAGTCGTCAATGCTTCCAGCATGGTGTTTGAGAAGCGAGGTCCGATAGGGTTCCATCCGATGAGACGTTCAAAGTCATCCAGAATTAGAATACTGGCAGGTGACTTGTACGCATCTGTAAAGGCCTTGTGAACATAATCCTTCTTGGCAAAGTCATCGCGGTATCCGACCAAGTCTGAGGGTGTTACCATCTTGACAAAGGGGAATCCTGATTGCATAGCAATGTGTGCAGCCAGAGCTGTTTTACCGGATCCCTGAGGGCCGTGGAAAAGAACTGATGTGCTGAACTTGTTCGGGTCCTCCTTGACCATGCCCACAACACGCATCATTTGCTGAATGTTCATATCGATATGAGGCGCATAAGGATAGATACCCAAGCGGATGGCCTCCATCAACTCAGCCTCCGAGACACCATAAGCAGGTCGCACCTCAGTGAGAGCTACCATGAAATCCTCACGCTTCACGTTCATGCTGGCGACATCCTGTTTCACGGCAGCAAGCTGACCAACTTCAGTGTGTCGTGAAAACGCACAGGATGCAGCTGCTTTAACTAGACCACTGATCTCGGCACCTGAAAAGTTCTTGGTCATGCCAGCCAACTCATCCAAATCAATGCTGGAGTCTAAGAGTCCGTTCGCGGCCATCTTGGCAGTGTGAATCTTGAGAATATCGAGTCGGCCCGCCTCATCAGGAAGTGAGATCTCAAGGTGCACCTCAAGACGACCGGGTCGCAACAAAGCATCATCGATCATGTCCTTTCGGTTGGTCATTCCAATCAGAAGAATATTGTTGAGCTGGTCAACACCATCCAGCTTGGCGAGAAGCTGGTTCACCACACTGTCACCAACACCAGTACCTCCACCAGATCCGGAGCCACGCTGCTTACAGACAGCGTCAAGCTCGTCAAAGATGATAATGTGAAGACTACTCTCATCTCCCTTCTCCTTGTACTCCTTCTCTGCATCGGCGAACAGCTTTCGGATGTTCTCTTCAGACTGACCAACATATTTGTTGAGAACCTCGGGTCCGTTGATAACCTTGGGTGGGTTGGCGTTCAGCATCTTGCCAATCTGTCGGGCAATCAAGGTCTTTCCGGTACCTGGAGGACCGTACAACAGCAATCCCTTGACGTGAGTGATACCCATCTTTGCGATCAAGCCAGGAGGGAAAATACGAGATGCAAATGCACGACGGAAAATGGTAGCGAACTCATCATCCAAACCACCAATGCCCATATCCTCGAACTTGAAGTCGGGAGCGAGAATGGCGTTGGAGTTGGGCTTGTGCATCGAAGGCTTGAGGTTGAAGTCACCCTTTGCATCGCGATGGAAGACGACTTGACTCTGGGTCGTCAGGATACCTCTAGCATGGGGTTCTCGCTGGGCCTTCTTGGAGGAGTCATCCGAAGTCATGGCCAAATCTGTCAAAGAGACTGTCTTGACGACGATAAGGAGAGGAATATTTCGGTGGTCCATAAGGATGCGCTGACCAGGAGAAAGCACCTGGTTCTGATATGTGTCGATAAACATCTTGGAGAGCTCGTCCTCGTCATAAGGAACGTCTGTCTTCTTGTTGGGAGAAGCGAAGCCGATTTCTAGGTCCACTGAGCCCAAGTACGCCTTGCCCCCAGCTGCAAAAGGGTCGTAGATTTCTCCTTGAAACACATCTCGCATAGTGATACCGGCCCATGATCGCTGAGGGTCTGACAGACTGATGCAGCCCTGAGGGAATCCCGGGGTGGGCTTTGCGGTGACAACGTATTCGCCCATGGGCTGGCCTGCATGGAGCATAATATAAAGATCGGATCCATCGCGGTTGGGAGGAAAGTCATCGGGAGAAACAGCGCAGCTGGTAAGATGTCAGTTGGGGTTCAATGATACAGGAATGCGAATACATACAGGTTGCCGTAGATCATTCTCGACTGGAGGGACTTGTCTGTGACCTTCTCGACTCGAAGGCTAACTTGGCGCCCGCCAGATCGCGAGGGCTTCTCCGCATAGCCGCTGCCACCACCGCCGCCTTGATAACTTTGGTAGTTCTGAGGAGGCTGCTGCTGCTGTCGAGGATCGTTATAGCGAGGGCTACCGTAGCCTTGCTGTTGCTGAGGTGGAGGAGGCTGTTGGCCTCGGCCACCCAAGAATCCGCCGAAAGGTGTCCTAGACATTTTGGTGATGTGTATATGAGGTTGCAGAGTCCAAGTTTGGCGAATGAACTTGAGTTGGTTGCCTTATATACTGGACGGGTAAGTACAAGTGTCGTCTTTGTTCATGGATGGTTATGGCGTAGAGCTGCGCCAGGTACCCAAAGTCTATGCTGACACTGTAGGTGTAGCAGTGTTGGATGAGCCAGGAAGCTCTAAGCCAATTACAGAAGCGTATACAGATTAAAGACCCATAATATACCCAATTCGGCAGACTCTCAGGACAACTCGACAACCAACAGTGTGCTCCAGTCGCAAGAGCTCTAGAGGCCAATTAAGAACAGTTTGTGCTATATACCTTAGTAGTTTATGAGTAATGCATGGGATGTGGTAAGAAAATGACCACGCCTCTGTGAGCTTCTAGTTATCACTCGATCGTTCTACCGATCTTTCTACGAACTTACCTCATGATTAGGTAGACATGGAGAACTTGGATGGGAAGCTGACGACTGGAGGGGCAATATGCATCCATTATCCAGGGGCTTAGTTAGCGCCTATGTCATGTTTCGGCCCCGCATTCCGGCGACGGAGAGCTTTCCCGCAAGGTCAACGTTTTAACTCATCATTCATACCAACCTTCAAGATGCCACTGTAAGTATAACAGACCAACAATACTGACGCATAAATCTAACAACTGGTAGTCATCTTCTAGGTAAGAAGTCGTGGAACGTCTACAATGCCGACAACATCGCCCGGGTCCGTCGCGATGAGGCTGCTGCAAAGGCCACTGAGGAAGGAGAAGAGCAGCGCATGCAGGAGATTGATGCGCAACGTCGATTAGCCATTCTACGCGGCGAAGAGCCCCCTCCGATCGAAGAACCCGAATCACCCAAGCCAGATGGGACACCCGTTGGTGATCGTGATGCTTCGTATAAGGGTATGCGACGAAAGCGAAAGCGACCAGGCGAGGATGACACCGACTTCGAAATGCGAATAGCCAAGGAGAATGATAGCTCGGCTCTTGTGAAGATCGAGCCTGAGCGCAAGGTTACAAGCTCTGCGCCTATTGTGGATCATAACGGACATATTGATTTGCTCGGCGATGAGAAGTCAAGAGCGCACGCAGAGAAGAATGAAGAGGCCGAGAAAGAAGCGAAGAAAAAGAAACAGAGCTACGAAGACCAGTACATGATGCGCTTCTCGAATGCTGCAGGAAGGGATGGCGTTCTACGGCCATGGTACTCGCAAGCCGATGCTGTGGCCCCCGATGCTTCGTCAAAGGACGTATGGGGCAATCAAGACCCGAATCGTAGAGATCGCGATGCCAAACGTGTAGCATCCAACGATCCTCTTGCTATGATGAAGCAAGGAGCTTCCAAGGTTCGTGAGCTTAAAAAGGACAGGAAGCGCTTCCAAGAGGAAAGAGAACAAGAGCTAAAGAACATGCGCCGTGAAGAGCGACATCGCGAAAAGAAGCGGCGACGACACGAAGGTAGGGACAGAAGTAGAGATCGACATAGAAGCAGGGACAGTAGTCGTGATCGAGAGAGATCATCGGATCGCCATGAGCGAAGACAACGGTCCAAAGAGCGAAGGCATGATCGTGATCGGCAATATGATTCAAGGAATCGAAGACACGAGCGTCATGACAGGGAAGGGTCCCGGCATGAGAGAAGGCGTCACGACGAGGATGAACCACGAAGAGAGAGGAGTAGGAGGGATGAAGAACATCATGAGAAACAAGATCTGCGATCTGGAGAAAGAGGGGATGAAGAACGACGACGGAGTCGTTATGAACCACGATAGTGACAAACATGATACCCATTTTGGCTACCCTTTATACTGTGCTTCATATAGTAGCTTCCATCAAGTTTTCTTTAAGTAACTACCAATGTGGATATGGATACTACGATGGCAAACACATGAAAGAACTTACCAGCAGACTATCGTTAACGACGACTGAACGGAAGTAGATAACTGGCCCTACAAACAACTATTATGATGTTGTTCTGGGAGCCTTTCTTCTCAAATCACAGGGTATATCGCATTCAAAACTATCAAACATCCTACCCAAGCTATTAATATCCCACCTCTGACGAAAACAACACACAGCAAGATCAGCTCTCGACCCACGGCAGTCTAATCTCAACAGGCTGCATATTAGCCTCAACCAAGTCAGCAACCTTCTTGGCCTCGGATCCCTTCAGTCCCTTCAAAGCCTCCAAAACTCTCGCATACGTCTCCTCACTCAGACCCTCCTTTCGATCACAGTAGATATCCAATCCCTCCTTGGTAAACACCGTAGGCGCAAACCACGTAACCGCCCACCGCTCCTTGACGCCCTCGGCAGTGACGACCTCGCCCCAGCCAAGCAGCTCCCAGTGCGAGTGAACAAGGGTCAACCATCCCTTGCCGCGCCAGTCCCAGCCGATGGAGGACGCTTGCGTGTCGACGCCCTCGACGGTCTTGAGGGTGCCGTCCTTGGACATGGGCTCGTACTCGACCAGGTCGTCCATGCGGGGGCGGCCGTCTGCTGTTCCCGGGAGCATCTTGTATGTGATGCGCACGTTACGGGCGTCGCGCCACATGGAAAGTGTAGAGTGCGTAACGGTCCATGTTGTCGTGATCCAGTCGAGAGTGGGGGGATCTACGGGAGGAGACTTCTTGGTGGATGGGCAGTATTTGGTCGGAGTGTTGAGTTTGATGGGTTGTTGTTCCGCCATGGTGATGATGTCGATGATTTGGTTGGGCTTCGATAGGTACCTCTCGAGGGTTTGTGTCTCAAGTACACGACAACAAGACTTATTGAACGTGATGTAGAATGCTTAGATCAAGAAAGTGAGTTCGATTGAGAAGAAGAAGAAAAAAAGCAAGAAAAGTTCACATAAAAATTCGGCCAGCTTGACAACAAAGGCCCTGTCTGGTACTACTTAATCTTATCCCACCCGAGGAATGAAACACGCCAGGCCTCAGAAGCCGCAGATCCGTCACGCAAACACTAGGGAAAGATTGGTGTCATTCGCTGGATTTCGTCTAATGCTCCGAATGCTCCTTGCACTGCATAAACTATCCGGACTATTTTATGTTTTGACCGCCGATACCCTTGAATCCCTTGATAATCGGTCTGATGTCACTGATATTCCGTCTGCATTAAATATCAGTGAGAGTTAAAGCATAATGGGTTCATAATACTAAAGTATTGAAGCACATTCTAACGAAACAATGAGTTCCTCGACACTTGATCGGAATAACAGACTCTTTAATTATGCTACCAAGCACAAAACCCTTGTCTTTTTTTTTCTTTCGCAATCCTTGCTGCTCTTCAATTACCATTGCTTGGCTCATGGTGATGCTAGCTGTCAGCCACAATCGATGCCCAACAGCCACAACTCCACTAGTCTCGACCCCAGATTCCATTTACGCTGAACGAGTCTAGTCATTCTTTTCATCCCATCGCGGCTTCATCCAACTTCATTCATCCGCCTCAAACATCACCCTCAACAAATCATCACAGCTTCTACGTCATTATATAACGACCTCATTAGATATCGCCACTTTCATCGAGTACAGCCAGTCTCACCAATCTGCGATGGACCCCTCAGATAACGACGTCGAAGCTGTGGACGAAGCCCTCATGGCTCAGATGGGTTTCTCGTCCTTTGGCGCTGCTTCACCACCCTCAAAGCGTCGTCGCTATAACCCAAACGCAGACGCATCATTGCCCTCAAAGTCTTCTGCGACTGGCGCAAACTCTACAGCCTTGGGCACTGGTTCCAACACCGATGAGATCGCCCTTGATGATGGTGATGACAACGAGGACGAAAAGGAGGATAAATCCGGACAGCAAGCTCCAGCGCAAGTGCGCCCGGCTGGCCTCCCTCAACGGCCTGCTCTGGCATCTGTACCACGACAGGGTCAACATTCGGTGCCACATGAGCGCAGGGATGATTGGTACATTGGGTACTACGACAGTCTGTCTAACGCGAATCCATGGGAGAGGATTGAGAAGGCCCGTGGCTTGACGACACGAGGAACCTGGGTCCTTCGGGACAATGTCAATGCTGCAAAGACAGCTGATGCACCCGCTTGAGACCTCAACATTATATGGCACGACAGTGGGGAACAAGGGAGATGAATGGAGCATGTCAATTGAATCAACAGTTCGGCTTGAACACTCCATGTGGTGTGTAATAGTACAACCACAATACCTTCACCTTCACGGTTGATCAACGAGATGGATGGATTTCGAGGTGATATCACGTGTAAAATCACGTGATATCGAAGCGAGCAGGGGTCTTCCAACCTCACAACGCACTATGGCGACAGCACTACAACTCACTACGCCAACATACCTCGAATCACACGTGCTTCCTTACTCAGACTGGTTCAGAAATAGCCTGGAGGGGTGTGGGAAGCAAATCAATCACATCTACGGGGGGGTTATCACATCAGTTACGGGGACACGCCGTCTGTCAAAGAGGGGAAAAGAGATGTTTGCTATGAGAACTGGTAGACTCCATACTCCGGTCGAGATACCCACAAAGAAAACCTTCTTACAGATCCTTGCCTTGCCCAATACGGCTCCATCAACTCTCCAGCTCCCAGTGTTACCCAATGGAGCAGTTTTCACGTCGCTGCCTCCCCTGATTAGGGCAAGCGTCCCAAATACAATGCTCTGCAAACCCGCTACTATTTTCCGGACCGTCATCGTCTTTGTAGCGGTTCCCAGGGTATATCACTCAATACACACCCCTTGGCGAACCCGACAAGTCGGTCGACTTTGCAATCCTCGGCTGCTCCCGCGTCACCCATACTCCAGAGATGCTGCCAACCCTGCTGCCCATGCAGCAATCGGTGCCGACACATCATGTTTTGCTGCCAACCTGACGCTATTCCCTAACACCCCCACAAACGCTTGGGAGGAGGTGTACTTTTAACAATCGCCCCTAAATCGTTCAGTTCATCCAATCATAAGCCGTAAGTCGTGAAACAGCCGCCCATTCTCGCTCTCTCCGCGTGTTTCCCCCACCCAGGCCCCAGAGGCTACGAGGTTGGCGTTCCTGGCTAAAAGTCCCCCGCATACTTGCCCTGCTGCTTTTAAACAAAAGTAGGAAGACATCTCGCGCCAAGCGGCTCAATTTGCCGCGCTTAGTGCCCCTGATTCCAACGTCACCTCACGTTCCCCTTGCATGAACTACTCGTTCATGCACGTTGAACATGCGGATGTCGTGGGATGCTCGTAATATTAAGTAGTAAACAAGATCTCAATTGAGATATCAGAAATTGGATCGCCATGCGTTTCGGCATTTTCTGCGGAAACGTGTGTTT
This sequence comes from Fusarium sporotrichioides, assembly GCA_019054645.1. Lineage (NCBI taxonomy): Eukaryota > Fungi > Ascomycota > Sordariomycetes > Hypocreales > Nectriaceae > Fusarium > Fusarium sporotrichioides. Next base: position 1,579,761 of record JAHKNS010000004.1, read on the forward strand.
TATGTGTGAAACTTTGGTGAGTTGATCGTGAATGAAAAGTTGCTCGCTGAATGAAAATTTTGTCGTGAAAGTTGAAATGCCGCCCCGAAGAAAGTGATATCTAGAACAGTCTAGTTCTCGGGAGATGGGTATCGGGCGCGAGCCTTGCTGTACTCCTTGCCATGTTTGCGAGAAGCCTTAGTCTTAAGCGAGCTGTGAAAGTTGGTTAGTCGCCAGATCACAAATCTATACGTGACGCATTCCGAACTCGCTGCAACGAAAGCTGCGTTTGCGTTTGCAATAAATGCACGAGAATGCACCAATTTAGTTCAGACTCACCTGACTTTCTTTTGTGTCCATTCAAGGTCGCTGCGGACCTCATGAGCATCGCGCATACCCTCCTGGAAGCGCTCTCGTGTCTTCGCAAGACGAGCCTGCGCCTTCTTCTGCAGCTCCATGAGCTCTCGGTGCTTGGCATTCATCTTTCCGGATCTGTTCGGGAGTCAGTACGGCATTAATGGAATCCCGTAGGCCGTTTACGGCGAGCTAGTGTATTTCACATGCAGCTCTCAATAGCCAAACAAGGATTTGCTGTGGGATTGATGGTGGGATAGATCCACTTACGTTTGAGCCTGCATGGCCATGCTGCGGTCAAGAGGGATGGGGTCAAAGGAGTTGGCAAAGCGGTCTTGCATGTACTCCTGGAAGTCCACGCCGCTAGCAGAGCGAGTGCTCTCATATTCGCCGTATCCGCCAGAGTATGTGTAGCCGGACGAGGTAGCCGAGTACCCACCATTGCTGTAAGAGGGGATGCCCGAGGCGGAGCTAACCGAGTCATCACATTCCGGAGGCGAGACAGAATATTGACTGTAGGTGGGGTATTGCGAGCCCTTAGAGGGGACGGGAAGAGGCATAGAGTAGCCCACAGAAGTGTAATGAGAAGACATGATGATGATTGAGGATAGAATGAGATGCGGTTATGTCAATTGATTGTTTTGAGAAGTGATTCAGGTGGTGGCTCAACGTTGAGTTGATTGTGAACAAGTGAAGCACAGTTGAGGTAGAAGAGTTGTGTATCAAGACAACGAAACAAGCCAAGGGGACTGTGGATGATAACAGGGCAAGTTGGGACTTCAGTTTAAAAGTAGATTGAAGAGTGATGAGAAAGGAAGAAGAAGAATAAACCTTCAACTCGATCAACTCTCGCCCTTTTATACTTTTCCAAAGACCCTCAACAGCCAGACCGGAACAACTTGAGGATAACTCATCCTGACACCATTCGTCAACAGACGATGAGCAACCCCGCTCATGAGGGCGTGTAATAGGATGTTACAGGATAATGGCATGGTTGAGAGGTGATCGAGGGGCTAGACGAGACGATCACGACGAAATGCAGAGGTGTGGGCCATCACGGACAGCAACGACGAGGTCGTGAAGGTAACAAACCTTCAAAGCTAGGACTACTAGGAGGGTGACTAGGGAGGCTAGGAGCGGCAAAGGAGTCTTGGAAGGGTCATGAAATGGTACATAGACTTATCCGAGATGAATGGTCGTTTGACAACTGGGCCAACGAAAGAGAAGAGTAAGGAAACATGGTCGAGATAGGGCTTTACGGGGAGGGTGAAGTTAGAGAAAGGAAAACGGTTGAATATGATAAAAAGTGTAAGAAATGAAAAGGAAAGTGTGTGGCTTCAACATGCTTCGGGGTCTCTGCTTTAGCAATGCAGTGACGTTGAAATTGTAAACGTTTTGAGCTACGCCGTTGGCTGGGTGTAACAAGGCCAGCCCAGGATGAGCAAGGGCATGTGCATATGTCGAAAGCAAAGACCGCAATCAAAGATGTAAGACGTAACAATTAAGAAACTGGAAAAATGGAGACCGCCTTGAAGTCAAACCGACATCTACCGGACAGGTTTAGGAGTAAGACTGGGATATTGCTCGAAAGGGTAATAGCTCTGTGTCAAAGACACTGGATAGGTACATGACGATGGCACGTGTGGACAGTTAACGGAAAGAGAAAATACATCTGTGTGCTGGAGCGGAGACCGACAAAAAACCCGAAGTGAAAGGGAACGACCTAGACCGTATGGTATACCAGTAGAAAGGCACAAGAAAGTAAGATGCTGCTAAGATGCCATGCATATCCGGGTCCATCAATGGACACAAGTGGCTGCACTAGCCCTTGGACCCAAGCGTTGAGAAGGGATAAGAGCCATGTATAGAACTTGTCTGGGGGGCAAAAAAAAAACAAAAAAAAAGATCGGTGCGCTTTCCCACCGATATTTGCTTGACGGGCTTGTTTAAACCCAGCGTGTTGGTCGTCTGAGCGTAAAGAGTAGAGGTACAATAAGTCGGTAGTTGGGCAGCGGAAGAGGCAAGTCGAGGCCAGGCATGGATTGGGTTTGTGACCGAGTGACGTGAGGGACCTGGTCGACGTAAACTAGGCTGGCTCGCTGCTTTTTGGGCGATAACTAGTACATACAGTACTGTAGCGTGCTGAAAGCAGGTAGATGGACCGTGGTGAGAATGAGCCAAACGGACAACGCAATGGACAATGGGACTGACGCTGACTGGCTGAGTGTTAGGCTAGATGGACCTAAGTAAGTTGAGTAGACACCAATGCCCACACCCTCACAATACATATCTGTACCATATAGAACATATCTGAACCGGCCGGCTTCCGATACCGTTTGGAGTAGCGGGTAATATTGGTGGTGGGCGCTGAAAGAAAAAAGACATTGGTTGCCTCACCGTGTAGATGGACATCCGTGAGAGATCACCAACCGCCCACAAGACTCTTGGCATTCCACCGCCATATCAGACTTCGGCTTTCCAAGTGATGATGGACTGAGCAGAGACATAGCGGATGCTGGAAATTGCAAATTCCCTGATTGTATCCGCTGTGTAATTCTGGCATGCACTGGAACTGCGCGTCTTGTACCCTGTTACAGGGGAACAGGTAGGCAGCACCGTGGATGGAGACGAGATGGAGTGGAGAGAGTTGCAAACAAGCGCGCTGACGCTAAGGAAAGCCAAAAAGACGAAGTTGATGGAAAAGCAGCCTTGGATTTCCATCTTGAAGCCCTGAAGCAAGCGTCAAGTTGCTCACACCCCCCATCCAGTTGCATTTTCCCTCATCGTTCGGCGTTTTTACCAGAAAAGCTCGGCCATGTCGAGAAGAGGAGAAGAGGCGATGACCTGTGATGGTCAAGATAGACACCATGCAATGGACTAGGCGAGGATTGGTCCACGAGAAATAGTTTACAGGGTGTGGGTTGAGAAGCGAACGCAAGGCGGCGGGTCGGGTAGAGCTGCAGCAAGTCGGGCAATTTTTGATATTGTCCCTTTCTGCAATTATACAGAGAGAGTACAGTAAGGAGTTGATGCGTTGTCAAGATAATTGCCAGACGTTGCTGTGACGGTGGGATGGATTAATGGATTGACTGACATTTGACAAGGGACGGCACTGAATTCCAGGGACCCGATCGAGGGGTCAAGGTAGTGGTGGATGTCAATTGATGGGGGGCCGGGGTCTTTCTTGCGCCTGCCCTGAGGTGCTTCCTGGAAATGGTGTGTCATTTTGCTGGCGGCAGGAGAAACCTGTACGCAGTGGAAGCCTCAAGAGAACCTTTAGCTAAGGCGGAATTGAACATGAAGGGTGGTGGATGGTGGGGGAAGGTACGTATGAGCAACGTACTTACCGTCCAAGCACAAGTATCTCTCTGACGACAGAACAAGCAAGCATTCCTTCCATCCATCCACCCATCTGTCACCATTTTTGATTTGACTTGCTTTTTCCTTCTGGTTACCTACCTCTACTCCAATATGTTCCACGTGCCCTGTAAAATTTTCAATTAAGCAGAGCCTCATTGATCTTTCATCCCATTATTTGACATGGCTTTACTCAACAGTTGATGCAATTGTTGGACTTTGTACAACTGCGAACCCATTGCTTAAAATCACAACTCTAAGGATCCACCATCACGACTACAACATGACCTTCAACATGCTTCATATCTGAGTTCTGTCGTTTCTGTCCTTCTCGCCTTGTTTTCTTGTATTTTTTCTTACCAAGCATTTTCTCCTACCCCAATCTTGGAAAAGACCGGTAAGTCTCCAGGTTCTAATTGGACAATGCTCCGGGAAACATCATGATTGCATCCAGTGCAAATTGCAATGGTTCTTTTTATCATTCTCTGCTCTTACTCGCCCCTCCCCCGCTTCCATGCTAACAACCACTCACCACAAGGCAACAAGGCGAGATCCACCATCCACCACCTCAATTAAGTTGGTGAGTGAAGACCCGGCTGATCTAGGACTTCTGTGACAGGGTACATGCTTGGAGGTCTGCCCAAGCTATGTCTTTTAGTTCAGACTTGTGGACAGTAAAGAGCATGGACTCCATGACCGACTTTTCGTACACTTAGGGATGTGATAAGGTTTATCGAGATGTTCCGAGGGTCAGCCACAGACACTATAATCACCAGATGTCCAATTGTGATCCCTAGTCTCTTATCCAACAATGGGATTGACGGCTTGCGGTGTGAGATACCTGTTTACCGCGCCCGGTTGACGTCTTCAGATGTCTCATGATAGCCTACAACATAAGACATGCGAGCAGCCACTGTAGCCTTGCTGTTGACATCTTGAAGCAATGTTATCATTGAACAGACATCAGGAAGCTATCTGCTCCCTGCAATGGACCTGGGCCATGCAACAAAATCGATGTCCGTTGCGCAAGGGTTGAGAGCTCCACGGCCTGTCCGTCTGGCCGACTGACACCTACAAATGGAGACGATGCCCCGTTTCTGTGCAGCTTCGAGGCTGCAAACTCAGTGGTGGCAGTTCAGGAGTCTGCAGCAGAGACGCCTCCTGCCTTTGTCAATACCCATGATACTTGAAGCCACCGTGACACGTCTTCCAACGGTTCCTGTGGCCACCCGTCCTTGACAATATGAAGCCATCACTAAGCTCTTAGAAGCTGTCACGGCGCATGCAAACCCGATGCGGGCTGCTGCTTTAATCGCGAAACACAGCGACTCGCTCTCCTGTCTCACCATTACTGCGTCCCCGGACTTGAATGCCTTTGTGCTACAGCCGATAATCATCGGTACCAACGAGCATCATCCCAGTTCCAACACCTCGCGATCTCATTAGCTGTGTATCGCTTCTAGTGATCGCGTCTTGGTACTCTTTGGATGGCGAGTCCTACCGTCAAGCTCGGGAGCCCATTACCCAGGTGGCATGACTTGCGAGCCCTGTGCTGGAAGCTGTACGTCAGATCGAGCTCAAGCTGCTGTGCTTTGATGACTTGCTTTCCCGGAATCCACTGAAGTCGTCTGATCTGCCCGCCTCAAACTGATCGATTTGAGGTAATGGCCACGAGATGAACCTGTAGACGATGACTGGAGCCGAATACTGATGCGAGATTCGTTGAGATTGAGAAGAATCGAAGCACGGGTGGCTCGTTCCTCCACAAGAAGCCGAGTGCTTTTGTCCTGCAGTGCATCGCATTGCATTTGCATTGCATGGCAGGGCGGGTGTTGTTTCTATGTACTTTAACAACGCATCCACGATCTCCACTCAAGGAAGCCATTGATGGTTGATCATATCACTAACTCTGTTTGTTTTCTGTCTGAAATTATTCGGCAGAAAGTGAATAAGCTACAGCAAGATAAAGCTTGTTGCAACATAGCTGTCCAAGCGTATCTGTACATGTACTGAGATATTATAAACCTACACGCCTCCCCTGCTTTGATACCCTCCATCACGCACGGACAACTCAGCGCCGTTATGTGTGCGGCAAGGCGTGGCCCAGGCACACGGAGGGGAAGATGCAACTCTGTACAGGGGGGTTTGATGATGGGGCACCATCTCATAGGATGATAGTTTTAAAGAGAGAAGCAAACTAAATGGATTTTTTCTTTCATTACAAAGATGGTGTGAACGGTATGCGATAGACGTGAGGCTTTGCCGCCAGAGGAATTGATATCCAATCTACCTAGTCTTAACTACTCTCATCTACAAGCATCTATCTACACATACCTACCTACCCAGCTACATAGGTAGTATTTACTCAATGCAGAAGGGGTTTGATTAAAGAAATCACTCAAAATCATCTCGCGACTTGTCTGATAATTCGTGACGTAGGCAACCATCTTCTAAGCAGAACTTGCCCCCCTGCCAGCATTGAGAGATACCTCCATGCTCCCGCTCTCCATCCCCCGCCGTCATGATCACTGTCGTGTAAGTCAACCCTCAACGACCGGACTTAACCGAGAGACAAAATCCCATGCCCGGGGTAATTCTTCCGAAATGCCAAAAAAGAAACATTTTTAAACATTTCTGTACGACTCCTCCCAATCCCGGATGATTGGCATCCCAAACCCTTTTGTCCATCCTGTTGAGCCTAGGACGCGGTGAAACGTACCCCCAGCCTAGGGGGTTATAGCCATCACCGGAATTCTTAGCTTGGATACCTCGTGACAGACGTATCAGCCAGACCGTTGAGCAGGGAGAGAATGAGAAGAAATACGAAATGTCGTACGGCGTTCGTACAACAGACGTCAAATGTGGCGGCACCAGGCCGTTCATCACAGGATTGTCATGATGTCTAACCTCTTTGCAGAAAGAAAAGGAGATGCGTTTCGTCTCATTATTTAAACAAGATACCTATGTAGTTCCGTTCGGTCTACTTATACCCAAGATATCACACCTAACCATGCCCGTTCCGTTCCCGCTCCAGATTCTATCCCAAAGCTTTCCCACCGTTGCCCCAAGGAATATATGTATAGGTAGATATATATATTCTCCCGATGTAACACCGCATGCAAGCCCCAAAACCAAGGTTTGCGGCCACGTACCCAAAGCGGATAACAATGATGAATATTTTTGTGTATGGGGGATTGGCTTCCCCTTTCTCTCCCGCGCATCATCCCCATCTCGCAAGCTTAGCTCAAAAAGTACAAGGAAAAAAACAAAGTTCCCGAAAGACCTATGTAAACTCCATCTCCAGCAGACCCATGCTCGAATGATCAATGTTTCCACAGAGAAGGAGTAAGAAACAAAAATACGGATGGAGAAACGAGGGGGAAGAGTAGGGTATATACATATGCCCCTGATGCATGCACAATGTCAGACTGATGCGTTCCATGTATGCGTTTGCTCAATGTCTCATATGCGCCGTCATCTGATAAGAACAGTAACTTGTCTATGTCCATAAGATGCCGTTGCGTCCTCTGCTAGGTGATAATCCGCAGTCTATGAGAAGACCTTGAGGAATCCCCAGATACCAATACCACTAAGGACGGGGATCGTAAGGTTGTCATCCCAGCCGAAGATGTCCACAACTTCACTGGCAGAAGCCACGAAGCCAGACAGGATGCTCATAGCACCCAGGGCGACCGCGCCAGAGATCGTAGTTTGCTCCTGCGAAACACCGACAGCTTCGCAAATGGTCTTGGGCAGCGAGAGAATACCCTTAAACATGAAGTTCTCGTCGCCAGGGAAAGGGCCCATGGTGGGCACGAGCCAGCCGTAGAAGAAGTAAGATGTACCAACACCAACGAGGAACGCAGCGGTAGAGCCAGCAAGAGACTTGCCCTTGCGAAGGCGAGGAGTGTATCGGCCCCAAAGTCGACCAAAGGTGCTGGCGGCGGTGTCGCACCAACTGAGCAGGAGAACACTCATGATGCCAATATCCTTGGGGAATCCGTAGAGCACGATCCAGGCACCCAAAAGGTAGAAGATGACACCGTTCCAGCCAGAGTACTCGCTCTCACGCATCAGAGCGCCCAGGGCCTTGACGTAAAAGCGGTTGAAAGAAGCGTACCGGTGGCGGAGCCAGTCGACCGTCGTGATAGGAATGAGCGCTGACATGAGCCATGGAGTCACAGAAGTTGTCTGAGTGCCGATCACGTAAAGCCAGATGACAAAGAACCCAATCGATACGTGCAGCACCTTGCGGGGTACCTCGTGCTTGTGCACAAATGTTCTCCAGTGTCGGTGGATGGGAATCAAACCGAGTGGACTAGGACTGCGGCTGAAGTCGCGCCAGGACCATCCGATTGGCGTTGTAGGTTGAGGAGGCGCAAGGTGACCGTTTGATGTGGAAGCTTTCCCATTGCCGTTGCCGTTAAGGGCACCATTTGACGTATCTTGTTCTTCCGCAATGGCATCCTTCGATATCTTGCCCGCCTTCGCAGCAGTGCTTGTTCGTTTAGTCAAGCGCGTCACGGCGTTTGGATCGATCGGCGAACGGCTGCGGGTTCGGGCCCGTCGAAACTCGGGGTGCTCGGACAGGTCCTCATCCGGATCTTCTTTAAGCGGCTGGGGTGTGGGTGTCCGTCTCCGGGCTGCGGAGCGTGTAACAGGGCCCATGTAATCGGCGGCGTCGCGCTCGGAGGGGGTGGGACTCGGCGAGATGACACGGGGCGTCTCCGGGATTTTAGATCGTGAGGACATGGTGAGGGAGAAGGGCGGGAGCGCGGAGCAGCAGATGGCACCGACTACTATACGTCGGAGACTGTTGAAGCCAGGAGGCCAGAAGGTATTGGGTATTGTAGAGTGGAGATATTTGTCACGGCGCGATGAGCGCTCCGTCGTGATGGGTTCTGATGGGGAGGAAATGGTGAAGGTGTTTGGGGTGTCGTAGTGGGAGGATCCGTTAGCGGGATGATTATGTTGTCGCTTTCCAGGGTCCAGAATGTGATCGTCCGTGTCGTCGTGGCTATGTCGGCGCTGGTTGTGGCGTAGGGTCTGGCCGTTTTGTTCAGTACCAAGATTCTCTTGTTGTTGTTGTTGTTGCTGCGGTTGTTGCTGCGGAGGATGATGCTGATGATGTAGTTGGTGTTGGTAGCCGTAACCCTGACTCGGGCTCAGGCTCTGACTCGAATTCCTATTCCGCTTCGGGGGACTCGGACTACGTTTTGGCCGAGGTTTTGATTTGGGAGATTGAGTATTTATTGAATCCAGATTGATTAACAAGGGTGCAACGGAGGTTGGATCCCCCGCCGCATGATGGGTTCGGAGATATAAGACGTCGATGACCGGGGCACGCACACATGTACAGTACCGTCAAAAGAGTATAGTACTAACGTAGGTGGGCGTGTGAGAATGACGGCTGATTCTAGGTGACGGGGGCGCTGAGACAAGCAGGAAATTGAGAGTCGAAGAGGGTAAAGATGAGTCGCGTGACACTGGAAATAGGAAAAAGAGGATACTGGAACTAACGCAGAAGGGTGAGGTTTCTGCTCAATAGCATTCGTCTGTATCGATCAAGTTTGGCGTTGGCTACAACGGTTGGAGATTTTTCGTTCATTCTGGGTCTGGAGAGATACGTATCTGTGGCGTTCAATTCCGTAGGTATCCCGTTTACAGTGGGACACCGCCTTTTACAAGGTCTACATGTATATAGGTAGATTTAAGCATGTGATGGTCTACAAGAGGATCCCATTTTGCAAGAACACCTCGGTTTTGAGGTTATACTCATGTAAGGATTTGGTAAAATATTGATTTACGAGTCTCAGCAGCTTCCATGTGAAAAAGCAAGCATAATAGGTACGAAATTAAAAACAAGATTAGCTGTTTCTAATACCTCCTTGCACGCACTCGAGCTGTGTCCCGTCCCGACTCTTCCGCCATCTGGTCTGGCTTGGCTTGACTTTTGTCCAATACCAACCAAGATGTCACGTCACGTCACCTGCCTGCCAATCTTCAGCCCAGATTTAATACTATTCACTTCAGGCACCGTGTTAAATCACACGTCATCTAAGCTGTAGTGCTTTTCTACCTAAGCACGTGCTGAGACAGGGAGACGTCAGGTGCGTCGCATAAGAACCGGATCCGCCTGGCAGTCAAATACGCCACAGCTAGGCCCCGCCTACGCCACAGACCAGAGCTTCATCAAATGGATCTCACGTGGTGATAAGATAAAGATTTCAAGAAATGTTTCGCGCAAAAGATGAATGTCAAAGAGCCGTCGATGCGCTTTGGATCTGTGATATCTAGTCCAACTAATATTTACTATAAGAACCATAGTTTGGTCTCGTCCAATCTTGGTTGATCATGGCTACCGAAAAGCCCAAGAAGAGAAGCCCCAGAGCTTGGGACACTCTCAATCCTCCTCTTTCGGAATGGATTCGAGATGCTGTCGCAACTATGGGCTTCGACCAGATGACACCAGTCCAAGCTGCAACGCTGCCACATTTCATGGGAAACAAAGATGTTGTAGTCGAGGTATGAACAATACGGTCTTTCTTTGGTGCGATTGACATTCTGATTTCTATATAGGCTGTCACTGGTAGTGGAAAAACCCTTGCCTTCCTCATTCCTCTCGTTCAAAAACTTCTCCGACTTAGCGAACCTACAAAAAAGCATCACGTCGCCGCTATAATCGTATCTCCTACACGGGAATTGGCTGCTCAGATCCATACTGTTCTTGTTAACCTTTTGAAATTCCACGAGGCCTCTGCCGAAATCCTTCCTCATCTCAAAGACGACGACGAAAAGCGACCTTCTACTACTGTACCTGCGATTGTACCCCAGTTGTTGGTTGGAGGTACAACAACTACTGCACAAGATCTCAGGTTTTTCCTGCGACACAGCCCCAACGTTCTTATTTCTTCGCCTGGTCGACTTGTCGAGCTCCTGTCTTCGCCCCATGTCCATTGTCCCCAATCCTCTTTCGAGGTGCTAGTCCTCGATGAAGCCGACCGTCTCCTCGATCTTGGCTTCAAGCCTGACTTGCAAAAGATTTTGTCGCATTTGCCGAAACAGAGAAGAACTGGTCTTTTCAGCGCCAGTGTAAGCGAAGCTGTCGGAGAGATCATTCGAGTTGGTCTGCGAAACCCTGTCAAAATCGAGGTCAAGGTTAAGATGAAGGGTGGTGGTATTCTTGAGGACAGAAAAACACCAGCTAGTCTTCAGATGACATATATGGTCAAGCCCGCCAGCCAGAAACTTCCAGCTCTTGCTGAACTCTTGCGACAACTACCTATACGGCCCCAAAGAAGCATCGTATTCCTATCCACTTGTGCCGCTGTCGACTACTTCCAGCATGTTCTGCCTCTGATACTACCTGATGGATTTGCGTTGGTACCCTTACACGGAAAGCATGCAGCTAAAGTACGAGAGAAGAACTTCAACAAATTCCTCAACTCTGTTTCTCCTACAATATTACTTACTACCGATCTGGCTGCTCGTGGACTGGATATTCCCCAGGTTGACCTGGTCGTTCAAATCGATGCTCCTTCAGATCCCAAGGTCTTTATTCATCGCAGCGGACGTGCTGGTCGTGCGGGCCGAAAAGGATTGGCGGTGGTGATGTTGCATCCTGGAAGGGAAGAAGACTACGTTCAGTTTTTGGAGATCCGCAAAACACCAATCGCACCGTTGCAAAAGCCCGCCATCACCACGTCAGAGGATGATGCCGTCGAAGCCACAAAGAAGATGAGGGACCTCGTGTTAACCGACAGGGGCCTATTTGATAAGGCTCAAAAGGCATTCGTAAGCTGGGCTCGAAGTTATGGCGCTCACCAGGCTACATCCATCTTCCGCGCGGCTGATCTGGACTGGGCCGATCTCGGTAATGCGTGGGGTCTCCTACGTATGCCTCGAATGCCTGAACTCAAGGGCTGGACAGGCGATAAGATGTGCGGTCTTGAGATCGACTGGGACAACTACGCTTACAAGGAGAAGACCCGTGAACAACAGCGAAAGGCCGCTCTCGAGGAGGAGAAGTCCGGCGCGAAGAAGCAAGATAAGAGCGAGGAGATCAAACGCAAGCGCAAGAACAACGAGGCTTGGAGCGCTAAGCATGAGAAGGAAGATGAGCGAGTGGAGCGAAGGGAGAAGCGACGCAAGCGTCGTGAGGCTGAGGCAACGTCCAAGATGACAGATGACGAGAAGGTCAAGCAGATGGAGCTGAACGATCTGATCGCTGAGGTCCGGAGACAGAATCGTGAAAAGGCTGCTGCTGCAGCTGCGGCAGCCAAGCAAGAAAAGGATGATGAGTTTAAAGGGTTCGACGATTAGACAGAATATACCCCGATTTTTGCTACGATATATTCATTTGGTCGCATGGAGATAAGTGTACTTGGAAATTCCTATGATTATGGGCGATGTAAGCACGTTGGATATTATCAAGCCATTTAGTAGAGCTATACGCGTATAGTATGAACTGCTGAATACGAAAATTCGAGCTGAATCCGATAAACGCGTAAACTTCTATAAGTGATCGTAGTACTACTGCCTGCAGACTTGTTCAACAGCAGATAAGAGATTGATCAAATGAATGCTTGTATAAACGATAGATTCTCAACCCATTCACAATGCTTCTGATGTGTTTATACAAACTTGCGTATAGGTTCGTAAGATAAAGAGACGACTGAGAACTTGTATGTGCCAGACATTCAAAAAGTCTGAAATAGTAGCGATTGGCAGACGGTCTCTAATTGTTTTATGTTTACATGATATTTCCTGAAGAAGCTTTGCAAGTATGCAAGCAACTACCTAACTAAACGCTGTTTCATGCTCGCTCGGAGAAATATATGGCACGTCTGACTAAAAATAGGCATCTCTACCTAAATCCTTGACCAGGCTAGCACTGCCATACTAGCACTGCCATATTCAAGCGAGAAACCCGAAAATAAAAAAATCTAAACCTGGACAAAGCAACCGAACGCTTCATATATGTCGATCAGCGAATCTATACAAATTTTCCGAGCAAATCACTAACCAATCATAGCACACAATTCAAGGTTGAACTATTACGGAGTACCAGTCATGATACTACGGATCCGATCTGATCTAAACAACCAATTCTCACTTTAGACCACACCTCATACTCAATCAAACTACCTGCCCTACTTTTTCTTCCCGATGCACCCGAGTCCCCATTCTAATCCCGCCACCGAGGACAAGACCTCGGTCGCCAAGCTCCGAAGACGCCATCGCAAGTCCCGTAATGGTTGCTTGGAGTGTAAGAGACGACACATCAAATGCGACGAGAAGCGCCCTGTTTGCGGCAACTGTACCGTTAGTGAGAGGAGTTGCTCATTCCCTCCTTCAGCCGCACCGGTGTCTACTCCGGCTCAGCCTGAACCGTCTACATCTTTCACCACTCTCTCTTTCAATGAGCCTTTAACCAGTGCGAGTAATAGCGGCAGTCGGCTGCAGAGTCCTGCCGATAGTGTTTCGAGTACAGGGGCTTTACCTCCTCCCTCGTCAATACCGCCCCCGTCATATCTTGGATATGGCGTAAACACAAATGAACGGGCTCCTTCGACAACGTTGCCTTCTTTCACAGAATCGTTTGCCCCGGATTTTGCTCAGTCACCTATATCAACACCACAACCAGATGGCAGTCAGGCTTCTTCTGCTTTTCCTCAGCTCGTCTTCACCAACAAGCATCTCATCCTCCTGCATCACGTCCGCAATTCAGCGCTTCTCGACACCGAGAATCTAGATACTCTTATTGATGTTGCCCTCGAATGGTCCTCACAGGCTCCGTACGCACTGGATCAGCTCCTCGCTCTATCTGCAGACCATATGGCAGAGCTTCACCCTGAAAGTGCAGCTTCATATCGTCGAACTGCCACGGAGCTTCAAACCCGTGCTCTCTCATATTTCAACAAGGATGCTCAAGAGTTAACCAGCCATGACACATACTACATCCCTCGCTTTCTCTTCTCCTCTCTCCTCAGCTTACACATGCTGTACGACACACTCACACAATACCGCTCCTCCTTTCATGTCTTTATCGAGCATTTCTGTGAGTCGATTTATCTACACCGCGGCGTCCGGTCTACAACCACGGACCGCTATTACGACCTTCTTGAAACCCCTTTGGCAAAGTTCTTTCTTGAGATCAGAGTCGCAGCAGACCACGGTGAAAAGGGAGATGAGTGCACCCCGTTGATAGACCTCATCCAGCACTCTGATCTAAGCTCAGCGTCAGTGGAGGCATGCATTAATGCTGCCCACACGTTGCAATGGGCGTTCAATGTGTATCGCAACCTGCCACAAACCAGGAATGTGCAAGCCGTATCGGCGTTTCCTGTCGTCTTGCGTGAAGACTTTGTAGAAGCTGTTCGTAAACACCGGCCGGAGGCGTTGCTGGTGTTGGCGTACTACGGCGTTTTACTCCATCGATGTCGTCACAACTGGTTAGTTGGAGATTCGGGTGCGTTTTTGATACATCTCATTGCTGGTCATCTTGGGAGTTACTGGCAAGAAGCTTTGCGATGGCCGCTACAGGAGTTAGAGAACGGTCAAGGATGAGGATCCACGAGGGTCACTTTATTTATTGTATGTATGAACATGTACCTAACGGCCTAAACCAATAGATAAGATACTCGCAAGCACAATTAACAAGCAACTCTCGTCTTTTTTTCTCTCTGACAATTCAATTATCCATAGTGTAAGCTGTAACAGTATCTACATGTGCTAGCCGTCTTTTCCCACCCCCAGAAACCGTATTCTGGATCTGTATCAATATATCATTTCTCTTTATTCGATTCACAACAGAGCGCAGGTGACGACTTCGTCGAGCGCTGAAATCATCGGATCGTGGACTCAAACAAGCATCACCAACGAATAACTCAACCAGGGCTCCTTGATCTTTCTCTCTCTTTTTCTTTTTTTTAAATCTTCCCCTTGAGACTTCCAAGGGGGTGCCGATTTAGACTAGGGCGTCGCGCCGGGCATGGGCAGGCAGCTGGCCACTCTTCTATGGAAGGAATATGGTATCATAACAGGAAAGAAATTCGCTTGGACGAGATGCTTCGACGTGCGTGGGGTGGAGGAACCAGTCGACGGGCCGGGACTCTGGCAGAGTCTTCAAAGTCCATAAAACTCCCATCCATCCCCAGCTGCATCCGCCGACCCCGCCTCATCAGCTATTTGGGGCGCAAACTCAGTCCGTAGTTCTTCGTTGAGTCATAGCTCCTCGTCGTCAAGCTCCGAGGGCTTAAGAAGACCTCCAACCTTCTGTCGTCGCTCCATATCGGCATTCTTGGCCTCCTGCTCTTGTTGCTCCTTCTCGACGACGAACAGCTCGGCATTGTCGCCAGCGAACTCCTTGAGGGAAACGAGGAAGTCACGGAGGTTGAGGCGGAACTTATCGTACTGCGTGTTGAGCGTGAACAGGCCCTCGACGAAGCTCTGAATCTGGTTTCTGTTTGAGAGTTAGCATTGTAACATGTTGCAATAGAAAGATTAAACGTACGTTTGCAGGTTGCGGAAGGCGTTTTGCAAGAGGTTAGCAACGAAGTTGGCAACAAACTCTCGGTTGTCGGTTCCAGCTTGTGCCTGATCAGGGCTGTAGATGGGACCCTGGATCTTGGGCTGGGTACCGTCCGCAGGGTTGATGTAGTAGAAGAGCTTCATCAGCAACATGGATTGTGTCTTGAAACCGGCCTTGTGGTCGTTGTCGGTTACGACGAAGAATACATCCTGGAGGATAGTGATGAAGAATCGCTGGAAGAAAGCATTGGCGGTCTGAACGTCAGTCTTCTCAGCAATGTTGTTAATCAGCTCCAAAGCCATGTTGAGACCGGCAGCCTCGACATCTCGGTTGTCGTGCTTGAAAGCCCACGAGCACGAGTCGATGACAAACTTGAACTGGTTGTTATCGAGCTTAAGCAGTGCAGGGAAGCAGTGCAAGTTGATGGCTCGGAGGAGGTTGAAGAACTCCACTCGGTGCTCAGGGAACTCTGAAAAGTCCTTGTTGATCATCTCGAGAGTGCACTCAAAGACGTTTTGCATGATGGTGGGAACCTGGTCCTCCATCAGAGCGGAGAGCTTGGTGATGATGGTAGAGCAAGCCTTGAGCACCTCGGCATCTCGAGCACCAGCAACGTTGCGGTTGTAGTCGACCAAAACAGAGTCCAGCAGAGGAGGGACCATCTGGGCACGGACAGCCTGGAGGTCTTCCGCCTTGTCAACATAAACCTCAATGAGCTTGAGGATCTCCTTCTTAATGGTTCGAAGGCCTCGGACCTTGGGCATCTTGGTGGCCAGCTCACCATCGCGAGCCACAGCCTCGGAAATCAGTGTACTTGTAGCATTGTACATCTGGAGCATGTCGTGGTAGATACGGCCGATTTGGGGATAGAAGTAGGATCCCACAGATGAACAAGCCGAAACGTTGGTCTTCATGATGTTTCCGATAACCTTGATAGTCTCGGCATCCTGGAGGATAGAGGGGTTAACTGTTGCTTGCTTGATAATTTCGTCCCAAGCGGCGTTGGGAATAGCCATAAGGTCAGAGAGAAGTCGTTCCTGCTGATGCTTATTGCCCTGAGCAGCAACCATGTAACCACAAGCCTCGTAGAATGTGTGGACTTGCTGAGGGGTCAAATCGCAGGTAATCTTGCCCATGTTGCGGACGATCTCCTCAATAAAGGGCTCCTGCTCGCTAGGCTGGAGAGCAACAAAGTGTCGTCGGCATTGTCGAGCAATCTTGATAAAAGTATCACAGGCCATGTCCTGTACACCTGCGATATCTTGTTAGCGTGCTTCAAATAGGAACTGACTAGGGGGTCAACAACGTACCTTCGTGAGACTCGTGCATGAACTCGAACAACTTATTAACGACTGTCTTGAGGAACTTCCAGTGCGCCTTAAGGAAACGAGGGTATTGGCCGACGATGTACATGATGTTACTGGCGACAACGGCCTTGTTGTCCTTTCCGCGCTTCATCTCAGTAAGACCCAGCAAATCCTTAATAACGGTGACCAGGAATCTCTTCTCGGTCTCCTCGTTCATAGCCAGAGAAATGGATCCGATAGCCCAGCAAAGAACGTTGCAGTTGTGCCAAGACCACTCACTGCCATCAACCTGTCGGGCGAGCTTCTCGGTCATGATGTTCTCCGTGTCGACAACATCCAAATGTGTGAGATACACCAGGCACTCGCGGATTGTTTTGTAAAGCTGCACAGTGTCGCTCTCCTTGACGAATTCTCGGACAATTTCACCTTCGTCGTTTTCGACAATCAAGACTTCCTCGGGGCGGACCATCTTCTCGATCATGACAACTCGTAGGTTTGACAGAACCTCGTTGTATTTGTGCTTTCGAAGAGGGTAGTTGTTGAGCATGGTAGGGTTAGGGGCACCACCACCGGACATGCCTGCGCCGACGGCCATGAGGGGGTTAAGGTCCGTAATAGGGAGAGCCTGCATCTCCTCGTAAAGCTCCTGGACAAGCTTGAGCCAGTAGTCGAGAGTAATCTTGAAGATTTCTCGATCATCGATCTGCGATATCCTAATAAGATAGTAGTGACCGTGAATAAGGAAATCCCGGTTAGGGAGTTTCTCGACAAGCTATTTCATACATGTTAGACTCACAAAACCAGTGCAAATATGGCGTATAACCTACGTTCAAGTGCATTCCGAAGAAGTTGCAAAGGAAGAGTGCCAGGTTTTGAATAAACTCCTGGTCCCTCGAGTTGCTGCTAGGATATGTGCTCTTAAGATCAAGAGAGACCGGGATGATGTTAGCAATGGTGGTCAATGTCTCTGTGAACATTTTGACGAGCTCCTCATCGTACGAGTTGGATTGCCCAGGACCTCCAGTCTGAAGTCCTCCAATCTCAGTAAGGCACTGCATGGTGACGTTGCGGAACTCGGGGGTCGAGAGGAATCGGGTTCGCAGTGTGTCGATAAGTGGTGTCTCGAAGATATATCCCAGGGGAATCCAGTTGCAGAATCGCAGGAGAGTCTCGAGAGTTGCCTTGATCAAGCTGGGCTGCGTGGCGGTATTGAGGACCTCTTGGCAGAGGTTGAAAATTTGTGAGAACTCGGCGCACATGGTCTGCTTCAGGTTGCGTGTCTTTGTCGATGTCATCTGCTCGGCTGAGTAGTCGAAGACTTCCTCCGAAAGCAGGCGGAGAATGATCATGTTATTCTCGCAGATGGCCAAGTTGGAATGGCATGACTGGATAATTTCGTTGATAAAGGTAGGCCAGTTGTGAGGCCACTCCTGCTTGAGGACGGAAACGAGGACGAGGTTGAGCTTGTTAAGCAAGGTCTTTTGCTGGCGCAACGACTCTTCGGTGCTTGAGCACTGGATGATGAACTGGACGATGAAGTTTCGGATTCCTACGCGAAGAGACTGGTCAGATAGGGCGATTGTGTTGATATCATGGACAAGACGAACCTTGGCACTGTTCCCGAGGGAGTACCTTCCACCTCGTCATGATCACATTATCCAGTACCTGCAGACCCAAGTCTGTCAAAAATTTGTTAGTCGAGTGGATTCAGAATTCATTCATTCGCAAAGCTGGAAGGGGACAAAGCTGGCCGAAGTGCAGCACAGCGTGGAAAGTGGCGCAAAGCCGAAGCAACGTACATTTGGTTTGAGGGTACTGCGCATCGGAGAGGATCTTGTCGACCATGAGCCAAGCATCGGGGTCTTCTTTGAACTGCGGATCGGGTTAGTGAAAAAAGCTCTACACGAGCCAGGAGCTCAAGAAGTGCACGAACCTGGTTGAGAGCAGCTTGGGCGGCTTTTTGCTATACGATTGACGAGGCGAGATTAGCTCTTGTTCCTCATATCGACGCGCGGGGTCCGCGGTTGGTAAAAACCGAGAGCCACAAGATAGCCTACCTGCTCACCGCGCCCCTCGTAGAAGGAGCGGACGAGGACGTCCAGCTCTTCAATGGAGGCGGCCATTTTGTGTTTGTATGTCGGGTTCACGGGGGGATCGTTACGTGGGAGAGGATGAAGATGTTGGTGGTTGGAGGTAGTTTGTGGTGGGCGAACGAAGACGAGGCGAGGCGGGGGAGAGAGAAGATACAAGCAAATGCTAGCCCCAGGCAGATAGACTATAGCGAGGAAAGCAGTAGCGTAGCGTAGCACAGCTCAGCTCAGCTCTACAGTAGGAAGGATATGGTGGGTGTATGATGATTGGGAGGAGAATGCGTCGCAAAGGAAGCAGTGAAAAATGAAAAAGAGGAGAAATGCAAAGTTCGGCTTTGGCGAAGCAAACTAAGGTAAAGTGGACGACGTCGGTGAGGTGAGGTGAAGCGTGAAGAGATCCATGAATGGACTGGACCTATGCGGGTGGCTCAGGGCGAAGTGGAGTTACAAGCCCAGCGCCAGCGCTGTGAATACAGTACAACGGACACCTTTAGTGGAGTACCACGTTCAGAAATGCCCCGCAGTGTAGGCTGCGTCACTTGTAACCACCAGCAACCAGACCCAAATATCCTAAGAGCTTCCATTCTTCCCGTCCAGACCACCTCAGATCTGATGCTCAGGTACCTTGCCAGACCTGCTCAGGTTTGTCAGCAGCGGGGCACAACACGACACAACACAGGCAAGAGAAGAGATGAATGGATGTCTGCCTGTCAAAAGTCATGTCACTATCACATCAAGAAAAGGTCATAAGTATCTCTACCTGTTCCGTCACAACGGCTGATTCTGTCACTACGGATAAGCCATTCAAAAAACGCAGAACGCCTCCGATTCCTTGGACCCATGACGCTGGGATTTTTGTAGTGCTACTTCAATTCCCAGCCTCCTGGGCGCATAGATAAAATTACCATAACTGATCGGTCTCATGATTCGCTGGGATTTTGACAACGGCGCATCGCATGTTGGTCACTCTTGTCAGTTATGCACAGTTGATTAATGTGGCCGGATGCGGTAGTCCGAATATTGGGATCGTGTTTGAGTTGTTCTTAAGCACTACAGACCCGTCAAGATCTTTCTCAGCTGAACGTGTTTGCTTAATACCAATATGTCCTGTCGTACAGCTCCGTTACTCATATCAAGCCTTAATGCTCTCTGGCTACATCGACAATCGACACGATATGAGATATCACATTTCCCTCTCGGCTGAAAACAGCGCCGAGGGGTTATTGTGATAGCCTGATATTTTTATTCATAACTTGAGGGGCAAGCTCATATTCCTATTACAAGTTATCATGTCTAAACTGTATATGGTCAATACGAAGAGAAGTTTCCAGACTGTTCTGCCACTTCGAATAAGACCGAAAGACACAAATGTGCAAACTGATAATTTACACAACACTACCGGACAGGGACCAAAAAGAATTTATCAAAGTATCATATTTTTAAGCTCGCTTTATAAATATAAAAGACAATACAAACCGACCCTCTATAGTCAGTCCCATCATCTATCCAAATACTAACCAATGTGGCCAGCCATTGCTTTCGTTATATACTGTTGACTTAAAGTGAAGAACTTATACCCAGCTGGTATTATAGGCTTGGGTGTTGTGTCGTTAAACCAAACCAGAACTTCTACCTGGTCATTGACAAGTCGTGTTGAGGATATTTTTCTTTCTTTTTTCTCTCTCAGGCTTAAGGCTTGTAACCAGCCTCGAACAAGCTCTCCTTAAGAGCATTAATGGCCTTTTCCATGTGGTTTCGGCTAGGATCCAGCTGCGAGGTATAGATTAGTCACAAATATTGGCAAACGAGCACAAATTATACTTACAGCACTGACACCCATATGGCCGAATCGGATGTACTTGGAGGCAATAGCCTTGTGAATACCACCAGCAAAGACAACACCCTTGCCAGCCAGCTTGGGCAACACATCGGGGGCGCCAACACCCTCAGGCAGGTAGATAGCAGTCATAGCGTGAGCTTGGTCTTCGGGCTTGGTGGCAACGATCTTGAGGCCGAGGTCGGTGATAGCCTTTTTAACCTTGTTAGAGACCTCAATGTGGCCCTGGAATCGCTCAGACAAGGGCTTGGAGAGGATCTGGCTCAAACTGGTGTGAAGGGCGTGGACGAGCTGAGGAGAGGGAGTGGCGAAGTAAGAGGGCTTCTTGGCCTCGTAGTTCTTCATGACTGCGGAGCGTTAGCAAGATATACATAGTATGACGGCATACGTCACTCACTGGGAGTCCAGTTCTTCATGGAAGCGAAGTAGGCGGGGATAGGAGTCTTGCGGTTCTCAAGAGCGGCAGCAACAGCTCGGCCGCTAAAGAAAGAGATAGAGAGACCAGCAGGAACGCCAATGGCCTTTTGACTGGCAGTAACGACACCATCGAGACCCCACTCGTCAAAAGCGATCTCCTCACAAGCAACACTGCAAACACCATCGACGATAACAAGAGTCTCAGGGGAGACCCGCTTGACAGTAGCGGCAAGGTTCTTGAGCTCGCTCAGAACACCAGTTGATGTGTCGACGTGTGTAACTGTAAGAATCTTGTACTTCTTCTCGGAAAGCGCCTTCTCAATTTCGGGAAGCTGAGGTCGGCCACCAACCTCGCCATCGAGCTTGGTGACGTTGGCACCGTAGGCGCGAAGGCAGTCGGCGAAGCCATCGCCGAAGTAACCGGTGCTAAGAACGAGGGCGTCCTCGCCAGCCTCAACAAGGTTGGCGGCGACGATATCCCATCCTAGAGTACCGGAACCGGAAATAACATAAGGTTGGGCGGAGGGGTCGGTCGATTGGAAGAGCTTGCGGGTCATGGAGAGGGTCTCGCCGAAGGTGTTGACGAAGCCAGGACCGACGTGGCTCTCACTGGAGGATAAGTATTAGCAATTGGTTCTTCGAGTAGGACATCTTTCGTATACCTGTAGTGGCCCATAGACTTGAGGACATCATCGTCGAACTCAATGGGTCCGGGAATGAGCAGAGTAGCGTGTTCAGGTTGAGAAGACATATTGGCTGTGGTTGTCGATAGAGGACGAGTTTGAGTGGATGACGAAAGAGCAGGGGAAGCTGCGGTATAAGAAGATGTCTGATGCGACAGATGGCCCGAGACGAGAGAGATCCTATCGGCCGACCCAGCGGCCGAATACGTCTTGAAGCCCGCCGAGGAGGGGCCTTCGGCGGACAGCTCCGGAACGCGGGGCACTTTCCTTCCCTCCATTGTGAATGCCGAACCAAACAGGAGCGACCGACTGCGACTGGCTCCTGCGCCTGCTCCTACCCCCACTGACAACGTCAACCGCTGGAACCGCTGAAGGGTCGCCAGGTTGGCTGTGATGGGCTGGTGACTGCCTGAGGCAACCCAAGAAAGAGCAGAAAGACACGGAAGAAGCCCGAGATTTACTGCAAGACAGTAATGATCGGTAGGCTTCCGAATTTGGGATCCAATGCCGGTCTTTTCGGGTCTTTGAAGTACCGAGATCGAATCTTGATAACCAGAAATTCTCAGAGGTTATTTTCCGTCTGTTTGGTGATGATGAAATGAAGTGATGAATTACCTCAAGGGGAGAAACAAAAAGAGACACCGCCTGAGGAACGCCCTGTTGTACTCACTTTAGCACCGGAGCCCCCTGTCTCTCCGTCGGGGCCCTCTTTTTCCTTCATTCAGAACAGCTAACGAGATTCATCAGCACCTTTCAAGGCCGCTACCGGACCGGGAGTTGAACAATTTAGTGGAGGTTGTGTCGGGATCACAAACCGACTATCCACGATGTCCCTGTTAGCGGCAGATTTCAACGGGTATTGAACCGAAGGTCTTGCAGCGCGGTACAACTTTACTACTAAGTCGATTGAAGAAGAGATGGAACAATAATGTACAATGGGGTCGTCAACGTCAATCATATCTACCTAGATATACACAGGTACTAAGCAATGCCTTGGTAAAAGTCAAACAGCTTCTCTGCACCGTCTTCCCACTGCACATCATTCTGCAAATGATGTCCAGCACCTTCAACAAAGCACAATCTTACGCCGTCGCGCTCCCCAGTCCCGGCTTCACGATAATACTCCGCTGTCTTTTGGGACACTGGCTCTGTCATCAGCTTATCCTGAGTACCTGCCATGACGAGAACCTTTTCACTACTCGTCCCGTCATTGCGTATGTGCTTCATGATAGTCGATGCAGATGTGAACGAGTACATCATGCTGAAGGGCCATAGGTAGGCCTCGTAGCGATTCATGCGGCGCTGGAAGGGGACAACGGCTGACAGAGGGAACTCATCCCCAAAGAAGGCGCGTTGGGTGAGTTTTGGGTGTGAGAGAGGTGAGTTGGAGTGCCAGAGATGGAAGATCATTCGAATGGCGAACCAAGGATCCATTTTCCACCAATTCATGTATACGCCCATTCTGCGAAGCGGTGTTAGTGACGAGAAGTCAAGGTATGGGCTACTGCCTGACTTACGATCCAAATCCTGGAACAGCACCCAGTAACGCCAGGGCTTTGACATTAGCCAGGCCATCACTGAGAATACCCTGGCTCAACCCTCCACCACTTGAGTGTCCAACAAGCATCACTTCGCTCTTTTCACGGATCTCCACCCAGTCAATCACCGCAACTAGATCAGACGCCAAAGCACTTCGAGGTGTTGCAAAGACCATACGGAAGTATGAGGGATGCCATGACTCTCCATGACCACGCAGCGAGACAGCATAGCATGGAACGCCACGAGCGGCTAGATATTGCATGTATTCAGTCCATACCCAAGCACAACCCATTCCGCCATGGCAGAATACCATAGGTGGCCCATCAGTTCTATCGGTGATGGAGGGCTTGTTGGACAGAACTTCGATCTGGCCTTGCGGTGTGTTTACCCAGTGACGTTCGAGACCCTCAGGAACAGGAAACGGAGGACCTGAAGGTCGGGTAAAGTGAAGCCACTGGTAGCTGAGGTTAAAACCAAACATTGATTTTGTGTTGTATCAAGGTAAGTACTTGGTTCTATGAGATACGTATGGGTGGTCTTGCTATCATTGATGGAGGTGAGAATCGTGGCTCGCAACAGTATGGGCATTGCTCTCCTCTTATATAACTGAAGCAATAACAGAAGAATTAACTGGGTCTGATAGAGTGCCACGAATAGCTCAAGGTCCTCTCATTCCGCCAAATGGTCGGGTTGGTCGCACATGAAAATACGAACCACATCAAGCCAGCTTACTGTAAGCCACCAAGCTTCAGCCGCTCACTAGTCCAGCGTCTTGCATCCACAGAGAGGCTACATTCACAAACTCGGAAGAATTGGGAATGAAGATACTAGCACTTATAAAGTATTTGTTTCGAGCTTTACATAATTTGTCCTTGCTGAGTGGCTTCTTAGGTGAGGCCAAGACCCAATACCATGTGTCATGCGGCTGATATAGTCGGATGAACGCACCCGTAACCAAAATGATTTATTTTTGCATCATGGGAGAGGAGTTTGAAGATGCCTCTTTGCAACGTCGTAGCGTGTGGCTTGCATAAGTCAAGCTGAAAGGCCAAGGTCTGCCTCTATCGGAACTCTCAGTTCCAGTGTCGTATCGAGAATGTTGTTATTGGCAATAAACGAACTTTGACTGCGCTTCAGACTCAAGACTTCCTAACGCAATTCGGCAGAGTAGACGACCAAACATTCAAAACTCCGCCATCAAACTTAGTCAAGAACAAATACCCACACCTTCTAGAGCCCTTCTATTATTCCTCTTCGGCTTTGGATCCCTATCTTTCCCCAATCTACCCCGCTCTCTACGCGGTAGCTAGCCCGCTAGACACGCCTTGGTACTGAGAAGTCACAGGGATACTGGCGTGTTACTCATACATACAACAATACACACAATTGACTATTCATTACTGATATCCTACTAACTATACCGTCTTTCTCGAACTGATGTCAATGTCTACGCGTTCTAACTCTACACGTCCAAATAACGCTAGAAAGCGTACCCCCAAAGCGTATGTTCTTACTGGATAGCACTCGAGTTTGACATCACTAACAGGGGAGGAATGATCAGATGTGTAAGATGTCGCGACCAGAAGATTAAATGTTCTGGTTCTCAGCCTTGCCAACAATGCGATAAAAGAGGTTTGACGTGTCGTTTTGATGATGAATCTCGTAAAGTAGTCGTTTCAAGAGGGTGAGTTCCAAAACAAGGCAGTTCATAATGAGTTGCTTACGTCCTTCAGGTATATCAACAGTCTTCAAGAAAGGCTTGCATCGTTGGAGAGAAAGGCAAACCAGCAGGCTGTAGCTGGTCAATCGAGAAGCCCGGGGCTAAGTGGGTGTATACAATCCTTTCATGATTCGAATGCGTATGCTAAAAATGGATAAGATGAATCAATACAGTTGTCTGACCCGAGCAACGACATCTCAGATCTCGTTGTCAAGGCCCCAAGTTCAATATCACCTTATGCATCCGCCCATACACAAGGGCATCAATCTAACGTCCAAGGCAAGGCTCCTCTAATCAATCCTTTGGCCTTTCATACCTACGACTTTGTCCCAGGTCTCAAAAGCCATCTTCTCTTTATGGGAACATCTTCAAATTGGTCCTTCAATCGAAGAGTATTGACCATGACACATGAGCGCATCAAGGGAACAGCATTACCTACTCACAACCTTCATTTCTCAGGGCTTGAAGGGAAAGTGTTTGACTTCAAGTGGGATGGAACGAGGAAAAATACACTTGTGGACGCACCTGACATGACCGCACTTCCAACCAAGGATTTTGCCCTTTATCTCATCAATTCAGTCAAATTCCACTGCGGATGGTTATATAACCTATTCGACGAGGACACCTTTATGGAACGATTTCATCGCTTCCATAATCGCCCTGCAGAGTACTCGCGAGCCGAGCCTCTTTGGTTTGTTCATTATCTTCTTGTCGTAGCACTTGGGAAAGCGTTTGTGGTTCAGTCTACCAAATCTAGACGTCCCCCTGGCGGAGATTTGTTCATACAGGCTATGAAACTCATGCCAGATTTCAACTTCTTCGAGTGTGATATCATAGACGAGATGCAAGTCCTCTGCTGCGCCGCGATCTACCTACATTCCGTTGATCACATTCAACAGGCCCACCGTCTGGTAAGATACGTCCAAGTGTATGGAGATGCAATGGTCGCTAACAGAACTAGGTCTGCAATGCTCTTCGTCATGGTTTAGAACATGGAATACATACCGAAATGCAGTCCAGTGCTCTTGACAAGTCTTATGTAGATAAATGCCGCCATATGTTCTGGACCATCTATATCCTCGAACGCCAGATGGGCTCTCTAATGGGGCTCCCATTGAGTATATCCGACGATGTCATAAGCGCGCGCTTTCCTGCCTTTCCAGGACAGCCAGAAAAGCTGGAGGCTCTCAAGATACATGTCGACTTTTGCAGGGTACTTGCAAAGATAGACCAGAGTGAGTGTATTTTACCCAGACAGGAGGGTATGCTGACCATACGTATAGCTGTTTATGGGCTCGAAGGAAAACTCGACAGTCGATATCTAGAGGCCACGCAGTCGGTGCTCAAGAGTATTGCTGTCGTTACAGAACGGCTGAATAAATCGTTTGAGATTCAATCAAGTGAAGGAATGGCTGGTATCTCTCGGATTTCGGCTCACCTTCATCTTCTACAGCACCAAGTAAGCTCTCTCTCCGCACCTTGCTCGACAGAAGTTGATTCTGACATATCAAGTGCATTATTCTCACCACAAGACCATTACTGTATACCTTTCTCCTTTCCAGGCTGGGTCATCTAGAGGTAGCTCTGATGCATTGGCTGCAATCCGAGAGCGTGAAGGGTCTTGTCCAGATGTGTACCGAGTCGGCTCAGCAGATCCTTAGGATTCTTTCGAGCCTGTCTGACCAAGGGCTGCTAGGTATGTTGTTTGCTGTACTGATAAAGCTCGCTCAGACTAACGCTCAAAAAGAAACGTTTCTGCGCTTCGATCATGATGCAACCTTTACCGCTACCATCGCACTACTCATGGCAGCTGCGATCGACTCGTCTCTATTACCTGATCATATGCCGTGGACGCAACGCGCCTATGCTATCTTTGACGAGATGGGCTCTCGCGGTAATCCCGTAGCAAACATGGTTGCATCTGAATTGCAGCAATTGGAAGGGTTACTCCAAGAGTTCCTTGTCAACAATGAGTCAAGAACTTTGGTTGCAGCGCAGAGTCATGACATTCCACAAGAAGGGCTAGCTGATGATATAGATACAACCGCAGCGACTATTGCTGGATACACTGATCCGTTCAATCTTGATTCTGGTGATGAATTTGGACTGGGGTTGAGCTATGAGCTCAGTGCAGAGCAGCTGCTTAATGTTGCAAATTCCCTAGATATTGATAGTTTGACATGGCCATGGCCTGAGGACCCAATGGTAGAGGATATGGAGGGCTCCTAGATACATGCGAAGACGTAAGACACCAACGTTGCAAAGGCTGCAGACTTTTGACTAGGTAGAATTATACGAATGCAGCCGGTCAGTTCACCTGAATATTTCTTTGGAGCTGTTACGAAAGGATCACTCAGGGGGGACAAATTGATTCAAGAACCAAAGTAATGATTGTAACATATTGGGAGTACTCGAACAAACTTACAAAACACATGCTTACACAAAGCATCGCAGCTATCATGCCTTGTAAAACATGGTCAACGCCAGAATAGATACAGCAGACGAGCAACATGATGTATACCTACAGCAACCGCCTATTGCCAGGGGCCAACCGTTCAATCTTCACGCATATCTATGTGAGAAGAGCTGATCGTTCTGGTTTCTAAGAGCGGCATAAAAACGATCGTTGGTGAAATAAATGATGATCCAGTTACTGAAGAAAGGCGCGCTGGTGATAGAGATCGACCAGTTCAGAATAGTCAAACCACCAGCGATATCACTGTTAGCTCATGGCAATCTCAGTGGTTGGCAGGTCGTACTCACCGAACATTGGATGCAACCTAGAATAACAGCAGCCCCAGAAGTGATGATCAGATGGAGCCTGTGTCATCCCTCATCACGAACCTAGGCAAGAGGAGTCGAGATGAGGCCCTGTTCTTAATACTCTCGAAGAAAGATAGACAGGGCCGGAAGTAATAGCAAGAAAATTACATATCATACCAGCATTGAGAATGGAAACGATAGCAGGGATGTCAGCGTCTTGAACGGTAATGATAAAGTAGTTATTGGGCCTGTGTTCCCTTAAGATTGGGGGTTTTATACTAACTTGACGTGTGAAGTATCGATGGAATCGGTATTTTCCCTCTCGCATCCAAATGGCTTGCGCTTCATTAAGCTCAGAGAGCAATTTGGTCTTCCTTTGTCATGGATCTCTGTGACTTTTCCATGACTGCGACGGGAACTCAGACATCATAAAGGCTTTAACAGCGCAGAATGAAGCTAATACAGACCTGATCCGACGACAAAATAATTTCAAGGCAATATCATAGGGCAGATGGGTCTTGGACTCTGAAGATCCAAGCTTTTAAAGATACAGCGATCTGAGTCTTTGTGTTTTCTATCAACTCCGACCAGGAATATGGAGAGTATGGTGCATCACGATGACTAACATGGTTGCGTTCTACGGGAAAGTGTTCACGAGGCTGAAAGTGTATGTGCCGATATCATTCAAAGACAAGTTGGAAGGGAAATAGAGATGCGGAAATACCATTGACTGTAGCATGCATTTCTGCACCACAGGTCTGCTCATATGACTTCGGGTCCCGACTTCGACTTGGCTTAGACTAGCTAGAGAGGCAAGTTCTATCAGGCCGAGGCTCATCGCAAATTTATATCATCTATTAGACAAGATCATGAGTAGTCGCATTTGTGTTGAGATAGTTTCTGGGGCCACGATTACTTCCCTTGAATACATCGTACTGTTAGAATCTCAAGTATCAGATAGAGAACGGTAGGTCAATACTGACAGATCTTCGATCTCTTGTACATTTCAGAGACTTATCCTGTATAGTGTGGTACAAGTACAGTTGAACGAGGTAGAAGTAAGATAAGTTTCCAAGTGCTTGGATCTGGTAGGCATGTGTTGTCGGATAGTCTTCAGAGTAGAACATGCCTTATGAGCTGTAGTTGTTTCTTGATATTGCAGTAGTACTGGCAACCAATCAAGATTTCGTCCGAATAGAACATTCTATCCTTCTACCAACATCTCGGCGTTCTGGGCATTCAGATGTGGCTGAACTCAAACCCCTACCCTGCAGTACCAAGAATTGACCTTGACTCTCTTGCACCAACATCCCGTCTTGGCCTACAAAGTGCCGAGGCCAAGCCACTAGATTCGGTAGACGAGGTAATAAGTCTCTTCAAGCCCAGAAGAAAGATATAGATCGATATCAGCAGTAGAAACAAATAATCTTGACTCAGATTCCAATTATCAAATGCCTCATAGACGATGAGCAGCATCACACGAGCTATGGGCGGCATAACGGGGCGAACAGAGTGTTAATGTTAGGTTACCATAACACTGGACCCTACCTAGAGCAACCTTGTTACGCCCGCAACGCTCAAGGTAAACGGTAATGAACCACACGAATGGGCCCTCATCTGGCTCGTGCAGCCTGAACGTTATGAATCAAATGGATACATCAAGGACCCTGTAATAAGGATCCCGTACGATACAGGACTCGTTTAGATAAGCTCAGAATGCCAATGCAATGCATGGACTCAGCACGAGCATCGTCGGCAAGTATTGTACAGCTACAAGCTGTGGGATCGAAAAGGCCAGATACAAGAGGCGAGTGATGGGGGCAACGAGATCGACGGGAAAGACTGGAGTTCGAGTGACCGGGGTAAGAAATAGGATGAGTCTCTCGAGTTTCCTGAAACGAAGCACTAATAAAAGTCAGCTTGCCAACATTCTTGACCAAAGTCTTGGCGGAACGGGGGGTTTTTATATGCGACGGCCAAGGCTCGACAAGTAAGAGTCCTCTATTGCTCTACGCCAAGTGATAAGGTCTCAAAGCGTGGCGTATCGGAGGACAGGAGCGCTGAATAGTTCCCGTAATGGAAGGTCAGAAAGTATTGCACAGCCTGCCCCATTGAGTATTTTGTGAGTGAGCGTATGTCAGACGCGGGTTGAAGATCCAATTATGTATATGTATATGTATGTATGATGCTATTTCGTGATAATTGTATTTCTGCATCGACGTTTTCGAGAACAATGGCCAAGGCTGACTCGCATCGCATCCATTGCGTTGGAATTTTGAAGGTGGTTGTAGCGGCCCTTTCGGCAGGATAAAGCATACCACACTTGGTGTAACCCAAGTCTGATAATACTTGTTGAGACAAGTAATGACTTGTCACTGTTATTATTCTTCGACTTAGTCTATCTTTTCCCTCACTTGATTTCGGTGTGGCTCGTTGTTCTAAGCTTAATAGAAACCTTAGCAGACTGTCCAGTCAGGTAAGAATGTGCCGCAGGCCATTCATGTCGAGAACCCAGGTTTCCTCATCGGCCCGTGGAACATGGCTTACGGTGCCGTGTTTCCAAGGTCAGGGGCAACAATTGATAACGCTTCAACTGTCTTTGCGGGGGCTGCAAGGGGGCCTGGCCTAGTCGGTCATGTCCGAGCCCGTCGATTAACTTGGGACCTTGCCCTGTCCTGCTTGTTGCACGATGTTAAAATAACGGGGCCACAGATGAAGTGAATTGTATTACGTACAAACGTTTGGGGAATTTCCTCAATTGACTGTTACTCGATCCTTAAGAACGGGCCAATTTGTATAGTATGGAGACGTGCCCCAGATTGTCGGCGATTCGCCCACGGGGTAATGGCAGTTGAGAGCAAACTGTTACGTATTACCCCGTAGTTGGGATTCAACGTCTGCGGATCTCAGCATCTCGACGTTGAAATGTTCGATGCTGAACGTATGTGATGGCACGAATTCTGATGGAAGTTTTCTAGAACAAAGCCATAGCCGCGGCGGCAAAAACTACCGCTGACCGTAATCAGTAGCTGGCCTTTGATTGTAACGATGGATTTTCGTTCGGCCTTTCTGTTATCTCAGTCCCTCCGCAAAAGATAACTGTCGCACCATGGCGAAAATAGATAGGGTGCGTAAGCTGTGGCTAACCTACTCAAGAATTCAGCTGGGCCTCATTAATTGGCGCTTGTTTGATACGCCAAGAGCAGCCAAATTGCAATGCAACACACACCTTTACCATGCGCCACTCTTCTAGAAGAAAGCTGTTTTCTAGTTAGACATGCTCTCTCCCCTGTCGCTGCCTGCAAGATGGTGTACGAGGCGCCAAATGAGCCGTCATGCCGTACTATATTGTGAAGAGATGGGTCGTAAATTCGCGGGTGACTATTTCCGAGTACCTAGTCATATGAATGGGCACCACGAAACGCTCCGGAACCACATCAGGTGCGCAACATGATGCTGTTGGTCCTTCAAAAACGCTGTAATCAGATACGGCGAGAAAGCCGGTGGGTCGACGTACGCAAGACAAGACGGGAAATCTTGCAGTTGTGGTATCATCGACACAGATTGTCAAGGTCCCTGGAAACCTGGTATCATATCGAGCCACGGTTTCGGTAATGCAGCGGCAGCACTGAAATGTGGACAGAATGCTATCTGACCGATGTGGCAATGCGGGCACTGACTTGACTGTACAGTAATTTCTCTGACTTGGGCTCCGCAACGTTTACCACCTAGTGTTGGTTGGTTGCCTTATGGACCCCATTCCCAAGCATTGTCTTTGCTTTGAGCGTGGGATGGGAGTAGGAGTAGCAACAAAAGTTCGCCTTTTGTGCACGAGTCGTTGCATGTTTCGGCGTGTCTGCTTACTGGGAGATAACAAATGCTTGGCAATAGAAGAACTGTTGTATGAAGGAAAGCACGGCTAATAACCAGAATATCATGGTACGCTCATTGTTTTTGTACAAGGCTCCCCAAGGTAATGCTGACCTCCTCGAACAAGACTAGGTTAGTATGTAGTAGGCAGAAATATGAATTTAACTCTTTTGTTAACCTTACCTAGTGCCCAAGTGCGTAGGTTGAGGCAAAATGGAAGGAGAGAAGAAGCGCGCTCTTCTTGCCTTGAGCAGCCATGATGGAGGAGTCCATGACTGAAGGAAGAAAGGAAGTACCTCTTCCATGTATCGGTACCTGTACCTTCCTTCCTTCTCGAGTGGAGTAAGCATTAGCGTTGGACCAGGATTAGAGTCCTCTCCAATTCTCCACTTTGCCTGCAATTAGGTTGATCGTCCTGTAATGGCTTGAGCTTGTTGTTAGTCCCCCTTGTCACACATAGGAAATGTCGCAGATGTTTCGCGCGTTCCAATGAGATGGAATCGTTGAACCTCCCAATGACCGACCGCTGAGCAGGAACCGGAAGGTCACAGGCTGTAGCCGAATGCAATGCATGTATGATGCAAGGCAATCCATCGATACGCTTTGCTCAAGGACACGGCACGAAAAGCACCGGTATGCGCATCTTCTCCTGTCCTTTCACCTCTTCCCAATGCTCATCTCATTGCAGCTCTCGAGGGTCCAATATTCGGTCCCCACGAAACAAGCAAGGGGTGCGCATAACCGCGACATCGACAGCACTAAATCTGTCGAATCGGCTTCCTCCTCTTTCTTCCTCTCCGTCGCCTGGTCCTGGTCCCATGCCCGTGATAGACTCCGCTCCGCCATCTCAGACTTTAGACCTACCCCAATTATCCATGTTCCTCCGTCCGTATCGCGCTTCTTGGCATTCAAGCCCTCTTGCTCCTCGTTGATATCCACACGCTTACTTGCTCCAAGCTTGACAGCTTCTTGTTGATCGGCAACACAACGGGAAACTAGGGGCCTCACAAGATGCTCGAGTTGACCGAATTGTTCCCGCAATGGCGGCCCTCTTGCCTCTAGCCTGTCGAGTCGACTACGACCCCAGTCTTCTCTGGCTCTTGTCCTCCCCTCCTGGACTCATATTTAAGAACTGTCGTTCCCCTCCTCGTTCGCCCTCGGTTTCGATCATCATCACTCCTTCTTCTGCCCAAGACCAAGGTCACTTGACCTTCTTTATCTTTCTTCAATCCCTTTAACTCTCCAAGAGTTACCCAGCAGGGGAACATCCAACATGGAGTCAAAGAGCTCCAGCGACAATCCGACCAACGTTGGCCAGGAAAAGGGCAACACAGTCACTGAGCAGAGTGGAGATGTCCAAACTGGCGGCGGCTTCGCCTTCCAGGAGGAGTCCTACTGGACCCGAAATGGTCTTACTCTAGAGTCTTTTCAGCGACGCAAGGACACCACCAACCATGAACTTGATCGTCGTATGAAGCCTCGCCATCTTCAAATGATTGCTATCGGTGGTTCCATCGGTGCAGGTTTCTTCGTCGGTTCTGGAAAGGCTCTCTACAATGGCGTGAGTCGATACGATTCCTCCTTCATCGTCGTCACAGGTTACTAATCGAGTGTTTTAGGGTCCTGGATCTGTTCTTGTTGACTTTTTGCTGATCGGTGCTATGATCTTCAACGTCGGTATGTTAATATCATCTTGACTGGGTATATGGAAAGAATACTAACGTGTTGCGCTTGCTAGTCTTTGCTCTTGGTGAACTTGCCGTCATGTATCCCGTGAACGGTGGTTTCTACATCTACTCGTCTCGCTTCATCGATCCTTCTTGGGGTTTCGCCATGGGTTGGAACTATGTCGCACAATGGGCTACCGTCCTACCACTCGAATTGACTGTCTGCGCTGTCTGTATCGGTTATTGGAATGAAGACCTTTCACCCGGAATCTTCATTGCTATCTTCCTCGTTGCCATTGTCATCATCAACATCTTCGGTGGTATTGGTTATGCTGAGGAAGAGTTTTGGTCCTCCTGCCTGAAGCTTGGAGCTACTGTCGCCTTTATGTTCATTGCTGTTGTCCTCGTTTGTGGTGGTGGTCCCGACAACGGCCGTTACAACGAGTACTGGGGCGGTAAGCTTTGGAACGAGGACCCTGGTGCTTTCAAGAACGGCTTCAAGGGATTCTGTTCAGTCTTCGTCACAGCCGCTTTCTCCTTTGCTGGTACCGAGTTGGTTGGTCTCGCCGCTGCCGAGTCTGAGAACCCTACCAAGGCTCTCCCCGGTGCCATCAAGCAGGTGTTCTGGCGTATTACCCTCTTCTACGTTCTCGGTCTTTCCTTCATTGGTCTTCTCATCAAGTCCACTGATGATCGACTCAACATTTCCGGCTACGCCAACGCCAAGGCTTCACCTTTCGTCCTTGTTGGCGAGTATTCTGGTCTCAATGGTCTCAACCACTTCATGAATGTCATCATTCTTGTGTCGGTTCTGTCTCTCGGTGTGTCGTGTGTTTATGGCGGTTCCCGTACCCTGACTGCTATGGCTCAGAACGGATATGCTCCCAAGATGTTCGCCTACATTGACCGTGGTGGTCGTCCCCTCATGTCCGTCCTGGTTCATATCCTCATGGGTTTCATCGCCTTTGTGAACCTCGACCCCAAGGGTGGAGAGATCTTTGACTGGCTCCTTGCTCTTTCTGGTCTTTCAACCCTTTTCACTTGGGGTTCCATCTGCGTTGCCCACATTCGCTTCCGTAAGGCTTGGGCCCGACAGGGTCACACTCTGGACGAGATTCCTTTCAGGGCTGCCTTTGGTGTCGCTGGCTCGTACTTCAGTCTTGGTCTGATCATTCTCATTCTTATCGCTCAGTTCTATGTTGCCATTGTCGCCCCTCCAGGATCCAGTGGTATGGGTACCGTCGAGGGCTTCTTCATCTCTTACCTTGCTTTCCCTGTTGTTCTGGCCTTCTGGGCTATTGGATACCTCTGGAAGCGCGAAGGATGGATCTCGATCGACAAGATCGATGTCGACACTGGCCGACGTGAGCACAACTGGGACGAGATCAACGCTCACCGTGCCAAGGTCGCTACTTGGCCTGCTTGGCGACGCTTCCTCAACAAGATCATGTAAACATGAGATCTCTTGTTGAGGCCTGTTCTCTTAGTGTGTATTTGAGCTGGAGTATGGCACATTGTATATCCACTCTTCTGTATGTCTTTTATAGTCCAACATGACAATATCATATTATTGTGCATATCCTTACCAATCGTTTCGCTCTTGTGAACTGTGTCATGTCTTTGAATTGAGTAAGCGAGCGCCAGTCCTTTGATTTGTTTGGGACTACGCGCAGTGGATACATTCTCTCATAATTTTTGGTGATAGAGGATAAGTTGTGAGTTGAGACAGGCGCCGGAAATAGTTGCAAACGTATGGCAATGTCTTTGCAAAGCCTTTTTATATGGTCTCTAGGATATTTTAATACGTAGTCAAACGCGCCCTGCGACGACTCGAATTTGACATTTGTGGAGTTGATCACGCCCTTCAGGTACGCCCTACGAGTCAATTCGGGTTCATGGTGGAGTTTAGGAGATTGGACAAATATTCACGATGGAAATTCGCTTAGGTTGTTTTTATCAGTGTTGAGGACTATGAATTGGAACTAAAGAGAGCATATATAAGGTAGGGAACCCAACGCTGGGACAATGAAACTCGGTGCTAGGTCAGAAGTCATGACCAGACTTCATGAAACCTTGGCCGGGGCTATGGCTCATAAAGGTGAACATCCTGTAGACTTTGCTGCTTCGTTCCAAGAGCCAATGGTAGAGTATGGGGTTCTCATTACGCTCCCCAGGTCGAAGCGGATCTTGTTACGTACAAAGCCAGATTCGACATGAGAGGGTACAAGGCAGGATCGGCAATGGCGGATATCCTGGGGTAGTAGGCAATAGAGTCCACTCAACACGGATACTATCTATCTATTCAGATTCATCAGTGTACGCGTCGTTGCGAGTCTATTACGAGAAAAGAACGACGGTAGAAGTGGAATCATAGTACCATTACGGCTGCGCCTTGTTTCTCCAACTCGTGCCACCAGCAAGCCAAGAAAGAAGACACGACGGCGCCTCTCGCTCGAGCCAAGATTGTTGAAAAGTCACTCAAGTCGCAGTACTTGTGCCCCGGAGCATGCACCCCAGAAACAGTCTAGACTCAGGAGTTCCACACGATAAACTATCCTGCCTGGATAATAAAGATACGGGTCCTGGAAAAGAAAGCACAAGTTTAATCTCAAGCGAGACCATTGAGAGGAATTACTCGTACGTATTTTTTACATGATGGAAATTGGAGGTTGTGCGGGGGAACAGGGGGGACGTTATCATTTTTGGAGACATGCGGAGAACACAGAGGCGGAGAGGGAGTGAAGAAAGGAAAAGGAGGAATGGGATGGCTACACCTTCCTCTTGGGTAATTCTTGATTGCTTCCCCGGTTCTCTTGGATTGAATGGCACTGCCTCGATCGACTGGGTTTCAAGGGCCTTGACATGGTGAGACTAATTGCGCGGTCAAGTCCCGAGGTTTGCCTGGCGTGGGAATGCTTTACTCACATGCCATGCATTCATATGCCAATTGTACTGTACACTGGACTTTACCTTGCCTAGGTAAATTCTCGGCGTTCATCTCCAACTGACTGACCCCAATTGTAAATGGTGGCTGAAGTTCTCTTGTCCTTCTGGAACTCCTTCTCACCAAAGTTGACCATCCATCTCTATCTGAAAACACCAAAGATACATTCACTTATACAAATCTCGCAAAGAAAAAACAATACCGATGCAAGATTTAAAGCATCCTCCACTTCCCCAGACTTTTGAATCTCGAAATTACGAGATCAAATAGAGGGACCGTTTCTTTTCAGCTAATTATTACTCAACGATTTGGACATCCCCTGCTTTCAGCCGGCGCAACCCGTCTGTGCCGACGCTTTCCACCTCGAATCGAAGCTTTTTATGTTATGCGATCTGATTTAAACTCGTGGGCCTTTACTTTTTATCTAATGCGGCTTATCTATCCCTAGGGGACGATCGTTCTGAAGATGGTGGTCCCGTTTGTAGGGCTGCTGGGATGATGTCGTGATGTAATGGAAACTATGGGTTGTGAGTGTATCATGAGTTTCGTGGAGTATGATGCTTTGATAAGCCAGGTGTCGTAGGCTTTATTTCCAACATGCTTGTAGCTACTGCTCTTGTAGAGAAGCATCTACGGGGATGTGAGGAGTAGGTAAAGATATCCATGGCAAGTGCAACCGTTGTTCTGGAACTCAGTTGCAGAGTTCATCACTGGATAGACTGCTGTTCTGCCGTTCTATATTTCATCCACGTTGCTGCAGTGCTTCTTCTGAGCAGCCTTCGTGTCCGATCTAGATTCTAGCCGACATGGAGTCGTCAAGATTTGCTAGATACATGAGTCGAGTGACCCTGTATTCTCACACATACTTTGGTAAGCATAGACTTGGACTGACTACTTGGATCGTATTAGGGAACTCACAAGAGCATATTCTCCGATGTCTTTGGGGACACTTCTATATCATATCTCAACTAATTGCTTGCCTCATGGGGAACACAAGTCTGCCCAGTATCAAAAGGATTCTGCCCGTATCTTTCTTGATCTCGGTGATTAAGTACCTAGGCTGTCTAAGGTATATTCCTCTAGGCAGTCCTACCTACCTAGTTAATGAGTAAATACAGGAAGGAGAGGGCAAGTCGAGGCATTGCAGCGTATACGGAAGGTACCAAACTGGGTATTGGGATAGGAGTTCAACCAATATGTAACTCAACAACAGCATATACACATCTCCTCAGAGATGGACGAGAAAAACCCTGACAATTCTTTACAGGTAATCGGTCATACTACAAGTAGACTGGCTATTAGCAAAGACAACTGTTAACACTCGACAGTGTCCCCATCCGCCTCCTGCCTCGACAAGTCACTATCAACGCCTCAACACCACAACCAACTCACGACACACAACCGCAACAAAAAAGAGAAGCAAATAGCAAAAGGATGATGACGCTTGAAGGCGTCTTGTGCTGCGTAATCTGGGAATCGAACCCAGGGCTCCCCGATACTTGAATGGCAACGGAGAATTTTACCACTAAACCAATTACGCTGGTTCTTGTTGTTGAATATTGACAACGCAATTGAAAACTGAGAGGAGCACGAGCAGTTGAGGGTTCTCTTGTTAATTAGGCATCCTTGGAGGACAATGGGACGATTGAGACCCGTGGAGTGTTTGTGTGCTTGTGTCATGAGCAACAGTTCATAGTACGAACACCTCTCTGAATACGTGGTCATCCAAAAATCAAGGGGAACTCCTTAGGGTTCCGAAAAATAGGCCAAATCCGCCAGCTCTCCATGGCACCGCAAGAAACGATTGTTTCTTGCTTCACCAGCCACCACATCAGGG
Organism: Fusarium sporotrichioides; assembly: GCA_019054645.1. Taxonomy (NCBI): domain Eukaryota; kingdom Fungi; phylum Ascomycota; class Sordariomycetes; order Hypocreales; family Nectriaceae; genus Fusarium; species Fusarium sporotrichioides. The sequence goes on from JAHKNS010000004.1 coordinate 1,617,658, forward strand.
CAGGGCAGTAGCCGCAATTGTCAGACTTCCACGCCTGTTGGGTGTGGGCCTACCTTTCAAACCCCTGATGGGAGATAGGTTTCAAGGTTAGTATACTAATATATACTGCATCTGTATCTGTTCTGTGTTATGTGTTATGTGTTTAGAAAGCTTACTCTAGGCAATGTAACTTTCTGTTTATCTATTCCTACCTCTGTGTCTCTTCCTCTAAACATCCTCTAAATATTATTCATTCACCAAACTCCAAAATGGTTTCAATACTCTACAGGTCATCTCGCAGACCACTTTATACAAGCAGTAGATTTATAGAACATTCTGCCTGCCAAGCACTACATCTTCTGTAAGTCGGTTACGCTCAAGAAAACAAGGCTGGTCTCGGGAAGCATAAGAGACGAAATTGGTAAGTCATTTTATGCTATTTAGACCAGTCTCTTAGGTGGTCTATTTTTATATCCTAAAGCTTACCCAGGGGCTTATCCTAGGTTAACACAGTTTTTAAACGGTTACCCTAATGGCAGATAGCCTGAACAGCATGATGACTTTTTCGGATGACTTAAGACCCTTATATATGAAGGAAGTTCGACTGCAGTTGGAGGCGTGTCTTCGGAGTTTCTTTGACGTTGTGATATTGGCTGTCGTTTTGACATGATCTCAGGTCCGAGCTGCTTGCAATAGTCTCAAATGTCGGTATGCCTTTTTCACCAGCCAGCATATCCCAAAGGCTGCCGTCCAGTAATATTGTGCCTGATCTGCCTAGCACTCATGCCTAAAAGCCTGTTTGGAGGATGTGGAAGGGAGGAAACACTCAAATAGCTACTCACTCCAGCTGGTAACAGAAAAGTTAGCATTGGTTGTCCAAGAACAAAAGCTGCACATTGGGATAAGCTCAAACAAGCACTCAAAACTGCAGTCTTATATCACTTTACAGTATTAACATTTCCTGGTAAACCCTTTGGTTTATTTTCAGTGTCGGTATGGTATACTTACTTCTATTATTCTTATTGCATATATATTCTAAAGGATGATACAATTGCTCGCAACAAGCTTCAGAACATTTAGTCAACACTTAATACCCATAGGAAATCTCTCTAGTTAATTTCGGGTCTTGCTATCACCCAGAATACCCCGTGGCGGTTCTTTGAGTGGATTTGGAATGAGACATTGTGATTATGACTTCTGACTGGGACCATTTCTTCCACCTATTTGGTCTTTCTCTCCCATACAACCCACATAGCACTATCGTTTGAGTTTACCAAGGAGACTACAACATGATATCCTTCAAAGAGGATTAAGACACTGTGTAAAACGTGGCGGATTTACTCAAATAGCTTGTGATCGGTTCTGTGTGACACCTTGGGGTCGACATCAGTGGTCCTTGAAGCGGAAGATTTAGACGTCGACTTCATAGTTTTTCTGACTGGTAATCAAGAGTTCTGAAATAAAAAAAAGGCAGTTGCCCTTTTAGTCTATCTTGCAAGTGTATCGTTCATAGTGACGCAAAGAATTAAACTGCTTCTGAGTCCATGATATTCTCATACATGGCTCGCCCATCGTTTACACTGGAGTCTGTCATCAAAGTACATCAATCTACCAATACAATCTCAGCCTGACACATATAAGCGCGTGTCTTTGTTCGTATATATAGAGACTAACTAGTTGAATAATAAAAGTAAAATGTTTGATCAGATTGTTGTGGTAGACCGACTTAAACGCCATGTTTCTATCCGTAAGTCAAGTGCTGACCACCCTAGAGACGAGACTACCAACATCAACGACTCCTTGACATACCGCAAATCTCTAGAAGAACAAGTTTAGAAGACCACGATAGAATGCAACCTCATACTCTAATCAATGCTCATCGTAATACGACATTCGTAATTAAAGTGCTGCGTAAAACACTGATTACGCAAGCCATGGTCTCGTAATGAACACTTGTCCCTGGAATTCATTCTGAGACCTTTGCTTAGGAAAACAATCTCATCGTCTCAAAAAAGACCTTACTCCTTTTCATTTGAGGAACAAAGAACAATTCAAGTTGTGATAACCACTTTCGGCGTTGAATTACTCTATTGTACACAGTTTCGGGTCATCAATAGAAGACCTACAATTTCCTGTTAACCTACAGCGTGCACGTGATAAAAGCGAACATGGCCCAGTTCTCTATCGCAACTCGGCCTCCTCTCACATTATCGCAGCTCGTAACCTTCAGCTCCCCTCCTATGGAAGCGTCACCGCTCACTCGCCAGCCTCAGCCTGAGGTCTTTACCCCAAAGATCATACAATTGTATGACTCTCTCTTCAAGGTAAGCAACCTCTGTTTAACTCCTCACCCCCATCATGAACTAAACTAGCTTCCCTCTTCCAGGTAGATATCCACACAACCTCCAACTATGCGCCCGCGACTCGACTGATCCGCCCTTGTTCCGAATTAGGATGACTACGATGATGAAGAGAAGACCGACGGCTTCTGGACCGAGTTTTTCCTCCTTAGACCCGATCGTGCCGCCCTGAGACGTATCCTCAACGACCTGAGTCCGAGCCATGTCTTGTCCCTCGATGTTCGCACGCAGGAGCTCTTTGCAAGGGCCGTAGCTACTGTCAAGGGCGCGCATAGCCTTGCACAGCTTCACGCGCTGGATGTGAGTAACATACCACCTGATTTTAATACACGGATTGGTCCTGACACCTGCTAGACCCTCAGTGTCTTTCTATCATGCCTCCTCTCCAAGAGGTACCCTCAACCCAGCTCCGACATCATGGTCCTACTCGCAGGACTCGACCATATCGATTCCGTCTTCACAGAGTTCGTCAGTGCTTTGGAGGCCATAATAAGGAATAGCAAGGACTGTAAGGACTTAGCATCATACAACATGGTGACACAGCTGACCGTGGTGTAGTGGACGTTCGATACAAGGCAATCGAAGTGCTGTTGGCGGTTACAGCTGGAGCGTACCAAACAACACTGTTGACATATCTGATTCAAAGAGATCTCTTCCCTGCAGTCATGAAGGTACGACAACCTACCGTATGATGAGATAGCCCCCAACTAACAACGTACAAGTTCATACAAGATTCTGAGACGCCGGATCAAGTACTCCAACCGTTCACATTATTAGGCCTGCTAGCCAATTACAACAAATTTGAGTTCCAGAACCCTTACCAGCAACGACTAAACGACTTTGTCAACGAGGCTGTGATTCAAAAGATAGTTGGCGCCGTGGGACAAGCTTGTTCAACAGTTCGATCTCGGTACATCACCATCCAGGATGATCTCCCTGAAGGCTGGACCTTCAGCGCTACCCTCAACATGATCGGACTCGGCGCAATCGCACCTGGACCAAAGCCTGTTAATAACCCAGTGTACGATGTCGAGACGGCCAAGGCTCTCTTCACGCAGTTGTAAGTTTTATAGTCTCAACTCATCTCACAAACTCGACTAATGCTATGCTAGACCTGAGGAAGAAGCTGCTGTTCTTCTGGCTACATACGACTTTACTCACGCCAACAAGCTCTTTTGCTTCAACCTAGTCACAATGGCAGCAGAACCAGGCGCCGAGCAGCCTATCGCCAGCTACCTCTCTCTCACCTCCTACCTTCTTCAGCACGCCTACCTCTCACCCCGGGCTACCTACTACGCTCATCTCAACCTCATGGTATTCCGCCTCCTTATTGAAGACCCCGCGATTTGCAAGCGTATCTGCAGCGAGGACTCCCGCGTAGCAGTCCGTCTATGTCGTCAACGCCAACCTTACCTCCCCCTTGTCAAAGGCGAGCGAGTCCTCGCCATATCTCTTCTCGACACCATGATCGATGCCGTGAACCATAATCTCCGACGTCGCCTAGATGTCAGCCTTTACACACTCTGCTTCGGCATCATGCTCCGCATCATCTCGTATCTCTCTCGCACACGTACCCGCTTGGAATATCACTGGCCTGAGTTCTTCCGCTCCCTGCTCTCCATTGTCCGCTTCCTCGCCACATACACAGCCGACCTCAAGGATCTACCGCACATCGATACCCTCCTCGACCACGTCGTCAACCTCATCGCCCTCTCCCTCTCCGCCGGCGAAGCCTTCCTCCCCACACCCGCTGACTACGACGACCTCTTCTACAAGGTCGTCGAGTCGGGCGAGGTGCTCACAAAGTTCAAGGAGAACTACCGCTTGGCTAATCGCCACAGCAACTCCATCGATACTCTCATCAACGTCAGCGCGCACTACAACCAGATGCTTTCCGAGGGCGGTGCGAGCCGTCGCAAGCCCAGTCTTTTGACGACGCAGGAGGTCACAGAGGTCATTCGTCAAGGATACGAGACGTTGAGTATCCAGGCCAAGGAGGGCTTGGACTCGTGGGAGCGATACAGGGAAGCGGACGAGCGAACCCTGCTCAAGAAGATGGCAAGAGCGGCAGTCGGTGATGTGCGTGTTATGATTGAACGGTAGAGCAGGTAGCCGAGCGACCTAATGACATGATGAGACCGGTCCTGGGATAGAATTCTAATGACTATCTACATACGTTCCTCGTGTGACTACTGAGGTTGTTCTGCCAGCACTTCTCTGTGAACCGTATCAACACTCTATTCTCCGATAGCATCTCGAACCCAAGCCCGGATTTGCACAATCATCGTCATAGCCATCGTCATGGTCTCAACCGAATCACGACTCATGACTCGACAGTTCTAGCATCTGCCGTCTTGTTGGGACCCAGATCATCTCGCCTAGTTATAATAAGATCCACGCATAGTATCTTCTGCCCTGCACCATGCCTGCGAAAGTATCCTCTTGATCCTGCCACGAGACCAACATGCCGTTGTATACAGTGTTCACGCGTCATGTCAGCAGCATCTCGACGGCCCTAATTACATTGTCATCAAAGAGACTTTCGGTAAGACCGGGTCTATGGGGCAAGAGATAGTGCCAATGGAACGTGAAACAATGATTGTCCATTTACTAGTATGTAGCATCGTGCGTGCCTTCTTCTAGCTAAAAAGCTACGTTCAAGTCTGAGCCTCGTCAAACTAGCCACAATAAGATAGCAAATCGTAAAGCACAAGAGGGTTGAACCTTGTTAATTAGTCGTTATTAAATGGCCGAGATAGCGCATGTAACGCAGCCTTGGTCAATAAGTAAGAGTAACCACGTGTCGTGTGACCTCGTTCGGAAAGATGGTGTAGATATTCGACGTTGACGTCGATGCTCCAGTATATTGTATCCACGATCTGCTAGAAGATGCCCCGGTACGGCGACATCCAATGAAGATCATGTCCATGACAAAGTGGACGCACTCGTCGAGTCACCGTTGGACTTGAGACACAGTTTCACCGCACGAACCAAATAACGAACCAACCGTCCCGCAAAACGTCCCACTAGCAACATTTTGACAGCAGACAAGGGTATTGTACATACATAAAACCACGTGGGCGGTATTAGAGGGACTGCAACGTTGTTGTTTGCCCTCAGTAATGCGCCAGACTATTAAACAAATGACTGCTAGTTTGTGAGATGAGCATATCGAACTGCCAAACTGACTTAGTGATGCAACTGATTATCATACATAGCTGGTACATAGTATCGTTATCGTAGTATTGTATTGTGCCACCGGAGACGCCGCTGTATGTACGTACATACATACACCCTGTGACTTGTGACTGGAAAGTCTTGGTTCCGGTTCCGTGGGAAGGGCACAGTAAGTTAGGGCGTGTACTAGCTTTTATGATCTCTCTCATTTCTCTCCTTCGCTTCGCCTGAGATTCCGACGATATGGTGACGAGACGAGGCTCCCATGCCTAGCCTAGAGCCAAAAGCCAAGTTGAGGCATCCGGAAGTGTGAGTGTGTCTGATCGCAATAACGTGAAACCCATCTCTTCCTTTGAGTTTCGGCCATATTCTTTGCCGAAGGAACAGCATCTCATTTCAATGGCAATCTCTCGATGCGTAGAAACTGTTCTCTTCACCACCAGGCCAAGAGCAAAAGGCCTTCGAGTTAGAGCCCAATCCAACCTAATCTGCACAAAACGTGCTGCTAAGTGGCCCTGCCCTGCCCATTTGAGCGATCTACCTAGCTACCCCAATACTGTAACGACAACCCAATTCGAGGATTTTCCAAGGCCGATCATCATGTAACTCAATCAGCGAACGGGGTGTAGACTGATTCCAGGCATTAGCTTTCCCTCGTCAAGGTGACATGGGAAAGCGGTCGAGACGGTCGTCGCTTATGGGCCGAGAGAACCCATGCCAAAGTGGGAGCGGTCATTTGGCTGAATATGGCCCCCGGGTTCAGCGGATAGATTCCCGCCAAGTTTGACAGGCCCGCTAATAAACAGTGCAGTTGAAGAAAAAAGAAGAAGGTATTTGAGACCCAACACAACTGAAGGATGATATCGATCCAACCGTGAGCAAGGACAGGCCTTGATGGATGTTGTTGTTGTTGTTGTTATTGTTGAATTGAGGCACGGTTCATCAAACAAGGTCAAGCATTTATGTAGGGTGATAGCGAAGGCGTGCGTGATGGCAAATTGAGTAAGCTCCCTTCTCGAGTATCCATCTCATGTCTCATGGGTTTTTTCTCTTGTCTCTCGCTTCGCGTTAATTACCTTGTCACAACCTGGTAGTTATAAGTAGTAGGGACCGGCGTGCCTCCGGGGTGCTGCAACGGTGAAAGATGAGGCGTTACTAGCGCCGGCATGTCTGCATGTCTCTCTCTTTATTTACCCATCCTTGCCCATGGCTTTTTTTTTTAATGTTTTACCCAGCAATTGTGAAGCAACTTGGCCATACGAAGCCAAGACTTTGGCTAGCCCGTACGTAGAAATTGTGACAGATAACAACGAGCCATCTTAGCATATTTGCGGTCGAATTGATATGTGAGCCGAAGACATAGCCTCAAAGATCAGTCCTCATGAGTTGGGCAAAGAGAAAAGTACCTAGGTCACCGTCAGCACAGCAACGTAGAGTAAATCAATCAATGATGTGATTCTTAAACAATTGATAAATCAACGAGCATCCCATGCAGTGCAGTGTGATAAGACGTACAGCTTATAGGGCCTCATTACCTTCGCCTCCGCATTTCCTATATAGTGGCTTACCTGATCTTGATCTGCAGATATTGATTGCACTTTGCTATGCTTCAGCTCCACACCGGCGTGTGAAGCGCATGTAACCCAGGGTAAACAGCATCTGAGTATGGAGTATCCGTACGGGAAGAGGTATTGCTTGATCTAGTCATGAAACCGCGGGGCACCTGATATACAGAGTATGCCTCAAGGATTATGCTTCCAGCATCTGTCTATCTCCAAAGTCTTGGTCTTTGTCCAGGTATCAAATGACGTGATTCTTCTCTTGAAACGAAGCACAGCATGTCCGTTCGTAATGCCGATGACGGGCTTTTCAGTCAAGGGAATGTGATCCGAGCTGGAGCAGACAGACGATCCCTTATACGATGCAACCTGATGTGATGCGATGCAAGGAAACCCCTAACATGCTGTGTGCCAGCGAGTGAGGCCATTGCATATCCACTGAATGGGGAAAATGTCACCTCGCTCGCTCTCTTCCTTCTTCTCTGTCGATCAATCACACCACAATTACGTGACTGTACTCTGTAAATCACATGCCGATTGACATCGCGAAAGTGACAACTCCCCTGCATCTCACTCACATCAATGCAGGAACCCGACCAAGTGTGCACTGCACCAATAGCCTATCAGGCCATTGTAAATATTAACTCCATATCCCTTGGTTGAAACCGCGCTTGACGCGTTGACAGCTGCATGAAGACACTATAAACTTAGCGTTCGAGGGCGCGACGGTTGAACGTCATGATAGCAGGCAGGTCCGCGCGTCTCCCTTGTTGGACGAACACCGTCGTGTTGGACATTGGTATGCTGATTACCGTAATCATTAATAATCCCCGCTTGTATGCTTGTACTCCATAGAATGCAACGGTCTTTCAGAGACCCTTGCTCTTTCACGAATGGCCCCTCGACCCTCATCTGGTAGCGACGTCGTATTGATAGCCGCGGCTCTCTTCTGTCGAGTCTGGATCCTGGGTCGGAAAGAAACTGTATGCAGAGCGTTCTAGAGGGTGTTCTAGAAATTGTAAGAGCCAAGTCATGAAAGTTACTGCACCATGATTCAGTATGACAATACGCATGACTGATAAAACTTGGAGCAACTTGATGGATGTGTGCTTCAGGGTAGCCGTGGGGCAATTTGTGACTTGGCCCCCATGTATCGCAGCGTCCCAAAAGTTGACAAGACTGGTTTAAACATGGGGGTCATCTTGTTGTCGCTTGGACTTTAAATTGTACCCAGGAGGAGTCTCCTACATTTGATCAGGGCTCAGTAGGACAGTGTAGCCCAGAAGCCATAGCTGAGGTTTCCTCGCCTGTGGTTCATATTAGCAACTGAACAAAGGCGACCCAGCAAGCCCGGACTGGCAACCAACACTTTAAGCAGCCCCACAGCGAAGGCTGAACCACATTGACGGTACGGATATCTCCCATAGATCTTGTGTTGTGAAGGACTGCCAAGTCTCGGCACAACGATGGATTGAGGGCAATATTTGCTTACGATAGGCCATACAAGATCCGAGCCTCGCATAGTAGCCTTCGTAGAGCACATGCGCGTCATTCATGGTAAACGAACACAGGAACAATAAGACCTCTTGGATAAGTCTCGAGATTCGTTGATGCATTCGAAGGTATCTGATGACTGGTTGGATAAGTTCAAACAGCTGTCGGGGGGTCGTCTTACCACCTCATCATGAACCGACACTGGCACTTATGTGCTCAGACCATACCTAAAGTAGACTGAGTCTATTCGTGTCGTTTTGGAGTAGCCCATCTAATCTTGGGAATTACCAGTGCTCAAGTTCTCAGTAGCTGATAGAGTTTAGCTACACAGCCTGGATCGTAGCGATGTAGTCATACCAACGCTCTCTTGATATACCGCATTCTATGTAGTAGCAATGACCATTGACTTTCTTTTTGTGGAAAATGAGCTTAGTGATATGAGCCCACCGTTCAGTCTGTCGATCATAACAACATGCCGCCCGAGGTCCAAGTAAACCTCGGCAGTTGAACAGACACCTCTGCGAGCCCCATAGACTAATGTCTGTCCCCTCTGTTGCGTTCGCGAATTGACTCGGGGTTCGACACACCTACCTGTGCCGAAAGAGATCCTCGCTAGCCTCACTTGCCCCCCGACAAAGATTGGCATTGTACCTAAATGCCAAGCCATTGATCTCCAATCTGATATCATAGACACGAGACAAGACGCCGACTGGGTGTCTACGGTAGACAAACTTGGATCCGTGCGTCGTGAAGCACCATACTGGAGCACACTTGTTATGCGAATGCTGCTAGACCGTACAGTAGTTGTGCTATCCCAGCAAGTGGACTGATTATTAGGTGTAAAAGATCACCAGGTAGGCAGAACTGTTGAACAGGAATCGAGCCGCAACCGTTTGGGCTAACGTTAAGCCCTCAATTGCCATGAACGGCATCGTTTAGCGGCTCTAGGAACCGTTCCCCGGCCGGCCGTGCCCTGAGAGTTCAAATAGCACCGGCCAGAGCGCGGATAAATTCCACGATGTCTTGGGAGTTTACAAAAACACTCGAGCGTACCGGGTTCCTGGTGTCTGCCTGTTAATAGTGCGCTGTACCGTAACCAGCTGAGGCAGTATTATCTGTAGGTCGATATTCGGGGCCGGGAAATGCCGTGTTAGACCCATTGCTAGGAAGTGAATTAGTGCGCGAGTTTTGCTTTTGATTATCTCCCGCCCGCTGTCTCTCGTAACTGGCACGGCCCTCTTCAAGGGTTGTGCGCGGCTGGCATTTCGAGACTGGAGTTACTGGAGTTCCTATCCGCAATATGCAATGCTACGCTGCCATTGCGCGTAGATCAGGCAAATAACCATAACTTTCGCAAAGACTGCAGAAGGGACAAAGCCATGTTGGCCATTGTCAAGGTTCATACGAGTGATTTCGCAAGATTCGCTGATCGCAAAGATTCCTAACAGGATCCTAAAATCTTTTTTCGCAAACTCCACTACAGAGTGGTTATTAACAGATTGACGATCGAGCGCCATAGGCGGCGCCTCCAAGTTTCAGGTACCATCACCAAATCCATCCAATGGGCGTGATTCCCCTTCTTTAGATTGGCAATCCGTGTCAAAGATGGCGCACTACTGCATGGACTAAGACACTGCTTGCATGGCAAGCTGCAGATCTGCGTTGTCTTACTTTGCTCTACTTCACCATCATCGTGGATTGCTTCCATTCACACCCAGAGTTGGTAATCCACTCAAGATCAGAGATTGCCTTGTTGGTACAGAGTAGTGGAACATCAACCGCCCCAGATAGATCTGTCTTTGCCAGCCTCACCGGGCCCAAGTTTGCCGAACGCCATGAGAAAAAGTTAGAGCATGGCGTCGACTCTGGATTCCCTGACTGCTTGAACATAAAAATCAGATAGCAGACTTGGTGCCTTGGAAACCTCACGCCGATCCATTAAACACAACGGCTCACCGAAGCTAACACACAATGGTTTGTCCAGCAGGCGACGCAATGCTAGTCGGAAACGAAATGTGTGACGTACTCACTCACGGCTTGAACAATTGCATTTGTTCTTGTCTCTTCAGCAGAGTTAGCGTGCCGTGGGGGTAGGAACACCATCCCTATTGCGAAGTCGGTTCTGTAAGGGACCTAGCGGACCAATTCTTTTCTCGGGCCTGTGAAGCGGCCCGGTGCAACTAGAACCATAACTGGTTGCTGCAATCATTATCGTGACAAACAAGAATATTATAGATCAGCGTGGGAGACGAAGACTAGCGTAAAGCTTAGTACGTATCCCCTGTGGTGAAAGGAGAAACGGAAGCGTCCAAAGCGTTTTGCACCTTGCTTATTTGGTGAACCGTCACTAACAAACTTTCATTCTCGTATGATAACTTGTATATCCGTAGACGGAAGAGTAACAAATTGGGCGGCCCGTCCACTACCAGCGCCATCCGTTTGACAGTGTCCTGTCACAGCACTTATAACGGCTGATCACATATCATCCTCGAGTCGCCGAAAGACCATATCAATTAGCTTCAGTTTGATCTGGTGAGAAAAGAAAAAGGTCTTCGGATAATGATGAGAGCATTAGGTAGTTTAGATCCTGCTAGCCCCAGTATTCATTGTGTATTTTTGGTCCGAAGCACGTAACCTAACAGCGGCGTCTCCCATATTATGTGCGGGTCCGGATATATAATAGCAGGCTCTTTTTTATCCCCTGTGGAGCGCCTTTGATGTTCCGTATGTCCGGTAACTCGGAGTTCCATGTGGCTCAGATAGACACGAGCTTGAAGGTGCACTGGAATAGCTGAATAGCTAATCAATCTGAAAAGTCTTTCTTCGGAAGCTTTGGACTTGCATTTTAGACCCCGCAATGATACGCACAAGCATGTAGCATTGTGGAACCACTCTTCAAGAGTGCATGAGCAAGCAGCCAAGGCCTTCCTGGGACTAGATTCCGAATCTGTAATCAACGAATCGGACGCCACTGTTCAGAAATGGGAATGCAATTTGCGAAAAGCGAAGATCGATCGCAAAAAGTCTCTCGTTGCTTCGTACCAGAAAAGAGTCCCGGTAACAAGAGGACTATTGGCTGGACAAAGGTAGGAAGAGCCTGAAGAGCCAAGCTGGGTTGAGTGGAGAGATCCTCCGGGCGGAATCCTTGTGGATGGCTTGCTTGAAGCAAACTGCTTCCCAAAAATGCCTGCTGTCGCACTCGTTGCACGATCAACCAACAAACTACCCAGGCAAACATATGCGCGTTGGTGGTACGTATGGGCTTGGCCTCGGTTACAGGCAGTCAATGGTGATAACGTGATCTTGACCTTCTGCAAGGAGATATGCGGACGTCGATTTACGTCCAGTTGCAAGAGCTGGGGTCAACCAACTGCCGCATCCTGGCTCCCCCTGTTAGTGGTGTTCAGACACACATGGAGAAACCTCAGGGACCAGCTGGGGGATGTAGGCGAATGTATGGGCTTTGGTTTTTGGCTTTATTTCGCCTACCTAGACTGAACTACCAGAATTTGAAACTGAAACTCGGTGTAATCAACCGGCTAACGGTAGCTGTTAATAATATCAGAGGTCTGGCGGGTTCCATTGTTGCCAGGCGAGAGAACGTCGGCAACCTGCGAGACCAAGCACGATGCAATAACGTTCGTTTTGTTGAGTGAGACTAGGTAGGCCGTGAAGAAGGATTCACAATCGATGTACCGGACGGGCCCCTCATTCGCAGATCGCTCTATGCATCGACGAATAGTAACTGTGTAAATTGTGTGTTTTGTTCCTGCTGTTTGCTAAAGTTTCGCCATCTGATCGGTTATTAGCTACCGTATATCAACCGAAGGCATTACTACGCCGCGAATCGACGACAGGCCACAAGGGCTACGGTTGCGGGGCATTAGCAACAAATAGACGGGCGACCCATACACAAAGGTACGCTATGTTCTGTTGATAGTCAATGTCCGACATCGACGCCTTGTGCTTGAGTGCCAAGATGTGTAAAGGTCTTTGGTGGATATAGACGATGTGCCCTCACAAGCAAGCACAGTATTAGCAAGGCTTTAGGCCGGAAATATCAATGAAAGTGTAGGTGAGGTTGAGAGGCCTAAAGGTAAGGCTGAATTTAATTGTAAGAATAAGAACGCACAGCCGCAAGCCGATAGTGTGACTGGGCTAGCGGAAATGCCGTTCGAATCCGTGATTGACAATGAGATATCACTAGTTAGTTGACGATTGATCTCGGCGGTCTTGCAATCTGCAAACAAGACATTTAGGCGGTATAACAGGGTCGGGTATAGACAGGGGTAAAGCCGTCGTTGGTACCGGGGAGGCTTCGCGGAAGCAAGGTCGGAACCTAGGAGTCAGGGATCAGGTCGGCTCCTGGCCTGGTAGTTCTGGCAATGGCAGTTGGCTTGGACATCAGCCGGTCCCTGTCAGAATGTTCGAAAGGGGTACAGGTATAGGTCCGACTTCCGATAGCGTTTGGGCTGTAAATTGAGAGCATGGATGCAACAAGCGAAAGTGAAATAACAAAGCAATGACGATTGCTCGTAATACAGTACTGGATCTTGAGGGTCTGAAGTGCAATAACCTTGGAGGTGATCTGAGAGAACTCCGTGTCGACCCATTCAAGACAAGTAAGGATCAGGGTCTTTTGTCGATCTATGCTCAGGTGTCACTGACCCATTGACCGCGAGGAAAAAGAAACGTTTTGCGGAGAACATATTGGATGAACCGCTGCAGCACGGGTCGTGTCGTGGTGATGCTTGGGAGTGAGTCAAGCCAATTACTCAAAAACAGTCAAAGCTATCAGCTTGCAGGAGCAAAAGTCAAAGCGAGGGAGGGGGATAGCGAAAGTGAGGCTTAACTCAAGACCTGCGTGGCAAGCGCCAGGAGGTGTCTGGTCTGTTGCGGTGTTACCTGCCATAATGATTCATGTGACTAAGGTAATTTGCAGGCGTGGATTTGGTGACATTTGACAGAAGGTGCACTCCGGGCTCTTTCCATTTGCGTTCACCTGCCGACCTACGGATACCTACCTAAATTTGGCAGAGACACTTGGAAAATCTAGAAGCGTCTCCCCCATCCTTTCCCCATGGACCCTGCATTTTCAGAAAATACGATATTTTGTGTCGATTAATTGATGTCCATACTTTCGCACAACGAGAACACACCCGTTGCCAGACGCCACATCGTGTGGTTTACTGTTCTCTGTGGGTGTTCCAGAGCCTTTAGAACCATTTTCGAAACGTCAGATCATCCAGTATCGCTGCAATGGCGCCGCCTCAAACAAGAGTCTGCATTTTCAACATGTTGATCGCTTCGTACGAGTAATTACTCCAAGTCTGTACAGCGAATACACCGTCATCGTACGTTCAGGAGTGGTAGTGTCATTCTAGCATCTTAGCGAGAACCCTGAATTTTTTTCCTCTTCATTTTCCCTTCTTTGTCCGGTTTCTTTTTCCGACGCAATGATCAGCAGCTAGTGGATGACGAAAGCATGACAAGAGGCAGATCGTGCTCTGGGAGAGGCTATGTCGTGAGATGAGCAAGCAAACTTAGGGCCCTTTGGTGTTCTGTACTTCATGTCACGAATGACATCGAGTTCCCGGGAACCAATCGCTCTCTGACTAGAAGAACAGGAGAAAGGGGCGCAACGTCTGCCAGCAAGCATTGTCTACGCCATAACCGAACCAAGGAGACGCCGTCTTGTTCGAATTGTGCGCCGAGTGGCATACTAATTTGGAGCCGGCTCTAAGTTGAAGCAATTGGTGTGGTTTTTGGTGAATCTAGACGCTCGACGGCGCCGACGTAGTCACGAGGTGTGCGGTGACCCGAGTTTGGTACAAACAAGTATCTATCGGGTTTACAGGCGGAAACATTCAACATGCCGTGATTATTGGTCCGTCGCGTTCTGATGCTGAATTTTGATGGAGACCTATAGGACGCGAATTGATAAATCCAAGAATTGACAGTGAGGACATGATAATAGATCTACCATGGCATAGCATGGCACAGCACAGCATGTCATCAAATACCATACCCGCTTTTTAGGAGGCAGCATCTGTGCATGCTCTGCTATGGATATCCAGGCATTGTGGCCCAAGCTGTACTATCAGCTCGTTCGGCGATTTCGTGGGGAGTCGGTGACAACAATAGCTTGCGGCTGAGACGGTCTCGTGGACCCGGAACAAATCGCTGCCCGTCGTTGAAGATCTGAAAAGGGGACTGGGATATCTCCACAGAGGTTTATTTCTATTGAGTCATTGCCGCAATTGCTAAGTCGGCAGATTGCTCGCCATAGGCCTGGCTGGCTGGCTAGGTAGGCTGGTCGAACTGTAGCTCCATTGTGATGCTGAAGCGAGACGCAGGAGAATGCATTGGCTCGTCCATCTTGCATATCGCCTGCAGCGCAGCTCAGGAACAGGTGAACTAGGGCTCGACTAACGTTAGAAGAGGAGGCACAAAACAGAATCAGGATCAAGGGAGCCAATTGCACCAAGCGGTTGAAAAATAGTTCCTCAGCCGTTTCCTGCGTTGTCGCCCTTTGCGCTGCTGTCTCGACCTACCCGGCACTGCTGATATTTTACACACATATACGCTTAGCATGAGTGATAGAATCCCTTTATGTTGGGATCGTGGCTGGACCGTTTACGGCTTTGCTTCGGAGTCAACGCAACAACTATGCTATTATCGCGTGGCTAAGAATATTGTTTATATTATAGCTGCAGTATACTTTACTGCAACAACAACGGTGGCATCCAATCCGAGAATCTGTCACGTTGAACTATAAAATGAAACCGGCAATAGTTCGTGTGATGAGGGCACCTATCATGCCAACCCAGCAGAGTGGTCATGTCTTCTGACTCGGGATCAATTCTCCGTCAAAGATGTTCCCTCTGTATTGCGAATTCCCATGTGCAGTCCTGTACGATGATAACCCCTCTTCTCGCCATCGAGGCCATTTATTTTACGAGCTCAACACGACGCGACACGATACGACATGCATAGACGATGCATGAGAGAGGAGAGAGAGAACTTGTGGAGTGGAACCAAGGCCGTTGATATTTAATGCTATTCGATAATAACTGAAAGTCTGTTACAAGGTTATTGGATTTTTACTTTTCTTTATCCTGATTCTTATTTCGTAGCGTAATCTGGCATGTTTTGGCGAGGGTACCTACTGGTGGTGCTTGACGCGACGCCCTAATCTCAGAGACATATCTCTCTCTCCCTTGGTGGTGATGGATGGCCTCGGTGATTTATGGCACACACACACACACACACACACACACAAACTCACAGGCTTGGCTCTGATATGTACTGTAATAAGAACTCACTATGATAATGGATCCATTCACACTCGAATCAACTGTTTCCTCCCCCTCCTTCTCTCTCTCCCCGAACCAAGTCCAAGGGGTCGTTCTCTTTCGCCCTAGAGTACTTGCTCTTAAAAGCTTCGTTGTGGCCGGGTCGAGTCTAACTCACCTGCCGGGCCACCGGGCCCTTGACATCGGTTCAGAAGCATTTTTTAGCTGCCCAGACAACAGGGGATGTGAGCAGTTAGCTCTCTTGCTCAATCGAGTGAGAGGCCACCGAGCCCCTGGTAATAGCTGTACCGTAGTGGGATAGACTCCACTGTCTACTACGGTGATATGTAAGTATAGGCGCAGCACAGTGATGAAGTCGGGTAGATAAAAGTTATGTTAGGTTGGAGAGCGAAGCACCCCACTGAGACCGGGCACAATGCCACCCGTACCTGCGTACTGGATGTGCGTATGTACATACAGTAAAACGCCACTCGTCACTTACGGCGTCTTTTCCCCACTTCTCACTTCCTCTCTCTCTCGAGTGATTGCGAGTTGCTCTGTACATATGTACCTTGAGAGGTCGTCTTTGCCCCCCTGATCAGTTTCACTGGGGACCTGGACCTGGGATTGGGCTCGGGGGCGTGGGGTTATCTTCCCGTCGACCTTGCCCTGGCACCTTCAACACCAAAAACCCACATCGACCCGTACGCTATCTCCTCCACCCCCTGGAACTTGGGACAGACCGGGGGGCCCCTGAGCCGACAAAAGAATCCTAGACAGAGAGAAAGAGAGTAGAGCCAGAGAACAGAAAAGAGGTCTCCACTTGACTGACGAAAGACGTGGTGTGGTGTGGCCACCAGGCCCAGGAACTGAGAAAAGAGAGTCTCGCCAAAAAGACTAGGAACAGTGAGTAAGAGTAGGTAGGTACTAAGACTACCGACTAATAAAGTGAATGTGATAATACCGCCGCGTTCCCCAGACCCCGATGTTTTGTTCCCATCTCTTCCTCCTCGACTTTTGACTCGATTCGATTCGATTCGGCTTATACATATTTCAACTTTGTATCTTCTCATCGTTTGTTGCTAGTCTTCTTGGGTTCGGTTTACGGTCTTTGCATTTTACGTATTGCTTCCATCATTGCTTCCGAAAAGACTCTTCAACACAGCCAGCCATATATAATTCGTCATCGCTTGATTTGGTATCGAGCTCTCTCTCACTCTCACTCCCTGCCGGTCCACCTCAACCACTTCATTCCATCAAACTCTTGGTTAGCTTGGACAGTTCGACGAACGACCGCACCCAATACCAGACGACAATATATCGACGAAACCGAAAATTGGTTGCGATTGGCCAATTGGACTGAACAAATCGACACATCACTCAGTGTTGGGACAAGGTAAGCTGATACGAGGAAAAATCCAGCGAGCAGCAGCAATTTATCTCTTACACTATATTGCCTTTATCCTCTTTTGCCTTTTTCTTGTTTCTTTTTCCACCGTTGGTACGCAGGTACCAAACGTTGTCTGCATCGAGGTACGTGCACAGGTACAGGCAGGTTGAGGACGGGCAAGCAAGCATGCATCTATCTATAGGTGCATCACACAGGCTACATACAGCATGCATATGGGCGGGATGTGCCGTATGTATGTATGTATGTATGCTTCAGGCGAGAAGAGCGGGTTTGTGCCTGCGTCGTGTCGTGTCTTGTTGGTGATCTGATCTTGTACAATCCAATACGAGACAAGATGAGAGGAAAGACAGTGCTGTTATATGATATATGACAAGATACGATCAGATGAGGAAGGGGAAAGGAAACTGGGCACGCAACTGTCCGAGCTGGGCAGTCCACCTGGATTGGATGGCTGGACTTTCTTTTGGAAGAGTTCGGTCCAGTGGTTCCCTTCCCTATCCCTACCCTCTCCGCACTGGAACTACCTGCCTGGCCTCAACGTCCCGGGTCCTTCTCCGCCATAAGCCCCCTCCATTTTCCAACGTCTATCTACCCGACGCCTCGCTGCGGAGCAGGTCCCCCCCCTGCGATCACGAGCATTCCTTGACACTCTCCATCTTGTCCCCCTTCATTCCATTTCTGCTCTTGTTTTACAAACAATGACCTCAACCATATCCTCCCATGTGACTTACTTGACTTGACCGACTGACATTCTTCTTCTTTTCCCCAGCCAACTGATTTTTCCTCCCTCGGTCTTCTTGTTGCCGTAGTGCAATCCCGTCAGACCTTGATCCGAACATCATCACGACTTACACCATTGGCATCGACATTCAGCAAATTACATCAACTTTCAGCCCGCACGCATTGTTCTCTTGGATATTCCGATACAATTGGTTGTGAAAAGGCCAGGAAGAAACGAAGAGAAGGAAAGAAAGAGAAAGAGAACGAAAAGGGACGGATCGATACTCGGTTCGAGTGGTTGTGTAGTTCAACCCGGCCGAAGTGTCCCCCAATGATCTAAACAACAACACCGATTGTCAAAGGCAATCGCACGCAATGCTCAGCAACCAATCCATGCGAGCCAGTCTCAAGGTGGCCCCTCTCACAATCACCAAATCTCGAACCGATCTATCTGGAGATGCTTCATCGACCTCGGAGAACGACACCAGCCTCTACTCACAATCACAAATGACACCACCCGCTACTCCAAACGGCTCGCAGGAGGACCTTTCACCCGCTCCTTCACCTCAGTACACTCCTCCTCCAGTCTTCCACAACTTCCTGCGAGCCTTTTATCCTTTCAACCCTAGCTATGTTATGACCGACTCGAGCGTGACGTTGCCTCTTAACGAGGGCGATGTCGTGTTAGTGCACTCTATCCACACCAATGGATGGGCCGATGGTACATTACTCATCTCTGGTGCCCGGGGATGGCTACCAACCAACTACTGCGAGGCCTACGAGCCTGATGATATGTGTAGCCTTCTGAAGGCTCTTTTGAACTTTTGGGATTTGCTTAGAAGTACATCCGTCAATGACAAAGAGATCTTTGGTAACCAGGAGTTCATGAAGGGTATCATTGCGGGCGTTCGATTCTTGTTGGTAAGTTCATCCGAAACACTTTAATTAATTATTCTCTAACGAAGCTTGCAGGAACGAACGAACTGTCTCAACAGAGATTCCTTATGCATTACAAGGAGCGATGCATTGCGCAAGTGCCGCAAATCTCTTTTGTCTGAGCTTTCATCACTAGTCAAAACTGCCAAGCGGTTACAAGAGACACAACGTCTGGAAATCACTCCCGTTGAAGATGTAAACGACATAATCGACGAGATGATTCTCAAGGCGTTTAGAATTGTGACAAAAGGTGTTCGCTTTTTGGATGTGCTTGAAGATGATCGAAGGGCGCGTGCACCTGTAGCTGTAACTGTCATGGATACAGTTCAGGAAGAATCATGCGTTCCTCCAACACCACCCGCTGATCAATCGACCTTTGATGAACAAGGCCAACGAAGCCCCATCGATAGTGATTCTCAGACTGCCGCTAGTGTCGCTGCTTCCGAGTCGAGTGATGTCACACAGATATCAACATCAATCTTCTCGAAACGACTATCGTCACTCAGCTCTCGTACCGGCCCAAGCTCGCATAGATTATCTCAAGGAAGTCTTGCACAAGCACACCGCCTATCAGCCACAATTTCTCACAGAGTTTCGCTCGCTGGTCCTTCATCAGTATCGCGAGCTCATCATCTTGTCACTGAACGTCTTAACCGCAGCCACGATACCTTCCTCTCCCACTTGGGTTCCTTCATCGGGCGCCTGCATCTTCAATCCCAATCCCGCCCCGAACTGGCTTCAGCTATCCGTCAGTCTGCATTATCTGGTGGAGAATTACTTGCAGTAGTCGACGGCGTTTATGACCACATCAACTCAAGCTCAGAGGCCCTCGCCCAGGCTCGATCCACCATGTTTGCACGAATCCAAGACCTCGTTTTTTCTGGCCGCGATACCCTGGTCAGTGCTTCTTCGGAGGATGCTGATTTGATCATGCCCCACGACAACACACTACTTCTTGCTTCCGCCACGGGCTGTGTTCGAGCCGCCGGTGACTGCGTTGCCAAGGCAAAGTCAGCAATCGAGCGCATCGGCGATTTTGAATTCGAGCTTGAGTCGAGCAGCCTTGGAATTGACCTGAGTATCTTGGACATCGACACCGATGAGCGAGCAAGGACGCCGTCTGTTTCGGAGCACAATGCAGAGCACAACGCATCCGACACTGCTAGCGTTGCTGGATCAAATCGAACTTCAAACTCCTCCCGACGCCTCACTGTCGTCGCAATCGACAAGCCCCTCCCCGAGGTCCCCCAGGTAACGACACCTACCGATGAACAGCCCGTTCACCAATCGCCTGCCTCTTCTCGACGCTCATCAGTTGTCGACGACAACATCTCTAGCGTTGCATCCTCTATTTCCTCACTCCGACCCTCTCTTCCTCCTCTCCCCAAGCTTTCCACTACTATCCTAGCAAGCGAGGATTACAGTCCTGTCGATAACCATGACAGCGATTTCAACTCGTCTTCCAGATTTGACAGTATGGTTGCGTCCAGTGCCGGCAGCAGCGCCACTTACCTCAGCCGCGACTCTGAAGTCAGCGTCGTCTCGCAGTCGTCAACACGGGCTACCACGCCTGACCACACTCTCGCTCCCCAGAAGCAACCTTCGTTGTCAAACTTGAGCAATGGCGGCAGTTCATCGCACGCGGAGGAAGTTGATGTTGAGTCGAGACTCATGGAGAAGACTTTTGCTCATGAGCTCATGTTCAACAAGGAGGGTCAAGTCACTGGTGGTTCCTTACCAGCCCTTGTCGAGCGTCTCACCACTCACGAATCTACCCCCGATGCCATGTTCGTATCCACCTTCTACCTCACCTTCCGCCTTTTCTGCACACCAGTCCGATTTGCCGAAACGCTCATTGAGCGATACGACTATGTTAACGACTCTCCTCATGTGGCCGGGCCCGTCCGCCTGAGAGTATACAATGCTTTCAAGGGCTGGCTTGAATCCCACTGGAGGGATGAGACTGACCGACATGCTCTCGATTTGATCATGCCATTTGCCGAGTTTAAGCTAGCCTCATCTCTGCCTTCTGCCGGCCGACGTCTTTTCGAGCTCGCTCAGCGTGTGTCCGGCGAAGGCTCTCTGGTGCCTCGACTTGTTTCCTCAATTGGCAAGACCAACACTGCTGCTTCATACGTCCCTGTTGATACTCCCTTGCCCATTCCTGCCATTACCAAGGGTCAACTTAGCCTTCTTACGTCTTTCAAGATGGGCAACGCTCAGCCTAGTATTCTTGACTTTGACCCTCTGGAGCTGGCTCGTCAGTTGACCATCAAGCAAATGAATATTTTCTCTTCTATCCTCCCTGAGGAGCTTTTAGCTTCGCAGTGGATGAAGAAGGGTGGAGTCGACGCCCCCAACGTCAAGGCTATGTCGTCTCTATCTACCGACTTGTCCAACCTCGTCGCTGAGACCATTCTTCAGCAACAAGAGGTCAAGAAGCGTGCACAGGTCATCAAGCAGTGGATCAAGATCGCACACCAGTGCCTTGAGCTTCACAACTATGACGGTCTCATGGCCATCATCTGCAGTCTTAACAGCAGCACTATCAGCCGCCTCAGAAAGACTTGGGATACCATCTCTACCAAGCGAAAGGATATGCTTCAAACCCTCCAGGATCTGGTCGAGCCTTCCCAGAACAACAAGGTCCTGCGAACCAGACTTCATGACCATGTTCCACCCTGCTTGCCCTTCCTCGGAATGTACTTGACCGACTTGACATTTGTCGACATTGGCAACCCTGCTACCAAGCAGATGTGCCTCGGTCCTGAGTCTGAGGAAGATGGCGCTGGTGGCATCACTGTCGTGAACTTTGACAAGCACGCCCGCACAGCCAAGATCATCGGAGAGCTCCAGCGATTCCAGATCCCCTACCGACTTACTGAGGTCCCCGACATGCAGGATTGGATGTCCTCACAGATCAGCCACCTCCACAACAACGAGGAGGGTAATGGCAACGTTCAAGTTAAATACTACCGCAAGAGTCTGCTTCTGGAACCTCGCGAGACTGCCAGCCGACCTGCTGTCGAGTCATCATCTGCCTCTATCGTCGGCGTCGCAGGTACCCGTGCCGATCTATTCAGCTGGATTTCCCGTGATCGAGGCACTTCGACACCTACACCTACCCACACATAAGACTTTATGTCGACCACTTTCGACCCAAACAGGGCCATCGCTATTCATCTTCACCATCACCGCATGCACATACTACCTCCCATCAGTAACTACTTCATCTTTGATACCCCCCATTTTGTTTGAACTTTCAACAGATGGGAAACATCGTCATGTTTCTTACGATCTCTACATCCATCAGCACAACGGCGTTATCTACATTTTGGGATTCACATTTATGTTTTACGGTATTCGGTCCCCATTGGCGGGACTTTATAAGAGAGATCTTACCAAGAAGCGCAAGCGCTCAGTCCTTTGTGGCTCGAAGCATCCATCGAAATTGCGTTATTGCCAAACACCTTTGTTATACCCCATAACAACTTTCAGGGTACAATTTCACAATGGAACACCTTGCACTTTTACCTTCTTTCACTTTCCGTTTTCTGCGCCCTTGTACTATTCTCTTCAGGCGAAGAAAGAATAGGGTGCGGAAAACCAACAACTTTTACGGCACAGGTACATTCGGAAACGGCCAATAATGATGGAAAAATTGGCGGGGTGCCTGCTGATTTCTCGGGTTCTTTTTTTAATGTATTCTCAATGAAGGAGGGCTGGAACTATTTAGTCCACCTACGCAAAAACGAGTGTATTTGATTCTCATTGTATGATCAGGGATGGCCTGTCGCCTATGGTTTGTCTTCTTTCTTAAATCAATCATCATTCTTCTAGGAAAGGAGTCTGGTGATACAGGGCAGGACAAAAGGATGGACGGAAAATAAAGACAAAAAGGGTGTCTTCTGCAACAGAATAGGAAGAACAAAAGAATAATAAGGATTCATTTTCCTTCAACTTGGTTTTCTTTGCATAATGTGACTTGACTGAAATCATTGTATCTTAATGTGACTGTTTAAACATATCCAAGTTTCATATGTAGTATCTTAAGTGTAACAACGTAGTAAGGATTGTGTTTTATACACATGTTATGCGTGTCCAGCTGCCATCACGATTGGCGCTGTGGAATAAGCTTCAAGAACCAGATACCAAAGGTCATAGTGTAATAACATCTCCAAGTCTAACCGTCAAACCTAATTAACAAAGCCGTTCGTGTCATGCAATGTCATACATAAATCATCACGAGTCAAAACATAGCCCCTCTAATTCCATTAATCAATGCCCACACCTCAAAACGCCAAGTATGATTACAACATTAATTAAGTATTCTTGTATATAGTAGTGTTTTAACTTTTTTTTGGTTCAAGATTCAATGTCTGTGGTCTTCTTGGTTGTAGGCGCAATAACAACGTCCTCGATCTTCTCGTCGCTAAATTCAAGGTCTTCCTCCATGGAGACGGAGTCCTGGATCTTCATAAAGATCACCGGTGCAGCGATGACGAGCGAGGCGCCAAGGCAGGCCCATGTTGCGGCAAAGATGGTGTCGAAGGGCTTGCCGAGGCCATCCATACGCCAGAAGATGGCAGCGCCGGCGGATTGGATACCCTTGTAGAAACCTAGATTGCCTAGTTAGCGATCTGGTTTGGAGTGAGAAAAAGGAAGCGGAACTTACCAGCAAAGTTGGCTGTCTTGCGGCCAGAGTTGGAGAGAGCGCCCATGTACCAGTAGATGCAAGTTTGCCAAGCGGCGTCGAAGAAGCCGTAGAAAAAGTAGAGGAACATGGGAGCAACGAATCGCTTGGCGCCGTCGTCCCAATCGATCTTGTCATCTTCGTTGGCGGGGTTCATAGCGATCTCGCGAGGTCGCTGATCCTTTTGCCAAGCATAGCCGCCACCCCAGATGGCAAAAGTCAGAACAAACAGGACAACGAGCGAGATCTTTGCGCGGACGCTGCGACGAACGCTCGATATGTCGAGGGCGTAGCCGATGATGAGGGCACCGAAGATCTGGGCTAGCCAGTAGAGCAGGTTGTTGAGAGCGCGGGTGCGGACGTTGAACTGGGCGAGGTTCATGTTGACGTTTTGGTACGTGTAGAAGATGTTGGAGGAGAAGAACATTGGGAAGAGAAGAACGACCCAAGGTGCGGTGTAGAGAGTCTCCCAGAGGCCCTTGATCTCTGTGCTCCACGATGGGTTCTTCATGACGATGACCTTTGTGTTGTCCTCGCGGACGATCTTGTCGGCGTCGCAGATCATGAGAGCGAGGATGGCGCCGATGGCCATGAGGGCGATGAAGGCAGCATAAGTACCATCGGAAACGGGGCCTGCTTTCTTGTTGATGTTTTGAGCGAGGGGGATCTATTTTGTTAGTTAGTAATAGTTGATAGATGAACATGCTTTTGTGAAACTTACAAGAGAACCGATGACAGCACCCATGTTAAAGATAACCCAGAACCAGGAGATATATCGTCCCTTGCTCTGCTCAGGAGGATAAGACATCATGATAGAGCCCTGAGCAGCCCACAAGAGCCCAGCACAAACTCCAAGCAGGGCACCAGCAAAGACGACAAAGGGCATGTTCTGAGTATGTGAGTAGCACAAGAACGAAGCAGCGTAGACGCAATATCCCAAGCCTCCAATGGACAGAGTCAACCTCAGTCCCAGCCTATTGGCGAAAGTTCCAGCGAAGAATCCAACGACAGCAAAGGTGCTGTAAAGAGCCGTGTTGGCGTGATCTTGGGCCTCGTTGGAGACCTGGCCGCCGCCACCGAGACCCGTCAGGGCGTTGAACATGCCGGGACACAGGAAGCAGACGATGGAGACCATGAAGAGTTGAACTTTGGGCGAGGCGTACCATAGCTCTAGACGGCCGAGGCGAATGGTCTTGTACATCCATCCTTTGGGACGAAAGCCGGGAGTAGGTGAGTCTGAGTCTGCGGTGTCTGAAGACGCCTGAGCGACGTTGTGTTCCTTTTCGTGTGTAGACATTGTGTGGTGTGTGATGTGAAGTCGATATGAGGTTGAAGTGACCAAGGGTCAATGTCCCCTGTGTATGCGAGAGTGGTGAAACCCAATTGGAGACGAAAAAGGAAGAATGAATATAAACAGATAGAGTAGAGGGAAAGAAAGATTGTCGAGGTGAACGGACGTCGCGGAATTAAAGTAGTAATCAGGCGAAGAAGAGGAAAAAGATGGAGAGATCCAATCAGTCGAGGCACGCGACAAATCGCCGTCCGTGTTCCCCAAAAATAAACCAACCCCTGTTTCTTTTTTTCTCTTGATGTTTATCACGAGAAGGCGAAGTAGTTTGCACTGATGGAACGAAATGTCCAGGGGTCTAAAGCTCGTGAGATCAAAAGTTGGGTGGTGGGACTGGGACTGGAGAGATGCCCGGGGGTCGGGGGGAAAGAGTAACACTAAGGGTAGAGGTGGTGCGGGTTAGTTACAGGGGTGGTGACTGTATGGATGCAACAATGGCATGTCGATCTGCTTATTACAGTTCAAGACGGTGGCGTTTAGTCAAGATTGCTGCCAACCCAAGCTTGCCAAGGTACTACGTAGTAAATGCGAGTATCTTTTGTGACTGAGGTAGTGATATGATTGTTATTATCTAGTAGATGTTACACGGTGATTGCATGTAATCGATATCTTTCTACTAACCCGTAAAAACAACTGTTCTCGGCCGAGATGCAACTGTAGACGGAATTCAAAGTGTTTGCCAAGGACAAGTGCCGCTTAAATGGGAAACTTTCTTGCCCAGAATCAGACCGAGTAGAAAAACACTGTGAGATCAAATCTCAACCGTTTTCGTTAAATCCCCAAATTCAAACCCAACTCAAACCAAAGCCTCCTCATCCTGGGGTAACAATCATCGTCGATGAGAGGCTGTTCACAGCATCAAACTTTAGTGGCGGCCCTCCCAACGGTAACGTCCGCCGATGGGTATGCCCTAAATGGTAACGTTCAGGTAAATTTAGCTCCGGAGGGACCCAAGAAGAAAAGGACTCGAGACGTTGTATGGATGTTGCAATAACGAGGGGTCATGGAAGGGAACGAGACACTGCAGTACCTGGTTTCTGTTGCATAGAGTAAATCGTCTTTTACATCGCAAGGTCAGTCATGGCATTGTATAATCCTCTCTAAGCTGAAGGTAATCCAAATATGCAAGTTATCAGCCTCTTTTGATATTGGTTTCATGCAATGCAATGTAACCGACGCTGTGGTCTCCTGCTTGAGCCCCCCGAACCCCAGATCATTTTAGAGCTTCTTCCAGGGGAAAGGCCCGAATATTAAGCTCCGTGATTGGCTACCTCGTCCCAAAACTCGGGACCCTACAGGAGGAACGACCTGAACGAATGATTTTTTTGCATGTCGCCAATAACCAAGCCCTACCTATTCCCTAACAAATCACAGCACCTGCGATATAGATAGAATCAAGATCAATACGAAGGTGCATGTTTGAGTACGAGAATTATATCATATTCCTGTGTTTCTCATTACTGTCATGTTACCACAATTACATTTGTGCCTCCTCTCCTCTCCTCTCCTCTCTTCTCCCCCTCTAAAGACCCGTAATTCCCGGCAATGCCTTCTTGTTCTCGTAACATCCGATATTACTATTGGAATATTCACGATAAGTCTCTCAGTCTAGTTCTATTCTAGGTAGGTAGCTTGTAGCCAGTCGACCAGTCCAGTTGAGTAGCATAGCCTAGCTAGCTATCTAATTATCTTTATCTCCATCTCCATCTTCAAAGCTATGACCATACCCAGTTAATTTTCACCCACATGTAACGTTTCTTCCCAACTGCGGATACCAAAATACTACATACAATCAATGTCTTGCTCTGTTATCAACGGGTTACGGATCATCTGTCGTTGTTACCAACCGTTTGAAACCTGCATGTCTAACTTGGCCTTGGCTTCCGTCAGTTGCCATTTGTCCGGGGCAGGTATCAGATAAAGTAGCTGATTGTTGCAGTCCCCCAACGATATGACCAGAGTGGATTATAGATATAAGAATGGAGCACCGTCTCCATTCATTGTCCTGACTGTAGATACATACTGTAGATTGTGTTATCATTGATGACTGATCTGATTGTTTTTGACTCTGCCTCAAAGACCCTGCATGAAGAACTGGGTGAGGTGCATGTTCCCTGTATCATGACATTCCAAAGTCATGATCAAAATTCCTTGTTTGTGTTTTGGACTTTCTTCTGAGTAAGGCCCTTATTTTTTCTCTTTTTTTCCCTCGCCTTCCCCTTGAATCCATTTTGAACTAATGGACCAAACTGGAATGACGAAGGATAGTTTGACGTGCCTGATGTAGCATGAGCTTAGAGTCACAAGGCTTTTTTCTTTCTTTGTTGTCATGATAGCAGAAACAGTATTGGCCATTTCAGGCAAGACTCAACCAGAGTTCTCTTGCGACAGGTCAGACATCATGACACTCTTTTCCGGCCTTTAATTTTGGATGATCACCAGGACGCACTACATAAAAACAAGAAAATTTGCGTATAGGCATTGGTAAATCATACACATGTCAAGGCATCGTGAGTGAGTTTGCGAACCTGCTTTATAAACTCTGTTGAAAGCAAGACTCATGTCAATGCAAGGTTGTCAAGGCATTCTTGAAAGTTGTTACGAAACAGTAAGGGAAATAAAATAGTCACAGATTTAAATATATCAGAAAGTTTCTCGTATATGAATATACAAATAAGAATGACATGTTCTTAATGCCATTTTCTGTCATGATTTCTTGTCATGCTTGAATGGCCTTACAATTACATACCCATCACGTGTACCTGACAAATTCTCACCCTCTGATTGGCTCGGACAACATCGGGCGCCACCCTGACGTACCAACGGTTTCCGGGAGCAATCGCCTTTTAGCACCGAAGAACCGGGGCTTGGTTTAGAAATCATACTGTACCTAGCCTTAGCCTTTGTACAGTCACCAATTTACTTCTTTTCTACACTACAACCTCACCTCACATGCGCCAACAATGTTCACTTCAAGATCGGTAGCAAGACTCGTCCTACGACGAGCATGCTCTCCTCTTCCTCTGTCCTCTTCTCCTTTGAGGCAATTCTCCACATCGAGGCCTCTCGCCGTTAGCTACCACTCCTACACTCTTCCCACCCACACCTCTACGCCTCCCAGAAACGACGACGTTCCCGAAACATCGATAACACAACCTGATCCTCTCCCCAAAGTCCACGAGACTCGTCCGCCTCCCCAGCAGCCTCAGCATCCTCAGCCGCCGAAGCAACAAGAAGCTGCGACGACAACAACGACGCCGCAAAATGACGTTCCCGCCACCTCGGCATCAGCCCCGAAGCTAAACGAGAAGGAAGCCCAGAAGCCGAAGGCTACCCGACCACGATCCAAGCTACGCGCGCGCAAGGCCGCTATGAAATTGACCCCTTCTGCGGTGGAGCAATTAAGAGAGCTGCTCGATCAGCCCGAGCCGAAGCTCATCAAGGTCGGTGTAAGGAACCGAGGATGCAGTGGTCTAGCATATCACCTCGAATACGTCGACAAGCCTGGGGCTTTCGACGAAACTGTCGAGCAGGATGGTGTCAAGGTCTTGATTGACAGCAAGGCTCTTTTCAGCATTATTGGAAGCGAGATGGACTATGTCGAGGACAAGCTCAACCAGCGCTTCGTGTTCAAGAACCCTAATATCAGTAAGTTGTCACTTTGTTCAAACTTTTTGCCAAGATACTAACGGCTATGTCCAGAGGAGGAATGCGGCTGTGGAGAGTCATTCATGGTCTAGATTGGAATTGGCGTTGAGACATCGCATATCACCGACATATCATGAAAATGGAAGCATCACCACTCACGAGACGACATCATTTGTGCTCAGACGCGGCATCACTGAACGTTTGTGGCAGGATTTCCCTGTCACGACCAGTGCTGTGCCGGAACCAGGGCAATGAGCAGCATGCATGATTTATCTGCATGTCTCTATCTCGTAACACACGAAACAGGAGCCGGCGGGCGGGAGGCACAGGAGCTAGTACCTTGAATCGGCATAATCAACGGCGTTGGGTTAGACTGGAGAGAGGCATCATCTCTCTTTGTTTTTGAGAAAACACATTATACTTATATACCATTGTACTTCTTGGGTACAGAATTGAAGATACAAGTCATGGCGTAATGACATAAATAAATGAGAAACATGTTACTGGTGCATTGATAACATCGATGTTGTCGTTGGAATATCTCTTATTGGAAATATTGCTCTGCTTGCTGTACTCTGATAGACGTCTTAAAGATAGCAACGCCAATTCTCAATATGCTCAATCGAAGGCAGTGTGAAGACGTGGAACTTTTGCATCAAATTTCTCATACACACTGCTGTTGTGTTACAATAATAGTCGATGGCCATCAAGGACATGATCTTGTGAGAAAGACGCTGTGCATCTTATCTGGGTTGCTCTTCATAAAACCCATGCAAGAAATGATTGATAGGACATCACATGACTTCGTGATGTGTGTTGCTTTAGATGTTGGCGTCGACCGCGCCCTTTGACGCATCGCTCTCGTACATTTAATATACTTCTTTCAATTTTTGTTTTATGATCCAAAGATAAATCGTGACATCTCGAATTCACTACCTTTCATTCTCAACTCATTAGAAGCACATCAATCACAAGTTTATACACTCTCACCTTTGCGACACAGTCTCTTATACAGCAATGGTGACTGTCACAAAAAGACCCCTTGAGGAACCTCAAAGTGACCGTAAGGCCAAGACTTTAAAGACCAAGAAAGAAACATCACCTGCCTCACCCACAACCGATTTCACTACAATCATGGCTTCACAGCTCGCGCTAATCGAGTCATCTACACGCACAACGTTTGAGAAGCAAGTATGGTCGCTACTATGTCAGATCCCGCGGGGCAGTTTCTCAACATACGGCATCATGGCTGCGCATCTCAAGTCTTCCCCGCGGGCTGTTGGTAACGCGTTGCGCCGAAACCCGTTCGCGCCAGATGTGCCGTGTCATCGTGTCGTGGCTACAGGTGGTGCGCTGGGCGGGTTCAAGGGAAAATGGCCTAAAAATGGAGAGGGTATTACCCTTGATGAGAAGAGGAAGCTTTTGAAGGGCGAGGGGGTGAGATGGGATGATAAGGGTAAGGTCATTGGGACGCCATTTGGAGGATTCATTTGACAGAGGGACGGATCGAGAATGGGTGCGATCTGTACCTGGAGGTTGATTTTGTGTAATACGCAATAATTCAGACGAACACCAAGTTGGAAATGAGTTGAGTTGCACAGATAGATGAACCTTGAGAAAACAAAGTCCGTACTGCCCATCATCCCTATCACTGGATGTCCTTCTCCATGGAAAGATGTGGGGGAAAACACTCGGTCAAGGATTTAGCACCTACAGGCTACAGTTGAAGATGCCTGTTGTAGCCGAAACCCGGAGACGATGGAGCAGCAGCACGAAGAGACAGAAACAGCTCCCATTCGTTGCTTCACCTTGAAAGTTCAAAACCACTTCCGACGCGGATTTGCATCACCGGTTTACGATGCTCGGTGGTCTTGTGCCGGGGGTTGTTGTGGCTCGAATAGGTTTGGCGGTTAGTCAAACAGTGGATCTACCTGTAAAGCCCTGAGACGAGACAAGCAAAGCTGGATCATGCCCGTTGACCGCGGGAAGGATGTTGCAATGTGACTGATGAGGTCGCGGGAACAGAGGAGGTGAGTGAGTGAGTGTTTTGTATGGATTTCAGTCATGCGTGAGATGTTTACATGGGTACCTGTAGAAAGGTACATACCTAAGTATCTACAGAATAGATTGTTTAATCACCAAGAATATAACTAGAAGCAGCAATGATATTTATCTAATTATTTAATCTAACGGGTAAAAAAGGCTTTACTATTATTATCAGACAGGTTCGTCATGGTCCATCCAGTATTCGGTGAATATCTTTTTCCGTGTCACCACCACTGAACAAACACTGAACCTGAACACTGAAGCCTCCCAAAAAATTAGCCCGACAAATCCCGTGCCCAAAAACAAAATAGTGGACCTCAACAACCACAGAACAGTGGTCACTTTGGCGGTCCTGATTTGATTTGATACGGTAGCGTACCTTAGCTTCTCGTCATCCGAAAACCTCTTTTTCTACCTCCTGTGACGAACGATACAAGTTTATACTCTCTCCCCTCCCTTCCCCCCCATACCCTCAATCTTTGAATCCCCTCATATTCTTCTTTCCTCCCCTCCCTCAAAATCACAATGTTTAAGCTCGGCCGTAGTCGCGCTGTGGCTTCGGCCCTCAACGCCTCAAAGGTACTTTTTTATCTATCCCATTATCATTATCGATCAAATCAAGCTTGTATTGCTTGATTGGCTTTGATGCAATCCACAAGAAAACTGTTTGCTAACGTTATCTCTTTCTACTCCTCCAGTTCGCTGCCCCTGCCGCTCGATTCCCTGGTGTTCAACAACGACGAGCTCTCAGCATTCACGAGTACCTCTCTGCCGACCTCCTCCGACAGGTAAGGTTTTATCTACTCAAGTCCCCCTTTTTAGCGATCATCGATCGGTATTGCGAACGAGAAACCAAAGACTATAAATTGGATCTGGCGTTATCACGATTCTCATCACCAAGTTGCTAACCACGATTCACTTCAACAGTACGGTATTGGTGTTCCCCAGGGTTCCGTCGCAAAGTCCGCCAAGGAGGCCAAGGAGATCGCTGAGAAGATTGGCAACGATGATATGGTTATCAAGGCCCAGGTCCTTGCTGGTGGCCGAGGAAAGGGTACCTTTGACAACGGTCTTAAGGGTGGTGTCCGTGTCATCTACTCTCCCCACGAGGCTGAGATGTTCGCCGAGCAGATGATCGGCCACAAGCTTGTTACCAAGCAGACGGGTGCTGGCGGCCGTCTCTGCAACTCTGTCTACATCTGCGAGCGCAAGTTTGCTCGTCGTGAGTTCTACCTCGCCATCCTCATGGACCGTCAGAACCAGTGCCCCGTCATTGTTTCTTCTTCCCAGGGTGGTATGGACATTGAGGCCGTTGCCAAGGACACCCCTGACGCTATCAACACCAACTACATTGACATCAACGTCGGTGTCACTGACGAGACTGCCCGCGAGATCGCCACCAAGCTCGGCTTCAGCGAGCAGTGCATCGAGGACGCCAAGGACACCATCCAGAAGCTCTACAAGATCTTCCGCGAGAAGGACTCCACCCAGATTGAGATCAACCCCTTGTCCGAGACCTCTGACCACCAGGTTCTCTGCATGGACGCCAAGTTCGGCTTCGACGACAACGCCGACTTCCGACAGAAGGAGGTCTTTGAGTGGCGCGATACCACCCAGGAGGACCCCGATGAGGTCCGCGCCGCCGAGTCCAACCTCAACTTCATCAAGCTTGACGGTGATATCGGCTGCCTCGTCAACGGTGCCGGTCTTGCCATGGCCACCATGGACATCATCAAGCTGAACGGTGGCCAGCCCGCCAACTTCCTCGACGTTGGTGGTGGTGCCACCCCTGCCGCCATCAAGGAGGCTTTCGAGCTCATCACCAGCGACCCCAAGGTCACCGCCATCTTTGTCAACATCTTTGGTGGTATCGTTCGATGTGACGCTATCGCCACTGGTCTTATCAAGACCGTCGAGAGCTTGAACCTCAAGATCCCCATCATTGCCCGTCTCCAGGGTACCAACGTTGAGAAGGCTCACCAGCTCATCAACGACTCCGGTCTTAAGATCTTCTCCATCGATGACCTACAAACCGCTGCTGAGAAGTCTGTCCAGCTCTCCAAGGTCGTCAAGATGGGTAAGTTGCACTAAAACCATTTCCCGAAACCCTGTCAGTTCTAATCGCTAATACTTGCCTATAGCCCGTGACATCGATGTCGGTGTCGAGTTCACCCTCGGAATCTAAGCAAACATAACTGCGATCCCCATTGCCAGATGAGCATGGGTGAGGATGTGATATAATAAACATAACATGTGAGACTGAGCTCCAGAGAGGCTACGGTTCCAAACAAAACCGGGAGTGGGAATCAACCACTCATTGAAAGAGTGGGAGATGTGGGTGGATATTCCTGTTTTTAATTTAGCATGCATCGGTCGGTCTTGGAGCCCTTGGCTCTTGAGGCGTATGATTTCCAGATGCACTCGAATATGTCCGAATGGTTCGATAGAAAGGACGGATGGTTCAAAGGATGAACGGGCGATATGGTCTCCAACAAGATGATTTTTCGCGTATCCACGCCCTGCAACTTTGCGTTT
Organism: Fusarium sporotrichioides; assembly: GCA_019054645.1. NCBI lineage: Eukaryota > Fungi > Ascomycota > Sordariomycetes > Hypocreales > Nectriaceae > Fusarium > Fusarium sporotrichioides. The sequence continues at coordinate 1,650,859 of JAHKNS010000004.1, forward strand.
GTTTGCCGTTGATTCTGTGCTGTGTGTAGTCTTTCGAGTCAAGTGTAAATTTGAAGCCCGTAAGTCAGAGGTATCGTATGGGGTAAATGAAGAGTTAGAAGAGAACCTGTCGTATAGCATGAGTCTGATGACTTTAGCTGAGCTTGACTCTGTTATCCAGTGACTTCACTGAGACGAGTCAATCTAGTATAATGAGTAACGGTATGATGCAGGTTCAAGCGCAGCAGAAGAGTTGTGGTTGTGGAGGGAAGAAAGCCTCTCCTCTATTAATCATGTTCCAGGGTCAACATCGAGTCATAATGGGCTGATCGAGGGTCTTTGTGAAAACGATTCGATTCTTCGGTCCAGACTCGGCTAATCAACATCTCGGATGTAAGGGTCCCATTTATGCAATCGTCTCAGGACTGCAGGCCAGCCTTGAGCGGATATCATGGGTTGACTGATTCCAACTGCTGCCTATGATGTTTGATCAGATACTACAGGTACCAGTATAGATAGTCAGAGGTATGGGAAAGAATAAGTTTTGGGTGACAAGGTAAACTACGAGACGTGAATGAAGTTTACAGGTACGCATCGAGAGCAAGGCTTGGCGATCTCTTGTATGCACCGCATCATCGGCCTAAACTCCCCAAGCCTGACCCCTATCTACAACTCGCCTCTTACACGATAACTTCCAAAGAGGTGCATGATATAATCATGAATAAGCTACTAAACTAAGAAAGAAAGCCTGCTTTCCCATATCATAATCTCACTTTTATCCTCGGTTATTACTCTCAAACGACCAAGACCCATCAACTATGACGGATACAAAAAGATGAGAGAGAAATTTTACATGTACCCGTACCTGTACCTGTACCTTTTAATGAGTTGAGCCGCAAGGTGGCGAGCCAATAGGTTGTCATTCCGATGTTTGGTCGGGAATTGCGTCGACGTATGTTCCATTTCCAAGATCCACTGCGGAAGAGCCGCATGCAAGTTATAACGAGAAGTAAAGACAAGGGTGAGTGAGTAGGAGCTGCGAATGCCGACGGAAGACCGATCGATTGTAGGCTGTATCTAAGATTGGGATTTGTAAATGGGAGGCGAGTTTTGATTGTTGCAGACAAAAGCAGCGAGGGAGTTGAAATGGTGAGTAATGATGCCATGAAATGTAGTTCATATGGATAAGTATGTCTGAGGATCTCACTTGTTTGGCTTGTTTGGCGTGATTATAGTCATGGATTGTAAGTTGACGATGCTGGTTGAACTTGGAACCTTGGACATCATCACCGTGCCCAATAGACAAGCCATACTTGTGATGGATTGCAATGGTGTTGCGATAGGGAGAAATTCGACTCTACTGCCTACATCACTTATCAAATGTAGGGGATCAATCGTCCGTTTCTCTCATGTGCTCCCATCATCACTAACACACAGCCATAACAAGAATAAGCTGGTCGTCTCAAGCCAATCCTTTCCCAACTCAAATAACTTTAATAAGACCACTCTTTATCCACGTGTCCCCTTGCATATCCTACCCCTTCCAAGCCATTGGTAGAAACCCCTTCCTTTTCTCACAGAAAACGCGGGGAAATGGGGATTTTTTCCTTGGTGAGGGGAACACTACACTACCTTATTCTCATTAGAGTGCGCCATTATTGACCCCAAAAAGTCTTGGCTCTGGGGAAAAGGAAGGACGAGAGACATAGAGAAGAAGATGTATAAAACGAGTTGGAACAAGCGGTAAAAAGTGAGGGCATCGCCATGTACAGCGCAGATTCCCGAACCCACTTCTTTTCCGGACGTCTCTCGGCGTCGAGCAGAGAAGGCTGCGGGAAGTGGGACGGGGGTCTTGGGTTGCAGGGATGAGTTTTGGATGGCTTCTTTTACAAGGTCCACATGCTTATTGTGAAATGTTAGGATCAAGTCGGAATGTCCAAGGCGCATAAATACCCAAGCGACCGCTTCTTGATTTTATTTTATCTCCTTTGGGTCTATCATTGTTCCAGTTCAGTTGTCTGTCTCTACCCAGAAAACAAATCAACCAAGATATACTCATTCAGTCTCATCTACATACTTCGTACTACTTCTGCAACTCATCATGCCTTCCTCTTCTGTCAAGAGCTGGTTTGCCCGCCATTGCACTCCTCCACCACCTCTCAACAACAACCCCCAATGTCCTTGCACAACCTGCTTCAACGGGGGCTCTCACTCCAACAACTCAGCCGCATTCTCCGTATCCTCAACAACAAGACGACCTTCAGAACGGCTGTCAAGAGTTGACTCGGACAATGCTTCTCTCAGTAGCGCCACAACTGTCGCTGCTTCATCATATATCGAGACACCCATCAAGCAATGATCACTCACAATGAACCAACCAACCAGTCATTCTGACTGAATGACTGACCTTGGGGTCTTTGACGAATTACTACCGGAACGAATAGCGAGTTTCATGCTTATCTTTTTCCCACCCCTTCATTCTTAATCTATACCCGCATCATCTTTGCGTTTGGCGTCTGGCGGAAACAACAAGGACACCTAAGCAAGTATCTATACTTGAGATACCTTACACATCACATCACATCACATCCTCATCACAGCTTAAATCTTACGGGGCCGAAGTGGAGAGTTTTGTCGATTCGGTTCGGTTCCGAGGCGGAGCACAAAAAAAAGACAAATCCAGCAGGAACCCGTCATTAAAACTGGATGGACATGGTCCTTATCAGTTCAGTGGCATGTTGGCATTGGACTAGTCTTAATTCAAGCTCATATTTTCCAATTCAACAGCTTCTTTCTTGTTGTGTTTGACTTGTACTGACCCATCGAGATGCGTAAAGGAGTGGAGAGTAGTGACATCCAACCGTTACAAATCGATGATTTTATTGCGCTTCGAGCCAAGCTTTACTCTCTATCGCCTCTGGTTGTTTCAGTACCTACTTGTCATTGCTATGTGATGTTTTCTAGCTGCTACTTGATGCCTTATTTGTTACTCTAGACGTGCTCTCTCACACACTCAAAATACCATGATTTCACCACCATTGCTTACAACTGACTGTCTCGCATGGCCTGCGTGGCCGTCAGGATTCGTTCAAACTCTTTCAAATATTTTCCTAGTGCTAATCCGGTGATATCACAGCGTGCTCATTATTGACTACACCGTGGTCTATCAGACAGACATGAGGCACTTCTTCCATGATCTCCGGGGCCGAAAATAACGGACTGGTTCCCGCCCCGTGCGGCCCCACTCACCTCCGGCCCGGTATCAATTTAATTAATCTCAGCATCAGATCATGGAGAGCATGCACTGTCATGGCAACTTATCATACTAATATCAGAGCTATAGTAAGCCTTTCATAAATACTGGTCTATGCTCGGCTATCACATTATAAAATAATCATCTTTTTGCACGTCCTTATAGTTTGGCTGCTCGGGAATGGTACAACCTCGCCAACATTCATTATCCCTCAGATTTCCAAGATGATGAAAGCATGGCATCATATGTTATCTCGCACATATTCCTCTTGGAGTCCATTGAATGGGTTGCAATGATCTATCTGACCGTGCATAGATACTGTAACTTCGCATTACTAACACACTTGACACTCAACATCCCCCAGTTTTTGACGTCACCCCATCTTGTTCTATCCCATGACATCCTGACTATTCTCTCTTATCAGCCACGTCAACTAAGAAACTATCATCAACAAACTCAGTTCCCCAGATCAGTGTCCCTGAATATCATTATCGCTCACTGATCTCATTCTAAACCGTCTATAATCATGCCACATACCAAAGTCGACCCCGCCATCATTGAGGCGCTTGGTCTTGACCCCGCCAACGCTATTATGCACTCTCATGGCGGATCAGGCTTTGCCGGCACATTCAAGATAAAGGCCGAGAAGGATGGGAACCCAGTAAACTATTTCGTCAAGACAGGCGTGGGGAAAGAAGCAGAGGTCATGTTTAGAGGTACGTCGCTGATGCTGTGTTTAACCATCTTCATGATTCTCTAACACGACTCAACTCAGGTGAGCATGCCTCTTTGAACGCCATAGCTGATGCAGTACCCAACTTCTGTCCGCGATCTCACGCTCACGGCCCCCTATCCGAGCGCCAAGGCCATCACTTCATGGCGACTGACTTTCTAGATCTGGGTTCTTCGGCTCCTGGTGGCTCGGGCAGGACTCTCGCGTCAAAGGTTGCGCAAATGCACACAACGTCCGCGCCTATCCCAGAAGGTTATGACAAGCCCATGTTCGGATTCCCAGTTCCAACATGTTGCGGTTCCACAGAACAAGACAACTCATGGCGAGCATCGTGGGCTGAGTTCTATGCTGATAACCGTCTAAGACATATCGCTCGTCAAGCGGTACGCAACAACGGCTCTGACCCCGAACTGGAAGAGGCTGTAGAGCAAGTTGCTGGAAAGGTGGTGCCACGACTGATTGGAGATGACGTTGTAAAAGACATCAAGCCTGTGGTCATCCATGGTGACTTGTGGAGTGGGAATCACTCCAAGGGGCAGATTGCAGGACAAGGCGGCTGCGAAGAAGTTGTCTATGACCCTTCGGCTGTATACGGCCACTCAGAGTTTGAGCTTGGCATCATGTCAATGTTTGGCGGCTTCAGCAATCACTTTTGGAAAGAATATCATGAGCTCGTACCAAAAGCCGAACCTGTGGATGAATGGCAAGACCGAGTAAGGCTGTACGAACTGTAAGATCACCCCCGTGTCTCCAGCATCACAGTACGCTGACTGACTTATCCCAGATACCACCATCTCAACCATTTTGCCATGTTTGGGGGAGGCTACAGAGGAGGCGCAATGTCCATCATGAGGAAACTCATCAGCAAGTACGCATAGGTAGATAAGAATAATAGAGAGCAATAATAAATATAGTGTATTTATTCTGTATTTCCTAATATCCATACTGAAGCCTAAGCCTTCTCAGCATACTTTGGTGTCTAAACCAAAGGATCCGTACAGATCAGATCAAAAACTAGATGTATCAAAATAATGGTCATATAAATAACAAACTTTCCCAACAAGAAGGCGTACGCTATGACTGACAGAGCAGCTGCCTAGCTGTCAATATAGAAACGACTGAAATCTATAGTGTACACATGGGCTATGACCGATAGAAGAAGCTTCTATTGAGCTGTATTGTGTTGATGATCTAAATGCAAAAATGCCGCAACGCCTTGACTGTGCCCGCTGTATAAACCCCTCCAAGTCTAAGTATAGAAAAGTCCCTCTGAAAATGCAAATGCTCTCTGTCCAAAATGCTTTGGGGAAAAACATATCTGGTCTATATCCATCGTTCATGCTGCAAGCATAGCTGGCTGCTTTGCCCTTTCGGCCTGTGCCTCGACCTCTGGCTTTGGCAATTCGCTGATGGGGACATCGGGTAGCCGTTCTGCAGGTGCCGGGCCTGTGAGTTCGGCCTCGAGAGCTTCTAGCTCGTCTTCTACCTCTTGCTCGTCCTGGTTCGACATACGCCCTCCAAGCAAATCGCTAACTTCCTAGAAGCGTGTAAGCAAGACACATTCCGTAGCACTATGTGGCCATGGTAACGTACCTGTTGATATGCGATAGCATCTGCCGTTTCACCCATCAACTTCTCCACGTTCTCTATACCACCCATCTCTGCATGGATCTCTTTGAGAACCTTGGTACCCTGCTGCAGCCCAAACACGACATCCTTCTGTATAAGCGCAAACTCGACGTCCGATGTCAACTTCTCGAGCTGGGCTAGTTGCGCATCCGTCTTGGCCAATAGTGATTCTTGATACTTCTTGCGCCGCAGTGCCAACAGAGCGCGCTTCTTGTCGCCCTTTGCCAGCATCTGCCTTGCGATATCGGTCTCCTTGTCTGTCAAGACTGTTATCTTTCGCTGGTACTGATGGAGTCTATCGCGCTGGTTTTTCATATCCAGGATCGCCCTGGGAGGGTGTATTAGCCAAACTGGTAGTGGACGAGCGGTCACGGGCGCAATCGCGGGGAGGTAGAGATGTAATTGATAGGAGGGACGTACTTGTCCTGGGCTGTGACTTTACTCGCATTTCCGCCCATTGTGGTGATCGCGACGGTGATATTCGCCGTGAGTTTAGTTTAAGAGGATTGTTAGAGAGTTCACGCGACAATTGTGGTATTGTCAAGATTGAGGTTGGGATTAGTATGTCACTTTGACGATAAGGTAGCGATTGTCACGAGGAAGACCATCGTCATCGGCGCGGGACCGGGGTCCAGGGTCTTATCGATAAGCGAGACCTTTTTAGATGAACAGAATACAACGTCCAGTTCCAAACTTGCGATGATCAACTAAAACAAGAGTCTCAAGACAGTTTCATAGTACGGGGATTTGCGGCATATAAGATGTATCTTGTATCTATTCAGTTCATTCATGTCTCAAGTGGCCAAGTTTATCAGTAATGCAGCATAGAGTTCTAGCTCTACTAACACAATGAACATCATCATTCACTAGGTATGTCATAAAAGCCTTAGATTCGACTAATCTCACGAGGGTGCGTAATGGATTCAGACAACAGCCAGAGTTTAGTCGTTTCTGTGTTTATATCTGTAGCTAAGATTCATATTAGAATAAGTACTGTTCGTGCAGCAACCTTATTCTCACACATACAAAAACGCACTGCTCAACAGCTAGCTTCCACTTCTTCCTTCAATACGGACAACACAGGTCGCATGATAACCAGCACTGATCTAGTGCTTAATAAAAATGTTAAATCAGATTTGGTGATTATATGGCCTGATAGTGCATTAATACTTTCGTCGTGCCTTTTCCATTCCCTATTTTCTTTTTCTTTTTTTTTGTTACCTTTTCTGAGCTGCAATAGATCGTGTGCTGTCTGACCCATTATTTCTGTCACCCAATAGATAGTCTTCAACTTTTTTTTTTGCCGATCATGGCATCTAACAATCTTGAACTTGCCATCCGCGACTCAACACCACAAGTCAGCATGACGATAGGGGCTAAAAGGCCACGGCCGAACCTTCAAAAGGGCCTCGACCGCGATGTATATCTAGTGTTGAAGAAGCTTGAAGACACTGCCAACGACGGCAAGCCTTTCAAGACGACAACAGCCGTGTACGAAGCCATCAAAAGGTCAAACTCCAGCCTTAGCCGACAGAAGAAGCGCCCTCTCGAAGATGCAATCGATCGCGTACTCCAATACCGCAAAGAAGAACTAGGAGATGACTCAAGCGATTCGGAGGCTGAGCTCGAGGAGCCACCTAAACCCGACGATGACCGTTTCCTTCTTAACAGGCAAATGACGAAGCATTGGCACCAGAATCCCACAACAGCGGCCAGCGTAACTTCTCAAGACGCCGCGCCCCAAAATTCGAGCGACGCAGCGCGAGCCATTAAGAAGCGCCGTGTACAAGAAGATGGGGAGGAGCGCGCAAAGGATGGAGCCGTTACACCCAAGGGCGCATTGACGGATACAGATGCTGCCCCAGCAGAAAAGCAGGAGAAAACGCCCTTAAAGAAGACCCAAAGGTCAAGTCGTCACAAGGTCGAACATCCCTCCGACGCAGTACAGATCGGCGGTGTGGCAGATGTATACACAGAACTCTGCAAGCAAACATACCCCGTCCTGAAATATCCAGAGCTCTATGCTGTCAACAACTGGCGCAAGGTGCCAGGTATTCTCCTTTCAGGTCCTCCTGGAACAGGAAAGAGGTCTTTGATTAGATTCCTCGCATCAAAGATTGACGTGCCGATCGTATCACTCACAGGATGCTTTGAAGATCCTGAGCGCCTGGAAAGAAGCCTGAATGATGCGATCGAAGAAGCTATGAGGCTGGCTCCTTGTATCATGCTCATCGAACAATTAGATTGGTACATGTCGAACCCTGGAGCCAGCAGTCACAGCGACAGTCAGCGCCGGAACGTGATTCAGTTCACGCGACAGATGCGACGAATCGAGGCGGAACAGGATAAGGATAGACACATTCTTGCCATGGCTACGACGTCACGAGTCACCGATGTCGACCCTGCTGTTTTGAAGACAGGCTTGTTTGAGCGTACAGTTCAGATGCGGATACCAGACCCTGAGGGTCGCGAAGATATCCTTAGATTGCTCACGAAAGACAAGAACCTGTCTGAGGAAGTCAACTTCAAGGAATTGGCCAAGATAACACACGGATTCGTTGGGGCCGATATCGTCAATGTCTTGACCCTCGCAGAGCAAGAGGCGGCAGAGCGCAACACGGATCTCAGCTTGTGCCAGCAACATCTCGACCAAAGGTTTCCTATGGACCAACCACTCCCAGACCTTATGGAACTTGAAAACACGCAACCTTCCAATCTCTTCCCCGAACCAGCCATTAGTACTCTGACGCAGCAAGACTTCAAGAAAGCTATCAAAAACTTTGTGCCTTCTCTGCGAAAGGACGGTTTCACCGTTGTGCCCAACATCACCTGGGATCAAGTCGGTGCCCTTCAAGCCGCCCGCAGGCAGCTCGAATTGTCTATCATCGGCCCCATTCGAGACCCTGAACGTTACCGCCGTCACGGTCTTCGTCGTCCAGCGGGCTGCCTTCTTTGGGGTCCTCCGGGATGTGGAAAAACACTTGTCGCACAAGCTGTCGCCAACGAAGCTCAAGCCAGTTTTATTCTCATCAACGGACCGGAGCTTCTCAACAAGTACGTCGGTGAATCAGAGCGTGCTGTACGTGAGCTGTTCAACCGCGCACGTTCATCTACCCCCTGCATTCTCTTCTTCGACGAGATGGACTCCCTCGTTCCTAAGCGTGACAACGCCTCCACCGAGGCCGGCACCCGCGTTGTCAATGCTCTCCTCACCGAGCTCGACGGTGTACAAGACCGTACAGGTGTGTACGTCATCGGCACAACCAATCGCCCGGATATGATCGACCCTGCCATGCTCCGTCCTGGTCGCCTCAACGTTCGCCTCTTCCTCGATCTGCCCTCTCCCGACGAGCGAGTCGACATCTTACGTGCCATCTACCGCACAAGTCATCCCGACGCAAAGGCCGCTGAATTTGAGAGGCTCGAGGCTGTAGCTCGTGATCCTCGCTGTACTGACTTTAGCGGTGCTGACTTGGGGGGGCTACACGAAAAGGCAGCTGAGAGCTCACTTGAGCGAGAGACAGAAAAAACGCCCGAATCGGGCATTGACGACATAGACTGGGAATATGCATTGTCGAGAACATATAGAAGTGTAACGAACCCAGAGACGTATAGAAAGATAGAAGCGAAGATAGGAAAGTCATAATTTTAATAGGAAGAAGTACCTGTTTTATATAATTATTATCCTATTTGTTTTTGTTGGCGAGACATTTCATCTTTCTAAAAAAGATGCCCATAACTGTTGTAACCCAGAAGTACAATAGTAAAAGATAACAGAATAACTGATTACTATCCTTTTTATCCTACTATGCAGTACTAGTCATACTCAATAGAAATATTAGATCGGTTTCAGTGAGTATGTAGCCTAAGAGATCATCAATATTCTCGTATGGTCTTTTTTTCTATTTCTTTTTTTGCAACCTGCCTGCCTACCACTAACTGAGTTTCCTTATCTCCCCGACTTGGCCAATCCAAACAGCCACCTCATGTGGCTCAACTTCTCCAACTGTCAATGTGCATAAACTCTCACATGGCAAGCCAGGGGTATAAAAGCAAGATCTCCAACAAATGAGACAATATTTCCAGAAAAATCCAAGACAAAAAAAGGAAAGTAACCACACCGCCCGCCGATCGCCGCAGGTCCCGCATACGCCGTCCGGAGCAACGGAATGCCGCGGAAATAGTTCGGCAACCACCATTCATGATAAAACTTGGATGTTAAACCACTCTACCACTCTGGTGGGTAACAGAAAAGTTGGTTTCCAAGTTTTAGGATACAAAAATAAACAGCCTAAGGAGTCTGATCTAACAATTAGCATAAGCTGACCTGCTGATTTCGTCTCTTGTGCTTCTAGCGGCCAATCTTTCTGATACCCTGAGGCCATTCTATCTCATGGGAAAAAAGGACCGGCTTGACTTTGAAGGACCCATCTTGTCAACGGGTCGCTCGGCTATCGGAGGGGAAAATAAGGAGATGGGCTAATGGGATTGTAATTCACGCTCCTGAGATTGGCTGCTCACAGAACAAGATCAGACACTTGTCATGACAGTCACAATTGCATGTCTATAAAAGTAAAATGTGGTGAGAGGTGAGAATTCGAGAAGCTTTTAATCTCTGTCTAATCGTAACAAAACATAATCTCTGAATGCAAAGAGGCGGACATTGTATGATTTAATGTCTCATGTCATTCCCGTTTGCCTCATCCAACGCCGGGCTTTCTTTAAAAAAGTGTATCGGACGGAGACGCATAAAGAGGAGATCGGAATGGGTAAGCACGTGGCATGTCTTAACAAGTGCCGTGTAAAATCTATAGTACAATCGCCCCTTGGCGGTTCCCATCTATCGAAAGTCGTAACATTACACGCGATTTGTAGTCGCTTATTTGGTAGAGTCCTTGAGGTAGCTGTTGAGAAAGTATTAGTCATTGCTGTTCATGGAAACAGGTATCGTAGGAAAACTTACGCAATGAGGTCGTTGCGGTCCTTGGCCTTCTTCAGGCCACCGAACGCCATCTTGGTACCGGGGATGTACTTCTTGGGGTTCTCGAGGTACTCGAAAAGGGTGTCGTCGTTCCACTCGATACCCTTCTGCTTGTTGGCATCGGTGTAAGAGTAACCGTCGACGGAACCGGTCTTGCGGCCCCAGAGACCGTGCAGAGCAGGTCCGATCTTGTTGCCACCGTCCTTCTCAACGGTGTGGCACTGAGCACATCGGGTCTTGAAGAGGTTGGCACCCTTCTTGATATCGCCTGGCGATGTTGAGTCAGTACATGAGTCGGTTGATTGAGTGAGTTGATGAGGCGGAAGTGGGCACTGCTATTGGGAGCAAAAGACGCAGAGAGAACGGATATGGTGATTGGAGATGTCGCACGAGGGCGGTGGTGAGCCTTGGTCGTCATATCGTGGTCGCAGGAAAACCCGTTCTGAGTAAATGACGCAGGCAACAGGCAGGGTCAGCTGGCGTACGGCTGAAATGTGACCACTGCAGTCGTCGTTGCCATTGTCATAAACCCGGAATCCCTCGACAGACAAACTCAAGTCGTGATACCGTATCGGCGAAGCGTCTCTTTCTCATGTCCCTCAATTTGAACCCCCAAAAGCCGTGCACTGCGGTCCGGCGCAAACCAAGGAAGTGTGCTATGAGAAAAACTTACCGCCAGCCATTGTGAATGTGGGTTGTTGATTAAGAAGTTAAAGGTAGTAGTGATTACAACAAGGGGCGTTAGCCAAAGACGTGGAATAGATCGTTTGATGGTTGAAAGTGTGGATGAGGAAGGAAGAGAGAAAGAGAGAGAAAAAAAAGTCCCAGACAAGACAAGAAAATAAAACTTTATGACAGCATGACACGACCGGGTGAGGATCGCTCGTTTCTTGGAACGCCACAGGTGGCTGAAGTGCTGTTTCAACCAATCACAGGCCAAACGTAAGTAAGCCGTCACTCTCTATCCCTGTACTAAACGATTGTGGCTCCGGGTAAAGTCGGACCATGACTCTAATGGTGGACCCCCATCGGCGATGCTCATTGTTCCGGGGCGTCTATGCCATGATAACCTGGGTGCAAGGGCCACTGGTGACCGGGAAAAAAAATTGATTCCTCTGCTGGGATAGAATCTGGGTTTAGGTCTCCCATCAAGTCCTGCTTTTTCCCAGGCCAAGCACGAGCCATACCGACAAAGGCTTAGTCTCTCTCCATCAAAAGAATCGGAGTGGAACCTCCGCGTCGGACCTACCAAACGCAACGGCTTCGGAAAAAAGATTCTTCTTGAAGAGCAAACGTGAGGGCATCACGATACCATCACCACAAACAAGCTCCAAAACTGTAGGAGGAGAGAAACAGGGGCAATTCCTTTCCTTTCTTTTTATGAAGCCGTACACGTCGACAATATGACATCCCGTGCTGTCATTCCCCGCTTCCTTCTCCCTCTTCAGGGTCCCCTCTGGCGTGGTATCAGCATCCCACTTTCTCAGAACAGCATTCGAATTCGCTTCGCCTCTTCTTCCTCAAAGGACAAACCTATTGTTCTCGAGAAGCCCGCCCGCTTCAACCCTCCCTCCCATGGCTCTCGTCTCAAGAAGGGAAACGTCCCTAGGCACTACGGTCCTGAACTGACAGCCTCCGAGATCGCTGTCCAGAGCAGGAAGCACTATCCCGGCATGATGGCCCCCGAGGGGACGTGGGAGCACTTTTTCTGGCACAGCAAGATGCTGCATACCTTTATTACCATGGTGCGTTCACATCTTCAAAGTTGATTGGTTTTCCCACCATCAATATGCCTTGCAATTTCATCATCAACTAACCTTTGATAGGGAACCCTCTTCGCCCTTGGTGTTTTCACATTCTTCATGAACTACGCCTACAATTCTCCCTACAAGGAGCTCGTACCTCCCATCTCGGATCTCTGGACGCAGCCCGTCCACTTTTTCGTCGCCTGGAAGCACGTAATTACGCTCCACGAAAAGGACAAGGCCATGAAAGCCAAGGAGCACCGCACCAACCACCTCGACGATGTCGCCAAGCGCCGCCTTTTCATGAAGATGCATGGAATCGAGACCAAGGACCCTGTGACTGTCATGTTTGGCAAGGGCGAGGAGGAGCCCAAGCCTGAGCAGGAGGCTGCTGTGGAAGCAGAGCCGGTTCCCAAGATTGAGGCTCAGGACAAGGTCGAAGAGCCGAAGAAGAAGTGGTTCGGTGTCTTCTAAAATTCGTAAAACAAAGATCAAAACCCACGTGTACCATATATACCTGTACCATAACGCTCTTCATTGTACGAGGATCATGAGTTGTAAAATGAAATGGAATATACAGCCTTACGAGGCCTACAAGTTTTCTATCATACCCTTATCCCAACCATGCACAGTATTATGAGAGCTCGACACCCTCCAAACCATCCAGAACCTCGTCTACAACGCCACCCTTTTCTAACACAGATTGTATTATACCATCCATCACTCCAAACTTGGTTCCACCCAGTGGTGCCTTCCAGACGCCCTCAGTCGTTTGAGCCTCACCCTTCTGAGCCGAGTTATTCGTGATATGCGGTACTCCAGGTGGGGTCAACCTCGATGGGGGATCGACAGTTCGAATCGACAACAACTTGAGCTCCCGGCCCTTCTTATCAACATCCATTTCACCGTCTGCCTTGATTTTGCGGACTTCTGCCACGGATACAGCCAGCGCACTCTCTGCGACAGCAAGTTCCTCCTTGGCAGGGTCGAAAATAGTGTTGTCGCCAATCGCAACCACAAGTAGGGTGATGGGTGGCCGTGAACCCTCTGCTTCAGCACCGTCGCGAGGGTACAAAAAGGTTGAGGACTCCCAGTCATCATCGAACATGGGGTCTTCGTCGCCCTCAGACTTGAGTCGGGGCAGGCGCGTAGCCAAAAGGGCGAGATGTGTTGTAAGGGAGAGTAGCGGAAGAGGGTATGACAGCGGAGGGGATATTAGAAGAACCTGTACTGTCAGTTAGCAAGCTTTTCCCTATCATATCGCGAGTGCACATACGTCGAGGTACAGTCTCCAGTGAAACCGCCTGTTGATCCGCAGCTTCTTGGCAAACTCATTATCAGCCAAGAGCGCCTCTCTCAACATCTCGGCCAAGAACACTGTGGAAGCTTCATCGTCTCTCTGGCCCGGGATCTCTACTGCCAGCTCGAGCCAATCGTTCCTTGATCTGTCTTGTTCATCCTGTTGCTCCTCGCTTCCTCCTGTCTTTTCGATCTCAGCTTTGACGCCTACAATGGCCTCTGTGCCGTCCGCGAAGTGCACGCGCGCACTACCATTTGTTCCGGGAAGTACGCCCGTCTCAGCGGTCAAGGGGCGGAACTGTGTAGGGCTGCGTCCATCGGGTCGGATTGGGGGGCGTAGAGAGAGCGACTGGTGCAGATATGCGAGTTCGGCGGGTGAGAAGAGGTTTTGTTGCGACGCCATGGTGATGACAATGGCAGCGTATGGCCAGTGATTCAGCTATACGGTACAATACTCTTATAACAATAGTGCGACAGCACGTTCAGGCGCTGAATTGACAGGTGCGACGTGAAAACGGCAATGACGCAGGTTTTTGGTGTTGAAAAGGCTGGTTGCTCACCGAGGTGAATGATAAGATAAAGCAGAAAAAAGTGTGGTGGGCATGTTAGTTGGAGATGGCGGGGTGGAAGCTGGTGAAGCATAGCTATGTGGCCAATCACAGAAGCGCATCTAACTAGTATCTATGTACAAGTATTACAATGTTCATATAAGTCGTTGGAAGTGTTTAATTTATACGCATCTTTCAGTTAACGAACATTCTCTGTTCTCTTCCTACATAACTGCCTGACTCAGAGTATGATTCATTATAAACCACTATATTGAGACATGAGCAAACACCATAAAACAACATCAGAAAACTGTGATATATGCTCTTCTCCGACTTGATATTTCCTTCTCTATCGTCGTGGAGCAAAGTCTAGACAAATTCGGTCCATCAAGTCTGGTCCGGTTGCAGCTACAAGCTCAGCCACTGCAGCCTTCAGCCCTGGGTGCTCTTTAACACCTCGTTCGTCCCAGGTGACAAGGTCCGAGGTTTCATATAACGGACCTCCAGGAGCGATCTTCAAAGCAATATGATCCATATCCCAAGTCGCTGCCATAGTGATCGGAGGAATACCAGGCATCCCAGAAGTAAACAGCCAGTCGCTGTCTTCGTCGCCAGAAAGCGAAGAGTCGGATCCTTTGGTCTCAGAACCGTCACTCATCTTTACCTCCTCGCCGAGCACTAGATTCTTGTGATCATCACTTTCAGTAGCCTGTTCCTTCTCGAGTGAGAGGCTCACAAACGGTTTCTTGTCGAGAAGATCCAGCATTTCTCGATCCAATGGATCCCAAGTCAATGACTCGGGATCAAGAACGAACTGTGGCGAGTAGTCGATCTTATACCGCATCTTGGGACAGCTGTGTATATAGAAGCCAGGATACCACCAGCCGTAGCCCTCTTCGATAGCCAAGGCAATCTCATACAGTGCACCGAGTTTACCTGGTGCATGCTGGTGTATGCTTTCGTGGTAGAGAAAGTAGACAGAGCTTACACACTCTGGCAAAAGGTCAAGAACACCAATAGCGACCAGCTTACCATCCAGTCTATAGCAGTGATGGTAAGAACCCAGGCGACGTTCGCGCCCATCTGGTGCTACCATCGTCTCTCTCCTCAGGGGTGAGCTGCAGAGAAAGCGTTTAAACCCGCTCTTGCTTATTTCACTCGGAGAATCCTTGTGTACCACCCGCTGATAGTTTTCGTAAATGGCAAATTTCTCTTCTGTGAAGTCATCGTGTTCCAAGGACACAACAAGTTTGTGCGCAGCCTCAGGGGGCTTTTGCACGTTAGCATCCTCAGCTTCATGGATTCGTTCAACAAGGTCGAAGTGGTTGTCACGCTTCTTAGCCTCTTCGCGTGACCTAGGGTACATTCGGGTAGCCTCCTTGATATACGAATCTCCCAAAACAAATTTGTTGAACCTGTTGATGGTCTGCCGCTGATCTCTAGACGGTTTGAACTGGGTAGAATCGAGACGGATAGTATAATGAGGGCAGCATGACCGACGTTGGTCAGGTCGATACATGAGTGTGCCTGAGCGTCTCCAACATCTGTCTAGGAGAGTCTGGTAGAATTCCGGACTCAGCGATGATGTTGAGGCGTAGTAAGAGTAACCTGTTACCCATGCACCAGTCAGCTTTACATTTATAGAATGTGGTCACTTGAAGTAGCTCGTTGGTTATGGGTAGAGTGAGAGACCAGGTATGCACCTGCGTTATTGCAAATGTCTCATGATGCAAATGAAGACAAATTCGGTGTGATCAGAGGGTACGTAGAGATGCAGGGGCTTTGTTCACGTTTTGACTGACTCTTGCCACGACTTCCACAGTAACCACATCTTGATGATTTGGAGTATCCTGGACGATAGTTAGCTTTCGTTAGGGAAAAAGTTGTGAACAGCGATCGCGTGGGGGTGAGTGATCAGAATGTATGTCTGTTGTCAGATGTCATCTGCTGGGCGATGAGGCGGGCGTGGGGGGAGAAACGGCATGTCTAAGTGGGAGTGGGTAGAAGACGACCAAAACATCAGTTGACGCTTTGTATAGCATGAGACACCATCCACTGAGACAATATCCATGATAAGCCTCATCATATGATGATATCATCTCAATGTCATGTAAAGTTTTGGCCAGCCTTGCTCACGGATGTATCAGTGTACCTTGCCATCAACTCGTCGTGCAGATTTGAGCTAATGAATAACACAAATATACCGGGGAAGGATAGAACTGGTGAATCACATGCTGCTGGTTGGAAGCCATAGACAAACCAATGCACGATGACAACTCTTTAACCAGTATGTACCAACAAAAACCCCATGACTACATGAAATGCGAAGCGAGAACCCATGTAATAAACGAGACAAAGTACCCAAGGGACTTGTACTTGTGAGCAGGTGTAAGCTCAAGTTCTATCAATATTGACACTTGACAGTAAGATTAATCCCTAGCGTAGAGCATTGACATGCGGAACCGTAGGGCATGACTGTGATCAACTATTGAGGACGGGATTGGCAGCCGTTGCCAGCCTAAATTGAGGGTCGATGTTGACGTGGGAATTGATATGGATATGGTTATGGGCATTGGGCGACTTGACCCGGACGGGGAAAACGGGGGCGCCACGGGGACCGGCCGCAGCGGAGCTCAAGCGCAGGCGCCGGCAGCCAACGACAAGCCGGCATTGGACCACGGGGACGATCGGTTGGAGAAGAACGTGGGAATAAGCACTCACCAATTGGCGAAAGGTATTCATACTGCAACGACGCATCTCCAGGGATGCGCATGCCATTAGGTTCCATCGTGGGCTGCACAACCTGGTGCTGTGTTGCTGAAACTGCGTTTGGTAAAAGTGCTTGTGTTCTGGCAGCGAATTGCCAGAGACGGAAGGATAACGGTGGTGGACGGACGAGGAGCACCGGGGCCTTTTCTCAAGCTGTGACAAGTTAGACAGGGAGTTTGTCCACCAGACTCGCTCAGTGTATTCCAAGATGGGCAAGCGAATGCGTGAGGTAGGTGGTTGCCGCGTATGGATGTCAATTCAAGCTCAAACGAGATGGAGACAGAGAGGGGCGGATTCCCGAGACCTGGAGAATGGAGGGGGCGTGCGGATTTGTCGAGGCGATGTGCGATCGCGTGCCTACTGATTCCCCTCTTGAAAAAGCAAGGGCAGGCAGGCAGGCAGACGGAAAAGAGAAATATGTAGCGTGGGATGTTGTGTCGTGTCTGGCAGTTGGTGGATTGACGATTAGTTTAACTGGTTTCTGGGCTGCACACGAATGACGACGAGACGCTGGCTGCGGATAATATTCAAGGATTGGCGCTGAAGGACAGTGATCGTGTGCGTGCATGTGCAACAGAGTCGACCAAAATCGAACGGCTTCGATCTAACTTTAGATGACTAGACCAGGATGATCAAGCAGGGGTTCAAAGACTACTCCCAAGGGACCTGACGGGTAAGGGCGTGCAATGGCAATGGCGTAGAATAGACCAGACCGTTCTGTAGTCGAGTAACGGTTCCAAGGCGAGTAGGTAGTCAGTGGCTGCACGGCTATGTTCCGGTGTCGAAGGCCTGACTGGTGAGAAGCTGTGTCATGAGCGCGTTGTCGAGATGTGGTTCGGTATCAGGTCGAGAGATGAGCAACGGATGCTGATGGTTCTAAAGAAAGATGAAAAAGAAAGAGAAATATCGGAGCTTGATCGAAGTTGATAAAGGAGATCTGCCAGTTCCAACCAAGGCAGCAACCACTGGGAGTTGCAACTTGCACCTAATGGCGGGGTTGGCCCTCTAAGCTGCCTGACTTGACTGCATGCCACCTCACTCAAGCCCTTCACCTACAATTCGAGCCCATGATGGAGAATCTTTTCTTTTTACCCTTTTTTCTTAATCTTCTGTCGACTCATATTAATCATTTGTGTGTGTGTCTCTATACTAGTCCAAGTAGTACGAGGTGTCTATAAGTCGTAGCTCCTTCTGTTGTGTAAATCAAGAGTCTGCTTGCTATCTACCTCTACTAACGCGCCGGTTATCTGATCAATGGATACATAGAAACAGAAGAAAAATACCAGTAGCAGCGAATCTATTTGCCCAATTTGTTACTTCCTACGTATCTAGAATTTACACATGTATTCCTATGACACGGTACAGTTAGTACTTGGGATAAGACAACAGACTGTTCCAGACCAGGTTCGTACCCAGTAGGAAACCTTCCGAACTCTCCAGCATTTACGGGACCAAATTTGATACAAGGCTGAGTTTGTGTCACCAACCTTGACGGAAGTCATCTCATCTTATTCTGGCAAACACTTCTCTTTTCTGGACAGAGAAGATGAGATGAGATTGGAGGAAACGATCGCCCTGGTTCTTGTCGGCCAGTCCATCAACGTTGATAATTTTAGCCTGCCAAGTCGGTACAGCAAAGTACATATTCGATTATTCCTTGCATGCTGCAGCTCAATTCGTGCGTAACGAATGGGATCAAACGAAAAGGAAGAAGCCTACAGAACTAGCCTCAAGCCGACGGGTTCCAGGCCGGGATAACGAATCGAGGTGTCGTACGAAAATCAGTGCAGGCATTTCTGCACGTTTACTGTATCTTGTAACTGGCCCAGGGGAGAGACTCCATTACTCTGCAGATTTTTTGCATTTTTTTTTACCTCGCCTGTAGAGAATCATGGAACCGATCTTTTCATCATCCGACTTGCGGGCCTTTTCTCGGTGTCGTCTCCGAAATCTAGTTGTGGAAGAGAAGCTACACCAGAGACGCTACGACTCAACCGGTATGGGATCAAGTATTGTTGAGGAGATAGAAAAGTCTACTGTTAAAATGAACGGACTAGTAGATACTATGCATTGCAATATCCGAGTTAGTAGAATCGGCTAACTGACATGACGTCTGTCGAAATACTGCAGGTTGAAAATGTTGTGATTGAACTAAATGCTAAAAAAACTACCTAAGAAGCTTGTCAGTTAGACTCGAGTCCAATTGGATGTTCCCATGGGTTATCCGCACTGCACTTCTGCCACTAAGACTTCAACAGAAAAGATCGAGGGCTCACGCCTCGCTTTCACGATGCTCCATCCCACGGATGGATCCAATGCTTGTTTGCTTGCCTGTCTGCTTGAGCTACTGCTGTAGGCATTCTACCCCTACCCCTCACACTATGTCCGTCCCCCTCCGATTAGATGCGGTACTATTGTTACTTGCTGTTACTGCTGCTTCATGCATCGTACGTCAGGGTTGATGTGTTACAGCGTGGGAGCTGTTCTGTCCGTGGGCAACGATGAACCTATCATTGTGGGCATGTGAATTAAGAAGAGGTCCAAGTTGAAGCTGTCGCGAGTGTGAAGCTACACCCTGTATCTCAATTGATCCAAATGTCAATGTCATGGGGGGCCCCACGCTGCGAGTAAAGAAACGCGCGTGCCTAGATACCAACTCGATGCTATTGAGTGGGCGTGTGATAATAATGCAGCATGGTTCTTCCAGAGGCTTAATTGCTGTGTAGGTATTGCTGTGCAACGAAAGGCTTTTGTTGTATTGTAATAATTCAGGACGATCCTTGATTGGCCACCTACGAAGTGTGAGATTGTTCTCATTATAGGTGTTGTAACTACATGACTCTGTGTATTTCTTTGGTGTTGTCAAACACAATAGCGTTGAGGCTTGAACCTAGGTAGGTAGGTAATGTCTAACATCCTGGATACTGCTACATCGAGGATTCCACTGGAACGTTTGTTGGTGGCACCATGCTGCAGCTCACTCCATCGCAATCCACAATCTGGGTCTATATGTGGTTTTCTATTCAGAAATTCGAGCATAACAGTCTTTGCTATGTCGGGTTTATGTCGTGCACTATAATGGGAACATGATCTCCCTCCACACTACCAAACATCAATGGTCCTGCATGTTCACACATCACTCTTCTCGGCCCCCCGAGCGTTTTCTGATTGGAAACTAACAAAGAGGCGTGAGCCTGCCGCGAAGAGGAGAGGGAAAGCAGGCAAAAGCCTCCCAGTGATACATATCCTATTCCGTCTCTGATGCACGCCACCCCTGTTGCCTTTCTACAAAGTGTATTGTGGTAGTACCACAAGTTGACCTTGCACCGTCTCGCAGTAAAGGGGTGAGAAGGGATTCTTGGACTGTCAATAAGCCAATTCGGCTATTAATGGCATCAAAGGGAGATGGTCAGCTCATCTCACTTGACAGGCCTTTTGGAGATGGTGATGTGAGGTGGTCATTTAATTAACCACTTATACAGCTAATTTATTTTGTCTGTGTTTTTTCCAACCCCGGGTTTCAGAGAACAAAATTAACGAGCCAGTCGATGCTACTATAGACCAGGCTTGAATGCCATGTATTTCGTCCACTCTTCAGCACAAAGGTTAACTCCCTGATTATCACTGGGTAGGTACTGTCCAGTATCACCAGTCGGGCTTCTACCCTGTACTCGACGCTCGGTTGTTCAGCAGCCTCTTAATCACTAAACATTTGCATCAGAAACCTGGCGTTCGTATTTGCTCAGAGACGATTCTTTCTCGCCGATTAACTACCAGGCAACTGGTAGTTAGTTCCGCCTGCGTCTCTGCATCACGATCGATTTAAGCTCCTGCGCAAGCTTTTTATGCCTTGGAGTGGTCGCTGGAAAGACGTTGGCGTCAGACGCTCAACCTTTCGAGTCAAGCCTCTGCTTTTACCAACTCGGCCATGGTCAGCCAGCACATTAATGCAGCAATCAAATAGGGGGGTTACTTTCGTATCTCCCATCTCTTCTCATCAAAGTTTGCCTCGCATCGGTTGACCCAGAGAAACCCTCGGTTCCACCGCCCGCTCAATTGTAGACAGGCGGGCACATAACGAAAGCAAAAGCTGCCCGCTGCGTTGCCGAGTACAGTTCCGTCAGTCTAGGCCTGAGCCCACTACAAGCACTACGTCTCAGTACAGATACTGTACAATAAGTCCGTACCTTTGGCACGCTACGCATACTCCATTAGATCCAAGCAAGGCCTGGCCAGGACAGACGAGGATCCAGCTTTCACATCCGCCTCCAGTCCCTGCTTGCTGTCACTAGCTCGTTGAAGGCCTGTCCGCCGAGCGCCCAGTGCTTCCGGTACCTACACGCCCCCCATCTTCTCTGCACTCTGCACATACATGAGCAGGTACATGCCTACGTACAGTGCAATGCTGCGGTACGTACCCTACTAACCTAGGTAGCGACTTACCTGCTCTGCGGGTTCCGCCAGAGACAGAGATCCGCCGAGTTGCCCGCTGCCCCCTCGAGCTAAACTTGGGACGTTTTGCGCGTGCGCGCCCACCTCCATCATCTCGCAGTTTATATCACATCGCCAGCCCAGCTCTCTGGAGCGTCTGGGCTCTCCCCGACCAAAAACCAAGCACCAGCACCTTCTGGCGCAGGCCACGGCGATTTCTGTCCTCGATTTCCCCTTCACATAATCACCAGACCTCAATTACCACCTACTTACTATTCGACAATGATGGCTCTCAAGGCTCTCTGAAAGTCACCCGTCCGCCCGTCGCAAGTTCTCTCTTTCTCGACCCAGGGGTGAACATCCGTTCTATTCCGCTACCTCCGGGGACCTTGAAGCTTTCTTGTCCGCATTATCGCCATCCAAGACTTGCGAACCTCTTTGTTCTTGTTGTTGTCCGACCAAATTTCCCCGACATTACTCTCAATTCCCGTCGCCCGTAACCCGACTTACCACTAATATGTCGAGTTCTGCCTCTGGCGACTCAGGCGGTGGCCGCTCGATGGATTCACGAGTGGGTAGAAGCAAGCAACGTGAGTCTTTAACCCTATGCGCTGTGCATGAATTATTGTCTGAGCATGTTGGTTCGGCATGGCCGTTCGTCGTTCATGTCTCTATGATGGCTTTTGTCTTGGCGTCGCCTATTCCAGCTCCATTTATTGCCCGTTCGTTACATGGTGTGATGGTCACTCCCATGACTTACCACCAATGTTTGAGCAACTATCTACTTATTGCCAGCCCACATTGTTCCATCAACTCAATTAGGGTTTTCTTTACTGACGTGTCATTCTTGTCGCAGGCTACAACACTAAGGGTGAACGACTCGTCGCTGGCATTGTGCCCCTTACCTCCGATCAAAATTATGTGCTATTAATCCAATCTACACGACGCAAAGGTTGGGTTTTGCCCAAGGGCGGCTGGGAGTCGGACGAGACTTGCCAAGAGGCTGCCGAACGAGAGGCTTGGGAAGAAGCTGGCATCACTGTGCAAATAAGTTACGACCTTGGCGACATTGATGAAAAGCGTGCGCCCAAATCGTCAAAAGACCGGTCAAGATACCACTTTTTCGAAGGCACAGTTACCGGCGAGTTCGACGACTGGCCCGAATCCCATAAACGAGAACGCCAGTGGTTCACGTTTACACAAGCGTGGGAGGCATTGTCGACGAGACCGGAGCTTCAGGAAGCATTGCAGCGGTCAACTGTGAATCGTCTATAACCGGCGGATCTTTTTTCACAAATTACCCAGACTTGGAAGCCACCATCCTGGTCAAACATCAAAGGATTCTGCTTTTCGAGGTCTGGGACCGACCGAAATCTTGGTGGTGTACCAATAATGTCACCAAGAGTCTGTTATCCTTTCGCTATGAGAGGAAAACACGCGCTCAACTTGCGAAACTAGAGATCCGGGCTGTACGCTCGATTTCCCAATCTCCTCTTTTACAGTTCTCTACACAGAGACTTTATATTGTGCATCCATCCAAAGGCGTTTAGGCTGGATTATGATAGAGCATTTGCTTTCTTTCTTACACTACTAAGAATTCGGACGGGATATGGTATCTGAGGGGCGTACTTATGTGTATGCATTGAGATCAGGGGGTTATCTTATTGCAATAACACGGTTGGGACCGGAAAAGCGTTACAGAAAGGCTGGCTGGCTGCTATCTGAATCTTGCTCTTTATTATCTGGCACAGCCCCAGAACCAAGACGATGGAGAAGCGAATATGCACGCAATTCATCCCTTAGAATGGAACGAAATCTTAGTAACTCGCCCGGTCACGGTGGAGTTGAATAGACTTGGCGAATTCCCTCACTCCGACGCATCAGAAAGACTTTAATTTCAAGCCTTGATGCATGTGAGAAGAGAGACCAGATACCGGACGAAGCACAGAACAAGAGAAAAAAAAGAGAACCCTTTGCCGAACGGCATATAATGACGCACAGTCTAAGTCACTGCTGCAACCTCAGGCGTACACTAATGTACTAAACCGTAGTAGAGCGTGGCCAAGGCCTTGTCATGAGTGCTTATTTGTTTCCTGTTCCCTGTCTTCTGTCCGATATTTTTATGTCTGCCCCGCCAAGAGTACAAGTCAACATGCCCCTCCTTTCTCATTCGCCCCTCCATGACTTAGCTGGCTCGTACCTTTCCAACATGCCCCGCATTGAAGCTCAGAAAATTGATTTGCGTTTTGCTGAATCATGCTGTATATAGCGATATGTGGCTATCAGCTGTGAATCGCTGTAGCGCTGTTTTGCCGTAATGGGATCCGCAACACTTTAGATCAACGTCAAAGCATCAACGACTCAGCTCAATATACCATCATTCCAGACCGCCGCATAGTATTTCACGCGATGTGCATTTCATGAGCCTAGACACACGACACTCTATGGATCAATAGACTTCACTTTAATCACAGACCGCACGACCCTCCACCGAATATCTTCCTCCAAACGATACAATGGAGAACCTATCTATCACCGATGCCCCTCCACAGGGCCGTGGTGCGCCGCAACCGCTACCTCAGCTGCCACCGCAAATGTTCACTACTGCCGCGCAGCTCCTGGACCTCACAGACAGTACGACTCCGCCATGGTAACAGTTCATTCCTGTTTCCGGTTCCATATGCAGATGAAACGGATTGGATCGTAAACCAGGAGACGGGAGGATCGTTTGCTGACGACTGTAAAACTGCAGAGAAGCTCATGGTCGCATTGCGTGATGGGCGAAAACTCATCGGAGTACTAAGAAGTTGGGATCAGTTCGGTGCGTTCTAGAAGGAAGACAATGCCTCAAAGATACGCCCTTTTCTCACAATCTACTGCAGCAAATCTTGTTCTCCAATCCACGATCGAACGTATTTTTGCGCCCTCTCCCGACTCAGCAGGTAGCGACCGGCCAACAGGTCTTTACGCGGACATCAACCACGGCATATTCCTCGTTAGAGGCGAGAACGTACTACTCCTAGGCGAAATCGACCTCGACCGAGACGACGACCCCCCGCCTGGTTTCGAACTGGCCGACTTGGAAGTTGTCAAGAAGATCGCAGAGGAGAAGAAAGCAGCCGACAAAGCCCGGGATAAGGTGCGAGTGAAGAAGCTTGCGAAACACGGTTTCGAGGGGGAGAACATTGGCGAGATTGTGCTGTAGACAAATATTTGGATATGCAGCAGAAACTACAGGCGGCCTATGTGAGAGAGAGGGCTTGTGCTTCTCGTTTCGGCGTTCAGAGAGCCCTGGACAGGGTAGCGGTCTCTTGGGCAGAATATTGTGAAATGCCCATTTGCCGTCAATAGAAGGAGCCGGTTCTGGGTAGAACGAGAGATGGCTCCACTGGAAAACCAGTCTCGATCCTGTGGGCTGAGAGACAAAACAGTGCGCAAAAATATACGAATTTCACGACGCTGCACATAACAATTTGCTATCACGAGTATGTGATTGTTTCTTGTGTCACTCGGCTTGCGGGTGGAGCTACTGGCTAGGAGAAGTTTGTCCAGAAACTGGGAGTATGTATAGTATACTCTCTTAGCGTAGCTGTTGTCACAGTCATGCAGTTCCAAAGCCATTAATCTGTACGGCTATTAGCTCACACACATCCTTATTACGTGGTTACAAAACCGAGATTGCTAATCTCAACATACTGGTTGACCCTGATTTGACTCTCACTTAACCCTTGCTCACAATATGGAAAGTTTCTGGAAACAACGAGCTTTTGATAACTGCTATTTTACAAAGCTATACAGAGTCAGGATGTGTGTGGAGTCTTTCGCCGTGGTTTTTGTTGTACACTGTCGTTATGAATATCCGAAACGACTCAACCCAGTCCAACTCGACGGATGATGATCAAATGCAACCGAAAACGCCTCTCATGATGCCGTGCCATGTCTCTGCATGAACCTCTCTCGTCTAAAGGGCATTGCCCATCCTATATGCGTCCCCCCCTCTTTTAGGGACAGTGACAACTTAGTTGGACCGTCGTCTTCGTACTCGCTCAAACAATGGTATGGGAGTACCAGGATCCTTGCAACCCCCCAGAAGCCAATCGGTTAGGCCAACAACCTTTGCGCCAACACCAGCTTCCCAATCGCCACCTGCTTGCGACTGTTCAATCGTGTGGCTCAGAATTCGTCCCTCGGAATCGAAATCGAACACAAATAGTCCCGTGAAGGCCTTGTCTGGATCGACTCCTCGGCCAAACGGTAGCGAGCGTGCAATAACGCCAAGGTTTGAAGGACTGTCGGAGCCCTTTCGCTTCTCGCACCAGCGGACAACGAGCTGCTCCGGTATAGCTCCAGCACGGCGGGGTAAGAATGTGAGGGGCTCGGTCGTCATGCGCTCTGCAAGAACCTCGATACAAACGTTGCCGAGAATGGGAACGCGGTTCCAAGCCAGAGGCGAGGTCCATAGAGCAGCATTGTAGGCGACTCGACCGGAGACGGTTGGTAGGTGAGGATGCGTCGAAGGGAAGAGATGAAGGGCGATGTTTGGGGCAAGGATGTCGTGAGGTAGAGGGTGCAGAAGTAGGGTCGGTAATCTTTCCTGAAGAACTCGCAAAGCTGTAATGAATCAGTATTGTGCTACTGCAAAGCCCTCGCAGATTTCCCCGGTGACGTACTTTTACCTAGCTTTGCCTTATTGGGGTCCTTCGGTCCGTCATCGCCAGATCCAACCCATCGGACGCCTGTCGTATCGAAATATGTTCTTGACAAGGCGTCTCGCCTTATATAATTCGTGAGTTGGCTAGCATCGGAAGTGGGCGAAGAAGGGTTTGGCTCGCGAACGGTTATGGGTTGAACCTGGGCCTTTGCTGGATGAGCGTTGGAGAGGTTGCGAATAGAGGCAACACAAGGCCGGCCGGAGCGGCTTATAGTGGATCGAATCGGAGCGGCCATTGAATTGGTCACCGCAGCAGGACGGGGAAATTCATTGATCGAGAATGTGTATGGCTAAAACAGTCGGTGCGCATTAAATATTAAAGGTAGGATTGTATAGAGTTAAAGTTGGTTGGAGAAGCGCACTTGCAACCCGCATGCTCGAGAAGTATGCCCACTTCTGGGACTTTCTTTTGCAATGGATCTCCAATGCATGGAATACCTACTAGTACTAACAGGTACTATGGAGATGGGCAGACTCGGAGGTATCTTGTCGTAGAAAAACATCGTAAAGCTACAAGATTGGGAAGCACATTTAGTGATTGGCTGGAGCGCTGTAGACTCCACCGCCACAGGCACAGGCTTGACAGCGGAGCGGGATGTGGCGGGGCGGGTCTCATCCGTTGCGATGGGACAGGGCGAGAGATAAAAAAGAGAATGGGAATCTGGAGAGAATGGCTCAAAGCGGGAGAAGAGTATCCACTAATAAGATTAATTAACAAATATCGTATAGATTTACGGGACATGCAGAGCACAACATTACAGTATCTGTTTGTTTAAAGCAGCATCTTATGACTGTCTGTCCAGGCGGTGAAGCTAATCTACGGGTTGAAAAGTCATTGCCAAACTTGTGACGTGCAAAGTCACTTGAATGGTGTTAATGGCACAAGACCAGGACTTGGCCGATCAATAACCAGGTAACTGTCTTGTGATAAAAATAGGGAAGAACTTGTCAACTCCTTGTCTAGTGAATACAGTGCATCAAATGAAAGGACATAACAGACATTCTCCCCATTCCAATCTTTACATCTTCAACACCTAACGTTGGAGTCATATTGCTATCTGACTTTTGACTTTATAGTGTTAGTCCTCTTTAGGACAGATTAACTCAACCAACGTTTTCCAAAGGCATAGTGCCAATATAAATACCTGGCGATGCACCAGCATGACTCCCGTCACTATCACAGGACAGTACCACACTGTGTTACTTTACCTCGTTTCACATGAGAGCAACCAGAGATTGATCCTGACCAGAAGATGCAGGACTTGATTATTACTTGGGTCCTTTCATTTAGTTTACTGCATACCTAATATACCATCTAACTTAGTAATTACCGCCAAACTTTGCACCCAGTCTCACCCAAAGTTTGGTCTTTGTTCGTCGTCCTTCAAAGTATCTCTCACGTGACTTGCACTGTCAGCTGCCCCATCCATTCATTCCCTCCTCCTAGGCGGTGCTGGCGTTGCCTGGCGTTACGTTTCTTCCCTGACGTACTTGAGCCTCTCTCTCAACTCTCTACATCCCATTCCCAACCAAATCCCGTCCACGTCTTTTGCAACTTTCTATTCCATCACGCCCGACGACTTGTTGCCACTGATTTTATCGACTTGTCCTACCGCGACATAACGAGCAGCCGCCATCATGAACCCCGAGTAGTACGCCACTCTCCGCTTCTTTGCGATAACCTCCTGATGGAAATGTTGCCCATGCTGACTATCGCTCTAGAGTTACACCTTTCGTCGCTATCGCCTACACTCACGCCTGCGCTTATTCCCCTCCTTTCTTCCGGCGTTGAGAGAAGATTACAGGATGACTTTTCTGACGCAAACCCTCCAGATACGACTATCTCTTCAAGCTCCTCCTCATCGGAGATTCCGGTGTTGGAAAGTCTTGTCTGCTTCTGCGATTTGCCGACGACACCTACACTGAATCCTACATCTCCACTATTGGTGTCGACTTCGTGCGTAACTTCCACTCCAACACTTTTCCACGACATCCTCTAATCTTTGTTAGAAAATCCGAACGATAGAACTCGATGGCAAGACCGTCAAGCTTCAGATTGTATGTGCCCCCTGTCGCGCGGGTATCGACTTCGCCATCATGATACTGACTTTTGTTCCAGTGGGATACTGCCGGCCAAGAGCGTTTCCGAACCATCACCTCTTCCTACTACCGTGGTGCCCACGGCATCTGCGTCGTCTACGATGTTACCGACATGGACTCTTTCAACAACGTCAAGCAATGGCTCCAGGAGATTGACCGATATGCCACAGAGGGTGTCAACAAGCTGCTGGTCGGTAACAAGAGCGATATGTCAGACAAGAAGGTCGTCGAGTACAGTGTAGCCAAGGTAAGTTCGTTCGTACCTGGGATATCGCTCTCTGGAATCGCGGTCACATGCATTTAAGCGCCTGAGCTTTCAAGTGCCCCTGTCACCGAATTTCTCCCTCGGCTGTGATATCCACCCACCGCAACCCAGTTACTGACACACACTACAGGAGTTCGCCGACAGCCTCGGAATCCCATTCCTCGAGACTTCCGCCAAGAACGCCAGCAATGTAGAGCAGGCTTTCTTGACCATGGCCCGACAGATCAAGGAGCGCATGGGTACTACCACAGCCAACAACACCAAGCCCAGCGTGCAAGTCGGTCAAGGCCAGGGTGTCGGCTCTTCTTCCAACAACAGCTGCTGCTAAATGCATTTACGCTCTCTTTTCTCAGTGAAGCAGGATGATGGAGTACAGCCGGAAAGATGGAACATGCTAGGGATACGACCGGACAGATTCAGTTACGATGTTTGCTTTCTACCTTTTCTCTCGTCGCTACGCATAGACCGGATCATAATCGCTCGGATTATGCATTTCGTTATTGCAATCACGACTCTTGTTGCCTGCAGTACCCGGAAGAACGGCCCATTCCCTCTCGGCGCCTGCCACGGACCCTGACGCTTTTACGACGAGGTGGGGGAATAGACGGAGTGATCTTGTAGATTGTGGGGAGGGACTTGGAGAGGGAGGTCACAAATACAGGGGCAGGTCCTGTTTTCCCGGGCTGGTGGCTGTGGAAGGTTTTACGCACGCGCAAGCTGTATTTTCTCGCTTTCTTCCTTTCCCGCGTCTCATTACGGAACGCAAACATCGAGGGACATCTGTCGGTTCTTGTTCATTTCAACTTGCCATTCATTCACTGGAAACATCATCTGCGCCTCACTCCCTTTTGCCATCCTGGCCTTCCATTATTTTGTAGTCTCTTGAGCCAACAAGAGTTACAAGAGAAGGTTGTGCTGCCCGTTTTCTCTTGCCTGGGTTCTGATATCGGTTGTTATGTTGCTTATTCTCTTTTACCATCCTGATTCGCCTGTGGTTTTCATTTTTGGTAGCTGAGATCGATTTTATGTATGCGAGAAAGGGTATTCTTAATAAAGGTGGAATATTCTTTTTTTATCCACG
Organism: Fusarium sporotrichioides; assembly: GCA_019054645.1. Taxonomy (NCBI): domain Eukaryota; kingdom Fungi; phylum Ascomycota; class Sordariomycetes; order Hypocreales; family Nectriaceae; genus Fusarium; species Fusarium sporotrichioides. The sequence continues at coordinate 1,680,383 of JAHKNS010000004.1, forward strand.
TCTGTAATGGATCGACTTGACTTGATTGATTATCTTCTTGTTCCTGTTGGCCAGTTAAATGATCCACGAAGCTGAGATGGAGTGATTAAACGTTAAACCTAGATCTATCTTGGACATGACAACCCGTGAACGGCATCTCGACTACACCTTGATTTAACCTTGACCCCAACACATAATCTAATTATAACCATAAACCAAGCCACGTGGAGTAATTCAGTTTACAGTGTTATTAAGAGGTAATCATCAAGGCTTGTGATCATCTATCAGGCACTCTCTGTGACCTCCGTTTTCGTATCATTCTAGTAACTTGTGGACCGTGAGCAAGACATCGTTCTTATACATATTATGTAAGTCTGTCTATCATAAGAAACACAGAGATAAGGATCAATGTCTAATATGCGCTACACATGCTTCATGCACGAGGATCCTCTGTAGGTATCGCGGTGAACAAGCCCATGTACGTCATAGACCAACCTCGCAGCCTGATGTCATTCCCTTTTTAACATCACTCTTATCTTAACGACTTCACCCATATTACCAGTCTTCCTGCCTATCAAATATCCAAATCCTCCAAGAAGAAAAAACAAGCCTCCGTCTGCCTCCTAAGAACCCCTTATTCGCATATTCTACAAAATGGCCAGTGTCGAAAGCCAAGCATCAAAGCAGGATGATGCTCCTCTCCAGAACTACAATGAAGACGCAGAGCAACTGGCTACTCTCGCAGAAGGCAAAGTCGCCGATGCAGTAAAGAAAACAAGCACAAGAGACCAGCCTCGCAAGGATGACATCAAGATCGAAGATTACGCTTCCGACCTTGACAGGTTTGTCTGCCTCGGTAACTACTATCGAGACTCTAAACTAACATCACGGATAGGAAAAAGGCGGAGCAGGCTGAGGCTAGAGAGGAAATTAAAGCTCAGAGAAAAGCGGGTGTTGATGTTGATGGAAGTCTTGGTCAGGGCAGACTAAGCAACGAAGACAACAATAGTGTTTAAGCTTTTGCGGTAGTATTGATATATTTGACGTATAACAACCGAGAACGGGTTTCATACGTGATATACATCTTAATCCGCAGACTTTCAAGTAAGCACCAGCCTGTATGACGTGGTCGAATTACATTACATTATCGTGGTGAACGACTAGATACCTTTGTCCAGCGTCTTCATAGGCGTCGCTCAAATCGATGTCCAACAAAATAATAGCAGAAAGAAAGTGCCTTGGTTAGACAAGATCGTTACATCATAACAGCCATATCGCTAGTGCTCCGCCAACATTTGTCGATCGCGGTATCACGACAAGCCCAAGAACTTGAGTGCCTTGTGAGTGTTTGCCTTGCGCCCGCTAGGCTTTTCCTCCAGCAGAGGCATAATACGCCGGTCTTCCTGATCCCAATCACTATCATCGATATACATTGTGAGGATTGATCGAGCGTCGGCGGCTAAGGTCTTGCGGTTCGATTTAGACCAGTATGGTTTGCTTCTAGTAGACTTTGCTGTCTTGACCGTCTCAGCAATGGAGGGGGCCCGGCTCGACATTGCAGATGAGTCTGGGAAGGTAGCGCCTGCTGGAACGACAATAGTCGGCGACATGGGTGGGCTATAAGGTGCCGATGGTATGCGTGGGAAAGCAGTGAAAGTTCCGGTAACAGAAGTTGACTTAGACTTTTTCGGGGAATGTTTTTTAGGAAGCTCTTCCGGAACATAGAAACAAGAGACCTCGGAAAGGATCTTGGAGATGGTGGCAACAAACGTTGCGATCTCAGCGTCGCTAGCGGTCGAGGTGAGAAGAAAGTTGGCTTTTGATACTGTAGCATCATGGCCAGAGCAAGACTTGGGCGGGAAAGTCTTTCCAAACCGACCTACAGGTCCTTGTTCTGGACCAGTGATGGAGTTTCCGCGCAGGTGAGTAAAGGGCATGTTCTTGCTACTGGTATCAACGATTTGAGCCACCTTCATCATTTCTATCCCAACGAGTTTCTGCAGTGCCAACACCGCAGAGAGATGCTCTGGTGGGTACTCGAGGAGAAGATACCTGACTTCCGTGTGAAGGGCAAGGTATGTCTCGAGATGAGGAATGATGAGTGTCGCAAGAAGAAACGGGTTGTTGAAAGGGTTGTCCTTCGTCTGGTTGGCCAAGGGTTGTGTCGTATAGGCCTGCATGGCATTGGCAAGAAGATACCTGTCAAATGTAAGTTTTGAGCAAAGGGTGTTATATAGAGCCGACCTCATACCTGAAATCAAGTCTTCCACTGCGACTCATGCCACTGTGCTTGGTTCCTAACTTCTCAAGTTGCCCTGTTACGGCAGAGGTATAGTCCCTCTTTACACCACGCTGAGCCCCTATAGCCAAGATTTGGTCGATGCGATGGCATGACTCTTGCGAACCGTTGGGCTCAGTATCCCAGAAAACTGGCTTCCACAATCCCTCAAGCTCAGGCAAGAGGGGGAACTGGAACTGGCGATAGCCCCTAGTCTCTGGCGGGAAGTAATCTTGAAGAACAGAGCGAAGTGAGTTTTGTACCGAGATGGCTGTTTGCTGGCTGTTGACTTGAAGATCTTGGATCCTGTTATCCACCATGTCCGAAACCAAGAGCGGAGGTGTCCTAACAGGTGTTGGGGGCCGTTCAACTGTTAGCTTGGGCAGGCTGGGCAGAGGCTTTCTCTTGAGCCAGGAAGGTTGATTGTATGCAAAAGGGTCGTATTCGTCCACGTCAAGCTTGTTATGGATAGGAAGCTCCTGATACTGATCCTCTAAGCATCTCACACCTGTGATATTCTGAGACTCGGGCGTTGCCGGCGCGAAGGCGTTGTAATCGTCGGATTCAGAGGTGGGCGACTGAAGGAAAGTAGAAAAGCCACCAGTCTTGAATCCACGAACAATTGAATCAAGTAGAGGGTCAGAAACATCTTCCTTGAAGTGTACCACGAGGTCCTCTATCAAAGGCAACACCGGCTGGGAATTGTCCTTTGATTCGGCCGTGTCTTTGGCATCAGTTCCCCTGTCAACGTAAGATTCCCTTGCAGGCTTACGCTTCTTCTCCAAGGGAACAGGAGCCATCTTGATGACAGGAAGATTAGTCTTGAAAGTAATAGTCCTTGGTGCCTCAATGTAGCTACGTCTGTTTGTAGGCATTGCTTTGGATGCTCGGCGTGTTTCGGAAGGGTCTTGTTCAGTGTTGAAATCCGACTGGCGTACGAGCTCCGGGTTGGCTGCAGGCACACAATGGTCCCGGTACTTGGGAGTGGCCGGGTATACTCTGTCTAAGGACTTGACTCGTGACAAGGTAGAACTGCGGCTTGGCGATCGCATGTCCAGTAATGAAGCTTCCCCATACACGACATTATCTGTAGATGGGATACTCAATACATCAGACCGTGGAGTCAATGCCTCAAAGCCAGGGGATACCGGGCCCGCCATCAAGTTGTATGATTCGCCGATACAACTAGGAGAGGCTACAAAAGATGTTTTCAAAGAGGGGGACTGCAAGTAGGTTATGCCATGGTAAATACGATCTGCGGACCGGTCATGGTGTGTAATGGAAAATCTGGAGAATCTGGAGGATTGTGTTGAATGTGCATCGCCTTTGGCTTCTTCGGCCACATTCTCCGCCTCTTCGTTCTTCTGAGCGCCGAAAACAAAGAACGGCGCATTGTCTGCAAAGTTATCGTTGTAGCCATAAAGTGGTAGGCTGTTGCTTCGAGGCCGCGATACAAGAGTGAGGTCGACTTCAGTGGAAGGTTGAAGACTGGCCGTTTGTCTGTCCAGGGCTTCGGCAGCTCGCATTGCCCGTGTTATGGGATCTTCTAGCTCATCTCCTGGGCCCTGACTGTTGAGGCAGTCAAACATGGTTGGGCATCTCCAGTCTCGTACTGAATTGTTCAGGCCAAGGACTCCATCTTTGGTCAACTGATGAAAGAGGGACTCGGCTTGGTTGACGTCTCCCTCAGTCTCTTGATCCATCATGGCCTTGATGCATAAGGCTTGAGCGCTTGAGGTACCACCATTCATAAACACTAGTCGCCTGTTGGTTGGTGTTGATTCTTGTAGGAAGGCTCGGGCAGCTTCTTGACGAGCTACAGCAGCTTCGTGTATTTTCTTGACAAAAAGGCGAACATCCGATCGGTGATCTATCGTCTCACTTGGGACGTAATTCTGAATGCTGGGGAGAATCAAAATCTGCGGCGAAGAAGGGAGAAGTCGTAGTTGCGTCGATACGGTATCTATATGGCCTTCAAAGGCAACGATGCTCCCAAGTTGCTTCTTGTCGGTAGACATAGTGGGTACTCGAGGCGCCACTGATTCGGACGATCTTTCAGTATAAAGAAGAAGGGTAAATGGGAGACGCAGAATTAAAATAAGGGACTACGGTCGAAGGAATGCTTAATCAAGGGGATAAGATGGGCAAAAGGGAGCGCAGTCACGGAGCTCCTGGTGCGAGACTGGCTCATTTACCACGAATAAATTCTACTAAATGATTAATCACCATGCTCGGAATGGATATAGGAATGAACTTACAAGGGATGTTCCAAAGAATGGGTAATAAAAGTACTGGGAATAGACCAAGTTGGTATGGGAAGGGTTGAAGGTAATTTAGAATTCCCAGCCTGGGGAAGGGAGAAGGGGCAAAGTAATTAATGCCGGTTCTCGAAGAATGCAAAGCGTGGTCAATGAGTAGAAGGCGGGTTCCGTCAAGGTAGAAACTTGCAAGAAAAGTGAAGGCGAGGCAAAAGCAGACGCAGAAGCAGAAGCAAGGTGCGTGATACATATCCGATTCGAGGTAGGCGCATGCTCTCCTTCCTCTATACCCAGATTACCGGGGAAGTCGCAGCTCGCCGGGCCTGCCAGTGCCACCTCCTTCCCCACTGTCAACCGACAGAAGTCTCCTCTATCCAACTCGGACTTGAGTGAGAGATTTCAGGTTGATGGATTAACCCTGTAACAATCCGGCTGCTACAGTGAGAAAGCAAGGCCCTCTAGCGACTTCTTCTAGTTCTGTTGAGTCCCCATAACCTCATCTAGCCGGACAACCCATCGAATGCCACGGAGTCGTTATTGGCTCATCTGGAGTCTGATTCGGGCCAAAAAGAACAATAGCGATATGAACATGAGAGTCGGCCCAAGCTTTCTCTCATTCCCTCAAGCCGGAATCCCAGCCAGCTGAACTGAATGATCGGGCATGGCTGTCCATGCAACTTTGAGCCTGGAACCAGACTATCGGGCACCTGCAGCAGCACTCCCGCCAGCGCCTCATCTCCAGCGCGTACAGTATAGCAAGCAAGGGAACAAGAAGAAGAAGAAGACGACGAAACGGTCAAGCATAGGTGGCACAAACACAAACACAAACACAAACACCAATGGCAGTACACCAGGACTGAAACTAGAAACTATTTGTGGTTTGTTTGCAACGACGATCACAGGGATCCGGGTACCCCTGTACCCGGACTGCTCCATGATGCAACTGACGGCCTAGTCCCACAAACACAGGGGCTTACGTCTAGGCTATCCCTGGAAGGATCCATCCCGGGTCATAGCTGAGACGTAGCAGCCCTTCATGAAGCCCTCAGCCCAAATACAATACAGGTATTTTGATCGCAATTTGTCCCTACGACAGGTTTGCCGCTGCCCTGAGAAGGACTGATAAAAAATATTAGTTCGTATCTATACCAATGCAGGTCAGATTTCGGCGAATTTCACCCACTTGCACATGGCATGGGCCAAGCTTAGCAGCAAGAAACATTGATCTAAAACATGAAACACCAAAACTGGAAATTGTCGTACTTCACCAGAGTCTTGCACCACATGCATCAGTATGGGATGTATGGAGTACAGAGTACGGACTCTCTTGTCATACATACCGACATTTACACAAAACCCTTGCCTTGACCAGCACAACCTGGTTGCTCGGGTGCAGCTACACAGATCGTGCACAGCCGGTTGCCAGTTATTGCACGGCAAACCAAATACACCGTTTTCTGTTTCCACCTACCTCGATACTTCAACTCGTCCTCGAGCTGAGAAAAAAAAAGTCAAAGGCGTGGGGATTTTTTTTCAAGCCTCGTTTTGTTTATACTAATCGCATTTTGAAGCCTCAGCCCTTTTCGGGCCGCTCTAATCATTGTCGATCACTCTCCACGTCAATCAACAGGCACAGAAGCAGGGCTTCGATTTCTATTTTAGCCACAAATGCCGAAAACGACAGCTGATCGCTCTTTATCCATGCCCAATGTCGATCAATATGCAAAACGGGATCCATCAAGCTTCTGTGTCAGGATTTCGAAGGCGCCACCAACGCAGTTAACATCTACAAGACGCCGCAGATTTTACGTTCGAAGCTATCTGGCTGGCCCAACTAAGCCTTGCAACGATGTCTGAATCAATCGCATGTCTCGGTTTTCTGGCTAGACCTCGCTAGACGACCGGCCCTAAACGTCAATCTCAATCCACATCGCACAGCGCGGCAATTGCTCGTCCTAAATGACCATTACTAATTGCTCATTAAGCTTGCTTAGTTGGCCACTCCCCCTGCCAGCCTGGTGTGACTGGCAAGGTTTCTGCAAAGAGAAGCAAACAACCTCGACATATCCGTAGTTTGATGTCAGCTTATAGAACGCCGACAGGTCTTCCTCAGCTACACCAGACTGTGATTGCCTCCTAGTGCGTCTTCTTAAGAATTAGGTACCAGTCTTGCCAGTGTCGAGCTTGCAAGTGGAAGTACAGTTCCCAGTGGCGCCCCTATCCCATTTCGCAAGAAAGAATTGCGCATACAGCGGGACTGCGAACTACTGCAACATAACATGTCGTACGCTGATGTACATAGAAAGGATTCAGCTGCTGTGCCATATGACTCGCGCCGCAAAACCACTGTTTCAGGTTCACTTATTCGCGATAGATCTATCCGGCCGGATATACAAATTGATAAGGAAGTAGTTGTCTAGAATGCTCGCAAATGATACTGAATGAGGACAAGAGAGTACCCTGAGTACCTCCACTTCCCCCGAACCAGCAAAACACATCGAGTCTTTCTCTTTTTTGCCCTCTTTCCACAATTCTCAAGTGGTGAGAGAATTGTTATGGGTTTTCGGGTAAGGATCGGTCCACTTGGGAAGTAATCGTCACCGAGCAGGGTCCAGGTTGTTTGCGAGACGGAGAGACGGTTATCCGTTCATACACTAGGTCTAGTCTAATTGACTTGCAATCTTCAAGAGTGGCCCGAATGGTCACTGGCGCGAACAAGGGGGAAGTCTCGCAGCAGCTTAGACCCGACACATTGGGTTCGCAAGACATCTCACAGAACGAACGTATGATATGTCGGCCAGCTCAAATGTTACAGGTCAAAGATGATTTACCAGGTAATAGCTTTATGGATCAGTCACAAACTTGGTGTCGTTTGGTAAAGCTCGAGGTCAGGAGTCGCCTGAATGTCCTCGGAGCTCAAGGTAGAGAGATTCATTATAGTCATGTTTGATTAATTGTACGACTTCACGGTTACGCAAGCCCAAAATTTCAGCTCAAATCGACAGTCCACGCTACCGCGACTTGAAGCACAAGACAATGATTCGTAATTTCTTCTGTTGTCCCATCATTTGTTTAGAACAAGGGGCATTAGTGCTACCAAGCAAGGTTCTATAAGGATCAGCTCGACAACAAGCATTCTCAGGGGAAGCGATATTTCTCGTTATGCCGACAGAGTACGACTCAGATCCCGGTAAAGACTGCCGTACAATCTCCGCGACTCCAGGGTGTCGCACGAAAAAGTAAAACACAATTGTTTGTTTCTTGGGTACGCTGGGCTGGGCCAGAAGCAAACATTACGGATTCATGTCATGACCAGGGTATGTTGCCATGCATAACAGATCCTATCATTTGCGACAAGTGATCGATGTCCTGCTCGTTGATTTCCTGGCGTTCCTTGCGGCAAGATTCTATGCCATTGTCTAGGGAACGCAATTCGGCTCAAGACGACACATGGATGTTCCTGATCGCTCCAAATAGACTCTTTCAGGTACTGGCAATGGGTAGGTGGTACCTAGGTAATGTACTGTCAGTGTGACGCCTACAATTGGATTGAAGGCTGGTTGGCGTCGTTCTTTCTACGTGGGAAGTAGGGTAGGTATGCTGTCAAAACAGTAATTTATGTAGCTCAGTCAGATTCGTGTTTAAGCACCCTTTTTTGTAAGGACTGAAACATGGCTTATGGTTCAGATGGCCTGTCTCGAGAGAGCGACTTAACATAGTCGCACGACGGAGCTGCATCTAGCCGCTCCATGTGTCGCAAGCAAACTCGAGCTGAACTTCCGTGAAACACCGGTACAACATAGGAAGTGCACCAATCGCTGAAAGTAACTAGCAAATCTCGAGACAGGTTGGTGTCTTCAGATTGTTTTGAAGTGGTCGAGATATATCGATCGGTTCTATAATGTTGGGTACGCCTAATCGTCCATGAGTTCTGCCAGCTCGGCCTCTTCCTCGGCCGTCAAAAGGTTTCCATTCTTCTCTTCTCCCTCCTCCTCTTTGGGCTCGGCAGCCTTCTGAATCTTAACCACTACTTCGTCAAGCTCAGACTTGGCAAGTGGCCATGTTCGAATAGTTCCATCAATGCCTACGCTGCATACTTTGCGGGGGGTACCAGCAGAGTCTTGTAGCATGACAATGTCGGTCACTTCTTCATAGTGGCCAATCAATGTACAGTACAGCTTGCCGGTTGAGCGATCCCAAATCTTGACGTCCTCATTGCGGCCAGCCGTGATAACCCATTGCTCTGTTGCAAGAACACCTCGTACATAGTCGCCATGCTCGAATGAATCATCAGCGACAAAGTTTCTTGATCGCGCCAAGCACTTTGCACTTCCATCGGCGCTAGCAGTCCAGAGATCCACGTCTTCGCTTGATTGATCATAGAAAAGCCGGTAGATGCTGGTCTCGTGTTCCTGAATAGTAAGTCGCTCAGCATCGGGGCGGTCAGAGAATGACTCGGGAAGCTGCTCGCAACTGTCCAGGGTGATCTTCCATCTTCTGATGTGTGGGTCGCTACTCGCACTGGCAAAGACAACTTTGGTTGAGTCGCTGAGAACAGGATCGATAGCGATGTGTTGGACGGCAAGCATTGTCGTGGTGGGATCTTGCAGGGTATGCAGTCGTTTGCCTGACTCGATGTCCCAGACAAACATCTTCTTGTCGGCGCCTCCGCTGATGAGAATGTGTTTACCTGATATGGTAGCACAAATTACAGTCTTTATGAAGTCCGAATGGCCGCTAAACTTGCGGCCAGGCTTTCCAGTCTCGACATCCCATGACCAGATGTCCTTGTCCCACGACCCTGCGAACACTGTTTGGTTGTCTTTACCTCCTATAGCAAGACAGGTCACGGGAGCCTTTGGCCCACGGTATGTTGTCCTGGGCTCTGATGTCTATGGGAAGTCAGTTGTGTGCTGGTCTTTATGAGTTCTCGGACGTACTTCCAGGTTGATTCGACGGACAGCGCCGGCAGACTCAGCAATAAACACAGAAGTGAGAGGAGATGCTGGATCTGGGACGACAGCAAGTACTTTAGACTTCATAACAATGGGTTCGCCATTCTTATTGTCGGCCTTTGCAGCCCTTCGTTGACGTTGAATTTGGACAGCGCTTCAAGTCATGTTAGTAAAGAGATGAAATTGACTTGCGATACATACTCTGTCTCGAAGAAGTGGTCGCGATCTGCAGACTGCATGATTATGAGAGCTGAGCCTTATAATTGTAAGTTGAAGATAAAATGAGCATAAGTGGTATTTGGACACTTGTAAAGTATCGTTTTCGTGGCGATCTAGGTTAGGCAGTCATTAAAGAGTTGGAGATCTTTGGGTGGGAGTTGAATTTTAGTGGAGCATTCCCCTGTAACGGCCTTTCTTGCCCTGAGCAACGAATCGCGGGGTCTTTCCGCGACTTTAATTGCGACGCGCTCAAACGCGTCCCCCGAGAAACGTAAACCAGCCTAATACTGTCCCACTTCCAAACTGACTATCCATCACCCATCATCAGTCTTTTTCATGGTCGTTAATTTGTAAACGCCTTCGATCAAGACCACTACGACGACCATGGATTCAGCAGTTGCCCCTAAACCACGGCCTCGACCCGCCCATACACAGGGAACTACTCGCTGTGCATATACTCCCGACGGCAGTCGCCTCGTTACAGTCGGCTCGAATAACACGATCCGCCTTTACAAGACAGGTTCCGATGGAGAACCGATCAATATCGATGACTGCCAGGAACAGAACATGACAGTTGCTGCGGGAGACCAATTTTTCGTTGTTGGATCTGAAGACGGCACCGTCAGCTTATACTCCCTCGAAACAAACATCTTTGAGCGCTTCCTTACACGAACAACGCTGCCGATCCGCGATGTTGCTTTGACAGCTGACCACCAATGGTGTGCTGTCGCAAGTGATGAGTTGAGTGTCAAGATTGTCAACACAAAAGATATTTCACAAGTCAAGCACCTGCGGGAACATGCACGCGCTGTGCGAAGCGTTAGCTTCGACCCTCAAGGGCGATTGGTTGCGCTTTCTGGCACTGATGGCATCGTTTACGTCTATTCTCTGACCGCCGAGGAACCGGAGCTGATCCGGAAAGTGGATGGCGTTATTGGTGCCGTAGATGCAGATAGCGAGAAGTCAACACGTGTGGCCTGGCACCCAGATGGCCGGGCATTTGCCGTACCGACTCCTATGCGAGACATTCAGATCATATCCAAGAACGATTGGGAAAAGCAAAGAACTTTTGCAAATGGGCATTTGGCTGACATCACCGCTTTGGCTTGGTCGCCCAATGGCGCATTGCTGGCATCGGCAAGCAAGGACAACAAAGTGTTAATTTGGGAGACGAGGACGCAGTCTGTCATTGCCAGATACGACTACGCCAATGTCATCGACCTAGCCTGGCACCCAACTAAGAACATCCTCTCATTCACAACTACCGATGGCGAAGTCTATATCTACCCCGACTTCCTCAATGACCAGTTCTCGCCCCTACTGAAGCTTAACACACAACCAGCACCCTTTATCCACGACCCCCTTGCTGAGATTTCCGCGAACAGAAGGCCACCTCCTCAGAACGGGCAGAAGCAACATGGCCTACCGACAAGACCGAGACGGGACTCTTTAGGAAGTCTCAACTCGTTCCTTGAAGGTGGTGAGGGATACGGTGATGACGACTTTGTGGAGGATGACGATGGTGCTGGATACACTACAGGATTAGGCCAGAAACGAGGTCGGGACGGTGACGACGGTCTTGGCTATGCGAACAAGCGTCGCCATATGCTGGAACCGCAATACCACGAATCTTTCCAACCAGGCGCAACTCCATGGCGAGGGAACCGCAAATATCTCTGCCTTAACCTAATCGGTTTTGTTTGGACAGTTGACCAGGACGGGCACCACACCGTTACCGTTGAGTTTTACGACCATGAATTTCATCGAGACTTCCACTTTACAGACACATTCCTCTACGACAAGGCATGCTTGACCGAGCACGGCACTCTCTTCTCATGCCCGCCAAAGGATGATGCCCCTGCAGTAATTTTCTACCGGCCACACGAGACATGGACACAGCGATCTGACTGGCGTACCGAACTCCCTCGGGGAGAAGTCGTGACAGCTATGTCGTTGAGCGAGTCGTTCATCACTGTTACAACCAGTGCCAACTACGTGCGAGTTTTTACTCTATTTGGCATACCCTACCGTGTGTATCGGCCAAAGAGCACACCGATGGTGACATGTGCTAGCTGGAGGGATTATGTTTTAACTATGGGCAACGGACCCATGGGCGCAGATGGCAACACTCGTCTTCTGTACACTATCGAGAATGTCAAGAGAGATGAGATTTGCCAGAACGAAGATACAGTAGCTCTTCCCGAGGGTGCCACACTCAAGAGTGTATTCTTCTCCGACAACGGTGTAAGTTTTGTTCGGGGAATGCATAACCTATAATTACAATCACTGACCTACGACATTTAGGATCCTTGTATTTATGACTCAACAGGAACTCTCCTCACACTCCTTCACTGGCGACAGCCATCAAGAGCATCATGGGTGCCTCTCTTGGACACCAAATTGATGGACCGTCTGGCGTCAGGACGTAAGAACGAGTCATACTTCCCCATCGCAGTGGCCGATAACAAATTCCACTGCATCATTCTCAAAGGAGGCGATCAATACCCCTACTTCCCTCGCCCCCTCCTTTCCGAATTCGACTTCTCCATTCCCATATCATCTGCGCCTAAGCCGTCGAAGCGTAAAACCAGGGAAGGATCTGAGGATCTTGACATGGGCGACGGAGACGACGATAAGGACGAGGAGGATGATGGATCATCGGAGACGCGCAAGCTTGAGCAGCAATTCATGCTCCAAGGCGTCAAGGCTGCTCAACTCCGAGATCTTGTTGAGGCTACTTCAGGCAGCCACAGTCAGCGTTCGCAACTTTCACGTATTGAGCTCGAGATCGACAAGGCCTTACTGCAGCTCCTGGCGGTGGAGTGTCGTGAGGGTGAAGAACGGGGCATGCGTGCACTTGAGATGGTTCAACTGATGCGAGATCGCACAGGTCGCACGATAGAGGCCGCCAGCAAAATGGCAGAGCATTATGGAAGGACAATTTTGGGAGACAAGATTCGCGAAATCGGAGAAAAGCGAATCGAAGGATTGGGAGACGATGACTTTTAGAAGACCATTAGCAAGCTGGTAGTTGGTGCTGTGAGATGATTTGGGATACATCTAGTATTGTAAGAACATATTCTTTTGCCTTTTCTTGATAAGTGTTGGGAATTATCATGTCATACAATCTATCACGAAAAGTTCCCAAGCGACGCTTTTGAGGAGTTTGTGATGAGATAAACTTTTTCGTCTAGTTGGATTGTATATCAACCTTTTGACCTGATCATTCATGACAGGTCATAATTATGCTATACAACGAGGAATTCTAGTATGAACGTGTTGTTTTATGCGCCCTAATATATGTTCAGAATTCTTGACGTTCTCTGTAGGTTAGGTTAGTTATCGTATACCAGAGGCACATGCTTCAGGAAGTTCAGAGCACAGCTCTGAGGTTAGAATTGATACAAAGTAACAGAAACTTTTCAGCTCTATCGAGCCCTGATTGAAAGACGCGTTTCTGTTCACATAGCCGCTCCTATCATCATTTGCATTGATGATAGATATCACGCCTCTGGAAAGCTGGTAGCAGGGGTTTCTGCGTAGTAGAAGCATACCATCATGCCTGTCAGACTGAACCTGATTCAATATCGAACCTGGCGCATAGTCGCACGACTCAGAGTTGTCTGAGCTCGGCCGAATCGTAACACTCATACTTTCATGACTAAAGATTACCTATTTCGGCTGATTGGGGAGAGAATAGTTTATCACTCACTGAAAGCAAAGAGAAGGACCAAGAGGTGCAAAGTTTTTTCAACGCAAGGATACCCTCGTTAACTACTGCCTATTAAAAGATATCAAAATTTTCTTGACCCTTGTCCAGGCCAATGATACAACCGGCAAGTGTATCCGGAGAGGCAACGTCGATCATGATACCCTCTAAATATTGTGTTTTCCCGAACATGTATGTACAAACTATGTATGTAAGTAACCTGGCCCTGGTAGTATACGCGTAACAGTGGCTTGCTGTCGGCCCGGCCGAAGAAGAAGAATGGAATTCTCAAGAGAAGGAATTAATAGGCGCAAACAGAGATTTTCTGTTGAACGAGGGCGTGGCGCCATGTAATAGAGTAACATCGTTGATTGCGCAAGGGCTCAATATCAAACGATAGTGTCGGCGATTTAAGCAGCCAATGCAGGTACTTAGCATGTGTATAAGGTTTCTAGGCATCCGTAGAGAAGGACAAAAAAGTCTAACTGCCGAATGCTTAGGAAAAGAACTAGCCTTTTACTCTGTGCTAGACGATAGCAGAAAAATCCAGTTCCTGAGCAAAAGCCGAGAAAAACGGCTTCGAGATCGGATATGGAGAAGCCAAGAGAGGTTCTCGGCCGGAGGCGCCCACCCCAAAACGACAAGTTAATACCGACTGAGAGGGTCAGATCGGAGGTACAGCCTGTCTCAGCACAAGTTTGCAGCCGAGAGGTTCAGGTACCAAAATGCTGTAGCAAAGACCGCCGGGACAACCGATACTATCCAGCAGAGCGTTCTCGAACACTTCGATAGACACAGAGCTTGTTAGCGCTCACGCACTCTCTGTTGTGCATAACACAAACTTCTGTACTGTGCAGGGAGTGACGTGCACCGCCTTGACTGTCTGCCGTCTATCCATCCATCCATTGCATCGGGTTGGGAAGCATATCCCTGTTTCAGCCCACTCCCCTTTTTATTGTTTTCGTCCCATTTTGGACAGAAAGAACCCTTAGGACAGTAGGATCTGCTTAGATGAGTTGAGACATGACAAGATAAGATGCGATTAGTATTCATGCATTATGGGAAAACGTTAACCGTGTCATGAGTCGTGTCATGTAGTTCAGGGCTTTCAGGGGCCGCCACAAAGCACTGGTAGTCATCATAGATACCTAGATTAGCTTGACACGCTCAGATCTTACACCAGGGGACGGGACGATCTGACGGACCGGGGAAAGTGGTAGACTCTTTGCTTTTTTTCCTCATGGTTGATTCGAGCTGAGACGTTTCAAGTATCACACAGATTGATGAGCGCATGAAATTGAACGTGCAACTCAAACCAGTGGCCGGAGATGTCCGTAGTCTGAGTGTAATAAGAAGCAGCTAACTAAATACGATTGAACTTGCCCAGCCAGCATAGAGATATATGTCCCTCCGAAGATATTCTGTCCATACTGTGGTTCAACACCAACACCGCTGGGAAATGAGCGATAGAAACTGTCTGTATCACACGACTTGAGAATTTACTGCGCTGTTATTTTCGAGTTGCAAACTCAGTCGGTCTTATGATAACCCTCGATACCACACCCAGTTCGTCTAGTACAGGGGATCTGCATCTTGAGGATGCATCGAATTACGGATAGAGCTAACTGATCGGTCCGAAGCTTGGCATCACTCTGTAAGTATCGTTCGTTTCCTGTTAGTCAGTGTTGGGGTTTGTGGGTAGGCTAGTGACTTTCCTGACTGAAATTGGTGGCGAGCTGGCGTCAAAACTTAAAGTTTTAAAGTCTCGTTCTAGTTCGTGGTTTGCCAGTCTGTGGGCCTGTGGTTCCAAAATAGAGAAATATAATGCAATAGTGCTGCCATTCGATAGACTTTCCCCAAGTTACACACGCCGCGGCCCTGTTGTGGAACGCTTTGAATTGTACTGACTGTATGTAACTTCGGAAACGGCTAGGTGAACGTTGAGCTGTTGGTTCCCCGAAGCTTGACGGTCGATGGGTGTCAAGGCAGATGCAACAAGGTTGAAAAGTACCGATGTAGACTGGGCGATCAGAGTTGACAAATTTGTCTAACAGGGGTTCATACCATCGACATGAGTCAAGAGCAGGCTACCATGGTGCCTGTTCAATTCAAGTGGTCGTTGCAGACAGGTCTGTACAGTCTATAATGTCATTGTTTTAGATGAATGATAAAATGGTTGCTGATCAACAAAACTATGTTAAGAGATATCTTAGATGGACGTGAAACGCCAACAAACACCCTGTAACATTCAATATGTGCCTGGACGCAAAGTAAGTAGCCTCTTTGGACAAGATCACCACCAACTCCATCTACTGCGATTAAAGTTCCACCTGTCTGTTTGCTCGCCCCTCAAGGCTGAATCGTCGACTGAGAAAGGGTGTCTTTGGCTGTTGGTTCTCGTCATAACCGCAGCCAGGGATTATGGACCTGCCTCGGGAATGCTTTCGGTACTGACGGATATGCAATAACAACAAGCCTGAGCGAGTCATCACGTCTCCGTACCTTGCACATCACTGGTTTGTTGTGCTTTACCATTGATGATGATCAGCAATCTATGTGTGTATGTTGTCTATTGCGGGGGAAACCGTGTGCCTGGTCTAGACGGGCCAGTCAGGAAGCCGGTCACATATATTCAGTCTTATTGATAGTGGGATTTGGCGTTGGCGACCCATTGAGCATCAAACTTGGAGTCGAATGAAGGTATCGACATGGTTTGTAGTTACAGATGACGAGAGCTGACCAGGCATATGCAAAGAACTCTCAAGGAGACCGAGGAACTTTCAAGGACAGTTCGAATGCTCATTCTTTTTCGGGTCAAGCGTGATAGTAACGCCGGGAAGTCAGCTTCGTATGGTGTGGACAATGGTGTTTTTCGGCCGTTAGCAAGTCTTGGGGCTCGCTTGGATCCCTTGATTTGGCGTGGTTTCCTTTGAGCCTGGTTCTTGGCTAGGGGAAGCTGTCCGAAAGAACGCCATTGCCCAGGTCCGACTAGCGGAGAGAACTAAAACCCTTGACCAGACGGATATTTAAAGTGGCTGACGAATTGCATAAACTCCAAAATGCGTTAGTATGTACTTTCTGACTCTCCAGTATTGAATCGACACTCAACGTCTAGTATAAATTTCAATATGCTCTATAGTGTTAATAGGCATGATCACCATGTATGGTCTCCTCGACTGCTACTCTCTCCAAGGAGGATACTGTACCAAGGTTAAATTATTTTACCCATAAATCACGAGCAGTGGAGATGAAAACTGAGCCCGTTAAACGATTGCATTAAGTTGAGATTAGCGGCAAGTAGGAACCTAAGCAAGCACAACGGGAAGGAAGCACGGGGCACGAGGGCACGGGACAATGAACCACGGAGCTTGAGCCGGACGATGGGGCATCAAGGAAAGCACGGAGCACGAAGTGGTCTGCTTAATCAACACTGGATGAGAACGCGTAGCTATCTCCTGCCCAGCTAGGAAAGCAGTTGAGAGGTACTTTGAGCACCTGCTGCTGCTGCTGCTGCTACTGCTGCGACATAACAACCTGCCATGCCTGCCTAGCCGGAGGACCTTCCCCAGTGAAGTTGAAGAAAAAAAGAAGACGAAGAAAAAGGAAAGAACTATGAGGACAAGTGCAATGGAAAACATGCAACCATCGTGCCTACGTCAAAAAAAGGACCGGACCATCCCTCCTACAAATGCTACTACTACTGTAGGTAGGCTCCAGGTTTCCTTTACCTAAGGTGCAAATAATGCGTCCCACTCGATAGGGTAATGTGCGAGCCCCTTTCATGTCACAAACTATTCGGCCACGATTTGCGGAAACCGTACCCAGTCTAACAAGGGTTCATTATGCCAGGGAGACTTGTTGAGCCAGGGTTATCCGGCCCGTCGAGGTTGATCCAGATCCATCTTTCAGTCATCCAACCGCTACCTGCCCTGCAACTGCTAAAGCCCGCCCGCCATCTTGTCTTGCCGATTCACTATCTCGCGATCCCGGAGACCAGTTATTCTAAGTGCTGCAACCTCACCCTCACCCTCACCCTCGCCGTGGTACCACGAGCGGAGTCTTGACTTGGTTGAGAGCTAGGTTCTACTGCAGTTAGTAGAGGAAAAGGGTCCGAGCAAAGGATTGACTTGACATGTTAGACATGTCACCTTGTCTTCCGTAACTGCGACTTTTACAGTACGTGTACTAACGGTTCATCATACCCGACAACTATGGGGTTTGCGCACAGCAGTGACCTACACGCCTGCTTCGACAAAATGCTACATAGACTAGTATTCGGCGTCTTTCAGATACATTTGGTTCGCTGTGGGGGACTGCTATCAGAGCTATTGCTTGTCATGACAACGATCATGAAGCACCTTTCCGATCTCGCAACACCGGCTTTATGACCGGACAGAATGGATAGGCCCCGGGACCCCGGCATATATGCATAAACGTTGAGGTTTCTCTCTATTATCCTCCCCAAAGATTATTACACTCGGAAACGGAAGTTTCCCAGCTTCTGACAGGAGCCATCTAAGCCGTGGTGTACTTCAGTTTTCCTGTATGGATTCTGCATACTCTCCATCCACTTGGATGATGTGATGATGCGGTGGGAAAAGGCCTAGGCCGTCGAGTACTGGAACAAATCAGTATTTCTACATTCTTTACTTGTCTTGTTTGGTTTACACTCGATACCCATTGGGGCACCCTCTTTGGCCATCGAGGCTGGGCGCCACACATTGCAGTTTGCCTCCCGGCGTTCCTACGTTAGACACCACACCATACGAGAAGATGCGGCAAGGCGCCAAGAAAAATATTGGAAGCTGATTGTTCCGGCCCCTTCCTTCCTTCCTCGTGTAAGCCCTCTTTTAACATGTGCGGTTCGTTTTGGAACAATTCGTTGACGGGTTCTTGATCTCAGATCTGCCTCTAAGGCACCGCTAGATACCAAGGACTGTGCAATGACGGATTGGTCTTGGCGGCGCTATACATCAAGGGTTCTATTGTTCCATTATCAACTAATACTGCCTTACAATAGACATGTCAAAGTCTTAGTTGTAACGCCAACATTACGGAAGGGGTCCCCACAGCCTGGGCACTGGAACTCCATTCCAATGATGGCGATGGGATTATGAGGCATCGATCCAGACCCATCTACGTATGCACTGTTGCTTTTGGCAGGCGTGACAGCTTGGCAAACTGTATTTTGCTGTGTTGTACTGTACAGTTGTCGTTTCAGCCCAGCATGGCAAAGCAACAAAAGAATTGTTTTGAGAGCCGCTTGAAATTCATTCCCAGGCGTGAGATGTCGGGAGTGAGTGTAGGGGTCTGTCTGATGGAACCAAATTACATATGAACAATGTGGGTGTTGGAGACGGGAGTGGGTGTGGTAGGTTAGTAGGTGGACTTCTTTTTCGATTCGATTGGACCTCAACCAGCTTCTCCCCATTTCCTCTGCGACCGTAGTAGCATGGGTAGCAATGAGTGTCAATCAAACCCCATGCCTGTCCCTTTCCCCCATCCCCATCATATCTCCATGGGTTCCATGACACTGTTCGAGAGGGCCATGTCCCCAAATTTCCAATCCTGGCTCTTGGATCCATTTGATAATGATCATATCGGTTTCCCTGCAGTCCCGGAAAATGAATTTGGTTCAATGTCAGCAGGCTGTCATGTAGAATTAATTTTCCATCCTCTCTCTCCATCTCCCTCCCTCTTCTTATCCCTACTTGAAACGCCTTCGGCCAGATTGTGCACGCTCATAACATCAACCAGCTACCTGGGTCTGGCTAGAAGAGTGAGCCTTTCCGTTCTTAGCCTCCTCTTACTTACAACTACTTACTTCACAAGTCCTGCACATTCCCGCCTTTCTTTCACACTGTCCATGAGACTTTTCCCTGGCGCTCCAAGCCCTTCATTGTTCGGCCGCCCTCAGAGCTCTCCCCGCCTGTTCTTAGGTTGAGGTCGAGTTGGTGTCATTGCCACCAGAGCAGTGGCCCAGTGATTCGCCCACTGCTGGGACGCCGACCTAGCTAAAAAGAGGTCTTTGACGCTTGATCAGACAAGCACTTTGAACTCTGCGGAGTCACCGAGCTGGCTGTGCGAACGCCGTCGGGGATCTGTGCTGCTTCGTCAATCGTTACCATACATACGCCCTCTGGCGCGTAGACTGGTTTGGTTGTGTCGTGCCCTTTGCCTTTTGCCCTTTGCCCGAGCAGCCTATCACCTGGCCGAAGTGTCAAGATAGAGTCGCTGGCAATCTCGCCTCCTCTCCCCGCCTTCTAGAAAACCCAGAGCCCTGAAAAAAGCCCCTATGCGAGGCTGATCAGTAGCGACTATCCATCCATCTGAACCAGGGTGTGGCCTAAACCTAACCTAACACGAGCTAAGACAATCTAACCACTAAAGTTAAGCTAACCTACTGTAACTTTGCGCGTGGGTACCCGTACTGTACAGCACTGTACCGTACAGTGCAGTCCCAGTCCCGGTCTCAGTCTCAGTTCCTAACCTGCTTCAAGCTTTTTAGTTAGGTTGGAGAGCTTGTGGTCTGGTTTGGCTTTTGCTTTGCTTTGCTCCAACCAACGACCAGGCGGGACCAGCCAGCCCAGCTGCAAATCGCCGCTCTTGTCTGTGCTATTACCGCATCCCAGTTCATCGTTCGCCTCTCCTCCTCTTCTGTCACCTTTTCCCCCCCATACTCGAAGCGAAGCAACACCGCGCAGCTCGCCTACCAGCACCGGGAACCGCTTGAACCAGCTACAGGCCAGGCCAGGCCAGGACAGCCCAGCTCAGGTTATCCTGCAAGACATCCATCGTCCCACCCGCTCATTTCTGCACACAGAGAGTATTGTCCAGTACAGTACGGGACGGTTCGCATCGTGTCGCATCATATCGCATCGCATCAAATCGCATTACATCAACTTTACTGTACGTTTCGTCCTTCAGCGCTTTCCTTGACCGGCCCCCGATCCCGACTCGGCCACCATTTTATTATGTCGCTCCCTCCCCCGGTGTCTCTCGGCTTCTGATCCACCGTCTCGCACCCGCGATACCGTCTCTGTGGCCAGGCTTTGTTCCTTTTCTTCCTTTCCCACATTGTTCGTCGTCGTCTCAAAGTTTAGTCTGCCAAAGTACACACCCACTTGTTCTCTACACCCCCATCGGGCTCGAGCTCACCCTCCTTCCTGCTCAACCTTGCCTTCATTTATCTATGTGCTCCATCCTTTAACCTCCCCGTTTCCTCCCGTTCTCGCCTGCAGCTCGTTTCTTCTTGTATCCTCTGTTTCCTCAAGAGCAAGCATTGTCGAACTTGACCCTGGCCTTGACTGTACCTGATCCTTCTCGTCGACTAACCATCATGGCTACAGCGCACATGGCCGTCAGGACCGACACCTTTCCGCACTCTACCTCCCGCTCTCACGGTCACCAGTCAATGGGAGCTCGCATTATTCCCATACCTACTCCTACGATCAAGATGTCTCCTCCTAGCAACGGCGACCCGATGGAGATAACGTCGCCTGCGCCATCTTCCAACGGCAACCACAACTCCGACTCCGAAGCCAATGGCAACGGCCAATCCAGCGATCGACCCAAGAACTCTCCCGCGCCCGATACCAACACCATCAAGAGCAACAATGTCAACAACTCCAACAGCATGCCCGCGCCTCCGCCCGCGGCCGCTGCTGTGCACCAGCCCAAGATCGTGCAGACGGCCTTTATTCACAAACTCTACAAGTGAGAACGCGCTGCCAAAAGATCCCACAGCATCTTGCTAACAATACGCTAGCATGCTGGAAGACCCTAATATTCAACATCTGATTTCCTGGTCCGCGAGCGCTGAAAGCTTCGTTATGTCGCCCTCGGCCGACTTCTCAAAAGTTCTATCGTGCGTCTAAAGCAACTGTAAACTGGTCGATTAGTAGGCGACTGACGCCTTCTAGGCAATACTTCAAGCACACAAACATATCGTCGTTTGTGAGACAGCTTAACATGTACGGTTTCCACAAGGGTGAGTGCCAGAAAGCTTTAGATGTCGAGGTCCTCATGATAACTAACACGTAATAGAGCGTGACGTTTTCCACACAGGAAACCCCGACACGACTCTGTGGGAATTCAAGCACGGCAATGGCAACTTCAAGCGCGGTGATCTGGTCGGCCTACGTGAAATCAAGCGCCGAGCTAGTAGGCATGCACTTGTGCACCGCGAGAGCAATTATACAAAGCCTGTGACATCGCAACCGGGCACTCCGGCTGAGCCAGTTCCTCTTCCGCCAGACAGTGCTGACGCCCGATTGCTCAACATTGAGCACACACTCTTTGATTTGAGCAACCGCCTACAACGGAGTGAGGAGGCCGCTCACTATATGCACGTCAAGAACCAGACGGCTATGGAGACCATGAACCGTCTTCTCCATTTTAATCAAGAGCTCTCTAGAACTATGTTATCCATTGTTCCTGCCGAGAGCCCAATTTCCCGTGATGGTATGTACTATTACCATCGAGATGTTGGTAGTGACTGACCATGATCCAGTGATTGCCTTGCAGGGTGAGATTCAGAGGCAAGTTGATGTGCTCAGAACGATCGAAGAGCCACCGCAGGAGCCCCCTTATACTGGTCGTCAACAATACTTCGCTGGTGTCGAGAATGCTCCAGTATCTCCGAGACAGCTTGCCCAAGATGATCAGAGACGGGGCCCTACTCTGGGTGTTCCGTCGGCACGCAGTCAGAACTTCTACAAGCCGCCGGTCCCCTCGAACCTGTCAACCGGCACGCGGAGACCGTACGGCTCGATCAGTGGTAGCAGCACTACTCAATCATCCCCGTTGCGCACAGCTCCTCCACCTCCACCCCCCGCACCTCATCCTCTCTCCAACGTCGAGACTGTTCCTGGTCCTGGTAGCTTAGCACGCCGCCACACTGCTGCCGATATTCGCGCCCACGGTTGGCAACCGACACCCTCTCCTTTCGCTTCTGGTGCACCATCAGGTGCCTGGCCCCCTTCGCCTAGCCGAGCTGCCCCCGAAGAGCAGAGAATTCGAGATTCTTTGTCAACATACTCGCTACAAAATGCATCTCAAGCACATCCCCATTCGCGTCCAACTACCCCCCCTCCTCCGTTTGTGAACGGTCTCGGTGGAGGCTCGGACACTTTCGGGGGTTGGTCATGGGGCTCTGCTGGTCGTGAGAATAAGAATCTTTCAGTGAAGGACCACTCAGCTCCGACAACTCGACGTGGAAGTATGGCTCATATTCTTAACCCCAGCGACACTGCAGAGAGATCAGACGAAGACGAGGATCCTCGAGGGGACGACGACCGAAAGAGAAAGAGAATGCAGTAAAATACAATAAACGAACATGAAAACGCAACATAATTAAACCGGCTGACCCGGGAAACATTTTTCTTTATTCAAACTTCAACTGGACACAACAGCTATCTTTAACAGAGGCGCATCACGTACATACTACACATTTCATTATTGGATATTCATTTCGCAGACATCACATCAGGCTATGCCCACATTTGCACTTTTATGGCGAAGGCAGCTTGCTTTGGAGTATAGGACATGGGATGGGCTAGAGGACGGTCACGGGAGGCTTTCTTCATTACCAGCGCGACGCATTGCAATACCATGTCAGGCATTCTGTTTGACCGCGTAGACTTTATTCTTCGCTCTCGTTGACACAGAGTGGGTTTAGTTTGGTACATTGAGAGACAGTCATTGTGTTCTTGGGAGGAGTTGCATGATTGGTGCTGGATTATACCATCGGAAGGCTGTTATCATGGGATAGGATATTTGAATCTTAATGACCACCGTTGATATAGCATAGCGTTGCATTGCGATCGTAACCCAATGTGAAGTTGAGTCAATGTAATAGCTCTTCTAAAGAAACCAATGTGCTTTGCCGATTGTGACAGTAATGGCTAAAAACACGATCCAATGACAAGGCAATGATCGCATTTGGGTATCTTATTATTAATAGTAAATCTGCTCATGCTTTTACCCCTGTCTCTGCGTTCTCAGTCTTTTGCTTCTTCTTCTTGTTCTTTCTCTTGCGCTTCTTATCTGTCGTCTTCTCAAGATTTGCACTTTCTTCTTTGACGACATCGTCCTTCATTTCAACATCCGCTTCAACCTCAGCTCCATCCCCGTTCTTCCCCTCGCCCTCAGATGTTGTAGGCAACACCTGATTCTTAACCTCCAGCTCCGGCTCAGGCTCCGGCTCAGGCTCGACAACCTCTTTTCGCGGCCTCTTCCTCTTTCCCAGCGCACTCCTTCCCATTTCTTCTTCGCTCTCGCTCTCCTCCACCTTCTTCTTGGCCTTGCCCGTGGCGCCCTTGCCCATTCTACCTCTCAGCATCCTCTCCTCCTTGGAGTTTGCGTTTTTCTGTACGTCTTTCTTCTCGGGGACGTAGCCGACTCCGGTGTTGGGTTGCGTGCCGCGCGTGAGATCATCGTCGTTGTCGTCTGGAAGGACACGGCGTCGCACGGGCGCAGAAGTACTGCTGCTGGTCAAGTTTTTTAGGATCGATGATCTTGAGGCGATAGAGAGCGAGATGCGGTTTGTGAGAGAGGCGTAGTTGTCTGCGACAGGCAGAGGCGCAGGCGGTGCGGGAGCCATTGCGACTTTTGATGTTGTGATATGTTGTGTATGAAGTGAGTTTAACAAAGGCTCGAAACTGAACGAGAGTTTGAAAGAGTTGGATTTAGGTTGAGTCAGGAATGGAGGACTGGCGGCTGCCGACTGGCAGAAGTTGGTGATGTTTAAGTTTGGTGGAGAGGCTTTGGCAGAAGAATTTCACATGCGACATTCTAGAACGGGTACTTATCTTATCTAGGAGAATGCCTGCAACATCAACAAATGCAAAACATGGCAATTGCGCAAAGTTTAAAACATGGATATGACATGTAATTTCGGGATATCTATTTAATTTGAGCCTAAAATTATATACTTGAATTGACTAGAATTAAGGAAACCAGACAATGTCCATCCGTCCGTACTCCACTGTCTCTATTTTAAGTCGTAAATTCGTTAACGTCATGACCTCTCTTTGCTGCGCGCAACTCCAGAACAAGTATGTTAGTAACTGGCAGTCGTGTCTCGTAGACTGAGCACGTAGGGAAGATCTGTAGTGTCTTGATGTGTAGCCAGGCGTATGACAGACCCTGAGCTACCCGAAGACTGAGATCGAAGGCTTGAGGTTGATGGCTGGCTCATTCGGTACCGGCGCTGACTCAGAGCAAGACTCATATTGCTGTACCTTCGTGACAAACTCCTGCTTCCAGTAGTACCGCTCCTAATACTATTGGGGGCAGTCTCATACACGTTCCAGGTGTTTGTTGATGGTTGACGTCTTATTCGTCGAGCAGAGCTGCTGATACTGGCAGCGTCCGATGGCGTCAAGTTGCTACGAGAAGTACCGCTTCTGGCATCATCGTCGCCATTGGTGGAGGGCGATGAGGCCTCTGTTTGATCATCAAGGATATTCGGGTCCAATGGCTCCATCGCGCGCAGGATTTCGGCAAAAAGGTGCATGAGCTCTTTGAATTGGGTGTTGGAAATGGGCCGATTGGAGAAGCGTGCGTATTCGTAGTGCGAAAGGAATTTAGTGGTGTTTGTGTCCATCGTGAGGACCCCTAACTCTGCGAGGTGGACTACGTAGTCGCGCAAGCTCATGTTCGTGGTTCGCTGGAGAAGGGCTACAGCCTCGGGATCGAGTAAAGGTGGATTCGTCTGTGAGGTTGGATCGGGAGGCGCAAGAGTTAGGGCCTTGCCTTCGATGAGATTCGGCAGCTCGGAAAAGACAGTCGAGTATTCGAGATTAGGTAGATCAGGCGCGTTGGGCGATGACCAGCCATGGTGTTCGATATCTCCCCAAACTGGTTTACGACGGGGTATTACCACTACCAGCTCCTCTGCCGGACCTTCAGGACCGTCAAAACCCAACTTGACTCTCGTTTCGACATTTTCGTCATCCGGTGTTGTATCTTTTGTTTGAAGCCTGGGGCGCGATTCGTATGCGATCGATGCACTGCGGCCAAGGCCCAATCCGATCACCTTGTAAACAGCCGAGCGAAGATCACTCTTCTCGATAGGTACCCACCCCTTTGGTATCGATCCCAAATCGGTCTTGTTGATGTAGAGACGAGTGATGAAGACGAAGGAAACAACAACGACGGCAGTGACGTAGGCGGCGATTAGAATCCAGATGTTGTAAAGCTGTCGGTTTTGGAAAGAGCGATGAATCGCATCGGCGGGAGTAGCTAGTAAAAGTCCAAGAAGACAGACATAGAGAAGAACGTAAAGCGTGCGATATATGATGGAGGCGACAAGCCGTCGGCGAGACAAGGGAGACGCCATACTTCGAGTTCATAGACAAAGGGCTGTCGCAGTTGCAAAGCGCGCTGCGGTGCACTCAAATGCTGCTATGACCTGGAAATCGATATTAAACAGAATAATAGGGACAAATTATGGGACATGACTAGAGTAAAAGAATTAAGTTGGAATGATTGTAGTTGAGTGAACGAGTGAGTGAAATGAGTGAACGAAGGACTGTTACTTCAGTGAGTGGTGTCACTGTAGTTGTAGAGGGGGGTTGGGTTGACGAATCGAATGTCCAAAGGGCGAACCATTGGATGATTGATTGACGCAACCAAACCAAGTTGGACGACGAGCAAAAGAGGTTGCAATTTAGGAGGACCAGGACCCTTGGCAAAACAGTGTTTTATCTAGACGGACACGGCCTACCAACACGGCTTTATTAGTATGGAACTTACCCACGGCCCCGCTGTCACTTTAATTACACTTCAATGTCATAACTAGGAGGCATGTACGTATGTAGTGTTTAATTATAGGTGCTTTTTCTCCTGCTACAAGTTGTTACAATGGTATCATAATACATTATCTCACCCTCTGACCCTTATCCTTATATGTCTCTTGCCCCCAACTCATGATTGGACTTGTGCCATCTCGGAATTCTTTGCGTCCGCACAAGCCTCTTTAGCCAAGCGAATGTCAGACAGCGTCAACCTAAGATCGCTACTGTAAGGCTCAAAATTGGCCAGCACTTGCTTCAAAGCAGTCTTCAGAGCATCTATAACCTTTTCCACCTCAGGGCTCACTCTCTTGCACGATACGTCAGTCCAGTGAAGTGGGAACTCGATACGGAAAGCCTCTAGCTTCTTAATAACGGTTGTGAAAGTTCGGATAATGCTGGGCACATCCCTGTGCACATTGCCGAACTGATCCTCTGCCAAGCTGTGCACTGAGAGGTGGTGGAGCACGTGGATCGCGTTGATACAAAGAGTAGGTTCGGCATATGGCGTTCCCAGCACCGCGGCGGCAAACTGGGTTCGGAACCGTTGTTGAAATAGGGCGGCGATAGCGTCAACCTCCATCAACTGAAGGGTCCACTGTTCAAATTGACCTTTCAGGTGCTCAGGAGCGACAAGTTCCTGTTGTTCCTTGGTCAATACCCGATCCTTGGCTTCCTTCCACGTCTTTTTGGCGATTGGGCTCAATTTCGAGGCCGGGGACTCTCCAGGAGATCGTGCGACTTGGCCTAGTCGCTTCTCGACCTCGCTTCGCATTGTCCTAGGCGCCGCTCGGTTGTTGAAGATAGGGTCGTCACGGAGAGGAGCAGATACCCGTTGTTTGGGTTCCGCGGCTGGTGCAGCGAGAGGCGCATCAGGAACTTTGCCGTAGGTG
Source organism: Fusarium sporotrichioides (assembly GCA_019054645.1). Taxonomy (NCBI): domain Eukaryota; kingdom Fungi; phylum Ascomycota; class Sordariomycetes; order Hypocreales; family Nectriaceae; genus Fusarium; species Fusarium sporotrichioides. Next base: position 1,707,471 of record JAHKNS010000004.1, read on the forward strand.
TCGACTCTGGTCTCGATGGACTTGACCACGTCCAAGCAGATGGAATAAACCTGAGACCACATGGGCCCGTCCTTGCGATCGATATCCTCGAAAATAGCTTGTCGGCGAGTGTCAAAGCCCTGGGCAATATATGCAAGCTCCCACATGGCGAAGGCCTAAGCGAGTTAGAAAGAGCTGTGGATGTGGATTCCTGTGTGCAGGCTTACCTTGATAGAGAGTTTCTTGCTCTTAAGTCCATTCAAAAGACTGCTATTGGGATCCTTGGATTCAGAGGTAAGAGGCTTGCCGTTCTTCAGGGGCGCTTTGACCATGAAAGACGAGAAAGCGAAGTTACCAATGTTCCAGATCAAATGGATTAATGTTCCTGCCTCCATACAACGGAACAGAAGCCAAAGATCACTCGGCCAGCTGGGCGGGAGCATGTTGGTCTTCGGCAGGTTGTAGAAGATGCGTAAAAACATGAGCGCCCAACCCCAGATAAAGGATCGTAGAATGGCGTAGTATAGTATCAACGCGACGGGTAGTGCAGTGGCAGCGCCCGCGACAGAATCGCTGAAGGTGTATGGGATTGCCTGGTAGACCAGCTTCAGCGCGTCGGGCTGCTTCTCGTTCTTGCCCTTTGACAATCCGAGGACAAGGCGATCGGTATCCCTTCGGTAATGGTTGAATGTTTGTGTGATAGCACACGAAGTCATGTATGCCAGCAAGAAGAGCGGCCTCTCGTTCAGCCTCGCGCGGTCTCCGTGGAAGTAGGTGATCCAGGATAGATTTGCCGTAGAAGACACTGACCAAAGAAAAACATGACTGAAGAGCAAGCTTGAAAAGCCATACCAAAACAAAGTCTCGTACGTCTTAAGCTGCGTGACGGTGCTTTGAAGGGTCTGGAAGCCGGAGCCGGTGGTACGTAGGCCAACGTGGTAGTTTGCTATTCGGAGCACGACGATCGCAAGGCCACATGTGAAAATGAAGGCAGTTCGGAAGCCAGTGGGACCAATGGGGAACCAAGCCCAAAAGTCTAGACAGTGTCATGGTTAGCAGAGCGCGTACGAGATGACAGGGTGTTTCGACCTACAAGACGTCCAACTGTCCAAGAGTAGAGCTTGAAGATAGGATACAATGAGCAAAACAGTAGCTGTTGAGGTGAATCGCCGATGCAGAGCTGGTTGCAGGAAGTCCTTGTAAGGCGCTTTTCTAACTGTGGTGGCCGCCATCTTCACAGCGCATCCCTGAGATGGAAGAAAGCTCGGGATGTTGTTTTGCGATGATGTTGAGATTGTTTCAGAGGAAGACTAAGAATGGAAGCTCTAAGCTCAATCCAAGTAAATAAAAATCTCCAGCCAGCAACCACTCATCATGGACGCTAGCGGCGCAAGGTCCAAGCAGTGATCCATCACTATCAATCACGTGCTGATAGTCCAGCAGGTCCAGGTCCAGGTCCAGCTTAGCTATGGTTGGCTAGACTCATTCTCATGCCCAATTACGTATGTTTGCAGGGGAGTCGGTCGGTGTTTCGCTTTAACTTGATTGATAACCTCAGCCACCTTGTACTGTGCTAAGGCAACAGGTGACTTGATTTGACGCTGGCTTGCGCATTCATCTTCCATCAACAAACCAACTGATATTGTTTTGCAAGCGGCTCTTTGTATTTATCTCAACTTGAAAACCACCATAAACTCCAAAACATAATGTCATTCGATCTCGAATCTGGCCGCGGAGGCTATACCGACGACCCAGCCTTCCAAGAACTACAGTACAACCTCAAGAGCAAATTACAAACTCTTCTGAGCAGCAATCGGAAACTCGCCAACGATGTCAACGTGTTGGGTACTAGGAAGGATACCCCGCGCCTGCGGGAGCGAGTTCACAACAGCATGGATAAGACGAGGGATATGTGCAGAGAGATTGGCGATGGGGTCAAGCGGCTTCAAACATGGGAGGATTTGACTGTAGGTCAAACTCAATTCGAATTCGCTGTCGCATGCTAATTCTACTTAGAAACAACAAAAGTACGAACAAACAAAGGTTTCGAGCGACTTCCAAGCTGCTCTCCAAGAATTCCAAAGCCTCCAGCGACGAGCCCTCGAAAAAGAGCGCGCATCAATTACCGCCGCTCGTGCGGCACAGGAAGGCGAGGGCGCGGAGGGCGCTCCATCCGAGACACAACTGGAGCAACTCCAGCAACAGGAACAGCGCATCGTACTCGCACCTCAAGACGAGGTCGACTTCCAGGAAGCTCTCATTATTGAGCGCGAGGAAGAGATCCGCAATATTGAGCAAGGTGTCGGTGACCTGAACGTCCTCTTCCGACAAGTAGCGCAAATTGTGAACGAGCAGGGGGAGCAGCTGGGCTCGATCGCTGACAGAGTGGAAGATGTCCGAGAAGATACGCGCCAGGCTGACGTTGAAAACCGACAGGCCGCGCGGTACCAGAAGGCAGCTCGCAACAAGAGCTGCTGCCTGTTGTTGATCCTCGCTGTCATTCTGACCATCGTTATCCTTGCTATTGTCCTTGACTAGATTATTCATAGCGCAGCCTTTGGCGATTATGGGTGGTAGTTCTTGTTTTTAAAGGCGTCTATCGGAGTTTTCTAGGTATACACAGCTTTGAGAGCATGGAATGATATTTGCAGACCAAGTTTAATCAAGTGCTCTTCCCTTGCGTCTCACCCCCTTTTTGTGACTGGCGTCGTGGTAAGAAGGGCAGGTCTTCATTTGTCCTTGGTATTGTCAAGCTTTCAGGTCTTGGTGTAATCAATTTTGTCAAGAGGATATCATTGACCCGAGTTAGAGCAAATGAGGTGCCCCAGTAAAGAAAGATGGCGCTGGGCAGATCGGCAAACAGAAGGGGTAACACAGGCATCAATAGCATGGTCCTGCCTATAAGTTGTTGCAATCTCATGGCAACTGGAGGGCTAATTCCGTCTCTAGGCCGTATGTCCAATAGGTTGATGATCGAGGCTGTATCCATCCTGCCCCAGATACTCCAAACCAGAATGCCTGAGCAGATGACGGGTAGGCCATAGTAAGGATCAGCTGAAGATAAATCGGTAAACCAGAGTAAACCTCCATTCGCCAGTGACTCGTCGAACATGCTACTCGCAGCTCCTAAGCCTGCTGTTGTTGAGTCTGTATTGCCTAGACCGATTTGGTGACTGATCCAACCCAAAGGGGCACCGCATTTGCGTCGCAACGCTTCAGACGTGGTGATGAAGGGGATTATTCCGGCTAGCGGTATAATGCCCTTCCAGCGCTGCAGGCCCCAGGCCTTATAAATACGTTTCGTTGACTTTGCAGTAGCACCATAAGCGCGAAGAGCTCGGATCCGATGAGGTACGTCTCCGCTACTTAGAGTCTGTTCCATCATATGACGGCGCCCCCAAGCTGCAACCAAGGGTTTCAATGGTTTTCTGTCCTCTTGTTTACGACGAACGTAGTATTGAAGTGGGAATCGAATAGTCGCGTTGATGCCAATGGCAACCAACGGAATAGCCACATACCATGGTACGCCTACGCTGTGAGCCCAACTGAGACTGTCAGCTGTTATGGTGACTGCCTCGCCGAGCGTAGAGGCGACGGAGAAGTTCCTGCGGCTGGCGCATGGGGGTGTTATTGAGTTGGTAAGAGCTGGGTGTGAGACGCCAACTGTACGACGTATGGAATTTGTGGTTTGAAGAAACGGCCTGGCATGCGGCGATATGTTATGAGCAGTTCGTCTGAGAAGAGACATTTTGGCTCATATTTTTGCAAATGCGAGTGTAATTGATCTTTTTTCAGTAGTGGGGGAGTGAGTGAGGCTCACGAAAGTCCATTCATTGAGATCGATAAGATGAAGTTCCTAACTGTGGGCTAGCTTTTAGGCACATGACCAATGAGAATGAGAGCAGACCATTCAACACACTACAGATGACGTCCAGCCAAGAATAAACAATTGCTAATTCTTTGTTCTTTCAGGGTATTGCTTTTCCTAAACATTCAAGTTGGCGTTTTTTTGTTTCATTCTAGGCATACTACTGCAGTGACATACGATTCGAACCTTGTCCTCCGTTCTCTTCTCCAATAGTTCTATCAACATTCGCAGGTCAACTGCTTGAAACCTTCTTGCGGAATCTCTAGTCGGAAGTAGCACAGCCATTTCACGCTCCGAGGCCTCGTAGCCGTTTCCTCGCTGTCAGTATGGACGCAGTCGATGTTTCGGAGCACTACGAGGTCGGCACGCGCGAAGACACTCCCTCGCTTCTCTCCATTATCCTCGACACGAACCCTCGAGCATGGGCATCCCTTAACAGCGTCCTGCCATTGTCGCGCGCCATCGCCAACATCCTCGTCTTCGTCAACGCCCATCTCGCATTCAGTAACGCCAACCAAGTAGCCCTGATTGCTGCTCATGTCGATCGCGCAGAATGGCTGTATCCGACACCACCCAAACCCTCACGCGACGCCTCAGGCGATGTCGAGATGGACGACGCTTCTCAAACGCAAACCTCGGCGAATAAGTTCCCTCAGTTCGCGCAGATAGAAACTGCTGTTCTGTCTGGCATACGCAAGCTTATGGACCAGACCAAGGAAGCAGACCTGTCTGCTACCACAACACAAATATCTGGAGCTCTAACGCTCGCGCTATGCCATATCAACAAAGCTGCGCAGGCTCTCTGCTCGCCCACAGCCAACCTCGAGGACAGTCATAAAGGCTCTTCAAATACATCCCCTCCAACAGTCCGCGGCCGAATCCTCGTCATATCTGTGTCCGACTCCGAACCGTCACAATACATTCCCACCATGAATGCCGTTTTTGCAGCTGCACATACCCAGGTCGCCATTGATACTCTCTCACTTACCGGTGAGCCGACGTTCCTCGAACAAGCCTGCTACAATACGGGCGGCACATATTTAGCAGCCACACACCCTCAGGGCCTACTTAACTACCTCATGTTCGGTCTCATAGCTGATACAGAAGCACGCGAAGCCCTTATCACACCGGTACACGACACTGTTGATTTCCGCGCTGCTTGCTTCTGCCACGGCCGTGTTGTCGACACAGGCTTTGTCTGCTCCATCTGCCTCAGCATCTTTTGTGAGACACCAGAGAACTCGGAGTGTTTCACATGCGGAACAAAGCTTTCACTGGGCAACTATGGTGCTAAGCCTGCCGTTGTGCCCCGTAAAAAGAAGAAAAAGCGTAAAGTGGTTAATGGTGGATCACGAGAAGAGACAGGAAGCGCAACAGGGACACCTCGTCCTTGATACAGAACGCTCGTTTCTTTGTTTTATATGGCGTAGGTAGAGGTAACGAGAGATACCCTCACAGGTCTAATAATATCATCAACCTTGCAAACTCGGTGTATATCAGTTTTGCCTACGATCAAAGCGTAGTCAAACAAATATGCTATTTATATTCAGTCAGGTATAAAAGAATGCTAGCATCAGAACGGACTGTAAATAGAAAGAAACGCTAGTGCCGGCACTCTTTTATGATCAACATACTTTGTTAAGGAACAGTATGCCATATATAGATAGATATCTGTATCATGATTGTTGATGTGTTACATGGAAGCATCATGAGCGCGGCTGCCACCACCAATCAAACACCAAAGCAATCCCCCTAGCTACCCGCCTAGCTTGATGTCAAACGCCAGGCCACGTGATCCAATAGCTAAATGCAACCGGCATGGAGGTTACGGTCCCGTCTGCTCTAGCGTCGCTGATTTTGGGGGTTACAGTCACTAAAAAACGGACCTGTATGGACCTAGGCAAGATCTAGCGGTCGTGTTCAGCGCAGGTGGCCTAGGTGTGAGCGCCTAAGCTTAGGTAGCCCAGTCTCACGAGCTTGAGGTGTGCTGTGGTAGGGTAAGTAGGAAAGTTGTTGTGGAGGTCGTGACGGGTCTTCTTGCCTTGTACGATTTACATCACAAGTTCCCAGTTTCGGTCTTTAGCTTTCATTTCTGCTACTTCTTTCTCAACTCCAACTCATCATCTGCACATTAACACAAACAAATATTTCATCTCATGGCAGAAAGCACGGCCGCCTCCGAGGCGCCTCCAGCCCAGTCGCTGGAGGACCAGACCCTTATCGTCTTTGCTCGCCTCATGGAAGGCGGACAGGAAGATAACGAGACATGCCGCGACCTCGACGAACTCACTAAGCTTCTCAACGATGATTATGAAGCTCGCCAAAAGGACCCGTCCCGTGAGACCATTTGCAAGGTTATCGATGGTGATTGTGTCGACACCGTTTTGTGCTATCTTGATATGAGACAACCTGAGATAGTCCGCGGCCACGCCACTCTATCAACATCCGCTTATCTCAAAGCTGCTGGAGATGACGGTTCTAAGAACCTGTCGACCTTTTTCTTTGATCGTGTTCGACGAGGAACATACGATGATTACATCGTCGCCTTTTGTGTCGCTGCTGCGACCTTCCCCATTGTTCCGGAGCTCACAGCACAACTGTTTCTCAACGAGGATTTCTTACCCAGCCTCGGCGCTCTCATGCGACGAAAGTGGAAAAGCCGCAAGGTTGAGACGGCGTGTTTGGAGATGCTCAATGCCGCTTGTATGAATTCCATGTGTCGCGAGGCCATCAACAAATACTGCATCGAATGGCTGGAGGAGATTGTCGACCAAGATCTTAGTGAGATTGTTAGGAGCACTAACGCGGATCCCAATCTCCAAAGCGACGGAGGCTCGATATCTATGCGACGTCACTCAGAGCAAGTTCAGTACCTTGCTGCCGTCATCTTGGCTAAGTTGAGGGTAAGATGAGATGCCACAACCCCCTGTTCGAGTCTGACTGACACAGAATATTAGGCAGTTCCCTCAAAGCCGGCACCTGGTGAGAGTAAATCCAGAATCGAGCCCGCAGTTACTAGTATCGAAGAGCTCTCTGGCATGTTCACTAAGATGATCTTGCGAGATGAAGACCATGGTCGAAAGCACTCTATTGAAGGTCTCGCTTATGCCTCTCTCCAACCCAAGGTCAAAGAGTCGATTGTCGACAACCCTGAATTGCTCCAGAAGTTGGTCAAAACTCTCAGTGATGCCCAGCCCAGATCACCAACAACATACGGAGCGCTAAGCATCTTTGTCAACCTCACAAAGTATCTGCCCAACCTCACTGATGAAGAGAAGAAGATGAACCAGCTCAAGGCATACGCCAATGCAGCTGGAAAGCTTGGTGGACCTGACCCCCTGAATGACGACGAACATGTTGCAAGGCGATGCAAGTCGGTGTTCGAGGCTGGTATCGTCCCGGTTCTTGTCACCCACAGTAAGAATGGCTCACCGGCATCTCTGGCGTTGATCATCTCTGTCATTTTCGCATTGTCCGTCACAAAGTCTCTTCGTGGCCAGCTTGCTCAGCAAGGAGCAGTCAAGCTTCTTTTGATATCATGGATGTCACTACCTCAGACCGAAGCCCCTGCTCGCCGTCTTGCTGCGCAGGCACTTGCACGGATTTTGATAAGCACAAATCCTGCCCTCGTTTTCGGTGGAAACCGATCTACCCCTGTCGGCGCTGCTGTCAGACCACTCGTGTCCATTATTCCACCCGACCCAGCTGCTCAGACCCGAGATCTCCTGCCCTCTTTTGAGGCTCTGATGGCGTTGACCAACCTCGCCTCCATGGACGACGAGGAGTTGAGACGCAACATCATTAACACCGCATGGTCGCAGATTGAGGAGCAAATGCTTGCCTCCAACACTCTTGTTTCGAGGGCTGCGGTTGAGCTTGTCTGCAATCTTGTGCAGACACCTGAGGCCGTTGCTCTCTACGCCGAAGAAACTGCTAAGGCCCGCAATCGCCTCCACGTTCTTACTGCTCTAGCTGATGCTCCTGATGCCGGAACTCGTAGCGCTGCCGGCGGTGCTTTGGCTGCACTAACCAACTTTGAGGGTGTCATCCGAGGCATCATTAGCCGAGACCGTGGCGTCAAGTTTATTCTGGGGATGTGTGTCGATGATGACGAGGGTGTTCGACACCGAGGCGCATTTGTGGTGTTGAACATGGTCACTGCGGAAGGTGAAGTTGGCGAGCTTGCACGGGAAAAGGTCAAGAGCGAGGGAGGCGTCGAGACCCTCAAAGAGTGCCTTAAGAAGAGTCGACAGCCTGAGGTTCTTGAAATTACAGTCCAGGCTCTCAAGGCCCTATTGGGAGAGCAATCGTGAACGAGGGATGATGAAACACATGTACATGCTGGCGCTTCTGTAGCGTAAATCAGCAATTTCTCTAGGGAAGAGATCGAGGCAGCGGGTTCGCCAGTTTACAATGGTTATGACTATGCGATGCAATGAATTTTATCATGTCTCCTTTTTCTACCCAATTACAATAAAGCGCCGTGTACTTTTTCTACGCCTTGGTATCAACCCTGTTGAGAATCGCAACGCCTTCCACATGACCAGTCTGGGGAAAGAAATCAAAACCTCGAAGACTCTCGATCTCGTATCTCTCGCCTTCTCCCTCTCCACGCACAAGAACTCCGACATCCCTGGCTTGTGTGTGGACATTGCAGCTAACGTACAATACTCGCCGAGGACCGAATTTTCGTAGCTGGTTCAAGAAGTCTGCGTCGCAGCCCTTGCGAGGAGGGTCGAGAACGACCACGGTCTCGTCGCGGTTGTAGGTGACGCTCTTGAAGAGCTCACCCGCATCAGCAGCAATGAACTTGCAGCGATCCTCACCCATACCATTCAGTGCGGCGTTGCGACTAGCGTAGGCAATAGAGTCGGCAGCAATATCAATACCGATAGAGTGCTGGAATAGTGAGGCGAGAGTGACGGTGAAAAGACCGGAACCTGAGTAGGCATCAATGAGATATTTGATATCCATTCCGGTACCTGCAGGCGGGAGGATGTTGTCGCGAACGTAACCGGTGAAAGAGGGTAGGATGGAGTTGTTGTTTTGGAAGAAAGAGCCAGCTGGGTTGGTAAAGGTATAAGGTCCAATGTATTCAGTTGTGGTGGCCTTTGAGTCAGTGATACAGGACTTGATGTCAACTGTATCTTCGTTCTCGACGCGGACGGTGTAAGGTTGTGTCTCGCTGCTTGCGTCCTCGCTATCCTTGGGCACACGCTGAGTGTTCTCACGCAGAAGAATTGTAGCACCGCGCTGGTAGTTACCAAACTCCTTCTGCATACGCTCGCGCTCACGCGTCATACCCAGGCGCACAGCGTTGGTACCAATAGGACAATCCTCGATATCCAATACCTTTCTGCGGCCCTTTTGCATGAATCCGATATCAGGGCACTTCTCGAAAGGAATTCTTGGGTTCTTTCCCCTCTTGCTGGGCCGGAACCCAGGGGGGCCGTCAAAGTGAGGGGTGAGCTTGGTACGGTAACTGTACTGAAGCGGACTGCCCATGGTGTCCTGAACAGCGGGGACGATGTTGGGATCGAGGTTGGAGAAGTTCTTGAAGGCCTTTTCGACGATGCGCTTCTTGAGTTTGAGCTGCTCAGAATAGTCCAGCATCTGGAATTGGCAGCCGCCGCATGATGAGAAGTACTTGCAGCTGATGCGCGCATCGTCGCGCAAAGGTGAGGGCTTGGTGATGGAGATGAAGTCGGCGAGGGTTTGGTTGTCGCGAGGAAGGTGGCGGAAGACCTTGACCTTGGCAGTATCACCAGGGACTGCGAATGATACAACATAGACCTGGTTTGAGCCCGACTTCATAGCAAGACCATCTCCTGTCGATGAGAGCTCCAGAACCTCAACTTCCGTCTCAGTGCCTTCCTCTGGGAGGACTTCTGGGCCGTGCTCGGTTCCCTCACCATACTCAACAGCTCGCTCTTTAAGCAGTGCTTGGATATCATACTTGAGGACTTCCTCAGATGAACCCTCGGTGATGTTCTTCTCTCTCTTGGTCTTCTTCTGCTTCCACTGTCGGTTGTTCTGCTGATTGGGTCTCTTGTTCTGTTGCTGAGTGTTACCATTTACTTCCGCATTGCCATTGGTAGGCACAGCAGCCTCTGCTTGTACGCTCGCCATAGCTGTGAAGGGACGAAAATGATGGATAGGGCGTGGTTTTATAAAGATAGCCAAGGAAGAGATCCTCAAGTGTCTCATGAAAAGTGTATTTTACAGAATAGACGCCTTTTTCCCGGTGAGGTAAACGAGATTTGTCAAAGAGATTTGGTGAGAATCTGAGACTCTGATATTTAAGAAGATTTCTTAGAGTAGAATGAGACGAAGAAATGTTTCTTGCAGAAGGGCCCACTTGGAGCTTTTGGGGATGGTGGGGCCCTGTATGTCTGCTTTTTTATGTTGTTTCTGATTGGCTGAATGTCAGTCATGTATGTATTGAAGTGGCCATGATGGTCGAAATCGTACATCAGCTATAATCCTGAGTTTGCACTTAGATAGAATGTTATTTTGAAACTCTATGCAGCAATCAACTAATAGGAACACAGGAAGATTGGCTTTAAGTCTTTTACGGCAGTTGAGGTTGTCTCTAACCTGTCTAACCTTCATGGGGACTACTTGTAAGATAACTAACATGTTGAAGTCTATATCCCTATATCATTGGTTCATAATTGTAGAAAGGTTTAAAGTATCTGTTGAGATTTTTAATGGTAGGCACTACCTAGAAAGGAATTATTTACTCTCAGTAGACTAGGTAGTTTCTCCTGAGTCAGAAATAAGGAAGGGGCACTTCCTTCAACATTAGTACATTATTGCGATCATGACGTGATTGGTTCAAGAGTCCCCAGATTGGCAGGTGATCGCCTCACGAGTCTAGCTCGCTATGCATCTACCGAGGCGGTTCCGACTATCGGCCCCCTTGAAGACCAACTTTGATAAGACAAGAGCAACTTTCTACTATTTTGAAGATTGGCGGGAAATATCGATAATCGCGCCGCTCAGTTGTATCCTTTGCGCAACTTGTACCATATTCTTTCGTCTATTGTTGGTGTTCAAAGGTGTGTTTAGAGTGCTTGTCTTTTCTGAACCATCACTGATAAGGACCTTGAACCTCCCGACAGGTTGGTCATTAGTCCTCAATAAGTCTGTTCTTCGAATTTATTGAAGCTACATCTGAACCTATAACTAAATTCCTTATGCTATTTAGGTCTTTTGGGCGCAAATCCTGTCTTGGGCAACTATCAACTCTTATTGTGTACCTAAACTTACAGTAAGTTGTTGCACCTGACTAATACCACTCCTTGGGTACACATGAAAGGCACATACTGATTCGGGGTACGCAGAACATTCATTTTCAAATGAAGATCCCCATATTATTACTCGCATCGAGTCTGCACTATGGCTTGGTATCAGCAAGTCCCATTTTCGAGGAGTTCTTATCTCCAAGAGTTGGTACTACGGGAGCTGTAGTGTCAGAGGCTCAAGAATGCAGCTACATAGGCCGGGACTTACTGGCACGAGGTGTACGTCTCTTAATGTTACTATCCATTGATCAAAAACTCACCTTACTTCCCAGGGAAACGCGGTAGATGCCATGATCGGAACGACATTCTGTGTCGGCGTTATCGGCATGTATCACTCTGGTATCGGAGGGGGCGGGTTCATGCTTGTCCGAGACAAGGATGGCCAGTATGAAGCCATAGACTTCAGAGAATCGGCACCTGCAGCAGCCTATGAAGACATGTACCAGGGGAATGTTAATGGCAGTATTTATGGCGGACTGTCTGTCGGCGTGCCTGGCGAAGTACGCGGCTTCGAGTATGCACACAAGAAATACGGTGTAAGGATCATGACTCCCCTGACACTTTTGCAAAGCTAACAAAGACGTACAGAGTCTCCCATGGAAGACTATCCTGCAAGGAGCCATTAAGGTTGCTCGCGATGGCTTCATAGGTAAGGTTGGATCTAACCATGTGTAATATGTTCACTAATATTTGTCAGTCAATGCCGATATGGCAAAATTCATAGAAAGGACTGCCAAAGGGCATCAGAACTTCTTTATAGAGGATCCTTCATGGGCGGAGGATTTCGCCCCGAATGGTACGTCCCGATTCTTTTACTTCCAAGGCCTATGCTAATATCGAAGCAGGACGACTCATTGCTGAAGGAGAGACGATGACAAGGAAGAGATATGCGAGGTAGGCTGCAATTCGGCACCGAGATTCTCACTTGACTAACAGTTCCAGTACCCTTCAAGCCATCGCAGATCATGGTGCCGATGTCTTCTACACAGGCCCTTTCGGTAAGCTGCTGCCTTTGGGTGTCAAGTCAACACTAACAACAGACAGCGGAAAGCATGATCAAGACCATCCAAGATTCAAACGGCACCATGACATTGGATGACTTGAAAGACTACGAGGTCATCTCTCGCGAGGTTCTTCACACCGACTATAAAGGCTACGATGTCTACGGCATGAGCTCCCCAGCCGGTGGTGCAGTCTCGCTCAACATCTTAAACACCATGAATGGCTACTCGCACCAGGACGCAGACCAAAACACCACGCTGCACATCTACATCGAAGCCATGAAGTTTGCCTACGGTGCTCGTTTAAAACTTGGCGATCCTGATTTTGTTGATGGTGTTTCTGAGCTGGAGCACGAGATGCTTAACCACACGACTGCCGAGACGATTCGAGGAAAAATCGATCCTTGGACTACTCAGGATATTGAGAAATATGATCCTGATGGAATTTACTCATCTGACGGACACGGGACTTCGCATGTCGTGACTGCTGACCGTGATGGCATGGCTGTCTCGTTGACGACCACTGTGAACCTCATCTTTGGATCTCTACTCATGGACAATCTCACCGGTGTGATTTTGTAAGCAAACAACCCAATTTTCAATCCCTTATGAGAACCTACACTAATGCTTCGTCAGGAATAATGAGATGAACGACTTTTCCATCCCAGGCGTCCCAAACGAATTCGGCTTCGCTCCAGCAGAAGCAAACTTCGTCCGTCCCAACAAGCGTCCGCTTTCATCATGCACACCTATCATTGTTGCACAAAAAGACGGCTCCCTGTTTGCCGTGATTGGTGCTGCAGGAGGATCTCGCATTATCTCTGCTACCACGCAAGTTGCCTGGCGCGTCCTGACTTCTCCGTCTTGGTCTATCAAGGATGCTGTCCGCGAGCCCCGTGTTCATAACCAACTAATGCCCAATACGCTGCTCGTGGAAAATAAGTTCAGTCTATACGACGTTCCATCGCTCAAGGAGAGGGGTCATAATATCACATGGGTTGATGAGGGATTGAGTTCGGTACAGGCTCTCGTCAGGGACTCGGATGGTGTTTTTGAGATTGCTCCTGAGCCCAGGCAGAAGAACAGCGGAGGCACAACGCTTTAGACTAGAGTACAAGAGAAGGTATAGATCGATAGAGTTACGCATCACTAGTTATCATTGGTTAAGCACTTTCTTGTAGGCCACAATAATGAACAAAAACATACCTGAGATTTACGCCTGATATATCATGAGTTGATCTGGTCTATCATTTCGCTTTATCTTCTAGGAAAAAGGGGGTATCCTTTTGATTATCTACAGCAGATCTACGCCTCTCGTCTAGCCAGCGTCACCAAACGTGCCATCTGGACTGTCCACTTCTTTGCAAACTCCTCTTCAGTGAATCTCTTGGCCGACTCACGTGCCCGCAAACGAACTGCTAGAGGATCTGGTAGCGACAAAGCCTTCTCGTAACCTTGTGCGAATTCCTCTTCCGTTGTGGCGTGGAAACCTGTGCGCAGCGATTAGCAAGAAGATATTTCTCTATGTGAATTGCAACTTACCAGTTGGCTGGCCGTCAATTGGCACGACAATGTCAAACTTGGGGCCAGCGCTGTCATGTACCACGGAGATGAGTCCAGCGGCTTGGTATTCCACAACGCCAATACCAAAGTGTTCGTTCCACATACCGTTGACGCCTACAGATGCCCTTCTCAGCCAGTCCAGGACCTCTGACCAAGGAGCATCCAAATGGAACTTGACGCTGTTCTTGATACCCAATTCATTGGCAAGAAGTCGCAGGTGGTACACGCGCTTGGCGTCAGAGTCATCCCGCACACTTCCAATAAGGATTAGATTTGCTTCCTTGGCCGCCGCGCTCTTCGTCTTCATGAAGGCAGCGAAAGATCGCAGGATGAGCTGATGGTTCTTCTCGGGCCGGAACTGCGCAAGGTAGACAATCGCTTTCTCTCGTCGTTTTTCGCTCTCTTCGGAAACCTCGACTTCATGTTCCATCTCTCGAACTGCAGTGGGGGGGTATACGACGGTAATCGGATCCGTCTTGCTCTTCTCTTTCCGGTACGGACCCCACAGGCTCTTGATGTGACCTTGGGTCCAAGTCGAGTTGGTCATGACAATATCGACCGTTGAGCCGACCCAAGAGTATATCACCGCAAAGAGCTTCCAGTAGTTCTTCTTGGCAAAACCTTGAGCTCCAGCACCCTTGCCCACATGCGCACCTTGGGTTCCTGCGTCCGCCTTTACGTCGAGAGACTCGAGCATGTCTGTGGAGATCGTGGGATAGTGTACGTACGCTCCAGTCGGAACCTTCGGAAATAAAAACTTGCAGAGACCAAGGGCAAATGCGTAGCCCATTGTGTCGATAAAGACATCAGGAACCAGTAGCGAGAAAGCGTCCCAGGCCAGAACAAGAGAACCAAGAGACTGGCCAAGCAAGGTGAAATGAGGCCACGTAGAGGGAAGAACCCAGTCTCGCTTGGAGAGGTAGAGGAAAGTCATCGTAGGAGCGTGAAGCTCAATATTGAATCTTGTCTATCACAGTGTAAGCATATCGTTGCTTGACTGACAAATCTTCCGATCGGCATACCTTGACTCGAGACAAAATCGCATCTTTGGTAACGTCGTGATCGCCTGTGTACACTACACATTTCGCCTTTGGCCAACGGTCTTGTGTGGCCCGAATCGCAGCCCAGAGAACTCGCTCTCCGCCACCTCCGGCGTTGCTTGCTCATGTTAGCACGATCCCATGATGGGTCCCATGATAACGTACCAAAATGGATGAAAGAATCCGACAATACCAGCCCAGTCTTTCTGGCTACTCAGTGTATTTTTCAGGTTATCGTCGACATCGAATACGAGCTTCGTCTCAGCGCTACCGCGGGGATCCTTGCGGCGAGCAGCTGCGTCCTCCTCTGTCATGAGAGCCAGAAGGTGGGCGCGGCGACCTTCTGTTCGTTTTTGAATAGACCATCCGAGAAATGTGCGAAGAAGTCTTCCTATCAGAGGTAGGGCGATAAGAACGGCCAGAGGCACGAGGATCGTTAGGGAAGGCATCGTTCGGATCGTCCTGCGTCGACTCGACGGGTGCCGGAAGCAATGGGAGGGATGTCGAAGAGATATTGTAGGGAGGTATGGATACCGCGGAAGGAGGATATTAGGAGTGGCGGTGTTTATGTGAGCCTCAAGGGCGTGAAGCGGACGAATTGTAGTATCAAATGTCTACCATGAGTGAGTAAGAATATGGGATGAGAGTGTAAGGTGATGCCTACTCTAGATCCCGTCTCATCTCAAAAACTGGTGGGGGGGCCAGGCACCTAGTTGCCGAAGCTAAGTTTACCTACATACATTACTACGAAGGTAAGCTTTGTGTCAGTTTCTGCTACCGAAGCAGGCGGGCGCAAAAAAAATAGGGACTTGATACAGATCAGACGAAAATATTAGCCTGCTCTTAGGCTATATACTCATTAAAGCTGATCTAATATTTCTATCAGCCACTAAATCAGTACCGGTTTTTATGCGATGCACCTGCGAAGCTCAAAGCTGTCCACTGCTACAGCTACGCAAGCCGGCAAGCTACAGGGGTTCGAGGTTCTAATCCCTGTCGCTAGACCCTTGGTTCAATAGCCTAGCGGTGCCCGCGGACAAGAAGTACTAACAGTACTTATTGAATCAAAGAACTTGATAGTGTAGGTATTATTTACTATCAGCTCGTATGATTTCAGTGGATGGCGCGAAATTTCAAGTGACCTACTATTATTAGGATTTATCTTGTGGTTGTGGACAGAGTATGGCGAACTCTATCTCGATCCCAGTAACAAAAAACATTGGTGCTTTGAATAATGTTTTTGAGAAAAGTCAAGAGTTGTAGGAATTGAAAGGATATCACTTTTTTTTTAATGTCTAGGGTCCTTGTCTAAACGCCGCAGCCAATATCAACCTCAGTCATCCGACAGTTTTAGCGAAAGCTCCTTACACACCAGAATCGTCGATCCCCTATGTCAATACAACAGCAGTATGTTTCAACCAAGACGGATCTTGCGCCCACCCTTTGCGATCTTAGCACTTTCGGGAAGCCGAGACATGGTACAGCTTGGTTGTTTCTCTAAGCCTCCCATCGAGGCAAGAGCAAACGATTCTGTGTTGTGGGCGAAATAGAAGTAGTAGCCCGTTTGTGTTTTCTTGGCTACCATGACGCCGATTGCACCAGGCGAGTGACATTGCCTGACACCCGGGTGTTTCATGAAGTCTTCAGCAATAAAGGATTCCATGATAGCATCTTCATCGTCGTCCTGAACATCCTTGCCCCCTCGACCACGTCTTGTGCCATGGTAAATCCTCTCAGCACATCGTTGGGAGGCCATAGTAGTAGCCATGTGCTCTCCCGTACCACTTGTGACTGCAGCGACAGCAACCTGCTCTTCATCTTCTTCGTCACAAGGAACAACGGCCGTCCCAACTCCCACAAGAGCTGCTGGGCCCAGACGGCCTCGGTGTTTCATTCCAATACCACCTGAGGAAGAGCCGGCAGCGATGTTGCCCTCATTGTCGATTGCAATGGCACCAATAGTGTCCGTGATAGCGTCCTCATACCCAGGCCCATTACGAAAGCAATCTTTTATAGCTCGTGAATGAGGTTGTGCTTTGTCATCTGGGCTGGAAGGTCGCTTAACCCCGCGAGGACCTGTGGAGTTCTGGTAGTCAGAATCATAACCACTGTTCCCAGGAGGAACCTCTGATAGAACATGGCCAGTCTTGTTGGTGGAACGCGCATGATGCCTTTGATGTATCGAGACATTTTCCGGCATAACGGGTCTGAAATCCCCAGCTAACGGGTTGGGTTTTCGAGCCGATAGCCTAGGTCGGAAGGGGGAGGCCGAGCCCGACGCACCACCAGCTACCCCGGCATATGTCTGTGCTGGCTTTTCCAGAACTGTGCGGGTTAGTGAGGGACGATTTGAAGAAGTCGTAGGAGGGCCGGCAACTCGAAAGTAACTGGTCGGTGTGTGTTGATCGGGCGATAGCGTTGACGTTGCGGATTGGCTTGGTGTGCCGATGAATGGAGAATCAGGCTGCCCTTCGTTCCAAGTACCGGCCATAATGGCAGCCCGCTGTTCGCGAGGCAAAGATGGTTGTGGTTTTATCGGTGATGCCGTATCGTACTGGCATGGGGGACATGTGTCAGTGATCTCAGGTAACGCTTTGAACTCTTTCATCTTAGTATCAGCCCGCTTGAGATCTTCCTGCCAGCGTAGGAATCGATCCTTGGCCGTCTTCGAAACCATGTACTCATTCGCATATGTCATCAAACCGTGCTCTTCCGCAAAGGCCTTGGCTCCTTCTCCCACGAGAACGTTTGGGGGAACTCGTCGTAGGCTCAATGGCTTGTTACTTTTGTCAAGAATGAGCTTGGCAAGTGATATAGGATTCCGAATGTCTGAGGGCTTGTCAGTGAGGCAGCTGGGAGCTCCTATTGCAAAACGTACTTGGAACAGCACCACAGGCACCGCTGCGGCCAAAATGGTCCACGACAGTGGCGTCGCATTCGACAATGCCATCGATGGAAAGGTTGGAGCCATACCCAGCGTTTGTGATTTCCTTATCTTCAAGGACCCGGAGGGCGGCCTCGACGGCTTCAGTTGCGGGAGCGCCAGCTTTGAGAAATTTCATCGCCATTTCGGCAGCACTATCGCTGTTAACTCCGTGGTTCTTCTGTCAAAGGTTGGCTGAAAGGTATCTCACGCAACGCATGCCTGTAGGTGAACGATCTCATTCTGATGACTATGAAAGCCGGCTCCAGCATGGACAAAGATAGCAGGCACAGCTTTAGGCTTATGTCCAGCTCTCAATACACGGTCGAAAGTACCGTCCGTCCCAAATGGCGTCGTTTCTGCACTGAAGGGGGTTCCATCATCGAGGCTGTCGGACATCCTTGAGCAAACTCATAAGGTATTGGGTGTTTGATGATACGAGAGTACTGGGGATGAGAATGATGAGGTTAATATACCGGCATGAGAAGGTAGGTTGATGTTGAGATGCCCGGGGATTTATGTTGCTTCGAGGTTCAATTATTTTTTAGGTGATTGAAGATTTTAAAGGTGGCGGAGTGCTGAGTCGATCGGTGAGTTGAGAGGTAAGGCAGTCGAGAGGATAGTGGCAGGAGCGCGATGGATGGACTTGATCGGTCTTTCCTCGATATCTGGAGTTGTTGTGCATGACAGAAAGAAAGACAAGCACGTTGTAAACGCGAAAATGCAAGGAATCGCCAATCTAATTATAGCACTTTGTTCAAATACACCATAATAAAGGACTTGGTATGAAGAATCAGTTTATTTAGAAATATCATGTTGACGTTGGATGATAAAGTAGTAACGACAGAAGGCTTAATCTATGTAAACAGAGCAATAGCATATAGCTTCGATGAGATGCAGTTGCTCCTTTTCTCCTGTGTTAGTCCTGATTGAAATGACGTCGGATCAGGTGCAAGCTGCACAGGCAATCTTTTCGGATACCAACAGCATAGCACGGTTGTGAATCTCTTTAAGTTTGTCGACCACAGCTCTGTTACATGCCCAGGCGATACAAGATTGACAACACATCAGGCCATATATCAGTTCCAAGTCATTGTCACATCTTCTACCATCAGATAGGATAGTAGGCATTGTGTAAAGCTCAATTGACATCCCCCGGTTATCGCAACATTAAGACCCACATCTTCAGCCATTCAGTAACCACAACGGCGGGGCAGCACAGCCGCAGTTCAAGCCTCATCTACAAGCTGGGAGCTTCCCAAGGCACGTAACGTAATCCTCACCCAACGAACACCACGACCACCGCCGTCGCCGCACTTTGCATTCCTTCACGAGCGGCATCTGACTTGCTGTTTCTCCAATCCATTTCTCTCATAGCTGTGCGCTTTATCTCGCACTCTCGCCCATCATGGCTAACCAAACTCCCGCCGTTGTCATGGACAAGTACGTCTCACTTGTCCCAGCCCCCGCACTGACGACGACAGCTAACCTCAGCTCGCAGCGGCACGGGTTTCTCTAAGCTAGGTCCGTAATGGCTATCTACGCACTTGAAGCCATCGAATAGTCTTGAAATGTATGCTCATACTCAAATGCAGGTTTCGCCGGTAACGATTCACCCTCATTCGTCTTCCCGACCGCGATCGCGACCAAGGGGCCAACTGGCGGAGCTGGTGGTTCTGGATCAGGACGACCGGCTGTTGCAAACAAGCCTTCATTTCTTACCGGAGGTGCTGGAGCTGGAGGCCATCTGAGTGGAAAGCGAGGAACCGAGGATCTTGACTTCTTTATCGGTGACGAGGCGATAGCGGCTTCCGGAGGACCTGGTAGGCACCCATTGAGCTCTCAATTATATCGAATGAAACTGACGGACTAAGGATATGGACTTCACTATCCCATTCGACATGGTCAAATAGAGAACTGGGTATGTCTGCCGATGAGTCTGGCATGAGTTGGAATTGACCGCCTTTAGGACCACATGGAACGATTCTGGTCAAACTCCATCTTCAAGTATCTCCGAGTCGAGCCTGAAGACCACTACTTCCTCCTTACCGAGCCCGTGAGCAACTTCCACCCCAAAGCGAAGTCGAAACATCATACTAATCGAGATAGCCACTGAACCCACCCGAGAACCGAGAGAACACCGCCGAGATCTTCTTCGAGTCCTTCAACTGTGCTGGAATGTACATTGCCGTTCAGGCTGTTCTTGCTCTGGCTGCTTCTTGGACATCCTCCAAGGTTCAGGATCGCTCGCTGACCGGAACAGTCATTGATTCTGGTGATGGTGTCACTCACGTCATTCCTGTTGCTGAGGGCTATGTCATTGGTTCCTCCATCAAGTCAATTCCTATCGCTGGTCGAGACATCACCTACTTTGTTCAGTCTCTGCTGAGAGACCGTGGCGAGCCTGACTCTTCGCTCAAGACAGCTCAGGAGATCAAGGAGGAGTACTGCTACGTCTGTCCCGATATCGTCAAGGAATTTAGCAAGTACGACCAAGATCGCACTCGATTTGCCAAGCATGTTGTGTCGCACCCCAACGGCCGCCAGGTCAGCGTTGATGTCGGTTACGAGCGTTTCCTCGCCCCCGAGATCTTCTTCAACCCCGAGATTTACAGCTCCGATTTCTTGACCCCTCTCCCTGTGGTCGTCGACGGTGTTATTCAGCAGTCGCCCATTGATGTACGACGAGGTCTTTACAAGAACATTGTTCTTTCTGGAGGAAGTACACTATACAAGGATTTCGGTCGCCGATTACAGCGAGACATTAAGCAGCTAGTGGACGCCAGGATTCGAGCAAGTGAGGTCCGTAGCGGTGGTGCTCGAAGTGGTGGCTTGGACGTGTCTGTTATCACTCATAAGCGACAGCGACACGGTCCTTGGTTCGGAGGCAGTCTCCTCGGTCAAACTCCCGAATTCCGATCGTACTGCCATACCAAGGCCGAGGTAAGAATGATTGTCCTTCTGCTGCAAATGATAGCTAATCAAAGTCACAGTACCAAGAATATGGCCCCAGCATTGTGCGAAGATTCGCTCTGTTGGGTGGTCCCGGTGGCTCTTAAAGGGAGAGATAAACTATCAAGAATCACTCCTCGATGGACCCTGAGAGTACATACTATACTTCCTAGAGAGAGAGCTTTCTGGAGTAGACGCAAGACTACACTGGAAGCCTGCCGTAGGGTGCAACTAAGCGGCGCTCACGGCGCAAAATCTCAATTGACAATTATGCCTAAAGCGATGCAAATACAAGTGGAAGAGTTG
Organism: Fusarium sporotrichioides; assembly: GCA_019054645.1. NCBI lineage: Eukaryota > Fungi > Ascomycota > Sordariomycetes > Hypocreales > Nectriaceae > Fusarium > Fusarium sporotrichioides. The sequence goes on from JAHKNS010000004.1 coordinate 1,728,410, forward strand.
GCAAGGTGGTGGCACGCACGTGTTGAAGTTACATTAGTCTTTTTTAAAAATTCACAATTCCGAAGCATGCCCGTCGCACTTCCCCGCTCGTAGACTCTGCAATGCATGATGCGTTCTTCTTTACGATACGATACGTAGGCGATTTCCGTCGAGCAACACTGCAGCGGTGTTCCGTTTTGCATACAGGTTCAGTCACGACCCATGTAATCTTACCATTCATTCACTCGCTCGGCGTCGAGACACTGGCCAGTCTATCTGGATCTAAACAGTTTTGACTTCGTAGCGAGATGCTCTAGATGATTCATGGCAGTGGTCTGATTTTCCTTATGGTGTTCTAGAAGCGGACTGGTGGTTCCCAGAGCAGGGGTCTTTGCTGCGGAGGGTTGCATTAGAGCTGTAATGGGTGGAGGGGTAAATTGAACCCTGGCATGATTGTTGAAGATACAGTAGCAAATTCCGGTTTATGGAAGATATCATTAGTGTTTGAGTATCTGTGCCTTGTATAGTCCGCACAGTAGATTTCAAACTTGAGCAGAGATCAATTAGATATACAAACAAGTTGATGTTCAACGTTGCTAACTGAATCCAAGTCGAACAAGCACTTGGTTCGACCCGACTTATCCGCCAGGATTCGAAGGGCCGGAGAGCCTATCCGATTGGTCGGCATTAGAAATTCGAGTTGCTGAGAGAGTATAAACGACAATATTGCTAAATCGATTTATATATGAGATTGGCTTTTGGGCTATTCATAGTTTGCACCGTAAAATTTGAGAGTCAACTTCGGTCCATGCAAAGGATACGAATCCCGCCATCGATGGTATGAGATTGTAGGTATTATGCAGTATACTCTGATGAAAACAGTATCATGATATTGAATGCGTAGAACGGCCAAGATGTGTTGTTCCTCAGTATCATAGCCAATCATATGAACATCATTGTTGGGAAATTGATTATTGATCGAAATGTTCGTTCTCTTATTTATCCAATACAAAATCATAAGAACTCATAAACTAGGGCTATACACAAAATTGTAACCAAGATTCATATGGCTACCTCGACAACACCACCAAAAACCCGAAATCAACTCCCGCCTGAACTCCTCTTAGTAGGGTATCAATCACCCTTTTCGTAATGGGTGGCCCTTTACTTTTAGGGCGTGCTTTCCCGCACTACCCAAGCGACAGCCGCGCGCTTATCGGCTGGTGTCAACGACATAGCGACCGGCAACTTGGCCAGCCTTCATGAGCTTGAAGACGTCGTTGAGCTCAGAGAGACCGACAGTCTTGAAGGGAACCTTGATGAGGCCACGGCGGAAGAAGTCGATGGCCTCGGCGGTATCAGCACGGTTGCCGACGTAAGAACCCTTGATCTGAATCATGCGAACAACAGTGTCGAAGACGGGAGCAGAGAATTGAGCACCAGCGGGGAGACCAATGCAGACAACAGTGCCCTTGGATCGGATGTACTGGGTAGCCTGTTGGAAGGGCTTCTCGGCGGCAGCGACGAGGAGAGCGGCGTGAGGGCCGAGGCCATCAGGAGTAGTAGCCTTGACATCGGCGATAATGTTCTTAGTCTTGGTGAAGTCGATGAAGGTCTGGGCACCGAGAGACATGCACATCTTCTCCTTCTCCTCGCCACCATCAATGGCAATGGCATGGATACCCATAGCCTTGGCGTATTGAACAGCGATGGAACCGAGACCACCACCGGCACCGACAATAGCAAGAGACTGGCCGGCCCTGACACCGGACTCCTTGATACCCTTGTAGACAGTGATACCAGCGCAGAGAATGGGGGAAATGGACTCAAGGTCACACTCCTCAGGGATGCGAGCAACGTGGATAGCCTTGGCGATAGCGTATTGCTGGAAAGAACCATCGACGGTGTAACCGGAGAGAAGAGCCTCAGCGCAGAGAGACTCGTCGGCGTTTTGGCAGTAAGAGCAGCTCAAGCAAGAACCGTTGAGCCACTTGATACCGACCTTCTCGCCAATCTTGACATCCTTGACAAGCTCGCCGCGGGCGACGACAACACCGGCACCCTCGTGGCCACCAACAAGGGGCAGCTTGGTGTCGAGGGGCCAGTCACCCTGCCAGGCGTGGAGGTCAGTGTGGCAGACACCGGAGAACTTGACATTGACGAGGACCTCATCGGGACCAGGCTTCTGAACAGGAATCTGCTTGTACTCGATGGCTGTGAGAGATAGAAGTTAGTACAAGGCTTGGAAGGTAAATTGAGTTACATGACGAATGGCGGGGTAGCTATGGATAGATGGGACTCGGCCGATAGCCTATAGCTATAGGAAACGTAGGATATAAGATATCCAAAGGTGGAAGGGGCAATTGGAATTGTAAGTTAATGAAAGGAGATGACATACGACCGCCGGTCTTCTCGAAGATCTGAGCCCACTGCTGGGAAGGGATCTGGGGAGCGGCCATTTTGATTGTTGGGTGGGTTGGTTGTTAGGTTGTGAAGGGTATCGAAAGGTTGTCGTGAAGACTGAAGAGTTGTTGTTGAGAATGGTAGAGAGTTGTTTGATGATCTGAATGAGGATGGGGAAGAAAGAATCGATTTGAGGCCGAGGGGATCAGAGTTTATATAGATATTTGGCAGGAGATCATGAGTGAAGTAAGGGTCTGGTCTATGTGGTATGGTTTGGTCCCGTCTGGCACGTATGGATAGAACTCGGGCCTAAACCAAACCGTATGATGGGCCAACGAGGCAAGGATAGTCGTCGAGGTGTAAGAAATCAAGCCTCATCTTGGCGGCCGTGGGGAGAGGGAGTGCCATTGGGTGTTGGAGGGTGTGAAGACAGAAGCCGAGATCAGAGCAGATCAGACAAGAGAGTATCGTATCGCAACCTGGGCAGCTTAGCTACAGTAGGTACTCTCACTCTATCTGAACTCGACCAAGGGACCAGCCCAACAAGGATCAGGTCCAAGGGAGGAGCCAATTCGGCTGCACGGGGATCCGCTCTTTGGTCCATGCTCGTTGGGCATTTTGTTTTTCGGGATGCGGCGAAAGTAGCATTTGCTGTACTTTGTATCGTCTTATGCTTGCGTGGGAGGGACAGGCTTAGTGCGAAGATGCGAATGTGTGAGGTGAGGTGAGGGTAGCTCGGGTTGCTTGCAGTGGCGTCACCTGTGGGTTACTCTCACTGTATGAGCCAGGGGGTAGGTGCCGTCTTCATCATCCCTGCCTCGCCTTCCCTACCGTACCTACCAACACAGCAACACCTAGGAAGGCACGCTACGGTACCTGCCGTGGTTTACCATCTCTTCACAATAAGCCTGAGCTATCTGAGTTATGGAGGGAACTACTACCTATGAAACCCCGCTCTTGCTGCATTTCAACTTCCCCTCAGAAGAGTTCCAGTGGGCGAATCTATGACATTAGCGTCAATTCAAAGTCGTGTACTTTCTAAGGGAATGGTACATACATCCGCAGTTTAGAAAGCGGCACAACGATAAAAGATTCGGTCTAATAAGGGGTGTGTAGTTGAGACTCGTAGCCACCTACCTACTACCTAGTTAAAGGAAGTCATGATTAATGGAGCTAATTGTTTGGTATCAATCAATTGTGTCGTGATGTTTCGATGTTGGATCCATGGACAGTCAGCTGCTTTTCACGGCCCTTTTCCCATTGTACCGGGTTTTGGCCTTTTTTCCCCTGCAACAGCCCATATTGCCAGGAACAAATAGCCAAGAAACCCCATTTTAAACGGCCCAAGGTAGAATTCATGTGGCCAGAGAGATAGTAAAGGGAAAACTACCATTACTGCGGTAAATTCGGGTTTTTCGGTTGCATATCGGGTCCTAATTCGGTTGCTTGTCAGATCCTCACTTTTACTCGCAAATATGGCATGATATGAGATTCAAGGCCTCGCAAGCCCCTTAAACCTCAATTCTACTAGATTTGGCATCCACTCACTAATGCTTCATCCTACGCGTCTCCAAGGCTTCCTAGATTTTGATTTGTACATACTAATTACGCCTTAGGTCGATACCTTAGTTTCTCCCCCAATGCAAAGTATGTCCGTTCAACGATGTGGGAGCTGCACAGCCATCGATCAACAGATTGCGGAACAGCCGGGGTTGTTGTTTGGCAGCGGCTCCGTACCCAAGCTAAGGTAGTGTGGTATGTACACAGTGAAAACAGTGTTAGGTAGGTCTGAAGCATCATCACCTCGACCGTTTCTGTGCCTCAATTGTCCATTCTGCAATTTCGATTTGGTTTCCCCCTCTGCCGTGTTACGCACCAAGCATCTGCCGATTCACATTGCCATCCGCGCATTTGCGAACTTATTTAACAAAAGAACGATTGGAAATTTATGGGTTGACGTCTCACTGCGTTGATCCCGGTGTCAAGGTGTTCATTGTGTCGTATAAGTGATGATTCTATGAAGAACTGAGTCTCGTTATCCAGCACTGAGCTCGCTCTGCCAACAACTCAAACCAAACACCAAGCCCCTTTCCTGTCATGATTGGCCCTCGCCGAATTGTCAAAGCGGTAGAGGAAAGACACGACAAGTAGTCGGGGCAATTCTCCAATACAACCTCCCTTTCACCGAAAACAAAGCAACGACACTAGGACTAAAGAAACGCTTCGCTCGAAAGGAGCTGTGTTCACGCTGCAGAGTGAACAACGATTTACCCCAAATTGCGGTATGAGGAACCAATACCATCGTGGCTGATGCTCCCTACACTTGACCAAGTTGCAGAGCATTGACATACAAACCAACCACTCGTTATGCGACAGTGGATCGTAGTGTCGTGTTGGTGGGCTTTTGAGAATATCTTCACTTTTTTCCCCGCACTCTTGTTTTAAACGTGACGCAGGTCCCCCTCCCCAGATGATCTAGTACCGCGCTACGAAGAAGCAACTTCGGATCCGTGATGGTACATGAGGTTTCTGGGGATCTCCCCCAGACAATTCTCGAATTGTTACGCTTCACGCCATGTTTCGACCACTTCTACACCTAATTGGGAACCGCCTTCGGGTTCAGGGTTGATCCCAGTCGGCTGGGCGGAGGTCCTTTTTTGGAAATGCGGGGAAGCTCCAAGCTTGAAGAGTATGTATGTACATAGGTCTAGGTCATTGACTCGAAATCCCTGCGATGTGCTGTGTTGTGCTGTCTAGCTCCATGCGAGCTGGCTGGTTGCTGGCTCTGTATCCTAAACTTCAAGAATCGCCGTGTGGGTTTCTTGGGTACCAAGACACGGCAGGACTGGTTTGGCATTGTCAGGATCGGCTTTAGATATTTGGTACCCGCAAGCGGCATGGAGGCTTACAGAGTGCCACGCCAACGTGTGCAGTATGATTACATATATCCGTCGTGAACAGCAATACAACACTCATAGTTGTCCTGAAGCCTCCAATGCCTCCTTGACGGTTGATCTGGTGAGTGCAACCCATTTCCATACAGATCTGAGGTCTCAGTCGCGATTGGACAAATGTACTCTGGCTATCAATTCTATACACGCTTATGACGCTCATTTGGGAGCATTTGGGTAGCATAGTACCAATCAGATATTCCTAGCCCCTCCCGCATCCTTGTCAGCGTTGAGCTTCCTTCTCGAATGTACGTCTACTAGGGGCACTATTGTATCACTTTCCACGATACCTTCACATAGCTTCACTGCCTAGTCAAGCCGTTAGGAACGTCACAAGGCTATCCTGTTTGTCTCGGAGCCGTTACTATCCTGTACCATACATAGATTAATTGTCAATGTTGTACCCTTAGTTAGTCCCTCCTTGGATTAAGATATCTGGGGGAGATACGTAGGTCAGTTCCTAGGGCCCTTGGCCTCCACGTTTAGGCCCGTGCAATGCTAAAATGGGCATCGAATCCACTGCGGCTCCGCAGTATTAGTATTGACTTGCATGAGCCGCAACCACGGGCAATTGCTTTCCCCGCATTCAGAGCCCACACCCTCAACCTAGGTTAACTAGTGACCTGGAAGACACCCCAAAGACGATCCATTCATCCTGGGGCCCCAGGTTTTGGTGTTTGTTAAACTCCTTGTTCAGGGATGCTTCAATGACAATGAGGTCTCCAATCGCTGGAGGAACGGAAGCTGTTGGTGAGCTGAATCCATTGGTTGCCGTGTGCCCGGTTCAACAATACTGCATCGCAGGCTTGTCTTCTCATGATGGCACCTGCAGTCATGACACTCAGATATGCGCTTATGTCCTGCAAAAGAAACACTCTTGTGGTTAAATGCGCATCGTTATTGGCTGTGACAGCGCGTCTTGCATCAAACCGACAGCCTCCATCAACTAGCTTTCGTCCGAGTGAAGGGTTGGCGTTTCGGAAACCAGGAAACTGCAGTACTCACCCTGCCTGCTGATCATCATGTGGCATGATATCTTGTAGTCTTTTCTTCATCCGTTATTGCTTGTGTGGTATCTCCTCCCGGCAAATGTAGGCAAGACTACCAAAACTCGACTTGAGGAAACTCTCAGCTTCTGGAAGTTCGCAGTGTGATGTGAGCGTTGCGGGAAAAATTCCCATCCTGTCGCATGCTTTTTCCGATACAATAACTGTTGAGTTTACTACTACATCTCGTTGCTGTGCTGACTCTTCAGGTTGGCCTGTTCTAAGCAACTCAGGCGGATATGTATCAAGCATCCGTGGAAAGCATTGCCTTGGAGCAATATCTACCAAGCTGCAATGGACGTGCCGTTAACGACTACAAACGGACTCCTTTTGGGGTGCCTTATGGCGAGGTAAAACCTATCAGACAGTGGGCAAACACAACGTATTGAAACAGCACGAGTCCATGGAGGCATGCCACCAACAATGTGTGCAGCCAGATTCTTTTTTATTATTGATCTGTGAGGATTTGGTTTGCAAAATCAGAAATCCCTCCTGTCCTCCTTGTCCAGGACTTTAAACACCAAAGACATTCCCATGCACTCGCAAGGCTAATAGATATGCAGAAGAATCGATCGTATATTGCTTCTATTCGGCTCGCCGCTTAAGCAGCAACCTCGACAGATTGCTCGACGCCATCCGCCTTGCCTGACTTGATAGTCTTTCCGGTCTTGGCGATCTTCTGGAGGACGGTCTCGTAAGGGAGGGCGGTGACGACCTTGGCGGACTGGTTCTCGAGGGACACCTCGTAGCTCTCAACACCTGCAAGATATTACTGTCAGCGGCGGTCAGAGGTCAGGGGGGGTAGAGAAACATACCGTCAAGCTTCTTGAGAACACGGTCGATAGCGCCAGAGCAGCCACCGCAGCTCATGGCAATGTCAAACTCGTAGGTGTGGGTGTCGGCCATTGTGAAGAGTGTTTTGTTTTGTAAATGTGAGTTTTTGAAGTTGAAGAAGAAAATGGCGGGGTATCTAGTAAGTAGTAGGTGGTTATGAATTTTGGAGATGCAAGAGTAGAGTTGAACAGGGAGAGGGTCCGTGCTGGAAAGTGGGAATTTGACTTTGGATATGAATGAGTACAACGAGAAAGATGAAAAGAAATGGCAGAATGGCTGTGTTCTTATTGTATGCTGCTGACTGTGATGAGAATGAGAAACAGTAACTGAATTATTAATACACGTTTCGATAAGTCTGTGATACGACTCAGACTAGTTGATTGCGCAATTGGAGGCGGCAACCAATTCCAGAGACGTGACAAAATGAAACATGCTCAATACACGGCGAAACTTTTTCTGAAACGCTGCTGTAGTGACGTGTAATTATTCCGGTGCTTGGACTTTTGGTTTAGATTACAGTTTCATATATTTCCTCTGTTGCTTTTATTGATTGAGCACGACTACCGATAGACTCTATCTTTATGGTTTATTGGTTTTAGGTAGTCACTCAGAGTGTTGTGATTAATTTTATTGTCAATGTTGTGTAAGTGGGACGAAATACCCAGTCTACGTGTCTACAATTCTCAGTCATTACACAATCATTCTTGTGTGTCTAACTACCCTCTCCGCGATGATGACAGTATAGTAAAGATTAATGTGATCCAGAGAAGAGGACAGCTTTCAGTTTCCCAACGGCTATTCACCTTGATCATTTATCCGGATGAATGAATGAATGCTATCAACTTGATGGATACTTAATACAGAGGTTACCCTATACCCGGTATTGATGACTGAATAAGCTCAACATTGTCCATCAGCAAACGGTCCAGTCAAGAACAAATGCAAGTTTTATCCTACAGACATACTTCATTAATATCTTATAATATGGGGTTCTTCAAACTTACAACGCTTCTGAGTCACTGGGAGCCGATAGAAGCACAGGCAATATGCGAATGGTCTGATTTCAAGGGCCCGCCTTTCATAAGAGTAAAATGATCTGATCGGCTTCACCGGGACTACCTCGATCGTATTTTCGGAAGGTCAAAACCGTTGAGATAAGGTGACTGAAATGGATATCTTGAGTCTTTTTGCCGATGCAAGTATTCAGCCGAATTAAGCGTTGACTGCGTCCTTCTAGAAGAATGTAGCCAGGCACTTGCATAGGTATGCATGCATCTACCACTCAGGGCATCAGACAAAACCAGTAAGTCAGTTTATGCTATTTTGATTATAGCTTTAGTTCATGTATCTTTGTACTCTGAAACTTAGAGGTCAACCTTTCTGATACCCTCGAGGTAGACAGTCTACTGGGCTGCAGCGACATCATGTCACTTGAGATGCTACCAGAAACAGAAGGTTTCTGTTTATAGCACCGAGAAAGAGCCTCTCTACCGTACCCACGGGCGGATCGGCCCTATGACAGAGTTAAATTACAGGGACAGGCTATCTACCTAGTTAGTATAGGAAATCAATATCGGCAGGAGGCTCTGTTGTTCCAACAGCCACAGCTCGAGTCATCCTTGCCACAGGGCGTGGATCTTATAGTGTACGCCCATATCCCCGGGTATCTGGCCGAGCAGTTTATACCATATCATGATCTGATCTGGTATGATCTGACGATATCGTATCTAGGTAGGCTTCGATCACGGCTGTTTCTCGGTCTAAACAAATAGCTTACGTCTGTACATCTTGCAAGAGAACGACCCCCACGAGCGGCAAGACGATCGTCAGTTGTGAGTTTTCGGTAATTGGCAGTGAAAATCTCATGTGAGATGCACACCGTAGGCGTCAAGGGATTCTTGGCCTCTTACGAATGATTTGTAGTGGGAGTCGGGGGCTGATATTGATGATATGATCTGATTTGGGAGTGGATTTGATCAATATCTTCACCAAGAAGGCGTTTGTTCAAGGGTATTCTTGGGTGGGTACAAGGAGCATTGAGATCAAGTACGAGAACCGGGCACTGAGATATGTTAGTGATGCTCCAGAAAACGAGCCGTTCAGTCCGCAAAGAATTCGATAGATTGCTTATCGGTCAACTAAACTATGAACAAACACATCAACCCTTTCCTGACTCATATACCAATTCGTTAAAACCTCGCCTCGACCTTGTTCTCAACATCCTGCAGCGCCCACTCACTCCTCGCCTTCTTACTCCTCACCATATCGACATGCTCCTGCGTAAATCCTTTGGCAACAACCGCAGGATTATATCCAAGCTTGTTTCTATGTCCCACCATGGTAGAGTTCACCGCGGGCGCAGCATGCCCGTCGGCTCTCTTGTAAATCGTCACCACAGCTGCGCCTCCAAGACCTAGATTATGCTGAAGACAATACCGAGTGTTGGGCGCTGCACGGTTGTTGGCCCAGCCGCGGAGATGCCAGACCAGCTCTGCACACTGCGCGATGCCTGTAGCGCCCAGCGGGTGGCCCTTTGAGATGAGACCGCCTGAAGGGTTGATGATGTATTTTCCTCCGTAGGTGATGTCGCCGTTGCGAACGAGCTCGTGCGCTTTACCCTTGTCGCAGAGACCTAGGGCGTCGATGGTGACCATCTCGTTCGCGCTGAAGCAGTCGTGTACTTCAACAACTTGAACGTCACGGGGAGAAATCCCAGCTTGTTTCGTTGCCTCTTGCATAGCTCGCTGCGTCATCTCGTAGCCCATCAGGTCGATTGCGCTGCGGGAAAAGAGACTTGGAGCATCTGTGGCGAGGTGCTGGCCCGCAATCTCGACGGCTTGTTCGCGGAGATGAGGACGGGCGTTGAGGAAGGCTTCCGAGACGATGATGGCTGCTGCGCCGCCGTCCGAAGTTGGGCAGCATTGGAGTTTGGTCAGGGGCTCGTGAATCATGGGAGATTCGAGGATTTGGTCTTTGGTGTAGACGTCTTGGAATTGAGAATATGGATTGTTAGGTGAGTGGGCGTGGTTGATGCGCGCAATCTCAGCAAAGTCCTCGGCCTTGGCTCCATACCTATTGTAAAAGGTTAGTAAGTGCCCGTCTTATGAGCTCGTATATCTGTCGGTACTGACTTCTCCATATACTCCCTCCCGGCATTGCCAAACATCTGAGCTGCGCCAGGAGAGTTCGTGATACCTCTTGTATCAGCCATCATCTTGACTGTCGTTCCCGTTGGACTCTCCCTATCCTTGAAGAAGGTCTGCAAACTGCCAGGCATCATCTTCTCAAAGCCCACCACCATGACACACTCTGCAGCTCCATGCTCGACCAGGGTTCTGGCCATGTTTAGACCGGTGCTTCCAGTAGAACAGTTGTTGTTGACGTTGTAGATGGGGATCTGGGTCATGCCGAACTGGTAAAAGACGCGCTGGCCGCAGGTGCTGTCGCCGTAGCAGTAACACGCGATGCCTTGGTCCACATCGTCGTAGTTGATCTGCGCGTCGAGAAGGGCCTTGACGCCTGCTTCGAAGCCCAGTTCTGTGTAGTCAACTTTACCGCGGGGTTTGATGAACCTCGTCATGCCCACGCCCAGGACGTAGACGGGTGACTTTTTGTAGCTAGACATTTTTGAGAGTATAGAAGCACTTGCTCGCTATTGCTTGGTCTAGTGGTGAGAAGAGGGTTGCTGTTAGAGTGTTGAAAGAAGAGGCAAGATTCAGGGTATGTATGTATTCATGATATCACCACCTTCACCTCTCTCTCGGTAGGTAACTTGGTCTCTCTATATTTCCTTGCAACGTCCGAACGTTCCACCTGAGAGGATCGACAATTAGACTAAAAACTACCCCGGCTTTCATCCCAATCAGGTAAACAACTCGGGTCAAACCCAAATCCTCGTCAAATGAGATCAATTTCTTCGTTACATTCAATACCCCAGGCTCTAAAATACAGCCATCGTGCGGGGGGATTGGAAGCTCAGGAACCGAGATACCGAGGCTCATTGACTTCAAGACATTGCCTCTTTCGGTCAACGATAACTTGGATATTTAATGGCTCGTGAACGGCAACTGTTCCAGGATGTACTACAACGAGAAGACGACTGCAAGTTCACAGATAATAGGTAACAACAGATACATCATTCATCCATGTTAGTAAAATGGACAATCGTTGAATTCCATTGAATCAGTTCCGGCCGAGTGACTCGGGGCCGTGTCTCAATCGGCCGAATATCCATTATAACATGTTTACTCTCGATAATGACTGCGAAGTATAAAATTAAGACTCTAACTACTAAGTGATCTATGTCTTTGAACTATTCATTCTCCCGCGATATCACGCTTTGTTGATTAATCCCCAGTGCTGGTCTCTGAAGTCCGTCGCAACCTTCAACACCACAATGCACATCCTTCTCCTAAGTACATCAGACCAAAACGGCTCCTCAGTTCTCCAATCTGCTATATCCAGAAACTATACCGTCACAGTCCTTCTTCCCTACGGCTCTCATTCGCCAAGCCACGCCAACGTTACTCTCGTCACTGGCTCGTCTACATCGCAGCACGATCTCGAAGCAGCACTGCAGACACCTACGTTCCCAGAAGCTGTCGTTGTAGCTTTCGACCATGCCAATATCTGGGAGTTGGTCGCTCGAGAGCTCCTTAAAGCTATCGCTGCCGTAAATTTACGAACGCGAACTGAACGGAAGTCTTCATGTTCAAAAATATCCTTGCCTTTTCGCCTTGTGTTCACTCACAGCAATGTCGCGCAAATGGGGCGAGCTGATTACAATAGAGTCGATGCAATTGTGCGGGAGAGTGGTTTACTTTTCGTGCCAGCTCAGCGTTCTCACATCTCAAAGATACCCAGCACAATACGTGCTTCTCCATGTGACGGTCGTGGTGTTGCTTGGATGGCTGCTGTCAAGAGAGTCGGTATGACAACAGGTACAGCTGAGCACAATGAACCAAAAGAGTACGTGCCTGGTTTGATAGAAGCAGAGAGTATAGGAACATCATGACCTGTCAATTCCAACATAGTTGCTTGGGTATTCTTTGGTATTAATATGTTATTAATAATCCAAACCATTTCCATACCTCCTCTACACCTTTTCCCAAGCTCCGTCTATCAGACTCACTCTCCGGCAGTCGTGTACAAGTCCCAAGCATACAAAAAGCTCACGCTTCGCTCATCTAACCTTAATGCGCCTTTCAAGGCCACGTATGACCATCAGTATCGAGGCACCATGAACAGAATGCCTCGTACAACGAGGAAACTCAACAAACGCCCGCTGAAGTTTCCAGACCCAGCATAATACCGCCAACTAATATACTTGCCGTACCGATGGCAAATCAGTCTACACACCTGCCCTGATCAAGACCTCTGCACACGTCAGGGCAAGAGGAAGAAAGGGGCAACGTCGAGAAGCAAAAAATAATGAAATCCAGGGGTAACTAAGACCCTGACTATGCCCGACCAAACCTGTATCTGCTCGAAAGAACATCACTCCCATCCTTCCCAAAGTAGCCAATTGTCAAAGTCGTTAAGGGCTGCTGGCACTCCGATCGAGTTCCGCTGATACATGAACGGTACATGATGTCTGTATGCATCTCCTTGGTATCCATCGACAACACCAGCAGGGCCCATTGGAACGCTGTCGAGACTCATGTTGGTAGCCCTGGAGCAACGATCTAGTATCATGCGAAGACTCTGTACAACCTCTTCGGTCTTGACTTCGGGTTTGGAAACACACTCCAGAACAACTGACAGGCATACCACATCTTTAGTATCTCGGCCACTGATGTTGCGGACCAAAAGATCTAACGTCTTCTCTACGGTAGAGATAAGTCGAGAAGGGGACCAGAGCACAAGGTTCTCTGGGTTGTAAACCGGAAAGTCGTCTGAAGACTCGGGAGACATACGCAAAGCTTGCGAACCAAGTCCTGAGCTATCAGAAGCTGGACGCACAGCTGAACGAATATAGAAACATACACTCAGCGCGGCCTGGATGATGTCCTTCTTCAGCACCTGGTGGTACATTTCGGTAATGTCTTGGAAATGCGCAAGCATAGGATCCAGTTCATCCAAGTACTTCATAATTACCATTGAGGACCTGAGATAAGCCCGGGATATCTGCGCTGGGGCGTCGGATGCCCCTATCGCGAATGGTCGATAGAGTGCTAGTAGCGGTCGCCGCACGTGCATGTCGAGGATGACCCGCGACCTCCACTGCTTACTTTTCTGCGAATCGCTCAGTATTCCTTGCCTAGGGAAAATGTAGTTGATATCGTCAAGAAAGCGCTCGAGTTTAGCCCCAACGTCCATAATCTCTTGATAGTCCCGAATTGTGTCAATCCGGTTCAGCATGTGTGCCACCTTCATCCGCACCCCCAATGTCATGGCGGCATAAACCTGCATCTGATTGTCGGTGACTACATCAATAGGCTTTGATGGCGGCAGCTCCTTCATATCTGGGTAAAGTTCATTATCGTCAAGGTTGCGTGGTGGTCGGCAAGTGAAATCTCCTTCCCGAACCAAACAAGGTAAGTTGCTGGCAAGTGAGATGTGAAGATCCATATCAAGGATCGTAAACCACAGTCGGCGGCGCATCTCGCCCAGGTACACAGGGACCCGCGGTTCAAATTCCGAAGGATCACGGTGAAGTCCCATATTCATAGCCATACGCACGATAGAACCGAGCGATGTCCAAGAATCCTGTATCCGAGGTGTGATCATTCGCTGTGCATGTACAAGAAGAACCTCGACCTGAAGTACTGCAAAATCGACCAACTGCTTTCCCCTCAGGCTATCCAGCCACGTTCGCACCAGAGCGCATGCTGTTGGAATATGTACGCCTTCAGACCGCTCGTTGCCAAGCCCTTTCGATTTTGTTTCGAACCGAGACGCGATAGAGCAGAGTGAGAGTAGTTGTGGAAGGAAATATTCGGATTGTATCTTGCCTTCCCAGAATAGATTATATTGCTCAGTGAACATAGGTAGATGGACGATTCGGTAGATTGTTTCGGAAGTGTCGACGTATGATGCAACTAGCCTATCACATACTGCTTTCTTTGGTAGAATATCCGTCATTCGCTTTTGAACGGGCATCATTGAATCGACAAAGACAGTGATTGGCGACAAAGATTTGCGATACTCGTCGATAAGAGCTTTGTGAAACCGCTTAAAGTTTAGCAAAACCTCGCGTACTGCACTGTTATTGGAATTGTTTGCCATGAACTCCTTTGCCTCGTCAAACTAATAATATTAGCAAATGTGCAGACTAAACAGTACCAAGAAAGCATTACCAAGTTGAGCAAGACGCGAGGGCTGTTTTGGCCATGATACCTTGTTCGCAAAGCTCCTTGCTTGACGGTCAAACCTCGTATAGTATCGGAAGATGCAGCAATAAGTCTGCCCCCACTGCCCTCAGATACCGCAGGACTTCTGGCCATAAGTTGCCTCTCAAGCCTTTCCATGCGCATCGACAACTCTTCTAACGACGGCGCACTTTGGGCATCTCCGTTTCGAACAGGACCATATGCCGAGTCGCTTGGTAGCGGAGTAGTCGAACTGAATATGCTGGGGTTGCAATTGCGTTTAGCTGGCCGAGCGGGTTCTGGCATCTCGCTGTCGGAGCCTTCTGACAGATTTGCGGAGTCATGATCGACAGCGTACTTGCAAGTTCGGTTCGATTTCTGGCACTGAGAGCATGGACAAAGGCGATCGCATCGGAGCTTACGCTTTCGGCACTCGGTACATGACTTCACTGGCCTGGGCCTCTTAACGCTCCGTTGTTGCTGCTGCTGTTGATGGGTGAGCGCGAGGCTCTGCGAAGGTGTATGCTGTAGATGGTGAGGTGGTGTTTGCGACAACGGCGTGTCGTAAGACGTAGAGGTCAAAATGGACTGGGGAGGAGCCGCAGCAGGGGCGCTACCTGCATCGTGGGTGGTTGAGTGCGCTGTAGTCATCTCGGGCATGCCTGCGACCAGGCGACAGATGCCAGAAGACCGAGGCTGTACAGTGGTTTAAAAAAGCTTGACGACCCAGGAATTCGGGCGAGGTGAATGAGTAGTGGATCGATGTCGCAAATCGGAACAGCGCAAGTACACGACGATATTGTAGACGGCCAACGAGCGAGGTTCGAGGAGAATGCGTCGACCAGCTTCGGGGACTTTGAGTTCAGTTACAGGTGTGATTGTGGTTTTCAGGTTCAGGAATCCGACGACAGCCTCGGCTTAGGTAGGTAGGCAATGGTAGGTCGCAAGCGCACTAAACTCGCAACGGACATGACGAACAATAAAAGTTGAAAGGCTCAGGCAATGGAAGTCGAGGAGGAGGAGGAAGAGGAAGAGGAGGCGAAGCCAGAGGATAATTGTTCAGGCAAGCCCGATGCGAATAAGTTGACGAGGCACCACCAGACACGCGGGAAACGGGGCACAAAGGCACGGGGCACGGGGGACAGTCCAGGGCCACACCGGTAGAGGCAGGTACTGTAGGTACTAACTGTACAGTATTGGAGATGGGATGGGCTGGGGCGGCTTGGACGTGCTAGGCCAGGGTCGTTGAGCTTTACCTTGTTCGACGGAGCTACTCCGTAGACTGTAAAGGTAGAGAGAGCAACAGGCCTATGTTCTGTTCTGCATTTTTTCTCTGGCTGTCCCCATCTGATTCAGCCACCCCAAACCAAACACATACGCACACGCACACGCGCGAGTCGGACGATTCAGCACATCCTGCGAGCCAAGGTGCAGATGCGAACGAGGTGGTACTGTAGGTAGGTACCTAGTGGACCCGTTGCGTTGGGCTGGACCCTTTGCAGAGAACTCGCGCCGAGAAATATTGTTCTTAGTAAGTTCCATGGGAACATGACGGTCCAGGTCACTGATTGGTTGTCAAGTACCTATTATACGATGCTCATCAAGGATGTCTTTGGTGCCTGTTGAGTGGTGATATCTCATCGATTGATCGCCAATCTCCTATGCTATTGTATCAACGACCGAGTCGTCTCTTCAGACCCCGCCATAAGCAGCCCAAGCCCTAAGTAAATAGACACGGGATGCTGCAGCAAATGCCACCTAGACAGGAGGCGCTGGAATCGCCGTCTGGAACTGGAAGGATTAGCTTGGCGGGAGGTTGGTCTGATCGACCGACGGAGACTGTTCAGTGGAGACATGACCTGTAGGCAATGCACTGTTTGTGTATCCGTAGGCCAGAACCTGGCTAGAACATCAGAATGGGTCCGTTTGATATTCACTGTCGATCGCTTTTATGGTGCGCATTCATTTTAATCATTGGTGAATTTGTACAAAGTCTGCACGGTTATCTGGAAATGAGGTATGAGAGATACATTCTGTGCAATTGCATCGTGCTTATCAACTACATACAGGGACGGTGATATCATTCGCCAAGAGTTTGGAAATGAAGGGGAAAAAACTGTTCATATCAAATAGAGATGATGGATTGGATGCAGTTTGACGACAGGTACCTACCTAAGTTGTGGTAAGGTGCTCTCCATGGGTCTGAAGTGCAGTAGTGTCCACTTG
Organism: Fusarium sporotrichioides; assembly: GCA_019054645.1. Lineage (NCBI taxonomy): Eukaryota > Fungi > Ascomycota > Sordariomycetes > Hypocreales > Nectriaceae > Fusarium > Fusarium sporotrichioides. The sequence continues at coordinate 1,745,159 of JAHKNS010000004.1, forward strand.
ATCAGTGGAGAAACAAGTCCCGTTCCAACGGTTTGAATTGCCTACTAAATAAGTGTACTGTATGGTTTCCTCTTGCTCTTGCACTCTACCATAGAAGGCAGGTACTAAGGTACGTGAAAGTGGTCTACAGTGCTGCCTTCCCTTCTTATTTGGCCCGGGTTCGGATCAAATGTTGGGGCAGGTGCTCGTATTGGTGCCCTTCCTCTCTTGATCGAAATAACATCTGGGCCTAGACCTTTACGACGATGGTCTCGACCACCCTCTTACTTCAGCACTCTCGACGTGTGGGATGAAAAATACGACATCTTCAACAGCTCCGATTCCAAATTACATCTGTCCATATCAACAACTCGATGAATGCTGACTCATGCTAACGATCTGCCATTTGTGCCTGTCATTGATCGATAGCCTCGAACGGCCCATTTTCTATACCTGTACTGTTACTGTTATCACTGGTGGCGCCATAAATGTCACCGACGAGAGGCCTCAATATCGAGTGCTTGGCCATGGACATGGCTCGTGCCAAACCAGGACACCCATTCCATAGAGGGCTTCAATCCGAGAAGAACCGAAAAAAAGCATGCAGAGCAAGGCACGATTGTACTCTAGCGCGGGAGGTTTCAATAGAGATCTGCACGATGGTAAAGAAAACATGCCGATCGCGACAATCAGTCCGCAGCACAAGCTTGCAGCATGTCTTGGCCTGCTGTCATCGGGTTCATAACGGATTCACAGGTAATCCTTTCGGCCGACGCGTCTTCTCCATCTGATGCCCAGTCTCCTCCGCACGCACAAAGCCGTGCTCCTCGCAAGTATTTCCATCCAATCCCCGGCAACGGACACGAACATGACACAAACTCAACTTACACGCGACAGCCTGAGATATTGTTGCGGTTTGCGACAATTCATGCTCATCCCCCCTCCTTTTCTCGACCAATTCTTGCCCTTGGAAAATGTTGGAGTACTGTTTAGACAAGTATTCAGACTAGACCTGTAGGATGACGAATGTCCAGGTACTGTACAGAGTATTATTCCCTTTCAATCGGTTGCCATCCTTACCTTGCGCATTAATATGCCCGAACAAAGTAACTCAATCGACCGATGAAGTTAGAATTCTTCCCCACCACGTTTTCATCCTGGTAGACGTCCCCAGACCGAATACCTCGCTAATTCATAGTTTACATCGACCCATGCGCCGACCATAAAACACACTTTGCCCTATGGCACCATATACTCCGTCCAGTACCATGCTCGTACCATGTAATACACCGCCGCACGCGCCTGGATAACTGTCCCCTCAAGTAATTCCAGTCGAGTCGGCCGACAGTGTGATCTGTGCTTTTAGGTTTGGATTATCAAGTCTTCTCGGCTCCGATACGGAGCCCTGGCAACTCGCTCGTTCAACGATATGAGTGGTCGGTTTGACTTATTACCAGATCTGGCCAGCATGTCCCTGGGACATGGCCCTGGTATTCCCCGTAACTTGCTCACCATCTCTCTTATGTGCATTCCTGGTTGGCTGCTCTGTACAGTTTGCATACAGTACCGGTATTCTTACGCCGAACGGCTTTCTTCTGCTAAAAGAGTATAGTACGTACAAATCGGAATGCACCATATTATAATATCTTGCCCCTCGAAACTGTAACCTCTTACAAAACCAAAGTGCCGTGATTGTCCTACTTTACAATCATGCTTGCTTAATGCGGTATGGCTGAAATACTTGTTCAGTGTTCGGCCTGGCCGCTTGTGCGAACTGCTATCTATATTCGTCGAAAACAACCTAGACACTAGACAGGGCTGAGAGGAATACTGTGTGCATGGTTCGGGGTTTCTGAGGAAAGAAAAGTCCGCTTTATCGTTTAATTCCCTATCCTAGGATCAATTATCCTGGATATATGTACATATGTTTACCTACCCAGGTGTTGGTAACTTCAGATAAGACATTATTATTTCCCCCTAAACACTATATGTGGCCTATATTTACTAACCAGAATAGAATGATACATCTTCCGTACTCTTCGATAGAAGGATTTGTGACTTCTTGTTACACCCCTGACTTAATTAGTATCTGATTTGTTTCTAGCAACACCATGCCATGCTGTGCCACACTCCTGCTTTGCGATTGGCCATTATCTCACTAGTTATCACCTTCTACCGCCTATTCTAGAAACCCTTCATCTCCGGCACCGCGCCAACAGATTCATTTATCTCAGACTGTCTCGCGTTTGTGTATGGGGTAATTTGCGGCACTTCATTTATCTATCGCCCATGCATACTTATTCCGCCGCTCTCCTGGCTCGCTAAGAAAGCCCTGATCTTCTAGCGGGAGTAAGCGATCGCTTAGACCGAGGCAATCTAACAACGGATGGAGTTCAAAGAGGGGCAAAACACCATGACATGAGCAATAGTCATCAATTATTCTGGGTCCTTGGAAAGTTGGAAAGGACTTTGGGGCTTGAATTCGTGTTCATGGTCGTTCTTCACAGGCAGTCTATCTAAATACATGCTCGATGGCTGATGCTTTTACTCTTGTCAACCCGAGTGACGCGAAGAAGCAAACTATACTACAGTAAGATATATAACACAATTAGCATTCATGTCTCCATCGAGCAAATTGATAATATCAATGATCCTCAGGCCAAGCCCCTGGAATACCGCCGTCAGTGCTAGACCCAGCACCAGCCCCAGCACCAGCCCCGGTCTCTCTGTCTTGGTCCTGATCAGCATCAGCCTCATCTGGCCTCTCGACAGTCGGCCCGGTTTGAACGCCAAGCAACTGCATCAAAACCCCAAGGACGCCGCCGTCGCTACCATTCCGCGCAGCCGCTAGGTCCCGTTCTAGTTCCTCGTCGTCAAGTTGCGCAAGGAGTGCAGCTTCATCATCGCTATCGACCTCCCCTTCTCCCGCGCCATTCGCAGGAGCCGCAGCAGCAGCGCGACGCGCAAAAATGTTGCGTAAACGCTCTTCGATCTCGTTCGTGGGTCTCTGAGCGCCACCCCGTTGTCTGTCTTCCCAAGGTAATCTCGTGCCGTGTCCTGAAAAGATATTCTCCTCCTCCGGCGGTGGCAGCGGGTCAAATTCGTAGTTTGGTTGCACGTCTAGGTATTCCCGTGGTGCCAATGCGATAAGTGAGGTCTGACCTTCGAGGAAGGTGAGTCTAGTAACTCCGTGGTCAGGTGGAGAATCATCAGCTGGCAAAACGCTTGTGTCAACCTTTTCAAGGTTCTTGGCCACCTTGTTGAGGAGAGAGGTAGCCTGTGCGTTGTTCCAGAGATCCTTGGCTTGATGGATGTAGAGCTTGACCCAGAAGGACCGCGGGTCTGAATCGGCACTGATACCCCAGATTGATGGTGGTGTATCGAGATTCAACTCCTGGAACAGTGCGCAGTACAGCCACGGGACTCGTCGCATACCCTTCTCCAGCTCCTCCGTCGCGCGAGTAGTATCGCCCAGTTGTAGGTGGGCTAGCACCAATGACTGTCGCAAGTAAATTGTATCACGGTTGTCGCTCGTCTTCTCCAGCTCGCTCATAAAATCGATCAACCAACGACTCTCCCGGGCACGAATAGCCAAGAAGTGAATAAAGTGTCGCATACCATAAGGATCCTTGTGATCTAAAGAGTAGAGGAGCTTGGCCCACTCCAACGCTGTGCGGTAGGTACCCTTCCTGATGAGACTCTTAAGATAGTGGTATCCCGCAAGCCATAACTGTCTGTTCTCGGGCCGGCAAAAGTCTAGGCGTGCCTTGCCATGCTCAATGTTCTGACGGAAGGCATTGGTGGTCACGCGGCCAAACGTGAAAAGAGCTCGTTCGCAAAGCTCAGCGGCAAGAGCCATGTTTTGATCCTGCTTAGCGACGCTGCTGACCTGCAGGAGTGTGGAAACATGGTATGGGAACTCTTTGAGAAGATGAACCATGCGCATAGGGTCTCCGATCTGCACACAAGTAAAGAAGAATGCTTGTGTGGCATCGTAATTCTTATCGTGAAGGTAGGCGTACTCTGTCCAAGAACCATCGTCCGCCTTCTTGATCTCCTTCATTGTAAGTCCACCGGCACTCTGCTTTGGCCAGTGGTCACGACCCTGAATGAAGACGTTTCTGCGAAGCGATATTTCTGGTAGCTTGGGCTGGCCAGGAGGGCCTCGTAGGAATGTCTCGATATCGACTTCTCGGGGTGCGTTTCCTCGGAATCGACGATTGCGTTCCTGTTCTTCTTCTGCTTGTGCAGACTGGATAATGTCACTGCCAAACAGGTTCTTCATCTCGTTTGCGACCTTGAGGTGGTATGGGTTGATGGCGAGAAGTTCGTTGATTCGGCGGGTTTGGACCGTCGAGTCGCCTGCGGTAGAAGGGTCTGCGGATTTTGATGTCGTGATGTTAAGTTCTTTGATCGCTTTGTCGATTTCGTCCTCATCCTCCCCGGGTGGGGGAGTCTTTGCCTTTGCTGCCTTCTTCTTTTTCTTTTTGTTCTTCTTGCTCTTCCCTATCGCGACGGGTTGCTTGATCTCACTCACATCTTCCTCTGGCTGTTGCTCTTCCTCTTCTTCGTCCTGCGCTTCGTCTTCATCATCGCCTCCCAGAGCCGCAAAGAGACTCACCCGGGGCTTGGGCGCAACCGGCAACTGGTCATCCTCACTCTCTTCCGAGTCCTTCTCGACGATATTTGGCACCTCTTCGAGTTCTCGCTGCTTCTGCAGCTTTCGAAGCTGTCGACTCGACATAGTGGGAGGTCGCCGTTGTCTTGGGTATCGGTGTTCGTATAGGGTGAGTGAGGGGCAGAATGGCTATTGTAACGCCGAATGGATTGGGTGTCAGTGGACAAAACAAAGGAATAGTAAAAAGCGAATAGCAGAACAGGCTGGGCCAGGGCTACGCCTACACTTATAGCAGTACCCTATCAGGCTTCCGGAAAACGATGGGTTTGAATCTGTCTAGAAAATGTACTCCCACTTTTGACTTTATGCGTCATGCCGCAAGAAATGATGACGGTAGTGGGGTAGCCTCTTGACTGATATGGTATGGAGCTCTGGTCAAGGTGGGCTGTGGGAAAAAGTAGAACCGTATTTGCTCAGTTGCTCTCCACCGCATTCCGGTTGCTTCTGTGCATAGATTTTCAACGCCACATGTTAATCTGATTGAGGAGGGAGTGTAATACCACGATCTAGTTGCGTGAGAGCTTGGGTTCGAATAGGTAACCGAATTCCCATCTGGCATCGTGGAGGATAGATATGAGTGGCATATAAGTGGAAGAAAGATTCTCAAATGCATCACCCTACTAGCAAGACTTCCTGAGTGAGACTTTCTAAATGCATGGATACATTCACGGCATCAACAAACATTGGGCTTGAAATTCTGGATTGATAAAGCGGACATCAATCTTCTGCAAGATTGTGACCTTAATTGTCAAGCTCTAGTTCCTATTTTCTTTTGCGTCATGAGCTGTCGTGCGCCTAATTAACTAGGTCCTTCGTCTTCATAACCGCCAGCGCCAGGCCACACCAGGCCATCCTTGGTGTTGTAGATTCTGCAATTCAAAAAGGACAAAAGTAACTCCTTTTGTAGCTTGCTATGCGAAGCACGCTTCCAATACCGCCCGCTTTCAATTCAATCCTAACTCCAGGCCTCGCTCTGATAGGGGCCAATCATCCGTTCATGGTATCCGTCAAGCCCAAGAACGGCATAAGAATCCATGTTCCGCCCATAGAGAGCTACAGAAATGCAATCGTTTCAAAAATCGGAAACCTGATATATGATACAAACAAGTGAAAGACCTGTAACGCAAAGGTCTCAGCTTGGTTCATGGTGATCGTCCGCGCAAAGACATTGTCGCTTAGTCTCGCGATGACAAAGGACACAGCTGATATGTGTCTGGATCCGTATTATGTTTGCCGATAACGCCGGTTATGTTCAATTATTGCTGAGGGGGTGCGTTGGGATATTGGGGGCGAGCTCCACCTCGTCCACCGCGACCATAGCCACGACCACCACGACCTCGACCACGACCACGGTAGTTGCGGTAACCACCATCGACACTTCCTTGTCCGAATGTCTCCATGTTCTTGCGTTGCTCCTCGCCTCTCCATTCGCGACCGCCGGGCTTCTGGCCTCCATTTTCGGTTCGCTCCCTGGATTCGCTTGAGATGTTATCAAAGAACGACCTCGTCTTGTTGTAGGCAACGGGTACTTCTTCGCCCGTGGTCGCGACCTCAGGGTGCTCAGCAACAGCAAGATTCTCGGGAGCCTCCAAGGGAGATCCGGCAATTGCCTCCTTCACGGCATCTTGTTTGTTAAACTTGGCGTTGGACTGAGCAAAGTCGAAGTCAGAATCAGGCACGACAACCTTGGCGGCGTTCATGGGACGCCCTCCACGACCTCGACCCCGACTGGGACCAGCGGGCCCGCCTCGGACAGCGTTAACACGCATTTCGTTAACCTTGTTGGTCAGATTATCCATGGCATTGCCACCGCCGTTACCCAACTGAGCCATAGCAACTGCGACTGCAGCTCGGGCAGCACTGGTGGCATCCTGAACGTTGGTCGGCGCAACAGCCGCAGGGGCCTTGCTAGATGAGTCGCCTCCTACACCTGGTAAAGAGAATGGCTTGGCAGTAGATCCGGTCAAGGGAATCACGGGATTAACCCGATGGTTTCTGGGTCCAGTAGGGGCAGCCTTTGTGGCTTCTTCAGCCTTTGCTTGCCCGTTGGCCGCCAAGATAGCAGCAGTCTGCTTGACCTCCTCGACTGATGGCTTCGAGTCGACAGGTGGTGTCGGGGCATGCGAAGGTTGTCGCACACCTTGAGCCAGCGACTTAGGCTCCGTGGGAGGTGCCATCTGTCCGCTGGGAGTAGCAGCCTTGGCCCGATCAGCACCAGGGCCAATGGGAGCTGGCTTCGCATCTTGAGAAGGACCGGAGCTGGGAGTCGCTCTTTGGTTGGCAGCAACCTCAGCGGGCGCATTCGGACCGGGACCACCAGGGCCACCAGGGCCTGGAGGAAAAGGGTAGTTGCCCCAAGGTGCAGGACCGCCAGGAGCGTTGGGGCCACCGGGACCACCAGGACCGCCTGGAAAACCTTGGCCAGGAGGAAACCAGCCAGGAGGAGGAGGGTAAGGCATGTTGCCAAAATTAGGGCCTGGTCCAGGGCCAGGAGGAGCACCGCCGCGACCCCAGTTGCCTGGAGGTGGGCCTCCGTAGAAGTTGTTGGGAGGGTAGGGACCTTGACCGAATGCACCAGGTCCTGGTGGAGCATTGGGGTTAGGTCCTTGAGCACCAGGACGAGCTCGGGCGGCCTTGCAAATATTGTTAGCTTATGTGTCTTCAACGACGATAGTAAAACAAGAGTATGGTTTCCCGATCAGAAGGAAGGCAACGGAAATCTCGACATTATTTTTTGCGCTTTCCGAGAATAAATGTTTTTACATCCGAAATAGTTCATCATATGGGAATAAGGAGAGAGGAAGAAAAGTGTTGAAGGGGATAAACTTACGCCAACGATGGCCGGATCATCTGGCACAGCTGGAGGCTTGTTCTCCTTGATGTTGGGATGCTCCTCAATCCGCAAGTCCTTTACGTCGCTGCCGCGAAATACGATATACTCGTAAACTTGGTCGGAGGGGGCAATCTCTTCTTCAGGTCGGCCCTTGCGACCCTCGGTACCGAATGACCTCACATTTTCAAGTGATACTGTCGACTCGTCCGAGTTGATCTCATGTAGGGTACCAACATAGCTGCATTGGGTCAGCGACATCAATCGACGCGTTGAAGCTTAACAGCATACCGAATATCGCTTTTGGAGATGAGGGAAATGCGAGACCTGTGGCTGCGTAAGCGGGCGTAGACAGGCTTCAATGACCACGTCCAGCATACCCGAGAAATTCAGACATCGCCGATGTGAAAAGCCACGTTCAGCACGCGGGGAGCTTGTGGGAGAAAAACGCTTTAAATACAAATACAGTAGCGACAAGATGCAGCGTATGCGAGAAAGGAAGTGGAAGAAAAGAAGGAAGAGCTTGATCGTGAGTGTGGGAGGGAAGTGAGGTAAGGTGAAGGAGGGGGAAGGTGGTTGGTTGTGCGGAGGGAGGTAGAGTTTTGTGAGAGATGAGGAATGAAAAGAGGCTGGAGCTTTCTCGAGAAGCCCTGCTAGTAGTTTGCGGCTGAACCTCGGGTGCTTCTCGGCGATAATGGGGTTACGTAGCTTCACAATAGCTTCGATCATGGAGCTACAGGAGACGCTTTATGAGAGGGGGCTCTCTATTGTTCAAAAACTGATTCGAAAAATAAAGGAAAAGCCGTATAGCCCTGTTACAATCACTCGATTCTTTTTTGTTACAGTTTATTTAATACACTGAATGCACCATATGGCTTCCTTATAATGCAATGACATTCCTTTGGCTTATTCACGTAAACCAACAATGGCAGGTATCATTTCACACACATTCGGACATTTCTCGTAGCCTCAAAATTTGTATAAGTCCTGTGAGACAAGACCGGTTTACATCTACAAATCATTAAACTTGCTAAACTCCTTCATAAAACGAAAGTACGCGCAAGGCCCATCAGTCAACCCGTATATAAACCAAGCTGAAAAGTGACTGCCTAAAACTCCGATAACCAAATTGATCCCTCATCGAAACTTGCTGAAGATGACTGCGACAATAAGAATAACCAAAACAGTGATGATGGAAATAGTGATTATCCGATTTGTAGCCATCCTGCGATTTCAATGTCAGTTGTCCGTAATTATCATGACGTTTGTGTGGGTCACTTTACCTACGCGCCATGCCCCTGAGCGTCTTGACACTCCTGTCCACATAGCCTTCACTTTCAAGCAGTGTGATCCGAGTATGACCGATGACCTCTCGCTGCCTACCAAGATTTGCCAGGGTATCTGCACCAATGGCCTCGGTCTCATGGGCGAGAGCTTGGCTGTTCTTCAATCGCTGCGTGCTTCGATCAAGGCGGTCCGTGCCAGAAAGCAACTGTTGTCGCTGCTCCATGTTGACGTCCGATGAGCCAGCGGGGTCGTCTGTGTATCGCGATCCGAAAAGCGCTGAACGGTCTGAGGACAGGGTGGTCAACTTGCGACGAGCGGCGTCTGTGTCTGATTCAAAGTTTCGGAAGCGCTGGTTGACCTTGGTGCGCGAGCTGGTAGGGATGTTTTGCTTCTCTAGGCGCATTGCGCTGAGCTGTACATGCAGATGTCAGCAATCCATTTACTGGTGGTTGTATTCGCCTCCATATAGACATACCAGCTCATCGAGTTCCTCAAGCGCCCGCTCAGCCTGGCTGATCGCAGCCTTTCGGGGCTCGCCAGCCAGTTCGGGGATGTCTTCAAGTTTCTGGTTCAGGTCGGCTTGGGTGAGTTTGTACTCGGCTTCGTAAGAGCTGAAAAGCTCAGAGCCAGCGTCGGTATCGAGAGGGTTCGACATGGTGAAAGGAGGCTGGAGGCGAAAGGGTCGAGGTAGTTAAATTGTGAAGACTGGATGAATGGTAATAAAGGTCGCACGCCGAAATAAAAAGGACTTGATTTAGGCTACGGTTAATGGCGATGGCGAATGCGCAATACTCGGTTGTTACTGGATCTGGACTACTGATGGTTGATGGTTTGACGTTGACGTTCTCGTCAGCCTTCCAAGTTCGGCAGGCCCGAATACTGAGTGCCTGGTTGTTTGCGTATGACGATGAGTGGCCAATCAGCGTGAGGGAAGATGATTCACGTGATGATATGGTCCGTGCCCACAGAGTCTGCAGGCAGTATATTATGAAATGTTTGCGATCAACTTTTGGACTTTTTCTTTTCTTTTCTCTTCAAAGTTGATTCCCCCGGTATGTGAAGAAAAGCGGCTCAGCGCCACGACTTCGGTCAATGGCGTCGGGTTGAAACAAGCTGGGCAGACGAAGGCGGGTTTATCTCGCACGGCGCTTTTAAGAATTGGTGACTCGAATTACCGTTAACCAGTCCCGTTGAGTGTTCGACATGCCTACGAGATCAAAGTGTTTGGCTTTCATTGAGGGCTCTTTGCTGCCATAATAAATAATGGCAGCCTTACCTGTCCGTGTATGTGTATGTGCTGCATGTGAAAATAATGTGTTTCTCGATCATCCGCACAACTGCCAAAAGTCGATCCGGCGCAAAGGTTTTCTTCTTCCTCTGCACGGATCAACTTGAGGTCTTCAGTGCATGAGAAAAATCGGAGATGCCTTGCATCGCTGAAAAGAGGTTTCAGCAAAGCCACGTCAAATCGGGTTTGATCAGGCTGTCAATCCGGTCGGGTCAGATCAAGATGCAGTGCAACCGCACAAGCCACTCGGTTCATGCCTTTGAATGGCTCATGCGTATGCCATGCAAGCAGAGGCAGAGGTCAAACTCGGCCTTGGCTAGGCGCCAGGTCAGCTAGCTCTAGCTCCTAGCTTAAAGCTGATGATAGAACCTGGCAACAGCTCCGGGCATTGGAAGCTTTGATTCAGTCGGTTCAGGTCATGTTCAGGTAAAGTTCAGGCAGTTTACAGTGGGTCGTCAGCTCAAATCGTTGGGACATTACGGGTGTCATCCCGTGTTAGGACCCCCAGCAAAAAAGAGAGGCTCATCTGTTGTCCGTCCGCAGGCGAACTCCCGTAAACGTAGATCTTTCTGTCTCTCCTCTTTCTTTTCTCTCTCTCTTTCTATTTCGAGGCCAGACCAGAAAGACAACGCAACTACCTAACCTTATCTCTCTCACTAACGGTAGCAGCGGTAACTCTCCTTATCTATCCTATCCTACGTCTCGGATACAATACCGTATCCGCTATTCCATTCGCTTAACAACACATCCATACATACGAAACCATGCGGGAGGAGCCACAGCACATGTAAGTCCCCGTCATGGTGACCTGTGCTTGAGTCTTGAGTTGTCCAACCCCCCCTCAAAAGTCTTTCCCTCAGCCAGCCCTCGTCATCAAATCAGGGTCGAAACCGTCTTGTGGCTGCGATACCGCCATTTAACATTCATCCTGTCTGCCCAATCATGCATTGATCGTCCCTAATGAATGGAGTTCTTGGTCTTCCACTTTCACATGCTTTTTTTGAACTGCACCCATCCTCATTCAAGATAGAAATGTTCTGCACCCTGTTGAATTGAATCGAATCTTCGCTTCTTTTCAGACCGACTTTACATATTTCTTGACATGACAGACGCTCAAACAATGAATGCCTCGACTGATCCATATCGTTTCCTCAGGAAAAAGGTCGCTGTCGTCGGCAGCGGCTCTGCTGGTATTGGCGCCTTGTGGGCCTTGAACAAGACATATCACGATGTCTACGTCTACGAAGCTTCCGATAGGCTTGGCGGCCATACAAACACGGTCGATTTCACCAAGGGAAAGTTTTCGACAAAAGTTGATACCGGTTTTCATGTCCTAAACGCCCAAACATCTCGTGAGTCTACTTTACTCGTCCAACGTCAAAGCCCATGCGTCATAGAAACTCACACGGCACTCGTCTTTAGCCAACTTTATCCGGTTCCTGGAAAAGCTCAATATCAAAACCGCCCCTACACATCTATCGTTCAGTGTATCTCGGGATTGTGGCGCTCTCGAATGGGCCGGCTCCAGCCTAACTTCGTTATTCTGTCAAAGAAGAAATCTCCTTTCACCACGTATGTGGAGGATGCTTTTTGACATCATTCGCTTCAACCAATTTTCCGTCGATTTATTAAGCCGAGATGAAGATGACATCTCCAACATTGAAGTAAAGAGCAAGCCGACCAACACGATTGGTTACGACTTGACTATCGGGCAGTACCTGGACCAAGAGGGTTATTCACAAGCTTTTAGAGATGACTATCTTCTTCCATTGGCGGCGTCATTATGGAGCACGAGTCCAGACAAGTGCGCCATGGAGTTCCCTGCGCTGACCTTTGTTCGATTCCTGTAAGTCTTTGCCGATTGATGAAAATACAAACCTTGACTAACACATCCTTAGTTGGAATCATGGTCTGCTATCGACATTCGTATCGCGCCCCCAATGGCTGACAATAGAGGGAGGTTCTAAAGCATACTTGGATGCTATGATGAAGGGTTTCCCTCCAAATCATTTGTTCCTCAAGACGCCTGTGAGGCGCGTTACTACTGAAAGCGACGGTCAGGTTCGACTCCATCTGGAGAACGGCACGTCAGCTCTCTACGATCACGTCATCATTGCCACCCACGGTGACGAAGCCTTCGATATCATTAAGTCTTCTGCCACCGAGCAAGAGCGCTCCATCATGTCTTGTTTCAAGACATCCCAAAACGAAGTGGTTCTGCACTCAGATCTGGATATGATGCCTCGGCGTAGGAAGGCCTGGGCCAGCTGGAATTATCTCACGCTATCGTCGCCGTCATCACGAAAGGCAAATATCAACCAGGTCTCGCTCACATACAACATGAACCATCTTCAGCACATTCCCCGAAACACCTTTGGAGATGTCTTGGTCACCATGAACCCGCTTCGAAAGCCAAAGGCAGCCAAAACACAGGGACGCTTTTACTACTCTCAACCGATATACACAACGGCTTCCGTCCGGGCACAGAAACTTCTCAAGCACATCCAGAACAGCCGAGGTATTAGTTATGCCGGTGCCTGGACCAAGTACGGTTTCCACGAGGACGGTTTCAGCAGCGGACTCGAGGTTGCCCAGGACCACCTGGGTGCGAAGCTACCATTCCAGTACACCGATTCTACCTACAGCCGCGGTAAAAGACCTCTCCTGGGACTCTTCGACCTTTTGCTGCGCTTGGCTATATTGATCATCCAAGTATTTGTGATCCAGATACTCGAACGCCTGACTGGTAGCGGTGTTCCCAAGCGTCAGCGAATCGTAAATGGCAAAAGTGCAAGGTTCGTTAACGGCAAGCATTGATAAAAGTTAAATTGCTTTCTTTATTCCATCTTGTTTTTCTCATGGCCAGGGAGGAGTTTTGTCTTTTTCGTTTCCGATTTTGCAAAACGTTTTTGTTTATATATATCATGAAGCGTTGAGATTGCTGAAGCATATTTATACTGCATGGTTTCATGAATACATTTCTTTCAGTTTATGATCAAAAAACTTGGTGCTGTCTCTCCTCGCCGTTGTGATTCGACGGACATGAATACCCTTCTTAAATACAGCAGTGTAGTCATTGAATGCTGCCTCGATATTATGAATGAAAGACGGAATTAGCAGGTCAGCTTATTCATGCTATTTACACAAGGCTATTTGGCTATTTATCATTGCACTCTAAAACTCAGAGGCTAACTTTTCTATTTCCTAACTCCAGTAATCGTTATATGTTTGACAATATCGCAACTCCGACGCCCAGAATTAGTTGTACGGCAAGACTCAGCCCCAGAATAAGATGAACGTACGCCCACTTAGATATCTCCAGCACAACCCCGTTCTGAGGCTGAAGTCCCGGTATGACGAGAGTACTGGCGGCTTGGCCCACGACAGCTACAACACCTGCCGCAAAAGTCGCTACCAGTACTCCCATGCCATCGGTATCGCCATTCGCAGGTGCTCCATATGTCGACTCAGCAGGATAACTCTGGAATTGTCGATCACTGTTGGTGGGACCTAGTGAAGAAGCTCCATATCCTTGAAGAGCTATTGCTGACGATGCTAATGAGGTGATGTTGACACCAAGAAAGTGTTCTTTTCTGTAGGCGTTGACGACAGGTCCGAAACTGACGTTGCAGCGGTAGAACCATGGATTCGACTCGGAGGCTTCGAAGGCTGTTATTTCGCTCCATGTTGAGCCCTGGTCTCTTGCGGCATCGAACATGAATGTTGTTTGGTTGACGCCATTCATAGCAGTGATCGTGACCTCAGTTCGGTTGTTATCTGCTATAGTGATGGTCGTCTCGTTTCCACCACCACCCTTGGTGACTTTCCAGCTGTGGCAATTTCCTGTGGCCTCGACGCTGCGGTTTGTGCTCACTATCAGATCGTATTTCATTGGTCTTGACGTCCACTCTTGAAAGACGAATTTGCAGGATTTTGTGCCGCAGTATATCAGGGGGTCATTGTTGTCCCACAATGTACCAGGTGCCGGCACGGCGTCTATGTCTCCCCATGCCCAACCAAGTGCAATGGTTCCATAACTAAATTGTGATCAATATCTGTGGATAGTTGTGGCTAGGTAATAGGTAGGGTAATTAACGCACCTATTTGCAGTGTACCGCATAGCACCCAAGGCTTGGGACTTGGAAGATAGAACCCTAGTTGTTTCCAAATCGGCAAAGTTTGCTACGGTGACGCTGCCAGGCTTGAGAATCGCAGCCGAGTCAGCTGTGTTCGTGGAGTAAACCAGGCCCAACATCGCCAAAGCGATTTGAGATACAAGGTTGAGCAGAATGAAAGTGATGGCGTAAATGCGTATGGAGCGTGAGCCAGATTCCCAAGTGAGCTGGATTATCTTGGTCAAATCTTTGGCTTTCAGGATAAGTTCAGTCTGTCACATCCTATTAGGAACTAATTGATCGCCGATTACTTGTCAAAACTACTTACTTCTCGTTTTGGCCAGTCTCGAAGCTCAAGAATCCACCACCTAATCTCTTTAGCCATAGCTTCAAGAGATATGGTTATACTCATGCCAAGACCAAGGGAAAGACCAATGATGAGAGCATTAAACTCTCTCTTTGTACCTGTCGCCATGACATCTTGCTGGGAGAAGTGCCAGAGCACCACGTAGATGGCTACGACAAAAATGACTGAGCAGAACCATCTTAATAGGTTTGCAAGGAGCCCCTTTCGTAGCTGTTTGGGCCGCTTGCGGAGCGTTTCTGCCCCCATTGGTTTGCTTTCTTGGTGATGGGCTGAATTTGTTGATGCTGATAATCTTGGATCTTGGTCTGGTGATGATGTTTGTCTGAAAAGAGGGTTCGATTCCTCCCTCGATAGGTATACATGGTGTTGCTCTGAACCAGGTTGCTCCTTCGGTATCTGGAATCTCTCCAACTCGAACCCGTCTGCTGGATCCTCGTGTTCACCTCTTTCTTGAAGTACGGGCCGTTCCATAATCAGAGTAAAGGCGTAGAGGGTTTATAAAGGAGAGCATGGCGATGTTTGTCTGTATTTAAGCTTTCCGCTGTCTTACCTTTGCCTGCCTTCTTCGTGGCGGCGGGTCTTGGCTCAATCCGTTGTCCATGTAAAGTTAAAATAAGGGTTTTACCGTTGAAGAGTCACTGCCGAGGATCGTCTGCTAAGCTTTGTAAGATATTAACCAGGCTAGGTAGGGCGGGAAGATTAAGACCCAGGCTTGTTGGAATACAGAAAACAAACAGCCTAAGAGCAGATCTGAGGTGGTATAAAATGACTAGGCTGTTTGTCTCTGGGTAAGTAGTACCAAGCTTTTTTGTAGCCTCAAGGCCATGATAGTCACTTCTCCTTTGAAATCTTGCTTCTTGCGAAAATCTACCCGTATACAATCTGTATCGTGGTCCCTCAATTGACCCTTGAAGTTTGGGTTTAGTCCGCTATAGCATGATCTAGACCTGCATTGTACAGCATCAAAGCTGGGTTTACAAAGTTCAGTAGTGCCAATTGATCCTAGTGCTGAGAGGAATACGAACAATCGAATAGCCCAAGGCATCAGAGACCCACAGATATTGCGAAAACACCCCAGCTAGGTTGGAAGGTTTCTAATCATCCGTCCTGTATTGGAAACAAGAGGCATCCAATGGCCTCTACAGCCATCTTGTATCTCTGTGCGATCAAGGCTCGTAACTAGAACCGGAGCAGGACAAGGCCCCATGATGAGATACCATGTACTGTTTGAGAGGACAATGAATTTCGAGATGGAAATACTGTAGCAGACTTGATGGTGTCCCATTTTCAAGGGGGAAGTTTACGACTCAGGGGATTCTAGATACAATTGGACCGTTGACACATGTTTCATAATCATCTAATGATATGCAAAATGAAGATGGAATCCCTAATTCTATCTGCAGGTACTAAAAAATGAACAAAAATAATTATGCGCTTCCTTCAAGAACTTCATGATCAATTGACCTTCCCCATAGGGTAGGTAGTTGGCTCCCGTCGGCGCTCCAGAAGCCGACCGCCGACGTCACCTAAGAAATCGCCAAATATCATCTGACACAAAGCTTCACTTCCACCATAGGACAAATCAACACTCTCCCGCACCCAATTGACCATGAACATCGCGCCTCGATTTGCGCGAAGCTCAACCCGAGCGGCTCCCTCGTCATGGTCATGCTTCTTCTGCCAAAATGCCCGACCGAAGCCCCAGCGAACAGGCCTTAACTTTGCCCGTAATGCCTCCAACCAGCCTCCGAGACCGAGACAGCCTTATACTCCTACGATGGAGGAGATTCGTGCGCATTATAGCAAGAAGAACAGGACGATAGCGTAAGGATGGCCCAGGGATTAGATTGTGGGCTTGGCTTATAATGA
Source organism: Fusarium sporotrichioides (assembly GCA_019054645.1). NCBI lineage: Eukaryota > Fungi > Ascomycota > Sordariomycetes > Hypocreales > Nectriaceae > Fusarium > Fusarium sporotrichioides. The sequence continues at coordinate 1,761,572 of JAHKNS010000004.1, forward strand.
TCAGGTACTACACCTTGAGTACGATCCTCGGATTCGTCGCTCTCACTTATGGTTCAGTGCCGCTTTACAAGATGGTAACTCTCATCCCCCATGCCTGTTATCTTTATCTAATAGCTGTGTAGATCTGCCAAACCACTGGATGGGGAGGTCAACCTATACGTGCTCATGGAGGCCCCGGCTCCGAGGATGGCGATCTCGCAAGCCGACTTGTGCCCGTCAAAGACGCCAAGCGAATCAAGGTCACCTTCAGTGCTTCTGTCTCCGACGTCCTTCCTTGGAAATTTGTCCCCCAGCAGCGCGAAGTCCGTGTTCTTCCTGGCGAGACTGCGCTAGCTTTCTACAAGGCGACCAACAAGAGTGATCAGGACATCATTGGAGTGGCCACATACAGTGTGACTCCCGCGCAGTGCGCGCCATACTTCAGCAAGATTCAGTGCTTCTGCTTTGAAGAGCAGCGTCTCAACGCAGGCGAGACTGTGGACATGCCTGTTTTCTTCTACCTAGATCCTGATCTGCTCAACGATATGAACATGAAGGGTGTTGAGACGGTGACACTGAGTTATACATTCTTTAGTACGTTTGGCGTTTGACAACGGAAAAGACTATACTAATATCCTTAACAGAAGCAAGATACGACAACAACGGACGGTTCCAGAGGCCTATGTCGAAATAGGTGGAACATAGACATATCTGATCAAATGTACATTATGCCCCTCTCTACCTGTAAAATACGTCCGTTGCGCTGAAGGGTAAATATTAGACATATGCAATGCAACGGTTGACAAACAATTGGTTTTCACATGACATTTGAAGAATACATTTCTTGCCCCCAAACACTTACATGTGCAAGTCTTCGTATTTATGAATGTATAGATCAACAGATTCCAAGTCTCGAGACCTGATTTCCTCAAACATCATGGAAATACTTCTCATCGTTCACCATCTCAGCAACATTTTTGCGCCAATAATGAACGACACGCTGATGTCCCAAAAGCGTAAATGCGGCCCGCTTCAAAAGTCGACTTATTGCTCTGCGGGTCGCTCGAAAATCTCAACCCCTAAGCGTCACGTGCTTCCACAGATCCAGTTTTTTGGAATGAGTAAAATCCACACACATTTTCTTTCTCCTCGAAAATTTCTCTGTTGTCAATCCGTTCTACATTGCCCGACTAACTTTCCAGCGTCGTCCTCGCCAAACCACCGCCAAAATGGTCAAGATCAACCCCTGTATGTGCCCTGATTCATAATTGCAATCTCCATATCATGTTTGCTGACTTTTTGGAATAGCCGTCGCTTCTTCCCGCCGCAAGAGCCGTGCTGCTCACTTCAAGGCTCCCTCTGACCAGCGCCGTGTTATCATGAGCGCTCCCCTCTCCAAGGAGCTCCGTGAGAAGTACAACGTAGGTTTTTCCACCGCTTGCGATTTTTCTTTCAGTCTCTAACTCTATTCAGGTCCGCTCCATCCCCATCCGAAAGGACGACGAGGTCACCATCGTCCGTGGTTCCAACAAGGGCCGCGAGGGCAAGATCACCTCCGTGTACCGTCTCAAGTACGTTGTCCACGTCGAGCGTGTCACCCGCGACAAGGCCAACGGCCAGTCCGTTCCCCTGGGCATCCACCCCTCCAACTGTGTCATCACCAAGCTCAAGCTTGACAAGGACCGTGAGGACATCCTGGCCCGCTCCAAGGTTGGCCGTGAGCTCGCTGCCAACAACAAGGTCACCGCCTAAGCGATGAACTTGTCGAGCAACAACAAACCAAAAATTTGAACTTTTCAAGACGACACGATCAAACCTTCCCTCCCAGGCGAGGACGAATTTTTCTTTTTTCACCACTCACGATCACGGCATCAAAGTGAGCAACATCAAAGGCAAAAGTTGATGAGGAAATGGGCATAATACTCCGGCGTTTTACGATACCTGCGTGCTTTCCTACGGACGGCGCGGTACCCGGTCTACAGCAGGGTAGATGAATTGAGAATTTTTAGGGTTCTCAATGGCCATTTCACTCACTGGTGAAATGCTCCATGGGAGGTTTATCCCGAAGTCTTGACCTGCTCTCTCCCCATATGCACATCCGCGAGTCCCCTCGTGATGTTCTGTTGGACAGATGCTCCGTCCCATCTGTCCTCTCGTAGGATGCTAACCCCAATACCAGACGCATTTATGCAATGCTTGTCTGTCGTAGACTGCAATTCTGCACTCAGGTGCCTTGACTACGGTAAGTCGTAGACTTCCAAACCCACCGCTAGGATATCTCCGCGTCAACCACTTAGATCCATGGTTTTCGAGGTATACGTCTAGCGAAGAGTAAACTCTTCAGGACCCAACACTATCATGGGGTCCTGTTCTCCCTAGAAGATTTTCACCGAGTTGCCAATGAGGCTGGAAATTTGAAGGTGAGGTACATGCTTTAGTGAACACCATTCTTTTTTATATACAGTATTGGTCAAACTAGTTCATCTGTCTAATTCAAGTTCATTCACCTGGAACCAAGTTGCCACATGCCTGTGTACATCAGTCGTCCACCAAGTTTTGTTGTCACGGTTGAATCACGTCAAGCGAGGGACTGATCAGTCACAAGCAAATGTTTTTTGTGAGTAAGTGTGTTCTAATCGTACAAAGTCCGAAATGCCTCTAAACATAATATGAGTTCCGTACAATGCAGACATGCGTGCGACAAGAATGATTCATCTCCCTGATGCTTACATCTTGTGGCAATCCTTCTGAAGTCTGTCCGTGGCCCTTAAATCCTAACATTTTATTTATTCTAACACTGATGTTGCCTGAACGCCTGTCTGCATAGGCGCTGTAGATAATGAGATGTTGATTATGGCAACCGAATGCAAAGAATGGCCTACTCGAGCCAGTTGCGAGTAAAAGCATACCTCCAGGCATAGAGCATGCGAAGAAGTTTGTGCAGTGAGTCATATAAAACGTAACCATGAGAGCAATGTCTGATGCTTATCGAAAGCATTGAGAATGCGGCACTGGATACTGTGTCGCGACCAAGAAAAGAAAAAAGCGAATGTTGTAGAGAGGTGCTGCTTAGATGAGGCTGTTCAACGAGTCGAGAACCCGTGAAGGTTCTTGTCTTGAAAGCTGGCACTGCGGAGCTGCTGTTCAAGAAGCTCAAGGGGAGGTCTGTTCTCCTCTCGTCTACCAAGAGTAGCGTGAGCTGTAGGTGAAGGGTTCATATCGCCCTGTCTGGCAACATGGCCACGAGAGTTGGTGGTGATGGCCGGGGTCAGGGATGCGGTGGCATGGCCCGAGTAGTGAGGAAGGACACCTTGGGCTGTCATGGGGGACACCTGACCAGCAATCACGTTGGCGCTCGTTTTGCCCTTTCTGCGCATAGTCGACCAGATGTCGCTTGGATACTTGCTGCTGCGAAGAAGTTAGTACAGCTCGCCATGAGCAGGACAGTTGTTGACGTACCTGGCAGCTCGGTCGTTTACCCGGCGTCCTTTGAAGATCAGACTACCCTCTTCTTCAGCTGAGTCGTCAGAGACTTTGGCTTGGAATTTCTCACTTGAGACTTGTGTGCTATCATTAATAGCACGACGAAACTCAGTGTATCGAGAGCCAGCGTGAGCAGCGTGGGACTCGGACCAAGGGAACTCAGAGTTAGAACTTGCGCGGAGAGAGTCGTCAGTGCGGTGCAAAGACTCTGAGCGAGTGACCTCATCGAAAAGGTGACGAGCAGAACCTCTCGTAGCCTTGTGTACGTTGTTGAATGGAACAGCAATTCTGGACTTAATGGACGATGCCTGCGTCTCGGCCGGGTGGGAGAGGCTTTGAGAGGCAGTGTCGCCCGCGTGCAGAGAGTTCTCTTTGACATCGGGAGCTGGGTAGAAGTCCTTACCGTCATACTTGGGAAGGCCGTCCTGGAAGTAGTGAGGAGTCTTTTCCCAGTAGATGTAGCGAGCACGTTCTTCATCCGCTGTAAGCTCACGTTCGTATATGTAATCATCACGTCTGGCGTCTTGGGGTAAGACACCTGGTTTGAGCTTGCCAACGAGATAAGGATGGCCCATATTGTTCTGGGCTTCAATCTCCTTGGCAAAGAAAGATGACCGCCAGGAGGCAGTGGCTTTGGACATGCTCTCCCAATGCCGGGCTCGTGCAGCTTCGTCAGTTTGGTCTGTCGTAACGAAAGAACCGTTGATCTCGGATCGAGGTTGGAAGACCGGCGCTAAGGCAGCATTGACTGGAAGGGTTGAAGGCTTGCGTTGCTGCCCATTGTCGTTCTTCAAAGTGTTGGGGTTCTTGGCCGAAGCGACCGCTGTAGCTGGTTTGGCCGGGCCGAGAGCACTCACTGAGCGAACGTGAGCCTGGGTAACAGGCTGCTGGTTTCCATACCCCAAGGCAGGCATTTTGTCGACAGCCGTGGGCCCGTCATAGTCACTGCGACTGTGAGGATAGTCGGTGGATGAGTTGGAGTTGGCTTCGTCGGGAGATTCACGCTTTGGGTACTTCCGGGCCTCAAACTCAAGTTGTATCGCGTACAGGCGCTCAAACTTTTCAATTTCAAGACAAATCTTCTGAAGCCGCTCTTCCATGTCTCGAAGATCAATTTGGTGCTTGTTGTACTGAAGCTGGTCTTGATGATACTTCTTTTGACTGCGGAGAACCTCTAGCTGCTTCTGGGTGATGGAGCTCGGCCGGATCGACGAGTAGGGAGGACTAGTAGAGCGAGACATATCTTCCACGGTAGGCTTCGAGTTCATGGGAGACGGGTCGAGCTGCCGTGAAGACACGCGGCTATACTTCGCAGAATGGGCCATATAGTCATCACTTGGGCGAGGGACGGGTTGATGAGGCACATGTGCAGCAACAATACTCATCTGGGGAGCCACGTTAATGGGGTACAAGTTGTTTCCGTTCGCAATCAACAACTGCCCGTTGTAGTAGAATGGCCGGGTAGGGTCAAACTGCTCGACAGGTGAGATCTGGACGCTTCTCCCCGGTTCCATCCCCATATCGGGAGGTTTGGGGAAGTAGCCACCTTGGTTCGGGTGTTGGATAGGAACATTAGAGGGCGGGAACTGGTTGTAATGGACAGCTGCCATGTTGTAACCCATGGGAGGGGGTGTAACGAGAGCGTACCCTTCTGGAGGTCTCATCGTCATCCCGGGCATGGGGCCTTGAGTTTGAGGAGGAACCATGGCAGTCATGTGTCCCCAACCCGGAGGCAGAACGGGGTAGGCAAAACCCTCATGTTGATTGCCGTTCATGGGACGAGGATGGGACTGACCGTCAAGCGAGCCACGCTCTCGATTCCACTTTGATATGGGAGAAGGCGGGCCACGGGTGTTGGGCACGATCCGGCCACCAGCAGTAACTCGAACATGAGTGGGAGAGACAACAGAGTTGTAGAACTTTTGGAAGCCCTCCGACTTCTGACTGCCAAGGTCCGCCGGTGCCACCATTGGTGCCCGGCCGATCTCAGAGTCGCTTCGGGGTCGATACTGTCGCTCAGAGTCGGTACCATCAAGCTGCTGAGCAGCGCCTTGGCGAAACTGATCATCTGAACGACTGGAACTGCCGCTCTCCTCAACAATGAGTGACAACGAGTGTGAAGACGAGGTGCGAATGATTTCCCCTGTCCAATAGTTAGGTCTTGATCAAGAAATTAAAAGAATGGATCTCACGTACCCAAATCGTTGTCTTCGTCGACCCTTTCAGCGAGTTTGTAGGAAACCTCCCTGTCAGGCGAGTGGGTGCGGCGCAAGCACAGCAGATCCTTGGCGGAGTATCTGAAAGCCTTCATCTTGAATTCTTTCAAATTCCGGTTGAGCCACCGTTGATCAACTAGAATGAGAAGCATTTTGTTAGTAAAGATACAGGGTGATCTGCTAAAACGCAAAGAATGGGCCCTTCTTTTATGAACGGAGTCGTGGGTAGTAACTCCAAAAAGTCAAGTCCAAGTGCTGCTGGCGGGAGGAAAAAGCCGAGTCAGAAGCTTTTGCTAGAGGATTTCTCTACTCATGCTGTAGATCAAAAGAAATCCGAGGTGCTCGACCCAGGTACTGCAGAAAAATGACTTTCTGGTTCTGCCAGTTGCCCGAAAGTGCAAGCGGACTACTAACAAATCATAGTCCAAATAGGGAAAAGAAAAAGAAAGATGTTCACTTACTTGATATGTGCCGACAATTAAAACAGCAAACAGTAAGTAATGCAAAAAGAACAGAGAATTTTCTCTTAGGCGTTGAACTTCAATGACAAAGTCTCGGTAAACGCCAGGCAGGGAGCGTTTCTGGAGGAGACTCACAGCGACAACGAGCGGTCGTGAACGAAAGCAGAGGATGGGTAGCCGGAAAATAGAGTGAGGATGAAAAGAAAGAGTTTTGATGGCTTGGGACGAAAGTCAGAGACTTTGTAGGTATTTGACCTTGTGTCGCAGTAGGGAAGGTGGTATGCAGGGAAGGTCTTCGCGGGCTTGAGCTGAGGAAGGAGCGCCTTCCACGCCTTGAATGAGAGTGGTACTCCGGCGACAAGATGATAGGGAAGCTACAGCGGCTAGCTACTGCACGGTATGAGCTTTTTTAAAGCGATACCTATGAGTGTGAATGGCAAGAACGTGAGTGAAGGCAGGTGAGACGTGGAGGGGAGGGGAAGGGAGACGAGGGAAGATTCAAATCGAGTCAACAGGACGCTTGGGATGAGTGAAGGTGCTATAGGCATCCGACTGCAGAGATACAATAGGGAGAGGTATGCAGAGTGAATGAATGAAAGAGGGATCAGGGAAGTGACGGGTAGGGTAGAGAAGGGATCTCAGGAGGGGGTCGCATACTCACGTCGTGGGCGGCGATGTTTGTGATAGTTCTTGGAAGATGAAGGAAGGAGAGAAGAAAATATAGAATTATAAGAATGGAAATTTCAAGGGATGCAAATGAATCTGCCAGAGATCTATCGTCGGAAGAATGAAATGGGAGTGTTTTGCTTTGGGGTGAGAGAAAGTACTTGGGAAGAATAACTGGCGTATATTCCGATGAACTCGGGGAAATAACAACAAAGACGGCAGAAATAAAGAAGCCGTACTTTGTGACGGAGGTATGGTGCACAGCGTCTATTTCGTATAGAGGAGGTAATGGAAAGAGGACCGTTTGTTTTGTTTGTAGTATAGCTTTCCGTCGATGCAGGGCGAGGGAACACTTGCGTTTGCGCGCACGAAGAATCTCGGTCACCCCTTCAATAGAATAAACACGCTCCGGTAACACGTTTGACAACACGCTATTATTTCTTTTAGTTGCGTGAGGCTATGCGTCTAAGAAACTGGGCGGTGAGAATCCAGCATCCTCGTCGAAACTTAATCATTATTGCGGGTCACAATAAGTCTGGTCGGACGGACGACTGAAATAAGAGGGAGCAAGACCGTTATATACACATGCTATGCTAGGCTGAACCGGTTCAACGTGAGAACTCGTTGCTTCCACTTAGATGCCACGGCCCTTGGTTTGGTTGTGGTTGTGATCGGGGCTAGATGACCTAGGACACTTGGGATCTACTATAAGCAAGAAGAATATCGAGGGTGACTATGCGCGATATCAGTTGAAGACGGAGTACGCCGTAGTCAGTAACACTATAAGATATCCCAGGAGCAGTGACTGGTGGTCTTTATTGCTCTCTGATCGAAAACTCATCTCAAGAGTAAAATACAGAACTACCTAGATAAAGAGTCACCATTACCCAACTATGTACCATTGGTTGTCTAGAATATGAGCCAGAAATGAGAATAATTAGTCAAGCGATATTAACCGTTATGATATGAAGTTGGAGATCTGGCAATTGTTGAGTCTGCTTAGATTTGCCAGACAACCCAGGGGTAATCCCTACAACGTCAACTTGTCAGTTGTGACACCAACCATCCTTGATTCATCACATTTATTGGGAAAGCACATAATGTTCACATTAAATCAGCTTTGTTTATATGGAGTTTACTGGCAGTATCTCTCATGTCGTCTGTTCTGATGCACAAAATCGAAGATGGTGTAAGTCGTCTTTCTGGGTCACAGTTCAAGTCCCAGCCATTGAAGAAGGATATCTCTTGAAAAGTTGAGCAAAAGACACTTAATTATTTCCTACCAGAATTCTGGATGTTTATATGAATGTATTCATGCTTCGTTTATAGCACCAAATAGGTAATATGTTGGTGTTGAGAGTAGGAGAAGCAGTTTGTGTTGGTGAGGGGTAGGTTGGAAGCGTTTGCGTTGGATCGATCATCCTTCCACAGCGACACCAGCATAAGCCCTAAGTGATTTGAGATAATTAGATTTGGATTTTAGACTAATAAGGGAGAGAAATAATATTGCTTGTCATCTCAGCTGGTATCTATGCCAAATGTGCCATCAATGTTAGCCTCGGTTCAATGGACCGACAACTCGGGCCCACCATGTTCGGCCCGCCCGCAACCATGACACGGCTCATGAGACCTATTATCAGCTGTCAATGCCGAGCTTAATCAGGACACAAGAGAGAGCCGTTTATCTCACAAAGGAAGGGGGAGAAAGGGAAATTGATATATTATATGAATTATTCATGTGCTCTACGCTGGCCATGACCTATCGGATCATCATGGCTTGCACACAAAATACCATGCTTTTGCTGTCATGAGCTTGGCTTTACCCCTCCATCTTGTGCTTGCTTGTCAATGCCCCTCCACACCACACATCTATAGCAAGGTCTGGCTGCTCTATGCACGTAGAAGGGTAATATCCTGTCAGGGCAGAGCCAATCCTTATGTACTGATTATGCAACATGTGCTTTTTGTCTCACCTAATTGGGACTTTTTGTTTCATCATGATACAGACCATCATGTCATGTCACCTTTATTGCATTGAATATCCCTCAAAGAAATAGTGAGACTTTGTACTCTAGAAACACAGCGTAGAGAAGCCAGAGACTTCTGCTCCAAAAGATTGCCGCTGCTCGGCATCGTCCTCGGCTCCGCACTTCATCTGGCCCTCAACGTCTCTTACCCCGCTAACCAAGGCACAGGTAAGAGGTCTCCAAAGATCTAACCAAGACTATCTAACCAGGGTACGCCAACTAGAGAGAGGAGATCCAACTTAGTAGTTAGTGGAGTTGACGTATGTTTTCGCGGGGCTAGCGGAGATGCTACAAACAGGGTCTAGGCTAGGTTATAGCTATGAATTGCTTCGGCGCTACGGAGCTCCAGCCAAGAAACGTCAGATGCCAATGTACTGGTATGCGGGCGTATGAGCTACGTGGGTAGATTTCTCGCATAATAGATAAGAAAGCCCAAGCCTCCATTTCTCTTCTCTTGTAATTCCGTTGTTACATCGATTCTGGTTCATCATACAGAGGCCTTCAAAACCTAGCTCCACTCACAATAGACCGAGGTTCCAAGCTCAAACTGCCGACCCCAGAAGCTATATCTCAACAAGACTCATACTGCATTGCCGAGTATTCTCACTTCGACTGTAAGTAAGACTTGCCAACAAACCTCTCAATTCTTGTCCTAACCTCAGTTAGCATCTATTCAGTTCGACTTACTACCCTAAACCGTCGCAATGGCTCCTCTCACTCCCCACTGGCAACAACCCTCTCACCCCGACATTCAAGAAGTTGTCGTCGTAAACGCCCAGGAATTCACTACCAAGAGCATCTCTCGGGTATCTCTTCCTCCATTTTCTGTATTCGCGAAATTCGATTTCCCGCCTTGCACGCCTGCCAGCGAACCTACCTACGCCACTGTCCAGACCGGCCGCGATACTCACCTCAGCCTGAACAGTGATCTGCTGTACATCAACCATTCTTGTGAACCCACTCTCGTTAGTTTACCTACTTGAAGGAGAAGTCCCCCAATGTTGAAGATGTCCGTCCCCCCAGCAAGAACTATATTAGATTAACATTAAGAATGCAGCTCTTCGATGTGGGAAATTTGAACATTCTCGTCGGCCCCAAGGGTCTCAACGTTGGCGACGAGCTAACAGTTCGTCTAGTTCCTGTTCCATATCTTGCGGTATTATCTAACGAGACAAATAGTTTTTCTACCCCTCTACCGAATGGCACATGGCCCAGCCTTTTGACTGTCTCTGCGGGACACATTCTTGCCGTGGTCGCATCTCAGGCGCTCGAGACATGACCCAAGCCCAGCTCGATGGTATGTGGCTTAATGGCCATATTATACAGCTCCGTGCCGAGCAACTCGCTAGCTCCGAAGACCCCACGACCAATGCTCTTCGTGATGCAGTTGTTCATGCTGAAAAGGTTCTCGAGTCAGCTCGCCTTGCCCTCCGCTCATACACCAGCAATGTGCATGCTCAGAATGGAACCGCCAATTTCCCTTCCAAGCACACTAACGGAACTCTCGGGAAAGCGGCAGTATTGGAACATCGCGGCCCAACCTCTCGTGAGTTGAGTGGAGAGATGGGTGGTGATACTGTCTGCGCTTGAACGCTAGGGGCTTCGATGGTGGCGACAGGTAAATGTCGCTGCTGTTGAAGGACCCTTTGATGTGAATTAAGTAGGCAGTCATAAATTAAATCCGTTCTCATGGCTTTGGCAGTGCAAAACCTGGTGATGAATAAAAAATCTTCGTTTATGGGCTCATAAGTGGCAGCCCTGATGTACTAGCAAAGGTGATCGTCAAATCAAGAATGGAAGCGTCCTCCAGCTCCCTTACCGGACCCCATGGCTTTACCACCATCACCGAGATTCCATTATATATACGTCTGCAAGCTCGGATCTGCTCGTGTCAGAGAAAAGGCCAATTGGGAGTAGCCATCATATACCAACTAGATAGTCACAACCTCTGAAGTCTTTATTCCCTTTTCTTCGAATCGGTCCAACGATTCCAAGCGCTGCGGCCTTTCTCCGAGCCTGAGCCGCCACTGTACTTAGACTCCTGTTTCTCCCATTCAATTCTTTCACGACTGCGGCGTGCAAGGAAAGCACGTGCAAACTTCCATGCCTCTGTGTCAGCTAAGTTCCAGGCTTCTAGCGATGCGCGCAGTCGGGTCTCGACGGTCGACTTCTTGAAGGCCACGATCTTCTTTGCATGTTCCAATAGGGCCTTTTCTCTGATTCGCCTCTCTTGCGGAGTTGATTCCTTTTCCTGGGCCGTAGCATGCGCTTGGGGCCGAGGTTTGTCTGGTCTTGTGTCGGTGTCGGATTTATCTGCTCGTTCAGCCCTTGCTTGTTTCTCAACTTTGACTGCCTCTTGCTTTTGGTTCTCTTCAGAATTTCTGTCATCAGCAATGAGTGCTTCTCTTAAAGCCTTTGGAATTCGAAATCCAAATTGCCACTCCAGATCGGCAGGAATATCAGCTTCAGCTGTCAGCCAAAGTGCATATGTAGGTGCATGCTCATCTGCCACCGCTTGCTTGAAACTCATAATGCGTGCGTTACTGGAGACTCTCGAGCCTAACAAGCCCTTTGTGATTCTCTCGAGCCAAGGGTCCCGAGGAGCCTCCTTACGAATCCAGCTCACATCGACCCTTTCCTTACCACTGGTTAAGGTAGCAAGAGTCCAGGGGTGGGGAACTGTCCCAATCACAAATGCGTTAGTCGAATTATGGTACTGCTCGGGGGTAGCGACCTTCATCGGTGTAGTACCGGCAGCGCAGTGATTGCATCTAGAGACGCCAGGAGGGCACGATGAGGGGATGGGACTATCAGGACAAAAAGCGAGTGAACTAGCAAGCTTAAGAGCGGGAGTGATCATCTCGGTTGTGTGTTCAGAAAAGGGGCCGAGAACCTTGATACCATCAGGGAAACCACTTTGCCAGGCGGCATGTAGATGTGCGTTGATCAATCTGTCAAGAACACCCAAACCTCTGGCCCTTCCGTTGGCGAGACCATCGTGAACCTTTGGATATTGCTTTTTGATGACCTCTGGGCTGTAATTTACCAATGACATTTGTGCTTTATCGATCCTGAAATTGTTCGTTGTTGACCCTTGGAAAACGTTCTTGGCAGTCTTGAGCGCGGGAGAGTCCATCACACTCTCAATTGTCTCGGTGATGTCCTCCTTTGATCCCACGATAAGTGCATCTTCGAGGCCTTTCCATTTCGTCATGACCGGATATTTGCCTCTTCTGAGAAAAACCAAGAGAGGATCTTGCGTGTGCACAACTGGAAACAGAGTGTGGTCCACCAGGAAACCAGTGCCCATGGACTCCCAAGCAAGCCATCTCATCAGGTCCATCTTCAACTCGGACTGTACCTCAAGCCTTTGTAGTTCTTGATACTTTGGGTTTGCCATGGCTTCTGATGGTCCTAGAATGGTCGGCCGGAAGCCCTGCGCCCACCAAGCGCGTCGCCAGGTTAAGAGTAACTTGCTTTCGGCATCTTTTTCTTCTCTCGTCTTCTTGACCGTCGCATCATAGTAACAGTAAATAAAAGGGCGGTCATGGAGTGGTGGAAGAAGAGCCCTGTCCTCGTCAAGCGTGAGTGAGTTGGAGAGCGGAACCGACAGCCATTTCCAATCGGCCCACCATGAAGTGCCCTGAAATGAGTCTTGCGCACGAATCGGGGGAGCATGAGTAGGTCCTTTGAAAGGGTTCAGCTCATTAGCGCCCTTAGTAATAGAGTCGCGAAGACTGGACGCTGAACTCTTGATTTTGTTCGAGGCACCTTGTTGTGTGGCATCCTTAGGAGCGGCGACTGGGACGACAGTGGGGGACAGAACGGCAATAATAGTATAGACTAAAGCGATGGAAACAAGAACAACATAGGTCAAACGGCGAGAAATAAACCGGCGTTGCCTGCCGAAGAATATACTGATAGCCATTGAGCAATAGCTGAATAGCGACAGTCGGCGATCACGAACGAACGGTCGAAATCTTTAGAACTCGGTTGTTGCTACAGTAGGGAGATTGTGGAATGAGGGGCCGTGAACCTGTTGAGTTTCACATTGGAAAAAAACATTCGGGCGACAATTGAAGAAGTGAAGGGTGGAATACAGCATGTGAGAGCACGGCAGGTGCGGCAAAGGCATACTACCTTAGCACCTAGGTAAGATATGAGAATTGCCCAAAGTAGATTGCTCGGATGAACAAAAGAAGGCAGTCACAGAAGGAGTGGGAGTAACTAAGAGCTTAAATACGAGAATTTGCTGACAACATCAAAGATCTCTTTGGCCAGAGCTCCAGGGGTCCATTCACAAGGGGGCTGGAGGATGTGAGACCATAGGTTATAGCAATCACACGATGCTAGAAATATGAATATGCGGTACGCAAAAAAATAGATCAAGTGGCATACCCTCAAATAGCGAGAGAATGCAAACCATGATCTGTCTTTTATCGAAAGTATAACGAATTCGTTGTTGAGCTCCAGTGGATCCTGACAGTACCTTATTACCTACCTGTGTCTACCCCATATTTGACATGGGTTAGGCTACATCAATCAAGCTGATGTGCGGATACAATTTAGGCCCAGAGCTAAAAACAGGTACCTAGATACATTTAAACAAAGAAGCGCTCAGTCACAGGATAAAGTTACAAAGCACTGGCCTCGGGGTCACAGAGAACTTGATACTAGGTAGGAAGTTGCACAAGGGATAAAACAACTTAGTTAACTTATACCATCTCATGCCCGCTCTTGTATTATTTATTTGCCCTTAATCCTAAGCTTGGAACATAAACTTTCTGCCATTGCCTGGGTAGGTAGTAGGTAACCTGGATACGCGCTAATTGATAGGGCTGACCGGGATCCTGGGACTAAGCTTTGTGGAGACTCGGGGGTATGCTACCATAGATTCGATTGATTTATCTTCAAATATGGTCGCGCAAACATATTTAACTATTGATGGCTATATGCAGAGCAGGTACTCTCTACTGGCGCCTCGAATTTCGCATGGGAAGTTAGGTACATACTACCTATGTGCGCATTAAAGTTGTGGTGACTGGCACCTGCCTAGCAGTGGCAGGCAGCAACCTGCACTTGCAAAGAACGTGCCCTCTCAGCCTCGAGGTCACTTCACATAGGTACTTTTTACATGCACTCTCTTTGAGTAGATATGTGCTTAACGCAGAGATCTCTCCCTATCGGAGTTTCTTTTTAATCTTCTCAACCTTCTTTACGTCAAAGTTTTGTCTCTCCTCAAATACCCAAACCCCCCTCGATGAACCTACTTACCTAGTCAGACATTCCCTTCGCTCACATCTGCGTGCTCATGCCGACCTACGAGACCAGACGAAAGACTATTACGCTCTTAGGCCATATACTCACTGAAGCTGATCTGACACTTCTCCCCCATCAGCTAGTCTAAATCATGGGCATCAAGCAGTTTAACGACGACGTCAGGGCTGCGATAGGCAGCAGTGATTTTCCCTGTGTCTCCAACCTCCGGAAAGGGGATTCCGATGGAGAAATAGCCTTTACATACACCCCAGAGAACGAAGCAGCACCTATCGATATCCAAGCTTTGTCAACAGAACCGGAAGCATACCCGAAACACCCAGGCTTCCTGATTTTCACATCATCAACATCAACATCACCATCACCAGATGGACTAGTCGACCTGGAAGAATTGCTACAGGAGATTGCCAGCTCTACCAAGGGCAAGAGTGTCACTGATGTCATCATCTTGATCTCGAAAGTATTATCAACAAAGCTAGAGATTTCAGCAGACAATATGTCATCCGATGATGATAGTGAAGAGTCGTTTTACGAAGCTGAGTTTGATGATGGGATAGAAATTGATGGTTTGCAACTTAAAGGGTCAACTCAAGCTGCCTCGACATCAATAAGCCGGCTGAAACGTCATCTGCGGGAAGCAAAGAGAGAAGGACTCCATGTGTCGATCCCAACGGAGGGAAGTGGACAGGACGGGTCCTCGTCCCGCAGACTCGGCCTCTTCCATATTTTCTCGCTTTCGATCCGGGCCTCTAAGCTAAACATCTCAGAAGAGGCCTTGGGAGCATGGGGTCTTAAATCATCTGAATACGTTGTTATGCTGTTCAAGCTACCATCAGGATACCCCCGTCTCTCGTCCTTTTTACGACTTCCTCCCAACCAAACAATAGTGCAGTTCAAGTTTGGAAAATGCATCAACCCGAGCCCGTCTTACACTTCTGTCATGCGAGTCTTTGATCGTGACAGTCCGGAAAGATCAGAGGGAGCAATACAATGCAAGGATAAATCCGAAGGCCCTTTTCTTTCTCTATACATGTCGTTATCTCTCGATGCACTTTTGAACGAAGACTTTCCGCGCCTTTTGCGGCTACGACAATCCGAGGGAATCTCGTGGGATCAAGCACAAGAACTGGACTTCAAACTGCGCAGAGGCGACCAAGAACCGTTAAGTGCGCTACCGTCTACCTGCCAAGGCAAGTATGAAAGCTCGGACCGGTTTGAGCTGGAATTCCTACAGCGAAACTATTTGCTGGAAGGCGCAGAAGACATCAATACCATCTTGGTTGCAATGCAATTCGGACTTCAGAGATTCGTCAAGTGTGCGAAGTACTGTCTCGTTTGCAATCAAAGAATAGAGGGGGGTTTTGAGGCTATCAAACCTTTTGTTTGCGAGAATTCGCTTTGTCTTTTCCAGTACCTATCCCTCGGGTTTTGTCAAAGTATCGAGCACGAGATTATCAACAATCCCAACGTCGTGGACCTTCTTATCAGCTTCTTTTATACCGCAGTTACCAATAGCCAGCTACGCGAATTTCCGAAGGGCCTTGGGCTTAAGGTCGCTTCCTCAGGATATATACCAAGCAGCATCGAGCCGATTAAAGCAGAGGTTTGTTTCGGAAGCAGCAGCATCAGGTTTAGCACACTTGACTATGCTCAATACAGATCGATCACAGAGGGCAAATTTATCACGCTCCTCATTCTCAACCCGAGCCTCATTCCACAGGAACCAATTATGCGAGGATGTAAGTCACCTACCTACCTTCTCAACACATTATCACACCCTACGACCCTTATCGGCCATTGGTTCTTACATAGAAGCTAACAATATATCAGATCACGCAAAATATGTCTGCACAATCGAGTCCTGCCTACCGACCGAAGTTACCTTCAAAGTCATCTCAACATACACAGCCTCCAACGTTCGAGCCAATCCAGAGAATCCAGTCGACAACTCTTCAACTACTTACTTATCGCCAGTTTGGGAGAACGCGCTTATTTATAAACACGAACAAGACATTGATGCGCTTGAGTGGCAGCAGCGCAACCAAGCACTCACTATCATATGCGAGTGCATTCCAGGTGTACATGAGATGAGACAGTATCTGATAGAAAGACCTGGATGCCAATTGTCCTCATGGAAGCGAATGGATGCATCGACCCTTGGCCTCCTTAACTGGATAGTCGCTTCAAACAGATCCTTCATTGTACAAGACGCCCCGGTACCCGGGTTGTCTCAGCCGGAAGAAACACACAAAGTTAATAACCTTGTTAAAGGGATAGAGCCAGGATGGGTTCAGTTTCGTTTTGTGCAGGGATCGCCCGAAAAAGAAGAATTGTTTTTGAGAGAGTTGATGGGAACAGCGAACAGCGCATGGCCTACCCTTTTTGCCTGGCATGGTAGCGCTCTGGGAAACTGGCACAGTATCATACGGACCGGCCTTGACTTCTCTGTTGTCACCAACGGGCGTGCATACGGTAACGGTGTCTACTTTGCGAAGGATTTTGGGACAAGCCGTGTATACTCATCACGCGGCGGAGGACGCTTTTGGCCAAATTCGGCCCTCAAAATCACTGATGCCATCTCCTTATGCGAGATAGTCAACAACACGGCTCGCTTCGTATCGACAAACCCCTACTTCGTTGTTAACCAAATTGACTGGATACAATGTCGTTATCTTTTCGTTCAGGTTAACAGCTCACTATCGAATGGTCAGGCAACTTCCGTACACGGTTCTACGAGCTATATTGAACAGGACCCTGCCCACCGACTGACTTCCGGGTCTTCTCAACAGATTGAAATCCCTCAATCAGCCATTCCGATGTCCCGACGACGTGTGCTAGGGCAAAAACAAATACCGGGCTCGTCAGATGACCTTCGTACCGTTTTTAATGAAGACGACGAACCTAATTTTGAGAGTAACAGCGATTTGGACGATCTCCTTGCCTCGGACGGCGAAGACGGTGAAGGCAAAGACGAGACGGCGACAGTGGCACGAAAGCGACGGCGGAGTTCCATTGACTCGGGACTTGGAGAGACACGGCAACCCCACAACACCACGCCTTTTCAGCCAGGCCAGCTTGATCTGGGCTCACTCCCCAAGCTAGCTGAGCCTACCTGGGCTGCATCGTCCCCGGCAGCTCTCCGAGCACTAAACAGTCAGATCAAAGATCTGCAAAAGATCCAGTCAAACACTAACGTAGCTATGCTGGGGTGGTATATTGACTTTGACAAGCTCGACAACCTGTTCCATTGGATTGTCGAACTTCATAGCTTCGATATGGACCGTACTCTCGCCCAAGACATGGTACGTTACGGATGCTCGAGCATCGTGCTAGAGGTCCGGTTTGGAGCTTCTTTTCCGATATCTCCCCCATTTGTCCGCGTGATTCGTCCACGGTTCGTACCCTTTGCTCGTGGAGGCGGGGGTCATGTCACCGCGGGGGGTTCCATATGCTCAGAACTTCTCACTAACTCTGGATGGTCACCAGCTCTGTCATTGGAGAAAGTGTTTCTCGAAGTCCGAATGAACCTATGCGAGAAAGACCCACCAGCTCGTATTGAACAATTCACAGGAATACGCAATACCCAGAACGAGAACCACATGGACTACGCCATGTTTGAAGCTGTGGATGCATACCGCCGCGCCGCTACTGCTCACGGTTGGCAAATCCCCTCCGACCTCGAGATATTAAGAGCCATGTGAGGGACCAAGATGAAGTAGATGGAATTATCGGGTGTAAGAAAGAGTTAGCCACTGGAAGAATAAGACACGCAATTCGCAAGTCAGTATGTATATCACATCGGATGTTAGGCGGTTCTTTTTTTTGTAACCCAAGGTCTAGAGGGTGCTTTAGTTCAGTAACTTAGCACAATAGTTGAGTCCAATTTTGAGACACGTTGTGGTCTCGAGCGACATCTCTCGCCCGTCGTCGCGTACATGCCTAGAGAGAAGAGAGTTTATGATGCCCAAGAAACGTCAAAATTTCCTAAGTGCATATGGTCAATAGACATCAAGTCAGATAACACTGCATGGAGACCCAAAAATATGCCGTTCCAAATCAGTTTCCTTTTTAGGTATCTTGCATTACCCTAAAACGTCTATCACAGACCAGTCCGCTTACACCATTCCTGCGTTATCATATGCATGATACGACGGTTCGGCCTGAGACAACGCTATATATGTGTATGGTGTAGCACTCCCACTATCTAGTGGTAGGCCCGCATCCAAGATCTTTGCACATTGGCCATCCTCTTCCTCTCACCCATGTGGATTGAGTCGAGGCGAGTCGAGGCTCAGGGCAACCTTGGCGCCCACATTCCACCAATGCACAATGTCAAATCCGTCGCGGAGCCGGGATCGTTCCAATTGGGCAATGACTAAAATAAGAAAGATCTAAATAGGACCTCATTCAATGTTCTCTGTCTAGCTTCGGCGCTGGTGTATGCCTTTGTACTGCACTGCACTGCACTGTATTGCATTATATGTATGCATTGCCAACGTTGTGAAAAGTAGCTTTATTCACTGGCATTGGCATGTTGATCCAGGTACTTGAAAGATCATCACAATTCGCAGGACCTGATTGCGGGGAAGCCTGAAGCCACGCGAGTCGATGGGTGCCGACGCAAGGGATTTCACGCACCCAACTTCCAATGTTACATACATGTCTGGTGTGCCTGCCTTACAACAAACACACACCAAAGATAATGGGATTGTAAAAAGTGATTCATGTCAGTTGGGATGTGACAGGCGTACAATCCTTGATAGGAGCACCGAGATGAGGACGTTGAGTTAGGCTGAGTGTTTGAATCCCAACATTAATTGGCGATTGATTTTAAACCCATCACATCTATCAGTCATCCACGCATGTCTGTAAAGTGATCAAGAGGAGTCCAGAGCAATGAAAAATTTGTCAACGATACCTTGTTGCAAGAGACTTCGAGTCAAGGTCATGGTTGCCGAGTGTTCCGAGATCAGAGCTATCGCCAGTCCATCAAGAATGGGATTCTATTCATGAGATTGGTTCGCACCTTGCTATTACACAAGTGCTTAAACTCACAATATCACCAACGTATAAGTCTGAAGTCCTTCTACATTGGATTCTGCGATGCCAGGTTTTGCACTTTATCAAACTCCGAGTCTCGCGCGACGCGAATAAGGGGCTACAATTATCGAACCTGGTAATATTGATCGTGATACTTCTGACAGAATGCCTCAAAAATATTAATCTAAAGTCTTGACGAACATGTGCAAACGAAGCTTCGATGTTCACCAAAGGGCTTCGCTACCAATCACAAACAACGTCGCATCTACAAATCTTACATGTTGTTTTCGTCCCTAGACGATCTGGTGCAGAGAGGCGGCCGCCAGTCTGCAACCGCAATATGAAAACACTGTAGAAAGGGATTCGGAGTCTTTTGTAAAGTGGCGTTATCAATGTGATAGTTACCATCCATCAGCCTGGCCGCGTTTTGGGCCGCAGGTTATAGCATGGCGTGCCAATACCCCAGTTGGCATATCAAATGCGCGAAAGCGACGAGCGGAGACCCTACGGCTGGGTCGAACATGTCCCTTGACCAGGATCAACCTGTTACAGCTAACAGGGTAAATGTGATAATGAAATCGCAGGTCAATACACTTGCCTGCCGATTCGAAAAGTCTGAACTCTGAAGAGAAGAATTGGCAGAGACTGACCGACCTTCACCGTGAATTATTTGAGATTTAATTGTGTAGGACGGCATAAACGAGCTGCAAGCACCGGGTGCAGAAAAAGAAAGGAAGGTGGAATGTCTTTTGCATTAAGAGTCTGCAGTTATCCGCTCCCATAAAGTAAAGAAGCATATAGATGCAACCCGCGTGAGGCTGCAGCCAAGTCTAAGAAAGGATGGGAACAACCGTGGGGTAACTCAAGTTATGAGGCCAGACAGACCGGGGCCAGGTCTTTTTATCCCCGGGATAATAAAATTGCGCATCGGTCAGCGAGAGTTCTTGATCCGTGGCGCTGAGGCCCAGTCAGCCTCTGATTGTTAGTTAAGTGTATGCAGTTTCAGAACAATGTATAGCGGAGCAGTCGATTTAAATCTGCACATCAATGTCAGCCCTTGAAGTGACAGGCAGCAGGTCGTGATTCAACAATGAAAAGATACGTGTTTGGAGATATTTTGTTTGTGACTGAAAGTCATAACGACCTGTAGATCGATCCTTCTTGCATATATATCTGATAGCGAAAGTTTGTCCAATCGCTTCTCCTGCTGCAATTGGCTTACAGGAAACATATACACAGAACCTGTCCGTCGGAACCGAGAAGAGTGAGGCGAATTGGTTCAATTGGAAGAGGTGCGGTGAACGAGAATGACATATGCTGCAAACATCTCTCCCTAGCCGAGCGGTTGATGAACAAGGTCTGGCCATGCGGAGGCGCTTGTTGGACTCGAGGCGCTGTACCCATGACGAGGTTGGGAATCCCAACATGCATACATGACAGGGAATCGGCTTGTTGATGAGCGATGCTAAGTCTGAACAAGCAATTCGAGTTTCCTATATAGCCACATGCTTCTGAGACAAACATCGGAAGAAAGGCTTTGCTTGCCCGGGGTTCAAGATCAAGGGAGAGCCATTTTGTACCTTTTGCCAATAGAGTTCCACGCATATAATGGAGCTGGAGCGTAAATATTGGAAGAGTAGTTGTTGAGAATACGGAGAAACTCTGCGACTGCACCCACGTTCGTAAAATACCCAATGACTTGTATATCGCAATGCTATCAGTTGAGTGTCTTGGTGGATAATTCACCTGTGACCCCAGATCAACTTGGCGGATCTAATTAAAGACATGAAGCAGCTAGTTTAATAGTGGGCGCCATATTCGTTGCGTGATAGGTTGATATTTTAACCATTCCAGGCTATCTCAAGGCGAAGGAGTAAGTAAGGTGACGTGTATTAGAGGTGGTCTAAAATATCGGAGGATTACTGAAAGATGCTATTTTGACTTTTGCAGCAGAGAAGCATGTTGCTGTAAGGATGAAGAGTCTGACTATCTGAGTCTATCCATGGTAAGAGAGAGTGTGGGTGGGTGAGGTTACACTGAAACGGGAGTGACCAGGGGCACGGGAAAAAGCAAAGAGAGATCGTGTATGCAGGAGGAGAGGAAAGAGAGATCCGCAACTCGAGTCGAGCTTTTGAGAATTGAACGATAGGAACAAATCGGAGGCCTTTAGGTGAGTCTTGCACCAGGCAGGTCTGTTTATCCCTATCAAGGAAGCAGTCAGGCGTGAACATATTCACGTCCAGACTGTCCTTTACCAGTTCGTTATCGAATGAGGTTAAAAGTGGAGCAGGCAGGCAAGTATAAGGGCACTTATGCAGCTGGATGTCAGCTCATACTTACCGAGGTACCCAGGTAGGTAGAGAATACTGAAAACCGAAATGAGCTCAGATTCTGAGCGACATTGTGTATAAAATACAGAAGCATCTTATCCAAGAAACACTTGTCTAATTTCTCTCGATCATTCGATTTCGTCGCCAAGCAACGGCGTGGTGCTCTCACAGGCTTGACATAAGAGATGTGGTTGATGGAGAGGAGAGCTCTTTGCCCCTTCCCGTTAAAATAATGTGGGTACAGACCCTCCTCGCCAGCGGGACGGGAAGGAGGAGGGCGATTAACTTCTTGTAACAGAGGTGATCGGCCGGCTTATTGGCCCGTCCCGGTTAACTAGCGTGCCCAATAAGCGCCGAGAAACAGCTAATAGCACATCTTTGGCAAGCGGGGTGGAGGGCTCTATCCAATCAATGTTAGCATACAAGCGCTTGCTCCAAGCCCCCCATGTTTCGATTCCCCAACCACATGCTTTGCTTTCATCTTCCTTCACTCACTTCATCTCAAAAATCAACTGAGTCTTTGATAGACAGAAGCCGTGAAGAATACGCTACAGACTACCTACAATGTAAGGCGCTTTGCGAAATGCCCTATCAGCCTCTGCGACTTCAGAAGACCCCCACTGTAGAGCACGTAGCGCTCTCTTTCTCTTCTCAGCGCCGGACATCGGTGATGCTTCCTCAAGATGTTGTGCTAACGCACACAAATTGAGATGTAAGGTACCGACCACTCTTTGGTTTCGATGATACCCAACACAACTGGATCGAGCATATCATGCTGTGATGCCTATTTCCCACTGTACCAGCGTTATAGCAACTGACCAACTACCTCATGGGGAGACGCTGTGCGGCCTTTGGTTGTTGCGCTATACTCTTCTGCTGTGTTGTCCTGCACTGCAATGCCTGAGAAACCACCACTCGCCGTTGTACCAGACGCCGCTTGCATGCTTCTGCGTACGTCTCACCAAAAGAGGGGGCACCAGCGACTTCTCTACATGATTGATCGATTACTTTCAATGCAAATATAAGATGAAATTTGGATGAGACGGCGGCGGAGGTCATCAAGACCAAGAGCATGCTTCCGTGATAAGAGTTAAATCTAAAACGATAAGATGCGAGCCATTCATGCGCTTGTCTGCAAATGATGAAATACAATTGATTGATTGATAGGTCGAGTACCTCGAGTCGCAAGGTCGGAATGGATCTGGAGATTTACAGGGGTCCCAGTCTACTAGTGGACCACTCAATTTGATGTGCCATCCAAACGATTCACTGAGAGAATTGAATTCAACGGCACGCGGTCAACCCACGAGGCTAAATTTGGCAGGGGGCATTGCTCGCTACATGATTGACTTGCTGCGACTCGCTCGTCGTCAATTGCCTTGTCTTTCTTCAAAGATCCACAGTACACGATATGCGATGAGATGGCAGACCACGTTGGACATTGTTCGTCATAGCAAGACCGCAGCCGCCGGCCACGATCCATTCATGTTCAAAGTGACGGCCTCCGCCTCAACTGGCATCTTTTAAACCAGTGTCTGAAGCCATGCTAATGCTATGGCATGCTCAAGACCCTGCTCGCTGTACAAGAGGGGATCCTAGTCTTCTGCAGCTTCTCTTCCCCACTCAAACTGTTAGCTCGAGTCCAAACAGCGAAAAAAAAAAGATCCTCAAGGCTCAAGCTCCCAATCCCCAGCCGCCATGGCCATCCTCCCATTTCGACCCCCGGTTTCCATATTGCCTATGAAGCCAGTCCGTCTCTGCTGATCCATTCAACCCAACGTTCGCAGGGCTCTATTTTAATATCAGTCTCTGGCTCAAGTGTCCACTGACAGGCCAGAACGCCACCCTCTAGGCGCCATCTCTGACTCTGAACCCCGACCTTGACCCATGATGGATGGTCCATCACATATAGCACACGCAGTGGGCACCACCCACACTGTCATAAACCCTGTGTCCGTGTCTTTCTCAAAATCGTCACAATCTGCACTTTTTCTGGTCAGAATTTCCTTCTTGGGCCTCCCTCTCCTTAGTCTTCCCTTTTCGCCTTTGTTTTGCTTTGTATTGTGCCTCTGGTCCTCGAGTCCTGGCCTGTTTGTGTCGCCTCAATCACATTGTCACACCTTCAGCTCCAAACATCAACCTTGATATCACAACCAGCCACCAAGCGACTGATCAACTTTTGCTTCATAACAAGAAAAGGGTTCAAGGTAAGGGTTTCCATTCTCATTTTGTAATTTTCCAATCACTCCGTTCTTTCACGCCCCCAATCGCCAGTTGAGCGTCTGCTACATCCTTCTTCGGTATCCCCGTCCCTCGTCATATTTCCTGTCTTAGTCGCATGTTGTCGCTCAGCATACAAGCGCATGCAAACGCACCTACACAAGTTTGATGGACCCTAGAATCATTTTTTCAAGGGATTACAAGCTACAGCTGCAAGTGAAGCGCCGGGTCACACCTCTTTCACATCCCCATCCCTATCCGCATCCACTACCAAGCTCTTCCTGGCAGCTACACTTTGACCTTAACCACTTTGAACACTCATCTCTATTTGGCGTCGTTCAACCCCATGCAATCACATCCAGTCTGAGCAGGGTAGGCGGCTGCGTCCTTGCCGTCGCCGATTTGCGCCTATTGCATCGCATTCAACTGTTGCCCTGGTTGAAGGTTACTCTTGACAAGCAAAACCACAGCATTGCCCATCTCCACACACACGTCCAATCTTTTTCTATACCTTCTTGTGTATTCTTGCTTTTCTCTTCCGACATCTCAAGCTCACCACTAATTCGAATTCCCAAGACATCACTGCATCTGCCTCTTATCATACACCGTCGCGACCGAGACACACAGCTTCACGAGTCCCACTCGTTGTCCAACCTCACTTGGCCGTCGCTACCCGCTTGACCGTATCGCATCGTATCGTACAGTGACGAAACACTTCAGCATAACACCATCCGAGACCTTTGGCTTACCAGAATATCGAGAGACTGTCATTGTCCGGGTGTGGACAGCAGGACATTCCGAGGCATGTTCGACAGCCCTTAAGTGTAGCTTTCCGCCTGTTTCTGCGACTTCGAGAGCAGCTATAGTCAAGACCCCGCTATCGGGGGCTTGTTCCTCGTCGACATCGATTCACACCAGGACAGTACGTGCCGTGTCGCACAAGACAAGCACCCACGCAGGGGTGCTGTGGCTTTCTCTCGTCATCCGACTGGCTGACACAAGCTCCTTTACCGCAGGTCGAAATCCAGAAAAGATATCAGGCCCATCATGTCCGTCCCCGTGGCCGCGTCGTCACGGAATCGCACCGTATCATTAAGTTCCGGCGGAAGGTCTGCAGCAAGGAGCAAATCGTCTCAGGTTCCAGACAGCACCACCATGCCTCACGTCACCGATTTGAAATATTTTGACCCTTGCGCTGCCACGGCTTCTATGTTTCTTTATGCCCAGGGTTCATCTGTTGTCTGTTGTCACCATGATACCCTTACTATTGAACGAAGATTCTCACGACATGCCGATGAAGTTCAACTGTTGGCAGTCGACAACCAGAGCGAGAGTGGAGGTGGTCGCTTGGTTGTAAGTTATGATGCCGGCCAGACAGCAATTGTATGGGATTTGATGACCGGCGATGAGATCGCTCGATTTGCCTCATATGAACATTTGACTGTCGCAGCATGGATGAAAAACGGCAATGTTGCCTTCGGTATGTGTTGATAGAGCGAATCTGGTCGCTCGTTACTAACGTTTTTAGGCAATACGAAAGGAAGTATCATCATGTTTGAGCCTTCGACTTCCGAGCATGTCTCTTCAAGAACCATCGACCAGATTGCAGTGACTGCACTGGCTCCTTCATCCGACTGCCGAACATTCGCCATTGGGTACGTTCACTCATCAGATGATGCCCGTTTAACCTTGACTGACAAGAATGCAGCTATCAAAATGGGTCTCTTTTTGTGGCTACGTTACAGCCGCGCTTTACTATCCTACATAATCTCACCACTTCTAGAGGACCATCGCCCATTGTTAACCTCGCATGGCATGCCTCTTCTTCGCGGCAGAAGTCCGACATGCTCGCGGTTCAAATGCGTGATGGCGATCTCCGTGTCTGGAGCGTGGCAAAGAAATATAGCGCCGATGATCCTGCTAAGGTGGTTCGAAACCTCAGGAAAGCAGAAATCTCTATGGATGGTCCCAACTGGATGGGATGGTCCAAGAACGGTCGCATAATCCAGTATTCCGACTCGTAAGTCTTGCAAATCGCCACTATCATATACCACCCTAGGCTACGCGCGCGCTTAGCTGCATGACCCCTTTCCCCGACTAACATCTACACAGGCAAACACAATCATGGGATGTTAGGACAAAGCACGTCACTCATGATCCCATCCCAACTCTCGACCTTGTCCGTGGTCTCGCCGTCTATGGCCCAGGAGCCACTCTTTTCACCCTTGGCCCCAACAACACAGCACAGCAGTTCGATCTCAACTCCCCAGCTATTATGGTTGCCAATGTTCAGCACCCAGCCAATCTCTTGCCACCGTCGCCTCCCGTCTCTGAGGAGATTGGGGACAGATCAGCGAACTCTGCCACTACTATTGCCTCCGAATCCGAGTCCAGCTCGATCCCCCTGGACATGAATATCTCCGAAAGCGATGAAGATCACATGTCACCATTTGCCCGCTTGACAAGACGTCAGGCTTACGACTCTGGCAACGAGCCCTACGAATCAGCCAGCCCTGTCTCCAGCCGAAGTGGTCTTTCGTCCTTGTCAAAGTCTTCAGCAGGATCCTCTCAGACCCCCGGCCGCTACCCTCAATCGACCAGGTCAAGGGGCCTATCAGAAAACACTTACATCTCGGCTGGAACTTCAATCCGGTCATCTACTATCGGTAATGGCAACGGCAATATCCAAGTCAACTCGCGAGACATGGATGCGTACTCTATGGGATATTCTCTTGGCACCACTAGTGTTTCGTCCATGACTTCAAGCCGTTCGCGCCGTAGACCCTCTCGCCTACGCAATGAAGTTCCCCGCAGCCCTGACGACAACAAGGTCCATGACCTTTTCAAGTTTACACGAGCTCGTCTAAGCGATATCCCATACAAACATGCCATGGGATCCAACAACGCCCGACTTACTAATGATGATCTGCGTCGTCAAATGCTAAACACCATTTTCGGATGGAACAGAGAAGTTGAGGATCTCATCCGGGATGAAATGAGCAGGCACCCTCAAGGGTCTCCCAGCCGCATCCTTCTAGCTAAGTGGCTTGGTGATATCGATTCCAACATCATGAATGCCAACTTTGAAAACATGACTTCATCTGACTGGATGCTGCTAGCATTGAGTGGTATTGGTGGTCAAGCCTCGCAACAAAAACTTGGCCAAGCGTACGTCCAACGGCTTCTCGAGGCTGGGGATGTACACGCTGCAGCCACGATTATGCTTGGCATGGGCGAGCACAACGATGCTATTGAAGTCTATGTTTCTCACAAGCGCTACATGGAGGCCCTGATTCTGACATGCCTCGCCGCACCGAGTGTCTGGGAGCGTCAAGCTGCCATCATTCGGAAGTGGGGAGAATGGGCAGTTCAGCATGGCCAGCAACAACTGGCAATTCGATGCTTCGCTTGCACTGACCAAGAGTCTACGGAGCCTTGGACATCTCCTTCCGCTGCCCAGCTTAACTTCCAGTCGATGACTCCTAGTATTCCTGAGATATTGAGCCCACCCCTGTCTCCTCCTGGCGTTCAGCGTGGCCCTCAGCGAAGCATTGCCAAGACTTCTGCACTCAAGCTCATTACCTCATTTGGTGATCAATCGCAGAAGTCCAAGTTTTTCGCTGGTGATGGAGGCCAGACACCTATTGCCGCTGGTGTCACTCCTATTGCTGACTCTGCCGGCTCTCCCGCATTGTCTCACGCCTCGAACAATGATGCCACAACGGCATTCCTCCGTCCGTCAAACAACAGCAGATTCAACACACCAGTGTCCGCTCGCGCTCGAGGACGTCTGCCATCGATTGGCGAGATACCATCGGACCTCAATCGCGACGCGATCAGAACGGCGGGACTTTCCGCTGCACCTTCTGATTTTGAGCCTCGATCTAACCATGGCCGAACACCGTCTGGCAATGACAACATGATGTTCGGCACAGCATTGCAACGCGCTGCTACAGCAAGCCCAATGATGATGCGCGAGCATGCTCAACGGGTTGTTCAGCCAAGTGAAGGAGACTTCCCACCGCCACCTGACCAGGCTGTGATGATAAAGATGCAGCAGGCGTCACGGAATCACCGCAACGGTTCTCGTGATCGCATCCCGCTCGGTGTCAATTTACAGCTTCAGTCTGGAGTCTCGCATGATGAAGTGACATCTCCTGAACACTCAGTTACTTCGTCGAACCGTTACCACTGGCCGACCCGTCGCCGAGGCCCTGCATCTGTTACCAGCTCTGTTACCTCTGCATCGAGCGCTGGCCGAAGCCTTCGTCATCAAGCCGTTCGAAACCGAGAAGACTACATCCATAGCCTTGATGCTGCCAACCACTTCTCCAAGAGACAACGAAGCCGTCAACGAAGTCACTCAAGGACCCGAGATACATCACGCAGCCGTCCTGGCAGTCGCGAACGAAGCACTCGATCCAGGGAGCCCTCTGAAGAACGTGGACGTGTAGCTGCCCGAGGCTGGTCCAAGGCCAAACGATCACCAACTTCGCCTATTCCCATGTCTCCCGAGGATTTGTTGAACTTGAGCACTCCACGCCATGGCCAAGTCGGCGAACCAAGCACAGTTCGTAAGGTCAGCGCTTCAACTATGAAGCCAGGAAGCCGAGGATCAAGTCGAGCAAGCCGCCGTAAAAGTCCTGATAGTCGAAGCCGCCCAGCAGCTTTGACCCTCCGTGGGCGCAGCCAAGGCCGAGAGGGCTCTACACAGCGTTCTCCTTCGTCTCCACTTCCTCTCGAGGTCACTACAGCTCACTACCAAGGTTCCGAGGATGAAGAGGACTTCAGGGCTGCAATGGCTGCCCAGGAAGAATTCAGAAACAAGCACAGCCGTAGCGCCAGTCGAGGTCTTAACTCACCAGCGCTAAGCAAGCAAGATTCTTCAGAAAGCCGACGCAGGGCCAACTCTGAGGTTGCGAACCTTGAAGGATCCATATCTGTTCATGGCCGAGCTGCCTCTACAGAGCATGCCGGTGACCTCCGACAAATGAAGGACGAGCGCCAGCGTAAGAAGGAGCAAGCCGCCCGAGAACTAGAAGAACGTCGCAAGTCTCTGGCCAAGCGTGCTCAAACACCGTCCATCCCTCACCCAAACGAGTTTTCTCCTGCTCTTGCCGTCACTGTTGAGACAGCAGAGCCCAAGCCGTTGCCTGACGATATTCCACCCCGAAGCGCCACTGAGCCACCGCAGAGGAGCATGTATGCTCGTCACGGTCCCGTGATTGGTCTTCCAGCAACCCCCAAGGCTATGAGACTGATTATCGAGGGCAACCACGATCAGTCTGGAAGCACCCCTAGGCCCGAGATGCCCATGATCCCAGCCACTTTTTCTCAGAGACACTCACCAGAAACCTCTCCTCAGCAATCTCCAGAGAGACCGGAGCCCAGCGCAGAGCCTAGTCTTACCCTGCTACCATCTACTGTCTACCAGCCCCCGTCTCGACCCTCGATTCCTCGTAGTATGTCAGCTCCCATTCCTGATGAGCCTGGTCAACGCCCAGCACGATTTGGGCGCAAGAGCAGTGTGGGACGTATTGAAGAGGTTGTCCCTGGGGAGCGACGACGCTCCCATGACGATGACCCTCTTCCTCCTCCCCCTCCTCCGGCACCTCCTGTGCTTAAGGAGCTCAGGCATCTTGCTTCACCTCCCCCGCCACCCCCTGCTCCTCTTCCACATGCCCAGCGATCTCAGCAGGGTGGTGCTATTGCATCAGGCATGATTGAGATTGTCATGGACGATGATCTATCGTCCGGCAACGACCAAGCTTCAGAGGCTAGTCCTCCAGCTCCGGCTTCTCAGAGAGGCCATGGCCGAGGCCGAAGCATTGGCGACAGCAGCATCTCAGGACGGTTTCACAAGGCCACCGAGAGACTCCGATCTGCAAGCCGCAGTCGCAAGGAGTACGTGCGATCTCCCCCCTTTGAATCTCCTTACGAGAGCGTCCCGATGCCACGACAGCTCAGATCTCCCCCGCCCGTCTCATTCAACCCTGATGTGCTGCGTTCACCCATCGACTCAAGGAACAAGCACATGTCGACTGGCCTGCATCAGAACGAGATGATCTAGGAGGTCTCTCAGAATCGCAGTCAGAACTCTGTGCAGTACCTTATCCCATTCTATCGCTCTCTATAAGCTTCATATTGTTCGATTCTGTGCATGGCGACTGGCGTTTCCACCATCTCAAGGCGATACATAATCGCTTGGGGCTCACGTATCAGCGCGTTATGCTTGCACACCTCCTTTGGTAGCATGGCTGCACATCACCAAAAACTAACGTATTGTTATTCTTATTTCTTTCTTTTCTACATTAATTCGACATTGCAACTCGAATCCGTCGAGACATCATCAGCGGACATGCTTATGAATGCGCACGACTTTATATTTCTTGGGCCAGACCATCGCGGTCGTTCCAGATCACGGCCACATATATTTACAGATTATGTTTGAAGGTGTAAATGGCACTCTTGCCATGTTTTGTTTAACTTTTCACTCATGTGGGGGATAGAGGTCTTGATCAGATACATGGTTGAATCAGGACCTGCAGGAAAATGGAAGGGTAAAATTGGAGGATGGAAAAGGGGAATAACGTAGCGACTGCTTTCTACAATGTTGCCTCGCGGCACTTGTTTGAGTTTTGTGTGATATGATGATGGATGGAAAAAGGGTTCTGGGTATAGGTGAGGATTTGGATGAAGGGCTTGATTGGAAATGCATTTTGATTCCCCCGGAGGGTTTATAGTATTTAACGAATTGAACGAACACATTGTCTTGACAACTTGATCTCTTTTTTCAGTGAGAAATCCTTCATGAATATTGGCTTGTAGATGATTGATACTAACTGGCGCAGACTACAGAGGA
Organism: Fusarium sporotrichioides; assembly: GCA_019054645.1. NCBI lineage: Eukaryota > Fungi > Ascomycota > Sordariomycetes > Hypocreales > Nectriaceae > Fusarium > Fusarium sporotrichioides. The sequence goes on from JAHKNS010000004.1 coordinate 1,792,133, forward strand.
AGAGAGCCGGCGGTGGTGGTGGAAGTGGTGGTGATAGCTTCATGGAAAGACTCCAACGAAATACAGTGTAGGGTTCGACTGACTACAAGTTCGGCCACAACGCCTCTCAGTAGTAAAAAGGATGATTCCATCTGTTCTTTACCAGCCTTTATGGTCATATATCTATTTTTGAAGATTTTCAATTGTTGGTATCGTCCGGGAAAAAATGCAAAAAAAAGAGTTGGTTGCTCCATCTCATCCATTTGCCATCCCAAATCCCCCCGCACTAACGTGTTCCCACCCGCCACGCGACGGGGGAGAGATCTCTGCAGAGTGAAACCTCCCTCAAGGGTCATCTCCAGTGCTTAGGGCCGCAATAGTTCCAGCATCGTGAGTTACCTGCACGAGTGGGCGGCCACCGCAGCGTTCGGGCGGGGCGCGGCGGAGGGCTGGAAGTGCAAGCACAACCAGAATTGGGATGGACGGTTGAGCGGGTTTGAGCGCCTTCCCCGTTGGACCATTACAGTCGAGAAATAGTGCCTGATTTTTGACCTATATACCCTCCTCGGGATGTGGCAGTGTGGGGCTGGATCTCCCTCCGGCCACTACGACCTGACCTGGAGCTTTAGTGGAAGCTTCAGGCCGGGTGTTTTAAATCCAGCTTCAACCTTTCCAACTATTTGGCTATGTTTTCTTCATTGCTTGTATGACAAGCCATGTCGCAATAATCTACGCTCATTTTATGCCTCTTTGAATTATCACCACACGTACCGCCACTCAATATACTTCATCACCAATCGAACGACCAATTTGCCTACTGAGATCCATCATGTCCAACCATTGAAAGACCAACTCTCCCAATCTACATAACGCAACTACGACAATGCTTTCCATATCGCCCCGTCTTCACATCCGACATCCCTCTCCAACAACCGCCGAATTCACTGTAACGACCCTTCGGCCACTCCTGCCAGCATTACATACTCTTGTTCTCCTTTCCCGTGTCGTCCTCTCCATCGTCACCCTTCTTCTCCTCCACGCACGTCTGACCCTTCATCCACTACTCGCCTATGCTGCGCCGTCTCTTCTAAAGATCATACCACCCTCCTACCTCCGCGCACCAACATCAATTGCCTCCGTCGCGCAGGGTATACCACTTTCTGTACTTGTCCCGGCCAGTATAGCTGTGCTATGGCTATCCAGTCGCAGGGGCTATGTGAGCGAGAGCATTCTGGTCATGAGAGGGTTGGGTGTGCAGACGAGTGAGAGTCCCGGAAGTTACCTGGCTGGCACGGCGACGAGGTTCATACCCACCGAAAAAATCCAGGACATTCTCCTTAATGAAGCGTTCCTTGGGTTCGAGGTTAGGTACTACCTCATTGTCATAGTCGAGGGGGAGGACGATGTGGTGGTTGTGTTCCCGGGCTTATTACCGCGACGGAAGATCGTGGAAGAGGTTTGGAGGGGTGTCAGGAGATGTTTATATGAGCAGAGAGGCGAAGATAAAGTACAGGCTTGAGAAATTATACCCATAGAGGAGCGTTTACGATTTTCAATTTGGACTTTTTTATGTACCAAAGGCGATATCTAACTTCTATTCGTCCATGGCCTCATCTGCCTTTCGCTTCCCGATTCCCTTCTGTGTTCTCATATCTTCCGAGCTAGCATACCCCTTTCTGATAGCATAGCGCTCATTTTGTTCTTCTGGGGACTGCAGCTTATCCTTTTTCATCATCGGCACATAGCGACCGCCCATGCGCCCAACGTTGCCGCCCTCGTAGACAACTACACTGTTCGCCTGCTTGCCAGTAGGCTCAGGGCGCGTGACTTGACGCGAAGGGTCCTTGCTGCGCTGTGTTGAGACCATTTGCAGCAGCTGGTTCGAGAGCAGCTCATCCAACTTGCGCTCTCTCCAGTGTGCCCACATACCGTCCATGACACCAAAGGGTCCAGACTTGCTCAGGGCAGGATCATCGGCGAGATACACCCAGTCAAGACCATCCGTCTTCTCGGCCGCTGGGTCAGCTGGGATGTCGTTTTCACTGGGAAAGATACAATCCCAAAGCACTAATGGCACTTCATCGGCCATCACATAATTGGGTTTGCACGGGTTGTTTGCCACGTCAAGCATCGTTGTTACGACATCAGGCTTCTCCAATCGCTGGCCGGCCAGGAAAAGAACAGCGACCATGTGTCGAATCTGGTGCCACAAGAAGGCAGAGCCTCGAACCTTGAAACAGTACACCTTGGGATACACGGCGACATCAGCAGGCAACCCTTCGGCGGGAGCAAACTGCGGGCTGGAAAGATAGGGCAGGGCTGAGCTCACATCCCGAACCTCTTCGATATCAGCCTCGTAGATAGTGCGCACGAAGTTCGTGATCTGCTTGCCGGGATCGATCTTGCAGAAGTTGCGGAAATCGTGCTCTCCCTCGTAGCGCTTAGCTGCCTCGCGCATCGCCTCAATATCAAGCCATCCATTCCTTGCTCCACCAGCACTAGGCTCGGGGGTGAAGGCCGGCTGTGTGAAGAAGTATCGGTATTGACGCTCGCGGCAGGAGAAGCGAGCAGAGAAGTCCGGTGGTGGTGAGGGGCACCAGGCGAGAATGCGAATATCAGGGGGTAGAACACGGTTGAGCAGACGAGGGTACTGGAGCTCGTCCTTGATAGGGTCAAAGGGTGGTGTATCATCTTCCATCTCTTCTTCGGCGTTTTCTCCAGATCGTTCATCGACAACCATTGCCTCGCCGGCTTCACTCAAGCGTCTTCGCTTTTTGGGTACGGGCCTGGCACTTCGCACTCGAAGACCAATGACCTGACCAAAAGCACTAACACCCTTATCCGTGCGACCACATTTTGAGTACTCGCAGCATTCAAAGTCAACGACACGTTCATCTTCTGGAAAGATGAGGCATGCTTTTGTCAGAGCATTCCACAACTCCTCTTCGATAGATGGAGCGTTGGCCATGGCTTGAAACTCAAAGCCACCGTAGTTCTTGCCTAGATATGCAAGTTTCAAGGCAATATAGCGTGTCGAGTACTTGCTGGGGTCCATCTTTCTCTTCACCTTTGGTTTCGTTGACTTCTTGGGATCGTATACCTCGTCATTTTTAGTCTTTTGCTCTTGCGCAGGTCGATTTTGAAGTTCTGCTTCAAGTTCTTTGACTTTTTGAATGAGACCGTTTTTGGTCCATAACTGATAATTAGACTCGCCAGACATGGTGCGGTACTTGGTAGTCTTTCGTTGCTGCTGCACACGAAGTTCAGATGATTCACCACTTGGTGGAGAATCCGATGAGATTTTGCGAGAAAGAGACTGAACTTGGACTTGGCTTATTGTGACACTGAGAGGCCTTTGACGCCCAAGACAACGGCCAAAAGGTCTCATGTGAAGTTGGTGGGTTCTAAATTTGGGCGATTATATGCAGGCCCATCAGACTTTACAAGTGGAAAAGGGCTTTGCAGCAGTTTAGAGATGTGGCGTCGAGAGAACATGTGGCGGTGCAGCTTGCAAGTTGCCTACGCCACAGTTGGGGGTGACAGAGATAAGTTACGTACTGCTCTCATCTCATCTCTATCTCCGTCTCTCATAAAGAGACGCCATGCCCGCTCATATTTAAATGATCAATCGCCGGAACATCAATCCTAGCTTCGTGCAATTCAAAGTCTTAAGAACCCAACCAGCTTTCATATCATGGACCCTGAAGTGATCAAGATCCTCCTTGTAGGAGACGACAAATGCGGCAAGACTACGTTTCTTTCGTACGTAGAGTTCAACACTTCCATTTAATTCCTGGATATCTCATACTAAATAATAATCGTTCAGCCGACTCAGTGCAGGCGAAAATTTCAATCCGATTCCCATGCTTCGTGATATCGACCAGCCTTACATCTTCGGTATCAAGACAGGGACCAAGCAGTTCCAGTTCCAGTTCTTTGACACATCGTCCCCTGATAACTGGAGAACTCTGGACCCCGATGCAATCGTAATTTGCTACGATATCAGCCAGCGGTTAAGTCTCATCAATATGCAAAGATATGTGAGTGCTCCAACAGTCATCTCCTGGACCAAGGACAAAACAGCTGACACTTGGCAGTGGATCGACGAAGTTAAAAGGTCGTTCCAGCGGTTCGATACCCTACCCCTGATCATTCTGGGCCTGAAGCGCGATCTGAGATCAGAGGATGACCCAAACGGTATCATCTATCCACAAGAAGCATATACAGTTGCGCAAGCCCTCAGGGCGGATCGATATGTAGAGTGTTCGGCAGTGACAGGCGAATTATTGAAGCTGGCATTTGAGGACCTGTGCAAAACAGCGGTGACTCCAACAACAGGCACAAACAGCCAGAGCGCAAGCACGTGCGCCATAATGTGAGCTTTCCAGGAGGGTAATGCATGGAGTGAAGTAGCAGGCTGTGCGGGTGTGTAATTTGGCGTTATATTAGTGATAGGATAATTCAAGCAGCAGCGTCGTTCATTGAGACGTCGGCGGCACCTTCTTCGGCACCTTCTTCTTCAGAGACAGGGAACTGGCCCAGGACTTCAGCGATGATGTTGACCATGGCTTCCTGCTGCTCCTCGTCAAAACGTTCGGACATCTCCTCAACAACTGTATTGAGAGCAGCGACCGAGGCGGGACGCAGGTTGATGATCATAACAACTTCGCCCTTGGCGAGGTGGTAGGGCCGCAAGCGCTCAAGAAGTCTGGAGATGCAGCCCTCAGTGTATGACACCGGTTCTTGGCTCAAAGGACCAGGGTTTGTGCGAAGATACTGGAGAAGCTTCGAATGATGTTATTTATGATTTTCCATGTATTGAGCGCCGTGAAGCAATTAGAATATCTTACCTCGCGAACAACCGTCTCAAGGTTTGGGGGTCCTCTGCGCTTGGCATTCTTGTATCGTTCACGTTGTTCTGTGAGGTGCTGATAGACCTCATAGTTTGTGAGAACGGCAGATTGAGATTCAATAATCTTCATGGCTGCGGTTGAATTGATTGAGCTTCTTGGAAGCTCTGTAAGATGTAAGGTGAGATAGTGAAGGAAGGGTCTGTTGGTGGAAAGGATGAGGCTCTGGGATAGGAAAAAAAGACAAGAGGCACATGGCCAATCAGAAGCTTGGACAGCTGGGGGCTGTATGTGGTGGTGGATACCTTAGTACCTACAACACTGTAACTGCTAGATACAGAACAGAAAAGTCAACCTCTAATAAGTTCTGGAATACAACCTGAATGAACAGCCTAAAGTCAGGCATAGAACAGCATAAGCTGACCTACTAGAATCGTCTCTTATAGTTCCTACGACCAGGGTTTCTGATACCCTGATGTTTAACATCAGGAAGTACAGGCTTTGAAGAGATATGTTTTGTCGTGGTTCATATCATGCATGGGTAGGCAGTTAGTTGATCAGTAACTCTACCTTGTAGAGATCCCTCATTATGTACCAAGACACTGCAGCATACCAGGGAGAGTATAAGACATTAACCACGGGAAGCCTTTCTTTTTTCATGTTCAACGAATGGCTAATCTCATTGTTACCTTTCGCTCCCAGTAGGGTAAGCTAGCCACTATTGATGTGTTGTTTATTTGCATGTGACTGCGTCTGGCTAAAAGCTGGGGAATCCGAGAGAGAGAGAGAGAGAGGTCAGTACGTCAGAGTGCATCACTTTTCAAACTTCTTTTTTTCCATCCAATCGATTTGATCGTGTATTGCATTAGCTACACTCGGGTTTCTTACAGGTGTTCTTGAGTTCTTAGCATATGCCTCGGAGAGGTTCGGGGGTGTCGGCGTTGACCTTTTTTGTTTTGATACATCCTGGTCATACAGCGCACAATGGCATCATCCAAATGAAACAATGTCTTTAACATCTTGGCTCATTGCGTGATATTGTGTGCGGAACAGGATGGTCGCGTGCATATCTACTGTAAAGGTGTTGGCGGGTGGATACAAGCCACTAGAACAAAGAATGAGCAGCTTCCGGTTCTCCGCTGCCTGGACATACCCAAGAATCCGAACAGCAAGTGACTTACCAACGTATTCATAGAGTGTCGTGTCTGAACAACAATAGTAGTAGGTATAGCATTGCATTAAACCTACTGCCAGGTCGTACAGAGCAATATGCATGTAACGCAGATCAACTGACTAAACTGCCCTGCCAGGCTGCAGATTTGGTGTTGCACAGTCATAGTCACAGTCATTGGTAAGCGGAAGTCCTGACGGAATTGAATTGTTTGTTTGTAATTACCGATAGGCATATATTGTTTCGTACCTATGGAGAACGGTGCAAGGTAGCGAGCTGTCTGAGTCTGCCTGTCTGTACTGGAGTGATTATCCCTGCTCGGTATCCTTTCCAGTTGGACTTCTTATAACAGGTAGTTGAGTATTCATGAGGATTCCTGTCCCCCCTATGGATACCTACCTCTGACGATTCAGTTAGTGGGGGTGGGTACCAGTCTGTCCATGTCTGATTGACATAGTTACCTATAATACTCAGTCTCTTCAAACCGATGCTTCAAGTCGTAGCAGATGATGAATTTATGAAACAATAATTTGGAACATAAATAATGTGCATCAAGTAATTAGGCATCACAAGATGACAATAATATCATATTGTGGAAAGATCAGAGTTTCCGGGTTGTGCCTTCCCATCTTGAGTAAGTTTGCCATGCCTGAAAGTGCGTCGCCGATAGGTGCAGCCATTTCATCACCTTTTGCGCCTTGCATTTTGCATTTTGCACCAGAAAAACTGACTGAGCGTTTCATTTTCAAGCTGGCAATTTTCTATTGCCCCTTGGATTTATCTTCCAAGATTTTGTCATCCTCCTCATTCACAACATCTCATCTCATCTCATCGCATCGCATCTCTCCTCTCTCCCCCAGTCATCTCCACTCCTCCACTCACGGGCAGTTGACGAGCCACTCCATTTGAGCTTGACTTTTACCTTATCGATTCGTCGTCTCATTTATTAATCATTGGTATCCTTTTTCTCGTTCTTCATCTTCTTCGAGCCGATCACATCATCTTTCTCTCTCTATAAACCACAACTTCAAGACCAGCTTCATTTCTCACCTGAAACTCTGCGCAGTCTCCGACACCGGCATTGCAGTTGCTATCCTTCTATTTATACTTGGGAATCCCTGCCCTGTCATTCGGCATTGAGACCTTCTACTGGTACCATCCCAGTGCAGCACAGTGACGTCGGTCTGGCCCTGCTCCGACTCTTCTGTGCGTCAACTTTCGGCCCTGAGCCCCTGCAATAAACACCATAGGCTAATACAGAGCCAGCTTTCACGACATTGCATTACACTGCGTTATTGGCGAACCCTTCCAACAACAGCACTTCCTGAGCCAGCCATTTCCAATCAGATCTCCGCTAACCACAAGAAACCCCACTACGCACGTACGCTTGCCGATGCTGCGCTCCAACAACCCGGGGCCGCCATTTAGAAAGACGTTTTAGAGAAGGAAAAAAATTCACAATTCAATTTCTCTACCAGGTCGAGCTTGGAAATTTTCAACGCAAACTTTACTCCGATTTTGACTTTGACTTACTACCTCAGTCTTCGTCTAACTCATCTCGGGTCTTTTCATCTCCCTCCGTTCTCATCAACCTCAGTCAAAGCTCCATCCCACCGCTAGAAAGTTCTTGACTCGCTCGCTTTCTTCCCCTCATAAGAAAAAAAAAACTACCTACGTACTCACCCCTCCGATTCGGGGCCCCTCCACACACCCCGTTTTCCGCTTCCGTCCCTCGCCGCAGTCAAAACTTTTTGCTCGTCTAGCCGACGACAACTCTACTTCAACTTCAATCCCACACAACTTCACCTTCACCATGGTGCGCAATATCGTTGTTTTGGGAGGCAACTCCCACCCGCAACTCACAGAGAATGTCTGCCACATTCTTGGTGTCCCAGCCAGCAATCGCATTTTGGGAAAATTCTCTGGCGGCGAAAGCCGTTGCGAAATCAAGGACTCGGTCCGTGGTAAAGACGTCTACATCATACAATCCGGCTCCGGCAACGTCAACGACAACCTCATTGAGCTATGTATCATGATCTCGGCTTGCAAAACCGGCTCTGCGAAGCGAGTGACTGCCGTTGTCCCTCTCTTTCCTTACTCCCGACAGCCTGACTGGCCCTACAACAAAGCCGGCGCTCCTTTGTCGCAAATTTCTGGCACTTCCAAGGACTACACATTTGAAAGTGTTCCCCCTACACCCCGCCCTGGCGGTCCCAAGTCTGCTGGTCTGCCCAATGGCGTCAACAACTTGACCGAGAAGCTCTCAAGAACAGCCGAGGCCGCCAACGGTGTAAATGGCACCAATGGCCACCCTACGCCTCGTCGTTCAGACACCATCTCAAGCACTACCTCCGAGAACCGTGGTCACCACCCCGAGAACTCGACTTCCTCGCAGAGGAATGCTTACACTACGCACGACTACGAGAACCAGTCCAACATTTCCGTATTCCAGCCAAAACCCGGCTACAAGCAGTGGATTGCCCAGGCTGGTACTCTTGTTGCTGATTTGCTCACCTGCGCTGGCGCCGACCACATTATCACCATGGATCTTCACGATCCCCAATACCAGGGCTTCTTCGATATTCCCGTCGACAACCTCTACGGAAAAGCTCTACTCCAGAACTATATCCAAACTAACATCCAAGGTCACCAAAACGCTGTTATTGTCTCACCCGACGCTGGAGGCGCGAAACGTGCCACTCTGATCGCCGACAGTCTCAAGACAGACTTTGCTTTGATTCACAAGGTAATCCCACCAACCTCTGATCCTTCCCATAATGATCAAAGCTCATTTAATGCTTCAAAGGAGCGACGGCCCATCCGATTCACCGAGCATCGAAACGCGAGTATGATGTTGGTCGGTGATGTTGCGAACCGTATCTGCATCCTGGTCGACGACATCATCGACACCGGTAACACTATCACACGAGCTGCGAAGCTACTCAAGAAGGAGGGCGCTACTAAGGTTTACGCACTTGTCACACATGGTGTCTTCAGCGGCGACTCTATTGCCCGAATCAATGCTTCCTCTATTGACAAAATGCTGGTCACCAACTCCGTTCCTCAAGAAGAGCATCGCCGACTATGCCCCAAGCTAGAGGTGCTTGATATCTCGCCTGTTTTTGCCGAGGCGATCCGCCGTGTCCACCACGGAGAGTCTCTCAGTGTGCTGTTCCAGCACAATTAAGGTGCTGATATCGCACTTATGGTTTGTCTACAAAAGTCCACCCTCGATTACGGAGGGGCGCGAAGAGTGTTTGAAAGATCTGACCGCGGACCAGGCAAATACCGCCGTTTGCCATTGATGTCACAGGATCTTATCCCTCCCCACAACATACTTAAATGACCTGGGATGTTCTTGTTTGGAGTTTATTGGGGCACTTCCATACTATATTGCATATGTCATCCGCCAGATATGGCTTACTGGCATTATTTTTCTCGACTTTTCCCATTCACACTCATCTACGTATCCTGATAGGGAATGGACTATCACACAGCCGTGTGCGAAGAGGGTTATGGGAGGAAGGGATCTGGTTGAACGGTTGCAGCGCTGGTTGGGCACGTACTTTTCTTGCTTTCTGCTATGCTGCACAATTTCAACTGTTCCTGTACCTGGACTGTTATGCTCCTCCTTCCCTGGGCCCAGACTCTTCTCCTTTGCTCTACAAAAAACTTCCCTAAACACCTGTCAAGGTCTAACACCTGTATTTCCGTTTTCTTTTTCTTTCCTTTAGGTCGGAAGCAAAAGTGGCATGTTTAAGGGTATGAACGAAAGAACATTCCTCGAGGATTTGGATCACTCATAACAGTCCCGTAATTGCATAGAAGTAAAAACAAAACGTAGAGCTTTGGATCAACCAAAAATTTAGACAAGTGCTGGTCCAGCTGCTGTGTTGTTGCAGGAGTCCAGGTCAGTTTACTTAGCCTTGCAAATGGCGATGCTATCAAAATATAACAAAAATGCGAAAGAAGGACAAGAGTTGAATATCATTATACCATTGCTTTAGTGACTGACACATTTTGACTTCATTACGATATCCCCAAACATCACGTGTAAGTAGGAAACCCATTTTCCATACTCCCAGAGAAGATGATCCCTTCTTGAGATCCAGTTCAGATAACACTGAGTAATAAATGCCATTGGTGTCAACTTCTTACGTCCTATCAAGACTGACGGTCGTCATACTTCGCTATTTACTTTTCACCATGAGTAGGAATTTGAGGATCCTCATCACTACACTGCCATTGAGTTATGCGCCCGGTTCCATTAAAGTCGTGTTGTGTTTTTTTGCTGCATGATAATGGTCATTCTTCCTGATTCATTTGCGATGGTTCAGGAACAACCGCAGCAATGTAACAACAACTGCATCTTTAGCCCACGCAGGCTTCTTTTCATACTACAACAATCCTTTTTCAACTATTACAAGTATAGACCAGCAGTACCACTAATAAATATAGTTCTAGTGAGTAATGGGTTTGCAAGTAGGTTGTCAAGATTACCTCGACCAGTGTCAACATATATATCGCTCAACAAACAAGACACGGCACACACATCCATCATGGGCATACATGTCTGATCAAGCAAAAAAGATAGCAATTCGTGCAGAAGCATAAACAAAAATGAACTCCCCCGGGAAGGCTCGAACTTCCGATCTCCCGATTGTCTATGAATAACAGTCGGACGCTTTAGCCAACTAAGCCACAGGGGATAGCTGATTGGATAAAAGAAGTGCCTCACAATAGAAACTATATCGACTCCCAAACAAGATAACTGATTTATAGCGGTTTCTTCGCTGATATATAGATCTCATCAGTTGTGAAGAGATCGGATGTCTTGGCTCACTTTCTTTCTTAGGCGGCGTTAGTTCTCATTGAGTCATTATACTTAGATCTCGCTTGTTGGTCAACTGGTCCAGATGTTCTCACTACCTTCACATGCGGTGACCAATATTCGACTTGACGTGAACTCTTCGCCAGCTCAATTCCTTCCTCCGACGCCTGACAGTTGCAATAAAAACCACCATACAGTCATAGAACTGCTGCCAGACACCTGCTATGCCCATCTCAACACAAGAACTTCTGACCTTCCCAGACTCAAGCCTTAGACTTGGACTCAAATCCCTTCCCCGTCCAATTCTCAACATGAAACTGGTAAACCTCCTTGGCTAAATCCTCTACAGGACCTTCCACTTGAAGCCCTGGAGCAACCTGGTTGATACTCAAAGGCGCAACAGGCCCCTCAACGCCAAACTCTTTCTTCCAGGCCTCCAACTGCTCCGTCGAAGAAACATACACAATCCTTCCCAGTCCACACCACGCATGCGCAGCAGAGCACATTGCGCAGTGCTCTCCACTAGTGTATACAGTAGAAGCCCTGCGATCCTCGGCGCTGAGGTTGAGCTGTGCCCACCGCGCGAGCGTGAACTCTGGATGCAGAGTTGCGTCGGGGCGACCGTCGCCGTCGGAACCTGTGACAGTACGGTTTCGATCTGTCTGGAGGACTTTGTTGTCTGCTGATACGAGGACAGAGCCAAAGGGGGCGTCGCCTGCTTTGAGAGCTTCGTGGGCGAGTGAGACGGCGAGGCGGAGGTGTTCACGATCTTGTTCGTTGACCATTTTGATTGTGTTTGAGGATAATCTTGGCGGTTCTATGGTAGAAGTGTAATCATTTGTAAGTTAAAGCCTTTATAGAAGTAGATTTTGATGAGTGTCGAGAGTTCGATTATGAGTGGAATCAAGATTTGTCTGTGAGGTCCTGCCAAGTTCGTGATGCGGGGAAGACGATGATGACAATTCCACATCCAGGCTCAAGTCTATCTCATAACTGTACAACAACTTCTTACACATGATACAGATTATTAATACGATCTTATCAACATTATTCGTCGACCAAGTTATAAGCCAGAGGTTGTGTTATTGTGAGGATGTAGAGTCTACAAAATAGAACGCATAATCAAAGCACGAATATCGTTAACTAACTATATTTTTGCTAAACAATAGATCATGGATTCACGCATTTGACGCATTCAATACCACTGCTTATTGCTTATCATATTGTCTCATTTCAAGATTACTTCGCTCAAGTTATCAATGTAGTTTTACGTCTCATCGCGTTGCCTGAGGGATCATGATGTGATCATGAACTCTTGACTCCAGACTATACATTCTTACGATCATTGTAATGAGCTTTAATTATTACCACCTACACATTCTACTGGCACTTCTTTGACTCATATCGTCGCTCCATCGTAGCTTCATGTGAAACCATGGTAGGCAGCGACCTCGTCAACTAACGCCCGAATATTGTTGAACTGGGCAACAGGCTGTGTGCAGCATAGTTTTATACATGTACTTATACCCATAATGTATATCCTTCCATTGGACATAGTTTTCTCACGGGACCGAAGCAGTCATCTACCATTGATATCAACTGTAATTACTGGGGCTTGGAGAGACCTGCAGGGAGATCTCTCATCCAGCAAACTTACATTTGGCCTATTCACGGAAACGTTGAAGAGCCACTTGAACTTTTCAACCAGAGTCTGTTTTGATAAAGGAAACAGATAACCCCAATACTGTTTTCTTTTGCTCTGAAGCTATGCTGGCTGCCTGCTCCTACACTCTGGAACATTCGGTTCATCGTTGGTAACTATGTCAGTGAACTGCTTCCGATGCCAAAGAATAATATCGATTAACCTGCGATAGCTTAAAACTATGACATTGTTAGTGGAGTTAGATCTATCTTTAGCCTTTTGTGCTCGTATTGTTTCTCATTGACGGGCTGAGAAACAAGACGAGGCATCAATAGACGTTTCCCTCAAAGTAACAAACACATTTTCAAGTCATTTTGATCTTTCTGAACAGATATTTGAGTTTCATCTGTTCTATCCTCACTCCCACTTTCAATATGCTGGCTTTGACATTCTGTCTTTCATGCATCCCGTCCATGCATCACAATCTCAAGCAACAGCGTCACATCAAACTAAAACGTTTATATGTTCTATTCTTGACTCACTACTTTAAACGTGTCGCAGTGGTACGAGCGCCCGTTTTAACTCATCTAGTTCGCCCTGTGTTGGTTCCTGAGTCAACTCTTAGACTATCAATCCAACAATAGCACTTTAGAATTGGGCAAATGCCCAAAGCTTCCCATATGAATGGCTTGGAGTCTTGGCTTAGACAATGCGAGTTTAAACTCGCAAGCCACGAGGCAAACTAAACTCAACCTGAGAACCAACAAAGGTAACAACGTTTCATCTCGCCTTGTTCGCGATTTCGAAATCTCGCGACATGCTTGAATTGATCAATACCCCATCCGTGCGTTGCGCCCCGTTTCTTTTGAGCACTTGATTGATACACACATACCACACCAATATGATATTGGACAAAGCACCGTCTATACAAACACCCACCTTTAAACTTATGATACCCGATATAGATGGCTTTTATCACGAGCTTCCCACGTGAGAATCTCTTTGTCTCTTATCGCCGATCTGGAAAAAAGGCACACGCTCTGTCCTGAATTGAGCTGCACCTCACCGCACTCGCGGCCCCGCGGTAAAGGCGTCAGTTTGGTCCATGTGACAAAGGAGCTTGACTTGAAGCCCGCGGCACGGGACGGTACCACGGGCCAAGCTAGAAAATAAAGAGCGTCCCTATTGTCGCCGGTATTCGATGAATAGTTCGACAATGGTTGATGTTTATTGGTAGATAGGAAAGATGTAGCACACACTTTCAACAGCTTTGGCTGGGCGCTTGATTGTCGCCAGGATTACTTGCACACAAGGTTAGAGTAGGGACAATATAGTTAAAGGTTCAAAGGGTCAAAGGACCATATTGGCTGTAGTCACGAGTAGAGGCGCCGACATCACATGAATGAGAGACAAGAGTATGTTTTGAGATGTAAGCCAAGTATGATGATTGTTGATGCTATCTAATAAGAGGGTATCTCGAAAATCAAGGCAGGCACTGGGCCGCCAAACTATCCTAAGGTATCTAAATATTCCATGCCATGTCGCCGTTAACCATGCAATGCTGTGTGTGGGTGCATATCCTATGCCCTAATGTTCCTGTTCCCAAGTGTGTACCAGCTGGTTCATCCCAATGTTGGGATGACTGATGCAAGAACCTGTACTGTATCCAGTGTCCCATGTCCTAATGATGCAATAAAAAATAAAACTCCATCCATGTATGCGATCCACCCATACGGTGTGTGAAAATGAAAAGGATTAAACAAGATAGACTCGTTGAGTCGAAGATAAAATGTCGGCTTTGATAAAAGCCTCAACAGAAAAGAATAGATCCGATGCACGCGCAAGCGGATAATGATAGAATCTTGACCGGGCCGTAATGCGGGGAGAAAGCCAGCGGCAGTTGGCCGAGCTCGCCGACGGTCCGACAAGGACTAGAGAGTGTCAAGTTGGGGGATGAAGGCATCCATGTATCCGGTTCGGGTCATGGCAACGTTTCTCTTGATGGAAGAAAAAGTTTCGGCCGTGACCGGGAACTCTAAACATCATGGTTGTTGATTGTTGTTGTTGCTGTCATCCATTCCTGAGTCTTGGCCTCTTGTATTCTGACTCATTCTTGGTTGGGTAACCCCCACCCCCACCTCTGATTTGCTGGGTTCAAAGGCGGTCTACCCCATGGCGTCATCGACCAAGGTTGTGGTGGTGTAGTCGCCTACCGAAAATCAAGCCGGCGGTTACAAGTCGATCCCGAGGGTAGCTGATTAAGGTTGCCAATTTAGTGAGTGACAGTTTGGTGTGTGGTGTAGTGCAGTGTCGGAAAGATGTCCATCTCCAAATGATGGAACAGTGGTGTAGAGTAATCCAGCATGTGCGTTTATTGATGCGCACATGCGAAAATTGTTGTGTGTGGGGTATCATGGGGTATCATATTGCCATGTAATGCAAAAAGCAGCCTGAAATCTTGTTAGTGAATGAAGCTTGATGTTTTTTTTGTTGTGATATAAACATACGCTATCGTGAAATCGTAACAGTCATGAAGAAGATCCCAGAGCATTGTTTACTCAATAGCCTCCTCGTCGATGGAGGTGAGCTTGGTCTTGGGGCTCTTCTTGTGAGAACTGCTACGGCGCTGCTTTCGTGCGGCAGCACGTCGACGCTCCTTCTCAAGGGTGACAACTCGGATGCACTCTCGCTGAATGGCAGCCTGGCGTTCGCGCTCAGCCTGGAGAAGCTCGAAGTCGGAGATGCGGCTGGGAGGCGAGGCCATGGCACCGGGAGAAGAGCTGCCAGCGCTGGAGACGCTCTGAGCATCATCGTCGAAGGGATCGGAGAGGAACAGGTCGTCGTCGGAGAGATAAGAAGTGGGTCGCTCCTCACGGTCGGACTCAGAAAGAGAGTCGCGTCGGGGCCATGAAGGGAAAGCGCAGGCGGAATCCTGAGATCGGTAGATGTTGCGAGACGCGATGTCCATGGGCGCCGAGGACGCGCACATGGAGCTGATGGAGCTGTATGAACCGAACATTGTTGCGGTGGTTGTGATGATAGGCGAGGTGAATGTCGTGATTGAAGCTCGAAGAGCTGTAGCTGTTGCTAAATAGCAAGTAGTAAAGTGTTGATCACTTGAAGTTCTTTGTTGTGGACGGCAGATAAATGGATCCTCGAGAACAAAACCTGGGGATGCGGGTAGATATAAATGAATGAAGCAAGACGGGCAGGCAGCCGACTAAGGGAGGCCAGGGGCGTGTGAGATTTGATCTGGGTTCTGGTTTTTGGGTGTGGAATGGAGGATTTGCGCTGTAATGGGGGTGGGAGGGAGTGGATTGAAGTCCAAGGGAGTGACACCGAGAACGGGTGCGAGTGCGGGTCCAAGGGTCTTGCTCGTCGGGAAAGAGGGCGAATGCTAAATTCTACTCTACCGAGGTGTCGCTCGGTGTCGTGCTGGTGCTGGTGCTGTAGGGGGGTGAGTTTGGTGGGATCCGACAGAGCGAGGGGGGCGTGGCAAAAGTGAAAAAAAGGAGCGGTGGGAAATTCGAGTCAGAGGGAAAATCAGGGCGATACAGCGGCTAAGTGGACGGCCGGAGCGGGCACAACGCCTAAACCACTAACAAAATATATACCAGAACGAGGGAGGGGGTGGTCGAAGAGCGGATCCGTGGGGAGGGAACGAGAACAACAAGGAAAGGAAAGAGTCAGAGTCAGAGATACGGTAAGTTTAATGGAGTCGCTCGGTATCCAGATCTGTTCCTGTTTTCTATCAAAGAATTCGCCAAGACCTCTTTTTACCTTGGGATTTGGAGGTGAAGTAGCTTATCGCGCTCGGGTCAAATTCCCCAAAGAGCCGAGAACTGGCCGCACAATAACAATAAATCAGGTTTCTAACATAGCAAGTAGAGATGGATAGAAAAATGAAGAGATAGCAGTAGCAGTAAACCAGAATGACAATTTTCGTAATGGATGGTTACTCGCGTTTGCCTGGCGGTGTCGGTGTTAGTGTCTGAGCTGAGATGAGCAACATGTGCCGTATACAGTAACTTGCTTTGTAAACTTGCTGTTGGGGGTGACGAGAGACGAGACAATTACTGTAGCTGACTGATACAGATACAGATACTGTGATGCGGTCACCGAAAATAAAAAGGAAATTGGTGAGATAAGCAAAGCTTCATATGGACGGCAACATTTACGGATACGTTACAACCGACAGATCAACAATTAGCACAACAACTTCCGTATTAAACCAAACCGGGCATCAATTCAAGACAACCTGCTCCCGTCCAAGACACAAACAACCTGTTTGCTGGCAATGATTTGATTTCTTTTGAGCCTGTCTCTGCCCTGTGGCTTGTTTTCGTAATCTGGGGTAAGGGCAAAAAACGCCTCCCCCAGCCTTGGGCTGCGCTGGGCGTAACTGTACGTATCTACGAATAGCAACCACAATGTCAATTACAGTGCTGGCATTCGCTGTCACAGTCTCAATCACAGGCTTGCGCCTCCTCTCATCTCATCCCGCGGGTCAATATACCAAATCACGGGCTGCACGCAGCGGCAACGGGACACAAGTCACAGTCATCATCATCGCAAAAGGTAGTCACAAGCAGCTCTTTGGTCGTGGTCTTGGGGTGGCACTGCCAGAACCGCCCAGGGCTGACGAACAGGATGGGCTTATTAACCACAATCCAAGTATATCTTGATTACGGCAGGTCAGCGAAGCAATGCGTCGGGGATACGATGCGATGGATGTGATGGCAAATACGACTAACTCCTCTGACTGACGGACATGGTTGATTGATTGATTGATACTGTGCTGTATTCTTTGGACACGAGTGAATCATTGATCGCCTATGCGTTATTGGTCTGTTATTGGTGCTGCTGTAACGAGTCCGGTCACTGTTTGTGCCTCCTATGAGATGGATGATGATCCATTCATTCATTCATTCATCCATCCATTCATCCATCTTGTCGCATTCGTTTCTTTCTGCTATCATTCAGGACCAACACCATTCGTTTACGGTTCTGTCGATCATTCATGTTTCTCCCACCTGTAATTTATCGGATTTGATGATTTGATTGCTTTTTGTGTCTTTCCTCTCTCCTCTTCCGTCAAGTCCCTCTTTCTTGTCTCCCCCACGCCTGTCTTTTGCTCCCTTTCCTCTCAAATGGCCCTGGGGGCTTTTTCCCCCTCCATCGCCCAACACACCCAAAATCGGTCCCTGGCCTGGCCTGGGCTGGCCTTGTCTGGTTCCGCCCTGGCATACGTTGTCCCGAGATAGCTCAGAGCCCAAAGGCCAAAAGGCTAAGCCTTCAGGTCGGGTCGGGCAAGTGTAGATTTTTGATAGCTGCACACCACTAACTGTTGTAATGCATCCTACAAGGCTGGACTGGCTGGCCGCCTTCCATTCTCTCTCCTCACACCTTGGCTGTTCTTTTTTCCCCTTCTGGGAGGGAAGGGAAGGTATCGCGGGATCTCGGTGCGGTATTGGTCTCTTCCCTACAGGACAGACAGAGGCTAAGAAGATATGTAGATACGATGTGCTGCAGCGATGCGGTCCAATGCAGGTGGTAAGGAACGACGTGCATCTCTGACCGCTCCCTTGAGGAGGAGGTATTTACATTTCTATTTGCTGGATGCGTGCCTGAGGGTGCTTTGTTGTCCATCACCATTCGTCTACAGCTGGTTAATTGTTTTACCACCGAGGAGTCACTGATCGGCTCGATTGGGGGGAGGGCTGCCATCTTGCAGCGAGGGTGTCCGATCCAGGCAGCGCCTCTCGGCCACTAAAGTTGTGGAAAGCTGAAAATATTGAATTTTCACCGCCGGTAAACAGCATGAACAACAACACACTGACTGCTGAAATGTTGTCGTTTACACGGTATGCATATGGCGGACAAGCGCACACGGCGGATAGGTAGGGATGATGGTTATCATCTCAGTTCACCTCAACTCAACGCAAGTCGGGTCTTGATTTCCCGAACTGATGAGCGGGAACTATTGTTGCCTCGTTTGTTTGTTTTTTCTCATAGCCGCATCCTTCTTCTATTTCCCCTCCAATCCAGAAGCTCTTCAAATCTCAAGCTTCAAGCTCCCATTAATTAACTTCAACCCCCAACGCCGCCCATCCCATCCCCATGTGGTGGTCTGGGGTGCCCTTGTAGACGGTTTTCCAAAGGTTCTGGCTCAATAATAGGTTCGAGCAATCTCGGACCGAGCATTCCCAGCAGCTTCCGGCATAGGACAAGGCCCGTTTAGCCTATGAACCTTGGCTTCTGAACTTCCGTTTCCCAGGCCGGAACACCAACTGGGAGGGGGATGGGAATGGGGGGCCTTAGCAAGTTTCCCCTTTCGTCCAGGCTCTTTGAGCGCACGAATCGCAGCTTCTGACACTCCTCACCGCTAGCTGGCATGGATATCGATATCGGTAGCCAATCACGGCAGACAACATCTTCTCCGCGAAGTCTTGGCAGTTATGGATCTCGGTCCTCCAAATGCAGGGTTTTAATCCTAACCTTGCCCTTGTCTTGTCATGCCTCTTAGCCCTTGATAATAATAAAGCACATTCTGTCAAATTTCAAATTTCGAATTTCGGTGACAGAAGCAAGATCGGATTCCATTAAGAGGAATCTTGACGAATAATTCTTGGAAATTAATTCTCTCACTTGGCAAAATCCCAGAGCAGACCCCATCCGCTTAAACCGTTTTAAACAGTGAAATCTCTGATAAGATATCCATTCTCTCTCCACATACGATACGCCGGCGTACATTACGGAGGAGCGTATCCACTACCGGAGCCGCTTTTGCGGCGTTTCTCTCCACCCTGTGGCGGTCTCCCTTCCGTTGCCCTTTCGGCCGTTCTTTTCTCTATCATTTTTCTCTATCGCGGCTTTATTACCCCTCGCAAGTCTCTTGGCATTAGTCCGGATAGTTGCTTCGGGCTTGAACCATTGACTCTCCTCTCGGCGCTTGTCTCGCTTGGTTGGCATCCAAAGGGAGTCATTTGCGATACATCGGAAACAGGAGAAAAGACCCTCGGAGATAAAATACATACTCACTGTTATGCGAGGGTACAATCGTGTCATCTGAGGGGTTGAGTTAAAGTGATTGGTGAATGTGATTGTCAGATGCTCTCGTCTTGAGGTATCTGAGACAGCTTCAAGAGCTACTCCGCATTCTGGCCGAGAAATGATCTGCGGTTCCAACCCCGAGCCGAAAGAGGTCTGCAGCTATCACAGCTACAGCTGTTATGTCGCAGATGTAACAGAGGGGGCTTTTTGCCTCCTTACCCCGACTGCCCAGAACGTTGACTGATGTGCCTATCACACATTTCTGAACGACTGGACCATCCTCCCACATATGATAATCATGATAGGACGGTCTGGCCCGTCGCTAACTGGACAATTCTGCAAACGTGCTTGGTCGTTTGGATTCACAACTGCTGCAAGCGTGCTGATCGCGTCAGATAACAGTGGCTCTGATCTCGACTTTCAACCAACCAACACAGTCTGTAACCATATGGCAATGCCGAAAAGACCCTGCGTATTCCCGCTTTATCCACTCCGCCTTTATCCGCAGCGTTTGAGGTTGATCCGGCGGTCAAGTTAATTATTCGAGTTATCGGCGTCTACGAAGATCTAATCAGTTCAAAACCTCCACTGTATCTGCGCCTTGCGGCGGATGTAATTCGTGGTGACTGCGAAAAATGGATATCAGGGTCCTCTTTCTCCACGACTCTTGCGCCATTTGATGATCTACATCGTCATCGAACATATGGAAAATCATGTATTGCAAGTAAAAACTCCATCTTTGGACTTATCTGTGACACATGTCTCCGCCGCCACCTCTAGATAGATCTCTCCAGCCACACCTGGCACTCCATATTTTTCCGAATCATGCCGGACGGATCTGGGGAAACACCAACTTCACATTACTCGCCAAAAGTCGACGATTACTAGAGTGCTTCTGTGCTTCTTTGACAGGGAAGATTCCATGGAAGAATTCACTCATCTTACCTAAGGCATTCTCCGCCTCGGCACAACTTGCAAATTGTAATGCATCGCAATCCAGACACCTGAAATTCTTCATCGCGTACACCCGAGTTAATCTCGCTTCAGTGGGGCTTTACCGTTGAACGCTGGGAAAAAACCAGATCCCTACCGCGGACCGCGCGCCCGGGTTGTAGTGCCGGTATTGATTAATTGTTGACATGGAATAAGTCTAAATGCCAGGTTTCTTTTCCAACGCGTCGGTTTTTCGATCTCGGTCATGAATCGTCTATTAAAATTACGGCCCAGCCATTCTATACCGGGGGTGCACGATAATTGTGTCCGTGTCAACCCTCACCGTTGTGCTCCAGGAGTTGGAACGAAATAAACTTTGATATTGACACAATGCTGGTAATATCAGGCCCAATGCCGGATTTACTGTGTAGATGAGTAAGAGGACCAAGAAAGCAGACGTCATATACCACATTGACTGTGACCCTATTACGAACTCCAACTACCCGCGGGACGAGACAGCCAGCAACAGCGCCTCTGACAGTTTTGTGTACGAGTCGCCAAGAATCCAAGACTCGTCAAAAGCTTATCGCAGACTGGATCTGATTCATGCTCCGTATTCATCCGTCTCGCGATCCAAGTCATCGAGCGGCCACTGGCTCTAGCCATTCTCGTTGTGAAACCCCTTAAACAGCGCCCAGCCGGCGTAATTGATGTTAGACCGCCGTTGTGAATGATAAAGTTCTCGCTTGGGTATCCATCCGGCGCGGAAACAGAAGCAATCATTCCCTCCTGTATCATAACACAATCCCCCCTTGCGACGCAACCGACTCAACACCCATGTGAAAAGGCAATTAATTACTACTATACGTACGTATCCGACACTACGGACGGACGGACGGCCGGGTGCATTTGAAACTTTGATGTTTGCTTTGGCGATTCATCTTAAACAGTGTCATAACCCCGGACACGGGCTCGTTCCTAGCTCCCCCAGCCGAAAGGATGGTAGGACGGCCAGGTACGGAACGCTGTTCCACCCTTCCGAAGGCCTGCCCTCCTCCTGCTTCCTCCTGGCAGCCTCGTCTCCTTGCCTGGCAGTTTTATTTTTTGTTTAGCCGCGATAGGTTTGAGTCGTTCAAGGACCCTTGGAGTCGACCACCGCTTTGACTAAAGCTGTCTCCACTTGGAGAGGCCTTGTTCACTGACCCGAACCGGCGGTTCTCCTCACCTCCAAGGCTGGCGATGCCCATGGTTCGTCCGAATTGCTTCCTTCTGGAGCATTGGCCCCGTCATAACGTAAAAGAGGATCCTCTTAATACGGGGGCATCTCTCAATAGAGCCGAAGATTGTGGCTTATCTGAGGGGCTCACGGGCCTTCTATCAGGGTTTTCTAGAGCTTCCTTTTTCTTCTTTCTTGGAAGGCACCCTGAGTGCTGCCCACCTTCTCTTTCGGGATTGGAATTGTTATTGGGTGTAGAAAAATATGCAGGTGGTTTGTGGGCACTAGAAGGAACGGTAGAAGGTCCTTGGAAGGCCAGTCATGGTGTGTCATGAAATCAACCAAGTGTGTCAAGTCAGTTAGTTTGCCAAGACGAAGAATTTGATGCATCCTTTGCTCGAGGTGTGTTGCTCCTGAATCGTTCTCTTCAGTCACTGCAAAACCTTAAAATGCAGTCAGTCTCTTCAATACCTCGGACATGATTCCGTGGTACCTCGGATATGGGGAAGTGCCTTCCGGATTCGCAATGGAATTGGTTTAGCTTCCGCGATTCCCACGTGTCTGCGGTCGCGGTTGCGATTGCGGCACCGCGGAGAAGAGATCCAGGCGAGGAAAGTCAGCAAAGTTCAGCTCTTGCCTCTTTTGTCCACAGTATCTTATCGGCAGGACTTTTTGCGCCATTGCCGGAAGGAGGCCGAGCTTAGAGAAGGAAAGATAACTAAAGTTGCCCGAAGCTGGGGAAAAGAGGATCTGGTTCCGTTAATTACCCCTTTTGGTCTACACGGGCAACGAGCGAATGGAAGGACGAGATGGAGGGGTGTGAATCTTCCAGCGAACTCTTCAGTGGTGAAGAAGCCTAGAAGTACCACTAGAAGGTCTCGTCGATCATTTAATGGAATCGCGTGGCAACGTGGGTGAGCGAGTCGCGTAGGCCTTTTACTTTTTTATCTCAAGACTTCAAGTCTGCCACGCGATTGACAGCTTGGACGTTTCATTAATGATGGTTAATGCATCAACAGAGTTGCCACCAGTTTGACCTTGAGTCTGAGGGTGTGCATTCGTTGACATATCACCGTCTTTCCAAGCTCTGATGGTTTCACGAATGAATCGCAACTAATACCTGTTACCCCTGGAGATGCGACAGTCTCAACTAAATCCTGAATATTCGATTATTAGACATGTCTAATAACATGTTTTCGACGAGACTGTCGCAAATGATAGCAGGATTTCTTCTGAGACATATGTTTCCGGCCGATCGGGAAATCCTGACGCAGTCGATTCTTGGGAGTCGATGCGATTGTTGCATGATAGGAGAATCATCAACTATCAAGGACGATTCAGGTCTTCACTGCCAAGGCACACAGATATGTCACTGCTATCTCTATAAGACAACGTGGTGAGCGCCGCCTACGCCACGACTCGTCGCGACGGATTACCTATTTCGTTGAAACCTAAACAGATCCCTTTTGCGAAAGATCGCGATTTCCACTTCTATGTTGCGTTCGCAGGAAATGAAGAGATTTCCCTGTCTACAGTATGACGTCGTGCAAGCTGAAAATGTGATGTGTCGCTGTCAATATCAAGATTGATCCCCGGCCGAATTCATGTAAATGGGAATGCGAAAGCGATTGTGGCTTTTCGCCTTGCTTGTTGCATTGTCGGAAATGATGTCGTAGGCTGTGATACACTGGTACTGACTGCTCTGTAGCTGAGGTGATACCGCGCTCATCCACAGCCTGCGGTTACGGTCACAGTGATGAGGCCAGGAATAGCATCACTCGGGTTGCATTCGCAATACGGAGGCCGCGGTGTGAATATTGATTACGCATCGCATAGTATCTGACATGAGATTGGCTCGGATCTGTCAGCTCCGAATTTACAGTTGAGCAACACAGCCAGCAGCGAGGTGTGTTTTGTTAGTGATTGATTAATTAATCTGACAACGGATTGTGTCGTGTTGAGTTGAGTCTCGTGACAAAACTCGCCTTGGCTTGGCTTTCTCCGAACTGTAACAATCCAACGCTTCATGTTTTTACACGTCCTTCCATTTGCACTGGGGGCTGAGGCCAAGGCTGCCGAGGCGGTGATGACGAAGGGTCAGCCAGCAAGCATTACATCTGATAGCAATGCCTCGTCATCTGCTCAGGGATCATGATCATGTTATGGGGGAATCTGGGGTAATTGTAAAACTGGACCTGTGTTTAACTAGTGTACGTACTGTAGTTTCAACTGTCGGATCCGGTTGACTTGTTGCACGTAAAGTTTGTTATTGTTCATGAGTAATTAACTGTGTTTCCAGGGTTATTGACCCTTGATCAACAACAATTATCAATGTGTCGCGTTGACTTTGCTCCGGTGGGGGGGAGGTGAGTTGACAGGATAGGATAGTCAAGTCATGATTATGATTGCCTATACCTGCCTATGAGTATGTCACTGAGAGACAACAGGCGTTATGATAATCCTATATTGAGGAATCATGATAGAGTGCGGTCGATAGTCATGTAAACACGTTTAATCAATTCCATAGCTGGAATTTATTCATAAGTTCCCTCTTTGCGATGCCGTCATCAACATTCATCTCATCCTCTTACACGCCCTCCTTTGAATTCCCATGGTTGGGCCTGAGATGATTGATTGTACTCTTTCTTCTTGATCCGAAATCGGCCCAACTTTAGGGTATTCGTCTCGTCTCGTTTCCTAACAAGGGCAAATCTCTATCATCCCATCCGAAGCATGCCACCTCCCACGATAACTGAGTGGGGGTGTAAAGTAGGTACCAAGGTACCGGTCTCAGATATCAACATCACGTCAATCACATCAGACAAGTCATCTATAACCACTTTAGAGGCCTCAATGAAACGTTTCGTCTTTGCTATTTCCCAGGTACCAAAAAGTAAAATTAATTAGAGCAATCACCCGCTGCAGCCTCGCAAGCCTCCCCGATGCCGATCCGATAGTTGTCTCTTTAGTTCTCTCATCTCATGTTAAGGTTAACATGTTGTTTTATTGGATGTGATAATGCCGTGACAGCGCCATGCCGCCAGCAAACTGCCGGCCAAACAGCTGAATAACAGAAGCAATCAACAACCAACAGCCCCTGTAGAGGTATCATCTCAGTGTCTCACGCTCAGGCGTCAAGAGCGTTAAACCAACGTTAGGCTCGGGTCAGGTCCTTGCCGTACCTTGCCGTACCGCACCGTCCCGATGATCTTGCATCCGTTGCTTCTGATCCTGATCCCCTTCCCTTGTCTGGCTTTGTTTGCTCTTCTCCCCCTCACTTCTCCCCCCACGCAAGGGAACAAACTCAAATATTCCAATCCCACGAACAATTCTCAGCCAAGGGATCGCTACACGAGGGACGATCCTCTAGTTCCCGCCTCGCTTTTGCACTACCTACCCTGGCTTGTATTCATCTCGCCATCAACAATAAGGGGGGACAAGATCAATTAAAGTGTTTGCTATGACTATTGTATGTCTGTGCCCCCGCGGCAGTATTTTGCTCTTCCGGTTGATTGTTGATCAACTGTCTGCTCTGATTGTCTAGACGATTATGCTTTTCTTCTTGCGTATCCATCTGAAGGTCTAGCCCAGATAATATGTCCTTTCGTATTGAATACTTGTTTGTTGAGTTGTCTGTCACCCTGCCATATCATGTTTCGAGAAGCGGTCAGTTGAGATCTTTCCCACTGCAACTCTGTGCCGGGTAAAAAAGAGATAACAACACGCCCACTAACCAGACCAGACCAAATTATGCGTGTGCTCGCTTTGACTGACTGACTGACTGTCCCGTACTGCAGACTGCAACTGCAGCCTTGCTGGCTTCGATCCAACCTGCCTATCTACCTGCATGTGCAGTGCATCTTGACTTTATCCTACACCGATCAATATGTTTCAAGATTCTGCTGTATCAGGTACTCAAAACTTGGTCTTCACCGACTACGGCTCAAACGCCATACATATAACCTAGCAGCATACCGCCTTTTGAAACCACTATCCTCTTGCTCGCAGCATTTAGTTAATATCTACCTGCATGTATGCAGGCACATTTTCAGTATTCGAGTTGTACAGCCGCAGTACGGTGTGCCCTTTACATCAATCAACTATGCGCTGGCTCATAGTTGGCGCGCATTCACCCGTTCGTACACGACAGCAGACTATCAGAAGTGGATGTCGTCCCTTGCAGCTACCCTGATCTCGACCTTGACAGCATGCTCGAGTGAGTCATAGTAGAGTTTTTTCTTAAATTAATTCTGTGACGTGACTGTAGGGTGCCATATTTTAGTCGAGTGGTACTCTTTTTATAGTTGTGGTAGATTGTTTGGTGGTGAGGCCATCTACGTGTGCCCGACCCGTAATGCTAAGGAGACATGTGATGTGAGGAACAACACATACCTGTTTTTGGTAAGAAATCACGGTATTCTGGCGAGTTACCTCCGACCTGACTGAAGCAGATATTATCCATGCATCGTAAGTTGAGTGAGTCGAGGTCGAGATAGCTTGCTTCAGCGATTGAGCTTTAGGGTAAGTTATCTTCCCACAACAATGCTCACAAATCATTGTTATACTAGATAGGAACTAGTTTCTTCTGAACACTCATATACCTCGTCCATCGATTCTACATATATATCAAATCATCTCCCATATCATCAGTTGTTACAAAAAAGGAGGAACAATTAGGATAAGCAAGTCAGAAACACATTATAAACGGATCAATAGACAGTAGTGAACTACTCCTCTTGCCTGTTTAACGGATCTTCTGCCTAGGAAATTACCAAGTTTACTAATTAAATATAAGCTACAACTACAAACATGTATTGAACATGAACGTTAGACTCCCCTCCATCAAACCCGAAGTAGAATGGGATAGTGTCACTCACACATATACTGTGACATCCGAATCCGAGCTGCTCCGAACACATCATTTCATGTGCGAAGAATATTGAATTTAAGTCAAAGTCTGTTTTGTATTCAGTAACTGTATCGGATAACTATGCTGTATGACTTGGAGATGATTGGCGAGAGACCTGAACCACCCAGGTCAATATCAGACTTATCAAGCCAGCGCGTCTACAACAAGACAGGCCGTGACATGTGCTTGACTATACTGTATCATGAGGAGGGCTTGTATATGTGTTGTAAAACATAGTTGATCGTGTTCTATACCTCCAGATCCAGTCTGAACATATCGATACAGAGTACTGAAGCTGGATCATTGTATCTTGATCGTGGCAACAAAGAGAATCTACAATCAAGACAAAATTGTCGGACCTATTCGAACAAGAGCGAAAGGCATGAATAGGACTAATTCTCTTCGAGCCGTTCTGTTATATCTACAGATGGGAGAAGATTGAATAGCTGCGGCATGAGACACAACAATGTGTATCGTAGGCCTGCACAACAGCATCGCAGATCAGCTGGCATGGAAGACTTTCATTTAAATAATGTGGCGTTACTTGAATATCGACATAGTGTTAAGCTCCACTCCGTCTTCTGCAGCTACGACGAGGACGGACACAAACTGATGTTCTCTGGCAAGGAACATGCACCGAAAGGCTGTCCTCAAACTGCTGGCATAGATTGGTCAACAAGAGAAGAAAACGACAAGATTGAGTTAAAAAAAAGTCAAGGCATTCAACATTCGAATACTTGGTCAGTCAAGAACGAACAGGCATAATCGATGCTAACAGCAGCTCTTTGCGAACGTGAAATGCGGTTATATATCTTATCGCAGTAAGAACTACGAGAACTCATGGATTTGTACCCTCAAAGTCTTTGTAGTATCGAATGTATGCCAAAACTGCAGATACGCCAAACTCCCCCAACTCCTTCCATACTGAAGAGCAACTGGCACCTTCAAGCAATAACCAACCAACCAAGTCTTATCATCACAGAATCCCCACTAACTGCGAAGCGCCTCTAATCGGTTGCGCATCTGATCCATCATAGCCTCTGCATCCTCCTCCTCCTCCTCTTCTTCCTGAGGCTTCTGGGGTTCTGGCACAGGCGCGACAGGGAGACTGGGTTGCTTGCGGTCCTTGAGGACTTCTCCCAGGACCTTCTCCACCTCACCCTCGGCCTCCTCATCTTCCATGAGCATGTCTCCATCAGCAGGTAGTACATCGTCGACCATCTCCTCGATAACACCCGCCTTCATTAACTCCATGCTCAGCTCTTGCATGGTCCCCGCCAGTTCGGGCAGGCGGATAAGCGAGTTGACATCCTTCATAATACCGACACTCGCCCGAATGGATCCCTCGATCTTTCGTACAGCAAAGGCCTCGTTGACCTGCATCTGCACCGAGGAGAGCTGCGCCTTGGATGTGACTAGGCGTTGCGATTGCTTGCGAGCGCGAACGAGCTCACGTGCAAAATCGCGGACCTCCTGCTGAGCTTGTTTGGAGCGAGAGGGATCGCGCTGGCCTCGCTTGTCGGCTTGGATGATGAGGTTCTTGGTCTTTGCTTCGACTTGCTTAACGGTTTGGATGTCGCGATCGAGCTTGCGCATGTTTTGCCGCATCAATGCATTGCATTTTCGCATCTGGAATGGTTGGTTATGTCAGGCGGTGCCATGTTGAGAGGGAAATGGTTGGCGCCGCGTACCTGAGCCTGAGGATCAGGCTTAGCGAAGAGAGATTTAAATGTTTCCATGATGGCGGTTGGATGTACAAATGTACAAGGAGGTGGTAGATGAGAAGTGAAATGCCCACGCCAATGACGCAACTGGGGAAATGAACAGATGGCGGAGTAGACGAGTCGCGTAAGGATGTATTATAGGGGCGAAAGTCGGTATGCACAGGTTAGAATTCGAAACACACCATCGATGGTATTGTATAACGACAAGTGTCTCGACGGTGTCGGATTAGCCGCAGCTAGTTGTTAGATGATGTTGGGTCATGGTGAGGCTCGCCCGGTGCAAGGCTCGAGGCTGAGTTGGACGGACAGAGCCAAGGTTTGATTGGCCCGGAAAACCCAAAAGGGTACAGGGGCCTTGTTCAGTGGAAGCATCGCCAATTCGGGGTCCAACAGAACCTGGAGCAGCCTAAAGCTCTCGTTCGTTTTTATAAAAGCCCAACTTCAACCCACCATAAGTACCTACTACTTGGTAGGGAAAGCTAAATAGCCATTGGAATCAACGGTATGTTGGCGGCCTCAAGTAGATAATTTGAGTATTTGTGACTCTCATACTGCTGATCGAAGTGCTTAACACTGCCACCGAGATTCATTTGCCTGCTTACCCCGCCATCCAGATGCCGACCGCGTGTAGGTCCTGGCTTAGGCTGCCAGAGAACGAAATTCTCTGCATATGAGGGGTTACAGAATCCAGGCAGCTAGCAAAATGTCATATTGTATTGTTAAAAGCTAAACTCAAGAATTGAATCCATACATTCGCTCGACAAGATCTGGAAGCATCTCGTAACCGCTCATATCCCTTCACCAACCTCCAATTCAAGGTGATAAAGCTCCAGCACCTTCTAGGAGCTCCAGCCCGTTAACAGTGGGGAAGCGCCGGTCATTTCAAGGGGCGGGATAGAGACAAACGTCAGAGTGGGCACCTTCAAGAGGCGATAGCATTGTACTTCTCCCGCCACTGCACTTGCCTGTCGATCCAAGTACCCCCGCATCAATTGCCCCTCCATTCTCTCCTCTTCTTAGACATTCTACCATCCCGCCTGTGACCAGACAGACCGTGCAAGCCTCACGCCTGCCCGCAGCAGTAGAGCATTAGTAGCTACCTCGTAGACCTACAGAATGCAGTAGGAGCTAAAACTGCAACTCCTCCGCTCCGCCCACCAAAAACTCGACCAGCTCGTCTCCATTCGTCTTGCATCATCTGAATCTTTCGCCTTTCTCCTTATCTCTTGTTTTTTTCCTCCTTCACGACAAACTTCTTTTTCACGATACTCAAGATACCCTCAAGACCCTTCATTCACAATGTCTGACACTGTTTACCCCGAAGGTATGTCGCTACTTATCCCTAGCTTCATCCTCGTATTCCCCTCCTCTCTTTGACGCAAGTCTTGACGCCCACGCTGCCAACATCTTTCTTGGTGGTCTCAAGCTTGATCGTATCTTGCGCACATATCCAATGCTGATGCGAGCTCACTTGCTAACTCTTCTCTAGTCCTCTGGGCTCAGCGATCTTCCGAATCTGATGCTTCCAAGAACTTCATCTACCTTACCATCTCCGTCCCTGATGTGTCCAAGGAAAACATCAAGCTCGACCTTCAGCCCACCAAGCTCGAATTCACTGGCACCTCATCCACTCTCAAGAGGAAGTACCATGTCGAGCTTGAGCTCTTTGGCGAGATCGACCCCGCGGAGAGCAAGATCAACCACACTTCCAAGAACGTTGAATTAAAGCTACAGAAGAAGGAGCTCAAGGAAGAGTACTGGCCCAGACTACTCAAGGAGCAGAAGCGTGTCCATTTCCTTAAGACAGACTTCGACAAGTGGGTTGATGAGGATGAGCAGAACGAGGCCCCTGAGGACGACTTCTCTCAGTTCGGTGGCATGGGTAAGTAGAACAACGTAACTACACTCAACAAACAAGAAACTGACACACTAATAGGTGCTGGCGGCATGCCTGATATGGGCGGTATGGGCGGTATGGGCGGCGGTATGGGCGGCGACTTCGGCGGCATTGACTTCTCCAAGCTGGGAGGTGGTGCTGGCTTCCCCGGCGCTGAGGGCGAACTTGACGAGGAAGAGGGTGACGATGACATGCCCGCGCTCGAGGGTGACGACAAGAAGGACGCCGCCCCCGCTGCTACCGCTACTGAGAAGAAGGATTAAATTCAGCAAATCTGATTGTTTGACGTTGCCAAAGGCGAGCATTTCTGAACTATAGCACAGGATCAGGCTGGGTAACTTTGGCGTTGTGCCTATCAAGGCAGGCTTATTTCTCGGATATGTAGTTTGTGCTACATTGCCTGTTTCGATATGGAAGCAAAAAAATGGAAAAATTCGTTAAGCCTATAACTTGCTCAACTTACATGTGCTTGGAGAGCATGCTGTGTGAATATGAATGAGGCTATAACTTGTAAGAAGACTCATGTTGGGCCTTGCTTTACATACTTCATACGTGCAATGCGCCCATTCATCCGTGACAATGATATGTAATCAACCTTCTCACACACCCCTGCGATTTGTGCAGGCAGACAACATGATCTGAGGATCGCTTTTTTAACGTATTTGTGCTCAACACAACGTTAGGCATACAGAAGTAGGAGAAAAGTGATACATTGACTCCCTAAACTTAATCTAATGCAGCAATAAAACTGGATAACCGAACCATCGCAAACCCTCCATGAACCATCAGCCAAATTCGTGGTATTTTATTATTAATTCTCCCTCGTCGCCATCGTTACATGTTGCTTGGTTTACTGACGTCATGGTTAGCGTTATTTTCTTTTGAAACAGACAGAGATACATACAGCAATCTCATCCATATCAGCATCGGCAGCGGCAGCAGGTGCGGCAGCGGGAGCAGCTGTGTTGCCGGCAGCCTCTGGGGCAGGGGCAACAAAGTAGTCAGCCATCTCTGAGTCGAGTTCCTCTTGAGTCTTCTTAGCAGGACGGCTGTTGCGACCACGGCGCTTCTTGTTAGCAGCTCCCTTGGCAGCTCCCTTGGCTGCACCAGCGTTGTGCTTGTCGGCGGCAGCAGACTTGGGTTGAGCCTTGGCCTGGGCTTTGGGCTGACTATGGCAGTGTCAGTGATATTCACAGATAAAAGTACAACAACTTACGTAGTACGCTCAGCGAGGCTCTTGGCAGTAGGAATGACCTTGTCAGCCTGGGCGGCCCCGACGACAATCTCAATCTAGTCAAGTCAGCTATTGGTAAGTTCAGACGCAACGAGTAACATACCTTGATCGGTCGGTTGTCAACGAGAAGACCATTCAACTTCTGGAAGGCATTGCTAGCGCCATCGGACTTGTGGAAGGTCACATTGGCGACACCGCGGCTCTGTGAGTTGGGGCCGTAGACGAGCTCTACTCGCTTGATAGGTCCAACGGACTGAATAAAATAGTCCTATTAGAAAAGCGTCAGTATTCCGAAATGTATGGTTGAACAAAATTCGTCGTTCTATTTCCGAGCCTTGGTCGTTCCAGTTCCGGGAGAGTGTTACGTCGCCGAGATTTGGTAGTCGTGTTGGTTGAACAGCAAGCAGAGCAGCGAGACAGCTAAAAATCCTCGATCTATCTCCCCAAAGAATTGAGATCAGTCGAAGCATACGAGACCACACCCACATGGCTCTCATTTCAAATGGCCCACTACTCAGGGACCCAACCCAAGTTTTACTACTGCTCATGTAGTACCCAAAAAGATTTGCTGAAAAATAAATGCATGGCCCATCGTTCCCAAAGTTGAACTGGCTTTAGCCGACATGACTTCGTTTCATGATATCTTCGAGGGGTGTCTGCTGCATGTGCTCACTGCTCGCTTGCTGAAATTGATGCGGGATTCCAAATGGCACCACCATGCTGAGGAATCCCTGTTGTCCTTTGGCTGGTGGAATGCGCAAATCGTTATGACAACCCGCATCCTGTAAGATCAACGCTACACAGGCGAGGAACGCTGACCAGGCGTTTCCTTCAAGATCATTGCGCGACAAGGATGTTCTCGACTTCCGACAATGTACCGTTTCCAGGTTTTACCAAGTCAAGGAAGGAGAGTGGGCGTCCGATAGCTCCAGGCCGAATCGACAAACTAGTCGGATAGACGCGACGTCGAAGGCAAAAAACAAGAGCGGCGAAGAATAAAAGGTCGAACAAAGTCCGAGGGCCTCAAGAGCCACAGCGGAAACATACCTTAATCTGCTGCTCCGAGACGTCCTTAGGCTGGTGAAATTGTTAGTGATGTTCATGTGTGTATAGTATTGTGGAAAACCTACCAGATTGCTCACAATGATCTTGCTGTCCCTGTTGGTAGGAGCGGCCTTGGCCGGGGCGGGCTTTGCGCCGGAACCGCGTGCGGGCTTGGTGTTCTTCTGGATACCACCGATAGGAGCGGCCGCGGCAGGGCGTCCGGCAGAACGGCGCGGGTTGGAGCGACGGCGAGCACCACGGCGCTGGGCCTGGGTGATGTCGTCAAGAGCTTGGTCGAGCTTGCCAGACATTGTGATGTGTTATTTATAAGAGTGCGACGAAAAGGTCAAAGAAAGACTGAAGAGAAGTCTTGACGTCGATGGCGCGAAAGTCGCGTTGGTCGAAGAGAATGTGGATCGCGGAAGCTGGAATAATAAAGTCTGATAGACTCGAGATGGAAGAAAAGGCGCGCAAAAGTGATTAAAGCGGCCGTGATTAAGAAAAAATTATTTGGGTTGGGTTTGAGAGTGGGCGTAGATTGATGGTTGATGGTTGAAGTTTGGGGGATGAAGGAAGAAGGAGGGAGGGAAGGAGACAGGGAGGCAGACGAGGACAGGAAAACGGGGTAGGTGCTGCCTCCTGCCCCAAGGCTCTGTTGCCTTCAGCTCGTGGCACACGAGCCAACACAGCCACAGATTTGAGTCAATCTGGCCAATCACAAGACAACCTAGAGAGTGTCAGAAAACTCAAAACGTAATAGAACATCAAAAGAAACAATCAGTCTAAGTACGGGTCGAATCTCTCATAAAGTGGCTGATTTATTTTGTTCTACATCATGTTCGAGTCAAGTTTTTTGCTGCCCAGAGGACGAGACAAGACAAACTTCCAAGGAGCAAGAACATTGAAGATGTGGCCGTGCATTAACGGGACAGCTTGCCAACAATCTACCTCATTTTATGCGAAACAGCACATCGTGATTGCTGCTGAATACTAGCTAAGTACAAAAGGGGGGGACTTCAATGCTTTCATTGCAACGAGAAATCTAACAGAACCTTCCCGCTGAAAGCTGCCTAGCAAGCATAACTTGTCGGGTCAAATTAGTCTGCAGAACGTTGATATTATGGCGCGCCATTAAGAGTTGACATTACTGCAGAGATCCGATCTGGAGTACACAATAGGCATTTTGAGATTCAGCAGGTGCTGTTTAACACTGTATTGAGTATAATCGAGTCCCGTCCAACAATGGTTCTATAGAGAGAGCCCCTGATCTGGTCATGTCGAGCCCAAGCTCTTTGTTGTGGATACGTGGTTCGATCTTTCGAAGAGTTCTCCTAAACGCCGGGCAGTACTTTTCTGCAAATTGGATATCCCCATTCGTGAAATTATAGAATGCACAGTCGTCGCGAATGCGCGATCATAGCGACTTTGAAGCGCCCTCTTTTCCACCTGCAACTGTGCTTTTCGGAGCGTTGACTTCGAGGAAATGGTAGACGAGAATAAGAAGCATTGCCGCGACGCCGAAGAAGATGGCTAGTTGATAGAGCTGGCCGTCGGTAATCATGGTTGCGGTTAAAGCGAGTAATAAATTGATCGAGGTAGGTCTGGGAAGCTTGTGAACCAACGATTAGTGCTTGCTCATGCGCGAGTAGTCACGTCGTGTTGTAAATACTCACAGTGTATACAACTCGAAGCAAGTTCTTGTGTGTAGTAGAAGAAGTCTTGTGATTTGTTGGATGACCTACAACAGTATAAGAGTGTACGATCTACGAGGTTGTAGATGCTATGGAGAGTGAGCTTCAACTGGCCAGATGGAGCTCTAACTGTCCCGTTCGTGGTGGAGGGTACGTACACTATTACTGGGATTATTTCTTAGCGTGACCCGCAGTTGAAAGATTCACTATCCCCCACTGTAAGATGAGTGAGTGCCTTCAGATCCTTTGGCAAGCCCTACGCAATTGATGTATACGGTTTGGAGTTACAAGAAACAATACTAGAGCTTGGTTCCGATTGTGTATGATAGTAGATGTTCCATATACTCAACAGAACTTAAAAAAGGAATGCATGGATCTATTGTGACCACTAGAACTGGCATAATTGGCCAGTACTTGATCATCGAGAAAAGTCTTAAGCCCAACACGTGACTAACCTGTGACTTCATCCTCCACCAAGACAGCCCAGCCCACCAACTATCAGCAATCTTGGACATCCGTCTTTTTTTCAACCCGGAATTGGTGGCTTTGCCTCATACCATCACCAGAACGAAACCGTGGGTATATAGAACCGCAGGAAACCCCTTCGACCGGCTCGAACGTTCAAAAACCATCGAATTTTCTTTTTGTCTCCCGATTACCCCGCCACCGACTGCCCATCATGCCTCCCAAGAAGGGTAAAGAGCCTCAGCCTAAGAAGGCGACCAAGACGGTTGAGGACCGAACTTTTGGTATGAAGAACAAGAAGGGTGGTGCTGCTCAGAGGGAAATTGGGCGTATGCAGGCAAACCTCAAGAATGGTGGTACAGCCGAAGAAAAGAAGAAGCAAGCCGAGAAGGCGGCCCGAGAGCGTGAGAAGAAGGCGGCAGAGGATGCCAAGAGGGACATGGAGGCCATGATCAACAGACCAGCTCAGATCCAGAAGGTGCCTTTCGGAGTCGATCCCAAGACTGTTGTTTGTATCTTCTACAAGAAGGGCAACTGTGAAAAGGGCAAGAAGTGCAAGTTCTCGCATGACCTTTCCGTCGAGCGCAAGACAGAGAAGAAGAATCTGTACACCGATAAACGAGGAGAGGAAGAAGAAACGAAGAAGGCCGAGACGTCAGCAGATTGGGACGAAGATAAGCTCCGAAGCGTTGTCTTGTCAAAGAAGGGCAACCAGCAGACCACCACCGACAAAGTATGCAAGTACTTCATCGAGGCCATTGAGGATGGCAAGTATGGCTGGTTCTGGATTTGCCCCAACGGAGGAGATAAGTGCAAGTACAAGCACGCTCTTCCACCTGGGTATGTGTCTCTTTCCCATGTCTTTGTGGTAACCACTAACAACAACATAGATTTGTTCTCAAGACCAAGGAACAGAGAGCTGCAGAGAAGGCGCTCATGGATAAGTCACCGCTCAAGACTCTGACGCTCGAGGACTTCTTGGAATCCGAACGACATAAATTGACAGGAACTCTCACACCTGTGACGCCTGAGTCTTTCGCCAAGTGGAAGAAGGATCGACTGGACAAGAAGGCCGCCGAGGAGCAGGCACGCAATGCTAAGGAGAACACTGGTCGTGCCATGTTCGAGAGCGGCAAATGGAGGGACGAAGACGACTCCGAAGACGAAGATGACGAAGATGTTTGGAATCTGCAAAAGCTTCGCGAGGAGACGGAGGTTATTCGTTCAAAGAAGGAGGAGGAACGCCTGTTGGGAAGCTATGACACTCCCAACAACGGCACTACGGGCCAGGCGACACCGGCGGAAGATACACCAGCCGAGGCGGCCTCAGGCTCTTGAGTCAAAAGAGGCAATGGCGTATGGCACATGTAGTCTAGAAGACCTAGGATCTGCGATTTCGTCGAGCTCTCTTCATCTTGTTGAGCTCGCCGGGGAACGGACCATCCAGAGGCAAGCCGAGCCCTGCTGCAGACCTCACATCAGTGAATTCGCGAGTGAGAGACGTGAGCAGGTCTACCATGGCGATCTCGTCATCTTGTCAATCCTCATGAGAGGATGGATGACGTCTTTCATCCGAGTAGAATACATTACAGTATCAGTACAACATCATGCGAGCTGGCAAATGATGGTCTAACCCATACAAGTCGCAGCTGTATTCGTACAGAAAGCGACTTTGGTTGATATCCTACATGTGTGAACTCTTCAGCATTACTGGAGAGAAATGCGTCTGTGAGGCGTAGGGAGCAAGTATCAACCGAGTCAGCTACCGCTTCTAGGTTTGATGAGTAACGGGGGGCTGCATATTGGCTGGGGCCAGACGGCTCAGTGCATAATAAGTGTCGATCATGGGAGTTTCGAGGCCGTGATGGAGGGTTTGTCGCCCGCAAAATGCGACTATGGAACAGGTCAGAGGTCTTTGAGTCTGAGGTAAACGCGTTTGTCCAACCCCAATTCAAGTGTTGTTTGTGAATGCGGGGTGAAAGGGTTTCTGATGATCGTCATTGGACCAAGTCGAGATATTACTTATCCGGACATTGAAGTCCGTCTAATAACCTGGGGTGTCGGGTACAGTAACATGATTTAGATGCCTTCATTTACGGCTTTTGTCGGTGGGAATCGCAGTATGGGATGATATCATTTCTAGAACGAATAGTTAGTGGATGTTGTTGGAGGATTAAAAGCTAAATTTAGGTGCAAACAGAGATCAAATAGTCAATAAAAGGGCTTTGATATTGGTACTGCAGCGAAACAACAGGTAGCTCTTTGAAAACATGTGATGTATGAGCCAGCTATCGGCAGTTAATGCAGCTCATAGTGGAGTAACGACGGCGATGTGTAGGAAACAACGTGCAATTGATATGTCCATACATTGTTTGGCAACGAGAAAGTAATAAAATGCCGTGGGATATCGAAGTTAAAGGTCTTGCAGGAGATGTCCCAATAACTATCATCCGTGGAATGGATGGATGCTCGGTCAAGCCCCGCGGTTTCTAGTTTTGGGTTGCAGGTGGTTTGGAAGTTTGACATCGAAAAAAGAGTACCAAAAACCGGTAGGCATGACCCGTTCTTTCCCCCCGCCTGCCGTAGTAGAGGAGTAGTTACCTCAAGATCTACTGCACCAATTGTTTCGTAGCAGCGGGCAACTGTACATAAAGTGCTATGCGCAATACTCCACCTTTGGTCACAGACCTTAACCCTTCCTTCATCTTTCCATCCGTCTAATCACTCCCCCATTGATTAAATTTCTGCTGGATAAAAGGTTGCGATCTATAGCATTGTTGCTGCCGAGGGCACCCGGACGCCCGAGCCCGTGCAGAGACAAAACGAGCCACACACCACCGATACCTACCGATATCTCGCCCGCCGTTCCGCCTCCCGACCTCCGATCTGGGTCTACCAAACCCACCGATCGTCCTTTTTTTCTATTGTCTCTGCACTCAACTGTTCGGTGCCCCCAAGTCTGAATGGACCCTGCGGCTGTCCGCGCAAGGCCGTGTTTCGACCGCGCCTCTAAATAAAGCTCTAACTTTGGTCATACAAAACATCCCATCTACGGACCTCGCTAGCCCATACTCGCTCGGTGCTCCGGTCTGAGGCCCAATCACTCTCTTTCCCGGGGAGCGGGAGGAAGCAATGACTACTGGAGCCAAGTTGGTTCACCAAGATGTCACAGGCCATCAATCGCAATTGTCGTCACTGTCTGCTCCAGCTACAACTTCTGCAATCAGCATGTCTAACGGCGCTGGAGGACGACGCGATGGCGAGACGACGGCTCTGACTGCGACAGGCGCCGCCGTTAGTGCAGCACAAAATAACCCTTCAAACCGCTTTATCAAACGATACCGAACCGAAATCGCCGCCAGCTCTTCCAGTGTATTCTCTACCCTTGCCGCTTTCCCACTCGACAGCGTCAAGACGCGCATGCAAACCTACCACTATAATGGGTTCCTCGACTGCGTTCGCCAGACTTATCATGCTGAGAAGCTCGGCGGCTTCTTTCGAGGTATGCCGCGAACAATTGACAAGGTCTTTTTCGACATTGAGTGGCTAATTCCAGCATTGCAGGCGTCACAGCCCCGATGGCAAGCATCACGCTTGTTCGCACCGTCTCCTTCTCGATCTACCAACGTGCCAAATACTCATACTCGGCCTGGGTAAAACGCAATTTCGGCTTCGATATTATTGGTCATGTCAATCGCCATGGCACATACCCAAATCTTTACTCTGTCGCATGCTTTGGCGCAGCTGGCGCAACGGCTGGCTCTGTCATAACATTCCTCGCTTGTCCTTTCGAGCTCACCAAGCTTAGTGCGCAAGTCTCCGTTCTACTTGCTGAGCGTGGTGCCAGCAAAGGTAGTCACGCTGTGGCAGCTAGCTATCAGAACAAGGGTACCTTGCGGACAATGGCCAACATCATTAAACATCGGGGCATTTTTGGGTTATATACTGGTCTCAGACTTCATCTTCGTAGGTGACCTTCACGGTTGGTGGGCTTCTCGCACAGGCTAACAGAACCTTTAGTTCGCGACACCTTGGGCACATCTATCTATTTCATGGTATATGAAAGTGGGAAACAAATCGGAAACACCTTGGCTGGTGATCACCCTAACAGCAACAAGGTAGCTGTTGTCGCTGCGGGAGGCATGTGCGGTTTGGTTTCTTGGGCGATGATTTGTAAGTTGAGCAACGTCTTGTACGCCAACAAATCGTTTAATTAACTTGTACAGATCCCATCGACTCTGCCAAGAGCATCTACCAGCGAAATTCCCTGCTGTATTCAAAGGGTGAAAAGGTTGAGCCCGCCCCGAAGATCGAATTCTTCAAACGCCACATGTATCGCGGTCTAGGCGTCTCCATGGGCCGCTCCTGTGTCGTAAATGCCATCTTCTTCTCGTCATTCGAGTTTGTAAAGAAGCATATAAACCAGATGGACGAAGAGAATCGAAGTTGAGAATAGCCGTCTCAATATTTACTGAGAAGAACAAGAATTAGGAACATGCGAAAGCTGAGCGATAATTAGGAAAGAGTATGGCGATTTTGGATGGTGGCCAACTACGAAATGAAGGCATAGGGCATGCATGCATTATGAAAAGGGCGTTCTTGGGATTTTGCTAACATAGCTTACATTTGATAGCTGGGTGGTTGATGAAGAAAGTGGACGATGCGGATGAATACCTTGAAACAGAAGTTTCTGTACGGCAGAAATTAGGGACACAGCATGTTATAGTCCCTAAAATGAAAGTATACACATTGATTGACACACTTTCCCAGCCGTCTCCTCGAGCTACAATATGTGAAATATTAACATCTTGCTGTATTCTAGAAAATCACGTAAGGAAAACCAGGTGCCAACGCAGACAGTAACAACGGCACACTTGTAGCAGCACTCGTTCACAAGCTTCACAAGGAATGTCACGAAGGTGATATGGGATAGAAGGTGTGTTATGATTGATCAAGCTAGCCCTTTAAAGCTGTCGTCGAGGAGTCTAAGTATGCTCCGCAGGCTATTCTCTAAGAACACAAACCACTCCCTTTCGTTGTCACCCCTCAGGATACTCTTCCATCTTACTTCATCCAGCTCCTGTTCGTGTCGAGCTTCTTACTTCTTCTGCTGGCCCTGGTTGTTGCCGCCGCCCTGAGCATTGTTGGCCTGGGCCTTGTTGGCAGGATTCTTGTCAGTCTCGCTCCTTGCAAACTTGGCGAACTCGGGATTGTTACCAGACTTGGCCTGTTAAACTGTCAATGAGGCTATTCACGCGATGCAAGAGGGTATAGGTACGAGTCTGACCTCGGAGCTTATGATGCGAGCCTTGGCATTATCGGTCTACTGAGTCTTGTTGGGTTGACTAGATATTGTGAAGTGATTTGGGGTTTGATGTTTAGATTAAGGTTTGTGTTGATGAGTTTAGTATGGTAGTGTGCAGTGTAGTGCAGTTGAGGTGAGTGCGTAGAGTTGGCGATGAGAAGAAGAATCCGGGTGTTCCTTCCGGCGAAGCTGTTGTTGTCCGTGTGTCGTAATCTACATGCCTTCTTGTTTTCCAGCCAGGCAAAGCATGAGAAGCCGCCAGGCTGCAGAAAATGTACCTGGCACGGAAAGATCAGAGTGGCGAGCACCCAAGACTTTTGATGTACTTTATTGAAAACAGAAGCAATTATTCTATTCATGATGATAGCAGCCCATAGCTGCAATACCCCCTTGATTCCATTACCAGAACGCCGTGCTTGACATAAATCACCAAGATCGTCTCTGCTCCCAACTCCACAAGCAGATGCTTCACAAGACAAGACGTGAGCTATGTCAGACTTGCTACACACGCATAACCCATATTACATAGAAAAAGACTGATAGCACAAGTCATCCAGTCCTTCGAAGCCATAGAATGACCAAGGATGACAAGCAAAGATGTTTCCACTAGACTTTCGCCGTATCAAAACGCTGAGAGCCGTCACTCCTTACGCAAACATTTCAACAAAGGCGCAATCCTCGACTTTTTGCTCAATCCAACACGGTACACGGGTTTGTTGATGATTGATGACAATCCTTTCGAAGGTGTTGAGCCTTTGCTGCTGATTGTTGGTTTCTCTGATTTTTCCTCTTGTTTTGTTGTACGACAAGTATCTGGATTCTTGGATGCAGTGTCATCATCAATACTGGATATAGACCGCGTGGAAAGACCAGAGTCAGGTTCCTTTAATGCGGGAGTCTCTGAACCCTTGTTCTTTGACGATACTTGGGCCTCGTCCTCTTCCGCGAGATCGTCTTTGGTTTCAGTCTCCTCAATTTCTATCTTGGCCCTCTTTTCTGGTTGCACAGCATCTTCAGACAACGAAGCATCGTTGGTTGACAATGACTGATCAAGTCTGGGGCTCTCTTCCTTAGCATCAGATTTTCGTGGCCTGCCGCGCTTCTTTTTGGGGTTTGCGACAGACTCGACGACCTCTGGTGGAGCTGGTAGTGAATCTGTCAAAGGTGCGTTTTGTTCTGCTGCTGCTTTCTTCTTTGGTCTGCCTCTTGATTTCTTGGCCTTTGTTGGCTTGGCCATTTTTTCAGGCTCGTAGCTGTCAGGCGTAGTTTCTCGTATGATTGGCAGTCCCGTTTGTTCGGGTTCGGTTTGCTGTAACTCCACAAACTCGTTGTCTATGGGCTCCGGTGCGTCATCTTTTGTTGACTGCGCTTGTAACCTGGCTGCTTTTTTGGAGGGAGGCGAATCGATAGCCGCTATGACGTCAGGTGATGAATCCCATCGATAACTAGTGGCTTGACTAATTGCTGCCTGTGGTGGATCTATCGAGGCCGGAGGAGGAGGAGGAGCAGTGCTCATGAGATAAGTTGCATTACTTCTCGGTGTGTTGACATTGGTAGCTTCGCTGCTTGAAGCTATATTCTGGATATTAAATTGCCGCACAGGAGGTAGCTGGTGAGGTTGGCTGTCACTCGAAGGCAATTGCATGCTTTCATACTCCATCCTCTGCGCTTCGGTCAAGGGGTTAGGGGCGATAAAGAAAGAAATGTCTTCGTTGACTGGCATCGTTGGCGGAAGCATACTGGGCGTAGGCGGTGATTGGCCATGATGTTCACCCTCATGATCATGACTGAACGGTATCGTCACCAAATCGACTTCATTAGAACCTTGGAAGAAAGGCTCTGGATGATCGACTTTCCTTCGCTTCCTCTTGCTTGAAGGTGAACCACCTAGCCACTCAGACTTGGAGTTGGGGGTTTTTGCCATTCTACCTGATTCCTTGGCGCGCTGAGAGTCTGTCGTGGAATCCGACTGCGCCCCTGAGCGTTTCAGCTTGATTTTTATCTTTGGTTTGACAGGACGCTCATCAGGCGAACTTGGTACATCCCACATATCGTCCATAACAGCCGTGGGTGCCTTTCGCCTGCCTGGCGTTGAGGCCTGAGTCCATTCATCAGGACCAGTCCCAGCAGACATTCTCTGACCTCCTGCGTTACTTTGATCCCGTGTGGAAGAGGAAGAAGTGTCAAGTAGTCCTGTCACAGTGCGCTTGAAAGGGGTTGGCGCAGTCATATCGGAACTTGAATGTTGATGCTGGTCATGTGACCCTTCCGTCGGGTCTGGAACATATCCTCGAGCTGCATCATTTTGCTCGTTATAAATATTCTGAAAGAATGAAGGATCTGTCGATGTTGTTGCACGGCTTACACGCCCAAAGGAATCACTTGTACCTTCGGCTTCAGCTTCAGCGGGCACAGGCAAGTGTGAAGTCTGCACGTTGCGAGGCGGAGAGTAGCCAATATCATCTTCGTCGTCGTCAGAATCAAGAATTATAACCGGTGGCATTTTTTCAGACAGTGACGCATCGCGCCAATGGTCACATGCACATGCGTGAAATGCAAATCCTTGATGTACTAGTAAAAGCAGTTGACGATTGTAGTCGTTCACAAAAAAGACAAGGATATCAACAAGCGCGTTATAACGTGGGGACGGGCTCTCTACGCGTGAACACGTGACTCTGAGTGAATGGCAAATGAGTGCTCGACATGATAACAAATCGAAGGTTTATATCATCTTTGGAATATCTGTGCGAATGGCCAGGGAAGTGTAAGACTTCAAAATCGCTCCCAAAACCATCGATATCATCTTTGTAAAATACAGTCACAGTCACAGTCACAATTAATGCATCATGGAAAACAAAATATTCATCATCATGAAAAATAGGTCAATTTGTTGATTTTAAGACCCTCATCTGCTCCCAATCGGGAGGGTATATGCAAATGTTGAATGCTCGCCAAATCATCCGTACCCAGTTCCTAATCCGCAGGTTAACTTTTGGGATTACCACAAATATATCTGGTCCTTTTTTAGGCCAGCCCCAAACGCCGATGTTGAAATCGTAGCTGTTCTCAAGAACAGACTCCACAAAATGCAATATTAACACAATCATCCACAGACAACTCCGTCCCCGTCATCCTCTACACACATAGTGTTGGATGATATTTATTTGGCGTACTTGTTTCGGAAGTACTTGGCGGCGTTAACCATGTTGGTAAGCGCCTCCTTGGTCTCCTTCCACTGACGGGTCTTGAGACCACAGTCAGGGTCGATCCAGAGCTGCTCAGGCTTGAGGAACTGAAGCATCTCCTCGATGCGGTCCTTGATCTCCTGC
Organism: Fusarium sporotrichioides; assembly: GCA_019054645.1. Lineage (NCBI taxonomy): Eukaryota > Fungi > Ascomycota > Sordariomycetes > Hypocreales > Nectriaceae > Fusarium > Fusarium sporotrichioides. Next base: position 1,835,406 of record JAHKNS010000004.1, read on the forward strand.
TCACTGGGGACACGAGGAGAGTGGATGTCGTAGACACCAGGTCCGATGTGGCGGGGGTACTCAGAGTCGACAAAGACACGGAGGAGCTTGGCATCAGACTTGCTGTTCTCGATGGAGAGGACATCGGCATCAAGAGCAGCGATGGCGTGGAAGAAGTCCTGGAACTCAGAGTAACAGAAGTGAGAGTGGATCTGAGTGGCATCCTCGACACCAGCGGTGGACAGGCGGAAAGCCTGGACAGCCCACTTGAGGTAGGCGTCACGCTCCTTACCGGAGCGGAGGGGCAGACCCTCACGGAGGGCGGGCTCATCGACCTGGATGACGTCGATGCCGGCCTTCTCAAGGTCGACGACCTCGTCACGGAGGGCAAGAGCAAGCTGCTCAGCCTGGACGGACTGGTGGACATCGTCACGGGGGAAAGACCATCGGAGGCAAGTGACGGGTCCAGTAAGCATACCCTTCATGGGCTTCTTGGAGACTGAGACAGCGTACTTGGACTCCTTGACAGTCATGGGGTTGGGTCGAGAGATGTCACCGACAATGATGGGAGGTCGGACGCATCGAGAACCGTAAGACTGAACCCAGGCGTGTGTGGTGAAAGCGTAACCCTGGAATCGCTCACCGAAGAACTGAACCATGTCGTTACGCTCAGGCTCACCGTGGACGAGGACATCGAGATCAAGCTCCTCTTGGATCTTGACGTTCTCCTCGATCTCCTTCTCGATGAAGCGGTCGTACTCCTCAACAGTAATCTCACCCTTGGTGAACTTGTTTCGCTGAATTCGGATCTCCTTAGTCTGGGGGAAAGATCCAATGGTGGTGGTAGGGAAGAGGGGAAGGTTCAGCTTCTTCTGCTGCTGGCTGATACGGGTAGTGAACTCGCTCTTTCGCTCGTAGTCCTTCTGGCTGACCTTGGACTGACGCTCCTTGACCTGAGGGTCGTTGGTGCGGGGAGAGTCAGCACGAGCCTTGATAGACTTGGCGTTAGCCTCAAGCTGCTCACGGACGGAGGCAGGGCCCTCGGTGACGGCCTTGGCAATGAGAGCAATCTCAGAAGCCTTCTCAGTGGCGAAAGAGAACCAGTCGGCAATCTCTGCGTCCAGCTTCTTCTCGCTGGCAAGAGTGTGAGGGGTGTGGAGGAGAGAGCTGGAGGTGGCGGCAATGACACGGTCCTTGCCGAGCTTCTGGACAGCGGTCTCGACAATCTCGATGGCACGCTTCAGGTTGGTCTTCCAGATGTTACGTCCGTCGACGACACCGGCAGAGAGGATTGTGTTGGAGCCAATGGCACCGAGGACCTCGTCAAGCTGCTCAGGGTTTCGGACAAGGTCAATGTGAAGACCGTAGACGTCCTTGGGGAGAAGGTCAAGGTTGTGGACGATGTCACCGAAGTAGGTGGTGAAGACGACCTTGGGGATCTTGTCGCCAAGGCTGGCGAACTTCTCATAGGCGGGCTTGAAAGCATCCTTGGTCTTCTGGGGAAGATCAAAGACAAGGACAGGCTCGTCAATCTGGACAGTCTCGGCACCAGCCTCCTTCAGCTGAGTGAGGAGCTGCTCGTAGACAGGGAGGAGCTTCTCGAGAAGGTCGATGGGGTCGACCTTCTGGTCACGGTCGGCCTTGCCGAGGTGGAGGAAAGAAACAGGACCAACAAGGACGGGGCGGGTGTTGATGCCAGCCTCCTTGGCCTCCTTGAAGTCAGCAACAGCCTTGGGGCTGTCAGTGAGCTTGAAGGTCTGGCCGTCCTGGAGGGTAGGCTTGACGTAGTGGTAGTTAGAGTCGAACCACTTGACCATCTCCAGAGAGGGGACATCGACACCCTCCTTCTGGTGACCACGGCCCATGGCGAAGTACTGGTCAATGGGGTCAAGGCCATCCTTGGTGTATCGCTCGGGAACGGCCTAGAGGAAGTGAGTTAGCAAGGGTTGATCCATGACTCGAGATGGAGGGGATACATACACCAAAGTCCTGGATCTGGTGGAGGACGTGGTCGTAGAGAGCGAAGTCGTTGCTGGGGATGATGTCGACACCGGCATCCTGCTGGATCTTCCAGTGAGCAAGGCGGAGACGCTTGGCCTCAGCGAGAAGGTCAGATTGGGAGATCTTTCCACCCCAGTCTAAAGTTTTTGTTAGTCTATGATGACACGAGTCAGTGACTTTATTCGGATAACTTACAAGCTTCGGTGGCCTTCTTCAGGTCACGGTTAACACCCATACGGGGGAAACCGAGAATAGCGGACTGAACCATCTTTGCGGTTGTTGCAACTGCGTTGTCTGGTTTGTGATGGGGGAAACTATTGTTGCAAGGTTAGTCGTGGATTTTTGAGGAGAGAGCACGGTGCAGGCGGGGTGAAGGCGGGGTGAGGGGCAGACCAGTCGAGCAGGGCTGAGCTGGAGGAGAGGAAAGGGACTTGGTCGACATACAAAGTAGTTGAAAGCCCTTGTCTGTTCCAAATTGGATCAATCGATAGATCCTTTTCGAGATAGAACAAAGAGCAAAAGTCGGATGAAGAAGAAAGAAGGAGGAAAAGGAAGAAGGAAAATGTTGGGAGTTGGAAGGTAGATGAATGTTTTTGAGCTGTCCTGACGGCTGCAGAAGGAAGAGATAGAAGTGACCAACCACAGGCCGAAGGCGGGGGAGGGGTCAAAAAAGTGGCCGGGATAGCTACGCCGCTCTTTTGATTGGCGTCCTAGCACCTTTGGTTATCCCGCCGACAAGAGCTTCCTCCTACTCAGAAACTCTAACAACATCTCGTTCGACTCTCACGTATTCGTACTAAGCGTCTGCGGTGGTTGGTTAAACGGGCGAGGCGGGTGCCGGAGTGGATTTTCAGGGGCCTAGGGGACGGCTCACGGGCTGTCGGTGTGCGCTAATGGAGGGGCATCTTGCAGCAGCTCTACGACTTGTTACAGGGGTTGGTACTCTTTTTTGCACCGTTCTCGCAGCCTAGTTCGCCTCAATTCATCGTTGCCCGGCTTCCGAATTGCGTGCTCGACTGCCAATCACCTCATCAACCAATTCCCTCTCGTCTTGATTGACTTTCTGGAGCTACTATGGAGTACAGTAAACTAAGAAGGCACTGAGGCCAGTTTTACCTCGCCGCAGATCGGCCTCTGTTGTTCTTTTGCGGTCTGCGCCACCGTTGCAAAGGATCGACCAAAACTAAACCCCACCAAGGGTCGTGTTCCTTCTTTTTTTTTCTTTTCTTCTCGCTGCTTTTCTTATCAGTTTTGTTTCATGGCTTGTGGCGGCATATGGTACAGTCCTCTCGACCGAGCACGTGTTCTAGTATTGTAATGTCTCTTTAATGACGTGCGATATGACCGCGTTGGTACCGGAGGATTTCGGAGTCATTGGCTCCGGACTACGGACCTACGCTAAGCGGGCCAAGTAAGAAAGGTCCTTGTCAGTCAGTCAGACTCTGCTTCCAGTCTTACGAGATACGTGGTTCCTGAGATGCTGAATTAATCCTTCGGGCTTGTTTCCACATGGCTGTTTACGCTATTATAAAGTTCTTATACGATTAGGTCTGATTTCTTCTAGCCCATACCTTATTGAAGTGCCATAATGTCCGAGTTGAATAAAGAAGCCTGGTTGATTAGAAGATTTGGCCGGTGCATACATAGGTACTCTACCTATGTGGTGAGAGCAATTTACGAATTCCTTCATAACGCATGGCTAGGTATCTGATCAACTCCCATCTGACGCCTACCCCAGTAGGGAAGGCATCATTATTGCGTTCTGTTCATAGCATGGAACTCCTGATATCAACCCGAGATACCCAGGTAGGTAGGTGCCTTAGGGTAAGCGGGAGGAAGGAACTCGAGAAGGAACATCTAGGAAGACGAGTGTAAATAAGAGAGTCGCGATGGCCTCGGTTGCTGTAAACATCTCTGGTAGGTACCTGCCTACCTATAGAACAAAGACTATCACGACAACAAAAATCAATTTATTCTTGAACTGACATCAACACCTTTCATTTTGGACGGACAGACGGACAGACTTTCGTGACAAACTCCTTCTTTTGGTGCTTTGTACTACATTTTGGCCGCTTCTTGGAGAGTACGCTGTATCCTTCGCTTTCCTCACAGATGCCTTCTTTGAATCCTCTGACTTTCTTCTGCTGTCGCAAATCGCGATGGCAGGGCTCTGGTAACCCAGCACCAGCTACGCAAGATACAACAGCTCTTCAGCCTGTGCCAGCACTTAATCTACCACTTGATGAACAGCAAGAAGAACCTGAACCAAGGCGCCAGAACACTGTTATGGGGCTGTCTGACATGGCTTGGGCGGTACCAGAGTACCAGAGTTCTTTCGAAAGTGACTCCGTCACAAATCAACACATTGACTCCGACTCCGACTCCGACTCCTTCAACTCAGATCGGGATCTCTCATGCTCGACGAAGCCAGGCACTGCTTTTGGTGCAGTGCGCAACAGATTTATCTGGAGCATCTCGCACAATACCAGCAGTGACCAGCCGTCACGCGTCTCTGTTAGCAACAGTGAAGAAGAAGTCGCAAGAAGAGCCGAGTTGAGACGGATCATGCGCCTAAGAATCCAAGACCAGCTCGAGTCAGACGTGGCTGGAGATCAATCGGGAAACAAACCAGCAATAAGTATCCGGCGTGTGGCTTTTTCTGCCGACAGTGCTCTGCAGGTTTCTGGACCTCGAGATGCCATCGAATTTGGTGTCAACAATTCTTCCTCTAATAATGGGCAATCCGCTCGACTTGATCAAGAGAGTGGCGACCATGGTACCACTCATGATCTTGGAGATAACCATAAGATTGCCACTGTCTCCGAGAGAGCTTCTTCAGAGAAACACGACGTAGCTGGTAGAAATGATCATTCCAGTGTGAATGCTGTCATTCAAAGACTCTTGCCCATACACCCCTCAGCGCACATCTCATTGACGGAGGATACCGGCCTCTCTCCTTCCCAGAAATCCTTCCAACTTTCTAATGGTTCTGGGCGCCTTGATCGAATACTGGGACCAGAAAACAGCTTCAACAACCGCCAAGCTTCTTCCGGAGATGGCCAGTCTGCACTCGGTGTTTGGCTCATAGCCCAGGGTCTCCGCTCACGAGATAATTCAACCCTTTTCTTTGACGAAGAAGAAGATGACGCGCAAACCAGAAACCTGAATGAAAATGCCACATACAGCCCCGCTGCCGTGAGTAGGGAAAAGAGCTCGATAGTACATGGGACCCAGGCGATATCTGAGAACGGTGATTGTCATGAACAAGGATCGAATTTTACCAGCTCACCTAAGAAACTAGATTCTCTGTGTCAATTCAGAACCGACATTCCGAAAGGTTTTCACGAAAACTCGGCCTCTTCTGGAGAGTTGCCATGGGGTCCGACTGTAAGAGCACTCCTCAATTCGTTCACAGATAACACTTCTTCAAGTGATCCATCAAAGTCTCCACCGAGTCCAATACAGTCCCGAAATAATATCTACAAACTGGATCTAAAAGATCTTGAAAGTATGGAGTTATCTCCTTTCAGATGTGAGTACATCCAGTTCCTTGGAATGGATCAGAAGGCTAATGGAGACGACAGGGCGAAGTCGGGATTCCCCGCAAGACCAGGGCAACTTTAACAACCAAAACTGCAGGTTTCCGCATATGCGAGCTACCCATTTGAAGTCTCATTCTCACGAAGGTATTGGTAATGTACAGTCTGAAGCAGATGCAGCTTCCATTGCTCAATCAGAGTCTACCAGCTTTGTTCAGCGCGAAGCCGAGCTAAGGACAATCAAAAGGCGATTCAGCGAGGCGTTGACTCGAAAAAGCCCTGAGAAAACAGTCCCCACGCGTTTTCGTGAGGATTTCTCTCACTCTGACGATCGATCACCAGCCAAGAAACTCTCCACAAACATTCGCTTAGAAATCCCAGCGAGTCGTTTCAGAACCAAGTCTGAAGGCTCCCTATACCCGCATGGTGGAAATCATCGGGATGTTCCTCGAGCACAAAAGTTTCTTCTGGTACCTTCAGAAAGGACGAACGTTCACAAAAAGGAAGCCAGTGACAGATCAAAGAGACGTTCGAACATGAGCATTCGTCCATACATGAGCAGACTGCCTACAGAGGAGTATATAAAGCCAAGTTTGGAACGTCAGGAGAGTGCAACAGATTTATGGCAGCGCGCCGTCAGACTTGAAGCTGAAAGCAGACAAAACAACAGCTTTTTGAACACGCCAAATCATGATCAGAGAAGCCTTTCTTCCAACAGATCACTAAAGAGAAGAGGCACCGCTCGAAACAGCAACAACAGCATCTACGACGCGAGACGGGAAATCTCACAGCTAACACCTTCCACAGATGAACGAAATTCTCCAAATAACTCAAAATGGCTTATCGAACGTTGGGTTTCCCAAATGCGACCAAGATCGGCTCTCCCAACAGAGTCAATCACAAGTGTAGGACCAGTAGGTCCCCCAAGATCCTGGTCCAAATTCCCCTCCTTCAACAGAGAGGAAAGAAACAAGAACATAACATCCAGAGACAAGGTACAACCTCGAGACTTCGCTGTCAAACATGTCACTTCAGAAGGTCAGATTCGGTGGGCTACAGATACGGGTCCTGGGAGAGACGACCAGCGTGCTCATACACTACCTCGTTCACTGTCTACAAGGTTTGGTGGATTGATCAAGTCCAAGATGAGTCGGATGATGCCATCCAAAGCTTTGCGACACCAAGTGAGTCAAGCCTTTATCGCAAGGTCCGTGACCTCCAGCCCACCTGATATGGAATATCCCGAAATGGGCATCCGGCCCTCCGAATCCGGGTATACTGAAATCCAGGCGATGGGTAGAGAAATCAATTATATGAAGGGTCGGGCACATTTGCAAACTCTCGAAAAAGACCTTCCAAAATCCCATTCTTCCAGAAGCTTAGGGGATAAAGTAGTTGCACTTATGCATGAGGCTATCGGGCAGAGACATCCAAAACATGATGAGCCGCTTCAGTCAGTCGACATTCCCATGGTACCAGTCACGCCTAGTTTATTCAGACAAAGCATTGCTGCTACTACGACAGATGTTTTCGTCACGCCCAAAAGCCGCCTTTCGGACGACGATGAGAGTGACAAAGGAAAGGGAGAGGCAGGAGCAGGTTCCACCAAGGTGAGAGAACAGGATACCTGCCCGATGATACTCGAGAATGATAGGGCATCTCCAAACCTAGTGTGCGCAGAGTCCATCACAAAATTCGACAATAGAACTCGTTCTTCACCAGACAACAGGATTCCAAGTCGACCTGGCGTGGCTCAAGAAGAGTAGACGTTACAGCAAAGATACCAGAGATTATTATACGGCCTGTATGGTCAACTCCCTGACAATTACTTGGGAAAAAGATCAAACATGACAAAAGTAATGTATCTGCAAGCAAAGACCAGTGAAGGGGATTTTATTCATTCTGAGCTTTAATTAGTCTTTCGTAAGTAGTCTAACTTTTACGTATTGTCTTTTGTCAGATAATAGAACGATTGTTCGGTTATTCCCCTTACCCCATTCTATACAACTTCGTTCTCCTTGTCTTTTTCTGCATACATTAGATCATAACGGTCCTTTCTGGCTTTTGCTTCTTCTTCCTTACGTTGCATCTCCAGTTTCCGCTCACGAAGTGCAATACAGAACTTGGAGCGGGCTCGAATCCTGGGACCCTTCCAGATAAAAATGAAGGGGATGAAACACATGAGTGCACTGAGACCTCCGAGAAGAGAGCATGCACCATTGATATTCAGCTGACGAAACATCGGTTTTGTGGCAAGTGGCAATACAACAGCAAAGAGGGACCTTGTCGTAGAGGATGCGGCATTTGCAGAGGCAGCGAAGATCTCATATGCATCCGTGAGGTAGTTCAGCATAGCCATAAAGATCAACAAGAAGCCCATTCCGAAAAGGATGCCAGCTAGCATAGGTACTGCAAAAGGTATGTCATCACGAGCAGACCAACCGAGCCAGAAAAGAGAAACAACAAAGAGCGGACCACCGAGACAGGCTAGAGGAAGGCGGCGATATTCTTCGCGGCGAACCCAGGAGGCGTTTCGTTCTGTCGCACGAGCAAGGACATTATCCCATGTCCAGAAGATGGGAAGAGACAAAGCTGCACCGCCAAAAATAGGAAGATATGCAAGACCTGTAACGCCGGGCGAGAGACCGTAGACGTCCTGGAAGATGATGGGGAATGCTTGGAAGGACATATAGAATATCGCATAGACGAGAGCGAGATAAGTGCAGGTGGTTGTCACGATAGGCTCAAAGATGAGCATGCGGAGGGGACGAGTCAGAACCACGGTGAGAAGCTGCCTAAGATCTGTCGTCTCAAGATCTCGCGGTGCAATGGCACGAGATGACGGATCTTGTTTGCGGAGTTTTTGAGCGCGGCGTGACAAGAGAATTGGGCCATATGTCTCAGGGAGAAATACGATCAGGACGACGGTAACACCAGCGATCATAAGAGCAATCCAGAAGACCCAGCGCCAGCCAATATTAGGACCAGCGAAACCGGAGAGGATCGGGGATAAGATGGGGCCACCGGTGGTACACTGCAGCCTTGGTCAGCTTATATCTTGCGCATCTGGGCTTGAAGGGGTGACTGGTGCATAACTCACCACCATGAAAATAGCGAATGCCCTACCCCTCGTGCGAGGGTCATCATAAACATCAGCCAAAATGCCAGCGACAATTGCAATGGGTGAACTCGCAAAGGCTCCGCAAAAGAATCGAAATATCAACAACGCAGCCCACGACGGAGCGACGGCACAGGCCATAGTGAAGACGGTGAAGAGACAAAAGGTGACGAAGCTTAGATTTCGACGACCATAATGTTCGCTGAGAGGACCCCAGACGATGGGGCCCAAGACATAGCCGATAAGGTATACAGAGATGGGAAGTACACTTTGCTCTTCTGATTTGATGTCGAAGTCTTGGGTTATATCTGGTATTGCCATACTAGGAAGGGCCGAGCCCATGGTAGAATTGATGACCAGCATCGAGGTACATAAAACGACCAGTTTCTTCTTTGTCTAAGCCGTACACTTATCGTTAGCAAAGGCATTGCAAAGCAAAATGAAACATGATGTCTGGAATGACCATACATTTGACCAATTGACTGGATTGTCCGGATCGTCAACTTCCCAGCTGATGAGTGTCTCGTTGGTACGGCTTCGTGTCCGCGAGCGGATGTTGTGAAGGGCGCCAAGACCTCGGTCTGCCGTTTCCTCTTCATACCGAGATTGAGCGTCTATTTCATCGAGATGATGTATTTGATCTGAAAATGAAGTACTTCTTCGTTGTCGCCCTCCTAGCGAAACGTGAGCTTGGGTTCAGATAAGGACATGGCATTCATTGTTTGGCAACACAGCCTCGGCAATAACTTACTGCATGGAGACGGTTCCCGAACAGTCTCACTCGATTCACTTGCAGGCATTGTGTCTCGCCTTTGGGAATTACTGAAGCTATCCGCACGCGGCATGTTGACTATTGGCAAAAGACAAAAGCAGTGGCAGCTGCGCTCAAGAGAATGTTGGAAGAGAGAGAAAGCGCTACGACTAAGTACGCAAAGCGAATTCCTATTGTTTGCACCTGCAGATACGCTCCCATGACATAACAAACAGTTTTCTCAAAATGGTCAATTACGGGGGGTTCATTCAGTCATTGGTTATGTCCTAGGTCCGGAGCCGGGCCCCAAATATGGGGTAATTTTGGGTAAAGGTGGGATCCACGGGGCCGATGATGGAGGCGAGTGTGGGAGCTATCTGCGGGAGCATCTTCCGCTGGTGAGGGGATTGTGCCGGGTTGTAGTTGTCCTCTCCAGAATGGGATGAGCTTCAAGGATCACTACAACTCGATTGCCGATAGCTTGCCATGTTGGGTCTGTTAGCTTGAACCAAAGCCGAAACAACGAATCGCAGTCGACAGTCCTGCTGTATCAACAAAAGTTGGGGGTTATCGGAACCTTTCATCGGTGGCTGATGAACCGGGAATAATAGCCGGGTACAACACCGTGAGCCCTTCAGTTGACATTCAACGTGCTAGCACAAGCACAACCAGCTTCCCACACCGACTGCAAGCCCCCCAAAATGGTGTATTACAAATAGGGTTTCCCAAGCGCGTTGATGTGCAGAGGAATTGCTGTATTATGGATAAGATTTCTTCCGGGAGTGCTGACTTGACGTCGATGATTTTGGGGGGTATCAGGCTTCGATTTGTTTTTCTGCTCAAGTCTCTAGGTTGATCTGCTTTCCGAATCTGGCATATAAATCGACCTTGAGCTTTGTCATTTCCTCACGAATAGACGATAGCTTGTCCTCCAAAGATGTTGACTCTTCCTCAAGTGTTTCCGTTGCTTTCTCGAGCATCTCCTGGGCCTGCTCTACTGAGACGTGGAAAAAGGCATCGCCAATCTTGTACCTGAGTCAAAGTTAGTTTGTGGAGTATTCAAGTCGAATCGTTGGTTCAAGTTCGTACTGGATCTTCTCGTCCTCGTCGGCGAGTTCGAGTTCTGTGGACAAGTCGTCAAGCTCTTCCTTCTCCTTCTGTAGGCGTATTGAATCAGCATTTGCTCAAACAGCTTTGTAACGTTTTCGATGGTGAATATGGTAGACGTACGTTCTTAGCGTTCAGCTCATCGCCCAAAACTAGTTCTCGCTGGTGTAGGCGGCTGAATCGGTTGATCTTGTCCTGGTCCTCACGTCGAACCTCGACTTCGTCGGCTGCCTCCTCGTCCGCCTTTGAGAGCTATATTGATGTTAGGTAGCTGCAGAGAAGACTGTAGGAGATCTTGCTTACCATACGACGCTGTACTAATGAAGCCATGGTTGTTGAATATAGATGATATCGTTGTACAGATCCCAAGCTTGAGGCTTTCGCACAATTCAACACCAAGTGCAAAGGTGGGTTACAGTGCGGGGACGCCACCGTTGAGAAGGCACTGTACGCCCCTCATTTTTACTGAGGTGTCTCTCCTGGACGGGATGGCAGGGGCTGTTTCAACGGTGTAAAGCTTCGAGGTACGTACACTATTTCGGGGACAGCCGATTGGCTAGCGGCCCCAGCTCAAGTCTTGGTGAAGTCAGAGATAGTATCAATTGCGGAACGCGCATTGTCAACAACATTGCAGAGACAAAACAACAAGCAACATCTCATCAACCATGGCACTCGGAAAGAAGCCTTACCCCAAGGCGACAGTAAAGAAGATTATCAAGGCTCATTCCAACCACAATATAAAAAAGAATGCCGATGTTACTGTGCGTCTGGCTCATCTCATGATCGCGATAGTCGCTAATGTTTACATTGCTTAGATCTTTCTTGACTACATCCTGTTCATGGAAACGTATGGCATCAACAAGCGTTACAGATTTAATGCTATAAACTAATCGAATCATTAGTCTAGTCAAAGAAGCGGCGATCCACTCCAAACAGTCTGGAGAGCGAGGGCTGTCTGCGCGGAGTGTTAAGAAGGTGACGAGGGTATGTTGTTTTGTTATCAACTTCTTCTGCACCTACTAAGTGGTGTCGTTTAGGATACATTGACCAAGTTCAAGGGTTGAGCCAAGTCACAATGTGACCAACAATAATTGCAGTACTCATCGAACCACCAACGAAGTTGCGATAACTCAGAGCCGCGCCGCGATCGAGAGTTAGCAATATCAACCACAACCGACGAGTTGAATAGCTGTGTTGCCATATAAGTTCAATAAGTTCGCATACCAAAGATGAAGGCGAACTTAGTTGAGATTGATGTTGATATTATACGCGCATTCAAAAGGGGGCCATTTTGGAGGAAGGAAGCCCAGAACTGGGGCACGAGACCAGCTCACCTCACCTCACCTCAGCTGAATGCGCCTGCAATTGAGTGGGGCATTCGCCATGACGATGGAGGCCATCCAGAATCGCCTCACTTGTTAAGGGGCTGTATCAAGAAGATAGAAATGCCTACCTAGTCAATTGATGAGCTTGGATAAAAAGCATTGTTCCCTTGCCTCAATAATACCTGTGACCATAATTATCGTGGAGCTACTGGCACTCAGCGCATAGATTCTTACCGGTTCTAGAAACATTGACAGTCCATGTCAATGCAGGGGGTTGCCTGGGCACTTGGGCCCGGTTAGTGGCACTGGCGCTGGCACTGGCTGCCACTGGCACCGACAGCTGGAGCCAGCTTCGTTTCTGTGTACCACCACAACTTGGCCTTACTCCATCTCTCCTCAAGCAAACTTTCGTCTCCTCTTCTCTCTCTGCCCAACTTGTCCTTTCCCAAACTCAACTCTACTTCACCCGCAATCTGAACCAATCTCCAGCATTTAGCTTTCCTCATCAATCAACTCTTTAACGACTTTTCCCTCCACAAGCCTGTCGCACGTCACAGCCGACAGTGCCTCTACGCCTCGCGCAAACTCTCTACCACCCAAACACACAACTCTACCGTGATGGCTGCTCAAGCTGGTCAGCCTCAATCCAAGTCGGCCAAGAAGAAGGCCGCCAAGGCTCTTGATCGAACCGAATCTCCTGCTCCTAGTGTTGCCTCCGCCTCCGCCACTGCCGATAAGACCAGCGATGACAGCTTCGAGAGCCCTTATATCAAGGAGATACAGAAGTAAGTTTTGAAGTGACATGACAAGAGAGTTTGTTTGACCTTGAATGCTAACGGTCGCTGAAGGAACATCCGAAATGTCAACAAGAAGATCGTACGTGCTTTTTTCCCCCGCCATCGTGCCCAGCCGTCGATGCTAACAATACTGCCAGACCAACGCTTCCAAGACCGATTCCCTCCTAGCCCAGAACCCTGGCAAGTCGCTCGACGAGCTCATCGAGTCCAGGATCATCAATGCCGACCAGAAAGCCCAGATTCTCAAGAAGCCTGCGCTCCAGCAACAGCTAGCACAATACGAGGAGCAGCTCACCCAATACCAGAAGGTTGACGAGCAGTACAAGACACGTGCTGCCAGTGACAAGGCAGAATGGGAGAAGAACCTCGAGAAGGCCAAGGCCGACGCAAAGGCTGAGGCTAAGGCTGAGGCTACCAAGGATCTTCACGACAACCTTCTTGTCCTGTCGCAATTCCTGCGACTTGCTGCCTACCGTCGCGAGGAAGCTCAGGACCCCGAGTCAGACGAGAGCCAGGCCATCGAGGGAGTTCTCCTTGCCATTTACTCCGGTGACGAGAGTGCTGTCCAATCTATGCTGAAGCTCGTCAACGGATCCGACGATCAAATTGTCAGCGTGCCCGGCGAGCAGCTGCAAACCCCTTGTAAGTGATCCAGCCTTGGCTCTCTGATCTATGCTAACAGTGTGCAGTTTCCAAGGTCAAGACCCTTGCCCAGGAATACAAGACCCCCTACGATGATGCTCAGCCCATTGAGGAGAGCGCCGAACAGCCTAAGGAGGTTGTTACGGACCCTACTATTGCGCATGCTGCCGCTACCGAGATCGAGGCCGGTGATACTGTCCTGCCTACCATCACTGCTGAGCCTTCTTCCAACGGCCTGGCCAACGCCAGTGTCGCTGATGACGCTGCCAACGCTGTCGCCGAAAGCCACTGGGACTCCACTAACAATGAGATGTCCACTTCCCAAGAGTGGGTTGATGTGAAGCCTGCCGAGGCTGTTGAGGAGGCTGCTGCTCCCGCTCCTACTCGTGTTGCTAACGCCAACTCCTGGGCTGATGACCACCCAGAGGTAAGTCGAGCTCAATATATATCTGATGCTAGAGAAGCTAATAACCCAAACCAGACCACTGCGCCCACTGATCCTAACGATGGATTCCACCAGGTTCAGCGAAACCGACCCCGCAACGAGGGTGGTAACCACCGAGGCCGTGGACGTGGCGAGCACCGAGGTCGAGGTGGCTTCCGCGGTGATGGTCGTGGACGTGGCCGCGGCCGCGGAGGTGCTGGTGGTGCCCCTCGAGGAGGCGCGCGACGCAGCGATGAGTCTTAAGTACTCCAAACCATGGCATGCGGTAAACGCACAGCCTACGAATCTCCTTGAATCTCCCGAGGGCAACTGTACATCATGAAATGACGGCGTTTACAAGTCAAGATTTCTACGGCAAAAAGCCAGGGGACGGTGGACTTGAGGACTTTGCATTTTGGGGTTTTAATGATTTTGGGACTCGGATATACATCTGGCCACGGTGTCGGTTGGAGTTCGTAATACCTTTGTAACAACTTAAGCCTTTCGGGAGTGATACCTGGGGTGGTAGGTAACAATGTGAATTAATACCCGCCAACAAGTGCCGTCATGCGTCTGTCACATGCCATGATTTCGTTGATGAATGGTGAACACATGCTATTGAGAGTTAGCAAGAGGACATACCTAGCTATGTTGCCTGATATTATTGGTAAACCCAGTGCGATGTTTCTATCTTAATTCATTGGCCTTGGCATGAAGCTATCTCGTGATAATAAGGCTGAAGACAAACTCTATATTCAGCTTCAAAGTGCCGTCATAGTGCTGACAAGGGTCTTGGAGAATGTGGGGAGCTTATTGTGTCTTCTGGTTGGCTAAGCTAATAGGCCAGTCTGTTCAAGTCAAGAACACAACCAGAGGCCACGTGCGTTGAAGACTGCGAAGAATATGAGAAGTAAAACAGTCTATCAATGTGTCTACTTTATTAGAGAATTGGTGTCTCGTAGATCAAAGACTGTTTGTTACACGTGACTCTACCGTACGATCTAAGGCTTCTGCTGTTCGATGTTTAAGGATGAGACCAGATCGCCGTACCATGCGACATGTGTCGTGCCACTCCGTACATCATGAAATTGCACAAAATACTGTCATGAGTTGTGGTCGAATTAGGAAACATCATGAAGTTCTGAGACCGAATAGGCCACTTGTCAATTTTGATTCGTTAGTTGGAGAATGTCTGGGGCCTTGATGTGTCAAGCGAAGGCTAGATAGTACTGAATACTGAGGCGAGGCCGAGACCTGATGTCCCACCTAAAGTTTATCGCACCAATGAATATTACTTGTACTCCTGGTTTCTCTCAGCCTTGCATTAGAACTAACGTCACCGCCGCTATTGTACCTATTGTTAGCTGTCCTCTTCATTCTAGTGGCTAGAATTTACCACTGTCTTCAATAGCCATCGTGGCTTCTTGGTCCCCATGGGAGAGATCCACATTCTGGCCACATCAACCTCTCTTCTTCAACTTATACATTCAAAAGGAAGCGACTCTCTGGGCTTTTTTTTTCTTCCGCCCATAGACGTCATTGTCTTCTTATTCTTTTTCCCAAGAGGCAACGTTCCTCTTTGATAAAAGAAAAGACACCGCCTTTCGAATTGGTGTGCGCAACTGAGCGCACCCCCACCAAACCACCATCATGGCATCTCGAGTCTCGCCGCTCATGACGCTGTTGGCGACAATTTTCCTCTTCGCCACAAATGTCTTTGCCATTTCCGCTGTTTTGGGTGTCGACCTTGGTACCGAGTACATCAAGGCCACTCTCGTTAAGCCTGGTATTCCCCTCGAGATTGTCCTGACCAAGGACTCCCGACGAAAAGAAACCTCCGCCGTCTGCTTCAAGCCTTCCAGGAATGGACCTCAAAAGGGCGAATACCCCGAGAGGGCCTACGGCGCCGATGCCATGGCTCTTGCCGCCCGATTCCCCAGCGATGTCTACCCCAACCTCAAGACCATCCTCGGCCTGACCACTGAAGACTCTGTGGTAAAGGAGTATGCCGCCCGACACCCTGCGCTGCAATTGCAGTCCCATCCTACTCGAAACACAGCCGCGTTCAAGAGCAAGTCTTTCACTGAGGAGCAGGAGGCATGGATGGTTGAGGAGCTGCTCGCTATGGAGTTGCAGAGCATTCAGAAGAACGCTGAAGTGGCCGCTGGCGATGGATCTATCATCCGCTCCATTGTTCTTACCGTTCCTCCATTCTACACCATTGACGAGAAGCGCGCTGTCCAGACGGCCGCTGAGCTTGCTGGTCTGAAGGTTCTGGGACTTCTCAGCGATGGTCTTTCCGTTGGTCTGAACTACGCTACTACCCGAGAGTTCCCCAACGTCAGCAATGGATCTAAGCCCGAGTACAACATCATCTTCGATATGGGTGCTGGGTCTACCAAGGCTACTGTCATGAAGTTCCAAGGCCGAACAATCAAGGATATCGGCAAGTTCAACAAAACCGTCCAGGAGGTTCACGTTGTTGGCGCCGCCTGGGACCGCACTCTCGGAGGAGATGCCTTGAACTACCTGATTGTCGACGACATGGTCAAGAAATTCGTCGAGTCTAAGAGTGCTCAGAAAGCTTCTGTTGCTGCCGAGAGCGTCAAGGCCCACGGTCGCGCCATCGCAAAACTCACCAACCAAGTCGGCAAGATCCGCCATGTGTTGAGTGCTAACCAAAACACCGGCGCTAGCTTTGAGGGTCTGTACGAGGACATTGACTTCAGGTACAAGATCAGTCGCGCCGAGTTCGAGGAGATGGCTGCTGAGCATGCTGAGAGGATTACTGTTGTGATCAACGATGCCCTCAAGGCCGCTAACCTCGATATTATCGACATTGACTCGATTATTCTTCACGGAGGCGCTTCTCGTACTCCCTTCGTTCAAAAGGTTCTGGAGAAGCTCTCTGGTTCTACCGACAAGATCCGATCCAATGTCAATTCTGACGAGGCCGCTGTTTTTGGTGCTGGTTTCCGCGCCGCTGAGCTTAGCCCTAGCTTCCGTGTTAAGGAGATTCGAATCTCAGAGCCTGGCTTCTACTCATCTGGTGTGAAGTGGGAGACCAAGGGTAAGGCTCACCACCAGCGACTTTGGTCGGCCGTGTCTCCTCAGGGAGCCGCCCCTAAGGAGCTTACATTTACCAATGGTGAGGATTTCACTGCTACATTCTACCAGCAGATTGGCTCTGATGAGAAGGATGTCAAGGTCCTTACTACAAAGAACCTGACTGCCACTATCGCTGCTATCAAGCAAAAGTACCCCTCATGTGTTGAGTCCGAGATTCAGTTCAAGCTCGGCGTTAAGCTCAGCAACGAGAATGGTGAGGTTCAGATCGCCAAGGCTGCTGTCGAGTGCGAGGCCGAGGTCAAGGAAGGCCTCGTTGATGGTGTCAAGAACCTCTTTGGCTTTGGAAAGAAGGACCAGAAGCCCTTGAAGGAGGGCTCTGAAGGCTCCGAGGAGGAGATGAAGGACGATAAGTCTTCGTCTTCCACCACTTCTTCTGAATCTTCTACTGCTTCCGAGGCCGACTCTGCGTCTTCTGGAAGTGCCGAGGAGGTCAAGCCCGAGGTCAAGAAGCGGGAGATTGTTGGCATTCCTGTCGAGGTCACCGTGGAAGATCTCGGTATTCCAAGCCTTACCAAGGCAGAGATCTCTGCTTCTAAGGATCGTCTTAAGTCCTTTGCCGCTTCCGACAAGGCACGACTCCAGCGAGAAGAGGCTCTCAACCAACTTGAGGCGTTCACATACAAGATTAGGGATCTCCTTGAAGGTGATGCTTTCATCGAGGCTTCTAGCGAGAAGGAAAGGACCAAGCTGGCTGATCTCTCTAGTGAGACAAGTGACTGGCTCTACGCTGATGGCGCGGAGGCTACAAAGGAAGTTCTCAAGTCCAAGCTCAAGGTCCTCAAAGACCTTGTCGCTCCTATCCAGAAGAGGGTTGAAGAGTCCGAGAAACGCCCTGAGCTTACCACTTCATTAAAGGAGTCTTTGGAACGAGTTTCTGAATTCCTTAACAAGATTAAGGAGCAGATTGCTGAGCACGAAAGCTGGCACAAGTCCGCCTCTGAGTCGGCGTCCGCATCTTCATCAACTGAGTCTTCCAACACAGATGCTGCTGGAGAAAAGGCCACAGGTGACTTTGATGGACTTGAAGACGAAGACAGCGCAGCTGCGACAGCCCGCAAGATGGAGGATGTCATTAAGGAGAAGGGCCCTATCCCTCCTCTGTACACCTTGGAGGATCTTAAGGAGGCTAGTGATCTTTACAAGTCCACCCAAGACTGGTTGAACGAGCTTGAGCCCAAGCAGGCTAAGCTGGCTGCTAACGTGGACCCCGTTCTTCTCATCAAGGACCTCAAGGCCAAGCGTGACAAGCTTGAGAAGGTCAGCATGGAAGTCGCCCTCAAGGGTGCCAGGAAGGTCGAGGAGAAGAACAGACAGGCCAAGAAGGCTGCTAAGGAAGCCAAGAAGAGCAAAGGAAAGAAGAGCAAGACAACAAGCGGGGACGCATCACAGGAGCCTATTCAGCTCAACGCTGAGGACTTCATGAAGGATGGCGAGATCGACAAGGAGCAGCTTGAGAAGCTGATCAACAACATGAAGAAGGAGAACGAGAAGAAGGATGAGGGAGAGAAGAAGCAGACACATGACGAACTATAGATGATATCGTGTTGACTTTTGGCTTTCCTATGATGAAAAAAGGGAAAGATAGATAGAGCTGGCTATACGCATCTTGATTGAAAGATACCGGGTCAGGCAATGGATCATAGAGCCTCTGATCTGTTAAGAGTAAAAACTATAAATACGAACATATGGGTTCCTCGCTAACTGCTAATGAGTATCAAATGTGAGGTACATATAACAGATCGGTTCTGTTCTGAGGTCCGTTTTGTTTACGATGTCAGGCCCACGGTACGCGGCGCAGCGATCTATGGCAATGTATCCATCATACTCTGTTTCTCTGCTGTTCCACGTACGGAGCGTGTCTGAAGTTGTCTTGCCGTCGCCTGGTCTCTCGAGGCTACCCAATGACTACTATTTCGAGTGCTCATCTCATCAAACATCTTTGTATCTCCACGCCCTCAGACAAACACCATGTGCTCGTGTCATGTCGCTGCTACCAAAGACATGGATACCATGTTGACTTACGCATGCCATGTTACGTCGCAATTGCAGGTTCCCGTGTTTGCTCCCGCATAGGCGAGAAACAACCCGATTACAGAGAAGTCGTGTAATAGTTAGCACGATGTAAAGGGCGGCTCGTCTAAGGGAAGCGACTTCGTGTGCTACAAGAGATATCGGCAGGTATGGGCACTGTGATAATTGCTCGGCTTATGCTACTGCAATGAGACGTTGCCAAGAAGATTATCGTGAGATTGGATTCAGGAGATAGTTTCTTATGATGGTGTTTTGCTTACACTGACTTGGCCGAGAAACTGCGTGGCAGGTGCTGGCAATTGGGACCATCGCACTTGCTTCAGGGGCTCGCATTTAAGTCAACTACTGTCCCAGACACTGTTTGCCAATTTCTCGACTCTTCCTTCCTTCCTTCCTTCCTTCGTTGCCCATCTTACCCGAGCGATTCCTTCTTGTGTTGATACTCGGTCCCTTCTTCTCTCCCATCCATTGGTGATCCCTCTCCTGCAATTAACTCTCTTGGTCCCTTTCTCCTACTCGTCTCTGCATTTGCTTTTGAAATGAAGAGCTTCACTCTACTTGGTACGCTTCTTGTAGCAAGCTTGGCTACCGTCTTTGCCACGCCTCGCCATCAGGGCATGAACCGTTTTTCACTGGAAGCAAACCGAAAGTCCAGTTCCAAGCCTGATTTTGTTCGAGAATGGGTCGCAGCTCACCAGAAATGGGGAAAACCAGTCTCACAGGAGACTTTGGCTGCTTTCTCGCTCCTCGATGATGGTATGGACCTGTTGCAGCGTGAGTTCCGCAGGTACTGATGAGATTTATAGATGGGCGTGTGGATGTGAAGCCGCTTGGCAGCGATGAAATCTACATTGCTGATATCAAAGTCGGCACTCCTCCTCAGACTCTCAAGATTGCCATCGATACCGGGTCTGCAGATTTGTAAGAGATGTTGTTACCTCGAGACAAGATGCTTGTGCTAACCAGTCAGTTGGGTCCAATCCACTGATACAATCTATAAAGAAGTCACTGAAGGCCCTTGGGCTCCCCTATACAGGCCAAACGCATCCAAAACGGCCCATCGCGTTCGTGACGCCGAATGGGAGGTCGAATACGGTAGCTAATGCGCCCTTGTCATCTTCAACAAAGTAAAGGCCATGCTAATATCATGTATTAGTTGACGGTAGCCATGCCGATGGTATCGTCTATCTTGACACCGTCCGTCTCGGAGGTTTTGAACTCAAGAATACGGCTATCCAATCTGCGCAGATCATTGCCGCACGCTTCGAGAGCGAACCCGGACTCACTGGCATCCTGGGTCTTGCCAAAACGCTCCCTAGCAACGTGGATCCTCCAACACCCTCTTTTCTCGACAAACTCCGTCCCTTGCTGGATAAGGCGGTCTTCACAGTCGATTTGCATCGGAATGCTACAGGCCGTTTTGATTTCGGCTACATTGATGAGAGCAGGGCCAAGGACAACATCTCATGGATGGCAACGCGTGAAGATAGCCCCCATTGGGATGTCACGTTCGATATGACAGCTTGGACTGGTGCACGCCGAGTTTGGATGGCGCATACTTTCGAAGCTACCATCGATACGGGCACAACCCTTATCTTCCTACCTCCAGCTCTTGCAGGCTTGTACTGGAATGATGTGCCAAACATGCGAATCAACCCTGACCTTGGTGACGCATTCACTTTTCCTTGCGATTTCACCGAGGAACTGCCAGATTTGATGTTCAAAGTGCCGAATACGGAGCACGTTCTCAAGATTCCGGGGTCTTACCTCAGCTACAGCCCTACCGATGACGATCCAGAGTATTGCTGGGGCGGTATGCAAAGTGCAGAGGACCTGGGTGGTGTGACCATTATTGGTGATGTGGCTCTCAAGGCGTTATATGTCGCATTCGACCTTGAGAACAACAAAGTCGGGTTTGCCAACAAGGACCTCGACGATATCGATGACTAAGTGAGATGTATTTGTTGTCTGTTTTTTGGAGCGTACGCGCATGTGGTACGGAAGCCGTCGATTAGGACATTGTAAGATCAGAGAAAACTAGAGTCAGTCATATGCAAAGAATTGGGAGCAGAATCAAGACTTGAGAAGGCGGCATCGTTCGTACAACGAGGTAGACAAATACTCGTGAATTTCCATTCAACTGGAAAAGATACATATAACCTCATCATGCTGGCCGTGAATCGAGTCGATTGAGGCCCCCGTTGATGCACTTGCAATCAATTGACATGTCATCCATCCAAATACGTCACTGTCCTTTCCATCCCATCCCATCCTATCCCATCCAACCCGCACAGTCATGCACTCCACCATGGTGGACCATGCCATGTCCCAAAACAACGTGGACATTATCATCCCATAAACAACATGCAGTAGCCTGACGCAACTGTAGAAGCGAGAGGATGAATAATATAATAAACAAAGATGTTGCAAATGCTGCCTCTATGAACGCCGGGAATCTTGGTAGCGAACGACAAATAACGGGGGTGCTCAGGGAAGAGGGTACGTCTTGATCATTCCCCCTGATTCCCTGAGAAAATACTCCAGCAACCAATATACATTGTAAAAATAAAAAGGGTCCGAGGGCGTTTGACGTTGGTGATATACGCCTCGGCGGTAGTTCGTGGCTTTCTTCCAAACAATGAATCTGGCCAGTGGTCGAGGGGGCCCGACCGAGTCAGTCATAAAACATGGACCCCTAAAAAATGGACGAATATGGTGAGAAATGCGGTCTGGCCGTTGGCGTTTCTCCGCACTCAAAAACGTCTACTAGCTTCAGGGATGCTATGCTTGCTTCTCTTGTAAGAGACCGACCGGTGGGAATAATGGGCATTTTTCCCTCGATAAAAAAAAAGGAATTGAATGGTTCATCAAGGGCGAAGCAAAAATAATAAAAAAGGATTCAGGTTGCTTTATTCGTGATCTCCGTCTTTAAAAGTCAAAAAGATTCGTCAGCGCGGGCCGTCTTGCAAGTCATCGCGGGTGACGACGTAGTATTCACCTTCACTGGCACCCGGGGTCGGGGGCATGTTGCCCGAAGAGGGAGCTTGCTGGGAAGCACGGGCTGTTCCCGGTCGTGAGCGGACCTTGGAATCGTCCTTGGGGGCGTCGAGGGAACTGGGCTGCTGAGCCTGGTTCTGGGACTGAGCCTGGTTGGCGGTCTGTGTCTGAGGCAGTGGAGATCGTTGCTGAGCGGCGCCACCTGTAGAACGGCGAAGGCGTTCTTCCATTTCACGGATGCGGGCTTCAAGGGCGGCGAGTTCTTCGGTTTCCTTGTCGACCGTTTGCTTCCTGAAGGCAAGTGTTAGATGCATGATTCAATGCGCGTGAAACGGTGAGTAAATGGTAGACCAACTTGGCGTGGACTTGCTGATCCAGGTCGGTGAGAGAGTTTTCGATGCGGAAGATGTCCATGAGCTCTGCACTAAATGAGCGGGCGATGGTTCTATATGAGAGATACATGTCAGATGGTTATTCGCGACAATAGTGAGTTTGCAGACGACATGGTGGGCGTCTTCAATGGATGATGAAAGCGAGTATAGGGGAATACGGACGATTGAGGGCGACGGCCGTTGGGCTGCCAGTCGCGGTCAAGCTCCTCATCGGTGAGAGTCATTTTGATTGGATTGATATATGGTTAAAGGGTTAATGAGTTGTGTGATGTTGTCTGGATATGGCAGTTTGTAATGCGCAAGGAGGATAGAGAGAATGAGTCGAAGATTCGCAAGTTGGGAAGGAAAGGAAAAGGAAGATGTGAATGGGAAAGCTGCAGCTTTCAAGACAAAGGCAACTTGCACGGTAATTAATGGAAGTTTCCAAGGGACGGGTTCTACCTTTTTTGGAGCTGGAGCTAGACCTAGACTGAGCTAAGGTGGCAGCGACCTCATTCATTCTCTCCCTTTTGCCCCACAGGATCACCTACTGACTCCCGACTACCCACTGCGCGCACGCGCACAGCTCAGCCAGTGCCTGTCTTAGGGGGGATATCCAGTACAAGATTGGCCCTGGGGGGCTGGAAGTGGAGGGGTCAGCTAGGGCAGAGTGCCAGAGAGGAGAGGTCCCCTGGAATTAGCTCCATTTAGGAGGCGGCGGGCGTGGGGTTGCACTAGTAAAGACTAGGGTGTGCATAAGATGGACAGTCCGAGATGGCATCTCAGTTTCTTTGACTTTGAGTGAACCTTTTTTCCACCACGGATGCGGATGATGGAAGGGGAAAAGGAACAAAGAGTTGGAAGTTAATATGAAAACGGTCACCAACAGAACTATTGACTAGGTAACTTTTCATCAAAGTAAGTGACTTGGTCTGAAGATGCAGCAACGTGGACGGAAACGTCAGGAGGAATAAAGGGCCATGACAATGTCTCATTCTGATACTCTCTATTGTTCTGTCCATATGGAACTTGTAGGACAGACAAGACAGCAAGACACGAGGCGATAACGGGCAATGTCTCTCTCTCCCCAAAGTCGAATGATGCTTCTTAAAATCTCTAAACCCCAAACTGACAGATATAAACCATCCGTGCATTGATCAACAACCTTGAATACTACCTACGTCGTTGACTTTATTACTTACTACTCTTGCTTACTGGGTTTACTGTTGTGGCCCCCGCAAACAGAACGGTGATGCTACTTCCCAACCCCCCCTTGCTTAAATCGATTGGACTGGACTAGTAAATACTAAATAATTGCTGCGAGAAAGAAAGATTTGTTGTTGATCTTCTTTTTCCGACTTTACCGTATCGAATCTATGTAATCACTAGCCGAGATGGAACTGTTGCCCACAGATATGTACATGAAATTGCTGTTGTAAATGATGAGGTCGTATCTGGTGGATGCTATCACACCACGCACACACTCCCCTGATAAGCCAATTACAGTGTATTAATTTAATACGAAGACTTTATCTCGAATGAATAAATGAAATGCATTTTGTTTGCATAGATGCTTTTGCTTTACTCTTATACCTGTAATTAACTTCTGACTAGGACCCTGGTCTGCATTTCAATGACAGGCTCATCACCTCATCATCATCATGACTGGCACATGCAAAGCGCAACATCCATCATACTGACCGAATAGGTAGCTATCATCTATCAAACTTGATTAATGCAAAAGATAATAATAACTGCCAGTTAATTGATTGTGCTGGATGATCTTCCATCTCGTTAAAATTTCCACTCATTTACACAGTCTTGGCTAGGCAGCGCCCATCATTATCAATTAATAGCCATGCCCAAGCGAAAAGGGGGCCGAGTGGGCGGATGACATCAACTTTAATTTACTGTTCCTGTGCCTGTGCCTGTATTAAATGGGGTTTCATTCAATAACCCTTGTCGAACTTAGTCCCGTCATTGTATGCAGTTATCTTAAGGCCTTGTTCTTTTCAGATTCCTTTTAGATTTGGAAACCAACAACTATCTATCTGTGTTAGTTGCCACAAATATCTCTAAACGCATGGTTCTCAGTACGGCGTTCAGTCCAGAATCAAAGGCACGCGCCACCATTGAATGAGTCCAGAATCTGTAAAATTCAATGCTGATCCCATGTTCTCTCTCTTGATTCTTTGTTCTTTTGTTGTATCTTTTTGACTGATGCTACATTGAGTAACCTAGCTCCACTGTTTCGGTCGAGATGAAACATCTCGTGAAGTCATCACGACCACGGTTGGTTGAGTTTGAGATCGAAATTATGAGTTGAGACAAGTCACAAGACGGTGATGCTCACCCAGCCTTACAATCAACAGTAAATGATGATTTCCCATGATTCGGAATTGTAGATGACTTATTATCACTCGGTCAGTTGCGAAGTTTTAATTATTATCTCGGATGAAGCACCAAATACCTTATCTTCAGTCCAGGGTAGGTTCACATCGCATGATAGTTACACGAGACTTTACCATGCTCACCGACGCATGTCATCTCCACCGGGCGGCTTGAACCGAGCTCGGTCATCCCGATATTGACTGCTCTGCTATTTAAACATGAAACCCATCTGGACATGCGCACAAGGGTCAGGCCAATATTATAGTAGACAATATAAGTGAGAACATGGTGTTTCCAGAAGGAACACCTGTGATGCATGCAGTTGTCTACCTTATCATACCTAACTAAGGTAGCCATGACGAGTAAACCACGTGCGCAGCCGCCCAAAAATAGAAATAACTTAAATCGGACTCAACACCATGACTGGACATCTCACGATACCCTCAGGACATCACGATAAACCTTACAGAAGCAAAAAGAGACAAAAGGACAAGTCACATGCCCCGTACTGGAATCGAACCAGTGATCTTATCATTACTAGTGATACGCTTTACCACTGAGCCAACGGGGCTTCTTTGTGAACTTGTTAAAGCGTGCTTGCCAATTTGCAATTATCAAGATTAGAATGTCATTCTTGCAAGACAACTCATAGATCAGAGTGTAAGGACCAAGAGAAAGGCATTGGCAGTCGCTGCAAGATTCACACTCTTGATAGAGAGCCTAATCATTATGTTACTAGTTTTCTGAGTTTCCTATACCATCATGAGTTTAGGGTTAACATCTCGTTGCTGCAACTGAAGTTTAGTATTCTATTTGATAGATAGAAAAAGGATAAACGTAGTGCTTTGTACTGGTTTTGTAGCAAGAACATATAGTTAGTTCGTGCCAAATAACAATAACCAGCTCCGACCGACATAAGGCTATTCACAATCGATGCATAGACAGTTCGTCACCGATGGTGTTCGCTCAAGTGATTGAGCAAACAGTCGAAACTAAAAGACCTCATATGCTTAGGTAGGTGTGTAATTAACTTTTGCTACACTCTTGCGCTGTCCGTGATGAGCAGCCAGCTGGCTGCCACTGCTACCTTACTGCATATTAACAGCACTGCAGCAATCATACTTCCTCTTTGCTACCAGAAGAGCAACAGAGCCTACCGAAACATCTTCGGATTCCGTCAAAAAAGGATTTTGTTTCTTTTTAGGGACTTTATTCCTTAGGACCTTATATAAGGAAATACTGCTTAGGACCTGCATACTCTCAACACTGCTTTTGTGAGTTTGCCATGGTAACTCACCAATCTCGAGAAGCAAATCTAATCTGAAAAAGTAGACAGAGTTATTTTTGGTCACCAAGAAAATAATTTCTGAACGAGATCACTCACTATACCGTATGGGCGAATATACCAAGTTCAGAAGCAGCAACAATCATGACACACAATAGCACCGAAACACCCCAACCTGGCAACCATCTTCCATTTACCCGTGATGCTGCGGCTGGATTCATGCTCGGCGCTCTGGGTGGCATAGTCGGCTTCTCCTTTTCATACCTCGTCGTTTGCTTCAGCTTAAGCGCCCTGCGAGCCCGTCGACTGCGCCGTCGGGAACAGCGAGAGCTGACGGAACTCATAGAGATGATGGCGTTTTCGGAATCCGAACATGAGCCATAGCCATAGAAATCGTTCAGACAGAAAAAATAAGAGAGTATATTTTCGCCTTGTGACCATTACGCTTGTTGGGCAGTTATGCGTATGACATTGGCTGAATAGGACTGGAAACCTTGGAAGAGCATATCTATGTCTTCTTAGATTTGAGCACCTTGTGTGTTATATAGATCAGCAATTTGAGGATAGACCAGTAATTTACATCATGTTATCACACTGGTCCTGTGAAAGCTATGTTGAAATGGCAAACCCATCTGACAGACAAGCCTGACTGATTCCCGAGAGAGGACTTCAACAGTAACTGGCCTGCTGCGAGTCTAGATTGTGGGTGAGAGCTGACTACCTATAGCATGTGCATGATTCAGTTCCAGTTCAAATGCCAAGGGAACGTCACCTCAGTAACCTGTTGCCACAATATACAGGGGCTGAGTGTCTTTCTGGCAGAGATGACATTTGACTGAAGCAGAACGAAGTCGAGAAACCATAAACCAAGTTCGACCAAGAGGACCTGCGTTAGTGTTGATGTCGATCACGAAGTTACCTCTTGGGCATCTATGCAGGTTCTTCTTAATAACCCGTTGAGTACACCAAAAGTTCAAGCATCTATTTGTCATTATTATATCAAACCATATATAGTGCCTGTATAACTGAGGAAGTGACATGGTCTTCATCAGCTACTACGGCCTCCCATACGAAATGAGATGGCTTAGACTGTCACAAAGATTTTGATGTTGACAAAGCCAATGTCATTATCTCAAATGAGTAGTTCAATAGAAAAATTCTTATTTATAACACTGATAATTTCCATAGTTTAAACGCCAAAGCTAACTCCGACCATCGCCCAGTTTTGAAACCAATCCCAAGTTCTTGCTGGGCACATTCTTGTGCCGCAACCCTAAATTACATGGCACTTCTGTTGCATTGCTGACATCTTCCTGAGATGTTGCATTCATTGATCATGTTCATCGTTTCCGTTCATTGCAGTCATGTTGGTACAAACTCAAACACTAACTGAGAATGGAAGCGGTCTTTCCAGAGCCAAAGGCGGCTGTGGGCACTGGCTTGGAAGCTTGGATCTCGGCGCGCTTTTCAGGGTTCTTGGTAGGGTCGTTGAGATCGTCACCATCGGCACCAGGGTTGGCCATCTCGTACTCCAGGGTCTTAATGAACCAGTAGAAGCACACGGCGATCAGAGAACCAATAGCGGGTCCAACCCAGTAGATCCAGTGCTCTGTATCAAAGCTACCGGTGATGACACAGGGACCAAAGCTGCGGGCAGGGTTGAGAGAACCTCCAGTGAATTGAACTCCAACCATCTCAGCAATGAAAAGAGCCAGACCAATACCGACGGGAGCAATGAAAGTGGCTCGATGCTTCTCCTTGGCAAGCATGAAGATAGTGAAGACCAATTCAGCAGTAAGAAGAGCCTCGATGAAGACACCCTGGACCAGAGATGCACCGCCACCAAGAGTGGTTCGAACGTTGAATGTTTCAGGGAAGAGGTAGCGAACAACAACAGAGGCAAGCATAGATCCGAGGATTTGAGCGAGGAACAGAACGATGGCTCTTGTAATGCTGATTGCCTTGACCATCAACATGGCCATGGTGACAGCAGGGTTGAACAGACCGCCACTAATACGGAAGAAGACCCAGACATTAACCATGAGAGAGAAACCGAAGATGATAGAGATGTAGAGGAGCTTGGAAACGTTAAGACTACCAGTGGATTCACCCGTGGTAGTCCTGTTGTTGGTATCAGCCTGGATATTGGCGACCTCTGTACCAGCAAAGGCAAAGAAAAGGAACATAGTCGTGCCGATGAACTCTCCCACACCAGCAACGAAGTGGTTCTTGAAATTTGAGTTCATCCACTGTGTCAATGGAAGGCGCATGATTTCGGACTTCTCCTGTCGGCTTAGCTCGTTCCATTGAAGCTTGCCTGTGGTGATGTTGAAACCGTTAAGGGTAGAGGTGCGCCGGAAAGCGTAGGGCCGACCAGGGTAGCCTGACTCTTCATCCATGATCCTACGTCTGTCGTTGGGAGGTAGTCGAGGGTCGTCACTACTGTAAAACTCCTCGTCTGAGTCAAGAGGGGGCGCTCGACGACGGTTCATGAATGTAGGAGGTGGGTAAGGGCCCCTTCGAGTGTACCGATCACGATCATTGCGGCCTTCGGTGCGGTAATAGCGTTCGTACTCACTCATAGGAGCGTAGTCTGCAGCTTGGTCAAAGTCGTAATCTTCACGCTCACGTGTGCGTCGACGAGCAGACTTAACTGAGCCGCTGGAATATTGGATTGGCTCTGCACCATCTTGAGAGAAGCGAGCGGCCTTAGGAGTGACAAAGTTACCGGTGCGAGAGCCGGGACGAGATCGGATAGCATCTTGGCTGACAGCAGGCTGAAGAGGCACAACGGTGTCAGTCTCGGAGTTTCGGCCGCTGGGCGAGGCGAGGCCATCCCCATGAGTGATAATGGGTGTAATAGCTGGGTTGGAAGGTATGCTCTCGGCCTCTGAAGAGTTTTCCCGGATGTATGGAACCCTATCTTGGGCTGAAGAGCTGGAGGCTTCGGTGGGAGGGCTGAAGGCAGGATTAGCTCCGGCAGGCGTACTGCGAGCCGAGCGATTATTGAGTATGGATGATGACATGTCGGATGGAGAAGATGTGAGAGTTGATGCAATAGTAGGCAGAGGATCAAGATACATTGAAAAGATCTAGATGATAAACCCAAGATGAGCTCTTCTCTCTTGTAGTCAGAGAAGTAGTGTGAGATGATTGAGATTGATTGAGATTGATTGCTGATTGATCGCTATTCGAAACAGTCACTATGACTAGATATTTATGCTGATGAGACTTCTCACCTGCGAGACCAAATCCAGAGATCACCATGGATCATCAAGGCCCACCAAGTATTCTGTAACCCTGCCTCGACCATGATTCAATGAGGCTATCCTTGCTAATGACATCGTCGGGATGGCACTGATGGTGGGTATGTAAGTCGAGCACTGAGGGACGCTGAGGCAGCGAGGACGAATAGAAGCCAAACAAGCTGAGACGAGCGGTATAGAAGCCTAGACTTAGACGGACAGAAGCAAAGAAGAGGACCAAAAGCCTGGATCTTGTGAAGGACATTGAAGGACCAGTTGCATGGGGGGACCCTGAAAGCAAGTCAGCCGAATTGGCCAACGGGGAGGCCGGTAGTTGAATCAAAACGAGAATGACGCACGGGGATCTCAACGATGGTGCCAGCGCGGACCAAGAATCCGGATCGTTGCCACTGAAACAGTTCAATGTGAGGCTTGTTCGAGTGATCGGAGCCGGGATAATGGCTGTAGATGAGGCTGGCGACGTAGTCCACACGACTCGACATACGTAGGCCGTGCATGTTACCAAACGTCTTTAGCCAGCGACTAGAAGGAGTTTGTTCAACGCAGAGGCCATAAGCCGATGTTTCATGTTGCTAGGCTCTGCACTAAAGATGAAATCAGACGATCTTTCGCATACCTCGCCGTTTAGCCAGAACGGTAAGGGCTGAAGTTATTTCGGTATATCCGTTCCATCTCAGAAACCGAGTCGGGATCTAATTTCCAGGGGACCTCGTGCCTGTGTTAGTGCAAGGTACTCGCCGTTGAACGAGTTTTACAGTGGCATGGATGGTCAATGCATCGTCGCGGGGGAGGCTGGACGGGCTGACGGACAAAGACGCCTTTTCCAATTGACTAAGGAATCCGTCGTATTGTTTCAATGTAACGGTATCGAAGATCACTGGAAAGAGATGGTGGTGTACACTCGTCATCATGTCCCGATATAACCTCCCTGTTTGATGTAAGCCAGCGGCGCAGCAGAACGACAACTCAGCTCCTCAACTCCGAAAAGGAGGGAGGAGAATGACGCGATCCACTAGGGGATCAAACTTCAAACTTGGCAGTTCCATCAAAGCGGTGGTGATGGGCATTTTTGGCCTAACAATAGCTTGCATGCGGCAAAAATTCATCACTACC
Source organism: Fusarium sporotrichioides (assembly GCA_019054645.1). Classification (NCBI taxonomy): domain Eukaryota; kingdom Fungi; phylum Ascomycota; class Sordariomycetes; order Hypocreales; family Nectriaceae; genus Fusarium; species Fusarium sporotrichioides. The sequence continues at coordinate 1,865,672 of JAHKNS010000004.1, forward strand.
AAGATTTTCTGGAAGGTTTTCTTTTCGAAGGGTGGGGTTTCAGCCCATTAGAGAGGCTGGTTGCCCTGGTTCAGCGGGGGTTGAGAACAGCCAGAGGACCCTGCAAGTCGCAATTGCAACCAGGAACCTGGGGAAAGATCGTCGCTTGGATGTAAAGATGAGAGGTCGATTCAGATTCACTATCCGTAGAGCCCGAAGTTTGACGAAGAATTGCCGATATCAGTCGAACGGATGAGAAATATTGATTGATTGCTTCATCGGACGATTCTGCAAAGTGATGGCATTGACTCGTTGGCGTTGATACTCCTTATCCTTTTTGAAAATAAAAAGCAAATAATACGTTACCGGTATTTGAGACACGCCCAGGCCATTTCAGGTCAGCTCAGGTCAAAGCTGAAGTTGGTCAGAGTCAGATTAACAGTGAGAGGAGTCAGTCGTTGGACGAGCTAAGCCAAAATGAGACCAGAACTCAGGGAAGGTGCTCAGAATAGAAACCACGTGATAGCGCGTCCATCCATCCAGTCAAATCACATTTTCTATCCCCAGGCACAACCGCGAGCGCGCCTAATATATTACCTACTACGGTGCTACTTACTAACTGTAAGGCCGTTGTGTATTTCAGCACTCAATAAGTCCTGCCAGTGTTGATATAAGCTAATTGTAGTGACTGCCACTGCCACTGCCACGGGCTGCCACTGCCAACCAGATACAATAGCTAGCAAGCATGGATATCACACGTGGCTCGAGAAGAGCTCGTCATGTAGCTGCCACTCATGCAAACACAAATGCAAATGCTCATCCTCGTGCGCATGCGAACGCAGCCTCGAGCCCGAGACCTGCTGAATCCGATATAACCTCATCACCAGCTCCCCACTTCGCTGCAACTCCAAGCGGTCCTGCTGCTAGGAGTAGACCACAACTAAGTCAAGGAGCATCACCAGCTGGTGCTTCTATGATAACCCCTGACGGGCCTCCTCTGCATCGAACACCTGATCAGCCGCCTGACCGGCAAAGGCGTCGAGCACCACCCCAAAATCCATTTCGTCTTTATAGAAGAAGTAAGTCGAATTCTTAAATTGAGTACTTTAATGCTTGCTGCCCTCTTTTCCGGGCATTGTACTGTACCTATTGCGAGTTGCAGGCAGCTGGCAATTAGCAGTTGGCAGCTGGCATCAAGTGACAACAGCTGCCTCCACTGCGCATATCATTGAGATGATGGAATTTTTGTCTATTGTTCTATCCATCAAGTCCACCTGATACCGATTGCCAATTGCTGCTCAACCGGCATTTTAGCTGTGCACTTTAACGCCATGTGAGCCCATCTCTCCCTGTTACACTCTTGCATTCTCATCATATCTGCATCCCTCACAATTGCGCAACTACACAACTCCATTGATTTCATCTTCTACAATACCCTCAACGAGATGATGGCCGAGCGAATGCGACTCGATGTTGACAACCTCATAGCAACACTTGCCGAAGGCCCGCGACTCAGCATGCCTCCCGCCGATTACGATGGCTCCAGCTCCGAGCCAGAGCCTGATGACAGCATCCTCCATGGCCGTGCTCGCCCAATGCCCGCATTAGTACAGGCAGCTGCCTTGGCTGCTCACGTTGACAATTCTTTCAACGGTAACCATGCTGTCGAGGAGGGAGATGCGAGACTTGATCAGCGGAGCGTTTCCCCAGAAGAGTATGAAGACGAAAATTCGGAGACCGAAGAGGAAGACGTCGACGAGGACGACGAAGATGACGAAGACGGTGTCGATGAAGACCAAGCCCAAGAAATCGCTCCCCTTTTTGATCCCGCTACTGCCGGCCTTAAAGAAATCTCCAACCTCGCTCGCTTTACCGTCAGCAGCCACAAGCCTGGCAACGGAGTTGAAGAGCTCAAGAGCGACGACCTCAAGCAGTTCTGGCAGTAAGTTCACCTGTAACTCTCCTATTCTTACTTGCCTGACACATATTCAAGATCCGACGGCCCTCAGCCCCACAAGCTTACCATGTACTTCACTAAACGTGTTGGCATCCGCGACATTCGATTCTATGTCGACTACAATGAGGACGAATCTTACACGCCGACAAAGGTCGTCTTCAAAGCCGGTACCAGTGAGAACAACCTCATTGAGTTCGCCACCATGGCCATGGAAAACCCCGTAGGCTGGCAGCAAGTCCCCATCGCTGGCGCCGGTGGTGATCCTGACGGCAATACTCTCGTCGCCTGGGTTGTGCAGATGCAGATCCTTGAGAACCACCAGAACGGCAAAGATACCCATCTCCGTGGCATCAAGATCTACTCCTTCGACAATGACTCCGCCCTCGGCCCGGGACGTGAGGGCAACCCTGTCGACGATGTCGTTGGACTAATGGACAACGCCACTGGTCGAACTGATGCTGGTGCTACTCGTGCCCAACAAAGCAACTTTGGTGCTACCCATTTCGAGCCTGGTGAAGGAGGTCTTTCTATTCCCAGCTTCATGCGCGAGGCCGAGATTCGATAAGGACATGCTAGAACTTGAGGGGGTTACACCAAGAAAACATTTAGTGGAGTTTGGAGTCGAGAAGAAATTTGTTGTTATGACACGATCTATGCTTAAGGAGGCTGGCTGCACTAGTTCTGTGGATTACGATAGCTTCACAGGCAGTCTCAGCAGATGGCTAGAGTAGATTGATGAGGGACGATACCAGGATTTGTATATAGTTCTAATCCTTACAAATATCACTAGACACATAACGCAATGGCGATGACAATTATAGCGGTTTGATGATATACTGCGACTAATCTCCCTCTGTACTTATATGAGGACTGCTATGTGCACTGCCGGCGGCATGTCTTCTCGTCCCCACCCCAGCCCACCCCATATTAGCAATTGAAGACACAACTAGTATTACACGCCGGCTCTAATAACAAAGCCATGTTGATGATAATTTGTACGAGTGCGTCAGAGTTCGAATACTCTGCCACTTCTTAACCATACTCGCTTCTCTCTCCTCTTTGCTCCTGTACTTGCTCACTGGCTATCAAACGATACGAGCAGGCATGTCTTCCATATCATCCATCACACTATCCGAATCATCGGCAACAGAGAAATCGGCGGCAGTAGTAGATCGAAATCTGCTGGGTGTCTTTCGCTTGCGAGCCTTGGCCTCGTCGACCTCAGAGTCATCATCTCCGGGTGCAGAAGGCTGTGCTTCTCCGTCATCCTCAATGGGGTCTCGAGAAAGAGCTGCAGCACGCCTCGTGTTTCGTCTAGTTGACGTGGCCTTGACTGGAGTAGACCGAGCTGATGCCTTTCGAGGGGTCCTGGGCGCCTTCGCCTTGCCCATGCCTGTTCTCTTTGCGACCCGAGTGGCCTTGGGAGGTGCAGGCTCAAAGAATTCAGGAGTGTCAACAGGCTTGGCAACGGGCACCTCTTCCTCTTCTATGTACTCTGGCTTTTCTTCAAGTGGCGTCGCCTCAACAGCCTCAGCAGGCTCAGCAGAGAGTGCTGGGTCGACCATTTCGGCGGGGTCCATGGGTGCTAGGTCCGCAACTGGCGCGACCGAGTCCATTGATGCCATTGGAGCAGGGTCGAGATGTTCCATCGGAGCGATGGGTAGGTCTGGTTGAATGTTCTCATCAGAAATCCCGTACTCGTCAGCCTGTTGCTCATCGTTGTCTCCGTCGTCTCCGTCGTTGACACGTTCGGCACTGACGTTGTGGCCGTGGTGAAGGTGGTCCATTTCTTCCATAAACTTCATTTCTTCAGTATCGTCTTGGAGAGCATCCTCGACGTTCGGGAGCTCGCCTGTTTGGCTGTATACACCCATCAAATATGTTGCGCACTCACTTGGGATCTTTCCTTCCTGACCAGGCACTGTTTTTTTCAGGCGATGCCACAGGAGTGACTGGGTAGGACGATGCCAGCTAGCGCGGAATTTCTTATCAACAAGTCGCTGCCAAGGGATCTTGCTATCGCTTTGCGCCGTTGTGTTTTGAATAGCCATAACCATACGATAGCGTTCTTCATCAGGCATGGCGGCGATTTGACGGCGAGCCTTCTCTAGACGGAAAGAGATGGAGGAGTCAGGTGCATTAGACGCCAACTTGTCCTTGCCATGAGTCTTGATATTCATGGCTCTCCATTTTGTGATACACTGAAGTCGACTACGAGTTCTGCCCATGCGCTTACTGATTTCCTGCCAGTCGATGAGGTCCATGTAGGGCCTCTCATTATTCGGGTCGATGTGGGCAATCGATTCCATAACAATCTGTGTCAGATTGCGTTCTTCTTGTTCATCCCACGTATCCTTTCGCTGCATTTCTCCGCAGACAATGTAGTTGCGCCAACGATCTCGGATATCTTCAGGGTGGCGGTTAATGATACCCGCAATTTTGGACCACTTCTTATCATGAACCTCCATAAGATCACGAAGCTCCATGTCCTGCTCGGTGGTCCAAGTACCGCGAGCAACAAAGTTGTGGAATTTCTTTCGGGTGATGTTGATGATCTTTTGCCGGTGGCGGTCAGGACAGGTTTGAAAGATCTGTGCCCAAAGATCCGCGTGCTCATCACTGGCGGTTGTGCCTCCAGGGGTATGAATCATCTCGTTCAACTTATACTGTTCCATATTGTTGGTGGAACGATATGCCTCGACTGCTCGTGCGATACGACTAAGCTCCTCATCGCTGAAGCGTCCCTTAGTATGGCCATCCATTCGGCCGCGGCGTTGGGAGTTTTGGTCATCATCTGCATCCTGCATTGACTGAGACGGGGCATTACGGTTGGTGACTTTCTTAACACGCTTTCGAGCGGCCGGCATCGTGGCAGAAGGCGATTGTAAGGGAGCGAATTCGTCCTGCTCAGGGGAGGGCGATTTCTCAAAGAATGTTGGCTTGGCCTTCTTCGCCTTGGCTGACCGCGATTTCTTTGTATTTGTACTGGGCGGGTTCGGTGTTGGAATAGGGCTTCCGGGAACATCGTACACATCGTGAGTTGTGCGTGGGCGTTGTGCAGATGTAGGGATCTCCATTCCATCATGCTGTTCCGCTGAGCCCTGGATGTCGATGTTGTTTTGCGCCTTGTGGACCTGCTCACTCCATGCTTGTCTGGTCGCCATTCCGATATCTTCCACTTGTGGGTCTTGCGATCCATTGTATTGGAGGAACTCAGGTTGTTCAGTGTCTTCGTTTTGGTTTCCCTGCGCAGCTGAAGCGTCCAATTCCATCTCATCATAAGCGGCGCTCCCCTCTCTAGATTGAGCATCACGCGTCTCAAGGCGTGTAGCACTTGGCGATCCTGGAGTATCTTCTGCAACATCATCGTAGATAGCACCAGGGCGGGACGCGTTCCTGGTGTGCAAGAACGATGCAGCTTCAGGGTCATGAGTATTCACTTCCTCCGATGCAGGCTGGGCATCTTCTTGTGTTTCTGGCACTCCATCTTGAGATTCAGTGGCAGCTCCATCATCACGAGATCTATGCTTCTTGCGTCGTTTTCCATCTGTAGAGTCGGAAGTTTTGCGCTTGCGTTTCGTTTGCGTAGCAGGAGCAGCGTCATCATCGTCAAGGTCGACAGCTGAAATTTGACCAGGCAGAGGTTGATATGTGTTTGATAAAATGTCGTTGGCAAGGCTATCAGGGATCTCGACCGACTGCGCCGACTTTTTCTTGGACTTTCTATGCTTGCGCGAGGAATCCTCTTCGGTCGGCTGGGGAGATGCACTGTCGTTTGTGTCCTTCCTTTTGCGCTCCTTCTTCTCACGCTTGTGCTTTCGTATTTGGCTGGAAGGTGGCTCTTCTGTCATAAATGCCTCAGGTGCCTTTTGGTTTAAAGACGCGCTGTTGATTTGCGACGAGTAAGGGGCTTGTGTCGCGTTGCTATCGAACATTTCGAGCACGCCGAAGTCTTGGTCCTGGCCGCCATCGTCTGAACCGGCCTGGACGTCGTCTTCGTAGCTTTCCAGTCCCCCGATACCATCAATTAGCTGGGCCTCGGCATCCATATCTTCGTGGGTCACCTTGGGTGACTGATATGATTCTTCACGAAGCTCGTTTTGGTGTTTGCTCTCGTGCTGCTGCTCGTTCTCGGGACCGTGACCAGCAGCGTCGTCGTTGTTGTTTTGCTTCTGTGGCGTGTTAGGCTGCGAGCCCGGTATCAATGACAACAGGGTAGACGCGAGCCGGAAATCACGCCACTTGCTGTTACCGGTGCCGTTTGATGACATCGATAAACTGCTTTGCGACGATGGTTTCTATCTCGTTCAAAGCACGCGGATGAAGACGTGTAGGGTAAGGTGAAATTGTAAGAAGGTGTGGGGCGTCACGAAAAAACTGACAGCGCAGCTAACCTAGAGATGTTTGCTCGCGTTGTCGTGACAAGCTATGTCCACGTGACCCACTCATGATCGAATCAACATTCACCCCTTTCCCCTTTCTATCGCCCCGGAGGCAGGTAAGTGCAAGCCACTGTTTACTAACAATACAAAGTGTCTAAACTACATGCATACACTGAATACTGTTTCCGATATAGATACAATGATTATTATTGTTTATTAATTAAGACAAAAAAAGAAAAACTAGTGGTAGTACAGCTATGTGTAATGTTGTTTCGACATGTGTCAAGGAAATCTATCTGAGTACGGTTAGTTGTTGTACAGGTCACTTCATCAAGACCTAAAATATCCATCTGCGCCTTTCCATCTACTTCATCTCGCTCATGATATCTCTATGCCCTCAAACAAAACAATGAATGCAGTCGTTAATCTTGGCGTGGTGGTCCCTCGTTTCCAGGAAACCACTGTTCTGGTTCTGACTCCTCCCCTTCTTTCAACTTCATCGTGATACCCTTTCGGGTTTGCTCGATCTCGTACTGACCGCCGAGAACCAAATCTTTGGTGACAAGCTCGCGGGTTCGGCCCAAACTCTCAATGGCGGCAATTCTCTCTACCGTGAGCTCTAAGTGCTTGTCAAACCCAGGCTCGGAACATATCTCTCTGAACGCACGATGCATCGGTACGCTGCTCGCTCGAACATCTGCCTGGCTCGTGATGCTGAAAAGGTTCAAGCTGTCAAGGTCTCGAATGAAGTCACATCTCGTCATGATTTGCTGAGCGATGTGGAATTTGTACGTCGGGAGCTTATGACCTTCAATTGGGTCATATGTTTCGTGGTTCGCCATATCGTCTTCTTTGTCGACCAAAGCCTTAGCCAGAGTCATGGCAGCAGCCTTGTAGTCAGTCAGTAAATTGTTTTCCAGTATAGTGGTGATTGTTCCAACTTACAGCCCACTTTTGTTGATCCATGACATCGTCATCCATCTCCTTACCAAGGATCCAACATTGGTTGAGAAACCACTTCTTCTCGGTCTCCTTGATTTTTTCACAAGTGTCAAGCATGTCTCTGCTCCTTGCTACTCTATTCAGAAAGCTCAAGCGTCCCCCGACCCTTTCGTAAACATCTTCGAGAAGGTCATGATCAATAGCTTCCTTCCAGTATTTCTGTCGGTACCTCTTGAGAGCCGATATAGCCTGCTGTCTAGGTAGATCGGTAACAGGAAGAACCTCCATTCTGGTAGCCAGTTGTTTCAGACGTTCGTATACCCAGTAATCGTCCGAGTTGAAAACCATGGTCACAATGTTGGCAGCAGCCCACTGCTCAGCCTTTTGCTGAAGGAGTTCAATCAGGTCTCGTCCATCGTCGTTGTGGCGGAGAAGATGCATCTGGTTTACAATGACCACCAGAGGCTTGCCTCTTTCTTTCCGCTTCGTCATGGCCACCTTTTCCAACTTATTCAGAGCACGTTCAATATCCAGCAGAGCCGTAGTCTCGCGAGGACCTCTCTCACTAAAATACCCACCGATATAATCCTCATGATACTCGTAGTCTAGGGCTTTGCCAAGACGAATGCGGAAGATCTCAAGGTCAGCGTGCGCTTCAAACATGGCAACGCCATCGCCCTCATTTTTTCGCATAGCATCGATAAGCATACTGCTTTTCCCACACCCTTTCTCGCCTATCAAAAGGTGATAGTGTCCTGCGACGCTTCCCATGACGATGGCGTCGACTCGTTCCTGCTCGGGGCGGAATATCCAGTGTTCGTTGCTACCACCAGGTTTATGAGGAACATCCTTTCCGATTGCAGCCAAATCGAGGACAGGATCACCTGGCTCAAAAGCATGTGTCATCTTCTGAATGACAAGCCATTTATAGGACTTATGGTAGAGATAACCTGCAGCAGCGAAGCCCAAGCCCAAAACTAGTATGGAAGCGAAGGTTGTGGCCGCGGATTCACCCATTTTAGCAAGAAGCGAAGGCTCTGATGAAGGTCTGTGACCTTTTTGTCCCTCAGCATCATAGCTTTGAGTATCATCTACTTCAAAAACATTAGCAATGGCTCAAATTCAGTTTAGACTATATGTGGTTCAGGAACGGCGCTATGAATACAAGGATTCCCTCCTGACTGAACACTGTATCTGCAGGTACATATGTCTTCAGGAAGCTGATCGCGTGCATGATGTTTGGGTGCTGGATCCCAATACCAGTGAAAAGCTCTATTTCCTCAAGTGCAGATGGAACAAGTGACCAATTTGCGCAGTTATAATGCGAATGCGAATTGTTGAACACGTACCTCTCTTCTTGTTAGATTGGGTCGAGAACCGGAGCTTGCCATTGCTGACAATGTCGAGATTTTGGTTCGGGCTCCAATGCCGAACCTGAAGACTAGCTGAACGTGCCAAGTTCCAGGAGCTGACAGGCTGGTTGAGGCGACGCACCAGGCGTCCTGAATGCCGGAGGATCATATTTGTTGACTGGTGAAGCTCAGTAGAAGATAAATATTAGGTCCACAACTCAATTGAAGTGGAAATTGAAGTTATTCAAAGCTACGACGATGCCAAAGAACAAAGGAGAAAAAAATGAAAGGAAGGGAGTTGGAATCGAGAGGTTGATTCGTGGCACCAAACAGAAACAATTTGGGACCAATTCAAGTCAAGTCAAACCAAGCTTGGCTTGGTCCCGACTAAAAACAAAGTTAGCTTCGGTTCCTTGGAGAGCTGCGTCAGAACCACCCAGTGACAGTTAGCTGCCCTGAAACTGGCTGCGATTGGCCTTGGCACTCAAATTTAACCAGATCCTCGGCGACAGCTACCAAAGCTCCCCTGTAATTTCAGCGAGAGGGTCCGCTATCCTTGGCACTAGTCCAAGAACTGCTGCAATCTTAGTGGAGAATGCAGGAGGCCTCGTCAATTGAATGGAGACTCAGCAGGTTAGGGGTTCGAGATGCATGTCACCATAGTCCTCGGTTCCAATATGACCTCATGAGCTGCAGTCAACAACATCGAGACCGTGATCTTATAAAATGGATAATCTGCTTCTACTAAGAACCACCTTTCGCTATCAACAAACTGGCACTTGATGCGTGATACTTTCTTGCAACCACCTTGATTCACAAAAGGAAGGCGAGACAGTGAATACCTGCCTCAAAAAAGATTCTCGATATTAATCACCCACAATGCAAACGGGCAAACACCAAAACCACAAGGCAGCGCTCATAGGTGCAAACAGCGTTTGCAATGGCGAGGCTAACTCAAACGGCAAAACCGCACTGCTGTCTATAAACTACAAACGCTCGGCCTAGGTACTACATCTAAATCACTAAGTGACTTTCTCTATTGCGCTTCGTCAACCTCAGTCGGTTTTTACCATCTAAACATCGCGGTACCCACACAATGCTTCCTTCGCTGCATGAGCCATAGGCCCTTGATTATCAGCCATTACGAAGCAATGCCGCCGTACGCCGCCGACCTCGAAACCTGGTGGTTAGGGAGTGGTTACGATTCCATCAAAGAGCTGATGAACTTCGTGACTGACAACCTCGACTCTTGGCAGTGTGGGTTTGAGCAACAGATAAAAACACGACTACTACTATTCGACAACGATCCAACTATCATAGCTCAAATAAAAAAGGATTGGCCGGTGATCCGTGAAGCCAGAGGCATCGACTACGATGCGAACAGTCGCAAATATGCCAAGTACGTCGCATCCACCATCTTTCGGAAGCCCGAGGAAGGAGGCATCAATTTCGATCTCGCAATGAATGGCCTGGGCTACCTCGATGCAATAGAAATTCGCCGTCTTCGTCTCCTCAACGCTGTAGATGAGGCCATTCAAGCTGCTCCACCGCATGAAGGCCTGCCTCTAATGCTTGAAGAGATTGGACGGACGTCCTCTAGCAGCTTCAAAAAGTTGCATGCGGGGCTTAGAACATGCGTAAGATGTGCTTTACCCTGTGAAACATATAGTAGCTGACCATTTCAGATTCTTACCGAGGAGCTGACCAAAGATGCCAACCACAGAAGGGAGGCAGCTCAGATCATGGCACTACTCAACGCACTCCTGCCCTCCGCTGTAATTTTGAGCGACATAGAGGATGTAGACCCGACTCCACACTCGCCCGGAGTCCGTGATAGTGTTCGATTCTCAGTTCTGGAACATCTTGTTTCCAAGGATTGCTTCACACAGGAGCGACAGGAGGTCATTCAAATGAAGCTGCGTTGCTGGTGTGATATCGCTAGTTACGCAGAGGTCAGAGACGTCATGGTACGCTACTGTGAAGAGTTCAAGAAGGTCGAGGAACTCTCTCTGAGGCTTTTGAACAAACTTGAGAAAGAAACAGATAATACGGTATCTTACCATGCGGTGTCTGCCGGGTCTCCTATGAAATCTAGTACAGACACATCTAGTTATTCCCGGGTCGAGAGCACCATTCTTACCCAGAACACATCACTCGACAGCCAAGGGTCTGAAAAAGAGCCGCTCACGAGCCCTCAACCTTCTTTGGCTTTCCATCCTCTGCTGAGAGGTATGCCTGGGCGACAACTGAGCCCTGCAAAAACAGACATCGCTCTACTTGCTAGAGACACCAGCCAACCACCTGTTGCTTATTATCCTGATGATCTATGCAAAACCTTCTTCTACCAGCACCCTCTCGCCCGGGAGCTCAATATGTCTACACAAGAACAGGTGACCCTTGGTCTTCTCTTGCCTGCAGAAGTCGTCGATCAGCGAGATTTCTAGTACAATTTCGACAGCGAGGACGAGGCAGATGAGGATGTACTACAGGCTTCCCCCCGTGCGCAAATTCCTGACAAGCTCAAAATGCACCCTACACCAGGCGTTTTGGACAAGATTAAAAGAAAAAAGTACTATCAGCCTGGTACGCCAGATAGCACAAAACTGGGAGACATGCACTTCCAACCACTGGACGAGTGTATGGCCAGTTCTAACAAAATTCAGTCAAGCCATGGAGACCGTCCACCGATGTTCACAGGCAACACCCCGCCATCTGAACCACTTGCAGGCGCAAATCACCGGAAATTGGGCTTTAATGACAGCAGCCACGAAGCCTCTCCTGTATTATGGGTTGTACAACCGAGTCCCAGACAGCCTACTGCGCAAGACACAGAAGGGTCGCACACTCAGCAAACAGAGCCCGAGGGAGAGGGTCTCCCTCAACCAAGGTACCAACTTGCGAAACCCCGGATCTCGCCCATGGAATATGCTCGCATGTATCTATTGGAAAAATCTAGGGCCTCTCGTGAAAACCGACAATGTGAACTTCCGAGACCTGATATGCAGTGGCATTGGACCCCTGGATACAAGAAGTTTCTTATTATTCCTCGAATACCCAAGATAATCCGTCGTGATCTGGGTTCCGATGAGGCCAAATCTGCTCCTAATGTAGAGGTAAAACAGTCTAACGGAGGACACCAAGCATCCGAGCTCATCCCAAAAACGGACTACATCGGGCTCATGCGCCTATCGCTGCATCTCGGAAAGGATCCTGTTCTCCTTCCTCATTTCCCGAAAAACCCAGATCCCAATGGGAGTGACGAAGAAAGCACTCATCAAGGATCCAGTAGAGTGACGGAAGCCCCCAATCCTATTGATGTGTATGAAGGAAAGAATCTAGTAATGCCACATCGAGGTAACGTCCACTGCCACCTTGCAACCTCAATTCTTACCGTTCAGCACTGACAGAGACAGGGCCTGCTGGAGGCAGAGTTGAAGATTGGCGGCCAGTAAGCGAATATGAAACGGAAACAAACGACAAGGGATCGGACGCCACCACGCCAGTTGGTGTTGATGGCAATGGAAACACAATCTCTCAGCCGAAGAAGGCCACAGGAGGAGACACGCCTGCGCCCTGCGCCCAAGCACCCGGGATTCACGACGGACGTCGTAGTCATATAGCTGCGGAAGAGCCCGGGGAATGTTCTTCAGGGTCGCGCAAGAGCTTTGAAACAGTAGCCCGGAAAGAGTTCTCAGACCAAGTTGATGTGAAGGTCGAGGACGATGCCGGCGACCTCACGCTCTCGAGACAACTTTCACGTGTCTGCACGAAAGATATATCACTTTTGGACTTTGCCACGCCAAGAACAAAGGGTAAGACGATGGATCAGACTCCAAGCCAGTCGAACACTATCTGCGGGCGTAGTCTGCTTGCTCACTTTCCTATAGTAGTCCAGCCAACTGACCGATTGACGCCAGGGACTCTTACAAAGCGTGTAATTAACGGTTCTGGCGGCCAGCTCCTCTCTGAGGACATTCGGCAAGCCCAGCTGATTCCAAGTCCCGGGGAGAAGCCTCTTCGGGGACTGAAAGCAGACTTGTGGGATATCGATGCAGAATCAATGTTGTCTGAACTCAAACCAGAGCCTCTTCAGATTAAACGGCAGAAACCACGCGCGAACACGGATGATGATCGAAGATGGTCGAGAATGTTTAATGGACTCAATGCCGATGTTCCGTCCTCGCTTAGGATGATTGGAGTCAACAGTTCACTCGACCATGATAAGACCACGGATCATGAATTCGCTGTTGCTAATGATGATGACGACGACGATGATGGCATTACGGTAACGGAAGGTGATCGTACGCCGCGTGCTTCGGGGACCATGATACAGAACTTTGTAAACGCAACTCCAGCACCCAAAGGTCTTCAGCGATCCACTTCGACAATCATCACTCCCACACATCCCAACAGAAGACTCCATCACCAAGCTTCATACAATTTGGATAACGCAGAGCACTCTGGATTCACGCCTGAACATCGCCGGGAAAGTATCACACACGGAACGTTCCCTAGGTCAGGCGTAATGCTCAATCTTCAGGACACCCAAGCACGCCTTAGATATCCCCTTCGGGACCCTGAGGAAAGCCAGCTCAGTAGAAGCTTGGACGACACAACCCCAAAGGCCAGACATTTCAACGGCGCGTCTGAAACAAACCGATACAAACAGAATTCGGTCAAAGAGTGGGTGAAATCCATCGCAATGACACCACGAAGACCCAAGATTGTGTCGCACACTAGAACTGAAGACAAACAGGATACTTCTACATCAGGAGGTCAGATAGCTTCGCATGGTATCTTGGATCAGCAGGATGCTCAATCTCTTCTGACAACCTCTACACGAGATTTCTCTCAATCTCAAAAGCTCCAAAAGCAGCGACCGAAGCCGAGAGATACTCCAAGCAGTACACATCCTTTTCCGAAACAAGAGTTTGACACACAAGGCCGAGCTCAATCCCCCTTACCTCATGCGGGAGAGCAAGCCTCTGCTCATCGCAGAACGCCATCTCCAACAGAACAACGCAGCATTACCGTTCCGTGGACACCCTCTTCAGGAATCGGCAGCGTCCTTCGCAGGCGGGCGCGTTCTGGTTACAACACACCGGCAACACCACGAACACCCCGAACACCGGCTTCGCCTCAGTTGGCCTGGCGGCCGTTTGATGACGACCAGCCCGAGCCACCTTGCGTTTCACCTTGGCTGTCGGACAATCGCGAAATTAAGCGGGAGAGGGAGAAGCGAATAGCTTTCTTCCGCGAAAAGGCGGAGCTCGAGCTTGAGAAAAAGCAATCCCCCAAGCGATCAAGTCGCAAGAGCTCTTTTGGGAACACCATTCTTGGAGACCACGCGACTCGAGATGATTCAGTCTTGGGTAATCGCTTGAGCAATGAAAGTCTTGTTACCTGGAGGAACTTCATCCAAGACGCCCCTGAGCCACTCTTTTCGTCTCCCCCGCCACCTGTCCCACCACTTCCCACCGGGTCTCAGCTGAACCTTGCTCTTGGTCGACTTCAGCAAGCGCAAACACCGTCCAGAACTACTGCAGGTGCCGATATTCTCCCTGTTACTTCTTACCGGGCCAGGAAGCCTCAAGGACTCAAGGTTGATACGGACTGGGCGCGTAAAGCAGATCAAGATGGAGCACAAACACCGAGTCGCAACACAGGAATAAAATCTGCCAATGGAAGCAGCTACAAAACTACACTCGGTTCAGATGGAAGGCAGATAGGTCTTGGACGAGCAGAGGCGGAAGAAGAACGCCAAGGCAGGGGACGGGATGACGAGGTCATATCGAGACGCAAGTAAAGACATGAAGTCGTATTTTGAGGGCTTAATGTCTACATGTCTCAGGGTCCAGCTATTCTGTACATGAGCTATAAAAGTGACATCTGGATCATATTGTGAAGGTGCTTTAGGCATTTGAGAACATATGTATGTAGCTACTCCGACCACTCACCGACTTGAGTCGAATTCAGAACAATTGAGCCAAGACTTTTATGATATCAAAATATTTTCATGAAGGCTGAATCAAACTCTAATGCCACACAATCAAGGGCGAAAGGAAACACGCGAGTCGCTTTCAGATAGCCCAATGCAACATCAAACGAAGGATCCGAAAGAATGGGACCTGATGTAGTCGATTGCGTAGTCAAGTTGCCAAGATTTTTAATCGTTGTGCTTGAGACACGTTTCTCGCCATGACACAATCAACATGTAACTTGCAGGGTCTTTGTTATCATGAGCTTCATCAAACACCATTCCCATGAGCACATGTTGCATACTGGATTCCACATTAATATCTGTTTTTGATTGAGGACCGAGTCGTATCATGCATGAATCACGGTGGTGCTGCAGAACATGAAAAGCACGCTAGAGATCACATCCATCATGCCTGAAGAAAGAAAAAGAAAAAAGGCTTGAGACAAGCAGTGTTGCGACACGTTCACACTGGTGCAGCCACGCTATACCACACCAGGGACAAGACTCGCTTCATCTCGGCATAACATAGACAGCATGGAGGGTTTTCCATGCCAGTGGTTATCAGAGAGTGCCCAATCCCTTTGCCAATTGAGGATACGGAATACCATATTGGACATGGGGTACAAAGGTGGTTAGAGCGTTTGGCTTGATAGCAGACCCGTGACGACGCACGAGACTTGGACTCAAGCGACCTGCAGGCTGAGGGAACCCAAATCTACGAGATCCCCTTTTGGGGAAGCCATCTGGGCCAGTCAGTTAAAGTCCGAACATTTAAATTAAAGCTGGTGACCAAATGCCGAGCGAGACAAGAAGCCGAATTCCGGGGAGGTGTGGCGTAGTAGGACAGGGGTCGTGTAATTCTCCCAGACAATTGAGGCCAAGAAGAATAGAAATGTTATTGCCAAGGTCGCTATTTGATTATGAAAACGTAAATTATTATACCAAAGCGTCACCGTCCAAGGTTGGGTGATGTCGATTGAGTGGGATAGTGCTGCGCTACAGTTGGTAGGGTGGTATTTCCCATTGCAATCTCCATTGCTCATCTTGATAATGGCGTCGTCTTGTGATGAAGCCATCCACACATATCGACGGATTGACACACCGCTCCCCACGAAGCCCCCCACTTGTCGTCCGCCCATCACTCTTCTGTTTCTCTCGTCAACAAACACCATGACACGATTTTGCTTTGCAAACAATAACCAGCCCCGCCTTCGAATGGGTATCCGTCGATCATCCCCAGCCTGTGCGTCTGGGGTATGAGATAGCTATGTAATCAATTGATTGTTCTCGATCTTGGATAAGTGAGTAGACATACCAAAATATCTCACCTCAGTTCTCGGCTAATGCCCGAGACGCCATATCTCTATTCCATACTCATTTGAATATAGCCTGTAGTCTTCGTGTCTTCGGACCGTTGGGATTGGTCCTGACATTATCGTTCGACACGCTGAAAACAAAACGAAAGGTATTAAACGTCTTGGTTCTGATGCAACCTGCGCCAAGTCGGCTATTGCATTGCTGCTTCGAGAAAGAGTCCTAGCAATTTGCCAGAGTGTTGTTGATATGCCTCAAAAAGTAGGATTGGACTATATGCTCCGGTCATGTTCACTTTAGGGTGACCCATTAAAACAGCCAGCACCCGGTCGAGGCTTCGAATGTTGGCTGTTCCAACATGAGGCCGACACATTCCAGGATATCTATCATCTCCCGGATATACTAGTCGTGGAGTGAGTATAATGATCTCCCCACAGCAAAAGCCTGCGAGGGTTAGCTCTTCTCCAGCATCTACAGCATGCAAGTGGTGGTTGGTGCATTGAAAACCATAGTCCGTGCATGCTATGTACGTCGGTTGTGTTAATCCCGAGCAACGTTGACCTTGTTCATCTGGGTCATCTTGACCCTGAGTTCTTGCACAGAAAAGGCAAGCCCAATAACAAAGGCGAGTCTTGAAAGCCCAGCCGGCGATACCTAAAACCGTCAGCAGAAATTGCAAAGGAATTACAAAGGAATTCGCTCTTGCCCGCTAGCAAGTCGTAGCAATTTGGCCATGTGGTCAGCAGTGGAGGATCTCCGAATCCATGCTTCGAATCGACGCCATGTCAGACCAAAACTGTATTTCCGCATCTGAGAGAGCCGCTCATCTCCATGTCCCTGCTCTAATCGAAGACGGACTCACCGCACATCTCAACTTAGGGCCTGGTTCGATTCATGAAGATCGTTACCGGCCCGATAACGGGAGATCTGCTAGCGACTATGTGACCTGAAAACCTCCTTCTAGGGGGATTCCATGCGCACGGGCTCAACACAGGAGAGCTTCATGTGGGCTTTAATTCCGCGACAAAAGGCGTGACGGCGTGTGGCACAGACCCGTAGGTACGTACAGTCTGGTGGTCCTTAATCGCCAAACGAAATACATAGCTATGTCGGTTGACGATAGCTGGCTTATTGGTGAATTACTGGACCCTGCGTGATAAACGGCGAGCATAATCTTACACTCAACCTGACCCGCCTCCAGGTGTTCTAGCCCGCTCGACCCGCGCGCTTGCTGACGATTAGGCAATAAGAATCCCCAATTCAGGTGGTCTAGTGGTGTTTTAGTAAGGCCAGCAGGGTACGTGGAGTTATTGCTACGTACTCTCTAGCTGGGTACCGAGATCCAGGTTGTTGATGGCAGGAGGGATCGCCAGGGTCCTCACGATAGACTCATCTAGGTACGAGATATACTGCACGACAGCACAGTAGTACCCGGTCCAAACTTAGCCAGGTGCAATACAACTTCATGTATGTCAATGCTGCAGGTCCGCTCGTCCATGTCCTTGTGAAGAATTCGTTTCTAGCTCTTCGCCCTTACCAAAAGTAGATTCGTGAGTTCTCAACGCGATCACTGTGCACTGGGGGCACTAGAAGCACCAGCTGGTATCAGGGGTACTACTATGTAGAATCAACAAGAGCACCGCTGCCTGTACCTCTAGAAGCCCTTGGCTTAGCGTGATAAGGTCGGTCAAGTCCTTTATTTAGAGCCAACATATGGCGTTAACGATGACGTTTATTATGCCAGATGCGCACGTTTTCAATTTGTGCTAACGATTTGGTTGGTCCCATTCATCTGTCCAGCTGCTCGGACTAGGGAGAAGACGGGAATCAGTCAGCGGACCGCGTCTCAGCCGGCGCACCGTCGAACTCAATTGTTGGGCATCATCGAATTTTACATTGCGCCGTGTACCAGGGCGGTGTAAAACCAGATGAACGTTATCAACGGCAGACGTCGGGTAAGAATGCAGTAGTTACGTCTCCCAAGAGACAACTCAAAGAAGTACCGCTGTGTGTCGTGTCAGCAATACACTCAGGTCTCCCACAGATGCTTGGCTCAACCAAGCTAATCTAGAAAGGGAATGACAACGACATCTAATGTGAATGGCGTCGCGTACAATTGATAGCATTGCACTATCGAGAGGATACCGAAACTGTTAGTTTCCAACCGATGCTCGACGATTTCCTGAGAGTTAGCTGAGACATGCTGCCTGTATATTAAAATTGGCGACGAAACTATTGTGGCTTCAAACGAATCGCCAAACGATACGTAGAATAGTAACAGCAAGCGACGCAAAGGCTTACTCATTTGGGTAAGCCGAGTCATGTGCACTCACAAGAAAGGGTCAAGGCGCTTCCCATCGACCGAAACAGGATCAACAAAGTGCTCAACTGATCGTAGCAACACCCAAACATGCTCTAAAAGTCTAGTAAGTGTCAAGTCAGAGGACAGCACAAGCTCGAGGAGTTTCAACAAACCGAAGACAGGTGCAAACTGAGTAAAACCAAAATTGCTCATGCTGGATTCAGGGGCTTTGCCGATGCCTGTCCCCTCTAACGAAAACAAGCTGATACTATCAGTGACTTGACATGTCAGCTTTCGCTCGCCTGTCAGAGACTCATCTTTCGGTGCCTCCCACTGCTTTCGAAGTGATACCTTGCAATTCGTCTCGCTCGAGGCTAAGCCTTACGTACGAGCTGGTGTGGGGGCAAGCTCGGTGGCCGGATTTTACTTTCCAAAGTTGTCAAAAGTTATCGATAGCCTTTCGAATCCAGCACAGTCGTGCTAGGCTAGATAGATGAGAGTGATCGTAACCGACTATGGTAACAAAGTCCTAGGAAGTACGTATGTTGAACAGGGGGTTAGGGTGAATCCATTCGTGATGATCGACCAACCTAGACAGGCATTGTCTCAGAGGAGACATGCTTTGACCACTAAAGGGTCCGTGAGGAGGCGGCTGGCTGCGGAGGATGTGAGCTGGGCTGGTCATACCTATCCCTACCCGTTCGGCTACAGAGCACGTACCACAACGCAGCGAGAGAGTCCCTTAACAAAAAAGCAAAACAGATGGCAAAGGCAGTTGAATATGGATGGCAGCAATGAATCTGTAGAACATCCCAGATTCTCCCCATTGATAGTCAGCGGTTTTGTATATGTGGTTTGTGATTGAACTAACCACAAGTTCTGTTTCGACCTCAAGCCCTCAAAGCAATAGAGTAGCTGCCCAAGTATTTCCTTTCCGCCCCAGAGCTTAGAATAGCTGTTCAATTGATTCTAGGCCGTCGATTTCCAGTATCCAGAATGGTGCATGCGCTAGCAGCGCGTTGCAGTAGTTCAATGCATCTATGATACTGGGTGATGCCAACATGGGAAATACCATGTCAGTCAGCTTGCTCTCGATGGGAAAGGGCTAAAGGGGCCCTGGAGGTTCACCTGGTGCGGACATACCATTCAAAGTAGTGTCTCCGCTACTGTACGCAAATTCATGCTAACGTTAAATGGGCGAGTCAAATGTGGCAGCCAGGGATGCTTCTGTAGAGATTCTGCAAGACACCCAAGACCGATGCATTGGGCTGGCGGTCTGGATCAACAGACCCAGAGACCGGGCTGTGACCTATTTTTGTCGGCAGCAGGCGTCGTAGAACTAGTAAACATGTTTGCGGATACTGCTGTGTCAAACGAATCGATACATTCGGAATCTTGATTTTAGCTGAAGAAATCCTTGATGCGAGTTGAGTTGCCCAAGCTTTAGTAGAAAGAATCCTTGAGGTTGGTAGGTTCCTACAGTGGGGGTCGTCGGTAAGGGCTGTGTGTGGGTGAGTGAGGAGTACCTTCCCACGACACAACCTACCATGAAGAAGGATGGGACGGCAGGTGCCTTTTCATGCCTGCCTCATAAGACATTGATCTACATTGTTATTCACGTATTCTGAAATACTAACCTTACAACTACCTAATATGCATGTCAATTCAGTCCAATTCATCCGCTATCAACACCATCGTCTTTATCCGCCAGAACAACCGCCTCTCATTTGTATCGGTATTGATTGACACAGTCAATGTTCCCAATAGCCTCCCCGCTCAATTATATTTTCACTTGATGCCCAAAAGTTGGTCACAATGCTACGGCACAGTATATGCATCTTATGTCTCCAACCATGTTCTTGTTTATGTTCTTGTTCTCGACTCAAGCAGGTTGAAACTTCTAGTTGCTTGTCGGAAGGATCAACGCTGAGACGTCTAGTCAATATCCACTAATGTCACCCAACGAGACTTTCACAAACACAAGGGACTTCAAATGATATCATGCTACAGCTTCGCTGCAACGTCGCTTGTTGGAGACTCGGGTTTTTATTTTACTCCAAAGTTAGTTGGCACTCTGTCGTGTGACTCCAAAGAAACAGATCAACGTTGTCGAACCACACATAGACACTACTGCTCCACCTGTTGCATGATGGCACGACTCGCTGCCATTGGTGTTTATAGGGAGAGACGTCAAGCTGATCGAGATGCTCGATCGGTGGGTTCTCCTCGTATCTCATAGCTGCAGTTGCTCGCAAGTCAAAACCCCTGCTCCCGTATCTATTTCGCTGACATCTACTCCGTAGGTAGGTATAGTATAGTACGATTCTGTCTGCAACACTCTAGTCAATCCAGACTCTAGACAAGGGAAGGTCCCACTCGAGCGGGCCTGCTGCGTACCCTGAAGCATCTCTGGCAGGGCCCTGGAGGCGCTAAATCTACAGAGGGTGGGTTCACCAGGCCATGTCCTTGTCCTTGTCCATCTATCCATGTCCTCCATCAAGCCTTGATGGAGACATTCGCCAAGATTCAGCGTCCTCCACGTCTCATTCACCATGGTCGTTGTCCTTGTCCTAGAGCTACTAGACTAGTCGACTTAGCCCCCAGTAGTTGGCCCCAGGCATAACAATAACAGGGTCTGGAGGTGACCATCTCTGGCATCGGGCGGCCTGAGTGACCCTTGACGGGACCGAACGGTACATGTTGGTTGAGGGCTGTCAAAGCCCCTGCGAACGCTCTCACCTTGACCTTGACTTGGATGAGGCCAACCTGATCGCTAGTCCGCCGCAGCTGTGGGGAGATGGAGTCGACAGGAAAGACAAGCAGAAGCGAAGGGTTCCAGTGCTGCATCTCAGAACTCCTCCACACCTTGACTTCCAAATAACACCTCTCCACCCACATACATAGCCCCTCCATTATTATCCTCACCTTTCCCTCCCTTTCATCTTGCGAGTTTGGAGCCGTCGTCTGTCCTGGGCGACTAAACGAGCTTCGATCAACCGTTGGTGTGCTGGCGTCGACGACTAGTCCACCCTAACGTCCACCGCCACCACCCTCTAGTCTCCACAGCTTCATGCTGGGTCGTCACGTCCAGCTTCTAGTAGGAGACTATACTGCACTGTACTGTTCCATACCATACTCGATCGGCAAGCTACTTGGTTATCTATCTAAGCCGTTACCGCCGGCCTTGAGACGGTCGTTGCAATATATTGCTCTTTCAACTCTTCTCTCTCTCATTCCTAGAGGGGCAAGGTCATAACAGTCGCTAAATGGCCCTCGAATATTCATTTGGCTCTTCTCGATCTGAAAGGAACCTAGCCTGGTGCGACAGAAATAACATATCCCCCGAAGAGACAAATAACATGATGCCACCATCGCCTTTACCAATGGAGTCGCTATGGATGTCTTCTGTGGCAAATCAGCTACAGCCTGGCCAGATATCACCTTTAAGCGCAGGAATGGACAATTCTTCCGCACCAACAATGATTCATTCGGCCTCATCGTCTTGTGCCGATTCCTGGAGCACAGAGTACGTCGATCGAGATGATGTTGAGATGGATAACAGCTGGGAACAAGGATCGGACGACATTCTCACAATCCCGAAGCTGGAACCCGTCGAAGATGACATTAACATGGACGACCTCAAAGCTGCCCCCCTTGCACCAGCTTCCATCGAATCCGCAAGCACCGATCCGAAGCCGAAACGACCACGAGGAAGACCAAGGAAGCACCCCCTGGCAACCGCTGTAAGCACAAGCAAAGTTACAAAAGGTCGATCCAAGACTGGTTGTATTACTTGCCGCAAACGCAAGAAGAAGTGTGATGAAGCTGTAAGTAGTTCCCAGAAAGGTAGCTGGTGCTACTGGCCAGAGCAAACATGTCAGTCCATGTTTGGTCTTGCCTGATAACGTGCCAGCATGCTATTTGAGTTTGGGTCAGATGGCTAACATAAAGCAGAAACCACGATGTATGGCATGAAGAAATCAATCTAACTTGCACATAAAGTCTAACATTCTATCCATAGGCATGAATTGTGAGAAGAACGCTGTCGTCTGCGAGGGTTACCATGAGAAACAAATATGGAAGAGTGGCAAAGAAAAAGCCGAAGAAGGTGAGTGCATTGCTAGCTGTGCCAGTTCATTTTACTGATAGTCTCACCAGAGCGCTTGCGCCAGAAGTCATTGCCAGTGATCACAATGCAGCCCATATTTCATGGCGTCGAGACAGTTGAGGACAAGGTCTTCTGGAAGCACTACATCACCCATCTAAGCAACATCCTGACTGTTGAAGGCGAGGCCAAGAATGCTTTCAAGGATATCATTCTTCACCTTGCCAACCAACACCAAGGGCTGATGCACTCTATTTTGGCTGTCAGCAGCAAACATATTGACTGGGACACTCCTTATGGCGCCAAGCTTTTAGCAGATCATCCCCAATCAAGCAGAGAAGCATTGCAACAGCGAGCAGACTATCACCACGACGAATCCATGAAACGACTTTACGAGGATATGGGTCGGCCCCTGAATAAGGATGATCCCGAGTATAAGACCATTCTATCTGCACGATATGGACAGATGCTCTGTTTACTTCTCCAGACGAGAGCAGATGGGAACCCTCGAGGTGAACATCGAGTTCACCTTCAGGCTTATCAAACTCTGATTCAACATTCACCCCCTGAGGACCCGGTATTCTATAATTTTATTACCGAGTTCTTTCAGTACCATATCTTTGCCGATGACCTCTTCTGGCACCCCGAAAATATGACAGCCCGATTATCATCAGAAGATTGGGAGCCTGCTGCACCGATCCAACCACCTCGGTTACTGGGCGTTGGCGACGGTCTCTTCCAGTACCTTTCTCAGATCACGACCATTCGAAACACAATCCGAGCCAACATAGCAGCTGCCGTCGACCCGGTGGTGGACTACACTAGCTTATACCAAGCTGCTGAAATCGATGCAGCCATTCGTGAGTGGACGCCAAATTGGCCATGGGGCGATAGCCGTGATCGAGTCGGGCTCCTTTACAAGCAGATGATGTGGGTGTATCTCTTCCGGACTATCTACCCACCTTCGGTGTCCTCGATGCGCCGTTCGACGTTTAGCACATTACCTGCTTCAGCGTCAGCTTCGGTTGCGCGTCCACCACCGCCACCACTCAGACGGGCTTCCATGATGGCCACAGTATCAGGGGCCAATGGAACCACGGGGGTTTCAGACGTTCACGTGGCTAGCAGCTGTCCAACATCACGCAATCCTTCAAGGACCAATTCCATGCACGAACAGGACTCATCATGCCAAGAGAGAGCATCTTCGCCGCCACCAACCCGGAGACCGGCATATCACGATCGCCGCATTACTCTCGCCGTTGAAGAGTCGCTGTCCATTTTAGAGTCCTTCAAGCCTTCTGACCCTTCCCAGACTTTGCTCCTGATACCTTGCCTCATTATTGGCACCGCCTGTTTCGAAAAGGCTCAACAAGAACGTGTTCACAAAGCTGTCAGGGCTGTTCGTGGCTACACAGGTCTCCGCAACTGCGAGCGCGTCATGGAACTTCTTGAAAAAGTATGGGCCTTGATGGAACAAGGTGACTGGGTCTCTGTATGGGACTGGCAGGGCATCGCCCGTCGGATGCGTCTGGATTTTACCTGCGCCTAAGTTTTCACGACAACCATTACGACTAATTGAACTGTTTGCTTTCGTTCCACGGTCAAACCATTAGCATGCTTCTAGGACACAGTACCTCGTGCGACTCTTTACTTATACACATAATATTTCGGAACCGAAGCCCAGAATGGCTTTATGGGGAGGCATTGCGTTGTTTATTATAGCAAGCATACTGTCGACATTAGACCGATGGGAATTCGGCCTGACGATTCGATAGGAATATGGCGTTTTTTTGTTTTCGGCTGGCAGTACTTATTCTCACAAGTTTGATTGCTATATTGGCCAGGAAGTAGCAAGGTCTGATGGGAAGAGATGCCTTTCTACTGTTTTGTTGCATTATAACTACCAAACGAAGTGGATGAGGCGTGTTTGTATACTCGGTAGATATGAACAGCATATATAGAAACCAGCTACAATAGGTACGCTGCAGCGGTGGCTCCCTTTGATTTATAGTACAGCAGCATGCATGAAGCAATGCACAAAGCCCAATGTTAATATTTACAAGTTAAAACATGGCGTTTGTCGTTCAAACTACAGACAACGTCGGTTTACTCTCTATGACTTGATACAATTTATGACAGATTTCAGCAAAAGTGATGTGGATTGTATAGATGTTGTAGGGGTTCTAATAGGATATTCAGATATGTCACATTAACATGTTCAGTATTGGGCGTCAGGAACCCGTTCTGATGTGCGAAATTGAATACAAATCAATTTGACAGCGGCGTGCATGCATAGAATCTAGACAACATTGGAAAAGCATTTAGCTTAGGGTAACATGACTCTACCCGGAAATCAAGACCCAGACAACTTCAAATTCCAAACATAAAAGCGTACTGCACAGCTCGTGCTTTACACCTTGTGATACGCATTTGATGTCACCCTCTTTTTTTTTTTTTTTTCAGTCTTCGCGCTTTTCGCCCTCGAAATAGAACTTGCCCAGCGGCTCATCACCTCGTCCAGGTCCTACAAGGCCAGATGCAGGAGCCCTTGTCTCACCCCTGTCCAATCTCTGCACGATTCTTTCCGCTGCCTCCTGAGCAGCGGCAGTTTGCGCCTGGGATTGTGACGCAGTGACTGGGCCACGAGAGGTTGTGTCAACAAAAGAGTCGCTCTCGGTCGCCTGCCCTGGATTCGGGTCCATTGCAACACCATCCATCATGCGGGCATCACGGCGTTCCTGTAGAGCAGAGGCACTCACAGGAGTGTCACCACCCAAATGGGACTCGCGTTCACGTCGAAGGTCGCTAAGTCCCGAGTTGGTTCTCTCCAAGCCCCAAGCTTGGGGCGCCGCTCGACGATGGTAGATAGGTCCGGATACAGTACTTCCTGCACCCTCACCAAAGCCCACGAGCGAAGCGGAGCCGTCATCGCTCATACGATCATCGTAACCGCCAACAGAGCGAGCAGTGGCACCATCAAGATCCTCATCCATAGCATCCGGATAACCGCCCATACTTGTTACTGACCCGGCTTCACGGTAGTTGGTGTCGGTGCTGAACATGTCCTCATCTCGGTCACCAGCAGCAGTGCGCGCATCATCACCATCACCCACATGGCTCTCGGTTGCGCTCGCTGTTCCAACAGTGCTCATTTTGGTGATAGCCATGGGTTGACCATTGCTATCAAAGTAGGCAGGCGTTAGGTGCTGCGAAGAAGGATAGCCTGGTGGGAATCCAGTTGTTGAAGTCGGAGTGGTCTGCGGCGAAGCTGACGAAGCCCCGGGAGCGTTCGCTTGGGGAGGTGCTCGCAGAGTCGAAACCCGCTCAAGACCAGCAAGGCGGGAAATACGGTCGGCGCGTTCAGCCTCGAGGCTTTGAGTAGAAGGGTTGTGCTGATGGCCGCGACTGAAATGACCTGGGGGGAAGTGGCCTCGATGGCCATCCTTGATCGCAGTGGTAGATAGCGCGGAAAGAGAGGTAGTAGTACTCGTAGGCGTGCCGCTGAAACGAACAACGGCGTCAGTGTTTAATGTTCATATATAGAAAAGTGCCATCGACTTTATAGCAAGTCGAATCAGATAGAAAAAGGAATAACACACGGCATCTCTGATGGGGTCTCCGGCCTAGAGCCTGGAGGAGGAAGGTTGATAAAGGTCGGGGTTTGTGTTTGCGCCATGGCGATGGTTGATTGATTCTATCGAAGAGGTATCTAAAGGGCTGATGATCGAGGGAATTCCCGTTCAAAAGCTAAGAATCGGGCTGGTCGCAAAAGAAATTATGTAAAGGTGGTAGTGATACAAGGCAATGTCAGGTACCAAGGGTCTTGCTGTCGAGGGCTGCTCAGGAACTTTGGTTGATTGTCAATGAATGTTGTTGCCAAAGAAGAAAGCGTGGAATGAACAGGCGCGTGACAGGTTATATAATGCGTTGGGAATTGCCGGGTATAGATGGTTTGTGTAGGAAAAAGAAATAAATCACTGGTAAGGCGGGAGGATGGCAGAAGGTGTATCTGCATTATCGCAAGCCCAGCGTAGCTCAGCCCAGGGTATTAATCCGGCAGAAGGAATGTGAGGCGATTGACCATGAATGGGTTAGGTAGCTCTTTCTACAGCCTCACCCACTGGAAGTCCCCTATAAGGTAGGCGCAACAAGCGCTGGAGACGTGCTATTGAAGAGCCCGATACTAGGCAGGCTCAGAGGAATGAGGGGGAGGGGTCAAGTGATTACCTTAGTAGGCAAGTTGGCATGGGCGGATTATGACGTCGGTCATGGCTGCATTCATTGGTCAGATCTCATCGGCATCTTCAAACTGGACATGAGTAACGGCAAATATGTACAGTAGGCCCTGTTGAATGTCAATCGGATCTTGGAGTAAGAGATTATGCTTATGATGTCTCTGTAGGAGTTTGCACGTGGTTTGGAAGTCTATCAAAGCTTGATCTTTGACTTGTGATGTATTGTCTCAGACTTGGAATTTGCTAGTTTTGCTCATAGTTAATTCAATAAAATCAGATCATGACAAGGAGTCACAGGTAACGAGTGACCAACTGCTTATACCAGAAATTCTCATATCTTGATATTGAACCCAATTATTTATATATTACTCCAATGCAATGCTCATCCCAACCGAATTGTCAGATAGGTGGATTATATGTCCCCCATAAACTTCGCCCCTTGTCAATTTCCCCGTCATTTTTCTTCTCCGAGATAAAGGCTTGTCTGAGCGCCACAAATAGAACGCGTGCCCAACTGATTACGGGTACCAAAGTCATTCAATCACCATTGCCATTCCATATAGCGCCACAATCATGTGAAATAAAATGAACAAAACAGTTCAACAGCCCGAAAAGAAAACGCTTGCATAGGACAGGGGCTTTGCTGTCGCAGAGGAGCGAACTTGTAATGACCCCGTGAACACGGATCTTCTTATAGGAGTGCCATGCCGATAGATGTAATGCCGAAAACTAGAGACAGAACCACGACACCGGGAGTCATGGGCGAAGGAGGGCCGGCGTTGATATCAGGAACGGTGGTCTTGGGTGCAGGAGGGTCCCAGGTGATTGTAGGTCCGTTGCCCTTCTCGGTGGCCGTCTTGGAAGCGGCCTCCTTCTCTCTAGTGTTGGTGTTGGTCTCGGTATCGGACTTGTCGCTCTTCGAGTCCTTGTCCTTCTTTCCAGTGGCAGTGGCTGTCGCAGTAGCTTCCTCTGTCGCGTCGGCGGTGTTGGACTCGTCGGCAGTTGTTTCGGAGGGCTTGTCGTCGGTGGCCTTGGACTTTTCGACAGCGGTGGTAGACTCCTCGTCCTTTGCGGCAATGACGCCGGTCAGGAGCATAGCGAGAGGAAGGACGTGCTTGGAGAAACGCATGATGTCGGTAGGGGAGTTGAGAGCTGAGTGAAGTGGAGTGTCAAATAGTTGTTGAAGAAAGAGCCAATCGGTGGAAGCAATAGGGGATATTGCCAGGACAACGATCGAAGAAGGAACAAGAGTCAGGTGAATTCCAACTGTCAAAGAAGATACAAGCGAGAGTCGGTAGACGAAGCTGGTAACACTGACGGAACAAGAACGAGAGTGAAGGGGAAATTATTAGAGATGCAGGAAGAAGATGGAAGACCCGTAAGCGTTGA
The DNA here is from genome assembly GCA_019054645.1 of Fusarium sporotrichioides. Classification (NCBI taxonomy): domain Eukaryota; kingdom Fungi; phylum Ascomycota; class Sordariomycetes; order Hypocreales; family Nectriaceae; genus Fusarium; species Fusarium sporotrichioides. Next base: position 1,893,609 of record JAHKNS010000004.1, read on the forward strand.
GAAACTAGGGGGGAACAAGGGAACAACAGTCGGTAGGCTAAGCCTTTTTTCACGCTAAGGATTTATGCACCTAAATTTGGAAATCACAGGGTGCGCTAGTGACGGTCCACAGCGATCTATCCTGGGGTACTTGGTATGGACAGTTTCTGGTTGTCGTTCTGTCCGATGCTACAATCTATCTCTCGAAGATATGATGGGATGACAGTGGCAATAATTTTGGTAGATATGCTGACTTTCATTTGATTACCGATTCTTCCCAGGAAAAAGGCTAACGTGGTTCAAGATTCGGTGCATGGCGTTGGCCAGTCCAATCCAACAGACTCGCCTTCACACTTTAGTTCTGTAAGACAGGGCAGCTGCTGTTATTGTAGGAGAACCCAGCGTCGAAGAACTCATAAGGATAACTCTGTATACAGATTTATTGTTACTCGAGTGATGTTATTGTTGTTTTGTTCCGTTCGGATTACCTTTTTCCAGCACCGCCTGAACCTCGTATTTCATATGCACGCACCGGCCCCATTACACAGCAAAGCAACACACATAACACAACACAACGCAACACCACCAGCTGACGTACGCAGCCCAAACCCCTAACAAAGTCACGCTTCCCAATGTCTCCCTCGTTTTTCCTACTACCTACTAGATAGGTAACTATGTGTCAACATATCTTACCAAAGACAAAGGAATGGACGCGGTATTGTGAGTAGCTAGATACCGCATCATTGATATTTCCTAATGCAAATCCCGTGCATCATTGATTGCATTATCCCTTTGGTCTCTATTGTGAGACACCCCAGCAACGAGGCTCTAAATATGCATCTGAAGCCACTAGCTTAGTAGCAAACGCTATTGGTCACCAACCTAATGCATGGAATACTACATACATACGCTCGTGAGGCTCTGCTCTATCCCAACCGCAATCCTACTTTAGGTTAAAAAAGAAACTCAGCTCCATGTAAATGTCTATATTATAATTCAATCATTGCTTTCCAACTCTTCCCACTTTTCCCCTTCTATATCTTGATTTTATCCTTCATAACCTCTGTGGTCATCCTTTTCTTCATCCCATATCAGCTTTTTAAATAGTAAATCTATAACGGGGGCTTTCGTCACCAAGCTCAGCCAACTCATCCTCTCCCATTCCCCGATGCTTCTCATCGATGTGGCCTGCTTGCCTTCGCTCGTTCTCACGTCGGTACCACCACCACATGTATCCATAGATGGCAGTGCCTAACGCCACCATGCTGAGCGTCACGGCGTGACCCTTAATGTATCTAGGTCTATCCGATGCAGGACTATGCCATGGTTAGTAAGGTTCAGGTGGCTACTTGATAAAGGTACTCACTAGATGAACGCAGACATGATACCTGCCGCGTTACCCCATGTCAACTGCATACCCGTACCTGTAGTACGCTTTCCATAACGAGGTGAGTTTGTAGGCAACTATTCAAGTCAGTCAGACATTACTGTCACACATTTGTTCTCTCAACTTACCCAGGCTAGTGGCAACCCTACGACCACGTACAAACCTCCAGCTACGAGGAAGCAGCCAAAGTAATGCGCACCAGAAGACACATCCGCCAAAAGAATAGCATATCCAACACAGCTGATGATTCCAAAGATGACGCAGAAGAGTCCACGGCGCTGCAGCTTATCTGAGAGGAACGCTGTGGACATGTATGCGGCGGCGCCGAGGAAATAGCATGGCACAGTGAGAAGCTGTGTCTCTGCGACTGTCCAGTCACCAAGATCCCTGATGATGGTCGGCAAAAAAGTAGAGAATCCTGCATGTCTGTTAGGATGAACTTTTGGAAGCCGGGCGAGATGTTCAAACTTACCGTACAGCATAGTGTCGACTCCGAACTGCGCAACACAAAACGCCCATACCTTCCAATCCTTAAAGGCGCACATCATATCCTTCTTGCTAAACTCACGACTCGACGCCGTGTTTCCATATTCGCGCGCATGTCTCAGACGCATGAGGGCCTTTTCGCCATCGTCCAAAAAGTACGCCGTCTCTGCATCATTGGGCAATGCAAAATACGTGACGATACCAATCAAGAAGCTGGGAATTCCCTCAATGATCATGATCCATCGCCAGCCGCTCATACCTTGCACACCATCCATGTGGCCGATTCCGTACGCAAGCAAACCACCAAGAGCACCAGCGACTGCAGCGCTGACGAAAAGGTAGCCCACGCGGAGTGCGAGTTCCCTCTTGGTGTAGAAGAATGTGAGATACACGGTTAAGCCTGGAAAGAGGCCGGCTTCCACGACACCGAGAAGGAGACGGCATGCAAGCAGAGATCCGTATGAGTCAACGAGACCTGTGAGCGTGGCGATAATTCCCCATGCAGCAGCGATAAAAGCGAGCCATCGGCGCGGAGTAAAGAGCTTAAGAACGAGGTTGGATGGGACCTCGAAGAGTAAGTATGTGACGAAGAGAATAGACACAGCAACCTGGAACTGGCTCGACGAAAGACCAAGATCTTCCTCAAGACCATAAAGCCGAGCATTGCCAATATTAACTCTGTTTAGTTTCGAATTAGTCATTGCGACTTTTTTTCTCCATGCTTCATCGAGTTTCCCGAACGAACCTGTCTAGGAAACTGAAAAGATAGAGGACCATGACAAGAGGAATAATGTAAAAGTCCAACTTGGCAACAAGTCTCTTCTCATCAGCCATCGAGTTGGGATCACACTCATCATTAAGACTGTGACGCCTAGGCGTAGTATTTTCGCCGCCATCCTTGGAGGCCATACTGAATGATAACTTTTCTAGTGGAGTTGTTGAGCAAGTAAATTCGAACAAGGATTCTAGCACAAGACTTACTATTAAACCTGACCTCTTTTCCTTTGATTAATAAACGAGGAATGAGACCCTAAACATTTGTTTAAAGAAAAACAGAAAGGCGAACAGCGAAAAGGTCTCGGACGAGCGCGACGAACGGGATAAAAGACCGCGCCACTCGCGACAAACCGTTCTGGAACAGAAAAAAAAAAGCTAGGCTAAGCTTGGCGCATAAATGACGAGAAAATCCCGATGAGAAACAAAAGTATCAAGAGGTTTCGAGAGCGGCCCGACAAGGGAGAGAGATTTTGATTTTGTAATAGTCTCCGCTGAAATCAGCTCATCCGAAACCTGCCCGGTTGCACAAAAAAAAGAGATTTTTATTCCCCTCTCGTTTTGAAAAGGAACGAAAAAAAGAGTGTAACTTTGAGTGTTGCGATAATAGGCTGAGTGATAGTTGAGAAGTGGGACGATGATTGTGCGCGTAGTAGATCTACTCTAGACCTTGAAGTTAAGACTAGGTTTTATGTGTATTATTCAGTTGATAATTGAACTGTGGCGAACTCTAGGCAAAGCTATCATCCTATGGCTGCTACTCAAGGTATTTGACCCTCGAATTCAAGGTCGACCTCGTCGCTGAGGCACTGAACTGACCTAAACTGTTGATGCACGACATCAAATGGCGTCACCGATAACGGACGTTTAACTCAACAGTCACTACCGTTCGTTGAACCCGAATAAAGTATTTAAAGTGGATTATTCAGCATTGGTTAACGGATGACATGTTCAACGTTGACAAGGCATATCTGCTGAGTATCGTTAAACGGCATAAATGTTAACCAGAGAGGTAAACCAATTACTACGAGCATCTTATCCCACCATCATGGGTCAAATATCATTTATTGTGTTGCATAGGTAGGTAGTACCAGGCGACCGAAGCTTTAGTGACCAATAAGTGACCTCTCAAAGGCATCTTTTAAATCCCAATTGACTTTTATATCGTTTAATTGATGCATATCTACCTATAATCAACACCTGAAATCATCCGCAAGTTCGTCCTCACCATAAAGGCAGGTATAGAAGATATACAACGTCATGCAATCAATGGAAGATGTCATCTCCCGCTCTCATCTGCTTGACCCAAGCTCATAAAACGCAAGGAAAAAAGTAAATGGGTTCTCAGTATGTACAGTATCTGACATTAATTAATCTCCTCTATCTTTCACGCGGAGTCTCATCAGCCACCTTCAAGTTTTCTTTATTTCTTCCTGCCATCCGATTCCTTGCCAGTGACCTTTGTTAGTCGCCTGGCGCCATATTCATTTACCGATAGGGTTGCGCTGGCATCTCATATACATGCTCAGGTGGTGCTGTACCACGAGCACTTGAGACTTGGTTGCCGTCAATCTCGGCAGCATCATTTTGATGCCACTTGGTAGCAGCGCTGTCGGATGCCAGCTCAGCTGTGTTGGCAGGGCTGTACATCTCGGCAGCATTATTGTGCGGCGAGTGTCCGGCAAGGTTGGCGTAGTTGTTCTCAGGGGTGACGGCTGAGAAGGCCTGGTCGCTACCGGCAGTACGGGAGTAGTTGGTCTCGGGGCTAACGGCCGCGTAGTTGCGTCCATACTGCTGAGGTTTGGCAAATCCAGCACGTCCGTCGCCAAGGGCAGTACCACGGTAGCCCTCAGACATAGTAGTGTTGCGGCTGGGGGCCAGAGTGGAAGCGGCAGCAGGGGAGGTCTGGGACATGTGGGGGCTGGTGCCAACAGCAGCGGCGGCGCCACCACCACCAGCACGACCACCAACAGGAACCTCGGATGCACCAAAGACATCGTCGTACTCAGCCTTGTTCTTGGCGTTGCGGCGCTTGCGAAGGCAGAAGTAGATGAGACCGCCGATAACAATCAAACCAGCAACACCGACGCCAGCACCGATACCAGCCTTGGCACCGGTGGAAAGGCCGCCATCATCGGTGCTGTTGCTACTGTTGTTGCTATCATCAGAGCTGGCGCCACCAGTACCAGCGGGACCATACTCTCCCGAGGGAGCAACGGTCGCTGTGCGAACAACTCCAGTAGTCACTCTAGTAGAGGTGATAACAACGGTGCTCGTAGTAGTGATAGTGGTGCTGGCACCTTCCTGGGCGGTCTTGGTAAGGGTCTTGGTAACCTTGGTCTGGCTGCTGACAGTGGAAATAACGGTTCGGGAGATGGTGTTAAAGACGGTGGTGTCGGTATCGTCTCCCTCGGTGACAGTAACGGTCTCGGTGATGGTGGCACGCTTATGGAGGCCTCGTCGGAAGGCGCGGAGGCCGTACTGATCACGGCGGATCTCAACGTGGAAGTCGTAAGGGACAGAAGTGATGGTAGGCGCGGCGGGAGCGACGAGTTCAGCGCCTCCGATAGTTCGGGGAGCAAGATCAAGAGCACGCTTCTCGTTGGCCCACTTGGTAGAAGTAACAAATTCCGTCTCGGTCGCGGTCTCAGCGTCGCTGCTAGTAACAGTCGCGGTCTCGAAAGCGGTAGACGTAACGACGACAGTAGAGGTGATGGTTTTCATCACGGTCGTCATGCGGCTCACGGTTTTGGCGTCAGAATCGGTAACAGTAACCGTCTTTGTAACGGTGACGTCCTCAGCTGTGGTGGTGCCATCAGTGGTTTCCTCTGTTGTGGGATCAGCGGCAGTGGTGGCATCGTCGGTAGGCTCGGCGGCGGTGGTAGGGTCAGCAGCCGTAGTCGCGGTATCGTCAGTTGGTGAAGGGTCGGCTTCAGCAGTGGTCGCAGCAGCGGAATCGGTTGAGGGCGCGGCGGCACTGTCGGAGCCAGTGTTTTGACGAGCGACCAGCTTAGTGGCCTCGGCTCCGACGAGCATGCCCAAAAGCAAAAACTTTCGAAGCTGCATATTGAGAAGTTGTCGATTCAATTAAGTGGCAGGCGATATTGAGGTTATGGTCTGGTTAACGGGCCGTAGAGATGGATGAAGTGTACCCAGAAGGGTTCGGCTCGAAGGAAAGACAAAATCCAATAAGAGAGAAAACAGCGACCGTCTCAGATTTAAAAAATAAATAAGTCTCTGATAGAGAGTCGTCGAAAAGAGCAGAGTAGATTTGTCGCTGATTGTCTCGGGCTTGTGCGATGTGGATAAGGAGTACGCGGCAAGCTAGGAACGAATGCGCGTGAAGCGATGACAAAAATGGCAATGCTTCGATAGGGAAAAAGAGACAAGGAAATAAAATAAAAAGAAGAAAGGCGTTTGTGAACGAGTGTGAGAAACGGTAGGTAGGGGTTAGTAAAAGAATACAAGCAGTATTCCTGTGAATAACTCCTCGATCGTGTGTTGGGTGAGATGGGAAAAAGGGAATGGAACGAAGGACGGATGAAGAAGATGGATGGGAGGCGTAGTCTAGTCTAGTTAGTTAGTCCTGTTGCATTGAGAGTGAGAATGAGTTGTGAGCAGTTGGGGCCCTTTGGGGTCATCCCTGGAAGGAATGGCACGGGAAGAGCGGATTTGAGCGGCCAGTGAACGAACAGTGGGTGGCCACCTACAAGCTCCAGTAGGCCTAGCGGCCACTGCACTAAAAGAAAAAAATTGCTGCAAGTGTGTGCCTTTACGGGGAGCGGGCTTTTACAGTGACCAGGTAGACAGTACTTAGTAACGAAGTAGCGCAAACCCCTGCACATTGAGCAGAGACTCAATGCGATAGGGTTTTCCTATTGGAGGAGATGCAAGAGAACACGAGACGAGCAGTTAAGAGCCAAGCATTTGTGACAGTTGGTGCTCTGTATAGGCCTACTAGGTAAGTTGACGTCGAGGCTGTTTTTGTTGTTAGATAGATGCAGAGTAGAACAAGTCGAGTTCTATGCAGTGGTTGTGATTAGGTGTAACAAATGCAGCCTCATCTCTGTACTTCCATGATCCCGTCTTGACTTTTCTCCAATGTGTCAGTGTCACTGCTTCCCGTCTGCTTCTGTTTGCTGGCATGGCCTGGTCCGGGACGGGGAATGATTCATTCACTCATTGTGTGTGTACACGTCGAGATAGAGATACGTACTGTATGATGTACAATAGAAATGAGAGCACATGTACAAAGACCCCTGACAAGGCTTCTTCTTATAGACTAGCTCATTTGTCATGGCGCTGCGCCTCGACCCTTTTGAGATTACTAGTGCTCTATTTACGAGATGTACGCGAGATGCAAGTATCTTTGACTCTTTTCCAACGGTGAAGTTGATGATTCTTGACTTTCTCTCCTGCTGATCATGGTTGATCATTTGTAAAGCAAGGCAAAAAACGTGACCTATGCCCAGAAATGATAACCGCCTGTAGTTTGAAGTTTTCAACATGTCAAGACGCGCGTGAGATATTTTTCAATCGTTATGTGTAGGAGACTAAGCATAAACTATCTTGAGAGCTACCATCCATCAGGGAAGTGGCGTTAAAGAAAGACTAGAGAGAATCAGTGAAACGTTGCTGAGGGCTGTACAGACTGTGTCTATCTATCCGTACCTATTAAGGTTAGTAGATAGGTGGTAGGTAATCATCAACAACATTCAGCTTGTTGAGAGCTACAGTACAGAATTTAGGGATTTAGAGTATCGCTTTGGCTACCTGTGTAGATTCATACATATCTTTAATTGTCAATTAATGACATCAATTTGCCCATGATCAAATGAGCTCGTATCTGTCAGGCTAGACGAGGTCACGCCCGAGCTTTGGCTGTCTGGCCGACCTAAAACCTCCATAGGTAGCGGGGCAATGTCGGGGCATCGACTCCAGGGCGGTTTAGCTCAGGGTCGGGCCCCAAAGTGGCACCTTTTATGATTGATGAATCAAACTCGATTGTGCTGAATAATAAAATGTCTTTTGGTATGCAATTCAATATGAAATGACTTCCATCATAGTAGAGCAAAAGATTCATTTGACTTCAATATATGTTGCTATATAACCCGCCTCACTGACAACTCACGATCTGCAGGGTCCTCTTTGGACTCATACTAAGCAATAGCCAAGAACGGTACCTGCACTGGCAGAACATACGCGAGAATTCGTGACATCCATAAAATCAATTGAAATCAAACCATACGAACTACGGAGTAGCGAGATTAGTCTCTCTCCTTCATCACCATTGGAAACGAAAACAAAGAAGTCATTCGGTTTCGCATTCTCTCTGTGTCAATTCATTTGGATGGTTGCATCGGCCTCACCGTAAGCACCGGACGCGATACTATGTATAATATGGATGCTATGCATTATCAATGGAACACACATACACTGCATCCATCCATGTTGGCATACCTCTTAAAAGCCATTCCCGCCTCTATATCGGTAACTCCCTTTTCTTGGCTTCTCGCTCATCAGCCACTTTCTGCACTTCAACACGTTGTCAAGTGCTGAGACATGCACATGTCAGGCGTTGAGTCTGCTTGCATGATCGTGGCGCGTATAAATTAATGAATTCCAAACATTCTTGACTTGACAGATATCGAGGGTGGCTTTCAAATCATTAAACATACCTGCCTTTCTGTAAACGATAGAGAATGAATAAATGGCCTCTCTCCCTCGACCGCTATATCTGGAACGTTGATCGGCGTCATCTACATCACCTGTAGCCTGTAGGATTCCTTCTACCCTTGATCATATGTGGCTATAAGTTACTTTCCGCGCACGTGAAACGTTTCAGATGGACGATAGCAAGCAAAATCAGTTATTGTCCAACGTCAGCCCTTCCAAGCGGTCGGTACTCTCTCTGCTTGCTCTACGAATACCTGCGCCTCCACAAGGCAACTCGCAGCTACGTATGAGGCTGGCAACATTCCTCCGCCATTCGTGAGATCTTGTGTTGTAAGCCGAACAAAGGGCTAGCAGACGCCAGTAACTAGCTTGCTTAGATTGAATGTTCAGAAAATGCTTGTATCGTATTGATTTGGTGAGGTATAACATCTGTTTCTACTGTATTAAAACGACAACGCCAAAACAAGGCCACATATTATAACTGGTCCTTCAGAAAAAGTCTTCTCAAACACCTGTCTCGCTTTTGCTATTACATACTGAACTATCCGTCCCCCTAAGCTCAAACAATGGTCATAAATATGCAAGGCTTAGAAGTTCTCCTTGCCCCAGACGAACGAAAATCTGTAGATATGTTAGACAATGACACGTAATAACGGAATAGCATAAACTTACCCAGGTTCAGTATACTTGTTGCAATACGTGTGCAGTGAACTTCCCAGTCCCTTAGGACCACAGAAGAACACACCCGCCTCGGCAGGGCTGTGAATCTTCCTAATACCTCTAAAGATCATGTCCCAGTTAGGTCGGCCAAAGTTGGTCGGGCTGCGCAGACCAGTGATGGTGTCCTTGTCGGCGTTGGCGTCGTTGATCATGATGTTTGTCGCATCATCGGCCTTGATCCTGGCTGTGAGGTACGTGTGAATCTCAATACGGTGGTCCAGGTCTTGAGCTTCGACGGCGAGAAGCAGCGAGCGGAACCACTCGAACGAGTCAAAGTCACGGCAAATCCAGAAGAAGTAGACCTTGGACAGCCGTGTCTTTTTCTGGGGATAGTTCATTCGGTACCAGATGGACTTGAGGATAGAGGCGAATGGTGTCACACCGATACCGGCACCGACGAGGACAGAGACTTCGTACTTGAAGACATCTTCAGAGGCGGAACCAAAGGGACCGTCAACGTAGACTCTGGGGAGGACACGACGGATAGCTGGGTCGATTTCGGCCTCGCGACCTGTAAGACCAACAACCTTACTAGCATCGCCAGCATCCTTCTTCTTGCTCCAATCACAACCCAGAGACTTGGCAAGCTCCTTGGTGAAGTCACCCACACAACGCATGTGAATGGAAATGTAGTCCTCCTCGGGGGCGCTGGTCAGGGTAAAAGGGTGGTACTGCCAGAGCGACACGGCAGGGCAGCAAAGGAAGATGTATTGACCAGCTCGTGTCTTGGTGTGCTCCTTCTTCATCTGGATCTCGCAGACGTTGCTGGGGTGCTGGATAACCTTGGAGATGAATGTCCTGTGACGACCTCGCACCTCACGCGCGATACGCTCGGCCAGGTAGCAGAAGCCACTGTACATCCAGAATTGCCAAAAGACTCCAATAGCTGACGATCCAATACTGGTGCAGAAGGGAGCTACATCAGGCTGGATCATGCAGAAAGCTCCATGAATCGACCAAAAGAAGAAGAAGACGATGAACATGTGATGGGTGTACCAGAATCGCTCAAAGTTTGCTCGCCGGGGCTTCTCCATCGACGTGAGAACCATGCCCATCAGTGCAATGAGCATCACATAACCCGTCCATCCCGGACCAGACACAAAGTTGGCAAGCAGCCAGCCGTAGATACCAAGTTTGTACTTGATGGCGACCTGGGCGAAGTTGTTCCAGTGAGCAATGGTGTGGACCCAGGACCAGAAGACGATGGACCAGGCGGTGACGATGTGAAAGGTGATGTTCTTGTCGAATTGGAGGATTCCATTGAGCGGCGTCTGGCGAAGAAGAGAGATGAGAGTTCGACACACGGGGAAGAGAATAATGGCGACATCGACATGGAGAACCAGCGCGGCTGAACGAGCAATGATGAAAGTGAAGCCAAACGTCTGGCGCGAAGATTCGAGACTTTCCTTCTGAGCGTAGTGCACACAGGCGAAAGAAAAGATGAGGGCGTGCAGAAGCATAAAGACAAAGACGAAGCTTGAATAATGAAGTTAGTTCCCATGTAAACTAGATCGTCCCAGCCATTCGACATGTGATTCTTGGACTTACAATCTTCGGTAACCCTCATTGATCATCCAGCGATCAAACTTTTCTCTTGAAGATAGTTCCTGTTGCTTCTCCTGGGTCATCTCACCAGAGAGAAGCATGCGCGTAAGAGGAGACCATCGCGCTCGTTCCGACGGTTTCTCGGACCAATCCTGCATTTGATAGCTCATCTTGAGCGAGAAGAAATGGTTGAATCAACCACTGAGTCGAGTTTCAATATGTCCCTCGTAGAGTCTTTTCGAGTATTTGATCCAGTCGCAAATGCCTTTTATTATCTTCGTTACCAATTCCTTCCAACAATAATAAATTTCAGGCGATGTGTCGATATTCAGAACCAGCTGAACAGGTGAGTAGATGTAATAGATTCCGGTCGGACGATGAAAAATGGTGTTTCCCAACAGTATAAACAAGAAGCGAATAGAAGAAAAAACAGTTGCTGTATAGAGCCTGAAGATTAAACAAACATATAGAGAAGAGATATGCTCATCTCACCGTCACGGCCCAAGGAAGAAGAAAAAAGAATGAATGGAAGAAAGAACAGGAAGAGGAGGAAAGAAGCAAGGGTTTCTTAGAACTAAGTGAAAGCTCAAACCATGAGAACCTGGGTCTTAACTGTAATAGTACTACGTAAGTATATCTCACTGCTACAACCCTTTCCTTTTCTACGGGATATGCTCCAGGGAATGAGAGGGAAAAAACGGAGTTTGGTGGCCGGACTTGATACCAGGCACAGACAACGAGTGTCCGGGGTTAGCGCTTGGCATGCGCCTATAACATTCTAGCGAGAGGCTGTAAGAACTCTTTTGTGCCTGTGAGGTTCGAATTCGAAAGTAAAAACACGCCATTTAAGGAGTTGTTCTGTGTCAGGCATGGTTCAACCGAGGGGTCCAGAAGTTGGGACTGCATCAGATCAGGGGGGAACGTGACATAACCCAACTACAGATTTTAGCCTCTGACAATGAGATCTTGTACACATTAGAGATCGAAGAGTTGCCAATTATGCAGTTAAAATTAAACATCTCTTTCATAAACTGAAATAATCACCCGATAACCAACAAAATATGGTATGAGTCCTTTCCTCAAAGACCATCAACAACCATCAATGATTGGTTGTTATCAATGCCTGGCAATGTCTGGTCTGGTCTGAAACCCCGGTGTTACAGGTTTGACAAGACCTAGCTCTCCCTGGTACGTTGTACCGGAAGTGGGGTCGTATTTCGAAATCTCGGCCGATGAGTGGCACGACCTGTGAGGCGCGTAACTAATCCAGCTGCTCATATCGACAGATATCCGTACATCCTGAGGGCATCTGCACATACTATCCGTAGGGCAAAGATTAATTAATCTATCTACTTACAACTTAATTACTTATTCGGGATCGAGAAGCAAGGGCTTAACTTAATCATCTCCATAAGTAGGCGTTGATATCTGATATCCTTGCTAGTGCAAATCCAGAGAGCCATGGGGGATGTCACAGAGTTGATCTCAAGGCATGAGAGTGTAAAGGGGAAAATAGTCCAAAGAACTGATCTACAATAGTGTAGGATAGGGTTACAAGTTACGCCTCCTATATTATCAATAGTCAAAGCCTTTAATGTTGCCTGAAGCAGGTTGGCAGCCGATATCAAAAGTCAAGATGACCTCCCGTCTCACATCCAAACAAGATCCAAAATTCTCCGATCCATAATTGTTTCCAAAACCACAACAAGCCTTCGTATCTTCAAACTTGGCTCTCCAAAGTTTTAGAAACATCATGAACAAACCTATGGCCCATATCAGCAGCCCGTTGCAGCTTTGTCTCATTGCGTTTCAGTCCCCCATCCGAGACATGTACCATCTCGGCACTGTCAATGTATGTCTACGTGGATATTTCCACATTGCGTATTCTCACGAATCGTAAACTCAACTTGGTAATCACTCGCCAAGACTGTTCTCAGATCGCCACTATAGCCCGACATCCCCTACAGGTGGCCCAAAAACCACTGCGTCGTCTCGTACAAGGACATCAAACAGATCAATCATACATACAGGTATTGTCGTCATCCCCACACTGGATCTCGAGACATGCCAGATGCTCAAATCCGAGTCCCTGACCAGTAGCGCGCTTCATGTTACCTTTTCCGTCATCGGCCATGACCCTGTCAGCGCCTGCTCCCGTGCATCATAGGTCCCAGCTTTCTGAACCACATAGTATTCTTGCTCGAGTGGCCACTTGCTGGACTCAATCAGATTATTGTTTGCACCTGCGTATTAAGTATCCAACATGTCACTAACAATCGTCGTCATCGTCACTGTACATTCAAGTCAAGTGTTTGCTGGTTAAAGAGACAAATTGTATACGCTGCCTGTTTCTGGATGCCAAAAACACATCGTCAATGCAAACCTAAAATCCAGCTGCATGATATCCCTTAATAACTAGTCTGTTTGTCTGGTGTCTTTCCTCCCTTCAGCGTCGCTTGCTGTCTCGTCAACCGTAGTTGAAGCCTCGATACAGGCAAAAACATCCTTCTAGGTCACGCCGACTAAAGCCATATCGCAGCGCCGTGCGAAGCTTCCACTCGATCGTTTCACGTCGCTCATGATGGGGAAAACAAATCGACCCAAGGTCTAACCGCCTTCGTCCATGTCGTCATTTAAATGGCGTACTTTCGAGTCCACTCTCGGGCTGTGGCCTCGTATCGGGGTCGGTCAGTCTTGTAGACATGGGCGATCTCGGGCACCAAAGGATCGTCAGGGTTGGGATCCGTTAGCATTGAGCAGATGGACAGAAGAACTAGTTGACATGTTAGTACCCAGGAGTTAACCAAAGAGGTTCTCAGCGTCGAAAATACCTTTGGAGATGGTCAGAGCAGGGCTCCACTGGTCACGGAGAATGTCCAAGCAGATGCTTCCGTTGGAGTTGATGTTGGGGTGGTAGATGCGTGTGGTGAAGTTGACCTTGGGGGGCTTGAAGGGGTAGTCGGTAGGGAAGTGAATCGCAAGGAAGAAGACACCGCCGGAGTAGGGGGAGTCAGACTAAAATTTGTGGTCAGTCAAGATGTTCTTTTTCGTTTGCTGGTGGAGGATGATGATGAGGACACGGATGCACCGGCATGCGGCTGAGGGCTTCGTCCCGCCCATAAGCCAGCCATATTGCTGGGCAGCGCATCCTCATACCAAGTCGGGGGGAAGCTTACAGGTCCCATAATCGTAGCTTGCCAGTGAAACTATTCATGCATGTTAGTCGCGTGATCGGATGTGTCCTGCAAGAAGCAGGACGGAGACTTCCCGCAGCCATGACGACTTTGACAGCCACATGCTTATCGGTGTGGAGGGGAAATGCCTACCAGATCCTCGCCAACAGGGCCAGCGGAGCAGGATGAGGGAGGGTCTCTGCAAAACAAAGTCAGCATCTGTTCATCATGAGGACGTGATAGTCGTGAGGGCTTCAACGCCATCGAGGGTTTTCGGTATAGTATCGCAGGTCGTCACTCAAGACCCCGCTTACCAAGTGCCCCCACCTGACGTCTTTGGGCTTCCAGGTTGACCCCTCAGACTTTGTACGAGAGTGAACTTACCGGCCGAGATCAGTCAACTCCTTGTTGATGCGCTTAAGAGCCATTTTTGATGTGTAGAAGGGGGTATCTAAGATGGGTGTTGCGAGCTATCGCGATCTTTCTAGGATTGAAACAAATCGTTAGTCGAGGGGTTGTCAAGACGAGCGGTCGGGAGAGAAAAGGGTGGGATTCGAGGAAACGTACGATATGTAAAGGAAAGATCGTCCTGAGATGTAATAAAACAGGAGACCAAGTCGTATTTGTTTGTTGATGGAAGGAGGTTTGTCGGATTGTTGAATATATGTAAGCGTAAAGAAATTCAGTCGAGGCTGAAAGAGTAGAAGAGGCGGGATTTGGAGGAAGATGGTTCGTTCAGAATGGGGTCGGGCAGGTAGGAAACCTGAGAAGTGGGAGGAGCAGGCAGGAGAGTGGAGGGGGGGGAAACAGGCAGGAGGGTCAACAAAGAACAAGCGGAAGGAGTGAGTGGCTGCGTTGGCACCTGCCCTGGTAGCCTGGTTGGATTCTGGAAGCCCGAAAAGTCAGGTTTTTCAGGTGCTCGAATGCTGTGACTGGGCCACACCTGGGCCTCAGCCCGCTGAAATGGAGGACACCGCCACTAACTTTTAGGTCGGGGAGCGAATCAGTGCTTAGTGGTACCCGAGCACTAACAGCTGGCTACAGATTTTTACGTTGGGCTTTGATAACAGTGGAGGGTATCATAGCAGTAGCCAGCATGTACTGTAGTAGGCTTGGCTTAGTTCCCGACTGTCGCCATATCCTTCGTCTGGTTTCGATGGCTTGTAATTATCAAATGCTTATTTACGATGACTTGGTAGAGGAATGGTCTAGACATTGTTTGAGTTACACAGTTGGAGTGGCCAAGCCCAAGTTCAGCAGTGGTGAGTAATACCTATTTAGTAGATGGACTACATGTACAGTACCTACTATCCAAGTGGCGGCCGAGGTCGGCAAGGAAAACCATATTCTTTGCTATGGGGATTCTACATGATTCCGCTGTGGTTTTTTTTTGGGTCTCATTTTGCTCATGGTTCATATTTCTATGTGCCTAGTAAGTAAGTATTGATTGCACTGTTCTTACTCCCTGCGATACCGATATGCCATGGAGATCTAGGTAAGAAGCAAAGTGCACAATTAAAGCCTCCCGTACCTGGACTCGGATGCGGATGCGGATGTCCGAACGGCTTCGCCGGTTCGTTCCTTACAAGTCTAGCATTGGCCTCAAAGCTGTGGATGACATGTCGCCAACGACGTCACTAGGTTTAAGCTGCGGTGAGGGTCGAGGGTTTCTCTTTAACAACGAACCAAGTGGGTATTCAACACCAAGCATTGGAGGTCAAAATAAAGGAGGAAAAGCAGGCATCCATGTTGGCTAGTGATGCAGCTAGGCATGGCCGTTTTTCATGCAGCTTTGTTTGAGAAATATGTGATTGGATAGTGTACGTTTGGGGATTGTGTTTTGATTTCCAAGCATCTATAATATGGGTATGCATATTTATATTCGCCTCCTTACCAATTATTTTTTCCGTTTTATACAAACGCTTGGATGCCAGTGATAGCTCGACCAAGAATGAGACCTGTGATATGTTTGTAAGCAATTGTCAAAACGTCAAATAGGACAGTTAAACGTACTGTGAATGTCACTCTGGCCCTCGTATGTCTGAGTCACAAACAGGTTTGCCACATGGCGACCAATCATGTACTCATCGCTGGCCGCATTGCCTCCAAAGATCTCCTGGAGAAGACGTGCGTTTCGCAGAGCAGTATCGCAGTTCTGTCGCTTCACCATGCTGATCATCTCAGGCGTCGCCTTGCCCTCATCTTTGAGGCGCCCAACCTGGATGGCTGCAAGTGTGCCGTAGGCAGCATCTGTTGATGCATCAGCGAGTTTCTTCTGCACAAGCTGATACCTGGCAAGAGGATTGCCCTTGAATTGCTTGCGTTCAAGAGAATACGTTCGGGCACGGGCGAGACAGTCCTCCAAAGCACCCATGACACCCATTGCAATGCCATATCGAGCGTTGTTCAAGCAACTGAAGGGACCCCTAAGACCCTCAACTTCAGGGAACATGTTATTTTCTGGTACGGGACAGTTGTCGAGCTGGATCATGCCCGTAATGGAAGCACGGAGACCGTTCTTGTCCTTGATGGCTGGTGTCTCGAGGGTACCCGGTGGGCAGTCTTTGCGTTCTACTAGGAAACCCCGAATCTTGCCAGTCTCTTGTAGTTTTGCCCACACCATCAACACATCCGCGATGGGACTGTTGGTGATCCATGTCTTTGCGCCGCTTAGAGAGTAGTAACCCTTCTTGGTAGGATGTGGCTTGGCCACCGTCTCCATGCTTCCAGGGTCACTGCCATGGTTGGGTTCTGTTAGCCCAAAGGCACCAAGCATCTTGCCCTTGGCCATTTTAGGGAGAAACTTCTCCTTCTGCTCAGCAGATCCATGCTCATATATACCACCCATCACCAATGAAGACTGAACGGACATGCCAGATCGGTAGCCGCTGTCGACTCTCTCCACAGCTCTGGTGATCAGACCGCCAGCAACAGAAGAAACGCCTGCACACTCATAACCCTCGATTGTAGCACCCAACAGTCCAAGCTCACCCATCTCCTCGAGAATCTTGGGGTCGTAGGATTCGTCACGGTAGGCCCCTATAAGACATGAACATCAGCGCAGTCCCGACGAAAACCGAGTCGCAGGTAACTCACTCAGAACGCGGGGCAATAATTGTTCCTGGCAGTATCTCTCTGCAGTATCTCCAATCGCCCGTTCCTCCTCGGTCAAGAGGTTATTAGAGGCCAAGGGATCCTCCCAGTTAAAGCTCGGTCCTGATGCCGAGGCAAATGTTCGTGTAGCGCATGGCCGCAAAGGAGTGGCGGCTCTTCGAGCGCATTGTCTAAGGATAGGGCGAAACATGATGTGGGAGAGGCTGTAGGTCGAACTGGTCGTTGTTTGCAACCGAACGAGATCGCCGGGCGGGATCGAGTAGTTATTAAAGGTGAAGCAATTCGGGGCTCAAGTTGACTGGTGAAAGGGCGCCGGCAATAGAAGTCCACTAGATGAAGTCATCCGACGCGAACCGGAGCCGGCCCCTCAGTCACTAAAACCCCAGCTTTTGACCCCGGAACCGAGGCATCCCACGACCCTTTCTTTTAACTATCACCAATTGGATCAAGTGCATGCGAGTGACACTTGAATGCATGAGAAATATTGCCCCAATCTGGGTGGTTTCGGGTCCATAAACAATCTTGCCGATAATTGATTCGGGGTGTGTTGATTGAATACCGATAAAGCTGAGCTATGCTATGATTTGCTATGGACCCAATGAATCAAGGAATCCATGTCTCATCCAATGATCGACAAGAGTTGCAGGCCAAGCTGGCTCGGATAGGAAACCCCCCATAACACCTCGACGTTACGCCTCTTCTGTTCCTGACTTTTGTTTCTGCTTGGACTTGGACCTGGACCTGGACCTATGTCTGAACCTGCCTTTTTCTTCGTCTACTCTCGCCATGAGGCTCAGCCGGTTAAGCTCCAGTGCCCCCAGGACCACCCCCGCTACAGCTAACTGACGAGTCCCTTGGTGAACTACCGGAGCCGACATGATCGGTACCGATGCCGAATCATCGACTGACGAGGTGCCATGATTTCGATTGGCTTCCGAGTCGCGTGCCCTTCGTCTGCGCTCTTTACCAGCTTGAGATCTGGAATCGTCTGCTGAGTCGTCGAGTGAAGAAATGGACAGTGATCGACTTGATCCAAAGGGAGATTCGAAGTACGCTTGTCGAAGGCGACCGTCCAGCCGATGCAGCAGGCTTGTCGGAGTTGTTGGTTGAGACAAAGGACTGCCTTGGTAAGTACTACTATGAGGGTCTCTAGAAGCTAGAGCCGAATGCTGGATAACTATATTTCAACGAGAGGTTCTGCGCAAATCATGGGCAAGTATGCTTACCCACGAATGACGATGCTGACAGCCCAGCTCTGGATCAGACTGCATGGCTTGGTTTTGGTTCATCGTGTTGAAAGACGGGCCATGCAAAGCAACGTCTATCTCTTCAGAGCGGCACTCAATCTGTCGTTGAAGTATCTTTGAAGCATTTCGATACCTCGGTGCGCGACGTGTTCGACTTGACTCATGCCCGGGTGTAAGATAGGTGCTGCTTGCATTCGAGGTTTCCTTGGTCGGTTGTAGGTTTTCCGCACGAGTTGAAGAAGAAGACTTCATATCATCGACGTCGGACCGATTTGAACATCACATACTTGATAAAAAAATATTGTTAAAGGGAGATATGATGGAATGATCAGGTGATAACTAAGGTTGAATTGGGTGATATCAGGGAAGCGAAGGATTTGCAGTTGAGAAATCCATCTCCGTGGTTGAAAGCCAATACATCACGTTTTTAGTATGTGGATAACCTGAAAGCCGTTCCTGCTATATGTCGTGAGGAAGTGCATCGTCAGTTGCTCCTTGCTATGATCACGGTAGTTCAAGTCCGCTCCTTATCTTTCTGATGGCATCTTCGGAACGTTTCCCCGAGCCTCCCACGTAGGGGCCGAATCATAAATAGAGAGCTACAGACTGAAAGATTGCCCCATGGTAATAATTACATCTCTTGTATGCTTATTGTCTGTTATAAAACGTTGACTTTAAAGGTTCTTACTTTGGTAATTGATGACGGAAGGATCGCCAAGACTAACACACATGACCAGGGTCTTCGGGCGTTCGGTACTGGACCAGCTCACTTTATAGGTACGCTCCCTCGATGAAATATGACGAGTTTAATACATGCACACACAGCAAAATGACAGTAAAGTCCAACGATGTTATTCAATTGGCTCAAGCCATCAGACTGGTAAGAACATCATCTTCAAAAGGGAAATTATTTCTAATTGCGGGATACAGGCTGTCAAGAACAACAGCACAAAACTCCTGCGTGCCTGGTTCTATGTACCATTGGGAATCACAGTAATGCTCGCTGCCTGTTTTGGAATAGATTCACTGTTCCATAAGCTCAATGTTGCATTCCCTGCTTCTGTTACTTGTATGATGTTGCTCCTTTGTGCCCTTATCGCCAGTGAGTCATTACTAGGGACTCATAGAACAAGAGAGTTGATAAATGTTATCGATGTACCTGTAAGTCAATGATAATCTCACTTAAAATGCAAGTGATCCTGACATCTCAAGGCTGGCTGGTCACTTCGATGGATGGGTATCTTCTTTACGCCGTCATTCGTCCTCCTACCTCTGAGTCCGCCCATAGGAATTGTCGAGGTCATGATCATCATTGCAATTTTTGGTAAGTCGATAATATGGACCAAATTCGTTATCTATGTCTAACCTTGGCAGTTATTGGCTTCTTCATCATGATGGCTCTGGCAGCCTGGATCACTCGCACTCTTCAACTTGCCCTAGGCGTCTCAAGACGTTCCAAATCTCAGCGTGCTGAAGAACTCGGTCGTCAGACTCCAGACATTCCGATAGGTGAGATCCAGACTCCTGGTATCTCACGTCGTACAAGCTTTTCCCATACTGGTTCACAGATCCCTCTTATATCTGCATCAGTGCCGAGTTCGGGACCAGCCTCGGCGGCGCCATCCCGTCCTCAGACACCACCACAGTTGCGGCTCCAGGAACATCACTACTCGAATGGCAACGCTCCTGATAATGCAGTTGAATCTCTCAATATGCCTACTGTCCTCCCACAGATCCCTTTGCCGCCGCCCAAGGCCGAATTGTGGGCAGCGCGTATTTCGGCAAACATTGATGTAGTGACATTCGTGGGACTGTTTCTCTTTATTGGCATTCCGCTATATTACTCGACTGGTTACGCCATGCCTATTCATCTGGCTGTCAACGTTCTCGCCTGGTTTAGTGCCATGGCAATTCCTCCCAAGTGGAAACAGTACCTCCATCCAGTTCTCGTGTCGTCTCTCGCAACGGTGCTCGTCATATGGGCACTTGCAGCAATTCGTGGCGATAGCTTGACATCAACGCTTCACGCATACCGCACTGGAGCAAAGTACATAGAGTTATGGCGCCACGCAGCACAGAAGCGAGATCTTCTCCCCGGTGCAGGAGACGTCTTTGGCACTCTTCTCGACGCCAGCATCGTGGCCCTCGCCTTACCCATGTTTCAGTACCGTCGTGAGCTTCGTACTCATTTCATCTCCATCGTCGTTCCAAACGTTGCCATCAGCGTGGGTTCTCTGCTGGCATACCCGCCCTTGTGTTACGCATGCGGCATCTCGGCAGCCCGCAGTCTCGCATTTGCATCGCGTAGCCTGACGCTGGCACTCGCCATCCCCGCGACTGTGAATCTCGGTGGCGATGTCAATACAGCAGCTGCATTGGCTATCATCAGTGGAATTTTGGGCGCCGTTCTTGGAGGGCGTATATTGCGCTGGCTGCGAGTTCCCGAGGATGATTACGTGACTCGCGGAGTGACACTGGGCGTTAACTCGAGCGCCATCGCAACGTCCGTGCTGTTGCGGACTGACCCTCGAGCTGCGGCTTTGTCGAGTTTGTCCATGAGCCTGTTTGGGACAATCACTGTCTTGTTCACTTCGATACCACCTGCAGCAACATTTGTACGAGGACTCGTAGGTTTGTGAGTTATCTTGTAAGTCTTGGTTTGGCGCCAGGCGCTCGGAGCAGAAATGGGTGGGGACATATAACATATTTATTATGATATCGAATCTCAAAATATGTCAGATGCGATGGTTTATCTTATAGAACAGAGGGTTAGAGAAGCTATTTTGGCTATAAATATTTGTGTATATAAAGACGGTTCTTGGTATATAAAAAATGACATTGCTATTTCAATTACCCAAAAAGGAAAACCATGCACGACATTACGATCAACGAACCTACAATGATAGTACGATTCTATGACCTCGGTCAAGGAGCCAACTACTATATAGTGCGCGCGCTACTTGTCACGTTAGTCGGTTGTACACCGTCGTTTTGCATCACGGTCCCATGACAAAGACTCCACACGATGTCCTGCCGCGTGGCACATGGTGAACAAAAAACATGGTTATCGGGAACTTGTTGAACAACGACCATCTTGGGTATAGTAAAGAAAATTACAAAAAGGTGAGCCAGTGTTGTATACCTGTTCCACTGCTGAACTCACAGACCTCTCCTCCATACTCCATCTAAGTCGCAGACCAAAAACCAGAATGGACATATGCCGTGAACGCCGCCGTGCAAATCGTGAGAACATGAGTCGTAAAGCGTGAAAAGGAACCAGATAAGAAAAAAACCAGTGTGCGGTACGGTTTCGTTGTATGAGTGTCGGCTTTCAAACGGATATAACCATATCGTGGAAGCTGAGTCCCAACTCAGATCATTACCTCAACTCTAATTCATAGAGCCTGAATGTCATCCCTGCTTGACACGTCAGTCCAGGGGTCCTTTTTTGCCAAGAAAGTGTAAGCAGAGCTTACCATTGTATGTCGCAGTAAGGTGAGGTACCTTGCAGATAGAGATGACTTGGGGGGTAATGGTCTAATAGATTGGGATAATGCTGCAATGCGTCACTTGCTAAAGGCACGGTTGAGCCTCGTGGTGAGCTGGGTCCTGTGCTCTTTTGCTTCGCTGCAGACGCCGCATTCACCGCTGACTACGGTGCCAGTGACGCGCGAGACGTATTTGCCGCAGATAGCGAGGCATGGTGAGGTTCCTACGGGCTGCTCGCCTACACGACGACCGCAGGCTTGGCAGACGAGAGTGCCGAGGTTTGAGTAGCACATTTCTTTGATTTGGAGAGGGAGTGACGAGAAGATGAGGTTTGTTTGATGATTCAATAAGGGGACCAGTGTAATGATATAGCACGGAAGAAGCGGGATGCGAAGTGGAGAGGCATGTAAGTGTAGACAGATGCCGAGGTAGACAAAGTCTTAGATACAGAAATTGGGATTAACAGTATTCAAGAAAAGAAGTACAGATTAAAAAAGGATTGTTAGATAAGGGGAGTGTCAAGCGCTTGAGACGAAGTAGGGGATGGGAAAGATGGACTAGTTATAAGAGCGAGGGAAATAAGAAGAAGAGTAAGGTTTGAGAGAGAAGAGGAGGAGGAGGAACGAGGTGAGATAAGGTGGATGCTACCTTGCCAGGTTAAAGTAGATCGCTAAGGTGCCCAAATTGGATAGATATGCCTTGATGAAGGATATACCTTTTAAGTAGTAGAGTTACATGCCTATTCAAGCGTGACACGACCTGAGCTGTCGTGTCATGATAGGGATCTCTTCAAAGCGATGCACCCATACATCCATCCGTTCATCCATCCATTCATGAGCTCCCCATAGTGTTTCAACTTGGCTACCATTAGAACGGAGCCGTTGAAAAGAGGGGAACGACCGGCTTTTGCTCTCATGGATCCATACGAGTGAGGGTCCCCATTGCTTAGTTATGGTATACTACCAAGGCATAAGTACCGTAATAAAGCATGGATCGCTTATCCAGTCTGTTTTTGGGTTGGTTGCGGTTCATGTGCCGAAGTATGTATTAGTAGCCGTTTTCTTATTTGAAACATGACGATATTTGATGTGTTTATTGTATGCACGCGACTGTACCTATAGAATGGTGTCTTGTTGGTGGACTATTTTGTGTCAGTCATGTCAACTTTTCAGGACTGTATTATAAATCAATATATATAATAAACAGACGTGTACATCTAAATCCTTCTCTTGTCCATGAATGAATGGATAACGTCTGTCGTGCTTTGACCATTTCTCTGCCCCCCCCCTCTCACCGACTCCCTCCATCTTCGCCCTGTAAATGAGGCGGTGGTGACAGTTTGTTAAATGATCCCTGACGCCAACCTCAAGCTTCTCGAATAAAAGAACCCTCCATTTCCATGCGCCCTTCTGCCAAAATTCCCCTAGTCGCAGCGATGATCCTTGGTTCTTCCAATCAGAATGAGAGGACGACGCCAGACTTGCCCCTCCCCCTCTTCTCCGTGACCTCTCACCTCTTACCATGTTGATCATTTTGCCCAATGCGACCTGACACAAACGAGATTGACAACGAACGACTGTGACTTGACTTGACTTGTACAGAGACAGAAAAACGAAGCTGGTTAATGAAACTCAATGCCCAATTATTAACTTGACTCTTAGTGTCGGATTTATTAATGTGCTTAATTGATCGCATAAAGACATATACCTACATGTCTATCCATGTAGTATTAGCATTACAGCACACCCAAGGTCATCTGCCTCATGTCATCACGGATCCTTCGGGGTTCAAGACGCCAAACCACAATTAACTCAGCACATATCATGGGGACCCCGACGACTCATATCCAAGTCCATCGATAGAGAGTGTGTGGCTATGTCTGAGTAACACAGAACAACACATTCAAAACCAAAGTTCAGGGCGGAAACACGCGCACAACGCAAACTCATCGTGATCATCAAGCATCCATCCATCCATTGTGCTAAAGCTTCGAATGCATGCCTGCCTGCCTGCTTCTAGCAACTTAGCTGCAGACCACCCCTTAAATCATAAGCTGCTTCTACAACACCTTTCCCGTAACATATATTAAATCAAGACCAATCACACGGCTCTATCATACCAGAGTCCTTTCCATGAAAACGCCCGCATAATGTCACATCCGTATAATATTCTGCTTCTCTTTGGCTCACAGTGAGACTGGAGCTTCAACTGTATATCGCCACGCTCTTCTTGTACAACCACCAACCCATTCCACCATCCTTCCATCTCATACGTCTTCAACGTACGCGTTTCCCATCACCTTAGTTTACCCCTCAATGCATCTACTTCTCTTTGAAGGGCGTCGAGATCAGCCAGGATGTCAAAGCTCTTTCCTGGCTCATTCGTTGATTTTGGTGATGGGTGACCCGAACCAATCATCTCTGGAACCGCATCAGATTCCTCCTCGGGGACTTGACTAGATCCGGCCCTGCCTACACTATCAAGACTTGTCCTTCTTGGTCCATCTATGCTGCCTTTACTGCTGCCTCTTTGCCTCCGAGGAGGTGGGGGAGGAGCCATCTGGTTATAAGGTTTTGCTTCAAATGAAACTCGCCGGCTACTGCTATCAACACTTCGAATGCTAGCAGGCCGTCTAACAGAAGTGTTCCGCGCAGGCGGCGGTGGTGGTGGAGCCGAAGACTTTGGTGTCGGATGTTGTCCATCTCGAGGGGAGGCCAGGTCAAGCGTCGAGGCTTGACGCAGCTGTGATGGAGTCGAAGTCGTACTCAATTCAACGTCCAGAGACGGGGCTGGAGAAGAGGACGACTGGCTCAGATCCGCAAAGCTGGAGTTCATGCCTGTCGGTAACTGGGTGGAATGCTTTGAGGCATGAGACCTCCGTGGTGGCGGTGGTGGGGCTCCGGCTTGGGAATTTTGACGTTTATGTTCCGGTCGAGATCTCATAGACGATGATCGCGACAGATTCTCATCGTTCTGTAGGGGTTGCTGCGATGCATTCGCTTTGCTTTCTGCCCTTGCATGCCCTCTTCGCGGAGGCGGTGCGGGGACTGCTTTTCGTTCACCTCCTAAAGGTCCCGGCGATGTGGCACCTATATCAGCACCGGTCCCTGGGGCCTTACCAGCTGCCTCGCGGTCAAATGGTGACTCGCCTTCCTCGTCCGAACTCCTTCGGATGGGAGCAGGCGGAAGCGGCTTGTTAATTTCTGATGGTGATAAGGTCGCAAGAGCTTCTGGGGGTGTCTGGTTTCCAACCAAGTTCAGCTTAATCGACTTTCCATGCCGTGAGCTAGGTGGCGGTGGTGGTTTCTTGCTACTTTTTGAATTGACTCGAGCCGACGCACTTGAGTCAGAAACACTCTCTTGACCAACCTCATCTTCTAGGATGTCGGAAGCATCTTGAGATATAAGGGATGCCTCTTGAGCTTCATTGCTCAGATACGGTGCATCGCTTGGGGCTTCGTGTGATTTTCTGCGAAAGACAGAAGGCTTGTCTTTCATGTCTTTTTCTGACTGTGCCAAAGCCATATCCGACTCCGAGTTGCCCGTCATAAGTAACCGCTTGAAAGAGTTGACGTCCAAGGATTGTTTAACTCTATTGGCAACCTTGAGCGCATGTCCTTCTTCTTTGCGCTCTTGCTCGAGTTTCTGTTCAGCAACAGGCGAATCGAGATTTCGCATTGTCTTGCTGAAAGGATTTCCCGCACCCTGACCGCCAGTCAGGGCCTGGCTACGAGCAGCAGCCGCCACCATCTCGAGATCGCTGTTATCTGTGGATGTCGCATCGAAAGGACTGTTTTCGCTCTGCGGGTTCACAGCATATTGCGCAAGGGAAGGCGATGTATATGACCATTCGGGAGGGTCGGGAGAGAGCGGCGGAGGGGAAAGAACCCGAACCTTCTTGGTGACCTTGGAGTTGTGGTCAATCGCTGAGGCATCCGCTTGCTGGAAGCTAGTCGGAGGTGGTGGAGTAGATGCCGTTTCGAATGAGTCGAGAGCTGGGAAGCGAGCAGCGGCGGAGGATGTCGAGTTTGGGAAGGTAGCAGTGTCTACCGTAAAGGCAGCACTCTTGCGGAATGGATTGGACGACGCCATGTTGAACTCTTTGCGCGGGGCTTAGGGATCTTATTGGCGTGCCTCGTCTCTATTTGCAATAATTCAAGCTTATCGTTGCGTCACGCGGGGAATGAAGAACAGTCTGATGCGATAATAGGTCAAGGCGCATGCGAACAGAGACTGCCCGCCATCTTCGGCACAGCCGGGCAAGCACTTGATTAGGTAGGCGGCCAAGAGGCGGAGGTTAGGCGGCAATGGAAGCGACAAGAAAGAGCGCAACGTATAGACGACGCAGGGCGAGAAGTTGAGGTCAGGCAGTTAGTGGATGAATGCAACTCGCAGGTAGCCTTGTGAAGAAATGGCGTTGCGTTGAGGTGTAGCACAGCACAGCACAAAGAGTAAGGTAGGTGGTAGCCTTGGCCCCGGAACGATCGGTCGGTCAAGAGCTGGAGGGTAACAACAGTGGGAAGGTACACGATGCAACGCTGGCCTGTTGCCTGCCTGTAGGTACAGTACCAAGCCCAGACCAAGGTTTATCAGTCACTGGGAAATCTGGCGATGCCACTGAAGATGCGTTTTTAAGTGGGCTAAAGTCGTCAGCGCGTTCAGGGCTGTTGCGTATTGGATTTGATCGCTAACGGTGGTGCCTGGGGTTCGGTCCGTGTCAACGCAACGTAACGAAACGAAACGGAGCGGAGAGGTGGGTGAGGTCACTTTCAGGGGATCCCTTGAACGAACAAACAACAGAAGGCCTGTGTTCTGAATATGTAAGAGATGACAGGGAAGCCTGGACGATAAGACTTGACTGACTGGCCTGACGGAGTCGACGAGGCAAGAGATTGAGCGATGATCCTGTATTACAAGCATGAAGGAGCACGGGCCATCCAAGTTCAAGAGCTTACCGTAGAACGAGGGGCAGCAAACAACCACTGACGTTGGGCTTTTTTTCTCTCAATGCGTTGTCCCACGGGTGGGCAGGTCCCTATAATTATGTACGTATCTCCATAGCTTTGACCTCGGCAATCTGTGTCAGAAGCATGTACAGGTACAAACGTTTAAGCTTCACGTTCCATGGTCTGGGACCTGAGGAGGCACGTGAGCCTGACGACAAAGATGTCTCACACCACGCCCCTCCAACTACTATTAGCTCTCAGTCTGAGGTCTGGAGAGACACTTCCAAGTGTATGTCGCTGACAATGTGCGAAGACTACTGTATAGTAGATCTCACCAAACATAGCCTATATGCTGCATAAGATGGACAATGAAGTTCATCACAGTCTCCAACATACTTTTCTCCCTTTCACTGTCTCAAGGTTCTTTCTCTCATCCAACTGCATCAAGTACTAAGTGGTTGAGGATGACTTGTCCTCCTATAAATAGACGCCGCGGGTGCCAACTCAAAAGTTTCGTGGTTCCACTTTTCTTGACTACAACTCATACCAGCTGGTCAGCAACACACTCAACCACCAGATAGCGGTCGAACCAACACCTCGCTCAGGACAGATGACACTTATACTCGGTCACTAGGAATGAGGCCGTTCTTCCGTAGTTTGCGTGCTACTACCATATCGAATGCAGTTCGAATTCCATATGCCTTTGACCAGGTATCGACAGTCTGTCTGACTTATACGCAGAATCTCTTTGACGCGTAATGGAGTCTTTGCACACAAACCAGACACTGGGCTGAAAATGCATTCATTCAGTTCTGAGATTCTCATCAAGACCGCCTTTACCTCTCATCTATTGCCTAGTTTTATTGCCACAACACGCTTATGACCTATGCTGTATATACCCCTGGCAAGTCTGACTTGAGACACGCTTCATCGCTACCCACGTCAACAAGCCCTAAGCCAGCGCGTCAGCCATACGCGCACGCAGTTTCATCAGATCACTAGAATAGCTCAACAGTTTGAAAATTTGATCATGTTGGTAATATTCATTGCGTACTCTAAACCAGATAACTCAAAAACAGCGACAGTGGTATAACCGCATCCCTCCATGCCCTTCCTCACCCAGACTTTTTGCCCTCACCGTAAAAACACGTCGACCTTCTACCGCTCGCATTGTCTCAAGCCAGACACACCTAATGAAAAGATGCCATGTCATATAAGATATAATACAAAGAGGCATGATCGTGTAGAAGTGACCCTCAATTCCAGTGTACCATCTCGAAATCATGAGATGGCTGAGGGTAGAATCATACAGACGCGAGTCTTCGCGTACGTGCGCAAATAAACAGCCAAATAATCCCGCTCCAAACCAAACCATCGAAAATCCAGTAACCGTACTTCCCGTGCCCTAGCCGTGAACAGATCCTTTAACGCCGTGGTCGTCATTAATTAAAGTTCAATACTGCTCAGCGTCAGATTACGCCTTGGCAGCTGCGGCCTTCTTGGGCGCTGCCTTCTTAGGTGCTGCGGCCTTCTTGGCAGGGGCAGCCTTTGTGGTCTTTGCGACGCGGCCAGCCTTTGTCTTTGTGAGAGCTGTCTCGGGCTTCTCAGCCTTGTCGGCGGTCTGTGACGGAGGTTAGAGTTGGATCAACAGTAATCAGAGCGTAAGCACACACCTTCTTGGGGGCAGCAGCCTTCTTGGGAGCGGCGGCCTTCTTGGGGGCAGCCTTAGCAGGAGCAGCCTTCTCGGTCTTCTCGGCCTTGTCGGCGGTCTTCTTCTCGGTTGTCTTCTTCTCAGCGGCAGCCTTCTTGGGGGCAGCGGCCTTCTTCTCAGCTGCGGGCTTCTTGGCAGCGGCAGCCTTCTTGGCAGCGGGCTTCTTGGCAGCGGGCTTCTCAGCACTGTCCTTCTTCTCGGCAGCCTTCTTGGGAGCGGCGGCCTTCTTAGGCTCAGGCTGCTTCTTGGCAAGCTTGGTACCACCGGAGGGACCCTTGGGCTGCTCAAAGACACCCTTGTCAACACCAGCCTTTAGGGCCTTGTTGAACAAAGAGTCGAACATGTTGTCGGTGACATTGAGAGTGTTGTTGGCCTTGACATATTTCTTCAAAGATTGACGGCTGTGTGGTGAGTTAGCAACCGAAGGTAAAAAATGAGATGCGATAGCAACAGTGCAGATGCATTGCGCAAAGAGAATAAGAAAGTGGAAAGCTTACCTAGAGCCCTTTCGGTCCTTGAGCTATTGATGCGAAAGAAAGCACGTTAGTGAGTGAAAACAGAATGAAAGGAAAGACAGGTTGGGTGGGCGGGCGCGTGGCGATGGCCTCATGCGCGACCGAGAGATGAGTGCGCGATGGTGTACGCGCCGGGAAACAAGGAGTTTTCAGAATTCACATACGTTGACAATAGCATCAGTGATCATGTCCTAGAATGAAAATGTTAGCAAGCCGAACGAGTATATTGCCATGAATGAATTGGGCTCACCTGGTAGCTGGCGTGGCCAGAGGCCTTCTTGGGAGCTGCGGCGGCTTTGGTAGGCATTGTGATGGTTTGTGGAAGTTTATGTGGTTTGTGTAGAGACGAGTGATAGATGCGTTTAAGATGAGATGAAAGACGCGAAAGAGACGTTTATGACAATTGAAAGAACTGAAAGACGTTTGATGTGTAATGGATCAGGGAACAGACAGAATCACCTCGTCGGGCGCGTGGAGGGGACGGGGCATGTTTATATATTCGGCGGGGGCAGAGCACAATCAGTAAAGGAAGGGACGGTAGCTCTTGCTCTAGTCTGTCCCGCGCTCTTACAGCTTCGCGACGGGACTGAGCTGCACTGCACGGCGCCTGTGCACACCCGACTCATCTGGGCTGCTAGCCTACCTACCCTGCTATGGATGGCCCATAGCCCATGGGATGGGTCCACTTGCCTCAGATGGGAGGAGGGGCATTTTTCAAAGCGCCACACTAAAAATGCTCATGCAAGCTTAACACCCGTTGGCATGCGTTTGCACAAAAGAGTGCACAAGGCCAAGAAGATCGTCACAAACACATGAGCCTTGTTATCGCGCCCATGGATTGGCTGAAGCTCTCTGCATAACTCGATCCAGCCACATCCAGCTGGCCAAATTTGAGGGGATGCCAAGCCTGGACCCTCCAAGATATGGCACTTAAGGAAATGGGGCGCCAAAAATGCCAAAATCATACCTGGGCACTGACCGATTTTTTTATTGGTCAGTCCAGACATCACCTTGGGTGAGGTGTACCTCTGTGTGATCTAGAGTCTGGCAAAATGTGAGCGCAACTCATGCCCCCGAACATCCATTTCCTTGGATTCTCCCGCTTCTTCGCTCGCCGTCTTTAACGAGATGAATCAGTCGATCTCTTCGTCTTCTTGCGAGTTTAGGGCAATCTTTTTTGTTCGGAAAAAGGTGGAGTTTTCGTCGAATTATTGCGCGTGATAAATGAGCCATCCCTCACCCTGGACGACCGTTGAGAGACGATTGAAAGAGCCATGCTCATTGTCGCATTCCGGATTACGACAGATAGCGTGACGTTTTTGCTTTTGTAGAGCTATTGAATGTCTTCATGAGAAAGAGCGACCCCGATAGCGTAGTTTCGACGTTATTCCGAGTTCCTTCGATCGACCTATGGTCCATATCGCGCAAAGTCACTTTCAAGTCCAAATCACAACCTCGCGCGTTGCATCTGAAGCTATCCGCATCCCACCACTGTATGATCGTCAAACACGTACACGCCACGGCATGTCCATGATTTTGCCGATTTGAATGTCGCACTATGTATGGGCATAGCTTGAGTACCTTTTGTACTTTTTTTTATTGAACAAAAATCCTCCATCGCCTCTGGAGAGAGCAGAGATGTTGCATCGCGACTTACACGGTCGGAGGCGTCCAACAGTTACTACTGTTAGAAAAAACCGATCACGCGTCACATCTACGAATAAAAAATTGAGAATAAGTAAGCTACGATGATAATTAACAGTTCAATTATTCCATTCTATTCAAAATGAAATATTGATTAAAGACTTCGTACAGGCTGTTATATCGCTTCCACCTTGAAGGTTGGGATGCGTGCAGAGTCAACATTGAGCCAACAATCATTACTATTTTCCATTCATAAAACAACACACTAAATCAAAGTCGTACCACATAAAAATAACAGACATGAGATTTTGTATTACCCATGTTGCTTCGTATCAATCTGACTTGAGCTTCTCTTTCACCAGGTCTCTCTCTGTTTGACAGTGAACGCGTTACGTCAGGTGAGGTCAGGTGAGGGGCACACGATGTGATTGCGGGCGTTATCGCAACATCTTTCTCAACCCACTAGATGCTCAATACAAGTATAGAATATTGTATGTGTCTGTCTGTTTCTATAGCATGTGCTTTCCTTCTCCTGGCGATTCATAGCTCAAGCTTGGGTGAGTAGTTGAAATTGGCTGATCCCGTTTTTACCTGTCCAATGTAATTGGCAATTACGCTCTTCAACTCTTATGCGGGCAGCCCCAGCCATCGGTAGTGTTATTTGATTTCTCATTAGCTATGTCATTAACGGTACTTATTGATTACAAGTTAACACAAAATCTAAATTTTGGTACGTGCGTGGATGCGGTTATTCTCGAAGCCGTTAACCATAATGTGCTCAACAACCTTCAAAGCACCGTTGCATGGAGACAAGATCAAAAGATACAGTACATGAGACGATAGCATGGGAACGTAGAAAAAAATTATAGACCCTCTCAAAAATATTCCGTAATATATTATATCTCTACAGGAAAACATGACTCTTCCCTTGTGCATTTACTCATTGTTCATATATATTCAAGGCACTCATACCCTACGGCTTCACTTTCACTTACACCTGCGAGGCTGGGTTCCAAGTTGCGTCACATGACCCACTCGATAGATCACAGTGCTGTGTTACAGTGCATCGGCAGAATGACACTAGACGCCTTTCCAATCAAGGCAAGGCGGGATACGGAACACGATCGCCTAGAATGTCCACTCGGAAGGAGCAGTCAGAAAAGGCCAGCGAGGCAGGACACCTATCTTCAAAGATAGCAGTTCGTTTCTACCTAGTTACTCCTGAAGTTCATGGTGAATATATTATTCCCAGCTTAGGAACGGATTTGAGAGATCATGTTTGAAATTTCCGGCATATAATTATTGTTGATTTCTCTTTCCAGTGTTCTTTGAGCTTTGCTACACATCATTCTACCCATTGCCCCACGTCTCCTTAAACTGCCCGGGTAGGCACATGCTCGTCCGATAGACAGATACTCACCTTCGATCCCCTCGCCCTTTTCGCATCCCGAACTTCGACACCGCCATGGCCGACTACGCCCAGTACCACGCCCTCGGTCAGGGCGAGGTTATTGACCCGAACGATCCCAACCGAACCTCGCAGCCCAATCCTCAGCAATTTCAACCACCCATTGCTCCCTCGCCTTACCAGCAACAAGCATCGCCATATGGTGCTCCTCAGTATCTCGGAGGTCAACAAGCTCCTCCCCCCATGACTGGGTCCCCTGCTCCAGTTCAAGGCTATGGATATGCGCCTCCCTCAGCTCAGGGACCTCCAGGTCAAGCTGCGCCTCCACAAGATGCTTCGCTGGCTGCTCAGATGGGTGGGATGAGCCTGGGAGACGGACACGGCACAGCGAGGAGAAAGAAGAAGGACCGACATGCCTACCATACCGTCGAAGCTACCGGATCTTCACAGGCCTTCAATGGCATGCCTGCAGCGGGAACTTCTGCTACACAATTTCTCGACAGCGTTCCTGGTGGCCCCGGGTTTGGGGGTCAATTCGGAAGTCCCCAAGGAACCCCTCAAATGCAAAATCAGAGTCAGTTCGGTGCACCTATCAACCCGGCCTTCAGTCCTGGCCCTATGGCTACTCAGCCTCCTGTCGGTGAGGGTATCGATGCGGCATCCATCTCGACCAGTGGGCCCAAAGGAGTATCGCCTGATGACATGCCCAGTGTACCGGCCTCGCGAGACGCTTTGCAACAATACTATCTTAAAAACGTATACCCGACATTCGAACGACATGTCCCACCGCCATCCACGGTTTCGTTTGTTGCCCACGATCAGGGCAACTCATCCCCGAAGTACACTCGACTCACCATGAACAATATCCCTGCAACCCAGGATGCACTACAAGCCACGGGCCTGTCGCTCGGACTTCTTCTACAGCCTCTGGCTCCTCTGCAGGCTGGAGAGCCTGATGTTCCTGTACTTGACTTTGGCGAACCCGGCCCCCCACGTTGCAGACGATGCCGAGCTTATATGAACCCCTTCATGATGTTCCGTTCAGGTGGAAACAAGTTCGTCTGTAACCTCTGTTCATACCCGAACGAAACTCCTGCTGAATATTTCGCCGCAACCAACCCACAAGGAGTTCGAGTCGACCGTGATAGTCGCCCTGAGCTGTGCCGCGGTACTGTGGAGTTTGTGGTGCCTAAGGAGTACTGGACCAGGGAGCCAGTTGGACTACGATGGCTGTTCCTTATTGATGTTACCCAAGAATCTTACAACAAGGGTTATGTCGAGGCGTTTTGTGAGGGTATCCGTGTTGCTCTCTATGGTGGCGAGGACCAAGAATTGGACGACAACGGCGAACCGAAACGTAGAATACCAGAAGGCGCCAAGGTTGGCTTTGTCACTTATGACAAGGATATTCACTTCTACAATGTTAACGTGAGTCTGCCCTCATAATCGCCCAGCTATTCTCACTAACAGTTTACAGCCTGCCCTTGATCAAGCTCAAATGATGATCATGCCCGATCTTGAGGACCCCTTTGTACCTCTGAGCGAGGGACTCTTTGTTGACCCGTACGAGTCCAAGGATGTGATTACGTCTCTGTTGACTAGATTGCCAGACATGTTTTCAACCATCAAGAATCCCGAACCTGCTCTTTTGGCTGCCCTGAACTCGGCACTTTCTGCGCTTGAGGCGACAGGAGGTAAGGTTGTGGCATCATGCTCTGCCCTACCAACCTGGGGCCCTGGCCGTCTGTTCTTGCGTGATAATGGCAACCAACCTGGTGGCGAAATTGATAAGAAGCTTTACACAACCGAGCATCCGGCTTGGAAGAAGGTTGCTGAGAAAATGGCAGCCTCTGGAGTAGGTGTTGATTTCTTCCTCGCCGCTCCGTCGGGCGGCTACCTCGACATTGCTACAATTGGTAAGTTGAATCCTCGATAGCCCAAAAGGAATTGTGCTAACCGTGCTTGGCAGGTCATGTTGCTGCAACCACCGGCGGAGAAACATTCTACTACCCCAACTTCATCGCCGCAAGGGACAGCCGAAAACTGTCGCTTGAGATTTCCCATGCTGTGACCCGTGAAACTGGCTTCCAGGCTCTTATGAAAGTTCGATGCTCTAACGGACTCCAAGTTGCTGGCTACCATGGAAATTTCATCCAGCACACGTTCGGTGCTGATTTGGAGATCGGTGTAATTGACGCCGACAAGGCGATGGGCGTCACGTTTAGTTACGATGGCAAGCTGGATTCCAAGCTGGATGCCCACTTCCAGTCCGCTCTCCTTTATACCACAGCTTCTGGCGAACGCCGTGTGCGATGCTCCAACGTTATTGCTAGCGTCACCGAGACATCTAAGGAATCAGGTGTGCGTGAGCAAGGCATTCGCGAGTGCCTCAAGTTTGTTGACCAAGACGCCGTAATTGGTATGCTGGCCAAGGAGGCTAGCACGAAGCTGGCGACAACGTCCAGTAACCTCAAGGATATTCGCCATTGGCTCAGCGAGAAGGCCATCGATGTTCTTGCTTGCTATAGAAAGCACGCCGCTCAGCAACATCCCCCAGGACAGCTTGTTATGCCCGAGCGACTCAAAGAGTACTGCATGTATCTTCTCGGTCTCATCAAATGCCGAGCTCTCAAGGGTGGCATTGAGAACTCCGACCGCAGAGTACACGAAATGCGTATGCTTCGTTCCATGGGAGGCCTTGAGCTGAGCTTGTATCTGTATCCCCGCATGATTCCTGTTCATAATCTGGCACCCGAAGAAGGTTTTGCCGACGCTGAGACAGGCCATCTGAAGATGCCACCTGCAATTCGCACGTCATTCTCTCGAGTGGAACCCGGCGGTGTGTATCTTGTGGACAATGGCCAACAATGTCTCCTCTGGTTCCACTCTCAAACATCCCCTAACCTTATATCTGACCTCTTCGGCGAAGACAAGGACTCACTCAAGAGCTTGGATCCGTACACATCGGCTCTACCACAGCTTGAGACACACTTGAATGCTCAAGTTCGCAACATCATCGAGTTCCTTCGAACGATGCGAGGTTCCAAGGGTCTCACGATCCAGCTTGCTAGACAGGGCATTGATGGTGCTGAATTTGACTTTGCCCGCATGCTTGTGGAGGACAGAAACAATGAGGCTCAGAGTTACGTGGACTGGCTGGTTCATATTCACAAGGGTGTTCAATTGGAGGTAAGTTCTGAACAACCAGTCGCAGGAACCTGAAACTAACAATTCTTCAAGTTGAGTGGACAGCGTAAGAAGGAGGGCGATGAGACCTCCTCAGCAGCCTTGTCCAACTTTGCAGGCTTAAGACCATCCTATTGGTAGGAACTGATAGCATTGTTAATAGAATCGGGTGTCGACTAGCGGTCTTTTATATGGAGTAATGCAAAATCAAAATTTGGTGAAAGAGAGGAGAAAGGAGGATGAAAGATGTTGAAATAGCAGGTAGCACGAAACACACCGACCTACATTGTTGAATCCACCTTAACTCTGTCACTCCCCCAGAACTTATTATTTTCTTTTTTGCTTTGCTCTCATTTAATGATACCGGTAGACATCTGAGGAATCCTCAACTTGCAAATGTCCACCGGTACCGAAACACCGCAATACTACGAGCTACGATCATGTCATTATTTATTACAAGGGAAAGAACGTGAATCGTCCCTTTGCAGTAGCTCTGTTTTCTTATTTCTCACTCCTATTCCCTCGTTGTTCTCCGTTCCGTTTTGGCGGTCAGTCAAATTTGGTGTTACTGCATGTCGCCTCTCTGCATGACTGTTCTGAAACAAAAACTCCGCAGTTTGCCCTTTATTATCGGTATCTTTTCTTTTCTGTTCTTGATACTATCTATCTCCTTCACCGTCTTTACGCCATTGTAGCGCCTCTTCGTGGCAGAAGCATCTGCGATGCAACGCGACGAGGGTAAATGCCGTGCTATGGTGTCACAATCGAGATATGTGCAACGGGGGATAGTAAGCAGAGGAGTAAACAACGTTTATTCGAGAATTTGGCTTGCGGAATACACCATATGAAGAGGCGGTGGAGAGGGGGAACACAAAGATGTTGGGGCTTGGGGTCGTGCATGGGAAAAAGCCATAACAGTCATCTTGGTCTGATGATGTTTTACATGGAGCTCTTGCTTGCGTAGCCCTATCTCACTCATTAGACATGCATGAAATGATCTGCCGCTAGTCCTGTGGGCTATGATCTTCGACGTGCATCTGGTTTCTGCAGTTGTCCAAGTTCAGTGTAGTCTTCTTCCCCCTGCGAGTGGCCGTGGCTGAAAACCCGCCTGTCGGTGTTACACGCGAGGAAAGGAGCTGTGTAAGCGCTGTATATATGACCTGCATCGATATAGTACCGTACTGTGTCGATGAAGAAAGATGTTTTATCCCGTCTAGGCAGAACAATGACGGCTGGGAAGTACATTTTGCGATCGGCGATTCCTTTCCAGGAAGAAAATGGCAGTTCTGTTAGTCTTGACCAGATGAGAAGTGGCTGGTACTCAATTAGGTTGTCTCAAACACGTAAATGCACTATGCATTCTGGTTTTGTTTCTAGAATGAGTACGTACACAATGTACTGGCCTTGCCACTGTCAGAGGATACCCGCATGTACACGTTATGACAGCATATCAGGGTTCAGCTGTGTTCAACTCGAATCGATAGGTGGCCTATAATGTGTGAGGAACCATTCCTTCATCGTTCTGTCTTAAGTAGAAAGATGGAGGTCAACGCGGGAATAGGGGCCACCAATGAATTCATATTGGACAAGGGTTTTGAGTCACACTCCTCTTTTCTCATCACTGAAATGTCATCACAGTGCTCCTGAAAAGTGACGATGTCACTGCTGTCATCGCGGCAGAGTTTGGACCGTCGAATCCACAAGCAGCATGAGAGGCCGAGACAGCGAAAGGACACTCAGTTAATCCAATGTGTAACGTGAGATACAAAGAATACTCGTTCAAATCTAGAGCTAAATATATTTGTGATACTGCTAACGCCAATACCATCTCTCATTCGTCGCGATACAGAAGCCTGACAGGCAACTTGTAGATCGGGAATCAATAAGGCGCCAAACATCAACCCAAAACACCAAAAAAGAAATTCGCCATAAAACTGAAAGTAGCCCACAACAGGTAATGAAACAAACAGAATTATCTGTGACACATCATTCATCTTGGCTTGGATCGGTTGCGTCCCGGGGATCCTTGATCGAATTGTTACAAAATAACACATCGTTCATGGATCCTCCTAACCACTCAACATTTTTCTTGTTCTTTAGCAGACCGATAGGATGCGGAAAATTGCAGTTCAGTCGAAAAAGAAACGTTTCGCAGGGGTCCCAGGAAGTCGGTTGGTCTCAG
Source organism: Fusarium sporotrichioides (assembly GCA_019054645.1). Lineage (NCBI taxonomy): Eukaryota > Fungi > Ascomycota > Sordariomycetes > Hypocreales > Nectriaceae > Fusarium > Fusarium sporotrichioides. The sequence continues at coordinate 1,930,791 of JAHKNS010000004.1, forward strand.
AAAGATGAGTACTGCTAGATCTGTCATATGGGCACATCTGAGACACTTGTTTCTCCTGTCTATGACCCCACTCGAGACGCTGACCCGGTTGGCTCTGAGTATTATGACGGACTGTAGGATCTGTCTTGAACTGACACAAACCAGCTCATGTTGTAATCATACCAAGTCCGTATCGTGGATCAGGCTGCCGGAGAACTCGATCTACCTCTGCAGGATCAAAGACATGTTCGAAAATTTGACGATCCGTAGGGACATTGCTGTGGCTTTTGCTTGTCGCAGATGAGGTTGACGATCCAGACCTGGATTTGCTCTTTGAGCCGTTTTCCTTTTTGACAATCTCATCTAGAATGTGGCGCATTGTACTTTGTTGGGGGTCTTCAAAGACAAAGACCACGTAGGCAAATTGCCCACGAAGGTCAGGATCGAAAAGAAAGACATCTCGCCAGAGCTCTGCCAGCTCCTGGGGAGGGTTGCGATATCCATTGCCTAAACCAAAGTCCCCAATAACCACACGATCGTATCCGTTGTAAAGGCAGATACGGAGTGCGCCACGCAGCTTATCGCGGGTCATCTCGCGTTCCTCTGCGAATGAGTATTTGAGGCCGTTGTCCTTGAGTTTTGGCCACCGGGTCGGTGGTACTGACACGACGGGAAGGTCATACCAACTGTCTAGCCTATCGTAGCGATCATGGGGACCACGGCAGACCACTACAGCATCTGAAAAGATACCGCCTTGTGATGGAATGGGATAGTTGTTGGACTCTGGGGAGTTTGGCCAAGGCGTATTCAATGTGGCTGAGAGGTTACTTCGTCTGCATAGCTTTTCCTCGTACCCGACGCATCCAGTCTCCCAGTCCCCTCCAGGCCTGCGTTCATTGGCAGCGCAAATGAAAGGAATACGCACTCGGGGGCCACCTATGGCCTCGCTTTGTTGGGTGTCCATACTTGCGTAGGCCAATGCCTGCATGACCGGATCTCCAACATCGATTCTGAACGTGGGTGGCCGTGTTGTAGGTTTCTGACGCTGGATGGCGAGTTGTGCAATAGGCTGCCGGTAGAGATAAGAGTATGGTGGAAACACTTCGCCATAGTTCTTTTTCACAAGCGGTATGAAGTTCCTCTTAGTATCAGCTGCGACCTCTGACGGCCGTACTCGGCTGGATCTTGGAGGCGCCATGACGATAGTGGTCAGTTAGGGCTAGAGGTATAACTTTATTATGCCTTAGGGCGAGCTCAAGATAGAAGATAGCAAGACGTCGAGAGCAATAAAGTCAAAGGATGAATGTCTGGTTTAATATGCCTGGTTCGGCAAGAAGAACAGTGTGAGTGAGTGTCAATGATTAGATGAGGATAGAAGGATACCAAATACAAATTACGATGAAGGGCAGGAAGGTCTTATATGCACGCTTGGCATATAGTCTGAAAAAGCAACATGGTCGAGGAAACTGTCACCAGACAAGACTCAGGATCTCACAGTCTGATTGACTGGCGACCCTAGGGCAAGCGAGAGAGGGGAGGTATGGACACTGGGTTGTGTGACCCAATATGTTCAAGATCTGAACCACTTGTTTAGAAACAGACTCGGCCTGAGGCGAGGCAACAAGCCAAACAAAGGGCAGAAGAAAAAAGAGACCAGCATCGCTTTATGGGTACGGCAAGAAGTGGGTGCTAAAACAGGATCGCGTCGCTTGACGACATGTCCTAGCAGGCATAGCTCTGCTACGTGAATTTAAGGATGTACAGGCTGCAGATAGCACATGTAGACAAAGCAAATGCAGGGCCAGACGAATCAAGAAAGCCATGAGCAGGTACAAAGTAAAGGTCCATCAAATTGGGGGGGACCAGGGACTGGGAAGCACGTATCGTAGTCGGCCGGGGATCTGTGCCGCGCCAGATCTTAGGTACCATCGTAGGCGGACAGTGCAGCATAGACCCCGGCAGCCAAGTTGACGGAACGAGGGTGGGCTACACTGAAGGTCGAATGTCGGGAACCGTGGAGCATCTGCAAGATCTCACGGGAACACAGACGGCGCCGCCATCTCAAGACGGAGCGAGCAATCATGCTGGTTGGGTTATTTGACGACCAGGGCCATAGAGAAAGTCGATGTTTATCGGCGGGCCTGAGACACAACTGGCCGGGACATTGTTGCGAATCAAGATCTGTGGCACCCTTTCATCTCGCCTGGTAGAAGCTTGTGTCCAAGCGGATACCCAGGGCGGTGGACCAACGCCAGCTCCAACATCAGCTCGTGGAGGAGACAAGATGAATGTGTGAGATGAGACGAGATGAGGTGTGTGGTTGTGGGGGCTTGTGACGAGGAGGCTCAGCTGCTGGAACCGAGGACGTGGAAGACTAAAAAAAAACCGAACTCGCATCGGTAAATCTGACGACATAGACCTTGTCGGTTCGTTGCAAGTGGTATCTGGCTAACCTCATCAAGTACAATCCTGCACAGGATTCCACATGTTGGGCGGAAACTGTGCGGAGTGCGCAATCGATCGGTTCACGATGTGAGACATGGAAAACCGCATAAAACCCAGTCACGATGTTCAGGCTGAGACAGAGCGAGAGCTGGGGGGAAACGCTACGATGTGGAAGGTTGCGGTGTGGGCTTGCTTTTTTCAGGCCCCGAATGATGTCGGGAGCTGTGTCTTGTTAGAGTGAGGAAATTGGCGAATTCGCATTTTGGCTTTAGGCTAACTAGTTGAGAGAAACACGCTTGTTTCGATTGGGTGGGTTGGTGTCTTGTAGTGCCGTGTCTCGTGAGGAGTGTAGACGTCAAGTGTGAGTGGGTGGGCAGTGGTTAATTGATGAGGAGACAGTCCCATCTGTCACTGGCGATTTGTTTGCTTGATTTGGGTTTGGCTTGGTTTGATCCGATCTGAGATGGAATTGCAGGCAGGCATGTGGTGATGTGATTGATCCTGACTGAGGCTGAAGCTCAGCCTGGGATTTTGGCGTCGTTAAGGATGAGTGAGATAATACTACCTAATGTTAGGTAAGTTCAGGTGAAGACAGGAAAATGTCTTTGACGGGATATGAAACCATAGCAGGAGCCTCCTGAAACGTATGTGGAAAGGAAAGGGCCACCACTATCCCTTGTCCTGTTCCTTCCATTATATGAATGTAGATTGGGAGTAAGATTGCTCGTTTCCCGGTCAGCACCTGCTCCCTTCCCTTGCTGATGCAAAGGAGGGAAGTACTTACCGGTTTGTGTGTGCTTTTTTCGCAAGGGAGGCACGACCCAGTACCGTGGCTCGGGTCATGAACCTGCTTGCCAGTTCTAGGTACAGAACAAACACGACTACCATGCCTTCCTAAAATAACCATGCCATGCGCACAGAGACCACTAATTCAGCCAAGACATTCGTGGTGCGAACCAGTCAGCATCTCCATGGAAGCTTCAAACCGCCTTCAGTAAGGTAGCAAGCGAGCATGACACCCTTGACCTGACCAGCTGAATGGGACCTCGGACCTCCCCCAAATCTCAGCTGGAGCTCGAGCTGCTGTATTTAACCAGATCTCACAGTGAAGATCCGATGCGGTACATGTTATTAAGGGCCCGCCGCTTGACCATAATGGGAATTACAGCTTGATGATCTGGTTCATGACACACTTTCCCATTCGTATTCTAATCGATAGTACCTGACGGGCGGCAATTAAGTTACCCTAGACCAAGCCCGTGAGGTGCCAAAAATTCACCTCCACCCAACCATTTTTCGACGGAAACTTGGCATCCCTTGCGTTTGGTACTGCGCTAACATTGGCATAACATCACATCATATTTCGCTCGCCAACGAGGCGTAATCATTTCTTTATTATTTCCTATACGAGCTAAAGATAAGACACACCTTATTTCCACCAGAGTGATCCCGTGGCTGGGTTTCCAAAACAAGCAACTCGCAAAGTGTTAGCTTCCACTGTGTTGTCCCCGATCGGACTCCGACTCATCGTCTTTCACAATGAGATTGTTCCGTACATACAGGGTTCCAAAAACAGTGAGACAATGGCCTCAACGAAGGTCTTACGCGGTTAGGGTTCCTGGCGAGTGCCAGAAAGATATCAAGACTGTGGCTGAGCTCAAAGCTTGGGGTCCATCATCTCCTGTGCCCGATGTTGAGGTTTCTGGATGGGTGAGATCAGTACGAAAGAGCTCAGGGGTACGATTTATCGATATCACCGATGGCTCATCCATGCGACCTGTTCAAGTGGTCGTGGATAAGAGTTTAGCTGCCGAGTATGTAGCCTGAAAATTACACGTATGGACAAATTTTGGCTGACATGTTCGCAGCATGCGTCCAGGTGCAGCTGTCCGCCTAAAGGGAACATGGGTTGATGAGAGCGGGAGGAAGACTCCCATTGATGGCTCAGCTCAGACTCCTGATACCAAGAGCGAGTGCGAGACTTCAACGAGTCCAGAACAGCCTGAGCTGAAAGTCTCAGAGGTGGAAATCCTCGGTGGTTCCGACCCTATGGTACGTGTACCAAGATTATTCCAATATGTGAGGACCTCATTCTTACATAGTCATAGACATACCCGATTCAGAACAAATACCAGTCTCCTGAAAGCCTTCGAACGATCTCCCATCTTCGGCCGCGAACACCTCTCAACTCCACTATGCTACGCCTGCGATCAGATGCCACTGCCATGCTCACGCAGTTCTTTTTCCGTGAGCGCTTCCAACAGACCCATCCTCCTATAATCACTTCATCAGATTGCGAAGGAGCGGGCGAGGCGTTTGCTGTCAAGGCGTCGTCTCCAGATGAGTTCTTTCGTGAGCCCAAGTATCTGACAGTTTCCTCTCAACTCCACCTCGAAGCTCTCGCCCAAGCTCTCGGCAATGTCTGGACTTTGTCTCCGACTTTCCGAGCTGAGCAAAGTGATACGTCGCGACATCTCAGTGAATTTTACATGCTCGAGGCGGAGATAAGCTTTGTCGATGACATGAACGAAGTCATGAACCTGGCACAGCGTATGCTAAACTCGTTGACCAGTGGCTTAAAGGAGCTCAATGCTGCCAAAGAACTTGAACAGAATCGAGTTGATTCCAAAGAGCCTTCGGAGCGTCTCGCGTTCAAAGACCTTGTCGAGCAAGAGCAGCTGGACCGCCGATGGCGAGGCATGCTCACAACCAAGACGTGGCCTCGCATCACATACAGTGACGCCATTGAGATGTTGGAACCTATCGCCGACCAGTTCGAGCACAAGCCTCAATGGGGCGCTGGTTTGCAGTCTGAGCATGAAAAGTACCTTGCTGAGAAGATTGGTTACGACGAGACTACAGACGCCTATGTTCCGGTATTTATCACACAATACCCGCGAGATATAAAGGCTTTCTACATGCGACAGTCGTCTTCTTCCCCATCACCTAACCTGACGGTTGACTGTTTTGACCTCCTGGTTCCCAACATGGGTGAGCTGGCTGGTGGCTCTATGCGTGAGCATCGACTCCCTCAGCTTGAAGAGAACATGCGAGCATTGGGACTCGAGGTACCTAGCAAGCGCTCTGCTGGAGGTAAGGAGCTGGCGTGGTATCTCGACTTGCGTCGCTGGGGTTGTCCTCCTCATGGTGGATTTGGACTTGGTTTCGATCGACTCCTGAGCTACCTCTCTGGCGTGCCGAACGTCCGCGACGTAGTCCCCTTCCCCCGTCACTACCATCGATGCGACTGCTGATCGCATCCACATGCACTCTCATCTCCTCTCATTTTTGTTACCCCTAAACTCAAGTTTGATCTTCGTCGTTTTTCCACGTCTAGCAGAACATGCTCGTTAATGCCTGCCTACCTTGGATACAGCCCGTCTCGGACACCGCGATCCACTTGCGCGAGCGATGATACCTGTATGCTTTTGTAGTGATACGTTGCACGTATCAAGACAAGCGATACTTGTGTATCGTACTAGGGAAAACGGCCACAAGGGATCATGGAGCGCTTCCTGCTTTCCGTGTGATTGGGCAGAGTCGACGAGTACTGTGTGACACGACGATAGACTCATGGTGCATCTTGGCCGTGCGAGCTAGATGCGGTGAAGAGAAGCTGCTGGTTCGACTCGGATGAGTGTATGTAGTGCTTGCACGATCTTCCTCAGCGGCGCGTTACCGACGGGGATAGTCCTGAATCTTCCGCCGAGGAGAGTGACTGAGATCTGGCCGACGGGCGAAGGTTTTCTGGATCTTGGGTCCATGTCTGCATATTTGCTCCGTGGGGGCTGTGTGTTTCTCTCTGTATGCTATAGACCACTATTGTACCAATTATCTTTATGGCATATGATAAACGAGGCATTAGACAATACATCTCATGAGAGCTTCGAGCTCAGGAGTTACTTGACCTGGCGAGTCATGTCGGAAGGGGGCTTATGACCTTGGGCCCGGTATACTGGCTTGTCGTTTTTCCCTATGGGCGTGGCACGGTAGATAGGACGAACACATATCCGACTTTGTATATTGAAAATCCAGATGGTAGCGTCTCACAGTTGCCGATTACAGCTATGCTTGCTATGTTTGTACATCCTTGACGTTGTTCCATATGATTTTGAACCAACCTCATTGATCCGATATTGTGGGATGGATTATTGTGCACACGTGTGTCTCATCCCTACAGCAGAACCTATGGTTAGGGGAGATAAACAATTACAACGTCCGAACCAGAGATAAGGCTATATATATACCGTGGAGCTATACTGCTACGAAACACAGGTTCCACCTCGACACGATGGTGCAGAGGGATCACAATCAATACCTTGACACGGTCCAGTGAGGACCTGGTACTCAGTCCCTCGATCAGTTTAGCTAGGTGTTTGTCCGTCAGCACAATAAATTATCCGGAAGATGGTTTCGTGGTTTTCATGAACAGTGTTTGTCCCTGCATGACCTACAAACAGGAGCTTTCTAAATCTCCCCGGCTAAAACCTTTTGGTTTCAAGTCTTTCCGATGCTCCGTAGCATCACGGGCACAAAGAAAACACACCTATCCAACAGCCTGGAGGAGACACGAAGGCCGGGGGTACTACGAAATGATGATGCATTCAAACGTATGAGCTATAGGCGAGTTACGCTGATGGTGATGCATCTATTCAGTGGCGGCAGCATACTTACCCTAAAGCCGCAACTGGAGAGATGATAACAATAGCTCACACTTCTCGTGACTGTACCTCAACGGCAACTTCCACGCCCAACCCCAGTGCCCGTATAGATATCCAATAACCAGTCTCGTTCCAATAGACCATAATTTACCACGAAGTAATCTTTCCGTGGCTGTTCGGATGTACGGCCCCCCTTTTGAAGCAGCAGCGGAAGAAGCAGAACTAGAACTAGAACTAGGGGTCGAGTACTGGATAAAACGGCATCACAACGGCGCCAAACAAAAAGTGATAGCCCGAAACTCCGCCACCACGAAACTTTGACAATATGGGGTGGAACGAAATGAGAGAGAGAGCGAAACGAACAGGTATTGCTTTGTCTGTCACTGACACTGCATCAGGAAAAGGGAAACCCCTCGCCATCCACCAGTCGTAATGCTTGTAGGGACCAAACCCAACGTTTCATGAGCAGAGCAGGGCACGGCTTAAACGGCACGAAGATATTGGGGGCACGTCAAGTTAAGTTGCAGTAGGTTTGGAACCATTGGCAAGAATAATAATAAGCATATCTGTCCATCTTGCGGCGCATGCCATCATCCCGTGGCGCAGTGACCCAACGATCGTGCCGACGCAGCCGTTCTGGGCTGGGGGGTGTAAGAATACTACGTATTACGGATGGATTTGTGGATGCTTTTGGCTAAGCGGCGGCCTTATTTCCGTAGTCTTTATTCAGGTCTGGTCAGTCATTTAGAGAGAAGAGAGAGAGAGAGGATATGGATACAGACAAGAGTGATTGAGTTACGGGGTGAACCTTGAGTATCATTACCACGGGAATACGGCACGTTGTTTGTTATCAACATTGTCGTCTTTGTTGTCACTGTCACTATCAATATGGATATATTGTGGACTTTGGAAGAAAAGATGGAAGGAAATAACGGGTCCTGAGAATAAGAACTCTGCCGTGCCAAGCACCGAAGGTTCGGCCCTTTGAAAGACCCATAATCATCGTTGACGGTGTCCGTATCGGTGTCAGTTCAGTCCAGTAACTGTCCTACTACGAAGCGTATCGTAGTCCAATGTTATTGTTCTTGTCGTATCTTTTGCTGGGGTTCTTCTAGAATAGAATCTTGCCCAAAAAGCCAAGACAATGTATACCCACTCTGACCTGAAGGAAGGAGAAGAAAAAAACCTGTTCCTGAGATTGAAGTTGTAAATCTAAGAGATCCATTCGGTTATAACGGCTCTCCCTCTCTCCTATGGACATAGTGTCTAATATTATGTCCGATTTTGCCGGAAGCTTGGCATATTGACGTCTCATGTTTACGAAGAATGGCACGTCGAGTTACCTAATTCTATGTCACTGGCAAAAGTTCTGTTGCAAACGAGGTAGAACCGGGGTCCCTGATTACTGCTTCGAGTAACCCCCCCTTCAGAGTTGTAAAATAAGCTTAAGATGGGGGACAAGGGTTGTGCGGAAACTCTCTTTTTTTCCTGTTCAAGAGACACAGATGATTTTTCTCTTCTCTTAGATTGGTAGGTATGTATAGCGGTCAGTTGTTATTACCCTGATGGTCTTTTTCTTCAACGATGCGTGTTGATCCCAAGGCGATCCCCTCGATCTGCGTGCAAAAGTACTGCAGATAAAGGGTCAAAACACACGGCACTCGAGACGACCACAGACAGTTCAAGTAAAAACAGCGCAAAATTAACGACGATCAATTGGAGATGCCGACTTATCCATATGGCCCCCTGATTCGGGAAATGGGCACACATTCCGTTAGATAATAGAGTATCCGCTAGTGGAACCCTCTGACGATACCGCCGCGCTTTGATCGGGCTATCATCATCGTGGAGTCTTTTTTTCTTCTCTTTCTCCTCTTTGTTCTTTAGTTGGTCAAAGAAAATCTCTTTTTTTTTCTTCTTCTTGTCTTATGGATCCACGGAAATGTTCCATGACCCTTCTTTCGCCCCCTATGAATCAATGCATTTCGTCATACGTGACTAATAGTTTGTTTCTTTTGCTCCATTCTCTCTCTCTTTTTTTTTCTTCCCCTTCCCCTTCATAAAACAAGACCCCCCTGTAACATTCATTTCTATTGGATCGTATAACTTTGTACGTTTGCATGATTAATCTGTCCAATTATGTCGTCTGAGTGACCCTCCCTTTCAGCCTCATCTGACAGAAAGGTCCAGACTCCAGACCCTCCGACGCCAACGGGCAGGCTCATAAATTATGCTTACCTCGTGTCTCTGCTGCTTATAGGCTAGCTCGTATGAGCTTAAAAGACACCGACTTTGAGTTAACGGGCAGGCAAGGAAGGTAAATTTAGCCAAAATTTTACGCCCGTCAATGATTCGGTTCTCGGTATTGTACGGGGAGAGATGGATCGTTTTTATTTTATTTTATTTGAGCAGATTTCATCTTAATCCCCATGTCAATGATAATAAGAACGCAACAGCGCCGAGTCCAGACTCTGACGATGAATGAGTCTGGGCGAAGACTTGGCGGGAGGGGCCCAAGATGGGTTTTGTGTCAAGTTGCCAAAGCACAGCACAGCACATGGTGGTGCACTCTAATAAGCGAGGTTGGCTACTGGAACTTTCTCCCTTTTGCCTTTTTATCTGCGGGCGGTAATGGGACTTGGCTGGAACTGTACGTAGCTTGTTGAGGCTTGTCACGATGCAGCGTAACGTATCATGACCTGGACCTGCCAAGTAGCACTAATTTATAGGTGAGTTTTCTGTGGCTCGCTTCTTCTAATCCGTTGGTCCATTAAGGAACCAAACAACATGGAAAAAAAGGAAAAGATTCTTGTAGTTTTGGTGGAAAATTAAGCTTACAATCTGGGCTTGCAGTAGTACAATCTTGTCACCGATAATCTGTCTCGACATTTGCAGGATTGGGTCCTGGTTGCATTGAACGACAGCTCACACGAGTTGAGTTTATGGGGGATATAATTTATCAGAGAACCGCCGCATTCGCTGATATGTACTGTGCACTCCAGTACAGTACAGTCGATCACCCCCTTTCATTCGTCATGATGAGAATTAGAGTAAAAAATCAGATTCATACTCCTGGTCTCTGCACGGGTAGATCGGCGACTAGATGAGATAAGTTTTTCACGATGGTCTGACAAACTAACTAGGGCAGAAGAAGGTCAAAGACATGATGGGCACAAAACAGAATTGGAGAGATGTCTGGTTATTTCCTCTGTTGAGCCAATCAGAAGAGACTAGTGATTTGTGTTGCGATATGAAAATGAAATAAAATAAGCATGCAGCCACCGAGCGCCAAGCTTTTATCGGGCTGCACGGTAAAAATTTAGAGACAAAGCTTGGAGCGGTTTGGGTTTGGCAGTGTCGCAGACTAGAACAGGTTAGGGCGAGAGAGTTTATCAGCGAGTGAGTTGAAGTGGCGTCAGCCGAGTCATTATCTACAGGGTTCAGTACGGACAGATCGGCACGCGAGAATTAGAAATATGGAGAGGCCCTGTCTAGCGCGCGACCTTAAAACAGCGCTTCGAAGAATGAGATGCCGATATATCCAGATGGTGACATTTGAAGTCTCCGCCATGACGATTTTAAATTTCCCTTATCTGGTATGGACATTTCCCTACAGAGTATTCTTCCTCTCTCCCTCTCTCAAACACTCAATCGACTTGAATGCCTAGCCAAGTATCTAGATAATCAAGGTTTCAATTTACTCTTGGCACTCAGCTGATTCTCTGCTTGGCTCCATCATCAAAAAGCCTTGGCTATTGAAAAAAAAAAAAAAAAAAAAAGCCAAGATAAATTCCCTCGATCCACCCGGCACCGCGAACACTCTCGGGAATAATCAGCTGCTGCAAGTGTGCCCCAGATATACCAGAATCAGAAACCTCGAGCCCATTTTTGTTTCCGCTGGGTCCCACCCTCTAAGAGGCACCCCTGTAAAGCCAAGACGGTTGGGACGGCATCTCTGGAACCGTACCAAGACCACCCATTCTCAAGCCACGGGCTCTAGTTGACGGCCGACAATGTCAAGCATGTGTCCTTTTTCCTGCTCAGGGCAGGGTAGGTAGGGTGACCCATGTCTACGACTCTACTCTACTGTGTGATATCGTTTGATTGAAGCGTCGCTGCTCCCTTGGGATTGGAGCAAAACGTCCTGTTTTCCCCTTCTGTGCTCGCTCTTCTGTAGAAACACCCCCCCCCTTATGGCGGAATGACAGCCGTGCCAAGCAAGTGGCTGACAACGCTTAAATTCATGCTTAAACCAGGGCGCCTTGTTTGCTCGAATAAGAGGCCGCCTGACCCAAGGTACCATCCAGCGCCGAGCCGTCTTGGGCTCTTGGCAGTCGTGAAGGAATTACGATTCAACAAATTGGGGTGACTCGTAAAATAAACGCCATGTCCTTTTCCGCGGGATCGTGAAAATGTCGCTTTCATGACCCATGGGTTTCTTTTGTATCGTATGATGTGATCTGATCTATTGTTTTAGCTAGTAGGCCTTTGTCAGGGGCCATCCGTTCGTTATCCATTCCGTATACTCAAAACGTATCAACAAGAATCATAAGCCTCACCAAGCCTTGGCTAGGTATGCATCCTACAATACTGAACAATCGGCCCCCAAACCCAATACAGGTCAATTGAAGCGCCTTGACTGTCGTATTTCATTTCTTGGGACCCTGGGACCTGCCTGCTCAGTACAGTACATATCTACTACGTACAGTAAAACTGCAGTGCACCCACTCGTTGTGAGCCGATTTCCCGAGCTCCCTCTCTGGGCCTTCCTTTCAAGTTCAAAACAACAGGGGTCGTCTTGGCTCTGTGACACAACAGAGCGACATTCATAGGTCAATGTAGAGCCAAGCTTTAGACAAGCCTGGAAAAGCAGGGAGATGAGAGGCTTGAGCACTGGCGATCCTTCTTGCTGCTGCGTCAAGTCCAAGTCTCAGCATCCAGTTGTTTACAGTACCAAGACCCGTGGCGGCCGAAGGCGGTGACGACGACGACGACGATAGTAGGCAGGTCCCTTAAATAGTAGGTAGGTATTCACAGAGATTGTACTGGAAATCCAAAGGGCCGTGGCTCTAGAAAAAGATACCGAGACAGAGACGAGACACCAAATCGGCAGCACGGCACAGGCGACGTCATGTTCTTGGAGACGTGGGGAATGGGGGTAGTCTCATAATAAACTAACCGCCGGTTTTCCCGAGTTGACCTCTCTAATTGTTCTGTTTTGCACTGCTGTGCTGCACTGCAACAGTAAAGTAAATCACAGCCCGCAAAGAGCCCGCAAAGCACAGACTTGCGGCTGGCGAAAAAAAGCATGTTACGTGTACAGTACAGTACAGTTACAGTTGACATCACTACCTACCGAGGTAAGTTGACCATCTTGTTAGAACAAGCACTGCGCTAGAGGCGGCCTGGTCGATCTTGAAACCCTTCATCTTGTATTAGAGACAAAGTCATGTAGAGTGTACACACAGATCAGGGCATGGCTCTTGTTTCTAAACAAAATTTATCTTATTTTTAAAAAAGACAGACAAGGAAACGAAGTACGCATTGACGCACAGTTGTGAAGCTGGCTCTGCAAATGCTGCGACAAGCCGAGCTCAGTGACAAGAACAAGAAAAGAATAGAGGTTATTTTCTTAAAATAATGACCTCCAGTTTTCCGAAACGCAGACTCACTTTGGTTAGTCAACGTCAACCAGTAGAAGGAGCGTGTATATATCACGGCAAAGGGACTTTTCTTTCCAGTGGGAATGCTTGACAAGAGGCCGTTCAAAGGACATTACCCGACAAGGACATGATCATCCAAGCCGCATCTTTCTAAAAGAGGCAAGGCAACGTCGTGGGTGGCTCTCTCGGAGATTCTCAGAGGCTTAAGCTTAAGCACACCTTTGATGATCTTCACCCTTGGTCTTGGCTTGACTTGGACCCTAGGTTGAATAAACAATGCTGCCTACCTGACCGACGTCATCAAATCAAATCAAATTGTCCGAGAAGAAGTCTATTTTACTAGTCAGGTGCTTGCCCATCATCGAGCCGTGCGTGCCGAAATCTATTCATGGCCATGATGTATGTAGAAGGGGGCATTTGTTTTGTTCTATTTTATTTAATTTTTTATACAGTAACTAAAACCTTTGTCATGACGTTACGACAACTAAACTCCCTGATTGATCCGCATTGCTTTCCGCAATAGACAGTAGCTTCATGATGACATGATATTGCTTGCTTCTTACTGTGGTCATGATGGTGACTGATGGATTGACATTGCAGTGTTTCAACTGAGCCAACGATAAGGATCAACCTTGTACACTACACCGGTACTTTACTTTACTGCGCAAGGACCTCCTCCTGCCTGGAAGATCTCTGCATCGATGACTTGTGTTTTTTCTGGTGAAACGCAACCACCAGAGGTTACATCAAGGTTACAGGAAACGGCTCTTGAGTGACAGCAAACAATTGGATCTTGTCTCAGCTCTGGTGTCTTGAGAGACCACCTACCTACTTTGTACGTAGTTTTACCCAATTCTTAGCATATTGAAAAGGCCAAAGTGGGCAATGAGACGACAAACAACATGACTCTCTGGTGAGTAATTACTTGGAACTTTTGGTTTAACAAGAGCACTCACTGCATGTAATTGAGCTTGGCATTTGCACACGAAATGAAGGTAGGTCCACCAGAATCTTTGTGTTATGCTACTGAGCCTGTGCTTCGCCATGACACGACCATGACTATCATCATACTAGGTAGGTATCTGAAGATCTGACCAAGCCAAGGCATACTGGCTCTCTCTCTCGTGTTAGAGGCTGGTCCCCAGATCCTAGATCCCAAAGAGAGAAAAAGGAACAACAAATTTGAGGCTGTAACTACCTAACTAAAAAAATAGAACCCCAGACTCGGGCCCACGGCACTTGGTGCCAAGACCCAATTTTGGCGTGTTCCAAAAGCCGCATCATCCGCTGAGACAAGAGACAGACAAGCTCAAAGAAGATCCATTGCCAACAAATTTATTTTAAATCAGGAACGGGTTAATAATCTCCTTCCTCTTAGTCTTCATCTATGGCATGTTTCTTTTAGTCCGAGTTGAAAGTAAAAGGGACATCTCGTGACTCAGAAAGCCAATTTTATCGTGAGCCAAGGACGTCCATCATCATCATCCTCCTGATAAGCAACGCAACTGTGGCCTCGCTTACGGAACACGGCCTCCTGAACTATTTCTAGATGAGACCCTCATCCGGCGTTATTATTCGGTGGTGCATTTATTGTTTTTCCTACCAGCCGATTGATCCGTAGCTTCCACAGCAACAGTGTAAATGGCATTCATGAAGCCTTTTATTGAAAAGTCAAAGGCCAGCGACGATATCATTATCAGACAGTTGTAAAAATAATACCGTTGTACCTCGGACACACACACACACTCACTCACAGCCAAGAACATGATCAACAGCCAAGCTTTGGTGGCTTTCTCATCCCTGTAGGGGGCTTTCCAAGAGCAGATTGGCTCAGCCTTTTGATGGGTTCTAGCCGCGCCCCCAGTCAGATGCTGAGGTAATACGGGTGGATACCCCAGCCCGTAGCTAAAGACGAGTTGAAATAAGCTCGGGGGAATTATTGGCTTCTTGATATGCTTACTGCTTGCCGCATTGCCGCATGCAAAAATAAGGTAGGAGGGGATCCGCGGCGGTGGTATTGGCGTTGGCCACCAAAGTATGTCAGCTTTGAGCTGTGCTGGGCATTACGATATTTACATTCTAGATATGTCGTTGTAAGTTTGTGTATACAGATAAAGGAATGGTAGCAGTCTTTATGGTTATCTTGGTCAATACTTGGCGTGTTGTGGGCAAACAAAGTTATGTCTCACTCAGTAAGCACCAACGTAGGCCAAACGACGGTATCTCCCAGGGCACATTCAGTAAAGTTATAAGTGATGTCGGGGTTTCTGGTTGGATAAGAAAGCTGTTTTTTACTTTCCCTTTCTGAAACGGATGGCGAGCAACTGAGTTGTGGTGGCATCACCTGTTTTTGGATAGAGTCTGTAGCATCCAACAATGAGTGAAATTATTTTTCAATACGTGTATGGTTAATTGACACCTCATCGTTTCCATTGATCAAAACCTTAACGACTGGTCTCGTATAAATGACAGAAATACGGCCCCAAGAGCTTTCCTTCCCTCTCCTTCCAAGTGCCCGTCTAATTATACTCATCCGTACCTTCCAAAAAGAAAAATAGGCAAGCCGGTCAGCCGGGCGCACCGAAGCGACAGGAAAGTGACTATTGAATCGCCCTTGGAGCGCCTCCCCACGACTTGCACTGCACGACAGATACAGACTAGGCCTTTGGAGTTCCAGACTCTCTTTCTCTCTCTCTCTCTCTCTATCTGCTAACTCTTGTCCTGCTCGGCCCCGAACTATCGACATCAACCCCAGCTTCACCGCAGCGCCAGCGTGTGACGGAACTTATCGTACGGCAAGGTAAGCTTCTTTTGAGACCCCTGGACATATTCTTTACATATGGTAATTGTTATCCTCATACGATTACTGGCTTCGTCGGCTTCTCATTCCATTCCCCATGCTCTCTCTCTCATCACTGATCCGATAGCCGTGATCTGTCATGCATTTTCCCTCAGTTTCGCGCCTATCATGCCCTTTCCATCCTCGCAACCTTACCCTGGCCGGCCCTGCATCGTCATCTTTCCCTAAAACCCCTTGAGGGGGGGCGTTCGGCTTCAAAAGCTTGTCCTGACCAACCTTGGGACTCACTCTTGTCTCACCCCCAGCAATCCTTCACACCCTCCTTCTTTGCCGTCCTCCGTGCTTCTCCACAAAGTTGTCGCCGAGTTATCCAGCACCGACTTTACAGGTAGTAATGTACATACTGTGCCTAGTTACAGTGCTGTACGCCTCCAAGACTTACAACCTTATCTTGTTTGCTCTTAGCCCTCCCCTCCCTGCCTTTCCGTCTCGACCGAGGACACGGTTAAACAATAATAATACTCTGCTTACCTCGTCTAAAGCTTTTACTTTACCGGCAAGTTTCTTTCAATACAAACTCGCTTCTTGTAGCAGATCAACTGTTGCACCAACTCGACGACAAACGCAACGAGCCGTTACTCTTCTTGATAGGTATGTTTGTCTCCGTCTCAGATCTTGTGTTTTCTGTATTTTGGTACTCGGCGCAATACCTCCTGGGTGAGGCGGTTTGGTGCATGGATCAAGTGTCCTGGATGCACTCGTGGGACCGTTGTGTTCAGGTCCAACGGGGCTTCTCTAGGGCCTCTTGAGAACCTCATCTGAATCGCTACAGTACGGTCTGGCTGTTGTCTAATGGCTACTCCGTATCTATTCTGCTCTGCAATTCATGATGAACATTGGCCAAGCGGCAATACTGTAAAGTACTGTACACATTCAACTCTCAGGGAAATTTTAGTCGAGTGGACCCTCGACTTAATCGGCTCCGACGGCACTCCCGTCAGGGAGTTGAGCATCAAACCCCTGGAAGTGTCCTTTACCACCTTGTTTTGGGAATTATATATGTATGATCAACGGTGTGCAACTTGCACCTTGAATCAATTCTCTTTCAACTCTTGCTCTTTTTTATTCTTCACAGCTATACTATCAGAACATCTTTTCTGACTCTGCTTCTTCTTCTAAACATCAAACTGACAAACCCGACTAGCGCTGTCACTATCTCCTCCAAAACCGATTCCCACGTTGCCCGCTTGGCTACTGCCTTGCCTCATCAGCCCCAAATCAACGTTCTCAGCAACGCCAAGAAGGTCATAGACCAGTCCACTTTGAAGAAGTGGAGACGTGGACAAAATTCCGCTGAGCCATCAGCCTTTGTGGAGTCACATTCGCATCTTCGCGTCTACACACCTACAACATCTACGACCACACCTACACCTTCACTACACTCCCACGCCCTGGGCCCGATCTGATCTAGTGGGGCACTGCGTACAAGCTTGAGCTTGGTTCTCACGAGGCCCTTCTTTATAAGGACGCTGACGACCTACCAAGGCACTGGATCCATTTACCCAAAATTCTTCTTTTTCTTGACCTCCTCCCGCCCCTGTGCGGACTACCTACCTCTCTACTTATCAACATCAACAACAACAATTACATCACATCACATCAACGTTACACACCTTCACAATGGAAACGTACCACGGCTATGTGCGGACACCCACCGATGCTATTCGACTCTTTGAAGCCTGCAGATTAGGCATCTTGCCCCGTGTGCAACGACGACTTTCGGAGAAGGAGAGACAATCAATTCGATCTGGTTCTGTTTTTGTCTGGGATGAGCGGGAAGCCGGTATGAGAAGATGGACCGATGGCAAGTCATGGAGTGCTAGTCGGGTTTCGGGAAGCTTCCTCACATACCGTGAAATGGAGGGCAAGCGAGGTGGTGGCTTCAACACCAACCGACGAGGTGGTGGTAAGACTCCAGACTCAGGACGCGGTAGTGACGAGGATCAAGATGACGGAGAGCCTGAGGGATACCGATACAAGGCAGATGGCCTCATGAAGCAGTCTTTCAGCATCACCACCTCCAGCGGCCAACACCTTCACCTCATCTCATACTACTCTCGCCCACAACCTGGCCAGCCTGAGCTTCAGCAACCAACAAGTGACCCTGCGTTGCGAGGCATTACCCCCGTCAAGGGCATGTACCCTGAGTCTAGTATGGGCGAGGCCAATACCACTCCTGCTCTCACTCGTGCACCTATGCAGCAGCCTTACATGGCTCAGCCTGGTCAACAACATTACGGTGCCTACCCTCAGCCTGGATATGGCTGGCCTCCTTCTCCCGCTGCTACTCCTCCCTACAGCCATTACGCCGCTCCTTACCCTCCCAATGTTCCTCAACAATACCTACCTCACGCTGGCCACCCAGGTCACCCAAGTCACCCAAGTCACCCAAGTCACCCAGGTCACCCAGGCCTACCTCCTCCACACTACCCCCAGGCACCTGCTTACGAGCACCGTGCCGCTACTCTCCCTCCTCCTTTGACGGCCAAGTCTCCTCACCACCCGCATCTTGCTCTCCCAAGAGCACACGAGTCTCCTCGCGAGCAACATCTCCAGGCAGCTGCCCAAAGCGCCATTGTTGATGCTCGACCCAGTGGTGCTTCACACACTCACCAAGTTGCTCTACCAAGTCTCGGCGCGGTGACCAACGGTCCTCCTGGCTCATCCTTGGCAGCAATCAGCACACCTCCCAGCAGAACCATGAGTGTTAGCCCCACTCGCAACTCTCGTGCTGAGGTGTCTGGTCTCTCTACCCTTCACGCAGTGCTTCACCATACTCCCGCTACCAGCGAGAGTGGTAGTGCCAAGCCTGGCAGCGCCGCCAGCAGCCCTAGAGCGTCTGGTGCCTGCGGCCTGGAGAAGGGCGGTGTCAGCGAGGATGCGAGAGCTCTGAGAATGTTGGATCGCAAGTTCTGCATCTAGAGGAAGAAGCAGAGCATGCGCAGTCGCCGAAGATCAACTTCATGGTGATTGGAACTGGTTTGGAGGCTAAAATTAGGGACCACATTACATGGGGTTATTGTTTGTACACATCATATGCATCGTTACGGCGTCTTGTTTTCTAGGGGCAACAGCCACAGGGGTTTGTTGCGGTCAAATTCAGCGTTGGCTTTTTTTTTCACGACAGGGAACGGAAGAGGAATGAATGAACTGGTGTTTCGGATTACATGAAATCATCATGGTTCAGTGGTGTTAAGATGTCATTACTATCTGGTGATGAAGGCATAGGCCATGTACATAGATATTCACTGAGCAATATCAGAAGCACATGGTTAAATTTTGTTCCTTGTCTTTCATGCTTCTTTGTGCTTATTGTGTCAATGTGACATTTTGTCCCAGGGTGTGAGCGTAAGTCAGGCCAGACTTACAAAGAAGCCTTGAGCGCCAATACACCGCGTACGCGGCTGTGTAAGTAAGGGGCGGCACAACGGCACCCTGAGGTAGAATTACAGTAGAATTAAGGTTGTTGTCAACCCCAGAATATTGTCCCATTCCCGTTTATCCGTCTGTGTCTTAGCATTAGACGCCGCGCAGTCACTCAACACCAAGGGCCGCGTCAGCCTGACGATGCCGAGATGCCGGCCAGGGTGTAGTACAGTATAGCGGCTCTTTCATCCACAGCCAGTGGAACTTCGAATTGCCTAGTCAGTGGCCATTGTATCTAAACCCAAATCCCAATTTTAGATATAGTTATAATAGTGTATGTATCTAAACCCAGGTGAAACACTTCCACTTACCTGATTGTGATGTTTGGCGTACGGCTTCTACCTCGAAAGAGATTAGTTGAAGGGAGCTTGTGAGAAATGGCCGCGTCAGAGGATAGACCGAAGGAAGAGGGGCCATAGAATAGTTACATGGTTTCTTGTTTTATTGCTGAAGCCTAGTCTAGAACTTGATCTTCCTGTGGGGTGTGGATGAGGGAGCTGTCATTGAACATTGGGTGTATGCCATGAATCTAGGCAGTGACTTAAAATCCCATGAAAGGGGCGTTTAAGAACAGAAAGAAAATCTGCATAGCTGTAAATACGATTTACGTAAAGAAGACGTTCTTATTACCTTCTTTTGAAAAGCATGATGTTTGCTGAATGTGAGGTTATTTACAGCAGCCCTCCCTGTGCTACGTATGCTCAAAGGATGATAAGATTTCCTAGAACGGGCATATAATTTAGAAGGCTATCACAGACGTGAAGCATTCTGACAGCAAACCTAATCTTGATCAAGCATTGCATCTTATCAGGAATCGTTCGTTACATGCATTTATCTGCAAACACATTATGGCGTGTAAGTCGGAATATAGTTTCGCCGCACCGACCCGCGCATTGACAGCTGCAGGTGCTACGCGCATCGATAGTCAGAATAATCAAGCATCGCGACGACCTAGCAATTGTCTTTGTCCGCATCAATAGAAGGACAATGCCATACCAATAGCTGCAAAAAACATTCCATCTCGCTACAATACTTGCTTCTATTTCAACTCAGACTTTGCTCTGCTTGATAATCATGCTTCGACAATCGATATAACTTCTATATCCTTCCTGACTCGATTTTGACCTTATCTTCAATTCGGCTTCCCATCATCCTTGCCATAATCGCATTGCGCCGCTATCATCATGTTCACCTTTTGTCCGCTCCAGGGCGCCTTGTCGGATTCGTCCGCTTCCCAATCCCTTCTCGAGCTTGATGGAGGTGTCAAGGTGCTGGTTGATCTGGGCTGGGACGAGACTTTTGATGTAGAAAAGCTCAAAGAAATTGAGAAGTATGCCCTACTAGGCATTTCTTTATCACGACAGTTGCTAATATAGTTGCTCATAGACAAGTCACGACTCTATCCCTCATTCTCGTTACGCATGCGACAGCTTCGCATCTCGCTGCCTACGCCCATTGCTGCAAGAACATTCCTCAGTTCACGCGCATCCCCGTCTATGCGACACGACCTGTCATTGACCTCGGCCGCACCCTTATTCAAGACCTTTACACTTCGAGTCCCGCCGCAGCGACAACAATTCCCCAGAGCTCACTCACTGAGAGTGCCTATTCGCTTACCCAAACTGCCACAACCGCACAGAACCTCCTCCTCCAGTCGCCTAACAACGAAGAGATCGCCCGATACTTTTCTCTCATCCAGCCTCTCAAATACTCGCAACCTCATCAACCTCTACCGTCACCATTCTCACCGCCCCTCAACGGCCTAACGATTACCGCGTATAACTCAGGACACACCCTTGGTGGCACAATATGGCATATCCAACATGGCCTCGAATCGATCGTGTATGCGGTGGACTGGAACCAAGCACGTGAGAACGTTTTTGCTGGTGCAGCATGGCTGGGAGGAGCTGGAGGGGGTGGTGCCGAAGTTATTGAGCAACTGCGAAAACCGACTGCTCTGATCTGCAGCAGTCGCGGTGCTGATCGAACCGCTCAGCCTGGCGGTCGCACCAAGCGAGACGAGCAGCTTATCGACACCATCAAGGCATGTGTCACACGAGGAGGAACAGTGCTGATTCCTGTGGATTCAAGCGCTAGAGTTTTGGAGCTTTCATACCTCTTGGAACATGCCTGGAGAACCGACGCTGCTTCCGAGGGAGGCATACTCAAGTCATCCAAGCTGTATCTGGCTGGTCGCAATATGTCGAGCACTATGCGATATGCTAGAAGTATGCTTGAATGGATGGACGATAGCATCGTGCAGGAATTCGAAGCTTTCGCTGAAGACCAACGAAGGGTTAATGGTGCAAACAACAAAAAGGAGGGTGGGCCATTCGACTTTAAATATCTACGGCTACTCGAAAGAAAGGCCCAGATTGCGCGATTGCTCAGTCAAAACGTGGAGAACGCTGGAACAGAAGGCCGCGTGATTTTGGCGAGCGATAGCAGTATAGAGTGGGGTTTCTCTAAGGATTTGATCAAGGGACTGGCACAAGATTCAAGGAACTTGGTCATCCTAACAGATAAGCCGGGTCTGTCAAATAACGACAAGCCGTCCATCGCAAGAACACTATGGGATTGGTGGAAGGAGCGCAAAGACGGTGTATCAGTGGAGCAAAACAGTAATGGGGATAACATTGAGCTCGTTTACGCCGGCGGACGAGGGTTGGAGATCCGCGAACCCCAGCGTCATGCTTTGGAAGGAGACGAGTTAGCCCTATACCAACAATGGCTCGCCACTCAAAGACAACTTCAAGCAACCCAACAAAGCGGAGGCGCGGCAGGACTCGAGGCAGCAGCAGACGTTGTGGATGACGCTTCGTCCGAATCATCGTCCGATTCGGAAGATGAGGATGGTGAGCAGCAGGGCAAAGCCCTTAACGTGTCAACAGCTATTGCCCAGGCCGGCCGCAAGAACGTCGTGCTCAAGGATGAAGACCTCGGCATCAACGTGCTTATTAAGAAGAAGGGCGTATACGACTTTGACTCCCGAGGGAAGAAGGGACGAGAGCGCACATTCCCTATCACCATCCGTAGAAAGCGCCAAGACGACTTTGGAGAGCTCATTCGCCCTGAAGACTATCTCCGCGCTGAGGAGAAAGAGGAAGAGGGTCAGGATAATACCAACGTTGAGGCTACTGACGACAAACTTGGCAAGAAACGTCGATGGGACGATGTTGCGAAAAGTGGCACTGGCGCCAACAAAAGACCGCAAGCCATGCGGGCTGGTTCTCATGATGGCGACGAGGCTGGAGCAGGTGACGGCTTCGTTCCTGATGAACTCGATACTGTCGAGGATGCTGAGACTGAAGAGCCTGTAGGACCATGCAAGTTGTCATATCAGACAGAAACCGTCCAAGCCAACATGCGCATCGCATATGTTGACTTCAGCGGTCTGCACGACAAGCGAAGTCTTAACATGTTGATCCCTCTTATCCAACCCCGAAAGCTCATTCTTGTCGGCGGTGAACGCGACGAGACACTTTCTCTTGCTGAAGATTGCCGTCGAGCACTGGGAGTAGACAAGAACAATCCGGACAACAATGGCAGCGAACGTTCCGTTGACGTATACACACCCGAGGTCGGCGTTGTTGTGGACGCCAGTGTTGACACCAACGCCTGGGTTGTCAAGCTGGCCGATCCTCTAGTCAGAAAGATCAAATGGCAGAACGTTCGCGGTCTGGGCATCGTCACTATCACAGGACAGCTTCTTGCCACACATCTCAACGAAGCTGCGGCAGCGGATGAGGACGTCGCCAACAAGCGACAAAAGACTGAGGAGCTTCCCTCGTCGACTACACTGACCAACACGACGGCAGCTATCCCCTCGGCTACACCTGTTCTCGACGTTCTTCCCGCGAACCTAATTTCTGCTGTACGCTCAGCAGCTCAACCACTGCACGTGGGTGACCTTCGTCTTGCTGACCTACGCCGCGCCATGCAGTCCGCTGGTCACACAGCGGAATTCCGTGGTGAAGGTACACTGGTCGTCGACGGTACTGTTGCCGTCCGCAAGACGTCCGCAGGCCGTGTCGAAGTTGAGAGTGTGGGTATGCCGACCGCTCGGCGAAGCACATTCTACGAGGTGCGCAAGATGATATACGATAATTTGGCAGTTGTGGCCGGCGCGTAGAACGCCTATGGAGTGGAGTGGCATAGAAAGCTGTTATGACAGTCAAAGCGGCGAAATCCATGGGCCATGCAAGTTTTTATTCCGCTATGAAAGATTATAAAAACAGAGGTGTATTCTCTGGGAGACAAGAATTGGTTATCAAGCCTTAAGGGTTTGGAGATCTGCATCAGATAAAATTGAGATAGAGTCAACAAAAGGCTCTATAGCCGCGTCTTCTACGCTTTTATGTGAGGTTCTTTTGCTTCAAACTACGGTTTTTTCATGATTCATACAAGTGAAATTCACGCCAGCTAAGTAGGCCAAACTAGACGCACTTGTCTATTAGAGTGGCCTTGGAAGCTCTCCAACGTTACCATCACATATCGCATATCACCTTGAACGTTTTCTCTTTAAATGGATCATATTGACCTTATAGTTGCCTCGGCTGGCCTCAGCAGAGGTGATAATGACTTCAGAACATGTTTTCAAGAGTGAACTCTTCCATATTAACGTACATAAACGTGTGAAGAGCGCCCGAACGCCAAGCAATGCATGTCTATTCAAACATATCCAACGGATTCCATCAAGCTCATCTTACAGGTATCATAGGCTCCATTTCATACTCCTCGCCACCATCTCTGCCTCTCCCCCTTGCAGGGATGGCCATCTCCTCATCCGCAGTAGAAGGTTGCGTCGCAGAACCATCAACTGATGCAGGGCCTACCGCAGGGAGAATCGGACGGCCGCCGAAGAATACGGGCTGTAGCTCCCGGTATTGACAGCCCCAGATGCCCAGGCTGACGGAGATAGCGGCTGATGCTATCATAGTGAGCCACCAGCCTCCGTGTCGGGGGATGTGGCCGCTGTAAAGGGATGCGATGATGAGATGGAGGAAATGGACTGTTATGGCGAAATCGGGTACGAGTTTGGAGCGAGCGATGAGGGCGACTATGGCGATGGAACTATAGAGTGAAGTCAGTGATTGTGTTCAGAATACTGACACCGTAATAGGCGCTTCTTCTCGGAACACGAGGGGGCATAACTCACATAATCAAGCCTCCATCCAACAAGAAAATAAAAGACATGAGCCACCCATGTGTTGTATCTCCTCTCAAGCCCTCCCAGCCAAACACAAGGGTCCAACTAAAACCAGAACCTGACACGAGTGCCGTAAAGACGATGAGGACCAACGCCGCGAAGTAGTAGATGGCCTGCAGCGTCGCGATCTGGCCTGCGATCTTGAGTGGCGCTAGCTCTGCGAGTGCGCCTGCGCGCGGAGGTTTGCGACGACGTGGCATCCTGTGTTCTCTGCGGTTTTTCTTCTCGAAGGTGGTTGTGGCAGTGTTGTTGAAGGTAAGATCTTATCGCAGCGTGGGAGAGGCGTTGGTCATCGAAAGGGCATGTCTCGTGAGGTCTTATGATGCGTGCCCGTCCTTTATGCTAAAGCTTTAGCTTGTACCTATTTTCCAACTCTTTCTGCCCTTTTGTTGTTACAGAAACCTTCAAGAACAAAAACTTAAGTTGAAGAATAAACGAATTTGTCAAAAACAGGGTTCAAAAGGAGGGAAACGAAGTAGAGTTGAAGCAAGGAGGTTGCGTAAAGAAGGGACCTTGCACACATAGATCAAAGGACAGATTAAAGTGCATCAGCCACAGATGATAGCTAGCTGTAGGTAAGTAGGCACCCTGAAACGAGGAATGTATCGTTCACTAACCCTGTTGCGTCTCACCGCCCGTCATTTTCTGCCGCTCCCACTCGTCATACCCCATTGGAGCTAACATGACTTTACTTTAGTAGTTGTGAGATTTTGAGCCACCATAAACTCCAACCAATCCGTCCCGTCTGTCCCGCTATTACAGCTACACTTCAAGCTCTCAATTGAGCCTCATTCCACGAACCTATACAAACAACTACAAACAAAAAAGAAAATCCGCAAAAAAAGATGGGTTTGTGGCCATTCTCAAGCGAGACCCGCGCCGACGCCATCCGCTCCGGCGATGCCATTCCCAACCGTCAAGAGCGCAAGATCTGCTGGGCCGCTCGCGATGCCTACTTCAACTGTCTTGACGCGAACAACATTGTCGACGCTACCAAGGACCCTTCCGCTACTAAGCGCGCTTGCCCGACAGAGACAGTAGACTTTGAGAGGGATTGCGCTGCTGCTTGGGTCAAGTACTTCAAGCAGTGGCGAGTGGCCGACATTCAAAAGAAGCGACGGCTGGATGAATTGAGGGCGCAGGGTGCGCAAGAGATGACAGTCACAACGAGCTTTGCGCCTGAGGGTGGCGCTGGGGAGAAGGGCAAGGGTGTGGATGATATTCAGGCCATGTTGAACAAGAAGAAATAAATGGTTTGCCCAGATTCAAGAAAGAGCGGTTTCTTGGATAATCGAAAATCAAGGATGAGACAACGGACACGGAAAAGGCTTCATAAAGAAAGAGCCATTTGTTATACATATTGTATTATACCACTGTAAACTACCGCACCATCACCAATTCACACCTACATGTACAATTAATGCACTGCTTCACCACGCCCCTACTTCCCTTCCTTCCAGATTAGACAGCTCAAGTCTTTATCCTACCAGATCTATCAATTCCTACTACCTAAACCCCTGCATGTGCAAGCTGCAAGCCCAGCTAGCTGATGACAACCAAAGGAGAAACGACAATAAGTATACGACAAGAAGGAATAATCATGTGAAAGGGCCGGGCCAGTGAAGAATTGAATAATGACCAAGTGAAAATAGTGTCAAAAACAAACTGCAGCGTGCTAAACGTGGTGGTATCATCCGTGTCTTCTTCTTTTTCTTAACAAAGAACCGATATTTGCACTCGCTCTCACAGGTGCTGTGCCATCGTACTCCACGATGGGACTTGGCGCAGCCCGGCTCACTATCCGCCCCAGTGCTTCTTTCTCTGTTTCGTCGCCGACAAAGGAAATGAGATTGAAATTGAAACTTGCTTTCATAGGCCGAATCCAGTATGCCAAAGGTGTAGATAAAAACAAAAAGGAAATAGTGCATGCATAGCTGGCCAAGGAAAGGACCAGAACAAAGGGTGGTCGCCAGGTGTCTCGCTTTTCTAATGCATCATTGGTGGTTGACGATGATTCCGTCGCTCATCAACCTTGTGTATCTGCGTCATTCGCTTTCTTAATCGTGATCCCGTCTTTTGTCCTCCTCGACAACCCTGATTAGGTTGTGGCTGCAACCTAAGCTACCATCCGTATGCCACTGTCGTCTGTGCCATCCTTCCTTGGTAATGGAGGCAGTTCCTTGTTGAGGCTGTCAAGGCTGACCCTTTGTTGGGACGTATAGCCGTTATTGCCCAGAGCCGTCCCATTGCCAAAACCTGCATATCCGCTATCGGCACTTCCTGCTCCAGGATATCCAGGCTTTGGAGGAGTCGGCGGCGGTGCTCTAGTAGGTGGGAGGCTTTTATTGAGGTCCTTGGGGAATGTTAAAGGCCGGGTCTCGTTATCATCGCGCCCATTCTCGCCTGCCTCTTGTACAACAGGGAGGATAGGTTCGTGTTGCAGCGAGTCACGAGTATCCTTGACAGTACCAGTAGACAAAACTCGATCTGGTATCTGATCCTCGGTGTAGCCGTGTCTCTCTGAGCGTTCAGCCTCCCTATTGGCCTTTTCAAGCGTTTCCCGCGCTTCTGGAGATCGCGGGCCGGGTGGTGGGGGAGGACCATGACTTGGTACTGGAGGAACGGCCTGAGATGACCTACGACGAGAGTTCCAGCTTGAGACCCTTGCCTCTGAGCGTTGCGCCTCAATCATCTCCTGGTGTCTTCGCTCGGCTTCCCTGTGAGCTTCCTCGGTCGACATGGTAACGCCCTCAATGAAATGGTAGAACCGGTCACCATACTGGTCGGGTGGCAGAGCCGAGATTTGCGTTTTGTCGCTGGACAGGCCCTTCCAGAAATGCTCAATCTTCTTGATAATTCCATACTAAAAATGTGTCAGCTGTGGATGCTTTGAGCGTTGGACCGGAACTTACATGAGTGAGGCAGTCGATGACTCCGAGGTAGTAAATCTCATCCCCCGGTGTGTTGTCTTCGTGGGTTGCCCTAAAACCGCCATCGTCTTGCCCGAAAACCCACCCAGGACGGTGCTGACCCTCTTGCAGCTCATCCGGCATCTTGTTCGCTGACTGACCCATGGGCACTGGTCGCTCCTGGCGAATCATCTGTCGCAGCTCCCTGGCCTTACGTTGATTCTCCAATTTGGATGGTGTGCGAAGAAGGACCGAGTTGGGTTCATCGTCGGGAGACTTCTCGCCACCAGGGTTGAACACTTGAAGCGTCTTGTCGCGAAGGTTTTCCTCGTTCCCTCGCGCGACGTCATGTATACCAACCAATAGTGAGTAGTCCATAATTTTAAGTCGCTTCAACAAAGCAACATCTCGTTGTAGCTGCTCCAGAAACATGCGCTTCTTCTGGATGCCCAACTCTAGGCTTCTCTGCCGCCTGAGCCAGTTGAGATCCTTCAGTGTTGCGCGGGGGTTCTTCTCTAGATCCTCCTCCCTATAATCTCGACCAATGGTAGATCCCTTCAAATCAAAGGTGGTATGAATATCTCGGTGCGGGGGGAAGAGATTGTTCATCACAACGAAGTGGATTTTCTTGCCATATGGCATCTTGACGCGGTGGAGGCCGTAAAATTGTGAAAGAAGCATATTGGGGTTGTCCTTGACATGTTGGTAATATTCCTTGAGAATCTTACGCAAGAACTTATGCTCGGCGTGATGAATGGTTTTGATGATATACTTGTAATCTCGTGAGAAGTAAAAGAAGCTCCCACTTTTGCCGGGAGAACCGAGTTCGGAAAGTATATACTTGCCGGTGAGCGACATGAGATAATCGGCTGGGTCCAGGTGGAAGAGAGATCGGAGACGGCGGAAAACCCAAGGAGCGTAGTCCTTGAACTTGAAATCGTACTTTGCAGACGGTACCAGCTCATTACCGGCAATGTCAAATGTCGACTTCTGCTTAGTATCAAAATCGGCATCTGTCAATTCTCGGTCAAGCTTGGCATTCGTTCTCGAAACCGAAACACGAATGCCTGTAAGCATGTTGTAGGCGGTCTCCCAGTTAGCATGAGTCTCGTCAACCTTGGTACCAACAAGGACTCGATCATCGTCCTCCTCTTCCTTTCTCCTCCGCTTGCTGGCCCGCTTTTGTCGCAAAGCCTCTGCCCAGCGGAGCGCATCCTCGTCTGGCACGATCTCATCCCGAGGCCCGTCTGACTGCATCGACCGGGTTGGCCTTCGACCCATACTCAAAGAAGGTCGTCGACCACTAGGGGTTCCGGCATTAGTAGGAGAAAAGCGG
Organism: Fusarium sporotrichioides; assembly: GCA_019054645.1. NCBI lineage: Eukaryota > Fungi > Ascomycota > Sordariomycetes > Hypocreales > Nectriaceae > Fusarium > Fusarium sporotrichioides. The sequence goes on from JAHKNS010000004.1 coordinate 1,959,279, forward strand.
CCGCTAGCCTGAGCAGTATCCATGCCGTCCTTAGATGCACGGCCTGGGACGTACTTGGGCACATCAAGAGTATGCCGTTGCTTAAGACCAGGGGGAGGAGCTTGGAGATGCCCTGTTGAGGAAGCTGCCGCACTCGAAGGGTTGTAGATTGGCGGGGACGACAACCTGTGAGCGCCATTGGTGCGAGCCGGCACTGTCTGCGCCGCATCGAGGTTTGTGTTAGTGTGAGAACCTCGTGGTTCCACAGGGAGTGGTGAGGTTGCAAGTGTATGGTTTCCATCAATGCCTCCGTTCTGAGGCTTTTCAGAAACCTCTTCTGACTGTTGAGGTTCCGATGGCAGGGGTTTTGATAGAATATTATAATGTTGATGGTTATTAGTAGAATTTGTGTTGGAGTCCATGCCATTGGCATCGGAGGAATGATGGCGAGTACGGTCGGCGAGGTTTGTGGTACCGTTTAACGTGGGCTTCTGTCCGAAGTTGTCGACTTCGGCGGCATCGTTATGTCGGGAAGGGTGAGTAGCCGTAGCTGACTTTCCGTTAGAAACAGAGCTCATGCTCGTGGGCCGCGTGCTGTTACTGTTGCCATTCATATGCGCCGGTGTTGACTCGGAAACTTCGGACGCGTGTGTAGAAGAAATGGAGCTCTCGTCAAAACTCTCATTTATGGTGTCGGATCGGGCGTGGCGGATGGAACCCCCATTCACCCTCTCCTTATTCGCGAAACCGAACTGGTTCGTAGGATCAAGGTTGAGAATGTCGGGGTTGTTGTTGTAGATTGTCGAATTGTGCTGATCGGAAAGAAACGATGGCATTTCGAGAGGAATCCTAATGAACTCGCTGGAAGCCAAGACCAGCGAGTGCTGACGCAGTAGATGCTGCAAGAAAAAGTGATGCTATTTCGAGATTAATCGGCAGCTTGGTTTTGAGAGGTCGTCGAGGTGTCGCCGGGATCTATTTTCACTGGGATCCGGTCGCGATTCTTTGCTCTTGCTGGCTTTGTGTTGGGTATTAACGTTGCTGTTGGAAAACTGGGCGGTAGAGGCAAGAGGGAAATTGGATCGAGGGCCTTGCTGGCTGGGCGCACGGGGGGAGCTTGGCGAGTCGACCAATGGACAGGGCAGGGACACCGCGTTTGGGGGGGGGGGAAGTTGCCAGGCGATAACGTTAAGTTAGAGTAAATAAACGATCCAGGGTGGATTGTTGGTGTTGGATGAGAATGATTGAGATGTGATGTGATGAGGGAACAGGTTTCGTGTATTTGGTTCCCGTTGGACTAATGTGCTATCGAATTAGTTTAGTTTGGGTGAGGTGAGGTGAGAGATGGGAGACGGGAGACGAAACGAGAGGGTGGTGGTGACTGGTGAGGCTGGGAGAAATTCGGGTGGGAAAAAATGATGGGTGTTCCCTGGAATCTCTGTGCAGCTCCTTCCTGCCTTGCCTGGCATGTACCTAAAACTGGAAATGAGGCGTCCTGTGTCCTGCCCGTAAAAGGAAGAAGGGGCAGGAAGGGGATTGGGGGGATCCGGGTTTCCGGCTGATATGAGCCCCCCGGTACGGATAGACAGTCACTGGTTTTACTGGGTACAGCGTATCTCAGGGCACTCTAATGACTCTCTCCACCTTCTGTAGCAATGCACCTGAACCTTGAGCCAACCAGCTCGTCCAAAGGCCCGCTGAAAGGGTTTGCGTGGCATCTATAGTCCCAGGACATCTAGGCTTGGCTCATGGCTTGGCGGACGGCGTTGACACCCGACAGTGGCTTACAGGATTGAGGATGGGCGTTTAGTTCTTGATGTTTACAGGTACGGTCCGAGTGATATAGAAAACACATTGCGCCATTCATACAATAGTTTAGTATTGGACATGAAATGCTGGTTCTTGTTGGATTAGATGGTGTTGCAATAAACGAAAGGATCTGATGAGAATAACAGTAGCTCGTATTGGGACCATTTCCTTGGTTATCCCGTCAACCTACTCTGTTTCCGTAGAATAATTTGGAATAGAACAAAGCTTAGATGTTAGAGTGCACGATGGCTTAGTAGTTAATTACAAACTGGTTTGTCTTAGTCAATTGCTAAGTAGACCTGATGACCGAACGAGGTTATCGAATTGACTGTCTCTCATAAAAAAAGAAATCATCTCTTCTTTCAATGCAATCCTTGTCTACGATGCATCAACCAATGCCCATATCATTCTAGGTCCTGCCTCAGGGAGTTGAGCATTGTGAGTAAGGAGTTTCCGTCTCGGCTCTTGTCTTTCAATGTGAAACCATAAGCATTGGCTTGTTCTTACCATCCACAACGGCTATAAGAGCTTTCCAACTCAGAAGGAATGGCTATTGTTAGATACACGTAGCTGATGGGTACTATGTACAACGGGATGTTCTTGTGCTCCGAATTGAGAGTTCTCATTCATCCCCCCCACTCCAATAGCCTGTCCTGGTCCCGTCATCTGCAGCGTCCCGTCAACATCCATCACCCCAGGCACCGTCTAGCTGCACTGCCACGGGGAGACCCGCTTTCCCCCATCTCCAGCTATTGTCAATTTCATTCTCGTGAACAGCAAATTGTTGTTCTTGGGGGATAACAAAATGGGTGACTGGGCAAGAGAGATCAGCTTTTCTGAATGATTCAAGTGGCAACATGAAACTGTGGTGTTTCTAAGCCTTACCGGACTGGCAAAACGGACAAGTCAAAGAATGGCAACTGATCGCCAACACTACCATTTTGGTCAACATCGATTGACAAGATCGTCGCATCTATCTTCCCACTCTTTTCTTGCTGCATACTGTACTACCAAGACACTTGATGTCCCCTTTGTGTCTTCACCGCTAGCACATTCCGTCATGGCTGCGAGCTTGCGACCCTTACGACATCAGTCTCATGTGGTTGATCAACGTGATATTGCATTGAACATGAGCTTCTCGGCTTTGCATTACCGTGACTGTTTCCTTCTACGCTCGGATATGTAATACTGATACGCATGCGCATAGGTTTCATTCTACGTCGTCTGTCATGCTGTACACTCACTACCTTGCTCTTGACCACAGTCATATTGTTACTGTACAAGTTCTTGATCCTGATTCATATGTTACGTCCAACACCCAAAGCCAAGCTTCGGCATTTCACACATCAAAGCCTGATATCCTCTGAGCAAGCTCTCTTCCTCCACAAAATATCCCTTATATTCTTGGCTGCCTCTTCCTTCATAATGAATAACATGCCCCCTGCCAAGCAATCTTGAAAAGCACGGTCCTTTCGGGGTCGGCGAAGAATGTAAAGAGCCGTAACAGATGTGGATGTTTACTTTCTTTAAAGTATCCACTGTTTACGCAATCTTTCAACGATCCCTCGAAGCCAGCACCACATCTAAACTTTCTTGGCCTTTCGCTATTGTTCTTTTGGAGGAGGCGAGAATAAACGAAGGAAGTGATTTTCAGGAACACTCTGCAAGCTAATGAAGCTTGTTGATCAATGCGTGAAATTGTCATGACCCTGACCTTGACCATGACTCTGTTGCGCAATCTTGCATTCCAGGTTCGCTGACTCAGCTGTTATTGCAGGTCAGGGCCTGCTCAGAACTTCTCACGACTTCAGTTAACCTGGGTTGAGAGAGAGTCGAGTGTTGAACGTTGATATACAACATCCGGCTTCAAGGAGTTTCATTGCAAGTTCCTGGTAGCATGCTTCCCGGTTTCGGTTTCTATTCATGCCCACATCAAATACAAATCATATCAACGTATTTATCATATCACCAGTAATCATCACACCGAATTCAGAAGTGCATATGAGAGGAAAGTGAGATATCCCACGCTTTTGCTCAGAAGAACTATATGCCTTACCAACTCCAGCAACGTCGCTACATTGTGCAACACATCGTGCATGCAACGACACGAGCCGAGCCAGTTCAAAAAGCCATCCAGCTCATCCAGTTTTCCCTCTCAAAATATTGTTTTTTGTTGTTTTTCTTGCTTGGTTAGTTTTGTTAATGCTGCGCTACACAACTGCAGCCATCTTGTTGTCCCGTCCTTCAATCTTGTTGCGCGAAATCTATTCAAGTCAAGACTGTATCTTGTCCATGAGAAAGGAACAAGCAAAGATCAAGTGTCATGATTTTGCCCATGGGCATCATCAAGCCCCTTCAAATCCACCAATACGTTTAACCGAGTGCGTCCCATCTCATGAGGTCCGTTCGTCTAACGTAGATTCGTCGTCAGGGTATCATATCCCCCATGCGCTCTGCAGAGGTACTGTTCATATCAATCACAGAAATTGCAGCCCTCAAATGCAAACCGAGGGCAACGCCATCCGCGTGAAAAGCCTCGAAAGCCTCGACTCTCAAACACCCCCATTTCCCTTCTTCCCGCACCAGTTGGCTGTGTCAGCCCCAAAGCGGGTATGTCTACCGTGGTTGATGCCTAAACACCTTTTTCTTGGAAGTTCCATTTCTCGCTCTCATTCATCATCCGTAGATATCATGAACCAAACCAAACAGAATATCAAAGCCGATGGTGATAGTACAGAGTGACAGGTTCGAGTTAAGGAAGCCACTGAGGCTATCATTCCAAGAACGTATGAACCATGCGGGTCTGTACGATATTTTTCTGGATCCTTGCGTGAGGATCCATGGTAAAAGTTTCGAAGTGGTTGTGATCCATGGGCAATGAAATCCGGTTCGCCGTTCTCTCCATTCGCGGAAAATATGCGAATAATGTACAATCCAAAACTGAAATGATGACCCGGTACAAAAAAAAATCATGTCGAAAAAAGTTCATCCGTAAACCCCCCTTCTCGCCCACCTAACGCCATGCATGAGTATATGTGATATTAGGGTTGGACATCGCGGGGTGGGCCGCGACCTCGACCGCCTGCGCCTTGGCCACCGCGGCCACGATATCCACGTCCACGTCCACCACGGCCTCGTCCGCCGTTGTTGTAGTGCGGGTTGCCGTGCTGAGGGTTCTGGCTCTGCCAGTTACCCTGGCCTTGTTGAGGCAGACCAGCCTGCTGCGTCTGCTGAGGCTGCTGGTATTGCTGTTGCTGCTGGGGAGGCTGCTGACCTTGAGAAGCAGCTAGTTGGCCCCTTTGGAGGTTTGAAATGGGTCGAGGAATCGACTCGGGGTTCTCGTAAACATAGAGGCTCTTGTCGATGCTGGCGGGGATGGGCTGGATTTCGGTGCCGAGGTCACGCTCAATGTTGTAAAGGTTGAAGCGGTCGTCCCAGTTGATCAGGTTAATAGCCAGACCAAGGTGACCATAACGGCCGGATCGACCGATACGGTGGAGGTAAGTCTCGGCGTTTTTGGGGAAGTCAAAGTTGATGACAACGTTAACGGCCTGAATGTCAATACCACGGGTGAGCAAGTCGGAACACACAAGGTTTCGGCAGACACCGTTACGGAAATCGTGGAAAACACGGTTTCGTGCATGTTGCTGCATCTTGGCATGACTGTAGAAACAAGAGTAGCCAAGCTCGGTGATTTTCTTTGCCAAAAGTTCGACTCGGTTCGTGGAATTGCAGAAGATGATGGATTGGTTGATTTGGAGCTTGGAAAAGAGTGTGTTCAAGCAATGAACCTTTTGTTTCTCTTCGACGAAAGCGTAGTATTGGGTAATACCCCTCAGTGTGAGCTCATCCATTAGGTTAATCTCATATGGGCTGACCATGTTCTTATCAGAGAAGTCCTTGACGGACAGAGGGAAGGTGGCGGAGAAAAGCATGACCTGTCGGTCCTTGGGGTGGAATTGCAGGAGCTGCTCGATGACGGGGGTGAACTCAATGGATAGAAGCTTATCGGCTTCGTCCATGATGAACATGGGGCATTCGCTAAGGTCGGCAACATTCTTGCCAGCGAGATCCAGAATTCGGCCTGGGGTACCAACCACAATATGGACAGGATCCTGAAGGCGAATAATATCATCTCGGAGGCCAGTACCACCAGTCGTGACCATGACATTAATGCCAAGGTGCTTACCAAGAGTTTTGCAGACTTGCGAGGTCTGCATGGCAAGCTCACGTGTGGGGACAAGAATAAGACATTGAATCTTAGAGATCTTGGGGTTGATGCGTTCCAAGGTGGGGATGACAAAGGCAGCTGTCTTGCCAGTGCCGTTCTTTGCACGAGCAAGGATATCTCGGCCAGTTAATGCGACGGGGATAGATTCCTCTTGAATCGGTGATGGCTTTTCAAATCCTGCTTCGAAGATACCCATGAGCAGGTCTCGCTTGAGAGCAAAGTTTTCGAATTCCAGGCCCTTTGTGTTTGTAACATCCTAGAGGTCAAGATCAGCACATGGGAATGCGCCAGAAAAGGTGATTGTAGTATGTACCTCTGTTTGTTGTCGGTTGTCTTTGGCGGGGAGGTTGAGGTTCTTCTTCCACTCGTCACTCGCGCCGGGAGAACCGTCACTGCTCGAGTTAGTCCAAGCTCACAAGGGCCGCTAGGGCGGCGCAGCGGACCTGAGTTGGGTGGATTTCAGCTTGTCTGCTAGCTGATCCGCCATTGCGTGTATAGGATCCGTCTACGGATCGAAAGAAAGCAAAAGGTGAGGTATTATATGCAAAACAGCACAGAGGTCGGCCTCTCGAGGAATCGGGGGCGAGGAAGGCAGCTGGTGAGGAGCTGCAGGCGTGCGTCGGTTTGTGTGGGGGGAGAGAAGTCGGAGGAAAATCGGTACGCGAACTACCCGAGAAAGAAGGCTCGGGAAAGAGAAAAAAAGGCTTTGGTTAGTCGCAAGCGCGTAATCGAAGTCGTATAGTGAGATTGCTGGTCGTCGTCGAGTGTTTGGAGGTGTGGTTCTTAGCGGAGGGAAGAAGTAGAGTAGGCTCAGTCTTGCAGTTTGAAGGTGAAGGTGACGATGGTGTGTGCCTCATTGCGGCGGAAGGCCCTGCGCTAGATGGTCACGTGTTGGCGGGGCACCCGGTTTTATCAACTGAAGCAGACGGGATGGAACTGAGCTGAAGAACGGGAGATCGATCTTGGGGATTTTCTGTGATTGCAAAGTTGGTTACCTATGTTGTGAGAAGAAAGGTGTCAGGATGGAAGATTTCGAGTTTTCTCATATAAAGATAAGGACAGATGGTTGTGGCAGTACATGAGACAACAAAGTTTACTGATTTCCATCAGTTATACACCTTATTCTGGAAACAGGGGTACAACTCTTTCAACTGACAAGCGAGGTACAACCTTGTTCATTGAAGACTAGGAAATTGGGGTGTTGATTAAACGTCTTTTACCTTGTGAAGAATTGTCCACTAATAGAAGTATCGGTCTTACATCTGCCGTTCCTGAGGGCTGCTTGGACTCAAATGGATGACAATTAGCGTTCCTAGCAATGCCAAGCTGGTTGTCAACAGACCATCCACTTCCGTACCTACATGGATCAAATCTTCCAAAGTACAGAAAGGGTCCATTGTGTATCGGCTATCATGACCTTCAGGACCAATTGACCAATAATCGTGGAACAACAAAGCATAAGCAACGTCGAATTCACAATCTGACTGGTTCGTGTGACCACTCCTGGTTATTCGCTACAGCATGCTTGGAACAAAGTCTGGTCCTAATCTTGAATGCTGAATCTTTTTAATATAAAATGGTATCCATCATTGACTAATATGGCATTATATTCAAGCCATGGCTAATATTCAACAAATACTAAAAACTCCAGGATGCAGTGCAGTACTCATACAAGACCTTTAATCCCAACTCTTTAGAGTTTCATACCTACCGCCTTTGCCACTCTCAAGCTCTGTCGCATACTGAGATCAAGCATGATTTCTTCACTGCCACCAGGGATAGCGTACGCTCTCACATCACGGTAGAGTCGCTCGACCTTGGCGCCCTGTCCACCACGGGAGTAGCTCAGACCTCCAAAGATCTGACTGGCCTCTCGGGCGCAGAACTCAAAGGTGAGTGTAGACTGTGCCTTGAGACCGGCGATAGGACCGCCAAGTCGCAGCATAGCCTCGGTCTCACCCATGCGCTCGCACTGGTAGATGAGATTCTCAAGCCAGTTGTATGAAGCTTCTATTTGGCGGGCCATGTGCGCAAGTTTCATGCGGATGACAGGGTGGTCGATGAGTTTCTTGCCAAAGGTGCGTCGCTTGCTACCGTACTTGACGGACTCCTCGTAACAAACACGAGAGAATCGGAGCGATTGGATGATGATGCCCATACGCTCATGGTTGAAGTTGGTCATAATAACTGAGAGCATGTTAGCTTGATCCCCAAGAAAGTCGTGCAATAAACTTACCCTTAAAACCTTGGTTTTCCTTGCCGAGCAGGTTCTCAACAGGGACCTTGACATCCTCAAAGGTGATATATGTTGTGCCTGAGGAAAGGACACCTTGGCAAGGCATGCGTCGGGTCGAGACACCCTCGCTACGCTCAATGAGAAGCAACGACACGCCGTTCATTCCAGCCTCGCCAGTTCGTACAGCGACGGTAAAGTAGTCGGACCAGATACCATTGGTGATCCACTTCTTCTCGCCGTTGACGATGTAATGCTTGCCATCCTCACTCAACTTGGCCTCACATGTCAAGTTGGCAACATCACTGCCAGCGTCGGGCTCAGTGATAGCCAGGCAGATTCGCTTCTCACCACTGAGAATACCAGGCATGATGCGGTCCTTGAGCGCCTTCTTACCAAATTTCATGAGAGGAGGGCAGCCAATACCGAAGCCACCAATGATGTTCCAGACGAAACCACCAGAGCCAGTGCGAGACAGCTCATCAGTGATTATCATCTCGTGGAAGAGATCCCACTTCTCAGCAGGAACGGACTTAACACCACCCTTGGGGGCATATTGAGTTGGGTACTTGACACCGAGAAGGCCGGCAAGGTAACCGCGGCGACCCATCTCCTTGTAGATCTCCTCAGGGACCTCCTTGGCCTCGTCCCAGTCAGTGACATGGGGCTCGATATCGTTCTCTATCCATTCGCGGATCTCGGCGCGCAGAGCAGCATGAGATTCGTTGAAGTAAGGTGAATGGTACTACAATTGTAAGCACTAGACTGAAGAAGGTGGATCATTCGTGTTGAACATACGCTTTGGTACCAAGCAGGGTCAGCAAAGGGAATCTGGTCACCGAAGGGCTCCAGAGCCTCGGCTTCTTCCTCTTTGGCGGCAACCTCCCTCTCGACAGTCTTGACGGTCTTGGGTGTAGGAGCGGCAGGCACAGGCGCAGCATTGGCCGCAGGTTTGGGTTCGGGAGCCTTGGGCTTGGAGTCAAGAGAGCCGACTAGGAGCTGGTTCTTGTATTTCTTGAGGATTCCCTCGTTGTGGTACTTCCAGAACTGCTTGGAAGCGTCTTTACCAGCGACGCGCTGGAGGATCTTTTTGCCGCCTGATAACGAGTCAGACGCGCACTATGGGGATACTGGCCGGTCTACTCACCAGGGTGATCGTCCTGGAACTTTGTCAAGTCGTAAACATCGCCGTCGACAATGATATACAAATCTCCAGGCTTGTTATGCGACGCAACGTCGCTTGTAGTGAAGATCTTTGACATGATTGTGATTGTTTTACAATGTGATAATGAAACGCGATGGAAAAGGAGATTCAACCACCAAGAGGAAGGATATCACAGAGAAGCAGTGTCAACGCAGAAATATGAGAAGAAGGGAAAAGGAAGAAGAAACGGCCAAAATCCTTTAATGATGATCTTTTTAATAATTTCTATGCTTCGGCAAAAAAGTAGCTGGGAGGATTGCAATCACATGTTCAGTGAGTGATACAGCAACTACATGCACTAGAAGTAGACATACTCCACCCCCATGTTTCTGCTGAACGGGCCTTGCCTTCGTCTGGGGAATAGACTCCCGTCGACGTCGAACAGAAGTTCAGGTCATGAGTCGTGCTACTCACGGCATTTACTTACTCGATGCGGTCATGGCCAAGATCATGTGCCATGCGCCTTGCTGTCAATTCCGATGGTAAAAAGCATGTGAAGGAGCTGCAGTAACGAAGAATTGCTCTAGCGCATGCTCACAGCGACCATTGATGTCATATGGAGGATGCCGAGGTACCTTACCGCTGTCCAATCGGAGACGGAGTATTGCCAAATGCAGACTCCGAGGTTATGCTTCTCCTTCTCACGACTCGCACACTTCGTAAGGAGAATACCCCCGTGGGGGACGGGCAATCAATCTAGATCGAGAACGCGGAGAAGTCCCGTATATTTGCTATTTGCATGTGTCTTTGAAGCTCGTACACTTTGGTTAGTTTGTTCTGTTGAAACTCATTGTCAGATACAGCCTCAATAGCAACCGACCACCACTACTACAAAGCATTCGATCAACTAAGTGTTTGGGGTCTTCGTTTGAGCTTACTACTAGAATATGAATGTCCTCTTTTTTTATGTTCTAGGTAGTCATATTGTTCACACCATGGATCTCATCTTCTTCGACATATATCAGGAGGTTTCAAATTCTTGGTCATCTTTTTTTCCACTTAGCACAGCATACATATCTCTAAAATCCATTGAGTACCTGATCATAACCATAGGTAAAATCTCCCAAGTGGTATGTACCACACCTAATAACTCCAGTACGCCATTACCAGTACGGCTGTGTAGCTCGGTCTTTTCCGCACTTCCTCCCAGTATACTACATCTCGTTACTTGTTCGAAACGCCATCAAAACCCCGATTACTTGGTACCTCTGGGCTTCGACTTAGAAGCCGCTTTGTCCTTCTTCTCCTGCTTGGCCTTCTTTCTCTTCTCCTCGTTCTTCTCCTCCAGCTTTCGCTTGTGCGCTGCCTTCTCTTCTTCGGTCTTGGGAACCGGCTTAAAAAAGCCCTCGAGTCGGGCTTGCTGGGAGCTCTTGAGGTTCTTTTCCAAGCGAGCACCTCCGCTGCGAACACGGTCCTCTGAGAAACCCTTCTCGGTTACCAGGAATTTGACGAGGCCTTCCATGTCGGGCTTCTCCCATTTGAAGTCACAATCGGGATGATCGGCCTGGCGCACATCCGGCTCGAAGAATAGATCCCGTGCGTCCTTGTAGGGCCAATCTTCAGGGATGACATACTTCTTCTTGGAGTCCTTCTCGATTGCCTCGACAACCTTCTCTAGGGAGCCGTGGTCGCGGATCATCTTGAGGGCAGTGCTGGGTCCGACCTTGGGAATCGGGTCGAGGTAATCGCAGCCAAGCAAAATGCAAAGATCGACAAACTAGACCAGGTTATTAGATTCAGGCATAATCTACAGTGGCTAGGTCGACATACCTGCTTCCTTTCCATGTTCAAACCTTCAAGAACCTTGTCCAGGCGGATCTCCTGAATGGGTTCTTTTCTTTGTTCACTGAATGTAAGATGTCGTAGGAGAATTGGAGTGTTAAAGCAGAGGGTATCCATATCCTCACTGGCAGCTGCATATACCTTGCCGGCTTGGGCCAGGACAGCACACTGGGCCTCAGCTTCGGTAGGTGCAATGATGTAGGGAATACCCATGAGCTTCAACAAGCGTTGGCAGTCAGCGTTATGCTCACGAGTGACGCGGACAGTTCGTCGTGAGAACTTCTCGATATCCTCTGCTGTACCCGTCTCCTTGGCCTCCTCCAGGCCTTCGGTAGCCTCTTGTTTGCGCTGGAAACGCTTGGCCAACTCGCCAGACTTGAGCTTAGGCGGGGCGCCATCGAAGACGTACAGGGGCTTGATACCGTTGTCGACCATGCGGAGAGTGCGGTAAAACATGCCCATGAGATGCGATGTCGTCTCGCCGCTCTCGTTTGTAAGCTGCTGACCTTCGGATCGTACGGCGATAAGGAAACTGTAGATACTCATTGATGCATCCTGGAACGTTGTAAGCTTATGTTATCTGCGCCGGTTCTAATCGACTTTGAACTTACAATGGCAACCTTGCGACCAAACTGGTTCTTGATCTCACTCTCCTTGATCGCATCTGGAGCTTCCTCCTTAATGATCTGGAAGAGTTGTTTAATACCCATCTTTGCTGTTGTTCACCTTCAATGCTCTTGATATTTTTTGAAGACGAACTTTTGGAAGTGATAGAAGAGTTTTGGTGACAAGAGGGGAAAAGGGTAGCTGATCAATAGTAAAAAAGAGATGGAGGTGCACAAGAGAAAGAAGATCGAAAGGACTTAACGCGTGCGGGACGTCATGGCGCGCCTGTCGCGCCGGAAACCGCAGGGGTCTTAATTGACCCCACACCGTGACTGCCTGGAGCTGGACTCACGATGAAATCACGATACCACTTATTCAATGACAGATAAAGACAAAATAGTACATACGCGAATGATTCAAGTCGGGTTTATATTCAAGCTAAATATCTCATTTATACGTAGTCAAGCAGGAGGATTGCATATCTTCGACCAGCATAACAATTTAAGGGCGAGAGGCTAGTTAGGCATATCGCAACGGACAACTACATAAGATAAAGATAAATGTATCGACGTTCAAGCTCCCAGCCCAGGTTACTGCGTCCCCCACCAACCTCTTGACCTCCGTTATCCTCGAGGCGGACCTCAAGAATTCTAGAGAATCCAGCAGTCAGTAGATAGCAGGACGCACCCTATAGAGCCAGAAGGGTGCTCGGAGCACCGAAACCTCTTCCCACCCACCTCTGAGGCGTCGAACAAGCACACGGAGTGCTTTCTTCAATATACCGCTCGGAATACAGAGCAGTCAAGGATGATTCTCGCCTTGCGCTCCACCTTGCCGTGCGGATCATGTCACGTTGATGATTGGAAAAGTTGTACAGGAAGAGGAATCAAAATCTCACACGATCACAATCGTGACCATGTGAACGGGCCGCGTGTGTGTCGTAGGGGTATCGTGAGCTTCGTCCCCAGCACTCTTCATTAACTCGTTCTTGACATCTAATCGCTTTAGTTAGTTCCTCGATTTTCGTTTATACCCGACAGCCCTATGTCCTTCTTCGGCCATTGTCCATGTTCTCCAGTGTTTTGTCAATTTCCATGATATCCAGCATCTCAACCTCCAGGTTTCGTTCGTCATCATCGACTGTGACATCTGCTGCTGCGTTGAGGGTATCCATAAAGTCGAAACCGACCGCTGGTCGCGGTGGCAGATCAGCGTCTGATTCGCCCTCAATGCCATGTTTGCCCAAAGCAGATCGGAGGCGCAATGTACCCGGCTTCACGGTGCTTAGGTTGAATAAGTTCTTGGCAGGTCTTGTTTGCTTGCCATGCACAATAATAGCATCAGACTTGTCTCCCTTGGAAAACAGGTTTCGTCTTCGTGCGTTGACCACGGCACCAACAATCTTGCCTGGTCCATCTTCTCCTTCCCGGACAACGACGATCCTAGTCTCGCCATATACAATGACTTCCGCTGGTATACTGCTGTCTTGAGCGGTGATACCGTGATCTGGGTCTATCAACAGCCCAACTCCACAGCATCTCTCACCGAGTAGACCGGTTGACAAATCCAGGAGCTTGATCATCTTCGCCGGCTGAGCACCACTGAAGATGTCCCCGCCAGTACCAGCAGCCTGTCGCAGTTGAGAATCCCAGAACCGGGTTATACCAGGGATGACACAGACGTGTTCCAGATCACCGACCCAAAAAACGACTGTTTCGTCTTGGATTGCACTTCCACTACTCGGCAGAGACAGCACCTTAATACCACCTCGGATAGTAGCTAAGCGGTCAAGTGTGATAGCAGAGCTCAGCGAAGCGGTGGCTTGTCGTCGAGTGTGAGGAGTCATGGGCGCAAACTCTCCAGTAGTCTGTTCCTTGTTCTGCGTCGTAAGACTTCGGAGTGAGCTTGTTCCCTCTACATATCCAGAGACGCTAAAGGCTGTCAAGGCAGCTCCCTTGACGCCAGTCTGGAGTTTGCTGGAGAGGATAGCACCAGGTCCAGAAGGACTGACACCGTCAACGTCCCAAATGCCCCACATACCATCAGCAAGGAGCACCAGTATCGCACGTCCATGTGTTATCCAAACAGCATCAATAACTGGTTTTCTTGTCGATGAGGGGCGAGCAAAGGGCTGGTACATCGAGAGCAGCCATGAGCCCTGAACAGGAAATGGTCCGGCGGCATCCGTGTCGGTAAAAGAAGGTCGTGCAAAATCGTAGACACGAACACCCTGTAGGGCTGAAACAGCAAGCAGCTGCGTACTGTGCGTGGGGTTGAAGGATATGCTGGCAAGGGGATTAGGTAGGTACTCGGTCTGGAATGGCTCGACAGTTTTGGAGGGCTTGTCACTAGCATCTAGAGGGACGTCCCAGAGCCGGAGCACTCCAGAAGCTTCACGGGAGTGCGAGGCCACGACTGCCCTGGGCTTTGTACCAGGTCGCTCGGTGGCTGTCGGCATGATCAAGTTGATAGCAATGCCCTCGCTATGCTTGTTCTGACCACCAAGTAGGATGAGCGACTCACCCCAAGCTCCGGAGCCTGCCCTACCCGCTAAAAGATCGTTTCTGAGCTCGGGTCTCGCTTTACTCTCTGGCGAGGGAGGAGTGAGAGGGAGCGTAATGACATAGACATCGTTGGTGACACATGAGACAGCAAAAACCATCTTGTCGGTGAGCACTTTGGCTCCTCCCCAAGCAGCGTGCTCTGCGGGTGTTGGGGTCATAGGCATGACCGCAACCTTCAGGATCGCCGTTCCGAGCGCAAGATCGAGAGTCTGTACTATTTCGGGGTATGGGCTATCCTCAACCTCGTCCTCGAACTGTGGCTTATCCTCATACTGAGATGCTGCCTTTGACTTTGCTGGTGGTTCGTCGTCATCCGAGTCGATAATCATGATCGAATCATCCGTAGCTCCGTTTTGCTTCTCGGGTTGGGGTGCCTTCTTGACAGTCTTAAATCGCTTGCCGCCTCGCCATGCAATCGTCACACCGTTCTCATGACCGTATATGAGAATGGTAGCACCTTGGGGAGAGTATACGGGGTAAGTCTGAACATCGTTCACACGGCGCGAAAGATTATATCTGATATAATTAGATTCTGTTCAATCTAGCGGGCTGGGTGCAAGGAGGTGAACTTACGTGAACTGAGTGTTTTGCGCCGTGCGACGGATTCGAGGTGCTGGAATGGAGCCCATGTTGAGTTTAAAGTCGGGCAATTAAGCCCTATAGAAGACGGCGGCAATATTCCGAGGGATAAAGCTATAGCTCAAGTTGTTTTGCGAAATGTAGGGTAATCGTGAGAGTCCACTACTATTTACTGAATTTCTTTGTTTGGGCTGTTCGTTATGATGCTAAGCTAGGAACTTTTCTAACGCGACAGGCATCGCGACAAGCTCCAGAGCTGTTGTCCCATCACGTGACGAGATTTCGCTGGCCTACCCTGAATCATCAGATAGTTCTGGTAGGTGTATATATGTACATAATTTTGCGCAACCGGTCTCTCATCCTGTGAAGTAAGATGTATATGTACGTTTTGGGTCATCATGGCTTGCGTCATTAGATCTTTGGACAATTTTCCGTCCTCAATTATCCTTCACGGAATGTGGCCCAGATCTAGTAGACGATTTTGAACATAGACTTGATGGATCACCGAAATACCCATTGATGGGAAACATATGGGATGTCAAAAACAACGCACTTGCAAGATATACACGAACAACATGTCGGCACCGTGAACGAGCAGCTACGGAGTCGTTGCCCAGTCCAAACAAGGTGGCAAGACCAACAGTACATTGAGGTATCGACAGCTCTGCAACACCTGCATCGGCGCTTTGCCGTGCAGTGAATATCAGGCAAACAACCCATTGAACAGCATCTCAAACTTTAGGTCTTAAGTGGTGGTATATGACTATGCGGAATCCTACATACAAGTGGGACCACGACCATGATAGTAGGTGAAGATAACAACCAAGTTGAAAAATAAATAAAGCGACGAGAACATCCCGTACTAGCACTACCAGTCAACCCACTGAATTCGGAACATCTCTCTGGGGGTGGCGTCCCTCACGCGTCCGAGTGCAAGTCCACTTGCGACACCTCGCTCCATATCACGGTATCCATCATGTCCTAGAGGGACCTGTCGCCCTCCTCTTTTTAGATTTATCACCGTCCTCTGCAGGACGAAGAGAATTTGTACACAGGAGGCAAGACTCCCAGCCGTAAAGAAAAGAAAATAGACGTGCCAATTACACGCGGGTATGAGTGCCGCTAAAATGCCCTTTTGCCAAAACGATGTCCATGATACGGACAGAGGGAAGTATGACTTTGAGAGGGCACTTGCGGCATTATTCCCATCTTCTCCAGTCGCTTCGATCAAGGCGTATTGTTAAAAAAAAAGTAAGGAGGTAATGAGTGGATGGCGTAGAGGTAGCCGGCCATGGAGCATGATTGATCAAATCCAGTCGTAATTTCCGCAGACGCAAAATAGTAGAGAAATGTCTAGTCCTACGCCCGAAAATCAAACGCCGCCTAATCGTCGATATTGATCGATTGGCAATCAGACATGAACTATCATCCCAATAAAACGCCGTGAATGCCAGGTGAGAAACAGATGAGAAGTAGAGACCTTGAATAGCCGAGACTGGAGACTCGATTAAGCGTTGGTAACCTGATGTTTTATTAGCATGGTGGTTAAGAGTTCACTGTTGTAGGCGAACTTACCCGTAGAATTCTTCGGGAGTAATCCTGGTTATCAGCGATGCTGCCATCGCTGAGCCGTCGATGAGCCATAACGGGATCAAGACGAGAGTCAGTCATGGAGATACTACCACTGCTGCCTGGGGGCTTGGAGCCGTTGATGAAGGCATTCACAGCAGCGTTTCGTCGATGCTCCTCTTCAATCTCGGCATTTCGTCGGCGGCGAACAAAGAATATGGCACCACCACCGATTGCAGCAACTACCACAACTCCTACCACAACTCCGGCGGCGATGGCGGCGACGTTGGGGCCATCTTTCTTAGGTTCAGAGGCCGCCTCTGAAGTTGCAGCTGCCTCGTCGGTTTGAGTTGCGGCAGGGGAATCGTCTCCAGCGGCAGTGCTGGCAGCAGCCTCGGTTGACGAGGGCGCAGCACTTGTGGTCGACTTCTCCTCCACGTAATTGTCGGGCCCTAGTATCTTTCCTGAGTTGAACACAGAGTAGTACTTCTTGAGTGCACCGCAAGCTTCGTAAGGATAACCAGGACATTCCCAGTTACATTTGTCATCGTCAACCTGATCACCTTCTTGCGGGTAAAGCTGACCACAATAACATGAAGAAGCCTGCATAGCGAATACAGCGTACTTCTTCTTGCATCGGTCCCAGCAGTTGCCAGACGTTGTCTCGGTTCCTGAATATACCTCTGTCATGTTACCAACGGATTTCCAGCAACCCTGGCCCTTCATCTCGTTCAAGACAGGATTGGCAACAGGCCACTGTTCTCCTCTTATCTTTCCACTGACTTGTCCGTTGGCACCGATAAAGCTAGCAGCCGTAATGGCCATTGACAGAAGTGCCGAGTTCTTCATGACGGGCGAGCTTTTACACCAGCAGTTTCCCGTGAATAAGTTGGTGGGCTGGAATTATGGTATGTTGATCGTCGACACGGACTTCGAGTCAGATCAACTGTAATCGAAGTGAGCCGGATGCAAAGTCGTTGGTTTATCGGGCTCTTATCCGGACTGAATTTCTTAGTCGATATGTAATCGAATCGTGCTTGTCGTCGTTGTTGGTCGAAATGCAGCACTGTGAATTCCTCCTAGATGTCTGATGAAGATGACAACGATATTCGATGACTTGGTCTAGCAGTGCCGCCGAGTTGTGATGAGACGACGGTAACCTAGAATCGACTGTATCAATGGTGAGACGGTCGAATTGAGGCAGTTGAACGAGGATCAAGATGCCGTGAATAAAAAAAGACGTGATGAGAACAGTAAGAGAGAGCGATGATCGTGATACTGAACACGATACGCTTCGGACAGAGATGAAGAAAGAACAAACGCTTGAAAGTGTGGGGAGGTGAAAGAGGGACTGGAACGAATGTACGGCCGGAGGTAGTGGCTTGTTTTGTTGAAAGAGGAGATGGGAGTAAGATGGGGGATGGAAGGAGAGAAAGGTAGCAGAAGCGAGGCGAAGCGAGTCAGAGAGAACAGGAAAAGGAAAGGGACCAGACGTGCAAGTGAAGGGGAGAACCAAGCCAGACATGGGGCCTCAGAGTAGCAGCCAGTAAATGCAAAGAGACGGCGAGACAAAGGAACAGGGGGTGCAGGGGCACCTACCATCCGGTGGAGCCAGTGTCAGGGATTTAGCAAGGATTTGGTCTCCATCTTGGATCAAGTTGAGAAGCTGGCGGATAAGCTAAGGAGGTCAGATTCTTCTTTTGCACAAAATCACGCATTGCATAAGCTTTTTCGTCGACGGTCAAACCGCTAAGGCCCTCTAATCCGACCGAACACGCACCAATTGGTGCACCTGAGCACTACTTTTGCCGACCACCAAGTCAAAACGCGATCTTTTAATTGGCGCCACTCGTTAGTACAACGACTAAACGGTGCATCTCTTACCCATCTTGTGTACGCTAACTAAGTTGCACAAACCCCGAATAAGGATATGCACAACTCTAATGGGAGCAAACTGCCTAACTTAACCGCTCGTACCTGATGCCACCGTGCCTTCCCTGCCTGCCTATGGTCTAATATGCCTGAGCCTGGGCACAAACACGAAACCACGCCGTCAATCACGGAAACATCTTTGCTCAGCTCCCCAACCACTGACAGGCACAAACACGAGCACAAGCACAGACGCATACAAAACTGCTACGAGACAGAGAGAAACACTATCTTGAAATTGTGGTTGACTGTGGCAGGCAGCATAAGGCGTTATCCATCACAAGGCTAATAAAAGGCTCGGGACAAATAAGCCGCAGCCATCTCGCGAGAGTCTCGTTAAACATGGGCGATTTTACGTGTTTGACAGTATGGTACCATTCAAACACGCCTCGGTCCTTGAAGAAGAAAGTCTCATGTACCTAGAGATGTCCTCATTTCCGAGCCTTTGTACCTCAATCTTCCGACCGCTTCCAACCATCCCCTGGATTTCATCAAAGCAGACCCCCTGAACCGCAACCACCCCCCTTATGACCATTTCAGACTGCCACGCCATCCGCTGGGGTACCACTGGAGCCGCTGCGACCGCTGAACCCGCCTGTAAGCAAGCCACCTCATCCAATACCTTGGATGGAAATTTGGAATGTGCTCCCACCAGTCACCAGTGGAACACGCGATCTACGTTAGGCGTTGGATCCTCAAAAAGACGCTCGACACGCAGATCCGTCCCAGTCCGTCCGGGACCCAACGACTCAATGCTCGACCTAACTATCGATAGTAGCGACATCGTGTTTGACTTGTCGGCGATGGAATCAATTATGTTCAAAGTTCGTGCCAGCTTTACCTGTATGTGGTTCATGACAAGTTTGTGAATGATATTCAGGAACAAAGTCAACTACGTACCTTGCCCTCCATCACCCAAAGAAGGGCATTATACCGCAGATCTAGACTAGACTTGGCATGGTTTCAGAACACCCCCAATTTATCCGGTTTAATCATAACTGTCGATAGTCCGGCATCAGTTTCGGTTGCCATGAGTATAAATTACTGTATGATTTTGTCGAGATCTTGAACGAAGAAATCTTGAGCGACAATGCCTTGACTGCGTCTACAGCACAAGATCAGAGTCCCGAGTCGACGATTTTGCACCTTGCAGCTGTCGTTATCCCTCTGCACTCACTGAATCTTGGCTGAAGCTGACCTTCCGAGACAGGTGGAGACTCCGAGTTCATTTGCTTGTCAATGCACTCCCCATGGTTGCGCGCCACAGTTCAATGTTCAATTCTCGAAGCTTTCATAAATTATGCACTATGTAAATGGGGCTATCTACGAAAAAGCGCACGTCAGCTACCTATGCATACGGCGACGACCCGTCTCGATCCACGTGTCTCGTGAACCTTGCTGTTATGGGAAAGGCAATGTCAATAATCTATCCAAGATACGACCTTTGACGTGTAAGACGCGCAGTCTTCTGAAGACCATCCGACTATTATACGGTATATCAAGATTGACAACAGTCTTGAGAATCTGCGATTCTGGCAGGCATATTTCATTTCATGTTTTAAATAAATAAAAAAGTGATGGCGCACCACAGTTGAGAGCCTTCTCTTTAAGCGATTATCGAAAGTGCATATTGTCAAGATCACGCTAATGATTCAACCAGTAACCAATGTCTCGGTATCTACTCCATAACCCTGCAGCGAAAGATCGATGGGACTGTTGGTTCACTCGATGCCAAAGCGTTCCCAATATTCAACAGTCAACATACATACATTATCAGGCACCTCGAAAGACGTCGATTCTCATCCCGATTCGCAATCGTTATGGTGGAAACGGAACCCAAAAACACCATTTCTTGGCACAGACATTTCGGCATCAACGGGTTTGTTCACAAAGTTTAAAAGTGTGAATGGTGAATGGTGAGTCGCTGGTTATCTAGGCATTCCATCACAATTACAAAAACTGGTGAGACTGCACAAGGCTTGAGATGCAGCTGAGATTCAGAACAAGAAAAGAATACGACCTTGTCAGAAAAAGCCCTCGCAGATGAATCGACCTCAAGTCTACTGATCATACACACAGAGGAGGGACTGCCCGCAATTCTGGAATTTGTTCAATCGATCCGTCAGCCAGGTGCATAAAACTTATTGTGGGTTTGGCTTGGTTTAACTTTTACAGTATGTACTTACACAAGGCCCACAGACATGAAAAGATAATTCCTTGTTTATGCACCCTTCACATAAGGTTATCACCAAACCCAAGTTTGCTCTCGGTTTGTGGTTGGTCAAGACGATTGGGTTCCTACATTAGTTGCGGAACTTACCCCTTTTGTCGACATATGCAAAGCAATTGCTTCATTTGTCTTTGTTCGAATGTCACTTGTGGGTCGCGTCAACCTCCTTCATAAAAGGGCCGCGAGGCAGTTCGCGACTCAATTTGTTCTCAGAGTTCCGAGGTCGATGGTGCTTGCACACCAATGCAGCAGATCGATGATTGCTGTCGTTCGTAAGACCAT
This sequence comes from Fusarium sporotrichioides, assembly GCA_019054645.1. Taxonomy (NCBI): domain Eukaryota; kingdom Fungi; phylum Ascomycota; class Sordariomycetes; order Hypocreales; family Nectriaceae; genus Fusarium; species Fusarium sporotrichioides. The sequence goes on from JAHKNS010000004.1 coordinate 1,980,276, forward strand.
TAGCCTGGTTGGCTGACTGCATGGTGTACACATAGTGCACATAAAAAGCTTTGGACAAGTTCTAGGGCACTCCTTGCGCGACAGACTCCGACTCTGTCAGCAAGGAAAGCCTGTTCAACTATCTCCGAATAGGGTCTGTCCCTATCATGGCCTACCTGCCATGCCTATCCCCTGCCATAGCCGCCAAGAGATGAATCAAGCCGTTACAGTTAAATCCACGATGGCGATGTGATGCCAAGACAAAACCCCGTGGAGATTGGCTTTGATCAAGGGACTAGTGGATATCACAACTACAGATTGTCGTACATACTATGGCTGTACGGGTTATTAACAATGCAGCTTGGACACACAGATTTCATGCCCTCGCGGATCTTCAGTCCCGTCGGAATGATCGGCTTTATAGCAAACGGAGTTGTGAATTCATCGAGCGTCGCCTCGCATTGATTAATATATTGTACGAGGTGCCAGCAATCCATCGCTCAAGTTTCAGCACATAGTATCACGAAGGCCCTGTCGATTTAGCCATAGCCACCCTTCTCTCTGTCAATGCTCGCCAATATGTGCAAATGAAGTTTATTTGCAACCCGTGTGGCTGAACAGCGGTTTTTCGTCAACATGAAGATTTCGGAGTTGGTAGACTCAACCTGGCTTTCGTTCCGAGCTGTCCGCCAAGACCGTTACTGTGCCTCATCGTACGGTTTCTGATCTTACCCTTCCTTACCAGTTGGCTTTGTAGAAGAAGGACCTCGAGACCATGAACCCATGCGAACACGCAATACATTCGCCTTTTTATCCTTTTATTTTGGAGCCATGATTATAGTCTCGATTCTACGTTGAGAGCATGATTATCTCGTTCAGCTATTTGTATACACATGCGGTATCATACGGATAGTGTCTAAATTTACATACATATAAAGAGTAGCTGCCACTGAACACAACATGGGTAATCCCTTATTCAGCATTGGGAATAACCATGGCTTGTGTTATGTATTCTGGCATAACTCAATCCACTTCGTCCGCATCATGGGCACCCTTATTATTGTCCGGTAAGGTGGGTATAACTTCGCTACCCTGCCCTGCTTGCCTGCACAGGCTTCCGCGTTTGGTGGCCGTCCGCTGGCATGCGGGCCGTTCATCACTGGCTATATTCAACCTTGCCTTACGGATACTGAACCCTTCTAACTTTCTCTTTTCCTCACTGGAGACATCTGCGAAATTGATTGATCAGCTGTCCAGGCTATTTTTGGAAGATACAATCTTAAAATATTAACACGCATTAGTGGCCGCCATCACCTACCTCCCTGGATCGATTTTACAGTGTTGTGAATTGGAATCAGAAGAGATCGAGACTGCTGGCTTTCTTGATCTTGTCGTTGTTTTGCATCGCTAGTGCGATCACAACCAAGGCCTGGAGTTTCTCAAGCCCTGGTTTTCCTACAAGTTTTTGTCGGATCGTCTATCCACTGAGGGTATGATCATCTCTGTGGACTTTGCCACCAATAACACCCTCCCTGCGGTCTTGACTGGTGGCGCTGGAGAAAACAGGACTGACTGCCATGCCAGTTCAAGAACCAGAGACATCGCCTTCTTTTTTGTCTCATTGCCCTGCTAGCCTTGGGCTCATCCACCACGCGATACCTATTGGGATTTCTGTATCGAGATTATACAAAGACTACTTGCTATTGCGGATTTCAATTTTATATAGTCAGTCCTCCCTGGTGATGGTCCATTCGCCGTCATCCCTCACGGATATTGCCTTTAATGACTGTATCAACTCAAATGCCATATCGCAACACCTGTTAGGACTTTTGCAGTGACGCAGCATCAAGGAACTGCCTGAACAGCAGGTACCGCCACATATTTATGTACTATTCTCTCAGGAACATGCTGTTTCCTGGTTGGATTGATCCTTCGCCTTGGCCACCCACAACACCCAAAGATTCCATGTAGAGTCAGAATTGGCTTCGCTAGAAATGCGTGTCAAAGGGTCCATCACTTACGCAAAAAACACTAAGAGCAATCCTCCGGAAACCCCTGAGCCAACTCCTGCGCCAATTCTCTGCCGCGAGCTCAAATCTGTTGATATGTTAGTGTAACTACATATATAGAGAAGTCATCACCAAGTGGTGGCTCACCATGTTCGGTCCCCAAGTTCGGTCCACCATCATCTGTTGGTTGCGGATGCCCACTGGCCGTTGCAGTTAAAGTTGGCCGTGCTTCAGTTTCTGTTGGCATTGGCAAAGGAGCACTGCTTGCATCTGATGGATCCGCCGTCGCCGGCGGTTCGATTGTTGAAGTGGTCTCGCCACCAGAAGCTGTTTCTGCGATTACTGTCACGGTAGTCCTAGAAGGCGCACAGAAGTATCCCTTTGCCCAGAGCCCTGGCCATGTATATGTTGCACATGCCGGGAGGGAGTCGTCGATGCTACGTTTGGTCTTAGTATCGTTCTTGACTTGAGCCCAGATGTCGCCTACCACTCTACAGTGTAACCGTTGGATGCTGTGCCTGATTCAACGCATACAGTCGGAATGGCATAATTTACGCCATCACAACACCTGACATATCTATTGCTGTGGCCCAGTATGGATAAGAAACCACACGATCCGGGTGAGCAGTTAAGGGCACGATCAATATCTGATTCCGCATATTATCTATCAGCTGGCGACTGGAACTGGAATACTGACTGACGGTGCACCTACCACCATTGATATATCCGCAAATAGAATCGGAGCCCGAGCCAGTGTCCAGTGATTTGACCAGTCCGATGAGGCCGAAGCTGAGAACGAAGTAGGACATGAGGTTTGTCATTGAGGTATCGTATGTTCTCTGGATAGAACTAGACATTTCCGATGCGAGATATAAGCCTGGTCAGTGAGGTGAGAAGAGGGGACCTTACATATTGGAAGAAGCCGAAGGGGCTACAACAAGGCTCGGACCCCGATCAAGCAAGCATGACACGCCACTTTTGGGCTCAATGTCTTTTCGCTCTTACAATTGGATCCTGTGGTCGCATGCAGACAGTCCATCTTCAGCCGCAGCTGCACAACCGCCTCAGCTGAAGCAATCCGGTAAGACAAAATCAGGCTGGATCACAATGCCAACTTTATGTCTTTAAAGGTGATCATTCATGAACAGTAATTCCCTTCGTGTTTCCTTCGGATCAAACAACAGTCAGTATGTCGAGCCTCAAAGTCGATTGCTCTCAATGGACGGAACTGGATGACTTCAGTAGCTACATTCGCCTTCTCGACTCCAAGACCCAATTCAAGAAAGATAATTTGGAAGCCTGCCAGAGCGAAATATGTACTGCGATCTACGGCACAGGTAATCCCGACATATCTGGCATTGGAGTCCGTCTGAGTACCACTTTTCAATAGGTTATCGCTGATTTCTTATACCAGGTTGCCATCGGTTATGTTCTTGAGATCACACTCAGTGTTTTTTTGTCCCTTGCAGTCATTGTACCTAGGCAAAGCGGAAAGACCAGCCAGTGGCATCGTATTGCAAAAACCGGCCTGGCAGCTTTCGTTGACTCGGCCGCATACTTTGCACTCTCACTGCAGCTTGCGACAATCGCGGTACTTGTACGCAAAGATTACGGTATTAGCACCGCAGATCTAGGTGCTATCGAAGCTCGTATTTCTCAATCTGTGGCCGTGGTGAGCATAGTGCCACTCTTGTATCCTATTGCTCTCTTAGAGCCATCGACAAAAACATACCCGAGGGACAATGTGAAGCACAATGCCAGATTACTGTTGTTAAGTCTAACAATAGCCCTATCATTCTACCCTTTCCTATCTAGATGCATACACGCTTTTGACGTCAGTCCGATCGGTAATGGCGAAGGGTCAGAGGTATCATCGACCGACTGGGGCGTTATCGAAGATATGTGTTTTCCCCAGAACTACAGACACCTGGGAGAGAACATAACCTATCGGTCCTTGAATGGGTTAGAACTTACCGCCTCCCTGCTTGCATACCTGTTCTCATTCTGGCTCCTTGCCGGTCTTCCCAAAACGCATTCCCATCTCAACGAAAAGGCACAAGCAGGCCAAAGAGCAGGGGATGAACTTTCTTGGCGGGACCGGGTCAACGTTTGGTTTAGCGACAGGCCAATTTTTACTGTGTTACCTCTCTTTGGGGTTGTTGGGTTGTCTGTACCATTGCTATGGGTGGTCTTCACTTTGAGGAAAGTTCAAGGGGAGATGTCTGAGAATATGGGACAAGAGTACGCTGGAAATGAATGGGGCTTTGGCCAAATTGTTTCTATTGTTTTGTTCATCCCTGTTGCAGTTGAGATGGCATACCGATGGAGGTTCGGGCCAGCATATGATCAGTAACTGAATAGTGCGAGACAGGAAAACAAAAGCTTGACATTTTTGAAGGCTAGACTTATATACTTCTAGAATTTAGGCACGTTGGCATTGAGTAAAGGCAATACCGGTGAGGCAATGGTTAGGAGCATTGGTCCCCCTCTTGTTGGAGTTGACGAGCATGCAGGATTGGCTATTTTGATATGTCAATTAAAGGTGATAAGATTTGGTGCGATCCATGGGGCACTCACTTGTCCTTTCCTAAGGTACATCTGCAATCCGTATCAGTCTTCCCGGAAGCGATAGATCCCTTCAATCCATCACCATTGATGGCGACCGGCATATTGGTGTAGGGGTAGCAAGAAGTCTTGCACCTGCCCTTGAGGTTGAAGCCATCGCAGACTTTGAGGTCGCAACAAGCAGCCGAGGCGATATCGGCCCCAAGGGTGATAGAGAGCAGGGTAGTTGCAAGGGTTGTGAACTTCATGGTATCCGTTTGAAATGAGGAATGATTTGCTTGATGGTTGAGTAGATTTCCGTGAGAGCAGGCCTCCTATTTATACCTCATCTTCAACCTCATATCATGGGGGGCTATCATTGACCGACCTTCTACAAGTTGCACACAGGCCCTGCCTCTTCATCGTGCCTCTCCATCGACAGGCCTGGACCTACAGACGGCGGCAACAGGGTGGATCTGCAGGTGGTTTTTACCATTCGGTCCTCATCCCTGAAGGTCCGTGATGCAGGCATCTGTCCAAAGCAAGCACTCTTCTTGGTGTTGCGAGTGCCTCGTCCTCAATACAAGAGATCAGTAAATGCTTCGAGAGTTGCGAAACTGCAGCATTACCCAGTTACAACATTCAATTTACAAAATGGATAAGACTTATGATTGAAGTCTATGAATGTCAATGGCATTGTTCTACCGCACGTTGCGTATCGACTCGCAGCCCATGAAAAATCTGTTGGCTGAAGGGTTGTTGGTCGTACATAGCAGTCTTCAAGAGGCTCCATAGCAAGGATATGTATGGATCTCGGCAACGGCGGGGATCCGGCTCTTCCATTTTTTCACTCAGGCAAAGACCTCATTGGTGATGCTCACAACATCTGCAGGGGTCAACCAACAAATGTTTCTAGCTTCCGAGGTCAGCTCATGTGTTGGCAGCTGTGGGTTGACTTGAAACTTCAGAGACGAGGCTTCGTTTACTAAAGTTCCTGAATACGTACCTACCCAGTTAACATAAGTAGATGCGGAGCATGGTAGTAAACACTATCAGGTGGTACAATAAGGAAGATCATATGTGTATAACTATTTGCGTATAATGGCTGTGATTCTGCTGTTAGCTGAGGCACTCTGTACGGACACTGAAATGACTCCCCTGCTGGCCACTTCGAATGCGTAAAGCCTTTTTATAGATTCCGCTTTGAATAACATGACTATGATCTGAGAAGATTAGCCACTATTTGCTTGCCTAACACATGAATGGGGGCTTGATGGTACCGATTACCGTCAAACCTAGCTTCCTTACACGGGCTTTCTGTAAAGTACGAGGGTGAACCAACACGAGAAACAAAACTGAAAGTCGGGCCAGGAGAGTATTGGTTTGATGATTAACAGAAATCACTCTCCTTCCATCCATACATGGGTCATGCTTCGAGGGACAGTCCGAATTACTTTTACTACGCTAGGATATACACCACATAACAGCGTTGCCAACTTCAATACAATGCACATAGCAACACGTCTATTTGATAGTTTTGGGGGGCGATTTCTGAAGTCTAAGACTGGAGCCTAACACTTCCCTCGCTATAGCAACATGTCTATAATATTTAATCTTTCGCGCCTTGTATCCGTGATCGTCTCTTTATAGCATGTTCCTACAGTTATTCTGGGCTTCGAGGATACTAAAGACTTCGCTTATGCTCTCTTTCGGGGGTTTATTAGTTTGCCTTTGGAAGACATGGGAAGCACATTTGGTTCGATGTGATATTGGAGTCAAAACACCTTCCAATAAGATGACCCGAGCCTGGGGCCATTGGCTATTGGTTTAGATAATAGTGTCGAGGTTGGCAAATACGTTTCTATTACATGGCATAGCAGTACTAATCCACTTACTTCTTTCCAGCATTTTGAACTTCGACATCCATCAGTTGAGTTGTGTTAGTTTTTCCCATGAACTATACTGTTGAACTCAGGCGCTACCATAGACATTGTAGCAGCACGCCTTGTGTCTCACTGGGTATTTAGCGATGCGAATTAGACCTCAAAGCCTATTCCAGGTGAACCATATATTATGAGAGTGAAAGTCTTTTACCACGACTGTCTTGTGGTTGAATCTAAGCCGCATTACGACTAACTATTTGGAGTACCTGCCGCTAGGAATAACGCAATCCACTGTGAGTGACAAAGAGACTTATATTTGGCGTTAACTAACAATGAAATAATTGTAGTAAGGAATTAAGATGATATTTATTTCTTGCTCTTGTAGGGGGCCAAAGGGACATCTGATATTTACAACTCCATGAGCGGTATCTATCGACATTACCCTAGAGGTGATGTAACTTCTGCTGTTTGGTTGCCTACAACTATTGCCTTACGTCAAGAGCATTAAACTTGTCGATAAGAATATCCTAATTGTTGTATTTTAATAATTGTTTGCTTCAGAAAGTTAAGAAACATCGTTAAGGTTTGTGCGCTGAGTATGCGATGAACTGCATCTCATCAAGCTTTTCGTCAAGAAGTTTAGGGTCTCAAGACTATATATATAAGACGAAATGATCAGAAGTAGATTTCATTCCCAGATCATTTCTAGTTCAATACAGAAAAACATCAAAGATGGACACGCGCAAGACAAACGTATCACCCTCAACTGGCGAGAGGCATTCTCGACGAACAATTACTAGCGACCCAACCATCGTCAGACATGATAAACTTGAGCACTCACCTATATGCCCTGGGGGAAGACGGAGTCGGGAAATACACCCAATGCAAATATCCGGACGAACAGTTCGACAAGTTGTACCCGGTCATCGACACTGAAGTACCAGTCCTTCAGGATCCCGGAAAGCCTCCAAACTGGAGACGACATTCAGTCCGCACTTTCACTTGCATATCTCAGGATTTCCAGCATAAACAAACCACGACGACTGATGATGGTCCTTCGATCAACTGAGCTTGATTCGTGACATTCCTTCAGGTCCTGTTATTGCGATAGATGCTCTTCAGCCTTCATATATGCTGTAAGACAGCGCTTAACCAGAGCTTTGGGTTGGACAGCAACCAACGAATGGAATGTGTTTCTCCGAAGACATAGACAGGGGGCATTAATGACTTGCATAACATTCATGGGTTCAAAATTGGTAGGCTGGGGTCATGACTAGCATTAGACTTGACGAAAGTTGCAAAAAAATATCGACAATCGCAAAGAATAAAAAGCAAAATGTTTATTTAACAATGATTGAGAATGCACTTCAGAAGAGACATGTTCTTATCGTAATAAGCTTAAGTCGACGTCATGTACCGCTGTCAAAATTTACAACCTTGGAAAAGGTTGTCAAGTCACAAACAAACCTAGACCTAGACCATACTTGGCGCTGGCGTAGACACCAACCTCCTAAATTACCCCCTTTTGAGGTCACTCGATGAGAGGGGAAAAACGAAACCTGATAATTAACGGATGGCTTAATTTAATTTAGATTTTCATTAGCTCTCCTAATCTAATACCATCAACCGTTTTTCCTCTTCATGACTCCACATGTGACATATTGCCAGATATTCATAAAGACGATCTCGAATACGACGCGACTCTTTCTCTCAAAGCGCGTAAAGTCTTTATTCATTCTTCTTCCCTTCCTTTCTTCATCGCCGTTATAGTACTTCGTTTTTAATCTTGGTGGTCATGAGACTTTCTCTTCGTTTGATCTGATGACAGACAGTAACAAGCACCACCCCTCTTCAAGTCGACGCATGCATCACGCCAGCCACTTTCTGGTTCAATTTCTAGTACACCGACTGTTGTGAGTCGAGTCAAGTTGAAAGACCTCAGCTTGATATCTCAACTTCATCTTTTACAACGAGAACAATATCAAAATGGGTTTCTCAAGTGTGAGCAACGACTCGCCGCGATCCTCAATGTCGCGTCTCTCCGATGAGTCGCCTCTGTCGCCAGATAGTTTCTTGGGTCACTATCCTTGGCCAAGTACCAGCACTGTTGCTCACAAACGTTATGAATCGCGTCACATTTTGAGTAAATATGCCAACCTTTCAGACTCTGTGTTTCATAAACACTGACCCTTTTAGGCGATGCGGATAAGAAGAAGCAAATTGAGGCTTTCTACCGGGATCTCATCTGGTCAGATCCTTCGATAGCAAAGGATGCTCTCAGAACGCAGCAGGGACCTCGAGCGCCCAAAACCTGTGAATGGATCATGGGCGTGCAGGAAGTCAAGAACTGGTTGAAACCAGAGACAGAAAATCAACATGTCTTGTGGCTTTCTGGTAACCACGGAAGAGGAAAATCGACCATGGCTGTCTATCTCGCCGAGAAGCTCACCAACGACTTCGCCACTGATCCCACCAACACATGCGCCTACTTTTTCTGTGGCTCCAAAGATGTACTGAGGAACAGTGCTCAGGGAGTTCTTCGGGGACTACTCTCACAGATCTTTCAAAACCACCCGCATCTTCTCAGCGACAGGATTCGCAGAAGACACGCTTACCGCGGTGGTCGTGTCTTTGAGAAGCCTCAAGCGCTCTGGAACCTGCTCGTAGAGGTCGCCTTCCGATCTGACCGTCATATCTTCTGCGTAATTGATGGACTGGACGAGTGCGACGCAAACTCCCGAACTCTTCTTTTGGAGCTCATCGAGGAGACTTTTCACGGCGAGAAGCCATCAAAGAACCTCAGTCTCGTCATTACGAGTAGACCAAGTTCAAAGATCTACGAGTTCTTGGGCGAATTTACTCACCGAGACCTCGATTCATTCTCACAGTCAAAGAACGATGTGGAAGTCTTCATTAACCAGCGTGTCCGACATATTGCAAGCAAGCGAGGCTGGTCAGGCACAAGCACTACCCAAGTGAAGCGTGTCTTCCAAGCGAAATCCGAATACAACTACCACTGGGTACGTTATGCCAGCGAAAGTATCTGCAAGCTTCGTTCCGCAGAGGATGCCATCAAGTTCCTCAAGGGGTTGCCCAACGGCTCTGAATATCCCACCAACAGCACATCACTAAACCAGAAACGAGAGAACGTCGAGCATCTGGGTTTTGGCAACACAGATGAGGACAGAGAAAAGCACCACGCACGCCTCAAGTCGCCAGTTGTCAGTGCGATACTAACCGGAAGAGTCGAGATGCTGGCATTTCTTCTCAAGAAGGGCGAGTCGATATCACCATACACAATCCGCGCTGCAGCGAAATGGGGATGCGTCGCAATGCTCCAGACAATCATGACGCTGCGACAGGATGAAATCTCGCGTGACCAAGACCTTTCCTGCGCCGCGGCTGAATGTGCTACCGTTGAGATGATGAATATCATTTTTAGACACCGAGAGTTCCGATGGAGTGACGCTGCCATGATTGGAGCCACAAGAAATGAGCGCCATGGACTTGACATACTTAGGTTGCTGCTCAAGCTGCATGGCAACGATATCCAACTCGACGAATGGATGATGGGAAACATTGCCAGCGTCTGTCACCCACGAACCATGGATTACCTCCTCACCGAGTACGGACGACGCATTCAGATCACCACAGCCGTAGCTGAGCGAGCCATCGAGAACCGCCATGGACCAGCTATGCTTAGAGTCCTTCTCAAGCACCGGGCGTATGAGGGTTTCGTCGACGAGGAACTCATGATCCTTGCATTGGCCAACACCCGCAGCCGACCAGACTTTATGGCAATCTTCCTCGAAATGCCACGATCTCAGGTTCTGTTCACGAAAGAAGTCGTACTAGCAGCGATCGCCGCGCCTGAGAAGGATTCAGATGACTGGGCCCCTGAAGTTCTCGAAATGCTCCTCAAGAACCGCGCTGATGATGTTGACATTGATGAAGAAATCGCCATCGAGGTGCTATGGGAGCTCGGATACCCTGGTCTGCAGGTTATCTTTGAGCACAAAAACGAGAGTGTCCGAGTGACGCAGGGTCTTCTCGATGCTGCAGCAGGTGTATGCTCAGCGAAGGAGTTCCCCAGGCTGGTGGAGAGAGCTGAGGATGACTTTAACATCACCCAAGATATGCTCATCAACACGACCCTCAACGTGCGACATGGCGATAGACTCCTCCCTGTGATGCAGAGATATTTAAAGGGGTCTCTGAGTATCGGCCAAGATGCTGTCGAAGCATTTCTCAAGGCTGGACAAAACGGGTTTAAGAGCTTGCTTGTCCTTTTACTCAGGGATCGTGGCTGTAGAGTCAACCTCACTAGAGGTGCTCTACGCTCATGGATCCGTGATGACCAAGTTTGCCGCGGCAGTCTAGCATTTCTCTTCGTTGCACTTCACTCCGGATGGTGCAAGCTGTCCGATGAGGTAACTGGCTCCAGATGTGAGAGACTGGAAGCTCTTATCAAACATTATGCCGAATTGGATGATGTGAGGCAGACTTTTGCCGAGGCGATGGAACGTTCCAAGAAGGAGATGCGTGGGCGTTGAGCGTTTTGACCCAATGCTATTAACGATTTTATGAGAATATGGTTTATGATGGATCAAGTGTGCAACCGGGTGGTTGTCGCCGTTACAGGATATCTGGTTATCGGATGGAGGGTTATCGGATAAGATATCATGTATATGTGTAATAGGTTAAAGTCTAGATATAGTTTGTTGTAATACTCTACTTTTATTCACCGTTCAACTTATCGTTTATATCTACGGGTAAACAGTCGGTATAGGACATTGTGGATGTTCCCGAGGGGACATGTTGATCGCACGTCCCCATAAAACATCCAGGAACAAGGCACGATTGAGGATCCGCGTCAAGTTAGAGCACTGATTAACCCCAGATCCAATGCTAGGTTAGTCTGGGTAGTCCGAGCCACCAACAGCACTAAGTTCAACAGCTCAGCACGCGTGAGACTTACACAGGGGTTATCGTACGAAGCGAAGAGTCGGTCACAATCAATCAGTCATTATCAATAATGATTACCGCCAACTTTTAGACGAAGCTGTCATGACAACGCATAGTGTCAACAAAACGAGCCCTGGTCAGAGAGGTACTGTAACAAGCTGAAAGCTGCTTGTTCCCGTTCCTGTTCCTGATACGCACGTCGATAGGATGAGACAACGCTTGTGTAATGCAGATAAAGACGCATGCCTAAGGCGGGAAGGCGTCTTGTAGGTACACTTACCTGGCGCTGGTTGCCAGGCAGGGAAAGTGGAGACGGGGAAGGCGCAATGGTGCGTCATTGCCAGACAAGTCACAAGGTCATTCGCAGGGGGAAGGCTTCAATGGCCTGGAGGCGTGAGGCGTTGTTGACGAATCCAGGCAGGTGCGGCCGAAACAGGCCGCAAACACGCGCAATAAGCTTCCCCCAGCTCGGACTGACCTGAGCTCCGCCACTGTCACTCTCCTCCGCTTTCTCACTTGTTAACCAACCATCTATCTTCTCTTATCTCCCTCCAACTCCATCTTGCATCTTGCATCTTGCATCTTCATTCTCCATCAACACCACAGCTCGCAATACTCTTTGTCGAGCATCTTTATTCACATTCAACTAGGTCGCATCCTCAATCCGATTGCCCATCATGAAGAGCGCTCTTCTTACCGCTGCCGCGCTTCTGGGCTCTGCCCAGGCCGGCGTTCACAAGATGAAGCTCAACAAGGTTCCTCTTTCCGACCAGCTGGTACGACTGACTCCCATTATTGCGCGCTGCGTTGAAGCTATCTAACACAATTAACAGGCTATGAACTCTGTTGAGGACCACCTCCAGAGCCTCGGCCAGAAGTACATGGGTGCTGCTCGTCCCAAGAACGCTGCCGACTACGCCTTTGCTACCAATGTTCCCAGCGTTGAGGGTGGCCACCCTGTCCCCGTTTCCAACTTCATGAACGCCCAGTGTAAGTATCATCGAATTCGATGGATGGCATCCTAAGCTGACCTTTTCCAGACTTCTCCGAGATTACCATTGGTACTCCTCCCCAGAGCTTCAAGGTCGTTCTCGACACCGGTAGCTCCAACCTTTGGGTTCCTTCCCAAGAGTGTGGCAGCATCGCCTGCTACCTCCACTCCAAGTACGACTCATCTGCTTCATCAACCTACAAGAAGAACGGCAGCGAGTTCGAGATCCATTACGGCTCTGGCAGCTTGTCCGGTTTCGTCTCCAACGATGTCGTTTCCATCGGCGACCTCAAGATCAAGGACCAGGACTTTGCTGAGGCTACCAAGGAGCCTGGCCTGGCCTTCGCTTTCGGTCGCTTCGATGGTATCCTTGGTCTTGGTTACGACCGCATTGCTGTGAACGGCATGGTCCCTCCCTTCTACCAAATGGTTAACCAGAAGCTCCTGGATGAGCCTGTCTTCGCTTTCTATCTTGACGGTCAGGAGGGCCAGAGCGAGGCCACTTTCGGTGGTGTTGACAAGTCCAAGTACACTGGCGACCTCGAGTACATTCCTCTCCGTCGCAAGGCTTACTGGGAGGTCGATCTTGACGCCATTGCTTTCGGTGACGAGGTTGCTGAGCAGGAGAACACTGGTGCCATCCTCGACACCGGTACATCCCTGAACGTCCTCCCCAGCGCTCTCGCTGAGCTCCTGAACAAGGAGATTGGTGCCAAGAAGGGCTACAACGGCCAGTACACCATTGAGTGTGACAAGGTTTCTTCTCTGCCTGACATTACCTTCACCCTTGCTGGTTCTAACTACAGCCTACCCTCCACCGACTACATCCTTGAGGTTCAGGGCAGCTGCATTTCTACCTTCCAGGGCATGGACTTCCCCGAGCCCGTGGGTCCTCTTGTTATCCTCGGTGATGCTTTCCTCCGACGATACTACTCTGTCTACGACCTCGGCAAGAACGCTGTCGGTCTGGCTCGCGCCAAGTAAGAAATGAACATTTATGTATGAATTATTCGATAGCGCATGGGAATACGCAGCATGGACATGGTTTTGGACACTGGCATGGGACTACTAGTTTGAACTGTACGACAGACTTGAGTATGCTGTGCTGAGGAGATTGCTTCTCAGACTTGATGCTCTGTAATATGAACTTTATGGAATTTTTACGTGTCTCTCTGAAAGTGCCTGATTGTGTTGTGTTTATGATGAGATCATATCCGAGCTTACAGGCTGGAGCTAAGGATGATCATGATCATGATTACGCTAGACCTGCAGCCACCTCGGATGTTTTAATGGCTGATCATGAACAGCTTAAATGATGAGGAATTCTTGATAACAAGAACCATATTAATTGCTCATCACGTCGTTTCTTTATACCAGGACGTTCAGAGAACTCTCAGTATCTGATCGCAAAGGTGTACTCAAGAGGAACATAACATAACATAACATAACATCAGTATAATCCGGCACCACCAATGCTTGTTCCTGACTCTACTACACCCGCCGTAGTACAGTGCAGCAAGGTACGATAAACCGTTGAATTGAGCTAGTCACGTGTCTAACTCTGTAGGCCTTCTCTTCGCAAAACCTAGGATGCTAAAGTGGGTCGGGCGCGGGTCAGCGACAAGTAAGGGTCGGGTACTTGGAGATTGAGGAGACACATTCTTCCCCCCAGGCCAGCCTAGCCCCATACCCAGCGCAAGGCGAAGCAAGCAAGCAAAGGCGAGCAAAGCACGAGTTTCGTTTCTCTTTCCCCCCCCCGTTTTCTGACTCGAGATATTGCTTCGAGACGTGTTTGTCGCGTAATTTTCGAGTCGATTGCACCCTGTTACAGCTATTACACGATTGTGTCGTGGCTATCTTGAGAGGGAAGTCTGGTTTGCGCTGCTCCGACTAGGTCTATTATTTACCTACCTTGAGTTGCACCAGCGACTGGATTGAATTGCGACTGGACCTGGCCTGACCCGTTTCTGCCATCCACTACCGCTGCCATTTCAGCTACTGCTACCACTATCGTTTTACTATCCACTGCCACTGTCGCTGCCACGACCGCTGATACTGACACTACCGCGTATCGCGACGAGGCGCGGCCAACGCCCCGACGACGACAAAAAAAAAACGAACCAAGGCTTTCAATTTGAAGCCATCATGACCACACCCACCATGGCCCAGCCTACGGTCGTCCAAGCCAACGGCACCTCAGAATCGCCTACCCTCGATAAGGCGCAATCCGTCGCCTCGGGAAAGCGAAAACGCGATGTTGAAGAAGAGGACGAGGATCGCGATGAGGAAATGGTTTCCGATGAGCAAAAACCTGCCATTACCAATGGAGAGCCCAAAAAGGACCAACGCGATTTGATAAAATCTTTCGTTGAAGTTCTCAGCAGGTACGCCTGTCATTTTTCCCCCTTCGATTACAACTTTTTTGTCACATCGCAACTTGGTCGCGAATGACTTCTCCGTTCCGTGCACTAACTCATCTCCTATAGCTACGACCACGGTCCCTCCATCCTCAAGCGCCCCCTTCCCGAGTCCTCTGATGATGACGATGAAGATGATCACCGAGTAAAGCGTCAGAAGTCGACCGACCCGTCCACTATCTCCGACAAGGCCACTGCGAATGTGTATGAGGATCTTGACCAGGTGGCTGATGACTTGGTATCCGCAATCCATGTCGCTCTCAAGGAAATCAAGATGCAACCTTCCGAGGACAAGGATGAATCGGCCAATGACACATTGAGGACACAAATCGCAGAATTCAAGGACAAGGCCATGCAACTTCTTCGACGAGAAAAGGCCTATCCCAAGATCAGTTCGGACCCTCTTCCCATCGAGGCCAAGCTGCCTTCATCTCCTCAAAGAGGAGAATTGGTACTCTCTGTTGTTGGATATGCACCTCAAGAGAAGAGACTATTTTCCAGTCTTCCAGTTTCCGATGAAGCCAACTTGCGTGATCTGGTTCTGCCTGCAGGTGTATCATTAACGCACATCATGCCCACAACGCCCCATGAACGAGCTCAGACGCTGGGAGACTTGTTTTCATCACCTCGGTCTCTGCCGCCCCTGCAGCCTCCCAAGCAGCCCAAGACGCAAGCCAAGGGCAACACGTTGGATTTCTATCGTCCAGAACTGACCGACAACTGCAAGTTTCGAAATGCTAGTTACTTCACCACTAAGTTGTCCGCAGGATGCTACCTTGACTATAGCAACGCGACTCCTTCATCGCAAACCTTGAACAAGCAGCGAGAACGTGCGCAAAGTCTAGCTGGAAAGCGACCTTCGACCACCGAACTCGAGTTGTCTGAAATGGAATCACTTTTCCGGGGCGCATTTTCTAGCTTTGCGCCTTGCAAGGACGACTCAGGAGCACTAGTGCCATCCAGTGTCGCGGGTCGAATGTGGTGGCAGCGATCGGGACACAAGAACTTCCAAAACATGATCGAGGTCGAATACTACGGTAACGCTGACGATGAGGAGAAGACCGATAACGATAATGCCATGGAAATAGACGAGAAGGCTATCCAGGAAGCGATTGATAACTGGGATGAGTCCGTCGTTGATCCGTCACTGGAAGAGGCCTTGGGAACTAAGCGAACGAACGAGGAGAAGGAGGCGGATGAGATTCTGGAAGAGGTCACCGACTTGATCGAAACACTGTCTTCTTACCAGCGTATCCGAAACCTCAACCTCCCCAACTCGCAAAACCGTTCATCGAGCGACCCAGTTACCGGCGATATGCTGGCTACCCCTGGCCCGACTCCTTCCGAGGGCGAGCAAGCTACGTACCAGGTGCTCAAGGCTCAGCTTGCCTTGATCATCAAGACCTTGCCACCGTATGCAGTAGCCAAATTGAACGGAGATCAGCTCGAGGATCTTCTCATCAGCACCAAGGTCCAGGTTCAGACCGATGGTTACAAGGGAGTTATGGAAGAGGACGAAGCGGGTGTTCAGGCTCGCTTGAGAGCCCAGCAACAAGCTGCTCAAGTTAACGCTCGACCACCTCCACAACGTACGCCCAGTATATCGGGTGTTTCTTATGGGCATCACACGCCCCAGAATCAGTACGCAACCCCTCAACGAACCCCATCAATGTCGCAGCAGCAATACTATAGGCCTGGGCCTACACCTAGTTTCCAACCTCAACCACGACCTATGCCTACCCAAGTCCGACCTCCTCAACCTAACCAGTATTCTCGACCCAATGGGTACCCTGCGCAGTACGCAACCCAAGTTGCGAAAGCTCAAACCCCTTATGGCCACCAGAATATGCCTCAGTATGCTTCTCAACAAAGACCTCAGTTTGGGCAGATGCCGGCTCAGCCAGGAACTCCAAACCAGAGATATCCTTTCCAGCCAGGCTATCCGCAGCAGCAAGCTGCTACCCCTGCGCAGCCCAACTTTGGGGTTTACACGAACGGACAAGGCATGCCGCAACGCACGATGTCTCCTGTGGTCAATAGACAGGCCTATAGCGCATCGCCGAATAACATGCAGCAACAACAGCCTCCCCGATATGGCACGCCGAATCAAGCGGCGGGAAATCAAATGAACAGGTACCCGAGCAACCCCCCTCAACAAGGAACACCTGCTCAGAACCCTGGACTTACAGGATACCACACCGTTATTCCTGAGGCGCAACAACAACGAATCCTCGATCAAGCGAAAGCCCGGGTTGCCGCCCAAGAGCGGTCCGCCATGTTCACTGACAAGATTGCGCAGCCAGGCACGCCTGGCTACGGAGTAGGAAATGGTTCGGTGGGCGTCATGGATGCCAACAGGCTCGCAGCTGCTCGGGCTAGTATCGCCGCCCAGCAGAAGCCCCCGACACCCAACTCTTCACGATCGAGTATGAATGGGACACCAGGACCGCCGCCTCCGCATAAGGTGACTCCTGTCCCAGTCCCACCGATTCCAGGCATGCAGCACAAGCCATCGCAATAGGCGATGCCGTGGTTATGGAAACTGAAACGAGGAAAGGAATGAGTTATAAAGAATCGATCAGGACCTGGGGTAGCGAGTAGGCAGACCACGTGGGCGTTTAGAGGTGGATTCTCGAATTGTGTTTATTAACTACGTTTTTGGAGGAGTTGGTTTTTTATTGAGAACCAAGGAAAAAGGGACGAGGAGCTTATTTTGTTACTACAGGGAAGAGCAGAGAATAGCTGGGGTCTTTCCACCGAGTGGGGGTAACCTAGGGAATGGAAACTCCCGGTTGTGTAATCAAAAGACGCCAGAGTGGCGCGTGTATGCAGATGAAAGAAAAGGTACACTATTAGCGTTGATAATATCTCTTTAGGTTGACGAGGCAGATACTACAAATTACTACCAGTGCAAAGCCGAAGTAATGCGAAACTGTGAATGATTTGAAGAGGTCATGAATGGGAGCAGTAGAGAATTGGTAAGCAGCGCTTGGGGTATAGATGATATAGAAGCAAGCCTTAGAAGGTATCAAGTGGATTAATCTATGTTGTTTCTCACGGTTACCAGTTATGTCTACTGTCTGAATTTCAGAACTTCAATTTGCACAGCGAAGACATATTGAGTTTGAGTTGATCGTCAATTCTAGAGTTGGGGGTATCTATCAAAGGCCAGTCAGTGACCCGTATTTTCGTCATCTATCTTTTCTATAAACACTAATAATACATCTTTTCGTACAGCGATCTAGGCATTACAGGCACATCTACCTGGACTAACAATTTACACCACCGGCGTCGCAGGCTTTGGCAGATCAGCAGATACCTCGCGCTCCTGCATCATCTCAAGAACGATGCGGCGCAGCTCAAAGATGACTTCAACAGCGATGAGCAAAATGATGATCCACTCTAACCTTGTACCGTGTTGCTCGCTTGACATTTCTCGGAGAACTGTGGCGATTTCGGCGGCATAGTCCATTTTCTGGTTCAGCGCGCGGATGCGCACGTTGACGTCGAGCGCACGACCGACTTGCTCGTAGTACCCCTCGAGACCCAATTCGGAGCTAGTGTCCCAGAAGATATCTGGTAGAGAATCGGTCAATTCGGAGTAGTGATTGAGACGAGCGCGAAGACTAAGGAGTTCGCCTGTCTTTTGGAGGATGAAGCGGCGGCCGAGAGGTATACCGGCGCCTTGAGAGAGAAGGGCAGGGATGTTGCGTGTGCTCTCAAAGTACGACGTCAATGCTGTTTCAAGAACAGCGAGCTTTGTACTTCGAGCAAGACCTGAGGAGAAAGCAACCTTTGCTAGGGTGGTGTCCAGCTTGTCGGCTTCCTTGTGCTCCTTTCGAGTGCCGAGGACAATGAGATCGCCCTTGAGTACGCTTGCTTCTCGGTTTGTATCGGTTGTGAATTCAAGATCTTCAAACTCCCGAAACTTGATATCATGCGCTTCCTCAGCAGCGCGCATGATCTGCCTGGTAACGACGTCTGGTGGCAGCGACCATGTCACGATTGTACCGGAGGGAAAGACAAAGATATCTCCACCATTCACTCCTCTTGCATGGACCACTTCGTTTGCGTCGAATTTTGTGCCATCCGGATCGATGTCGAAACCATGTGACGAGAGGATCTCAAGGACCAATGGCATCTTGAATGATTCTGCAACGCAGGTTGCGCTGACCACGTTGGAGGGTTCATCGCTGGGACTTCCTGGCGTTGTTGGACCTCGTTTTGGCTGCTGAGCTATGATAGCAACACGCCGTAAAGAATTCTTGGCTGTGTTGGATCGAGTAGGTTTCCTCTTTGCTGCAGAAGAAGCCTTCTCTTCCTTGCTAGTCTCAGGCGATGGGCGGTAATCATCGTCGGCCTGCGAAAGGTAAGGGTTCGAGGTAAAGAAGCTTCGCTTTCGTGGGAAGTTGGCCAAAGATGTGATATGGAATGAGCGATGAGGCCTCAGCCGTGGCCCGGCGACTGGAGTGTGAAAGAGGCGGGCGACATTGAGGGTGATCCGCTGGGAGGAATTCCTCATGATGCTACAACAATTATGCCATAGAAAGCGAGCAACGCTATGATTGACTTAAGAATTTGCCTTTTACGAAACTTGAAAATGAATGGACCTCGAATTCAAGAGCCTTCGACTAACAAAGGTATCGGAAGCGGGACCGATGATAAGATAGGCGGCCATTTTAGTCATCTTAGCTTTGGTACATGCTGCAACACGTGATACCCCTCAACGGAATGTGGGCTGCTAGACCGCTTCAGGTAGAGGTAACTGAACTACCTCTGACCCATGACGAAGTCCCACCGCAGCACGCAGCAGAGATCCATCGCTAGGGGAGACCAGGCCAGATAACTAGCAGCCCAGAAACGGTTTAATTACGCTTCTCAGCACCTAGGACGACCGACTTAAATTCTGAAAGACCTACCCCTTGACCTCAACACTTCACCAACATCAAACTTCTTGGCGTCATACTGCGTCACGTCTCTTTTTTAATCTTTATATTCCGCTGTTTTCCTGACTGCGGATTCTTCTTCCTTTTCCCCCTCCTCCCTCATCTACCCCACCATCTACCATCACCATGGATCTGAACCCCAAGTACGACAACTATGATTTCCCTATCAAGGGTCCTGAGAAGCAGGATGGCCATCCTGGTTACCTCACAGAGGACCAGATTGCCAAGCTTCACCAGTTCCGCATGATGCTCGAATCCGAGGGCTGCACCGAGCGATTGGACACATTGACTCTGGTACGAGATATAGCTAAGCTTCATGGACCCTGAAAAAGGGCCATGCTGCGCGACGCCCACGCAACACAACAGATGCTAATGATATTTACAGCTTCGATTCCTCCGAGCGCGCAAGTTCGATGTCGAGCTCTCAAAAACCATGTAAGACCTTTCCTGTTTATTTGATGACGGTGGAAGAAGGAGAAGAAATGCGTTGGTCGCGACAGGGGGGGCTGACCGCCACTATAGGTTCTTGGAAACTGAGAAATGGCGAAAGGACACCAAGCTTGACGAGACTGTGCCTGTCTGGGACTACCCCGAGAAGGCTGAGATCAACAAGTACTACACTCAGTTCTACCACAAGACCGACAAGGTATGACAAGTCGATCAACACACTGATCGAAGGGACTGTTTGCTGATTCATATTTTTTTCTTATACAGGATGGCCGACCCATCTACATCGAGACTCTTGGCGGTATCGACCTGACCGCTATGTACAAGATTACCACCGCTGAGCGTATGCTTACCAACCTTGCTGTTGAGTACGAGCGCGTCGCCGATCCTCGTCTTCCCGCTTGCTCCCGCAAGGCCGGCCACCTCCTCGAGACATGCTGCACTGTCATGGACCTCAAGGGTGTCTCCATCGGCAAGGTTCCTCAGGTCTATTCTTACGTCAAGCAGGCTTCCGTCATCTCCCAGAACTACTACCCCGAGCGTCTCGGCAAGCTGTATATGATCAACGCCCCTTGGGGTTTCTCCACTGTCTGGAGCATTGTTAAGGGCTGGCTGGACCCTGTCACCGTTTCCAAGATCAACATTCTCGGATCCGGATACAAGAGCGAGCTTCTCAAGCAAATCCCTGCTGAGAACCTCCCTGAAGCCTTCGGCGGTAAGTGCCAGTGTGAGGGTGGCTGTGAGAACAGCGACGCTGGTCCTTGGCACGAGGCCGAATTCGCCCGCCCTGCTTGGTGGGAGAAGAAGCAGGATGCCAATGTTATCGAGAACAAGGGCTCCGAGATTGAGGAGCCCACAAAGGCCCCTGAGGCTGCTCCCGTTGCCGAGGGTGCTGATGCTACCCAGACAGCTCCTGCTCCCGCCCCTGCTGCTGCTTGAAGGATAGGAGGAGATGCGTGATGGGATTGATGTCGATGAAAGATAGACAGAGCGGTTCCTCTGCGTCTTAATATAGACCGCATATTTTCTCTCGTTCATTATACCTTTTTTTCAACAACGAGGTTTCAGAGGTTGTCGGAGCGAGAAGACCAAGTGATAAAAATACATCGCGGGTGGGGAGGCCGAAGTGTGACGTTTGTGTGAATGGAGAAAGACTTGCAAGACCCTTCCTTTTCTTCCTCATCTGTATCAAACAGGCCGGTATGGCCTTTCGTCTGTGCTTAGACTTACGTCAGATGCTGTGACCATGATTACAAAGCTCATAGTTCTCGATAAATAGACGTGGTCTCGAGATGTGTTGTATGTGTATGGTTCTCCAGAATGTGATGGTAGATAATCCAATGCGCCCCAACTCCTGAGTATGTCGGCTGAAACTGTCCGAATCGCCGCCCTGGGTATATATGTGAAGTTTGAAGTAGTTGGGTGCTTTTATCGTCCCTGCGTAACAACATATTCACCGGCAACGCGCGCTCTCTCCATCTTGGCCACCACGGCGGGCATTTCGCGCTTCAGCCTGCCCAAGCCCTCGATAGCGTTTCGGAACCCGGCCTCAACGCCATCCTGCCTCTCGAGCGGTTGGACATCCAGCTCGATTTCGGCCGCCTCAGCGGCGATCTGCTTCTTTCGCGCTTCCAGCATGTCGTCGTCGCGTTTGAGACTGTCGCGCAGCTGCTCGGCTTGGTTCGTGGCGGCAGTGGCGGGCACGGAGCGCTTGAGGGCTGCGACGTCCTCGAGGAGCTTTTCTTCCTGGGTGATGAGGTCTGCGACGCGACGGCGCTTGCGCGTGTCGAAAGGCTCGTAGACGGCTTCTGGTTCGGCAGGGGTTTCGGAGAGAAAAGTGTTTGCAACGACGGGTAGGCCGTTTATAGAGAGGTTTGGGGATGCGAGTGAGAAGGTTTTGTCGATGTACTGTTTCATCGGTTAGCCGCAATTCTCACCGGCAGAGTATGACAGGAATGATTTACCTCGTTAACAAGTTTCTCTATTTGGTTGCGCAATTCGTCTTCACCATCGGCGTCTTCAAACGGAGGGAAAGCTTCGTTTAGACGTTCGACGGCGGCGCGACGGACGTTTGCGATGAGGTACGAGAGATCTTCTGGGGCTTGTAGCTCGATCTTGCGCTGGACTTGGGAGACGACAGATTCAGAGTCCATGGCTGAGAGTCGAGAAAAGAGAGAGAGACAGAATAGAACGTATGAGTGCAGAAGTAGAGAGAGAGAGGAGATGGTTAGACGGGACTATCAAGGTACCCCGCGGCTGTGTTAGTTAATTGTTTACTTTGGAACCCTGCGCCGACTCGGAAACGGGAATGGATGGAGATGATGGGGCAGTTAGCGCTTATCTTATCGCATAGACAATTGAACTTATAGACAGGCATCATCTCATTTACTCTCTCTATCTATACAAAATCTCGCTATGATCGCTAATCTAAAATCAGTCATTCGCTCGTATATCATTAATATTGCCCAGCTGTCAAGTATCCTTCCAAGTCTGCTTGCTCACGCTGTACTCTGACAAGAGAACTCTCCTGTTTACACCGTCTTGTTCTCTCTTCCCATATAAGCGAATCTTGTCCATCGGAGCGCCCAAAAGCTCCGTCTCAATTTCACTGAGTCTCCGATACTCAGGCAACAGCGGTAGCTGGAAATCCTGATCACGCATCGACGTGTTCAAAGGAAAGTCATCATCCAGGTCAATGCCTTCATAAAAGTCCCCTTCCTCCAGTTCAATGACCTTCTTAGCCACACATGCAACGATATGAGCATCCCAGATGCCCTCCCGATGAGGACTTGTTCTGAGGAGCTTGAGTGCTTCAATTCGAATGCGATGCACCCGACATTTCACGGCTGTAAAGTATAGCGCTGGCAACCAGCCGAGGTCGATGATGGATCTGGGCATGCACGTTGCCATGACATGCAGAGGCATTTCGTCCTCGAGGGCATAATCGTGGGTAGATGCTTCCCACAGACCTGTCAGTTCTTGCACGAGCAAGATGAACTTGTCCGTACATGAGTCATATATCATCTCATTGCTGTGGATGCATGTGTCAGCCATGATATTTATCATGGCATATTGTATTCGCACAACCTGGAATGCTTTGGCCATTTCTCTATTTGGGCCGCCCGGACGAGTGCTCAGGAACTCTTGGAACATGAGCTGCCATTGGGCGAGTCTTGTTATGAGGAGTTGCTGGGATACCTGCTCAGTTGCAGTTATGTGCTGCTGACGGGCTCGGTGGGTGAGGTGAAATATCTGGTTATAAACGAGCTCGAGTCCCTTCCAAGCGTCATTCAGACTGTCGAAGCGATCGGGTGTGGCACCCTGGGGGCAAGGCGCCGGTTGTAGAATGATACATGAGTGGTGATAAAGGTGTCGGAAGAGCTCGACCTGGATGTGTAGTCTGGAGAGAGCCTCCACTATCCAAGTATCGGTGGCTTCCTGGCATGGCTTCAGGGCAAGGATCCCAGAGCTAGCATCATGGAGACCCTGCATATGGGCTAGAATGTCAAGACCATTCTTAAGGTGAAGCTGAGCCGTAGCAAAGTGGCCCCGGAAAAACTCCAAGCACACAAAGACAATGCATGTGATGAGAGCCACACGACAAGAGGATCTATCCTTGGCGGAGAAGTGTGGCTGCAGATGTCCAATGGCCTTAACGTACTGCTGCAACGTGAATTGCTCCTGTTGGTTCATCTCGGCGCCGGGGGAGTTTCTATGTGCGCCCATCTCGACAACACCCTTTTTGTGCGCTGAACTCAGTGCGAGCAGTGCATGCAGCACAGCAGGCTCCCTGGATCCAGCCTGGAAGACAAGGGTGTTCCAGAAGCCCGAGGAGAAAGTGGCCGAGATCTTGGTGGATGTGCGACGCTTGAACCAGTCAAAGTAGAGTTTCTCATGGGTATTTAGTGAAGCGAGGATGGTGGCTGGATTGGAGCGTGGGATATGCTTGGCTGCAAGGTCCTTAGATCCTCCACCCCAGATACCATATCCGTCACAGGTACGACCGGTTGAGAGGCACCTTTGACATGCTGGACGACCTTCATCACACTTGACTTTTCTCAGCCTGGACTGTTAGTTAGTGCATGGTTCTTAAACCAACCAGTGAAGATGGTATATAAAAGACTCACTTGCACGTTTTACAACCAGACTTGACCTTTGCTCTACCCTTGCGACACATTGTGTATGTGTGTGTTGGTGGTGGTGGTGTTGCAGAATGTTTTGACAAATAACCAAAAAAACCGATTCGATAGTGGCGCGCCTCGCTTGAGTAGGTCTCAAAGTTTTAGTTAATTAATTATTTATCTGCTCGGAAACATCAGGCTCTGCTTGGTTAGCAACACTTAATATTGGTTCGAGCTTGTGGCCCTGAAGCTTATAAGTCGGGAATGAATTGGCTACCGCGGATCTTACTGCCCTGCCCCCCCGCGGACATCTCCGCTGACAAGATCCGGACCCGGTTCATGCAACTCCTATTGGTTCGCTCGCATTTTCAGGGTGTTAATTGGTTGGTGAGATCGATGACAAGTCTTGGCTATAATCTTTAGCATAACGTCTACTAACGTTGGTCTAAGTGGGAGTCGTTGATAGGGTACATACGTTATCTGGATAGGGAAATATATATATATCCAGTTAGATCCTCTGACGTGATGCTTCTGGGGTCAAGGCCCAAACAATATTCAACAGCTTTCTCGCTACTCTAGAGTACCAGATCCTTCTTGCTATAACATTTCAAGTCCTACAATACTTTGTTATTATGAGTCTACACCATGCGAATATAGGCACCTAGTTATACAATCATTTTCAAATCGAGGCCATCGAAATTGTTATGTTATTGTCGAGAGACGTGGTACTGTCATTCCTAATTCAATTTCAAATTGCTAAACTGTCATACTTACCACTATTGTGGATAACTTCCGGGCATCTGAACTGGACCCCATTCTGTGTCAACAGCATCATTGTACGGTCTGAACAGCGTTTTTACCTGATCAGAAGCATTCGAACTTACGAATCCAAGTTGACGCAACCGGTCCAATACATCGTAAACTATCGCTCGCTTAGGTCTCGCGTCGAATGATATGTAATGGGGATTTCACGACAGATCCGACGTATCTCATGGCGCCAACCAATTCCAACCTGGCCGATGTTGAATTCGTCAACAAAGCTGGGTATAAGAAGCCAGTCGCCAGGGTGGTTAATGGATACCCATCGGTCACCTGTTGTAGTTCGTATAGGTGTAAAGGTAATCCACTCTTCGGGTAAGTTGATGTAGACGGCCAAGGTCCATCGATATTGATACCCAAAGGTGGACTCTTTTATGACGACGTAAAGATTTAGTGCTGATGATGGGTTAAATGCGATAGTGGTATCATTTCTGGATAATGTGGCATACTATGAGACACAAATGGTTGAATATGGAAAAGCCAGTGCTGGTGATGGGGTGAGTACGATACTGGGACCGGCAGCAGACATGTTGGGATATTGTGATTGTGAGATACGAATGGTTGGATCTGATCAGTAAAGCTTAGGAGGAAACTTGGTTATCACTTTATAGTTGTGTGGGTGCACAATGCGATCAGGAAACAGAATCATGGCAAGGTACAGTTAATCAAAAGGGTCTAACTGTGGGAGTGATTCGGGAATCGGGCATACAACTAACAGAGGTGATCGTAATTGTTGCTACTAAATTTCATATCTCGCGGAGAAACTCTCTGTGATTGTCGTATGAGAAACGAAAGTTGAAGCGCAGCTGTGAATATTATTGTCAGTCAGTCACTGCACATATCAAAGCTGCGACGTAACTCTATCAGATATAGTATTGTGTTGGAGTTTGGTATACCCTAGATTCACGTCAAGTTCAATTGAGCCCAAATTTTTTCATCAAATCATGAATTAGGATCGATAGGTGCTATCTTTGAGCTTCTCTCCTTATTCTTCCATGTCATCTCTCATTCGAGGGTTCACAGTATGTGATGGCCCATTCCACTATCGCCTTTCAACCATAGACCAGATACATTTCTAAAACAACAACCACCAGACCCCTCAACACCTGCTAATCCGACCGTTTGTAACTTTTTGTAACTCAACACACTCTTCTTTTTTAAAAAGTGGCTTACATTAGAGTGGGACACTTAGATCTTGGCCTTGGCGGCGGTCCAAGAGGCAATAGCGTCCATCAGAGGAGGGGACAGAGCATCGTAGGACTCGAGACCAAGGTCTTTGAACTGAGAGCGAACCTCGTTGGCCTTCTCGGCAGGGAAGCCCTGCTCAATGATGGAAGAGACAAAAGCAGCGAATTGAGGTTCTTGCCAGCCCTTCTCGTCAGAGAGCTCGACGTGGACAAAGTCAAGACCCTTGAAGGGGTGCTCCTTCTCGATGCGGCCGAACATGTGAACACCACAGTCGCGGCAAGCGTTTCGCTGAATAGCAGCGCTCTCGTCAACGATGGTGAGCTTGTCAGCGTTGGCGGTGACCTTAACCTGGTCGCGGGGGATGACAGCGACGACAGAGAAGAGAGCACCCTCAGGCTTCCAGCACTTGGAGCAGCCACAGGCGTGGTTGTGAGCAACTTGACCGCTGAGGGTGACCTCGACGGGGTTGGAGCACTTGCATCGGAGCTTGCCACCAGAGAAGCTGGAAGAGCCCTTGGTGATGCCCTTGTTGATGCTGGGGTGGAGGTTGTGAGACATTTTGTAGGATGTGTAAGATTTGTAGATTGAAGTAAGGACTGCGGCTGCTGAGACGAATGCGGCGACTGCTGCGATGGGAGTTTTGTTCTTTGAGATGATGTTTCTTTGGGAAGATGAAGCCATTGCAGAAGAGAAAGGGAGATGGAGAAGGAGGGGGTCTTTTATAGATGATGAAAGTATGAAAGTAGTATCAGAAAACAGAAATAATGTCATTTATTAAACCTTTTCCCCCGCAAAATGAGTGTACATCACGTTAATCTTGGCTGTCTACGGAATCGTGGTGCAAAGGAATTGGCTCCGAGATGCCGAGATATCACCATATTCTTGACCACTGTAAGCCGCTTACAAGGTTCAACGAGGGGATCCATAGGTTGGTGTTTGCGGGGAAGCTATCGTGCCAAAGACAACCTACCGACGGTCAAATGTCCCCGTTCCCCGTGCCCACTGTAATTACAGGTCTCAACGATAAGGGATAGTGTAGAGATGGAATCAATTTAGAAGCTAGCTGCCACTGTATCTGACAAGCGATTGATTCCATCAATTGGTAAAGAAGAGAGATCAGAAAACATCTACAATACCGTCCGGCACATCTGCCGCCCACAGAAATACACTCGACAAGGAACATGCACATAAACATCAATTGACCCCTCTTGGTAATTCGTCATCATCTGATCGGGATAAATATACACGCTCCCGGCAATCAATACTAGGTACGTAGTCTAGGTAGTACACTTTCCGGGACACCTTCCGATGGCGCATCAAGAACAACCAATTACAATTAAAAGATAGAGCCAAACATGGAAAAAAGACCCTGGACTCGGAATTGTAAAAGTTGTTTCTAGAATTACGTGACGAAGCTGGAATCTAGACTAAGCATTCAGGGTCTCTCTTTCACTCACTTTATCTCTCCATTATCGCATGAACAGAATTCTATCCAGGCTTCGGTACTTGTATTGATATCCGGGAGAGAACGGCGTGGCGACCGCTTTATGCCAAGGGAGATAAGAACTAGAATAGACTCACAATAAGAAGAAGGAATCAATCTGCCATGAAGGTGATTCCATGATAGGTACCTGTAACACTTTAACTCTTACATGTCAGCTGATCCTGACATGAAGTGGTTGCCATGTAAGCGAAGATATACTATCCGTGGCTTGACCCATTGATTCAGTGAAGCAATAAGCATCACCATTTGGAATCTTGGTCAAAAACTTGACTCCTCATTCTGGTTACTATCAGCAGATTTAACGAGCTGAATAATGCGTGGTTATTTTAATATGCTGATTCCAAACAACGACGCCCTATCAATGGCATGACAGCCTCCAATACCTACCCCAACCCCTCACCATGACCAACCCCAACATCCAACTACCTCGATAGACAACACAATAGGCGTCTTACGGTAGCATCGCCAGAACAACCAAAAACTCTACCATGTCCTGTCCTGCACGTGTCCATCCACTACGTAAACCCAAAAACCACCGCGTTCCGGTTCCGCGATGGCATCTGAGCCTTCCTGATAACGTCACGCATGTTTGCACCGCGTACATCGGAGTCCAGAAACACTCCGATACCCCGGGAGCTGACGATGCTCGGGATCAAGCCATTGCAATAATCCAGTCATGGTTTCAAGAAGATACTGGCCCTCTGGCGTATGAGACTTTTGTTGTAATTGATGGGTGTGACGTGCAGGAAACAACTATATGGGTCTGCTATTGGGACGACAAGACAACATACGAGAAGAGTCTCGGCGAGCTTTCGCTCAAGTCAATCTACACCCGCTTGCAAGACCCAGGCCGCGCCTCAGTGGGCATCTGGCGAGAAGCATTCGTCACAGAATATCCCAGGCTTGAGACAAATTACTCGGGTCTCGACTATCTCCCCGGCCTCGCGAAACTCCCTGGCGCAACATTCCCAGAACATACACTATCGGCCTACTGGGGCGCTGCCAGAGACAGAATCCCCAACTCTGCCTACGATCTCTTCCCCCCTTCATCAGATCACACGCCTCCATCCACAGTACCTAAAGGTCTAGGCCAGTACCTCATCGGCACAAACGCCGAGAACGTGGCGCACATTCGATCAGGTCAGTTCTGGGAAAACTGCGGTCAAGAAGAAGCCGACTCCTACAACACAAAACTTGAACCAACGCTCCGATCTGGTCTCGAGTACCTGTGGGAAAACTCTCCAGAAACAGGAGCTCTCGGGCTACGCTACCTCCATAACCAAGACCCTTCGTCACCCAAGAGTATCCCCAGAAAAGAATCATGTGGCGCGGGTTTCTTTACCAATCTTGAAGCTCTCGAGACATGGGCAAAGAGCCATAAATCCCATCTCGCTATATACCGTGGTGCGCTGGCGCATTACAAGACTTTTGGGGATAACAGGAAGTTTAGAACGTGGCACGAAGTCTCGGTTTTAAAAGAAGGAGATGCGAGGTTTGAGTACATAAACTGTGTGCCCAAGACAGGCGTGGTCTCGAGTGTGACTCTTAAGGTGGAAAACATGGAGGGAGTGCCTTGAGGTATATATATATATATATATTGATAAGGACTTTCTGGGTATAAGATACCCTTATGTATCAATCCAACTATACATACCTTCGACAAGGGGTGGTCGAGCGATATCCGTCCTAGAACCTATAAACCTTCTCTAAACTCCGAACCTAAAAACTCATTCACCCATTCGAACACTCCTTGTCTTTTGCAATTTTGAGGTTCGAAACTTGCAGTATTTTTTCCCGTCGTCCGCTTACTCTAGTTCTGTCCCGTATCTTTCCTGAAGATATCCTCATGTCTGAAAGGTGTCAAAACCCTGTTACCTGCTGGCCACTCTTCTTTTTGTCTTCTGTGAAACCCACTGATTTGCGAAGCATTATCACTTGTACTTTTTGATCATCACTGTCATAATGCATCTTGTTTTGTAAACTTGAACAATATTATTACCACTAAGAAATAAGAAAGAATAACAGGGAAACTATTCTACCCCTACTCGACCTTTCCTGTTGGGACATCACTCTTGACATATTCCTCAAAAGTAGTCGGTCTCAACTGTGACCTCAACCAGGGGAGATCTGCACCATAAGGCCTTTCGCCGATAAATCCAAACATGGTGTTCATGTCCTTGCTCAACCAGATCAACAGACGAGTCAAAAGGCTGTAAGTAACTGGGACGCCCTTTCCGGTGTGTTTGATAAAGATTTTATCCACGTCGTCGAAACTGAGCTCCTCGCTAGCAATGCTGAGAGCTTCATTGCGAATCCCGCGCTTGTCGGGTTGAAGGAGACCCTCGACAGCCCATCTGCCGATATCCTTGGTCACAGTGACCTGCATCTTCTTTCCCTTCATGTTCACCTTCCAGCCCGTCATACAAAGTGCGCCTGGGAATCCCCACCAGGCATTATCAGCGAACCAGGTGGGACGAATGATAGTATAGTCCATCTTGATGTTGGAACATACGCTTATGAGATGCTTTTCAATGAGAAACTTGTCGGAAAAGGTCTTGCAGTACGAAGGGTCCTTGTCACTGAGCTCACGACCACCGCGGTCAACAGAAGAGTAGACAAAGTAAGTAATACCGTTACTGGCCGCAACGTCGATAAGACCTTTTGCATCAGAGACTTCTGTCGGTCCATGTGCTTGGGCGAGATAAATTCCAGTCTTGGGAAGGATGGTCTTGTCCAGCTGCTGGAGGATTGCTCCGGGATTGTTCAAGTCGCCGGCGATGATATTGATGCCTGGGTACTTTTGTAGAAGCTTGGTAGCTCCTGAGCCAGAGGCTGCACGAGTGAGAGCGTAAATTTGGTTTGGGTTGATTTTGATGTCGGGGTGGGAGAGGAGGGCATCTACTGTTGCACCGCCTTGACGACCTGTGGCACCAGCAACGAGAAAGTATTGGAGAGCAGACATGACGAATACTGGGTTGATGAGTTGTTATAATGATGATTGTGAGTGTTTGGAGTGTTTGGATAAGTTATATCACTGGCAGTTGTCTTGATTATATACTCTTTTTCGTATAGATGCCTCTTCTTCTGCATCGTATATATCTTAATAATATTCTCTCTGGCTCTGTCATAACGTTACATTGAAACTGAGAGTTGCCGTTTCTGGAATGCATATTATTCGTAATTGAACTCTTCCAAACCCTGTCATTTGTGATCTGGGCATGTCATGTAAGCCTAATCCCTTGAGGGTCCCCGCGCGGTTACTACAACTGGGTTGGACACATGTGGATCTCCCGCGCGCGCTTTTAGCCTGATCGAAAAGAACCATGATCTTAACAGTGCCTCATAGAGATACAGCTGGATTCTGTTAAAGCTCAAGTATCTCAGGCCTCAAAATTTCCCCATCGCATTTAAGGGTCCTGCAGGTAAAATCCAAAGGTCAATTTGAAATCTGAGTTATCAGAGTCCGAGCAGTTAAGTCCGAGCAGTATCAGTGCAGTTGTCTTTGTGTGGCACAGTAGCAGCAACCTTACCGCGCGCAGATTCTTGGCTTGGCTTGAGTCGATTGCCTAGGTTGGTTAAGCAAAGTGGCATTTGTCAGGTTCATTGACGTAATTGTTGAAGAACATGTTCATGATGGTTATGATGGAAACAAGGCATCTGGGACACATTGTCTATTGCGCAGCATTTCGACATAGTTCTCTCTCATCTTGGGTCCAGAACATCAACAACTTCCCGTAGAGGCATCTTGCCATCTTGAGCTAGACCCAGCCACTTCTGTCCAGGAACCTCCAGTCAAACCAACATTCCCTCTATTTCTTACTACTCGCGCGTCCTCTTCTCTCTCCCAGAATGAGTGGATATTCTTCTTGGTCTTCAGTATTCAAGCTCAGGGTTGTCCACCAGTAACTTGATGTACATTTCAGTCATGGTATACTCCAAAAGTTCTCGCAGAGCAAGTTTCACTCCGACGCCACTCCCGCTTCGATGCAAGACCACTGCCCGAGTGCCGCCTAACCTAACGATCGAAGCTTCGTGGAATCTACCATTGCGCTGACAGAAAGCAACCATTATTCGCCACTCTTGCGGATAGAGGACTTTTATGTTGGCTAACACCTTTATCAGTGTTCGTTATTCGATTCAAAGACTGGGAACTCACACTCAAGCAGCTGCCTCATAACTTGTATATCCGCGGTGTCCTCAATGGAGATGAGCATGGTGAGCTTGTATGTGTGTGAACAGGGCTGAAGAATGGTAAGAGAAGGTCGATGATGATGATCCAAAAGGATCACATAGGGAGGGTAGAGAGAAGAAATTTATACAAGTCTCTCAGAGTATTTGCTGATCAACCATCTTTTCACTATGCGTGATGGATGAGTTGAATATTGAGGTTTCTGCAGCAATTATGATAGTTTGTTGCGTTTCTGAATTATTCTGAATCAAATCAAAGACACTCCAAACATCTATATGCTCTAATGTTACTCGCAATGGAAATCACTCTATGGGTATAACATGAACAAGCAGTCGTATATTCGTAGTTGGTGCTTGTCGCCCAAGAATCCCATTGGTTCATCGTGAGTAGTGGAGTCAATCATGACCACCGATATATCGGCGGAGCAAATACCAACCAAGACTTACAAAGCGCAACTTCCATGACAAACTCTACAACAAATCAGTAATTTGTAAGAAGACACCGGAGATTGTAAGCATTTGCTTCAGGATTAGTATATATAACCTTCAATCATGGTCTTTACCCAACACCATCATAAATTCAAAACAACTTCATCTAAACGATCTTCTTTACCACTACCAAAACATCATCATGAATGTCACTATTGTCGGCGCAAACGGCGAGGTTGGCTTGTCCACCATTGCAGCCCTTACAGCTTCCTCTACCAAGTTTGTAAGTTTATTATATTGTTTGCTCTTACTCTTACTTTGATACTGACAATTTGATAGAATTTGACCGCGATTGTTCGACCTGCTTCCATCAACAAGCCTGAGATTGAGCATATCAAAAAGCAAGGCGTCTCAGTCGTACCCATCAACCTTGAAAACAACCATGATGAGCTTGTCAAGACTCTCACTGGTCAAGATGTCGTCATCAGCGGCATAGTCCCATTCTCATCTGCTCCCGAGATTGCTCTGGCAAATGCTGCAAAAGAAGCTGGAGTGAAGCGTTTCGTCCCCAGTAGTTTTGGCCCAAGCTGCCCTCCTACTGGGGTCCTGATTCTCAGGGACTTTGTAAGTATTCTACACTAATTCATATCATCCTCTAACACCCTGTAGAAAGAAATCATCATAAACCACGTCAAGAAGATTTACCTGCCCTACACTATCATTGACGTCGGCTTGTGGTACCAGGTGTCTCTCCCAGCTCTTCCGTCTGGCAAAATTGACTACGCCCTCAAGTTCCCCACCACAATAATGGCCGAGGATGGTTCTCATGCTAGTGCTATCACGGATCTTAGAGACGTTGGGAAATATGTCGCCAGGATTATCACTGACGAGCGTACTGTGAACAAGTATGTGTTTGCCTACAATGAAGTCTGGACGCAAGAGCAGATCCATGATCATCTGGAGAAAGTGAGCGGAGAGAAGATTCCGCGAAACAAGGTGAGTCTATGGCACACTTCCCTGGAAAACAGGCAACGATAAGAGAAAATACTGACAGAAATCAGGTGACAACAAAGGAGATTGAAACCACCATAGCTACAGCCCAGGCCGCGTACGACCAAGGCGACAAGTCTTTGGCTACCCTCTTTCCACTTGTCATTCCTCAGTACCTCAACTGCGAGTGGTTCCGTCAGGATAACCTCCCGGAGCGTGCCAAGTATCTGGGGTACCTCAGCACCAAGGATCTTTATCCTGACTTTGAGGCTATCAAGTATGTAGACTATGTGGATGAGGTTGTTGAGGGCAAGGGAAAGTCTATCTATGCCAACCGCGAGTTTTGAGATGGAAACTGTAGATGATATCTCCCTATTGATCGATTCAGGACCAGTTAGGTAGTCACTAGTTAGGAAAGCAATCACGAAACAAGTCAGCAATCTCGATTGTCCATCAGCTCTAGTCCCTTGCAGAATGCGGGTAAGCTCCGACGCCTTTGTATCAGCCACGACAGATCAAAAGAGTCAGGCAAATAACCTTGGTTTCTGCGACAAGCCACCAGAAGGAAATATTTAATTACAGCTTACGAGCTTTGCATAAGGAGATTATATCTGTCTAAGACAAATTTACAATGCGATTGTTCA
The DNA here is from genome assembly GCA_019054645.1 of Fusarium sporotrichioides. Taxonomy (NCBI): domain Eukaryota; kingdom Fungi; phylum Ascomycota; class Sordariomycetes; order Hypocreales; family Nectriaceae; genus Fusarium; species Fusarium sporotrichioides. Next base: position 2,014,340 of record JAHKNS010000004.1, read on the forward strand.
AAGTAGGAGAGCACAGAGACATCCACAAACACACATTAAGCAAGGGAATCGGGATTGCCATATTGAACCAAAAAAGAAAAGAAAAAAACACGGGGACAGACACCAACAAATGAACTGATCCGAGGGCAAAACCAAACATAAACAGCTCATCTCACCTCAGCAACCCCTGCCCCTTGCATGTTCTTTGTCTTAGCGGCACAGTTAGGTTGAAGCTTAAGAAGATGATGATGCAGGAGATAAGACATGCTACGGAGAGTAACAGACCAAGCAAGCCAAGCCTGAGAATGAGAACCAACGACTAAGAAGAAAACAAGAAAAACATAACTAGACAGAAAGAGATGCCACTAAAAGATGACCCGGTTCTACATCATTGGTTAGAGTACAGTACAGAAAAGTGTGTGTGTGTGTGACTGCACCGCATTAGCCTGATGCCAACTGCAGGGGCCGTTGACGGTCATTGGATTTGTCGTTTACGCTAAAAAGAGACAAGTAGCAAAAGAAAGGAAAAGAAAAAGTCAAAAAGAGGCAGATTCTCAGGAAAGTTCCCCGGAGCAGCCAAATATGGAGCTCTAAGAGTCAGGAACTCCACTGTAGCCAAGTTTACAGTTCACTAAAGTTGTTATGGTTATCCGGCTAACTCGGCCCCATCCCTCCATCGCCCACTCCTCTTCTGATCGGATCATCACTGTCAAGTTGTTGTTTGTTTGTTGGCAGTAGATACCTAGATATGGACTGTTCATTCGTTGTCGTTGCAATTGTAACCCTCGATACAGAGTTTACACCAAGATTAAGTGCAGATGAAAACAAAAAGACCCTGCTGCTGACCTCAGTATCGAGGTGTCCTTGCCTGCTCGTTGACAGCCCAAAACTCTCTTGCTCTCTCCAATTAGCCCAACGTCTAACTGCTTTTTAACTATGCATGTACTACGGAGTACCCCAGACCTTTTTCTCTTATCAAATGAGGCCTTTTTACCCGCCACTCCAAGATCCGATCACACTACTAGACACAAACCCTGGCACCCCCGGTCAATCCTTGAACCTCGTATCATGAGACCAGGATTAAACCCACCTCAGCCCAACGACTCTAGTGCAGGTACAAGAAACAACTTTCAATCATGTCATGATTGGACCAAAGAAGCATTTACGCCGCAGAAAGAGGGAAAATTGCCTCGTTTAGCTCGTCCCGTCTAGCTTTTCCTTGAAATGCCATGTAAGTTCTTGGGTTAGACCAGTCTAGACTAGTTCTCTTGTTCTCCGCTCTGTCGGAATGTCTATCACTCGAGTTCAGCTTGCTTGACTCGATCTGTCTGCGTCTGTCAAGAACTTGAGTCCTTTCGAGATAAATACACCCTCGTCCCTCTCTTGTTTCCCACTTCTCTCTAACCACTACACTCGCTACAGTCGTTATCACTCTCGCTTCTGCTCTACTCTGCACTTCACTCGTTAAAAGTCAGACCACTCCAAGACAACCCTCCAAAAACATCCATCAAAATGTCTTTCTTCAAGGCTGCTGCTGCTGCTGGCCTCCTCATCGGAGCTGCCAATGCCTCTCCTCACTACGCCGCCTACGGTAACGGTACTCAGTACACCACCGAGGTCGTGACCGCCATCACCACCTACTGCCCGGCTCCCACCACCCTCACCTACGGTGACAAGACCTACACCGTCACCAAGGAGACCACTCTCACCATCACCGACTGCCCTTGCACCATCAGCCACCCTCTCAAGCCCACAAAGCCTGTCATCCCCGTTCCTCCTGTTGTTTACACAACTGAGGTCCTCACTGCCATCACCACCTACTGCCCTGAGCCCACCACTCTTACTCACGGCAACAAGACTTACACCGTCACTGAGCCCACCACCCTCACCATCACCGACTGCCCTTGCACAGTCACCAAGCCTCAGACCGAGCACTACCCTCAGCCTACCCCCGGCAAGCCCGGCCACCCCGGCAAGCCTGAGGTTCCCGCTCCTCACCCTACTGCTCCCGCTCCCGGCAAGCCTGAATACCCCCAGCCCGGTCACCCCGAGGCTCCTCAGACCACCGGCCCCGTCCCCGTTAACCCTACTACCGGCGACTACTCTCCTCCCGAGGGTACCAACCCTGCCGTCGTCACTGCTGCTGCCGGCCGCATCGCCCCTGCTGGTCTCCTGGCCTTCATCGGTGCCATTGCTTTCTTCTAAGCTATTTTACCACATGCTTGTCACGAATATCTGCCTCTGGATATGATATAAGTTGATGATAAAAGCGTTGGGACCCTTTTTTAATGATTAATTCATACATGATATGATGGATGGACTACGATTGGAAGGAAGCGTTGGGTATATAATTCATTTCTACCATTTGCACATAGATCTCACGATAGAGGTGCATAAATCTTAATACTACAAAGTTCATCTGGACTTGATTACCTGACTTCGTTGCTGTGGTCTATAAGGAACCGTCGTTGATCGTGAGACACATTGCTTTGACTACTTGGCGTGTAAGCAACCAATTGACCGCTAATCTCCACTTCCCTCTAACACCGTCCAGTATGCGATTATTAAATGTCTCAACTCTCTCCCTACAAGAGTTCATTGGCCGAATCCCTCCATATGCCATACTCAGTCACACATGGGGCGAACAAGAAGTCCTATTCAGTGACATCGGCACTCCAGCAGCTGCCTCAAAGCAAGGCTATTCCAAACTCACCGGCTGTTGCAGAAAAGCAGCTCAAGATGGGTTCGACTGGGTCTGGATAGATACGTGCTGTATCGACAAGTCCAGCAGCGCTGAACTCACCGAAGCCATAAACTCCATGTACGCCTGGTATCAGAGGGCGACAGTATGCTACGCCTACTTGCAGGACGTCACCGATAATAGCCTCACGTTGGCCTTTCCAGTCGTCGAGTTCTACAAAAGCAGATGGTTCACCAGAGGATGGACATTGCAAGAGCTGATCGCACCGCAAACTGTTGAGCTTTGTTCAAAGGAATGGAATGTCATGGGCACAAAGAGGAGCCTCGCTTCAGGTATAGGCAGCGTCACGGGAATACCCATCTCAGTACTGCGCGGAGCGAATCCGTCTACCTTCAACGTTGCCGAGCGAATGTCATGGGCATCAGCAAGAACCACAACCAGAGAAGAAGATTTGGCTTACTGTCTCCTGGGCCTGTTCAACGTCAATATGCCTCTGCTTTATGGGGAGGGACCAAAGTCGTTTCTTCGACTCCAGGAGCAGATCCTCAAACAGGAAGAAGACTATAGCATCTTTGCGTGGACGCTACAGCAAGACAATGGTCCAGTCAGCCATTATGTTCGCGCCACTGGATTCCTGGCTTGGTCGCCTGCGCAGTTTTCCAAGACTGCTACGGCAAGTATCCCATTGCGAGGACAGAAACCACAAAACTCAGGGAGCCATATATCTGCTGGGCCTTCAAGAGATGTTTCTACAAGCGAGGCACCAATATACCAGATCCTTCAGCAGAAAGACTACGATCGTATGTTTCGTAGTTTTGACAGTATCAAGGCCATGAGAACAGCACCTAACCCTCCCGAGCTCACAAGTCGCGGTTTGCGGGTCAGCCTTCCCGTCATGACGCCCGCGAACCACTCTCTGCCAGCTCCATCTCTTGCCTGGCTCTTTTACGAAGTCCAAGACCTTCTCGTATGTGTGTTTCTAGACCACAATCGCGAGACTTTGGCCCAGGTACACTGTAGGGCAGAGTCAACATGCCTCGTCGGCGTGCCGAAATCATTCCTGAACCGCTTCGAGTCGACCGAGTTGTTCATTCACCCAAGTGGCTACTTCGCGGATAGCAACACTGGACACTCGCCAACATCTCTTTTCTCATCCAAACGAGTAAAGCTGCTATTGAAGATGCAAGCAAATGAGAAGTCTTCTCTGCACGTCGTCCTGGCTTATCCCAATGACGAGTGGATGAAGCGGGACATGTCAATGCATGACTCTTCGTTCAGAGTCTTGTGGATTTGTTGCACACAAGGGTCGCAATCTTCGCTCTTCAGGATTGATTTTACGATATCAAGTGAGAACGCTTCGTGTTCTATCCGCGAGCTACCCGACTCACAAACTAGCGACAAGATGGATGAGGCTCGCAAAAGTGCCCTACTCCGCGCATGTGCGCAGTACAAAAAGTCCTTCCTCGCTCATGCGGATCGATCCGTGAAGAGGTCTGTCCGAATACCAGGGACTGTTTTTTCGGCTGCTTTGAATCGGAAGCCTACATCTAAAGACAATCTGGTGGTTTATGAGATGAGGGTTGACACTTGGGATGTGGTCAAGTGTCCCAGTTGGGTTCAATTGAGTCTGATGCAGGACCAAAAAGAAGTAGACGGATGATAATAGTTTCCTTGGGCCTCAAGAGCTGGTGTTTATTAATTGGACAGAGTAGAATACTAAGCGAAGTAGCATATGGGCCTTCATTAGGGCCACAAGACATAACATGACACTCAGTCTCAATCAGTATTATCATCTTCAAACGAATCACTCGTATATTGATCGACTACAAGAGGTTTTACCAAAACAATAATGTGAAGACCAGAGATCCGTCAGTTCTGGGCTGACTGTATGTGATGACTAGGATACTTAGGTAGCAGGTCGTCCCCAACATGAGATTAGCAGTCAAAAATTCAAAAAGAAAAACATACAACACCGGGGATTCGCTGGTCGTCACCGACCCAACTACTAATCCAGCGCTTCGCAGCTTATCTATGGGAGAGCGGACGGGATCCCGAGTTCTCTGCGAGCTATGGTCGTATGTGCTAGACAACACCGTAGATTACACCTATATCCTGAAAATAGCCTTGAGTTATAATGCTCGCAACACCGAAGAGGCGTGATGATGGAACTGAGATACGCTATGGAAACGATAAGAGACAAGAGGCTGTGTTCCCATTCAGGTCTCCATCTCCAATACCTAGGTTCTCCATGTTTTAAAACCGTGGCAGTTTTAGCCACGCGGTCTAATCAGAAATACTTAGCACTGGCCGGCCCAAATAACAGAGGCCATACTGTTGAACAGGTCGATGAAACGTTGCTATTATCGTCCAAAACGATACCGTTGTCTCTTCATATAGATGTCCGCTCAAATACAGAGAATGAGTCATCACAAACCTTTGTAAGACGTCAGTTTGCCGATACGTAGAATACAGACCCAGAACGGGATTGCTTTTTGGATATGGTTGACATCAAGGTTCCCGATCGGCCCCGTCGCCCCATGTTGCTAGCTCCGGTCCGGGCAAGTGATCGGATGAGGAGGAGACCGGCTCATCTGGGTCGTCGGTGATTGGTGCCAGCGGTAGAAGATCACTATCTCGGGTGTCATTTGACGTGCAGTCCAGAGAAGTCAAGTGATAATATGAATTGAGAGACAATTAACAACAAACACCCGTTCATCCCCAAACGCCATCATCCACCAGAAAGTCAAATACAGCAGCAATAGAATGTGTGCCAGCAAGAAAACAAATTTTTGCATAAAAACCCCCAGAAATGAAATAAACCCCAGTACCCGCGAATCCAGGCTTTGTCTTATCCCATCCAATTCCAAAAGACCGGTCCACCGTATTTGCCGGGTGCGGAGGTGATGAATGCTTTGCCATGTCTTGTGATACTCCGTCAAAGCCAAAGCCAAACTCCGAAAGTGAGGCTGTCAAGTCGAACGACCGGGGACCCTGTCCCGAATTACTCCATCAAACAATGCCCATGCGTCGTCGCACTGGCTGAAACAAGTGTGTGTTGGGCGTCTCGCCGCCTGGCGAAGGGGAAAGTGAAGAACCTCGGGAATCTTAACGCCGTGAGAAAAGTATAGTCCAATAGTGAAATAGTCAATGTGCAATCAGGAGTCTCGTGAGAAGGGAAATGTCTATCGTAGCCTGGTCCGGGTATACGATGCAATGCAGGGCGATTTAATGGGGAAGCATGTTCTTTGACTCGTCGTCGCTCAGAACGATCTCGTGCACGGGATCGCGGCGGTTCTCGAGGGGAACATAGTCGCAGTCGATGTAAGACGGGAGGAAGATTTCTGTCATGTGTCAGTGCTTTAGATTGTGAATCAGGTTCCGATTCAGCATACCGGGGTTCCAAGCGAAACCTTGGCTCGAAGAAAGGTAAGAGATCTATAGAAACCAGTTAGTCAGATCAGAGTGTTCAAGTGTTTGAGCTCCGAAGCTTACCAGTCGGGGAGGACCCTCAGGGTCGCCGATGTTAATGACAGTGCATTCTTGCTTAGAGAGGGACGAGCCTACAGCGAGGTCGAATTAGTATGGAGAAATGGCATGATAAGGCAATCGCATTGTAAAACCAGTCATGCTGTGCAGTGAATCAGGCTTCAACGTACTCAAAAGACTCGGGCGGCGGTTATGAAGGGCCTTGACTTTCCCAGCTGACGGCGGGGAGGATGAGGGTGAGGTACCAAACGGGCTGTTGGTCGAAGAGCCGGTGCCCTTGTGGAATGAGCGGGTGGCCGAGGGGCCGGCGGGGATGGCAATAGAAGACGACATTATTGCGATGACTGATGTTGAGTTGAGTTGCTAGAGATCCCAAGATGGAACGAGGGGTACTGGCTGGTATCGGCAGTATTGGCGTGTGACGGGGGTCGGTCAAGTCGTGGACGGCAGGGCGATGAGTAGAGCAGATGACTGTGTCGAGGGGTGGAATGACGCAACAGAGAGACGTTAGACAGTGAAAGTATAGTCTAAAGGACGTTAAGAGAGGCGGAAGACTGAGTTTGTGGGAAGACAAATGCACAAGGGAAGAGAAGTGAGTAGGGGGAAAAAAGAAGTTGAGTTTGTTAGAGGTTCAACAAGTCAGGGTAGAAGAACGTAGGTATGTGGTTTCATACAGTCAAGTGTGACTGAACTGACTCCTCGGCCGCCGACCAGTGAATCACTGCCGCATCATCCCGTGAATGAGCGACCTGATCCCGACCCAGATAAGCCACAGTACAAGAAGGTACTTGGTCTTACATGAAACTGTGCATGGAAACACATGTCCACAGTGTAGATGAAGAACACGGCAAAACACCAGACACTTTATCGTGAGTTCCAAGTGAGTAACATGTGATGGTATATTTCATTCTATAGAACACCCTGTGTCGTCTGCATAACCATCGCGGGTTCGTCTTATCAGTTCCATCTCACAAACAGTCATGAGTCTATAGATACCATACCGCGATACCCACCATCGACCAACATTAGACTGATTCAAGCTCAGCCGCTAAGGCATTCCCCCAGCTTCAAGAGCCTCAGAAAGGTCAAGTGCCAAAGTACAGCGGCACAACGCCCACTGTATCTCTCATGTACCATACCAGCCCACACTAACACCTGAGAAACAGTCCCCTCAGGGTCCCCACGTCCTAGTGAAGGCAGCAGATCCCTCATCAATCAACCAATCAAGTAGTTCACTCAAGCAATTGGAGCCTTGCAGCTGCTGCGAGCTTGTAGCCCCACTTCGCGCTGCCCAGAAGCCTGAAAGGTCATGTCGTGGACCAATCACCGCTGCTTGAGGGTGGATGCTCACTGGCCTCATTGTTCTGCTGCTCTTTGACGTAGTATAGTCACGTGCAGCTCTTCGGCCTTCTAGCTGACTAAGGACTGTATCGCGCTAGCTCACCTTAGCTACCAGTGTCGTCGTCGTCGTTGCTGGCGCCTGGCATCATCTCAAAGCAGCTCATCACTCCCTCAACCATCAAAACAACAACCAAGTTGTACACTTCCCAAAGACAATCGCCTACGAAACCCTACGCTCATATCAGATTATACCGATATCCTTCGAGTCTTATCCGCAAACCCTAACAACAACAAAAGCGCAAAGATGGGTGACGTCGCTGTCGAAAACCCAGCAAACCAGGTGGCACCTCACAAGAGGGCTGCGCACTCAGCCATTCCCACCATTGACAACTTCGAGGGTGTGTCGACTGATGGAGGAGATGATTACGCGAATCTGAAGAAGCTTCAGAGGCAACTAGAGTACGATATTCCGGTCCCAGAATTCGCAAAGTGGCGGGGAACTGATAGCTTCGGTACAGGTATATTCAGTTGCAAGAAGAGTACATCAAAGATGAGCAAAGGTAATTCATCGGAAAGAGCCTCTGCTTAATCCCAGTGTATTGATTGTGTGCAGGAGTCTCAAGCGTGAGCTGGTGCGAGCTCAAGAAGAAATCAAGCGAATTCAAAGTGTCCCACTAGTGATCGGCCAGTTTATGGAGGCCATTGATCAAAAGTATGCTTCTCTCTCTATTACTCCATCAACGCTAGCTGACCAGCATTCCCCAAAGTACCGGCATCGTCCAGTCTAGCACTGGATCAAACTATGTCGTCAGAATCCTTTCCACCCTCGACCGCGAGAAGCTTAAGGCTTCCTCCTCGGTTGCCCTCCACCGACATTCCAACGCCCTCGTCGATATCCTCCCTCCCGAGGCCGATTCCTCCATTGCCATGCTTGGTGCAGACGAGAAGCCCGATGTGACATACGCCGATGTTGGTGGTCTGGATATGCAGAAGCAGGAGATCCGTGAAGCTGTCGAATTGCCCTTGACACACTTCGACCTCTACAAGCAGATCGGTATCGACCCTCCTCGCGGTGTTCTTTTGTACGGTCCTCCTGGTACCGGCAAGACTATGCTGGTCAAGGCCGTCGCCAATTCGACCACAGCCAACTTCATCCGAGTTGTTGGTTCTGAGTTCGTCCAGAAATACCTAGGTGAAGGTCCTCGAATGGTCCGAGATGTTTTCCGTATGGCTCGCGAAAACTCCCCCGCCATCATCTTCATCGACGAGATTGACGCCATTGCCACCAAGCGATTCGATGCTCAAACTGGTGCCGACAGAGAAGTCCAGCGTATTCTGCTTGAGCTTCTCAACCAGATGGATGGTTTCGACCAGACTGCTAACGTCAAAGTCATCATGGCCACCAACCGAGCCGATACTCTGGACCCTGCCCTCCTCCGACCCGGACGTCTCGACCGAAAGATCGAATTCCCCTCGCTACGAGACCGTCGTGAGCGACGTCTCATTTTCTCCACCATTGCCAGCAAGATGAGTCTGGCTCCCGAAGTTGACCTCGACTCTTTGATTGTCAGAAATGATCCTCTGTCAGGTGCTGTTATCGCTGCTATTATGCAGGAGGCAGGTCTCCGTGCCGTCCGTAAGAACCGATACAATATCATCCAGACCGATCTCGAGGACGCCTACTCAAGCCAGGTCAAGGGTACAGGCGAAGAGAACAAGTTCGACTTTTACAAATAAATCAAATTGGTCGGTATTTCCGCTTTACAAGCTCTCATATGTCAATTACACTGTATTACATACTCCAATTTTCGGGCCAAGGGGATATTTGGAAGGGGAAAAGACCATACCAGCGGGGCCAGCTTGAAGGTTGAGAAGGTAGACTAGGATTAATCAACGTGCTGATTTAGCACCAGCGATAACATCATTTCTGTTCCAAGATTTCGTGCTTTGATTTCAATTGTAATATGCTGACTTTCATGAGTGGTGAAACACACAGATATAAGCTTATCTTACATATTAACAAGAGCATGCTTCATTACTACGTGATATCAACTGAGAAAATTATCAGGTTGTACCTGTACTTGAAACAACCTGGAACTAGTGTTTGACTTGAATCATGTTCAAATGAAAGTGCAGTAAAATCTTATAAGCCTCGTTTGTTCATTCATTCGTCATTTTGTAACACTTCATACGTAAGACAACCGCCGACCATAACACTCAAACAGGTAAAAAGAAGTGCTTTTCATTTCGTTTGATTTCGTTCCATGCCATCCGGGCATGCATTCCATGTCTAATATTGCGCTTAAAAGGAGAAGTCTATGAACATAAAAACCATTTCCATCTCCCCAGAGAGGCCAGACAAGTACAGATAAAGAACCAACAATAGAATACATATGTTTTCCCCTTGACTCCATCAATCCTTACCATCTTTTCGTTTTGTTTTCCTATCTCGCTACCAGTCTATTTTGATCCGCTTGTTCCCTTGTGAGTTCCTCATCCTGACGGAATCTCTGTACACCATAGTAGAAAACCCGAAAAAAAACAATCAACACGCTTGAAGAACGTAGGGGGAAATCAGATAACCGGTCAAGAAGATGCCAGGTGAGAAACGCCGTGGTGCCCTTCCCAAGGCGAAAAATGTTAGAATACAGTGGCAAGGGGTTCTTGGCAACGTCGACTGCCAGGGTATATCTTCCGGTCTGGCGGAAGGCGAGGACAGCACGGCCAAGAAACCTCAAGCATTGGTAAAAGGCAAAGAAAGTGTGGCGGGAACCTGTAGGCCCCAAAAGACTGCAGCTATCGATTTGAATCGCTGCTTCGTTCAGTTATTAACCATTGACTATTACCATGGTTCTCGGATATAAGCTTGTGTATGTGGTCATACTCGTGTAAGAATTATCGTGCCAGAAAAAGAGGAGCCGGGCGTTGACCGACTCGAGATTATTGGTGTACGCAGGTAGAGTAGCATCGGTAAGGCTGGGTGCATCTGCAGCAACCCAAGTCATCCCAGTAAGGCAGGTTGATGGAGTGAACATTGACTCAAGGCCATGACTTGCGGATATGCCTAGGCAGAAAAACGTATAGAGCATGCCAATAGGCATAGAAAGCTCATTACGAGCTCAAAGTAACACCGACTTCAAAAAGCAGGTGAACGAAACGTCGGTGTAGCTCGATAAAGATATCAGGCTGTCCAACAATCTCCGCGAGACCGCGGGCTTTAGGAGCCGAGGCACCAGGCCCGCCACCCATGCGTCGGGTGAACCCGCTACCACCTGTCAGAAAGCTGCTGCCATTGCGATCTGTACCTCCAGAGGATTCGACAGGCGGTTGTGGAGGTGCATAGCCACCCCCATAGATGCTGCTGCCAATAGGAGAGTTCTCGGCCGCTCGCTCGGCCTCAGCCTCTGCCAGTTGCTGGATCCATGTAGCGAAGTCACGGAACGCTGTCGAAACCACGGCAAATGTCTTCATAGCCAGGCGCTCTCGGTGAGTACTTAACGCCAAGAAAGCATAAACTCGCTTATGGCCACGTGCGTGTACATCAGGAATACGGAAGATGTAAGCCGTTGTGTAACCAGCGTTGGCGTCGCCGAAAAAGATGGGGCCGCCTGTGACAGCCGAGCCGGCGCTCTGTGTCGTAACAAAAGCCGGAGAGGTAGTCATAACGGGCGAGGTGGGGTTTGCTGTAGAAGGAGCCCGAGGCAAAGTTTCGAAGGATAGAGTGCGCAAACAAGAAGCACGAATAAGGGAGAAAGAGTCGGGTAGGACCGGGGCGTGGGTAGACGTATAGTCGACATAATGAAGGTGGAAGGGTGTCCGTTCGGCCGCGGTCGAATTGCCTGTACCACCGCTTTTGCTTGATCGTGAAGTGTTGCGTGAGCTGACTGAGGGTGTCACTCGATGACGAGGAGCGCGAGGGTCTTCGTCCCGCTCCCCGTCTGTATCGCTCGAGGTTTGCGAATTGGGAGGCGACGCCTGACCTGAAGCACCGAAAACCCGTTCTGCAGGCGCACGCGTGCGCAATGTTGGTCCACGGGCGTTGTTTGCTAGTTGGGGGCTATTCGTTCCCGCCTGCTGTCGCGGCAAGGTCATTGCGCAGTTATCACAAGGCCCTTGCTTCTTTGTGACCGTCTCATCATAGGTTCTTCGAAAACTCGAATCGCGCCGGGGATGAGGAGGAGCTGGTCGAGGGCTTTCTGGAGGTGTATCGATAGCACTGGTGTTTGCGCCAGTATTCGAGCTGGAGTTTCGCAATAGCTTTGCGCGTTGCGCCTGAGGATCTTGCTCAGAAGCCGGCACCGAAGTGCTCCGAGAAAGATCGAGGTTTTTCAAAGCTTCGTTAAGAGCGGTTGAGGAAGCATGCGGGCTGATTCGCGGTCGGTCATCGGCAGGTTCGGTGCCGTCTTCAAAGCATACGGTGCATGATGCCGGGAGGCCCTCAGTGACCATCAAAGGGGTCGGGCCATGGAGGTCGCAGTAGTGAGCAAGACATAACTGGAAAGAATGCATTAGTGATTGCGTATTGCGCATTTGAGCAAGGTAGCAGGCGCAAGAGCAAGAGGCTGTCAAAGATAGGATAAAATACAAGCTGCAAAATAGGAATTGATCATGGCAACAAAGAGACAGATATTAAATTGTATATCATCTCAGAGCCCATGACGTTATGGGACAGGGATACATGAGCATGAATGGATAAATAGACTTCAGAGTAGGATGGTTGCAAGGGGGCAGCCATAGGAGACATGGTATTATAGAACAAAGCGAATGTGGCATATCTCGGTGTCTTAATGAAGCTTGTTTTGGTTACCCTCCCCTCTTCCCCATCGGCAACGGGCCGTTGATGGGGTCATGGGGCTGAGGGATGGAAGTGATGTGGCACTCGGTGAGTTGGGATTCCAGAGCGAAGCATCATGGTTGCCCAAGATATTGCCAGCGCCAGATCGAGGGCAGGGCAGTCATAATCGAGCGGTGAAGCGGTGTGGATGTATGCGCAGTCTGTGTGCGCCTGTGTATTGTTCGTGCCCAGGCAAGGGTGTGTACAGACAGGTTGGGTGCGTGGGCTGTGGGATGGGACGAGACGAGATGAAAGGGCAGGCAGGCAGGCAAGCAAAATAGGGTGTGTGAAAGCGAAAGTGAAAGCGCATGTTAGACAGATAGCGGGCGGCTCGGGGGCCATTAGGAGGTACGGCAGACGGGCCGTCAACGGAAAGCAGCCAGGAAGCGAGGGTGTGGAAAGGGAAAGGATGTGAGGATAAAGCCAAGGAGGATAAAAGCAAGGTAAGGAAGGTTCAGAGCGACGTGAAGAAGCAACGTCGATGAGAGACAAGACAGACATGGTTGCCATGGGATGGGATCAAAGGTTGACATATGATAGAAAATAGGTGGATATATGGGGTCATGGTTGGTAATATCCAGATCTTGGAAAAGGTACCAGAAATGTCTGGACCCAACAGAGCGGGCAATGCCGATAGCAAAACAAACCGATACCAATGCCCAAATAGACAAAGGTTGAAGGGGGAAAGCAATTATGGTTGACAGGGATATTCTGAGACAAGATGTCGGCCATGTGAAGTGAATGCATGGCGTGTGATGCCCTCGTTGACCAGGGCGTCGGTTGAACAGGAACGTGGAGGGCGGAGGAAGCAGCGCGGAGCATGGAGGGTGCGACGTCGGACGTGGCAGGAATTGGCATGTGGTTGTACAGACAAGCAGGCAAGACAAAGCAAGACAAGACATGGAGATTTGACCGAGATGATAGAAGTTTGTGCTGTGCACTTACAATGTATGTCATGACGTATCGTCTCGGAATCGAATCGCGGCAGAGGAACGAACAAGAGTACTGCTGAATCGAGGCTGCGAGACTAGGAGGGTGTCTCCCTTATAAGCAGCGAAACACTGCACAGGGGACGGCAAAGGGGGTCGTCGGAAAGTTGGGAGCTTGACTTTAAGCTGAAGCTGTCTCGGAGCGATGCGGCGGCAGAAGAATAACAATACGGTAGAGTCGTCGGAAGCGAAACGTGCAGGGCGAGCAGGGGCCGGATCGTTGAGGGCGTAAGCAGGTAGGTGCTGTTGTGCGATATGGTGGGTGCAGCGAAGTGCAATGCAGGTCGGTTACAGCTGTGGAGTGCAGTAGGGCTACAGTAGACGAGTAGCTTGTTGAAGAATCCGTTTCAATTGATATGGTCGAATGCTGGCGCCAGGTACTATCTTTATTGGAAAGTTGGGGGATGTTTGCTCTCGTAGCTCTTCTTGGCTCAAACCCGGTCAGGCCAGGGTCAGGTACTGTACGGCTGCTAGTGCAATTGCTCCGGGCAAAATTGTCCAACAAAGAAAGTTAAAGCGAGCTCTTCCGTCCGTCAAGTAACGTATCTGGGCAGGTAGCCGATAGATAACTATATGAGACAAGGCAAAACCTTGAGCTGCGAGGGTAAGATATGTAGAGTTCAGTCGCGAGAGAGGGGCGATTAGTAACGATTGGTGAGAGGAAGGCGGAAAGGCGCGGCTGCAGTGCAGTGCAATGCACGCATGTATCGGAGAAAGAACGGGAAGCCAAAAGATCGTATCGAGAATGAGGATGAGACGGAGATGATGGTAGAGCAGGACGGCAATTGGAGGAGATTCGACGGAAACGACCAAAAAAACGAACAAGGTTTAGTCCAAGCAAGACCCAGGTATCCGTAGGTTGAAGGAGATGACGATGCCTGAAACTGGGTGGCACGGGAATTGATAATGACTTGAGCTTGTTTAAGTCACCACCATCCAGTGCGTCTCTGGAGTTGAATTGAGCAGAGTTGAGCCGTTTCTTTCCTCTGAAATCAATCAATGGATGGATGGATAGATGGATGGATGTCAACTTGAAGCTTGTGGCATGGCTGTGGGGGTGGGCGTTTTTTAAGACAAGGCCCCTCGCGAACGAACCAGAGAAACCGTTTGAGGAAGCCATGGGATGGATATTTCAATAAATGGGATCCAATAGGACACGACAAGGGAACATGGGGGAGGAAAGAAAATGGGCTCCATTGCTTCCATGAGGTGGGTACAGTAAAAAGCGACAGGCACAAGTGGAATACATAGTACCTAGCCAAGCATTGACAACAGTGTGTGTGGGTGGACTCTCACTTCAGTGCCATGCAGTGCAATGGAGTTGATGAGTACATACCGCCGCCCGGGCTTCTTTTTTTTCTTTGGCCCTTTCTAATTTTTATTAGTGGCTGTTTACTACTAGGTAAACTTGGCTGCAGTTAGTCAGTCTAGGGTACCAAGCAAGGCTCAACGCGGCACCGGCACGTCGTCTTTAAACACCAAACAACAATCAAACTTGGCCCCCCTGGTGCTAACAAACGTGCGAGCGTCAGAGTGCTATGCGTCCTGTGCGAAAATGACAATGTTTGGGACTACGAGCATCGTCATATATCGCAGACTATTAGGTCAGTTTCGAGTGTCCAATATTAGCAACCCAACCGAGTTAACCTACCTCCTGTTCGAGTCACGGCAATTTGTTCGAAAACCACAACTTAGTAAATTCTAGGATAGGTACGCTAGGCTAATAGTGTCCAACCATCACAGATGGAACTTACTCTTCTATGACGACGAATCTGCAGTCCAGGTAGAGAAACCGCCTTGATAATTTTCAACACAAGCCAAATTCCAAGGGAACAATTGCCTCAAATGACAGAGGATCGTGATGGTGATGGCCATTGCTTCCAAGATATCGACATGGTTACTCCCAGCTCTCTATCACTTTGCTTTTTGCTGTCTCAAGACCCACTGAATTGCGGTTGACGATTATCAACAGTAACAGCAACAGCCACGGCAACACGCCAGCGGAAAACAACGTAATAAGGGTCTTGCAGTTGGATAACGGATCTGCTGGTGGGTGGGTTCGCGGTCCGTTGCTTCAGCACTCGTCACAGGGATTGCATCTTTACGACAAGAATAACCTTTTTATTAACCCTGTTAGTATCGCTTGCCCGTCAACTTCCCTTCTTAATCCTCCAACAAAGTTTCCCAGCTCTGTCCCTGGACGAAATTCTTTATGTACCGTGGCTAGTGGAACCTGTTCCGCTCGACTAGTCCGGACTTAAACAAGACCAGACAGCGAGAATGGCCAATGAAGCAGATGCTAGGCATGTTTTCTCAATTACGCCAAGGCTGAATATGTAAGCCATCTCGATGAGAGACTCCGAGGTCCAACATGATCCTTCTCTCGGCTAGCGGAGACCCTGCTTGTTCTCTAACAATCACTCGGAGCATAACACGATGGAAAAGAAACGGGAACGCGTTGAGGGGCAAAAGCCGAGCCTACATCGGGGCAGCTTCTACAGAAAGTCTAGAGGATCAACTCATGAGGAGAATCCCGATGCTGAGGCACTTATGGAGAACCGATCCGATAAAAGACTCCACCATCGCGTGCACCGGCCTTAGGTGAAGTAACAAGGTCAGGGATCTTTGATGTCTTGTCGGAGAAAAGAGTTGTTCTCGGACTCTTGGTCTGACTGGGGGCGGATGGTTTCCCAAGGACCCCGTTTGACATGACTGCGTCTGATTTACCCAGAGCAGCTCGAACGGGCAAATACATAGGTAGGCAAAGGTAAAGCTCAAGGTAGCACTCAACTCGAAAGTTGAGGGAGGACTAACACTGAAGCTACTACTAAATTAATGATACTGTAACATCGCAATCTTCAGCGACGAAACGCAGAGCCAAGAGCCTATCAAACAACGGCCTCTAACCCAAATAGGGTCTGGGCGGCAGTTGATCACGGTCATTATGACAAGCACCTTTTGCAACAACACGAGAAGGATGGGTTCGCACAGACACACAGACAGACAGTTTTGCTGTATTACAGTGTTTCATTGCTCCGTCAGTGTGGCTTGATTAACTGAAGGGGAAATGCAGAGCCGTTTACGCGAAGACCCTAATTCTGAGGGATTGTGTTAAAAGAGGTTTGCCTTGACAGCACTACCAAGCAAGCAGGAGGTTGGGACGATAATCTCCACTGAGAAAAAACATCAGACACAAATGCCGCTGCAGTTACATATTCTGTACGTGAGGGGAATAGCACACTTGAGACAACAAACTGCCGTTGTTTCTTCGGCCTGTTCCACATTGTCTCCCTGGTTGTCGCGTGCACGTTTACTCGAAGCAAGAGAGCACGAACTCAACACAGCACAATGATTGACTTGATCTGATTTGTCCTCTCGCTTCCGGAGCAGTGGATACTCCATCCGCTGCCGAGAGCGGATACGACGCCAACATTTAGCCTAAGGGACGTAGTATTTTTGAGAAAATCAAGTTGCGTTTTACGGATACAGACTAACAGAGTACAGTAGTAGTCTACAGTAGTACCCTTGTGGCTTTAGGCCGCCATTTGGGGCTCCGCTCACAAAAAGACTCATGGGCTCAAAATGACCCCGGAGCAAAGGCCAAGAGGACGGACGGGGCCAAACCAGGGGGCCCGGCTTGTGACAGGTGTTCCAGAAGCCTTCGACGAAGAAACTATGGCCCCCCAAATAGAGGTGGGTCGAGTCGCCTCCCCCTGGTCAAGTCAAGACACCAACGAGATCCTTTGAGTGATCCTGTGATGAAGACTTGGTTGTCGAGTTTCTTTTTCTTGTGTTTCTGGACTTTCTTTTGCTGAAACTTATCCGACAAGGAAGTGGTACGTATATCTAGAGATGACAACACTCCCCCCCAGTCAACGGTCTCTTCCCTGGGCAATTACACAAAAAGTACTTAGACACTGACCGACCTTACTTACCTGGAAAAGGACCCGATGGTCACTTGTCAAAAGAAATCACCGGATATTGCCTTGCATTGCGGACGTTAGGATGAGCCCACGACACAGACAAAACGAAAAACCCCCCTGGAGTCTGTCATGGCCAGGGCACAACAAATGCCCAAACAAGTAGGTCCCACGATGTTCATCCCTGCACCCACGCGGAAAATGGCATGTGTTTGACAACTGCAGCCCTTGAAAGGGCGCGGGCAGGTCAGTTCTTCCAGGATTGCAATGTCAGAGATGTTTTCACGTGCGTAGTATCTGTCTAGTCTATAGTATCGCTTGTCGGCCTGTCGTACATCAGTCAATTACATCCTTCTTCCCTTGAGCCCGGAGGTCGCGAGGGGGGACCCTTTTTTCTAACTAATGCTAGTAAAGATCCGTTGCTCTTGGCGATTGTCCAATATCAACATCGCGTTGCAGATCAGTGCTTTAGATCGCCAACACATGACATATGTGTGTGCCGTGCCTTACAGTAAAACGCTGCAACATCACCCGCAGGAGATAACCTGCAAAGAAGAGGAATTCTGGTACCTCGGTCTAGTGCACCTATAGCCGATGGACCAACCAAGCAGCGTACCGACAGCCCGATCGATGTCTGCAACCTCGATATTGCACGTCACCAGCAAATCACACCAACCCGATGAAGTTGATTGCCAATTGATATCCATGTGCAATTCACACCTGCCTTGGAAACTGTGACGAAAATAATGAGGACTTGTTCAATACTGTACATCTCAATTGAACAGTAAAAACTCACTGTCCAGCTCAGTTCGGCTCGGCGCGTTCCCTTTGACGATCTTTGGATATCTCAACGCCCTCATCGGAGCGCCGTCGTTATCTGGAGAACGTGGAACGCCGTTGTCGCAAGGTGAATGGACACTGGGCCATTATCTCTCATGCATGTTTCTTCAAGACTCTAGACACTGTTCACTGACTTCTGCAGTCTAGTCTGTGACGATCACTTGACCGCCCTAGCTCCACGCTCTCTGCTCTCTTCTCTTTCCTCTCATCTCCGCTCGGTGCTTCTGCTGTGATAAGCCACCATGTCAATTCCACTGCTCTATAAATCCCAAGATATACTCAATGACTAGAAGCTGAGTCCTGAGTCTCGGGTGTTCCGGCTGGTGCTCACGAGGGAGACGAAGTGACCGTGGACCTGGACAGGAAAAAGCAATTCATGGTGCAATTCTCAGCTTTGCACGCCCCCACTCAGTGGGTGTGTCGGCTTCTTCTGGGATCGTCATGTACGTGAATCCCTAGAGTCTTGAATCGGTCCCGAAGGTTGTTGCTGGTGATGCAGAGCGCACAATGCCGTTGCTATCCCTTGAGCTTGTCGATATGGGCCTGGAACAAGTGAGCTCCATAGTGACCTCGCGCCATGTATCACTTTTTGTTCCTTCCTATATCTGCATGGTGGATTCTAGCTGCAGGACTCCGTCTTCCGAAGGGAAATAGTGGTCTGTTTCAGCGTTGCTTGTTGGCGTTGTCGTCTCTTCCCTCCCAACCATGACATCTACAAATTGATCCGTTCGGCCGGGATTGATCTACCAGATGTTCGACAAAGATGTCTAGTATGACCCCCAGCCAAGATCTGACAGGTCGATTTCTGCATGTCTCAAACACTAGAATCGTTCGATATCACGATCAGGCACGAGACATTGACATTGCATTATTGTGCTCAGTTTCCGAGGCCCAACATCCCAAGAAGGCAATTCGCATAACTCGATGCGGATTAGATCTGTAGATCTCCTTTGATTCAGCCGTTTTCTGAATCTCAGATCATGGTTTCGTATGACAGCATTTGAATTTAGACTACAGATGTTGCGCCTAGTGGGAGATCACCAATGTCTCAAGGGAATCAGTCTTTGCCGTTGGCATAACAGTGAGTCTATATGCGAGTTGACGTCTCGAATAGGTGAGTACACACACCCCGTGTCGATCTAAACGGTCGCCCATCAAGAAATGTAGGGGCGCATGGAATGACGATGCCAAACATTTCTTCAAAGCAAAGCCCGAAACATCTCACTCGCTTGTAAAGACCATCTTGACGATACCGCAAGACCACATATATCGTTGCAGGTGATACTAGAAGTCGAGCACTTGTGTTAATTAAGCTTTTTTATTGGAAAGTTATGCCATTGTCACTGAAGAACAACTCTCGTTTTAACATTGTTCAGGTGGAGTAAGCAAATATATCAGAATGGTTCCTATCCTACATCGTCTCTAAGAAATGATTAATGAGGCATGACTCGGTTGCACCTGTCATTTGTGATATTTCACTTCGGCAAGCAACCAAGTCTTGGTGAGGCCGAATGGTTCATAACTCAGCCAATATGTAACTGCGTGGAGCTTCTCCGGAAGTGGGCACCATGTAGTTGTCAAGAACGACGACCAAAGGCGTTACGGGGTTAAAGGGATATGACCATCAGAGACAGTACACGCAGTGAGTGTTCTGTCACAAGATGCGTCTATGTGGCTGTCCGGGTCAGTGAGTTGACAGGAGACATTGCTATTATGTTCGTCTATGTCACTCACAATATAGACAGGACCATTAGAAAGTTACTTTCGTCAGCCCTATCAGGAACCGCAAACCTCGAGTTCCGTGTGACATGGTTGACATTGGTTTGTCGACGGTACTTGCTAGTTCAGGACCGGTGCTGAATTGGAGGCTATCCTTATAGTTAGCCTGAGCTTGGCCTTGACTACGTATTGATGGACTCCCGGAAGGTTTGGACCGTAGTGGAATATTGACTTGTTCCGATACCGGATCACGGGTAGTTTGTTGTCAATCTTTCATAGAAGGGCCTTCGTAATATATGTCCATGGAATGTGAATTTTATGGTAGCTCGTGACAGTGGCTCTCGTCAACTACAATCGACGCTTCAGATGAGAGAACGAAAGAAGCTGGACGATTTTGGTCTCATGTCGTGATAATCGAGGTCCCCTAGTTACGGAGATCGCTTCAATGACTATGAATTCTTTAACCATCCAGGTGCCTGAGTGAAAACGGGCAGTGACTGTTGGAAATAAAGCCAAAGTCAACAGGTCTAGGGTAAGTCGCAACCGCAGCCACAGAGTACACAGACATATGTCATGAATTTATTGGAGGATACCTAGGATTGGGTACCCCGTAAAAAGACCCTGTTGATCCCGTTCGGTGCGTGTTTGGCCCTGGTAGATAAGACCAGCCTTTGATCAGTACCGTGGGGTTGTGTGGATAAACTGAGCAACAAACTGAAGATGAAACCATGACGATGTTTTGTCCGTTTGGGCACGGCTCAATTTGAGTCTGCCATGACGATGAAAAGCACTAATGTTTAAGCACGAATTGAGATTTGTTGATTGCGTGACAGAGCAATCAATGCCCAGCTGTGTATTCGTAGCAAGAGGCCGCCTCACTCTTGTCAGCCGCTGACTTTGTTCCTGATAAGTTACACGTCGATTCCAGTGACTATCAGCTGAGTTGACAATTTTCATGGGGTATCTACCCTCCTCCATGGTCTTGGCCACCACAAGCCGGGGGGTTTTTGGAGTTAACATAGGTAGGTAAATATAAACTGAGATCTATATGTTGAAATTACCTTGATTTTACGTCCTGTCGTTTCGTTTCACAGTCTGTCTAAATGAGAATGAGTCCCGTCTCATCTTTGCCCTTCCCTCAACAAATGCTACTGTCTTTACGGCTGGCTGCCTTTTTTGAGGCCCCGCCGCTGACCACGGCAAGGCGAACCATCTCCACAACCATCGCCTAAATCCTGGCGCATACAGTGGGTTATCACCGCTATCTAACCAGTGTTTGGCTGGCTTTCTGCAGCCGGTGGACCCTAATCCCCCCCGCGGGATGCAGCTCGGCAGCGATGGGTCGGATCTGTGTTGGCACGTTGAATGAAACGATTGGTCGTTGATTCGCGTTTCAATTCAGCCTTGTCAAGTTGATAACATGGACGATAACGCCTTGAAGAGAGTGACTCGACGGATAAGCGAGGTGTTGACAGAGATCTGTATCAGGACACGAATCAGATTTCGTTAGGGATAGGGGAATTGTTGAGAAGAATTTTAGATTGCACGAGATATGAGCCAAAAGCAACATATGTCTTTCTAGCAACCTCACTTGTTAGACTCCTAACAGCCCCATCAAAGACCCCTTGTTCAACCTCAACCCGTCAATGGCAAGCTACCGAGTGCATACCTGTCTTACAACCTATGCGTGAAACCAAGCTTTTGTAGACAGAAGCAGCCAATTGACTGGCTGTGCACTTTTCGAGGCACTCCATAGACTTCTCATTCCCCATCCAATGTGCCATTGTCCCGTGGCAGTGCATGAGGCAACCTTTGTGTTGTAGGCAGACTGACAGAGTAGCAGGGGAGCTAGGTGGCCTGGTCTAACTGAGTGGGAGTGGTAGCTAGAGTTGACTTAGACTATCAACCCAAGTTCCTAGTCTAGTCGACCCCGGATGACTGTTTTATCTCGTGGTACTTTGAAACCCCAAGATGTGCACGATCAACAAGACACAACAATGTCGATGATGATGATGGGATATCTGAGAGCTGTAGGGAATTTATAGCTTAGTACCTACCTACTTACCTACTGATTCAAGGGAATCCCAGTGCCATCGGTCGAGATGGAAAGCTTCTAATTCAATCCCATTGTCCTATCGCTTACCCCTACCACTACCCCAACCTCTCAAGGCAGTGAACCTGGAAGGCATCCATGGCACTTACTAACGTTAGACCCCGTCTTACTGTGCTGTATGAGCCATTGGCTACCTAGCTGCCTGCAGTCAGTCAACCTCAAACAACCACCTAAGCAGGCAGCTGCCAGCTACTAATCCTTCTCCTCAGCCTTACTTTGAACCTCTTCTTCTTTTCAAACCACTTTCCTCCCTCCGACTTTTCTAACATAACACAAGTTTTGATAGCTTCCTCTTCTTCGACGTGCATCATCTCTCGATCGCCCCCCACTTCTCTCTCTGTCTTTCTCTCTCTCTTCCCGCTGTATCTCGTATCGCTACCATCGTCGCACCCGATCTCCTCGTCCATCCCACCAAGTCCCCCATCCCCACCCCCGCTCCGGCTTCCGTATCCCCATCGCCGGATATTGCGTGTTCACGAGTTTACGGCAGCGACTTCACCTACCTACATTACAGTGCTGTTTCACCAGCGCTTCACCCATTTTGGGACTTGTAGCTTTATCTTAGAGCAAACATATCAGCTCCAATGCAATGATGGAGCTTGAATCAACAGATATCAACTTTTCCGTCTCTTGGCTCCTGGGTCTCAAGCCCAAATCCACGTATCCTTCATGGGCACGAGACTTTATGACAGATGAACCCCGTTTCCTTGTGAGCCGCCTTCTCGGCCTGCTTCCCAGTCGCAAGCCCCGCCGCCGGCTGAGAAGGAGGCGTTGTCGTTCCAAGCTTGTAATTTCTTCCACAGAGCCTGCCGCGGAGGATGACCAAGATGCCGTGGATGAGAACATGGATGTCTTTGGCCTTGGGAAGTTGTATGGCGACATTCCTTACGAAACTGAAGATGAGTCCGATTCGGAATCTGAGGATGCACCTGTGGCGGAAGAGGAGCCTCCCGTGTTAGCAGAGCCAGAATTCCTCAGGCTTTGCAAAAATATGGAAGAGCTTCTCGATGAAATTGAGTAAGATGAACATGTACTCACTCCTTTACCCCAGAAGCCTTCACTAACTTGATACAGGAGGGCTCATCTTGAAGAGAACGACGACTCTGACAACGAATCGATTGACGGCTTAGAACCCGAAGACTGCGAAGACGATTCCCCGTCGAGACTTGAATGGCTGCGACAGAAAACGGTGGAAAAATCGGAAAATAAATACTTGGACCGAATCATGTCTTTACCGGGCCTAGAGGAAGCGAAGGCTTTCTTCCTACAGACAAAAGCCAGAGTCAAGGCCGCACAAAGACGTGAAACCGATTTGAGCAAGGAAAACTTTGATGTGGTATTCATGGGCAATGAGGGCACTGGCAAGACGATGTTGTCCCGCCTCTATGCTAAATACCTTGTATCTCTCGGGGTTATCAAGAAGTCTGGCGTCTTCACAGGCATCAACCGATTCTCGGCATACAACTTGTCCAAAACGTCAACCTTGGCCACAATCCACAATACCTGTAATGCGTGTGGCGGCTGTGTAAGTTGGAGAATTCTTACAGAAGAAACGTATCACTGACTTGCTTAGATTGCCATCATTGATCACGCTCATTTGATGAACGGCGATGACAGCAACCTCTGGAGTCTTTATGTTAGGTCCCAAGATCTACCTGGGAAAGTAGTCTTAATTTTCGCTGGCAATGGCGAATGGGGTCTATCAGACTTGATGGGCTATAGCGCCGAGGTTTCGAGTCACTTTCCCATCCTAAAATTGCCGAATTACACTGCCCATGAACTACAAATGGTTTTCCATGGCATGATGCGGAAATGGTTCAAGAACAGAATGGAAGTCGAGGGTGGTTATTCCGGCCTTTATGTCAAGATCCTGGTCCGCAGAATCATGTCGGATGCCAATGACAAGACTTTTGGCAACATTTGGCCGGTTAAAAAGGCATTCCTTGAAGCTTGTAGACGGCAACTTGAACGTTTCATACAAGCCAGGAAGGCCGGGAATTATCTGGACGATTACAAGATGACAAAAGAAGACCTCTTGGGCAACAGACCCTCGCTTGGTCCTGATAAGAGCCCTGCCTGGAAGGAGCTTCAAGAACTTGTCGGCCTAGGCGATGTGAAGGAGTCTATTCTCTCTGTGGTGAGCCAAGTAAACCAAAACTTCATCAGAGAGATGCGTGGTGATGATCCCTTACACGTTTCCCCCAATCGTGTTTTCTTGGGACCCCCTGGCACTGGCAAGACTACAGTCGCAAAGCTTTATGGCAAAGTTCTAGCAGACTTTGGGCTTCTATCGAAGGGCGATGTTATCACTAAGACTCCCGCCGATCTCCTGGACCGCTACATCGGAGGGTCTGAAAACAACACCAAAGAAGCGTTGCGAGAAGCCAAGGGGAATGTCTTGATCATTGACGATGCCCATATGCTTGACCCTGGTACGAATGGTAGCAGCGGCAGCTCTAAGAACGGCGACTTTAGGGGTGCTATCATCGACACCATTGTGGCCGAGGTTACTGGTGCCGCTGGAGAGGACCGATGCGTCATCCTCTGCGGG
This sequence comes from Fusarium sporotrichioides, assembly GCA_019054645.1. Lineage (NCBI taxonomy): Eukaryota > Fungi > Ascomycota > Sordariomycetes > Hypocreales > Nectriaceae > Fusarium > Fusarium sporotrichioides. Next base: position 2,038,813 of record JAHKNS010000004.1, read on the forward strand.
TACCCAGAGCAGATGAAGGAGATGTATGCAAACACAAATCCTGGTTTGGCACGAAGGTTTCCTCTAGACGCAGCATTTGTTTTCGAAAACTTTAGCGAGGAAACATTGGGCAAAGTGTTGGACCTCAAGTTGACAAAGGAGAAGTTGATCACCACCGAAAAGGCACGGGAAGTTGCTATGGAGGTCCTGAAGCGAGCTTCTGTTCGACCAAACTTTGGTAATGGAGGCGAGGTGGACAATCTGCTGTCTAAAGCCATTTTGGCCCGATCTCGTCGCATTGCCAAAGAGAAAAAGCCTGATGGCGATGATCTTGACGCTGTTCCTCTAGAACCTCAAGACTTCGATGCTGACTATGACCGCTTGTCACACGCTGTGAAAAACACCCGGGCATTGTTCGATGAGTTTGTCGGATTCGAAGAGATTATTTCCAAGTTCGAATCGTATCAGTACATGGTACAAGGCATGCGAATGCGCAATGTTGACCCACGGCCGTACGTGCCGTTTACCTATGTCTTCAAGGGACCTCCAGGAACTGGAAAGACGTCAACAGCACGAAAGCTCGGTGAAATCTTCTACAACATGGGCTTGCTTGCTGCACCTGATGTCATAGATGCCTCAGCATCGCAGCTTATCGGCGAGTATTGCGGCCAAACTGGTCCCAAGACTCGCCGTCTACTTGAATCGGCTCTCGGTAAAGTCCTTTTTATCGACGAGGCCTACAGACTCAACGGTAGTCGCGGATCATTCGCTGAAGAGGCAGTGAGCGAGCTAGTAGATGCAGTGACAAAGCCACAGTTTGCGCGCAAGCTTATCATCGTTCTGGCAGGCTATGAAGAGGACATGGATCGACTTCTACGCAGCAATCAAGGAATCAAAAGTCGATTTGCCACCGAATTCACTTTCCGTCCTATGCGAACCGAACAGTGTATCGAGCAGCTTAGACAGGTTGTTGGAAAAGTCGGCATTACTATTCAGCCAACACCCGAGATGGAGACGAGTATTCGCACGTCTCTATTCTCCCTCCTGCAACGTCTGAGTAATGACAAAGGATGGGCCAGTGGCCGCAGTATTGAAACCCTTGGCGAACGACTGATTGGCCAGATCTTCAAGGAATGTGCCATGAATAACTATACCGGTAAAGACCTGTTCGTTACAGGTCGCCAGTTGGTGACCATACTTGGGAAAGCATCTGGCGTCCCGTATGCCAGCATTAGGATGCCTGGAGTCCAGACTCCTATGGGTGCCAAGGTGATGACGCTTAAGGACCTTGAGACCTCGGAGTAAAGGGGGCCGGATTCCTGGCAGGAGAGATACGTAAAGCGTCATGTTTTGCTTCAAACATCTACATTAGTTATGTGCAACTGTTATTTTGGGACAAGAGGATGCATCATGGGTATGAAAATCATCAGCGTACGGCTGTTTTGGAGTTCTAGGGTATCATCTTCCCCTTGCGATAGCCTCCAAGTATCTAGCGATTTGGTATGATAACGTTAATGACATTCTATTCTGCAAAAATACTTCCTGGGTATAGTGTGAACCGAACCATGCTAATTTACATTGCAAATACTCTCTGCCTGTATAATGGACTCCTCCGATTTCCCGATCACCAAAAAAATTGGCAACACTAACATGGTGTTAGTTACACGATCAAAAACCAACAGGCCTTTGATCTTTGCCCGACATTAGTTGTAAAAAAACTACTCATGCCATGCTGTGTCTCAGCTGACTCGACCTGTTACGGCTGGAGGCCACGGATGGCGAGCTGTCTTTCTCGGATTTTGGTGACTTTGACACGCGTACCTCAATGGCGGCAGAAGCACGTTTCGAGCTCGACGAAGGAGTATAGTTTGACGTTGACGTGGCTCGGCTCATGCGAGATTGACTTCGTGGTTTACGCGAACGGAAGGATCTGTTGTCGGGAGATGCCGACTCACGAACGAGCTCATCAACGTTCACGGATGGCGAGACCTCAACTGTCACACGGGCTGGCGCCTTGGAAGAGCTCTTGATGGTAGGGGTAACGCCAACATCGCTTCCAGCATGGCGCTCGTCTGCAAGGCTCTGCGCCCAAGCCTCGCGAAACACAGCGCCTAGACTGACAGCCACCTCTCGCGCAACACTGTTTCCGACAACCTTCCATTGATCTGCCGGATTACCTAGCAAGACCTCGTGATCGCGGAAACCTTGTGCTCGGCGCCCCTCCATAATGGTCAGGACACGATTCTCAGACCAGTGTAGCGTTCGACCATTCTTTCCATCACTCGGGCTTTGGCTTGTCACGATTGTCTCGATAAGACGGTCGGGACGCTGTCGACCGTATGCTTTGGAAGCAGGGCCCGCCCGACTCAGCGACGATTCACCCTCTTCCGGGAAGATGAGACGGTCAGCAGGCGTGAGAACGCCCGAGCCAGCCTTCTTGCAGTCCAGGCCGAACCATGCCTGGGCAAAATTCATGCCCCAGGGTCGTGTGGGGATGAGACTGATCTTATTTTGAAGTTTGCTCGTCATACCGATGGATACACGATGATCGGGATATGAGACGCATATGTCCGGTTTAGCATCGTAGACTGGGGGAAGACCAGCGGTTGCGGCGCGAGCAGAGACAAAATTGAATGGTGTAGCAATGGGCATGATTCGTTCCGCCATTGGATCACCAGTCGGGGTGCTCCCAATTCCATATTTCTTGGTATGCTCTGGATGTGCATGCGTGATATGCGGTCGCTGAGGAAGATGGTGGCCTGGTGCGGCGAAGACAACAAAAACCCGGGAGCGACGCTGAGGCGAGCCGCAGGAAGAAGCATCGAGGAAGAAGAACTGTGTTTGGTACCCAAGTCCCACGGTTGCGCAGATAAGTTGGCTGAACACGTCTTGATCGCGATTGACTTTGCTATGGATGATACCGGGGACATTCTCGAGGAGACCATACCGGGGGCGATAAAGGTCGATGAACGAGGCGAAAGCCGCAACGAGGGATTGGTTCTTCCGTTGTGCGACAGTGGTTTTGTCGTTGGTCAGCAGAGAAAAGCCTGGACAGGGACTGCCGCCGGAGATGAAATCAACGTCTCCAATCGGAGGAACGTTCTCTGTAAACTTGCCTTGAATGGCGAAACGTTGCATGTCGTCGATCGAGCCTAAAAATGCATGTACCGCACCAGGACCCGAAGTGTTAGCCATGTAGGTGTGCAGGGCTTTCCCATCGTAGTCGTTCGCCCACCGCATCTCGATACCACCCCCATCCTCAAGGCCACGACCAAAGTTTCCGCCTCCGCAGAAAAAATCAAGCCCACGCAACTTTTGCAAAGGCTCGGACGGATCATATCCTTGACGAAGCGGGGAAGGAAATGCCTCGAGAGGCAGACATGACTTCGCAGCAGTTTCTTCGTCAATGACTTCTTCATGGGTAATGTAGAAAAAGTTGCCCACGCCGTCACGATCGTAGGGTGTTGGTATCATCTCCTGAGCTTTGAAGAAACGGATGTAACAAGGCTCGAGAATGCGCCGGTCCTTTACCTCGATGAGGTTCTCACTATATACCAGCTCATTCGGTCGAGCATTCGGTGTCTGTGGGTCAACTTGATGTCTCCTCAGGAGTCGTCGGAATCTGTAAATGCCAGTGCCATCTTCTTCATAAAAGGCTATGAACTCGCAAGGCTCGGACCGACCGCTCGCCTTATCGAGCATGACGAGTCGAGTCTCACCGGGTTGATAAAGCGGTATCTGGGAGGTTTTTCGCTGATGTGAGCATTGCAGATGATCATTTTCAAGGGTTATCCATTTCCGCTCAGCAACGACATAAGTTTGGCGACAAAAGAACTCCGCTGTGGTAGTTGATGTTCCTCCAAACTCAACCTCGTGAACCCCAATGATTTCATCTTCGGAGATCTTGGAACGTTCACCGCAAGAGCAATGATCAGAGAGGAATAGCTCGTTGTTCCATGGGTATTTCATCAAGGCACAAAGGGTATCAACAGGCCGATAGTACCAAATAACATCGAAAATCCGAACGCCTTTCTTGTTAACACGTATGCGTTGTACAAGGGCGAGCCAACGGTCAACATCACTGAACCCATGCGAAAAATCACGTCGCCACTTTGTGCCAGAGTCCTCACCATCCCTCCGCGTCGAAATGGTGTCGCCAGGTTGGATGTCTCGAATTTGCTGTTGGCCAGCAGTTGAAATGTTTTTAGCATTTTGGTGAAGCGGCGCCGAAAGCTCAAGGTGTCGCTTCTGTATTAGTTCATTTCGTAGCAACTCTGTCTCATTGCTCAGCTGCATTACTTCAAGGCGATCGCCGAAAGGCAGATGGTTGAAACAATCATAGATGTACTGGGTGACGATGGTTGGGGGAACGCCTTTTGCGCTCTTTCCTTGGTCATAATCTACTTGATCTACGGGTGACGCCGTTCGACTTGCAGACCTGGATGACTTCAAACGTGCCTCCTTGTCGCTGTCTTTGCTCTTTGGAAAGCGCTCATACCGTCGAAACTCCCATATCTCAGCCCACAAGGTGTGATAGTATGTTCCAGCGTAGTCCAGCACGCCGATAGCTTCCTTGTGTAAGAAAGCCAAGTTCGCAACAATAGAGGTTCGAAAGTCGTCACTTGGATGTTGCTCTCTCCATGATGTAAAGACAGGGTCTGCCTTGTGTGTCTTGTCTAGCCAATTGCTGAAATTTGAGCGGAAATGGAATATCGTAACATCTTGGTTGTTTTCTTTTATCACCTTAAGATAGTCAACAAAGTGTTTGGCGAGGTCGGCAACCCATAGGAATGGGTCGAAGAAACGGCGGTACTCTTTGGCGGGACGGTTTAGTCGGTAGTAGATGTGTTTCTTGAGGTTTATCGCCGACTGAACCCATATTTGGTCGCGTACAGTGTGCTTGAATAAAGAGCCATAATCACCGATGGGCAAAGCTCGTATGGGTACATGCCGGACAAAGAAAGCTATGTCTCCTACACTCAACTTTCCATCGAAGAAAATGTTGCTGTGGCCTGTCTTTGTGTCCAGATGATGGAGTGAGCACATCTCCTGTTCATATTTTTTGCGCTCGCAGTAAACGGCAAAGTCATTGAGCTCAAACTCAACGAAGTCATCAGCGTCTTGTACTTCCTGTTTCGTTGCCTCCAGGAGTTGAGCGACGACCTTGTATTCCTTTTCGATTGGCACACCAGGCTCAAAGGGCTCGTAAAAGGACCGCGGGATCAATAATAAAGCCTCCGGAATCTCAACTCTAACAGAGTTACTCAAAGGAAGGTCATATGTGTCGACCTTGACCGCAGTGCCATCCTCCTGCTCCAACGAGTCAGCCGTGGCACCGGCTTGGTCGACTGCGAGGCCAAAATCTTCTTCTACTGTCATCTCTGGCTCGACAGCATCAATCATTTCGACATCTATGCCCTCGAAAAGGTCCCCGGGACCCGAGTCATAGTTGGGTGGGCTAGGAGCAGGCGACATTGAAGATAGATCGACCTGTTCCATCACGCTCATGCGGTCTTCGTCTTCCTCCTCCATCTCAGCGAACTTGGTCCACATCTTAGGCGTTCCATGGCCGATGCTAGTGTGCGGTTCTTGTGGAGCAAAAGCGTCCTCAAACACACCATCAAAACCGTAGTTTTGATTCAAGGATGTCGTCCAGTCGATGTTGGGATTAGCTAACACCTCTGGAGGGATGTCAATCCCATTATCTTCGTCCAGGTCGATATGCTGAGAACGATTAACGACCACATCCCATTGGTCCCGAGTTTCTCATCTTACCGGCATAATGGACGCCTTGTCCTCTTCTATTGAAACACACCATGTATGTGAAAAGTTTGATTTGAAGGAAGACAAAATTTCAGCAAACTTGATCTAGCTGAACCTGCTTCGCGATGGGTAGACTATTCTGATAAGCCCAGCAGTAAAAAACACTCTTTCTGAAACAACAAGACTTGACTCTATATAGTCTAATAGAACAAGGGAATGGAGTACAATGAGATAAGTCGCAAATGGTGGTTACTAAAAATTGCGACGCGCTCAGCAAATGACGAGATGCGCGCGGACCCAAACAATGCAAAGTCCGGGTTGACGAGAACAAAGAAAGGCAAGAGTGACTTGAGCTCTAAGTCTTTGCAAAAAAAGAAAGAAAGGAAAAGAAAGAAATATGTGGTGTAATTTGGTTCTATCATGTCTCTTTGTTTGATGGTATAGAGGCAAGGAAGTATTAAAAGACAAGCATCCATTGAATGACTGCCAATCTTGGACTCCTACAGTGACACGCATTGGCTGTACCTGTCGGGAAGGACAGCGCTAACCCTTTAATGGCTAAGATACCCACTGGCAGCCGAGAGGTAGGTGCCTATGGTGAAACTCCTTCTAGAAGCTCGGACATGGGAATCACTTCATGAGAATAGGGCGAAGATTAAGTAACCGTACCTACAGGTACATAACCGTACAGGTGTATAGTCTACAACAGATGCATCCAAAAAACAACAGAAGCATATCGAATTCTTCTCCAACGCTCATTTGTGCTAGATATATAACATGACCACCCATACATTGCCTCTTCTCATCTGTTGGTATTACCCCTTTGAACCAGAACGCCATATAAATGCATCTCATGATACCTAACCCATGTACCAAATCAATATTGCTCTCGTTACTTTCTTCGGCGGAATCTACTATTGAAGCCTGGTCCGCCTTTGGCTCCGTGGTTTCTAAGCTTCAATCTTTGGAAGTTTGCATGAGCCAGCTCATTCACCTTTCGTGCTGCTTTCTTGACAGTGCCCTCCTTCTTCTGTGCGGGCTTCTTCTTCTCAACTATCTCATCGAAATCAGATCCAGCATCCTCGCCGTCAGCTTGTGTTTCGTCGTTTTCCACATCGCTTTGGGGGTTTCCTGTTATGTTCTCGGGCCTATTGACACGGACTGGACGCATCTTGGCCATTCTTGTTGTTCGCTTCTGGCCCTTCTTCTTATATACCCTCGTAGGGTTGTCTCCCTCCACTGGGCTGTCGTACACACCTTCGTCATCAAATCCGCCAAGGGGCAGTTGCCGCGTTTCGTTATCGTCAACCAGTACATCATCCTTAGGTTTGGACGGGAAAAGTGTCTTTGGCTTTGGTTCGCTCATTCCACCATCCTCAATATCACGTAATGCGTCGAGATCGTCATCCAAGTTCTCCTCTTCAACCTTCCGGAGACTTGCCACAATTTCGCTGAGACCTCTTGTAAATGGTTTGCGTGGTAGCCGCAAAGGAGCGGGGGCATCAAAATCGCCGTTCTCCTCCAGAACAGGTAGAGTATTGCGCTTCAGAAATGCCGGTGTGTCGAATTGAAGTTTCGAAACCGAGGAAGGTGTCACAGCATCCTTGTTCCCGTCCTTGTTCTTTAATGGAGTCATGAAGTGGTTCAGTCGCTGTCGTTTGCTGGACGACATGGGTGTTCGGCCGAGCCTTTCTTCGTCGTCGTCATCCGTTGCTGCTGACCTCTTACTCGGAGTTGCATCCATCTTGCGGGCGGATCCCGTCTTGGTCGCAGAATCTCTCTTTGACGGTGTTCCTAGCTCTTTCTCTACTAGCAAGTCGAAAAGCCCAAGTACCTGGCCATCTCGTTGTGGTGTCGGGCCAACCGAGGTCACAGACGCGGGACTGAACAGTTTCCGTGATATGGCTGGGGTATTCATGAGATCATCATCGTGCTGTTGGGTACGGTTCTTGGCTGGAGTTTCGATATGCTTGTTCTGTTTTATGGGCGTTTGTGCTGGCAGGCCATCTGATTTTCGCTTTGCGGACTTGGGGGCTTCCTTGGAAGGGAGTGGTATTTTGCCCGAAAGAATGTCGCGAACCTTGTTGTATTGCTTGTATTTCGAAGCTGCCCATTGTCAGAAAGGCGATACTTAACGGGGTCGGAAACATTACCGATATCTTCGTTTGCTTTAATATCTCCTCTTCCTGGCTTCTGGCCGTCGTGTGATTTTGCCCATTCTGTTTCCCAAGTTTTTAGGTCGATGCGCAATTGCTGCGATTGACTTTCATATTCAGCTCTCGTATTTTCATCCATGTTTATGGCTTTATGATTGCGTTAATTGAAAGTTTGTGTAATCTTGACTGAAAAAGAATAAACAGCAGGGAGTTGGGTGATCATGAGGGGAGTAGACATGGAATTGAGTGTCGCGATTAATTTAGCACATAAAACGCGTGACGCTGTAGTGATTACAATGCAGGACGCGAACCACTCAACGCGAGTCCCACCTTGTCATGACAGGTACAAGCAGGGGTAGGGGATCGGAAAGAAATGTGCGGAATTAACCTCCAGGTTGCGACGCTACTAACACTAAAAGTACCCTTGCATCAGTGTATCAGAAAAATTGGCTGCTAGGAGCATGAGAGACGAAATAAGTAGGTCATTTTATGCTCCTTGAACCAGATCTTTTAGGCTATTTATTCTTGTACCCTCAAACTCAGAGGGCAACTTTTCTGGTACCCAGTAGCCTTATACCACCCACCTCGAATTCTAGCCCATCTATCCGTATTATGTATTATTCATCCTCATCACTCTCGCTTCAATATCTTCCCTTTCTTGCGTTGGACCACTTTATGTCCCATTGAAACCCCATAGACACTCTGGGCGCCGCATATCTTCGAACCCCGTGCAGATTATGGAAGCAGCACAGCCTACAGACAATCTACAACGCCAAGTCCTTCAAAGCACCCTCGACGAAATCGCGACTCGGCAAGAAGACGTCACCGACTGCTGCGTCATCTGTCTCGAGAGCATCACCGAAGTCTGCGAAGCCATCCCTTGTCATCACCGAAACTTTGACTATATCTGCCTGCTCAGCTGGCTTGAACAATCGCCGAAATGTCCCCTCTGCAAAGCCGTTGTCTCTCAAGTTCGCCACGCCCTGGATGAACCTGTCGCAAAGACCTATGTCGTTCCAAAACCTGCCCCAGAACCTGAGAAGCAACAATCCGACCATAGACCATATGCGCCGTCTACTCTTCGTCGTCAAATTCCTCAGCGACGACGTCCTTATGCCCGCCGATCTCGATATGAAACACCCAGCTTGAGCCCATCAGACGAGATCGCACGACGAAGAGATGTGTATCGTCACAACCGATATTCGAAGCACGTAGGGACAAACAGGCTGTCCAGATATCGTGAATTGACTCCGGCTGTTTTCTGCGCAGATAACGAATTAGTCTCGCGTGCACGCATGTGGATTCGGCGGGAGCTTCAAGTCTTTCCCTTCTTGAGTCCTGACGCCGACGAGACTGGACCAAGACCTAGCCCAAACACCCCTAGGAATGCCGTGGAACAGCGAAGAGCCAATAACGCCGAGTTTCTTCTTGAGTACATCATCGCCGTTTTGAAGTCTGTGGATATTATGGGTAGCGCTGGCCAAGCCGAAGAGATGATTTCGGATTATCTGGGAAGAGACAACACGCGGCTCTTTTTACATGAGTTGAGAGCTTGGCTCAGAAGTCCATATACGAAATTAGCGGACTGGGATAGAGCTGTTCAATATGAAACGTCTGCCCAGGACACTCTAGGACTTGACACCGAACAGACAGGCAACTCAAACTCAAGTTCAAGGCAAAATCATCAGGAAAATAAATCCAGAAATTCTAACAACTGGAACTCTCCCCGAGGACAAGGCGATTATTATCGGCCTGGAGGTCGTTCGCAACGACCGAGAGGAGTGCATAGGCACGAACCATATACTAGACGGCACAGTAGAGACTTATAGAGCACAGTATGTAGATGGGTTTTGGATATGGATATGATACCCGGGGAAGAACCTCCATCTTCACGAATAATGAGAACGAATTACAAATCAAAAAGTTCCTTTCATTGATGCCTTCTCTCCCCGAACGATGTGTTTGGGGCTTGCTGCTTGGCGGGCGGAGTTCCGCCCTCCCATTGAAATCATATGAATTCTGTCTTTGACTTTGTAGAGTATTTAAGATGTCCAAGATGCTGAAATTGGAATTCGAAGCAGCTAGTATTGCATTCAATACCTCATCACATTCGAGGCTTTTCGTTCTTGTATCCTTCATTCATCGAATTTCTTTACAAAAGAAGTCGCCCACCCTTCGCGCCAGCAACACCATCATGCCTATAATCTCTATAAAAGTCATCTCAGACCCTGTCTGTCCCTGGTGCTTCATCGGTGCCCTCCGTCTCTCCCGCGCAATAACTCTTTATCTCAAAACCGTCTGCTCCAGCGACACAATTGTCACCAAGTGGCACGCGTACCAACTCGACGCTGACACACCCACTCAACCTCTCGTGTCAAAGATAGCATCCAAATGGGGCATTGATCAAGTCCCCACCGTGAAGGCCCGCCTCAACGGCATTGCGAAGAGTGAAGGCCTTGAGTTCAATTTTGACTCGACAATTGGGAACACGAGAGATGCGCATCGGTTGGAGAAGTTAGGGAGGAAGGTTGGATTGGAGATGGAGGTTGCAATGGAGATTATGAGGATGTACTTTCTAGGAGGAGGGGACATAACAAGTAAGGAGGATTTGGCTGGCGCGGCTGAGAGGGCGGATGTTGATAAGGATGAGGCGAGGGAATGGCTGGAGAGTGACGAAGGGGGTGAAGAAGTTGACGCTGAGGTGGCTGAGATGCAGAGACTTGGCATCAGAGGTGTCCCGCGATATACCATCAACGATAAGTTCACGATAGATGGGGCAGAGGATGTGGGGGATATTCTCGAAAAGTTGGTTATGGCACGAGAAGAAGCTCTTGCCCAGGAGTCCGCAGGCACGTAATTGCAGCCCATACATCACCAGACTCAGATGAATCATAGACGGTGTAGAATAAACCATCTTCATATCTCATAAGGGTATCATATCACTGCTCTTCACCTCACATTCTCATCAGTCCCCCCAGATCCTTCTCCATCTGTCTCAATCTCACCTGCAACTCCCTCTTCTTAATTTCCATCTCCTTCGCCTCTTCCTCCTCCCGTCTCAGATCCTCCTCAGTCCACACATCGCCCTCGTCTTCTTCCTCTTCTTCTTCATCGAAGTAATCCCGGTGATCAAGACTCGCCAGCTGCTCTGCCTGCTCCTGAACTCGCGCTTCGTAGTATGCTGCTGTATTCTTTCCGTGCGCATGTTTGCTCCTCAGTGTAGCAATACGCTCCCGCGCACCAGGTAGCTCGTACACACCGCAGAGCTTCTCCGCGCCTCGAAGGAGGATGTCGACGTCTACATCACCTTTGCGGTCCGACTCTCCGCGCCGCAATTCCTCATGCATTTGGCCGCCCAGGACAGCCGCCACGGCGGTCTGTCGACGAGGATGCGTACCTGTCCGCTGCGGAGGTCCTGTGGTTACCTCACCCGAAGCTACGTTAAATACAGTCTGGCGCCTACTAGAGGACTTCTTCTTCTCCGGTTCGGTAGGTTTGAGGGTCGTTGGAGGTGGAGGGGGCGGTGGTACGGAGAATAGGGCGCGCTCGTGAGGTTCGGTGTCACGAATGATGGATGTAATATCATGATTGGAAAGCAGAGCATTTGTGAAGATTTTTGGCGGAGGGAATCTGGAAGTAAGAGCTTAGTGGTAGACAACTAAGCAAGACTGGCAACTTACGGGAGGTCGTTGATGCCCTGACAGGAATATCCAATCTGTTCAAGGTGCGCCGAGATCAGCGACATAGTTCAAGATTGTCAGGTCACGCTAGAGGAGATGAAATGTCTCTGATGGATATTTTCGGTATAAGACGCCAATTGCAATATATACAAGGCGTTGTCGACGGAGGGGAGAAAACACTTTCAACATGTATTGAGATGAATCCCAAGAGATGATATTGTATTGACGATGGTGGAGTTTCAAAACAATGGGCAGCTCTTATCGATAAGCGATCCACTCATGGTGACTTACACGCCTCAAGATGACTTGTTCACAATATCGAAATAACATGACTTGATCATTGACACGTGCGATTGAGTAATCACTTACTTTCTTACTGGTTTTGTTGCCAAAACTGGCTACAGGTCATTCCATAGCCTTCAATTTGATAAGTGTTGTTACATTCACCACAGGTGAGGCTCACGAAGAACCTCTTGGGATCTATCTCAACAGAGACAATTGATCATCGCATGAAGAACCCAATTCAAGGCATAGTGCCTTGGATTTACCCCGTCCCTGAAGATCTGCCAAGCCGAGACCTCTTACACTTAGACAACTGGACTTGCTTTTGGTAGCCAGACAGAAAAGACGGGACGGGACGTAAGAGCTAACAACACCGCTGCTGGGCCCTGGTGATGGAGGTCACCGACATTTCGATTGTGTACATGTCATGATGCATGCATTGAAAGATGACACAACCGGGATAAGAAAATCCGATCTATCCCAATTTCATATTGCTTCAATAATAACGATGAAATGCCAAAGGAAGACTCTTGAGCGCCTGCTAGACTTTACTCATTTTCCTCCGCATACATAATCTTTCTTCCTTGTTCAAACAACATCCACCTTATGCTTGCAAGTAGCAAATAGTAAAAATCTAAAGGTATCCAATGAAATCCAATGCGACAATCCCGTATTCGCCTTGTTGTGTTAAGCCTCGATGCTAGTTCTATGCAAAACATCCAATATTATTTCATCTGTTCAATGTTGTCCTCATTTTTTGATACACGCCTAGCGCATAAATGAACCATGAAGCTTGGCCGAGGCGAAAGCAATCAATGGTCCGGCGTTACTGAACCCTGGCAGGCTCAGGGGCTGGCTGGTCGGTGCAGGCGGTGTCATGCTTGTGTGTGTTGTTAAAAGGTGAGTCGTTGTCGTCGTCGTCTTCAGAGGGACCCCTGGTCGCGTCCTGTCCTCGTAATGTCATTAATGGCGATGTCCATAGTGGCCTGGGCAGCTTGAAGATTGTTATGGCTGATATAGTGTGTAAATCGAGCTCTAACTTGAGTCCATCTCCATAATTTCTATGGCCCAATAGGGTAACTCCCTGGCTAGATCCTCATGCGCCACAAGCTCATCCTCACTCGAGTCAGGTTCCTCAAGTTCCTCGATTCGCGCAGGAGGTGGAGGGGGGTCGTGGAATAACAGACTCGTTCGGTGCATCTTTCTCCGCATGCGACGTGCGCTAGAGCCGACCTCATTGGCATCAAGTCCCTCGCCATCGTCTTCAGAATCGCTGAGTTCGCTGTGTGTTCGTTTACCAAAGCTGCTACCCATGCTCATTCGACGTATCCTCTTAAGTCGCTCTCGGTGCTTAAGGAATATCGCTTCTTCGTCGGGCGTACCTTCAGGGTCAGCCCCTTGTTCGGTTTCCGACGTTTCGTTGCTGCAATTGAGGTTTCGGAAATCCTTAACCATAGTTTTATGCTCTTTTCTATGTCTTGACCTCGACCTTGAGCGACTGCGGTTGGATTCGATCTCTGTGGGCTGTAAGACATCCAATCCGTCACAATCGCTGTCCATAGGGTCAACATCTTCGAGCGTGAAATCATGAGCAACTGTCGCAGTAGTTGTAACAGTAATATGAGAGGCCTCGACTTCATCAGCAGCCCCGGACTTTTCTGATTCTGCGTCTGAGTCAGATTCAGAAGTGTCTGAATCACTAGAACTGTCGGTGTCGTTGTCAAGGTCAACATCAGAGTCATCAATTGGCGAGGACACAGCTGGGCCGGTAGCATTTCCCATACTGCGTATACTGGGGCTCGCCGACTCATCATCATCTTCGCTACTGCTATCCTCATTGCTGCTGTCGTCGTCGTCCATACCGGATGAGGAAGACGAACGAGGACTCAGCTGCTCCGGCCCCAGCGAAGGTCGATAACTGAATTGATGGCCATCGCCAACTGGCCTGATGTTAGGATCTGAGTCCAAGGGTTGGAAATAATCGTGAAAGTCAGGTTGGCGCCTTGGTTTTAGACTGGTTTTGCGAGAGAAAGGCGGCGACGTGGTGGGTGTCTCCGGGGGCGAGTTCGGGTCGGCGGTGAGAGGTTCATCCTGGGTTTGTACTTTGGCTTGAAGTTGAGCGACGTTGAGGTTTGGCGTCTCGGGGCGCCGCCGAAGATTGCTGCTCTTTTTCGGCGGCATGGCTGATATGGTGTACATACAAGCCCTTGGAATTGAGGTCTAGTAAGAAACGTATATATGATATGGGACAAGGCAGAACCCAATTGAGTACAAATAACCTTTGGTCGACCAATGGATAGAAAAGCCGTCTGAGCCCGGGTATGGAGTGTTGGTAAGATCGTCAACACGGCAAGTCGAATCGATTTTGGAAGATATCTTATCGATCAACGTAGAGGCAAGTATGTGTTGGACAGGCGGTTTGGTAGGCGTTGATGTGGGGTAAAACAAACGGATTGAAGTGAGCCGATCCGGAAGTAAAGAGAGTGAAGGTGAAGATGTTCTTGAATGCGGCGGTAAGATTGGTGTGAGGGTGGTATCGGTCAAGACAACAATGCAATGTCTTGACTTGGAACGAAGGAAGGAGAGGATAAGAGAGAAGAGAAGGGGGAAAAAAATTGTAACCGTCGACTACTGCAAGCAAGACAATGCAAACCCAGGCCAGGCATGCAGCGAATAGTGCTGGTTTGGGGCGTGGGTGAGAACGTGGGTGTGAGTGAGACCTAGAGCTAGAGCTCGAACGTGGGTGTCGTCGAATATCGACGTGGGTGTGGTTGTGTTATGCAACAGTGGGTTAGGTAGCCAGACAAGACAAGGTAGAGATGGGATCCAGTACTACGCGGGGCTGCCAGCAGAGCATAAGAGGATGCAATGCACCCAAGTGGTCAAAGGTGGGAGTGAGAGGGGAACGTAGATGGAGTCGATTGGGCCCCTGGCTCAAGTCTGCCTTTGATACGGTGGGTGATTTGGCGATATGCCTCCCTTCTAGGGCCCTCGATAGTGTAGTGTAGGTAGCACAAATGATGATGCCAGCACTGACCCTGCGTTCAGGAAGATCAATTGGCTCGATCAGGGGAAGTCGGAAACAAGAATAGAAGGCTCAAGGAACCCCAAAAGAAGAAGCGGAGGTGAAGACAAGACGTGGGACAGAACAAGCCAAGGCCTGGTCTGTTCGCTGGGGGGTGGTCCCGTCAGGTTCAGGTCTTCGCTTGGTTCAACTTTAGGCCTCAACCCAGTCTATACCGATATTTGAGTTGAACAGCTAGTAGTGGACGGTAATAATACGTAGTAGCAGGAGAAATGGTTGGGGTGATGAAATCAATCAATCAATCAATGCGATTGTCGTCGACGATAAACGATAACGATAGCGATAGTCAGGGAGTCAGAACCCAAAGGAGAAACCTCCAACACGGAGAAGATGATATGCGACTTGTGTTTGGGGTCATGATAAGTCTTTGTTGTAAAAGATGACGGGATATGTCCTGGAAGAGGGACAGAGAGCAGATAAAAAGAAGCCCCGGAGAGATCTTCTCGGTCCGCTTATCGCAATATGGATCGAATTGTTGATTCAGTCAGTTGCAGGCCCCTACCGCGATAGCCCAGGCGAGCGATGTGGGCAGTCAAAGCTCTGTCCTGTCTGTGCAGTAGAAGAATCTCACCGTCGAGATTAGTATAGCGTTGATTATCAATCCTGTTTCTGGTTTGTCTTTCACTTGGAACAAAGGGTTTCAAGCGAAGATGACAAAAAAGAAAAAAGAAAAAGAAAAGGAGGGAAAATAAAAGAAGAAGAAACAACTCGAGAGGGGGGAGTGATAAAAAAACAAAAAAGAAAAAGTATGAAAGGAGCAGCGCAGTCCGGCCCAGATGCAATGCAAGTGAGATGGAGGAAAGGATGTACAGGCAGTGGGCAGTAGTCAGGAGGGGTCAAATGTCAAACGAGGTTAACAGGCCGCACTGCGCTGAACGATTGCTAAACTGACTGTTGAATTGAGGTGATGAGCGAATGCACAACAGGAGGAATCGACTCGATGTATGGCAAAAAATGGTACCAGTCCGGTACGGGACAGTACAGCGATGATCGGGCAACCTCACCTGTAAGTCGAGCCAGAGCCGATCAACGGCAGACCAGACGATGTGCCGGGTCGAATGACGAGCTGTAGGGATATAAACGGCAGATCAACCACTCAATCAATTGTTAGTGAGGCTAACCAGCTATGTGATAACCAGACTGAACACCACAGACAAGCAGCGACAAGAACAGAACCCTACTGGCCTTGGTTCGACTTCAAACTGGCTGGCAACAAACAAGGACAGCCCTTCCATACAAGCCTCAACCGCGGGACAGTCTGCTCTGGTCTAGCACAATAGCGGGTGGACGTTGACGATCTTCCCTGGAGAAGCGGCTCTTTTTCGTTCGTGCGCAAAAGGACAAAGCAAGAGTGGACTGTAGTATGCGTACCGGGGCCGGGACCGGACTCGGATCGGGTCTGTACAGAAAAATTGAAGAGGTTGGGCTGCCGGCCTGTCTTCAATCGAGTGGGATGGATATCAATGTCTTAAACGGTGAAACCTGAGTGGCCCTGGTAAGATCTTGCGCCGCTGAGATGTTTCTTGGCTTAGATCTGACCGTCTTACACCGGCTGTGTCTGTCTGTATCTGTCTGTCATTTGAAAAACTACAGACTTAGCTTCCAAGCTTTTGAGTTGTTGAGGCTCCGGGCGAGACGAGAGGCGAAAGTACTGTGCTTATAAACTGGAATTCTACGTTTCTGTTCTTACAAAGACTCTAGCTCAGGCTTATGCGGCCGCCTTTGTCTTTCCTGTACACTGGGGTGGATTCTTCGGTGTATATGCAGCTGGGGGCCAAAGCGCAAGCGTTAGATTGACGAATGTGTAAGTTTAAGTAATCAACGTGAAATTATCAAGACCGAAGAGACTTGATTGTTGTAGCATAGATGGAGGCGATGGAGGTCTCGATGAGCCCGTGGCCATATTCAGCTAAAGTCGGATACATTGCTTATACATGTCGCACACGACCGACGGCAACTTACCTTAGCCTGCCTTGGCTGTATGATAGTCTACTAACTAGACTATGTAGTTGATTCAGTCCACGAAAACTGTGATGTAGACACCTGGAGAGTATAGATATGATTCCAAAACCTTAGACACAAGGAACGGCCCGCTCTGTCTATTTCCGCCCATTGAAGATTCATGTGAAAGACAAGGAGAATGAATCGATATTCGCCGAGTCGAATCGAGTCCAGCCCTGCACAGTCTAGCCCTGCACAACTAGCGTCGGGTCTGCCAACACAGAACAACCTTGAAATGGAAGCTGGATAATACATACACAAGAAGAGTCTTTGCCGAGTGGGAACACTTTTTTTTTTAACCATTGTATAAGGATTGGATCCGACAGACATAGAACAAAATAAGTCGCCTCCAAACCGAGTGTGAATATCGCGCTCGAGCCTGACAGGACTGAATAAAAAAAAGCTTCGCTTCTTCTAAGCGCCGTCGTGGACCAACAAGACAAAGGGCATCACCGACATGGCACGACTTGGGCAGCAATGCTCAAGAGGTCCAAGTTAGGGTCTCTTTGGTTTAATCCACAACGAACCGGCTCTGGCCAGAAAAAATCTGACAAGGGACTGTTTGTGTTGGTCTATAGGAACCACTGTCATGGATTGTATTGAGGCTTTTGACACGTTAGTGTGACTCTTGTCTTTAATTCTCTCAGTGCCCGTCCCACGTCCATTTCAGTCACGGCGAACACCCTGACACTTCTGATGAAAATGCGATGATATGACGGTTGAATTGGGTGAATTGATCCAATATCAGGCTCTATCTTTCTGGCCTCGGAATGCAAACGATGATGAGCTGGCAAAGATAAAACACGAATAGGAGACTCGGTGCGGCGCTCAACTTGCATTCACGCAAATGCTCAAAAGCAGAATGAATTCTGGGCACATGAAATATACAAGGTGCGGAAAGTGAGAAACATACGATACGTACTGGATAAATAGGTACATGCTTATCCATTTTGCTCATGATGCGAGGTACCTCTAGGATCCTAAAGGTACCAGTACCAGTACCGATACCCATTGTTCGGTACCGAGACGCTGCTCGAGGGGGCTACCATCGTCATTACGCATCTGCGAATTCTGTCTCTGCGAGGAATTGGATCCTCCGAGCTCTATCCTGCAGAGTTTGACGAAACTGGACTGAGAGTCCAGAGTGTGCCTATCGCAAGAGCACACGTCTGATGGCATCATCGTGTAGCATTGGTGGTAGTCAACAGTCCCAATGAGTGGCACGGTATGCTCATCGTACAGAGAAGCTAAACTTTCGCTTATCGTTTTGACGTTTTGTAGCTGAGACAGTCCGATGAATCGGGACGTCAAGGTGAAGGGTTATTACTGTCGTGTGCGAGTTTCTTGGTTTGAACCACTAGCCTGTGTATCTGATGACGCTGTGAATGATGACACTTCAAAAATCCCACATGAGGACAATATGAGAGGGAGGATATGTTTATTCAACAGCTACTATAGTCAATTTGAGACGTTATCATAAACAATTGAAGAGTTTCAATTACGGTTAAATCTTAATTAACCCTAAATTTGTACCATGATGATGAATGAGGCGTAGAATGACAACTCAGTCTAGTCCATGATAAACCACTTCCCGGACGGCGGGGACAAACGGACGGGACTGCCCCGCTTCCCCATCTCAACGCCCGGAGCCGCTGAAACTCAAATTGCAGTTAATTGGTGGGCGATTAAGTCAACAAAACAAACCATTTCCTTGCACATCTACAATCCACAATGGTAAGTGAAAGCAATACTTCGTATCGCCAAAAGGTCATAATAACTAACAGCTATCCTTCATCTAGTCTTCGGACCCAAAACCACAAGCGCGCAAGCGTGGTCGGCCCGCAAACGCGTTCAAATCTGCTGCCACCAGCGCGTCGCAAGATCGTCCCGATGAGTACGAGGCCGATAGCGAAGAACCCGTGCAACCGAAGCAGCGAGGGCGACCAAAGAAACTAGTGCAGGAGGATGCAACAGAAGAGACGGTCGCTGAGGAAGGCAAACCTCGAAAGAAGCGCGGTCGACCCTCGCTCGAGAGAAATCAGGACGAACAAGAACCAGAGCCGGGCGCAGTAGAGAATGAGGTGCCACAGAAACGAAAGCGCGGTCGTCCCGCGCTCGGAAAGAACAAAAACGACGATGCGCCAGAGCCTGAGCCGGCTGTAGAGGAAGAGGCGCGAGCGACGAAAAAGCGCGGGCGTGCTAAGAAGAACCAAGATGTTGAAGAGCCTGAGCAACAGACAGCAGAGAAGGAAAAGCAATTTAAGAGGAAACGTGGCCGCCCTTCTCAAGAAAAGGACCAGAATGATAAAGAGCCTGAGCAAGAAGTAGCAGACAGTCCTGAGAAACCACGGCGCAAGAAAAAGACAAAGGGAAACCCAGTAGAGCAGCCAGACGAGCAGCAAGAAGAGGAACCTGAACCAGAGCTAGAAGAAGCCCAACCAGCTCCTCGCAAAAAGCGCCAACGCAAAGCGTCAGAACCCGAACCCGAGGAACATGAGCCAGAGGAAGATGAACAGCAGATCAGACGGAGCCCACGAAACTCCCTGGGCAATGGCAGGGGAGATGCAAATAAGAAGGGACGCAAGGCGGAAAAGTCCAAGAAGGCAGCCCGCGCATCGCAAGAAAACGCAGAGGATCAGCAACCCGATGAAATTACCAAGAAGCGAGGACAACGAAGAGGAGGCAAGACGCAAGCTGAAGACGCCGACGAACCTGAACCCGAGCCTGAACAACAAGGACAAGAACAAGACGCCAACAAGAAGAAGCGCCGCAACAAAAATGACGCGCCCTCTGACTCTGATGAAGCTCTTCCCTCCCCACCAAAACCATATCTTCATATTGCCCCTTTTAAGCGCACCATCCGCTCCTCTCACATCGCCGCAAAGTGGTCTCCCCTAACCGGATCGTCCCTCCTCGCAGCAACATCCATTCTCACACTCGCCCAGCGACCCGTCCTCCAGCGAACAGCCACAACCCGCAATCGACGTGACCACGCGACCGCGGCGCTGAACCTTGTTTCTCGCCGCATAGAACGCAAACTCGACCGCGGAGTTCCCTTTCCACCTGCGTCCTCGACGACAAGTACTCGGCGTCGCGCAGATGCAGACGGGGGTCGCGCGATGGAACTTGACTTCGAAGCAGTGCTTGACGGGAAGCAGGCGCTGGAGAGACAGCTCCACCCGGGAAAGCATGCGGTAGAGTTGCTGAAGGCTGAGAGGGATAGGATGGAGAAGGAGCTCGAGAAGGACTATGAGGTGTTGAGAAGTTTAGAGGCAAATGCGAGGGCGCAGACGAAAGAGCGCAAGGATTTGTTTCGGAAAGCACATGTTCTGGCACCGACCTCCCTACCCAAGAATCAGGGCCAGGATACACAATTCGTGGCCAATAAAGATGAGGGAAGTCTCAAAGTAAGTCGATTATCATCTTTACGTTCTAAGCCTACAGTAAGATCTAACGCTCGGCAGGAACTACTCGATACATCCCTCGAACCTCTCGCGCTTCAACTCTCCGGCCACGTTGATAGTATCCGCGGGAACCTTCAGCAGGCTGAGGGTGTTACGCCACAACTCAACCGTACAAGAGCAGCGTTACAAGATGTACTGCAGCAATATCTAGATAGTGATACCTATGAGCAGGTACTCCTTGGTTAGCGCTTTGTGTACGATACGATGTGATGAAATGGGATTTTGCATTATGAATAGACGAGCAAGGCGTCTGGGTTTTCTGTTTCGAATGGATTTGCATTGCGGCTAGCATAGCTTTGCCGAACGGCAGTGTTGGGGATGCTGATGATAGATATCTATGGGCAAGAGAAAGCTCTGTACACCAGTTATGAAACACTCAATGGTCACAATAGAAGGCAATTCTGTACATCAAACACATCTCCTATTACAAAGTATATACAGTGAAGGGAAGATATACATATAGACAACAAACTCAAAGAGACAGAGCGTGAGCTATGAAGCCTCAGCCCCATATATATAAAGCACAATCCAAGTCTATCTATCTATAAAAACGCATCTTGTACAGTACCAAGTAACCCTATCCAGGCTTCAAGTCAAAAGGAAACAAGACGTTGCATAGGGAAAAGGCATTTGTTTTGTGGGCAAGATAAGACAAAGTTCATGATTCTCATTGAATTGTTTTGGAAAAGGGAAGCAAGCAAGAAAAAATAGATTGTCATACATCCAGGAGAATAGTGTAAGCCTATCCAAGGGAGCCCTTCCTTCACTAGATGCCTAACCAAGAAGTGACCAAGTGGTGATTAATGTACAGACGAGACTTCATATACATGGGAGTTGTCCGTAGACATTTAACGGAGACGGCGGGAGAAGCCGGTGGGCTTGGCGTAGCCACCGGTAGCAGTGCCGTTAACAGGGTAAGGGACAACAGTGACGGTAGCCTCCAGAGTGGTGGTGGTGTCGCAGATCTCATCCTCAGAGTCGTCCTCATCATCATCCTCAGAGTCATCACCCTCAACGGCCTTGCCAGTAACGGTAGCATCATCAGCACCGTTGGTCTTGGCAGCCTCAGGGACAACAGTAACGTAGACAGTGGAGGCAGGGGCAGTGACGGTGACGGTCTCAGGGACACACTCGCCGTTGCCGTTGCTGGAGCCGGAGCCGGAGCCACCGTTGTTGGAGCCGTTACCACTGCCGTTACCGTTGCCGGTACCCTTGGAGCCATCATCCTCACCCTCACCCTTGCCGGTGCTGTAGCCGTTGTCACCACCGGTGGCAGGGCCAGTCTCGTCGACACGTTGGATGGTCTTGGTGATGGTGCCAGTGGTGGTCTTAGTAGTGGTGGTGGTGGTGTCATCCTCGGGGGTGCCGTTGCCCTTGGAGCCGTCATCGGTGACCTCAGGGCCAGCAGGGACGGTCAGAGTCTTCTGGATGGTCTTGTGGATAGTGGTGGTAATGGTCTCCTCACCCTGGGTAAGGGTGACAACCTGGTCGGTGGTGTAGTCGGAGACAATAGTCTTCTCGGCGGGAGGGGGGTAGGCACCGCCGGTGTTCATGGGAACATCGGCAGTGATGGTCTTGCCAGTAACACCACCAGTCTCAGCATCGTGGAGGACGGAGGTGTAGATGGAGCTGGCCTCAGAGACGGGGCAGACAACCTCGGTGAGGATGACGGTGTGAGTGGCAGTGAGGGTGGTCTTGTCGGACTCGGGGAGCTGAGCAATGGCAGTCTGGTCACGGCTGGGGCAGTTGGTGACAGTGGGAGCGCAGCTGGTGATGGTCTCGACGACGGTGGTCTTGACGGTCAGAGTAGTCTGAGAGTCGGTTCCGTTGTAGTCTCGGCGGTAGTGGGCGTGCTGAGGGAACTGGTAGGCGTTGGCCACGGCGGCGATCATGCCGATGCTAGCGACGACGGACTTCATTTTGAAGATTGGGTATGTAGGTTTTTTGCGGTAGCTTCAGTTTTGTCTATGACAACGTAGATACGATGTAATGGCTGTAGAAATCGATTCCACAGTTCAGGTAGCGAGCAAGACACAGTTTTGCTTCACCAAAGAAAGTATTCAAGTTGAAACACGAGAAAACGCAAGTTGCTGTAGAGCTGAAATGATCGTAATGGCAAAGCCGAAAATGAATGTAATAGTCACAATTGAGACTGAACGAGTGTGTAGTTGAGATAGACAAGACTGAGAAGCAAGAGCAGAGTCGAGGCAGGATGCGGTAGATATTAAGAGAATCTGGAGTCGGGGGTAGTACAAACTGGGCTGGAAGCGCCTCTTTTTAGCTCTTTGCATCTTTGCAGGGGAAGGCAGCGAAAGCAACCACAAAACGACGGACTGCCAAGATGCTTCGAGCATGGGTAGGTGTTGTGGTCCACCGAGAAGCCCCTTGGATATTGGAGACGGGCCAGGGTATAGCATCTAGAGCTTGGTCCTTGGTCCTTGCTTGGGATGAAAGAGGACCGTACCCGCTGAGTACACTCGTGAACCATGCTCGGGTCTTCCATATCCGCAGCTGGAGGAGAAGTGTTAGCACAAGCACGTCTTGTGCGGTCACTGATTGAGCATGTGTGTTACATCAGGTATTAGCTGAAGCGTCGGCGTTTGCACGATGACTGACTAGGGCGATGAGCCAGTGTCAGTGCGAAGAGGACGCAAGTGAGCCGACAAGGTAAAGCGTTAATAGCTCATATGCTAGTGAGGAGGCACCATCATCCTCATCCTCATCCTTCAATCCTGTTTGGCGGCCTCGTCGGTTGCTGCGGCGTTGATGTTGTCGAGATGGACATGGATGTGATTTGATTGGAGATGCTAAAAGACCAACGGTTGGAGAAGAACGAGGTTCAGAAGCCGGTGGGGCGTCATGGCGCTTGCCTCAAACGGCATGGTTCAGGGGCGCGGTAGGCTCTTCGGAGGCGGGCTACATGGGTGTGATGCCAGGGGGTTTGGAGCTAAAGAAGCACTTTTTTGGTGAGCGAGCACCCTGCAATTTGGCAATGCCATTGCGACTCAGGTCGAGGCAGGACAGGGCAATTGATTGCATTTTGATGATTGTTCATGCTATATCAGAAAATTAACATGGATATCATCTGGTGTTGAGCCAACTCCTTTAAAGCAGTTATGTTTGATGCTATTCCAACTTGATACGTAAACATAAAAATTATGTTTCAAGGAAAGAGTTGTTCCCTTCTCTTCTCCTTCCTCTTCCACGTCCTAGCGCCCACCACGTCACTTTTTTATGCAGGTACCGTGCAGAGCCTGAGACGCCATGCGGGCCAATTAAGCTCTCAGTCGTTGGGCCATGACCCTCCCGAGACTTTCGTTGTTCTGGCGCACGCCACCTGAAATTGCCTCTGCGAATAAAATGAGGACAACTTCAAGTCTGGGTGATGAAATATTTCGGTGAGCGCCTACGGATACTGTGGTGCTTGTTTGTTGCACTGCATCTGGTTTATACCAAGCCACTTACCCCTATAGCGTACGGTGAGCATCGGGCCCCCAGATCAGTTAATTTCAGCCTTGTAGTCTATTCTGTGAGCATTTCCTCCACCATCAGGTGCTCCCTCCTGTAGTATTCCGCGCTTGTCAACTCACTTGAAATCTCCGATGGGATCGGCATTGTAGTTCGTAGTCTGCATGGAGTACGTACATATTAGTGCAACTCAAACTTGGACTACGGCAAGGTTATAGAGATTCCCGAATCTTGTTGTTAGCCATCGCTTTGTCAGTCCTGACTCCTAATATGCCATACTAGCAAAGACGGTGTCCAAACATAGAAAGCATGCATTCGAAAAAGGAGGCCATCTTACTAGGCCATCTTACTCAATCTCACCTCTGCCAAGCCCAGCTCGCCGCAGGCTAGAGAAGAGACCAGAATGACCCAACAACTTAGAAATCACTCAAGTCAGACATTCTCTTACACGTCAATGACTGACTCCCTGCAGTGACCTTGGCCCCTCGGCTCTCAGACAGGTTCCATAAAACCCTGCCCTACATACAAGAAAGAAACAAAAAAGAGGAGGAAGAAGTAAAAATTCCATTCCCTTGCATGCTTGACCGCGATTTGACAGAACCTGAGAACCCGCTCACTCATGGAGTGAACGATCTGTTATTCCATGCCAAGCGGTTCCTCGGTTCTACTCCGTAGAATGACTCAGATCATTCCCGTTAGCACTTCCTCTGCTGACTGGACCGCGGTTAGAGTCTTGGAGTCGAGATGGCTGTCATCTGAGACTTTCTGCTCAGCCTCCTCGGCATAAGCAAAAGCCTGCGGCAGTGGAAAGATGTGCACTGGTTAGTGGCCACATCGGAAGGGACGGGATGCGATGCATGGTGGTTGCAAGATGATCGTGACAATGCTGATCTTCGCGAACAAGGTCGCGAATGGACCAGCCAGATCAATCGCCGAAGACCGTTGATTCCCCAAAGGGGTAATTAGGAGGGAACAGGAGTACGTAGTCTAGTGGGCGCCCGCCGACAGGAACCTCTTGGTTCTTTGAAAACGTTGATGCTGTTTGTTCCTGTTCCCTTGTATGAGCAAATTTTGTATTTTCATGCAGGTACCTCCACAAGTCACATTAACCTCTTACACAACATCAGTACGGCGTGTCCCAAGTCACTATCCGTATCTGACATGGACGTATTGTTTTATGTCTATGTACAGTTCTCGTAAACTTTTCCCTTGTGTTTCATCCCAAAGCCACGCGCGGTCAGTCCGTTAGGTTATCCGTACTTATAACATCCATGTCACCCTGTCGTTTCAGCAAACTTCCATGGTCCCTGCCCCGTCTTCCATGTCGCAGAATAACAAGTTCCAATTCTTATTCCTCCGCTCCTACGGATGTACCCTGCAGCAATGGCCCGTCAACCTTGATGCATAGGTACGGTACGACAACAAGGTTATTAATTCTTCCCGAGCTTTGAATGATTGATATTGGCTTCGAAAGCTTCGTCTAATACTCTATCGAAAACGCACCAAACAAGGGTTTAAAGTTCTCTTATATGAGAGGGAACCTACTTCCGAGATTATTGATTGTTTGCTTGATTAATGTATCGTCTCATCTCGGTAATCAATTACTCTGGCCCGATTTGACCTTGGCGGATGATTGACCAACCAAGTTTCTCAAGATGCCTCGGTCAGATTGCTTCTACGAATCAAATTGAATCTCGTCGACACGGTCGCATTAATGCTCTGCGGCTCTTGAGCATAATATTTCAGCTTCCAAGCCTGGTCGCCTAAGATCTTGTCTTTATCCCATGCCCATGGCACACATCCTGGGAGCCTCAAAAATCTTACATGGTCTCACAATCCACAGTCCAGATGCTGCGCCTTGTTATGTTCCCATCAGGTAGACGCCGAAATTGTCAATCATTTGCCGTACTCGGATAGCGTGGGCATCCCCTTGGTCTCGATCTCATCCCCTCTCTCATTCCACTTCTTCGATCCTTGGCCGAGGCTTCCCAGACCCGTCGACCAGAGTTCCGCTCGGGTTCACATGAAGGCCTGCGAGTTTCGATAGACCTGGAGGGTTGCTCTGGTCTTGCGCAGGCAGAATGCTTGTCATCTGCCAGTTCTCGAGGCTTTCAATCACATCGTTCGCATGCTGTTGTACCAGCCCATCGTTATCTGTCTGAGCCACATACCGCAAGGTCCTAACAATATCTTCTCGACTATCATCGGTAAGACCAAAGCCGAGTTTGCGGCCAGACTCCTTGGCTGCGTCAAGTGCCCTGACAAAACTCAGCACGTTTAGAATTGCGGCTCTTCGCAAGATCGCTGTCTCCATCTCTCTTTCCATGGCCAGGATGTTGATACAGAGATCAACACTTCCGGATACAAGCGTTGGGCCAATACCACCAATATTGGTTTCGAGAGCAGCGCCGAAGATAGAGAGTGCCGAAGTGCGAATTCGGACATCTTCAGTACCGCGCTTACTCTCCCATCCTTGGAGAATCTGTGCCAAGATATCATTCCTAGCCTTATCCTCTTCTGTTACTTCCTCATCAATGTTCATATCATCGTCATCGTCATCTTCATCTCCCTTTTTCTTCTTCATCTTCTGTCGCTTCTCATCACGAGCCTGCTTTGCCATAGTCTTTGGTCGATATCCACGCCGTCCGGCGATTGATAACAGTGTTTCGCTAACTTGTTGAGCAACATCACCAGAAAAGGTCTCTCCTAATCTCTGAATAACCTGTAACAAAGCCTCGCCAAAGCGCAACCTTACATCCGTGGTGGACTTTTCTTGTGCATCTAGGTAGTGGTCCAGTAGTTCTTGCACAGAAGACTTGGGATGTTTGTTTGCCAGCTGCGTGTATACCTTGATGACTCGTAGGTTTATGTAATCGTCGTTGTTCTCAAGTAGAGTCGATAATAGGACAGCGACAGCCGGAATATCAAGTATTGGGCTATCTCTCAATATGAGAGTGGAAAGTAGATTCAACCCTTCCGAAACAATGGGAGCTGGGTTATCATCACCTCCAGTAACATATTCCATCGCTAGTTTGTATGTTCGTTGATCTTCGATTTGCCTAGCATTGGGAGCCGAGGCCGATCCCTCGTCTTCTTCCATCTCATCTCGATACTTAAGAAGTAAGGCTAGATTTCTTGCCGTTAGTGTTATTTGAGGCCTGTCTTCGTTGCTCAACCTTTCCAAGGCATTTTCAACAATCTTGAGCTCCCCTGGTTTGATATGGGACTTCTGGAATGTCGGTGCTGTGATGACGAGATTGAGTAAGCTCAGCACCACTGCAAGGAGGTCATCTGCTAATCTGGATTGGGTGTCTGCTGTGAGAACCTGACAGACCAGTTCCAGTAACTGGTCGAATTGGCTCACGAGCTTCTCGGGTGCCTTGTCCATAAGCTTCTGTAGAACAGTCACTTCAAACAGGTTTTGGAGAGGTGAGTCCAGTTTCTCTTCCTTAGGACGAACGTCTATCCTGACATCTTCAGTTTGTTTGCCTGCCGCTTCAATCCAGCGCTTTAGCAGATCCAAGAAGATGGACGACACTTCTGTAACAGAGCAAGCAGTCGTCACGCAGTCAACGAGCTTCGCTGCTTTGTCTTCAAGCTCGTTCCAGTTCAACTCGATACCGGTCGTGGACTCGAGCCCACGAGGTTCCACAACTTCGATATCGCCATTGCCCCTTAGCCGGTATTCCCAGTACTTTTCTGTTCCATCCACGGCACCCTTGCAGAGAAGATTCCGCACGAAAGGCCTGAAACTTTCGGCATTCCCAAAAAGTCTTAGATATGCCTGTAGTAGTGTGCGGGCAGGCTTGACGAAGTTCTCTTCAGTGCTCTGCAGCGGGTTGTGCCATGAAGCAAGTGCCCATACTTGAATCAATACAAGCCTCAGGAGACGTCTGCATAACCCAGGCGAAGAATTGGACATCACCAAGGTTTTGAGGCGTTGTAGCGATGTCTTGAGGGAGTGAGATGCGATGAGGATACGGTCTCGGCTGAGATCGAGAATTTCTTCGTCCTCTTGCTTGATGGCTGTGGATCCAGAGTTCGACATTGACCGCAGCGATGGGTTCAAGTCCTGTACTATCGGCTGAACAAAGGCATTCCATCCAGGTGACCCAGGCGCACCATATTGCTTGCTCCCAAGGATGCCGAACCCCACGACCTGCGAGGCAGTCTTGGCCAGTTCAGGTCCAACAGTTCCATCAATAAGATCAAACATTTGTCCTGAGATGCCGTCAAACCACGCCTGCGGTGTTAGGCTAGCGGGAACTGAAGAGAGAAGTTTTGTCGCAACGGCAACGCCTTCATGTGTGATACTGGCTCCCTGCTTCTGAGGCCCAGAATCAGCATCCGGGATCCTGCCTATATTGCTGGGATGAACTGAGAAGACAAATTCCATAGTTCCTCGTACGCCGCCTTGGCGAAGAGGAAGGAGAGTGAGTGTCCGAAGCACTGGGTCCCGCAGCCATGGTGGAAGAATCGAGGGTTTTATCAGTGCATTGAGAGCAGGGAGGAGCTTCCATATCGGCGTGCTTCACAATGTCAGTGTTGTGTCAAGAGCGAGGAACGGAGGAAGACGTGACGAAATTCCGAGATGCTGCGTACCTTTCAATGAGTTTGTTGTACTCTTCAACGCCCTTTTCTCTTTGCGTAGCAGTTGGATCAAATGCTTTTTTACCAGCTTCGACTATGTCTTCTATTATCTTAGGTTGCGCACCCGCAGATGGGACGGATGATGATGAGCTCGCCATATTGTATAGTTTCTTGAAAGGATAAAACTTGCTATAGGGTGTTTGTCATCATATTGACCCGCTGTACCTTCATGTGCGCCGAGCACTGTGATACACTGTCCCCGTCACACCAGTGTCACTTCTGCTATTTTATGGGTCATGCCAGGTAGACGGGCGACAGGGGATGGCTTACAGCAGTGTAGACTGTCTACTACCTAGGTACCTAGATTAGTAGGGAACTACACTTGAAATTTCACATTGAGAAGGTTGTATCTGTAATATCTCAAGACTTTATCTATGTGCGACTCTATAAAGATGAAGATTTGTGAATCTCAAACGCTGACATTGACGCTGCACTGTCGCTACAGGTGGCTGGCCAGGTCACGTGCATGCGCGTTCAGTGGAACTCCGCCTCAAGTACCTGGTATCTCATCGCGTCTCTCTCTTCTTTGAACTCTCCTGTCAACAACCACTTCGTGATACTGATCAGTTTCTAGGATCTATACTGGAAACGCGATGGCCGCCGCGGGTTTAAATGTCATATGGATCAGCATTCTGGAACCACGGTCGCAGTCAGGATGAACTCCTTCATTGCTCTCAGCAAGTACATCAACACGCGCGACGCCTCCCCCACAGTCCGTTCTTCGTTTCTCGAAAGAGATGTCTATTGCAGACCGCTCGTCTTTTTCTGGTTACCCTTCCATGTGTCGCTCTCGAGCCTGTAACAGGACCTCGTGAATGCCGCAGCTGGATCATGGCGGGTAACGCGTCCTGTTTAGGATGTACCAGGCAGATGGGTGAACAACGTTCGGAACTTAACCCTAAGCTTCATATCTGGTCATAAAGTTTTGCGTTGTTGTCGCTCAAATCGTCTTTTATGCCAAATAAGCGCCCGACTGTTGTGCCCGCTGAAAAGTGGGAGGTTCGACTGAAGGCGCTGGTTACGACGGACAGGCGAGGAGGGCACTCCAGTCACCTATTGGTGCGCGAGAGGATTGGTGCCATAGGTAGTGTAAGATCCTCTGAAGGACACCTGTCAGCCTTTTCCGCTGGAACCAGCACATCGGTCAACAGTAGACCGTCCAGGCGATGCGATCAGCCTTGAGTCGTTGGAGATGGAACTAGCCTGGCCACTTGGTCAAACTGCTGGCTTGCCCATGGCGCGCAGCTGAGGAGTGGAGCTTCATATTGGCCACAAACAGTCAGTCTAAGAACTTCATACGACTCCCGAGTTATCGTCTGTCGGAACCGCCAGCTAGGATAATTCCAGCTGGTGCAGCGGACAACTTGTGGAAACATACAGAAGTTCTTCGACCGACACCTATCGCCAGTCTGACAGCCCCCGGTCCTCCGAAGCTGTTCATGCTATTGTGCATTACCACACTACTTCCCATCCACCCAACCCCTTGGCCATTCGCTCACTGGACCACACCGCAGCACTTGCTCCTGGTGTGTGACGCTCCGCGTCTGGTCTGACCCAGCGCATTAACCTCCAGCCATGGGTCACAATCCCTTGGTCATGATGGACGCCAGCACGCCTGCAAGGGCCAATAGGTCTTAGCAGGTCCCTCAGACCAGCCGCAAGGTTGGGCTTGAGATGAAAGGGTGGTTTTTACGGATGTATTTTGTCCACCCATCAACGCCCTCCATACCTCTCGCTGGCGAGAAGTCTGGAGAGGACTCAAAAACTTGTCCTAGGGGGCAGCGCGAATCATACAGAAGGAGTTCCCTTGTCAGCGTCAGTGTGTTTCCGGGCTGCGTTCTGCTATGACGGCCTCTCGGCAGAATCGTGTCAGCGAAGGTATTGGATCATTATAGAACTGTGAGCTCACGAAACAGTCTCTACCTTTGCAATCCTCACTGCTGCGAGACGATGCTCGTAGTTGACGTTGGAAGCAGTGCCAGGACCCATCTCGAGTTGGAGTCAAAGTTTCGTGCTTGTCTGGCACTGCGAACGACCATTCTATAGAGCTGAAGATTGCGCCTTTGAGTAGCAATGGTGAGGCTGAGTTGTATTGTTGGATCTTGGACAGGCCTTGTTGGGTGAGGTAGTCCTGGCTGTCCTCTCGCCTGAAAATGGTGTGGAGGACAGCCCCCCGCGGTGAGGGGATAAGTCTACCCACTTCCTTTGTCCAATGAACGAGTGCTAACAACGAAACAGATGAAGAGAACCTAGACTGAATGCTCTAGCTTGCTGCTGTACTTACAGAGCAACCACCAAGGTAAAGTCGGATCTGATGCGTAGTAGATCCACGATTGAACCATGCCTGAATAGGGTGTGATCCCGTTTAGATCGGCTGTCGGATCTAACGGATCGGCCAAATTATTATAGTGATGTCATGACTGCCAAGATTTCCAACGTCCGCGTTTCACCGGCATCGAAATTAGTGCATCGAAACAATTGTTGTAAACTTAGTGCCTCCCTGTGACAAATGATTTGCGCTGAGGCTGATTGTATGTGTTGTCGGCAAAGCTTGTTACCATCCTGGTTGTCCTATTCAGGGCCAATGGGAATTATCCGTGACCCCTACCTAGGCCCGGTTGCTGGTGATGTCACGTAATGCAGGAACCTGCTCGCATGTCTCGGACGAATTCTAAACAAAACAAGATCGTTCTACTTGTCCCTCATAAACTGTTTCCCTCGTCGCGTGTTTCTGTCTGGGCCTTCCATCTTCACGCTACACTCTCCGACCAAGGCTTAGATCATGCGCAAAGCAGCATTCTTGGGCCTCGTGCCCGCCGTTATGGCCATTCCTGCAGCCGCTCCTGGTGCTGCACCTACAGTCTATCGTAGAGCTGCCGCTCCTGCTGCCCAGCCTACTGAGATTGTGGATCTCCAAAGACGCGACATCATTAACGACGTTGAGACTTATGTCGGCGGTCTTGCCAGCGGTATCGAGACGAAGGTCAAGGGATGGGTCAATTCTGGCATCCTCGACTTTCCAACTGGTTTCCCTACCGGT
Source organism: Fusarium sporotrichioides (assembly GCA_019054645.1). Taxonomy (NCBI): domain Eukaryota; kingdom Fungi; phylum Ascomycota; class Sordariomycetes; order Hypocreales; family Nectriaceae; genus Fusarium; species Fusarium sporotrichioides. The sequence continues at coordinate 2,070,381 of JAHKNS010000004.1, forward strand.
GACGACGTTAAAAAGTCAGCAGGCGTCGACAACGATGAATTGAAATCAGAGCCAACCCAAGTGCTGAACATCCCGTAAGTATATAACTCAGGAAGAGACGATGCAGTGTAGTGGCTAATTACAAGACAGTCCATATGGCAATTGGACCAATAAGGGATGGAACGTTAGAGTACACGGCAATGTCTACAAGATCCCTGATCTGAGCCAGGGAAAGGTGGACGACCTCGCCAATGTCTTCCTCATCGACACCGAAGTCAAGGATCTTTCCAAATCACAGCAAGCTCAGGCCCGAAACGTCACCAAATCGATCTTTGTTGTGCAGCAGGACGACGTGGAGGTCAAGATGAACTTTGTGAACAACGTCGACATCTCTCCCGACGAGAACGGTGGTGCCATCGATGCTGTGAGTATACCTACATAAAACTTTTTGCAGGACTATTTATTGACAGACTATACAGAGAGGAGGCGCGCAAAACATTACTATGCCATACAACACTACACTGGAAGGCGACTTTGACGCTTTCATTACGCTCAAGAACACCTCTGGTCCTGACAATGGTTATCTGATTCCTGGCAATGAGACTTCAAAGATCCAGACACTTAACCTCTATGCTGAAGGAAAGAACAACAGCGGTAACGCAACCGCCTACCTCGTTCCTCCCAAGGGCATCACCATTGTGTCAGATATCGATGACATCTTGCGAGTAACAAAGATTTACGAGCCAAAGGAGGGTCTGCTCAACACCTTCGCTCGACCCTTTACACCATGGATGAACATGCCTAAAATCTATGCGAACTGGTCGACTTCGGTGAACGACTTGCACTTCCACTACCTCACGACCACGCCTGAGCAAGTCACACGAAACTACATGAGTTTTATCTACAACACCTACCCTCTCGGCTCATTTGATACACGTCCTCTCAATTTCTCTGACGTCTCAGCAACACTATCCATCCGTCGCTTTTTACTCGACAAGGTTTTCCAGACCTTCCCAGACCGCAAATTCATCCTCGTCGCTGATACATCCAACTCTGACGTGATGAAGGACTACCCAGCTCTGTACAAGGACTACCCCGGCCAAGTGCAGTGCATACTTCTGCGCAACACAAGTTCGACAGACAGCGGAGACAAATTCCCCTACAACACCAAGGGGTTCAAGGACATCCCTCAAAAGAATTACATGTTCTTCCACGTACCCGATGACCTTACCAACTTGGATATTGCCAACGGGGGATGTTACAATAGTTCTATCAAACAGAACGTTACTTTTGATTACCAGGGACTGCCCTTTGGCTTAAGCGATGATGATAATGCAGCTTCTGGCGGTGTTGGCCCTCAGTTGGGAATGGTCATTGCGGGACTCATGGCAGCTGGCTTAGCGATGATGCTTTAAATGGATTGGATCGGAATGGAGTTACTCAGGGGTTTATATGATCTTCGGATCTTAATGCATTTACGATTGACAATATGCTGAATAACTGCAACGCACAACGCTTGTTCCTTGGGGTAAATGATACTGCGGCAAATGTTTCGACGTGTCTTTTCACAAACTCCCAAGATACAAGTTTAGCATTATCTCTCTTTTATTACAGATAGCGTATCGCGACGCATCTTGTGCTTCAAAGTTGTGAGATCTGTTAAGAGTTCCAGTATAGCCGGTGTACCCTAGAGCTCCCAGGGTCGGGATTAGGACAACCCAATGTATTTTATGCCTATTACGGGCTTTTAATATGTAGCTTGTTTGGTCGGAACAATTTCCGTTTGTCGATGGTCGTATGGGACGATTAAAACGTACGTGTAGATGGATACCCTCTTCAGGTTCTGTAAGAAATTGTGTAAGAATAACATTTAGATTACACGCTTACCCGGCTCATGCCCAACATGACGCCAAGGAAACAAACAGCCAGATGGTTCATGTCAAGATGTTGTTATGTGTCATCACATCACATTGCATTGGACTGTGTTGTGCCAAACTCAGCTGCAAGAATCCAAAACAGAATTATAGTAGACGGCGATTTCCGATCTCGTGAAGATGAAATGGTCAGATGCCGTATACCTTGATCCAATGCAAGCCACGCATGTTGGCAGCTGAAATAAACCATGAATTGGCTTGTCTGTTAGTTTTAGCTCAAAGCTGGGTCTCCCATGCTTTATCTTAGTATTGAATCCAAGCCATAGATGTTGGTGGGCTGATGTAAATTAAAGGCTCAAGATCTGACATTTCCCGCCTGCGCAGGGTAACATTGCAAGAGGAGGGCCAGAAGAGTTTAGGTTTATGCCAAGATCAGGTTGTTTGTCAATAGAAGAATGGTCTAAGTGCTGAAACAATCGGGGGTTTGATGATGTTGAAGTTTGAACTAGGACATAGTTGGGGGGAGCTCTCAAGATTTAACGATCCTCAATGTTTGTCGTTATTTGTCGTTCAAGTTACCTCCGATAGGATTGTCATCGCGTAGCTGAAACGTTGAGGCTGGCTAGCCGTTAGTTTTAGTGAGGCGTGAGGTATGTATAGACTGCAGACTACTAAGGCATGCATGTAGGTAGGCGTTGCTATTTCTAGCAAGGAGTCAGTACAAGCTGATCTCATCGGTATTCTTCATATGAAGCTCGGTCAAGGTCAACGAGACACAACAGTTGAGGCCCTTTTTTATTTAAAAATTGCGAAGACGGGCGCTAGTGGATAGTACCTACCTAGGATTACCCCTGATCAACCGGTCGACAGCGGCTGATATCCTATTTGACGTACGTAGCTGCCGTGTAATGCTTAGACCATGGGTATTCCGGGCTTGAGCATGAGAAGGAGCACATTCTATCTAGCGAGCAAGAACGGCAAGGAAAGGTGCCCGAGAGGTACCTGCCTAGGTACCTACGGGCACTGTGCACTCATCCCTCCCTCATCCCCACCACTTCAAATCTCTTCCATCTTACTCGACCTGCTCCACTGAAGCAGGTACATATACCTACCAACTTACCTCTGTAGGCATGTACATTCGTCCGCAGTCAATTCAGAGCCAGCCGCATGGTTGCACAGCATATCGGATCTGTGTGTGGCCTGTGCTCATGCTCACATCTCGTCCCATCTGTGCGCCTACGCGGGTTGTCATCCATGGGAATGCCCTCATCCGTCCGTATCGCTCAGTGAGGCAAGTAACGTCCGTTGTTTCCGACCAAACTCTCTTCAACGGCAGTAGTAGCTCATTTCTGCAGTCTTGCCGGCTTCTCGACAAGTCCATGGCACCACCCTCACAAGATGCAGGCACGTGGAGTATGGTGGAAACCGTTGCATCTAGCCTCTTTTAAGTAAAGCCTACGGTTGACCAGTACTACGCAGGTAGGCGCCATGGCTTTTTGCGACCTCAGTCCAGCCATCGCAGGGCTACCGAAGAAACCTGGCTCAGCTCCTGTTCTGCTTGGCCTCTTCTCTATACTCTGTCTGGCTGCGGCTTATGTGTTGGCGCTGAGCATCGCGTGCTTCGTATTCATGTCAGTTTGCTATTCTCAAGCTCAGGCCGTAGCTCCTTGTCTGGCAGGTAAGCATTCCTATCGGTGGGGTACTTCATCCAGAAACAAACAACAGTCGGCTGATAAGTATCGCAGCTGGACAAGGATTATCAGACGAGCTCTTTTCCCGAGGCGCGCTATTACATCTCACGACCCTGTCTGTCTGCCCTATCCACATCGCTTGTCTTCTTTATCAGAGAAGAGGTCAGGAAATCAGTTTTCCGGCTCCAAAATGTCCCAAAAAAAAAAAAAAAAAAAAAAAAAGATTCCTCCCCAATTGCTCCTATACCATCGAAACTCTCTCACGCCTGTATGCTATCCCAATGAAATAAATAAGAAGACAAAAATCCGCCCAAAAACAAAGACAAGTTCATAATGGAGTCCCCCGTCTCCAAAAATGTTCAACGCAGCACATGGGTATCTCGCGGGGGGTTTGTTTGCTTGCCGTCTTGCTCCAGCCACCAACCTCCCGCTCCATCCATTGTCGAGTGTCGCAGTCAATCTAAAATCGTACACTGCACACGCCCAATGGCGCGTTTCAGCATGGTCGACAATCAGGAGAGCCATTTCGGTCTATCTCTGTGTTGCCGTACTCGACAGTTCAGCTCAGTCTTTTCTCGTCGATGATCATTTTCCACCTATCGTCGCAACAGCTAACGCTCGTGTGTGCCCCAAGAGCCATCTCGATTTGGCTATCAAAACCGGTGTTGTGCTAAAATCCCCGGTATGCCTGGCATGGCGCTTGTTACGGGAATTGATGGTGGAGGTCGGCTGGCCTTGTCTCTAAGTGTCCAGTCATCACCAGGTTCTGAAGGAGCTACAAGCTCCATTAGAGTGTATTGAAGAATTCCATTCAGCACTTGTGGCACAACAATGTCTCGTGGAAGTCCCCAAGTAGGTAGGGCGGATCCTTCGTTATCGCGTCCATCGGCCTTAGACACATACATGTCAGCAAAGCTCCAGTCAGTGCGCAACAGCTTAACTTACAAGACATGATGCGCAAGGCGCGTTATTCACCCAAACCCAGTTGGGACAGTTGTGCGTATAGAAATACTTGCATCGGTACTTATAAAAGCCGCCCGCTCCGCTCATTGTGTAGTTGACGATGATGATCGTCAAGATAGATAAGATGGTATCGCGCAGGAAGAGTCCGGCAAGATGAGATGTGAATCAATAGGCTGATGGACAATGAAACGCGAGACCGAGGCAGATGCAGAGGCAGGAGCATAGCTTCTTATATGAACTACTATGCATGCGTGCATTGAGAGAAAGTGACGTGAATGCGATTATTAGTATGGGGAGTGGACTCAACCGGGGCTGTACTACTGTACCTGTTGTTGACGGAAGGCCAACAAAGGATCCCTAGGACACATAGCGGATCTCCATGTGGGAATGGACTGGCATGATCAGAGGTTTGTACTGTACCTACTGTTTTCAGGATGAAGCACTACTGACGTCTTGGGGGACAGCTAAAGTCTATGGCGAATGGTCCGCTGGCGTTGCAATGCCATGCAAAATGGCATTGACTGATGGCCCCCGCTGGACATACATAACGATGCGATGGAGTGGGGACCACACCAGCAGTAGCAATGATGACAGACAGGGAGTCCCCTGTGAACTTGGTAAGACAACTAACTGCAGATACTTACCTTGTGAAAACGACATGTAGGACTCTGCATATGGAGGAAGTCGTGCATATTGTTCTACACCGGCGACGACAAAAAGCGACCAATAACCAGATATGACACATTCTTGAACACACCTTCTGTCAAATTAAAAACGCGTAGCGGGGCTCAGACGCTATCTGTGGTTGTGTTGAGTCTTAATATGCTGCTGCTGCTGCTACACCACAGCATCCGTTCGGCCTGTCTTCAGAAGCGAAGCAATAGGATGAGCCAGCTTAGAGACGGCTTGTGGTTCGTCGAGACGTGGGGCCATGTGGGCGAGAGCTCTACGGTAACGGGAGTAGCGTCCGGCGGGTATGGCGTGAGGTTAGACTCGACAGGGGCGTGTTGCTCTCGTCTGGGGAAACGACGTACCAATGATACCGAGCTTTTACACTTTGCACATCCCTCTCGGCGTTGAGACCTTGCCTGAGACGAGAGAGGATGCACGATGATTCCCCCGGCCGTGTTCCATGTTCAAGAAAGCCCCTAGATCCACGGCAATCACAATCGCTGCTTAACCTACCAGGGCAACAGGCCCTTTGCAGATACAGGTAGAGAGGGGCGTACTGTCAGTCACGACCCGAAGCTATCCAAGTGCGAGGCCCATACTAGTCAACGCTTGGTCTGCTACGGTCTTTTCATGTTACCATGTATCATGCCACAGAGTGCGCAAGGACAAGGAACCGAGCATCGCACTCACAATGGCATGTTTGAGTATCAAGTAGGGTCATATCAGATTAGATTGGCCTCACATGGTAGGGAACTCTCGAAGCAGGGACTTGGTGGGGATGAGATCTTTGAGGCTGAAAAAGAAACGTTCTTAGAACAGTTGGGGTCGATGCCAATGCAGCCCAGCCAGTATCTGGGAATGGAAGGGCGGGAAAAAGCAAAAAAGAACAAAAAAGCAAAAAAAAAAAGAGAATTGCTTTGCTTGTCAGGATCCACAAGTGTGTGGCGCTGCAGTTCCGTTTCTGGACATGAGTATTTCGATACGGTACTCAATATATAGCATTTACTGACTGACTATCATGGGCCATGGCCATATTGCGACGACATCGGCTTTGTTCCGCGATATCTCCTAGAATTATCAACAGCCAGATTCCTGTTTTGTTTCAAAGTACTGTACCAAGCAAGGGCCTCGAAGAAACACAAGTCTCGCTCGTGGTTGACAGGTTAGTTACCTGGTTATCATGAGACATTTGAAAAGTATCAGACTATTTTCGACAAGACTACTACACTAACCGGAGGTATCGGGTCGCCCCGCGTTTCTGCAACGTCCAGTCGAGCGTCACTGATTCCCTCCGGTGCCTCTATCCACAGATCTGCCTTAGTCCAACAGAGTTTTTGGTTGGGGCCGTCGAAGAGTGTCGAGAGGAGCAGAATTCACCATAAAATATGTAAATTTGCCAGGCGATATGCATATCTGACAAGTTGACCCATTGCTCAGTATACCATCTTGACGCCTGTTTACTTATACGTAATCTTGCCTCGACCCATACCCCCAAGTGTCAAGATGATGTTCAGCTATCCAGCAGGGGCCCTGCGCCACAGCGGTGTTCCCATACATAGTGTTCCTGCACTGGCTTTAACTTCAAGCTGGATTGTCTCTCTGCATGATACGGTATGCTTGGAGGCAGAGGGCTGTTGAGGACATGTCAGTGGTACGTTCCCAGAGCCCCATGATAGTTCTCCTATCAGCATCGAATGCTATCATACCACACAATTGTTTTGCCTTAACATTGTGTTCTAGACCAGTGTCCTTTTGATAATGTTCCGCCTTGTGATCCTGGGCCTTGGCAGGACTTGCTCGCATATTGCAAGCCTCGGGGTTCAAACCATCACAGAAACCCGTTTATCTTTGACGGGCAAGACTGATGCGCATCACAGCGGCACTTAACTTCCCCTGTTATTCAATACTAACCCAGAGTTGGTCACTAACGGCTTTAATGGCCCAGAACAGTAATAGTCTCGCCGGCAGTCAGAGGCTGGCCGGAGCCTTTACAAGGGCAGATAAAATTTCTGAGTGGAACCGACAGCCCAACCTTTGGTTTCTTTCAGCATCATGAGCCTGTGCATCACATCATTATCTAGGTACCTACAGAGGTATATATCTATCTTGGTTCTATTACTTCTTGGTGGGATGTTCTAGAAAGGGACTCGTATATATAATAAGTTTATATCTGGTTGTTGGTGAATGAATCAAGCGATGGACTAATCCAGACTTCATGAGCAAACGTTTATTGAATCAACCATCTCAGTCATCTTGTTCCACCCTGACTCGTCCCGGTAAGTGATCGAGATGGGGTTGATGGGGAATAGCTGGGGCGTCGCAGACCCTTGGATGCGTATTTATTCATTGACGGGGTTTTATGTTGTGTTCTACGACACCAACGTCAGGATGTTGCTTCTTACTAACTTCACCCAGGTGTCTGGTTTCCAGGGGTCTTTCTATGTACTTATGCAATTCGTTTCTTTTCTTTTCTCTTCTTTTTTGCTTTTTCCTTCGATCTCCCGCCCGCCTCCACACAATCTGATTGACACGAGGGGGGCCTGCCAACTCTTTTGCATTGACAGGCCCTGATACGTACATTCTTATCCAGGATTAGCAGACAAGGGTGTACATACCTGGATACCTGCTCGTACTGAAGGAGGCAAGTAAATTACGCGAGAGAACTCTGATAAAATATCATAAAAAAAAGAGAGACGAAAGAGTAAAAAATGGAGCCGAAAACAGTTCAACCAAGGTTTAGATTGCATCTTTGCTCGCGATGAGACGGATCTGCAGCCCGCACTTCCCTAGCTAGGATGCCCTAGGTCGTATACTTGTCAATCTCTCCGTGTTTGCATTACATAGCGCGATGTTGAGTATTTCATCTTGACGTATGTGCTATCGTGAACCACGCTGTGCTGACGGCCAAGATGGATATCCAGCCCAGTCAAGCTCTGAGGAAAGAGGCAACAATACTGTCAAGTTAAATCCAGATGATTTAGCAAGCTAGTAGGGGGATTGTGCATGGTACTTGACTAGATAAGCATTAGTTAGTACTGTAGAATTTGCACCAGTACCTGAATTTGTTTGTTGACAACGTCTCAATTATTCAATTCTGACATGTTGCCTCTGTGCTAACATTAGACCTTTATCGACCACCAGTTTTAGTCCGTTCCAGGTTTATCTTTGTCGTCTCTTTTCTCCTTCTACAGTACCGCCAAGAAAAATGCGCACGAGTAAAACATTCTAAAAACGCCCACATTCTGCATCACAGTTACTCACACCCTCCTTGGCAATCTAACGGTGCTGCAGGACTCTAATACCAAATAGGCAAAGTAGGGGAAACCTAGGACCAGACGAGGGGCACAACGACAAATTGAAGCAGAAAAACAAACCAACCGACCAGCCAACCATAGAACAAGTGGCTGATGCACATAAAACGCCGTAATCGACCAGTCAAAGTATCGGAATGCAGGAGTCTAGACCAGGGTCAACAAGGGAGGGGAATTCTTGTCGAGTTGATCCACAACCCTTTTGTCCTCCACTCTTCAGGAAATGTTTGTCTCTTTCATGAACCCCATGCAAGGCCGAGCCGCCGAGATGGAGGGTCGCCTCCCGCGCGTACATGGGAGGATTAAGCATTGGATAAGCAATAAAGACAGATCCCATGCTTATCCCTATCCTTGCTGGTGCCCGGGTATTTGTTGTAAATTCATAACCGACACTCGGCGGTTTCGTCACTCATGGGTTCCTGCAGCGAGTGCTTCATCTACCAGCCTTCATGGCCTCCTTGCGGCGCTTCTTCTCTGCAGCGCGTGCAAGAGAGCGCTTGACGTCGCCTTGCTCAAAACTATCAATGTCATAGTAGGTGGGGGCAATCTCCTATATGGCTGTTAGTATGATTGTATGATACTGAGGATGCACGATTCTCATGATGGAAAAGGAATCAACTTTGGGGGAACACGACTTACCAGTAGCCATTCGGGTCGGATGCCTGTACATGTACGGATGTATTGCTTTGATGTCAAAACAAATTCGTTGTAAAGAACCCAGTCAAACTCGGTGCGAAGAACAGTTGAGGGGTGGATCAAGACAGCCTGATCATCCTTGACAGTGCGATAGAGCTTGCCAGAGCTCTCCTTCATAGCGACCTGCATGAAGAAACCAGCAAGCAGTGCGCGTCGGATGTTGGTGTAGTAGTTCTTGTCCTCGAACGGCGTTGAGACAAGCTCGAGACCGTGCGTTTCCATGATGCGCTTAAGCTGAGCGCGAACATTGTCGGCACTGGAAAGATGTCGGAACGAGAGGAAGTGCTCGTGACACCACTGTTTGGCGCTATTGGGGTCCGATGTGGCCTGACCCTTGAAGGCGTGGTAGGCGTTGAGCAGGGTCAGGTGGTCTCCGTCAGGGTGAGCAAACTGCGCCTTCATCTCATCTGCGCGCTTGCGGTTGTTGGCAGGGCGAGTGAAGATTTGGGGGACTGAGAGCAAAGAAGTGATGGAAAGAATCTCGTTGGAGCAGTAAAACTCAGGAGAAGAGATGAGCATGACAGCCAGAGCGGGATCCAGAGGGAAAGCCGATGCCATGCTGCCGAGGGTGGTCAGCTCACCGTCGTCATCAAGGCAGGCGAGATAGTTGAGCTCCTCAAGAGCTCGCATCATAGTCTCAGGAGCGGGAGGGTCCATGAGATCGAAGTGGACAAGATCCTCGACACCGAGCTTCTTGAGCTCCAAAACCGTGTTGGCAAGGTTGGAGCGCAGAATCTCGGGGTATGTCTGCTCGATCAGTTCCTTCTTGAAGGCCTTCTCTGTGTAAAGACGGAAGCATTTTCCAGGCTTTGTACGACCAGCACGACCAGCTCTCTGCTGGGCAGAGGCCTTGGAGATGGGTGAAACCAAAAGAGATTCGACACGGATACGAGGGTTGTAAATCTTCTGCTTGCTGAAACCGGGGTCCACGACATACACGATACCGTCAATGGTCAAACTGGTTTCGGCGATGTTGGTGGAAATGATGACCTTACGACCAGGGCGACCGCCCTTGCGAAGAGGTGCAGGAGCCTTGTCGAAGATGCGCTGCTGCTGGTGGGGAGGCAGAGTACCATAAAGAGGGTACACAGCGAGAGGACCGGCGTCAACCTCGCGCATCAACTCATCAGCCTCAAGACTGATCTTGCGACAAGCATCCTCAATCTCGTCTTCACCAGTCAAGAAGAGCAGAATATCACCCTCAGGCTCCGAAGCGTGGATTTGGAGAACAGTTCTTATGGCAGCCTCAACGTAATCGCGCTCCGGTTCAGGGGTGTAAAAGATCTCGACAGGGTGGGTTCGACCAGGGACAGCGAGCAGAGGCGCGTCGTTGAAGTACTTTTGGAACTTTTGAGCGTCAAGAGTAGCAGACATGATGATGATCTTAAGGTCGGGGCGGCGCATGGAGATCTGCTTGAGTAGGGCCATAAGGATATCGGTCGCAAGGGTACGTTCGTGGGCCTCATCGAGAATAATGCAACTGTAGCGAGACATCTCGTGGTCGTGCATGGCCTCGCGCAGAAGCATACCGTCGGTCATGTACTTGAGCATGGTTTGGGGGCCTGTCATGTCCTCGAAACGAATGCTGTAACCGACTTCCTCTCCCAAGGTGACGTCCATTTCGTCAGCGACACGCTGCGCGACCGACATGGCGGCAACTCGACGCGGCTGGGTACAAGCGATGAGCTTGCCGGTGAGGTGAGGTAGCTCGTCGTAAACGACATATTGGGGGATCTGAGTGGTCTTTCCGGAACCTGTCTCACCAACGAAGACGAGGATCTGCGTCGAGTGGTACTTGTCGAGAAACTCCTGCCGTTGCTTGTGCACGGGCAAATCGCGACGGCTCTGGAGAATCTGGAAGTATTTCTGCGAATGCGGTCGGCCGGTGAAGGGGTTCGACTCTGAATCCTCAGCCTTGGAGGCCTGCTTAGCGGTGGTTTGCTGTCGCTTCATGCCGGCCAGAGGAGAGTCGGGAGAAGGCTCCTCACCATGGCCATTGCTATCACCGTTGTCGTGCATGTGAGCAAGGTAAGGGTTGTACTTTTCGTCGTCGCCGCCTTCTTTCTTGGCCTTCTTTCGAGTTGACTCGTCAGCGTCGGCACTTGATCGCTTTCCTCCCATAAAGTCAGACATTGTTTCGCTGATGACAAAGCGAGAAGGAGCAGGAGGATAAGAAAGAGAGAAACAGTGGCGAGGCTGAAGAAGAAAGGCCGTGATGTTTTGGCGGTCGTTTTGCTAGAAAATTTTGGCGGGACTGGGAAGACGGATGCTTATCGATAAGCGTCCTTGTCATACAGTGTATCAGATCCAACGATCTACTGGGTAAGGTCTATAAAGTTGTAACGTTGTTAAGTGCACTTGTAATACACACGCATGCATGTTCAAGTCAACATCATTAAAACCCAGAGAAGTAGCTGTTATGTCTGTACATAGTTCAATTTAGAGAAAGGAATTCCAAAAGACAGCGACCTGCCAACTATCCTCCACTTTAAAATGCAGGTACCTACACTTTCTCAGATAGGTAGCGTACACTGTGCCCACTTCCAGTTCAGGGTCCTCTCTACTTTTGCTTTGTCGTGAAATTCATCAGCCCTTCCTTCCAAGAGGGAGCGTACAACATCAACAATTAGGACTTGTTTGATAACTTCATTGAAAATAGACAATTTTGTGTCTGTACATAACAACAGACTCTCATTCTACTTATCACTCATTCATCTTGTATCGACTGGACGACTTCCTCTTCCTGGAAGCAGATTCTGAAATCTGACCATTCATCCCACTTCGCACAACTAGAGCTTTGGCGGGGTGAATTTACTCCACTACTAGAAATCTCAACTTTATTGTTTCTTCTTGATCAAGGTAGCTTCATACAACCACATCCGCCATTTTCAGATAAGCATATACATACAAGTCATGGCTTCCGGGGACGCAGGCTTCGATATGTCTGACGGTTTCGGCCTCCAGAGACCCAGCTTCCATATTGGATACCACAATTCGAACAGCAACGAGCCCCTCACTGATTTGCAGTATGGCCATCTGCTCAACCATGGTGTAAGTCGCAAATCATCCACAACAACGGCCTCCAGGAGCCGATAGAGACACTCTTGTTCTTTCAATCTCAAATTAGCAGGATCACCAATTGACTCTCTGGATAGCTGGCCTTTGCAACCACTCCCATCACAAATACTCACTTCCGAGACCGTGTCTTTGCGCTAGTGTCTGAGCATCTTTCTACCCTCTCCAACAATGGCGAGAAGCCCACCACTACGGCGACTGGTTCAAGAGCAGAGCCTATTTTGCCCCCTCTGACCACCAAGGACACAAGTCTGTTTCCCTGCGCTGCTGTTAACACTTACACTGCAGTCATCAGCCCCTGGATCGACCTTGGCTCTTCCAACCCCATCATATCCAGCATCTCTCGCCAAGTACTCAACGTTGAGATCAACTACGCCAACTTCTGTGGTGTGCGTAGCATCGTCATCCCTGGGCCTCGACAGGATGCTTCCATCGACGGCGGAAATCAGAGTCTTGCTCAGTACTCTCGTGCTGTAGAGGAAGCTCTTACCATTGGCAACCGCCTCACCTTTTTGATCCAGATGCCTATGTACCGAGAACCTGGTCAAGAGTCCAAGGAAGTCAACATCTCTTCGCTTGATGTGAAGACTCCTACCACGACTGAAGGAAAGGAAATCGACCTTCTGGCTGCGTGGGATTCATGGCACCATGTCCGTAGTGTTTGCAACTACAACACTAGACTCTTCGTCTGTACGTTTATCTCATCTTCCGGTTATTCTTGATAGATACTAACCTTTCGAAAAGCTCTTGAGATCCCTCGTGTGATGCCCGAAAAGGACCTCCAGGACCGTTGGTTTGCGGAACCCCTGCACTACCTCACTCTTAGCCCATCCACTTTCCAGACCAACAAGGCTGGTTTCCCTTCGCTGTCCAAGCACCACCAGAATCTCATCTTCTCGTATATGAGATTGAAGAATGTTCCCTGGATCCTTCTTTGCGACGTTGGTCCTGACGTCTCCCACCTCAAGGACAGTACCCAAGCTCCGCCTACCTCCCAGGATGAGTTTCCCAGCCTGTCCGAAGCAGAGACACAGAATCAGTTGTCCAAGGGACAAGGTTCTCAAGTCAAGACTAATGACTACATCTCGTACCTTCGATGGCTCGAAGACCAACAGCCTCCATTCACTTACCTCGAGAGCCCTACTCTGACCAGCTTCCAGGACTGGCTGCAGTCACCTCTCCAACCTCTATCCGACAACCTCGAGTCAGCTACGTACGAAGTTTTCGAAGGAGATCCCGTCAAGTATAGCCAGTACGAGATCGCTGTATTTGAGGCCCTTACAGAGTGGAAGGAGCTGAAGAAGCCTCTCTCTAAGGATGGCAAGGTTGTCGTTGCAGTTGCAGGTTCTGGCCGTGGTCCGCTGGTCACTCGAGCCCTCAAAGCATCTGAGGATGCTGGAGTACCGATCGATATGTGGGCTGTTGAAAAGAATCCCAATGCCTATGTCTACCTTTTGCGCCAAAATGAGCTTGTCTGGGGCGGTAAGGTCAAGGTTGTCAAGACTGACATGCGTGCTTGGAAGGGCCCTGTCGTCTCTGAAGACGAGAATGGACCTGTGTATGGCAAGGTTGATATCCTCATCTCCGAGCTGCTGGGATCTTTTGGAGACAACGAGCTGTCACCCGAGTGTCTCGATGGTATCCAGCACGTCATGTCCACACCTCACGGTATTTCAATTCCCAGTAGCTACACTGCTCACATGAGTCCTATCTCAACACCCAAGATCCATGCCGATATTCTCTCGCGAGTGTCCGGCGATCCCCACGCCTTCGAGACCCCCTGGGTTGTCAGGCTTTTCGCTCTCGACTTCGTCGCTGAGCGGGTACCCAACAAGCCTCGATTCCAAGAGGCTTGGGAGTTCTCGCATCCTATTCCTGAATCATCGCTGGCCGCTCTCGAGGCGAAGCGATCAGGTGGTGTTGTCGGAGGAGGCGGTGGAAGCATGGCTGGTGCTGCTGGTGCAAACGACCACAACTCGCGGTATTGCCATCTTACGTTTGTCTGCCGGACAAGGGGTGTAACCCACGGTTTGGCCGGTTACTTTGAGTCGACGTTGTATGAGTCTCAAATTCCCGAGAACAAGGGCGCCAAGATTGAGATTAGCACACACCCCGAACGTATCGATGACAAGAGCAAGGACATGATCTCATGGTTCCCCATCTTCTTCCCCCTCAAGGTAAGCCATTGCCACTCTTATCTGGTGACATACGCTAATAGCACTGCAGAAACCCCTCTACTTCCCAGCTGATACCGAGCTCGAGGTTAGTATGTGGCGCCAAACAGACGATACCAAAGTGTGGTATGAGTGGCTCGTGGAGGCCTACACTTGGGTTGGAGCGTCTACACGCGTCAAGGTTGCTTCATCAGATCTGTGCAGCAGTCGCCAGGTCGCGTGTTTGATGTAGATGTTGACTCAGACACTGAGATGAATAGGATAAATGATGTGATGAAAGAAAAGTTTGGTTTAGAGAATTAAACAAAAATAAGTTTATGGTTCCGTGGACTTGCAATGATTTGAAGTCGAGTTTTCACAACATTAGTTGTATACTTACGGCAACATGCAAAGTATCTGCTATGTTACCACTGCCCGGGATGGAACATGAACACGACAGTCCTTCTGTAGCACATACACTCACGACTTGCCCATAGGCTCGGTAGACTAGGTTTGTTCATAAGAACACCGTTACAACGAACCTATTCGCCACCTAGGTAGTTGTAGGGAACACCTTGGTTTCTCGGTACCCAAAGTAGTTCTAGTGGTTCAATAGGACACCAGTTACCACAAAGCACATCTCAAATCGATCGAGATGTATTGCCTCCATGGTTCAACCTAGTCCGGTTCCTGACCTCGTCTATATAGGGAAGCCAAACTCCTTGAGCTGTATCTCTATAACAGTCAAGTTAAGAAAGATGTTCAATGTTATTGTCAGACGTTTTACGTTGTATTTGAGGAGACTGCATGTTATGGCAACGACGACATTATCTGTTGGTGTTTATGGAGGTTGCAGTTATTATTTCACGCTTGTCGAAGGTAGCTAAAAGAGTTCATTTATCTAGACTCCATGTAATTCTTGACGAGCGTGAAGAATATAAGCTAATGGGCTGCTAATTGAAGAAAGAGTAGAGAGGAATGCGTTATGATATGTTCAAAAAAGAGTGTCTTAGGCCATGATGCAATTTCCGTGAGCGATTGGCAAAGGTTTACTGCAGAGAGCTTACAGAGGATTGGCCGATACTGGCTGGTTTCCCCAGACGGGGTGTGCTAGCTGAACTCAGGGGCTCTGATTGGCCAGATACAGTTATCTTATCTATCCGGAGAAGTAGAACAGCACCACAAAGGTAATTCTGCAAATTTGCCATATTTTCAAGATGAAGAATGAGGAATGCAAGGAAGATGCGTCAAAAGGCAGTTGGAACCATGACGATCCCATTTTCTCAATGCCCAAGATGCATTGAGCATTCTTAAACAAAATTAAGGCAGAACTTTAAAAATTGGCAACATATTCCCAATGGTGAATATGCGCACGGTATCACATATGAAAGCAGACGCAATGGCGTCTCCCATACAAAACCAAAAGATGAAAAGTAGAGATTCGACCTCAGCTTTTACAAAATCGCAGAGGAGCTCCTCCCTCAGGTTTCACGTGCAAGCGGGATTACCCCAAGAGGATAGGAAGGTGCATGGAGCGGAAGTGATGTTAAGGCGCAGAATAAGCTAATTCATCAAGACCAATCACAGCTCGGGAAGCGGCACCATGGCACAGCACAGACTTCAAGGATTTCCACCGATGCCGGCTCCCGGTGTAAGCCACGCTTTTAAGAACACTCAACGAGGAAAAGAAGGTTGATCTGGAACACGAAACAAAGTGGGAAAAAATGGGTTATCGTGGAGGTCGGGCCTTTTGGAAATGTCACGCGAGGTTTCTTATTCATACGGTAACTTGGTGAGACTTGGTATGATAACGTTAAAATACACTGAGTAAGTATCGGAGCAACATGCCATCTCACTCAATCCATCGCATTATAACATCGAACCAGATGATTGAAACAGAATCGGGACTCAAAAGGGAACATAGGCCTATTACCTCGGACTCTCCTACCAATTTCACTATAATTCTGTCAACCTCTCTCTGCCTAAAAAGGTAGGTACGTTAAAAAGAAGCGAAGAGATTCAGATGCTGGAGTGGAAATAGGTACGTACCTCCTATCCATAAACCAAGTGTAATCATAATCTGTCATAGCCAGTTCTCGACACGGGATTGGTCGGAATATCATCTTGATTCAGAGATATCAACTTTTGTTTTCAGCAACAAAAACACCAAGACCAGCATTTCTGTTTCGTAAAGGATTGAGGAGACCAATACCACGTCTTACGATTTGTGCATTGCTTTATTAACAAGTCAATGAGACCGTGGTTTGTCTGCATATCACCATAATCAATCGGATACTATTCTACGAAAGGTCATTGCCGTAATTGCAATATAGGAATCTAACACCCTCTGGTCTCTGGAGCATCATCAATGAACTGAATGCAATTCACCCTGACCTTCGCTGTTCGGCATTTCCCCAGGGCCCTTCTCGGGCTGCCTGGATCTTTAACTGCAACGCTGGTCTTTTCACGCTTGTATGTCGGCGTCTTTAGGCTAGACAGTAGCCTGTCTCGACCTTGTGCTTGCCCATCTGCCTAGATCCGCTCCTCTCCTCTCCGCTCCGCATACAGCGGCAGCTAAAGCAAACCAGACGCACAACGTTGGTTTCGGACAGGGGCCTCGCTTCAATTACGTAGGTAGGGTCCAGCAATGACATTGACATGGTCATTGCTTTGGCACCTCTGAGGCCTTTGTTTTTACCTAGGAGATCGCGTCAACGACCGGGTTCGGGTGGCACGGGCATAGTAGGGAGCACCGATGTGCAGATTGTTAAGACCAGTAATCCATGCATCGCATATGGCAAAGTTGATGGATGCAGTGTAGGATTGCGCCCTCTTGCCTCGTTTTTGATGAGCAACAAGATCATCCCTAGCAGACGCGCCCATCTGTCCGTTGTTTGAAGTATCATTTTATTAGTCTACCCACCTCCTTTACCAACCAGATAATCTTTAGTTCCCCCCGGACATCGGCCCCCCGGACATCGGCCCCCCGGACAAATGTGTTCGCCCAAAAGGGTAATATCGAACCCCCCGCGCGTTAAACGAGGCTCGCCTCTGCTCTGTTGTCTCTGTCGATGTCAATCCCGGAGAAACGGCGAGGAGGGGTGGCTTAATGATGGTGAGACTAGGGCTGAAGGGGGAAACTTCTCCAACCAAGCGCCATGAGCTTCGAGCCGGCAAATGGTTGACGATCACAATGCGTGTGCATCGAATGCAAGCTGATTTCAGGAGGGTGGTCATCCAAGAAGCTTTTTGGGGTAGCAGTGGGAGTGAATAGCATCAAGTTTGCAAACAGCTACCCCAACTCTCGGTTCGGTTGAAGATGCCGGCGAATGCTGTAGGCGATAGTTCTGGGGTATTATAAATCGGTTCGGGAAATCTGGCGCATTTCTTCGTTCCAAGGATGAATAAGCTGTAGTCGTGAAAGACAGTTGCTTAACCCCGTTATTCAAGGCCAGGAACCACGCCATTTCGCTCAACTCCGGCTGTTAACCCCATCTTGAAGTGAAGTGCCGTGCCGTGCAGTTAAGAACGGTATTTCCACCGACGGTGCCAAAGTCCGACTCGACTCATGCAGAATTGTTTGTAATGAAGGAGGGTGGATAATCTCAAGCAACCTTAGTCCACAGACGTGGAAGATCGAAAGTCTCTAACAACGACTGCAACCTTGCCCTTCCTGTCCTGGTTGTCTGTCACAAGTAAATCTCATCTCGAATGCGAGAGAGCGGAGATTTTGGCCCTAGGCTGCCTGGACCTGGAGGCTGCAGCATTGTCATGGGTATGGTGTTCAGACCAGACGTTGGCACAACCCATGTAATGCAGAGTGCAGATACATCCCACGTTAACGGGATTCGCGTAGGTATGCTGTGCCACTGAGACTCATCCCACTCTCATAACTTTGCTTTTGGCTTTTGGGCACTGGCTTTTCCCACATCAAGGCTGCAGTAACCATGGCAAGGGTGGGTAACGTGTTGTAGCGCTTGTCCAGTGGGCATCCATTTGCCAATTGTGGCCTGTTTTGACGAGTCGAGGTTTTTTTTTGTCGGTGGATTCCAACTTTTTAGCTCGTGCCCAGGCCAGTTCGCGCCATCCGAACGGGACGGAGCTAGGGACCTTCCCTGTAAGTGCGCTGAGGTTGTGCTGGGTTGCGCTTGCGCTTCGGCGCGGTACAAATGGAATGGGCCTAACCTTGGCCTGAGCTGGGCTACCACTACAAAAATTCCGCGGATACATAACCTCGTCTTCTCCCACCTTGATCTTCTACTCTTACCCTTCCTTCTTCTTAACAAACTCAATTGCTTTTCTTGACTTTCAACTCTTTGCTTATATCCACAGGCATCTCTCGTCTTAGCAAGCACACTCGATTCACCCACAAGCAATCCGACCAAATACCAATTACCTCAACACATATACAACCACCACCATGTTCTCTGCTACTCGTGCCCTCCGACAGGCTGCTGTCCACGCTGAGCGAACCCCTCTCATCAAGTTCCTTGGTCCCCGAACCATCCCTTGTATGTCCCGTCCAGAAACGACGCCTTTCCCCTCTTTACCTGCTTTAGCTAACAGTGTATTCTCCAGCCAACGTCGACCACACCCCCAAGCCTCACCCCGCCTCTGGTGCCGAGAAGCTCCCCGAGTCCTGGTCCGGCTACGGAAACGGCGATGCCGCCGCTTCCCACAAGAACTTCAGCTCCTACCGCGACCACGTCCAGCAGCACGGTCCTCTTCAGAAGTCTGGCTTCGGCGGTACCAGCGCTGCCTCTCTGGGCTCTGTCAATGCCCCCAAGGGTGTTGCCTTTGACCTTTCCGAGCTTCCTGCTCGCTTCCACCGCGCTCCCCTCAACGCTGCCGAGATCGAGGCTGTCGAGTCTGGCGGCGCTGCTCTCTTCGGTTAAATATGTCTCCCGCCACAGGCGAGGAGTCATAGGTGGAGCGGAGGGTTGAAACAGACGGGATGAAAGAACACCTACAGTGACACGCAGATTATGACGAGAACCAGGACGATGCCGCCTGGAGCATGCATACTGCGCGGCATAGTATACGAGGACGCCGAGTGGTCATGTACAGTGAACAACTATTCACGGTGCATTTCGGGATGGGCACGCAAGCCTGTCTCATCGACATACAATGCAGACAAGGACCGAGTTTCCGACTGCAACTGCATCTCGTCTAGGATACCACTTAGGGCACTACGATACTATGTCGTCAGGAGCGTCATATGAAACGAGGGGTTGGTCTAAGCACCAAGAAAAGGAGGAGAATTGGGAAAAAGCAAATAAGTCGGGTTTCCAGAAAATACCCCCCGACTGCGGAGAACATTGCGACCTCCGTGCTTTACCCATCCACTGGCGTCAGTCAACGCCATTTCTTTCTGAGTAGTTGGATACTACCTGCGAAGCTTTAACAGCGAGCAAGGAGCACCGCGGCGTTGATTAAATGAGTTGCTTTTTGGTAGGTATATTGATACCAGAAAAAAAAAGTTTATACTATTACATTACAAGACTTGCTCGAACTGCGACGTGACTTTGCCGTGATAATTCATATACTAGTGGAGAGTATCGTGACAAGTAGCCGGCTTGACACGACTGGAGACTTGGCGGCCATAATGAACACGTCTTTTCACGAACCGGGACCACCAAGGACATTCTATTACCATTTCGGCTCGTGGCCGGCCCCAGTTCTGGTGTACTATTATTCCTACCGGCATTGACATTTCGAAACCACTCGCACCCACTGATTTTCCACCATCCTGAGATTAGGTTTGGCTAGAATAGTCAGCAATATTAGTAAGGAGGCTCTTTCTCCCTTCTGTTTCTGGGGAAATACATGCACGTTTTAACTAGTCCAGACTACCTATTCAACTTTACGTAGAAATTCAAGTTCCCGGTTCCGGCTCCGGCCACCGGAAGACAACAGACAGACTCCACAATAAGGCTGGGAAGAAAGGTTACATAATTATTTCCATATGTCATTTCGTATGCATTTGATGGATGACAATCTCGTCCCCATTGTTTTTTCTTTCTTTGATCTGCTCGTTAGGCTTGGCCGAGTCTTGCCGATGGGGATATAAGCATTTTGTTGAAAGGCCGGCCGGGCTTTTCCGAGGGCGGAACGAGAGCATTGACATGTATTTGGCCGACGTGGTTGACCTCAACTTAATGCTGGCGTTCTGTCTTTATGGCCGCCAGGGTGAGCGAACTTTATTTTCCCATGATTTTGCTCGGTCTTCGCCTCTCACTAACTCTACAGACATGTCGCTGTCCGACCAAATCAAAGTCCATGTGCAAAGGTCAGTTCCATTAGAGATGACGTAGATACGATTCGCCAGGGCCCAGATCAATGCCTTCCAGCGTTATTACTGGTTTAAAGGCTATAACAAGATGGAAGTATCACTTACTGGAGAAATGGAAGGCTTGTTTTAGTGATCCTCGAGTGCCGTCGGAGAACAGGAGCATGAACAGCTCATACTTGCACCATGGCTTGTAAAATCTCATGCATAACAAATGGCAGATAATAGGTAAACAAGTACCTAGCCTATCCCTAAACTTGCTATGTGCACCCTCATAACTCCTGCGAGTTGATCACGCCCTTGGTCGTGCTGCGACATCTGTTTGCTGTACACTAGGCGTAGAATATCAATGCTTGTGGCATGTGAAATGACCGGAAGTTGGCCGACATTCAACCTCAAGTGTGGTTCATTCTAAATGAGTGCCAGTTTCATGTGATGGCGGACCAGTGACTATAGGAAGTATATCATCTGATCCTCATATGCAAAGAAATAGTTTCGAAGAGTGCAATTCGTCCATTAATAAGAGCCCTAGTTCGACAAATGATGGCCTCAACAAGTGCAAGGCTGTAGACTACATGTACTATCACTCGGGTGTCACTCACAGAGACTAAGCTCTACTACAATGGCATGCTCCTGGCCTCTGGAGGATTAGGAGTGCTTCGTCTGAGTATAGGAGGTAATTCAAACGGCGGTTTGTCAAGTCAAATATCGCGTATTTCAAAAGTTTATTCGAACATGTGATGGTTTACCCTCTTCTTTTCATGGCCCAGGTTCCTTCAGCAATGTTTGTAGGGAAAACTCGATGGGAGCCGAACAGCTCGCTATTGATGAGTTGTCATTACCAGGATTGAGCTCTACAAAAAGGCGATGAAATCGTGATAGTATTCGAACTTTCAATACACGAGTTTTTATCTCCTTCGCCTGTTCCCAATTGAAGGTTCTATCACGATGCTTGTAGACATCAGCGCCATGTACCGTCGCACGAACTGCGAGAGGGAACCACAGTGGTGTTGACTTTTCATCATCCCATTCATCTCAAAGTAGATGTTAATATAGCACAAGAGAATACTGTAACTGACCTCATCATAGCAACCAGAGTAAAGGGGAGGAGACGTCTGACATTAAAGATGCATATTCAGCCTGCTATCTTGTCATTCAGATTGCACTATCATATTGACCTTAGAAATCTTGACGGAATACAGAGAGAACTTGGGACCATCTAAATGAGTTACAGCGATCTCAGCGAGTAGAGAGGGTCATAGTTTGTGTGAGAGGGACTGCATGATATTTTATTTATGCCCTTCTTAGTTGAGCTATGCGAGCCATTCAAGACGTACGCGAATTGACTTTGAACTGTGAATCAGAATAGAGCAAGAATCCGAAATCGATTGGCAGAAAACTATATAATTGACACGTACCAACCTATACAGAAGCCGCAAGATCGACAAGAGGGCTAAATGTGCTATTTTGGAGTTGAGATATGGACAGGAATGGTGAAAAATGCTTACGGAGGTTAGGAGAACATGCCCCATGAGGAAATATGTTCACTTACAGCAAGAATAACTCGGCCATCTTTGTTATCATTTTGAGGATCATCTGCGGTGTGCACATACAGGCATGGTGAGAATTGATGTCAAGTGGGTTAATAGAGTGCTCAGGCTGCATGCTCGAGTTTGACTGGCAACTGTTAGTTATCTAACAGGACATCATTTGCTGAAGCAGACACAAGGCAATAAACGTGGGCTGGAACTTGTCGGATACCGTTGTCGCCTTTATATCCCGAAAGACCAATCACATACAATGCATAATGCATTCTTCACCTGAAGGCGAATCGCGGTTGCTACCGTAATCACATGAGCGTAAATGAACTACACTTCGACAAATAATCTCTTTCAGGCAGGCTACTATCAGATCAACCCATTTTCTTTTTATACTCTGCTGCTAATCTATAAATACTCGGTTCAAACGAAAGAATCGAATACCCAACACACTATCTAGCCAGTAAATGGATGTGGAGGCAGTGTTTCTAAAAACTATAATGGTGTTTGATAAGTACGAAAGTCGTTACTACTTGATAGACTTTATCTCGAGTCTTATCACGTCCTGTGTCTAGATTCGATGGACTTTTGAGCACTTTTGAGCACTTTCTGAGAGATTATGTAACTTCTGTATCATGCTGTGCGCGTTTCCTTGACATCTAGACTCAGTATATCCTCCGTTCTTGTTGATTCTCCTGTCATTGGTTGTTATAGGTCTTAGCCTTATCCTTAGGTTCACGTGGTTCTCACTTCAAAACTTGATAGACTTTACGGGTTTGAGGCGTCCACGAGACAACCTCTTTTTCCCAGCCGCATTACTCTCCGATGTTGTTCTTCCTACCAATCAGCTCCGTATAGCAGCATACACATACCATGATAGCCCTCAATCTGATTCGCACACAATGGGAGATCCTGAAGACCCCAAGATCATAAAAGTGTAAACAGCGTCTTGGAAGCTTAGGAAGGAGTAGCCCTAAACTGTAAATGCCTTGGATCAGATCCTCTTCGAGTCTGCTGTTTAAATGAATACGAATTTCTGTCTTCTGTCTAGTCCTTCAGGATCCCTCCGTAATATTTCCTGAACTCTTGACTCCTTCTCCAATACCCTCGACTGCGACTTGTCCCTCAATCTTTCAGAGAAGGACGACACCTCTTTGACCTATACTTGCCTTGATTCTCAAATCCCAAGCTTCAGGCAATGACTTCTCAGTGTCATGACCGATTGTCATTGGGGGTCCGGAATAACCAGCAAGATGCCGGGCTCTTCAAGCTGCCACTTGAGCTTCAACTACAAATATACAGATATCTCTTTGGAGACAGAACCATTTTTGTGTACACCAAGTGGTTTTCTAAGCCCGAGCGTTGGACACATTGTCTAATGGTTCGAGGCCCTGACAAAACATGCGATGACACGGAGGACCATCTATCTGTTGACATTCTTAGGAGCTGTACTTTGGCGTGAGTGCAGTTCTCTACTTTTCTTTAGCACTTCCAACGCTGACGGTTCGAAAAGATACAATCGCGGCATCAATGAGCTGTATTTCTCGAACAAATTTGTTTGCAGGGGAGTAACGAACTTCAAGGGGTTCCCTCGACAGTTTTTATGCTCGAAATGCAACATTCCGATGGTAACTCTGCACCTGGACATTGATTTAAGCCATTTTTGCCCATTCTCACTCGTCAGCGCATTCAAAGAGCTTCGCGCAGCCGACCCTTACCGAATACAGTTGAGTATTAAGTCGGCAACCGAACACGAACGTAGGGTCTTGCTACTCATTTTGTGTCTTGCCAACGAGCTATTAGGGGGTGATAAGGTCGAGGTACATTTGGAGCTGATGCCTACGATGATTGGCGCCGCAATGAGACACCTAAAAGAGTTCGGACGTTGGAAAAAGAATATCACCATCGGTCATGTGCAATACTTGGATGACGGGGATGAGGAAGACTACTGATAAGAACGATAACGGCGATCGGAACGGTGGAGATAGTATTTCTGTTGGACAGCCAGCTCTGCTGCCTATCCTAGTCGTTACCCAGGTTGCTTCTTTCATCTTTTCTTCTCATCTATTCCTTGGCAACATCCGTCCGCATTCCTGTATCTCGGTAAAATCCTAGTCTGCAATATATATACTGATATAGCAAATGAGACCAGATTGTTCGGTGTTGATTACTTTTGTTGTACTGTCGTCTGCTCGCAAGGGCTAGAAACGAGGCTGTAAGGCGGGTCTATGCAGCCGTACAGTAGCTGCAGCTTGCACAAATCCATGGCTACAAATGCATGTCTTGCATATATCACATGCACCAACTTTCTTTGTAGAACTGGAAAGAGTCACGACAATGCATTTATCCAGAAATATGAGAACAGTCAAAGTGCACAACTAGGAGAGTGGGAAAACGTCGATTCACCTCACCGTCAATTATGTTCGCCTCATTTTGTCTAAAATATAGATACTTACCTCCTAGTAGGTCGGTAGTTTCTTTTGCTGTTTCCAAAACAAGACAAGCCTCAGTTATGTTTACTTAGCATTGCTTTTGGTCAGCTTCGGGTAGGGATTGGTGAGTATTACTACTGACTTCCTTTTGTTGCTTTTGTTGGTTTGTGCTACCTGCCTTTGAGGTACCTTAGTACTACCCTGGCATTACAGCTCCCTCTCCACTGCCATTTATATGTTCTCGTTCTCGACTTCTCCTCACCATCAACCTGTTTTCCAATTTCTCTTCCAAATTCACCTCAATCTCGATTTTAATCCCAGCTTTAGTTGAGGACCCCTTTGCTCGTCATGTTCCGCCGCGAAAGAAGGAGTGACACTCCTCCACCAACACCTGTAGAACAATTCAGAAGAGATGCCAAGTTCACACTTCCAACCGCAACCCAAGGCCAATCTCCTCTACTTACGTTACCTGCTGAGATTCAACGAATGATCTTCACCGAACTGCTTGGGAAGCAACTTGTTCATGTTCATCTTCGTCATAGGGACGACAAATACGAAAGAGAAGGAGCTCCTAGAAAGGTTTCGAGATGGGTTCATTGCGTCTGTTGTCTTGAACGCAATACAGTTCCTCACTACCACGAAGAAAAGAACCACCGGTGGTGTTTCCTTTCCACAAATATTCTCAGGACTTGCCAGTCTGCGTAAGTCGTGAGGGTTTCCCTCATGTGTTTGCATGTATTATCTAACGACGCTACAGCTACCTCCAGTGTCTCCCAGTCCTCTATCAGACCAACACCCTTTCCTTCCGCTGCTTCAAAGATGCGATAACATTTGAAAGTCTTTTTGTGCATTTCTCATCACTAGTTCAGTCCATAGATCTTTATTGTACTGACTGTGGCTGCTATACGGAATCCATGCGCCACCATCGTGAGCACAGCGATCGGGGCTGGAGAATAAATATGCACTGTTTCGACAAATACTACCATTTATTCTTTGCAACAACAGGTGGCAGTGCTAAAATCAGAAATTCGAGGCTCTATTTCGAAAACGATGGCAGCCCTTTCTTCTACCATCAAATAAAGATGCTGCTGTTATCAACCAGTCTTCCTCTCGCCCAGATTCAGATATTCGTGCCAGGCGACTTGGACAAAAGGACAGATGAGGCAGTCAGGGTGGAAGCATCGCCTGACAAGCGTGATCGTATCAGTATCATCACACATGCAAAGGATCCTTTCTCTGGCTGTTGTGGAGAAATTCTAGACGAAGAGGCGGAACAACGCACTGATGACAATGTCGAGGATAACGGCTTGGCAGTGGAAGAGAGTGAGTAACTGGTTTTGGCAATTTTACAATGGAGGCGTTGGGCCATGGTTTATATTATTGCTACTTGTTCACAATCCGTACGGACGCTATGCTGAGTAGGCGGGTTTCAGACACCAACAACCTCCGAGTCAAACAAGTCGAAACGATCTGCTATGGAGAAGTCGACAACAGAAGTTGGCGTGCAAGATGTATGAGAATGTGCAGTGGAAATAAAGAACATCATTAAGAAAGAAGTACAACCAATAATTCAAACTTATAATCATATCATTAATCATAACCATAGCAATCCGTGTACAGTAAACCAATGTGCACCGTCTATTGTAATACAACACTGAACAAACAGTTAAAAAAAAGTCGCTCAACCCCTCTTTCGAATGACATCCCGTACAATATTTCGACACTCGCTCGGATCCTCGAAAACATGCCAGGCCTCAACTGGTACGTGTTTGAAAGCCTTTTCGAAACGCTCGAGCTGGTTCTTCTCGTCGATGCCAAAAGCAGCCACATCGGTAGCCTTGCGGATAAGGATCATTTTGACCCAGCCTGGGAATGTGCGATAACTACAAAGAGTCAGTCAGCCAGCCACACTCAAAGATCTCGATTCAAGTAACAACTTACATCTCGCCGTAGGCCTCTGGGTCAGATTGCGTCGAGTCGCCGATGAGAATCAGCTTCTTCTTCGGCAACCAGGATTGGATCTTCTTCATACGGTCCGTCTTGTATTCCTCGGTTCCCATAGTGAGCGCTGACAGTAAACCCGCTACTGTGCGCCAGCTTGAGTCTCGAAGGATGAGTTGGCCTTGTGGATAGTATCGTTCGCGGAACTCGCGCAACAAGGGGTAAAGGTTGTATGGCGATGCTGACAGATAGAACCAGGGGGTATCGCGAGGGAGCAAAGTTTGCAGATCTGAGAGAAGTTCGGGCATTCCAGGAACTGGAGTGGGTTCGTCGATAAAAGTAGACTTGAGAATACCAAGAGGATCACTGGTCAAGGTAACCTTGATAGTGTCGTCAACATCTAAGTTTTGTTAGCTGCATATCTCTGGTAAGTATTTGGTACCGGAACAAACCTGATATAACAGCCCAACCTTCAGGTCCGGCATAGTATGTCTGCATGTCGTGAATACCCTTAGTGCCATGGGGTACCAGCGCTGTCGCATCAACAATCGACCCCTTATGGTATCGGTCAACAGGCTGAACGCTCGTCGTGATGCCGTTGATACTGGTAGGTCCCAATTTAATCTCCTTCTTCTTGTGTTCGATCCAGAAAACTCTCGCTGCCTGAATATCCCAAAGGAATGGAATGATTCTCTCTTCAATAACGTCACGTTCAGCCGCATCCTCCGCCAAACCAAGCGTCGAAGCGATACCAGATACTATATCCGCTACACGGCACTTGGGTTCGTTCTCAAACACGGCAGCGACGAACTCGGCCTCCCACTGATCGGTCTCTGGGTTGCGATAGGCCGTATTGTCCATCAGCCACAGAATATCACCAGCGTCGACAGCCTTGCCAAAAGGATTCCATCCTGCGACGCGCGAAAGCCATCCTGAGACATTAACTGGACCTGCAAGAGCGGCTGTTTGTGCTTTCTGAAAGGCAGCGGATTTGGGGTCGGGCAGATCGTGCTCGACCTTGTCAAAGTTGCGGGCTTTTCGGGTACGTAGTTGCATGTCGGCTGCAAATGCGCGAGGATCAAAATCTAGTTTGTCGTCCATCTTGAGTCACAGTAGCGCAGTCGGAATTATATATCACACAGAAATTTCGTGCGAAAGCTGCCTCGAGGCGGCGAATAAGGCCCCGTGCTAAGAATGAGTCGTAGGAACAGTGAGTGAGGCTGTATCAGGAGCCGCAAGGTCCCGTGGGTGTCAGGTCAGGTTTCCGGGGGAGGGTATGTTTTATAATAAAGAAAGAGGCGTTAAATAGGCAGCGAGACAATGTCTTATGTTTAATCGCAAGACAGAGCCTAGGTAAATAGTACCTAGACACTAGAGTAGGATAAAGAGTCAAGGTCTCAGTCGAAGTAAGTAGGAGGAGGTGCGTCTCCTGCCCTGAGCTCCTGGACAGCATCTTAAGTGCTGGTCTAAATCTGTTTACCTGCCTAGTATTCGTGACCTCATGGGTATGATACATAATACGCTATCAATGGTGCCGACAGGGAATAAGTTAATGGCTGCGACGTTGTTTGTTCCATTTTAACTTGAGCGATTCCCCTTGTGACGTCGATGCGTGATGCTAGCAATGCAGATCTCTTCGGCTTTAGGCTTGTGGGGGTGGATCGATATCCGCGTGGGCGCTAGAGGACGCTATGCCCAGAAGAATGACCCAAGATTGGATGGTTGGTGGGTGGCTTGCGTAGGCTGTGCTGCGGGTGCTTTAAGCTATTGAAACAATACTTGAAATATGGATGTGCTGTTCTGGATCCATGTTCTCATGCTAACATCATTGACGGCGGCTGTTTTACTGTACAGGCGAACAAGGGGCAGAGCCAGGATGATATAAACAAGCGTCTTACGTCAGAGCTCTATGAATCCATTAAAGTACTGTGTTCAGTTGAGGAGTAGGGTCCCTAGATAGCTTCTAAACTTTGTGATATATTGAATAAATAACTCAAGAGTCTGCTCTAAACAGTATAGACTGTATGGCTTAGCTGTTTCGTCTATTGTGCTTCTAAGGGCCGGGTTTTCTGATACCCTAAGGGTCCGTACTATATAGGAATGAAAATGGACCCCGTCGGATGACATTTACTTTAACCTTTGAGGCCTCTGTATCTCAATTATACCCGTTTCCTAGGTTCGATATTCCCGTTGGTTAGCGTCCCGCTTCCCGGTAGATCATCAAATTGGGAACCAGAGATCTTGGTCTCGGGAGGTCCGTTTCAATCTCGGGCCATTTGTTAATACTATTCGAACATTCAAGTCAAGACATACACGCTACTTGGTACAGGGTTCAATTCATATACAGATAGCATGATTCTATCTCATGTGCAAAATCTTGTTCGTAAATGCGACCTCGTAGACTGAAGTGATATCTATTCCCAAAACGCCAACCGCTCATGCCGTCTTTACTCATACATATATCTCCCTGACTTTCTTCCTGTACCTCGGGTATCAATCAATCAATATCACGAACGAGCGCAAAATGGTTGAGGTAATTGAAAAGACGCACACCCTTCTTCCAAACTACCAGCCGCCGTATAACCAACCTCGCTTTTCTTCCGCGTTAAAGAGTTCCTCCCTGACATCTCCCATGATCGCCTTCACCACACCCTTCATAGCTCTCTCGCTGATGGTAAAGGAGTCGTAGAATAAATGGTCGCGTTCGATTTCACATTCTGTCTTGATCTCCTTCTCGTTAATCTTGAGATCCGCCAAATCTCCTCTGACACACGGTGTCCAGACATCAGCGAATCGCATCGAATCATTAGCGGACAACGTTCCGCGTCCTCTCAAGTCCACAACAGCTGCACGTTCCATGTCGCCTTCAGTCATGGCATCAAGAACTCCCTGGTCAATATTTACCAGCAGCCCGTTACGCATGGGATATGGGGCCTGGATAACACGCTGGTTTTCGTATGTCGTTTTCGCGGATTCTTTCGTGTCTTCGCTGTGCTCAACAGGCTCGACGCTCTCGGCCCTCTTAGTCTTCTCTGATTTTTCAGTGCTCGATGTCGGCCTCTTTGGCTTTTTTGTTGTCCTCTCTTTCCACTCAGCGACTGCAAAGTCCACTTCTTGGTTCCAGTATTTAGTCAGTTCCGCGGCGTTTCGAGTCTGCTCGACCACATTATTGGGCGCAGGGGGTGTCTTCCGGCCTTGCCATCCAGGTGTGAGGGAAATGTCAAATATCGTGGGCATTATAATGCGAAAGCTTTCAAACTTGCGCCTATCAACTTTGTCCAAAGCGCCGGGTGCCGTCAGTTCACTGATCTGTGAATCGGTCGCGTTTGTCCAGAAATCGGAGTAGGCGATAGAAGTGGGGTCAAGCGATCGTTCGTAGAGTATCTCGGCCTGGTCGAGGATTTGTCTGACCATGTAAGTAATGGCATCTTCCGATTCTTGCCTTGGCATTGCTGCCATATTCCAGATCTCCCACGTTCCAAAGCTAAATATCCAGACCGTTTCGCGTGGGGTCTCTTCAGGAGGTGGCATCGCGAGAAAGCTCTGGACTTGACTTGCCAGGTCAGGGACCTTGGAGGGGGTAGGGTACTGTTTAGCGATATACTTGTAATTCAAGGCTGGTTTTTCTTTCACATTGGTGAACTTGGTAGTGTTGAGAAGATTCTGAACTGCCTCCTCGTACATATTGTTGCTGATGAGACCCCTGTTCGGCTGAGCCTTTGGTACGAATGATAGGTAAGAAGTGCATTCAAGCTATTCAAGGATTAGCGAAGAGTGATAAGTCGGATTTTTTCGTTTTACCTCATCGCACAGCTCCTCTGTCCATGCTTTGCGCCCTGAAGAGGGATCTTGTACGTTGCCTACAACATCAGGCGAGCCAAACACCACGATTCTCATGTTTCGATCAGGTTCTGGCTCATAGCTCCCCCAGGAGAACATTCCACGATACCCATATCCGAGCTGGCCGCCAGATAATCGATCTGGTAAAATGCCAAAAACGAGGAAACTGGTGAAAAATATGGCAATGATTTGGAGTAAGAGCTTGGGCGCGCCGCGCCACATGCGAGAAGAGCAGAAGATAAAGACGTTCTTTCCACCGAGTCTGCTCATAATAGAGTCTTGACTGTCACGACGACCGGGAATTTGGTGATCCAGCTCGGCAGGCGACTTCCATAATGTATTTATCATAATGTGTTGAAGTGGCAGGGTTAGTTTAAGGAAGGCCGTGGTGAAATGAATACTCGATTAGGGGGCCTTGGGCAGGACATATAAGTTTGATTCGTGTTATTGATGTGGCTGAGGAATAGAAAAGGGAACTGGAATATGGCTATGTTGCCGATGATCCGGTTACAAGGCAACAGTTCCGTCAATAGTGAATACTAAATCCTCCCTGTGATTAATTGTCGCCGTTTAGGGAGACGTTGACAGTGAGAGCCAGTGATTAAGTTTGAGCGAGGCGGATCGAGAACGGACTAGACCAGAAATTCGGCAGCGAATAACGGATATAAGCGGCCGAGAAATGATGAAAATAGAAACGAGGCGGATTTCGTGATGCAATTTGTAGGTGGTTTGTTAAAGCAGATGATGGGAGGAATAATTGTTAAACAGGCGGCCACGAGGTGGATGTTATCGCGTGCAGCCGAGTCGACGTGCCAGGGCTTGGGGTAGGGAATAAGTTCAGTGCTCACCATTCAGCGGGGGATAAGCGACTTATCATAGATAATCTCAGTCTAACGATTCCCTTAATAATAAACCTTGGAACAAACCTAACGGTAGTCGCCAAGAGTCATCGGTTGCGTGGCCAAGACCTTTCGGCAGACTCGGTATCAAGGAACGTTGGATTCACTGCAAAGACACAAAGCAGAAGATGAGAAGACCCTTGTATAAATTGTGGAATTCAATGTAGCCAAGTCTCTACTCAGCCTGCGAGCTGAACCTAAGCTACCAGTTATTCTGTTTCACGCGATATCAAAGGCTTTCTTTGCTTGGAGTTGTCGCATCACGTCACGTCGCAAGCGGTAATGCAGTGAGCGGTTGTACCCACATCCCGATGCCGTCTTCCGGCCTCGTCATCCGTGGTGGCAGACCACTTCCCTTTATCCTCAAATTTACGGATATGTGGAATGCGATTCGTTGTGCTTTATCTTTGCTTGGCTTCAGCGGGCTGAGTAGTTTGTAAATTGCACCCAAGAAATGCGTCGTCAGCAGTGGAGTCGGTCGGGTCGGTCACTGTGGTGGTTGGCGCCGCCTAACCTTGTTAACTTTAGAAGAGAGGCCACAGCCTCAGGAGAGGGAGCACATGCCAAGGGGTCGTCCATCATGGGGGTTAATCTCTACTACAATTTATTGGACAGCCGTCACAGTGAGATTGATATGGGTACAGTAGTATTGCGATCTCGATGTTCCTTTGTGTGGGGAAACGTGCAACAGGGCCGTTAATGGATGTGAATGTTTGTTCGCCCGTCCGCCATAAACGGTAATAAACCACGAGACGGCCAAACATGATACCTCAAAAGGTAACAATGCACCCAATTCATAGGCAGTCGACTGTAGATGTTTGGTTACGCCAAAGCAGGTGTGCTACCTAGGTACATGTATGCTTTTCCTTTCACGTTTATGAGATAGACAATCCGTACCTACGTCATTCGTCGCTTCCCCACGTTTGGTGGTCTCGGCTAAGTTACCTAGCACTCCCCATCAACACCTCTAAAATCTGCGCCGAGCCTCAACATCCTGGACTATCTATTGAGGTCTTCCCAGTTTGTTATTATCCGACAAAGGAATAGTCTAGACCTTCAAGATCGCACGATTCTTTCATTGTACCTGACTTGCGATCTTAAAGTCTGATAGATATTTTAAATACTCCCGGCCGATGTGTCATGTAAATTTCCCTTACGTTATTATCGGGTGGTGTAGGGTAAATAGTCCAAGAGAATCCACAGAAACCTTCTTGTCTAACATATCTCTGGTTCGAATAGGAAACCATTAATTGAGATATCCTCAATTATTTCATACGTGCGCTTTGATGGTAGAAGTGGATCAATGATATCCATATCGCTATGCGACAAGTGCGTCTATTCTAAGCAGTCGTCATGAGTGCGACGATGGTGTCGAGGACTTGGGTCAATATGGCATACACATCGCCATGTGCGAGTGAGTAGTGGGCAACCCAAACACCTCTTTTCTTACAAAACAATTGTCTACTCAAATCAACCCAAGCAGTGCCGTACTACAATTACACGTGTGAAGGGTCATTCCAGTTTAATCCATTGACTTTGGAGTTGTTGACGCCACCAAACCCTGGCAGCCATGTTGTGGTATAAAGGGAATCTACACGGCTGGGTGAAGAATCGTTTTCACATGCCAACTGCTTCTAAAAGCCCTGACAGCATCATTTTTATGCGACTTAATAAACTCTACCGGGAAAATTTTAAAGACCCTGTTTTATAGTCGCCATGCTGGGATATAATTCAACGACTAAGGTATTGTCAACATTAAACAAGGAAGCCTCCTTTGACACAAATTATAGTCAGCAGTTGAAGTGAATCATGCACGGAGATTATCACTACAGAAGCGGCAGACCCAAGATAATTAAGCGAATCAAAGTCATGTTTTGCAGCAAAATATGTCTGAGACTCCTTTCCCTTGTGATAAGACACACGATACTGACCCCTTTGCCAAGCGATGCCCCATTGCACTGTAAATGGGTTGCACTTGGGAGGCTTCCATTATAATAAGGGAGATCTTGTAAGTGGAGGCAACTAAAGCTGCCCTTTACACATAAAAGCAAGGGATATTCTTGTGGTGTTGAAGACTGCCCGCTAAGAGAAAAAGGACCACCACGAGTAGGAGCGCGCCATTTACGTGAAAAAATTTCTGTATTATTGTTGATAAAAGCCCTATTAATGGAAGGGATATCAGTAGACAGGTAAGGTTTCTTTTTATAGAGACTGCGCAAAGCCTGTTGCGACACAACAGCCCCACTACCAACAAGTCCGTCCTCCTAAAAAGACATCTAAATCTTATCCTACCTACCGCTGCCCAAGCCGATAGCTAACAAACTTTATAGCTCCCCTGGATGTTTACACCATGTCTGATAATATTCATGCTTTCATCTTCTGTCATTGAATCAAGGGAATCTCAGTTTTACTCTGCTTGGCTTTTGTAGTCGTGTCAGAGTTGTATTAATTAAAGTGGCTTACATATATGCACGTGCAATCCATGACTGGCTTTTTGGATCGGGTGTTTTGAAACCGTAAATCCGTCACCAACCACGTCTTGCTTGGATCGATTAGGTTATCATTTGGTACCGGAACTGCCTCAGCCTCCCTACTAACAACATCCATCTCATCTCATCCCATCCCATCTTGTCCCGTCCTTTCTTCCCCAAGGCAATCTATCGACAATACCCCTGCCTCGGTCTTGCGACAACCATTACAGCGTAGTGCAGGATTGTCAACACTCCCTTGCTGCCCACTATCGATACCCGGCTCCGTCTCCAGGTCCCCTCCACGCCCAGCCCAAGCAAAAGTCTACCACCATGTTTGTCTTGCCTCTTGCGACTACGACCCCTTGAGTCATGTCATGAGCGCGCCTCGACTGCTTGCCTCAACCTCCTTACCGTACACCATCGGATGCTGACCCACGGATGCGCTGCCCTTCTCTCACTAAATACGTATTGTATCGATCGCCTTACGCAAGCTTGAGCGCTCCCGCGCTACCCCCACCCAGCCGCAGTCGACATTTTGATTCACCTCGACTCAACGCAGAGCCCGGTTCTTCGGTATGCTCTCCCATCTGCGGTTCCACAGGCGAGGGCCGTCATCGAATCCTACCTCGCCCTCTCCTGATCAAACTCCTACTTCACCTGCTGCTGGCCACCCTGCGCCTTTCTCTCCCGATGTTCTCTCTCCAGAATTGCGACCGACGTCTTCGAATCCTTCCACCTTGCCTCCTACTCTACCGCCTATATCTCGCGTTACTACAGAAGATATAGGGAAGTCAAGAGATAGTCGTCAGAATGCTGCAGCGACAAGCCCGTTAGATCCTCGACCACAACCAACCTCCAAAACATCATCCTTCATTGGGGGTGTCGCTCTTAGAAAATACCAGCGTGATCTGGAAGCACAAGCTACCGAAGCCAACGATAGTAAAAGAGGAACTGGTCTACTTGGGCAACATTCAGCTTCTCAGCCATCATTAACTTCAAATAATCCTTCTGTACGGCCGTCGCCGCAAGTTATAAAGAATACGAGAGCTACATCCTCTTTTAGCACACCCACAGATCTTCAGCAGCCTACGGGTCGCCGTCCTGCAGGTACCCGTCTGGTCACAGAACTGCCCTCGCTTACACAGACAACAAGCAACACTGAAAACCCCAAGCCCAAGAAAGGGCTGCCGTTTCTCAAGAAACCAATGTCAACACTATTGATGAGGCGCAAAACCAGTCAGCATGCCCCTGACTTGCGCCCATTACCCTTGGCTAAGCGCCGTGAGGATCCGGTATATGATCCTCGTATCATGGGGACTCGGGTCCATGATTTCAGTGCACCACGACCAAAGAGGAACACCCCAAACAGGGACACTACGCAAACATCTCTCGCTTCGCCAGTTCCCATGTCCGCCCCTCTTCCCGTTCAAGACATGTTCCTAAGCCCATCGGCCACTCAGACCGAACAGACACCCCTCTCAGCCTCAAATTTGACAACACGCGTGCCCAGCGATGCTTCCGATTCCATCTATTCGCAGGATTCAAGGGCTCTCAAAATGACACCAAGCACAGCCTCTGCAGCACCCCAAGCCCCTGTACCTGACCTGGATGCTCTTACACTGTCAGATGCCCCCCCGGTACCTCCCAAGGATAATGCACCGATTTCGGTTCAGCCAAAGTCACCGCGAGCATCACGTTTAATTGATGAAGATGCCTATATTCACGACAGACCGTCGGTTTCTCACCAAGCGGGGAGATCCCGAGGCCCATCACTATCTGGGTTGTCCGGCAAGGACATACCGTCTGCGATACCTCGACACATGAAGAGTACGTCGTCAAGGTTCAGTTTTGATATGATCGGTGCTGCGAAGCAGGAGAAACTTCTTGAAGACAGGCATCGTCAACGAGAGCTTGAGAAGAAGACTGCAGATGTACCTGCCCCACGAGACTCGCGCTTTGACGACTTCGACGATGATGGGTTCGATTACGATGCGATGATGGATGACGATGGCTTCGAAGAGGACATTCCCATGGTTGGTGACGATTTTGACGATATGGATGCTGATTTCAACAATGGGCTGGATGATCACATGGACGACCACATGGACGACCACACGGGCGGCAACATGAACAACACTTTGAATAGAACCCTCAATACCTTTGACAACAATCTGAACAACACACTTAATGGAAACATGGATAACGACTTGGACGAAGAGCTTGATCCAGACAACGACCAGGAAAACTTTTCTGGCTTTGTCTTTCAACGATCGGGTCCTACATCTTCGATAACCAGTCCTCGCAGTGCTGGCTTCTTGCCAACCCCAAGGGATACAGAGGGCAACCGGATTGGATTTGCTATGAGTCAGTATACGCCAGAGATGCTGTCTCCTTTGTCTCCCAGAGTGCCCCTCGACCAACGGATGAGTCAAGAGATGGAGGCAGGAGGGCTGGGGATCCAAGGATTGGACATGCCGAGGGTGCCCAGTCTAGAGAATGAAGCTGCATTCCAGAAAAACCAGGACTTGCCACCCATAAATACGGGACGCTCAATAAACGATGACGAGCTCTATTACGACGATGGGATGTTAGAATTTGAGAGAAATGAATTCGCAGAGGATCTTGCTGCTCCTCCAGAATGGGACGATACCCCTTTTGACGAATCCATATTTGACAATAATGATACCGATCAATTTGGTCGACCGATAGCAGGCGCCTTTGCGCAGGCGCAATCGCAGAAACGATCCGCAAATCAAGATGAACCGAACAGAGCATCTGACTCAACAAAACCACTCTCTGCGGCTTCAGAGATCCCCCTGACAACGGCTCATACATCGCTGAGTGCTGGTGACAAAGAAGAGGTTGAACACGAAGCTGCGAGGGACGGCCCTGTTTCCGATTCATCCCCTGCCCCCACAGCCGTGGCTCAATCGTCGTCTCCTCCAGGAGATGATCCTTTTGCGGCGTATCAGGCTGCTCTTGCTGCGGCAACTTACAAAGCGGCAGCATCGGGCAAGTTCCAACGTGGTTCAACTCCGCCACCTGTTGAAACCATCCTGTCTACATCAGATCATTCGTCAGACATGCCAGACCATGATAATGCATTCAGACAGGACGACTATGAGAGTTTTGATGATTATGGTGATTACGATGATACGTACGAGAACATGGCCGATCTGGAGCTTGATGACGATGCTATCATCGCTGAGGCCAATGCAAGCGCTCTAGCCAATGACTGTGATGGCTGGTATGGTCAGGAATTTGGCTTCTACTCAGCTGGTCAACAACAAGGGCCAGAGTTTGAATACGCCAATGGCGGCTTCTTTGGTCCTAAGGGTGGTTTAGATCGTAGTACCAGTGGACGCATGATCTCGAGAGAACCGAACCTCACGCCTATCACAGAGCGGTCCGAATATTCCAACAGAAACTCTTTCATGAGCCTTGGTATGCCTGGCTTTGGAGGAACAACGCCCCTGCAAAGCCCAGGTCTGGCTCAACTTGCCCTTCTTGGCGATCGCGGCGATGAGATGACCTTGTCTGCTCTTCTCCGGCTTAGGTCCCGGGCTTGGGGAGGTTCTCAGGCTAGCCTTGTGTCCAGCCAAAACGGGTCCCCACGGTCAGAAAGAGGCGACATGTCCACCTCGCCTTGGGGCCAGAGCTTTATGAGCCCAACGACTTTCCACACCCGGAAGAACTCGGTTCTGTCTACCATCAGCCACGACTCAGATAGCGTAAGCGCATCAGGAAGCCCAACGTTGACAGGTGGCATTCCTGGCTTCACGCTGTCCCCACCACCTGTCCCCATACTGGAGAAGCTCGAAACTGGTGTCAAGAATGATGCTCAAATACCCCCTCTAAACGTTAGCAGGCCCGCGTCAAAGTCTTATGACAACCCTATTTCACCAGTGTCGGATCCAGAAGAGAGCATGCCGTCATCAGCCATGGTGAGCCCCTTGGCGCCTTCCAACAGGGCCAGCATGGCCGAGTCCAGTGTCGTCCCCAAACGACCTGGCATGGGACACCGTCATAAAGGTTCAGCTGACAGCATATCATACACTAAAGAGGAAGACAGTGGCGCTACACGTTGGGTCATGGAGCGACGACGCACAGGAGAATTTGGACAGGTTGAGATCGAGCGAGAAGTTCTTGAAGAAGGGCGAATCTAGGAGCTAGTGCCCTGTTGCTTGTGCTATTTCGATGCATAAAAGAAACGAAACGGAAAAGTATTATACTGACACGACATTGAATAAGGAGTTTGGGTTGGAATTGGGTATATATATAAGAAATATCGGTGCGAGCCGTAGGCCCTCGGGATATGAGCCTAGGCCATGCACAAGGAGTTAAGAAGTGGAACAAAAAGTTGGGTACTAATGGTGTTGCGGAGCTATATATATATACGTATAGGTGTTGGCACTTATATTCTTTTTAAACTTCACGTATAAATTTGGACGACAAGGAGCCTCATGGACCGAGCATTAGGAATAGGATAGCGTATACAAAAGACTGATATTCTTAACTTCTCACACGACTGCACAACAGTCGTTAACAAGATGTGGACCCGAGGTTGCTGGGCTTTATATGTCGATTGTTCACTTCCAGTTAATGTTTGCAGACTCAGTTTTTCCTCCACACGTCCCGCCACCACTCTTTCAGACCATATGCCTTCTCCTGAGCCTCGACATGCACCTTGACTTTATCACTTCCAGTCAATGTCTCCAATAAACCGGTCTGCTTAGCTGCCTGGCCTCCTCCTCCCAAGGTCCTCGCTTTCCCGCCCGTTGCACGATCCTGGATCTCACGGGCGACTGTAGGCGCAACTTCAGCAAAACATGCATTGAGTTCCCGATCAAGCGAAAAATACGGCTTCTTTGCCAATTCTGGCGCCATGAGGTTGTAGCTTCGCGTCAGAGCATTGAGGCGCTCGATCGATAGCTTGTGATAGCTCGCTTCAGCTTGCTCCCAAGCCGAATCGCGAAATGGTCTTCCAACCACTGGCGAAGTAGCCTTAAGCTCTTCTACTTCCCCATGAGCATTTTTTCTTCTGATCGGGTTGTGTACTTCTTCTGCCGCAGCATACTCTTCCGCCCTGCGTATCTGCTCCTGTAGCGGCCCGCCTCGAGAAGCAATCATCCTCGCCGCCAATCGGCGCCAATCATTACGCAGCCGGCCTCTGAACGTCGCCGCCTCTTTTGCTAGCTCCTGCTGTTTCTCTATCCAGGGTGGAACAATGTCCTGTCGTTGAATCATCTTATTCATGATATACTCCGTCGTGTCGATAAAGGGGTTGTCAGCGCGTGAATCACGTTCGATGCCCTTCCCTCGTGGTATATTCTTGAATTGTCCTCGCGCAATGGCGTTCTCGATGCGTTCGTTCGCCAGTGCTGCAAGACCCATAATAGTATTTGGTAGCGCTCTTGCCCCAGGCTCAAAGCGCTCTCGAAGTTCCCTTCGCCATGCCTCCTTTTCATCCTCACTCATGCCGTTCTTTGGCTTTTGGGCCCCCATTTCAACATAGGTGTTCACCTTGTCCCTCGCTTTAGCAACCTTCTCTCCGGCAGATCGTTTCGGTTGTCCACGTAATCGCAAGTCTACAGGAGGCGGTTGAAACTTGCCCCTCAAACCAGGAGCAAGGGGATTTCTGGCATCGTCCAGCATTCGAAGGACTGTATCTGCCGTATGCTCTTCCCCTGTCCATGCTTGTGCCGAGGCAATGTGCCGTGTGCCCTCACCTACTGATGATGAAAGACCAGCTTCTGCAAAGGCGCTGGCATGTTCGGATTTGAACTCTGCATCGGCGATTTTGCTCAAAAGTCTCTCCTTGAGCTCTTCTGAGAAGCCCGCATCTTCCACAGCTCGACGTCCGGCTCTTCCGCCTGTGAAGAGGGCTTCCTCTGTGGCTTCTTCTAAGCGCCGAGCCATCGGGCCTGGTTCCTTCTCTGGTGCTGGTGCATCGTTGCTTTTCCCCTCTTTCTCTGTTGTACCGTTTGGTTGTTGCCCCTCCGCCTTAGATGTGCCGGCTTGCGTTGAGTAATGAGTGAGTGGCAATGTCCCAGGCCGGCGCGATGCCTGAAGGCAACGACGGCAAATAGAAGGCGAACGAAGAAATGAGACAGACATGATTGAGCTTCAGTCACCGTGAAAGGAAAAATTACATACGACAAAGGGAATTTACCTAGAGTGTCGAGGTAGAAGAAACTGAGTAAAGTTGTAGTGACGGCAATGAAGCTGATGGAGCTTGGCTTAGTCATCCAATCGGCATATAGTGCCAGAATTCGACCTCGCCACTTCGTTGTGATTTAAACATGATTAAACAGTTTGGGTTAGGTTGGCATAAATTGATGCGATCGGTCTTATGAGCACATGGGATTGATGAATCCTTCTTCGCCCTTGGATGAACATTGGTGAAAAATAATCCGTCACCAGCCAATCCTCTCCTTCTCATGGAACTGCCTACACAGGCAACACTGACTCCAAGATGATCCATGAACAAATCAAGTACTTGCCTAGGTAGGTACTAGGCAGGCGGGTACCTGATTAATACAAGGGGCCTTGTGGCAGGATGTACTACATTGCTCCTCCCATCGTTCGTGTAAACTTTGACGCTGCATATGAAAAGCCATGGAAGATCCTCTCTCAGTTGTTCCTGCCTTACGTTTTACAGTTTCACGATGCGTGAAGGGAAGGAGTCACAGAACGGTCCGGTGCGACTGCCACCCGGTAACAAATTTCATGTTCTTGAACACTGCTGAGATGCTTTTGAAACTCTTGTCCTACATCGCGCATAGCAACGAACTCGACCTTTGCTCCCCTCTACACGTACAATTTTGGAGTTTTCTTGGGACTCTGTTATTCGATTCTGATTGCTACATCTTGATTCAATTGCCGCACACTCGTTCTCTACTCCTAAGATGCTTTCACTTTTGGCTCAAACGATAGTAATTGCTTTGCTAGTTGTTCTGTCCTTCGCAGATGTGAACCCTGTCAAAGACTTGACGGCCTACAACAATGGATTTCTCGGCCAGTTTCCTTCTCAAACTTTCAAATCTTCAGATGCTGTCGCTCCTGTCTTTCAAATCAACGTACTCGAGTCCAGTCTTGTCGATAATTCTGGATTTCTCTTCCTGACATTGGAACATGGCGACAAATCGGGGCCTGCCATATTTTCAAGCAAAGACCTAACCCTTGTGTATGCTGACATCAAGTACGAACGGAGTTTTGATGCCCGCGCACAGGTGAGGAATGGAGGCAAGTACCTCACCTTCATTGAAGGTGGACGTTGTCACGCTTTCGATGCCAACTATCAACTGAAGTGGTCAGTTTCAGTCCGGGACTTGGGAGCGGTTGAGGCCGACATTCACGATTTCGAATTCACCACCCAGGGAACTGCTCTTCTGACTGCGTACCAGGATGTCAGATACAACTTGACTGTTCTTGGAGGAGAGGTAGATGGCTGGCTGAGTGATTCCATTTTCCAAGAGGTTGACCTTGATACGGACCGAGTCTTCAATGTGTGGAGGTCATTTACACACATCAACTTAACTGACACAATGGTTGATTACGACCCAGAAAAGACCTATATGGGCGGCCATGGCTTCGACTGGTTCCATATAGACAGTGTTTTCAAGGCAAGTTGCTTTCCAGCTCACCCGACCCTGTGCTTACAAGATGTAGACCTCGAAGAACAATTATCTTATCTCATCAAGGGGATTATCAGCGATTATCCTTCTCCATGCTGGCACATTAGATCCACGATGGATTCTTGGAGGGAAACACAATCAGTTCAAAGACCTCAGTGGCGGCAACGCGATAAACTTCGCCAATCAATACAACGCAAGGTTCGTTCAGGGCAACGAGAGCCGATTAAGCTTCTTTGACAACCAAGCCACCGAGAACGGAATGTGTAACGACAATAATTGCTCTCGAGGCGTTGTTGTGGAACTCGACTATGACAAAATGACTGTTCGACTTTTACATGAGTTTTATCATCCCCAGAAAATATCTTCGGGTTCAGGAGGTAGTGTTCAGGGCCTAGACAATGGGAACTTTCTTGTCGGCTGGGGTGCAAACCCGGGTATCACTGAGCATTCGC
The DNA here is from genome assembly GCA_019054645.1 of Fusarium sporotrichioides. Lineage (NCBI taxonomy): Eukaryota > Fungi > Ascomycota > Sordariomycetes > Hypocreales > Nectriaceae > Fusarium > Fusarium sporotrichioides. The sequence continues at coordinate 2,112,294 of JAHKNS010000004.1, forward strand.
CTGACGGGGAGGTCGTGATGGATATTCAACAAGGAGTGATCCCTCACACCTCCGGAAACGACCCAGACTTCGATATGTCTGTTTATCGTGCCTGGAAGATGGATTGGATTGGCCGGCCTCCATGGGGTCCTTCCATAGCTTCCTCAGCTCCGGGAGAAGATACATCAAATGCTACTGTCTACATATCTTGGAACGGCGATACCCAGGTTCATAGATGGGAGGTGGTACGTTGCCATGAAACTATGCAGCAGAAGCGGACTGACTCTTTGATAGTATGCAGTAGAAGATGAGGCGAACGTCACTTCTACTCCCAGACTTCTCGCAAACTCGTCCCAATTCGGGTTTGAAACAGAGATTCGTCTAGAAAGCCTGGAACTACCACCCCCTAGGTCTGCTCGAGCAGTTGCCGTCAGTAAGAGTGGCAAGATCCTTGGTTCGACGGCTACCGTTGACCTTGCAAGCGGCGAACTTCATGGTAATAGGAGTAGTGTCTGGATATTGACGCCGCAGCCTTCCGATGAAGAGCCAACCGACCACCATCCGGATGGTAAAAAGAAGGAAGATGACGATGAGGAAGATACTGCCTCTCAGACAAAACCCTCTGTGAGCTCGTTGTTTGCTCTTCTACTTACTATTGCTTTCATATCTTCCTAAGTCTGAAATGTTAAACTTGGGCGTTGATAGTACTTGAGCAAAGACATAGTTTAAATTGTAATAAACCGACTTGACATTTTCGCTGACGATGAATAGTATGTATCAGCATTGAAGTATGTTGCTACCCCAGCCTGGAAATCTCCGCCTCTTCCCCGAGCCTTTGGCTAGAGATTGTATGAAATCCCCGCACGATAGTATCGTGGTCAAAGTGGTAATTGACAACAGTCCACCAATCGATGAGAGTTGGATCGTAGTTATTTGTAAAAGTAGACATGAGTAGCTTCACGATTTGTAGTCAAAAGTGGAGCCAACCCGTGTCTTGGCTTTGGAGAATTGGAGTAATACTGACCCCAATTCCTCTCACAATGGATGATTAGAATTGTAGCAATTGTTCCTCCATTACTGCCAGGATAAATTAGGTAGTCTAGGCAGTTAATTGTTTGGGAACTCATAAACTCGAACATTGCAACATCGCTGGAGATTTCGCCCCTAGAGAAAAGTAGGGTGAAATGGTCGGTGAGGAATTATCGGCCTCACCACGGCCGTGGAAAGACTTCTCCAATTATTACCAGTAGCTCCAGGGGTTTGCAAGATTGGGTGGCGCTAACTGGCCATCGATTTGTTCTAGCTCCTGGGCGTTGGAGACAAGGAGAGTTTAGCCAAGATGAGGCTCCGCAGTTATGGATGTTTTTTTCTTATGTACTTTTGAGAGAGACAAGCTTGAATTGTAGGCGTTTGTTGTCACTTTGAAATCCACCAAGACGGATTCTTAGAGCCCAAGAAAGCGAATGTGATACTGAACCTCCAAGTTGACAGCCAATTTACATCTTTGCAATTGTTGGTAGAAACAGCCGACACATATCGAAAAGAGTAGAACCGGAGACCCCACTTGTCCACTTGTAATGTACAAACATGTAAGGATATGCTTGAGTGCTGTGAGATAGGATAGGCAGTTGTTTTCCTTACATGTGGTACTTCTATTACATGCTGCTCTGTATTGCGCGTCTGTTCCTGCTGATCTGTTAGTCTTTATAATGGTTCTGACATGCTCGGTCTGGCATGGCTTGTCCCGCTTTGATCCGACTATCCGCCCTTAGGATAAAAATCATCAACCTCTGGCTCCATTTTTTACCAAAGAAGGGTCCCTCCCATTACCCCATCAGACTTTCTCACTTCTTGTGCCCTCTTCTTTGCTCTGCTTAACCTCTGTTGCTGCTACGTACGTGCTTGTTGTGTAGGTCGTGCGCCAGGAGCTGCTGTTGCCATCATTATTGTACACTTTCTTGCCTCTCTCTCTCTCTCTCTCTCTCTCTATCTTATCTTACAGCGTATCTTGGTTGGGCCCATTTGAAGTGACACTTCCCTCACGCATGTCCAACTTCAAGTCTGTAGACCTCTTTCACCTCTGAGCTACTCGACACCGCCTATAGAGAACCGGAAACAGATCTTAGGCACTGTACTTGATCTGGCTGCTGCCCCCTCAGGTGCTATCCTCACTGTCTTCTTCAGTCTTGGAAGACAGACCTTGATTGGTTATCGCTTTGACATTGAGCGCCGCAGCTTGAAACAGCTGAAGCTATGGCTGACACCCAAGACAAGGTGTCGCCGGCCCCGGCTACGGCCCCGCCCTCAGATACCACCGCCGATGTCCCGGCCGGTGTGGACATTCAGGATTCGACCAAGACGCACATCAACATCGTTGAACATGCCCGCGCCGCAGCTCACAAAGAGCGCAACATGACCATTCGCCAAGGTATCAAGCTCTACCCCAAGGCTATCTTCTGGAGTGTCCTCATCTCCACGTGTATCGTAATGGAGGGCTATGATATCTCCCTTGTTAATAACTTCTGTATGTGCCCAAGATCACTTGATAACCCGATACCCGTACACATAGTCAGATAAAGTAGTCGTGACCACCTCACTGACACATGTTCCTAGATGCCTTTCCTCAGTTTAACAAAAAATATGGTGTTCTGGGCGACGATGGAGAATATCAGGTGCCTGCCCCCTGGCAAGCTGGTCTGAGCAACGTAAGTCTTCTTTCCATGATACCTAGTTCAGACGCTCACTATCAACGCTGCAGGGAGCCCACTGCGGTGAGATCATTGGTCTTTTTATCAATGGTTGGATTTCAGAACGATTTGGCTACCGCTATACGGTCATGGCATGCCTTGTCTGTGTAGCTGGCTTCACAACCATCTTCTTTACTGCCCAGAACGTTCAGACTCTGCTTGTGGCCGAGATCCTTTGCGGTATTCCTTGGGGCATCTTCCAAACGCTAACAATCACCTATGCATCCGAGGTCTGTCCAGTCGCTCTGCGCGGTTATCTGACCACATATGTCAACTTTTGCTGGGGTTTGGGCCAGGAGATTGGTATAGGAGTGATTCACTCTATGCTCAAGCGCGACGATGAATGGGCGTACCGTATCCCATATGCTCTTCAATGGATATGGCCGCTCCCACTCCTGATCGGCATCTTCTTTGCCCCCGAATCACCTTGGTGGCTAGTCCGAAGAGGCCGCACCCAGGATGCCAAGGAAGCCCTGCTACGCCTAACCAGTCTCGACCGTGAGACTGACTTCGATGCTGACGAAACTATCGCCATGATGGTACACACTACTGCCCTCGAGGAAAAGATTACAGCAGGCGCATCATACTGGGACTGTTTCAAGGGTACCGACCGTCGCCGTACAGAAATTGTGTGCATGATCTGGGCCATCCAGAATTTGAGCGGCAATTCTTTCTCTAATTATTCCACTTATTTCCTCGAGCAGTCTGGACTCTCCGCTGATAAAGCGTACTCATTTGCCCTTGGCCAGTATGGTATCAATATGGCAGGAGTCTTTGGTGCTTGGGGACTTATGAGTTTGGGTATCGGCAGAAGATCATTGGTACTCTATGGTCTCTGTGGTCTTTGTTCCATGCTGCTCATCATGGGGTTCCTTGGCTTGGTGCCCGAGGCCCATCGCTCCCAATCTTCATTGGCTACAGGCTGCATGATGATCATCTGGGCTCTCTTCTACCAGTTAACTATAGGCACCGTATGCTATTCTCTCGTCGGAGAATTGTCATCTCGTCGCTTGCAAATCAAGACAGTCGTTCTTGGCCGCAATCTATAGTAAGTCGCAACCATTGGCGAAGTCTGATGACACCCCCTTCACTTGACACCTTTATCGAGATTGAACCATTGGTCAGTGTAGCTAACCAGTGGATAGCAACGTCGTTGGCATCATCAACAGTGTTTTGACTCCCTACATGCTCAACCCTACAGCCTGGGACTGGGGCAACTATGCGGGATTTTTCTGGGTAAGTAGACAGTCTTGATAGATTCAAAGTAAATACTTCAAGTTACTGACAAAGAGAATAGGGCGGTATTTGCTTTCTGTGCATTATTTATACCTTCTTTCGTCTGCCGGAGCCGAGTGGCCGCACCTTTGCAGAGCTCGACGTGCTTTTCGAAAGAGGCATCAGCGCAAGGAAATTTGCTTCAACCGAGGTGGACGTGTTCCATGAGACAGTTGAGGAGAACGTTATGAACCGTTATGAGGAGCTTGCGGATGCGCCATCTGAGAAGGTCCACAACAAAGCATGAGTTGACGCTGAAGACTAAGCAGCCACTTTATTCATACACAGATGTCTCAGACCTTGTATGAGGCAAGATGAGACTAGGGAATTATGCCTCGGCGCCGGGTAAAGCTATCCCAGAAGTGATTTCATGGCCACCTGAGCTGTGCCGCATGCGAGATGGGGAGATCTTGGTTAAGGAGATATCTCGGATCTTAATCGGCATTAATGTTAGCATCATTTAGGCGTTGGCGTTTAGGAACAAGGCTCTTATACTACAAATTCAGAATAATGATTGAATGGGGAAAAGACCAAGGATATATTTGTGGAAGATATCGCAATAATTGAATCAATGATTTCTTTAAACATTGCTTTCCTAACTTACTGTGTGCTCACTCGCTCTGAACTTACACATTAGTCATTTCCAGCTTGAGATAGCCAGTCGTCGTGCATTGAGCAAATAATATTCCTTTGCTCACTTGCAACATTGAACGTTATTCAATGGCGCCATCACATAACATTAACCTCGTGGGCCGGGCCGGTCACGGGGGCGGAGCCGGGGAGGATAGAGAGAGCGTGCATCTGTGGGTGAGTAAGTTACCACAACTGTAGTGTAATAGTAAGGCAAAAGCCACAACAAGGGTTTTGTAGCAGAGCGTGTTAATTAGTGGTTGGTGCGGGCGGTACGCGGCAGCGATCTGCTGGACAAGCGGAAGTTGTATCTGGGAATGCCATTATGAAAGCGGACCCGCTGCTACAGGCCCAGCGGAAAACCCTCAGAGGGATGCGCGGTAAAACAGGTCGGAGTCGACCGGGCGGCTGGAAGAAGAATCGACTGTCTTTTATCAGGCCAGGATCGGGATGCGGTTGCCGAAGGGTTTATGAGCCATTGCTTCCTTTCAGACGTCTTTTTGTTCGGCGTGCCTCATAGATCAGTGATGGTAGCGAAAGGCCCTTCATTGACGGGAGTGCGGTAACTCGATGCTCTCATGCGTGAGAGGGAGGGAGGGGAGTAACTGTTCAGACAATCGATAATTGGTGCTCCGGAACAAGAGAACAAGCCATCATGTTAACATGTGTAAATGCTTTGCCAAGATGCAGGGATAGGTAGTTAGATCCTGGGCTTCAGGCGGATTTGAGTAGGCAGTTTGGGTCCGGGCTTCTGGAGCTTGCTTGGATCATGCCATCCTAATCTGGCAGGATATTGACAACAGAGTAATAAACGTGGAAACGATATTGGTGGTCTCTTGGTAGAGCGCATGAATAATGAGGTTGACAATGGATGAAATATGATGGATAAAAGGAACAGGAACAAGGTTGAGCACAATCAGCCGCTTCAGGCGCACCACTCAGCATGAGCCATCCAAAGCAAAGCAATGTTTCATGGCCTATGACTGCGATTCTTAACACCCGACGCCGATGTCCGGGGTAGCCCCACCAGAATTTCACAAGAAAGTCCACCAAAATGCCCTGACGCAGGTGAGCTCATTCTGTGGGAGCTACCTCGAGACCCCCCATAAATCAAGGGTCTGGAAGCAGAATCGAGTACCTGATTGGATGTAGGCTGCTCTAGCCCACCGCCGAAGAGGTCCGATCGACAAAATACTTATGGTAGGTAGACACACCACGTCTTGTCTAGTCACTCCGCCAGAGAACCGCCTCAAGTGATCCTCCTTCTCCTCCCTCTCTTCTTCTTTTTAGTCCCTCTCTTCTCACTCAACCTCTCCTCCACCATCAACCAACCCACCGCATCATCACCTTCAAAATGCTGTCCACCCTTCGAGTCGCCAGCCGTCGGGCTGTCCGTCCTGCTCAGTACAACCTGGCTGCCATTCGCGCTGCCTCCAACTGGGCCAACGTCCCCCAAGGTCCTCCTGTATGAGCTTCCCCTTCTGTCGCGTATACTCTGTGTAATCTCATGCTGACTCTTAACAGGATGTGAGTAATTTATTCGTTGTATGAGCTTTGCGCAAGCTCCGTCGCTAATCAATTGCTTCTTTTGGCTTTGAACAGGCCATTCTTGGTACGTACGATGACTCCCACTTGGTGTAATGCGCCCTGTTCCTCCATGTATGGAACATATTGCGCCAAAGCGAAAACATACTACCACCTCGGACAGTCATATTAACATCATTTCTCAGGTATTACTGAAGCCTTCAAGGCCGACAAGTTCGACAAGAAGATCAACCTGGGTATGTCGCAACGTCATCCCCACCCAACCCCGAATACGGAGGTATCTCGCTATCTTTCGAATCGATCTGACTCGATTTGTACACAGGTGTCGGTGCCTACCGTGACGATGCTGGCAAGCCCTACGTGCTCCCTTCCGTTCGTGAGGCTGAGAAGAAGGTCGTCGAGTCCAAGTTGAACAAGGAGTACGCCGGCATCACTGGTGTTCCTGAGTTCCCTCCCGCCGCCGCTAAGCTGGCCTACGGCGCCAACAGCCCCGCCCTGGACCGCATCACCATCACTCAGACCATCTCTGGTACCGGTGCTCTCCGTGTCGGTGCCGCTTTCCTCGCCAAGTTCTTCCCTGGCGAAAAGAAGATCTACATTCCCCAGCCTTCGTGGGCTAACCACAAGGCCGTCTTCAACCACGCCGGCCTCGAGGTTGAGCAGTACCGCTACTATGACAAGAAGACCATCGGCCTTGACTTTGAGGGTCTGATTGCTGATGTCAAGTCTGCCCCCAACGGCAGTGTCTTCCTTTTCCACGCTTGTGCTCACAACCCCACTGGTGTTGATCCTACCCAGGAGCAGTGGAAGCAGATCTCTGATGTTGTCAAGGAGAAGGGCCACTTCGCCTTCTTCGATATGGCTTACCAGGGCTTTGCCAGCGGTGACACCGATAAGGATGCTTTCGCTGTTCGCTACTTCGTGGAGCAGGGCCACAACATTGCTCTTTGCCAGTCTTTCGCCAAGAACATGGTACGTCTTGAAAATCTTGTGATCTGACGTGATAGGTCGTCGGGCAGTTCGCTAACCATTTCAAAGGGTCTCTATGGTGAGCGTATTGGTGCCTTCTCCATGGTCTGTGCCGATGCCGATGAGAAGAAGCGCGTCGACTCTCAGCTCAAGATTCTCATTCGACCTCTGTACTCCAACCCTCCTATCCACGGTGCCCGCATCGCCGCCGAGATTCTGAACAGCCCTACCCTCTACAAGCAGTGGCTCGGTGAGGTCAAGGAGATGGCTGACCGCATCATCACCATGCGTGCTCTCCTCAAGGATAACCTTGAGAAGCTCGGCTCCAAGCACGACTGGTCTCACATTACCAGCCAGATCGGCATGTTCGCCTACACTGGTTTGACTGCTGAGGAGATGACTCGTCTCGCTGAGGAGTTCTCCGTTTATGCCACCAAGGACGGCCGTATCTCCGTTGCCGGCATCACCTCTGAGAACGTTGGCCGCCTCGCTGAGGCCATCTACAAGGTCAAGGGTTAAGTATGAGAGAACAGCAGCTTAATAAAAGGAGGATGTGCGTTAGAGAGACGACGTCGCTTCCAATGAACGACATCTTGAAATCAACATCACGGCTACGATCAGAAAGCTGTCGGTCGGGGACAGATGGACTGAGAATACCCAGATCTTGAGTCTAGGTCAAGTGCCCGGCTTGGCGAATTAATGACGCGATGAAGACAGCTTAAAAAACACATGTACGAGTAAACTGAATATACAACACTTAACTAACGTGTTGTACCATCTACCCTATTTGCGCAGCTTGCTGAATATGGATAATTGTAACGGTCCGTTCGCAATTTGATCTCTTTTATATAGATATCCAGAACAGGATACACAAACAACACTCTGTACATTCTTCCGCATTTACTGTATTAACTTTCATGCAGCGTAATTAGTCCGAAACACGCTATCTTAACAATCAACATCCCTTCCCACTCATCCTTGGTTCAATCGGACCAGATCTCTTCTCGTATCATCCATTTGTCTTGTCATTTCCCGATATACTCTTGACATCTCCCTCATCTTCTTCTCCTTGCTTTCTCCGCCTTCAACACCAACTCCATACTCTCCAAGCTCAGCTGCCAAGCCTCGAATGCGCTCCTCACTTCGCATCTTGGCGTCACGCAAATGAGCACCATAATTCTTAAGAGCGGTGATCGCTTCAGGGGAATAAAACGCACGACGCACAGAAGCTGCGGCGATAGCGGCATCGGCATCATACCGGCGGGCATGGAGTGATGCTTCCGCAGCACGAAGCTCTAGGCTACGAGCTACTTTACCATGCTTGATTTCGAGGGCGCGAATCAAGAGAGTCAGCGTATTGATAGCGGCTTGAAGAAGGGATGTCAAGGCGGCAAGAGAGCGTAGACGGTGAGAGCCGAGTTCCGATTCAGCGGCGGCGAGATCAGAACGCCAGCTAGATAACGTAGTTGGTAATGAGGCGATGTGGCGATGGAGGAAGGAAGCGTTGGTGGAAGGATGGGCAATCCGCGCAAGTCCTAATGCCCAAGTACGCAGGTTTGAAGCGATAATCGGCGCCAATGCAGGAAGTAGTGTCTCGAGTTCAGAAAGGGGAGGATGAGCAAACAGCAATTGGAGAGTATCTTGAGGAAGAGGTGGATTATTGGCGTCAAGTAGTGGAGGAAGAACAATTAGAAGATCCAGAAGAGGTTCTGGGAGCGTGGGCTGCTGTTTAGATCTTAAGTCTCCTGTTTGTTGACTCTGGGGATGTTGTAGACGTGAGGATGCTCTTGTTGCAGGCGGTGTGCTCGATGGTGTTGCTGATGAGATAGCACATGTAAGGAGATGTTGTTTCGCAGAAATTAGACGGCGACGGTCAAGCTCCTGGTGAGAAATATGAGAATTCTTGTTTTATTTTATATGGTTGATCTGTAAATGAAGGCGTCCTCTTACCTCTCGAACAGAAGCCCGCTCTCTAGCTCGAGGGTCATTCTGCGTTGAGCCATCAGGATTGAGAACGATATTGGTAAGTTTATTGTAAAGATTGGCAAAGTCTGGGTTACTCTGCAGAACTGAGTCTTCAACAGGCGGGAACATTTTCATGATATATCAACATCAACTCTAGCTGTCTGTTTCTGCTAGCCTCACACTTATTGTTTGGTTTGTTGTTAGTGAAGCTGTAGTGGAGCTACCGCGAATACAGCACCAAATCACCTGATTGGGCAATTGGCGATCTCTATCTCCGGCGCCGGAACATCAGTCGCCTCCGAACGACGACAGCCCAAAAATCTCAACACCAGGAGGCCAAGGTCAGAGGTACCGTCGACGATCAGCGCATCTCGAACAGGGCAGTCTGCGCTTGAAATATCCGCCCACTCCGACGTCAATTGAGGCCAATGTCTCGCCCATAACCGGAGAAGTCAATACCGAATATTCACCTCGAGACCGAGACCGATAACATGACATCTTGGGCCCCCGCCCGGCCGGCTCTGAGGGCCCTGGCCTCACCATCGCCGGTGACTCCCACCCGACTCTTCAGCACGACCCTCCCTCAGCAAACCAAGACGATCAAGTCACATCTTCTACCTACTCGTATCATTCCTCCGTATCCCTATGGCGAGCGTCAACTCTACAAACAATCCAACAAGGGTCTTTACGGATCTGCGAGAATTCGATTCGGTAACACTGTTGCGGAAAAGTACAACAATAAAGCCCGTCGCTTCTGGCGCCCAAACGTTCACGTCAAGGTTTTCAAGCTGCCTGCCCTAGACGCCAACGTCAAGACCCGCCTTACACTCCGTGTTCTCAAGACCATCCGCCGCGAGGGTGGCCTCCAGGAGTACCTTCTCAAGAGCAAGCCTGCCAGAATAAAGGAGCTCGGCCCTGGTGGCTGGAACTTGAGATGGCTTCTCATGCAATCCAAGGATATCCAGAAGAGATTCAACGCTGAGCGAGTGGCGCTAGGCATGGAGCCCAAGGAGATCGAGGATAGAGACGATATTATTCAGTATGCTCTCGATGTTGCTACACCCGGCCCCTTGAGTAAACGCAGCCAGGCGACTCGAGGCGAGCTTCTGGCTCAAGAGTTTGTGCTGGGCGAAGAAGATTTGGCAAACCTGGAAGGCGTTGAGGAGCTATCGGACGAGGAAGAGGCTTTGTTAATGAAGCAGCTGGATAGTGCAGAGGCGGAAATCGCAACAACAGAGGGAGCGCAAAAGATAACAGTGTAAAATGTTTGATGTATAATATGTACCAAAAGCCCCCCTTTTCAACGCCTTCCAACCATTGTATCAATATCCTGCCAGAGTCAAGATAGAAAAAGACTTTTGTTCATGCTATCATTTCAACAGTTGCTATTTAATCCACACATGGTATCACTTTTAATCTAGAAACGGAGATCCCATCCAATCTTGGGACCCAGTTTGGGAAGCTCATCGGCGACGCTCTGCACGTCCTTGTCGCCACGACCACTCACGCAGATGACGATATCCTCGTCCTTCTTCATTGTCTTGGCCAGCTCAATGGCACCATAGATACCGTGAGCAGTCTCAAGAGCGGGAATAATACCCTCAAGCTGGCTCATAAGCTTGAAACCAAGGAAGGCCTCGCTGTCGGTGGCAGCGACGAACTTGGCTCTCTCATTGTCTTTCCAAGAGCTCAGCTCGGGGCCGACACCAGGGTAATCTAGACCAGCAGAGACAGAGTGAGTCTCACTGATCTGGCCGTGCTTGTCCTGAAGAACGTATGTCCTCACACCGTGAAGAACACCCTTTGAACCACCAGTAAGAGTAGCGCTGTGTCGTGGAGTATCGACACCGTCGCCACCGGCCTCAACACCGAGAAGCTTGACGCTGGGCTCGTTCTCGAAAGGGTGAAACATACCGACAGCGTTGCTGCCGCCGCCGACACAAGCCACAACAGCATCAGGGAGCTTGCCTCGCTTCTCGAGCATTTGTTCCTTGGTCTCTCTACCAATAACAGACTGGAAGGTTCGGACGATTGTGGGGAAAGGGTGAGGTCCAATGGCAGAACCAATGATGTAGTGGGTGGTATCAAGATCGACAACCCAGGCACGGAGAGCCTCGTTGACAGCGTCTCGAAGAGTCTTGCTGCCAGCCTCGACGGCAACGACCTTGGCGCCGAGCAATCGCATACGGAAAACGTTAAGGGCCTGTCTTCGGACATCCTCCTATTCGTTGCATTAGTTATCATACTTTCAAAGGAATTCAATAAGACTTACAGCTCCCATGTATACTGTGCACTCCATGCCAAACTTGGCACAGACGGTGGCAGTGGCGACACCGTGCTGTCCAGCACCGGTCTCAGCAATGATTCGAGTTTTTCCAAGTCTGCGGGCAAGGAGAAGTTGTCCTAGAGCGTTGTTGATCTTGTGGCTACCAGTGTGGTTCAGATCTTCACGCTTCAGCCAGATGTTGGCACCGCCAGCGTACTCAGTGAGTCGCTCAGCCAAATGCAAATGGCCAGGCCGTCCCATGTACTCGTAATAAGATCGGTATTCCTCCCAAAATGAGGGGTCATCCTTGATCGCGTTGAAGCCCTCCTCGAGCTGGGACAAGCAGTCCATCAGACTCTCGGGAACATATTGACCACCGAACTCGCCGAAGCGCTCAGGGATCTTGCCATGAAGAGCAGCAAGCTGAGCTACTAGAGCACTATCCTCCTCGGCAGTGATATCCGCATCTGTAATAGTATCGCTGACAGTAACGTTGTCACCACTGGGCTCCCTAGCTCCAGCAACGGCCTCAACAAGGCCAACCTCTCGAGTGTTTGAATCCCCAGAGTCGCGGCCTGACAGGTAGGCACAGTACTTCTCGATATCAGAAAGGGCTTGACCGGGCTCGGCATTCTTAATGGTGGTGATGATCTGGCTTCCGACGACGACACCGTCTGAAAGCGTTGCAACGCTCAAGAAGTGCTCTCGGGTGCTGACACCGAATCCAACAGCGGCGGGCTTGTTGCCACTGTACTTCTTGACTCGCTCGATAAGGTCGGGAAGGTTCGCGTTGAGAGTGCCGGTAGCGCCAGTGACACCCATGCGAGATACAACATAGATGAATGAATCTGCAAGCTGGCAGAGAATCTTCATTCGGGTTTCTGAGGTGGAGGGGGCGATAAGAGGAACGTATGAAAGACTAAGTGTAAAGTCAGTTTTGAATGTGATGTTAGGTCTTTCAGGGCAGACTCACCGGCCCTTGTTGCAGAGCTTGCGGAAAGAAACGGCCTCTTCAGGAGGCAGGTCGACAACGATAAATCCATTGACACCAGATGAGTGGCAGTCCTGGAGTAGTCGCTCCTCGCCATAGCTGAGAAGGGGGTTGTAGTAGCCCATGAGCATAACGGGGGCCTTGAGGCCACGAGATCGGGCCTCTTTCACCATGCCCAGGGTGGACTCGATCGTGACGCCATTGTTGAGTGCGATCTAAACCAGTCAACTTTCATTCCTTAGGAGTTATAGCGATGTGCCTACCGTGTTAGCAGTCTGGATGGTTGGGCCATCGGCAATTGGGTCGGTGAAAGGTGCGCCGACTTCGATAACATCTAAAGGAAACAGTTTGGTCAACACAGCTCACGAACCCCATTGCGACGGAAGAGCTTACCAGCGCCACCCTTCTCCAATGCCAGCAAGATGTTAGGAGTATCTTCAGGCTTGGGGTAACCGGCAGTGACGTATGTTACCAGCGCAGACTACACCAGAGAAAAAGAATCAGTTGTCAGCTTCTTTGTCTTGTCGGAGCATCGGGGTTGATCATCGATTTACCCCGCCGAGGGGCACTCATGATGGATGTACTGACCCTGTTCTGCTCCTTGCAGCGTTTGAAAGTCTGTTTGATGGCGTCCATGGCGAATTGATTTCGTCTCTAGTCTCGGTGAGAGTTATGGAGAGAGAAGTGGTGTTTTAGAGCGAGGACTTGTTGTCTTTAAAAGAAGATTCGGGACCGACGTTATTGGTGACTGCATTTTCCGCCACCGATGCCGGAAGAATGAATTCCGCCACCTACCATTGACTCGTTGGAGCGCTCCTGCCCTGTCCTCATGCACGTCGCCCGCAGCTGCAGGTTCCGCCCACACTCCGCCCTGCAGCTGGCATCATAGCAGCCCACATCGACCCCGGACTTGCCTAATGCGGCAATCAATCAACCATGACATTGGACGTTGTTGGCCGGTTCCAATTTCAGGGACTTGCAGCACGGCATGGCATTTAACTTCATGTCACATTGAATTTCTGAGTAAATGCAAGATCTAAGCGCTAGTCATTCTGAAGCACCTACAAGAGTAAGAGAAAGTGCGTGTCAAGTGTAGGACATTACCTGCTTCTATAGCAAACAAACATGATAAATCAGAGACGTCTGTCTACTGACAGCTACCTACCTACCTGTACATATGCGGTGGAGATGACCCATTGGGAAATCTCTTTGTGAAGAAACTCCGACGTCACGCGACTTATAGCAAAGAATCAGATGAACAACGTGGACACTACAAACAAAGAATTACTCCGTATACAGTAGAGCGAACAAACAAACAAACACCCTCAAAAGGGTAAAGAATACACGGCAACTAAGACTAGCCACATATGCGACTGCGTCCAAGTGCATTAAAAGTATAGAGACAATCACACCGCAGTGGAGGAGACTTTTATGGTTGCAGATTGCAGTCGTCAATTTGTTTAATCTAAGTTTAGAGTAGAGCTAGAAACCATCTGGTTCAACATCATGTCCACAATCGGTGTAGACTATGAGAACAGACTCAGGACTACCCCTTAAGCACGAAATGTAAACGACGAAAGGATCTTTTCCTCGCTTTCGGGATATCAATTGAGAAACAAACGAAAATGTTATTGGGGTTATCTCCTTTTTTCCAATATAATGTCAACGCATTCCATAAATCATCGCTTCATGCAGTCGAGTAAGGATCGTCTCTCACGGCACAGGTCCAGCCGGGGCCTGAGTAATATAGAACTGCAGAGAATACCATCCTTCAACTGTTTATCGGGCTCCAACACTCCTAGTGTTTGCCGCTTGCCGAATCCAAGTAGCCGTAGGAGCTGCTTCTTTGGTGGCCGTCCACCTGTGTAGCGCGGGCCCCAGTTGCCCCCGACATGAACTTCTCGTCACGTCCACTTGTCGCTTCTCTGTAGTGATCTTCTTCGCCTGAGGAGGATCCGAATCGAGGGAAGCTCGCAGCACCGTCGGGATTTGCGGGATCATGGTGCCCAACACGAGGGCTGAAGCCTGGTCGGTTGTCTCCAGTGAAGCGCATACCGCCTTCAGCACGGCCTTTATCGGGGGAAATCATACCGACTATTGTCCACACCGTGCCAATGAGAACGACGAGCACGTACAAGAGAACCAGGCCGGTGGAAATGAGGGCGTCCTGAATCAGCTTGTTGTGAAGCCAATCTGTAACTGCCTTGACAGCCCCCGTAACCTCATCAGTAGTGGCGCTCGATGGGGATGCGAGGAACGAGTTAAGCTCCGCGTCACCCTCGACAGAGTCCTTGGCACCCTTACTGAACGTGTCATTTTCGAAGAGCGGGAAATTGACCTCGGCATGTTCATGCACCCAAGTCAATCCTTTCTGTACGCTCTCAATCTTGATGCCGATGACACAATGAAGGACTGTCTTGATAGGAGCGAGAAGGATAGTCCCCTTGAAGACGGTATTGAGGCCATCATCCATAGTCTCGAGGAAGGTGTTGAGAGTATCATTGACAGCATCCGTGGCGTTGGTCACATAGCCAAGAACATCGTGGTTGATGTCGTCGCTGAAGCCTGTAATAACACCGTTGGCGTCATTGGCCCAGCCAGCAGAGACACTCTCAAGATTCTCTACAACATCATCGGCAAATGCACCAACCTGGTTTGCCAATGCAGGCACTTCGTTCTTGATTGCTCGCAGTAGGAGCCATTGGCAGAAGCAAGAGAAGAAACCAGCAATGGCGAGCGAAAGAATGAACAAGGCCGGGACCGAGGTAGCATAAGCGATGAGCCAACGAACAAGGATCTGTCGCTTGCCCTTGAAGCGGGACGCAACCTTAATGCCAAAAGTCGCGGTCATGGGACGAGATGCAATGTAGACAATATCCATCGGGTCATATGCATTTTGAGCAATGAGACGTGCGTGCTGTTGCTGTCGTCGCCAACGTCTTATCTCAAGCCAGGCCATGGGGATGATGGCTGCCAAAGCGAGAATGATCAGAACTGCAATAAAGATTGTCCGGGCTTTGGCAATAAGCTCGAACAGGTTGTTGAAGAAACTGTTTAGGGCGTCGTTCTCGGAGCAAAAGCTCAACTTCTGCTTCTGGGCAAGAGGAAAGGCATCCCGATCGAACTTGTAGTTGCCATAGGTTTCGTTAAGGGCTTTGCGGACAAAGTCGAATGGGATAGAAATGGCCTGCTCGGTCAGGTTTTGAACTTCTCGGAAGTCGGGCAGGTCATCCTCCAACTGTCGAACATCCTTGACGAAGTCTTCGGATTTGAGATCAAAATCCTTAAGTTCCTTGATGGGACCGGAAAAGTCAACCTTGGGAAGGTCTGGAACCAAACGTCCGAGGACACTATCCTCAATACCGCTGGTGAGATCGTTAATTCCGTCTTCGAGTTCTTTTGAGATGCCTTCAATCTTGCTAGTGGCCTTGTCAATCAAGTTGTTGAACTTCTCGGTTGCTCCTTCTGTGACATCGGCGACAACGTCCAGGCTGCCATGAACCATAGCGGTAATCAGGCACACATATGTGGCAGTAAGGAAGTTGATGTAGAAGATGATAATGTTCTTGACACCCACCAGAACGAGGTCAAGCAGGTACACCATGGCTTCTACTGATTTCTCGATTCCAGAGGCTGCAAGTTCGTTGACACCCCTCGATAGGTAGTGAGGCATGGAGGCCATAGCGCTTCCGACATCTTCGACTTTGGTGCAGGCTGAGAGGGCTTTGATTTTGGCATCACCAACGTTCTCTTTGAGATCAACAATTAGAATCATGACCCGGATCAGGACCAGGATGAGAAGAATTGTCCAGCGGTTGATCCATATCTGGGAGAGTCTTGATCGGAGACTTAGGTAGGGGGTAACATTAGGAGAGGTGTCGGCTCGAGCTTCTTGTACTTTTCGCATCTCGGTCATCTCGAATGATTCTGACCGAAGGGAATTGGGTACAGCCGGATAGACTGGCGGGTCGTCGTTTTCTTTCCGTGAGGAGAACATCTTGTATCTATGCTTGTTGGTTTATTTGAGCGATCAAATTTGTTTGAGTAAAGTAAATTGGAAGATGCAATGAGATGTAGCGAGCAAGAAGAAAGCCAGTCGAACACAGTTGTGGTGATTAAGGCGGTAGAAGAACGAAGATGAATTATAAAAAGAAACCAAGACCAACAGATGAAAGGGAATGCGACAAAGGAAACGACAGGCGTGAGCAAAATATTTCCAATCTATTGTCTATGATTCCATGCTGATTGTTTGGGGTATAGATACGATTGTGTATGTATAAGTGAAAGGGGGGGGAGTGGTTGAACAATAGAACAATAGAGACGAGGGGCGCGAGGACAATAAGAAAAGCAGATGAAGGAGAAGCTTCGGCAACTTACCTGGTTCACTCCACAACAATAGTATCCAATAAATAACAATTCTCGATCAATAGTAACTTGAGCGGAACGCCTTTGGATTTCTCGATGAATCTGGCGGCAGCGCTTAGAGTACGGAATGGTGAGGTTGAGCTAAGCGCCCGCTTATACCAGTGGCCAGTTACGATGCTGGGAAAGGCTTGAACGAGCAATTCCGAAACTTGGCCAAGAATGAACGGTAGTCTAAACAGGAGGTTAGATGGCGTTTGTGATTGAAGCAAAGCTGAGGCTTGACTTGCGTTTGTGTTTGCGCTGGGCTGTCGATACGAGATCGTTTGACTTGTCGCTTGAGTGGCCCAGCCGCATCAAGCTTGGGTTGCTTGTTATACTATAGTCGCCCCAGACCAAACTGTCTAGATCAGAGACGAAAAGACTTGCACAATGAGCAAGGCGAGCTTCAATACCACAGCATCAATGGCAACAGCCACCAAGTGAATGGGGTGTGTGCGAGTTGATGTATAGATATATAGTGAGTCACTCAGAATGCAAGGGGAACACCGTGGAGCGACAAAGGTAAGTGGTGCTCAGCGTTCCAAACCTTACCATCGGTCAGAGGTGAGGAACATGGGGATATATCTGATAGGAAGACAACGCATCTTGATTGTCCGAGCGGGTGACGCCATTGCAAGCCCATTCTCATGAAGCCCTGGTAGCCTTAGTAGGTTGGGCAACGAGCACGGAGGCAAATATCTTGGCTGATTCCAACCTGCTAGCTATTCGGTGAGCTGCGCCGTAGAGACCCATCGTGCAGGTCACTGGGAAAAGCAGGGTCTTCCGAGGATGATTGGGAACGGCTACGATCGTCCAGAGAACAGGCTGAGATGGTGAACATTTTTGAGTTACTAACCAGGATACTGTAGTTAAGGTGGTAAAAAAGGCCAGGGCTGACAGCCTATCACGCACCGAAAAAGGGTCGCTCTAGCATTACGACCCCTGGACCCTGGTGAATAGCTTTCCAGAAATAGTCGAAGGTTCCGGGCTGTTTAGGACCCCTCCATGGCAGGGGTCTAAGTGGTTGGTAACCGCTGATCTGGTCCAAAGAAATCGCCACTGATGACTTGTGATTGAAACAGGATTTTCTAGAAAGGCTGACTAAAAAGTGCCAAAGCCACGGTTTGACTGAATATGTTTCTGATCATCGCCATGCATATTCTGAAACTTGGTCAGCGGTGAGAAGAGACGATGAGTTGTCGGTTGTGAAGTTGTTTGGCATTTAGCCGTAGAAGAGGCGGACTAAGAAATGCCTATGATGTCATATAGAGGGGGAGTTAGTTATCTCTGGCTTTTCAGCTCATGATGAGGGAAATGCCATCTACCAAGAGATACAGATAGCAGTACGTAATGAAAGTGAAGCAAGAGGGAAAAAAGTATGCAAGCGGCTCACCTCAAAATAGATCAACCGAGTATGCACTTTTACGAAGCGCCTTTGTGTATCGACCCATCAGAAAGTAGGTCGCGACATGGTCGTTCTTGTGTAAAACGATTGGCTGCGGCTATAGCCGCTGGCAGCTATCTTGGCGCGTAATGAAACGGAGCCACTGTTGACGGGAAGCCCAGCAAAGCCCAACCATTTCGGGAGAGCTTAAAATAACGGAGTTCACTTGGTGAAGCAAAATCCGGATCCTTGAGAGCTGTATCTGTAACTTTTTTTTGCTTGCCAGCTTAGCGATAAACTGCCATTGTCGTACGAACAGTCGTGTGATAAAGAAGATTAGCCGTGGCACAAACTGCAATAGGGCTACTGGAGAGAAGGGACACAAGCGGTTTGGTACTTGTTGTTTTGAACAGGTCACTCATTACTTAGTAGGTACTATGGTTTATTGCCCATGAATTCCTATCGTGCGACTTATCAAGCGTTGGACCTTAAGGAAACCTTGTAGAATTCACTGCCTTTGGCGGAGAAGGGATTCATCAAGATCTCTTATGGCCAAGGGAACCATAATCCTTCCTATCTGGTATATGTATATTAAAGCCAGTCTTCGTATGTGTTTGCAATCATGCCCATCTTTTTGCACAACGCCTTGTCTAGAATTTGGTAGCAATTGTGTCACCCTGCAGTCACCGATGCGTAACTCGAATCGCGGGGTAATAAGGGAGCTGTCAGAGGGATAAAGTTGGTAAACTACCTACCTACCTATTCACGTAAACACCATCGCATCGCTTCGTCTACAGACGCCAACTGTAGAGCCTTGCTTCATTCTCCCGGTGCACTGTTACCTCTAACGAGACACTCATAGCTACAACCATGACAGTCGCAATTTCTGAAGAGCAAGCTACCGACTTGAGCAAGCAATATGATACCCCACTCGGCCTTGCTCACTCAACTATGCAAGTCCTCAAAGATAGGATCAAGCTCCATTATGACCTTGCTAGCGACTATTACCTGAGTTTGTGGTGCGTGCGAAGCTTGATACGTTTCTTGAAACTATCTATATCGATTACCCTGCTAATTCGCTTACTCTAACCAGGGGCGAGCATATCCATCACGGATATTGGCCAACAGAGGAATCTGAAGCCACACAGACAAAGGAGGAAGCCCAGGCAAACCTCATTCAGCTACTTCTCGACATCTCAAAACTCCCCGCCAAAAGCTCGGTTTTGGATGTTGGTTGTGGTATCGGTGGCACTTCTCGCTATCTCGCATCCAAGCATGACAGCTCTGTTACTGGGATCACCATATCCACAAAGCAAGTTGAGATAGCGGTCCGCTTGACCAAGGCCGCTGTGGAAGATGGTGCTTCGTTATCTGACGTATCAGAAGATCATGATTTCATTAAGCTCGGTGACGGGAAAGTCAAATTTCTCGAGCTTGATGCCGAAAAGATGGGCGATTTCTTCAGCAATCAACAAGGGTCATTCGACGCGGTGTGGATAAGTGAGGCTCTTAGCCACTTCCCGAACAAAGCGCTGTTCTTCGAGAACGTGATGAAAGTCCTTAAGCCTGGAGGGAAGCTTGTATTGGCAGATTGGTTCAAGGCCGAGGATTTGGACGACACAACATTCACCAACGACATCAAACCTATTGAAGGTAAGGTTTCTTCCAAAGCATTCGTATTCCTGAGCTTAAGTAGAAAACAGATGGTATGCTCCTCCCGCCCCTCTATACCCAACAGGGATACCTTGATTTGGCAAAACAGGCAGGCCTTCAGGTGTTCGCCGAGCCGAAAGATATCAGTCAACAGGTTCGAAAGACATGGTACGTACATATGCATTTTCAAAAAGTAACATTGACAATATCCTTACGCTTTTGTCTCTTAGGGACATCACCTGGTCTCTGGTACAGAACCCATCTCTATGGGCATTCGCCTTCACTCAAGGTCGTGACGGTATTGCCTTCTTACAGTCATTTCGCGCAATGAGACGGGGATACGCCAATGGGTCCTTTCGCTACAGTGTGATGGCGTTCCAGAGGAATGGCGTAAAGTAGCTCCGACCTCAACTCGCATACATCAACGAACATTATTGGAGTTCCCAAGATTTAGCTACACTTTTCCGAGCGGTATTCTTGTTCTTTCTTTTTTATTCTTTGTGAAAAAGGATACAAGGCATAGACAACATCCTCGATGACTCTTCCTTCCTTCAATGGTAGTGTGGCACATGCTCTCTTATCAGTGGCAACCTTGTTAGGTATTTGTACATTTACAATCTGACAAAGCAGGTCAGGCACATGGCGTGCTAGCGCTCACTGGTGTGTTTGAACTGATCAGGTGATGGCTAGGACAGTCCAGGCAGCCAATCCTTATAGAAGTTCACTTTGAGTACCGTCTGATATTGCGCATTTGTTGCTTTCAAGTACATATCCGTGAACTGACAGCGTAAAAAGTGGAAATCAGAAATCACATGAAGAGTCAGACATCGTCATATTGGTTGGTGGTTACAATTTGTCGCTGTTGCCCTATGTGACAACGCCGAAGATGTATTGTTACCATGAAGAGCAATAAACACTCTATTCGAGTCCGATGTCTGGACATAGAAAGTTGATAAGAACATAACAAGTGACCATCAAAACATTCACCCAAAATACGACCGTAACGCCTTCGTCATTCCCGACTCGGAAGATAGAACCGATCCTGCATCATCGGCCTTATGCTTCGCCAAAGGTGTTCTCGCCGGAGTAGGTGATGTAGAGGAAGCTGCAAGTAGTTATGTTAGTGATTAGTCTTTAGTTCATGCCTGTTGGGGAACGTACCCGTCCTCATCCTTATGCTCCTCGTAAATGCTACTCATCAGGGCAGCTGTTGGGGGAAGAACCTCGTCGACAAAGATGAAGATGGCCTTCTCGGGGGACAGCTTGATTCGCTTGCGAATGACGTAGACGAACTGGCCGACGGTCAGATCGGCAGGGACCAGGTACTTCTTCTTGTCGATGGTCGCGATATCGCTCTTCTCGACCTTCTCGCAGATAACCTATTCGCAACATGTAAGCAGGATGTCTGGTGACGGAAAGATGAAGAGAGAGGGCGGTCGGTAACTGGGCGGGAACCCGGCGGAAACCCCCCAGTCTGTCGTTGTAGTTGTCGAGTGAAAGCGGTTGTTTTGCTCAAAAACCAAAGAAGATGTTATTTGTAAAATCACATACCGGAATACGGTCAGCGTATTTCTGTCGAATGCGCTCGGCCTCAGCCTTGCGCTTCTCGAAGGGGTGCTCGTCCTTGAATTTGCTGCGCATGTTGACGGTGTAGTTGTTGTAGAGGCGGTAAGTGTGTTGTCAAGAGTGGTGGAGTTCAAGTGTCGCGATGACTGTTTGGTTCAGGCAACGAAATAGTCGGAAAGTTGTGGTTGAGGGAAAAAAGAAGGGGAGAGAGAAGAGGGAGATGATGACGGGTTGGGAACAAGAAAAAGAACTAGGTTACGGTTTGCTTGCGTCAGGCAGAATAAGTAGGTGAGGTGAGGAAATGCATAGAGTGACAGAAGGTGGCAGTGACACAGACACAGTACGCGCATACACCTACAGATGAGCGGTCGGCCAGCGCAGACTTGACCTGACTTGTCTTGACTTGAGAGGCAGCAGCGCGGGTTACAGTGGGCATCAACAGAGGCCCAGGGCAGATGGCACCTTAGCAGGTGGCAGCAGCACCCAGCCTAGCTCACGTTGACTGGACATGCGCGCGGGGCTAAATGACTAAACTAGAAACAGTTTAGCTTTTTGATGCTCGGTGAATCACAAGAGGCCCCGCGAGGCAACAATGGCGGGGAAGCAGCAAGTCACGTCGCACTGTATCGTCACAGGGTCGAGAATGAGAGTTTGTGAGTGAATCCTCAAAAAGACCCAGAGTTCATCGACGATATTCCTTAATCGATATCGATGATCTGACATGAAAAAGATTATGGGGGTTTTATCCGGGCATGGTCCAAATCCGACAAACTAGCTGCGCTAAATGGTTTTAAGTGACTGCAGCCATTAAAGCCATACTTTCTGTACCTGTATGGGAAATGGCTAGACTGTACCGGGTAGACCACCTACAGGTAGGTCTCCATATCGATATCCTGTAGAATCCAAATATTCCCCGCATCCAGCGACATTCGTCAGGGTTGTTTTCTGCCTGTAAGTGACGTTTTTGGTGCACAGCGTTTATCGTCCAGACAGGACTTTAAATTACTCCCACAGTACATGGTACACATCTTAAAGAGGAGAGTTGATAACAGTTGCTGAACATTTTAATTACAAGCCCTTCGTTCTGTGTGCTTCGGAAACTTAACTGTTCATATTGAGCAAGCGTCCGGATGCTTCTGTGAGCGAATCTGCACAAAGTTTTCGAGTTAGTTCCATCAACATTTTGTTATTACGTTACCATGGCATATATATCATTGAGAGCTTCCTAACTTAGTAGGTAAGTATCTAGTCATTCTGACTAGGAAAGTAAAGATTTCGCCTTTCCTGTTGGTACCTGAGAAAGCCATCAACGCCACTTCACCTAGATACGTACGATGTGTTAGTTCGCTCGCTGCAAGGCAAACGTGCTGACAACCAAACCTACCTGCCAGGCCCGCTTCACTAAAATTACAAAATAATCCTTACTTCATGGAGAAGCCTCAACCTCTCTATAGTTTCTAGTCCTCGTATAAAGAGCATCCAGAAGGTCTCACCATTATGTAGGTAGGTATGATCCAACAACGGAGCTACAATGGCGGAATAGGTAGTTTTAGTACGACCGAATAGTGCGTCGATTTTGACCGCCCTCGGCGTCGGCCGTGAGTTGTCCTCCTTTGCTCCACACCAGACGCGTCCCTTCTATGAAGTCGACTAGACTAGCCAAGACCTCTGTCGAAATAAGCCAATTGCCGAACATTCGATTCTGACTATCACCTGAGTCCTCAGTTGTTCTAAACCTTCCTTTTGTCGGACCCTGGCCTCATCCCTCGAGTGGCCTCATCCGAAACGCCTGATCGTCGTCTCTTTTTCTTGTGTTTCCTTTCTTGTCCGCCTCGTTCTCGTTCTCGGCCCTGTGGCCCTATTTTGCCGCCATCTCTTCCCGAATCCTCGGGTCGAATATATAATATCGTCATGGCTGCCAGACAGCCAACTCGGCGCCTTGCTGCGCACCTTGCTTCTCCTTCTGTGCGCTTCTCAAGGACTCAATTCGCTTCTACGAGACGCTGGCTGTCTAGTTCCGCTGGTCCTAAAGCTTCCCGATCATCTTACTCTAACTACTCCCCGTTGTGGCTCGCTGCTGTTGCCCTTGGTGCCGCCGCCCCCTTGGCCTACAAGATGGTACCAATCCCTTCCTAGTCAGTGGGAGAAACAATTGCTGATCGTGACGCTCACTCTCAGTCTGATATCGAACCCATCAATGCCGATCCTTCAACCCTCGCCGACCGCGATGCCCAGAAGAAGCGCGAATCGGGCGTTAACGAGGACTCGCCCATGCGACTGCGCATGGAAAAGTTTATTCGGGAGCAACAAGCCCAGATCGTTGCTGAGCTCGAAAGAGTTGACGGTAAAAAGTTCCGCAAGGACGAGTGGGAGCGTCCCAACGGGGGAGGCGGTACAACCTGCGTTCTTCAAGAGGGAAATGTCTTCGAAAAGGCTGGGCTTGGTGTAAGTGTTGTCTACGGCTCGCTTCCCAAGCCTGCCATTGAGAAGATGCGAGCAAACCACAAGACTATGGACCCCAACATGGAATCAATCGACTTCTTTGCCGCAGGACTTAGCATGGTTCTCCACCCTTATAACCCTATGGCCCCAACCGTGCATCTTAACTACCGATATTTCGAAACGGCAAACCCCGATGGTACATCTCAAGCGTGGTGGTTCGGCGGCGGTTGCGATTTGACACCTTCATATCTCTTCGACGAGGACGCCATTCACTTCCACAAGACGATCAAGACCGCTTGCGACGCTCATGACAAGGAGTACTACCCCCGTTTCAAGAAGTGGTGTGATGAGTACTTTTTCAACAAGCACCGTGGCGAGGCCCGTGGTATTGGTGGTATCTTCTTTGATGACTTGGACGAGACGGAGCGCGATCGCGAGAACACCTTTTCATTTGTTCAAGACTGCCTCAAGGCATTCCTCCCCTCCTACATTCCCATCATTGAGAAGCGAAAGGATATGCCTTACACCGAGGCGGAGAAGGACTGGCAGCAGCTTCGCCGTGGCAAGTACGTTGAGTTTAACCTTGTCCACGATCGCGGCACAGCATTCGGCCTCAACACACCCGGCTCAAGGGTTGAGAGTATTCTCATGAGTTTGCCGTTGACAGCTGGCTGGAAGTATATGCATGAACCCGAGCCAAAGAGCAGGGAGCAGCGCCTTGTAGATGTCCTCAGGGACCCCAAGGAGTGGGTCTGAGATACTCGTCTTGAATTTAAAACATAAGCGGATGCATGTTGGAGTATGAGGCAGAGCGATTGTTTAGTGTATCATATGTGAGAATCATAGATGGAATGGGGACACCCGTGGTGGTGCAGACTACAAAAAGCAGACAGCAGATGTGTCTACTAAGACGCTACAAAAAACCAGAATAATTTAAACAAACCATAAATGCTTGTCTTTCGCGCAAATTTAGCCTTGTGATAATTGGGAAGAGGCAGCCTTTGTAGGAGAAACTTGGGATTATTTTAGAATCGTCACCTTTCGTCCACATCAGCGTGGAGACGAGCTTCTAACGCATGTCTAATTTCTTTCCTTTACAACCATCGAGCCATGCAAACCCGGCTGTGACTCCACGGCAATGGAGCCTCTTCCTTCCCATCGCGAATCAATTACAGCTCTTATATGCTCTATATCGGCCATCGCGCCATCAACTTCAGATAACATTTCATCTACACAGCCGCCTCGAGCTGCCCAATCGTCTACACTTTCACCACTCCAAACAATCTCTCCATCTCAACGGCCTCTACTCCTGACCCTTCATGTATTATTTCCAGACCTTTTACTTCCAGCTCTGGATCTACTTGATCGGGGACTCGTCTCCAGGCTGGTGCGTAACCAGGAACTCCATGACGGCAGTGCTCTAGACATGATGAAGAACGACGTATTTCTCGTTCGTTCACTTGCTACGACAATCTCTCGACGCTCTCGCGACATCAATATATCCTCCAAACGCTACATCGTCCACCTCAACACATGGAATTGCTCATGTGCGAGCTTCACGTTTGATGCTTTTCCCGCTCATCATGTATCGACAAATGAAGCACAACAACCATCCTCTGAAGAAGGGCTATGGTCTTTTGGGGGCACGAGCATGGGACTTGAGGGAGATACACCACCATGTTGTAAACATTTACTCGCCTGTTTGCTTGTGGATAAGTGGTCAGAAATGCTTGGCATGTATGTTGAGAATCGGGCTGTTTCGAGAGAAGATATGGCAGGTATTATTGCGGACATTTGAAAACAAGTCTTAGCAATACCGAAATGCTTGCCTGTTTGAGGCAACGTCTGGTATGTATTATCCTCGCTCCATCCTCTAAAAGTCCAGTTTGATATAATCAATGTACAAAGGCGCTCTCGCCTTAGCCTTTGGCCAGGATATCGCCTTGGTTTCCTCCGGACGCCAAAGAACCTCAGTCCAAATCTAGTTCATCTGCAGGTCTTTTGTCTTTGTAGTTTATTTCTTGGTCTCCTTCTTCTCATTGTTCTCCTTATCCTTGTCGCCACCTTCCTTAGCTTGAGTGCTCGCACCATTTGTGCCCTCCTTCTTCTCATCCTTGTTGTTGATCTCTTCCTTCTTGGCCTCCTTCTCCTCCTGTTGTTGCCTGTTCTGGATCTTGTTCTCGATAAGATCGTGGAATGCTGTGATGGCACGGATCAGACTGCTCAGGTAAATAGCCATAAGCTGGTCATTGGTCTTGACGCTCATCGCATATGCCAATTCGCCGCCACCAGACTTGCCATCTCTATCAGGCGTGGAGAGATTAGGCAATAGGTTGAAAACATCCTGAAGGTTTCCAAGGATCGCGTGGTTGACGGGTAGTTGTTTGTCGAGAACCTTTTGGAGGTATGCGCCGATGTCTCGCAGGCGCAGGTGTAGACCCTGAAGTGATTGCAGCTGGTTTGTGACTCGTGTAGATAGTGTCCCCGCAGCGACATCGCGAATATCTCTTAGCAGATGCTCGACACCAATCTCTTCTGCCTCCTCGGCCTCGATGACGGAAGGAGTATGGACGAATGTTCGTGCGGTAGTTGTGCCGTCCTAGTAACTGTCAGTGATTTGCTCATTGATTACGGCTAGGATTGGTTGGCAACGTACGTCCTTGATCTCGTCAACGGCAAAGTAGGCATCTGTAGGCACCCCTGACTCCTTGGGCTGGACATCGACAATAACAAGGAGAGGGTTGGGTGTGTAGCGCTTGAAGAGTTCGTTGATCTCCAAATCAGATGCGCGGAGCTTGGGACCGGTGTGGTACCATCCTATAAGCTTCTCTCGGGCGTTGACCTTCTTGAACATATCGTTCATTGATTCAACGTAGTTGTGATCAAGGAACCACACCGAAGGGTCTTTGTCATCCTCCTCGAAGGGAACTGTAATCATCATTGTAAGCGCCATCCAACTTATGGTTTCACGGCATAAGATAACACACCAGCAAAGCTGTTTGACACTCTCACATCGTTTCCATCATTTTGTCCCAGGAGAACACCCACTACTCGACGCTTTGTCTTTGTGGAAACGGTTCGATTGTAGTGGTCGACGGCGGAGAGAAGCACGAGGGGCGCAACGGTGACGTTTCGGGTGACGAGGGAGAGGGTTTCTGCCGTTGTGGTAGGCATCGTTGCTTCGTAGATGGGTATTTGATACAACGAATCCTATCTGAGGCTATCGAGAAATCAATGCGCAATCTTGGTCGTGTAGGCGCGGTTGAGTTGAAAGCAAAGTCGTAATGTGTTGATGCAGTGATTATTGTGGCCGCACGTACGTAGTCTTGAGGCTGCCTTCTTGGAGGGAAGCTTAGCTCCCGATTGGGTCAAGCACCTTGGAGACTCCAAGCTCGAGCCTTGTAGTGCCACATCACGTGTAAGCAGCCACAGTTCACGACTGTGCCACATTTGAGGTTTAAGCATCACAGATGAGAGCAGGCGGCCTTGACAAGAACAGCTACACTATCGTTTTTGTCCCCATTGTAGTGTCGTTTTTGTTACAGTTTTATCTTTCGCTGACGTCACCGAACTTTGGATGTAAACACATGTGCCAATGCGTGGACCAGAACTGACTGTCCCCCAAGTAAAGCTTCACTTTAGCACGTAGGCGAATAAGTGCCTCATTTGGCCCGGAAGGCCATTGATATATACTGGACACAATCATGCCGAGATTTAAGGCCTACCTAGTAAATCTAGATACTCCGCTACTGGTGAGCGAGCGATCAAGGATGATGTTGACATCCACTTGGTTGGATCCTTGGCTTCTGGATGTTTCCAAAAGGGCGGAAACGGAGGCTATTACCACACCTTGATTTGATGCACGTGGGAAAATCACAAAGAATACAACGACGACACCCACTATTGTCTCAGGTGCCTGGGCCAGCCATAAAGCCATAAAAAAGCGAACAGCCTGTTGTTCGCGCAAGCTAAAATGCGATAAAAGTGTTGATGGATTGCCGGGGATATTTCGGATCAAAGGGTTGATTCTGGATTCGCTGAACCTCGGCCCTGATGGCCAATATACTTCCGTTGCGAATGTGCTCTGTCCTAACGATATACCGCGGATGACTCCGGTCAATCACGGCCATAATGCTTTGTCGTCTTGGTAGGGGATGATGCAAAACGGACATGTTCCGGACGTAACGGTTGTTGGGAAACATGTGTTTTAGATGCTACCCTAGGTCGTTCGTGAGTTTGAGTAAAGATGGAAGGTTTTGGTCGGAACTTCAGACGATGATCTCGTCCACCTGGTTTTGAAGAATACAATACTTAGTAACACTATATGTTTTTATCGTGCCGTTTTCTGTTTAATCCACATGTAATTAATCTGTATAGGACTCATGTAAGCCAAGCTGTAGTGTATGAGCTGCATTTGATCTTATTACGAACAGGTGGTAACAAATTGTAACGCCGCGGCTGTACCGAATACCTTGTCTTGGCGGAGACTACCTACCTACCTATAATTCAAAGCTTCTTTCTATCAATTGACTTCATACTTGATACAGCATGACTACCGTCAGCACCCTAGCTTTGCATGGAATTCCGCATTCTTATACATGGAAATTTGTAAATCTTGACTCTCCTCTGTCTTGGAGCAACAACCAAGGCATACAGGTACCAGTAAGTTGAAGTAAAGACGCATGTAGGTGGTAGAGAGTAAGTATCCCAGCAAGTTTTAGCATCCATCAACAGGCCCATATTGAACAGGGGTATGCCCCCATCATCATCGCTCCAGCAGAAATAGCCAGCATTGAGCCAATCACAGTGCGTTAAAGCTTCTCCCCCAAACCTCCCGTCCTCCGGCTACGCACTCAAGATTTCCCAGTCTTGACTTTGTTCCTCTCTTTTTTCACTCACTTCTCTCACTTTATTCCCTCGGCCTCGCACCAAAGAACAAAGCCTGTCGTTAATTCAGTCTTTGCCTCTCTAGATCTCCAAAGATCCTCGCCAATTGCTCACCAAACCAACCTCCAATTCTACCTTCCGCAACCGCCAAAATGGGTTTCATTGAGGACGAGCTCAAGCAGCTTAAGGATGTCATCAGCACCATTGACACGCGCATTAAGAAGCTCGAGGCGCGAGCTACCGGTGGCCCTGTCTCTACCGAGGAGATCCGAATGATCCTCATCGGTCCCCCTGGTGCTGGTGAGTGTTTTTCTGCGCCGCAATGCCGCCAGAGTGCTGTGCTAACTTTGCTTCACAGGCAAGGGTACTCAGGCCCCCAAGATCAAGGAGCGCTTCTCCTGCTGCCACCTGGTATGTCGATTCCCGTCGCGATCCATTGAAAATCAAGAGGCGATCTTTCTAACACTAATTTTCTCCTTGCGCAGGCTACTGGTGACATGCTGCGATCTCAGGTCGCTAAGAAGACTCCTCTCGGTGTCGAGGCCAAGAAGATCATGGATGCGGGCGGTCTGGTCAGCGACGAGATCATGATTGGCATGATCAAGGAGGAGCTCAACAACAACAAGGAGTGCCAGGGCGGGTAAGTTTCATGTCTTTTGGATTATTGACCGCCTCACATTTTGTGCTGGGGAATCTCGATCCTACATCGGTGATCTGCAAATCAGCAGAAGCTAACAATTCGCGCTGCAGCTTCATTCTCGACGGTTTCCCCCGAACTGTCCCCCAGGCCGAGGGTCTCGATGCCATGCTCGCAGAGCGCAAGCAGAAGCTCCAGCACGCCGTCGAGCTCCAGATCGACGACTCTCTGCTCGTTGCTCGTATTACTGGCCGATTAGTCCACCCCGCTTCCGGTCGCTCATACCACACCACCTTCAACCCTCCCAAGGAGTACATGAAGGATGACATTACTGGCGAGCCTCTTATCCAGCGAAGTGACGACAACGCCGATGCTCTCAAGAAGCGACTTGTTACCTACCACAAGCAGACCAAGCCTGTCGTGGGCTACTACCAGAAGACCGGTATCTGGAGCGGCCTCGACGCCAGCCAAGAACCCGGACAAGTGTGGAAGAACATGCTCAAGGTTCTTAACGAGAAGCGAGGACAGAACTAGAGAGTCCCTAAGGCGGGTTATCCGCCACCGGCAGCCTTTGATTTGGCAGGCACCAAGACGATTACTGTGTGAAAATAAAAGCCAGTTCGTCTTGGATATATGAACGGTATGAAATGTAAACTGGGGAGGCGGACGGGAGATCGGACAATCCAGTCTTCCAGGCCAAAGAGGCGTTAAAATGGTAGAGGGTTTGTCTGCGGTCTTGTGGCCATTTGTGGAAAAAGCTACCTACTTTGGACGACGATTAGCCATGTATCAAAATGTCTTTTACAATAGTTTCCAACCAACAAAAAGAAAGTTGGTTTCCAAGCGTCAACTTGTCCTGGCTCTCGTGATCATCAGTTGTGTTATGAACATGAAAACCCAATACTCTTAGCAAAGCACCAAATATTTCTCTGCCCATGACTACAGCCACAGAAAGCGATATGCATTCCAGCTCTTACATATCAAATACTGGCTACCACCACAGTGGCCTATGAATTCATGCAATTCATTAAGACAAATATAATTCGTATCAACAACTTAGCTCATGTCTATTGAACCACATTGGAAAGCCTTGAAAGAAGACTCTTAGTCACATCTATAGTGGTCATGTCGTAAAATGCATTTCCTATGCAGCAATCCTCCTCCCGGCCACTAATCTACCAAACAATGACGCCTTTTACGAAACTCCCTGAGCTCCCTCGCAATGCTTCAAAGACAAAATCATGAAAGAGCAGATTGGTACTGCGCTGGATATCCAAGGCCAGGTCCTTAACGGTAATAATTTCGGATCAAGAGAGAGAAGGAAAAGTGATCCAGTGTGCCGAATAAGACAAGCCAGTGGTGAAGCGAAAATATGAATAGTCGATGGTCGATAATGACTCGCAGCGTTTCATAAAGGTTACATCACGCAGCCAGCCAGGGTGTTCAACTTGCTGAGCCTTATAATGGACAAGAGGGGGGTTTTCTCACCCCGCAAGTACCTATCGCTTTGGGGTCGCTGACAGGGGAAGGTCAGTAGAGGTAGAGCGAGTCGCGGAAGCGCAACTGACCATTGACCATCTGCCTCTGCTTGTTAAGCCAGCTCCGTGGAGCTTCGTGCCGTCGTTGCAAAACGACATGGTTACTTTGAAGCCGACTTGTAAGATCATACCAGGCTGATGCAATAAGAGAGTTCTCCCTTTCGAGGTTCCGGATAATTTCATCACTCGCGGCCTTTGGTCACGAACAGTCAGTAGAGATTTCGGTCACAATAAGAAGTAAAACATGGTTCAAAGTGTCGTTGATATCTACATAAGGGCGTGGACGTACCTTTTGTGCTGCCACAGCCTCGCCATCATGTGCAGCCTTCAATTTACGTTGCAGGTCAATCCTTTCGGTCTCCGATCGTTCCAGTTGCTAAATCCAACCTGTTAGCCAACCTCGTCTTTTAGACAACTTTTGAGATGCCCTCCGCTTGAAGGGATGTCGAGGCAGATGCGCAGGACGAGGCACAGTCAATTCCTCCCTCCGAGGAGGTGGTATAGTGGCCGTGTTTGTGTCCTTGCCAGCAAACTCTACCAACAACTGGTAATCATCATCTTCGTTTTCCTCGGATGATTTGCTATCGACTGGAGCCACTTGGTCGTCCTCATCGCCGTGGATAATTGCACTATAGAAAGGACTAGGAGAACTCACCTCACGAATTTCTCTGAGACGATTTCGTAGTTTCTCGATCAGCTCGCCCTTCTTGCTGCCATCGGGCGCGTCGCCCTCACCGCTACCAGTGATATCTTGCAGCTCCCGGCCTTCCTCGACCTCCTTGCGCAGCTTGTCTTTGGTAAGAAGTGCTTCGACAAGTTGGGTCTGTTGGGCGTCTCGCTCTGAAGTGCAATAACTGAGCTGCTCCCGAGCATGGTCGAGCTCAGATTTGAGAGATGAGATAATAACTACATCGGAGCTCTTGATCTCCTTGATAGCATCGGCGCCTTCTTTGTCGAGCGCAGAGAGCTGCGCTTTGGCAGCAAGAAGCTCGCGACCTTGATCAGCAACTTGAGCCGAGAGATCCTTCTCCCGCTTCTTAGACTGTTCTAGCTCGAACTCGCACTGCATGAGTGTTTGCTTGATGTTAATAAATGCTTTAGTCCTGTAGAAGTCGGCAGTAAGTATGTGTGTTCCTTCAGGGGAGCAAGCATCATTGATGGCTTTGACTAACCCTTCACCGGTCATGTTGTTGATCAGAGCTTCCATTTGATCGTGAAGAACAGCATGCTTTTCGAACATATCGTTGTAGTTCTTCTGAACGTGAGCACGCTGCCGCTTCTCCTCGTCAAGCTCCCGACGGAGTGGAGCGGTATCCCCAGAACCAACTGTACTGCGCAGCAAATCGTTCTCGGCCTTGAGGCGAGACAATTCAAGGGGAAGGTTCACTTGGCCAGGCTGCGTGTCCTCATTAGCTGCGTCATTAAGCTCATCTTCAAGACTAGATGCCATGCCTAGCGCACCAGGCACTGCATTCTGAGTGCCTTCTCCGCTCTCAAGCTGCTCCTGTAGATCCTTGATGAAGTTCTCATCGTGGCTTTGTCTTGCCCTAAGACGAATAACCTCGTCCTCAAGCGCCGCAATGTCTTTCATCAGCTGGTTCTTCTGGCTGCGCTCATCCCATAGATGCTGCTCAGACTGAGTGATCATTTTGGTCAGTTCGTCTTCTGCTTTCCTGGTGCGAACGCTTCTGTCCTGATCATCTAACAGGATTCTAATCTGATCTTGCAGCTCGGTCTTCTCGTATTGAAGGTTTTGCACTTCTTTGACAAGATGCTGCTGGGACTCGAGTTTCTGCTTGTACCGCTCTGCAGTATTGGCCTTCTTCTCAAAGTCCTCGGCTTTGTGTTTCCATTCGGTTGCTAGGTCACGGAGCTCCTCGGCGTCTTTGCACTTTTCCATCAGCTTTGTCACCTCAGCCTCGAGTTGCGATTTGATGCGCTCATCTCTGCGTATCGTTTCTTCATGTCTGGAGATGAGTTCCATTTGGTCATGCACCTGGATTTCCAGGTTCTTGATCATCTCGGCATTATTAGCACCATCTACAGTGGCCTTTCGCAGGACCTCGAGCTCTCGGTCGTTCTTCTCCTTTTCAAATCGGAGTTCTTCGTGGCTTGTTTGAAGATGCTCAAGTCTTGTGTAATAATCTGAGAGCTGTCTCTTGGTCTGTTCGAGTTGTGACCGCAAGG
Organism: Fusarium sporotrichioides; assembly: GCA_019054645.1. NCBI lineage: Eukaryota > Fungi > Ascomycota > Sordariomycetes > Hypocreales > Nectriaceae > Fusarium > Fusarium sporotrichioides. The sequence goes on from JAHKNS010000004.1 coordinate 2,145,359, forward strand.
CTGCATTCTGCTCCTCGACGAGAAGATCAATGTCTCGCGCCTCCATGACAGCGTCGATAGCTTCCTCAACATCGTCATCTCCTTGTGAGTCGTTGATATCTTGCTGTATTGTCTGGATGATCTGCATAATCTCCGCCTGCGTTTGCTTGTCGAGACCAGTGATTCGGGGGATATAGCGATTGCGTTGAGGGCCTAGGATAGCCACACCCAGCATAACAGCCAGGATCTGAGGAATTAGTACTGACCGATATACATTGGGAAGTATACGAGGAAAAGATACCTGGCTAATCCCTCGAGCATCAGGATTCTCAGCAATGGCATGGTAATCGAACTTCTTGGCCTGGCAAGCAAGTTCAGGGACAGAGCGTCGAATGTGACGAAAGAGGCCCTTGTAGATGTTCTGGATATTGCGCTTGTTGGTCAGGTAGCGGGAGGTGTTGGAATTTGTTTCGAGCGCGGACGTGTCAAAGTTGGGATCTAGCTGGTGTAGAATCAAACCGAGCGTGACACCATCGATGAGATCTTCGTAAGATTCTACCATTCGTTTCGGCTCGAATACTCGTTTGATCTGAGGGAAACCTTGGGTGAGCGGGGAGCTAGAAGACGGTGTAGACGTCCCCAACAGGATGGGGCTTACGGCTTTAATAAGCGCAGTCTGCGCGGCAGGACTGTAATTTGTCATTTTGATAAATAATTCAGCTTAGGCCGAATTGTGGTCGAATTGGGTGGTTGTTCGAGAAGTTGCGGTTGGAAGTGATACTGATGGTGGGATTGGTTATAGGTATAGGGAGTTGCGTCGCGTGTCTCAAATGCAATGGCAATGATTGTAGAAGAAGTCAACGGCATATCGAGGAGAGGAAGGTCGGATCTTTATAAGGAATTGCTATGAGAACTCCCAGAACGAATGTTCCATTGTTCTGCGACTGTCGAGGTGGTGTTCAGTGTGAACTTAAGGTCCAAGGAAGCATTGTTCTTTAACATTCGGCAAACGTTGGGCCCTTGTTGGCTCGAGCTGTACTGTACTATCGGCTTATCGATTTGGCAGGGGTATGTTCCAAGCAGGGGCCCGCCCACTCACCAGAGATTCCATGAATGAATAGCGTGTTTGGACAACCAATAGCAGCTTTGTGGGAATGAATAGAGATATGTCTTTTTGTAATTGGAGGAGCTGCGATCTCAGCATTAACAACCTGGGTAGTATTCAGGACAGACTCAACCTCCTGTATCCTGCATCCTGCATCATGTCTTGCTTGAATTGATTCGGTAGTCCTCTAGCCATCAGCCGGTGTGTATAGCGTGAAGCCCACGTCTTCTGGCCGCAGAAAACTCGCAACACCATGGCTTTAATCTAATCTTTAAATTCTCGCCATCCCAGCACTATATACTAGGTAGCCAGTAGTTACTGTCCCCTCTTGGAATTGAAAAAGCTACCTATCCATGACAGCATATTGCGAAAGCTTGCACGCTTAAGTGATCATGAAATTTGACCCAAGAAACAGCATTGACTATGGCATTGTAGCGCACCTACAGAGTAGGCCCCATTACTAAGTTAGAGGTGTCATCTGAGACAAATATTGTGGCAAAAGTGCAATAAACTGCATAGTAAACATGCCCTACGGTTGCATACAAGTACCAAGACATGTCCGGACCAGAAACAAAGAGAGCTGCGAATGTCGGGCAGCGCCAGTCACTACCAAACAGTATTCTGAGGTTTTGCTTTGTGGGGTACTGCAACATGCAAGTGAGGATAGTCATTACTCAACCCTGCCAGTCGCTACACCTCAGATTGCTGTATCCAAACCTATGGCGCATCGGCCGACTTACGATGATCAAATGTTTGACCATCGTGGTGTGTTTGATACCACCAAAGGCCATATATTCCACATGAATAATAAAAATATATTTCGCCGTGTCAAAGGCGTGCAATAATCTTGATGATATTTTGTCTCATAGCGAGTGTTGTCCTTCAAGCAATCCCATCGCTCCTATCCTGTTAACGCCTAAATCAAGGATATCAATGTTCCAACCACTGCCATGAAATATGGCCAGTTCATTCCGAAAGACTTGTTGTTGTTTCGACTTTGATTCGTCATCTGTGCGCTGCGGTGTAAACTTCAATCTGTTGTCACAACCTCGTCCTTCTCGACACGGATCTGATGGTCCTCGTGGTTAACCTGGACGATCTCGAGCGCCTTCTCGGGTGCGATGACGGAGAAGCCCCTAGTCAATATGTTAGTGTCAAATCGCCATAGTGCCAAAAGGGCGGGGACATCGGTGACTGCCTACTTGATGATTGAGTAAACATGTGTGATCTTGCCGCCAGCCTTCTTGAGAGCGTCTTTGCACTCTTCAACAATGGAATCAGGTGTAGACTCATCCTCGAACCAGACGATGGCAGACTTCTTCTGATCAACGGCGAGGACACCGGGAACAACTGCAAGCGCAGCAGCGACGAAGGGGAAGAATCTCATGTTGATAGCGGGACTGAAAGCGTCTTTGTCAAATGAAGATGATCGATGTCAAAAGTGATGATATTTGCGACAAAAGTTGGGTTGACGTTAAAGCGTGGAATGATGGTTAGATGCTTGTTGCGTCAGATGCGGAAGGCGGGCGGGATGGTTTGAGACCTTATATGGCTGGCGGGTGATGGCGAAGAACCTACTAAGACACAGGCCCAGGCCTGCTAGTTTGCTGCCCGCATACCAGACCACGGGGCACGGGCAGACAGGCTGACAGGGTGCCGCATAGACTTCGGGGATCACTGTAACAAGTTAAAGCAGTCCCTGTGGTACATGGCGCAGCGACCAGGTGCCGAATTGGGCAGGTCGCCCACTATCCTCTTCCAATCGCGTTGCTGAGAATAAGGGTACCTGAATTAGGCTGAACGACCTCTTACGGCACTCTGTACTTTGTCCTACAATCGGACAACTACGTAAATGGCGGGACGAGCGATCATAGGTTCAAAACAGACACCTTGACTGCTACGATAAGACTTCTCTCGAGAACCTCTTTCTATCGGGAAACCGCCGAACATGACGTTTTTGTCGGCCCTACTTCAACTCACGCTGACGGGCAAGACCTGATTTCCGACACACCTACTATGCGGGACGTTGCAGCAGCATATCCTTTCCATTGGACAACTATCATAGCGAGTCGATAGCGCAACTCAGTAGCAGAATTCATATCCATGTGTCGCCATTGAATTGATTTGTAGTTTGTCTCCAGGCCTCTGTCTTTATCCGTTTGCACACCGTTGGGGTCTAAGTTCAAAGCCATGTTGGTTCTATGTCTGCCAATCAGACTTTGGAAGCATGTTCATATAGTGATAGCGTCAAGGCAACATTAGAGTATTGTCAATCATAGGGAAACGGGTGATTATACTTATTAGTCTATGGGTAATTTCTCCCTCATCGTGAAACGCCGCGAATGCTTGATAAATCTCGCCTAACTCCTTGCAACACCAAACTCAAAGTGCCGAGAAATCACATGTACAACGCGATCAACCTCTCGCGCCTCCAGGCATACTGTCGTTCTCGCTCCAAACTTCCTTGCTCTCTTGTTCAACAGCTCTCATGGCAACGGCAACATCTTCTAGCCTGGTCACGACATCGATGACGCCCTGGTTGACTCGTTGGAAATATCGATCGTTGGCTTCCCGCCGTTTCCTTGCCAGAAGAATATCTACTTCTGTCTCTTCTTCGAGCTTGTGGCCCAGTCTCTCTACCCCGGTACCGCTGCTGTTGGGTCGCGAAATGCTGCTACTTCCAACTGCACTCCTCTCGGTGCCTTCGAGGCCAGATTTTGACGTATCTCCCAACGTACCCTTCATGTTTCGAACTTCGGATCCAGTAACAGACCCCACATGATCGAGCTGTGCCGTTTCTATAACATCGTCCGCTTCACTTCTTGCCCAAGCTTGAGCGAGAGCGATTTGAGCGGCTCGTAGATCAGCCAGTTTTCTGTCATGATCTGGACCAAATACATGGGTCCCTCCAGAGGCTGACAGCTCGACTTCTTCCAAGGTTGCTTGCATTTCAGACCATAAGAGATCAGTACGATCGCCAGTAGCGCGAGTGCTCTCTGCAGGATATAATCCAGCTCGCTGAGGCACGGCTGTTCCTGAACGTCCAGACTTTACAGATGGCGCATGCTCGACATTCGTCCTCAGATGTGATTGTTGTCCAATAAAAGGTACAGCCGGTGCATGTGCATTTGGTAAGGACGTATTTGAAGCTGAAGGGGATGGATGCAGAAATAAAGAAGGGGGCGGGTCTCGTTGCCGACTTATCGGTCGAATTAAATGAGACATTATGATTCCAGAAGCTTTTCGAATTGTTGTTTGCAACGCGTTAAAAGCAGTGTATGTAGAACTATGGCTTGCTTCATTCCAAACGGGGTATCAAAAGGTGACTGACATGACCCTTGCTCAGCTTTGTGAGTCTAACTACCCAGAGTCGCATAAAGACAGTATCAATAGTAGCATATACTATGTATAATCTACTGTACTCGAACTTTAAACATCAGTCCATCGCCAAGAGCTCCCGCTGCGGGTTAGTGGAGCACTTTGAACCTATCCCACTTTCACGTGACCTTAGTCACTGAATTGGCGAGGCCGATTTCCTAGGGCCATCAAACCCTACCTGGAAGTTTTTGCTTGTCCCAACTTTCCGCAGTGCAGCAAATTACCAACCACCATCCCGTCGTCGATACACAGACAGATCCGGTAGGTACTCCAGTAACCCAACACATTCTCCCAGCTGCTCTCGATCGCCTCGACCTTTTTTTTCCCGCATCGACAGTCGACTAACAAATTGAAGCAAAAATGGCTGGAGGCAAACCCCGTGGTCTTAACGCCGCCCGTAAGCTGCGAACAAACCGAAAGGACCAGAAATGGGCCGATCTCGCCTACAAGAAGCGTGCCCTCGGTACCGCTTATAAGTCCTCTCCCTTCGGTGGCTCTTCCCACGCCAAGGGCATCGTCCTCGAGAAGGTCGGTGTTGAGGCCAAGCAGCCCAACTCCGCTATCCGAAAGTGTGTCCGTGTTCAGCTCATCAAGAACGGAAAGAAGGTCACTGCCTTCGGTACGACGAACCCCGCCTGCTACGAGAGATAAAGGACGGCTTGAACTAACAATAATTCTAGTCCCCAATGACGGTTGCTTGAACTTCGTGGACGAGAACGACGAGGTCCTCCTGGCTGGTTTCGGTCGTAAGGGCAAGGCCAAGGGTGATATTCCCGGTGTGCGATTCAAGGTCGTCAAGGTCTCTGGTGTCGGTCTGCTTGCTCTGTGGAAGGAGAAGAAGGAGAAGCCCCGTTCTTAAGCGAAGAGCGCGTGGATGGAAACAAAGTCATATTTCGACACGTGGAGTCTATTCGGATTGCTTGCATCGACATTACGGTTAGGGATCTGATCATGGGAGACGGGTCTGAAAAGGGAAAATAGATCACAAAGTCTTCGACGAACAAATCATGATGTGCACGCTGCGTGACGAGGAATTCCGGGTATTGATCTCACATCCCCATGTATGATGATGACACTATGGTACAATTGTGTTATACACTGCTACAGCTCTTCTCTACTGCTCAGCTCTCGGAATTGGCCTCCTTGGGTGCATCGACGTATCTGATAACATAGTCTGCACCCAGACCTAGACTGATCACCCCGCCAGTGATCCAGCAGCCATTAATGAACCACCACCAGCAATCCTTTACGTCTTTCAGGTTGACCCGCTTGATCATAAGACCAAGCGTGATCATTGCTCCTCCACAGCTTCCAATAAAGAAAGCTGGTCCAGCACCTGCTGCGTAGCCAGCTGCGGCAAGGAGCGAGATCTGTGCAGCCGCTAATCCCGTAAGCACTTGCTTAGTCTCGGCATCATGCTTCAACGCAATGCTCTTGATTCCTGCTTTGACATCGTCCTTGATGTCCATGTGGGCGTAGATCATGTCGTACAGTACTGTCCATGCAATATTGGAGGCGTAGAGACAGGCTGCGGCAGTCAGCGCAGCTGAATGTGATAGCAAATCAATCCCAAGTGCTGGGAAACCCATGATTGCTCCCCACGAGAAGGTTAGGCCAAGGACTGCTTGAGGATAGTATGTGACTCTCTTAGCTAAGGGATAGCTAGCCACTAGAATCAAGCTAGGGACGCCATAGAATAGACAAGGTAGAGGAAATTGTAGCAATATTCCCAGCCCGGTGAGAAGTTGACATCCGGTAAAGACGAGTCCTTTGAAAGGAGTAATGGCGCCGCGAGCAATGGGTCGGAGTCGAGTTCGCGATACATGTGGATCGAGATTCCGGTCCCAGAGATCATTGATGGTACATCCAGCTCCTCTCATGATGAGAGCTCCGGAAAAGAAAAGGAGTGAAGTTCCAATGACAGATCCCGGACTTGCCATTGGCATGGCCATTGGAGCGGCCATAAGTGTGGAAAAGAGACATGGGAAGAAGAGGTAGTAGGTACCTGCAGGCTTATCAAGTCGAATAAGCTCAGCATAGGGCACCCAAGATGCTGGGAGCTTGGCTAGCAGTCCTGTCTCAGGCGGTTTGTAAGGTGCTGGTGTGGTTGCAGCTGTGGGTGAGTCTAGATCTTGAGCGGCCACGGTGGAGGACTGAGATTTGGCTTCGTGAAACGCAACCGCTAGCTGGGCGTTGTGCCATGGTTGCCTCGGGGCTTTTGAAACACGAACAAGGGAGGATCGTGCTTGGAATTGTCTGTTAAGTCTCAATGCTTGACCCGAGATGCCTCGACATTGAGCCCAGGCCGAAGCCCGAGGGAGTGCATTTAATCTCATGGATCAAGGTCTACGAACCTACAGGGATAATGAGAACACCATCTTGTAATTGCCGTGGAAAGTCATAATGCTTACCACAAAGCTGTTTGAGTAGAATCTGATCACGAAGGATCCTAATGCCAGCCCACTCAAGCCTTGATTCTAACAAGCTTGAATACAAAAACTTAATTATAAAGTGAATAATCCTTGCACCTCTTTACCTCGACTTTAGTGGAGTGAATTGGCCAAGCTGAAGGGACGTGTGGGTTCATCACGTGCAGTTCTCTCGCGTAATTGGTTGCGCATTTCAGCACCATGCTCAAGCGTGACGCGACTAATCGCAGGTCGCTTGGAATTTCGAGATCCCCAAACACCTATCTATACCTCTCAACGAATAGCGCCAGCGAATCTTTTGTATCGAATGGGCATAGGGTAGGACGAATGGCTTTACGGCCAACTTCCTTGCGCCAAAGGAACTTGCAATACAGTCCCCTTCACGATCAGAACCTGTTGCGATATCATCTCGAGCACAACCCCACTATAGCTATGCTCACACGCAGTGCTTGCGAAGCTCGACATAATGCCGACCTCACTGCACCCGCAGGCAAAATTTGATCCTATACCACCTGATCTAGATTTGTATAGTTTAGTGGACAAGACCTCTAACTTCCAATGGGTTCAGCGCGTTTCGAGAAGTCAAATACGCAGCCTTGGCCAACAAGAGTTTGAGAAGCTCGTGTTGATTCACGTTATAATCGGCGGCAAGCCTCTGATTATTGACGGATGGGACGGAGTTCTCCCGAAATCCCTTTTTGATGTCTCTTGGTTAGAAAAGACGCATGATAAGACACGCATGTTACCCCATTTCCTGAAACTGTCACAGCTGCTGACGTTTTCTTTACAGAGGAGAATGTGAGAGACATCACCGCCGGGGTCGACATCCCTATGACGACGGGCCACTACCTGCGATCAATGCGACAACTCGCGAACCAGTGGACCCCCACAAACTTCCGCGATGAGCGACGACAGCGTCTCTACCTCAAGGATATCGACTGCCCTCCAGAGTGGCATGATGCACTACAAAAGGTTATGCACCCGAATCTATTTTACCTAAACGAGAACGCCAGCGAGGCCGGAGGATCACAACAAGATGAAACCGCATTCCGCGATGAAGCTGCAGCAGCACCAGCCGGTGACCTAATGTCAAGTTTGCCAGAGGAGATGCGCGCCCAAAACCTCATGTGTTACGTTGGGCATGAAGGTACATACACCCCAGCACATCGTGAAATGTGTGCATCGCTAGGCCAAAACATCATGGTGGAAGCATCCAGCGACGAGAAGGGTGAGAAAGAAGGTAGCTCGATCTGGTTTATGACGGAAAGCAAGGATCGTGAGGTTGTGCGCGAGTACTTCCTGTCTATGTTAGGTCATGACATCGAAATTGAGAAGCACTTTGCTCAAATCAACGCATGGAAGAAGGCGCCTTTCGACGTATACATCGTCGAACAGAGAGTCGGCGATTTCATTCTGATCCCGCCCCTGGCGGCACACCAAGTTTGGAACCGAGGTACTCGAACAATAAAAGTGGCTTGGAATCGTACAACTGCCGAAACACTTGAGATGGCTTTACACGAAGCACTTCCGAAGGCTCGCCTTGTCTGTCGTGATGAACAGTACAAGAACAAAGCGATTATCTTCTTTACTTTACAGAAGTACTACTGCCAACTCCAGAAACTAGAAGAGAACGTAGAAATGACTTCCATGAGCTTCATGGGGATTGGACAAGACATTCTCAGGAGCTCGCCTCGTGCCAAGCAACTTGCCGGAGACTTCAAGAAGCTCTTTGCGCTCTTTACCGAGATTCTGCTTGACGAGATGTTCGCATCCAAGGAAAAGGAGGTGGAGTTTATTGAGTTCGACTCTTGCATTACTTGTTCATATTGCAGATCCAACATCTTCAACAGGTTTTTGACATGCAAGCACTGCACTCGTATGCTCGTCAACGGTGATGAAGATACATACGATGTTTGTATGGAATGTTACGCTATGGGGAGGTCTTGCGCGTGTCTCTCGGGCTTACAATGGTGCGAACAGTGGACATGGGCTGATTTGGTCAATAATTACGAGGACTGGCGCTCTATGATTATCAAGAACGATGGGTTCGTTGATTTTGAGTCTTCGCCGCAGCCCCTCGAGATTGCCCGGCAGCGTTCTGCAAAGAAATCTCTCGCGCAAATTTGTCAAGAGGCTTTGAAAAGGCGACCATGGAAGGATATCACCCAGCCGGAACGTGATATTACCCCAAGCGAATCAGAGCCAGAAGTCGATGGAGAAGGAAAGCCTAAGAAAAAACACAAGAGGAAGAAGAAGCGAGGAGAGCTTCGGCGATGTCATGTGTGCTGTCACAAGGACTACGCTTACCGAGTGCATCAATGCACGAACCCTGGCTGCACCGAGTCTTACTGCTATGGCGTTCTTTACAGAGCCTTTGACATGTTACCACAAAAGGTTCTGGAGGATGAACAGTGGCAATGTCCCAAGTGCTTGGGTATCTGCAATTGTGGCTATTGCCGTCGTGTAGGCAATACAGACCCTTACATGCCAAAGAACACTTTGCTAGGACACGATACGCGTCCGATCGCTGACGACCGAAGTGTGGAGGCGCTTGTTGATTTCCGTGTCCACAATCTCTCTTGGCTCAAGGCTGCTGGGGAGGAAAGCCGCAGTAACAACAGCAGACGAATGAAGAGATTGCGAGAGCAGGCTGACAGTGCAAAGGCACAATATATCACAGAGCAAGATATCACAGAGCAAGCTATACAAGCCGACGCTGAGGCTCACAAAGCTAGTGGTGTGCATGTATCCGGCATCAACGGCTATGGAGATCAGAGTCATGTTGTTGGTGGCCAAGGCGATCAGCCCATGACCGACTACAATGTCCAAAGACCATCACCGCGTTATCATGAATCGAATGGCGAACAAGTCGACGAATCCATGGCTATGGACATGTCTCAGTTGGAAGATGTCGATGCATCCTTATACCCAGATCCCTCATTGGTGGCTCGACAGCGTATAGGCATGGGCTATTATGAACCAGATGACGCACCGGACAGGATTCTCTTTGATCCCTTCCAGGCACCTTCTGAGGGGGCCATACGACCATCGGAGCCTGATGTTCCTGAATTTGTAAAGAAATCTATTCGGGCGGCCAAAAGAAAGGCGAAAAGAGAGAACGAAGATCCAGACTTTGTTGTTGGCAAAGGGCATCACAAAAAGCCTCGTCTTACAGCTGAACCAGAAGCAGACTTTTTGGACAGTATGGACCCTGCTTTATTCAACGGGCCGCCTATTGCGCCTGTAGCTGTCATGGATCAACCCGGTCAAGCTAATAGGGACAAAAGCGTGGCACAAGATGGAGCAACCGACAATACTCGGGACGCACCAGATGAAGCTCCAGCTCCACCTAAGAAACGGGGTCAGTTGTTGTTTGATGCGAACGAGCCCGAGCTTAGGCATGCCAAACCAATAGCATCCTACATTGAGGCTGAAATGGATTCCGATGAGTTTGAAGAGGACCAAGTCCAGCAAACAAAGGCTCCATCAACTCAAGGTGACGCAGTTGGGGCCAAGAAATCGGCTGTCGATCTAGCTGCTGATGCAGTTCGTGCTATATTCGGAACACCCTCATCCTCTAGTCTACAGCCCTCTATCGAGACGGATCCAGCCTCTAACACCGAGACAAAGACTCTTAAACGACGTGGTCGTCCGCCCAAGAATGCATCATCTATCACGCATTCCACGCCTGTCGGGTCTTCCCAAAGGCCCAACTACGGACGAAAAGGCCGGCCCAGAGGCCGACCTCGAAAATCACTCTTGTCTCTGGTTGCAGCTGCTGACAATTCGACTGAGATCATTGATGAGTCTTCTCAGAACCAAGACAGCGATAGCGACCTTGAACATGAGAAAATGGTCCGTGAGCTGGAGGCTAATCTTGCTGCAGACTTGACTCAAGGTGCTTCGGAGGCTATAGCAGAGCCTACTCAGCCTCGACGCCGGGGGAGACCAAGGAAGTCCGGTGTGACTATCATCGCAGTAGCTTCTGCCCCTACTGGTGTATCTGAAGAAGACGTTGAGAACGAAAGTCGTTCCACCAGGTCCGCTCGTCGTACGCGACGATCAGAGGGTGCTATCAACCAGCCCAGTCGACCATCCATCTCGTCTCCACCGCCAACGGCCGGCGGAGCGGGGACACATCTCATGTCTATGGCTGAGCGAATGGCACTTAAAGGAAAGAGGTTCAAGATTGCTAAACGAAAGTCAAAAGGTATCTCTGATAGTGCAACTGCCACACAGTCAGAAGCCACGACTCCCACGCCAGGCGCTGATGCTCCCAAAGAGGTGGCCGATGGACCAATTGCGGATGAGGAAGAAATAACCTCTCGCGATCCAAGCCCCGATAGCGAGTATACCGGCGGACAGTCGCCTCAAGTATCCTCGGTCCATCATGAGAGTTCGCGAAGTCCTTCACCACCACCTCCCACCCGACGACCTGCGCAACCAACTGTGGTCCGTATTGGTGACACGGATTCGGAGGCAGAACAGAGTGACTCCGTGACAGGGTCAGACTCAGATAGCGATGGTGACATTCCTGCAAGACAGAGCTCTGGTCGAGGGGGTGGCCGCGGTCGTGGGCGTGGGCGTGGCAGGGGGAGGCCAAGGGGTAGAGGGCGTTAAGGCGTGCAGAACATGTGGAGCATTTTGATTTCGTCAACACACTGGTCCCTATTAGGACACGATGGGCTTTTTTGTAGCATATATCCCCATTCCACTGCTTCGGGGAAGTAGCGATGGACACAATAATCTTTTTAACATACATTCGTGGCTACGATTTGTCTTATGGCCTACGTCGCTGTGTGAGCGTACTATTATTGATAAGTGCGACCAGTATCATGTGTGTAATAAACCCAACTGCTTCTCCAAATCATGCCATCGCCCATTTCGCTTGGGATCTAGTTTTCTCAGATCGCTCAACCAGGACGCGACCTCGATTTGTTCGCCAGACCCAAGCGACTGCCCACTAAGTTGAGCTAATGCCATCGCATACTCGGCGAGAGCTTCGTAGATCCATTTGATATCATGGTAATCTTCTAACAGGTCTTTGATGTTGGCCATTTCGCGTTCAAGGTATGATTTGCGGTCATCCGTCGTGAGGTTTGGGGCTATCTGGCAGCTGGAAGTGAAATCCGCCAAATTCAGGACGAGGAACTGGTGGTAGTACCATAATGACTGATCTTCAGGTCCTACGTTCAGGCCTTCGTCGACAAGTTCAAGTTCTGATACAAAGTCAGCAATGTTAGGTAAGATGTACTGAAAAGACAGACCTCGGTCTAGAAAATCTTTGCGTGACTCGTCGTCCGCATTACGCTCGCTAAGAAGCCTCGTTATAAGCTGGCTGCGATTATGCCACGCCGAGAAATTGGAGAGATCCTCGTGGATCTTCTTAGTAGTATACAGAAACTCGGGTTCGACCAAGCTCTGGCCGTTCAAGAGAGGGCTTTCGAGCTGCGCTACGACGTGGCGACGGTAGCCCCAAGCGTGGAAATTGCGCCGGTCCTTAGTGAGCATCTTGCTAACAAGACCCAGCTCCTCCTCCCAAATACGCCGAGCTATGGATACATCGAGCCTTTCGATTGCACGGTCAAGTGTCCAGAGTCGATAGTTCCATATCCAGTAGCATTTAGGGAACTCTAGCAGAAGGGGAACAGTAAAGGCCAGCTCGGCACGGATGACTTCGGCATCAGCATCACTGTTAGTTGTTGTACCAGTCTTCCCAGCTGTCAGGGGGCTGGGGTGTGGCGGGGTCTCGGTCGAGGATGAGGGTGACGAAGCGGCGGAAGAGGTTGTGGGAATGTCGGTCGCTATAATATTCTGCGACACCTTCGAGAGCGGCGATCCATCCGATGGTTTGGATAATAAGCCAGAAATTAGACAGCGCCTGCGGGCGTTCCATATCGTGTAATACTCTGGGTTGAGACGCAGGAGTTTCGAGGTGAGCTGGAATGTCTCGGATCCATAGTTATTGTCGGATATCTGCTCGCGCGTATTAGAAGAGCGTGGTGTTCCTAGGATTCAGAAGTGGTGCTGACCTTCTCGCGAATTTGGTCCTCGAGGTTACGATACTTTTCAATCTTGACCAAGTCCTGTTTGCGCTGTTCTTCCGTGCGAGACCGCGCAGTGCGGGCTATGCCGTGCTGGACGCCTTGGAATCAGCATCAGTTACAGTAGACATGGGGTTCGAGGGAGGATGGACACTAACACTGGCCATATTGAGGCGTGCCCTCTTGATGAACTGGCACAGGAAGTCGCCAGCAGTGACGATTAGTTCGAGGCGTAGGTTTGTAAGTGTTCACTATTGTTGGCAAGGAACGTGATTCTAACTCCGCGTTAAGTACAAGTGTAGGGTAGTGCCCAGCATGACGTGAACCACCGCCTTAAGTTCTTACGTGAATAGGCATATCTACGGTGACCTCTTACCTCTGTCTTTACTCGATATCATATATAATAAGCATTAAAAGATGGTTATGGGCTTTTTTACATGCAGATCAGGTATTCCAATACTGTCGTCTGTTTAGTGAATGGCTGCAGAAAGATATGTCGGGATTTCACCAAGTTACCAATGCACGCGGTTTCGAACCAGAACAGGATGCGAAGGCAACATTCTATCACCAACGACGGCACGCCTCGAATTATCTTGCACGACAACAAACTTTCAATACAAATTGGCAGAGTCCTACTTGAACCAGATGTTTCGCAGTATTGCGTTTAAACCTGTCACGTCAAGGCTAATTCGATCCTCTGATCTTGAAATTTCATCTGTATATACACTCGGTCGAGTACAAATTCCTTGCTTTGGGTGGACAGACTTCTAAGCTGAAACCTGCAGCTGTAACCTGAGAAGATGTAAGTATAACGTGTTGAACATGGAATACTAATCTCAACAGTCTTCGCGTCTGTGATACGAAATGAGTTCTCTGATTTTATTCACCTCTACCATCAGTTCAGAAGAGTCTCCTTTCCGCCAGTCTTTGCAGATGTGGGAAAAGAAGGTCTAGATCCCTGTAACTTGAGATGTCGTTGCTCATCGCAAAGAACAACGGTAGGCGATCAGTTCTACTCAAACAAAAAAAAAACTTGTTTCACGATATTTAACACTGGTATGTTGCCATATAGACTGACACATAGGACAACATATGTGATGCAGCGACCTCCTGTAGTGAGAAGGATATACCAGGGATGCCGAGGCACTGAGTACATTGTGATTCCATCCAGCAAAAGGAAATGCAGTGTCGGTACTGTTTACGACCCTGAATCTCTGTACAGTCCCTTATTCCAGGCAATTGCCAGGAGGTGGGTAGGTATATGAAGCGTGTTCTCCTCTTGCGCTTTCCATCTTTTGGTCCTTCCTTCTCTCTTATCTACTGTCTCTTTTTCTACAAAATACAGATCTATTTATTCTCTTCTTCCAACCTCAAACTCGAACACTCTGAAAAGTTTACCGATCGATTTTTTTTTACAAAGGATGTGGTCATCTATTCGCCGATCGTTGGCAGCTCTTGCCATATTTCAGGCTACCTTGTGCCTTGCACTCCTCCTTGGACGACCACCTTACACAAAAGAGATCCCCCGACAGACCAAAAGCCATGTCAACGCTGTTTATTTCACCAACTGGTTTGCGGAGTATCATACAAGAACTAAAATCTCGACTGACGTATTGCAGGGGCATCTATGGGAGGAACTTCCAGCCTCAAGATCTGCCAGCTTCCCACATCACACAAGTGCTATTTGCCTTTTTGAATGTCAAGCCTGATGGAACGGTGTACGTTTAATCGTATTGAGCTCAAATGTGTACTGACGAGTTATCTATAGGTATACGGGAGACATCTATGCGGATTTGGAGAAGCATTATGAAGGAGATCGTGAGTTGATGGCCCCTATCTTGTTTCAATATCTAAACAAGGAAAAGGTTGGGATGACCAAGGAGACAACGCGTATGGATGCGTGAAGCAGCTCTTCCTGTTGAAAAAAGTCCATCGGCATCTCAAGGTCATTATGTCTGTTGGGGGATGGACTTGGTCAACCAACTTTCCATCCGCGGCCAGCACCCGTGAAAACCGCATCAGATTCTCCAAGTCTGCTGTCGCTCTGATGAAAGACTGGGGATTTGACGGTATCGACGTTGACTGGGAATACCCCAATGATGACAATGAAGCCACCAATTTTGACTTACTGCTCCAGGCTATTCGAAATGAACTTGACTTGTATGCCAGCCAAAACGCACCCGGTCATCATTTCCTACTTTCTATTGCTGCACCCGCTGGTCCCGAAAAGTACAATAAGCTCCACCTTGCCAATATTAGCAACGTGGTTGATCAGATCAACATTATGGCTTACGACTACTCAGGGAGCTGGGACAGTGCCAGTGGCCACAATGCGAACTTGTTTCCATACAAAGCCAGTGTGAACCCATACAACTCAGACGAAGCCATCAATGACTATGTTGAGGCTGGTGTTCCGACAGAAAAGATTGTACTTGGTATGCCTATCTTTGGGCGCTCATTTGAAGGAAATCTAGGCATCGGCAAATCCTTCAGTGACGTTGGGCAGGGCTCTTGGGAGAGGGGCGTTTGGGACTACAAGGTGTTACCCAAGCCCGGTGCAGAGATCGAGTATGACGAAGAGGCTCAAGCTTACTATAGCTACGATCCTACCACGCACGAGTTGATCTCCTACGATACACCAGAAGTGGTTGAGAAGAAGGTGGGTTATGTTCTAAGGCATGGCCTCGGAGGGAGTATGTTTTGGGAGGCCTCAGGGGACAAGAAAGGCAACGAGTCGCTTATTAGTACGAGCTACGACTTTCTGGGGACCTTGGATGCATCCGAAAATTGGCTGGACTTTCCGGGTTCGAGATATACAAACATTGCTTTAGGGATGCCTAATCAGCAGGCACAAGCCTGATCGAGTGCTACAGGACGCCTAACCAGTTCAGTAGCTTTGTGTTGTTGCCCTGTCCAAGGGGTAATAGGAAACTTGGGAGATAAACCTATGGCATACAGAATAAACCAAATTATATCATAACCTGAGCTACTGCAAGCCGACTCTACCATTCTTGTCTTGTTGTCGGAGTCAAGCTAATGGTAAGACGCTTGTGTCTAACTTCAGTTGCTGGCATGAACTTGAGTAGATCACGGGCGTAAATATCTCGAAGTGAAAAACAAAAGGATCATGAATCCGGCTTCAAATATGTACCGGGGCCTACTGCTAGACGCCGTCATTTGTATTGAAGCCATTAATCAATATCTCCAAAGAACCCAAGTAGGTTAGTACCAAGAAACCTAGGTCAGTTCTGAGGGGAACAGCGTGATGGAATAGAATAGCGAGCTACCAACGTGGTTTTAATTGCTTGCACTTGCCGCGATGGTCACTAGAAGAGAAGGGGGCGAGTGAGTATACTTACCTAGTATCAACGAGCAGGTGCTACCTTTTTGTGCTTCTAGTGCGCCGATACTTTACCTACTCAGTGGCATGACTCCTTCCCCTCCACAACCACCCCTTTCTACCTCTTCACCCTAACCTCTCTTCCCTACAAAAGTTCTTTCGACAAGCATCAATACTTTCCCATCATCTGGTCGGACAGAACATCTTACTGTCAAGTAAGAGACTGTTTATTGTGACAGTATTGTTCATATCATAGATAGAAGTTCATTCGTTTCTTTATGCTCTACACTTTAAAAAAGGATCCACGACTCACCACATCAACATCGACAAGAATGTTTCGGGTGCCACCTCGCCACCCCCGATCTACTCGAAGGAAGTGCGATGAAGTTTTGCAGCCACCAAGTCCATCGGATTCTGGGTATGGTTCGTCGGAGGATGTTTCCGAATACTCGCACAATACTCGAAAAAGATACTTCCCTTCTTTCGATGGCTCTGGTCCAGATAGCGCCCCCATGCTGAAGCTACTTGAGAATGAAGAGCAAATACCTCCCTCAGCCAAACAAAAGAAATTCCAGGCTGGGATTCATAAAACACCCGGACGGCATCATCCGAGGCAGAAACCAAGTGTGGTTTCTCCCTTCATTTGTCCACAGACTCCCAAATATTTGCCCCTGCAAGATAAAAGGATTGACCACAACAGAAGCCTGGACAGATACGTCCCAAGACGCGATTTTGTCTCCCCGTCGTCCGAAAGATATCGAACTACCAAACAAAGTCAGGATCTGTCTAGAGAAGAGCGCTTGAAGCGCAACAAGAGTGCCTCGGCCGATCCCTTTGTTCTCAAACGTCGTGTTCTAGACCCTGACCCACGTTTTCCTTTCAGAGTTGACGACACTGGTCAAGACAGAGGTTAGAAGGCCGATACACCAGTGTTTCCGTGCTAACATGTGTCTTTCTCACAGGTGTGGCTTTGGGTCAACTCCTACAGAACCGAGGAGGCGAGCGCCAGGTAAGTATGGGAGCCATGTGGTCCGTTGGAGGTGTTGCACCCAGCACAATTGCGGTCGATGATGGGCAAGGGCATCTCATGCGACGTGGGACGAATGCCCGCTTATTTCCCACCCCTTTTCAAGAAGGCCTTGTCAGCACGTCGGTCGAGAAAGAGAAGCATGAGGGCCGCATTGCTTCAGCTTTGAAGATCGATCAGGTTCGGAAAATACTCGAGTTTGCAGAAAATCAGCAGATACCTCGAGGCCTAAGATATCACGCTCGGCAGACAGAATTAAGCCAAACAAGTTGGAATGGATATCAGTGGGCCAACAGAGAGGAGTGGTCTGGTATGCTCAATATGCTGACTTTACTGAATCCGAGGCTGACCCATGACAGCTCCCACAAGACCAGCGAGACAACGACTTCTCCCAGCTGCCCCGTTCCGGTAGGTGTATCGGAATATCAAAGATACATTGAACTGACATTCTCTAGGGTGCTTGATGCGCCGAACCTCAAAGATGACTTTTACTGCTCACCATTAGCATATTCAGCTACCACACACACCCTGGTTATTTGCCTGGGAAGTATGCTCTATGCATGGTCCGAGTTTCGAGGTGTTCAATTGCTTCATGGTACTCGTCCCGACACCTAGTTGACGTCGGTCGCCTTCTCGTCAACACAAGGAGGCAAAGCCGTGCTTGGGATCGGGCATTCAGACGGCCGTGTCCTTTTCCAATCCATCTTTGACACGCTGCCACGGTTCGAAGTTCGTCAGGCGTTCCCCATTTCCTGCGTCAGTTGGCGTCCCACCTGTACTCTACGACCTTCCAAGAACCCTCTCATCCCAGGGGTTCAGGTTCAGACTGAGGACCTGGTGGTCGGTGACGAGATGGGTAATATTTATTATTACGTGGTAGAGTGGCCAATAGGCTGGGAAATAACCCGGAACACTTGGCCTGGTGCCGTATCGTTGATAGCCAGGATCAGCAATATTCACTGTCAGCAAGTATGCGGTCTTGCATGGTCACATGATGGTCGTCTATTCGCCTCGGGGGGTAACGACAATCTTTGCTGTCTTTTCGATGCTGAACAAGTCGTTGGACGACGACTTGAACATACGATGCCAGGGAATGGATATCGAGCGCGTGTCGAAGCTAGCAGCGCTTATGGTGGTGTTGAGACAAGAGTCACACAGCTGATAAGTCTCCCTCGAAGTGAAGACGGTTTCGCGGCACAATTGCGATTGGTGCCAAATGCTACTGATGCCGTCCGCTGCCTTGGCCCTAGCATTGTGAAGCATCACTGGAACCATGACGCTGCTGTCAAGGCCATAGCTTTCTGTCCGTGGAGGCGTGGATTGGTAGCTACAGGAGGTGGCTCTAATGACAAGTGCATCCACTTCTTTCACACGCCATCTGGGGCAGCTTTGGCAACAATATCAGTATCCGCCCAGGTCACCTCGCTCATCTGGAACACGACCCGCCGAGAGATCGCGGCCACGTTCGGCTACCCTTCGCCAGAGCACCCATATCGGGTCAGCGTTTTCAGCTGGCCCGAATGCAGACAAGTTGCAGCAATACCTTGGGAGGATGACTTGCGGGCTCTTTATGCTATTGCTTATCCTCGAGGGCCAACTTATGGCGATCCAACTGTCACGGGAGGGGGGCAGGAGGGATGCATTGTTGTCGCGTCGAGCGATAGAAGCATCAAATTCCATGAAGTGTGGTCGCGAGAAAAGGGCGTAGCTGTAGGCGCCACCGGCATTCTGGCGGGAAGTGATATCCTCGAGGGGCTTGAAGGTATTGACAAAGAGGGAGATATTATCCGTTGAAGTAATCCTGTTCGACTTGATCTGTACCTAAGGGTGAAGCGTCTGGGTCATAAGTTATGTTAAGGATCGAAAACTTTGAAGCTGAGAGAATGACAATATGATACGATGAGAATCCTGACCTGATCGCTATCCTTGTCGAGTTTTGCTAAAAACCACTCCCGCACGTATGTACAAATGTATAAGAAGCCACTCGCTTCCCTGCAAGTGGTATGAAAGAACAAGATGGATTATTGACATGTGAGATAGACCCTGAGCAACGCCCGTAACAAAGACTCCAAGAACTCCAACTGATGCGCTTCGCCGCTTGTCACTTTCTGAGACAAATAATCAACAATTCAATCATCATTTCAGGATAGCAATCAAAAGCACAAGAATAATGATGAGAACCACAATAGTGGTCATTTGCTTATTCTCACCTGCCCCGCGAGCAACCTTTCCCAGCATTCGGCTTGCGCGGTCTAACCGGCTTTGATGGCGGTCGGTAACAGCCTCAACATCATCGAGCATAGCAACATGGCTGTCAAGTTCGTCGCCGATTTGCATGCTCAGTTCGCGCTGACGTCCAATAGACTCGCCTAGGCGATCGAGCTGCTCATCTTGTTGCTCAAGAATCTGAGCGTGGTACTGGTGAAGCTGTTGATTGTCCATTCCTTGGGCCTCATCCCGGTAGCCTGCGCTGTCATCGGGATCATCGCGATAACGGCCAAAAAGCTCGGTGGATGGGGAGGGTGGGGTGTCGCTGAAGCGGACAGTTTTTGGCTTTCGAGAGGTCGGCGATGTAGAGGCTGCGTGTTCAAAATCTTCGGCGAGCTCCTCCGAGTTGGGATGATTGAGGGTTTCAGTTGTTGAGGAGGAGGGGTGGCCTCGGAATTGGGCTGTCAGGTCGTCTAGCTGTTTCTGGAGCGAGGAGATGGATTCTGTGAGGCTCGAGGCGGCACTGCAAGTGTCAGTCACGATAGCAGTAGTACGCGAGGTAGTCGGACATACGTTGCATCACCAGCTTCGGTGAGCCGTTGTTCTTCCTCGCGGAGGCTGGTCAAGCCATCGCGGAACTGGTCAAAAGACCGTGAGATATGACCGTCCTGGGAGTCGCCTTCGAGGTTGAGATTCTTTGCTCTCTGTCGCTCAAGAAGCGAGAGCTTTATATGGTCGGCAAGAAGAAAGAGCTGGCTTGCGCTCGACATGGTGGGCAATATTATTATGATGCGATGACGGTGGATTAATTAGTCCTTGGATAAGAGCTCTCTGATCGGGGATGTGCAAGCAACGGCAGGTGCCAGACAGAACTAATACGACGAGCAGCTAGACCCAGCACCGACGCGAGAGAGGAGATAGCGGAGGATCCTTTGCTGTGAATCGATGTTGCGATGATGATGAATGCTGAGGACAGGGAGGTTAGCTATCCCAAACCTAGATGCCTCTACCGATACCTGGTACCTATTCTGCGTGCGGATAGCCTGGGATAGGTATGAGATGTAGGTGACTTGGACTGTGCTGGGAGGTTCTATTAGCTGGTGTTACTCGAGCTTAGACCAAAGTATCGCTTCAACCTGGACGATAGCAGAGTCGCACAAGGTACTTAGAAGGGATGCCCCAGACGCTGGCTTTGCAAGGTTCCTTAACCCTTTTGGTTTATCTAGCATTGAGCCGAGGTACTTCAGTTGGCTCAATCGGAGGAGGCTGGGGACATGCTTCCCCTGAGCCAACACCACTTCCGGGCAGGTGAGCTTCCATTATAGCGGGAGGTAATATTAAGAGCGAGCTCATTTACGATCCAAGCTCAGTACATTCGGGAAGAAAGACTGCCTGCCGGAGTGAAAGAAAAGAAGAGGAGGAAATATTGAATTTTCTCTTTCCTCATCGAGGGACGCCAAAGTCCAGAAAGAGCAAAACTAATGACTACCTACTGGCTGCCCGCCTGTCTGCTGAGAGACATGGACAGGTCAATACACAGACGTTGCCAGATTGCCGCGGATTAATGTCTAACTATGGTAAATAATAGTGAGTGGTATCTGTTACCTAGGTAGTATGACAAGCATAACTTAGGCATAACTTTGAACTTCACACGTGCAACTTTTATAACCCGAACGCTGTACTTGGGTCCGAGAGAATCTATTGTATTGCTACAAGGGACTGTCTGATTACGCTACAAGACGGACCGTTTAATGTCACTTGCATGTATCTGTAGTGGCATCTGGATAATTCGCTTGTGTGCTCCGCATTATTAGTGGTAGGTGTTCACGATGACCTGCATAGCATCCGTGGACAACTATTACGAACCATTGCATATGGGCGGACATTGGTCCACAATCCAAACCACGCCGAAAAAGCGCGTCACAATTCAGATTCCTTGTATCTGTATCCGGTTTGCACTCAAACCAGGCTTTGTCCCAATCCCGAATAATGATTGCAAGTCTTGAACAAGAGCATGGGTCAAGCCGAGCAACACGCTCGCGAAAGCCACGCCAAGAACCAACGCGTATCATTAGCGGGTATTTTCTTACACTAAAAGGAGACTACAACATATTTGCACAAAATAAGAAACACGTTTGTTAATGCCCAGAATCACGACGTGCGGCATGCAGAAAAGCTTTGCTGATGGATGTAAATTGCAATCAAATAATATCAAGCCATGACTGTCCAAGTCTATGGCATTCGCTCTTAGTAGGCCTTTCCTGTCAATCCCTAGGCTCCTTTCCCAATCCCAATCCCAATCCTTAAGCATGGCAAACCGTGAACTCCGTGTAGATAGCAAATGAAAACAAGATGCAGTAGAAGAGAGAAAGCGACGTTCTCGACCGAGGTTTTTTCTTTCCTTAGTCCATTCTCATATCCATATCAGGGACGGCGTTGGCTGGTCGAGGCGACTCAGCAGCGGAGAGAACCTCCATACCATCAAAGATAGGTGGGGAGCATTGAAGGTTTTGAAGAGCACCTTCGGCTGTCTGGCTAACAAGCTGGCCTTGTCGCAAGTTTTCGGCAAACAAGAAAAAACCCTCGTTGGCTTCCACAAGATATGATTGCAGACCGTTGCTCTCAAGAAGAATTTTGGCGTTGGAGACGGGGAAGTGGTTTTCTATGTAGCGGGCCCAGCCTCGAGCGGCTTGTTGAATGTGATCTTGTTCGCTGATTCTTCGCCAGCCAATGCCGAGGTGCAGAGTGAAGTTGTCGACAACAGGACCCTCGGCAACAGGCTTAGAATCGGCCTTGAAGGAAGACGTGCTGGTTGCAGGCTGACTGGGCAGAGTAGGAGATACGCGCTGCAATTTGGGGTTTCTAATCAAGGAGCGCGCCTCTTTAATGGCGGCTTCCTCGGCAGCCTTCTTCTCTTCCACCCAGGTACCAGACTGACTGCTCGCATCCATGACATAGCCGGTGCTCTTCTTGATGAGGGTCATGCCAGGGCCGTAGATCCATTCATCTTCAGGCTCCTCAACGGGCAGGGACTTGATGTCAGGCTCAAGGTTGTCAGAAGCCTCGTCCCGGGAACGCTTTCTGCCAGCAGCAGCAGGTCGTACAGGCTGAGCGACTGCAAACTGGTTTGACATAGGTGCAAATCGTGATGGTGTGTGGTGTCCAAAGCTTGCCATGCCCATGGACTGGTGGGCATGTTGGGGAGACATGGTAAGGACAGGAGAGGAAGAGTATTGAGAGCTGAAGTACGACATTGTGAAAGGCGTCCTTTTTGAAAAGGAAGAAACTGGAAGTGGTTTTGGGAGGTTAGTAGTCAGCAATGTCAGGTTTCAAACCATCTATAGCGTCTTCGGTACACGCGTTGGTGATGAGTTCCGTTGACTTTGAGACGGCAAGATAGACAAAATGGAATGACGAGAAAGTGGTAAAACGCGGTATAGATGGCTAGTGGTAGGAGGAGCCAGGAGTGTGAGGAGGGTGTACGCGACAGGCGAGCGTGGGCAATATAGGTACAAGGAGGTAGATAGGTGCGGGTTGAATGAGAGAGTTCGTGATAGAAAGTAAGGTTCGATTAAGAGATCGAGACCAAGTTGAAAGTATGTGATGGATGTGTTATATGAAAGAGGAGAGAAGGGGAGAAAACAAATAGAAAGAAGAAGGAGGATTAAAAGCTATAAAAGAATGCGAGGGGACGACTGGTAAAGGAACCTGTGAGAGTAACGAGTAACGGGAGAGGGAGGAAGAGACGAGAAGAGAAGGGGCGTGAGTGTGCGTCCAGTGTGAGTGGCTCTTTACCCCAGGTTGAAGTGCTCTTTTTACCACCTACCCATGTAGCCTCACTCCGATCTCCAACAGCTATAAAATTTGACACTGTATGTTGGTCTCGCGAACGGCGAAATCCGCAAAGAGGTACTTTGGAACGATAGATTTACGGTAGGTCTCGCGCGCTACTGCTAGCAGCAACATGTATCTTACTCGGCAAGCCGCAGCTGGGTCCAGCCTAGACAGTAAACACACAGTAGCACGCCATCAGCTTATCGCAAACCTCCCGGCGCTTGATGAGGTTTAGCTTGGGGCTAAAGCAGCTTGCAGTTGCAGCGTCAGGTACGTACCCGTCGATGGTAGGCCCCACTGAAAGCTGCGCTTGACCCCTTCTAGGTTGCGTAATTGTTAAGGGTCCCATCCTCGTAACGGGTATAGCGTCTCAGCGGGTCTCGAGCATCTCCCGAACAGTCATCTGGTTGGATGGCCAACGTTTTGAACTTTTTCAGTTGCCCCGTGCCACTTTGAGCCGAGCCCGTAAGCCCAGCTCAGCCAAGTTTTTTCACCTTTGATCCGCTGTCGCCATTGACCAATCTGGCTCCGAAGATATTCCAGGCCGATCCACACGCCTTCCGCCCAGTCCGAGTCAGTTTAAGTCACTTCCGACTTCGATTGGATATTCGCGGTACGTACCTCCGCTGAGCCTGTTTGCATGTACGTACCGGGCCTTTGAAACCTCTGAGAGAAACCAGGAGGTACGTGCTTGCTGCACGCTCAAATGTGGGTGGAGAATGCTTAATTTTGTGCCTGAGGTAGTCAGGCACATACGCACAAGGTTTGCTTGCTGGAATTTTCGTTGCCGCGAGAGACTGGGCGTATTAATGTACCAGCTGCAGCTAGAGAGGCTGGAGCCAGCTAGACAAAGACCAACGACCAACGACCAACAAAACATTCGGCAATTGTTTGCGAGGAAGCCCTAGTTACTGAGAGACCGTTGGTCTAAAATTGCACACTCAATGGAATTTTGATGTCATTCATTGATAGAGGTTGGTTGAAGCTACCTATGATGCGAATGTTCGAGCACATACAGTGATCATCCATAAGCTGGCCAGGCCCCAGTTGCCATGACACTATGCTTGATTCATGCCAAACCCATTTTCTCTTCCTTGCCTTTGCCTATACTGTTGATCGCCTGACATCACAATGCATCTCGGTAAATCAAACATCGTCAGCGTTTTGGCTGTCTTCGTATAAACTGTGCAGCTCTGGGCTCAACCCTACCAAGCTAGTATTGCGTCCAGCTCGCCTTCGTCTTACTGTAACTGGTGTATCGCCCATATCGACCTCTATGCGTCTGCCTCGAACTGGCACCGTATAAGCTCCGTTAAATCGGCTTTGGTGATGGGCCTCTGGCAGCTGTCTTGGTGTTTGTGGCTGTCCATTGACAGGTAGAGCATCGCTGTATACGGACAAATCCCTTCGTGGAGGTGTAACGTTGAGCTCTTCTGCAATCATTGAGGCCATCGTCTCAACATCCATCGGGCGATTAATGGTTTCTAGAGAGTCTTCGTGACGGTCGTGAGTAGATTCTCGCTCAGATCTGCGGGTTGATACCCCGAGCTTGGACTGTCAGTTAGCCTGCTGTTCACTCATTCGCCTTGGCGGCATAGCTGTCCTGATCTCGCTGCAGGCTAATCACAACGAACACTCGTTGGTGCGAAGAATGACATATCTTAGCCAAGAGGCTTACTTACAGCTGTCGCAAGAAGTTGCTGGACGGTCCTGCCATCGTCGTCGTCTTGCTCGATAGTATCATTGATCATGTTGACGAGCCGTGAACGAACGGGTAGGCGAACAGCGCCTGCCTCTCCATCGATACCGTTCCTAGCCAACGATGCTGCAGGAGTCGGCGCCTCTTCTCTCGACAATGCATCTGAGCTCGGTGAACTACGGGTTCGCTGTCTGCTAGTTGAGTCGGTATCTGGTGTTTGTATACGTGTGTTCATAGCATGTTCGAGGCTGGTTTCCTCGTTCTCCAATGCAGTAACGGCCCTGCATCCCGTGCCTATGCGCTTTCGGTCCGCAAGGTGTTTTCTGTAACGGCTATGGCGCTCGGCTTCAGTCATCTCAGACGCCGTGATTGTGATCGTAGTGGGCTTTAATCGGTACATGTTGATAATCTTGACGATGCCTTTCGTCACCCAGTTCCAGTTATGAAACTACAATGATGTTGAGCTAAAATTTTCTATGTACGGGACAGTAATTTTGTTATTTTGGTCCTTACAAACATAAGGTAGGCAGTAGATTCGGGCAACTTCCTCAGAACAATCGTGATTCAGTGCTCAGAATCTTCGTCGTCCGATCAAGCAAGGGCTTCCCGTATCGCCACGTCTACAGGGTAAGTGTGGTCGTCGCGCATATCATGCGACTCTAGGTATCTTCAGATATGGTACATGGCGCGCTAGAAAGACCAATGGCTAAGAATATGTGTAGCAGTAGGCAGGTAGTGATAATAGAGCAGATATCATAGGTCTTTTGTCATTCTCTTTCAGTAGATAGGTAGTGACAATATGAGCCGTTCAAAGTTGATGTATGTATAATTGCTCTACGGCTGGTGAAGGCATAAGTGTGCCAAAGAAGCAGTCAGTTTGTGATGACAGGATGTTGTGTTTTCTTCCTATTTTAATTTCATTTCCTCCCGAATACTAGAAATGTTAGTATCGAAATGTGGTCAAGATGCCCAAGAGGATGTGTAAATTAACAGAGCAGGCAATCCCATAAAGAAAGATTGTATCCGCGTTAATTGTCTACAGTACCTACCTGCCCGAGATGAAAGGACCTTTTGATGGAATAAACTCAGTATAAGAAACGATCATACGTGTTACGTAGATGACAGGTAGTTTACCTCTCAAAGGTGTCTACTAATTTTACCTAGGTACCTATATTGTAGATGCATCTGATACGAACCTGTTATTTTGAAAAGGAAGCGTTGGTGAAGAAGCCAAGATGAGAATTGATTTCTGATTCAAGTAATACGCCAATCTCCAAAAGGCACAGACCAATAAATTTAGCCCAGCCGCCCAGATACTGGAAGCTTCAGCCATGATTTAGCGTCGTGATAGTCGTCAGGTACCTGACGGATGGGAGCCATCTGCGGCTCACAAGCGATGTGCACTTGAAGCACTTCATCAATTACCTACCTATCTATTCACCAGTCACCTTAGATAAATGCCAGATTGTGACTTGTTATTGGGTTATTGCCTCTATAGGACTCCATGCTAATTAGCTGGCACCTTGGTAGAGGTACCTTGTGTTGACTACCTCCAACTAAGAAGCAACTACACCTACTAGGTACCCAGGTATCATGGTATTATGGTCCATGTCTAGGATGTCAAGAAAGCCGAATCTTACAAGATGACTACCTGTTACCTATCATTGACATGCAGACTTTATGTTGAAAATTCATCCAATAAATATGTCATCGACTTCTACACATAACTACTACTAAGGCAGTGGGCTATTCAACCTACTGTTACCTGCTAACAGGTACATGTGCAGATAGGTCTGTACCTCTTAAGGTATCTGTGGGACATCTTGATTTTCAATTGCCAGATATGGATGTATGTTTCTGGATAATCAAAGTACACAGGGAGTGTTTCTACTTCGCTCGTTCACTCCCTGGTACACACGTGCTTGAGCGTGAAGCAAAGCATCCAGACATAATTCAAGACAATTTGAAGTTCGCTGGGTTCTCCTTTATCGACCCCTTAAGTTTAAAAGACAAGGTTGGCGACGGCCTAAGGCGTCCGTCGTCTTTCGCTTCTCTGTACGCTCGTAATCTTGAGGTGGGCTGGTACTGAGCTGGGGGTGGCCTCGTACCTCAGGGAGCGGAGCGACCAACCTGCCTTTGGTACTGGACTGTTAATGGATCGCTGCTGGCCTGGCTGTGCTCTAGGTGCTTTTTTTACTCAGACAGGTCTCCATAGTTTACAGCCCGCTTCCAGTACAGTACAACGCAACGCAACGCAATGCAAAGCAAAGCAACAATCCGCCTTTTAATAATTTGTCGCTAACCACCTCACCTGTACCAACCTCGTATCTCACCTTGACATCTCTCGCTCTCAACTCCAACGTAAATTGCTCAACATCTGTGATGCTCCAGGGTTCACGCCGCCGCCAGTGGCCGACCGTCCCTTGCTCACGACTCGCGTTTCTCCTCCCCGTGCGAGTCGAGCTTGAGCCTGCCCACTTCCCCTGAGCATCTGCCACAAGGCTTCTCCATCGCCCACCATGAATGGGGACCTGAGCCTTTCTCAGGCCCTAGGCGGACTGCGCATCGCCAACCCTGACGACGCCGCTGAAGCTGTTAATGCTTCATCAACTACTCCCGTTGGACCCGATTCTATCACTCAAAATACGTCCCTCTCCGCATCAACGTCAACCTCCGCACTCCCCTCCACGCCTCAACCAACAGTCACATCGACAACGCCCTCACCTTACGATGCCATTCGCCTCGACCCTATAGATGCCGGCGTCGAATCATCCCTCACCGACCCCCGACTCGTCCCATCTGCTCAGTCAACCGACCTTACTTTAGAAACAAGCCCCTCGACGGGTCCTTCGCAGCCATTATCTCAAACGGAGGCATCGAGGACATCTATTTACGGCATGCCCAACGCGCCCGAACCTGGCTCTGGTCTCTCTTACCCTGCCAGGGAGTCTAGCCGACGAGATCCCCATCGCTTTAACAAATCGAGTCGACCAGTATCGGGCCTAAACCCTGGAGGCAGTCCGTTACCACCCCGAGGGAGTTCAAGAGGTATGGGTGTAGGATACGCAGCCGGGCCCGGCGGACCTCAGCCGAATCAGCCATACGCCGGTGATGCGCCGGTTCCCACCAGCAGAGAAGACTGGCAGGAGCGCGGAGCTGCCGTAGGAGTTCGGCGAGAAGTCGATGCGAATGGGCGTACCGTGGTCCGACAGGTCAAGAAAGGTGTCCGCGACTTTTCCTTTGGACGTACTCTTGGAGAGGGCTCGTACAGCACAGTATACATGGCGACTGATCGACAAACACTCAAAGAATACGCCGTCAAGGTACTTGAAAAGAGACACATTATCAAGGAGAAGAAAATCAAGTATGTCAACATTGAGAAAAACACTCTTAATCGACTTACCGAGCATCCTGGCATTGTCCGATTATACTACACATTCCAAGACGAGACATCCCTCTATTATGTTCTCGATTTATGTAACGGTGGAGAGCTTCTTGGTGTCCTGAAGAAGACAGGTACTTTCGACATCGAGTGCACCAGATTCTACGGTGCACAGATTCTCGATGCAATTGATTATATGCATTCCCGGGGCGTCATCCACCGAGATCTAAAACCCGAAAACGTATTGCTGGATGATCAAATGCATGTCAAGATTACGGATTTTGGAACTGCTAAATTACTGAAGGACCCTCGAGAAGATGGGTCAACCGCATCTGCCAGTGGTGTCCCTGACCCAGGACGCGACGAAGATAGCCGTGCAGCATCGTTTGTTGGCACCGCCGAATACGTGAGCCCTGAACTCCTCACACATAAGAATGCTTGTAAGGCTAGCGACTTGTGGGCATTCGGATGCATCATATATCAACTCTTGGCTGGTCGACCACCTTTTAAAGGAGGTAGCGAGTATCTTACCTTTCAAAAGATTGTCAATCTTGAATACGAATTCCCTCCTGGGTTTCCGCCAGCTGCTCGAGACCTCGTGGAGCGTTGCTTGGTACTTGAACCTGCTAGGCGACTCACAGTTGAGCACATCAAGAACCACGAGTTCTTTGATGGGCAACCATTTGGAAAAGGTCTCTGGAGGACAAAAGCACCTCGCCTACGCCCTTATGTAGCGCCCCCGCAAGAGCCGCAGGTCATCCAGCTTAACGGGTTTTCCAACTCTGCAAACCCGGCCAACAACTCGAGAGCACCCCCTGTGCCCCAGGCGACCCCCTCTAATGGGAGCAATCGGCCTTCTAGAATAATCACCGAACTCCCTCCCCCCACACAACTTGACATTGAATGGTCGCCTGTGTTGACTAAGAACAACGAGCGCATTCTCAAGCTAGGTGATCTCATGGTGGTCTCAACGCCTTTGCCATCAAGCCCCCATGGAAAGGAACCAGGAGAAGGACATAAGAAGTTGTCTCGTTTCTTCATTGGAAGCACAACAAAGAAGCGCCAGCGCTTGGTTATGATTACCTCAAGCGGTCGAATTGTGCTTGCTCCAGCCGGTGGCGAGGAAAAACGGGCAAAGCAAGAGCTGTCCTTGCTCGGCTCAGATTGCTCCTGGAAGACTCAAGTCGATGCAAAGGGACAAACAGTATGGTGTGTCAATACGGTAAGCAAAATCTCACATTTGTGGATACTTTGATCATTGTACTTACAATCACATACAGGGTGGTCACCATTATACATTTGAAGAGGCCAAATCCTCATCAACCCCACCGGAAGGCGGTTCGGCCGCCGCTGATTGGGTTGAGTGCTTGGAGCGGGCCAGAGATATGGCGCTTTCTCAAAGCATGGTCACCTCTTATGGAGGCGACAGTGGATTTGCCGACATGTCGTCTCAAGTATCGAGTCCTTCAAGTACGCTAGGGGGACCGGGCAACTATTCTGAAGGTTTTGGAATAAGCGATCGACAGGGACGGAACCATTTGAGTAAGAATCAGGGGAATGCTGAAGATCCGGCACCTAAGCGCAACCGGTTCAGCAAGAGACAATCAAGAAATGGTCTCGGCTCTGCATTCTGAGGAGTTACCGACGACAACGAAACTGAATGGGCGAACCCGAGGTGCTTATGAGCTGTGGACCATTCCAGTCGATCTCATCTGGCATTTAACACCCCATCGATTACATTCAGTACGTTGATGGCATTGAGAGCGTGGCGTCTTAATTGAGGAGTTTTAATCATATGAGCGGACTGGCCAATGCATTGTTTTGGGCTGCATTTTATTTGAACGTTGGGGGGAATGGAAATGGATGAAAGGTTCAGCAGCTACGCGGCTGTTGATGGATGAATTGCATGGTCCAAGACTTCTAGATTTCAAGAAGCTCAATCCACTTCACCATATGGCTATATGCAAGCTTCGGGGAATTAGCCTTCTTTTCACTTGTGTATGCTCGCGCAAAGTGTTCGTGGAGAGGGGTGCAATCTGAGCCCTTTTCGGAAGATTTTAAAAAGGACAGCGCCGAAGAACCAGTGTCTTCTAATAACAATACAAAATAACACGTACTGGCGAAAGAAGGCCGATTTCTAGTCGAGTCCCTGGCTTTACTACAAGTGTTCTCGACAGCTATCTATAGTTATAGACGTGGGTCTCTATCAAGTGATAGTTGAGCACTCGATGTGTGCAATATGTTCAGGTCGGTTGGGCCTACAAGAAACTACTTAATAATTAAATTGATTGTTGTAGAGATGTCAGTTGCCCCTTTTGCAAAGCTGCCTAGGTAGGGTCCATAGTATGAGCCACGTTTTCAGCAGTTTCGAACTATGACTTGGACGTTATATTCCCAGTAATGCGATGCAGGAATTTTCAGGACCATGGTTCATGTTTAGTTGATGTACGGAGTAGCAGACCTCAAAATTTGTAACCAACGTGAGATATCTTAGTACCTTAGCAGGTAGTACCTAGGTAGTAGAGCTGAGGCGTGCCCACATTAGACACATCACGTGAGCATTTTTAGCTATCGATTTCTCGCGACGCAATGCGATGCGACGCGACACGATCAACGTGAAATTCCACCAGCCGACGCCTATCGAACCCCAACGTAAGACCTCGAAATTTCGGCAAAATGCAGCCTCAATATCGCGCCTATGCGCAGCAGGTTCCCCAACGGTCACCTCATGCAACGAACCAGCGTCGAGGTGGAATCGGTACGCTCTTGATTAACACCAAATGCTGTTGCCTATCTCAATCCGGGCACATCCCATGTATCTACCTACTAACTTGGACTTCTTATCAGGCCCTATGATGTCCTCTGGGCCTCACCCCTCTGTTCCTCTCACACAGGCACAGATTGCTCAACAACAACAGGCCCAGGCCCATGCCAGCGAGCTTGCCAAGCGACGTAGTCGAAAGCCTACCGATAAGAACATCCCTGAAGGAGTCGAGGATAGCATTGTTGATGCAGATGGCGTTCAACGATACAAAGATCTACGAGATGTCGAGCGACGACTTGATGCAACTATCACGCGAAAACGTCTGGATATTGTTGATTACACGAGCCGTGGATCCAAGGTTAGTTTGCAACCCGCCAGGACCTGCTATGAGACACCCATTGACCGACCTTCTAGAGATATAAGACATTG
Source organism: Fusarium sporotrichioides (assembly GCA_019054645.1). Taxonomy (NCBI): domain Eukaryota; kingdom Fungi; phylum Ascomycota; class Sordariomycetes; order Hypocreales; family Nectriaceae; genus Fusarium; species Fusarium sporotrichioides. The sequence continues at coordinate 2,176,977 of JAHKNS010000004.1, forward strand.
CGGATTTGGATCAGCAACACGGTCGAGGATCAAATCTGGCAAAGCAACGGACTGAACTCCGACTCGTTCGACTTTACTCCTAGTATGGAGGCTTCTTACCGAGTTAAAATTGAAGGCCGTCTACTTGACAACGAAGACGAGGAAATTGAGCAGCCCACGACCCAGGACTCTGCGACCGAGGAAGGAAAGGACTCAAACGAGTCGGCGTCCAAGCAAAAACCAGCAGAGAAGCCTCGATTCTCGCACTTTTTCAAGTCCCTGAGTGTCGACTTTGACCGATCCCGTTTTCGAACTGGCAACGAACAAACAGTGGAGTGGAAAAAGCCCGATGCTTCCACCCGAAACCAGCCCGCTGCCAGTCTCCCCGCTGCAGCAGACTTTGATGAATTCACCTTCAAAAGAAATGGAGACGAAAACCAGAACATCACCATCAATCTATTCCGCCAAGAATCCCCTGAGAGATATCAGTTGAGCCCTGAGCTTGCTGATGTCGTGGACATGAAGGATGCTACCCATCAGGAGGCGGTCATGGGTCTCTGGGAGTACATCAAGTTGCTTGGACTGCAAGAAGACGAGGAAAAGCGCAATTTTCGCTGCAACGAGCCTCTGAAGAAGGTCGGTCTCTTTCTAATCTCTGCTGTGAATACAATCCTGACAATAGACACAGGTCATAAGACAAGGCGATGTCGGACACATCCCTCTGCTCAACGATTATGTGCAACAGCACCTTCGTCCTCTTGAACCCACCCGCCTACAGTACACCATCCGAGTTGACCAGGAATTCCACAAGGATCCACAGCCCACGATTTACGATATCCAGGTCCCCGTTGAAGATCCCCTACGTGATTCCCTACTGCCTCTCCTCAACAATCCGCAGTATATCGCAATGCTCAAGGAGGTGACAGGACTTGACGACCAACTTGCTCGCGTAGTTCAAGCTATCGCAGTATCAAAGGCCAAGCATTCCTTCTTCGAATCTCTCAGCAAGGATCCAGCCAACTTTATCAAGAACTGGCTGAGCTCGCAAAAGAGAGACCTCGAGGTGATTATGGGAGAAGCACCAAGAGGAGGCGGAGAGCACGCATCGGGCGATGAATGGCGCCGCGGTGGAAAGGATAGTGTGTGGGCCACTGAGAACGCCCGCGAGAGTGTCAACGTCTTGCTCTCCAAGCAGCGTTGAACAAACACTGAGCGCTATCGGTTTGCTGAAGTAGCGAATACCGACTGCGCACTGGGAGTTACTGAATTTTAGACTACATACTGGGAACAAGGGGCGTTGGGAGCGTCTTTTGTATAATAATATCATGAGCCAAGATCGGCGGAACGACATTCGTGTCCTGATGCAGTCAATGCCACGGCCAGGAGCGCTAAGATACTGTAGGGGTAACAAATATGAGAAAGGGTAAAATATGCAATGCCATTGTGATAGAACAGAAAACTGCGCTCTTTTGGCCTCACATGCCGTCATCGCCTATGAGTGAAAAGCACGGTGAAACGCCGCCTGGAAATGCACGGCGAGGATATGTCATAGCGAAACGAGTACAACAGCATACCAGCGGTTACCGCTGGGGAGGAACAGGAACGGCCGGCATATTGCGAATCTGCTTGATCAAGAACTCTCTCTCGTCGATGAATTGTTCGTCGTCTGTCCGATCCTCAAGAAAGTGGGAAAGGAAAGTAAGAAGCTTATCGCGGTTCATGAGAAGAATCTTCTGGACGGCAATGGACTTGTGCGGGTTGGCAACAAAGACCTTGAATACGTGGAACCCTTCGTACTGGACCATTTTCCTATCATCGCGCAGGAGGTTCATGCATATTTTGAGGTGCTCGCCACGGTCAACATAAGCAGTCATTACGCTATAGTTGGAGCGATCCAGCAGGATCTCACCCAGAAGCTTGATTGATTGACGTTTGGTCACGTAGCTGTTTGACTGAACCAGGATATTGTTGTATTTGTCGAAGAAAAGTTCGAAGTTGGCAGACAAGTACCTGGGTACAAGATCCTTGTGGCGCGTTAAGAGTTCCTACAAGGAAGTCAGTGTCCGCAAGCGAAGAAGCCAAGATGTGACCAAAGAAAGCTCACCCGGAATGTAGTAAAAGCATCGGCTGCCACCTCGAAGGAGCTCTTATCAACCCAATCGAAGAATCTCCAAAATACGCCTCTGCCACTTTGGGGCCGGTCACGGTCAATGGCGTTAAGTCCCTTGGAACTTGAACCAGGCTCGTCTCCGTCGTCATAGAGAATGATGGCTGCTGCTGCCTCGTTCTTTAGCAGCTCTCGCAGGACAGAACCGGCTGGCGTAGCGCTCTCCTTGTGATCGTAGCCGCGACATAGCTCGACTAGGACTTGAGGACGATTGCACACAACGTACGACAGTGCAAGAGGATCGCTCTTTGGGGCGGCGGTGGCGGGACGGAAACGGAAGACGTAGGAGAAGATAACCTGCGTATCTTTACGTGACTCGAACGGCAAGCGGAAGAGGTTGACAGCGAGGAGGTGGAGAAGGTCTTCGTCAATGAGTCCAGTTACGAGCTGTAGGATTTGTTCTGGTGATGTATCGGCCTCTTGGGAGATGTCTCAGCCATTCGTCCAGGGGTTCGTACGACAAGTGAGGGAGAGGGGCATACCAGGAGTGCCTTGAAGGATGGTCTTCATTTGGCTCAGAACTCGGGCAAGCTCTTCGGCCTTTCAAAGTCAGTGCTTGTTCTTGAGTCGAATGATACGGTCACTACCTTGGACGGACCTTGCGGTCCCTCAAGCTTCAAGACATGCTCGCGGGCTTGCTTGGGCAGATCAGCGACTGTGCGTGTCCGGGCCCTTCCAAACAAGAACGACATAGCTCGAGGTGATGGACCAGAATTGTGTCAAGAATGCAGAACTCTCTGTAATAAGGCAAGAATTCACAGTCTGTCGGGATGTGGTTCGTAAGTGATTACTTGATGGTAGTATACGGACGGCAGCGTTCGACGTCAGGCTTGTTATCGATAGCGGTATGGGTCTCAAGGACCTGGAAACATAAAACGCTAAAGTACTAAATTAGGCGAGTAATGCCCAACCTAGAGCGCTTAGGAATTCCGAGCAGGTAAAGAGCAACAGAAAGGGAGAGTGAAGGACGGTACGGAGAGTGTTGACGAAACATGGGCTAAATAATGTCGGAGTGGGTTGACGGTTGACAACAATCAGATACCGTAGTACCTGGACTATTCATATCAGCTACCAACCAACTTACCAAGGTTGCTTGGGGTTGTTGTTTGGATTCCATCTGCGGGCAGCGACCACCCACGCGCCACATCAAGCCCCGGTCATTTTAGTGTTGGAGCTTTAAAGTGACACAATCGCCAATCTCGATACAAGTCGAGTTTTGTTAGTTACGTTGTCGTAGACAGTCGTGAACATTGGATGACATATAGTAGAAGAGTGTAATTATCGGCGCGATACCGGCAGCCTGGTGCATATCTAAACATAACCGTAGCATCTTAGGTCAAGTTACTGATGTCGCGTAGGACCTCGACATATTTCCAGGTCCTGTACACAGGTGGTAGTTACTCGATTTCTGGTGCATATTCCTTGACATTCATCGATCGTTCAATTGAATACCTGTAGAATTTCCCATTATTCGCCATTCACGAGTCAATACATCCATTTTGCCTTATGAATATTTCACATCCTTGTTTCTCCATACGTACGAACGCCATCAGAAATCAAGTCAAGTTGAGGTGGCTCCTTGGGGATTTAGAGGTGCGGCGGGCGATTACAGAAGCGATTCCCGTTTATGATAATGTGCCATGTTGGGTTAATACCTAGGTAGTTACTAAGGTAACTACCTACCTACTAATTAGCTGCGGCCTTCAAGCCCAGTCAATATTGTCTTCCATCTTGGTGATTTAAAGCTAGAAGAGCCTTGATTCCCTTAGAGAGCCCCAGTAAGCAAGCCCCTAGAGTCCCGAAAGTCGGCCGACAAGGACCCCTCCATTCCGTGCACTGTAGACCGACGCGGGGCACATATTTCACCCCACTTTCTGCCCGTCCTCTTGACTCACCCACCATCGCAAGGCACCTTTTTATTAAACCTGCCCCTCTATCGACCGACGATTTGCATTGTCGCTTGGCATACATTCTCAAGGTCTTCCGTGCGCTGACCAGACTGCCAGGCGAGACTTCTCAAACGGTGAGTAGATCCGAGAACCCTTTAATATCAACAACGGACTCGTTACTCCGTCCTGAGTTCCCCCACCTCGCCGTTTTAAAGCATGTCCTGGGTTGACTAACCCTCGCTCACTTGTAGTCAAACCGTCAGTCACCATGTCCATCGATTTTCCCAAGGAAGAGGAGGCTGTCCTCCAAAGATGGCGCGAGATCGATGCTTTCCTCCGACAGGTTCGTTTCCTGAATGACTGCACTGTGCAGACTCTACTGAATGATTTCTCTGACTTAAGTCAACGCTATAGGTAGAACTGTCTGAAGGTCGGCCTCGCTACACTTTCTACGATGGACCTCCTTTCGCGACCGGCCTCCCTCACTACGGACATCTTCTTGCTTCCACCATCAAGGATGTTATCCCCCGATACTGGTCCATGAAGGGCTTCCATGTCGAGCGTCGCTTTGGTTGGGATACCCACGGTCTTCCTATCGAGCACGAAATTGACAAGAAGCTTGGAATCTCCGGAAAGGCTGCTGTCATGGAACTTGGTATTGCCAAGTACAACGAGGAGTGTCGTTCTATCGTTATGCGCTATGCCAAAGAATGGCGACAAACAATCGAACGGTTGGGTCGCTGGATTGACTTCGACAATGATTACAAGGTGAAGAAGCCCACAACTATTTGCATTATATCAGGTCGCTAAAACGCATCACTACAGACTATGCACCCTAACTTCATGGAGTCCGAGTGGTGGGTCTTCAAGCAATTGTTCGACAAGGACCAAGTTTACCAGGGCCACCGAGTTATGCCCTACTCTACTGTCCTCACCACTGCCCTGAGCAACTTCGAGGCCAACCAGAACTACCAAGACGTCACCGATCCCGCGGTCGTCGTTACATTCCCTCTTGTCGATGACCCCGAAGTGAACCTGCTGGCCTGGACAACTACTCCCTGGACGCTGCCATCGCATCTTGGACTTGCAGCACACCCCGATTTCGAGTACGTTAAGATCCTGGATGAGAAGACTGGAAAGACATATATCCTACTTGAGAAGCTTCTTGGAACTTTATACAAGGACCCCAAGAAGGCCAAATTCAAGATTGTGGAGAAGATTCTCGGCAAGGACATGCTGGGATGGAAGTACACGCCCCCATTCAACTACTTCTACGACGAGTTTAAGGACGTTGCCTTCAAGGTCCTGAATGCCACCTATGTCACTGACGACAGTGGTGTGGGAATTGTCCACCAGGCTCCAGCATTCGGTGAGGACGATTACAATGTCGCCGTCGCCGCAGGCATCGTTACTGAGAACCGATCACCTCCCGATCCCGTTAACGACACCGGCCACTTCACTGACCGAGTCTCCGACTTCAAAGGTATGCATGTCAAGGAAGCTGATAAGCACATCATCAAATACTTGAAGAACGCCGGCCGCATCGCCAACGAGTCTCAACTTAAGCATTCTTACCCTATGTGTCCTCGCTCAGACACCCCTCTGATCTACCGGGCTGTTCCTTCCTGGTTCATCCGCATCCCCGACATCATTCCCGACATGCTCAAGAACATTGAAGAGACTCGTTGGGTTCCATCGTTTGTCAAGGAGAAGCGGTTCGCCAGCTGGATCGCCAATGCTCGCGACTGGAACGTCAGCCGAAACCGATACTGGGGCACACCCATCCCTCTGTGGGTCAGCGAGGATCTTGAAGAGAGAGTCTGTGTCGGAAGCGTTCAAGAGCTCCGTGAGCTAAGCGGTTATGAGGGGGATCTCTCTGACCTTCATCGCGACAAGGTTGATCACATCACTATCCCTAGTAAAATGGGCAAAGGTCAACTGAAGCGTATCGAAGAGGTATTCGACTGCTGGTTCGAGTCCGGAAGCATGCCATACGCCAGTCAACACTACCCCTTTGAGAACGTGGAAAAGTTCGAACAATCGTTCCCTGGAAACTTCATTGCGGAAGGTTTGGACCAGACCCGTGGCTGGTTCTATACCCTTACAGTTCTGGGTACTCACCTGTTCGGCAAATCGCCATTCAAGAACTGCGTGGTCAACGGAATTGTGCTTGCAGAGGATGGCAAGAAGATGTCGAAGCGACTCAAGAACTACCCTGATCCTTCTATTGTCATGTCTAAATATGGATCTGATGCTCTTCGACTCTATCTCATCAACTCGCCTGTTGTACGAGCAGAGCCACTGCGATTCAAGGAGTCCGGTGTTAAGGAGGTTGTCCAGAAGGTCCTCCTCCCGCTCTGGAACAGTTACAAATTCTTCGAGGGTCAGGTTGCTTTGCTTAAGAAGGTCGAGAATGTCGACTTCGTCTGGGACCCTAAGTTGGAGGCCACAAACAGCAACGTCATGGACAGATGGATCTTGGCATCTTGCCAGTCCCTACTGGCATTTGTCAACCAAGAGATGGAGGGTAAGTTGCGAACACTATGTTCTTCCTACTTCCTACAAACTCCGTTTCCTTTGCCCTTTTTACTGTTTCTGAACGTAGCTAACTTTACGCAGCCTACAGATTGTACACGGTAAAGACAAACGACCCCTACGCATTAGAATCTGGCAAGCTTATGCTGACTCTTTTTTCTTCCTTCTAGGTTGTTCCTCGACTTTTGGGTCTTATTGACAACACGACAAACTGGTACATTCGATTCAACCGAAAGCGACTCAAGGGCGAAAATGGCCTTGATGACACTCTGCACGCCTTGAATGCTCTCTTTGAGGTGCTGTTCACTCTGTGTCGTGGCCTGGCTCCCTTTACGCCTTTCCTCACAGACAACATCTACCTCAAGCTCCTGCCTCACATCCCCAAGGAACTCCAGGGCGACGACCCCCGTAGTGTTCATTTCCTGCCATTCCCCGATGTGCGTCAAGAGTTGTTTGATGAGGAGGTGGAGAGGCGTGTCGGTCGTATGCAGCGTGTCATTGAGCTTGCTCGTGTGTCGCGTGAACGCCGCACCATTGGTCTGAAGCAACCGCTGAAGACCCTCGTGGTGCTTCACTCCGACCCCCAGTACCTGGAAGATGTCAAGTCGTTGCAGAACTACATCAGCGAGGAGCTGAATGTACAAGATCTTGTTCTTTCTAGCGACGAATCCAAGTACAACGTGCAGTACAGTGTCACCGCAGACTGGCCTGTACTCGGAAAGAAGCTCAAGAAGGACATGGCCCGTGTCAAGAAGGGTCTGCCTCTTCTTACCAGTGATCAGGTCAAGGGATACCTCCAAGACAAGCACATCAATGTTGATGGCATTCGTCTGGAAGAGGGTGACCTCGTTGTACGCCGAGGCGTCAAGGAGGACGAGTCCTCAAAGAACTTCGAGACCAACACGGATAGCGAAGTGCTCACCATCCTCGACACAGAGATTCACCCAGAGCTGGTAGCAGAGGGTCTTGGTCGTGAGATTATCAACCGTGTGCAGCGACTTCGAAAGAAAGCAGGACTCGTGCCTACAGACGACATCAAGATGGAATACAGAGTTATTGCTGACCCCGAGGATGTGGGCTTGTCAGGTGCTTTCAAGTCGCAGACTCCTGCTTTTGAGAAGGCTTTGCGCCGACCTCTCGAAGAGGCAAGTGCTGAAACCCAAACTGAGGGTCTCATTGCAGAGGAGGAGCAAGAGGTCCAACAAGCAACATTCATTCTGAGACTACTCAAGCTGTAAATTTTGAGAACTTAGAATCTTGCAGATTAGAGAAGAAGTGAAGAGTAAAATAAAAAAGACGGGAACCAATTATGACATTGTTCAATATTTATGACAGCTACCCGTAAAAGCAAGCTATGATGTCTTTGATGCTGCCTAAAGAAAATCAGAAAGTATACATTATTCCAGGATCGAGGTATCTTACCAAATAGCAATCTTTGAGCCTCATAAACTCTTTGGCGCACTTATCTTTGTGTACAGCGTTGTAGTCAGCAACAATGCATTTACCATAAGACGTGGCCTATTTGGCAAGTTAGTGGCAAGATCAGTAGAGACAAGTGAAGTGAAGTGCCGCATACCTCTACAGAGCATTGTGAGACTGCTTTGGCAAACTTTTGGATAGGACGAGTTTTTTGCTGGTTCATGGTGAATTGCCAAAGGGGTTAGGATGCGTGACGGACAGCAGTGCTGGTTGTGTTGAGGCCAGGGAAAATTAAGTGGTGACGAGGTGCTTATGGAAATCTGCCGTGTCAATCGGTCGCTGGCTCAGACGGCCGCCCGAGTATTGTCTGTGTCTGGTCTGTCAATCGAGCCCCACAAGGTCTGTCTGTGTCGGCATGTCGGGCACCAGCCACGCCCACTTTACACGTCAAAGCTCCAAGGATCTCCGACAGCATCGCGACCGCGTATGTTTTTCTTTGCTGAATATCACATTGCGCTTTGTTTGGATACCGCCCCCCCTCATCAGAGATCAAGGGTGTACTTACTTCGACTGCGCTGCAAGTATCGCTCTTGTTTAATTCTCTTCCTGATTTATTTCAATCGCGCGATCATTCCGACGCGCTTTCAAGAGACTCATTTATAACTTTCAACAGTCCACGGTAGCTTAATTGCCATCAACCATCAAAGCAAAGAACTGCGCCTTGTTGACTATGGGCCAATGACGGACGTGGGCAACTCGCCAAAGTTCCTCTGCTCATGCCCTCAGACTTCTCGCTCCCGGTCTCAAATGCGACTTCACTAGCAGCGTCGATGTCACCGGCTGCGCATAGAGCGGTCTCGCCATCAGAAGATGGCCGATCAAGTAATGCCAGTCGGGCACCTTCAAGCCAGGACCCATACTACTCCAACGAAGGTCTGTATCGCCCTCGCAACACAGCTTCAGCATAGCGTTAACAATATCAGACATAGCTACATTGCACGCGGTCGTTGTCGCTGCCCAGGAGTTGCTCGACTCGGCACCCGAACCCAAACCTCTACCGGCGGCGGCGTTGTTCAAGGCATACGATGCCATACTCCCCACCTATGGAATCGATCCAGATTCCGATCATCACTTGTCAACTTTCGTCTTCCGCGTAGGCGGTGAGCAAGGCGAAGGCAGCTTGCTTGATAAGTTTCAAACCATCTTAAACCGAATGGGCATTGTGTTGGAGTTTGGTGATAATACGACGGTTTCGGTTCGGACTTCAGCCTCCCTATCCCCGGCAGCATCCTCGACAAGTCGTCAAAGTAATGCATCCATACAACAGAAGGAGAACCAACATGGTGACCAGCAGAATGGTCATGTTACCGCCGAAGTGGAAGTATCTCAGCCGCCCCCTTCATCCTCTCCGCTTCCATCGTCTTCACCATCGCCACCGCCAAGAGCATCGTATCACCAGCAAGATGAGGAGGATTTCTCTGAAACTGATGAGGAGGATGGCGCATATGAGGAAATGCGAAAGGCTGTTGTATCATCGGCCATGAACCGCTGGCGTTCTTTGGTTGCGAACCGTCGAGCCCAGCCCGCGCAACGGATACCTTCATTTCCAAGCATTCCCGAGGAAGCATCTGCTGATGTCAGGAACTTTGAGGCCTACTCCTACGATGGAAAGTCCGCAGTGACTGCAAACGGAACCGCGACGTCGGCGCAGGCGAATGGTATTGAGCCGCATAGTCAAACTTCTATAAAGGAATCGACCGACATACAAGCAAAACCAGTGTCGACTCAATCGTTCATGCACCAACCCCTTGCGGTTCTTGGCAACGCGATCCGGTCAACGGCATCCCTAATTCGAGACAATGTGCCGCAAGTTGTCCATGACGAAGAACACTCGCTCCATGACGATGAAGTGCCGCAAAGTCTCAGGGAGGGGCCCACTGACAAGCCAGAAGAAATTGAAGAGGCACCATCCGATTGTATACACAATGCACAAGAGGTGCATTCCCCTGCAGTGACCAGGCCCAGCACGGTAAACCATATTGAGGGCGCAGTTGCCCATCATTCTGCACCCCAAGAATACTCGGAAGACATGCCGCCGCAGCAAACAGTGGCTGAGGACGATCTATTGACACCCGAGCAGCAGATCGAGTCAGAGAAAGAACACGGCCGACTGCTCAAACGGGCTAGCAGGGCTCGTGAAATCTACCTTGCAAGCAAGGTCTTCAATCACTGGGCTGATCGAACTGCGCGCCGCCTTGAACGAGATGCTGTCGCAAGACGACATATGATACGCTTTCGCTACTTTCGATCTTGGAGTCAAGCCCCTGCGCTTCGGGAACCCACCATTGATCATATGAGGACAGCTGTCATTGTGAAAAAATGGCAACGGGCCGTCACAAAGGAGCGAAGCCTCCAGCAGACTGCACGAATGGCCTCTCGGGCTTACGAGCTCGGAAGGATCCAGCATGTTCTCGATTGCTGGCATTGCCATCGCCTCAAACAGTTGGGCCGCCGAATGGCAGCTTCGCGTAGCAGATCAGGGGCAATCTCAAAATGGTCGTCCAGAGCTTCTCATGATGAGGCTCTTCAACAGGCCATACGGATCCAATCAGGTCTGCGACTTCGAGTGGATGCCGTTCACCAATGGCAGGGCCATAAGCAAAGGGAAACCCGGCTGTCAGTCACTTCCCGGCGTATCGGGGAGATTCAATATTCTTTCACCTACCTACGAGAATGGTGGGATCAAGCTGAGACCACACGAAGGGCGGTTGATTATCGACAGCAACTTCTGACCAAGAAGGCCAACTTTACTTTTGACCAGTGGAACCTCAGAGCTAGAGCTCAAGCCTTTCAGTGGAGACGCGAATATCTTCAGGTTGGGCGGACATTCGATCGATGGCTCCAGTGCGCGGAACAGGATGGAGACATGGCAAGGAGAACAGAAGGGTATTACGAGGAACAGGCCAAGGCCAAGGTTCTAAGGAATTTCAGAAGACTTCGGTATGATTCCTCCCAAATGGTACACTTGGAGGCCCGAGTTCGTCTATATCTGGGAGCAACTACAATGTTGCGAGTCTTCGATCGAACGATAAGGAGTCGTAGAGACCAAGACAAGCAGCACATTAAAAGATATCTGATGGCACGATATACGCAAGTATCGTCTGCCAGAAAGAAGCGCAATTGCTTCAGTGCTATCGATAAATGGAAATCTTTGACTGCGGAGGACCGAGTTGAAAGTGACATGGCACAGGAGCTGCTAGCCCGGAAGGTATCGCATCAACTGACGTTGGCAGTGGATACGTGGATAAATCAGGCAGACATGGACCAGCGGCATATGGAGGCGTCACAGCTTCATCGCGCGCATGAGTGGTTAGAAGCTTGGAAGGTGTACACCAGAGACCTCGAGCAGCAAAATATCGAAGCGTGGCAACTTTGGGCAACTGACAAACAACGCCAGTCTCTCAAATCCTGGTCGATTGCATCGTTGCAGCAGAGCGGGCAGGCCCACACAGCGTTGGAGGTTCAAAAGAAGCACGAACGCGAAAGACGCAACCGAGTCTTGCAGTATTGGAAGCAGCGGGACGACAGAATTCGTACTACTGTGCTCGAGGCTCACCCATATCCAAACTCGTTACCTACTGCGTGGCCGCGCGGTGGCTGGAGGATGACTTCCGGAAGGCGCTCCATGACCAATCGCAATGACCGAGCTTATGATTATCTCAGTACACCACTTGAGACACCAACTCGATGGACTGGCCAGCCGTTCTCCATGTCGACGATGATGCCGCCAGGATCAATGGCGCCACTCAGAGAGGCTGATGAAAACGATGGGGCCTTCTCGCTTGCTGGTGATGAAGACGATGTAGAGCTGCCAGCATCGCCATCCTTGAGGCCTGCCTCGAGAGGTCCTTCTCAATTCTCGTCTTTGCCATCGACAACCCCCATGGCGCCAGTACCTTCTCATTTGGAGCGTGGCGCGCGAGGACAAGGCAGCGCATCCGATCACGGCTTTGCAGTCAGGGGGACACCACGGCGTTCGCGAATGCCAAAATTTGAATCATCTCAATCAGTATCAGGACTGTCCAGAGCAGGCGAAAATTCCGAGTCTGCAGGTCCTGGCCACTTTCAGGTCTCGCAACAACCACTCGCTGTGAGGAGATCTCTCGGGTTTAAGCCTTTGAATGGACATGCCGTTGGCCCTCGACCCTCACCAGAGCCAAATCTTCCGGCCGTGAGCAGCAAGTCTGTTGGTGCAAAGCCACATGATGCACAATCCGCACCCCCGTTACAACCCACGAAATTCACGCCAGCGAGAAGGTCGGTGCGCATTCAATCGCCGAGAACATTCTCAGATACACCACAAACTCGCCCATTGGGAATACCACGCAGCGACCAGTTTCATGGTCGTACAGGTACAAGTCGATAGTACAAAACAGTTATTTGTATATATACAGACATAGAGGACAAGCAAGGCAGGTGTGTGGAGAAGGCTTCTGCTGTTGGGGAAGGACAGTCTTTGGCCAAGGATAACCTGGATGTGTTTGTTTTACGTTGGATGACATGTTTGATAAAAAAGGATACCCCTTTCTGTTAATTTCAAGCGAATGCATAACGGCGCTATGCCGATGGTGTTGGACAAGCAATAGTTTCGTTGAATTATTAGTTCTTGAGCTCGAAAACTGGTATTTGTGAAGTACCAACTAGAAAAATCTATGTCCGTGGTAAGACAAATTCTGTAGAAGTATGTAGGCATGAACTAGCTAAGCTGTTGAATTTCCTTGGGAGTTAGTAGTCTAGACTACCTAGACAAGTACTGTACTGGTAGGTAAGCAACATTAGTAGGCCAACGGCGGGTGTTTGGTTGTTGTGCCTCTATAATTTTCAAAAAGGAGAAGAAAATAAAACAAGCTTCAATGGGAGCTTTACTTATTGCAAACTTCCCCAGATACTGGAAAAATAAAAAAGATCATGCCTACCTACCTAAGTATGAGCTCCTGTAGGGTGGCATCCACCTGCCGTCATGAGTTCCTGTGAATGGGGCTGGGTGCTGGGATGTGGGTTCTGTGTCTTATAGGGGATGGGGTCACGTCACCTTGGGCTATCTAATCGTTGCTGGGAATCCGTACGTTTATTGTGTGGATTTGGTGGCCGTTAGGTACTAAGCTTCCCTGTACCGAAGCTATCAAGTATCTCCTCCGACAACGTTCATCCTTTGCGCTTGAGCATAGCGCCGTCGTACTCCCCGAGAAATGCGCGCAAACTGTGCTCCTTGATAGCATGAAGGCCGTCTTGCCGGGAAACCCACGCTCGAGGCTCCAAGGGCTAGCCTCGGGTTACTGGGACTCCCGACACATCAACGTCAGTACAGAACCAACTCAGCCGACACTTGCGAGCTATGAACTCGACTGACGAGGGTGTATCGCGTAGGTATACATTACAGGAAGTGCCTTTACAATATTGGAAGGATGTCGTGGAATTCTGCAGACAGTCTATGACGAGGGAGAACAAACCCTAGAAGCTATCGCATTTGATGAGGCAACAGGCAAGATTGCTACTTGTACGCTGACCCAAGTTCGCGTGTACAAACCACTTGGATCGCGCGAGGACACATTGAAGGTTTGCCCCTGCAGACTGATTCGCCAGAACATGGGCACGAGCTTACAGATATATTAGTGGGCGCTTCAAGCGACTCTCGACATTCCCTCCCCAAACCCCGACGATACGCCGTGTACGTTATCCTGGGGCAGCTCCGAGGAGCTTCTGGTAGCCACCCAATGCCTGTCCCTATTCGATACCAAGAACGAGCCAAGGTGTCTCTGGCAGAAAGAGCTGCCGAGCCTCGCCAAATATGCCATACTATCATACGACTCGAGATACATCGCTTCGACGGGCTATCATGATCACTTAGTCAAGGTCTGGCGCAGACTTAATTTTGGTGCCGACGAAGTTCGCTTCGACCTCACATATCTCCGACACCCGAATATTATAACATCGGTGAGGTGGCGTAGGCCATTTCACGTAGAGCAGGCCTCTGATAACGTCTTGTACACTGTATGCCTTGATAAATGTATACGCGTATGGACACCGACCGACACGCCTGATGGGAAACATTGGCAGCTATGGGGCCAGGTTGACGTTTCTGCGCCGTCACAAGAAAATCCTGCAGGGGTTGACATGCGATTTGCTCTAGTTCTTGACGGAAGAGATTTCACAGCCTCTGTCGAACAAGCTGTGCAGGCGCGAATGTCTGACGACTTGAACACTGACGACCCTGTCGCTCTCGACCACTTGGTCGCGATCGCCACCAAAAACCCAGAGATCTGTATAGCTTTCGATGGGAAAGGAATCATGTCGGCCTGGGCCCTTGAGAACGTTGGTAGCACTACTGCGAGCTCACCAACTCTTTTCAAGGTGGCACAAGTTACCGACGCTCATTTTGAACTTCTTGGTAAATTTCTACCAGCTCACGATACCCCTCATACTGAGATCCAGACGTATTGCGACAAAGAAAGCGGCAAGGTTCACTTCATGTTGCACGCATTTGATGGGAGGATAGGTGTCTTTAGTGGAAGCGTTGCCGATTTGTTCGATCCCACCACAAACGACAGGCGCCTCTCACTACAAACGATCTGGTCTGGCCATTCGACTTCTATCACCAAGATTGTGCGAAACTACAGCGGCCGAGCAGTAGTCTCTCGTACGCAAGATGGCGAGAGCATTGTCTGGAAACATCTCTTGGCTCCCCGGGATAACTCAGGCCTTGATCTCACAAGGGCGAGTGTCATACCAGAAAAGGGTCATATACATCGAATATGCGTATTGAGAAAGGGGCGGTTCGTGGTATTTCTTCGCCATGGAACCATTTCACTTTGGGATTGCAGGACTCGCCGAGCTGCTCTCCTCGCTCAATGTGATTACAAGGTTGCAGGAAAACCGCTTTGCCTTATCATATTACCTCGGTCAGATGTCAAGAATTATACCGTCGCCCATATCGCAACTATAACCTCGGAAGGACAAGGTATTGTATGGGAGATTCAATTGCCTCGTTACTTTGACCATCCAAAAACGGTAGTGGGCGCTGGTCTTGAAGAGTTAAGCCGCTTCGAACTAAAAGACATAGAAAACCTGGCATACGTTCTGCCAGTAGATCCTGCTGGCTCACAACCCGTCGTCTCAGGATTTTTAGATATCTTTGCTCGTGACGTCGCCATTTCCTATACCCATACAGGCCGCGTGGACTTCTGGACTGCACGAGTTGACCCCGAACAGCGTAGTGTCGGATGGTTGTCCACATGCACCACAGAAACAGGGATTTCCCAGCCAGCCTTGGTTAGTGGGAGTACCTTGAAAAAGGCTGCTCTGGTGAATATGTCGCGATCGCAGCTTACAATTTGGGACATTGGTGGTGCTCGCCTCGAGTACGAAAACAGCTTCCAAGAACATCAGGTTATACAAGACTTGGACTGGACATCAACGCCTGATGGTCAATCGATCCTTGCCGTCGGTTTCCCTTATCGGGTCATCCTCCTTTCCCAAATGCGATTCGATTATCTCAACAAAGGCCCAGCTTGGGCTCAGATTCGGGAGATCAGCATTCGAGAACTCACACCTCACCCAATTGGCGACTCAACCTGGCTGGGCGATGGCCACTTGGTTATTGGAGCAGGCAACCAAATGTTTGTACAGGACAGACATGTTGGGGTCTCTGAGTCGATGAAGGCTGACCTGCGACTTCCCTTACGCAAAGACGGAAATTTGGATTTGTTCCAGGTTGTTCAGCGCTTTAACGGCCCTTTACCAGTATTTCACCCCCAGTTTCTCATTCAATCTATTTTATCAGGAAAGGCCATGCTTGTACGTCGCATTCTAGTGGCCTTGCACAAGACATTAAAGTACCATATCGAAGGCGAGACTCTGGATGACTACCTAGGGATGGATATCACTGAGTTCTATGTGCCTGGGGTGAGTGGCCCCTTCGTTTCATTTTCAATCGCGTAACGTTTTTAACACAGCAGCTTAGCAAAGCCACACCATGGCCAGTGACAGGTCAAACGGTGCCTATCTCAATGGAAACCAGACTGACGACATCGATGATGAAGATATTTTCACCGAGCAGACTGCAGTATCAATCAATGAAAAATTAGTCAAGACTAACATTTCACAACTTTCTGGACACGAGCAAATTCAACTTGCAGACATCGTCGAATGTGTATCCCTTGTTGAACGTCACCGTCGGTCAATGGACGAAAACGGCGCTCGATTCATGCTCCTATTCCGTCAACATGCTCTCCGCAAGGGACGTACTAATGAAATGCATCTTTCGTGGCGCGAAATCAATTGGGCCTTTCATTCCAACAGCCAAGATATTCTGGTAGACTTTGTGTCGCGACAAAATCACGGCAATATGCTGTGGGAGCACGCCCGCGAGAGCGGCCTGTTCATGTGGCTGACCGACCCAACTGCACTGGTAATCGAGGAACGACTCAACGCAAACTTGCTATAGTAGCTAACGTTCAATAGAAAGCTCAGTTTGAGCTGATCGCCCGGAATGAATATACGAAGAACGAAGTCAAGAACCCAGTTGACTGCAGTTTATATTACCTTGCCCTTCGCAAGAAGACCATTCTTCAAGGCTTGTGGAGAATGGCAAATTGGAACAAGGAACAGGCAGCGACTCAACGATTGCTGGCAAACAATTTTGAAGATCCCAAGTGGAGATCAGCGGCTCTGAAGAATGCCTATGCTTTGCTTAGTAGGAGGCGTTTTGGTAAGATCTCTATCGAATCGAAAGTGTTGGATGACGCTGAAGCTGATTACGTTTATACAGAGTATGCTGCTGCATTTTTCCTTCTTGCTGACCACCTCCATGACGCTGTTCAGGTCTGCTTGAACCAGCTCAAAGACATGCAGCTTGCCATAACTATATCCCGGGTATACGAAGGCGACGACGGACCGGTACTGCGTCGACTCCTTCAAGATACAGTCTTGCCACTCGCAGCCCAAGAAGGCAACCGCTGGCTGGCTGCATGGGCGTTCTGGATGCTTGGTCGGAAAGATGTAGCTGTACGAGCACTCATTGTACGTTGAAAGATTTTGGAGACTCACGACGTAAAAGACTAAAAACTGACCTGGCTTGCAGACTCCGGTTTACACCCTCCTAGAAACACCTTGCTCCCCTGACATCAAGTCTCGGTTGTACCTTACTGACGACCCTGCCTTGGTTGTACTCTACTCTCATTTGCGTCACCAAACGTTACAGACTTTAAGAGGAGCCTCTAAGATTACCCCGAAAGTCGAGTGGGAGTTTGTGCTGCATAGTGCAAAGCTGTACGACAGAATGGGTTGTGATCTCCTCGGGTTGGATATAGGTACGTTATTGGCTGGAAGGTTGCCGACTGAATTTTCATGTGCTAACTACAAAATAGTACGGAATTGGGAGTTCCAGAAGTCCCCAGGGGCAAGTGGCCTTGGCGGAGAGGTCAACCCCCTCAAGCTGCTTCGAAGGAGAAGTTCGTTGGTAGTCGCTGACTTACCGTCACCGACTCTTCGCTTTGAGTCACACCGAGAGAATAAGAAGACGGTCAAGGCACCCCCAACGACTTTTGAGGAGCCAGATGCAGGGTCCCTTCTGGATAGCTTCGGGTTTTAATTTAGTTAGGTCACAAGCAGTCTGGAGATGACAGGACAATGAGCTTGGTTTGACTAGACCTGCTCACTCAGCTTGTTTAACTCGCCATGGAGCAATTGAGCTGAGACTTCGGATATGGGACATTCATTACAAAATGCCTCAAATCACGTATATGGTATATCTAATCAATGATAATTTATCAATTCTGCTGTCTTTCAAATCCATCAACAGTGGAGGATGCTAAAGGGTTATTGTCTTCGTCAACTACATAGGTAGGTAGCGTAACTTGCCTCTGAGTCGTACCTAGTGTGGGGAAGCCCAGCCCCCCATGAATGGTTAGCCTAGGTACCTAGGTATGGGACCAAGCCGATCCATTACTTACATTAGTAAGTAAATAGCACTTACCTATCTCACTGAACGTCACACGCTCCCTACGCGTCCCTCAACATCACCATCACTTCTTTTTTCCCCAACATATCAAAGATGGCGACACGTGTAGTTCCCGGGCAAAGCTTCACCCTACGAGGCGTTGTGGCCGGCCTTGCGGTTGGAACCATTATCTGCTTCTCCAATATGTATTTTGGCCTGCAGACAGGATGGGTCTCTATCATGTCGATGCCAGCAAGTCTCATGGGCTTTGGCATCTTCAAGCTTCTTGCTCCGCACTTGAGGTTTCCGTTTTCTCCGGTTGAGAATGTCCTGCTACAGAGCGTTGCTTGTGGTATGGCCATCATGCCACTAGGATGCGGGTTTGTTGGTGTCGTAGGTCGTAAAGGCTCTTGTGACGAGACAGGCTCTAACAGGACGGACAGATCCCGGCGCTGAACTATCTTTTGGCTGCTGATGAGCAGGGTCCAATTGATCTAAGCACTTGGCAACTCATAATCTGGTCTTTGGGACTTTGTTACTTTGGTGTCGTCTTTGCTGTCCCTTTGTAAGTAAGCCCCCGTCTTTGCTCCAAGTAAACTGATAACATTGACAGTGTCAATCAGGCGCAAGCAAGTTATCATCCGGGAACGCCTCAAATTCCCCAGTGGATTCAGTACCGCCGTTTTGATCTCGGTCTTGCACGGCGGAGGCCGCCAGTCTACAAAAGACGAACTTGACGCTGCTGCGAAAGGTAGTTTTGCTAGCCTCGTTCCACAGGAGGAACCCTCCCAGCCAGCTGCCGTTGGGCCAGCTAATGCAGACCAGGAACATCAGCAGAACTTTGAAGATGATCAGTCATCTAAAGAGGACTGGGCAGCCAACATCAAACTCTTGCTGTTGTGCTTCGGTGGCTCTGGACTCTATACGCTTGCTACTTACTTCTTCCCCGTACTGCGCAATCTGCCCGTCTTTGGCTTAACCGCGGCCCATATGTGGCTATGGACATTCAATCCCAGTTTCGCCTACATTGGCCAGGGAATCATTATGGGCACTGAGACAACGCTGCATATGCTGCTTGGTGCTATCGTGGGTTGGGGAATTCTTAGCCCTCTTGCCAAGTACCGTGGATGGGCACCTGGTGATGTCGATGACTGGGAAAATGGCAGCAAGGGATGGATCATATGGATCTCGCTGGCTATAATGTTGGCGGATGCTATCGTAAGTCTTGCTTACGTAGGACTCCGTGGAATTTTTACCAGCCACAAGGTCGCCAATATTGCCTTTTCTTTACGACAAAGAGTGCATGAACATGGCATATCTGGTCTGTGGAAACCCCAAAGCCATGTCTATTCGCCACTTCTCCATGCCAACACAGTGGACCGCACTGAGTCGCGTGGTGGCTACCACGCAGATGATGAAGACGAGGACGAGGATGAGGATGCTCCCCCGCACCAGCGCATTGGTGGCCGTATGGTAGCAATCAGCCTCCTTGCCTCGATTGCTCTTTGTGTACTTACCATTCATGTGGTTTTTGGCGATCTTGTACCGCTCTATGCCACGACTATTGCTGTTCTTATGGCTCTAGTACTAAGTATCATGGGAGTCAGGGCCCTGGGTGAAACGGATTTGAATCCTGTGTCCGGAATAAGCAAGCTTGCGCAGTTATTCTTCGCACTTATTATACCACAAACTCACAAGTCTAGCGTTTTGATTAACTTGATCGCTGGAGCCGTGGTGAGTATGACAGGATGTTGCTGGAGAGCCATTTACTGACGTACGGCAGTCTGAAGCTGGTGCTTTACAAGCTGGCGATCTTATGCAAGATCTAAAGACTGGCCACCTCCTGGGAGCGGCACCAAAGGCCCAGTTCTGGGGCCAAGTCATTGGAGCAACAGCAGGTGCTATTCTGAGCGCTTTTATCTACCGCGTGTATACAAAGTAAGACAGCACCCTCTAAATTGCTTACGTTAGCTTGACAAGACCCTAACATGATCGGCCTGCAGCGTCTATACCATTCCCGGCGACCTCTTCCAGGTACCAACTGCCTATGTCTGGATCTTCACTGCACGACTTGTCACGGGCTCTGGGCTACCATATCGGGCTAAGGAATGGGCTATCGGAGCTGCAGTCTTATTTGCCTTTGCCACCGTCATTAGGACACTTGGTATTGGTAAAAGATGGCGACCTATGGTTCCTGGCGGCATTGCCGTTGCTGTTGGTGAGTCAACAATACGTGATGCGTAACTAGGTGAGGCTATCGCTGACATCAAACAAGGCATGTACAACGTCCCATCGTTCACGCTGGCTCGGGCCGCAGGCGGCCTGTTCGCATGGTACTGGGCCCATATTGCGCAAAGAAAGCAAACTCCTCTTATCATCCTTGCCTCAGTACGTGTAGGGTCCCGTAAACAAACGAAGTCTTACTAACGTCGTCAGGGCTTCATTCTCGGCGAGGGCTTCCTCAGTATTGTGAACCTTCTGCTGCAGGGTTTGAATGTACCTCATTTATAATTTTGGCATGGAAAGAATCGACACTAAAGGTAAACCCCTGTCCTAAGGACTCATCTGTTTGTGGCCAAGCTGACAAGGAGGCACTTATTTTAGCTGCCATGAATGCTGTCTGGAGCCACCCTCAGAATCAGTCCAAGATGCCCGCAGGACCAGCGCTCGGGCATTGTCATCAGCAGCTGTGAACACGATTTCGCCCGAAAGGCTCTTTGGGCATTTCTTGGACGGGCTGGTCTCAGGGGGGGCGATCAAAAGGCCTTGCTTCCAATGAGTGACAGTGCCAGAGGGTCCGGTCGTGAACGCGACGCCACCCTGATCTATTTTGTCCCAGGTATCTGGTGTTGTCTCAGCGGGGGGAACCGGATCGCTTCGGGCTGTGGTGAAGAAGTTGTCAAACCAAATCAGGAAACCATCGATGTTCTCAACCTCACGGGTAAGGTTGGAAGTCCACTTGGCGGTGAACTGAAGGTCTTCGGTCTTGATGGTATGAAGGTCAAGCACTTTGAAGGGGTAAGGTTCACCACAAAGAGAACTTTGCGGCATAGCCTCGACCCTTGCTTCTTCGTAGATCCCTTCTTGCATAGTCTTCATGTCAAATCCGTAGACGTCTCTCCAGAATGTGATGTGGTCTGAGATGTATTCTTGGTCTGCAACGGGAGCGATCCATATGGTTGCAGAGCTTGGCGCGAGGATACCATCTGGCTTGAGATATCGGTCCCGAGCATATAAGACACTGGGGAGCATGGCCTCGTAGAGTAGGCAGTAGCCCATCCACTCGCTGACGATGATATCAACCTGATCCACAGGCAGCTTAACATCCTCGATGGCACCCTTGAGGGTCGTGATGACGTCGGACAAGCCATTGTGGAAGATGTTTTCTCTAGCCTTGACAATAATGTCCGACTTGTCAACAGCAATTACTTGCTTGGCACCCGCCTTTGCGGCGAACATGCTGAGAATTCCTGGATCCATGTTATTAATATTGGTACTTCAGACTTCAAAAAGTCAACTCACCGGTGCCACATCCAATATCGAGCACAACCTTATCCTTGAAGATGTGCTTATTGTTGTAAATGAAGTCACGATACGCGTCGGTTCGTACCGTGTCTTTCAACATGGTCTCGTGGATTTCTTGATCACAATCAGTACAATATCATATGTAATGAGGGCGGCAAGAAAATACCATGGGCAGCATATGACTCAAAGTAGTAAGCAGAGTCGTCCTTCTTCTCAATAGGAGTCGTCTCGGTATCATCTCCCCATCGCTTGTCAAGTGTCTCCTGGACTGTCAGGCGATAATTGGCAAATTGATCCTTAAGTTTCTCGAGCTCCTCCTCAAGTTCTCTGTTGCGCGCCGTAAGATTTCCGTCTTTGTCTTGATCAGTGGTGATGGTTTCCAGGACTTCGTCAAGAGAGAATATGAGAGCATCATTTTCCAGAACCGGGCGAAGGTATTTTTCGTCCTCTAGGTCCTTAGCAGAGAGGTCCTTGGGGAGTGGCAATCCGTTCTTAACATGATCACGAACAAAGTTGACCAGCTTGACGGCACCGTGAAAATCTAGCTGGAACTTTTGCACATCCTCAACAAAGTTGTATCCGTGGTTCTTGACGCTATCCTCAAGCATAGCAGCGACCGTAGGGAAAGTCTGCGAAGTGAAGAAGGATGTGATAGGAGTTGACTCCTCATCCGACTCCAAATCGAGCCACTCACCCTCATCGGAAGCGGATTCGTGTACGGACATTTTCACTGCAACAATATATGACAGCAGAAATATTGAAAAAGGAATAATTTTCGAATCGGCAGTGGAGTGGCCGGTTTGTTGGAGCTGGGCAGCGGCGGTAGTTAGAGGAAAGTATTTGTGGGATCACCGCTATTGGACGAGACTATGCCCTGTTGGGGAATTTTTTTTGGGTCAAGATAGCAGCCAGATGCAATCCGCGAGGCGTTTGCTTTTTATATGTCTGTAAGTGGTATATCGCATCCCATCTGTCCAGACTCGCGAAGCCACCCGTTACTTTTTGGATTTGGATTTCGGTTGCTCCTTCGTTTGGTCTTTATCATCATCGTTATTGTCAGACTCTTCAGATTCACCAGCATCAGACGCATCTTCGTCGTCGTCGTCCTCATCTTCTTCCTCATCGTCGTCTTCGCCATCTGATACAGTTTCACCAAGCTCAATCAAGCGATCCTGCAATAATGTTAGTATGTTGCTTGCACCACCCATGGTGAAGTATTTCATCGCTGCCAACTCACCTTGTACTTTGTCATCTTCTCTTCCAAGTCGCCAAACACTATCAGAAGATCATCAAGTTCTGACTGTGTCGTTTCTCGAGCTTCCATCGACTCTGATAACTGCTTTTCAACCTCAGCTTTCGCTTTCGCCGTTTCTTCTTTCGTTGCCTCTTTGAATTCAGATAGATGTTTCTCAGCCACGTCCCTGGCTTTGTTTGCTGCCGACAACTCTGATTCCATCTGCAAGGAAAGTGAGTTAGTTTATTGCATGTGGTCAATGTGAGTCGTTGAACGCTTACCTTTTCGAGTCTGGCTTGCATGTCTTTCATTCCAGCATCTCCACCACTCAATTGTTTCTCAAGATGCAGACACTTCTCCTCTGCTTTGAGGGTCATTGATTTCTGTTGTTCCAGGTCACTCTTGCTCTGTCTCTGCAGCGCTTCTATCTCGGCATCCTTTTGCTTGCCAAGCTCGGCCATGTTCTTTTTGTGCCCTTGTTCCTTTTCATCTGCTCCGGCCTTGACGTCTTCTATCTCTTTATCTTTCCTTTCACGAAGATCGCCCAATGCCGCCTCGTGCATTTCCCTCTGTTCATCCAGGTCTTTCTTGCGCAATTTTTGAAGCGCATTGAGCTCCTTTTGAGACTGTATTCGTTATATCGTCAGTAAGGGGCTGTCCCAAATTCGATTAGTTGAGAGGATCAGAGAACACACCTTCATCAGATCAACCTCAAGACGACTGATTGTGGCTTTAAGGTCAGCTATCTCAGCATCTGTCCGCCGTCTGATCTTTTCCGCTTCGGCTTCGGCCGCTTTTCGAACCTGTTCGAGCTGCTTCTGGTGACTACTGTCCTGTGCGGCTTGTTGTGATCGCAGCTGAGCAATTTGTTTCTGGTAGTCATTCTCTTTAGCCGAATATTGAGACTGAAGCTGGGCGATATGTTTCCGTTGATCGTTCTCTTTGGATGCCAGCTGGGCCTGAAGTTTTCTGTAGATTCTTAGTCGACCTTAGCATAATAATAACCAAGTGCCGTACCGTAGTTCGTCGCCATGACTTTTCTGCGAAGCCTCATTGGCTGCTTTCAATCGTTGCATTTCCGTGGCAGCAGTTTCTTGGGAACGTCGATGGTCAGCCTGTTCTTGACCAAGCCGCCCTTGGAGCGCAGCCAATGCTTCTTGTACTTCGTTTACGGCATTTTGCTTTTCTTCAACTTGGCTCCTCAGAGAGTCTACGAGCTCTCTGGAGACACCCTTCTGAACACCGTTAGTGATGACCGATATCTCCATACCGGGTTCCCTATCAATAGCACGCGCTATTTGACTATAATTGTCCTTGAAAAATTCAACAAATGCTCGGTCAAAGAAGACGTCTGGTAATCGACCAGGAGATGAGGCATCGAGCTTTTGAGGCAAAACCTCAAAGTCGCGTATCAGAGGGTGGCTACGAAGCCTTGATAAGCGACTCAAGTATAAATCTCGATCAATTCGAGACGTTAAAATCTCAAGTAGGGTTGCGCGTGGGATCGGCGAGTCCTTGGTGGAAAACTCGTAAGCTGTGCCCAATAACATGGCGCAGAGTCCTTGAACAAGTTCATCACTGCTTGTAGCTTGAGGTTGCGAGACAGCTTGAATCAAGCTCTGTACATTACTCCCTTCCGTAAGAAAATCATCAACAGCATCGAGATCCTCGAAAAGCCAGACAAGAAGAAGCATAAGATATCCCACCAAGACGCGAGGGTCATCGTTGCGGCGAAGGCCCGATGTTACGTGTGCTGTCAGGGTTTGTATGCCAGTCACTACCTCCTCCCCATCCTCAGAATCACCCTCGGTGAGGCTCATAGCCTCTGCTTTGGCTTCTGGATTTTCGTGTAGTAGATGGAACGCAATCACAGCAGCGAACCATTGTCGATATGGATCACTGGCTTCAGCTGAAGGCTGTAAAAGAACTGTTAGAATATTAGAGGGCTCATTGGCACCGGATTGATGGCCTTCGATGGCTCTGCCAAGGAAGTGTAACTTGACAGCTGAATGATGAGCAAAATACGCCTCTAGACACCCAGCCGCCGCAAATCGCACGTCGAACTCTTGGAGGTCTTGTGAACAAAGCGTGAGGTCCAACAACCCGTCAATAACGAAGATTTTGTCCTGTTGACTGGCATGTCCACCAGCTCCGCCATTCTTATCCAAAGGAGATAGGACTGTCATTTGAGCGAACGCTTCTTGAAGAGGCGCATTTTGACAGATCATGTCACCACAAGTACTCAATGCCTGTATCTCACGTTAACGAGGTTATCCTCAGACTATCAAGATGTCGCACCTCGGCTTTAATTTGTGTCTGAGCCTCATGGCTGAAGGCTAACTGAAGAACGTGATAGGTAAGACCATGCTTCCAAATTGCCGTTTGATTCAGGTTTGTACCTGCTGATCCTCGAACAACAAAGAGACGTATAACAGCAAGAAAAGCATACACGTTGCGATTGCGTTGCGCCGTTGCCCATGAAGCAATCTCCGACCCATCAGATTGAGGTTTAAGGACACGCCCCAGCAAATCCGCAAGACGGTTCATACAGCCTGACTCTCGAAAGAGTGACTGATTCGAGCTGTTTGATCGGAGGAGATTTGCCAAAAGAATTAAACAATCCTCAACTGTACGCCCACCCTCAGCCAAGGCACCGTCTGCTTCAATGATGGCGAACAGTCTGTCGAAGGCATTTTCAAAGGCCACTAGTTTCTGTATTTCGATCGACGTTGGCGTAAGGTATGTTAGAAGAATGATAACTTCGTTACGTATAGCGTCGCGCTGGTCGTCGAGGACAGAAACTAATCGTGGGATTCCCAGGGGCGCAGTGAAGATGCATTCCTCGGTGCGTTCTGTTCGAGCTGAAAGGATAGCGGCAAGTAACTGAAGAGAATAAAGGCGAGAATAGAAATCGTTGGTATCGAGGAAATCGAGTAGTAATGTGATGTTCTCTTGACGTTGAGTGAATTCGTCAGCGAGCCAAAGAGCAATCTCTTCTGAAGCCTCAGGACTATCCTCATTCGGATTGAAGAGCATTAGTAATGTTTCAAGGACCACCTTCACTGTGTCAACATCTTCGCCATCTTTGCTCAAGCTTCCGATCAGACTTCTTAGGGCACCTGAAGCTACAGATGCTGGATAGTCTTTAGCAAAGCTCCGGAGACCCAGAATGGCCGCTCTTCGGTCTTCCAATAAAGTTGCGGAACTAAGACGACCACTTAGAACGTCGATGGTCTCTCCAACTGATTGTTTCGCCGGGGCGCTGGCGATAGAGGAGAACATGATTGCGGCGCCTCAATGCCATATGGCTCAGGAAGATTCGAAAAGTTGCATGGAGGCACCTCCGGCGTGTGTCGAAACTGTTTCCCTCGTTGGTAAAGATCGCGACGGAAGCTATCCTAAATAGGTAGTCAATCACTACTTAACAGCTTGTCAGGAGAGAACTGTACTAAGCCATCACAACTGGACTATTACATAAGCCTCGTTACGAGCATATCTGCGTCAAGTATGGTATGCACTTCCGTCTAGATCCGCAATTATTCCCCAGCCAGGTGGAGTTTTGTGGCTACCTAGTGCCTTTGTGCTGTGGAAACTTATCTACCAGTACCTAGGTAGGTATCAAAGCATCATTTCGCGATTCAATAAATGTTAAAACTTCGATCCTTCACATCATCGTTCCTTTTTCCCACTGGAGATTATTGCGTCAATTCCGTACTTGAATCCGATCGCACTACTAATCTTAGCTGTCGATAAAAAAAGAGTTGTTTCATACTTTTTGTCTTCACGTACAAGGTTTTGCGACCGCATCGCTTTCTTCTTGCCTGTCGGCTTTTCGCGCGGTAGTTCGCGACAAACTCTTGACTTGACAGTTCTCGCACAATCGACAAGATGGGTATCCCAGCGGCTTTTCGATGGCTTTCTTCCAGATATCCCAAGATCATTTCGCCAGTAATCGAGGATCAGCCTCTTGTCATGGAAGATGGTTCTACGATTCCTGTTGACACCACTCGACCCAACCCGAACGGCGAAGAGTTTGATAACCTCTATCTCGACATGAATGGCATCGTCCATCCTTGTTCCCATCCCGAAGATCGTCCGGCCCCCAAAGACGAGGAGGAGATGATGATGGAAGTCTTCAGATATACTGATCGTGTTGTAAACATGGTGCGACCCAGAAAGATTCTCATGATTGCAGTTGGTAAGTCTACTCTTTGCCACCAGTACCCATATCCTACGGCTGCTGCTCTCGGGAAGTCACTGCTTTGATACTAACGAGCTGCCACAGATGGTGTTGCCCCCAGAGCAAAAATGAACCAGCAACGGTCGCGACGATTTCGTTCTGCACAAGAAGCACAAGAGAAAGAGCAGGATAAACAAGAGCTCATAAAGATGTTGAAGCAACAGAACGGTGGAAACTTGACTACCGAGAGCTTGGAAACCGTGACGAAGAAGGCTTTTGATTCGAACTCGATCACCCCGGGCACTCCTTTCATGGATATCCTCGCACTCAGTTTGAGATACTGGTGCCAGTACAAACTCAACACGGACCCAGGTTGGGCCAAACTAAAGATCATTATCTCTGATGCCACAGTTCCTGGAGAGGGTGAGCACAAGATCATGAACTTTGTCCGCTCCCAAAGAGCATCCCCCGACCACGATCCGAACACCCGGCATGTCATCTATGGGCTGGATGCCGATCTTATCATGCTTGGACTTGCAACTCACGAGCCTCATTTTCGAGTCCTGCGCGAGGACGTGTTTTTTCAAGATCAGAAAGCTCGCCTCTGCAAGATCTGTGGCCAGAAGGGCCATGATGCTCAGAATTGCCGTGGCGAGGAAAAGAAGAAGGAAGGCGAGCATGGCGAGAAGGATAATGGTGTTGCCCTCAAACCTTTCATCTGGTTGCATGTCGCGGTATTGCGAGAGTATTTGGCGGTTGAGCTGGGAGTACCAAACCTGCCCTTTCGTTTCGACTTGGAACGTGCTGTTGACGACTGGATTTTCATGTGTTGTTTCGTTGGTAACGATTTCCTACCTCATCTTCCCGCTCTCGAAATTAGGGAGCATGGAATCGACACCCTGACCAAGATTTGGAAGGATAATCTGCCAGTCATGGGTGGCTATGTGACCAAGGATGGCCATATCGATCTCGAAAGAGCTCAGGTCATCTTGGATGGTTTAGCGCAGCAAGAGGACGGTATTTTCAAACGACGAAAAGAACAGGAGGATCGTCGTGAAGCCAACTTCAAGCGAAGAAAGCTCCAAAATGAGGGTAATGGTCGCGGAGGACGCCAGGGCGGCCCGAGCCATCCAAAAAAGATCAACGGCCACGAAAATCCTGCAAATGGTCTACCACTCCAGGCCATTGGAACATACCCTGGCCGACACGAGCAAACACTTACCCACGATATGGTGGTGAATCGCAGCACTGCACCGGATGCGAATGTTGCTAATAAGAGTGCTGCCAGTGTGCTCAAAGCGCAGCTCCAATCGCAGAAATCGCTTTCTAACACAAGACCTGAGAATCCCGAGCAGGATTCCTCTTCGGCTCTTGGCAAGCGAAAAGCGTCGAGCATTGAAGAAGGAAACGGTCCAGTGCTTGATGCAGCCAGTGAGTATACCCCATCGGCCCCAACTGAAGAGGGCCCTGTCGACGATGTGCGCCTATGGGAGGACGGTTATGCAGACCGATATTATGAAAAGAAGTTCCACAAAGACCCCAAAGACATTGAATTTCGTCATGGGGTCGCTCGAGCTTATGTCGAGGGACTCGCCTGGGTCTTGTTGTACTACTTTCAAGGGTGCCCATCTTGGGAATGGTACTACCCATACCACTACGCACCATTCGCGGCTGATTTCAAAGACATTGCCAAGATGAACATTTCTTTCGAGAAGGGACGGGTATCCAAGCCTTTCGAACAGCTGATGAGTGTTTTGCCAGCTGCATCAAGACATGCTCTGCCCGAAGTCTTTCATGATCTCATGCTCAATCCCGAGAGTAACATCATAGACTTTTATCCTGAGGACTTTAAAATTGACCTCAACGGAAAGAAGTTCGCCTGGCAAGGAGTTGCGTTGCTTCCATTCATCGAAATGCCGCGACTTTTGGCAGCAGTTCAAGCCAAGTATCCCGAACTCAGTGCGGCGGATTCTGCACGTAATGAGATGGGCAGAGATGTTCTGATCTTTTCGGAAGGCCACGAGAGCCTGTATGATGAGGTCCTGACCAAATTCTACTCCAAGAAGCAAGGCGATTCCAAATTCAAACTGAACCCTAAGAAGAGCGACGGCCTGTCGGGCAAAGTAGAGAAGAAGGAGGGCTATGTTCCCCATAGCGAGTTGAAGTACCCTTTGGAACGAAACAGTATGCCCGATCTAGACTATGACCGATCAGTCAGGTATGTGCTTGGGTCCTTTGTCCATTATAATCAGTTGGCTAACCATAGTAGCGTGTATTACGACTTCCCCCAAGTATCGCAAACGCATAAGTCGATGCTTCTTCGTGGAGTGCAACTTCCAAAGCCTGCCCTTACACAGAATGACATACAGGAAATGCGGAGCAGGGCGAACCGTGGCGGTAGGAATGGCGGCTTTGGCCGCGGCCATGATCGAGGTGGCCACAACGGACCTGGCATGACGCGCGGTTCTCAATACAACCGCCATCAAGGGGGATACGGCCGAGGTAATGGTCACTACCCTCCCGCGTCAGTACCTCACGTCCCTCCACCACCAGGAGCCCCTGGATTCGGGATTGGAGTGCCACCACCGCCACCACCAAACAGCTACCACAACCAGCCATACGACAACCGACACGGAGGCTCTTCAGGTTACAACCAATACAGAGGCCCTCCTCACCCAGCTAATGGTGCCCCAGGGTACCATGGCTACGGCGATGCTTCTTATGATGGTGGACGAGGTTCAGGAGGCTACAATTCCCGAGGTCGTTATCGAGACGGTCGGTCGTACAGGTAGTTAGCAGAATTTAGGTGACCGGATGTTGAACAGACATATAGTGAGTGATGTTTCATACTCCGGATAGGTGCCAGTTTAGAGTAAAGGGGCCCAGATTTGCAAGGGTCTACTGTATCAAAAGATAAAAACAAAAAATTGAAGAGGGAAACGTTTGACTTGGTCCCATTCCCCTCAACCGTTCATTGCCTTTCAGCGTGTCGTTTAAGGTGAATCGCGTGCATCGACGGCTATAGTAACATTGAACATTTGAGCTTGGCCGTGAATGGGAAGACAATATTTTCGAGTCAGAATAGTTGGAGGCGCTGTGAAGGAATTTGATGAACACGCATGTAATTATAGTTTGGCTTTTATCATTGTTCATGAAACGACCAAGACGCTCATAGTCGTGTTTGTAATACATTCCATGTCATGCAAGTCTAAAAACGGTCAGCTCTCCTTACGTATGTACCACCAGTCAAGCGTGTGGGGACGGACGGTTCGCGGGGTTTGGGACAACCTAGCACTAGCAAGCGACTCTTGAAGGAGCCAGGACAGCTCCCAACTTGATTCCTTCCAAACTTGCACACGCTCAATGCTGCCCCGAAGATGAATGGCGACGCAAGCCTCGTCGGCTGTCTTGTCGACAGGCTCGCTACCAGAGTAAGTTTGAAGATTTTGCTCCTGTGGCAGTTCCCGTTCCTCCCCTTTGAAGCTTTTAGTCGACTAATATCGGGCACCTATCGACAGCTCCCCCATCGAGCTGGCACCAGCGGCCAGACCTTACAACAAGACGATGTTCTCCAAGTCACCAGAGCCACTCTGGTCGAGCTCGGCAATACTTCGATTGCTAAAGTCATCGCATCACTTCTGGTCCTACTTGAGGATCTTGCGCGCCCATACTCGACCGTCGCCGACCATCCAAGCCATATACTAGCCTCCGAGCTATACGTTGTCGCCGTTATCGCAGACTGCTGTTCTTCGCATTGGGCATCCCTTTCGCGTGACGCAGATATAACACCGAGCCCTTCACCCCCTCCACTCGACGAAGTACTTGTCAGCCGCCTCTTCGACGCGTTTAAGCATCTTCTGGAACCGATTCCCGAGAATTGTATCCTCCCTGCCCAGACCCTTCTTGATCGAGTATCAACGCGGAATGTCTCTGTCACTCGCCCCGAAAGCTCTTCTGTGTCTTCAGACACGGAAAGCTCACCACCAAGCGACGAGAAATTTGCAGAGACATTGGTAGAAATGGATACACATATCAAAACAGTAACTGAATACGTCACAACATCCAGCTGGACTGCTGCTTTTGACTATCTTAGAAATGTCATATACTCCATACGAACTAGTATTGTCACTCAGCCTGGCGTCTCTGCACCAGGATCGTTCCAGGATGCTGAGAGAGCGGCACTTGTGGTTTTGCGCCTCCTCTCTTTCTTCTGGGTTGACGGCCCAAAGCTCGGTCAAGTTATACAAGAGATCTGCTCAAGTTTCCTGCACTTCCGAAAACCGTATCAGAACACGATTGCTGTAGTCTCTCCATTGTTGATTATGAGATGGTTGGACCGCTTCCCAAAGGAGTTTGTGCAACTTCATCAACTCCACAAGCGACTCGACGGAGGAGCCGATACATTATTCGACATGGCGCAGGCTGCGACCGATAATGGAAGAAGAAGGGGCCTTTTTTATCCGCTCCAAACCACATTATTGTTTCTTCTACCGGACGTTTTCGAAGTTGCAAGCAATATGCGTGAAGCAAAGAGCAGTAGTATGGCAAAGAAAGTTTCTTTTCTGGAGGGACTAAGAAAAGCCTCGAGAAACCGAAATGAACAAGCAGCTTATTGTCTCGTCTCTTTGCTCCGTGCTGCCAGGCATTTCGACGTGGAGAGCGATTCTGCATTAGTCAGTTACGCACTAGATGTACAGGATGAAGTTCGCGATGCTCTTTTCCGTCGCATCACCGCGCCGGAATACGGACCCTTCGACCAAGACATGATGACTGCAGCCTTCGTGAGCTTGACGCATCTCAATCTTGACACAAGCGTTAGCGGCTTCGTCGAGAGTTGCATCGCGTCGAGTGCCCCAACCAGCTTCAAACTAGCTGCTGTTCAAGGATGTTCGTATTTTGCTCAACAACCATATGCCTTGAGGTATCATGAATTGTTTGATGTAGCGATACCATTTATGCGAACTCAACTAGAGGTACGCCATCTGAAAGCCAAACCGCAAAGCTGACCGTAGCTGACTGCCACAGACCGAGAACACCAAGAATGGAACGACGAACCGGCAGGAAAGCGAACGAACAGAGCTTGTTTGTAGCATTCTTCAGTTTTTAGATGCATCTCCAGCTCGCTTGCTGGACGACCTGTCTGCTGACAGTTCAAATAATAGCTTCTTCAAGTCTTTCCTTCTATGTGTATTGTCCGAGAACACATCTATACGTAAGCTCGCCACTGGTGTAGCAAGCCGCCTCTTCCAGGGTCATCTTGAGGCGTACCGTCAGTTTGATACCGGGCACCGTTTCGGCACAAAAGAGCTGCGTGATGACATCTGGAGCAGAAGGTAAGTCTTCTAGATTGCACAAATCTGAAGCCACCAACTCACGATGTCCAAGCTCCAAGGTTCTCCTTACTTTATGCGAATCTGTAACCTACAAGAAAGATGACCAAAGCTTGCGCGACCTTCAAGAATATTTAGAAGCACGCTTGCTTATTCTCAAGAATATTCCGGTATGTTATGGCAAAGCATTTCCCACGTTGGGTGGCTGCCGCTTACATGCGATAGGAATTGGCCAAAGTACCAGACGATGCAGGAGATGTTATTAGTGCGTCTTCAAAACTCGAGACAACTCTTCTCATTTCACTTTGTTCTGCGAGCATCACGACTTGTCAGCTGGTGACTTCTTGCACAGGGTTGTTCCTCCAAGAATGCTCAATCATTGACAAACATGTTGAGTCGGCGAAAACGTCGGCGCCTGTGCTTAGGAATGCCGAAGTCTATCGCGAGATATCATCACCGGCATTTCGATTCACGGGATTAGTCGCATTCCAGAAGCGAGTGAGGGGTCTTCTGCGTCAGATGCAGTTTCCAACAAGTGGCATCCTAAATGCGTGGGAAACAGCATTCGATCGTTGGCTCTACCTTGCGAAAGACGTTTCAACGTCCACCCTTGATGTAGTGGATGGCAGAGCACTGGCCGAGTGGCGAAATTATTCCGGATTCTTAGCCTCGTTGGGTGGCATTTGTACCGCTGATCAGGCCATCATTTTGGAAGAACCAGCTCTTGGAGGTCTGAGATGGATCGACCGCGTTTCCACTGAGCATTCTGAAGAGCCATTGCTGACGAGATATCTGAGACTCAGTATTCAACTCTTGGCTTGCGCTAATGTGAGAGTGCGTGAAGCGATGCGAGATGTCCTTGCAAGTGAGGTCTCGCCAGCCCTTTATTATCCCTTATTCAGAGCCTTGGAGTCCGAACTGGAAGTGTTGTTCACTGGTGCTCTGGCTCCCGTTGAAAAAGACCAGGACAGCGAAGTAGTGTTTGCTGAACAGGCAGCATCTCTACTACGTGCCTTGGTCGAAAGACTTGAAAGTCCTTCTGATTTAGGAGCTGCTTCGTCGGTACACCTGGGGTCGCTCACACTGAATTTCGCCAAGTTTCTAGACGGCATCGTCGACACGCCCAACACCTTGAGAGTAAAGATTCGTGTGTGTCATCTGTGCGAAGTCGTGACCAAGCGGAAGGAACACCTGAACTTACGAGATGATGTCCGCATACGAAATCAGCTACTCGAATACATCTTTGGATGGATCGCACGCCCTCGTTCACCACAGCATGGGCCTGGGTCCAGGCAAGATGACACGGCTCGCGTTCAAAAAGATTTGGACAAGGCTTGCCTGAAATCATTAGCTGACCTAACGTTTCGTTTACCTTTGCAGCCCTCCGATAGTCATACAGATGCTGGTATGAGCGAGATGAAGTCGCAGATGTTTCATACATATTTCAATCGCTTTTTGTCCCTGCTTAATCACGAGCCATCGGAGTTGACCAGGTCCGACACCACGCTGAGTGTTGCACTTCGCGAAGAGTCTGCATCAAACTCAGACCTGGCAATCACCATTCTGTCAAACTTACTCAGTGCCAACATTGACGTCGGTCTCAAGCATTCACTCAACATTGGGTATCATGACAACGTTGAGATTCGTACTGCATTTGTTAAGGTCCTTTACAACATCCTTGTCCAAGGAACTGAGTTTAGTAACCTGACTGACTCGGCTGTGAGTGAGAAGTACGAAGAATTGCTGGAGCTGCTGACCAGTGATCTTTCTCTTGCCATTTCCATGGCGGTTGCCTGCCCGAGCACAGATGTTGACGAGCTAACTATCTGTCTTCTCACTGTTTTCGAACAACGAGGGATGGTTTTTGAGCTGTTGGAGGCTCTCATTAAGCAGGAGATAGCAGATACCGAGAATGAAGCAGAGATTTTGCGCCGAGGCTGCGTGGCGACCAAAATGTTGTCGGTCTATGCTAAGTGGAAGGGTGCCGCATACATTCGAAATACGCTTCAGAAGGTTTTGGAACGACTCATGTTGACTTCGAAGGATCTTGATCTAGAACTGGACCCTGCAAGAGTCAGCTCAACAGAGGAGCTCCAGAAGAATGCCCTGCAGCTTCGTATAGTTGCCAAGGTCTTCATAGACGACATTTGTGCTTCTTCCACCAGTATTCCACCGGCGTTCCGCAAAATCTGTTACATCATATCAAATGCAGTCATGCCAAGGTTCCCTGATGCCAAATACACCGCGGTAGGGGCCTTCATCTTTCTCCGATTCTTTTGTCCAGCAATTGTTGCCCCGGAGGTGGAGGGTCTTGTATCAACGACACCATCCAAAGAAATGCGACGTGGACTTCTCCTCATTGCCAAGGTCATTCAGAACCTAGCCAACAATGTACTTTTTGGAGCCAAGGAGCCTTATATGTTCCCACTTAACGACTTTTTAACACAGAACATCTATCATGTTACCACATTTCTTCGCGAGATTTCTGTGCCGCCTCAGCAGTTGGAGGCACATGGCGCCATAGAGTCTTTCGACTTTGGGTCGTGCGTAGCGCTTCATCGCTTCCTGTACGACCATTGGGATCATGTGAGGCAAACGCTGATATCGCGTGAAAGAAAGGACTATGGGAGAACATCAGGGGATGTTGTTCGAGGGCGTTCGCCGGCCTTGGAACCCTTGAGAAACTTGATAGCTAATCTTGGTCCGCCACCACTTGCTGTCTCCTGGAACAGGCCTCAGGTTTCTTCCAATAGCCCGCCGTTGTATTCTAGATTCCAGAACTTCATGCTTCGGAACGCTTTTCGGAGCACTGAATCCTTCTTGACCGCACGAGCGGTTTATGATGGAGGCGAGAGCAAGGTGCGTCTCCACTATAACAACCAATATTTGTACAAGCTGACATTGTATAGGATGGCCTGTCTATTATTTGTGTTATTCTTCGTCATATTGAGACGGAAAGCATCGACTACGACACCTTACTGTACTGTTACCTCAAGATCGCAAGTAGACTATGGCACCGGCCTTTTGGTATTTTGATCGACGCAACTTGTTATAATGGGCGCAATGAGCCTCAGGATGATTTGTTCAAGAAGCTTGAGCTACTAACGCCATCGGAACTGTCACAGAATCTCACACGCATCTACGTCTACAATATGAATAGTGCATTTAAGTAAATCGACTTCCTCCACCAAACCTTTTGGGTTGAAGACTAATGCTTGTGACAGGCGATGCTTTCGACGTTTGCTGAGGGTATGCACCAAGAATGAGAATGGTGTTTTCAACCCCAAAAATGTGGAGTACCACTTGATAGGGAGCCTTCAAGACCTGCAGGCACACTTCCACCTCAGCCAGCTTCATCTGCCAAAGGAGACAATCAGTGTAGTAACTGACACTCGTTACGTCTTTCAGCCCATCACACGACTGTCCAAGTCAAAGGGCAAGATTGAAGTGATTATCAAGGTGGGCAGTCAGTTTGTCCAGGTCACAACGACTAAAAAACAAGAGATCTTTGCGGGATTTCGTCTGGGTACTACCGTGAACGATATCTTTCGCTTGGGTGAAGTTGATGAAGCCCCGACGTCCATACAAACCGAAGACGACTCAGCTTTTGGATTGCGGGCAGACAATGGAAAGATTGTGATGTACTTTACGAGTCCTAAGAAGACTGACGTACTTCAAACAATTCGAGGCGCCAAGGCTAAGCACGGCAAAGATAACAGAACTCACAAATCTGTTGAACGCCTCATCCGACCACAAGACGTTCCAGGCACTCTTTTGAACCTTTCTTTGGCGAACCTTTCCAGCCATGACCATATCTTGAGGCTATCGTCTTATAATTTGCTGGGGGCGCTTTGTAGAGCTTTCAAGTTCAGCTCAGCTTCAAGAATCATTTGTACCAAAGGTGCGTCACCAGACTGTTTGACGAATCGTTTACTTGTATACTAACCAGCGTGTAGATGTGTCTGTTCCTTTGGACCCGAATCGCTTTGTAGTGGATATCAGCAACGAACTAGCATTGAGTGAGCCCCAATTGACATCGGATTTTCTGACTGAGTTCTTTGTCGGATGGGAGAGCTTCCCCGATGAACAGAAGCCACTCAGTCTAGCTTATATGGCTCCTTGGCTGCCTGGACTGCGAACAAACATCCTGACAAACGAGCTGGATGGCGAAAAGGGCAGAGAAAGGGTCGCGATCTTGTTCCGAAAGCTCATCGACGTGACCGTCCAAGATCATACGCTCACATTTGCCTTGGAGCAGTCAGTATGGCCAAAGATTGTTCAAGATGAAATTCTCCTCGAGGTTTTCATGGATGAACTTCTTAAGTCGGCCATGACTTACAGCGTGCATGACGATTCTCTGGAGGTCATTTCGTCGATCGTGGTTGGTATTGGTACGGTGACACTGCGAGGCAAGATTCTATCAAGGCTTCGCAAAGCACTCAACAGGTCATCGCTGCGCCCTACCAAGTATCTACCAGACAATGCAGTCTGGGCTGAGATCTGTACATTGCTTCGATTCTGTCTTGCTTTGTCATTTGACAATGGCGTGCAGTCCCAACTTTTCCTACCTGAAATATTTCACATTGTGACAATGCTGGCGAATACTGGTGCCCAAGAAGTTCGGCTGCTTGTCTATCGCCTACTAGTAAATTCGGTCCATGCCGTGTGCACATCCTTCAACCTGGACGATGCTCGATCGAGCAAACTCCGAGCAAGTCTCGACTTTCTTTGCGATCCGCGCAGCGACATCTTCACAACACCGCCTACCTTTCCACGCGACGGCGCGTCAGTATCCACTTCTCAGGAAGCTGGTCCTGCATTGACAGCTACTGAGAATCTTGCATCTTGTCTTTTTGAGATTTGCTCTATTGCCGCACCGACGGTTGATCTTGCTAATACATGGCGATCAAGATGGATGAGCCTTGTAGCTAGCACGGCCTTTCAGAACAACCCTGCTATTCAGCCACGAGCGTTTGCCGTCATGGGCTGCTTGGCCCGTGAGGAGGTTGACGATGACTTGCTTTACCAAGTATTGGTGGCTTTGCGCAACAGCGTCAACCGGTTTGGTGACGATCACAATAGCGAAATGCTTGTATCTATTGTCACTTCACTCTCCAAGATGATGGCTAAACTCCCATCTGCATCTCGGTATGGCCTCCAGCTGTTCTGGCTTGCCATGTCACTAGTACGGCTAGTTCCTGCAACTCTTTTCAACTGTACTGCTCAATTCCTTGAGGCAGTTCTGGCCAACATTAGCACTGGGGAAGAGTTCCAGGGAGACAATATGGCATCACTGCTTCTCCAAGGCAGAGCTCCGTTGGACGAAGCCGCCTTGCCATTAGAAGAGATATACGGCATTCATTTCGAGCAGGATACATTCCACCTCGCTGTTTGTGCATGCTTGGCACGCGGCTTGACGGATACCATGACGAGACAGACTACTATGAGGGTTTTATCCTCATTCTTAAGAATGACCTGCGATGTGGAGGGAAGAGAGAAGCCAGAGGTCACACAAACTTCGCCTTACCTGTCCCTCCTAGTAGCGCGTGCTGTTGGTAATCATGAGATCAAGGATAGCCTTTGGTCGGTTGGGATTGACGCAGACGACATTGGATTACTCAACGGAATGCGCAAGCCACCAGACCTTGAGGCGATGTCCGATAATGCATTATTGCTAATCACCTCTATCGAACTTATTGACTTTCAATATGTGGAAGACACCGTCCAGACACGGAGCCTAGAGTGGCTCAACATTCTTGCCAAAGAACGGCCATTTGTAGTAGAGCACCTGTAAGTCAAAACCACAGAAGGCTTCGAATCGCTGATACTGACTTTTAACAAAGCTGCGGAGCGATCCGATCGTTATTGGATGACACCTTACTTCACAGCCAGAATTCAACCACATTAAGAGCTGCACACACCTTGCTGCGTGCGCTATCATCGAGTCCGCAATTTTCAAGAGCTACTGATACAACCGTGGCGCTCACTAACGCTCTTGACTCTATGGGCTTTAGTGGGCTGTGGCGATCATGTTCTTTTAGCTCCATGGAGGATGTTAACTGTAATTTTCTTGAGCTAACTGAACACTTAATAGAGGTAAGTTTAAGAAGTTAAATTTATAGTAACTTACTAATATAAATTTAGTTAATAATTATTTAATATAAATAGCTATTAAATAAATTAAATAAATATATAACGTTTTATTAAAATAGAAATTTAATATAAAAGAATTAAATAATTTAAGATTTCCTTACTTTATTAATAGTTATATTTAAGAAGTATTTATAGTAATTTATTTATTATAGCTTTAAATTAAAGCTTAAGCCTTCTTAATATTCTTTATAATTTTTAATTAAAAGATCTATCAATTAAAAACTTAATATATTAAATTATAAAATATCTTAATAACTAACTTTCTTAATTAACTTTTATATAATTTAGCTATTAATATAGTAATAGCTAAACTTTATAATAAAGGCTATAATAGAAAATACTTCTATTAAGCTATATATATAATAGCTATATTTTTTATTTATAACTGTATATTTACTTAATTTAATAAAGACTTTTATAGCTATATAGAAAAGTTAGTATTAATAAGCTAGATAAAAGATAAATTATATATCTATTTATTTTAATATTAAAATATTTAGTTAATTTTTAATTTATTTATTTATTTTAGCTTTAAATTAAAATTCAAGCTTTCTTAATATTTTTTTAAAAATCTTAATTAAAAGATCTATAGATTAAAAACTTAATAAATTAAATTATAAAATATTTTAATAACTAACTTTTCTAATAAATCTTTATACTATAATTTAAAAAGCAGCTATTAATATAATAGTAATTAAGCATTTTAGCAGTTATTAATAGCATTTTTAATCTTTTAATAAAGTAAGATTTTAATTAAATAGTATATAGACAGCATGCTATTAATAGCTTTTCTTTTAATTGCAGGCATTATATTATATAAAGCTTATAAAAGTAATTAGCAATATAGAGTGCAAGGGACTAAAGATTGACTAACTATTTTAGTTTTAAAATGACTTTAAGGGTCTTTATTGAACTTAGTAGATATGCAGTTATAGGTGAAAGAAATAGCTACTATATATATAGCTTAGTAGAAGCATTTTCTATTATAGCTTTTATTATAAAGTTCAGTTATTATAATATTAATAGCTAAATTATAGTATAAAGGTTAGTTACGAAAATTAATTATTAAGATATTTTATAATTTAATATATTAAATTTCTAATTTATAGATTTTTTAATTAAAAATTATAAGAAATATTAAAAATATTTAAATTTTAATTTAAAATTATAATAAATAAAATAAAATAAATCTTTATATAAATCTTTTATTTATTGCTTTATAGCAATTATAATTAAAATTAATTTGAATATTAAATATTTTATAGAAATTAAAAAATATAAAAATTAAAAATAATATTTTATTTATTTATTTTTTAATTTTATTATAGTATTTTATTATTTTATTATTTTTATTTAATATATTTATTTTAACTTTAAATATCTTATTATAATCCTTTAAATAAAATTATATTTAAAAAGTATTAATTTTTTAAATCTTTATTATTATAATTATCTTTCTTAATAGCTTTAATATAAATCTTATTAATTTAAATAGTATTTTATAAGTAAATAGCTTAAACTAAATAGCATTTATATACTATATATATTTAACTACAGTTAATAATATAGTTAATAATATAGTTATAAAGACTACAGTTAATAATATAGTTAATAATATAGTTATATAAATCTTATAAAAAAGAAATAAATTAGAAGGTTATATAATCTAATTTATACTAAATTAACCTTTAACTTTAAGGCCTTTTTTACTTTAACTTTTTAATAATTTCCTCTAACTTTATGCCAAAGACTTATTACTATCTTAGGCAGTCTTATGCCTATAGTCTTAGGCTATAATTAGCATACTAACTACAACTTAAAGACCTTATTAATAATTATTAATTACTTTTTTAATTGCATAAACTAGACTTTATATAAAGCTTTATATAAATTTTAATAAATTGTTTTAAAAAATAATTTATTTACTTTTATTAGCTTTTTTAATCTTTTTATTAGCTTACTTTTTAAGCTTTTTAGCTTTTTTAGCTTTTTTCATATTATATATATAGCTTTTTTTAATAAATTATTATTAAATAGTTTATTTATATAAATTAAAAGAAAATTATAATTAAAGGCTATTAATTTTATATTAATAAGTTTATTATATTCTATAGAATTAAATATATAAAAGTTATAAGCCTTTTTATATAGCTTTTTTAATTTTATATTATTATATTTCTTAAAAGCAGTCTTAATAGTATTATAAAAAAGAATTGCAGCTTTATAGTAAATAAGCAATAAGCTATTAATAGCTTTTCTTTTTATTATAATAGGCATTTTATTATATAATGCCTGCAAAAGTAATTAGCAATATAGAATATATAAAGATTAAGATTAACTGACTATTAGCTTAATATTAAAAGGAATAGCTTTAAAGGTCTTTAATAAGCTTAATAGATTAAAGGTTATAAAAAGAAAAAACTGCTATTATATATATAGCTTAATAAAAGCTTTTTTTATTATAGCTTTTATTATAAAGTTTAATTATTATTATATTAATTTAAATTGCTATTTCATAATATATTTATTTAAAAAGTTAATTATTATAAAAAGAACTTTAATAATATAATATAGTAAAAGAATTTAATCTATATAAATAAATTAATTTTATTATTAATAATATTAAAAAAATTAGAAAGGCTTAGGCTTTAGTTTAAAGATAAGAGAGAATATAAATATACATATTTAAAAGTTTATAGATAATTAATAAGATTATTATCAAATTAATATTAAATTAAATAGATTAATATTAAATATATTAAATTAATATTAAATATAAAGCTTTAGCATTAATTGTCATTAAATAATAAAGTAGATAATTGGCAAAAAATGTAAGGATATATGCAAAGTGATTAAACTATCTATTAGATTATAATACAGTCTTTCCTCTTTTTAGATTTTATCTTTAAGGCTTAATTTAAAACATTCTTTACATTAATTAATTTTAATAAATTAAACTTAAATCTATAATGTTACTTTTAAAATGTTCTTTAATTGTATAGTAAAAGCAAAAAGAAAATCTACTAAAAGCCATTATGCCTTTTTAATTATTATTTTATTTTTTAATATTAAGATTATATTGTATTCAAACTGTATAAATTGCAGTCTAACTAGTTAATATATTCTCAATCTTAAAAAGTCTAACTATTATAAACTATATATAAAGGCGAGTTATTTATCTATATTTTTTTTTAATTTTAAATTATAGCTTAAGCCTTTTTAATTTTCTTAACATTATTAATAATAGAGTTAATCTATTTTATAAATTAAATTCTTTTAATAAATTATATTATTAAAGTTCCTTTTATAGTAACTAACTTTCTTAATATATATATAATTTATAGAATAGCTGCCTAAATTAATATAGTAATAACTAAACTTTATAATAAACGCTATAATAAAAAAAGCTTTTATTAAGCTATATATATAATAGCAGTTTCTTTCTTTTATAACCTTTAATTTATTAAGCTTATTAAAGACCTTTAAAATTATTCCCTTTGATATTAAAACAATTAATTAATTTTCATTTA
The DNA here is from genome assembly GCA_019054645.1 of Fusarium sporotrichioides. NCBI lineage: Eukaryota > Fungi > Ascomycota > Sordariomycetes > Hypocreales > Nectriaceae > Fusarium > Fusarium sporotrichioides. The sequence goes on from JAHKNS010000004.1 coordinate 2,218,915, forward strand.
TATCTATACATTTTATATTACTAATTACTTTTATAGGCCTTATATAATAAAATGCTTATTATTATAATAAAAAAAAATATTAATAGTTTATTGTCTATTTACTATAAAGCTATAATTCTTTTTTATAGTATTATTAAGACTGCTTTTAAGAAATATAATAATATAAAACTTAAAAAAAACTATATAAAAAGGCTTATAATTTTTATATAATTAATTCTATAAAATATAATAAATTTATTAAAATAAAGCTAATAGTTTTTAACTATAATCTTTTTTTAGTCTATATAAATAGGCTATTTAATAAGAATTTAATAAAAAAAGCTATATATATAATATTAAAAGAGTTAAAAAAGCTAAAAAGTTTAAAAAGTAAGTTAATAAAAAGATTAAAAGAGCTAATAAAAGTAAAGAAATCATTCTTTAAGGCAATTAATTAGGATTTATATAAGATTTTATATAAAGCCTGATTTATATAGCTAGAGGAGCAGTTAGCAATTATTAATAAGGTCTTTAACTTTTTAACAATTTCCCTTAACTATATACTAAATACTTTTATAACTTAAAGTAAAAAAAGGCCTTAAAGTTAAAGGTTAATTTAGTATAAATTAGGTTATATAACCTTTTAATCTATTTTCTTTTTTTATAAGATTTATATAACTATATTATTAATTATATTATTAATTGTAGCTTTTTTATTTATAATAAAATAAATGCTTAATTTTTAAAGATTATTTATTTAAAAAGGCAGTATTATTAAATTAAGATGAAAAATATAGATACAATTTAATATAAATTAAATTTAATAAATAAGTTAAAAAAGGCAAAAAAAAATAAAAAGGCAGCTTTAAAGTTAACTATATTAAATAGTACTTTCTAGAATTAGTCTGCTATTGTAAAACAGTCTAGCTTTAAGTCTCTTAAACTTAATTTATATATTAACCCTTTTTTATTTTTTAATGCTATTAATAGAAGTTCTTTAAAAGTCATTAGGCATTAATTAAGTATTTTAGTAATTTCTATATATTTTTATTTTTTAAGTAATTTTTCTATTTTACTAAATATATTATTTATCTATTAATCTTTTATATATCTTTAAATTTTTCTACTTTATATACTTCTAACTTATTAGCCTTTTTAGATTTATTGTCAGTTTTAATTTAAATTATATTAACAGTAAATTTAAAAAAGAATTATAATAGATTAAATAAAGTCTAACTTTAAAAATTAAATCTAAATTATATATATCTTTTTTAATTTGTCATTTAATTTTATACAATCTAATATATTTCTAGTTAAGTTTATATAAAAGTCATTTTATTGTACTATTTTTTATAAATAAATAAATAATATTTTTTTTCTTTAAAGTTAATTTTTTTACCTTTTTAATATTATAATAATACTTTATTTATTATTTAATATATTTTAGTTTTTTCTTTATTGCTTTATATAAATTCTTAAAATTATCTACTTTAAGTATTCTTATAAGATTTATTAATTTAAAATCTTATTTCTTATAAGAAATATTAAATATAAATCTAAATTTAATATAAATTAGTATTAATTTAATGCTTTTATTATAAATAGTATTATAGGCAAATTAAATAATAAATAACTTTTTAATTTAATTGTCTTATTTATAATTAATATAATATTATAAGTATTATTTTAATATTTAATTTATTTATTTAATTTATCTATCTATTTATAGTCTAAATATAGTAAATAATTAATACTTTATTCTTAATATAGCAGAAAGTATTTATTAGAATCTACTAAAAAATATTATTTCTTTATTTAATAAAATTTCAAACAGTAATTTATAGTCTCTAAAAATTTAATTATAAATAATATAAATTAGTTATTTTACTTTAATTATTTTTTAATAAAAAATATAATAATAAAATTTTATTAATTAATTTATTATAATTAATATACTATTATAAAAGATTGTAATTAAAAATTCTTTAAATAATAATAGCTTAATTATAAAGTCTATTATAATTAAATCTTATAGTCATTATGCCATTAATAAAGATCAAAGTTCCCTATAAAGCTTATATTATCTAGATTTAATTTTAATGTATAAGCCATATTATTTAATAAATTACTTAACTATTTATCTACATTTTTTCTAATTAAAATACTCTTATACCTTTTTTAAGGTTCTTATAATATCTAGATAGCTATATAGAAGATACTTATATAATTCCTATATTGATTTATATTATAATTCTTTTAATACTTAAATCTTACTATTATAAAGCCATATAATTACTTTTTGTTTAATAGGTTTTTATATATTACATTTATTTATATTTAATTAAACTTTTTCTTTTTATTTTTTATTCCAATTTATAGTTTTTTTCTTACTTTTAATAATAGGTCTTAAAATATTAGTTTTAATTAAATACATTTTATATTATTCAATGCTACTTTCTATCTATTTATAATTAGACTTATAACCTTTATTTTACAGTCTTTTTATAGCTATTAAAATGTCTAGAGTTTTATATAATAGGTTATTATAATAGCTTTATAGTATTTTGCCTAACTTAATTTATCTAGAATATTTCTTTCTCTATTTCTAAATGCTATTTAAGCTATATTACTTATATTATTTAACAATATTATTAATTATATCTTTAATATTAGCATATCTATTTCTTTTTAATATTCTTAATTAATCTTTTATTATTTTAATACAATTAAGGTATCCTTTTGAATGTCTTTCTTCTAAGAGTTCTTAAAGTTTTATTACTTTTATTATATCTAAATAAAGAAGTCTATTATATATTAACCTTAATATTTATGTTTATTATATAAATTTATATTCTTTATTTAATGATTTCTTAAAAAGTTATTTTTTAGCTTTAATAATGCCTATATTAAAGTCTAACTATTAACTAATAGTATTAACTCTTTTATTATTTAATTGTTCTTAATAAATAATAATAAAATTAAATTTATATAAATATTTTATATATTTAGTTTATTATTAATTAAATTTCTATATTATAGTAAAATAAATAATATTTTTATAATTAATATAAATCTTAATTTAATATTTACTTTTTATAAAATAATATTTAAATTCCTTAAAGTAATTAAAGATTACTAAAAACTCTTTATTATATATAAAGTAATTAAATTTTACTTTATATACTATAGCCTAAAGCTAGATAATAATAGGATATAAATATAGAAAGATTTAAATATTATTATAGCCTTAAGACTAACTGACCTACTTTATATTAATAGTAAAGAAGAATGTATTATATAGTTATATATTATCTATAAAGTTTAATTTATTAACTAAATAGATCTTAAATATAGCTTTTTAAGCTATATTTTATAAATAAAGCCTAACCTATTTACAGTATATATCTATAGCAATAGACTTAATTTTACCTAAAGTATTCTTTATTTATTTATATATTAAGCTTAATTTATAATATTATGTAGCTTTTATTAATTCAATATTAAATGCAATAATCGCTTATTTAATCTTTTTAACTTTTTTTAAAGATTACTTTTAATTTAAAGAATATTATATAAAAGATGTTAATTAATAGTTTTAATATTTATATGAAATATAGAATTAAATAAAAGTCTAAAAAGTAAAATAGTTTGCTATAAATTGAAAATTTATAGAACTTTAGGTTTAAATTAAAAGTTAGTAAGAAAAGGTTTAAAGTCTCTAAAAGACTATAAAGAAGGCTTAAGTTAAAATCTTTATTGCAATAATATAGAAAATATAAATAAAAGAATAATTTAATAAAAAAGAAAAAGAATTAAAGATTATTTAAAGTAAGGCTATTTAGGCTTAAAAAAAGGCCTATTAAGTAATTATAGCCTAACTTCTTATTATATTAATCTTTATTTTAATTATATTTAATTCTATTATTAAGGCATTAATAATTAAAACTATAAAAATATTTTTACGTTTTATTATTTAATTTATTGCCTTTATTTAGCTTTTAAAATAAATCTTTAATTTTAATAAATTTAATAGATTTTATAAAACTTTATAACCTTTTTTACAATAAATATATATTAAAATGACTATTAATATTAATTATTTTATTATAGCTATAAACTGCTTAATTTACATAATAAGATAGCTAATTAAAATGGCTTATAATCTTATTTTGCTTTATATATTTTAAGAAGTTTTATAGTTTTTTAATTATATTAGCCTATTAGATTACTTAAAGATAGCCTTTAAAGATTTAAATTAAATTTAAAATGCCTAAAATAGAAAGATATTAATTTTAATACCTTTTTATTTAAGTTTTAATGCCTAGCTTTGAAAAGAAAAATACTTAAAGATACTTTATCTTTCTTATTATTCTAGAATATCTTTAAAAAGCTTTAAAATATATTATTATATAATCTAACTTCTAGTTAAAAATACTATTAATTTGCTAACTATTTATAGTTATTAAATAATTATTATTAGTAATACTAGATCTAGACTTAATAGCCTTAATTAGTATTAAAGAGAAAGACTATCTTAAGGCGCTATTCTCTAAAGCCCTAATAGGGGCATAGTCTCCCTACCTTGCTTATTCCTGCTAGAGACTTGATGGACCTAAGCAGCCAGCGCTGCTATAACCGACCTAACCTGCAACGTTGCCCCAAACCGGACACCTGCCTAACTAAGTTCTATTAAGCAGCCATTCTATATAGCCTAGTCTATAATAGCAGACATTTATCATTTTAATTACCTACTTTTAGCTAATCTAATTTCTATAGTTCTTATTATTTCTAAAGACATTAAGAAAATAAAGTAAGTCTATCTAAAATTAATATTAAGCTTTAATAATTGCAATAAATACTTTAAAACTTAAAATCTTTATTATTGCTATATATAGACTTTTAACTAAAAATAAAATTAATTAACATTTTAACCTAATAATATTACCTATTAGCCTACTGTTAATTAAAAAAGAATTAATACCTTTTTATATTATAATAGACTGTAAAGTAAAAAGTAAAGCATTTATAAATAAAAGCTAGATAAGGTCTTAATGCCTGCAATTTTATTGCCTAAAAAGATTAATTTAAATTAAAATATTTAATAGCTATTTTATTTAAAGTAAAGAAATTATTTATTATATTTATATTAGACTTAAAATTCTAAATTACATTTAATTAAATATAATATTTTATATTACTTTATTAATTAGCTATTTTATAGTATTAAAAATGCCTTAATTAAAGTAATATAACCTTTTAGTAGACTTTACAGTCTATATTATTACTTTAAATAGCCTATATTATTAAAAGTATTATAATATGCCTATAAAACTAATAAAAATTAAAGCTTTATATGCTATTTTAAAGAAGTTCTTTTATTAAATAAAATAAAACATTTTAATAAATTTTTAATAAAAAGATATTTTATTAATATTTTTAAAAGCTATAAAGCTATATAATAAAAAGAAATATTATTATTTTTTTATTATTACTCTAAAACAAATTAATAGCACTTTATAAAAAAATGACTTTTAAATTAAGCTATTAAAGAAATTATAAATTTTTTAAATTTTCTTTTTTAGAAAGGTAAAAAAGCTATCTCTATATAAAATAAAAGACTATTACATTAAACTAAAATCTAAATTAAAGCTGCCTTTTAGATCTTTATAGAATATATTTTAAAATAAATTAATAGCTTTATATAAATAGCTTAATAAGAACTTATAAAAAGGTTTTTTAAATTAAGTTTATTTTTTATAGCTTTTTTAATATTATTTATTAAAAAGCTAAAAAGAAGACTATAATTTTAAATTAATTATAAAGCTTTAAATAATATTACTATTAAGAATTAATGTCTATTATTATTAATTAAAAAGTCTTTAAATGATCTATTTAAAATAAAATACTTTTTATATATTAATACTATATTTATATTTAATAATTTAAAAATTAAAAAAAGTTAAAAATATTTAATAGCCTTTTAAATTTACTTTAATTTATTTAAATTGTTAATAATGCCTTTAAATATAATAAAAGGCTTTATAACGTTTTAATATTATATTAATAGTATTTTTTAAAAATATCTAAATGTATTCTATATTGTCTATTTAAATGACATTTTGATTTATAGTTAAATTAAAAAAAAATATATTAAATATTTAAAGATAATATTGTTAAAGCTTAATAGAATTAGTCTTTTTATTAATTTTATAAAATATAAATTTTTAATATTTAAAATAAAATTCTTTAGTTTTTTTATTTATTAAAATAAAATTAAAATAAATTCTATTAAAATTAAAACTATTAAAAATTAATAGACTTTAATTTACTTAATAGATATATAAGCCTTTATTAAATCTATAGGCTTTTATAAAAAATTTATTTAAGACTTTTTTAAACTTATTGCTTTTATAAACTGCTTAATATAAAAAGACATTTTGTTTATTTAAAATAAAAAGTATAAAATAAGCTTTAAGAAATTAAAAAAAGCCTTTATATTAACTTTAATTTTATATCTATTTAATTAGACTAAAGATATTGTTTTAAAAACTAATGCTTTAAATAATATATCTATTAATATAGTACTATAGATTAATAATAAAAAAGAATTACATTTAATAGCTTTCTTTTTTAAAAAGCATATAGCTATAAAATATAATTATAAAATCTATAATAAAAAGCTAATAGCAGTTATTTATTACTTTAAAAATAGCACTTAAAGCTAAAAAAAGTGCCTTTATTTATTAAAGTAATTATAGATTATAAAAATCTAAAGTGTTTTATAACTATAAGGTTATTAAACTATAAATAAATCTAATAGTTTAAATTTTTATTTTAATTTAATTATTAAATTATTTATATTTTCTTTTAACTTTAAATTATAGCTTAAGCCTTATTAACTTTCTTAATGCTATTAACAATAAAGTTAATCTATCTGTATAGATTAATTTCTTTTAATATATTATATTATTAAAGTTCTTTTTATAATAACTAACTTTCTTAATATATACAGTATAAAATAGCTGCCTAAATTAATATAGCAATAACTAAACTTTATAATAAAAGTAATAAAAGAAGCTTCTATTAAGCTATATATATAGTAGCAGTTTTTTCCTTTTATAACCTTTAATCTACTAAATACAGTCAGTCAATCTTAATTCTTATACATTCTATATTGCTAATTACTTTTATAGGCCTTATATAATAAAATGCCTACAGTAAAAAGAAAAGCTATTAATAGCCTACTGCCTATTTACTATAAAGCTATAATTCTTTCTTATAGTACTATTAAGACTGCTTTTAAAAGATGTAATAATATAAAATTAAAAGAATTATATAAAAAAGCTTATAACCTTTATATAATTGATTTTATAAAATATACTAAACTTATTAAAATAAAGTTAATAGCCTTTAATTATAACTTTCTTTTAGTTTATACAATTAGAAAAGCAATTAGCAATTATTAATAGAGTCTTTAAGTTATAGCATGCTAATTGTAGCCTAAAACTATAGGCACAAGACTGCTAATAAGTATTTAGTATAGGGTTAAGGGAAATTATTAAAAAGTTAAAGTAGAAAAAGCCTTAAAATTGAAGGTTAACTTAATATAAATTAGGTCATATAACCTTCCAATCTATTTTCTTGTTTTATAAGATTTATATAACTATATTATTAATTATATTATTAATTGTAGATTTTTAAATTATATATTAGCCTAAAAAATAAAAAGTAAAACTTAATGCCTTAGTTAAAAGGCTAAAAGATCTCCTTAAAGAAAGAAATAAATATTTAATATATTAAAGCTAAATTGTCTTAAAAAAAGAAAAACTGATAACTTTTACCTTGAAAAGTTAAAAAAGCCTAAATTAAATAATTAATATAATAAGCTTAATTTAAACTAAAGGAATTAAATAAATAAGTTTAATTTATTAAGTTATTAAAAAAAGAATTTGCCTATTAAATAAAAAATATTAAACTACTAATAACCTATAATTAATACTATAAGCCTTAAAGGAAAAAGCTTTATATTACTTTAAGATTATATTAATTAAATATTAAATAGTATAAAAAAGGTTATAATATTAAGACTGCATTTACATTTTAAACTAGAACTTTTTAAAAACTGCATTTTTAAAAGCCTACTATAAATACTTTATAGTTAGACATTTAAATTAAACCTATATTTATGATTTAGTTTTTTTAAAATTACTATTAGCCTAAAATGCTATTATTTATAAAATAATAAATTAAGAACTATTATATTTATTAAAAAGCTAATTTTATTTAAAATATAAAATAAGGCATTTTAAGACCTTTATTAATATTTAAATAAGTCTAGCAATATATATCTATAGACTTTCTTATTTATTTATTATTAAGCAATAAATATAATGCTATTTTAATTATAGTTTATTGCTTAATAAAAATAAAATATATTATTATCTATAAAAACGCTTATAATATTAAAAATATTATATATTAATATTTAAAAGAAATATAAAAGCTTTATAAGCTTTTTTAAATAATTATCTTTAATAAAAAACCTTAATTTATAATTAAATTCTAAAAAAAGCTTATTTAATAATTATTAATTAATTTATTTTTATTAATTGCTTTTTATTTTAAAAAAATAAATAGACTAAATAATTAAATGCTATTAATTGCTTTTATTTAAATTTACTATAAACTTTTTAAAATTAAAAATAATAAATATATTTTTATTTTTTATAAACTATAGATTTTATTTTTAAATAGGCTTTAAGCCTATAATTACTATTAAAAGAATTTTAATTATAAAAAGTACTAAATAGTGTATTTATATTATAAATAAGATATTAAAATATTTATAATTAGAAAGTATAGCAATATAGGCTTATTATAAAAAATAAATAAATTGCTATTAAAGACTTATTAAATAATATAAAAATAAAGACTTTATTTAATTAAATGCCTAAAATATTAAGATTTTAAGACTATAAAAAGAGCTAAATTAAAAAAATATTAAATTATTAAAAATATTTAAAGTTATATTTTTATATATTTATTAATTAAAATTGCTTAATAGTATAAAAATATACTTTATATTTTATATAAACTTATTTAAACTTACTGCTAATAACTTACTATTTAGCTAAAACTTAAAACCTCTTTTATTTAATAAAATTAAAAAAATTAAAAAATAAAAGACTAAAAGTATTATAGATTTATAATAAAATAAATAGAGCTAAAAAGGCTATTTTGAATTAAAATATATAATGAAATAGGCTAATTATACTAACTTAATAGAAATACTTACTATATATATAAAAAATGCATTATAGATTATAGCTAACTTTTATAAAAGATATTTTAATAAGTTTAGATTATAATAATCTATTTTAATAAAGCTTAATATTAAAGAAAAAGGTATTATTATAGCCTAAAACTAAATAATAGTAAAATATAAATATAAAAAGATTTAAATGCTATTATAGCTTTAAGACTAATTAATTTACTTTATATTAATAGTAAAGAAAAATGTATTATATAGTAATATTCTATTTATAAAGTTTATTTACTAATTAAATAGATCTTAAATGTAGCTCTTTAAGCTACATTTTATTAATAAAGCCTAACCAGCCTGTAATGCCTATCTACAGCAATAGACTCAATTCTGCCTAAAGCGTTCTCTATTTACCTATATATCAAGCCTGACTTATGACATTATATAACTTATAAAAATAAAATATAATAAAATGTAATTTTCTATTATTATTGCATTATTTAATATATCTTTTTAATATATAGTTTAAAATATTAGTTTTAAGTTTAATTTCTTTATTTAAATTAAGTATAATCAATATTTATTCTTTAAAGATAGCATCTTATAGATTTTTAAATGCCTTTTAAATATCTTTATGCCATATAAATCTTTAATCTTTTTTAATAAATTCTATTAATAGTTTTATAATTCTTTCAAAATTCTCAATAAACCTTTAATAATAATTAATAAAGCCTAAAAAGCTTTATATTTCTTTAATTAAAATAGGCAGTAATCACTCTTTTACTGCTAATATCTTCTTTCAATCTATTCTAATTTTACCTAATATTATAATATATCTTAAAAAGTCTACTTTAATAGTATAAAAGTAATACTTCTTTAATTCTATTAATAATTTAACATTTTAAAATGCTTTTAAGACCTTATAGATATATTCTTTATTATCTCTTTTATTATTGAAGAAAATTAAAATATTATCTAAGTAGTATACTATAAAAATATTAAAATACTATTAAAATATGTAATTAATTATTTTCTAGAATATTATAAATATATTAATAAGTCTACAAGGCATTATTAAATATTTAAAAAGTCTAAATTTAATTCAAAATGCAGTCTTTTATTTATCTCATTTTTTAATTTATATAAAATTAAAAACGCCTTTACTACAGTTAATAATATAGTTCATAACATAATTGTATAAATCTTATAAAAAGGAAATAGATTAGAAGGTTTTATGACCTAATTTATATTAAATTAACCTTTAATTTTAAGGCTTTTTCTACTTTAACCTTTTAATAATTTCTTTTAATCTTATGCTAAATACTTACAGTCTTATGCCTATAGTTTTAGGCTATAATTAATATAGTCTTTATAACTTAAAGACCTTATTAATAATTGCCAATTGCTTTTCTAATTATATAAGTTAAGCTTTATATAAAATCTTATATAAATTTTAATTAATTGCCTTAAAGAATAATTTCTTTATTTTTATTAGCTTTTTTAATCTTTTTATTAGTTTACTTTTTAAGCTTTTTAGCCTTTTTAGCTTTTTTAATATTATATATATAGCTTTTTTTATTAAATTACCATTAAATAGTCTATTTATATAAATTAAAAGAAAACTATAGCTAAAGGCTATTAATTTTATTTTAATAAATTTATTATATTCTATAGAATTAGTTATATAAAAGTTATAAGCCTTTTTATATAGCTTCTTTAGCTTTATATTATTATATCTTTTAAAAGCAATTTTAATAATACTATAAAAAAGGATTATAGCCTTATAGTAAATAGACAATAGGCTATTAATAGTTTTTCTTTTTACTGTAGGCATTTTACTATATAAGGCCTATAAAAGTAATTAGTAATATAGAATGTATAGATATAGATTAAAATTGACTAACTGTCTTAATATTAAGGGGAATAGCTTTAAAGGTCTTTAGCAAGCTTAGTAAAATAAGAGTTATAAAAAGAAAAAACTGCTATTATATATATAGTTTAATAGAAGCTTCTTTTATTACTTTTATTATAAAGTTTAGTTATTGCTATATTAATTTAGGCAGCTATTTTATAAATTATATATATATTAAAAAGGTTAGTCATTATAGAAAGAACTTTAATGATATAATATATTAAAAGAATTTAATCTATATAAATAGATTAATTTTATTATTAATAGCATTAAGAAAATTAAAAAAGCTTAGGCTATAGTTTAAAGTTAAAAAACAATATAAAGAAATGCCTTTAAGGTCTAGAATAATAAAGATTTATTTGTCTTACAATTGGTCTTTTAATTTTATTATAAATAAAAGTAATATTTAATCTTTTATTGTATATACATTTAAATCTTTATAATTAATAATAGATTATAATTCTCTATTTCTTTTAAAAATAAATATTATTAATGCTTTTATAAAAGATATTAATAGTTTAATATATCTTCTTTATAATCCTTTTTATATATAATTTCTTAATTCTTTAAATTTTTATTTATAAAATAAATAAATCTTTTATAAAAATATATTATTATTAATAAAAATAATCTTATAATTTTAACAATTATACTTAAATATTTCTATATTTAATTCTTCTTAAAACAGTTTATTATATATCTAGTATTCTCTTAATATATTATATAATTAATTCTCTATTATAATAAATAATATTATTTTCTTTTTATAAGTTTTATTTTATTAAGATCTTAAAGATTTATTTCTACTGTCTGCTTATTATATACTTTCTTTTCCTCTTATATAAAGGTATTAGATTCTTTATTCTATATTGACTTATGCCTTCTTTATTAGTTAAGATTTAAGATTTCTTATTATTTATTATAATTATTATAATATTATTATTTAAATTCCTTAAAATAAGAATTTAGCCAATTAGCCAATTAATATTTAGATTTATTTATTCAAGTTATAATATATTAAATAGAATATTAACTTTTTTTTTAAAAAAAAGATAATATTAAAATCTACTTTTTAATTTTTTCTTAAAATCTTAACTTTAAAATAATTAACTTTTTAATTAATAGTCTTATCATTATAATTAAAAAGCTATCTTTTTATATTAACTATTAAATATAAAACTTATTTCTTTTTTTATTAAATTTCTAGCTTTATAACTATTTTTAAATTAATAAAATTGCATTTTACTTTACAATTTATTTAAATATTTAACTAACTCCTTTTAACCTAAACTTATAGTATTAGGCAGTTAGGCTTACTATTTTATATAGCTTTTAAAGCATTTAATAGTTTAATCTTTAATTGTCTTTATATTTTAGTTTTCAATAGCTTTATTATAAAAGGCATGTATCTTTTTTTAATTTAATATATTATTTATCTTTATTATTATTGCAGGTTTTATAGTTATTAATTAGGTTTTTTAAATTATTATGTCATTATGTCTTACTGTAAATGGTAATAAAGTAAAGTCTATTTTCTTTCTATATACAGTTTAGTTTATTAATATCTTTTAATTTATTAGTTTTATTATTATTATTAGACTTTATTAAGTAACTGTATTTCTTTTTTTATAAATTATTTAAACTTTGAATTTACTTTTTTAATAATTTATATGCTTTCTTTAATTATTTTAGCAATTTTTTAATCTTTTTACTAGCTTTTATAATATACTAAGTTAAATTATAGTTTTACTATTTTTAGATTTTTATACCATAAATAAATTAAATATTTTATAATTCCTTTTAATAAGTAAGATTTATTATTAAATATTTTAAATATTGCTATTAAAAAGCAATTATTATCTTTTTTATTATTTATATGCAATTTATATTAATAGTAGTAATATAAAACTTAGGCAATATTGTTATATTTTAAATATATTGATATAGGTTTTATACTATCTTTTATATTAAATTTAGATTCTTTATAATAAAGGTTTAATATTTTAACTATATAATAGGCTTATATATTTATATTTTTATTTTTAATAGCATTTTTATATTTTTTATATTCTTATATATATATATCTTTCTTACTGTTAAATATATAGATTTTTATCTTATTATATAAAAGTCAGTATTTTTATTTCTATTTACTTTTAAGTCTTTTATTTTTACTTTAGAGATATTATATTATTGCTTTAGGAGTTTTGTTTTTCTTTTTATATTTTATATTTATTATTATTGCTAACTATTTTAAAGGTATTCTACTTTTCTTTCTTAAAGTAAAATTCCTTTTTTTTTCTATATTTTAGTTTTTATAAGAATGTTATTAATAGCCTTATTTATTTTATTATTAAGTATAGCTAGGGTTATTATTACTTTTAGTATTTACTTATTTTAATAGTAGCTTTCTTTCTATTGCTATTATTACTTCTCTTTTTCTACCTTAGTTTTATTGTAATAATACCTTTTATATACCTTTTTAATCTTTATTTCTTTAATATTAGGTTCTTTCTTCTTTTTGTATTATTTTAAGATTTTCTTTTTGCTTTTAAATGGCTTTTATAGTTATTATATTAAACTTTTAGAATAATAGTTACTTTAGTTGGCTTATTGTGTTTTTAGGTTGCATGCCATTTTATTAGATATATTATGGCTATTTTGGCATATTTCAAGTGTCTATATTTATATTGCTATCTATAGTTCCTATTAATTAGTAATTTCTAATGTTTGCTTACTGTAATTAGACTTTTTTAGTTTTTTTAGTTATAGGCAGTATTATAATACATATCTTATTTAATTGCAATTATAGTATTTGCATTTAGAATAGTTTTATTATTATTATTTAAGTATTTAAATTACTTTTAGATCTATAGGTTTTAAATAGGTTTTATAAAAAGTATTATTTTATTGGTTTTTTCCTTAATTATTTTTATATTATAGTTTAATTAATAGGTTATTATATTAATTGTATTAATTAAAGTAATAAAAGTTATAATTGCTTTTTTTATTAATTACATTAAATTTCTTTTTTTTGCATTTATACTATTATTTATTAATCTTAATGGCTATAATAATATATTCAATTAGGTTATTAAGTCAATCTGCTTTATACAGTTTATTTTTAATTTCTTTCTTTAGACTGTAGTAGTAAATATACATAAATGCTTTATTGTTTTATTTTATTTTAACTGCAAGCTATTAATATTTAATAAAATAAACTATATAAAATCTATATTATTTAAAAGCTAGAATTTCTATTGCTATTTATTATTTTTTATTGACTATATTAAAGTTATTTTTAAGAAATATCTTAAAGTTTAATTAATCTATAAAAATATTTTATATATTTTATTTTTATAAATTACAGTTATTCTTTAGATAATCCTTTTAAATAGATTTAAATTAATTTTTTATATTTCTTTAAATTAATAGTATAATAAATAGTATTCTCTTAATAGCTATATTTAGTTTATTTAGAAATAAATAGAAATATCCTTTTATTTAAGTTAAAAATGGTATAATACTTATAGCTTTTCCTATAAATGGTTCTAATTTTAGTAATTTAATGATTTCTTCTAGATCTTACTGATTATTAATAGGATTAATGGGTTATACTGCATTAAATAAGTCATTAACCTTTTTCTATAAAATATATAAAGTATTATAAAATAGATAGGTTTTAGCTATTACTTTTATAGTATTTAAAGATATTCTTTTATAAAAATATGCCAATCTATTATTATTAGCATTAATAGATATCTTAATAGTATAATAGTATTACTTAATATTTTTGCAATGTAGTCTAAATAAAAGCTATTAATATATAATAATTAAATTTTCTAAAAAATAAATTAATCTATTTTAAGTTTATATTAATAAAATTATAGAGTATATAAAATTAAATAATATAAAATATTATATTTTTAATAGTAAATAAAGTAAATTAAGTATATTTAAATAAAGATATTTTATTAATAATTAATAGGCTAAATTGTATTTAATATTAAATAAATATATATATATTTAAAAGTTTATAAGTAATTAATAAAGTTATTATAAAATTAATATTAAATTAAATAGATTAATATTAATTGTATTAAATTAATGCTAAATGTAAAGCCTTAGTATTAACTGTTATTAAATGACAGAGTAAATAATTGGCAAAAGATGTAGGGATGTATGTAGGGTGATTAAGCTATCTGTTGGATCGTAATATGCATAGAGATTGAGATTAACTGACTGTCTTTAAAGGTCTTTAGCAAGTTTGGTAGATTAAGAGTTACAAAGGGAAGAAACTACTACTATATATATAGCTTAATAAATACTTCTTTTATTATAGCCTTTATTATAGAGTTTAATTATTACTATATTAATTTAAATAGCTATTTTATAATATATATATTAAGAAAGTTAATTATTATAAAAAGAACTTTAATGATATAATATATTAAAAGAATTTAATCTATATAGTGTTATAGCCTAAGGCTAGATAATAATAGGATATAAATATAGAGAGATTTAGATGCCACTATAGCCTTAAGACTGACTGACCTATTCTATATTAATAGTAGAGAAAAACATATTATATAATAATATATTATCTATAGAGTTTAGTTTACTGACTAGTTATATTAAAGCTTAAATAATAAATTAAATGTAAAATAATAAAGTAAAAATATAATTAAGAATTAATTAAAAATTGCAATAAAAATATTATTTAATATATTAATATTCTTAATGCTACATAATTAGTCAATATTAAATATACTTTTAATAATAAATACTAATTAGTTTCTTTAAAAAATAGCATAATGCTAATAACGCAATAGTAGATTTATAAAAAAAGCAAATAAAAGTTATATTGTTAGCTAAATTAAATGCATTCACTGTTAAATTAAATGCATTTTTAAAGTAGCTTTAAAGTATAAAATGACTTAAAGTTAGAATTATAACTTTAACTATATATAAAGACTATTATAATGCTAAAGCAATAATTAATAATATATCTTAAATAATAATGTAATATTAACTTTATTAAAAGATTAAATAAATAAATTAATATATAAATAATTATAAAAAAAAGAAATAATTAAAAAAAAAGGTTAAGATATATTAATAAATATAAGGCCTAGCTAGTTAAAGTGCTTAAAAAGTCATGCCTAGATAGAGTCATGCCTGGGTAGTAAAAGTGTCATGCCTGTATATCAATTCCCTTTTATTAAGCCATTTGCATAAGGCTATTAGCTTATCTTAAGATATGCCATATAGGGGTCTAAAGGGCAGCTTTAATTTAGATTTTAATTTAATATAGTAATTGCTTACTTTATATAGAGGTAGCTTTTTTACTTTTTTAAGGGAATAAATGTCTTAGAATTCTTATAACTCTTTAAATAGCTTAATCTAGAAGTCATTTTTCTACAAAATGCAATTAATTTATTTTAAAGTAACAATAAAAAAGTAGCAATACTTTCTTTTATTATATAGCCTTATGGCTTTTAGAAATATTAATAAGATGTCTTTCTATTAAAGGCTAATTAAGATGTTTTATTTTATTTAATAGAAGAATTTCTTTAGAATAATATATAAAGCTTTAATCTTTATTAGTTTTATTAATATATTATAGTACTTTTAGCAATATAGGCTATTAAATGTATTTATATAGGCTATAAAGCCTATATAGAGATTATATTATTTTAATTAAAGCATTTTTAATATAATAAAGTAATTAACTAGCTATATAATATAAAGTAGCATATTTCTTTATTAATAATTAAAGATTTAAAGGTTAATATAAATATAGTAAGTAATTTATTTACTTTTAATTAATTAGCTATTAAATATTTTTATTTCTATTAGTCTTTTTAAAAAGTAAAATAGTAGATATTAGAATTTTATTTAGCTTTTATTAATAAATCTTTTACTTTTTATATTACAGTTAATTATAATATAAAAAGGTATTAATTCTTTTTTAATTAATAGTAGATTAATAGGCAGTATTATTAAATTAGAATATTATTTTATTTTATTTTTAATTAAAAGTCTATATATAATAATAATAAAAGGTTTAATTTTTAATATAGCAATTACAGTTATAAAAGCTTAATATTATTTTATAATAGGCTTATTTTATTTTTTTAATATCTTTAAAAATATTAAAAACTATAAAAATTAAATTTACTAAAAATAAAAGACTAAAAAGATAGCTATTAATTATTATAAATAAGGCTAAGTAGGATAGCTATATAGTAAAGTTTAGCTAGATAGATATTTAATTTAAGGCAATTTTATAGATAATAATTAAAAGAATTATAATAGAAATATTAATTATTTTTTTATTGTTAATTAAGCCAATTATAATAATATTAGCTATTTAAGTCTATTGGCATTTTTACTATTTAATAGTTTTTTAAAAGCCTTTTGCCTTATTAAAAAAAAAGACTTTTTTTTATATTTAAAGATATAGTTTTTTATTAAAGCAATTAATTTTTAAAATATTAGCTATAAATTAATTTTAAAATAATAATAATAGTTCTTTAGGTCTTATAAAAAGATTATTAAGGCATAATATTTATAGTTAGAAAGTAAATTATAGATAAGTATAGTATATAATTCTTAAGAGATAGCCTATTTTAAAAAAGTAAAAAAGGCTTTTTTTAATAACTTTCTTTTTAATATAAAGCATTAAAATTTAATAAAAAAGGTATTAAAAAGTCTTTATGCATTTAATAGAAATAAAACAATTTAATATAGACATTATTAATATAAGTAGGATCTCTAAAGGTATATTTTAGCAGTTTAATAATATTAATATAGTTAGGCAGTATATATTTTTTAGCTTTAATATATAATAAGACTTAAGCATATATATATTCTATTAAACAGCCAATTATATAGGTCATTTAGGCAAAAAGTATAGAAAATTAATTATAACTAGCTTTTAATTTTAAATATATTTAAAAGATAAAATAATATAAGTCTTTTTAATTGCCTCTAAATTTATTAAAGTTAAATAGTCATTTAGTAAGACTAACTAATTTAGTAGACTAAAAAGTAAGTAAAAAGGTTATTTCTATAAAAATTACTATATAAAGCTTAATAGGTATGCTTTTTTTAAGGGGTTTATAGACAGTAAGTACTATAAAATAGATAGCATTAAAGGTATAGCATTTAGTAAGGCAAGCTTTAAAGATATTATTATCTTTTCTCTTTAAGGCTTTCTTATATAACTATTTAATATATTTAAATTAAATTCAAATACAATTGCATTTAATAAAAGCTTATTATAATTATTATTTTATTATTTAATGGTTTTTTTCTTTTTTAAAACTTTATTTTTTAGCTAAAAAATGCAATTTTAAGCATTTATAATATAAATATAGACATTTTAAAAGTATTTAAATTAGTTATTAAGGTATTTTAAGGCATAATTGAAAAAAAGACTTAATGCTATTAAATAGAAATAGCAAAAGTAGGCAAACAGACATTATATTTAGTATTTAATAGGTAAAAGCTATATAGTATTATAGGTTAGGCTTAATAATATAGATAAATAGAAAATACTTTAGGTAAAATAGGTTTTATTATTATAAATAGGCACTATAAATAGGTTAGGCTTTATTAATAAAATATAGCTTAAAGAGCTACATTTAAGATCTATTTATATAATAACCTTCTATAATAACTTTGTATATAAAATGCATTATAATAATATTTATTAAATATTTATTTTTAAATTAAAAATTAATCTTTTTTAAAAATCTTTTTATAGTTTATTAAAAGTAATATTACTATTTATAACAATTAAAAAATAATTCTAATATGCCTTAAGGCTAGTTTAATATATTATTAATAAAAAGTAAAAATTAATAAAAAAATCCTTTTAAGCATTTAAAAATATATATAAATAGTAAGAAAAATAAAAATAGTTTTTTTTAAATATAAATAAATATAGCTTGCTTTTACTATACTTTTTTTTATAAAACTTAATACTTTTTAATTTTTATTCCCTTCTTATTTATTTTAATTAAAAGCTTTTCTTTATAGTAATTTAAATTTTTACTCTTAAATAAAATATTACATTTTTTGATTTTAAGCAATTTAATTATTTCTATAAAGGCTTTTTTAATATAAATAATCTTTTTATAAAAAAGTATAGCTTTAGTATTATTTATAGAAATAAATATATATATAAAAGCCAAATAATACAATATTCCTTTTAATATAATCTTTTTAAAGACCTTTAATTAAATAAAAGCTTTAATTTATAATAAAGAAAGTTAAAAAAGTATAAATATAAATAGTAAGTTATTATTAAGGCTTAAAAAAAATAAATACTTTTTTTATTATTATTTTAAATTAAAATATTATATTTATAACTATCTTTTAAGTAAAATACTATTAATGTATCTATTATATTATTGCCTTATTTTTACAGTTAAAATAACTATTAAATCTATAAGTCAATACATTAAGATCTAGGCATAAAATATATAGATTATTATTAAAAAATGATATTTTAATTTAATATTTATATAATAAAATATCTATAATGTTTAAGCTTTAATAATTTAAAAAAAGCCTATAACCTATTTGCCTATTATTATTTTAATTTAAGCTTTTTAATAAAAAAAGGATTTTTCATATTATAAAATAGACATTTAATTAGCTTAATTGCCATTTTAGCTTTATTTAGACATTCTTTTATTGCATTTAGATATAAAGGCAGTTCTTAAAGGTTATTAGCTTTAATAATATATATAATATTAATTAATTTAAGCTTTTATTATTTTAAGCAGTTAAATACATCTATTTTAATATAATATTTAATGCTATTTTTAGTTTTATTAATAATAAATAATAAAAAAGATTTTAATTTTTTATAAAAAGTTTTTTTATTTTTTTATTAAAGCATTTAATATAATAACTAGCTATTATTATTATAGACTTTAATAACTTAATAAAGGCTATTTTAAATATTTAATATTTTAAAATTTAATAATAGCTTTATATTTACTATATTAATTTAAATATTCTTTTTTAATTAAAGTGAAAATAGGTTAATAACCTAAAAAATAATAGTAGCTTAAATATTAATAAGGATAAACTTATTGCACTTTAAGCTACTCTAACTCTATATAATTGCATATTTATTTCAATTAGATTATCTTTTAAGGTTCTTTATATCTATCAAGGTATTTTGTAAATGTAAAAGCAGATTCTTTTTATAGAAATTAAAAAAGTATATAAGAAAGTATAGATAGCTTTCTATAAAAAGTTTAATAATTAATGCCTTATTTTATAGTATCTTTTTAATATTTATATATCAGCCTATACATAATAGGCTTATTGCTTTATTTATAAGTATTTAAATTATAGTATCTATATAACCTTAAATATAAAGGCAAATAATAATAATATTAAAAGCTATTTTTTAAATAAAATAAGCCATATTTATGAATTAATAAAAATAATATAAATATACTATATAATTAAAAGTATAGCTTTAAAGATACTTATAGGCATAATAAAGTTTTTTAATATTATAAATTTTTTAAGTTAAATTTTAACTATTTAAATAAACTTTAATCTTTTATATTATTAAAATATTTAAAGTTTATTAATAATTAATATTAATAAATACATAAAATACTGCCTATTAGAAATAATTCTAATTTTAAGCCATTTAACTTATATACAAATAAATATTTTATCCTAATTAAATTTAATATATTATATTACTATGTATTTTATTTATATATATATTTTATAAAAGCTTTTAAAAAGTAAGATATTTATTTCTATTAATAACTTTATAAGATATGTTTTTAAGATTTATATTAAAGGATTTTCAATTTAAAGATTATTATATCTTTTTAAAGGCAGCTAAAGAATATTAAATAAAAAGTGTTAATAGATTTTTTCTTTTTTGCAATATTTTAAAAAAGCATTTAAGCTTTAACATTTTAGCTATAAGCATTTTAATTTTAAATGCCTAAATCTTAAAAAAAAAGTATAACTGCCTATTTAAAAGCTATAATAAATTAACTTTAAAAAAAAAAAAAAAGTTAAAAGATTATTATTAATTAAAAGATTATAAAAAGTCAAACTATTTACATTAAGGCTAAAAATACTATAGGCATTTATATAAATAGATAAAAAGTATAAATAAATATATAAAAAATAAAGAATTAATAAGAATTATTATAAATATTATAGCTTAAAGATAAATAATAGTAGAATATAAATATAAATAGATTTAAATGCTATTATATTAAGCTTAATCTATAAAAATAAATAAATAAATATAATCTATATTTTTATTGAATTTATAATCTCTTTAATATATCTTTTATATAAAACTAAACTCAATAATAGTCTTTTTTCTATAAAGATAATAAGATTATTAAGTAAGATTATTCTTTATAGAGATTCTAAAAGTAGTAATAATGCAGCATTTTTTTAGCCAATTAAAGCGCCTAAAAAGTCATGCCTAGATAAAGTCATGCCTAGATAAAGTCATGCCTAGGTAGTAAAAATGTCATGCCTTTTATATTAATTCCTTAATAAAAACCTATAAAAAGGTTTTATTAGATTAAATTTATTTTTTATAGCTTTCTTAATATTATTTATTAAAAAGCTAAAAAAAAAGACTATAACTCTATATTAACTATAAAGCTTTAAATAATATTATTATTAAAGATTAATATTTATTACTATTAATTAAAAAGTCTTTAAATAATCTATTTAAAATAAAGTACTTTTTATGCATTAATACTATATTTACATTTAATAATTTAAAAATTAAAAAAGGTTAAAAGTATTTAATGGCCTTTTAAACCTACTTTAGTCTATATAAATTGCTAATAATGACTTTTAATATAACAAAAGCTTTTATAACATTTTAATACTATATTAATAGTATCTTTTAAGAACACTTAAATGTATTTTATATTGCCTATTTAAATAATATTTTAATTTACAGTTAGACTAAAAGAAAATATATTAAATACTTAAAAATAGTATTATAAAAGTTTTAAAAGGCTAATTTCTTTCTTAATTTTTTAAAATGTAAATTTTTAATATTTAAAATAAAATTCTTTAGCCTTTTTATTAATTAAAATAAAATTAAAATAGACTTTATTAAGATTAAGACTATTAAGAATTAATAGATCTTAATCTATTTAATAGATATATAAATCTTTATTAAATTTGTAGGTTTTTATAAAAGATTTATTTAAAACTTTTTTAAATTTATTGTTTTTATAAACTGTTTAATGTAAAAACACATTTTTTTTATTTAAAATAAAAAATATAAAATAGACTTTAAAAAGTTAAAAAAAGCCTTTATATTAACTTTAATTCTATATTTACTTAATTAAACTAAAAACATTATTTTAAAAATTATTGCCTTTTATTATATATTTATTAATATGCTATTATAAATTAATAATAAAAAGAAATTACATTTAATAGCTTTTTTTTCTAAAAAGCATATAGCTATAAAATATAATTATAAAATCTATAATAAAAAGCTAATGGCAATTATTTACTGCTTTAAAAAATGGCAATTAAAGCTAAAAAGAATGCCTTTATTTATTAAAATAATTATAAATTATAGAAATCTAAAATACTTTATAACTATAAAGTTATTAACCTATAAATAAGCCTAATAGTCTAAATTTTTATTTTAATTTAATTTTTAAATTATATATAAGCTTAAGAAATAAAAGGTAAAACTTAATGTCTTAACTAAAAGATTAAAAGATCTTTTTAAAAAAAGAAATAAATGCTTAATATATTAAAGCTAAATTATCTTAAAAAAAGAAAACTAATAACTTTTGCCCTTAAGAGTTAAAAAAGCCTAAATTAAATAATTAATAAAATAAATTTAATTTAAATTAAAACAATTTAATAAGTAAACTTAATTTATTAGATTATTAAATAAATAAAATTGTCTATTAAATAAAAGACATTAAACTAATAATAACTTATAGTTAATACTATAAGCTTTAAAGAAGAACGCTCTATATTACTTTAAACTTATATTAATTAAATATTAAATAATATAAAAAAGGTTATTATATTAAGACTGCATTTATATTTTAAATTATAACCTTTTAAAGACTATATTTTTAAAAGCTTACTATAAATACCTTATAGCTAGATATCTAGGCTAAATCTATACCTATAATCTACTCTTTTAAGATTATTATTAGCCTAAAATGCTATTATTTATTGAATAATAGATTAAGAACTATTATACTTATCAAAAAGCTAACTTTATTTAAAATGCAAAATAAAGTATTTAAAGACCTTAATTAATATCTAAATAAGCCTAATAGGATATATTTATAAACTTTATTATCTATTTACTATTAAGCAATAAATATAATGCTATTTTAATTATAATTTATTGCCTAATAAAAATAAAATATATTATTATTTATAAAAAAACTTATAATATTAAAAATATTGCTTATTACTATTTAAAAAAAATGTAAGAGCTTTATAGGCTTTTTTAAATAATTATTTTTAATAAAAGTTTTTAATTTATAATTAAATTCTAAAAAAAGCTTATTTAGCAATTATTAATTAATTTATTGCTATTAATTGCCTTATATTTTAAAATAAATAAATAAATTAAATAATTAAATGCTATTTTAAAATAATATCTAAAAGCCTATATATTATATCTATAAAATAATTAAAACTATTAACTGCCTTTAATTAAATTTACTATAAACTTTTTAAAATTAAAAATAATAAATATATTTTTATTTCCTATAAACTATAAACTCTATCTTTAAATAGGCTTTAAGCCTATAATTACTATTAAAAGAACCTTAACTATAAAAAATGCTAAATAGTCTATTTAAACTATAAAAAAAATATTAAAATACTTATAATTAAAAGGTATAATAGTATAAGCTTATTATAAAAAATAAATAAATTGCTATTAAAAATCTATTAAACAATATAAAAATAAAGACTTTATTTAATTAAATGCTTAAAATAATAAGACCTTAAGACTATAAAACAAATTAAATTAAAAAAACATTAAATAACTAAAAATATCTAAAGTTATATTTTTATATACTTATTAACTAAAACTGCCTAATAGCATAGAGATATATTCTATATTCTATATAAGCCTATTTAGACTTATTGCTAATAGCTTACTGCCTAGTTAAAATTTAAAATCTTTTTTATTTATTAAAGTTAAAAGAATTAAAAAATAAAAAGTTAAAAATATTATAGACTTACAATAAAATAAATGAAACTAAAAAGGCTACTTTAAACTAAAATATATAGTAAAGTAAGCTAGCTATACTGACCTAATAAAAATGCCTACTATATATATAAAAAATGTAATATAAATTATAGCTAACTTTTATAAAAAATATTTTAATAAGCCTAAATTATAATAATCTATTTTAATAAAACTTAATGCTAAAAAAAGAAATATTATTATAGCTTAAAGCTAAATAATAGTAAAATATAAATATAAAAAAGTTTAAATGCTATTATAGCTTTAAGACTAACTAACTTATTTTATATTAATAGTAAAGAAAAATATATTATATAATAATATACTATCTATAAAGTTTAATTTATTAATTAGATAGATCCTAAATATAGCTCTTTAAGCTATATTTTGTCAATAAAGCCTAACCTACCTATAGTGCCTATCTATAGCAATAGAACCCATTCTGCCTAAAGCATTCCCTATCTATCCATACTAGTAAGCCTAACCTATAATATATAGATAGATCAATTTTATTATTAATAATATTAAGAAAATTAAAAAGGCTTAAATTACAATTTAAAGTTAAAAATAAAATATAAATAAGTATTTATAATATATATATATTTATTAATATTAATTAATTAATTACATTTAATTTATTTATTATTAATAAAATATCTTTATTTAAATATATTTAGTATTTATTTATATTTTCTTTTTAATTATAAATTATTGCTTAAGCCTTTTTAATTTTTTTAATATTATTAATAATAAAGCTAATATATCTATATAGATTAAATTCTTTTAATATATTATATTATTAAAGATTCTTTTACAATAAATAACTTTCTTAATATATATAAAAATAGCTACCTAAATCAATATAGTAATAATTAAACTTTATAATAAAGGCTATAATAGAAAAAGCTTTTACTAAGCTATAAATATAGTAGCAGTTTCTTCCCTTTATAACCCTTAATCTACTAAGCTTACTAAAGACCTTTAGAGTCCCCTTAATATCAAGCTAACAGTTAGTTAATCTTAGTCTATACCTATACATTCTATATTACTAACTACTTTTATAGGCCTTATATAACAAATGCCTGCAATAAAAAAAAAGCTATTAATAGCCTACTGCCTATTTACAATAAGGCTATAATCTTTCCTTATAGTATTAATAAAATTGCTTTTAAAATATATAATAATATAAAGTTAAAGAAGCTATATAAAAAGGCTTATAATTTTTATAAAATTCATTTTATAAAATATAATAAACTTATTAAAATAAAGTTAATAGCTTTTAGCTATAATTTTTTTTAATTTATATAAATAAACTATTTATTTAATAATTTATTAAAAAAAGCTATATATATAATATTAAAAGAATTAAAAAAGCTAAAAAGTTTAAAAAATAAATTAATAGAAAAATTAAAAAAGCTAATAAAAATAAAAAATTATTTTTTAAAGCAATTAATTAAAATTTATATAAGATTTTATATAAAGCTTAATTTATATATTTAAAAAAGCAGTTAGCAATTATCAATAAGGTCTTTAAGTTATAGCTAGTATGCTAATTATAGCCTAACACTATAGGCATAAGACTGCCTAGAATAGAAGTATTTAGTGTAGAGTTAGAGGAAATTGGGGCAATTTAAAAGTTAGATCTATTAAAAAGTTAAAGTAAAAAAGGCCTTAAAGTTAAAGATTAATTTAATATAAATTAAAATATATAACCTTTTAATTTATTTTCTTTTTTTATAAGATTTATATAACTATATTATTAAATATATTATTAATTGCAAATAGTATTATATATTTCTTATGTTAATAACAAATTTATTTAAGATTTTTAAGTCTTTTATGTTATAATCTCTGCATTTAGCTTACATATAACTTACAATTTTTAACGTATTAAATGTGGTCACTTTTATATACTTATAACCACTTAATAACCACTTTATTATAGTTACTTTAAATACTATAATTATAAATAGTAACTATTATAATTACTATTAACTAATAGTTACTTTATATATAACTATTTATAAAATATATATATTTATTAATATTAATTAATTACATTTAGCTTACTAACTATTAATAAAATATCTTTACTTAAATATGCCTAATTTGCCTTATTTACTATTAAAAGATATAATACTTTATAATACTTAATATCTATACTTTATATATCTACCAATATAAACTTAAAACAGTTTAGTTTATCTCTAAGCAATTACAACTATTATATATTAATAGCTTTTATTTAGACTGTATTGCATTAATATTAAGCAATACTTATGCAATGGTATCTACTATTTCTTATTAATCTACTGCAATGCAGAATTAATAACCAACTATGAAGACTTTTTCTAAAGAATCCAAAGCATTAAGGAAAAACTTAAAATCTTAATAGAAATTAAAAATAAAGATAATAAGGAAATTCTTATAGCAGTTCATTTTAGTACTTATAAGAATGAAGTTGCAAAACTTAAAAAGAAGCTTTATAATTTAAGTAAAAAATATAATAATTTCTTTAATGCAATTAAGTTTAATTTAAAAGTAGCTAAAAGAAAAATCAAGAAATTAGAAAGAAAGATAACTAATATTGCTAAAATTGCCAAAAGATTTAATAAGAAAGTAAAAAAAAGCTAGAAATCATATAAACAATATATTAAATTTATAGCTGCTTTAATAGCAATTAAAAAAACCCCTAAATTAGTCCTTTATCCCTATTACCTTAATATATATAGCAGTAAATTAAATAAGCTCTAAAGATTCTTAACTAGCCTTAGAAGCTATTAATTATACTTTCTAATTCAATTTAATACTAATAAACTTAAAGTATGACATACTATAAGCTTTTTTTTTAAAAAAAAGGCAATATATATAATAGAACCTATTATATATAATTATATTAATAATCCTAAATAATTACAATAAAAAGAAACTAAATATATCTATAAAAAGTATAAATATTTTAAAAGTAAGATTATTAATGCTTTTAGACTTATAGATAAAAAATAAAATATAAAGACTAAAATCTAATAACTTACTTAAAAAGGATCTATTACAGCATACCTTACTAAATACTATTATTAGGCAGTCAAACTTAATTGGAATAAAGAAGCTTATATAATATAAGTCTATTTAAAATTAAAATCTAAAGTAAAAGATACTATAGTTTATATATAAACTAAGCTTAAGAACTTAAATAAACTTATAATACTTACTCTAAAAATTGACAATTAATAATATAAATAATAATAAAAGAAATAAGTAAATAAATAAAGGAATACTTATAATTCTAATTAAAATAAAACTTAAAATAATAACTATTAGCATTATGCTAATTAAAGAAAAACCTGATAAATCAATACTTTTTATAAAACTTGATCAACACCTATAGTCATTATAGTCATTAAGTTTAATAAATCTAAACTTACTTGCTAAAATTATAGTAAAAAAGGATACTATAAAGCTAATTGCTGTAACCTAATAAGGACTAACTAAAAGTATTAATTGATACTAAAAGGTAAAAAAATGCAATAAATTAACTTATAGAAAAATGACAAATTATAAATAGCTATATATATAATAAAATGAATTGCTATAATAAAATTAGGATATAAACTAATAGTAATATTATAACAATTATAAACTATTTCTATTAATAACCTTTTTAAAAGCTAGCAAAAGATTATATAAAAATACTATTTAGATAAAAAGAAACCTAATTCTAACTATTTAGCCTTTTAAAAACCTTACTTTATAAATAAAAGAAAAAAAAAAATAGAAAAAATAAAAAATACTAAAAAGAATAAAAAAAGAATGACCTTAAGTATAAAAAACTTTATAGCAATAAGGAAAAAGAAAGAAAAAAAATAAAAAAAGAATAATAATGGCAAGCAGTATTAAAGTATATTAGCCCTATTAATAATAGCAAAACTATTGTAATTACTTATAAAGAAAAAGAAGTTGCCTTTAATATAAAAGACTGATTTATATCTAAAGAAACCATATAAAAATTAAATAAATTATTTAATAAAGTATTTTTAATGCTATTACTTTAAATAGATAGAACAATTAAAATATTTTAATAAATATTAAAAACAATAACCAATTAAGAGATAAATAACATCTTAATTAGGGTTATGCAATGACCTAATAAATACTATAAAGACCTTAACTATAAATTAGTATGACATTTATATAAAAAATAATAATAAAAATAGCTAGCTAGAGAATTTTACATTAAACATAAGAATTGCAAAAAATATACTAAATATATAAAATAAGCTAATAATTAAATAGTAATAACCTAAAATAATAATATCTATATCCTTATTATTATTAAAAAAGGCCTAAAAGATCTAAAAATCTTAAATAACCTTATTATTAATGTAAAAAATAAATAATGCTATGCAATATATAAAGATTATAAAAGATCTTATAGATCTTATATACTATATACTATTATGCATTATATTATTTAGAAAAATACTATAATAATTGTTTTCTATAATCAATTAAAACTTATAAATAATAAAACCATTATTTTATAATTAATACTATAAGGTACTAAATATAAAAGAAATACCTTAAAGTTTAAATTATATAACTAAAAGCTTATATAAAAATTAAAAAAAAAGCTTTTACTTACTTTTAGAACTAACTATTAATAAAATGATAAAAAAGGTATTTGCCTTAAGAAAAGATTAAAGATATCTAGAATAAAATTAAAAAAGATAAATGCCTAATTGCTAAATAAAGGCAAAATATATAGAAAGATCTAGATAGAAGAGATACTTTAGATCTAAATACTTTATGACTATAAAGATAGATAGAGTTAATTAAATAGAGGCCAAATGTCAATACTAACTGGCAATAAAGAACAATTGCCTAGCAAATAAAAACTACTATAATAATAAATGCAAAATATATTATTTAAGCTAGCTAGAAAAAGATCTTTATTTACAGTATTATTAAAGCTACTATAAGGCAAATAAATCAAATTAATAACTGCAAGAGCTCTAAAAATGACCAAAATAGATTAATAAATCTGCCTAAAACTAAAAGTATAAATTAAAGGTATATAGTTAATTGCATTAATAGATAGTAAAGCTAATATTAATGCAATTAACTTTTATATAATTAATAAATTGCAGTTATTATAAAAAAAAAGACCTATTTTTACTTAATAAAGAATTTAAAAAGACAATTATTTGCCTATAAAGAAAGATAAATTACTTAAAAGATTAATTACTTAAAAGTATTTATTAAAATATATTAATAAAATATTAATTTTAATATTATCTTTATATTAAAATATAATTTAATGCTAAAATATCTATATTTATAATGCTATAATCTTTATATTAATTAAAAAAAAGGCCTACTTAATAATATTGCTAAACTTTCTAAAGATAAGTTAGATTTAGAACTAAATAATAAATTAAAATCTTAAACTTTAATTAAACCTAATGGCAAAATATAAAGTAAAATAATAATAGATATTTACTTACCTTTAAAAAAAGTATAATATAAATAAGAATAAAATAAAGCAAAAAAAGTTAAAAAGACTATTATAACATTTAAGAATTAGCTATAAAGCTTAAATAAATAGCTAAAAAAAAATAGCTAAAAAAGAAAGATAGATTTAAAAATATATTTAAAAAGTATTATATTTATAATAAGTTATTTAAAAAAAAGCTTAATATAAAAATACTATAGCACTTTTATTAAGATTATAAGATTACTTTTATATTTAAAAAATTATCTTTTTAAAAAACCTATAATTTTAATAAAATAGAGCTTAATATACTTAAGGAATACCTTAAAGAAAAACTATATAAAGGTAATATATAAAAATTAATATCTTTAGTAAGATTTCTTATAATATTTATACTTAAAAAGAATAAAAAATTATAACTTATTGTAAATTACTGATAGTTAAATGCCTTTACTGTTAAGAACTAAATCTTATTTTTATTTATTATAGAACTTAAAGATTGCCTATAAGAAAAATAAGTTTTTACTATTTTAGACCTTAAAAGAGCTTACAACTTAATCTGCATTAAAGAAGGCAATAAATAGAAGACTGCCTTTAAAATAAAATTTAGATTATTTAAATATTTAATTATGCCTTTTAGACTTATTAATGCATTTATAATATTCTAAAAGATAATTAACAATATATTATAATAATACTTTAATATCTTTATAATATACTATTTAAATAATATCTTAATCTTTTTAAACAATAATAAAAAATATATAGAATATATCTATAAGGTTTTTAAAGCCTTATAAAATGTCAATTTATTAATAAAACTTAAAATAAGTTACTTTTATATATAAAAAGTTAACTTTTTAAGTTATACTATTTTCCTAAAAGAAATCTAAATAAATTAAAAGAAGATTTTAATAATATAAAATTGGCTAATATTTATTACTATTAAGGAAATATAAAGCTTTTTAGGTTTTACTAATTATTACTAACAATTTATTTAAGATTTTAATAAAATTGCAAATCTATTTACTAAACTTATTAAGAAGGACTAGAAGTATATATAGCTTAAAGATGCCTAAAAAGCATTTAAAAGACTATAAAATGCTATCTTTAAAGAATTAATATTAATTATATTTAATTTTATAAAGAAAATAAAACTAGAAATATATTTATTAGACTTTACTTTAAGAAAATAGATTAGACAATAAGATAATAAAAAAAGATTACATTTAATAGCCTTTTATTTATATAAACTATATAAAGCTAAATTTAACTACCTTATCTACAATAAGGAATTCCTAATAATTATTAACTGCTTTAAGGAATTTTAATACTACTTTATAGAAAGTCTCTATTAAATTAAGGTTTATATAGACCATTAAAATATTTCTTATTTTGCAATTATATAAAAGCTAAATTAATAATAACTATAATATGCCAAATATCTATATAAATTTGATTTTATTATTATATATTATAAAGAATCTAATAATAGATAAGTAAATGCTATTAGTTAAAGACTAGATTACAATACTGACACTATAAAAGCCAAAAAATAAGTCTTTAAGCTTAATAAAAAAAGAAAATACCAATTTACCTAACCTATAAAGACAATTATATATACAATTAAATATATAATAATATTAAAAACTAAATTGCCTAAAGAACTTAATAAAAAATAGTATAAAAGATTTAATTAGGCTATAATAGATTGTAAATATACTAAGAAAGCCTAAAAACTAAATAGTACTTTTTATAATTAAATCTTTTAATAGATTTTAAAACTATATATTTTAAATAAAATATTAAATAAATATATTAAATATCTATATTAAACTATTAAGTATAATAAATTATATTAAAATAATAAATTTTAATTATATTTATATAACAATTATATATAGAAAAAATTCCTTATTAAGAATAATTGAGATAACTGCCTAATCTGCTAAAAATATAAATTTGCCAGTCTTAAATAGATCAATAAGGTATAGACTATAGTAAAGACTATAAAACTAAAAGACCTTACTGAAAATGCTTTGCATAAAGAAATATAAAAAGTAAATAGAATAATATAAGGTTTTAAGACATAAAAAAGATGCTATATTATCTATAAAAGAACAATATTTAATAATAAACTTTAAATATTAACCTACCTATAAGAAATATTAATATAAAATACTTATAAATATTTTTTATATAGATATAAAAGTGTTATAAAAACCCTAAAATAAATATAATATAAATATAAATAGCTTAAAATAAAAAAGATAATAAAAAAGGTCATTAAATAATGCAATTTATATATAAAAACCAAACTATAATAGTATAAACCCTATAAAACCTTATAGCTATTATTAATAGTATAGAGATTATAGGACTTAATTATAATAGACTTTATAATTAAACTACTTTTATTAAAAAAACCTTTAATTAGAATCTTTTATAACAGTATTATAATTATTATAGATTAACTGATTAAATTTTTATACTATCTATTTTATAGAGAATTAATTAATGCAAAAGAACTTTTCTAAATTTTTTATTAATATATAGTTAGTATATATAGACTATTAAATAAGATCTTATTAAATAAAAGATTGACATTTATAGCTAAATTCTAGCAAGCATTTATATTTCATTTAAGACTTAATTATTAATCTATAATAGCCTTTAGACTATAAGTAAATAGACAAACTAAATAAATAAATTATGTATTAAAATAATACTTTTAATGCTATATTAACTATAAATAGAATAACTAAATTAAAAAGCTATTTATTATATAACTAGCCTATAATACTGCCTATAATAAAAGCATTAAATTGATATTAGCATTTGCTAATTTCAATTTTACATTTAATTTATATTATAAGAAATAAAAAGTAGACACTATTAACCTTACTGCTATTCTTAAAGCAGATAAATTTAAAAACTTATATAAAGAAATAAAAATAGAATTAAAATTTATTAAAAAAAGAATAAATAAATACTATAATACTAAAAGGATTAAAAAACTAACCTTTTAAAAAAGAAATATAGTTTATTTATTAATAAGAAACATTACTATTAAACATTTAATATATAAATTAAACTTTAAATTTATTAGACTATATAAAATATTATAAACAATCTTAAAAAATAACTATAAATTAGACTTACTATTAAACATTAAGATCTATTTAGTCTTTTACATTTTTTTATTTAAATTAATAGCCAATACAATATATATTAAAACTAATAATAAACTAAAAGAGATTAATAAACCTAGAAAATATAAAGTAAAAAAATTAAAAATATAAATAAAATTAATAGATAAATAATATATTTAGTAAAATAGAAAAATTACCTTAAAAATAAAAATATATAAAAATTATTAAGATATTTTATTAATACTTAATGACTTTTAAAGAAATTCTATTAAAAACATTTAAAGAACTATTTAATAGAATGTCAATAAAAATAGAATTCTAATCAATTAAATCTATAGCCTTAGCAGCAATAGAATTAATTATAAAAAAAGACTTCTTTACTATAAAAAGACCTTTAACTAATTTAAAACTACTTTCTACTTAAAGATCCTATTTTAACATTTTTAAACCTTTAAATTGTAAAAAGCGTTTTTAATAATGTAAATGCATTAACTTTAATAACCTTTTATTTATTCAACACTAAAGATCTAATAACTCTTTCTTAATAGCTTTTTTATTAGCCTTTAAATAAGCTTTAGCCTAAATCAATCAATCTATTACTTAAAGTTAATTTAATTAATAAAGAAAGTAAAGACATTATATACCTTTAGTAGCAAATACTCTTTTACTATTATAAATATAACTATAATATATATACTTAGAACAATTCTTATGGCCTTTTTTTATTATACAGTTTGCACTTTTCAATTTACAATATAAATAAAACATAATAATATAACCTTTAAATAAAATTAAAAAAGCTTTACATTTATAACAAACAGTTTTTATAAATAATATAATTAATATAAAAAAGCAAGTTTTTATAAAAGTAAGTTAGATATATAAAAACCAATATATATAACAATAATATTATATAGATTTTAAAAATAAGACTATAAAAAGAAAGAGATTATATTACAATCTTTACATTTAGCTTACATATAACTTACAATTTTTAACCTATTAAATGTAGTCATTTCTACACACTTATGACCACTTAATAACCACTTTACTATAGTTACCTTAAACATTACAATTATAAGTAATAACTATTATAGTTATTATTAATTAATAGTCATTTTATATATAACTATTTATAATATATATATATTTATTAACATTAATTAAATACATTTAGCTTACTAACTATTAATAAAATATCTTTATTTAAATATATTTAATCTATTTTATTTACTATTAAAAGATATAACACTTTATAACGCTTAATATCTATGTTCTATATATCTGCCAATATAAACCTAGAACGGTCTAGTTTATCTCTTAGGAATCACAACTGTTACATTTTAAGCCTTTTCTAATAATAATAAAGATATAGATATTATTATTTACAATTAATAATAAAATTAATAATATAGTTATATAAATCTTATAAAAAAAGAAAATAAATTAAAAGGTTATATAATTTAATTTATATTAAATTAACCTTTAACATTAAGGCCTTTTTTACTTTAACTTTTTAATAGATCTAACTTTTAAATTACTTTAATTTCTCCTAACTTTATGCTAAATACTTTTAGCTATAACTTAAAGACCCTATTGATAATTATTAATTGCTTTTTTAGCTATATAAACTAGGCTTTATATAAAACCTTATATAAGCTTTAATTAATTATTTTAAAAAATAATTTTTTTACTTTTATTAGCTTTTTTAACTTTTTTATTAATTTACTTTTTAAACTTGTTAGCCTTTTTAACTTTTTCAATATTATAAATATAGCTTTTTTTAATATATAATTACTAAATAGCCTATTTATATAAATTAAAAGAAAATTATAATTAAAAGCTATTAATTTTATTTTAATAAATTTATTATATTTTATAGAATTATTTATATAAAAATTATAAGCCTTTTTATATAGCTTTTTTAGCTTTATATTATTATATTTTTTAAAAGTAAACTTAATAATATTATAAAGAAAGACTATAACCTTATAATAAATAAATAATAAGCTATTAATAGCTTTTCCTTTTATTATAATAATAGTGTTATAGCCTAAGGCCAGATGATAGCAGGATATAAATATAGAGAGATTTAGATGCCACTATGGCCTTAAGACTGACTGACCTACTTTATATTAATAGTAGAAAAGAATATATTATATAGTAATATGTTATCTATAGAGATTAAGTTTACTGACTAAATAGATCCTAAATGTAGCTCTTTAAGCTACATTTTGTTAATAGAGCCTAACCTGCCTACAGTGCCTATCTATAGCAATAGACCTAATTTTACCTAAAGCGTTTTTTATTTACCTATATATTAAGCCTAACCTATAATACTATATAGCTTTTATCAATTAGATGCTAAATGCAATGACTGTCTATTTAACCCCTTTAACTCTTTTTAGAGATTGCCTTTAATTTAAAGAATACTATATAAAAGACCCTAACTAATAGTTCTAATATTTGCATAAGGCATATAACTAAATAGAAGCCTAAAAAGTAAGATAGCCTACTATAGATTAGAAACTTTTAGAACTTTAAGTCTTAATTAAAAGCCAGTAAGAAAAAATCTAAAACCTTTAAGAGACTGTAAGGAAGGCATAAGTTAAGACCTTTACTGCAATAATATAGAAAATATAGATAGAGGAATGACTTAATAAAAAGGAAAAAGAACTAAAGATTGCTTAAAGTAAGGCCATTTAAGCCTAAAAGAAAGCCTACCAAGCAATTGCAGTCTAACTTTTTACTGTATTAATCTTTATTTTAATTACATTTAATTCTATTATTAAGGCATTAATAGCTAAAACTATAAAAGCGCCTTTACCTTTTATTGCTTAATTTACTGCCTCTATTTAGCTTTTAAAATAAATTCTTAATTTTAATAAGTTTAATAGATCTTATAAAACCTTATAACCTTTTTTATAATAAATATATATTAAAATAACTGCCAATATTGACTATTTTATTATAGTTATAAGCTGCTTAATCTATATAGTAAAATAGCTAATTAAGAAGGCTTATAATCTTATTCTGCCTTATATATCCTAAAGAGTCTTATAGTTTTCTAATTATATTAGCCTTTTAGATTACCTAAAGATAGCCTTTAGAGACCTAAATTGAGTTTAAAATGCCTAAAACTGGCTATACTGCCTAAAATAAAAAGACTTTAATTTTAATACTTTTTTATCTAAATTCTAATATTTAGCCTTAAAAGGAGAAATACCTAAAGATGCTTTATCCCTTTTACTATTTTAGAATATCTCTAGAAAGCTTTAGAATATATTATTATATAACCTAACTTCTAGCTAAAAATAATATCAGTTTGCCAACTACTTACAGTTGCTAAATAACTGTTATTAATAATATTAGATCTAGACTTAATAGCCTTAATTAGCATTAAAGAGAGAGACTATCTTAAGGCACTACTCTTTAAAGCCTTAATAGAGGCATAGCCTCTCTATCTTATTTATTTCTACTAAAGACTTAATAGATCTAAGCAGCTAGTACTATTACAATTAACCTAATTTATAATATAAAAATAACTAATATTTTTACTATAGTTTATTGACTTACTATCTTTAAGATTGCCTTAAACTGGATATCTACTTAATTAAGTTCTATTAAGCAGCTATTCTATATAGCCTAGTCTATAATAGCAGACATTTATCTCCTTAATTGCCTGCCTCTAGCTAATCTAATTTTTATAGTTCTTGCCATTTCTAAAGACATTAAGAAAATAAAGTAAGCCTATCTTAAGTCAGTATTAGGCCTTAGTAATTGCAATAATTACTTTAAAACTTAAAATCTCTACTGCTGCTATATATAAATTCCTAATTAAAAATAAAATGAATTAACATTCTAACTTAATGATATTACCTGCCAGTTTGCTGTTAGCTAAAAAAGAATCTATACCTTTTTATGCTATGACAGACTGTAAAGCAAAAGGTAAAGCATTTATAGATAAAAGCTAGGCAAGGTTCTAATGCCTGCAATTTTACTGCCTAAAAAGGCTAATTTAAATTGAAATATTTAATAGCTGCCTTACTAAAAGTAAAGAAATTACCTACTATATCTACACTAAACTTAAGATTTTTAATTACATTTAATTAAGCATAATATTCTATATTACCTAATTAGCTAGCTATCTTATAGTGCTAGAAATGCCTTAATTAAAGTAATATAACCTTTTAATAGGCTTTACAGCCTATACTATTATTTTTAATAGCCTATACTGCTAAAAGTACTGTAATATGCCTATAAGACCAATAAGGATTAAAGCCCTACATACTGTTTTAAAGAAGTTCCTCTATTAAATAGAATAAAATGTTCTAATAAGCCTTTAGTAAAAAGATATTCTATTAATATCTTTAAAAGCCATAAAGCTATATAGTAAAAAAAAGTATTGCTACTTTTTTATTATTACTTTAGAATAAATTGACTGCATTTTACAAAAAAATGACCTTTAGGTTAAGCTATTAGAAAAGTTATAGGAATTCTAAAATGTCTTCTCTCTTAAAGAGGTAGAAAAGCTATCTCTATATAGGGTAAGAGACCATTACATTAAACTAAAATCTAGGTTAAAGCTGCCCTTTAGACCCCTATATGGCATATCTTAAGATAAGCTAATAGCCTTATGCAAATGGCTTAATAAGAACCTATAGAAAGATTTTATTAAATTAAGTTTATTTTCTATAGTTTTTTCAGTATTATTTATTAAAAAGCTAGAAAAAAGACTATAATTCTATATTAACTATAAAGCCTTAAATAATATTACTATTAAGAATTAATATTTATTACTGCTAATTAAAAAGTCTTTAAATAACCTATTTAAAATAAAGTACTTTTTGCGCATTAATATTATATCTATATTTAATAACCTAAAGATTAAAAAGGGTTAAAAGTACTTTATAGCCTTTTAAACCTATTTTAGTCTGTATAAATTGTTAATAATGCCTTTTGGCATAATAGGAGCTTTTATAACATTTTAGCGCTATATTAATAGTACCTTTTAAGAATATCTAGATGTATTTTATACTGCCTATCTAAATGATATTCTAATTTACAGCCAGACTAAAGAAAAATATATTAAATACTTAAAAATAGTATTATAAAAGCTTAAAAAGGCTAGTCTCTTTATTAATCCTATAAAATGTAAATTCTTAATACCTAAAATGAAATTCTTTAGCCTTTTTATTAGTTAAAATAGAATTAAAATGGATTTTACTAAAATTAAGACTATTAAGAATTAATAGACTTTAATCTATTTAATAGATATATAAGCCTTTATTAGATTTGCAGGCTTTTATAGAAGATTTATTTAAGACTTCTTTAAACTTATTGCCCTTATAAACCGCCTAATGCAAAAAGATATTCTATTTATTTAAAATAAAAAGTGTAAAGTAGGCTTTAAAAAGTTAAAAAAAGCCTTTACATTAGCCCTAATCTTACGCCTATTTAATTAGACTAAAGATATTATCTTAAATATTAATGCCTTTAATTATATATCTACCAATATGCTATTACAGACTGATAATAAAGGGAAGTTACATTTAGTAGTTTTCTTTTTTAAAAAGTATATAGCTATAAAGTATAATTATAAGATCTATAATAAAGAGCTAATGGCAATTATTTGCTGCTTTAAGGAATGGCAATTAAAGCTAAAAGGAGTGCCTTTACCTATTAAAGTAATTATAAATTATAAGAATCTAGAATACTTTATAACTATAAAGTTACTAAACTGTAGATAAGCCTAATAGTCTAAATTTCTATCCCAATTTAATTTTTAGATTATATATTAGCTTAAGAAATAAAGAGTAAAACCTAATGCCTTAACTAAAAGGTCAAAAGATTTTCTTAAAAAAGGGAATAAATGCTTAATGCATTAAAGCTAAATTGTCTTAAAGAAAGAAAACTGACAACTTTTGCCTTTAAAAGTTAAAAA
Organism: Fusarium sporotrichioides; assembly: GCA_019054645.1. NCBI lineage: Eukaryota > Fungi > Ascomycota > Sordariomycetes > Hypocreales > Nectriaceae > Fusarium > Fusarium sporotrichioides. The sequence continues at coordinate 2,257,925 of JAHKNS010000004.1, forward strand.
AGCCTAAATTTAATAATTAATATAATAAGTTTAATTTAGACTAAAAGAATTAAATAAATAAGCTTAATTTATTAAGTTACTAAAGGAAATAAATTGCCTATTAGACAAAAGATATTAGATTGATAATAACTTACAGTCAATACTGCAAGCCCTAAAAGAAAAAGCCTTACATTACTTTAAGATTATATTAGCTAAATATTAAATAGTGTAGAAAAGGCTATTATATTGAAACTGCATTTACATTTTAAACTATAACCTTTTAAAGACTGCATTTCTAAAAGCCTATTATAAATACCTTATAGCTAAATATTTAGGCTAAGCCTATACTTATAATTTGCTTTTTTAAGATTACTATTAGCCTAAAATGCTATTATTTATAGAATAATAAGTTAAGAACTATCATACCTACTAAAAAGTTAACCCTATTTAAAATGCAAGATAAGGCATCTTAAGACCTTTATTAATATCTAAATAAGCCTGGCAATATATATCTATAGACTTTATTACCTATTTGCCATTAAGCAATAAATATAATGCCATCCTAATTATAGCCTACTGCCTAATAAAAATAAGATATATTATTGCCTATAAAGGAACTTATAATACTAAAGATACTATTTATTACTATTTAAAAGAAATATAAAAGCTTTATAGGCTTTTTTAGACAATTATTTCTAATAAAGCATCTCAATTTATAGCTAAATTCTAAAAAAAGCTTATTTAATAACTATTAATTAATTTATTACTATTAACTGCCTTTTACCTTAAAATAGATAGATAGACTAAATAATTAAATGCCATTTTAGAATAATACTTAAAAGCCTATATATTATACCTATAAGACAATTAAAGCTACTAACTGCCTTTAGTTAAATTTACTGCAAACTCTTTAAAGTTAGAAATAATAGATATATCCTTATTTTTTACAAACTATAGATTTTATCTTTAAATGGGCTTTAAGCCTATAGTTACTATTAGAAGAACCTTAGCTATAAAAAATACTAAACAGTTTGCCTAGACTATAAAGGATATATTAGAATACCTACAATTAGAAAGTATAGTAATATAGGCCTATTATAAAGAATAAGCAAACTGCCACTAAAAACCTACTAAATGATATAAGAATGGAGACCTTATTTAATTAAATGTCTAGAATATTAAAACCTTAAGACTGCAAAAGAAGCTAGACTGAAAGAATATTAGACTATTAAAGATATTTAAGGTTATATTTCTATACACTTATTGACTAAAACTGCCTAATAGTATAAAAATATACTCTATATTCTATATAAACCTACTTAAACCTACTGCCAATAACCTACTGCCTGGCTAAAACTTAAAACCTCTTCTATCTATTAAAGCTAAAAAAGTTAAAAAATAAAAAATTAAAGACATTATAGACTTACAATAAGATAGATAAGGCTAAAGAAGCTACTTTAGACTAAAATATACAGTAAAGTAGGCTAGCTATGCCAATTTAATAAAAGTGCCTACTATATATATAGAAAATGCTATATAGATTATAGCCAATTTCCATAAAAGATATTTTAATAAGCCTAGACTACAGTAACCTATTTTAATAAAGCTTAATGCTAAAAAGGGAAGTACTATTATAGCTTAAGGCTAGATAATAGTAGGATATAAATATAGAAAGATTTAGATGCCACTATGGCCTTAAGACTAATTGACCTACCCTATATTAATAGTAGAGAAAAATGTATTATATAGTAATACATTATCTATAGAGATTAAATTTACTACCTAAATAGATCCTAAATGTAGCTCTTTAAACTACATCTTATTAATAGAGCCTGACCTGCCTGCAGTGCCTATCTATAGCAATAGACCTAATTCTGCCTAAAGCGTTCTCTGTTTACCTATATACCGAGCCTAATCCGTGACAAATAGGCATTTTATTATATAAGGCCTATAAAAGTAATTAATAATATAAAATATATAAATATAAACTAAAATTAATTGACTGTATTTAGTAGATTAAGGGTTATAAAGGGAAAAAACTGCTATTATATATATAGTTTAATAAAAGCTTTTTTTATTATAGCTTTTATTATAAAGTTTAATTATTACTATATTAATTTAAATAGCTATTTTATAATATATATATTAAGAAAGTTAATTACTATAAAAGGAACTTTAATTATATAATATATTAAAAGAATTTAATCTATATAGATAGATTAATATTATTGTTAATAATATTAAAAAGATTAAAAAGGCTTAGGCTATAGTTTAAAGTTAAAAAAAATAAAACAAATATAAATAAAATACTTTATTTAAATTAAAGCTATAAATTTAATTTTTATAAGTCTTATAAATATAAATAGAAATAGAAACTTATGGTAAAGGCATTAAAGGAAAGAAAGTAGCTGTTATAGATATATAATAACCTTAAGTACTATTAATGTAAATATAGATTTAATATTATACTATCTATATATCTTTCTTATTAAAGACTTAATAAAGCTATTAAAGTAACTATTAAGCTTATATATTAATATATTAGCACTTAAATATATAATATATAAAGTATTATTCAAAATTAATATTTTAATTTAATTTTTATATAAAAGGATATCTATAATATTAGATTTTATATTAATTATAAAGCATTAGTCAGTTTTATATCTATAGTAGTATAAACTAAGCCTTTTAATAAGAATTAAATATTCTATTTTATTAAATAGGTAAATAATAATTAAAACTATCTTTTTAGTTTTATATAAATATTTCTATATTATCTTAAAATATAAAAGTAATTTCTTAAAGTTATTAGCTTTAATAGTATTTATAATATAAACCAGTTTAGGCTTTTACGTTTTTAAGCTATAAGATAGATATATTTTAAAATAGTATTTAATGCTATATGTAGCCCTATTAATAATAAAAAATAAAAAAGGTTTTAATTTCTTTTAAAAAGTATTAAGCAGTTTATAAGATAATGCTTTATTTATTAATTAAATATTATTATTATAGATTTTAATAATTTATTAAAAGCAATATTTAACATTAATCTTTTAAAATATAATAGTAACTCTATATTTACTATATTAATTTAAATATCTTTCTTTAAATAAAATAAAAATAGCTTAAAAGTCTTATTTTTAATAGTAATAGCAGTAATAGTTTAAATATTTAAGTAACCTCCTTTACTTTAGTTTAACTTAATACTATTAATTAATAGTCTATTTATTATGTTAATAAATAGTAATATTCTTTATATTTATAATAGTATTTTTATAATATAGAAACTAATCTTCTTTATTAAAATTAAAAAGGAATATAAAAAAGTATAACCTAATCTCAATAAGGAGTTTAATATTTAGCACTTTATTTTATAGTATCTATATTTATATTCTGTTTTTTTCAAGTTTAAATTGTAGCTTAAGCCTTTTTAATCTTTTTAATATTATTAATAATAAAGTTAATCTATTTATATAGATTAAATTCTTTTACTATATTATATTACTAAAGTTCTTTTTATAATAATTAACTTTCTTAATAAATAAATTATAAAATAGCTATTTAGATTAATATAGTAATAATTAAACTTTATAATAAAAGTAATAAAAAAAGCTTCTATTAAGCTATATATATAGTAGCAATTTGTTCCCTTTATAACCTTTAATCTACTAAACTTATTAAAGACTTTTAAAGCTATTCCCTTTAATATTAAAACAGTCAGTCAATTTTAATCTATATCTATACATTTTATATTATTAATTACTTTTATAGGCTTTATATATTAAAATGCCTATTATTATAATAATAAAAAAAGCTATTAATAGCCTATTATTTATTTATTATAGAACTGCAATCTTTCTTTATAATAATATTAAAACTACTTTTAAAAGATATAATAATATAAAGCTTAAAAAGCTATATAAAAAGGTTTATAACTTTTATATAATTAATTTTATAAAATATAATAATTTTATTAAAATAAAATTAATAGTTTTTAATTATAATTTCTTTTTAATTTATATAAATAGGCTATTTAATAATAATTTATTAAAAAAAGCTATATATATAATATTAAAAGAATTAAAAAGGCTAAAAAGCTTAAGAAATAAATCAATAAAAAGATTAAAAGAGCTAATAAAAGTAAAGAAATTATTTTTTAAGGCAATTAATTAAGATTTATATAAGATTTTATAGAAAGTTAAATTTATATAGCTAGAAAAGCAGTTAGTAATTATTAATAAGGTCTTTAAGTTATAATTAGTAATAAGTATTTAGCATAAAGTTAAAAGAAATTATTAAAAGGTTAAAGTAAAAAAGGCCTTAAAATTAAAGGTTAATTTAATATAAATTAGACTATATAACCTTTTAATCTATTTCCTTTTTATAAGATTTATATAATTATACTATTAACTATATTATTAACTATAAATAGTATCTATATAGTATTTATATATTAATTTAAATTTAATAAATATATTATTTTATTTATTATTATTATCATTTTAATATTTACAATTAATAATATAATTAATAATATAGTTATATAAATCTTATAAAAAATGAAAATAGATTAAAAGGTTATATAATCTAATTTATATTAAATTAACCTTTAATTCTAAAGCCTTTTCTACTTTAACTTTTTAAATCTAATTTTTAAGTTATCTTAATTTCCTTTAACTTTATGCTAAATACTTTTATAACTTAAAGACCTTATTAATAATTGCTAATTGCTTTTTTAGCTATATAAACTAGGCTTTATATTAAATCTTATATAAATTTTTATTTATTGCTTTAAAAAATAATTTCTTTATTTTTATTAATTTTATTAATGTTTTTATTAATTTATTTTTTAAGTTTTTTAGCCTTTTTAACTTTTTTAATATTATATATATAACTTTTTTTAATAAATTATTGCTAAATAGTCTATTTATATAAATTAAAAAAAGATTATAGCTAAAAGCTATTAACTTTATTTTAATAAGCTTATTATATTTTATAAAATTAATTATATAAAAGTTATAAGTCTTTTTATATAATCTTTTTTAGCTTTATATTATTATACATCTTAAAAGCAATCTTAATAGTATTATAAAAAAAGATTATAGCTTTATAGTAAATAGATAGTAAATTGCTAAAAGTTTTTCTTTTTATTATAATAGTAGGCATTTTATTATATAAGGCTTGCAAAAGTAATTAGCAATATAGAATATATAGATATAGACTAGAATTAACTGACTATATTTAGTAGATTAAAGGTTATAAGGGAAAGAAACTGCTACTATATATATAGCTTATTAGAAGCTTTTTTTATTACCTTTATTATAGAGTTTAGTTATTATTATATTAATCTAGATAGCTATTCTATAAATTATATATATATTAAGAAAGTTAGTTATTATAAAAGGAACTTTAATGATATAATATATTAAAAGAATTTAATCTATATAAATAGATTAACTTTATTATTAAAAATATTAAGAAAATTAAGAAGGCTTAGTCTACAGTTTATAGTTTAAAAAAAATATAAATAATTATAATATTTATATTATATTAAAAATTAAAGTAAGTAGTAATAATATTAAAAGCTATTTTCTAAATAGAATAAGCTACTTTTATAATTAATTAAAGCTATATAGAATATAATTAAAAATTAAAAGTAAGACTCTATTAATATTTATATAAATAATAATAAATTAACTGTATTTTCTAGTTAGAAATACAGTTAATAGTATTAACTTATCTTTAGAGTAAATAATAGGATAAATAAAGGTTATATAATTAAATTATCTTTATAAATTTAAATTCTAGACTTAGGCCTATTTAAAATAACTTTTTATATTATAGTAATCTATTTAACTTTTAAATTGCCTTAAATCTCTAATTAACTTTAATAACTCTATATATAGCGTCTCTATAATCTATAGGCTATATTTATAATTCTTATTTAGTCTTCTAGCTAAATAAACTAAACTTTATATAATACTTTATATAAATATTAATTAATTGCCTTAAGACTCAACAATAAAGAAAGAATAGTTCTTTTAGACCTTTCTTTTAACTTTCTTTCTAAACTTTTTAAGCTTATTAACTTTTTTAATATTTAATTTAAAGCTTTCTTTAAATTATAACCTTTAAAAGTCTTTTTATATATTTTAAAAGTAAAATATAATTAAAGGCTATTAGCTTTACTTTAATAAAATTATTATATTCTTTTAAAATAGATTATATAAAAGTTATAAGCTTTATTATATAGCTTTTTTAGCTTTTTAATATTTTAATAGTTATTAATAGTATCTTTAATCTTTTAATAAAGTAAGACTTTAGCTAGATAGTATATAGACAGTATACTATTAATAGCTCTTTTTTTAACTATAGGCATTATATTATATAAAGCCTATAATAGTAGCTAGTAATATAGAGTATAAGAGACTAAAGATTAACTAACTATTTTAATATTAAAATAAATAGCTTTAAAGGTCTTTACTAAACTTAATAGATATATAGTTATAAGTAGAAAGAATAGCTACTACATATACAGCTTAATAGAAGTATTTTCTATTAATAACTTTTATTATAAAGTTTAATTATTACTGTATTAACAGTTAAGCTATAATATAAAAGTTAGTTAAGAAAGTTAATTATTAAGATATTTTATAATTTAATATATTAAGTTTTTAATCTATAGATCTTTTAATTAAGAACTATAAGAAATATTACAAAGGCTTAAGCTTTAATTTAAAGCTATAATAAATAAAATATAAAACTTATACCTTTATAAGTAAAATATTATATCTATTTAATTATTACTTAAAAGAATTTAATTTATATACATAAATTAACTTTATTATTAATACTATTAAGAAAATTAAAAAGGCTTAAGTTATAATTTAAAATTAAAAGAAAATATAAATAAAAGCTTAAAAGTTAATTTAGTATCTTAAAAAGTCTTTAAATAGTATTTTTATTAATAAAATAGTTAGTAATAATAAAATAGATAATAATTATAATTATAATAATTACTAACTATTACTATTTAATATAGAGATCTACTATAAAGGAAACTACTATAAGAATATAAAAGTAATAATATTTTTACTATTATATTTACTTATTAAGTACTGTACTTTTATAAATATAATTGCTTTTTTTATCTCTTCTTATATAGACTTAACTCTAGCTAGAATATAAGTCTATCCTACTGCTATTCTCTATCTAACCGCCACCCTGCTCGCGGTAGTAGTAGTTCTTGTGATTATTGAGCCTCTTACCATATGCCAGGTCCTTCTGCTTAGAGTGGACTTGCTCCAATGTCCGTCCTCGTTCCTCTGCCCTACGAGCACGTCGTTTCTGTTGCTCCGGTGCGCCTGCCATGCCTGCCATTCCCCGAGGTACCATCTCACGGGCCTTGGAACCCCTTTGAACGAGTTGGCCATCCGAGCCACTGCCAGTCTGCTCCACCTCTGAACCTTCAATAGCCAGACGCTCGGCTCGCTCCTCGGCAGATGGATGGTTATGCAAGTTCTGGCGGAAATACTTGTTCAGCGATCGATGGCCAACAGACTTTCCTGTAGGGAGGTGAAGTTCATAGTCGTCATAAAAGACAGCGCGGGTTGGTTTATGCGCATGTGAATGCCAACCGTCGGCTTGATGTCTCTGCCTTGGGTCTTGTGATGAATGATGCGGGTGCTTGTCAAGTCGCTCGAACTGGTGGATATGACCTTCAGCGGGGACAGCCGTGAGATCAGCCGAATCGAGGGACGAAGCTGAACTATCTGTTTCCCAACCGTCTGCACCTTCGACGTCCTCGACATCTTCTCCATCTTCTCCTGTGACCTTAGCTGGACGGCGTGCCCCAAGTTTGGCCCCTCCACCGGTCTCGTCAACAACAGAGTCCTCGTCACTCATATCACCCGCATCAGAGTAAGTGCTCCTGAAGTCGTAGAAGTCTCCAATCTCGAGCTGCTCTCGCTCGGTCTCATAAGGGATCTTGCAGTGGCCCGTGTCGCGCATGTGTGTTTGAACTCCGAACGTGGTAGACTTCGGTTTGTCGCAATACAGGCATTGATGATGCAATCGAATCTTGTCTTGCAGTTGTTGGAGCAGGCCATCAATATCCACAAGATACTTCTTCTCTGGGATGAACATGCCATGGAATCTCTCCATGTGGTGTGTATTCAGAGGGATGGTTGGGGAAGCATAGTTGCAGAACAAGCACGTCTCCAGCGTCATGTTGGGTTCTTGCGACGTGGGAACAGGAGTGGCTGAGTTTGAAACGCGTGTTGCGTCTGCGTCTGCGTCTGTGTCTGCGTCTGCGTCTTCGTTGACAGCATCCTCGCCTGATGGTTGGGGATGCGAAGGTCGCTTGAGAGGGGAAGGCCTTTGCTCTGAAATACGGGCCTTCTGTAGACCCTCAACTACATGACTGAATTCCTCCTCAGCGTCAGAGTCGACTTCACCTTGGCTGGGCGCGACAGGTTCACCAAGAGAGAATGTGGAGCTCACGACAGAGGTGGTCTCATCGTCGGCTCGACCGGATGTAGATTGCCCACTGCCGGCGGCCTTTGCCTTATGCTTCTGGCTCAAAATGTGATTCTGAAACGCATTCTCACTGTAATACGTCTTGTCACAGATGTCGCATGCACGTTCGAAGTAGGCCTTGTCGGCTTCTGCACTTGAGACAGCTCTCGCCTGCAGGACCTTTTCAGAAAAGACGTCGGCGGAGATGGGGGGCAAGGAGGCGACACGGCGCTTGAGATTGTATCGACTGTCGAATGATTAGTATGGCTGCCTGTAATGTTGCGCAAATAGATAGACTTACTGCCAGTCACTCTTCATGTGACCCTTCTGCAGATCAATGTTGCGGTATGCAACTTGGCAGGTGTTACAGGTATATGGGTGCGAGGCCGCCCCAGATGCCTGCACGCTCGCCATGGTTTTGGATAAGAACAATGGTGGCTGCAGTATAGATTCAGATCCAGTTGAGGAGTATCAATTTGAGTATATCGGGTGCGATTGTTTGTTCAGGTTTGTTAATTTGTCAGACAGAGATTGTGAATGTTAAGGAAATTTGGGTTGGAATTGGTGGGATGGCGGGGCTGCATAGATAACGTCACACAGAAAAGGTTATCAGTGAGATGGATGACTGACTTTTTTTTTGCCCCAAGCCCCGCCACGCAAGGGTTCCAGGCCCCGTTAGTTGACCAGCTGAGTCATAGGAGCATGTTTGGCTCGCTTGGCTCGTTAGTGGTCAGGCTGCACTGAGGCTTTCACGACTCCACTTGCTAAGCTAAATTAGGAAAGATGCCTTGTGTAAAATTTAGCTCGGGTGCTTGCATGTGCTCCCTGGGGGCTCCAGTCGGTACCTGCCAATCCAAGTACCTGAGGTAGTGGCGCATCATCATAGCGAGGCTGACCAACAGCTCCCTGAGTATCAACTCCTCCCCGGATTACAGATGCACGACCCCAGTGTCAAGAACACCCAATATTTACATTTAAAATTAGCCCTGATCGTCTAGTCTGCCTATACTACACCACCGTATAGCGCTTTGCTATTGACGAGATACTCTCTTTGAACACGCACCTCCACTGTACATCATCGTTTACGAAATACCCAAGTGGCCATCGCGGCGCGACCCATCCTGCCAATGTCATGACGCCCGATGCCTATCGTCCACGAGATCCATCTATCGAATTTGCTGCAGATATAGATCTCCTTGCTGGCCTTTGGCAAGAAGCGCCGTTCGCTCGCTTACCGTCTGACGCACCGCCTGAAGTCAAAGCTGCTGTGCAGAACGTCGAGAACCCGGCGCGCGTTTATGCCATCCATCAAGCCAGCCGCCGTCATGGATTCCAACTTCTTGTCGAGAGGTCTGCACAGCCATTATGCCAACATCTCATTGTTTCCCTCGAAGCAATCCAGGCGCTAACCTCTAGTCAGATATATTCATCAACTGCGATCTGGTTGTGATAACGTGAACTGTGCAACCCCTACATGTTTTACCTGTCGTCGCCGTTTAGCTGGCAAGGCGCCCGTCCGAAGATATAACACGACAAGTGCCAGGACATTAGCGATATATTTGGCGAGTCAAGACGATCCCGAAAAAGGTCTATGCCCGTTTCTTCGCAAATGTCCAGAACCATCAGCAGCACTAAACAACCTGATATTTTCGGCGCGATCCCCCACACAACCACACCCCGATGACAAGAGAACAAACGTTATCACATCGCCAGGCGCGCGTAAGAATCGAGTTTCTAGACCACGCACGGCCTCCTCATCGTCTCAGGACTCCATTCCTGCAACCAGGCATGCACCGCATTCGAGCAGCGGTTCAGCCCCTCATGTCCGAGTAATAGAGGGTCCTGTGAACAAAGACCATCGTTCCTTCGCCGCGAATCTTTTCGGAACTGTAACCTTCAAGATGCTTGAATGGCTGACACCCAAAAGCATGGCAGTCATGTCAGACAAGCTCGGCAATTTTGAAGTGTCTGACTTAAAGGCATCAATCATGGACCTGGATATGCTGCAGGAGTCGTCCAGTTTGACCAGCACGAGCACTGATTTAGAAAATCAAAAGATTCTGCCCCATGAGCCGAATGCGTCTCAGCCGATAAATATGCCTAATCAGCCACAAGACAATGACTGGGACGAGTCTCCTTTTCCTACAATGTCCCCGAAAAGCAGACACGACTCGACACACAAGTCGCAAAATAATGCATCTGCCAAACCCCGCAAACACTCGATAGATACAAGCGACTTTGTGAAAGGAGAAGACGGTACCAAGACTGTCAAACTTCCCCAGGTCAACGGTCATTTACGGGATATGTCATTGCGAACCAAGAACAGCACACACGCGACTGTTCCGAGCATGCCGGAAATGCCGACGAAACCAGAATCCCCTGAAAATGCAACAAAGCCCACCACTGACCCAGTGTCGCCGAGTTTACCCCTAGCCTCAAAGGACAACGGGATCAGCCAGACGGAGCTGCATAACAATCGAAGCAACGGCTGTGCTAAGGAGGACATCATTTCCGAGGAATCGAAGCGTCATAAGGTAGAGTTTGAGGCTGTCGAACCCCAAAGCTGTGACAATATCTTGCCTCAAGCTCTTTCGAAGCTTGATGTCGATCTTGTCGACTTCATTTGCGATATATATGAGGAAGACGACATCTCGGAATCATGTCGTGTCTCAGCGTACAAGATGAATTATACGTATCCCCAACCTATCGATGAGCGGAAGAGTTTACACCGTCATTCTGTACTGCACACCACCGGATCCAGAGAGCAGTGGTTGCGTTTCAATGAGCAGGCACTTTTTTATGTTCTTACAGATCCAGAAGCTGTCGTGCTGTCGTTCACACAGGAGTATAAACTCTACGATTCACAGACTTTATGGTACTGTTTTCATCGGCTGTGTCGCGTCACTTCCAATCTAGTTTTTCATAGTCTTTGGTTGGCTGCCGCACGCTTGTTTATACCTCCACAGGACTCGAAACCAAACAGTTTTTCAAAGCGGATAAACGGGCATAAACCTCAGAAAATAGCCCAGGCTCTCACCGATTTAGAAGCGGGCTATTTAATGTCCATTTGCATGCATGCACTGGTTGCTGCAACGCCAGTGGTGGGAGACTCGAGGACACTATACGAATTGTCGCGAGTTCGTTCTAATGGATTGACACTGGCAGGCGGTAGCGCTATATCACGGCAACCATCTTCTCGATGTTTGGACTACGATGATGCCTTTTCAAACGATGTGGCTGTTAGGCTGGCACGTCGACTGTTTTGCGCGATAACGGCCAGACGTTGCTTCGCTGATAGAGCACGTCCGGCTGAGCGATTGGAAGGTTTCAAAATGAACGACAGCGATATCCTGCAACCCCTGGTGAATCAACTCGACTTCCTCAGCACAGGTTCAGCATCAATACTCGAGTTCCCACGGGACGAGCGCCTTCTGCACGAGACTCGCGTTCCCACTGTTCTTCTGGATTGGGCACGCACTATACTGTTGAATGAATGGGACGGTCAGGCTCACTTTGCTATGGACGGACCTTTTGGCGGAGCATTATCATTCATTGAAACCCTGCGTATGTATACAATGTGATGGATCGGTAAGGGACTTGACCTTGCTAACAAATCCAAGATCGATCTAGGAACCTCTTGCTATTGGGCGATGTGCAGTTCCGGGTTGATTATCTCTCAGAACGACTAGACTTAATCGAAATGCCTGTGGAATGGTTGTCCTTCAAGTCAACACGATGGCGACGACATATACTCGACTATCCCTACATCTTCAGCCCTGAGACGTTGGTCTCCTTCTTCCGATCCATCAACTTTGCCCGAATGAGTCGCATGTTCGAAGAGTCAAGTTCGCTCAAGACACGGATGAGTGCCATAGTCGATCCTGGAAGTCTCATCACCAATCCACATCATAAAATGGTTTTACAAGATCTTCTAAGAACGGCATCTTCAAAGTATCTGGTCTTGGAGGTGGGGAGAGAAAACGTTGCCAGAGATGCATTTGACCAACTTTGGAGGCGTGAAAGAAGAGAGCTCCTACGACCGCTCAAGGTCCATTTAGGGGAGAACAGTGGCGAGGAGGGATTTGACTCTGGTGGTGTCCAGCAAGAGTTCTTTCGTTTGGCCATTGCGGAATGCTTAGATCCCGGATTTGGGGCCTTCACTGTTGATGAAAGGACGCGCATGGCTTGGTTCGCTCCAGGTTCGTTGACTGAAGACTGGAAATACGAACTTGTCGGACTTCTGATATCGCTCGCGTTGTACAACGGTTTGACACTACCAGTTACTTTCCCGAGGGCTCTTTATCGGAAGTTGCTGGGTAATCCTGTTGAGGAGCTTCATCACATCGCTGATGGGTGGCCAGATTTAGCGAGCGGGTTGACGACCTTGTTGGAGTGGGACGAGAAGAATGGTCTTATCGAAGATATTTTCGCCCGTACCTATGAATTCTCGGTATCTTCATTAGGGACAATTGTTACGCGCGAGATGAGGGCGGACGGAAACACGATTTGGCCAAACGCAGCCTCAAGCTCAACAGATATCGAGCCATCGCACATGAATAACTCCGACGACGCACCACTTGTCTCCAACGATAACCGCGATGACTATGTCATAGACTACATCCGCTATCTAACGGACGTTTCTATTCGACGCCAGTATCTCGCTTTCGAGCGTGGATTTGCGTCGTGTTTGGACAAGAAGTCCTTGTCGCTCTTGTGTCCGTCTACCTTGCAGGCGCTTGTGGAAGGAGTACAGGAAATCGACATCGGCGAGCTCAAGCGTTACACTCGTTACGTAGGATGGGATACTTCTCATCGTACCATTAAGGACTTCTGGTCTATTGTTAAGAGGTACGACGAGGGTATGAAGCAGAGGCTACTCGAGTTCGTGACGTCGTCCGACCGCGTTCCTGTTGGTGGAATGAAGAACTTGCAATTCGTCATACAAAAGAACGGCGAAGAAGACGGTACTGGTGGGCATTTGCCTACGGCCTATACTTGTTATGGAACATTACTTTTACCGGAATACAGAGATAAAGAGGTGTTGAGGGAGCGGCTTGGGATGGCATTACAAAATGCCCAGGGGTTTGGTTTCGCGTAATGATGCGCTTTGGTGGGGGGACCGTCGACTCTCAGCGAGCAACGACTTGATGTTCCAAATGTGATATAAGCCCTTGTGTATTTTGTATAATAGCATAGCAAAAGGAGTAAGCGGCCAATATTGTCGACATGGTAACTCGGAGACAGGTGTTGTCTAGGCATGCCGTGCTGTAAAACACTCGGCTGACGAGTTCCGAGTTGTGGCCATGCCTCAATCCCGCATCTGGCGAACGTTCAGGTTGATTCTCTTGGTTTTCATCCATCCTCGCCATTCAGAAAACTTGCCATCTTCGCGAGCTGGCCAGTCTTCGAGATAGGCAGGGCATGTATCCTTGAGCACTTTCGGTACTCCATGCCAGGCATACCTTGATTCATGCGTCATGTAAATAGCATCACCAGATCTAAGTCTCAACAGTAGGTACTGCTTTTCGCCCGGTATTTCGCTCCGAGTCCCCGATTTCAGATCGCTGGGAGCGATCATGAAAAGACCATCGCAGCCGAAGCTCAGGCTGATGAGTCCTTTGTCTGTCTCTTCGCTAACATCCCGGTGCATCATCATGGTATCACCTGGTGTATAGAAGTTGAGAATGGCTGCCTGTGCATCAGTCTCGGGGAACAAGTCCTTCAACAAGTGAAAGATGTCAACTGGGAACCGCGGCGGCAAGTCTTGGGGGTAAATGCGATTAGTCCAATCATACTGACCACCAAGCGTTACCCAGTGCAGTTTTCGCTGCATGACCTGCTTGATAGATAGAGGCTTATGAACGCTGGGGTCTTTTGGTATGAACGAGGCAGGTGTTTCCGGGTCGATGGAGAAGAAAGATTTCTCATCTTGATCGCTTCCTTCTGGGTATGGCAGACTGTAGTGTAGATGTAAATTGGTCTGGTGGTTCTGCGCGCTGAGATCACGATGGATCGTGCGATCCAGCAAAGTCTTCTGCACAGACGGCGGCAAAAGTGAGGGGATGATCAACAGACCTATTAGGTATCTATGTATAAGTTTCAAGATGGAGCGAGTAATGAAACGAAAATCTTACCCGGTAACAGCGGATGGTGGATGATCTGGACATCACTGTCGACCTCAGAGGCCAAGTCAGGGTGCAATTGAGCAAAGCCTTTAGCAACTTGCTCTTTAGAGATGGTTGAGACTTTGCGAAAGCCGGAGTCTTCTAGGGGGGCGCGTGGATCATCGATACGGGGGTCGTTGAGCAAGCTTTTATGATCTTGACGCATATAACCTTTCCACTCAGCACGCATCTCATCAGACGGTTGCTCGTGAGCGTCGATCTCTGTAAGATTTGTTGTTCCCATCTTTACGATCGATCTTGACAAACACAACAAGTAAAGTTTTTGCGGATGAAAGCGCCGCTCAGGCTTTGTTCTCTCCCAGCATGTATACTTTTAAGTGGCAGATATGAATTCGTGATGTTTATTATCGTGGTCATTGTCACGACTCTTACCCTGTGGACCTCTTTATTCAACACGTGACTTTATCAAATATTCTTTGATGTTACTGTCACTTATTTGTATAATAACATTTATCGTCACTGTATCGATTAAATTAGCTACGCCCTATCTCTTTTGTCTCTTTTTGCATCCTTACTGCTCAAAGTCTGTTTGTGCTGTGCAGTCGGCTTCGTTACGACTCCTAAATTCGGCTTCTAGGTTTTCGTCCGTAAATTGTACTACATAATAGCAACAGACACTATCATGGCACTACCACGATTACTACGAGCATCTCGGCTTCACTGCTCTTTCTCCTGTGCTAAAGTGGCTCAACAGAAGGCTGCTTTCTGTTCAACAGGAAGACTGAGTATACGTCAACGACCATTACGTCGAAGTGTAGGGGCTTCTGGCTCATCACGGCCAGTCGGTGATTCATCAGATATACAAAGAAGTAAGGCTTCACCTCTGGATCTTGATTCAAACGTTCAAGAACCGGTACGCCATGATGCTTTAGAAATCAGCACCGCACCATACCGTTCCGACGCCCAAAAAGCACAAAAGTCAAAAACTATCAAGCCAAAAAAATCATTACCAAAAGGCATCAAACCCCACCAGCAAGTGCTATTCCAGAGCGAATCTATCTGTTTCAAACAAGGCCTAGAATCTCCGGTCGATGTGCCCAAAGAAGACAAACCCCCTTTGGCAGCAGCTGGGAAGTTCTTCGAAGAGGGTTGCCAGATACTCTATTCTGCTGAATCGTTATATCACCATCCTCAAAATGACCATATCCCAGAGATCGTGGTTCTAGGAGCCTCCAATGCCGGTAAATCATCTTTCCTCAATGCCCTCACCGGTGGCACAGAGGTCGCCAAAGTCAGCCACAAGCCAGGCAAAACCACCACAATGAATGCCTATGGTGTTGGACCACGGCCGAAAATTGCTAAGGAGCTTGTTCGCAAGGGAGACGTGCCCCCGAAATACAGCATTGTTCTCATGGATACACCAGGCTACGGCTTCAGAAGTCAAGAAGATTGGGGGAAGACCATTCTCAAGTATTTGAACGTCAGAAAGATGCTCCGCGGCGCAGTACTCTTGATGCCAGCCGACAAAAAGCTTCAAGAAACAGACAAATGGATGCTGAGAACCCTAGCTCGATCAAACACTCGAACTTTGGTTGTCATCACCAAGGCCGACAAGCCCGGAGAGAGGTGGCAAGAAGCATGTCACAACCTCCATGGTCAGATTCAAGACATCATAGGCGGACTTTCAGCTCATTCAGCTCCAAGTTGGAGGGAAGGGTCTAGCCGCATACTCGATGTCTATGCCACAGCCTCCAAGATAGCCTTCGTATCTCGTCGTCTGGGCAATGGTGGAGGCATTGGGGGTGTAAGACTGGCAATCTTGGAAATGGCTGGCTTTTCTCTAGGCGAGAAGATTGAGAAGCAGGCTGAGACGAAGGCTTATTCTGGGAAGGTTGTATCTTTTGACGATATTGTTTGGAAATCCTGATGAATACCAACAGGAGTACCGAGATTTACACTTCCAAGTTACCGATATGTCAACAAAGACTATACGGTAGTCGCTTGAAAAGAGCCTTCAACGTAGTTACAAGGGCGCATGTAATCTAGAAACAGCAATTCTTCAGGGAACCCTGCAATCGAGGGCCAGCCTCGACTCTGATAATGTATTACCACAATTCAGAAGAGACAGAGGCTTCTTGGCCCCATCACCACTATATTACCACCCCAATTACAGTAAATCCATCCATCTACAATCTGCTCAAAAGGCCTACTCTTTTTATGACTCCTTTGCTTCGCCACTTGATTTTGTCGAATGTGCCGTTCCTGGCCGACTGATGGACTTGCTTATCGACTGCCTCAACTTCCTACTTCCCTTTGTGTCAAACAAACTCTTTACCCTCTTCAGTCTCGCCCATCGCTCCTTGTCCTTTGCATCTCTGTCTTTGTCGTCTTCTTCAGCGTTGTCTGGGACAGATTCGGCAACGGAGCCGGGTGTCGCGATTGGTGTGTTGATAGATGCAGCCGTACCGGGTCTTTGTGGTGTGGTCGGCGTACCCATTGAACGCTGAGTTCGATGTCGGGCAGGCGAACGCCCCTCATAGACACTTCGAAGGTGGGCTTCGTTTGAGAGGGTTTGCACCAATACCTTCCAGCCTGGCAAGTCTTGCCCGGAACGACTTTGGGAATGGCCTTGCCTTTGCGTTTCGGGGTTGGACCACGGACAGAAGAAACGATGTTCTCTGGCCGGGTCTAGGAAATCCATGGGGGCAGGTACTATTATATCTCCATTATCTGCCACTTCTTTGCTCTTAAACATCCAGAGCCCCAGGCGTCTAAGGCATGTATGACAAGAGGCTGAGTTTGGGACTGCACCAATGCGGGGATTGTTTAGACCTTGCCATCCCATCAGGGCAAGTGCCAAGGCGACACGATGTGGTTGAGTTTCAGCCTCTTTTGCAGGAGGTGGTTTAGTGAAGAAGTCGCCAGGAAGTTGTGAGAGGACACTGTCCAGGTTGAAGTCATCCGGCAATCGAAGGTTAAATTCGTATGGCAAGAACGCCTTTCTTACCAAGAGCTCATCGTAGCGCTCGCGAAGAGCAGCAAGGGTCACTTTTGCATTTGTCAAAGACAGACGTAGAATAGAGTCTGTGGGAAATGGTTAGCAAATCATGATGATTTGACTCGCAAGAGCAAGGACTTACTATCGCAGCCTCGTTTGCGCCAAAGACATTCGTCCTGGTGTGAAGTTACGATCAGGTCGGCATACTTGTCGACCAGAGCCTCTTCTGTATAATTGTCAGCACATATTGATAGTGTATCGATGCACATAGCTTACCAATTTCAGATGATACGAGAACGGAGATCTCTTTGCCGTCAACGTCCTTACGGTTGAGCTTAACTATTAATTCGCGATGGCAAAGAAGGCAGCGAACTGTCTCCTTGCTATGGCACACCCATCCGCGCTTCGCCCATTCCACCTCATTTACCCTTTCCGGCTTTGGAGTCCAGTCTGTTATTTCTTGGAAAGTACTGAGCCGCTTCAACAGGTCTCCTCGATCGGTTGGCGCATATCGTGCGGGTGGCGCATTGGAGCTTTTAGATAAACCTTGGCCTTGTGGACGTCGAGATATAATAGAAGATATAGTCGCTGATAGGTTGGCTCTCTTTCCCAGCTTAGGGGCTGTCGAATCTGGGAAACCAAGTCGTCGGCGTTTCTGGAGCAGCTCTAGATCGACACCGGATACGGGAGCTGTTGAGCCAGGAGAGGCAGTCGTACCGGAGTCATGCGTTGGCGTGTCGTCGACATTTTTCGAGTTCGAAGATCCAAGGCCTTGTAGTAAAGTATTGAATTTCCTTTTCGTTGCGTTGGTCGACATCTTTCCAATGTTCAAGAAGTGCTTGCCCTAGGTCATACAAGGCCGAATCTTTGATGGCGTACTACGAAACGAGTTTCTAGTATCACGCGCCAGATGTGGGAATTGAATTGCCGTATTCGTTTCTTAATCTTGAACCACAAAATGTTGTTGATGTATAAGAGAAAAGGATTACTACTGGCTGGTGTTTGTTTTGGTTGCGACGCTGGGAATAGGCGATGATGCACGAGCTTGGACGCCGCCAGAGCTGCAGGTACTAACAGGCAGGTGGGCTATGGAGCCAGGAGCACAACCTCCAGGTATAGGTGTTAGTCAGCCTGGAGATTCAGTGCGCAAAGTGGTGAGCATTTCTGGAAACGCTGATCCACAGTACTTTGAGCTCAGGGGTTGTAGTATTGGAAGTGACTTACCAGACTGCATTTGGCAAGGCCCCTGCTAGCGTGTAGAACTCTCAAAGGTACTTTGTCTGAATTGAAGGTACTTCTGACGATAAGGATATACATCCGGCAGCGATAACAGCACGTGCCCCACCTATGATCCACCCGTCCACTGAAATTTTTTGTTAGCCAGTCTCTGGCCAGCGCGAAGACCAGGCCCAAGAAATATTTCTGTCAGTCCTCAATAACAAGACACATTCTTGCTACTGCAATTGCCTGGGTTTTCTCTGTGGCATAGGCATATGTCTGGTTCGAATCAAAGCCCTCCGTCGTGGCTATTCTCGAATAACCCTCTCAATCCTGTGAAACCTACCATTGCCTCCAACAACATGGGCAAGAAGAGCACAAAGGCCGTCGCGGCCAAGAACGATGTCGCATCCGCGCCTCCCCCAGGCCAGCTCATGGACCTGGTAGAGAATTTCCTCTCCGATCACTCGTTCAAGAGCGCTGCCGATGCTTTCAAGAAGCAGCGGGAGAAGAAGGGTTGGCAAACGACTGCCTCGACCGAAGAACAAGGCAACCCTTCCCTTGTTGGTGTCTTTCAGACGTGGGAGGCTACCAAGGGTGCGGATGGCGGCAAGCCCAAGAAGAAGTCCACCAAAAAGACGTCCAAGAGTTCTGATTCGAGCGACAACAAGGAGGAAGATGTCGACATGAAGGACGCCGAGTCTTCTTCTGAGAGCTCTGACAGCGACAGCGAGGAGGAAGCTGCCAAGCCTACCCCTTCCAATAATCTCAAGCGCAAAGCCCCCGTCGATGATTCCTCCTCTGAGTCGTCCTCAGACTCGGACTCCGACTCGAGTTCTTCCGATTCCGATTCAGAATCTGGCAAGAAGCCACAAGCCAAGAAGCGGAAGCGCGCCTCATCCTCAAGCGCCAGCTCCTCTGAGTCCAGTGACTCTAGCGACTCCAGCGAAAGCGACTCCAGCAGCGACTCTGACGACGAGAGTGCCGAATCGGATTCTGATTCTGATAGCTCTGACTCTAGCTCTGATTCAAGCTCCGATTCTGACTCTGATTCCGACTCCGACTCCAGTAGCTCAAGTGGTTCTGAGGGCAAGGCTGCCGCCAAGGTGCCGCTCCCAGACTCTGACGGCTCCTCTTCAGACTCCTCCTCTTCAGACTCCTCTGACTCCGAATCCGACTCTGACAAGAAGAAGAAGAAGAAGGTCAAGAAGGAAGCCAAGGATTCCTCCGATTCTTCTGTTACCCTGGACAAGACCTCGCCCGAGTTCCAATCAAACTTGGCAAACCCACCTCTGCCTCCTGACCCCGTTGTAAACGGTAACGGGAAAAAGAAGCAGAACGAGCCTTTCTCTCGTATCCCCAAGGACATCAAGGTCGACCCTAAATTCGCCTCCAATGAATATGTGTCCATCGCTTACTCTCAGCGAGCGCACGAGGACCTGATTGTCACCAAGGGCAAGGGCTTCACCAAGGAGAAGAACAAGAAGAAGAGGGGCAGCTACCGCGGCGGCGCCATTGATATTTCGGACAAGAAGGGTATCTACTTCGATGATTAAAGGAAGCGCCGGTGTACTTTGCTATTACATAATGGTATTAGAACCTGGAGTAAGATGAAGCATTTTTTTGCGTTAATAGATAGCCGGCGTTTGGAATGTGACATGGTCACCCGCCAAAGAGATATAGAACCATGACACGGCCATCTGGGTGCGAGGTGAATGATTTCTAGACTTCACTGTTCCTGAGACTGTTTAAAATAAATCACGAAAGTTTAGGGTATCTAGTCTGCATATGCTTGGCCTGTGCTAAGACGCCCACATGCTTATTTCATGGTTCCTCATGTCGGTAACGAAAATACAAAATCGTGGTGAGCTAAAGAACAACAGTAAGCCTTGTCTAATGATGTTTCCAAAGCCCCGGTTCGCAGATGTGCCTCTACCTCAGAATTTTGAGCCATCTTTCTCCCAGTCATGGCCTTGCCTCGTGGCAGCCATTGTCTGGACTTCAATAGCTGGCGCATGTTGAGCTGCTTCATCAAAGACTTCGTCGGCAGCAAGATTCTCCTTAACGATGGCATCCTTCCTGGCCACAGATTTCCATAGCCTGTTTCCATTCTTAGCATTCAACAGCGCCTCCTTGAGCCAATTCTTCCACTGGTCAGTACTGGGTGCAGCTCCACTGCCAGTAACCCAACCAGTCCGTTGAGTTTCCCGAATAGCATACCACAACGTCCGCGTGAAACTGGGATGGCCCTCCCGTTGATCGCTCTCGTCTGTTGTTTCGTGGGCATTCTTGGCATCATCGGGGGTAACCTCTTTCCACTCATACCGCGAAAGGTCCCAAAAGTAGGATCGAGGGATCATACCCAGGCCCCAGTACAGTCCGTTGAGAACAATGTAACTGCCGCCAATAAATATCTGCGAATTCCACGTGCAGTTTCCAAACAGAACAACGCTCAACATGAGCAACGTAGTCCCAAGAGCCATGAGTAATCTATATGTACGACCACCAACGTGATAGTGACACTCTTCTGTGCCTGAGTATAGTTCTCGAGCAACCTCTTCAGTGCATTTGATGAGAAGAAAAGCGCCTTCTCGGGTCCGGATCATGACATCGCCTCGAGGGACCTGATTCGTGTGTTTTCGATTCATGAGAATGGGATGCCAGGACGAGGCATAGCCCACTATAGTTGAGGTAAAGGATATAAGAAAGACAGACAAGATGGCATTGCCATCTTTCCACACCACAGCGCATGCTATGATGGCGATGCTCAAGAGGCATGAAAAGACGGAGAGTATGTGGATTGGCGAGAACAGCTTGACCGGGACCGCAGGACGTCTTTTGGTATTAGCAAAAGTAGGGTTTACGAGCATGTCCTGGACTTTTTGCTTCGCCGTAGGCCGGCGTACGATAGGTTTGGGGAAATCCTCGACCGGTGACTTGCCTAGTATTTCGAAGGTGGTTGCATGTACCGCAGCAGGTGAACTTGCTTGTGCAGGTAGAGGGAGACCGCCATCTATCATCGGGGCACGAGGAATACGATTGCTTCGTGCCTCTTTCCCATTCTGTTGATGCTCTTTGCTGTAGGACTTGGAGCGTCGAGACTTGACCCAGTTGAGACTCCGCGTGGGCCAGCTTTCCTGGGCTGAAGAAGGGTGGATATCGGCCTCACACAACTGGGATGGGTCGGTGTGTTTAATCTCGAAAACACTGAAGCTGTAAGGCTGAAGGGCGTCCAGAGGCGTGATGATAGTCGCAAAGAAACCCACAGAGTCGAGAGTAGTTCCGCTGTAGACGCCCGTCATTTTTGCAAGCGTTTCAGGCATTCGACTTGGGCGTGAGGGCTTGAGAAGAGCTTGGGGTGCTGGGATCAGGCGTGGAAGGAGACATAGTAAAGACGCTGTGATAGTCTGAGTCTGCTCAGCCATGGCCGACTCGCCAATGACTGCAAGGAGTGTAACGACATCCAGCGACCAGTTGTTTTTGACATTTGGAAACCATTTCCAGCCTGGGCTGTCTGAATCAGCCATGCTGGCGATGCCCGTACTAGGTGGGGGGCGTTGGAGTTATAGTTATGGTGGCGATGGTTATGGTGATATGAGTATATGTTGAAAGATGTAAGGCTCTACTATGATGAACGAGGCAAAGGTCATAAAAGAGAACTCAAGTCGCCATCATAGAAGAACTGGGCTGAGCCGAACTGAGCTCGAGTTGTTCAGCCTGGAGTCCATGGCCAGTATTTAAGAAAGAAACATGGACCTAGAGATCCAGCTCTTTTTTACAATTGACAGTATTACCCGTCTACCTACCTAGGTAGTCTATTATGAAACAACGTTTATCCTGCATGGCTGCGCCACGGCGGCTGCACCCGCCCGTTCCCAAACCACCTTGCTCGCGTCATCTTTAGCTGAGCCCCCACTGATTCCATGGCGATCATTTAAGGGTGTCTGTAGATCTTTGTGATGCTCTTTTCTCCCGTCGATATATAGCTGCACTCATATTTCCACGTTATAGCTACATATATAACATGTTGGGTCTTTGAGCTACATGTTTGTATCGTCAAACTATCAAGTTCGTCACATCATCTCCTTCACCTATTCTACGTCCCACAGGCATCACCAAGAGGCCCAACCACAATGACAATAACTACGCATCAGACTGAGACTTGGTCAACAATTAAGGGGCTGTGTAGTCATGTCAGCTACATACGACGTACTGCATGTGAGAACCCGACGACTACTCATGTAGCACAACTTTCACAAATAAAACATAAAATCGAAGTATATATCTAGTAGCTCCAACCAGTTTCAGACCAGGTTCTCTTGTCGTCATTCATTCGTCTATCATTGGTGGCTACATAAGCCAAGTTCTCGCTCTCTGCAGAGTCCATCCCCGTCCGTCGTCGGAGATGTCGCGTCAAAAGCAAAACATATCACCGCCATCATTGCCTTCTTTCCATTCGCCAAACTCCTGGTTCGCTGATGAATAACGAACTGCCACCGTCGTAAAAGAAAAAGAAACCCGACCACAAATAACACCTTGAGTTGTTGAAACTTTAAATGAGGCTTCTTTCAGTCCCGTATGTCTCGATCACCCAATCGACAAACTCCTTCCATTTTTGCTCCCAGTCGCAAACTACTGCAGATCGCTCAGATTCTGATAGACAAGCGTGTTCAAGGCTCCATAGCACGAGCTGTTTCCATCCAAACAATCCCATGTCAGCCTTGCCAACCATGACCTGGTAGAAGTCGTGAGATAAAGAGGATCTATTTTATTTGCTTCAGTTAGCGATATGCTGCATTTCAATATGTGAGATGACTAACCTGAATAGTGTTCCATTGTCCGAGCTTACTGTGCAGTGCACGTTGTTGGCAAGAAGCTGGTACATGGTATGTCCACTGACTCGTGGTGTAAGTCCCAGGATCTCGTTGGAGATGGGACAGAGTTCGAGGCAGATGCCACGCTCCTTCATATGCTGCATCACATAAGGATGCTTGGCCAGCGCAAACCCATGTCCGATTCTCTTCGACTTCAATAAGAGTGCGTCGACAAGGTTCCCGTCAGTATCGGTTCCCATATCCAGTGTCTCGCCGCAGTGGAAAAGGAACGGTATCTCCACACCTTCACTGGCACAGTTGTCCTGAAACTTCAAGAGCTCGGGAATGAAGTCTTTGATGGGCCGTCCTTTTGCCTCTTCCCCGACAAGGTCGAAACCTATACTACGGTCAATAAAAACGGTCTTCGAGAAATTAATATGGGACAAGGCAGAGGTTTCTTACCAGCGATCCATTCCGGCCACAGCTTCTTGAAGGCCAGACACTCTGTAAGAGCAGCCTCGATCTGTTCTGGCGCAAATGACCGGGGCGTGCAGTAAATCACCTTGAGACCTCCGAAGTATCTTCCTTGCTTCTTCATGTCTATTAGGAAATTTTGGACCTCTCTGATGATTAATTCCATGATTCCCTTGTTGTCGATGAGCTGTTTGCCGTCATCAGTCCAAAGCTGATTGCTGGTCATGAAATTGGGTCGAATTTCAGCATAACTGATGTTATCTTTCATAAAGTCCTCCAAACACAAACGAGTGTATTTTCGATATGCGGTAGCATAGTTGAAGAGACCCTTCATCATACGCGTGCGTCCGTTGAATTTCTCCCATGCTCTTTTCCATGTTAGTATTTGCCCTTTCAATCAAGGGGTGCACATAGTCGACTTACCCCGCCGCGGTCTGCAAATGATTATGAGTCTCCTCCTCATGGAACATTAGCTTTTCAAACAGCCACTCATCAACACTCGTAGAGTCTTTGGTGTAGTATCCTGGAAACTTGTTGAGGAAGTCTTTGAATCGCATCGTCTGCCGAGGCTGATATGTTTGAGAGAACAAGTCACCTGGCGATTCTTTTTCAGGACTCAGCAGAGAGAACTGGATCTCGCATCTGTCAAAGTTGATGTGGTTGTTGTCCGAAACTAGGGGCACATCGCTCGTGATGAACATACGCTCCATCTCTTTGGCAAGATTAAGCAGAATTTGAGGAGCAAGGCAGGCGTTAAAATGGATGTGCAAGTGGGCGCCCTTGGGCATGCGTTGTGCCACCTTGAATAGACTCGTTTGGTCAATGAGGTCTTTGTTGGAGAGAAAATGATCTCCTGGGAACCGAGGATGTTTCTGCCCACCGTAGCCTGTCCTTGGTGCAGCTTGGGAATACACAGTCTCCTCATCGTTGCGTCTCAGTTTTTGAATGATAGTATCTGCTCGCCTTTCCTGAGGCGTGCTGCGAACGCGACAATCATTATCGAAGTCCAAAGCTCTCTCGCGGGCCACCAGATTTTGTCGTAACTTGAAGTAGTCCCCAACAGGACCAGACTCATATGTGACTGTGGGTGATTCTGACGATTCAGCAACAACATACCGACCGGCAATTTCGGCATCGTGAGCCTGAATATGACATCGCGCCGCCGCCGCCGCGTTTGGCGAAGGCTCCTGGTCCCTCATCCTGGTGGTTTTGGATTGATTTGTTGTGCGTTGGGATAAACGAGTCATGAAGCCGCTACTTGAATGTTCTTTCTTATCGTCCTCGCAATGATGGTCCTGACTATGTTGCCGATGATGATGACCCTTGGCTTCATCCGCCGGCTCTGATCTGGAGCAGAGAGCGCCCATTTATGTTGAATAGGTAGGCTAGTTAATTGCCAAACTTGATCTATGAAGTTGAGTGAGTCGGGAGGGAATAAAGAAAGGGTCAACGGAGGCAGCAGAGGCGCAGTCATTCAAAGCTCGTCTAAGAGAGTTGAGGCTGTTTGCGGTGAATGACTCCAACTTGATAAAGCGCGGCTCACAAGCCAGAGCCATGTGATGGTCGTTAATCAGCCAAGGGTGGGCGGGGATAATTACGATCAGGCCAACGCAAAACTGTTAGTGGTGTTGCGTTGCTTTGCCAAGCTGTTCGGTCCGTACAGTTGTAAGAGCTCGCGGCCTGGTCTCGTGAGGCTCTTTGTCTAGGTAGTCTCCAAAAGTAGAGAGTTCTTAAAACGGTTTCAGTAAGCTGGAACCCTAGGCATTTGTTGGCTGCGACAAAGGTAATGATGTTTCAAATAAGCTATCACGCAGATTGACTTCGTTCAGCCAAGGTAAACTGTAAATTTGGTCGATTGTTGGTTACAAGTGTATTGCCGAGTTTGAGGCAGTGCCCTTTGATTGAGCCTGGGTAGGTATGTGCCTCTTTCACCTTACCTTGCCTTGCCTGACTAAGGAAGGTACTTATGCTGTTAAGGCCGAAGGCTAGGTACCTACCTGACTCCAAAGTACCTGATTTTCTGAGGGACAATGAAACACAAGGAAGATCAGGTACAGAGTCAGCCTGTGGAAATGCTGGTTCGCTGCTTTTGAGTGATTGCAGCGACTTGATGGCTGGCCAAGCCTGCGCTAGTCTAACTTGGGTTTTAAGTCACAGGTCCAGGCGCTTAAAGCATTTACTTAACCCACTCTCATCTCACGTCACTTGTCAAGGCAAACATTAGAAGGTAATTACCTAGATAGTTAGTAGAGATGGCTGTGAGATAGAACGCCCCATAAGCCTTCCTCATTTGCTCGTTTTTTATACATTTCTTCGCGTCCCAGCGCCATGGCTAGGTCCCAAGCTGAGATTATTTATATGGATGCCTCCCGGTGACTCCCATTCCTATACTCCAGGTCACAATCATTAAATCGCTGTATTTGTTCGGTCATGTTACCGACACGCGCAGGCTTGTATTTATACAAGGCTTAGATTGGTTCGACTTTCCCAACTTGTGCACATCCTTTCTTTTAACAAACTCGAATGCTAGGACTGAGTTAACACAATAGCCAACTTGACCGCTTTATCGATATCTTTCGGTCGTATAGCCGGCGACCGGCCTAAGCACACAGCCATACTCGTCATTTCTATGTTTCATTAGTCTCAAGTGTATAGAAATTGCCGGGTGCCATCAAACTCACCTGCTACCAATCGGTTAACATCCACCGTCACTCTGGTCTTCATCCAACTGGAACCCGATGCCCATTCTCGTGGCAAGTAGGATGTATCCATGAAGGACCCCATTCCCTGTCCATATTGCTCACCGTTTGTAGGTCCCAGCTGCGGTATGAAACCTGCCATATCAGGGCCTATTGTCGGTGCCATGAGCGAAGCTGCTGTCATGGGTGATGTGGTACTGGCGACGCTGGTAGGCACCGCACTTCGCCACATACCAGGGACATCTGTTGCTGATGGTTGGGGTGGCATGTAAAGCCCTTGGTCGGGAACAGGCGTCTGGTGTGCGCCAAAAAAGCTATTGCTATTCGTCCCAAAGCCTGAAAGGTCTGTAGACTCGCCCAGTGAACCAATATCGATTTCAGCATCAACGAAATCCACATTGGCAGGAATCACGACACCTTTTTGGCGTAAATACGCCTCAGCCTCATCAGCATCGAAAAAGTCTCCGTCAAATCCCTTGAACATCATCCGCATGCGTTCGTCAACACGGTCTCTTGTGGTTTCCACATTTGGGGCAAATGGCCCCATTGAGAAGCCCGTCATCTCTGGGGGCTTCATGGACTGGATCAAACCCTGGTTACCCAGATGCAGCCTGGTACTGTTGGAACCCGTTGACGAATATCCACTAGCACCTTCATTATCCGGAAAGAACGTGCCAGTACCGCCAAGATTTGTGAAAGGGTACCTCCACACAAAAAGTGATTCCTGGCTAATCCTGGACAACGTGGTGGATATACGATCGACTATTGACTCTCTAGGCTCGAAAAGTAGACAGAAGCCGAAGACCTGAGCGTAACGATGAGGAGGTGGGTTGGCCATCGATGCCAGCCGCAGCCCTGCCTCCAATGCTGCTCTTTGAAGACGACGGCCGAAGCTTCTTTCTTGTGATGAATAGGACGGCGGCGAGGGGACAGCAGGAAATGGTGACTGAAGAAAAGGATTTTGCTCCAGATTAATTGGTGTCTGAGTATCGTAAACTGGAAAACTCGCGTTGTCTGTTGTCGGCATCGTGATGATCTCATAAGGTAAGTTCAGGGGAGGGGTGGCCTGTTGCCGCATCTGTCCGTCCCCTCTTTGCGGAGTAGCTTGATGTTTGTCATGAGGAATCGTATGGGGTACTGAGGGGTTGGACGCGGAGAGATCATCGCTTGGTGAGCTCGAGGTGTTAGAGCTATGCGCTGATATACGTCGCTCTGGCGGTTGTGTCGTATCTTCACCTTGAATTGGAGCCGGGGCTAGATTATCGCCCGACTCATCTCTACTCGAATCCTCGGCAGATTTGCGTGTTAGAGAGAGGAATTTGCGGGTTGTGTCGTTCAGTCGTCGCGCCACCTCTGGCGCACCTTGGAGCATTCCCTGGGACAAGACAAAGTCGAAGAAATTCATGAACTCTTTACTCATGTTCTCGTTAGCATCCTCAAGGTCCTTGACCTTATCCTCAAGGGTGGTAATTGCAGTATCTTTACGATTACGATAGGCTCGCTGAGCCAGCCGAATCTGAGTTCGACGGCGCTATATGATATCAGTATTTGAGACTCACGCCATTGACAAGATTGGCCCGGGCTTTAACTCACATCCTGAGCCGTCTCATCCCTGGTATCGAGACGTGGCCGGCCTCTCGATCGCTTTTTTCCTCTGTCTTCTTCGTTCTCCTCTGAAACCCTGAGTCGCTTCCGTTCTGTGAGCGACTCTGGCTCAGTCTGGGGTGTTTCGAGCATTGCGATGTAACGAGCCAAAGGGCAGACCGAACGTTCAGTAAAGTCTCGAACTCTTGAGCATGTATGAATGTCCCAGGCCACCCATCAGGGCACTGGCGCGTAATTTATGACCTGGTTGATGGCGGGTGATTCCCCGCGATGCACCAACTAGATATGGTTCAGATTCCTTTGAAACGAATCGTTGATAGACTGGGTGCCTCTGATGAGGCCGAATACAGATTCCGGGACCTTGTCGGCTCTGTTCCGTGTGTCTAGTGGAGTTGTATGGAGTTTACGGAGCCAGGAGCGGAGACGTGACGTGAGTGAGTGAGTGCTATGATGAAGGTGTTGGCTACGGATGAGTTGTCGAGCGAGCTTGGGGTTGATTTGGTGGTTGAAGTTGAATTGATTGTGTTGTGTCAACTGGGATCCGAAATGCCGATCGTTATCGGACTACGAAGCGGCTAGCGCTTAGTTTAGCAATCAACCAATATTAGCAGCACGACCAAACCAGATACCAGGGACTTGGATTTTTTTTTAACAGTCCAAAGTATAAAAACTTTGATAATCCCAGATCACTTTTCCCATTGTCCAAGCACATGGCGAAGTTTTAGCTAATGAACCAATTCACTTCGTACCATTTTCCAGCTAAGCGGTACAAAGGTTACCCCGACCTCGATGTTTAGTCAGGAAAGGCTTAGCAACTGGAAATTACCGGCTAGGGGGTTCCAGCAGATCGGAGCGACGGTTGACCCACTGAAGGGGCAGTGTCAGATCCATGCGGGGATAAGGTCTGGGCAGGAACCACTTGACGGCTTAAAACCCCGATTCAATTAACAAGTAAAGCCCAGTATAGTATACGAAAAATCCATAGACAATACAGGAAATGTTTTGGTTACATGGTGGAATAACTGTATTGGTTCTCTCTGGGATGATCATTATAGAAGTCTTTCCTGGCTGCAGGGTACCTTGGACTCTGAACTCGTCCATGCATGGGTAGGTATCTAACCCCCCGGCCTGGAAGGACCACCACAAAATATCACTGCCACCTTTGCGACAGCGGGACGGGCCAGTCTTGATATTCCCCCACCAAACCAACCATTTTATCCTAAGGATGTCGTCTCACAGCTTTCTCTCGTATTCCCCCCCTACCCTTCCTGAGCGCTTCATTAAAGAGTGCACTCAGCTACTTAGATCGATCGCTCAAGGAAGAGGCCATATCGACCGTCTTCGCTCGTTCTAATCAATCGTAACGTTTAACCTCACTGCATTATGACTACTGTTTCGACTTAACCTCACCACAATTACCAATTGCAATCACTACACTCGCGTCGCCATTTGATAGATCCCTGGCATAGCGCATAATGGGAGACTGGGCCCGGGGATGGACAAGAGTTGGGCAAACAGGCCCAATTCAACATTATGGTCGCATTTGGGAGGCCGAGCGCGAACTTGAAGAGTTGGGTATAATCGACAGTTGGAATGACGATGACAATTGGCCTAGCATGTAAGCTGTCCACGGCTACTAGGAGTGACTCTGCTCCCATCTCTAACTAGTCGTTTTACAGCAATAAACCGCTCTTCAACGGTCCTGATGCGAAGCGCTTTGACACGAAACTGGTCAAACTCGACGACCTCGGATATGGCGCATTTGGTCGCGTCGAGAAGGTCTCCTATGGTTCGGTCTGTCTTGCACGCAAGAGAATCACACGACGCCGCGGCTTCACAATTGATGATCTGCGCAATGAGAGCTTGACTATGCAGAAACTCGACCATCGACATGTTGTTAAGCTTGTTGCGACATACGCGCCACGAACCCACGAGCTATGTCTCCTCATCTGGCCTGCGGCTATTTGCAATTTGAGCACCCTTCTAGAGGACATAGAATTCCTGCGCTTGGGAGAGGGGGACCGTGAGGACATTGTTGAGAGGCTTGACGCACTGGACATCAAGGACTTAAGTGCCATAGAGCCCTCTTCCAAAGACCAACTTCTCCATTCTGTAACAAAATGTCCCCTGGAGTTCCTGCGCAACACGATCGGATGTATTACTCGCGCCATGGCCTACTGTCACCAAAATGATGTGAGGCACCTCGACATCAAACCATCCAATATCCTCCTGAAGGCGGATCGTGTATACCTTGCCGATTTCGGGGTCTCGAGAGATGTCAGTGGACAGGATCAAACAATGACAGAAGGCGTGCCAGGAACTGAAAGGTGGCGTGCACCTGAGCTCTATGCCGACAATGGATCTAGCATGCAATTGTCCGATATCTACTCACTAGGCCTCGTCTTTCTAAACATCACAACAGTTCTCTACAATGTCCGGTTAGCTGACTTTGACGAGGCCCTTAAATATCCATCCAAAAATACCCAAGAGGAGCAACTTTACGAGCGAGAAAAGAAGCTGAACGCCCATCTTGAAAAGCTCACCTCCCATGCTCTGGTCACGCCACCTTTTATGTTTACTTATGAGGGCCAGGAAACGGTCCGACCCAGGCCAGTTATAAACTTGGTTGCTCGAATGATCACTTCAAACCCCAAAAGTCGACTGCATGCGTACAGGATAGACGAAAAATTGTCCATGCTAGGGGGAATTCATCAGATATATCACGGCGAATGTTGCAAAAGACCGATTTCTTGGGTCGAAGATAAATGGGACAAGAAACTCACGACATTGACGAGTCTTCGAAAGGAAAATGATCGTTTGAAACAGAAGATCAGTGAATTGGATGGGCGGGATAGGACGTACGAACTTCGGCTCGAGCACGAGCGCAAAGGCCATGAGCAGGCCGTAGCTACTCTTCAGAAGAAGTTAAAGGACATGGAGGATAAATGCCTTATGCTAGAAGGCGGAGCTTTCCGCCGTAAGAGCAGTATGGGCTGCGTCCCCAGGAAAACGGCGATGCCACGACCTTACCAGACAAGCACGGTGTCTTTGAACTCCTGTCCTGGACTCGAGCCGCCACTAAAATCGAAATCAACTCCGGTGACTCCAGCAGCGAGACCAGCCCTCCAGCACTGGTCACGTTCATCTCAACGTCCCCCGCTTGAGCAGAGAGCATCCCCGCTCCAGAGACAGGCTGTATCCCCACGCCCTCCGAATGACATAACCCCCAGAGGGTCAATAGAATTCCCAACATCGCGATCACCAAGCTTTACGAACATGGCAGGGTATGCTTTACGGTCTCGTGGATCAGGTTCCAAACTTCCCCTACCAGTGACGCCGTCTCGCAGTGAAACGCCGCACCTCAGCCGGGACCAAAGCTCGACAGACAGTAGCATGTCGTCATCAGTGTTCTCTCGACGTAGCTTTGAGACAATTCCAACGCCTTTACAAGGTAGCCCGGCTTTGGACCGCGATCCCCTTACTAGGGACTCCGAAAAGGTGCCTAGTTGGGGTCAATTACCCAAGCAGAATCGTCCGCGTCAAACCAATGGTAGAGTGGCAACCCCTGAACCGCCACTATTGTCACATGAACCGAGCAGCCCTGCCTTCTCAATACCATCTGCTATGTCTTCGCCCAGAACCCTTCGATCAGAGATCGCTAGCACCGACGGAGACCAGACGCGCCGACCGTCTGTGCCATCATTACAATTATTAAAGAGTTGGGCTGAAGTGGCAAACGGAGGGGAAATGACGTTGAAGATGATGACCTGACCACGAGCGCATTCGAATAGGTCTCAGAGATCGCTGGAAGAGGGCATATTTGAGTAAACAGGAATACTGCAAGTATGAAAAGGTGCCATGCAAGACCGTAAATATGTAGCCTCGTCAACATATGATTTCGAGTTTCTTTTACCTGCCACTTTTATGCTATATGATGGTTTTAGTTAAAAGTTGAATATAATAGGTAGTCACACCCGATCTATTTATATATGGTAGTTATACACATGCTTTTCGTCAATTCCGTTATATAATCTTTGCACCTGGGTATATCGAACAGATGAAATCATCTTCCTTTTGGTGGCAGCCTCATCGCATGGGTGCCAATCCAGGTGGAACCGCCAGCGTTGCCGTTGGGTTTACCACTTCTCATAGAAGTTTGCCCTCTGTGTTCCAGCGTGCTCGTCCTCGCCAAAGAACTCTCTAACTTTCTTATTTTGTCTCCCTTGTCGTCTTCCGTTTTGTTCAAGCTCTTCAATCTCTAACCTCTCCACCTTTTTCAACCATCTTGGTGACGCAAAAGGATCTTCAAATGAGGCGGTGCCGTTCTCTTCTTTTTCTCGCCCAGATTCAGTCTGCTTTCGACGGTACTTTGCAAGGATCTGGTCGAGAGTTTGCTTCGCAACTTCAGGGTCAGTCGGTCCTACACCACTCTGCTTTTCTCCTTTGGCCAATGCCCTCTCTTGCTCCACGAGTTTGCTTATTGCCTCAGATCGCGCTATCCAGTCCTCATTGAACCTAAGAAGTTTCATCTCCCACCAAGCTTTGGTCAACGTAGTACTGAAACGAAATGATTCCAAAGGGCCATCCCGCCTTTCTCCAATCGTATCGCCCTTTTCATGCAGAAGTCGGTGCATGATGCCGTCCCAGAGATCCTCCGAAGCCGCAGCTGAGACGAGCTCTGTATCTACCCTTTTGGTAGCATGAACAGTTCGCCTGAATCTCGATGTCTTTGCCCCTATCGATCGGGAGAGATCTTTCGGCTGGGGCTTCTTGATTCGTAGGAATGACAGAAGTTCAGCAGTGTGTCCAAATACAGGCACCTTTCGCTCGCCTACAAATGCGGTTTTGGGAAGAGGTCGGACTGTCGGCTCGTATTTTGGGAACTCGCCAGGAGCAGAAACTTTGGTGAGTAGCGGAGGATTACGCCATTGTTTTGAGGGAGGAAGGCCTTTCTTGCGAGGGTGTATCAATCGAGAGAGGCCAGCTATTTCGTTACGTTTTTGTAGATGTCGAAGTATTTCGGAATGCTCTGGCGACTTTTCGATTTGACCTTTGGTCATTAAAGTAAGAAACTAGACAGGTTGTTATTAGCATGTTGAACAGCATCGGTTTCAGGCTTCACACCTTGTACCCCGCTGTCATGGAATCGTAAATAAGCCTCAGACTTGTGAGCGGTTTATTCTTGGCGAATCTCGTTCTTAGGATCTTTGCAACAGGATGTCTGTGTCCTTCGGGATGAAGATCTTTTGGTAAAGGAACGCTAGATGCTGTCCTTAAAAGCGATCGGTAGAGTGCCAATACGGCGACCCTGTGCCGCGAACTCCGCGCGGGAACGAAAGGTTGGCGTAACATGACGGGGAGCCGTTTTGTGTTAGGAATGTTTCGAAACACTTGTGCTATGATTGCCGCATTTTTGGTGCTTGGTGCTTTTGGTTTGCGATTGACTTGAACTACCTAGGCACAGTTAGGGGAATTTTACAGCTTCGAGGTTCGATGACTAAGGATTACCCCGGATTTTGAGGACCCATGCAAGTGAAACGGCAGTTGCAGGCGTCAGTAGATGCCGATGAGCCTCAATATCTAGAAAGGCCTGTACTTTCGATATCTGTGATCAATAAGACCGCCGGATTACACTTCTTCTTTAACCATAATATGACAAGGGCGTCCCATCACCTAAAATGAATGTTCAACTCCAGCACGACATAATAACAACAGTGTCTATGATTATTAAGTTCTTATAAGCGGCAATAAAGTTGGGCTACGGTCTGAGAAACGAACATGATCATTTGGGCAAATGACTGCTATCAGGGGACGATGATATGGCTACACCAAATACAAATATTTCAACCTGGCCAAAATCATTCTCCGAGCTTCCCGTGACGACGAAGCGTGGAGTCGATAAGCATTCAGTATTCATCAATAATCTCAGCGAAGAACCGAAACATCCGAAAGATCCAGTTGATATATAAATCGGACAAGTAACAATTGCCGATGACCGAGACTTGGCTCGGCATTTGTCAGATGAGATTTGCAGCCGCGCGCTTGTGTTGGAATTACTTCAGCACTTGTATCGAGAACTCTTACTGCTGATGGTACCTGTACATACATGCTCCATGGAGGATATGCTCACCGAGGAAACCAGACTAGTAAACTGTGACACTGAGCTGACGGGCATGCAGGATTTCAATCTACCTAGGTAGGTAGTCAACACTCTGGCTTACTGGATCGCAAACGATAGACAAAGCAGGTCATAGAAAAGGGCTTTCGCAGTTGTCAGTTAGCGATTGGCCCATTTCAGTACCCGACAAGCGGTCTGCGCTTCTGAGTTGGCGATATGGATGCATATATGCACGATCGTATCCTGGTCGAGTCCTGCAAGTAAAAGATTTTTGTCTGATCTTGACTGTTGCATAGGTACTTACACATACATATTTACATGGGGCTTTCGACAGAACAGTTTATTCTCGATCCACTGGTAGGGCTTACGTGTGTCACGATAGTTAAAATATATTGTCGACGGGTTTTTTCTTTCTTTTTCGTTACACTCGAGATAACCGTATTTCTCATAAACTTGCACAACACTCACGTCTCAGACAAATATCCTGATGACCGATGACTCCCCGCTAATCGGAACAGGAATTGCCAGCATGGGCATGGAGACCGCCGATCTTTTTGTAGCCATTAGGAACGGACTGTAACCCCGCGGACAAGCAGACTGACCAACCTCATGAGAGGCACAAGCGAATGAAGTTGATGTCTTGCGGATACATACCAGTTATGCTAAACCGTTGCTGCAACGTGTTTTAGCCCTACAACAGGCAAGTACTTACACACCTATCCATACCTACACCACTACGTTGGTGAGTCTAGGTCATTAAACTCGTTAGGCTCCCAGCCTTTCTCGTGTTCGTGTTGACCTATTTCAGCTCCAGCATAGACCAACATGGCACTGTACGGGAGGGACCGTGGCTTGTAACAGCCCCGGCAATCACCTCACGGATGAGACTTGCGTGTGACCTTTTAAGAGCTTAAATTTGTGTTGATGTCGCACAGCAAGGTAAACTGAGCTGAACGGAACGGACGATAACAGGCTTTTTCTGCGCATCAAGTTCTCGGTTGAGCAAGACTCCGTCGGTGGCATGGGTCAAGGTTAAAGGGCGAGCGAGTGATGTGATCCGCTCTCCCCACTGTACTAATCTATATCGAGAGACAAACTGGAAGGCACGGGAGAAGCCCCAAGAAGAAAAATTCGTCTTAATCCATTTCATGCTGTGCTTTTATTAGATGGAGCCCGGGCCATATTTGACGAGGTTGGTCTCAACGGCTGATATTTTTCCAATAGTTATGCTCAGACCTCAGCTTGAGTCCATGAGGCTGTCATCGTAATAGAGACACAATCCCCAATACCAAACAAGGGAATGATCTATTAGGGGACGGGCACCAGATAGTGATAGAAGCCCAATGTACGAGTACATAAACAAAAAGCAAAACCGACAAGGCCAGCTAGCCAACCTCAGAGACATCTCGAGACAACAAAGTAGACAAGGGCAACCAGTAGCAGTTCACGGTGCTACTGTACTGTAATGTTTTGTACAGCATGGTACGATACTGTAAAATTAGTATTCCAGCCTCTATTGCCGATCTATCCCAGGGCGCCTGGCCTCATCTCATCTCAATCATCTTACCACCACCATCTCCTTCTCTCGCTCCCCTTTCTCCTTAGCCTACCTCCTTTCCTGTTTTTCCTTCTTTACTCGAATTATCCATATCCCCAGCCTCGCAAATAATTTTCTTCTTGCACCGCCCAGGCTCAACAATTTTACTATTATTTTCACTTGGATCCTTCTCATATGCGTACTAAGACGTAAGTGTCTTCGCTTCTCCTATCCCCTGTTCCTCGCGTGTCGCTCCCGATATCCGTTCTTGGAACCCCTGGTCATATAGTGATTAGCGGATCGAGTTTTGCTGCATCGTTGAGCTGTGCCTGGAAGAGCTTGACCGCCCTGCCCTGTCCTTGGTCTCTCTGCTCTGTCTTGGAGTGCGATCCGTGAATGTCATGTCATGACAGTCATGGAACAGCCGGGCGAGCTACAGAGTAGACTTATTTCTTACCCCAGCTTGACCCCTGGAGCTATCATCTGCTCATATACATGGCTTCTATAACTCATATGTCCCCGAGCATCTTCCACCGCTTTGAAACGACCCTTGTCTTCTTAACCTTGACCGTCTATCAATCTTTACCTTACTTTACCCTAATGCATAAGCCCATAAGCCATCACCTAACGCTTCACATCTTTTGCATCACTCAACACTGTCTTGTCTCGTCCGTCTTTCACAGTGACCGCTCTATTAAAGCTGACCTGATACCCGCTCAGAACTCACGCGACTAGCAATCAATCAGTTCATTCACCAAGTTGTGCGTCCCGTCCACAACAATCTCTCTCCACGTTGCCTTCTATACACACACGGTACTCGCTGGACTAGCCCACAACTCTCTTAGCGATACTAAATCAACCTTTGGTCTCTTCAATATCCTCACGTTGTCAACTCGTGTGTTGTCCAAGTGCTGGCTTCCACGACGGGTCGACTATTGTCAAATCATCCCATCCCATCTCGCTCATCCTGGTCTTATCGGACCACAATTCCACGGCTTGACATCCCGCCAGATTGGTCACTTAATTGCTTGATCACGCCCTGAGCTTTGGCTGCGTATTCGGGTTCGACAAGCATCTAAATACATATCGCATCCTCGACCAGCCTTGGAACCTCGAAATTCGTATTTGTGGTTTTCGCCATCGACCTTCACTCAGCCCTATTTGATATCGGGCTTTGCTTCATATCTAATATTCAATAATCTTACCTATCGAGCTGTCGCATAAGCTCGATCCAGACTGGGCTTGGCTACAATGTTCCTGCATGCCGGCGCTAGCTTACACGGTCACGAATATTCGACGAATCGTCCATCAACACAAGCACACCAAGGACCGTTACCTTTCCTTCGCTCTGCGCTTCGACGCCAATCCGATGGTGACCGAACTGCAAGACCTATGTCTGCAGTCATAACATCATCATCACCTTCACCACAACCTCGACCCGTGTCATATCATGAGAAGATCCCCTCAATAACTACTGTGACACCGATACGTCGTACCTCTCGACCAAGACCAGCGTCCGAGTATATGCCTCGGCGAGATCTATCTGTTCGCTTTCGCGACCCTGAAACTGACGATGAGTTACCGCCCTCAGAAGTCCAGAGCGAAGATGAAGGCTCGGCTGCCTGCTCAGATGTGAGCGACCTCAGCGATTCGTCCACAACACCAAGGAGGAGAAGGAGAAAGCGTACTTTCAGAAAATCCACACAATTTCTTCTCGCACATCCGGCTCCTCGGCTAGGAGCCAGACAGCGTCGGCTGGTTCAGCGCCCCAGACTGCTCCTCCAATTGCAAGAACTTGGCGAGAAGCGCCCTATTCCTGCCTTCGATGTAGTGCCGTCCAGCCTCATCACTGGTTCTCAGATCGTACCTCGAATGGCGAAGCGCTGCCCGCATCTGTTTCGTACCAAACCAGTACTTGGTGCTAACGATCTTCTCATTGTCCGCAGTGAGGACTATGGCACGCCAGCGTCTCCCGGATCGCTGGACGCTGAGGATTCCCTTGATCAAAGGGATGTGGTTGCTGTGATTAGCCCTCTTTCGCAGATGGGCGATGAATCGGCTGAGATTGTAATGGAGGATGGATCAACATGGGAATCGAGCTTAATGGCCAATGGCTCATACGAATTTATTGGAGTTGACGAACGAGGGCGAATCAGTGCCGCGCGATGGGTTAAGAAGACATCAACACCGACGTCTCCCATGCCCAGGAGTAACGGCGAACCAACACCACCTTCTAGCCCATTACCAGCAGAAGTCAAGTGGACTTTCAGTATGATACACCCTGATACGCGAAGGCACCCTATCATGGGCTCCCTCATGTCGAACACGCTGGACGTCTTCGATACCTATAATACCATGTCGACCTCAAGCGGCCGTTATCCTCCTACACGAAACACGCCGATAGATTGCAAGCTAGCTAGTGACTGGATCGTATCCAACCCACCTGAAATCCAATCGCGATTAACAAAGGTTGTACCGGATGACATCAAGCTGCTTATGGTCGCGACGGCATCGTGGGTCAATCTTCGACAAAGCGAATGGTCCCCATCGGGAATCTGCAGGGGACCAAGCACATTACAAAAACGCACACTTAGCAACGGCGGCCAGCAGAGAGCTCAGACGTTCCCTATTCGACCTAGCCTTCCTCATTTCAACCCTTCGCACCAATTACCACGCGTCAACACGAGTCCAGCCAGTAGCTCGTTGGACAGTTCCTCATCGGATATACCCTCTCGTCGAAGATCAGTGTCTAACAATGTTGGATTCGTTAAGAGGTTCGTGGTACCTCGTGCTAGCGAGGATGGCAGGCCACCGCTGGAGTCGCTCGATATTAAGCCAGACAGACCACCTACGAGACGTGTGAGTATCAGCATGCGCAACTTTGCGGATAAAATCTTCCGACGGAGGAGTAATTCACATACTCAGGTTGAAGATACCTTTCACCCCAGATAGTGTATTATTATCATTATTTTTGTTGTTGTTATTATTATTATACCCATGACTTCTTTGTACTATAGATTTAGCGTGTTCTTGAACCGACAGTTTGGTCAATCACATTGTTACCGCTTGCTTGGTTGGATGTGGGAAAAATCGAAACCTAAGTTGCCAAGGGTATTCCATTTCACAGCTCTTAAAGCCCGGTATTCCCATCGGGGATCTAAGCCGTGAAGGCACGGCGAAGTGGAGCCAATATTCATCATTGGGAATGGAAGTTCTTACACACGATCCGTCTACCGAGTGGAGACTTGGGTTGATCTGGCTTACCGGATTGAGTGACTGGCAGGAATGTTCGCTGCGGAAGGTTACTTTAGGACAGGAATCTGATCATGTTACTGATATTTGCCAGTAATAAGGTACTAGGCAGAGATATGTACGTAGTCAAAAATGTGTCGATATCGAGAATATGTGTGAGCTGAGGACTGAGTTACTTAGGTAGGCAAAGCAGGTTGCGTGTTTGACCCAAAAGAGACTGATGAACCCGGCCAGACGTTTCTTGGCGGTGGTAATATAAGATATGTGAAGTGTAAGCATGCTCTTTGTTGAACCCTTGACTATTACGCGTTGACGTAGATGATAACGCTGCCCCGCTGCCTGGAGCAAGGTATCCTAACTTCATTATATCCGATATCGTAACTAACTAACTACTTTTTGGCGATAGCAATTGGATGCCGACTCTCTCAATGCTAGGCTGAAATGTACGTCAGTCAATACTCGGAGTAATGCGGTATTACCATCACAAGTACTGTTTGTGATAGTGTTGACTCATTCATTCATTTCCGACCTATGTAGAGCTGTGTGTTAGAGGTAAACCAGCAAAGTGGAACCGACAAGCCACAAATGTAAGTAGCCGTTACTGACAAAGTAATAAGTTCAAGTACTTGAGATTAATCGCCGTTGGAGTATCCCTGGAGCCAGAGAACAAACGTCCATAGATTAACTCGAATTAGAGTTATGCTGGAAAGTATACAGCTTCTCATACAAATTCCAGCGGTATGCCAACTGTCTAGCTCACTGCAACTCTGAATGGCCGGTACAAATAAGGGCAATCACTCCTCATACTGCCTTTACCGTGATAGAGTGATCACATTTGAGGGGGAAACAGCTCGAGTACAGCCGAGAACTTAACCTGGTGGTCATCAGATCGAGAAGGCGGAGATCGATTCCTAGACGATCCCAACGTTCGAGAAGAGTGCAGATTTCACATAGCATTATGAGTATACCCGGATATAACTGGTACCTACTAAGTACGTATCGATATCAGTAATAGTTGTGTTTTCTATTTGATCCATATACTAAGTAATGCCTACATGCCTAGGTAGTAGGTAGGTAGATAGTAGTAGTGGTGGCTAGCAAGAGCCGCTACCGCTAGCAGGTACGCAATTGCCCCGGAAAAGAAAACTGGACCCTGACCTACCCTTAGGTTAGCAGCTGTGAGCAAGGAGGGAAGGGGTATCTTAGGTGTACCCGCCAGGCTGCTGCTGCTGGCATCATCCATCCCGCGTCCATCATCACCTACGTGCGGAACAGTAGGTCGCCAGCCCGCTTCATAATCTTTCCAGCTCCTCCCCTCTTCGACCTTTCGCCTTTATATTTGCAAATATTTATTTCGTTTATGGCCAGGTCGCCGCAAATTCTACGCATTGTTGACTGCATACTTCTAACCCAGAATAAGCAATAAGCTCAATGCGCGTCCGCACCTCTTCGCCCCGCCCTGCGATTGAATAATCAATAAACGTTGAGCTTCAAGACGCCCAGAGCAAAGCTGAGCTCTGTTGAAACCTCGATTCGAAAGTACGAGCTGAGCAACGGACCACGACGATATACCTGCACCCCGCCATCCATCCCCAATAAACGTGCCATTCGACTACTGACAGTTGCGCCCGCACATACATCATCTGTCCACTATGGACGAGAACATCGGACCTCGTCCTTCGGGCCATGCTTCCATGCCACCAACAGCTAGCTCTAGCTTGCTGGCAAACTTCCAAACATACGAGCCCATTTCACGAGCCACGTCTCCCGGCATTCCTTATCCCAAGACTGGCACAGACGAAGATGATAAGAAACGCTACCGGCCCCGAACCTTCGCCTACTTTTCGCAGCTTCCATTCGAGGTGGAGGAGGAGACTCAGCGTGACGCCGCTCTACAGGGAATTCTTAAGCAGCTATACATTGCTGTTCGAGCTGAAGACTTCTCCCCGGGCGCTCTTCATTGGACTAAAGAGCTCCAGGGATGGCTTACTCTCAAGTTTGAAATGACCAGGGAGCAGAGGGCAAAGCTAGCCAAGCTCTATTACTCTCTCGCACTGGCTCCAGGCTTAGATGCGACAGCCTCTGATCGCTTCTTGCGCATGGTTTTGTCTCTGACAAGGTAGGTCTAGCATCCAGATACTCAGACATAAATTCACATTTTGCAGGAAAAACCACTACCTAAAGCCAGGTGAGGATCTTGTTCTTGAATGGAGGCCCTTGTGGAACGAAATCAAGGCTTGGGTTCTGCCCTCAGAGGTCCCTGCCCATCAGAGCAACCGCAAACGTTCAGCGAAGCAACTGCTCAAGCTTTGCACCCATGCCCACACATACTTCGACCCCTCTGAGCGCCGGGCGATGTTGGAAGAATTCCTGCCATTCTTCAGCGTCAACGAGTTGCCAAACGCATTTATCGTTGCAGGTGTCCTGAATGCTCTGCTGCCAAGTCATCCCGCCCCTATCAACGAACCTCAGTCACAGCCAGCTGATATCTTCCCTACACTTTTCCATCTATGGTCGATAATAAACCGGTCCAAGGCTTTTGACATCTTCTTTATCGACCTGCTGTCCCGTATTGCCAGAGACCACATAGCCTGCTCCTATGTCCCATTCGGCAGTCACGGCATCTTTTCTAAGGACCAATCCGACCTCATTTTTACGGCTATTCTCAGACTCACGCAGATTCCTGTTGGACAAGCCAATTCCCCCTACACACCTCTAGACTATCTTTCGGGTGCTGGTATATACGTGGAGAAAGATAAGAAGAAATACCCCGTAGCTTACATGATCTCCCGCTTGATTGTGAGCT
Organism: Fusarium sporotrichioides; assembly: GCA_019054645.1. NCBI lineage: Eukaryota > Fungi > Ascomycota > Sordariomycetes > Hypocreales > Nectriaceae > Fusarium > Fusarium sporotrichioides. Next base: position 2,300,070 of record JAHKNS010000004.1, read on the forward strand.
CTTTGTCTCCAGCTTGCTTGAAAGATGAAGACTCGATTATTTCTCATCTGGAGGGTTTCATGGAGTCTATTGACACCTTCTTCCATCCCTCGAACCAGGGTTCGTGGACCACTATGCTTGGCCAATTGACCCTTTACCTTACCGAAGCGTTCGTTTCGCGATGGAATCGTGAGCAAAGCGGTGAGTTGGATCTTCCAGAAGATCGCAAGATCAACGATGAGTTGAAGAGGCGCTTTGTAATGTCGCTCAAAGAAGTGACTTTTATGGGGCTGTTTTCAAAGAGTACTCGCGTCTCGTATTACTACTACAGCGCTTTACAAGGTCTTGCCTATCTCGAGCCTGACCTGGTGCTACCAGGGGCACTACAGCGCTTCTACCCCAGTCTTCAGGGGCTAGTCGAGGTGCACAGAACCACGTCAAGCTTGAACGGACTGCAGATGATCGCCAATGTCATGTCTAAAAACAAGGGATACAGATGTCACATCACTGCTCTTCTGGCACTTGCCCTCCCGGGCATCGATGCAAACGATCTAAACAAAACCCAATACACTCTCAACTTCATCCAAAGTGTTGCTTACAGCATTCCTATGGTGCCCTTGGTCAAGGAAGGTAGTCATATACATGACACCGCATTAGCTATGGAGTGGGTTCAGGGCCAGATGGATCGCATGGAGCGTGAGGGCCAGAATGTAAAGTTTGACTACAAAAACGAGCTTAGTGATGAAGATGAGGCCAATATCCTGAGGTCCTCGACTACTGGATTTGGCGAGTTCATCTTGACTTTGCTGGGAAAAGTGTTCACTCTGTTGGAGAACTTACCCGATGCTAACCAAGTCCGGGGAGGAACTCCCGAGGACAATGTTATTAATGCTTTGCCGGCTGCCTTGTCGCCGATTTTCGCCTCATTGTCACCTGAGCTCTTCGACATGGCTCTTGACAAGGTGGCCACCTTCGTGTCGAGCCATGTGGTTCACCAAGCACGAGATGCGATGGCGTGGATCTTGAATGCGCTCTGCAAAGTCAACCCTGAAAAGACTCTCAAAGTCTTCATTCCCATGCTAGTCGTCAACATCCGCAACGAGATTGACTACAACAACGCCGCATCTGACCGAAGCAGTGGAACGGACTACCTCCCCAGAGATCGAGCCCTGGTTTGGTATGTCAGCATGTTGGCCATGTCTGTCGTACACGTTGGCAGTGAAGTGCTGAAGTATAAGGACAAGCTTCTCGGCATTGCTGAGTACATGCAAGAGAAGTGTCGTGGCTTGCCTACCATCCTGATCTCCAATTACATACATCATCTCCTCCTAAACTTGACCCACACCTACCCCATTGACCACGCTTTGTATGAGCCTGAGGTCATTCAACGTGGACTCGACGTCGATGATTGGGGAAAGACCACTGCCCCGGCAGACCTCAGCATTCGATGGCATCAACCCTCGCCGGCTGAGATCGACTTTGCTGTTGAACTATTTGCATCCCAAACCAAATCCGCCAAAGATCAACTGGAGCTACTAATGAGTGATAATCCACCTGTAAGCAGGACGGGCAAGAACAAGGAGTGGTCAGATGAGGTCTCTCGCCTCATGCAGCAAATTCGACTTGTTACCTCCGGCATGGCCACCATGTTTGACCCTGAACGTGCCGCGGGCATCATGACTGGCAATACCGAGGAGGATCATGATGTGGCTCGTGAGGATGATGATGAGATGATGATTGACGAGGACCCCCTTGCAGAAGTTGCTGAAGATGAGGAACTGCGTCCACAATTTCGCTACAAGGCAGGGTATGCGCTCAAGTTCAGCGACCCTGCCTATAGCCGGATTCATGACTTACGAGAAGAACTGGGCCATCTCCTGACTAAAACCCACTCCTTCCTCAACGCAAAGCAAGAAGATGATGTGAACTCCTTCACTGCCCTATACGCTGCCTATCGTACCTGGATTACAGACGTCGGCATCGAGCGTTCTGCCCATCCTCTGGAAAGGCATGTACGACTGTACAAATCTGACATTGCCGCTTTCAAGATCAAAGGTCTTAGAAAAGTTTATCCCCGTCCCCTTCTTATCAAACGTGCCGAGGCATATCAGCTTTTGCGTCGTAAGCACAATGCTTCTTCAAGGCAGAAGAGCGAGTTAGATAAACGACTCTTACTCGATCTTGCAGAGTCCAGTCTTTCGCTCTATGCTGACGTACGACGAGTTGCGCAAAGTGCACAGGACTCATCGCTCAAATCGCTTATTGGCAGCAAGCCGCTGGTGATTCCTGTTATTCTAGAACGTCTCAGGAAAGCACTCGATGCAAACGACCATGACAGAATCAAAGGAGGCATGTACACTTTGCTATTCACGTCTCTCTTGAGAACTCTTGTCAAGGACTGGCGATTTGCTCCTCAAGCCATGCGTTTGTACATCGAGACTGCAGGTATCGACAAGCCTTCGATTCAGAACCTGGGCTCGTCAGCACTATATACGCTGATCGACTTTGGTAAGCCCTTTGAGCGTATGATCATTATCAATGATGAGATAGTAGACACAATCAAACCTGCCGCTGATGTGTCAGCGGCTATCGAAAGCCGACACCAGTTTATTCTGCAGCGCCGAACAAGGGTCGAGAAGTCCAAGGCCGCTCTAGGGCTGGAGCTTACGCAGCGTGCCAAAGGTGCTCATTGGAAGATAGCCACTCGTTGTGCAGTCTTTGCCACTAACCTGTGCCTTCGATTCCATACTGTGGCACCTCCCGAGTTTATCGATCTTGTCGCCCAAGGCACAAACGACCCTCATCCCAGTCTACGTGGCTATTACTTGAGCGCGTTCACTTCTGTCTTTACGGCAGTGGATATGAGGGCTGTCTATGGCCACGACTATCGTAACTATCTTCTCGAGAAGGAAATAGGTGACAGAAACCGTGTTCAGATTGCTGTTGGAAAGGGTGACGCCGAGTTCACCCACAACTTCCTTGAAGCGTTCAAACAACCTGAAGGGGCTTCATACATGGTCGATGCTGATCACCCTGGCTGGCTTGTATGGGGCAAGACGTTCACGGCTTACCGCGCAAAGCCCCTTCCTTTCAACGCCTACGATGAAGTCGAGAGCGCGTTGCGCGACCAGATGGGACAGATACTTAACCGCGACTGGCTGTCGGAGTGCTTCAGCTACCTCAAGCAGGAACCACGAGACACGACGACAGATAGGTTCCGCATGAGTAACGTGTATCTTTTGATGCATGTCTTCGACTTGATGCATTACGGGAAAACAGCGATCACCCTGGATGATGTCAAGGAGCTGGTCAAGGAGGTCTTTGGTGATGGTAACGACAAGCATCAGCACAGAGCAACATCAGAAATCATTGGTGCTTTGCTCGCAGGCTCTAGCGATGATCCGCCGGAAATTCGTAACCTTGTCTGGGAGTATGCTGCGCCATTCATGCTCAAGATCTTCGCCGACGATTTGACCCCTGATAACCTGCAGTACTGGCTCACATGTCTTCATCTCGTGCTCGATTCTAAAGACCCTCGTCGCTCTCACGAAATCGTTGATACTCTAAGAGCATTCAGGCTTGATATGACGTCTAATGCAGCTTTTAAGGAGTCATCAAAGGTCCAGCTGCTTGAATTTATTGTTGCAGATGGTGGCTGGCACTTCCGGCATGACCAGCCTATTCTCGACGATTTTCTTGCTCACATTGACCACCCCTACAAGGCAGTTCGCGAAGCCATTGGCCGAGTGCTGTCGGTCATCTACAAGACTCGATACCATGAGTCATTTGAGAACGTGAGCAAACTTTTAGAGCAGAACAAGGCTGCTTCAACAACCGGTATCAGGCCATATCAACCAACAGAAGAGTTTGCAGCGACTATCAAGGACGTTTTTGGCCGACTCGAAAAATGGCGCCATGAGAGAACACCAGGCCAGCAGACGCCCAGCTCTTATACCTCGGGCTCCAAGACCGTGCTCATGTGGCTAGACTGTACACTTTCGTCTCATGAGTGTATTCAGCTTGTTCCTTTTTTCCCTGCCCCTTTCATGGAAGAATTGCTGCACATGATGGACGTCAAGGAGGACCCTGAGCTTATGAGACTTGCGTATCATGTTTACCGCCATTTACCAAACATCCCTTTCCGGGATGGCGAGGACGCGGAATTTATTGATGCACTCATTCGTATTGGCAAGACGTCGACCAGTTGGCACCAAAGGCTACGTGCGTTGGTCAACATGCAAGTCATTTACTTTCGACGCATTTTCCTCACGCGGAGCGCTCAAAGGGAAGCACTCTTTACCGCTGTGTCTGATATGCTAGGAGACCCTCAACTTGAGGTGCGTTCGTGCGCATCAACGACACTGGCTGGCATGATTCGTTGCTCACCTCGCCGTATTCGAGACCCAACAATTGCACACCTCAAGGCTCGTTTCGAGGACGAATTAGAGCGTAACCCGATGCCGAAACGCAATCGTCATCTTGCTGGGACAGATACTCCGGTTGACATCCACAAACAAATCACGCGACGTCATGCAGCGGTGCTTGGGTTAGGTGCCTTGATCGAGGCGTTCCCTTATGCCACTCCTCCGCCTGAATGGATGCCGGAAGTGCTAGCAATGCTGGCTCGCAAGGCAGCTGCAGATCCTGGAGTTGTGGGCAAGGCGACCAAGACGATTCTCAGCGAGTTCAAGAAGACGAGACAGGACAGTTGGACTGTTGACCAAAAGGTTTGTTGATACCACCTGATTGCAAAATAGTCACATACGTAAAGATCCAACTAATAATTGATTAGTATTTTACATCCGAACAGCTGGAGGACCTCGAAGGAGTGCTCTGGAAGAGTTACTTTGCCTAATGGAACCGAACCAGGCAGGAGTGGGCTCAACCTCGGTCTCTATTGAATGGCCCTGGCGACAAACACGACATACTACACTAATTGTGCCGGTCAGCATGAAATTTACAGCGACGGTCATGAACAAGTCGAAGGTCTGATGGGATTGTTGTCTGCAAACATGCTGATTGTAAATTAAATGGAAGGCAAAATAGATAGAGCCTGTGTACGAGGCCGCGGGTATTTCGGTAGAGGGACTGCAGAACTTTGACACTGCAGTCAATACCATTTACGGCTGTGATGTGGAAAGAATCCCAAGGCGAACGAAGGAGGTGCAAAGAAACGAACAAGAGAAAGTAAGCCTCTTCGTAACGTCGACAATATAGAAAAAATGAAATAAGATTTACAATATGCAAAACCTATTTGCTGAACAGTATCCTTGTATACAATTGTTTACAAGTCGTTGATTATAGCAGATAGTATACTTCAGTCTTAGACTTCAGAAATCACCCCCCAAAACCATCAAACAGTAGAATCAGTAGTATCTACAGGACAGTTGCCTATTTGGCCTTCATAACGGAGCTCTGTGATTGGTAGAAAATTATCTACATATCTACAGGCAGGAGCGGCAGCCTGGTACCCTTGTTAGGTAGCACCTACATAGTACTAATCTTGTTCCTTCAATACCCGTCCCGATGAGGGGATGATCTCTCTAACGTCTTCCTCTCTCCACCGCTTAAATTAAATGGCTATCTTCTGGCAATTGCATACCGATACCCTCGACTACCATAAAAGCTAACAAAGAATAACCACGTCCTATAATAACAGTAACAATATGGCAGAACCCCCCAAAGTGAAGCCTCGTCTTGTCATCCATGGAGGAGCGGGCAACATCCATCACGACACATATCCTCCAGAGAAATTCCAAGCTTATCGTAAAGCCCTCGTTGACATTGTGAGTTCACATCTTAAGCCCAAAGCAACAATGGCTGACTGTCATCTCATAGGTTACGAGAACTGACCAGTACATGAAAAGACAAGATGAAGCGGCTTCAGAGAAGTCACCCAGGAAGTTCCCTTCGGCCTTGGAAACTGCAACTTACGCTGTCCGTCTTCTTGAGGATAGCCCATTGTTTAACAGCGGTCATGGCGCTGTTTTCACGCGCGACGGTTTCAATGAGCTAGAGGCTTCGGTGATGGTATCTCGTGGCCACAAGAAGCGAGGCGTAGGCGTCATGGGCCTTCGACACGTAAGGAATCCCATCCTTCTGGCCCGCGTGATACTCGAACATGGCGAAGACGATCTCGAACTACAATCTCAACATGTCAGCTCTGGCAGATTGGACGTCCCGTCTGCACAAGGTCATGCACAGCTTCATGGCGAGGCAGCAGAACAGCTGGCAGAACAATACGGGTTGGAGTTGGTCGATCAGAGTTACTTTTACACTCAGCACCGCTGGGATGAGCATATCCGGGGACTGGAGAGAGAGGAGACAGGACAGGGACAAGCAACCTGGAGTGTAGATGAGTATGTCTCTCAGGGCACTTGCGGGGCAGTTGCCCTTGACCATGATGGTGTCATCTGCGCCGCGACGAGTACAGGAGGACTTACAAACAAGCTCACCGGGCGTATTGGTGATACGCCTACGATTGGGGCGGGTTTCTGGGCTGAGGAATGGACTGAAGATGGTGATCCGACAGGACCATCGACGTGGGACCGCTTGAAAGATACTGTGAATCAGTCGGGTCCATGCATATTGCTCAGCAATGCCCTTAGAGGAGCGTTGGCGGATTTCCTGCCTGCTCCCGCAATGTATACTCCTTTCGGTGCAGGCACATACACAACAAGATCATTTGGGGGATCTGGTACTGGCAACGGCGACTCCTTCCTGAGAACCAATGCTATGCGAACAGTCGCAGCTATAGCAAGATGGAAGCCAGAGTTGGGGGCAAAAGCTGTATCCCGTGTTGCAGGCCGAGGTGGAGAGTTGCAGAAGAGTGCAGGGAATAGATGGCAGCGGACGGGAGAGGGCCAGGGCGGCATCATCGGTATTGAAAGCGTTGTGGTTCGTGATGCCAGTGGTCACGTAGTCGAGACTCGATCTGAGATTCTGATGGACTTTAACTGTGGCGGCATGTTTCGGGCCTGGATTGATGCCAAGGGAAACCCTCAGGTGCGTGTCTTTGTCAATGAGCTGTAGGTAAGTGGACAGAGGCGATGCCAATTGAGCGTAGATAGAGTGGAACAGGGAATGTCATTTTTATTCGTTCTGTACCCAACCCGCGGTAAACAAGAGCATAAAGTTCAGCAGTAGGAGGTTTTCCATCTCCCCATCTTCTTTTTGAAACTGCTGATCCTATGCGCACTTCTAAAACTCCTATCCGCCTCAAGAGGAAATCGTACACACTGCGCTCTCTCGCTATCTCTTTTTCCCCATCGTTCAGACATAGATTAGTCTGTGGTCGCAAGAAGTATGGCAACTCCATCGCTAAGCCAGAATCCGCCTTCCGATAACCCCTCTCAATATCTTACTCTATTATACATGGAACGCCGGCCCGATGCGAATTGAAGAGATTAAAACGTCAGCCAGTTTTTGTTCGTGGTGGTAGTGAAAATACAAGAGGCCCGGCTCTTGGAGAGCTTGGCCCGCATAACTGTTGTGGATGGTCGTGATGGTGGAGTTGAGAGTGGGGGAGTTGAAGATTGTTTCGTAGCATCACCGTTGATCGATTCGTGGTTGTTCATTTCGTCAAAACTTGGTTCACAGAGTGGCCTCCTGGGGAGGAGGCTGAGGAGCTTCTAGCTTGGTGCTGCCGGCAAGCATCTTGGAGAAACCGATACCGACACCCTCGATGACGGCGAGAAGGACGGCACAACCGATGGCACCGTTCCGTGCAGCCTTGTAACCACCTCGAATAGCGAGGGAACCACCCGTGAAGAAACCGGCGATGATAGCGTTGTAAGGATCCTCCTTCTGGCGCACACCCTTGACGGCGCAGTCGAATGTCGAGAAAAGACCACCCCAAACACCAAAGTTACCACCTAGAACTGGAGCGCGCATCTTGATGGCTGTGATGGCGCCAATGCGTCGCTCGCCGTAAGGAGAGTTGCGGAAACCCTTGATACCGTGCCAGATAGTACCACCGATGGCCTAGTAAGGAGGACAATGTCAGTTGCATGTCTCGTCGTATTTTATCGTGCTTTTGTCGTTGTGCTCAATCCCAGCTTAAGCATCAAGGGCTAAACTTACACCCATGCAGAAAGCACCGCCAAAGTCATTGAGAATGACATAGGGACAGGGGTCGCGTCCGTGATCCATGCTTGATTATGTGTATTAGAGATATAACCACGAAGGGGGGAGAGGGCGATGGGAGGCTTGTGAAGGCGATGAAAAATGTGAGGCCGCTACAAAAGATTACCGGACCTTGAATCGCAGCGAGTGATTTTTTCGGGATCGGCCTAGGATTATCCGATCGAAATCGAAGACGGTTTAGGTCAAACCGACCTCGGCTGACTCGAAGCTTCCATTTATATTTCCTGATATGCGCCAACCGTTACTTACTGGCATTTCTTCGCAAGTATGTACAATCTATGAGTTAAGACACTCTGAGAGCTCACAAGTGTCTTTGGTTATATCAAGGGCATTTCTTTACAGATTTAGTGATACTCAACGTCATACCTCGCGAGGGCTGGTTCGGTTTGTCCCACTAAACCCCAGATCCAATCCCGGCCGAGAGCGGAGCTCAGCCTCCAAACTACTAAGCTATTCGAGCTCGCCGAACATTGTAAGTACCAGGAATGATTCGAATGCCTGTGATATATCATTGTAATGATTGTCTCAATATGTTAGGGACGTGGAAAAGCGTCCCATTTAATTAAAAAGAGTATTAAAGAAGTCATGGTCTTGGTGTATCAGCACGATATTTCAAATCTCAAGGGAGAACCAGTAATCCGTTCGAGGTCGACTGCATAAAGTTGAATTGCCTAAAATGCGTCCAAGTTTAGACACATCCGGTCGAACTAAAAAGTTCACATGTAACCACTCAAGTTTTTCGGAATATATAGCGACATTTCAAAAGCCGATGTATGAGATTGCAGACATTGAAAGTTTCGAATGAATAGACGCTGCTTACCCTATAGGCTCATATGACGTCGTCTGGTAAGCATTAAAACTCACAATCCTATCTTTTTGAGCTTTTCGTCTTCCTACATCCTACCATAAACTGTCATGTTTAATGTGGTGTATGCCTAGTCGAAGAAGTATTATTGGTTTGAACTATTAGTGTAGGTAGTGTATAGACACGTGTAACTGTCTTCGAACAATGCCCCAAAACTGCCTACCTATCCATAGGACATAACTACTGAATGCCCTTTTCTTGATTTGAACCAACTAGACACTTGAAAATAGATACTTGAAGATAAAAAGGCCAGACTCAAAGGCTACCACATTAGTAAGGACTAGTTAGAACGACACCTTGTGTACGGCGTGAACTCTGGAAGCTCACGGACACGGCAGGAATCTGAAGATGTAAGCAAGGACCACTGGAGCTTGGCTGTGATCGCAGCCGGATCATGAAAACGACCGCGTTCCCTTGATGTTAATGGGGAAAACACCGGCCTCCATCCACTACCTCCTGGATTGGCCACTCTGACTGAGGCTCAATCACACTGTCGTCCTCTAGCTCGCGGGGTTTGAGTCGTGCAGTGGTGATAGCAGTGACGGTGACAAGACCGGCCAAGCACTAGGCAAAAGGAAAAGTGCGATTCAACATGCGACATCTCGATCAGAAGACATCGCGATTGAGGGGGCTTTTGCTCATAAGATGAAATGGGTATTGCAACCCCTATCATATGATAGACCAGAAGAACGAAGGGGCAGCCTCGCCGGTAGCTTGGCTCGGTGGTAGATCGTTGATTAGGAATACGCAAGTGGTTGGCTGAGAGGATACAATCGACAGTAGGGTTGTGCCAATTCATCCATCCATGCCACACTTCTCGCAACGAGGTTCGTGTCTGGTTACCCAATACTAGCAAGAATGATCGGACCTGACCCGTCAAAGGCTGGGACCGATGGTCCGGACCATCAAGTCCTTGGATGCGATTGGATGCCGAGTTGGTGAGAACTAGCAACTAGGAAGACTGACGGGATTTGTTAGTTCGTAGTAAAGTGACATGGTCAGTGGAGTTGGGAAGAAGAATGGCCAAGAGAAACGAAACGAACAACCCGAGAGTCCCGATGGAATTACTTGGAAAATGGAATTGTTGGTTGACTTGATGAAACGACCAATTTTGACGTTTATCAAGTTTTGGGTTGATGCACTATTAAAAGTCTAAGAGCATTCATGGTATGTCCCTGCATTATGTCTTGTCTAGTTTAAAGAATCGTCATAGTCATTCAAGTCAGAAGAAATGTGTGCACAGTCCAACCGTGACCCCCACAACAGCTTCAGCATTGGTCTGTCCATCACTTTAAGGCTCATGGTCACGGTGAGCTCGGGTTGGGCAGAGTTCCGGTCAACAACTATGGGACCTAGTCAACTTGTATCGCAGCCTGCATATGAAACGGGCGGAAGCTGTGGTATGCCGAAGATCGCCATAGACCGTAAAGTGAATATCAGACAATTGCCGTGAAATCCGAATAAACTTTCACGGATAACGCAAGGGTTACTTCGCCCGCAGTCTGGAAAGTTTCGTGAATAACCTCACTGAGCTGAAACTGCCGACTGTACCTGGCTGTTTACAGACTAGTGTCGTCGTATGTACACGGGGGCATCTGTAGTGCAATGTCTTCCATGATTCTGCAGATATCTTCACTTCTGATGACGAAGAAGCCAATCTTTGCATGAATGATGATGAATGTCTTCTCCCGCGCGCTTCCGCGTCTTGAAACAAGCTACCCGCGACCACTGACGTCTTTTCGCATTGGTACAGGATCTACGATAAGCGCAATTCCCAGACATGACATATTCGTTCAGCTGGTAGATCATGCATCACATTACATCTTCAATTACACGTAACCACGTATGTATGTATGAGTAAATGAAAATTAGGGGATGTGAAACATCGACACCACTGAAACAAGGTACACATAAAAACGTCAACTTTGGACCGTTGATTCGTTGAACCGGTTTTTGCCACAAACACACCAACTAAGCTGTGAAGTCATCCATTCCAGGCCTGTGGTTTTTTTTTCATCTTCTTTTTCGCCTCCCCCTGAGCCTGTGCTTTTATTTATTTTTCATGTTTGTAAACAAAAAGGCTCTATGTCATTGGACTGATGATAAAACATCAACGTTCAAAGGGCATTGAAGAGGCAAATTGCACAGAGTCAAAGTCACAACCGGATTTAGGCAATCGTGAACCAGACATCGTCATCATTATGTGTATGAGTGAGTGAGTGAGTGGGCGAGTGCGATCCTGGAACTCCGCGGCCGCCCGTGATACCAGCAAGGACAGGGCTTAGACTTTACTGTCAGCGAATTTACATGGATTGCAGTAACCCTGTGTTTGTTTCAATGGCGGGCCCTTCTGGAAGACTCAGCCTCATCGCTTACAATCAACATGACTGCCAAGACTCCCCAACACGAGGTGACTCATTTCCAATGCCATAATTCTGTCATCAGCAGAAAAAGAAAAGAAAAGAAAGGAAGAAGTCTTGCGGCTGTACGGATAAAGGCTACCTACTACTATACAACCTACGGGCATCAAGGACCGTTCGTTGACATAAGCCCAGCCAAATTTCCGGTTCGCTTAGCACTTCACATCAAGTCAAAGCGCTGCTCAGCTTTAACCTAAGTACTAATAATTAACCATGATGTGAATTTCCCCAGCTTGAAGCAAGGGTCTATGCTTTGGTGACACTGCTCCCTCACGAGTTTGGACACTTATTACTCATCTCCAATATAATTTTGCAAAAAGCAAAGACGAAGACAAAAAAAAAAGATGTGGAAATAGATCGAGGCTGAGACTTCAGTGTTGTTAACGGATGCCTGGACCACACTGACATGGGTCCATTACACACAATACCAAAATGCTGGGCTCAGCTTGAAAGTGGATGCTGCCTGGACTGGAGTATCATATTTTTCTTCTTGAAAAGGCCAGCTGCCAGCTAACTAAACATGCACGATGATAATTATAGACTGAAGAATATGGAGATGGCAAAGTGTTATGTAGTATTTCAGCTTCGTTCAAGAGGCTTCTATGTAGACTTGGAGTACTGCCACCCAAAATAAAGGGTGAGAGAGTAATAGTAGTAGAGTGATATGTAGTAATAGAAAATGTGTGTGTGTGTGTGTGTGTGTCTGTGTCCACCACAGTAGATAGATAGAAAGCCGTAAAACCCATGATCGCATACCTCCAGATCCCATTAAAAAAAACCAGATAAAAAATCGCTTTTTTCGCTTTCCCAAGCAATCCCGTGGCCCATAATGACAAAACTCCAAGCCTCCTGATATGTATACAAAGTGGAAATAAGGAAAAAGACAATCCCAATTTATGGGTTGTGTGTGACAAGGATGTAGAACAGCCGTGAGATATCATTCAACGAAAGGGAAAGAAGCAGATGATATGCGCTGTAGGTATGGGTATCAAAAACAAATCATGAATATGTGAATAATGAAAAGAGAGATTATGTCGAGATTTGTCAAAAGTGTGTGTGTGTGCGAGTGAGTGGTGAGATGAGATAAGATGTGGTGAGATATTGTTTAAAAGCTGTTGCGATCCAGCTCACATCGAGTGTTCTCGAGATCTTCCTTGTGAAAGACAATGCCACGACGCTTCCATCCTCCGCGTCGGATAAAGTTGTCGACGCTGTCGAGAGATCGCATAGGAGGTCGCTTGGGTGCGAGACCAGGTCGGGCAGCGTAAGTAGCGTTGATAGAGGCAGGTTTTAGTGCTGAAGCATGGCGGGAGATACGACGCATCTCAAGGACTGAAACATTGTCGCCCTCATCTTCAGAATCTTCAGACTGAGTGACTTCGGAATCATCCTCGTCGTCGTCGTCGTCAAAGGTCTGGATGCTCTGGATAGTAGACTCGGACCAGCGAGACTTGGGCATCGGTGGCCGTGCTGATAATGTGGCGAAGAAGTAATCCTTGGGCTCGTTGCCCTGCTCGTCGGCGGCATCCATTGGGCTCATATGAGGAGGCAGAGCCATCTCTGTAGGCTGCTGAGCAGCGACGTCCTGCTCGACAAAGTCCTCCTCGCCAATGACTGCCTCCTCGGTACCGTAGAACACAGGCTCGTGGTCATCCATGCGCTTGAAAGGTCGTTCGTATAATCTTGGTGGTGCGTGGAAGGCAGGATGTGAGGCGAGAGGGTCCATCTCGGGTCTTGAGGCGGTAGGTGTCCTGGCAGCTGGCGTTGAGAGAGCGGAGATGGTTGATGATGAGGATGATGATAGAGAGCAGCCGGATGAGAGAGAAGATCCTGAGAAGGAGACCTTTCTGATGTGGAGGTCACGAGGACGAGACGACTTTCGTCTTTGACCGAATCCGTGTAGAACATGCATGGTGTCGGTTGTTTTGTGTGGTTGAGTAAGTAGTAGTGGTGGTGATGGTGATGGTGAGTGATAACAAGAGAGAAAAGAGTATTATAATATAAAATTAATGGCTGATACTCGTTGTTAGTTAATTGAGGCTACAAAGGCCCTATAGGTTGGATTGATTGTTGAGGTCAAGAAGGGGACCCGAGATAGCCGGGGACGGGAGGTCAAGTCTATAAATAATGAGTGTGTGTGTATTCGTATTTCATCGTAACTTTAGAGTGCAAAGGCCGTCCGGTACTATGAACGTCATTCACCGAACCGTCACAGCCGAAGTGGGCGGGCATCCCTGTAGCGCCCAGAAGATACAGTGGAGTCGGAAGGTACCTGGAGATGGGTAGAGAGTGGAGACAGTGGATGGAGACCTGATCTTGTCCCCTGATCCTGTCTCTGGCTCTGTGCATTTTAGCAAGATCTCCACTTGGATCTTGGTCTTGGTCACCTCTTTTTTTCGACAGACTCTGAGATTCCCATCTCTCTCAAGGCACGACAGGGGTGCACATGCGTTCTGCTGATCAATGACCCCTGTCGTTTTTCACTCTGTAGAGAATGTACCTTTTGGTACCATACCCTTAGACTTGAAGAAGAGGAGCCCTTACAACGAAACATTTGCGACCGTCGCCGAAACACCGCGGCGAAAAAATAAAATATATTTTGATACTACCTACTAATTCTATGTCACGCCTCACTATTCTCATCGGATACCCCATCTGAATTGGACATTTTTACTTTTTACTTTATTTTAATTTTTTATTCTTTCTTTTTTTTTTTTCCATCCCAAAACCTGGTCTCCAGAATGACACGGAAGTTATCGTAAGCCTCGCTTGGGTCTAGGCCCTTCGGCGTACCTGATTACTGTGTGTTGGGTGCCTGGTCTCATTGTTCCTGTTCCTGGTACCTTTTTTTCTCTGCTAGCCTACGCCTCAAAAGCCTCTTTTTTCCAAGACAGGTCATCAGGTCCAGCGCCATCTGATAGTTCCCGATACTTTTGTGTACAGTAACTTGCCGTAAAAGCTCAACGTCCATCACCATTTCACTCCATTTCTCTCCCTTCAGCCTCTTTCCCCATCGCCTGAGTCCGAGTGACGGGCGGCTCACTCTATTACACCCCATCCCGCCTCATCCTTGTCACTGCGGAGGGTTTGTCCTTAATGTGTCAGTGCCTAACTACAGACAACCTACCTTGTCTATCTGAATATGAGATGAGAAAGAAAAGCAAATAACCCTTGAAAATACAGGGGCCCGTGCCTGAAGATTCCGTGCCTGTCTTGATGGTCTTCACTCTCATTCGTTTCCAATTGCATCGCTTGATCCGTGTTATTGGAACTCTGCGTGTGAGGTGCAGGGCGGAGCTCCGTGAACTGTAGAAGCAAAAAGCAAAATAATTGTTTCTGAGCTCGATCGAGCCTGAGTCTGAGTCTGAACTTGATCGTGAGTCCAATTATCATATCATGATGGATAGATATCCTATGCGACCTGAATACAGGCCAGGTACATACAACTCTGCTGTGCTGTACATACTGAAGCCGATCATGCTGTCACTGATAAGCATCAAATATGGCATAAATGGCTTCTGAATGGTTGGTAGATCCTATGTAATATGTATGGCCGGTTGTTTCGTGTGTACGCCAACGCAGATCTATTGCTGTAACGCATCCATCTGTCGTGGCTCCAGAGACAACTAACCTAAACGTCACCATCTGCACATCTTTTCACGACTTGAGTAACAGATCATCGACACCAAAACACAAGACGCGTACAGTACAGTACAGTAATCGAATCGTAAAAAGAAGCGGGAAATCCCATCAACGATTGCAATAGACATCAAAAGTAACACCGAGTCGACCAAAACCTCAGCCAGGCTCCTTAGCTATCGGTTTGCGCGTCAGCCGAAACTCTATTTACCGATACAGCACATACTGATATTTGACACCTTTCAGCTATAGATCGTGAGTTCCCTAGCCTCTGAGACTACTGCAGGTAATCAATTTGAACCAACGAGCTAACTACCTAATTGACGAACTAACTACCAACACCACAGCACGATGGATGAGAAATAAAGGATCTATGTCTTCACCGCTGCTAGTATTCCATTACTCCGCTCAAATTGTGTGATAACTCCCTTGCATCAAGAGGCGGCGTCTTGGCGAACTACTATTCTACAGTACTTCACTCTGTAAGCAGACAAGATGCAGGTACAACTGAGACAAACGAGAAAAAAAAGGTGCTTTGTTCGCGATCACGTAATCGAGCCGTTTTGAGACAGCATCGTTATCTCTCGGGGACATCATCTGATCTAGCCTTACCCCCCTGGTCGACATCTACAAGCTGAATCTGGCATTTTCCGTCGTCCTTTTTTTGCTTTTGAATATGCGATGTATCAAGATAATGCCCATGTCACGCTACCGTGCGGCGTATGCAGACGCAGACCATTAATCTAGTAGTCATCCAGACTTGTGATGCGAATCTCACCTGCATCGTGCATGACACTATCATGTGCACTTTCCCCATACAAGGGAATTAACCGTGTCTTTGACGTTTAGGCTAGTTTAGTTGAACGTGGAATGTTGATGAGTTCTAGGCCGAGTTGAAAGCAATGTGAAGCAATTCACAGTTGCCGTGGATGGGACTGACTGACCGCTACAAGCGCAGGCAGTTAATCCACAGCACAGCTCCGATGGTTCATCGCCGTACCTAGGCTAGGTGGTTAATAACTTAACAAGATAATAATGGGGAACTGCTTCATATCGGAGATAGTGAATCCGAAAACCACGCAAGGAACCCTTTCATGGCGTGTCACTGGCTAATTGAGCACTGGCGGTGAATCTCTTTGAACCCCTCATCCCACTTTTTCTTGTGCATTCACGCTGGATGAACAAATGTGCATGCACCTTTAATTACTGTGTTCTGTATTGGATGGACTATCTACATACATACTACTTGCTACTACTAGCACTGACGATCCAGGGTCTGATCGTGGATACTACTCGTCTCGCCTGCCTGTCTATACATACGCACAAGTACATGCGTGTATCTTTTTATCTTGTCTTTTCTTGTCTGCGATGACGATTATATGTGGACTGCTGGCGGACTCGCTTCTTGTTCACTGCGTCTTGGCAGTCTTGATAAACGAGATTAAGAAGAGGCTCGGCGCTGGTGCCATTCTGGCCCTCCCGGCTCCGAACCGAATATTTACGGACACAATGACTGATTTCAGGTGATGGATCTTGGAGAAGAAACAAAAAATAGTCTCAAAGTCACAGTAATAAAGGCTCCAGTCCGAATGGAGGGAAACATGGAATCACAGTGACCCGAATCAAGGTAATTTCCCTCCCTCCCACCTCCACTGTAGATCACTCAACATTTCGGCACTTGGCTCGTTGGTGTTGTGCTGAATATTTTATTTTATTTTATTTCTTTTTTCTTCTTGGACATGGCCCTTCCTTGCATCTTTCGGACAGGATCAAGCCCGAACTGGGTTTCCAGCTCTTTGGGAGTGACGCTCTGACAGCTTGAGAGCCCCTGTAGTCAATGCCATTGGCTGTCATTAACTATCGTCGCCAACTCCGAGCGCGCCTCAGCGGAGAGTTGTCATCTTTCAATCCACAGAGCTGAAGCATTACCGTAGCATTGGATCTGGGCTTGGGGCTTTTACTTTTTTGTTCTCTTTATAATATTTGCTTTTTCTTCGTGTCTTTTATCAACTTTCAGGATCGGGCATCTCCTTGATCTTATTTTGTGACGACCCGCAAACCTGGTTGTCACAGAATCGCCCCAGAAAACCTGCAACAGAGTTGAAAAGGAAGAGAAAAAGAAAAACTTGTCTGCGTGCCTGCCCAACTGCTACGTACGTAGTATGTGTTGGTGATGATGATTTTTTTATTAAAAAAAAAAAACCAAGTTGTTGACTTTTCGGTGTAATGAATGCATGATGAATTGGGACGGAAACAAAAAAAGAAGTTTAAACCTCCACATATCTATCTACTACTAACCTACCTGGTAATAATACTCGTTTCTATTGACCCTTTGCCTTGGTTCTGCAACATCTTTACTTGTTCTGCGGTGTTACATGAGGCAAGTCCTCCGATTTCCAATAATATCCTCATATAGTGTCATGCATGCAATTAATTGATTGCAAATGTTACCGACACCGTGGTCATCCATGAGGATATGTTCTAGACCCCAAAACGCCATCAAGGAAGCGGCCGTAAGCTGCAAACTGTAAGCGGACAATCAATAATTTTCTTAGTTCCCGTATTCTAACTTGAAGGAACGGGAGATGTTTGCTACTCAGCCTTTTGTATACGTTTACTGTAATTTCATTGAATCCCCAGTCTTTGGAACGAACCGAAACCAACGTTGCATTTCTTCGCAAACACAACTCATAAAGAGGTCAGAAAAACTTAATTGATTGCCGAGTTGGCAGGACATGGCTTGGCTGGTCTTGGCATTAGTTGAGCCAGATGACCTACTGACAGGGCTCCCTGTCAAACTCTCCAAGGGCACATTCGGTTGAGCCACTTACAAGCGAGTTTCCGTCTGAACATACATCAAGCAACCTCGCAGAACCCAGACTGGATGCTACCCTACAACAATGGAAGACGGGATGGTTGCTCAATTAACGTGACTGCGCCTTGTTCGGCAGCTCGGATGACGGAACTATCGTGCATTCATTCACATAATTACGGACAAACAGAAAGGGACAACGTGGTTTTTGAGTACGGATGATACAGATACCTGCAGGTACAATCAGTAGTACCTTGCAGCAGCTCTACAACGGGCTCAACACCATCTTTTTGGACCTGGACGATCATCGTCGCCTCCGACCGCCTATTATTACCTGAAATAAGCATGGCCTCACTGATATTCACTCGTTCATCGAATCGTCATTGGCTGTAACCCCTCTTCTTAAGTCCGCGTCCTCGAACCAACAACTACCTTCATCTTGGACTCGATCTCTCCTACATTTACTTCCAGTGTTATCGTGCCCACTGGATGATGGATGGACCGAGGGTTCGGCCGCCTTCTACTATATCGGTGTCATCACCTTTGCACAACACTTTCATCATCGCTCATGTCCAATATGCGAGAATCTCCTGACGATCACCAACTTAATGTCAAATGTCTCGCTTGATTTTGAAGCCGTTCAGTTCGCCGTCCAATTGATGACCACAGAGATCATCTCAACGCGGGGGGCTGGCGTAGCGTGGCGCTCTGGCCCCTGTCCAGCTGCGCTACCTTGGCTGCCTTCATTGTCGTGAGCTAAAAACACCGCCATTTTCATCTTTATTTCCTGATCAGCATGACTACGCGTCGTCCCGTTCAATAGCTCGCCTCTTTGGCGCGTCTTTTAGCCTGCTTTAGTATCGCTAGTCTTGGCTCATCGCTGTGATATCATGGCTTCTCAGCCAATATGGATGTTAAGCTGTGAGGAGACTCCATCTCGGTCTTGTAGCGTTCTCCGGATCGACGATGGGATATCATACCATGCCATATCATATCGTATCAGCCGAGGCGATCACCATCGCGATCCAGACACATCGATACCATGTCAAATGCCATGATAGCACCAATATGTAATCAAAAATGCATTTAATATGTATCTACTGGAAGCACTCACGATGACAGCCAGACTAAGCCTTGCCCACGGACGAAGTGCACTCGACACGGAAATTGCGACATGCAGGGGCTTTGTGTCAACGTGACTCAATGCAAGGGAGAGAAGGATGACCGGATCCTACATAGTACAGTAATTCAACGTTGGCCGTCGGCCAAGTAAGGATGTATTGTGCCTTGGTCAAGCTCAAATAAATCAAATGTCCTCAAGTGCGTGGTGTAATAGGCACGTAGGGTGCTTGCAGTGCGCGATATTGCTGCACTCCATGACTGGTATACACCTGCAAGTTTCAGATATGTAAATTCTTGAAGTTTGTTTCTTGCTCGATGCGTCGACAGTCCACACATCCCGTCTTCCAACGTTCACTTGTTTCGAGCTTGTGAAACATGCCGCCCTCCGACAACTTAAATCCAAGATCGGAGTTCCGTAGACTCATCGATGTTCGGCAAGTCTGTCGTGAGATGTCCTCACTTGAATTTCGATCGCTATCCCGACAACTGTCTCTGATGTGCCTCTGACCGCTCGGCCAGGTCAGATACTGACGTTGCGGCTTGTCCCTGCGGCCTCAAACCACCATGCCTACGCCCTCCCTTAATTGAAACGACAGAGGGTCTGCACGTACGTACCGTACTTCAAGAAACGCGATATCAAAGACATGAACCAAGGCGCGCCATCTTCAAAACACCCGAACGCCTTTGATGCCATCTACATATGGAATACAGCCTTCCTTGGCGACCCCTTGCTTCCGTAGTGTTTCAACAGCCGCAACATTGGGATGGTGGTCAGTGATGACGTCGACGAGGTGACTATCATGAGTTTTGCGATCCTCACAAGATGTCGATTTTGATCGCATCGATGATCGTTTCGAGATCGTGATGTTTCCTCGTATATGCAAAGCAAGGGAGCCGGTATAGCATCATCTACAGCAAGCCATCATTCTCGCCAGGAAGTCGCTTCACTCGCTTCTGCTCCCAGTCATCCAGGTCCTTGCCAGCGAGTCTCTGTTACCAAGATGTCAGTCTCTCAAATCGCAAACAGCATTCTTTCCACCATTCCGATCTGTGCACGACGTACGTAGTATTCTTCCTTCATGTCCACCTTCCTTGCAGACCGGCGCACGTTGAGCTCCTCGTCCTTGGTCATCTGGCGGACCTTGCGGTCGTAGCGTTCATAGCGGACGGCAGTGGCTGGCGTGAGGACGAAGGAGCCGGCAACGATGACAGTGAGGAAGGGCAGGCCGAACATGAGGAAGGGGTGCTTGTTCATGAGGTTGCGATACCGCATGCCGATACTGTTCATGTCGGCCGCGGACCGGAACTTTTTGCTTTGAAACGCCGGCATCGTGGGTCGATATCAGTCGCAATTTGCTGGTCGATAGGACCGATGGGCTCGGAGGGGAGAGTCGGGAGCTCCGTGTTCTAACCGGGGCTGTCGGAGGTTGAGCGAGAAACAAAGCTTTGAATGGTGGCAGAAAGATTTCTTTAGTGGCGACAATGGTTGTGGAGATGTTTATCGTGGCTATAACAGAATGAGTTCTCCTCTGGTATCGTCCGGTCTGAGCGACGTGTGGAGAGAAGGGTCTTTGGAGAATTGACCAAAGGAAGAGTTTTGATTTGACTGAGAGTGAAGTTCAATTTGACAATGCGAATGAACCGACTCCATCATCAACATATCCACTTTTGCCGCTCCGAACGACTCATGGCTTGTGCGCGTTTACTTTTTTCCCGGACCGAAACGGATTTCCGACTGCTTGGTCCAGGTCCAAAACAGTGAAGTGAAATTCAGGGTCCATTTTCATGCTCCACCATCTGGAGAACCGTTTGTCTCGAACTTCATCTGTTGCAATTGCGGCCAACCCGGCGCCCTTCATTTGCCACTAGTTATGATAAAAAATTCTTTTTAGCCTCATATTCCGCGAAATAAGAGCTCAATTGTCTCCATGTACCGTCTTGTACCACGCCAAACGAAGTGCACAAGCGTCTGAGCTTTTGAAAGCAGCCCAATCCATGTCTTGGAAATAAGACGACTCCATCATGCAAATGGTCCCTGAAATCTGTCAGGCATATCCTGGGGAACTAGTGACATTTCGAGGTCGGTTCGGGCTCCGTGAAGGAACTCCACGGTGCCCGATATTAAGTAAGACAGCCCGTGCTTCTTGACCCTAAATATTCAACGTTCCTGTGCGCTCCGAGACGTTTTCGACTTGAGTTCCATTTTGCTTCTAGTTGAAAATTGACTGGAGCCAGCGGAGTCGAATGCTTTGCTTCCTCAAAGCCTGGACCTTGTTTGTTGGGAATGACTAGCGACACCATTGAACATTGGACAGCAATACCTGGACTTTAGCTCAACGGCTCGGAGATTTGTTGTCTTTGGGTCAACGGTGCTGTCAAATTATACGCAAGACATTTCCTTAGACAGTCGAAGTTCGCCTTGACTTTCCATATACACCAAGGGCTCTTGTGCTATCGCTTAGTGTCACATTGCACCTCAGTACAGCACTTATAGATGTGCCGAGCACTACACAACGTTTGATACCTAAACTGTGTCTCCATAAAGTGTTGTCGACCTTTCGTGATGGATATGAATGCCAAGAGGTTATTATATGCCGTAGTTAACAAGACCTATGACCCAACTGACTTTTCTTAACCGTCTTATCATCGTAGTTCTTTGAGCTGGTGTCAGTATTCACCAGGGACAACTCGACTGACTTACAACAAGCCGATATTTTAATTGCGGTCAAGGCCGCTACGATCATTACCTGAGGCGATTTATGAGACAGAAAAAATCGGTGCGTATTCAAGAGCTGAAGCACTAATGCATACCATACCAAGGCCAACTCATGAGAGAGCCGGACCTCAATGAAGAAGTGAACAGCAGCCAAACTCTTTCTCTTGCCTGAACATAAATATCAGGCTCAGGGCATTAATAACTCATGGCTACTAAGGCCTCGCTGAAAGCTTGGAGAATGAGGCCTGTTTGAGAGTCCCATATCTAGAGCGTCGCAGTGCTTGAAACGTTGACCAGTCGTAGTCCTGTACAATTCAACCCAGCTGAGCTACCTTTCCAGTCTATCCTAAATCATATCCCATTACAAAAACCATTGTCGTTACCATGTACACATACCAAACGCCCAAAGCATAAAGCGAGGTAGCTTACCACATCCTGCGTTGGTAGTAAAGCCCATCCTCGGCCTGCGCTGACTTTTGAAGCTCCTGCTTAATCATCTTTCTCCTCTTCGCCTTGCTTACAGGTTGGTGGTTCGCGACCGGAGCTTCAACATGGCCTTCAGGCGTCGACATCTTGTCCACCACTTTGGCCTGCAGCTGCTTTATAATCTCAATGTTTCTCTGCAACGTAGCATCTCCCTCAATGTCCACAATGGGCTTCGATTCCTTGATCTCCACTAACAGACGCTGTCTTCGAACTTCTATATCCGCTTCTGTGTCTATGTCGATGACGCGGCCATCCTCAAGCTCCTTTGTGCGCACCTGGAACTTCTCTGGGAGGTAGACTTTCGGCGATGGACGTGTTTCAGCGCGTGGTTTGATTGCCGAACGGAGCTGGCTGACAGTTCTTTGCTGTATAATATATCCGCTGATGAATAGTGCAACTGTGCAGCTTACCACTGTAAGGTTCGATGTCTTATTAGCATAGGATTATCTGGAATGTGGAGGGCGGTGAATGTTTCTTACCAACAAAGCAGGATGCGATGACTTGCACCTGGCTTGAAGTGAGAAGTATCCGGGCCATGATGAATGTTAAAAGTGATGTATTGGTAGCCGGCCAAGTTACGAATTGATATGAAGAGCACAATCAGACGGCTCAGGATATAGTTTCAACCAGTTGTCGTCATCCTTGACGGTTGAAAGTCCATTATTTACTCCGTTGACCCAGCAACGATGCTTATCAGCTTATCGCCCTCAAGCTTTCAGCACTTTCGCATCCAAGCTCTAAACCAGCCCCCACCATCATCAGCTTCGAAGAATTGACAGTTCTTGTGCGACAACCAGACAACATGAGTAGGGATAAGGATACAGTTCACGCCGATGCGCGGCGCTTCCTCGACGAGCGCGGCTCCAACGTCTCGGTCGCGCCAAACGGCCTCAACCCTGCGACTATCATGGAAAAGGCCGTCAGGGATCGCATCGTCGACTCAATATACTACAAAATGCAATGCTTTGCGTGCAACGAAGCCGATATTGTCGATCGCGTTGTCGAGGACGTCAAGTTCATTGGAGGTACCTATGGCACCACACAAGTACCTAGCCCGTTTCTGTGCCTTGCCTTCAAGCTTCTTGAGCTCTCGCCCAGCAACGCGGTACTACTGGAATATCTCAAGTTCGGTGGTGAAGCCTTCAAATATTTGCGCGCACTTGCGTGCTTCTACTTCCGACTCACGCGGCAAGCAAAGGACGTTTACGAGATGCTGGAGCCGTTTCTCGAGGATAGGCGCAAATTGAGACGGAGAGGAAGGGAAGGCGTGAAGTTATCATACATGGACGAGTTCGTGGACGAGCTCTTGACAAAGGAGCGTGTATGCGGTACGAGTCTATGGAAGATGCCAAAACGAGAGGTTCTCGAGGACCTGGAGATTCTGGAACCGAGGGTCAGCCCTCTTGGCGACCTTGAGGATCTTCTCGAGGAGGAGGATGAAGCGGAGAAAGAGAACGGGACAAGAGAAGAGTCTGGAGAAATTTCAGAAGGAGATGTCATGGAGATTGACCGAGACGAGAGAAGGAGAAGTCCAAGCCGGAGCCGTAGTCGCAGTCGGAGCCACAGTCCACGCCGCAGTCGAAGTGGAAGCGGAAGCGGAAATCGATGTCGTTCGCCTTGATCTGATCACTCACCCTAAGTACACCAACGCAAGACTTCGAGCCGTGAGACGCTCGATGCACCTTGCAACATGAAAAGACACGCCCTCGACTTCCAAAAGCCTGCGCCGGATTGGACACGGAGACTGGATCAACCAGCCAATCTGCTCAACACCAGCGAAAGCACTACTTATACAGCCCAATGGCACGTATTGGAAAGGGCGTAATTGACCGCAAGACAGCCCAGGCCAAAGAGTCTAGACACCATCAGGGACACAATTGTAGTAAAGCTGCCTGAAGACGAGGGAGAAGGAACGACAGGAGTCAAGGTTGTAGATCTGAGCATCTGACCACCTGTTTAAAGTATCTATAGCGCCACCGACTCGATTGACAATAGAAGTATTGTAGATTAATAACGATATTAAGGCATACTCCCCATCCATAATGATATCACAAATTGAATCCCGAGGCCCTGGGAGTTAAACATGGCAGAAGAAGTCTCTTGCGTTGCCGACTTTGAGTGATGGACACTTGAAGGTCATATATGAATGACTACAAGATCTATAAAACCCGAGTGCTTTTTGCCATCTGTCTTCTTTAATATACAATATCGTAAAATCATCGCTTATGCAATTCTACTACACACTCATACAAACATAGACTTCAGCTTCTGCGCCAGTTGAAGTACTCTTTGGTCATCCCAGTACTGCCCAATAACTTGCAGACCTGTTGGGAATTGACTCCCCTCCACTTTAGCTGGAATACTCACAGCCGGTAACCCTGCTAGACTTGCTGGCACCGTGAACACATCGTTCATGTACGCATCCACATTACTTTGCTCCTCAATCTCTTCTAATCTCGGAGGAAATGTCGGTGCTGTAGGGCATAGGATGAAGTCAACCTGGATTGGACCAGTCTTGTCTTCCATACCAGTGGCCTCAGCCATATCGCTGAGGTCAAATTGCGCCGGCTCGTAGAGAGGATTATCAAGTCGAAAGACACGATCGAAGTCCTGTTGTACCATCCGACGAACCTTTTGCGCCTGGATGAAGTAGTTGTCTATGGCTTCGGAGCTGAGACTGTAGGTACCCAGTAGAATTCGTCGCTTGACCTCTGCGCCGAAACCCTCGCCACGGGTATCGGAGTAAAGGGTCTCACCGACCGCATCGCTACCTTCACCACGTTTTCCGTAGCGAACACCATCATATTTGGCAAGGTTTGACGAAGCTTCCGCAGGGGCAAGAACGTAATAAGCGCAAAGAGCTTCTTTGGTGGATGGTAGTGAGATGGGTACTAGTGTCGCACCCTGTGCCTCGAGATTAGAAGCAGCAGATATCCAAGCGGCGCGAATGGAGGTATCAAGCTCATTGATGTTGTACTCGAGGGGAATGCCAATATTCAGCCTCGAAAGATCGGGGAGAGCGGATGGTATCGTTTCGGCGCATCGTTTCCGAGATGCAGCAGGTATTGACGTTGGATCCTCGGGATCGTGCTCCTCATGCATTCCGGTCTTGAACACGAGGTCATGTATTGTCTTAACATCCTTAGCCATGAAGCCAACCGTATCCAAGGAGTTTGCATACGGGACGACACCGAATCGAGATATCATGCCGTAACTCGGCTTATATCCAACTGTTCCAGTATATGCAGCTGGTAATCGAATTGAACCACCGGTGTCTGTTCCCAATGCCACATCAGCGTCTCCCAATCGTACTGCAACAGCGCTTCCACCAGAGCTTCCACCAGCGGATACATTGTCGTCCTTAGCTAAAGGGTTCTTCACTGGCCCATGCACCGAGTTTATGGAATGAGACCCCATACCAAACTCATCCATATTAGTCTTCCCGACAACCGTTGCACCCCGTTTGCGTAGTTGACGGACGACAGTAGCTTCAAAAGGTGAAGGATAAGCCGAGAGAATATGTGATGCGCATTGTGTCGGGAACTCAGAGGTTGCGATATTGTCCTTAACAGCAAGCGTAAAAGGCTTCATATCCTTGCACATGAAAGGAAGAAAATCGGCATTTGGGTCTGCGACAGCGAGTTTGGCTATGCGTGTTAGTGAGAGTAAAGTAAAGAGATGAGTCTATACATACTACGACCAACAAAGTGGTTGTAGCTATTGTGTGAGCGCCATTGCGCGGCCGGTAGTGCACTGAAAGCAACTGGGTGAGTCCTTGTACAGTATCGAGAAGTTCTCGAGGCCAATTGTCGCACAAGAGCCACGCTCATCATGATTTTATATGATCATGCGAAGTCGCTATAATTTCCAGATGTTGAAGGTGGGGATGAGCTACAGCTTGGTTCTGGCTTATCGATAAGCAAATAATATGTACCTACTATCTAAGGGTCTCTCATCTCACCCATCCTTGCTAATAAAGCATCGCAAGTCTGACAAAACATTCACGCCAAATACAAGATGGCGACCAAACGAGAATTCGAGGACGTCGATGAATGTGATACCTCGAGGCCTAAACCAAAGCGATCTAAGAAACACGGCGGCAAAGCGCGACAACACCAGAACTCTGGTATCGATCCAACCTGGGGCCAGAAATATGTCTTTGCAGACAACGAACATGCGACAACGATTCCCGCAGGCGAAGAATCTGATTTCGAGGACGATGCAGATGCCATGGCATATTTAGACTCCGTTCGGTAGGTCAACCCTTGTTCCTTGCCCTCCTATTGTTTTTGCTGAAGATCGCGACCTTGCAGAGCACGAATGCTGATATGGTGAGTATAACAGACAACAAGCTGCCGGAATCCCCCATTTGCTCGTTGCGCCTAAAGTCCAGATCGGACCTCAGTTGCCTGCTGAACTCAGAGGTGATGACCAGGATGATGGAGAAGGACCTGTTGACAGGAGCATATACAACGACGGCATCGGCGATGCTCGAGGCTGGTACGAGGACGGCGCGTACATGGCGATGCCTGACGATGTGAACGACGAGGGAAATTACGAAGAAGGAGAATACCCGGAAGATGACGACGACAGCTATGATGAAGAAGTAGCTATACACGAAGCCTATTTTGCCTCCGTCATGGACCAGTATCTTCACCTACGAACTATCCTACACGCCGAACCTCCCCATAACGCCCGTTCTCGTCTTGCAAAGGCGAAACTCAAGACCGAAGCCCCTGCAGATAATCAAACCTCTGTCATAGCCACCTGGTCGAAACTCCTGCGCGATACCGACCCGCATCCACTTCAGGTCGCCCACATGTCCAAAGACACGACGCTGCGAATACTGCGCATCATGCTTGGCGGCAAGTTTCTTCGTCGCGGATACACACTTCCAGAACGTACGAGTCGCTGGATTTGGGCATTACTTGCAAGACTGCCAGATAGGGGCGAACTAAACTATGCTGAGGTTGGTTGGATTCGTGACCTGGGACGAAGAGCAGTCCTCTTGGGCAGAAGTTTATCAGAGATGGCGGCATTGAGAGAAGAGTTGGCAGAAGGTGGACTCGGCGCGCATGAAGCTGTTGATCGGAGTAGTAGCGACGAAGACGTTATGGCCGATCCAGAAGACATGGACGTTGAAGGCGCCATCAGCGCAGAGGAGGGTGAAGAGGATTCTACGCCACCTGAAACCGAACAGGAAGCTGAACAAACACCTAAAGCAACAAAGACCACGACGGCTTCGCCGCCGAAACCTGATGCGGAGGAAGGTGAGGTAGACGAAGAGGAAGACGTGGCTATGGATACTGCATCTGACTCGGATGCCGAAGAAGGTGAGGTTGCTGCCTTAGAGTCCAAGGAGAACCTCGAAGCAGCGAAAGAACGATTACTCGCCCAAATTAATAATGGAGCGGCTTCAGAGGACGATGAAGACGCAGCGAAGGGGGCCGCGAAACAGCGATTGCGGGCGAATTTACGTGCTACCCTCAACATGATCTTGACGGTAGCTGGCGAGTTTTACGGACAGAGAGACTTGCTCGAATTTCGCGAGCCCTTTGTAGGCATGTAAGTTGAAGGATAGTAATAATAGTTGTAGGTCTTCTTTGGACCTTTCTGTGTAATTCCACCCACGTAGCATATAGCGAGCTCCAATGTCTTTTTGACACCCAATAAATCTACAACCGCTCTGGAGCATTGATATATACCTGAACGCCGACCAATGTTGCAAAAGCCAAAACATAACGCATAGTTGACATGAAAATGTACAAGAACTCTGTCGAAGCCCATTGCAACAAGTGCCGGCTTAGTTAGTCATATCCATCTCGGGATCGACAAGAAAATCGGCCTCTTCGAAATCCGAACCCGAGTTTCGGTTGTCTGGGACGAAACCCCTCAGACCAGCACCCTTTCGAGACACGGGAATAGCCATGATTCGGGAGTTGTTCTGGACGTCCATGGCGCGGCTTTCAACCAGCTCATCTTCCTCTTCATAAAAAATTCGCTTGCGAGATCCATCGTACGACTCAGCACTCTCGTTGCTCTCTTGCGACATAGTAAGCTCGGGAATGGCGTCGATATCCGGAACATCATCCTCTCGTTCAAACTCAGGTTGCGTATCAAGACCGCCAACTCTGTTGATTCCGCAGAAAGGGAGAAGTTCTCGAGAGGCACCCTTGGTGGGAGCTCGTGCGGTGGTTTTGGTGGTGTTTACTGGAGCATTGTCTGTCCAGAGCTTGAAAGCACTAGTGCCTACTGTTTTGTATCCCTCGGGAACGGACTTGCGAACTCGCATACCGACGCTGAGAAGGTTTGCCTGGACAGTAGAGGGGAGAACGGGCTGGAGAGGCTTCTCAGCTTCAGTAGCCGCAGACTCAGCTGGGGTTCTAGCATTGAAGAAGGAGGTAATTTGGCGCTGAGAGGGATCGGCTGAAGCACCAGCGAATTGGCGCTTGGTACGAGGAGTCGACATGATGAAAAAGTGTAAAGACCGTGATAAACCGAGAGCAACTTTTTGATTCAGAAGGAACCAACAATCGGAACAATGTGCTGAGCGATGACGTTGCAAGTGATGATGATAAAGTAAGCAAGGACTGTGGCACAGAAAGCAGTAACAGGAACAGAGTTCAAGTAGTTGTTGAGTGGAGTGTCTGAAGATAAATCCGAAAGAAATGATTCTCTCTGAAGGCGAATGACGTCGAAATCGAGAGGCGAGATATCAAGGGTTCAAAAAGAGAATGAAGCAAGGAGAAAGAAGAGGGGAGACTGAAACAAGTCAGACCAGGATCGCTGTGTTGCCAGGGGTGAGGAAATTTGGCCCTGCTCTGACCCAAGAAGACCCCAAAAAGCTAAAGAAGGAGACGATCCCAAAAGCAGCGCAGTTCAACCAATCAACTAACAAGAGTTTCTCACTGTGGATCTCAGCTTTCCGCGTATGAGCGCGATCTCATCGCACCGCTTTCGCGTGAAGTGATCAATTGAGAGTCCTTTCATTGGTCCACTGACTCATCTGATAACTTCATCTACCTATCTGATCAGCAAAAGGAAAATCTGGGCTACAAGGCGGTGGCGATGAATTATCCTACAGGCAAATCTTAGCACTTTTCATGATCTACGACAATAATCGATTTTAATTGCTTAACGGAGCCGAGGTCCACTTCGAATTTGCCTCTAGATTTAGGAAATTGATTCAAGAAGAAAAAAAAAAAAAGGCACACGATCACCAACGACATAACCAGAAACGTGTATATTTTCGCATTGGTCAAATTCCGAAGACACCGAGCATTACAAGATTAAGCTATCATGAACCAAGATGATATTGATTGGCTAAATAGAAGGCCAATTCGAAAGAGGTCCGTCAATCAATCCAATCACCAACAACTATAGTCAGAACTACAACGTGTTGGGTCTAAGGGAGAATGCGGATTCCATCGATATTTCGCGGGGTAATTGGTTCCCCAGGTTCGCAATTTTTTTATTAAAAAAAATACCTAACTTTAGACTCTGCTTCTGCTGAGTTGCCTCAGGCGCTTTGTGGCGGACGACCGTCTGTGGATCTAGTCATCCGGCAAGTCAGCAGCTAGGTACGGCGATCTGCTGAGGGGTTGAGCCAAACTATCGATGACGCCTTCCATCACCATCTGGCATCAAGTCAGTCAGAATCCGATGGCTATAGCAAGCCATAGTAGATAGCAGAGAACGGGATGATACATCTTGGGATCATGTTAATACGAAGCACAGGAGTGTGCTCTACGACAGTCACGACAGCAACACAACGCAATCATCGACTAGAAGCATTCACGTCAAGAAGAAAGTGATGTGGAAACCATTGTGAATTTCGCAAAAGCACAGTGACCATCCTCCGCTACCCACTGCACTCGGGTATGAAGCGATCATCAAGAAACGGTTCCACGTCCTCATGTCCGGCCGACCCATTGGGACCAACACGAACACTCGTGTGAAGGCTTTCTCAGCTTTCCACCCATGCAGTGCTTTTTTTTCCTTCCTGCCTCCAGACGACTCTTTGGTACAAGGCGCGTAACGGAAAAACAAAAGAGAAATGATGTGCCATGCAAGATATCCGGAGACCCCAAACGCCCCTATTCTGGGTGTTCCATCTTCTATCTGCAAAGATGTTTTGGTGAATGTTCGCAACGTCGGCTGTTCTATCCGTCCATGTCGATGTTGTGTTTTGCAGATCCGAGATGGCCACCATGAGATGAACCGTAAGAGTCATGAGTGCCCAAGGAAATAAACCGCCGCGAGGCGTTTACTTCCTTCGGAAAGAGCAGCCCTCAGTCAGACGAGCCTTACCACCGGTAGGCTGGCAGAGGACAGTGGTGCATCCCTGGCAGATGACAACGGTCTGGGCGTGAGAGAAGACGGTGGTGATGGTGAAGCAACCGGGGCACTTGACGTCCATGAAGAAGGATCGAGGGGCGGGCACAAGGGTCTGATAATGTTAGATCGATTGTCGTGATGATAAAAAAATTTGTCCGGATGTTATCGTACCTTGAGCTTGTGCTTCTTGGCCTCGGCGGCCGGGGAAGGGTTCAGAAGATCAACGGCGAGAACCTAGGGGGCGGAATGTTAGCCAACTTGTTCCATCATCATGTCTGTATCATTTGTGTGTTCCATCCATCGTCCGTTCTGTCGTCCAAGTCGAGTTCCGTCAATTTGTATCTGTTGCCAAGGGCAGCAAGTTTCTTCGAGTCGATGATTCCACCTCTTTTCACACACGCAGTTGTTGTCCATCCATCGCTCGTAATCGATCCATCGGAAAAGGCATCAGAAAAAGGCAGTCGCTTACCATCTTGTCTGATTTTCTCGAAAATTTCTTGTCGGTATCTTGCGAGAATGGGAAAGCTTGACGAAATCCGGCAACAGATTTGAGGCTCGCAAGGTGGGTGGGAGGAGGTAAGCGAGGAAAAGTTTGGTGGCTCTGAGGGGACGTCTCGTTCTTGCCTCTGGGGCGGTTTCTGTGACCGAAAGAGGACTAGCTTGCTAGGGTTGTATAGCCCACACACGTGATGAAACTTTTGGAAGGAGCGATCGGGTCAATGTCGGTGCAACATGGCGCCGTTAAGAGTTGGAGCTTGTGCATCGATTGTGCTTGGTGGAGCTTATGCGAGTTATGCATGGATGAGCTCTGCCTAGTCGGTCCCTTGTAGAGTTGTTGGGTCAGTTTACACTACGTATATAGTAGGCTGCCACTTTCGAGCAAATACATATTGGACTTCGGGAACGCTCGTTGAAGGGGCCGCTTCAAACCTGTCAATCTCATAAGATGTCTAATCCTATGGAACAGCGTATCAATGTTCCAATTGATGACCCAAACGCAGACACAGAATGGTCAGTTTTTGCTACCCCTCCATGAATGACTCTGAGCTAGCTTTAACCCCGCCATAGGAATGATATTCTTCGAAAACATGGAGTTATCCCTGAGAAGCCACCAAGCCCAACGCCTATGATTGAGGAGGCCATTCTAGAAGGACGAAGACTAGCACATGAGAACCGATTAGAAGGTAAAGACCTCGACGAGTTGGACGAGCTCGAAGACGAAGAAGATGAAGCTTTCCTGGAACAATACCGCCAAAAGCGCATGGCCGAGTTGAACAGTTTACAAAAGAAAGCTCTGCACGGAACCGTATACCCTCTTTCAAAGCCCGAATATCAGCGCGAAGTCACAGACGCATCACAAAACGGACCGGTCTTTGTCAACCTTACATCTGCAATGGGAACAAATGTCGAGTCCCGGGTCTTGACTGAACTATGGAGACAGGCGGCTAGGGAGTACGGCGAAATTAAGTTTTGCGAAATTCGAGCCAGCCAGGCCATCGAGAACTACCCCGACCGAAACTGCCCGACGATTCTGGTTTACAACAAGGGGGATATTGTCAAGCAGATCGTGACATTGGCGACTATAGGGGGCGTGCGAACAGGGATGCAACAGGTTGACAATCTCCTGGTTGAGGTTGGCGCTGTCACTGATTCTGATATGCGCGTTGTCAAGAGGAGGCAAGCCGCCGAGGATGCCGCCGAAGACCGTTTGGCAGGCAAGACTATCAAGACCGGAACTGCTGGAAGATCACGAAACGTCGACAGTGATGACGATGACTGGGATTAGACCTCGAATGAATGATACTTGTGTCTTTGAACAAGCTGTTCACTCGCGTGGTTTGCGCAGGGTACAATTATTTGTGCTCATGTTTTAAGCCGCTTTAGTCTACCCTCCACGGCTATGGTATAGATCTAAGAGGCATTCCAGCGTATTGCTATGTGGAAGAGATGGTATTTCCGCTGGAATACCTATGGCCACTTACTTCTTAAGCCGAGTCATATGCCTCTAAGGAAAGATACGTCTATCTACGCATCAAACAGTAGGAAGGGAGTGTTTTTGACGATGTGGCTCGCCTATGCTGGTGAGTGCAATCCTGAATACTCTACAAGGGTACGGGCACGTGGAGTTACGTACCAATAAGAAGTTATACCACAAAGCACATACACGACTAGGCTCTTTGATGATTTTGTGATGAGGGACAGACCAATACAGGCCTGTTAGGGAGTGGGCTAGAAACAATAGCCCATGGTCCCGATGGGACCGACATAATTTTTTCTGGCTGCTGATCCAACAAACACTCACTTTGACTTAGTCTAGATTGTGACATTTGAAGCTACAATTGCATTGCTCTCATATCAAGAAGAGTAGACATTCGCTCTGCCAAACCCCAAAAGAAACCCCCCAACACCATATTCCCTTACATGAATCCCGGGATCTAGCGTGATGTTCTCAGCTGATTGCTTATCCACAGAATTGATTTGCAGGCCAAGCTAGGAGGCAATACGAAACATGATGGCATCTAGGCTCGGGGCGAGACAGGATATCAGTCCGGGTTATGCTTAACTGAAAGATTGGTCTTTTTCGTGTCAATGTACTTGAGTTCCCGTGGTCAGGATAGCTCCGTCATCTTTCAGCAAGCAACCTGTGATAGTACATGTTCAATACATTTCAGTGACAGAGAACAGAGGACAGAATTGAGTCGGTGAACTCTATAGGCAACGCAGGGCGACATGAAAATCCCAGACCGCATCCTGAGAAGATGTCCTCATAAGCCACCTACATCTTCATCATGTATCATGAAGCCAAAGATTCAAACGCAACTGATTTCCCAAGAGGAAAAAACAACATAAGGTATCATTCATGTGCTCATCAATCTGCTTTTACTATATACAAAACGCCATTTACCCATCATGCTTGCTGGTTTTCCTCGTCAGTTGCAGGTACCAGATTCCCTCTGGAAAGACCCCAACTGCTCTTGTCCAATTCTCCTGGTCCACATCGCCATGAGCATCCTCGGTGGATAAAGGGAACGGTCCTCTCACCCTCTGCCATACTCAGCGGTGTCACCCGCAGGACAGAAGAGCTAACCTTTTTACAGGTTCGAACTTCCCGCCACTCAACCCATTCGACAGTCGGAATGACCATCGTCTTCCGACAATGTGCGCAAGTCAATCCACCAGCTTCCTTTTGTCGCTGTGCTCGCTCCAGAAGCCTCCTGAGATGGTTGAGACCCTCCGGGATGTAAAGTGCCATTTCCGGAAGCTGAGTGCTAGAATAGCAAGCTCGGAGGGCAGTCTCCAGAAGACTCGGAACGCGGCTTGCCCCTTGAAGACGTTGCGACTCTGTCATGGACGAGACGGATACTGATGGTGAGAATTCGGGTTCTCCCTCATCAACAGGCAAGATGAGTTTCCGATGGTCTATCGGAAACTTGAAGTCTGAGACGACCCGTCCCGTAGTATCTGAGAGTTGTGAAGGAGACCTGCCCAACACTCGACTCACCAAGTGAGGCACGGAAGAAGGTTCTGATTCCGTGTGAGTGAAGAGCACATTATCGGACTTCTCCTCGGTCTGTTCCAGGCTTTGCTTTGGCTGCCAGAAGGGGTTGGGATGAACGACAAGTGTGTCGAGTTTGCTATTTGATGCAAATAGATCCAACAACTCAACTGGTAAATGTCGCAAACGGTTTTGTGACACATTGAGCTCCTTGAGATGCTGTAGTTTACCGATACCAGGAGGGATTTCGGTGAGTTTGTTGTGGCGCAGACTTAGGATAGTGAGATAGGTCAAGTCGAAGATGGCACCAGGAACCCGGGTTAGCCGGTTCTGAGCCATGTAGATCTTGAGCTCCGGATCCTTCTGCTCAAAGGCAACATCCTTGGTAACGATGGGGATGCAGGTGAACTGAGATAAAGGACTAATGGTGTCGTTGGAGACATCTTCCAGCCCCATCGACCAAAAGTCAACTGTCTCTTCGCCCGTCTCAAGACAAGTGCGAACCTTGTCGCGTGCAACTTGCTCAGCCCTTGAAACACGGCGCACTACGCGATTAAGCTGGGGCAGTCTGGGTTTTGGGTTTTCAGGAACGGGTTCCAGCATGTCTTCGCTCTCATTTCCATCGCTTCCCAGGAAGACGCCACTGTCTGCCTGTCGCGTCCATGGGCGCCTCTGCTTGGGGACGAGAATCTCACTGAAAGTCGAGTCGGAAGAAGTGGGGTGTTGTTGAAACCAAGAACCAATGTATCTCTTCTTTCGTCTGCCCTCTACATAGTTATCCAATGCAGGATCATCGTCACTGGAGAATATGGCGGGATCACTTGAATTGTTGAAGCCCGAGGAAGGCGCGTGCTTGGAGCCGGCATTGCGGACGCGTTTCCGAGGATTGTTGCTGAAAGTTTGGGACTGCTCATCCCAAGAAACAGCAGGGAGACGAGGGAGAGTTAACTCTTCTGACATTGAAATGATCCGGTAGATATAAACGATATTTGAAATGACGTTACACAAGCATAAAGAAAATTCAAATGATGCAGGAATTCAAACTTGAACTTGTCCCACGCGACTTGGCTCAAAGTTGGGTGGACTAGATGCAGTGACGATGGAGGAGACACAGGGTTCAAATCACCCCCACCCACGCACTGTAAAGATGCCATGCACTCCTCCAATTACTGGGTGTGCACGTGCCATTACCAACCACCCGACCCCTAACGTGCCAGCGGTTTTCAGGGTCAAGAGGGTCTCAAGATTCCATCCATGGACAAATGATAAGATAATCAGATAACGAAACGCGTTTCTTTTTTAGGATGTGTTTCCTTCATGACCAGGGAAAGAAGAAAATATCATAGAAAGAATACTAGAATATGTCAAACCGAACAAATCTTAACTACAAGGTCTTGGATGCGCACTCAGTGGTCAAGTACTAAGCACCATATCTAGATAATATAGAGAGGCTGGGTTGACTAATTTTATGGTCCAGCGTTGGCCGAAATTTTTAGCCTTGCTCTGTCAGTGCTACATAAGTTTGGTTGAAGATTTCGAGACATCGAAGCTGTTGCCCAAAAAGTACTATCCCTGTTAAGACCGTACACTCAAATTTCATCATCAACTTATTGACGATAAACAACTCTTGCCTAAGCCTCATACATATTCTAGTACAAAAAGAGACGACTATTTCTACTAGTCAAATCTCTTGCGTAAAATAAGAAGTGAACCCCTCAGTTCGAGGAGCAAAAGAAAAGTTTCGGAGGGAGTCGAACCCTCGCTGGCGGAATCAGAATTCCTGTAACTTTGACTGATTGGGCTCTACTGCGATCATGTGCATGTGACCAGACGCGGTTATTACTGCATGAAAACTTTTCATGACTTCTATTCTACAGATACTGGCAGGTACCCTTGTGTGAGGTAGCAGGGCTTTTTATTATTATTTCATGATGCTGCATTGTACGATGTAGCTGAAGAACTCTTCTGATAAAGGTTCCCGATACAGTGGAGTGCTGGGCCGAGCCTTTAGACCAATCAAATTGTTTATTCAATATGACCCCACTCTTTAATCCAACGTCCACTCCCGCTCTTACTGAATTGGACTGTAGAGTGGGTGAAGTTTGTAGACACAATACTGAACAAAGGACTATAAGCGATATTGGATAGTTGAAGATGTACAGTGAAGCTGATGAGTCCTTGACTACGGTTATATGCCCTATTTGAACTTCGTAGAATACCGTGCTGACCAACAGTAAATTACAGACATGATTCAATTACACAAACTTTGGCCATGACAAATGCCCTATATTTTACATTCTGTCACATATTGATACCTCTGTATTTGTTAGTTAATCACTGCAAATAACGCGGCTAGTGTTTTGAACCCAATGCCTCATGAGTGTAGGGTAAACAACTCGCCATTGATGCTGCACGGCACTTCGCAATCTAAGATACCGCTAAACTCCACTTGGCCTTGACAAGACTATCAGTGGGTGGACAAACTTGACTTCCACTTTTGCTATGTCCAACGATCGCAAGCAAGCGCTTGACACAGAATCATCTACAAAAACAGTCATCCACTACCTTTTTATTTTTTCTCTTCCGCTACTAGTTCTCTTCATCTGGAACAAACTATTCAGTAGTACCAAAACTGAGACGACAAAAGCAACTATGTCAGGAAGAATCGCCCCGCTCGTTTTCCCCGCGGCATCTAAGCACACAGCAACGGTCATCTTTGTTCACGGTCTGGGTGATACTGGTCATGGTTGGGCAAGCGCTGTTGAGAACTGGCGCCGGCGGCAGAAGATGGACGAGGTCAAGTTCATTCTGCCTCATGCGCCTCAAATCCCCATCAGCGTGGTGAGTTCATGCCCAAGAGGTGTATTAAGGGTTGGTCTAACACGGATAGAACATGGGGATGAGAATGCCTGGATGGTTTGACATTGTAAGTGTCTCTTGTAGGGGCCGCAAATACATCTAACATTGTATAGAAACAACTTGGAGGAGACGTCGACTCTCTCATTCGTAACGAGGACATGGAGGGCATTAAGCTCAGCCAGCAGTACTTTCACGATCTCATCCAACACGAGGTTGACTCGGGAATTGCCCCTGAGCGCATAGTTCTCGGCGGTTTCTCTCAGGGTGGTGCCATGTCTCTCCTTGCCGGCCTCACCTGCACAAGCAAGCTGGGTGGTATCCTTGGCCTTTCCTCGTGGTTGCTCCTATCCAAGACCTTTGCCGACATGGTCAAGCCTACAGATGCCAACCGCCAGACTCCCGTCATGATGTTCCATGGTGAAGAGGACCCTATCGTCCCTTGCGAGCGTGGAAAGCTGAGCGCCGACTTGCTCAAGGGACTTGGCTACGACGTTACATGGAAGACCTACCCGTAAGTCGATGTTGCGTTTTTTCAAATCCATATACTGACTCTATATAGTGGTATGGGACACTCTGCTGTTCCCGAGGAGCTTGATGAGGTTGAAGCATTCTTGAGGAAGCAGCTGCCCCCCAAGAACTAGACGATTCAAGAAAAGGGTTCTTAGATAGCATGTATTTGCTGGTGTTAATTGCCAAACAAAAGGAATAGGAGAAAATAGACACGATATTGACGACTACGATTTCTGAGATCTGAGATTTGTTCATCACATTATACTGGCACGAGTCGAGAAAGGACCAACCAAACTGATTTCATATACCCCGTGGCCCATCTCGCTCATGACAACCTCGTGATGGCATCCAAGTTAGGAGGGTAACATAACAGTCAAAGCTTGGGCGCAAAAACAGATGAATGGAGGAGCTAGTCTAAATTAATGTCGACTGACTTACGATTAATTTCATCGTTTATGCTCTCAGCAGCTAGATTTTCTATGAAGCATTGCCTTCCACATATAATTCCATAGCGACATGGTGCCACCAAAATGACGTGCGCTCCGCTCCACCACTGGCTGGGCGCCTTTCAATGTCCGCCGCGTAGAGGTGCATGATAAGGCCGGGCCACCAAGTGCCCTATCGCTTACAGTAGCACACTGGATGTTTCCACGGGTGGGGGAACTCTGTAGCGGCAGACCCCTGCACCCTTGATCCCGGACAGTTTTCTCCAACGTTTGCCAACCGATCGAAACCTTTGGTGGAATCAACAACTTTGTTCGATACCTGACCCTTCCAAATTGACGCATTTTGCTTATGGCTTCGATACTCTGCTGAAATATCTTCATCCGCCTCCTCAAGGCATCCCCGATTCGCAATTCACACAAGCCGAGTCACACCGATGATCGTCCGCCTAAAGTAAACAAACATGACCTCCGAAGCATCGCGTCCAGTGTCACCGACACCGTCACAACTACCGCCCGTCCCTGGATCGCCCGTCTATTCTCTTGCATCGACTGCAAACCCTCTATCTCAGTTCAACCTACCACTCCCACCGCCTCCTCGATCGTCACATGCTGTCCTCACAAAAGCCGACCTTGAAAACTCCCAGCAAGCTTACTCTGACCTGGTCGCCTCCGCCAAGTCATACCGTCTCGCCCTCGCTGCGCTGTCAACCGCTGCGTCGACATTCGGCTCAGCGCTCGAAGCATGCGCCAGACTAAAAGAGGCTCGCGCTGAACCTATCGGGTCTTCTGGATCGACCAACATGACGGCAAGTTTCTCGACTAAGGGCTCCTGTACCGCCGATATGCTCATGTCCGCTTCTGGAGTACACCATCTCGTCGCAAACCATCAACAGATTCTCTCCGAAACAGTATACCGATCCTTCGAAGTGCCGCTTCTCCATGACCTGGATAAATGGCAGACCGTTATTGACGATGAGGAGGAGACGTACAAGCACAATATTAAAGCCCAGAGCAGAGAGATCAAGCGGCTGGAGAAGGAGGGCATGAAGTTGCACAAACAGCGAAGACGAGATGTTGGACGATTTAGAGCACATTTGGTTGACTTGACCACGAAACTGGACGGTTTGACAACGTTGCATGCTGATCATGCAAGAACTTTATTGCGAGAAAGTCAAGAGACAAGCGGAAGAATCGTCGACGCAAGCTGCAGCCTTGTGCGCGCAGAGGTGGATATCTTCGAGAGTCTCGCAAGAAAAGGATGGAGCGGAGGCGGTCTTGATGACCTCCTGGAAAAGGGACAAGATTTATTCGCAACCGAAGAAGACAGCGCAAACATGGGCAGTGGTGGTGGCGGTGACACACCAAAACTCTTTTCGATTCTGCCGCCCAAAAGCATTCTCGCCGATACAGGATCAGAATTATCCAGGAGCCACGCCAGAGGTGATAGTCTCTTGATGGATACAGAACGCTATCAGTCACTTGCTGCGTTGGCTTCAGATATGAGACCTAGCGGTGGAGGTGACACCGACAGCGTCTTCTCAACAGACTTTAACAAGCCGCGTAACGCAAGGCCGTTCTCACCACAGCCCATTCGCCGGATCCCAACAGATGTGACCTATGACTCACTAGTTGGTCGAGCAGAAGGTTTGGGAAATGACGATGACGAGTTAAATAGATCTGAGTTGCTTCTACCTGTGGCAGAATCAGATGGTGAAGCAGAGGAGATACAAAATGGCCACGAACAGAATGAAAATTGTGAGCAGGACATTGCTCTTGGACAAGAGGAGGAAACAAGAGGGCGATCCGTGTCACCTGCTTCTATGGAGAAAAGACCAAAGTCACCAGGACTGATTACAGATGCGAGCTCTGCAGCTGCGTGGAGCGGCGATGAGGACAGAAGTCCAAGTTAAGTGACTGGATTACTGAATTACTGAATTATGATTGCGTTGGGTTATCATGTACAAAGGCGTTTGTGTGGGCATTTTTGACAGACATTCTCTTCACGGAGATGCAGCAATATATTTGCAGGACTTGCTCCTGATTGATAGTATACAAACATTATGCGGATCTTCATCCTCCATGTCTATTAAGTATGCGACTAAACCAAGTGGTACCATTCCATAACACGCCTTACGCCATGACCCTTGTTACGCCGCGGTCGATGATCAGATTCTTCGTCTCTCGTACATTCTGGCTCTGCTGCCGACTGATGCTATTGCCTTTTTGGACCGTCCGCCT
Source organism: Fusarium sporotrichioides (assembly GCA_019054645.1). Taxonomy (NCBI): domain Eukaryota; kingdom Fungi; phylum Ascomycota; class Sordariomycetes; order Hypocreales; family Nectriaceae; genus Fusarium; species Fusarium sporotrichioides. Next base: position 2,340,140 of record JAHKNS010000004.1, read on the forward strand.
GGGATATCTTGTACTCGCACTGTCGATTGAATGTTCTCTAATCATCCTTATCAGCGTTAAGTACGTCACCCCCAAACAGTCCAATCCAAGCGTCGAGCCACCAGATGAGCTTCCAGTATAAGCTTGCCTTGCTCCAATCGAATTCGCCTGTCTCGGTTCGAGGCACCTCGTTACCAATCATGCTGCCACCAAACCACTTAATGAAAGGAATGGCATTAATCACCCGCTGCATCATGGTTTGCTGAGGGAGAAGGGCTTGCTCGGCGGGATGAATAGTAGCGCGGCGGGCGGTAGGGATGCGACGGCAGAAAATACTATCCTCGTCACGGATCTCCATAGGCTCGATGCTCGATGTGGTGGCTTTAGGGAGGGACAGGGGCTCGGTGATCGTAGCGGTAGATGTATGCGAGTTACTGATAGTTCCGGTGTCCATGGTAAGGCTGGAGGTTTGCGAATGGGGCGGAGAGAGGTCGAGGAGACGGCTGTTGAACGATGTAGGCCCGCTGAAGGTCTTGCGAACATTCGTGGTCGGAACCGTTGGCATGCTCTGTGATCGGGGATGATCAGGGACAACCTCAATATCAGGGCAGGCCTCGTCCTTAGCAGGCGGAACTCCTCGGTACGGCTCAGCGTACACAAGATGTCCCAGGATCCTTTGAGGGCTGGCAAAGGTTGCAGCTTCGGCAGCTTCCCTGCTCTCAAAAGTAACCTTGACCCAATGATCTCCACCATCCGCACGGTTCACCAAGGCTCGCTCGTCGGCTGTGAGGTTACGGCGTCGCGTGAATGCAGGATCGCGTAATTCGGATTTGTATCGGCGTTGGCTGGCAGGAGGTTCGCGAGGATAATCCTCCAAGATCGCGCCCGCAAGTGATTCGTAATGGGAGATGGCAGCGTACTGCTGGGTGTACGATCGGTAGCCGCGGAGGATTAGCTCGACGGGCGTAGAAGTAACAGGTCGTTGGGTAGCAGCCTCTTCCTGCATCATACCGCTGCTCTTACGCTGGACGGTCTGAGCAGGTGCGGCCGCTTGGTTCGATACCCAATCGCCAAAGAGCTTGTCTGCAGCAGCTAGCGTGGGGTTCTCGCGACTGCGAGCTGGTGTTCCGGTACGCGATCGCGAACGACGGGTTGATTTGCCAAACGAACCAGACTCGGCAGCGCTGCGACGTGATCGTGTAGTTCCCTGAGGGGCATCTTGTCTGATTGCGCGTCTCGTTAGTGTTAGTTTCGATGAGAGGTGAGATAGCCATACTGGTTGAAATACATGGCGTAAGGTCGCTTGATGCCATCGTCACCGACATAGCACTCATCGTCAGGGACGTTATGAAGGATAAGAGGAGCCATGATGAAGGTCGAAACAGAAAATTAAGCGCAAGTATCACAGGCAGGGCGTGAGATACGATGGGCCGTATTGTATGGCGTGAGATACGATCCCGAGTTGGCGGTGTTTGTCGACGGACAAAGAGGATGAAGATGATGGTTAGGTGATGAGCCGCCCTTTCACATTCGATGCATGCCCTGCAGTTTCTGAAGTTGACTTTTTGGCGGGCCAATCTCGCAGTTGCACCCAGCAACGGACCATTGAAGTTACCTTGTTCCTTTTGTTTTGTGGAGCAGTTTATCCGGTTTCGTTGGAGCTTGAGCTAGGTTACCACCAACGTCAGTCTCTCAATGTACAGCAAGCATACAGTGTATTTGTTCACAATCAGGACATTAAAACATTTAGTTGGGACTGTTCCTTCACTTATGAGTGTTTAAGATTGAAACTATTGTGTTCTTTTCGTTAATTAGTTGTAGAGAATCGTCAACCCTGATATATTTTCCCTCTAGTTGAGATTACCATGGCTCCAGTCGCTTGCACTCGTTACCTATTCATACATACCTACCTACTGGTAGACTCTTGCATATAACCATTGATAACCAGTCAGAAGCCACAAAGCCTCATCCAGCACAGACCTTGCCAATCATTTCGCCAATCTCTCCACTGTCAACAACCTGAGCTGAAAATACCCATGACAAAAACTATCACGATGAGCTGATTTGGCATCACGTTCATCCCACTTCAGCTCGGATCCACTGACGGATATTCCGGAAAGGATACTCGGATATACAATTCATCAACATGTAAAAGGAGCATGATCGTATGGTAAAGTTTCTGAAACTATTTCGACCTACCTATCGAAAGTCTACCATCAACAGACGACTTGATTCATCATGGCTCGACGTGTACCGTTCCGATCATTGATCGGCCTCGTTTCCGTGGCTGTGGCCATGATTGCTTTGTTCGGCGCATCGCCGCTTAAAGCTTTCTCATCAACATTGCAGAGGGCAGGAGTCAATTGGTACAGCACACAAAAGAATACAACAATCCCGTCAGCTCCTTCAACATCAAAAACCCCCGTCTATTTCTTTAGCCATGGTGGTGTAAGTTTGTCCTAAAGCTTGAAACAAACCAACTAACAAGTATGAAGCCGGATATTCAATATAACACAAAGCATCCTGTGTATCCTATCCTTCAACAGATTGGCAAAGAAATCACACATCAAGTCAAACCAAAGGCTGTGGTCGTCTTCTCGGCGCACTGGATGGGGGAAGAGTACACCATCCATGTCAACAACGCAGTCGATACTGACCTAATCTATGAGTGTGTCATATGTTGGATCTTACTATGAGCCTTTGTTAACCTGCTACCAGTTTCTATGGCTTCCCTGATCATTTTTACAAGGCCAAATATCCCAATAAAGGAAGCCCCGAGCTTGCGAGCAAGATCATGGTAATGCTTTCAGAGGCCGGGATTCAGTCATATGGAATGAAACGTGGTCTTGACCATGGCGTGTTCTCTGGTTTCCACGTTGGTACGTTTACTGAGTATACTTTGTCAGATGTACTAACCGGTCGCAGCTTTTAACCCTGAAAAGAATCCTCTAAACGTCCCGCTGGTACAGGTCTCTTTATTCAAGAGCGAAGATCCACATGCTCATTATGCTCTTGGCCGCGCCGTTTCTTCACTTCGGGACGAGGGAATCGTCATAATCGGTGCTGGGATGTCAGTACACAACTTGCGTGACATGCATCACATGTTTGAGGGTAATACAGAACCACTCCCATACGTTGTGAGTTTCGACAACGCCCTCAAGGAGGCTGTGGAGGCCGATCCTGATGTCCGGGAGGAAAAGATGGCTGCGGTATGCAAGAGAGGAGACGCAAAGCAAGCACATCCTTTCATGGATCACCTCATGCCCGTTTTCATTGCTGCGGGCGCGGCTAGTGAGGATAGGGGAAAACAAACTTGGACGTTGCACGAGGGTAGCTTCGGTTGGTCGCAGTTCCGCTTCGGTGATGTCCCTTCATCTTAGACTGCGCTGTGACACTTTGCGTAAAGTCAGAGTGTGGCACGGATCACTGAGGCCAGTATGCAGAGCCAAGCGGATCGGTTCTTATATGATCAGATCTTTCGAGAAAGACCATAAGTTTGGTTGAGGTTGTAAGAAGAACGCCATTTTGTAACCCAATCCTCAAATGTTGGTTGAGCAATATCTTTCTATCCAGTAAGGATAAGTGACACTACAGCTGTGAGGCCATACTTAGCCACGTCGCAACTAATGCACTACGCTCTACAGCAATGCTGTAATTGGTGCTTACACTCATTAAAGCAGGTTTATACCCGTTCGCCATGAACTACTGTTGACTCATAGGTATGCCCTATTTTGAGCCCAAAATGTCTATTTCATTGATATACCGGCGCCTTTGACCACGTCTCCTTTGTTGTAAAACTCCACGTTCGGTAGCATCTCACTGGCAACCCATCTTGCCGTTTGTGAATGTAGCGAACCATAACCAAAGGGCTCATGAGTCTTTTCCTTTCTCGTTCTATTGCCTCCAATTTCAAGATTTCCCATTTCATCAATCAGGGACCCAGAAAATGATTCGTCTGGGCCGTCACCCCGGGGAAATGAGGAGTATCCCTCGCAAAGTGCCTGGAACACGACCACTTGGTCTTGAAGATGAACGTCTACTTGACCCCCAACTTCTACCTCTTTATACAGACCCTGGCATAGCTGTTTCGACACCTGGTCCATGAATCGATCCCTATTCTTCGTCTTCTTCGGCAAAGATCCGAGCCAATCGTGCCCCCATCGGATTCCAGATGTGGAATGGGCGACGAGGAGTATGTACCAGCGTGAATCCAGGTTCGTGTCTTCAGTAAGCTTGAAGTAGATTTCAGTTGATGGGAACAGTCCTTCTAGATCCTTTGTCAGTGATGCCTGAAGCTTCTCATGCGCGCTACCAGGCACCACCATGCTGACGTCGACAGCCCTGACTTCGTAGGATTCCGGGTATTTTCGTTGCTCTGGGGCCTTGTATCGCAGACCTTGACCAATCTTCAATGGGTGAAATTTGAGACTGATTTGCCCCCTCGACTGGGGTCCCATGCTCCAGCCGCGACGTTCCAGCGTTCTCCCTACCTGGATACCAAAGCGTTCTTCTAGTGTTGGTAACAGTATCTGATCCAGATATTCGAAACTGAGGGAAAATGAAACATTTGTTCCGCCGGAGATTTGAAGCTCAACCGGTTCCTCAGAGTCATTTCCCGCAAAGATCAAGAATGGCAAGATAGCCTGGAGTATAAGCAGAGCACTTGCAGAACCCGATTCTGCGGATACTTTGATATTGCGCTGGTATAATTCCGTGGGTGTTCGCCTTGGTGCAAATGTGACAGTTTTTGATCCCACACTTAGACCGTCAACGTCTGCATCGGTTATCTCTGCGAGATACTGGATGCTGGTGACATGCTGGCTCTTGAGACCTGGGGGATATCAGCCGGTGATGTTGCGGTATAAATCCAGACATTACCCACCGCCGCCGCGGTCACGATTTCCTCTCACATTGGTGATTGTGACCGCCTGCCCCGTCAAAGCAGCTATGGCGACCGCGACTCTGACAACCTGTCCGCCACCCTCGCCCGTTCTTCCGTCTAGTTCCACAGGCTTCATCTTGTTGCCTACGTTGAGATGGTGGGAAGCTTGTGGCGAGATGGCTTGATAGGGTGCGGTTCTTTCTGAGGAAGGTCGGTTCAGGCAGAAGTATCAGCCGCGAAGTTTTACCGCAATGAACGGAGCATGAATGAATCCAAGAACTGTCTAGTGACCCAACTATATATGGTGTTGATGCTGATTCTTTTGTGACTCATTTGCCGAGCGAACTAGCAGCTGTACGGCTAGGCAACAAATACTTTCCAGGAGCTGAATTGATAAGAAAGATGCCATTTCCACAATTGAATACGATATCTTGTTATAATCACAGGGAAAGTTGTGCCGAAGAAGGTGGCTAATAGTATCTGTCCTCTGCAGTTGGTTGATTGCTAAGCCCTTCGGCAAGGCCGAAACCGAGCTGACGGGGCTCAGGCTTGTCGCGTTCAACAATGAGATTTTGACAAGATTATAAATAAGAAGGCTTGATTACCCGGCCTTCTTTCTCGTGGCTATGTTGTGTTTGGTCTTCGAATAGCTGCAAGTGTAAGTGGACAGCTGAACTCGATCGGGATGCCGGCCCCGGCAGACAAAGTGGGACCACCCGCGCCGGCCCGGCTCTTCAGTCTAACCCCGGACGACAACTTAACGATGGACCCTGAAGTGGCTTATTCATGGTGCGCTATGGTTTCACTCATTTCCTATTCCTTGTTCCCCCTGTTCCCTCTTTTAGATTTCTTTTCGAGTCTTCTCTTTCTACCTTGAATTTGTCCTTGCTCCCCTCACTTTGCCCCTTCAGCTGCGTTGCTACAAATGCTTAATTCCAACAAACCTGCAAACCTGCAAGGATATTCACTTATACGATGTTGGCACCTCCATGCGAAAACTCAGCCTCATGAAGATCACTCTCCTCGCTGCAGCAACGATTGGACGTCGGGACAAACTCGCCACTCGTAGAGACATGCTGTGCAGGAGATGAGTGGCGACGTTAGCCTATCACCTTGGCCATTGGGACCGAGTTACGGAAAAGAAGAATAATTGGAGGCCACAATTATCCTGCGCAGCCTTGACCTTACGAATCATTGCGTAAACTTATTGTCAAGGCAAGGCCTGGGTTTCGCAATAGGGCTGGAGATTGTTAACTTGGAAAAGAAAAAGAAGGCATTCGACAATAAGAGAATGAAATACACAAGAACTATTCCAGCCTATAACTCACCAAAGGTTGCTCTCGTTCGTTTCAAATATACCTAACCACTAACCTTGGCACAAAGGAGACATTCAAGCTCAGGCAATTTAGGAGCAGACCATACCCAGACCATACCTAGATAACTCCAAGAAAAGAGAACAGAAACAACAACCCTCATCAAAAGGCACATACTCCCTTTTTCCTCATTTCAGAACCTTCATCTCCCCCCTTTCCCCCTTCTATTCTCTTCCATCTATTATGCAACCGCCCGATGCAAGTAGCCTGCCTGCCTGTACCTGTCATGGTTCCTTCCCAGTTGTTCTATCGTATGGAATGCAATGAATTGCGCTTGCCAACAGCGGGAGGGTACCTGCCCTTAGATCGATGTTTTCGTACAAAATGGATTGCGGAAACTACCATGGCCCCGATTAGAAAGTGCGACGGAGTGGGACATCTTTACTCACCAATCACCCAAAATTTACAACGCCATTTTATTTCACGAGCAGATGGCCACGAATCCTGAGCTATTCGTCCATTTCGGTGTTGTCTGAGAGTTCAAGCTCATCATCAGCTGTGGGAGTTTCTGAAGGGGCTTTTGGATGGAAGGCAAGGTTAAATCGCCGAATTGTGTACTCAATATCACTATGCCTTTCGCCCACGCATGTGTTGGCCACTCCAGACATCCAAAACGGGACAGGCGCTTGCGGTTGGTAGACCTCTTCGTCGTTATTGTCAACATCCATGGGGTCGACATTTCTATCTGGGTCGCCTATAACCTGGCCCCAGCCTTGGCCATTCTGTTCAGCATCACAGCTTTCAATGCCACTGCTCTGATTAGTAACTTCGTTGTTGCAGGAGAGAGATCACAGCATTACCTTTCACGACTTCCTTGATCAGCATTGATACGAGAAGGAGAGACCATAGAGTCGCCCTCATTTTGGTTGTATCCCAGCTGGCCTCCACTGGCACGCAAGGTATGCTGTACCTGTTAGCATAATATCCGAAAGATTTAGTGTTCAGCTTACGAAGTCCTCTGGGGTACCATATCGAGTTACCATGGTGGTAGGGTGGTCGCCGGCTGCAAGTTCGTCATCGGACCCATCGGTGCCGTCATGAGCAGTCGAAGGTGTCTCGCCCTGGTCAAGGGACTCGTTGTCTATTGGTATGCGCCTATGGACCCCCCTGCAGCTGGTGCAGACCCATTCTGTCTCTTGCCAAACACATAACTGGGAGCACTCGATGCACTCAGGAGTGCGGCTATGGGACTCGTTATCGGGGTACATGGCGACAGATGTTTTATGGAACAGTGAACGGCGCTAAATTGAGACAAGATGGAGGCTTTCTCTGGTTCTGATGCCGGTGATCTTTCTCGGTGATAGCGAATGGGACGTTCGGTCGTCAGAGCAGGGGATATCGTCGGCCTTTGCGGACAGCTTTCACGTGGTAACCCTGTTTAGAGCGGTAAAGGGGTACGCGAGACGGAGTATCACAGAGACTTCTACAACTAAACGCGCGAGAGAGTGACGGAGCAGGTGAGGTACTGCTAGCAAGTGAGCAGCTGGCGGCACGTCGCCCTACCGGGAGTCAAGTAGCTGTTATTTGAACGTCTTATGATGCATACGACAACTTTCAAGGGCTGATGGGGAATCGCTAGGAAACGCTCGATGATTCAGCCGGCCAGGGAGAAGAAGATGTTAGTGTTGGTGGATGATCCGATATCAGCTTCGAAATAAAAGCTGTGGTGGAAGACAGGCAACTCCCCTTATTATTGACCAGTAGGAGGGGCCCGACAAGGGTACTACTGCAAAAACAACACGAACACTAATCACTCTGGAAATCTCGAGCTTCGGTTGGAAGATATCGGAGTCCACTGAGGAACTATTCTTGACCAGAAGAAAATGAACCTTGGTCTTTGATTTGCTGGTGGCCAAGTTATTCACCCCAACTGTGCGCCGGCACCGAACCGATGATGGCTTTAAGGTGCTTTGGTTGTTGACCAGGGCCAAGGCAACAAGGCAGCTTGCGGGTATGTGTCGACTGATTGGAGAGCCGGTGATGAGGCTTCGCCATCTTTGGGATTTGCAGACGAACAAGGCAGACAGCGTCTTGATGTCGTGACGGAACACGCGGGCATATTTATGTGACTGGAGGGAAACGAAACAACAGGCGGTAGAATGGAAAGAAACAAAAAACAAACGCAGCGGGATTCAGAAGTCATATGGACGAGGTGGTTCAAGCCAAAGTTGGTATTGTATTGACCATTGATGGGTCAATTGTCGACAATACGAAATCGATCGCTATGAAAGCTACAACGGGAGCTTCCAAACGGCAGTTAAAGAATCAAGAGGTTCAAATGGGAGAAGTGAAGGTGGCATTACACAGCTACTTAACGTATCCCTCCCTCCAAGCCACCACTGCTGCTTGCAGACAACAACCACCATACATCATGCGCATGACCGACTCGGAGCTTTTATTCAATACTGACGAAACTGGTGTGAGACCCTGCTGTGTTGGCGGTAACTGCCTATAATTCCAGCCTCGAGGTTGGTGGCTTTTGTCCCAGCCTCAGCTCAAGCAGGCAGTAACTCTTCTAACACAAGTACCATGTTTGGGGTACTTGTGGGAACTGGAGACAACTGCACATGCCGGTAGATAAACCGTCGTTAAATCATCGTTTTAATGTCCAGAAAGGACGCAATACAGGACTTAAAGCCGTTTCTGGGTAGACTAAACTGGGGCAAACTGAGGTTGGCCTACTCCTTGGGTCGTCGCTGATCTTGCAAGGATCGCATCACACATCCTGTGATGGTAAAATGCATGCAATGAAGCCAGCTTGGATAGCCTAAACCAACAATTTCGAGCGGTCCGCACAACAACTCTTTTAGTCAACAAACCGTCTCGATGGCTTGTTCTGCACTCTCCTTGGCCGATTGCTACCAACAGCTGAGACACCTGCAGCAAAGTGGCGTCTCGAGATTTCCCAGTAGGACTGATGCACACACCAACTATAGTATCGGTGTATAATACCGTTATCTTCAGTGGAACGATCCGTCTTTGGGTACTGGATGGAGTATAGATGCGAACCATTTCATGCCTGCGTGTGTGCCACATATGCACGTCTTCTGGTGCCGCACTATTGCTTCTAGCAACCAACATCTCTATTTGAGAGCTTACTATCAGTCTGGAAATCCTACCATCCATTTATCGGCCCCCTCACCTTTATTCCCAAGAGCAATTGAGACGGACGTTGATGACATTGATGAAAGTACGGTCATGGACTATAAGCAGATACTAGCCATAAATGCAAAACCTCAGTGGCTCCAAAAGCAACGATCTTGAAATCATCTTCGGTATTTGATGCAATCACCAATAAAAGCCTACAAGTTATACGCCACGGAGAAACAGATTGCACCGGACAGAAAACGAACGCAAAGAAAATGGGCTGTCAACAGCACCCCCGCTGTTTAAACTCCAACCATAGACGCAGCACCAAGATCCAATATGGGTTCCGGGGATCGTGGCGAGATGTTAACTCCAAGCAATTTCTGACCGCCGAGTGCGAGACGACTTGCAATTACGACTAGTATATTCAGCTACTGGTGGATAGCCACTATAGTTCGGATCGAGACGTTGTGGATAAGGCCAAGGTGCAACACCTTGCTGGACATCTTGGGTTTCAAGATGTCCAGCAAGGAGGTTGGTACCATGGGAGAACTGCCTTTCAAAATCGGTGATGGTCCTGGTAGCAGAAGTAATCCCATGTTGCTCAGCATCATCAGCGTATGATGCATAACGGGTTCCCGTATGTTGCCCAGAGTCAACGAATTTAGCAGTCCTTCTATGAGGATCGTCAAACGGATAGTGGTCGCCTGGGAGAGTCACCCGGTTCTGTGCGTCGATAGGGCCATCATATTGCTGGGTGCCACCACTTCACTCGAATCAGCAGTGTGCACATCGCATTTTCAAAAAGTCTCAATTACATACCTACCTTGATATGCCCGGACGGTTGACGGAACATACCCTTGTGTGTCTTGATATGTGGTGGATACATCTTGATGTTCCTGGACCGAATAGGTTCGACCGTTCGTTACAAGTGGTTGCATTTGAGGGAGACTTTGTGGAAATTGAGAAATGTCTCGCGAAGCAGATGCAAGGCGTTGCGTTTGCCGTACATGTCGTGGATGTCGCTGGGCCGTAGTTGTCCGTGAGCGATGGGTCCCATCTGAACATCCCCTACGAGAATGAGATGGAGGATCCATGATCGAAGTTGAAATGGTCGATGTAGAAACGTGAAGAAATGGGCAAGACAAAGGGATGAAGGAGAAAATGGGATCGCGGCTCTGTTATATGGATAAATCTTTGTGGCAATGGAAACCAAGGCTGATCGCATGGCGGAATATGAGATTATTCGCAAAGCCAGCTTTAACAATTACCTCTCTGTCTGTTAAGGGGTTGACAGTTGTTGGGCACGAATGCTGTACAGACACCTACAGCGACAGGTAACTGCTGCCTGGATAATGATGGCCAGCCATACTGGAGAGGAGAATGCCTAGGGTGGCATTGCAAGGAAAGCTTCGACACTCTCGTCCGTCAAGCCATACGGGAAGCTGTTGTGGCCCAAGTAAACTCGGATCGAGTCATCAAAAGGCATAACGATGCCCGCCTCAACCTGTGGTTTGCTGGCGTTGACGGGATCGTCTATCACGAGACGTGTTGCTTAATGGGTTACTTCCTTGACGGGGAAAAGGCACAACTTGAAAGTCCACAATGACGGCATTGCTGATATATCTTCGTCGGGGGTACGATGCCTGCGGCCTGGTGCGCCAGGAGGCAACTACAAATTCTGGCGGCACATAAGCATATTTTCCCCCATGAGATCATAGGGGAATGAGCCTTTCCAGGAATAATTAGACCCTACGATATACAAGATCTGTAGCTGGGACGAGATAACATCATCAGAAGGATGTCATGGGACTCGCATTGTTATCCACTGACTGGTGAGCGACAAGATGGGCGGCCCCGGAGAAAAACATTTTCGTAGAAGTCTCGAGTTTGCCATCAAATCCAAGGCTATGTCGAAACGTCAATGAATCCCACCTAACTCATATATACAAGAGCAAGATAGAAAAGAAACAGACAGTCAGTGATGTCGAGAAAAGAGGGCACTTCAATACCAGAGTCATGTGCACGCCAACATCTGAAGCAAGGGCGGCATGGGTACACCATCTTCCGCGCTTATATATGTATGCTTCAGCGGTGGAAGGTACTGTTGAGGTTGGCCTGGTATACAAACCAACAGACCATAGTAACAACTACCCACTGTCGCAGCATATTGTGTTGCGAGAATGATAGATGCTTATTCCATTAATGGTTTTCTGGCCGACTGTTTAGTAACAAGCTTGAACAAGAAGCCAGTAAATTCCAGTCATTCACCGATTTCTGCAATGTTTGGCTTTTTCGTGATTTCTGCAGATGCGAATCAAGCTCTATGATGCCAAGGGAAAAGGTTGCAATCCCTCGGCGGCACCATTCGGCCATTCCGAACATGTGTGCTCAGCAATGGGATAGCTGAGTTGAGATGTAACTCTGACCGGGGTTATCGAGGCCGTCGAGCGGCTGGACATGGAGTTTATTGCTAAGAGTTGGCTCATGTGCTACGGATTACGAATAATTTCATCCGGCTCTCCTGGACTTGCACCACCAACACTCTTCTTGAGGCTGGACATTAAGGAAAATCGGGGATAGGGACAGTGGCAGGTTCCATTTCGTGGCTTTCTTGCTGGAATCAACATGTGCATTGCATTGCGATATTTCTTCTCGATGCTTACTGTACCCCGCCCGAGACGACTATGTCAGAAAATGGTGTTGGTCCCAGTTGCTCAATTGCAGGCTGAGCTGAATGGACCTACCCAAGTCAAATGTTTACTCCAACAACTACTGTTCATGCCGCCCGAAGCAATCACAGCATAATGGACTGCTGGTCTGATAAGGTGCCTGCGTTTAAGACATTGCATCATTGAATAGAGAATCGTGCCTAACTTCTACAACAACCCCAGCAACAACCGTTCTTTCAATACATAACTCGAAGTTGAGGATCAAGAGTCGAAATACCCAAACTCAACACCGAACGAAAATTCATCAGAATTGTAACAGGAGAGGCCATACGAAGCATGATGCTCTAGTTCTTTCCCCCCGCGCCTCTGATATCAGAACAATATTATCGATTTAGACTGTGAATCAACTGGATTGACAGTTCTCCAACTGTATGTCAGACTAGACTCATTATACATGAAGGGGCAGGCAGCTTACAGATTCTTGTATATGATTTTATGTGTCTCCGCGGCGAGTGTCCCACCCATCTGGACCCCTGGTTTGCAGGTCAACCCTCGGGAACAGCCAACAGGGCGTCCAGTGCCGTCCACCCACATCAGTATCTCTCCACAGCCTGCTTTCTTGGTGGATTTGTGTCTTTTCGTTTAACTTGACTCATGGTATTATTCTCCGTCCTTTCCTGTACAACCTTGAAGTCAGGGGCATTGGGTGGCTTGAACCCTTCCCATGGGCGATCAATATTCCACAACCAATTCGATGTTTGGGTAACCTTATCGTTGGTTTCGAAATGTGGTTTTGTTAGAGTTGTGCTTCCAGTAACCGAGATATCTGCATTGGCTCGGCTGCGACCTAACGTCTCGGTGCTAGCAGTGGACATATGGCCGCTCAGGGTCTCAGCAGCCACTTGCCCCTGATGGATCGAGGTTGGCGAGTTATCTTTCATGCACATAAGTTTCATGTCGTTTGAACTTGAGGTGTCCATGATTTGCCTTTGGTAAGTAATGTGGGTGCCAATTGCTAATCCTTTCTCTTCGTCCGACGTTTTCGACCAACTCCGTTGGGGTTTCTATACTTACACAATCGAGTGCGGCTCAAAAACGCTCAGCTTTGTTTTCTCATCTATTTCAGGCATTTATATTCATGCCCAAAACTACATTATGGTAACAATCTAGGAACCTCAAATTCCTGCGGGTGTGAGTGTCGCCGTCATCTCTACCTAAGCTGGTTCTAAACCGCTGCGCCCCAAAGGCTGAGGCCACTTCTATCCAGCCAGCAAGCAATTTCGAGAATCATACCACGGCTCAAAGTGCCTTAATATTGAAATATAGTCACAGAGATAAGTACACAGCCTCTTATCCATACACATTGATGATAGATGATCATATCGCAGGGAATCTACTACGCGATGCGAGCTATGATAGCTACTACACACCACCCACAGTTCACGGCCGATGGCCGACTCAAAATTGGACGATCCTTGGCCAGCTCATCGATCCTTCGACGAGTAAAAGGGCTACGCATGGTCAAGTTTTAGTCAAGAGAGAGGGCCAGACACTGTCTCCTACATGCAGTGGTCGCCATCTTGTCTAATGACTCGAGCCACGAGTGATCCATCAGCAAGCATGCCAATGCTTCATCTCATACCTTGCAAAGGATTGGACAATATTGGATACTTTTTTCGGCATTTAGTCGGCAGCCTGAAGTGATTGTTTCGCAGGCAAACGTGCTATCAATTTCTGGTCTACAACCTTTTTTCTTTTCCTCCTCCTCCTCCTCCTCCTCCTCCTCCTCCTCCTCCTTCTTCTTCTTCTTCTTCTTCTTCTTCTTCTTCTTCTTCTTCTTCTTCTTCTTCGCTCTGCGACATGCATTACTAAGAACAGCGACAATAAGCATCACGCAGTCTCATACAACGGTCTTTCAAAAGCTCACAGTGTGGTCGCATGTTCATATTCCAATGTCCGAGAACGAGGCGCGCCAAGCGCTTTGGGACAACCTTTCGGGCATTATCCGTGCCGCCGTCTAGGTCCGTCTCAGAAGGAAGTGTGTGTCAGTGAGGCACCGATATAAGCTCTCTTTCCGATAAGGCAACCGCATCGGCGCGGCCTCATTTGAGGATTACTCGATAATTTATTCAGTCATCAAAAATCATCCGGGAGGCGTAGTTGAGCAGAACAAGTGGACTCTGGTTTGCTTGTCTCAGAATACACTCGATGAGTCCGATATCAATAGTCGAAGGTCATGTACAATTCATACTACCTATGGGACACCGGATAAGCCACAGCCACCTCTCATGCAGCTTTCCGAGCCGCATAAAGCACAACGCTTGTTGGGCTACACTGACACTATGCATCGTGGGTTCTATCTGGCACGCATTCTACCTATTTTCGGATCGACATGGGAGTTTTTGACTGACTTGATTCACCGGACAATGTCAACTGCAACTCATGGTTTTGGCATCATGGGCAACATTGACTAAAATACAGTCATGACTTACAGCTCACCTGCTTTGACAGGTGACGGATCTATTGTTAGAAAGAGATACGACTCCAGACTTGGCTCATGAAAATCAAACAAGAAAAAAGAGATCGACTTGCTACAATTGTAGAGGATGGCGTGTCGTTAGTGGTGAGCGACCACTATTGGCTGAGGCAGAGCCTCAGTGACAACGTTGTTCAATGCTCACGGATCAACGAATCAGCTATTCACCAACAAGCAAACCCGGGGTTAAACTACTGGATTACAGTGACCACCACGTGTCAGACTTGGAGTAGTCGTGCTACCGCGGTGCTCCGGCCAAGATCTGTCACTTTCTTAGTGATACGCGATCGGTGAGCGTGTGACAGCCAGCAAAACCGATCGAATGGATTGTGTTTGACAAGTGACAGGTGACAGCGTGCAAGCCGTAGCATCCCCCAGACTACAGTCAAAGACTCCTAGTCTAGTCCAGGCTAATAAATATGCTTGTCATTTAACGTCAATCAACGTCAATATGATGAGCCCAACCCGTTGGGCCGCCATAGAAGCGCCAATCAATATGAATTCTTACCACACAAACTCTCAATGAGCGGACCATTCAAATCAAACTATGCGTATCCTCGTAGGACTTCGTCTATAAGTGTGCAAATCGTCTGCGGGTGCCCAAGAGAAATATTGGGTGTGTCTGCAACTATGGTTCAAGCTGTCGAGATGGGGTTGGGTAGAACTGGCTCGTGGCCCGCCTCACTCTAACAAGTTTGAAACACATATCGATTTGTCAACTTCCCTTTCGTATGGTACCTCAAAACGCCTAATAAGATACAGTGCATTTTCTTGACGAGTTGCATTGCTGATATGCTGAACAAACGCGAGTGTGACGATTTGTCAAGGACCATGTTTAATGTGGAGGGATTCGGTGATAGGCATCGGGATATCAGAAAGATTGACCGCTACGAGCATAAGAGACGAAATAAGTAGGTCAGTTTATGCTACTTAGGCCAGACCTTTTAGGCTATTCATTTTTATACCCTAAATCTCAGAGGCCAACTTTTCTGGTACCCAGTAGATAGGTCATGCTTGGAGGTGATAGTCACTTCCAAATATTTGGTCAGACCGGTAGTTTCGGCATTTATTGGTCCTGTTGTCGTATTCTAGGTTGTATGTATGTATTTCACCCTTTTCCTGAATAATACCACACTCCTCGATACCCTTGCCAGTGCATGAGCACCCAACCTGATGGTTCTTTACTTACCCAAGGAGAGAAGTAGCCAACACGAAAGGATTCCGTTGTACCTTTATAGTGATGGGTTGGAGTTAAAACTAACAATTGTGTGCGAGGCCTTAGCAGTTAAGGAATTCTAAGATTCAACTGTTACCCAGCCTTTGTATCAGTTACATCACATTGAATCAGATCAGGGAGACAAGTATTTTTTGAATCGTCGTAATAAAATTTATACAAGAGACTTTTCTCTGAAAGGCCAGAGAACATATCTATATAACAGAAATTTATCTGCAAAGAGCTGCAGTTTCATCACCTTCCACTAGGGAGAAGCGAGATTTGTGTTTTGCTAGCAAAAACGTGTATGTGAACGTCTCTGACGTGTCACATATTGACCATGTGTCTGTTTGGAACTGTTTCCGAGTTCTTTACAGAGCCTTGCGGGCAGCACGGCGAGCACGGCGGCGGCGAGAAGCGCAGCCAGTCTTGGGAGGAGTGACGGGGGTGGAAGGAGCCTGAGTAGGGGCAGCGGCCTCCTCGGAGGGCTTGACGACAGTGGCGAAGGTAGGAGTAGGGGCGGGAGCCTGGGTCTCAGCGGCAGTAGGGGCAGGGGCAGCAGAGCCAGAGTCGGAGTCAGAGCCAGAGTCGGAGCCGGAACCGGAAGAAGTTCCCTGCCAGACCTTGGGGCCGGGGAAAGCGTAAGACTGAGCGTTGTAGACGTCAAAGACAATGCCCTTGTCAGTGTAGGTGTAACCGGTCTGGAAGTCAAAGTTCTCGTCAGGGACGGCAGTGCCAGATCCAGTGACCTCAACCTGGGCGCAAGAGGGGTAGAACTGAGCACCACGGGCACTGTTGTCCTTGAAGGCAACCTCAGCCTCGTGGCCGGCGATGATCTCCTGGCGGATGATGTACTTGCCAGCCTTGAGGCTGGAGGGGAGAGTGAAGGTGGCCTTGCCCTGGTTCTTGATGAGCTTATCAACAGCCCACTCACCACCCTCAAGACCCTCCTCAGCAATCTTGGTCCAGATGGCACCGGTACCGTCAGTCTCAGTGTAAGGTGCGATGTAGGTGATGACGGGACCCTTGTGAGAGCCGTCAATGATATCGTCACCTCGCTCGTTGTGGTACCACTCGAAGGTGACCTCGTCGCCAGCAGCAGCGGAGGCGAACTTGGGAGCGGCCTTTCCACCGTTGACGTTGCAGACAATGTCGGCGCTGGTCAGGTCCTTGACGGGGTTGTTGTTCTCGGGAGATCGGATGTAGGTGTTGCGACCATCACCGAGGTCCTTTCCGTTGACCCAGAGGCCGTAGACCTGAGCGTGGGCGGAGACGGTGGTGGCCATGGCCAGAGTAGCGGCGGTAGCAGTGAAACGCATCTTGATAGATTTCTTTGTTGTTATAAAAGCTTGTAAAGTGTGGTAAGGATTGGAATGAAGCGAGGATTCGCAAAAAGGTTGGTTTATATGTTGTTTAGAAAGAATGAAGGTTTGGCACAGCCAAATTGAAAGAAAGTGAAGATAGTTGAGAAAAAAGAAGTGATTTTGCTACGACGAGTGTGAGGAAAAGAAGAGTAGACATGTTGGAGGGTGAAGCCAACTTATATATCAGATCTCGAGGTCTTCTCTTCCCTGCTTGAAAGTTGAGTTACATCCCACAACGAGGAAACTTCCGTCCGTTAGTCCCGCTAGAGAGGAGCAGATACAAGGATCAAGGAACACAATTTCATCTGTTTACTGTAAGTCTATTACGCGTATCTACATACTACCTACCTGTACCTGAGTGACCAGGTATCTCAGGAGAGACACTTCAGGTCAACGGACCCATGCAGGAGTTGAGCGTCTCGCCATCGAGTGTACTCCATAGCAGGTCAGATACTGATAGACGGAAAAAATAATCAACTGTAAGCAGCATCAGAGAAGCGGAAATTGAAACCCTGGGTCGCTTACACAAAGACCTGGCCTGTCAAAAGAGAAAATCAGGGCGTTTAACCTTAACCCTTGTCCCACCAAGTTTGAGCCTCACAGTTGGACTCGCCATGATTGGTTTATCCGGTCAACGGTGAAACTAGACGCCTTTTGAGTGGTTGCCTTTAATGTTAATATCGGAGCAAGAGTCTATAGTGAGATCTCGGAGCGGTGGCCACCCCTGATCTCGAACCCCTGTCCCTGTCCCTGTCGACCAGCCCCAGCAAATTCGAGCAGTTGCTTTCTTTCTTTTTCTTCGATCCCCCGCTTTTTACACCTGAAACTTCAAAGAACCATATCCTGTATTCCGACTGGGGGAGAAATTCTTGGGAGGCGGCCCCGAAGCATTTGACGTGCGGTTTCAAGGGGTTTTCAACGGAAGGAAAAGTGAAGATAGTATCGGACGACAGATGAAAGAGTGAAAACAATTGCGTTTCGACATGTTTCTCGCCCAGGAGATTATATCAAAAGACGGAGTCACTTATTATTCGATATCCTTCAGAGGTTTACAGTGTTGAAATAGATGTCATCAAAGCTCATCTATACGAATAAATAACTAGTAAGGAAATGGAGTAGTATCCGGCACATGGCTGACATTATTAGTACATGTGGCATATGCCGTGATTGACGATCACTAGGTGGCATCGATTATAAGCATGTATATGCTTCCTATGTAAGCTTGAATTTGTATGTATGGAAAACAAACAAGTGATTAGAAGCTTGACAAGGGTGTGTTTGAGTTTATCTCTTAATGCAACCCCAAGTATCCCAGCCTCTAACATTTTGGGTTTGAGGATATCGCCAAGGCAATTACCCTAAAGTATGAATGTAGATCTAGTTTGAACAACACGTGGACTAACGACGCATGATTCGATTGATATATCGCGTCAGAAACATCAATGTGCTACGTATAAACAAACATCTCGAAATTATCAAACGTTGTTTGCTACAATCATTAAGTTGAAGATACAAGCATAATGGATACTTAGGATCATTGAAACCCAGTGTGCCAGCTACTGGTCAGCAGAGACAACGAATTTTAATTACAAATATGCATAACATGTGGTCTAGAGCATAAAGCTAGGGGATAGAAAGTAATGCACGCTACTTTAGGCATTGCGGCCCGAGAATGCCGACACTGATGATCGGGAAAACGCACCGCACAACCGAAGCCATCCCGGCCGATTGCTTCGGGTGGCGTCTCGGGAAATATGGGGAATCCACGGAGCCTACCCCGGAGGACAGGGGCATGGCATAAAGTTATGATGTTGGAGAACGCCTGCTAGGAGTTGAGAAGAAGCTTGTCAAGTATAAAAATTGCATCAATTATCTATCTACAAGGGTTGTGCGTCTCTATGTTGGCACCTATCATCAGATAGGAGTTTCCAAGCAACACCACGAGGAGGTATAGAGGTCGACTTCGTCGCTCATAAGAATATTAGGGGAAACCCCGTCCGCTGAACAAAAAACGCAACAAAACGCAACAAAACAACGCAAGACGAACGTGACAGCGAGGAGGTGACAAGAAAAGGGGGGTTCAAGAGGAAGAGCAACTTACCAAGGAGACCTTGGACTCGGGACATGCCCGGCCAGTTCACTCATCCTCTGGAAACAAGCACCCAAGTTCATTATCATCCTCCAACACCGAGCCCTCAGAGCCCTCACCACGGTGCTTACGCTCCGTGGACTTGCCTTCAGCCTCTGCTATGTGACCGTCAGCATCCTTCAGCAACGCCGTGATCACTTCAAAAGCGTCATGCGGCCAAATGTCGGTATACGGGGAGAGCAGCTTGCCGCAAAGTGTCGAAGTCAGCTCCCAAAGCTTCATTCTTACCAAGCGGTATCTGGGCCTCTCATCGGTAACTTGGTGGTCCTCGCTGGCCGGATCTGGAAGGTCTTGTCGCTCACTGAATGGGGGAATGTTTGTGCCTTCGACAACGGCAGGCTCCTGGCAATTTCTATCAGTAGGGCACGGTAGGGACCTACCGCGTTTTGATCTGAAGACTAGAGGCAGATCGTCGGGCGCAACAGCATAGACACCATGTTCGATGAGGAAGGGAATCATCTCC
The DNA here is from genome assembly GCA_019054645.1 of Fusarium sporotrichioides. Taxonomy (NCBI): domain Eukaryota; kingdom Fungi; phylum Ascomycota; class Sordariomycetes; order Hypocreales; family Nectriaceae; genus Fusarium; species Fusarium sporotrichioides. Next base: position 2,359,858 of record JAHKNS010000004.1, read on the forward strand.
TTGGAGAGGATGCCTTTGGCCACAAGGTTAGCAAAGAGTTCGGGAGACCGACTTTGAGTCCTTCCGCCTAACGTACATGACTGACAGAGCAGCTGCCTAGGTAGGTGGCTGTCAACAAGACGAGCACGAGGCGTATGCCCTCTAAATGTTATGCCTACCTAGGTAGGTACTCTTATTAGAGTAATAATTAAAAAGTTTCTTTATGACCTTCGGTGCTAAGTTCAGATAGCCTAAGTGCAGCTCGCCTATCATGCTTTAGACTTTTAAACCCTAAACTTAGTAAAGCAATGCAGGTGAGGGCATTCAGAACTGCAAGACTCTAGTAATGCGGAGCACAAAACTTGTGTGGTGCAAACAAAGTAAAAACATCCGAGTAAAGTCTATTCGTGAGTCACAGACTCTTTATTAACATTATCGATGATTTGGGGGGCGATTTCTGAAGTTCAAGACTGAAGTCTAAAACTTTCCTTGCTATATAACTGATGTCATATTGCACTGGATTCTTACTCAATATCTCTCTCATTTATGCACGCAGACACATACGTCTTTTTCCATCTTTGCAAGATACACTCACCTTACAATGGACGGCTCCACACACTTACTATCGCTCCCTTTGGAGCCTTTCAACGTCTTCGGTGAGTATGCAGTGGGAGTTGAACTCGTCTCTGGTCTGGTGACAGCATTCCAGCAATCCGTAGGACTCCGCAGTGGTAGCGCATAATGTCCATATCATGTCCCTCAGCTCTAAACACTCCGAATCTGGCTGGACTCTACGTATGATGATGGAATCTGGCTTAAGTTCGACTACACTTGGAAAACGGAAGAGTATTATCACCGCGCTATCAGGCAAGTTGGCGACATGAGCGATCCCATTGTTCAGACATTCCTTAAGATCCGACGGGTCAACAAGATAATCCTGAACCTTCATGCCCCGAGGCGGGGATACTTTGTGGGTGCACTTTTTATGATGCTTGCCAAGGCAAACGACGTATATTGCTTCATGTCCAACATGATGCAAGACATCATTACAGAACAGCTAGATCCGGACCTGGGACACGTCGAAATCAACTTCTTGACAGAACTGAGGCAGCCTGGCCAAACAGCAAATGAGGCAAAGAACTTCTGGGAGTGTCGTTCGCCCAAGGCCCTTCAAGAGCCAATAAGGAAGTACTGGAGCGGTGCTGGACAGATGCCTTGCTTCTACGAATACTTCCTTATCATCCACCCATGGGAGTTCCCGCGCCCCCTTGTCATCAATTATATGACGTGACCACGAAAGCATGTTCATAGGCATAATCCCCTCACTACGGAGATGGTTCAGTCTCTCCGCAAGTTTTGTTTCAAGCTACGCTCCAAGACAATTCTCAATAAGGTTTTATGGCAACAAAAGGCATCTAAATACCATCGCTATGGATGTGACCGCCAGCAGGAAATCGCAGTGTGCTCGACCGAGTCCATGACTAGAGCTCGCTGGGACGGAAAGCACAGTGAGTTCGTCAAAAGGGATCCAGAGATAAAGCGCCATTGGGAACATATCTACTATGACAGAGAGAATCTTATGTGCCGGTTCCAATTCTGGTTAGACAATCTCCCAGGGCCTGCTGGTGGGCACATGGATATGTTGCGGCTCCATCGATTCAAGACCATGAATATGTGCGGTGCCGGTCTCTTCGCTCGACAGACCCAGAATTATCCCAAGTCGGGAGGTCCTTACGGAGCATCTACTGAGATCAACAGGCGTCTTGCTACGCTGTTCGATCCTTTCGCAGCTGCTCGTATCATCGAAATGCGCGACAGTTGCCCTCATTTTCGTGCAGTGGAGTGGGCTACTGCTTCCCTCTCTGAAGATGTCAAGTACAGGTCCAGCGAGGCCTGGCTCAAGTTTTATCCTGGGGGCATTCAATATCACTGGGATAGACGAAACCTCATTGAGTGGAGACTCCATTGGACAACACGAAGCTACAACCGGGAGGAGAAGAGGCATAAGGGTCGTTATGGCTATAACAACGTACTTTTGCACCAATGGTGGGAGTGCGTGGCTTCTTACCAAGATTCGGAGGCCGTCCTCAATGAGCTCTCGTTTCCCATGGAACGTGTAGCCCTGCAGCGGGCCCTCAAGTCCTTCCCAAATCATCCCGCGGATAGCGAGCGCCCAGTTCTGGTTCGACGAGATCGGGATGAGTATGTTGCACGCGTAGTCAGAAAGGGTTGTGGGTATACGGTTATCTATTATTGTATCATGGCCTGGCATTGCTTGGCTTGGGCCAACTATACAGGAGCGGATCCATTCTTCCATAATAATAGGGGCATGAGACAGTGGCTGAGTGGTAGGCGGGTCGAAGTTAGCCCGGAGGGAGTTGAAATACTGTCAGAAAATGCGGCCCTATAATTAGCTAAACTTTAGATTATATATAAGGCTGCTTAACTATTGTTGTATCTACCCGAAAGAATGACATTTGACTCAGTTTGACCCAGAGGCCGCCGCCTTTTTTGATAGCACAGCATCGTCCACACTTGGCGGCGCAGGAATGTCCACACCCTCGACTCGGTACTCCAATCCTGGATACGCATCGCTTATAACAAGAATATCCAATTTGCGGGCTTGTCCAGCATCAGCCGGGGGGAGCTTGATGCTTGTCTTGGCTGTTGGTTTGCTGCCAACTTCGAGCTTGCGATTGCCACTTGTCCAGCCCACACGCTTCACTGCGATGATCTCGTCGCGCGATAGGTCTGCCACAGCAACAAACCAGGACTCTGTTTGAGGCTTGGGGAACTTTGGTGCATAGATGCGAGCCTCACGCTCCACGAGTTGGTTCAGACGCTTCAAACTGATTGTGATCGAGAGAGCTGTGGCTTCGGCGATAGAGACCTCAACGTTGGGGAGAATAGAGACTACACGAGCAAAGCGATTGTGCTGGCTGGCAGGAACACTCATCTTCTTAGCAAGTTGAATTGCCTGCGGCTTTGTCAATGCGCCAATCTTGGAAAGTGGTGTGTCGTTCTTAACGTCAGGTTCGATATTAGGAAGAATCGAAACTGGCGCGTCAGTAGGCCAACGAGCCGACTTGACGGACTGGAGGACCGCTATCATCTGCAAGCAACTTGAAAGGTAGCCCAATTCCGTGAGAACATCAATAGAAGCCTGGACAATACGAATGGCTTGATCAAGTACGCTGGTCTGATCACCGACGTAATCAGTGATAGGCAGTTCAATCTGAGACATATGCGCCTGGAGAAGTAGGAATGCCTTCACATGGGGATCCCACATGGGAAGCCCAAAAGCGTGACCAGGGAATGGCAGATTATCGGAAAGGGTGTTGTTGATGAGATCCTCGTTGTGGCGCACAGGAAGTTCATCGTATTCAGTGGCGCGAGACATCCAAGACAGGACGTCGAGGAAAGAGGCTTGAGCCTTTGCATGTTTTACAAGGTGGCGGATTGTCTTGTGCGATAGGTAGTAATAACTCATGATCTTGCCCAGAGGTGTGGGATCAACATCACCGTTGGGGAAAACCTCGACACACTTGGAGTCGGCGAGCTCGTTCAGTGACTTGTTGACCATCTCAATCATGTAGTCGTTCGCGAGCTGCTGGGCGGCGATACTGTTGTGCTCTTCAGCCGAAATCTCCAAACCGTAGTATGAGGGATTCTTGTGCAGCCTGCGGAAGAAGAATGTCCAAGTGAGATAGTCGAGCGCATCCTGTTTGGTGACAATAGTCTCGGACGAGACTTCGGCGCACAAATGGTTGTCCAAAACAGTGTGCAGAGAAGACTCGACTGGAAAACCTGTGTGGAGGAAGTGTTTGTAAAAGTCCTTTTTGGAGTCCTTGGTGAAAATACGAGCAACTCCCGAATTATCGAACTGAGGTCGACCAGCTCGTCCCAACATTTGTAAAACGTCGGTCAAATCCATGTCCTTGTATGCTTCGATCTTAGCATCGAAGAACTGAGTGCCCTTGACGACAACCAAGTGCGCAGGCAAATTGACACCCCAAGCAAGGGTGCTGGTGGCGACCAGGATCTGGATCTTGTTGTTCAAAAAGAGCTCTTCAGCAAGCTGGCGATCTGACTCGACCAGACCAGCATGATGAAGACCGATACCAAAGTTGATGGCTTCCTTCAGTGCGTCATCCTTGACTCGAGCAAGGTTGAGCTGCAAATCATCCTCATCCATGTGAAGGAAACGTCGAGGGTTATCCTCCATACCACAAAAGTTGATAAGATCCTTGGCAGTCAAACGCGTCTGTCGTCGCGAAGGGACGAAAACAATAACAGGTTTATCGGGACTGTGGTTCTTAACAGCCAGGAAGGTAGGGCGGTTCATCGACTGCATCAGAGGACAGAAACCCCTGACTTCCGGGAAGCCGTCAATATACAACTCGAGAGGAACAGGACGAACAGAATGCTTGAAGTTGAAGAGACCCTCCTTAACACCCAGCCAGTTTCCAAGATCTGTCGCGTTGGCGCAAGCTGTTGACATGCCCAGGAGGCGAACAGCGTTTTTGGTCGAAGAAGCAATGTAGTTCATACGAGACACAATGATTTCGAGAATAGGACCACGGTCACCCGCCAAAAGATGGATCTCGTCAATGATGACCAGGCTGACCTGTCGAACATACCCTCTTGTCTGCCAAGAACGAGAAATACCATCCCATTTCTCAGGGGTTGTGATGATAATGTCAGCATCCTGGATAGTTCTAGTATCAGGTGTGTTGTCACCAGTCAACTCTACCAACTTGAGACCCAGGGGTCGTGCCAGCCGCACACCCCAGTCCTTGACACGCTCGCGGACAAGCGCTTTCATGGGTGCAATATAGACAACCTTTGACTTGGGTCTCTCGCGGAACGCCCACCACATAGCAAGCTCGGCAGCCACCGTCTTTCCACTACCGGTAGGTGATCCAAGGAGCACATTGGCAGGGGTGTGGTAAAGCGTGTGAAAGATTTGAGTTTGCATAGGGTTGAAGAAATCGAAGCGCTGGGCATACAGTTCTTCTAATGCTGGGTTCTTGAGCGCAGATATGGGCAATGGTTGCAAGTTCAGGAGTTCAGTATAGACGCTCTCTGTATCCGGACGAATAAGATGCTGGAAAGAGACAGGCGTGACAGTTTCTGCGCCTAACCATCTGTCTGATACTGCTCGGACATAGATCTGGCTAGGGAGGGGATCTGACAAAGGAATTGTGAAGTTAAGCTCATGGTCATCGTGCAACTTTCTCCTGTTGAGGATAAAAAACTCGTGGTGATAGATCTCTGAGGTTTCAGAGTTCTCAACCCAGATATAGAACGACTCAGACGTTCCATGAATCTGATCATGCCATCGAAAGTCGGGAATGACGTAGAGCTTGATGCGCAAGACATCTCGGTTGAGGGGCGCAATTTCAGCCTCAACGTGAACTGTAGGGAAGTTGTTAAGAATCTTTGCAATGTTCTTGCCAGCACTCTGGTTATGGATCAGGCCTCCAATCTCTGCAGGTTCCATGTCTTTCATTGTCTCGATAGTCAAGTGCTCCTTGGTATCGAGTTGATTGAGAACAGATTTGGCAAGGTCGAACTGATGAAGAGGATGCTGGTAAGGCCAGATGCGCTTTTCGATCGATTTTGCCAGCGTCAGAAGCACAAGGCACTGGTGACCCCATCTACGGTTGAGGGCAAGCATAAAGAGTGCTCGACAAATACGTCCAGACTGCTGAGCGACGTAGTTCATATCGTTGGAAAGAGCAAAGTCTTCAGGCTGAGCCTTGGAGATATAAGACTGAAGGAGAATATTTGTCTTTGCTTGAGGAGTATCGATACCTCCATCGACATCGCAAGGAATAACTTCTCGTCGCAGGTGAGTCAACTCTTTCTCCTCACTATCTCTGGATTGAATGTTGTCAAACTCCCCACTCATGCTGATCATCTTCAGGATGTCCGCTTCAGTAGCCTGGGGCTGCATCATAGCATTGAATACCTGGACACTTGTGTGCAGGATGTAATATTGACTGGCGATTCGTCCAATATCTTTACTGCGAAGCTCCTCTGTCCTCTCGTTGTAGATGATCATCTGGCATTGCTGTAGAGTTTTGGCGGCTTGAATAGCAAGCTGACGACGTCTTTGAACCAGGTTTGGGTCGTCTCGGATCTCTGACCATTCAATACCGTAGGACATCGGGCTTCTCTGCATACGCACAAAGAGGTAGGAGTATCCAATCCACTGGACAGCATCGGGAATGGAAGTCACAGTACCCAGTGCAATCTCGGCGTTCAGATTATCCACTAGCTTTGTAGAGAATTTGGATTCAATAGGCTGCTGTTCGGTCACAGCGGTCAAGTAATGGGTGAGTTTATCGTGGGTCGTGCAAATCATGCCGATACCAGTATCCTCAAATTGAGGACGACCGGCACGACCGAAGATTTGCAGTACGTCCAGGATACCCAAGTCGACAAACTTACCATCCTGGGCGCTATAAACTTGAGTTCCCTTGATAACAACTGCAGCAGCGGGCAAGTTGACACCCCAGGCCAGGGTGGCGGTACAGCAAAGGACCTTCAAGACACCTTCTCCAAAAAGTCTTTCCATCAGGTTTCTATCAGATCTCGCCATACCAGCATGATGAACACCAATTCCCTTGGACAGCAACTCTCGGATTTCTTTGGACTTGGATTGTTTGATATCGCGAGACGCTTGCTCAAATCCAGGATGATAAGTGGGATCAAGCAGGTCTGCACACATAGCGTCAATAGCTTTCTGATGCAGCATGCGTGCCGTAAGCTGCGTATCTCTTCGTGAGTGGACAAACACCATGACTTGGTGATCGCGCTCAAGCATTTCCTTGACCTTGTCAAATGCAACTTGGTCCAAGTTATCTCTGGATTGCTTTGAGCCTGCCTTTCCCTTTACTCCGATAAAGTGTTGTTCAAGAGGAACAGGGCGGAAGGACGCATCAAAATAGAATAGACCAGCATATTTGTTAACTTTAAGGAAATCGGCAACATCGACGTAGTTGGGTAACGTGGCACTGAGACCAACAATTCGAATAAGTGATTGTGTGCTCTCTACTTGTCGTTCCGTTCGAGCGACAAGTGATTCCAACACAGCACCTCTCTCGTCATGGAGCATATGGACTTCGTCGATAATGAGAAGCCGGACCTTTTGAACGAGTTCCGTGTCTCCGGTACCCTTTCGCGTAACAACATCCCATTTCTCAGGGGTTGTCACAATGATTTGAGTCTGGATGATCTCGGACTTTGTAAGTTGCATATCTCCAGTGTACTCGCGACACTTGATGCCGAGCCAAGCCAGGCGCTTGCCCAGCTTGTCCGTGACTTCGGCAGCGAGAGCCTTCATGGGAGCAACATAGACGATCTTGAAATCGTCGGCATTGACTACGAACTCGGTCGCTGTCGGGTTTTCGAAGGGGTTGGGTTCGACGTTCTGAGCAATGGTTTGAAGGATAGTAAGCATGGCGGCATCTGTTTTACCAGCACCGGTGGGTGCACAGATGAGCATATTCTCGCTGGTCTTGTGGGCGACAGGATAGACAAGACTCTGCATTCGGTTGAGTGTCTTGTAACCCTTGAATGTGTTCCGACACAATCCATTCAATTCCTTAATAGGAACGAGTCGCTGCCCAGGACCCAGGACACCCTTCTTTCCCGCTGGGATAGAATACTCCTCATACTTGTCGAACGACAGTCGCTCGCTTCCAACTGGAAGCCCGTACTTCTTTCCAGCATAGCTCAGTGTATTGCCAGCGCTATATGCTTTGTAGACGTGGGGGTACTGCGGTTCCTTAGAATGGGCCGGTGCAAGCGTTGCGGACTTGTGAGCTTGGTCTTGACGGCGCAAGTTTTCTTCTCGTTGAGCTTTGTTCAAGAGTCGAGGACCGGTAGAACTTCCCTGGCTTTGCTCGTTGACAGCAGAAACGATTTCATCCCTATGTCCGAGGATCTCGATAATGAAGTCAAGGTCGTCGAAGCCAACCAAGTCAGTCAACTGAATTTGAAGCTCATCATCAGAGCGTCCAGAGTTGAGGACACTCATGATCTGACTCTCGAAAACATCAGCCGAGAGACCGTTCTTGGCCGCAATGGCCGAACACTTAGTCGCGAACCATTCAGCACCGTAGTCCGCGGCACCTGATGCATCGAAAGCTTCTCCATCTGCGAAATCGCTGCTCAGAGCTTCCTGGTCGTCATCTGAGATAAAATCCCAAACATCTTGGCCGCTGTTTCCACTTGAATAGCCGCCAAACTCGTCCTCATCAAGGTCATCATCGGCTTTTCCATTCTCATGGGGGATTTTTAGGTTGGCGATAGCCTCTTGCATAGCTGCAAACTGTTCCCGCCACTGCGCCTCTGCAGCGCTGAGTTGTTCGGATGCCATGATGTAATCGATGTTTAATCCTCGTGATGGCTTTTATTCTTGTAGCCTAATGGCGGACTTGTCAGACCACGCGGTCTGTGGTGTGTTGCGATGTAAAGGGCTGTTATTCTGCTGCCTTTGTTAACTGTGGCAGTTGATGTCCTTTTGATCTCAAGCTTGACTGGAGTTGCTTGTCGAGGATTGGCTCATGATGGTGGATGTGTCGTTCTTTCAAAGAGTCATACCGTGCATCACTAAGTGGACAGAATATTACTCCACTAAACAAGCCCCCGCCTAGCCGCCAGTGAGTCCTCACCAGTGCTTGTTTACAGGAGGGGCACTAAACTTCCCTTAGAACTGTCGGCGACGTGGGGAACATGTGACGCCCCTAAAGTCTAGACAAGTCCTGGGTTACTCTACTTACGGTGACGAAGTACAGCAATTCGATCAACCCAGACCTACCTAGAGTTTCTCTTCTCCGACTTACTCATATCTAACTCTTTCACGACTACTTTCGCCTATTGCGCTCTTCAATCCACCTACAATCCCGTTCACCCTACAAACTCGATCCAGCCATCATGAAGCTGCATTACATCGGCGTACGCTATCCCCGTGCTCCTCACCGACCGACCGCAACATTTCGTCCAGTTGGGCTAACTAAGCTGCTGCGACCAGGTCCTCCGCAACGAGAGCCAGCCGGCTCATGAGATTGTCGCTGAGAAGGAGCTCAGCAGCTACTCGCGATTCACCCGCAACAAGTCAGTTTCTTCCTTATTACCGCGGTCTCCCTTCCCGTATCAGCCGGTCCACAAGGACTAACTTGGCAAACTTGAACAGCTATGGCGAATTCATGACCCTATTCGCAAAGACCGTCGCCGAGCGCACCCGCCCCGGACAGCGACAGGATGTCGAGGAGCAAGGTATACACGATCCGGACTCTTCCCGTTGTCGCAAAACTCACACGCGCATGCTACAGACTACACTTTCCACGCCTACGGCCGTACTGAGGGTGTCTGCGGCATCATCATCTCCGACCACCAGTACCCTGCCCTTGTGGCTCACCAGCTTCTTAGCAAAGTTGTCGACGAGTTCCTTTCCAAGAACCCCCGCTCCAGCTGGGCAACCGGAACACCCACTCTGGCCATGCCCGAGCTGAAGGAGTACCTCACCAAGTACCAGGACCCCCAGCAGGCCGACAGCATCCTCAAGATCCAGAAGGAGCTCGACGAGACCAAGATTGTTCTCCACAAAACCATTGAGAGTGTGCTACAGCGTGGAGAGAAGATCGACGATCTGGTGGCCAAGAGTGACGGCCTAAGCGCCCAAAGCAAGATGTTTTACCGTACGTCACTGCTTATCTACTACCTTTCGCCCCTTGTTTGACAGCAACTTACTAACCTGTTTCCGCAGAGCAAGCCAAAAAGCAGAACTCATGCTGTGTTTTGATGTAATGGACCATTTCGTTTTTCCTGGCGTTGGACCTGGCTTCTTTTCAGCACATAAGGGATGTCGGCATTGAAATTGGTTATTCGTGCGGCGCAGATACTTCCAATCGTTTAGTTCTCCCACCATTCGTTCGCAGAGCCATGTCCTTACAGTAACTTAGACTTGTGGGAAAGGAGAGGGACTAGTGGAATTTCATCACACGCACTACAGCTGGTGTTTCAAGTTTGAGGAAGGCGAAATGTCCTCTTTTGATATATACAGTCCAGAATTGGACAACAGTGAAATTACTCACTTATCGCCAAAGCTAACCTAGATATAAAGAAAATTACAAATCAAGGAGAAAACGTCTTTCTACTTTTGTCAAGAAAAACTCCAATATGCTTTGAAGACCAATTTAGTGTGTTGTCTTCCCATCCAATGCTTCTCTAGCGCCTTGCTGTAACCCGTAATACATAATGTCCCAGCATAGCCATTTTGGCACGCTGTTCGTACAAATGAAATAGTGTATATGGATGAAGAAGAGGCTGACTCAGGGGTAATGTACCAAGCGACCCAAACCAGCTGAGACCACTGTGACGATTGCTACCAGAGCAAAGCAAGATCCAAATGAGTATTGAATAAACTCGTGTTAAGGAAAGTAGAGAAAAGGGTGATATGAAACAGCGATAGTAAGTTTCATTAATGAGACGGTGAATTAAGATTCCTCGAGAATAACCATCTCGCTTTTACGATGCGTCTGATATGCATCGGGAGAGTGTGTCAATTCTCGCGGGTTTACCAAGACAGGGGTAGACGACCTGGTCTCAGCCAGGCGTTCACCCTCCTCGATAGGGATATAACCAGGCCCAGACGTAGCAGGACTGCCATTACGCCTATGCCTGACACTGGGGTTACTCTTCAGGGGGTGCAGCATCTTGCGCTGCTGTTGAGAAACACTGATCTGGCGAGCGATAGAGATCTCAACAGCATTTCGCAGGGCTTCCTGGGCATCAGTGTCGGAACCCTTCTTCTTGGGTGACGATAAGGATGAGGAAGGTGAAAATCGCCTTGAAGCCCCTGCGTTAGATGATGTGACCGAAGCAGGGGGTGAGGCCATTTGCCACGACGCCTGGGAAGGAGATGTGTTTCTCCCTTTGGCAACATGAACATCCTTTTCGTCATCTGTGTGCTCAGGGGACACAGGCACCGCTGCAGAGACAGGCGTGTAGGGCGAGTTCTGTCCAGAGAACTTTTCGGGTGAGACGACTGCCCTAGGGGGCGAAGGATGTATCTTTGGGACAAGGCTGATCCTTTCTGTCGTCGTGCCGCTGGGACGTCTGTTGAACTTGGAGACTAAAACAGGCTGGTAGTGTGCAGCTTGCGAGGCGAACTTGTCGTGTTGCGCGTCTGTGCGTGAGAGTGTAACAATCTTGGCCTTGGCTTCATGAGTCAAGATCTCTGGCGTCTGTACAAAACTAGGTGAGTCATACGGGGCGGGAGATGTGTTAGCACGAAAGCGAGGGGAAGGCAGCGGCTTCATCTGATCTCCAGTAGCAACGAAATTCGGCGAGGGCTGTGGTGAGGTTGCTCTTCGTGGACGACGAAAATCTCGGTTTTCGGTGATGGCATTCTTGACCATCTTAAGATGATCTAGATTTGCTTGTCGCCGGGCAAGCAGTGAGGAAGCCGATCCTTGCTGAGGCTGCAGTACGCTGTTGAACATAACGCTATAACGGTCCATCTTAACATCAGGGATTTCGACATCAAGCAGTGATCGAGGGATCGCAGGCATTGGTGGAGGCGAGGTGGGTGGTACGGCAACCCTTTGCGCTCTCTTCTTGCTCGAGTCGCCTCTAAAGGCCCTCAGTGACATCTTGCGACCCATCCCTCCAGATCCGGGCTCTTTTAACTTGGCCTCCTTTGTTGCCTTGATTTCGGTGGTAATCTTCTCTTTCCCAAGCTTTGACGGTGAAAAGTTGGCCTGGCTCGGCGTTTGTGTAGGCAGTGGTGATTCTTCGATTATATGCGCTGACTGAGAAACAGTAGGCTCAGTGTGGGATCGAATAACGATGGGTTTATGTTTTGGTGGTCTTCGTGAACTTGGTTCTCCTGAGACCGATGATGGCAAACCGGAAGAAGCTAATGATGTGGTGGAAGCGTTGCTATCTGTCAAAGACCGCTGAGGCTTCTCCGGCCTCGTTCCTCGCTTTGACTTTGATCGAAATATACCCCACTTGCGATGCTTCTGATCGTTTTCCTCGACAGGCTCTGGCGCAGGCTTAGGTTCGGGTTCTTGTATAGATTCTGGTGTATCAATTGCTGCATTCATAGCCCTATTCTGCGGGTTCCAAGGCGCCGGCACTGAATCTCCAATATGTGATGGACTTCCTATGGCCATACCGACGGCGATTACCCCAACCTCTCCGGTGTCTCCCACAGAATCCGGGGTTGAAGTTCGCACTAGAGTCGTTGTTGATAGTGATGAAGTGCGCGGGCTAAGGTCGGGAGATGGAAGTCGGCCATGGATGGGAATATGGAACGCCGTTACGTTGCCCTTCCTTGAGCTTTTTAGGACAAGAGCAAGGTCGTCTCTGGAAACTCGTTTGTTGTCAAAAGAATGATTAGAAAAAGATTTGCTCTCTGAACGGTCGACGGTGAAGCTGCCTCTGCGCTGTAGTAACTGTCGTTGGGAACCGGAGGCCGCTGACACAGTAGCGGCTCTCGAGAGATTTGTAGCATTAGGCATGACTGAAGAGATGTGGTCTCGCAATTATGCGAGGGGGGTCTCTCTATGCTAATGGACCGACTGTTCAGAATAGATTGACTTCAAGCTGAGGGAACGTGTAACAGATGAGAAGCACGGCGGAGCGTGTGGGAGATGTTTGCTTGGCTTATAGAGCATGAAAAGAGTCTTTGTTTTGACAGATGGTCCCCTGTATCGAACAGGGTCTGACACAGAATATGGTTCACCAAAGACCAAGCTACCAAGCAAGTTCTCAGGGACCAGGATCCTCTTTAAGAAAGAAGCCCATTTGAGTGACGGATGGATGCTTTGAACGGGAGGCGACCCTCGTCTCACAGGGACCACCCCGCCTTTCATGAGGAGCCTATAGTATCAAACGGTTGATGAGAATCAAGACGAATGGGGATAAAAGACCGGCAACCAAGAGGGAATTGTAGCCAAGATGACGATGCAGTTGCAGGGGTGAAATGGAATAAGCGCAAGAGGCAATTTCCATGCTCAAAAGCCTATCCCCGGATTGGCACAAGAGAAACAGCATGAATCAGCTTCTCAACCAGCCAAAGGGCAGACTCTGGGCTCTGAAGGGGACTCATTTCGAGGACCCCCGGCCTTGGTCCTGGGAGACCGGCTAAAGGTGCATTTGCATTGGTCGCATGTTTGAGATTGATGGGACGGATGGGTTTGGTTCCTGGAAGTCGAGTGAGAAATCTTTAACACAACCCGGCCATGAATCCATCGATGAGCGAGCAATCAGCAGTCTAAGGCTAGGGCCAAACAAGGTCTGACTGGGGGCCCCCCTGTTGAGAAGAGTCGATTAGTGGAGTCTGTGTCGTGTGTCAGTGAGTGACCCTATCCAATACAATATAAAACCTCGAGGTTTATTTAGATTCATTTGATCAATGCCCAGGAAGAAGCCGGTTGTAGCATGAGCGGTTGTTGTTTAGTCGAGGTCTAACGCCCGCAATTGGATTGGATTGGATATTAGAAGCCACTGGCCTATAGCATTATTGCGGTTAGTTCCTTCCTATAGCCGCCGTTCTAACGTTCGATATGGAACAATGTCTCATCCAAATCGGCCAACGCGGCAATCTGTCGCTATTGCTAGGGTATTCTCGATGAGTACCTATGTACACACACACTGTAACGGTCAACGCTGATCCCGGACTTGCACCCAACCTTGGCAGTCGTCTTTCTCTGTGACAACCAAACCAAGCACGACTCGATTCATGTAAATGATCCTTCGTCTTGAATCGCGGTCAGCTGTCACCAAACCATCCCTGCCTCTAATTACCTCAATTGCACTCTTTCCTACCTACCTGGACAGGAGGTAGTCGACAACGCTGGCAAGCTGGGTGCAGGGTCCATCTCACTGTCGTACTTGCATACAGCTGCTTGCTTGACCTCATTTACTGTGCCGTATATCTCCTTGACAACACCTGCATGATGCTTTTAGAGCGTAGTATTGTACGTACAGCATGTCCAGTACAGCGCATATGTTGGGCTTGGGTTGGTTGGTCTCTCGAAATTAGAGGAGCAGCACATTAAAACATACCCACCCTGTCACAGCCTTGTATGAAACACCCGCATTTCAGACAACTGCAGGCACAATCTGCAAGCAACCTCTCCACTGCATAAGCAACTCAGATGCAAGTATCCAAATCAGGATATTAAAGCCACAAATTGCAGAAGACTTGAGTGGCGTTCCATCTTCTGGAACTTTTCAGGTGGCGGGCACAGATCATTGTCTGATGCGACGCGTACATAGTATCTGTAAGTACCTGTTTGATGTCCTTCATCTCATTCACAAGCTTCAGCTCATTTACATCCGACCAGCCCATTCAATTTAGGGCTGGACTCTGACGTCTCCTTAGCGAGCTGAGGCCCAGGACCAAGGATCCGTGTTCGTTCATGAATTCGGGATACAGTCGCCTAATCGGGAGTTCCGGAGTAGCAGCGTACTACTCTATACACGGTTTAGTTACACCACTTCGCTCAGACCAACGATGAAAGCAGTATCAATGATACTCTGTAAAAGAGGAAATTTCAACAGTCATCCAAGACCTCAGGGGTCTTTCTTTGCCCATTCAACTCGACGTTTCACGTCATGGCTAGGGTCACCATCACTTCGTCTCAGATTGCTAATTTCCATTTTGTAGCACCAACCGGCACGGGCCAAAGAAGCAGCTAAGCTCACACACCCTAGACAAAGTTAATGTGCAACCTCGAAGCTTCCTCTCGTTCTCCTTACCCGTACATCTGGGTCTCTTCTCATGTCTCTCTACAGAGTCGCATTTGTGGTTTCATTGCGCTCGTAGCCGATGCGAAGACTAACAGAACGGACACTAGAACAAACAAGGGAGAGAGCCGAATACATACATACTGATTCACTACGGGTAATATCCGGTACCCTCACCCCCGATGTTATCGGCAATGCTATCGCTCTTAATAAAGATCTTAAGAGTTGAAACGTCAAGGATGTATGTGGTCCTATGGTTTGGATATCCCCCGAGAGTTTTGCTGCGGACCCGTCCAGTCGGCCGTTGTTGACAAAAGCAAAAAACCGTCAACGAGCAATATCAATTTGACGTGCGCCTTGACCAGAAGGTGTTGTCTGCTCTTTCAATTGCAAGTAGCTTTCTTCTATAGGAAACTTTGTAAGGACCTAAAACCATCTAATTGGTGCTGGTTTCATATGCAGTGCACAAGTCTTGACCATCATGGTATTTGTTGCATGGCGTGCATTATACTCCCGCGAGGACGATTGTATTGATATCAGCGTTAGATATTTATCATACATCCGGTGAGTGTACAATGTATATCCGTTAGAGATACAACATGCCACCGTTCCTCTAGTACCTACGATATAGACGCCTGTTACAAATACAACTTATTTCCGTTGACTATAGTCACCAAAGGCCCGAAGCTCCACCTGCCTTCAGGTATGTCAAAAATCTCATCCAAATATTAAGTGCATACAGGAGGAATGCTTTGTAAGATCGGGCAGACGTTGCAGAGAGGTCTGAACTGTGTTTTGGATATGTTATCTATCCCTCTTGACTAAGCGGAGCACCCTGGTTTCAGACATCTTGTGTTATTTGAGCTTGTAAATAATAGTAACAAACCGCATGATCGAGATGAAGATCGCCAACTGATAATGTGATCACTAAGGGTCTATGCTTCTTCTCCTTCTTCACCGCAGACACTTTGGGTGCGATGCGATGCTAATAACCAGGTACTCGAGATCCAGTCTGTCTGTCCAAGGGGATGACTATACTTAGTTGTTACAAATAAATTGCTTTCCTTGACAAACACGGTTCTTGTATAAACCAAAATTAGAAGCAATCACTACTCATACCCCAAGATACGATTAATCATTCGTTAACGATTCTTGGCGGATGTTGCCATCCACACAAACGGGCCGCGTGAGTTCCCGCAGCTCTAACGCCAACAAAGTGAGACCACCTCAATAACCGTTCAAGTGACGTAGAATTGACCCAAGCTACCTAATTACTAAGGTACTACTAACTATTAAACAGTGATTTCTTTATTAGCACTGAGGTATAGGTTAGGCAGACGTTTAGTTGAGCCTCAATTTGCAACCGCCTGTATCAACGGATTATGCATGCCTAAAATAACCGTCACCAAGGAAGTACACAGTCCAATACCGAAATAAAAAATAGAAAGGACAAAAAAAAAGCGTGACATGGGAGCTGTTGATCATGCTGCCGACCGACACATCTGAGAACCGTTGGGTTCAAAGTATAGGGTACAAGGTCCCGCCGTTAACGAGGTGTCACCGACTAAAGTATCCAATACTCATTGGACAGCACAGGAGCTCGATAACATTTTTGGCGGGGACTGATGGGCGCCTGGAGGGGCAAAGCTCCAAAAGAATCACCACATCAGACCCGACGGCGGGGGGGAACAACACTCAAAGCAGTTGACAACCTCCCCCGCCAAAACAAACCTCACCTACCTTTATACCTCCCCCGACCTTGATCTAAACTTTTGCAACCTTTCAGACTCAGACTCAGACTCCTAACAAACTCGCTCCTATACCCTCATACCTCATCCATCATGTCGTGGCAAGGTCAGTACTATCTCTCTCTAACCCTCTACATTCTATGACCACCGTCACGTCCCTGATTTTCCCCTACCCCTCCTCGTCCGCCCCTCCATGCACCGGCCGATGGCTGGTCTTGTTACTCATCACCGCCTCAAAATAATTCTCTGTGCCTTAAACTCAGCTCGAAAGCTGGATGAATGGATAAGAAAGATAGCTAACATGATATAGCATACATCGACTCAAGGTACATCTTCCCATCATTTCCCAACCACAGCTAGGAGCAATCATCGTGGTTCTCCCGCCGGCGCGAATTCCGAGCGAATGTTTGCTGACAATATCTTCAAAACAGCCTCGTCGGCACCGGTCACATCGACAAGGGTGCCATCATCAGCGCCGCTGGTGACAGCGTCTGGGCTGCTTCTTCCGACCTCCAGGTACATAGAACAAAATCCCTTCTCACCGACACAACTCGCCGAAGCGAAGGACGACCCCTGCGTCGATAATCAAAGAACGTTCCTGACTGACTTGCGACCCCACTATAGCTCAAGCCTGAAGAGATGAAGGCCATCTCTGACATTGTTGGCGGTGACCAAAAGGCCAAGGACAAGGCTTTTGCCGAAGGTCTCTACATCGCTGGTGAGCGATATGTCATGGCCCGAGCTGAGGGCCGAAGCATCTACGCTCGATCGGTACGATATCCATATCACCACCTTTCTGCCCCCCTGACACATCTCGCTGACAAGTCAATAATAGGGTCGTTCCGGCGTCGCTGTCGCAAAGACCACCCAGGCCATCGTCGTCGGCCACCACGGCGAGGCCCAGGTCGCCGGTAACGCCACCTCCACCGTCGAAGGTCTTGCCGACTACCTCATCAAGTCGAGCTACTAGATACTGGTTGGTGTGCAAGGCAAGGCGAAGAAGGGTTTTTGGGCGGAATTATCTATGAGAAGCGTCATAAAAAACGCTGTATGTCCGTAGACCGGATAGTCAACGCAGCTGTAACGAGCTTATGCCAAGAGGAGCGCCTTTGTTTTTAGAACTGGGATTGAGCTTCGAGCTTGAGTGTATGTGTGTACTTGGAGGACATTTTCCCGGCCAGAAATCGGTCAACAGAGTTTGTTTCTACTGCATGATTTTTCATCTAGACAATCCCAGTGCCCTCCATATCCCGTCTCCTGTATCAGATTTGAGCGAAAGTAGAAAAGAAATCTCTAGACGTCATCCATATTGACTTTTCATTACAACTCGCTACCTATATTCGTTCTGCGCCTTCCCCGTCTCATACGTGATGCACGTTGCTTTCATCCATCAAAATGTCGTGATAATTCTTCATGTCGTTAACGCCTGTTCCAAACCTCTATGACCTTGAAAATCTCGTTTCTCACTTCCATCAAGACACGCAGCTTTTGAGTCTTGTTTTTGTAATACACCATTTCGTTCGAATAGCTTGGACTATCAGGTTTCTGCTAGAACTCTATGTCCTGATGAACTAGACAGGGAGCTCGGCGTTTCGTCTGCCAAGACCTATTCTGTCGACAATCATTCCGATATAGGGTCCCACAACGGGCAAACCTCGTGCGAAGCTGGCAATAGTCCCCAGGAAATCTCCAAACAGAACAACTATACCATACGCTTCCACAAGGAACCCGATAAAGGTCCACTTCATAAAGATAAGTATCAAGCCCAGGAAGAACGCCGCCGTGCCCTTTGCTTTCTGTTTCCGAGCAAAAAAGAGAAGAGTTTTCTGAGGTCCAATGATGATGGTTAGGCCGATAAGGAAAAGAATCTACTCGTTCGACGGTCGTGTTAGCAATCGCTCGTTCGGTGGGATAAAAGGTGTGGAGGTCGTCATACGTTTCCCATAGCAAGCCTGGAAAGCAAGTTAGCAAAAGAAAGCCGTACCCAAATTAGTACGGGGGAGTATTTACATAGATCGATCAAAGAAGAGCATGACACCTCCTATCAGGAAGAAGCCTCCTGCGAAACTGTTACTTTCCATACTTCATGATGCGCAGCGCCTGGAGAGTATGCGATGCGCAAACCCATACATACCGCCGGAGCAAAAGACAACTCCAATTTCTATCGAGAATAGTCAGCTTCTGTACATACCGACCATCATACCCTTCTAAACATAGCTTCACCATGGACTTGTCGCAAGTCAAGTGCAGGGGGTAAGTTAAGCGCACATACTTTGGGTATCTGTCAACCACATCGACATCTTGGCGGTTTGATAGTTGTATTGATAGGGTGTTTGTTCGATAAAAACTTCTGTAGCTAAGCTCAACGATGGAAAATGTATAGATTGTAGAAGTTCAATGGATAACAGGTGAGATTGGGTGCAGGGAGAAACGACAAAGGCCAAATTACTCGAACGTTGCCTTTTTTTCGTCACCAGCTCCCTTCGAGGACAGGACACGTTCCAGGGGTTTGCATAGTGTAAACGGCGATTGACAGGGCTGTGCCAAAGAGGGCTTAGGGGATGCCTGAGAGCTCACGAGCTGTCGCGTGTCTGATTGGCTTCACTGGTCGAAAGTGGGCGAGCGTGGGACTGTCTTCAAACTCTGCTGCGGTACCAACTTTGAAAGAATCGCATCGTTCTTCATCACACTTTTGAGTTGCAGAACAAACTCCCAACCCGCGGTTTCCCACTCTTAAGCATTCCGATTTTGAGTGCTACATAGAGTTGAGAGCACGCTGTTTCTCACCGATGTGTTGCTTAATTTTGTTAAGCAAATACTGCGCATCGAAGAAACTGCGCATTCATGTTGGATTCATTATATTGCTATACACATATCTATCTGGACAGATGATCTGTCCCTGCCGCGACGGCCAGCGGCGTTCTTCGCCCTGGCAACTGAGATGCGTTTCTTCCCCATACGTTCTCGGTAGTCTGTCGACTTAGGCAGAGAACAAAGCTTAACATGATCACGATTAAGCCGGAGCGTCAATTGCCATCCCTTGGCCGAAAGGCCTAGGGTGCATAGTTGGGGCTTGACTTTGTTGGTCGGACATATCTTCTTGTACTCTATTAAGTGGTATCTCTGTATAATGTGCGTGCTTATGTGTGTCTGGTGATCCCGTACATAAACACTCGAGAACGAAGCCGTCTCATCTGCCTCCTTGATGTTATAGTTTCTCTGTTTCATCAATTCATTAAATGGGTATATCCTGCTCAAATATTGCGCTCATTTGAGAACTGTATGGGCACCACGAGCCTCCAAAATCTGCTCGGTAGCGCTCTGGGGTAGCGTTCTGATGAGGCCAAACACCTCCCTGTTGTGGTAGCGTAGCCGTGTCTTGGGATCTAGATACGGTGCTGGTAGTCCCGTCACGTCACAGTAGTGCTTGTTGTGTGCGAGTGATGGCGCAGACTCGATGTTCGTGTATGTGGCAGTAGGAGCCGAAGGGCCACCTGGCTTGAGGCTCTTCTCAAGCACGAGTTTGGACAGACTTCGCGATGCTTGCGCAAGATTCGGGGGCTCCTTGCCGCTCTCGGTGGCTGGCGTGCTGGTGCCGCTGGTCGAGAGTCCATCATTGTCGGCTGGGGTAGCGATACCGCTCGCGTCCATTGGCGTGCCCAGAGCAGATGCTTCTCTTCGAGAGGCATCGCCAACTATAGCCTTCAAGTTCTTGTTTCTGCGCTGGTTGGGCTTCCATGATGGACTACGGAAGTTCTTGTGGATGGAGTGGATGTCAAGCTTCTCTATAAGCTGTTGATGGGCGATCTGCGCCTCGGTCGGAGCGGCCATCGTTTTTGTCTTATCGGTAGTGATTGATACGTGGAGAAGAGTTCGGAGTCGAATCTGACGTTGTAATTACTCTTTACGTTGGTTTATGATAGAATGGTCGACATTACAGAGTGCGACGCCTGGTGTCGCAAGCTATGAGCTTATCGCGTTGTAGTAAATTCTGCCGCGCTTCACCGCGTTCCTGATATTGTAGCTAGGGAATGCTTCACAACCCAAGTGGGCGCAAAGTAAACAGAGGACTCCACTACTAAGTTACGCCTTGTCTTATTCACCATATTGACACAAGGGAGCATTATCAAACAGCTGAAATGGTACGACTTCGATGTGAAATCGCAGTAGATCTTCTGGCACCCTGTCTAACTCATTTATAGGAGAGCCCCCACGAGCACCAGCAGAACCTACTGCTTTCACGTATCATTACCAATGTTGTATGTTCAGTCGAGATAAATCAGTCATAGAAAGGTACTGACAATGCGCAGGAGAAGCTCAACGAGGCTGTTATGGTGATGAACAAAAGTCTCCAGGTTTGTAGATTATCGATCATTTTATATGGCAAACTTACAAGTTGCTTTAGGATATTAACATTCAGAACATGAATGTCGAGCTTGTAGCCCAAATGTTTAAGAACTACCAATCGAATGTTTTGTTTCACCTAGAAGGTGAGTTTAATATTGGATGGTTTGCAGGTTGATGCTAATATTTGTTGATAGCTACGGACAACTTGAAGCCCCCGAACTAAACACTTGGATGGGGTATGCGATTGGAGTTTTCTGTATTGTTAGGAGCATGATTTGATACGAATTGATGACTTGTCGCTGGCTTCTGTATAATTATCGACCAAGAACTGAACGAATGCACCCAGATTGTCATAGTCAGCTTTTGCATGTGTTTTGACAGCGTCGATCGTTGCTTGACCGCAAAACTTCATAACTTCCCTATCGCATTAAGATCATAGTTACTATCGCAGCTTGGTAAATTATAGTCACTTGTTATGCACGTGGTAATGATCAGATTATGTACAAACATCAAGTCAAGTAACAGGCGAATCTTCTGCGCATAGGTTGCTTTTGTATGTCTTGTTGCACTGCGAAAGTGGATACCTTTTGTTGTATGTCACGTCCATTGACTAGCCTTGTAGCCTCATACAGTATATTCTCGACCTTCCAACAACTAAACTCAATCAACTTGCGCCGACAATAATTGGCCACTAAAGTCAGGCACCGACTTGGCTTTTAGTTTCTTTTCCCTACCGCCATGAATTTTTACTCTTGCGCATAATCTCTGTCATACCATCCTCCACACAACCATGGCTCCCTCGGCCATCGATGAGCCCGCCATCAAGGCGCCCGAACAAAAGACATACCCCCCTGCCCAGATCTTTCCTGTCAAGGAGACGCGCTTCGAGAATTTTATAGAGCCATCAAAGGATGGAAGAGAACGCGCGCTGAAGCAACCCGAAAGCTCAGCCATCGTTATTGACAATGGTAAGCTGGGAGCGCAGCGCAAGGGGCTTGCGACAACCATGGATTGACAGTTAGTCTACAGGATCCTCCACCGTGCGCGCCGGCTGGTCATTCGAGTCGAAGCCGAGATTCAGTATCCCGCCTATAATGGCTAAGTACCGCGACCGAAAGCTGGGCAAGACGTTCTCTTTTGCTGGATCCGACTGTTACGCCGATACAACCGCGCGCGGCCACATCAGAAGTGCTTTCGAAGCTGGAACAGGAATTGTCAGCAACTGGGATGTGATGGAGCATGTGCTGGATTACGTCTTTCTCAAGCTAGGCATGAACGATGCAGATGGCGCCATTGAAGTTCCTATTGTCATGACAGAGGCTGTTGCCAATTTGCCATATTCAAGGAAGTGTGAGTGAGTCGGTCTGACCATCAAGGCATTGGCTAACTTTCTAGCTATGACTGAGATTATATTCGAATGCTACGGCGCGCCTTCGCTGGCTTACGGAATCGATTCCCTCTTTTCATACAGACACAACAAGGGCAAGACTGGTCTCGTGGTCTCGTCATCATACACATCGACACATGTCATCCCCGTGTATAACAACAAGGCTCTACTTGGGCAAGCCACGCGATTGAACTGGGGAGGCTACCATAACGCCGAGTATCTCCTCAAGCTGCTTCGACTCAAGTATCCGGCTTTCACCGGGAAGACCAACGTCTCACAAGCAGAGCACATGCTACATGACCATGGATATGTATCCCAGGACTACGACGATGAACTTGCCAGTTATCTTGAATGGAAGGGGCTAGAGGATCGTGATATTGTTATGCAATACCCCTACACAGAAGTCGTGGTTGAGCAAAAGACCGAGGAAGAGCTAGCCAAGATTGCAGAGCGCAAGAAGGAAAGCGGACGAAGGTTACAACAACAGGCTGCTAAGATGCGTTTGGAGAAGCTCATGAAAAAGGAGCAGGATCTGGAATACTACAAGACTCTTCAGGAAAACATCACTGATGTGACAAAGAAGGAACTCAGGCGTCAGCTCGACAGCAACGACATCAAGGATGAGAACCAATTGGAAAAGATCATCAAAGACTTGGAAAAGGCCGTCAGGAAGGCCCGAACAAAGGATGTTGGTGGCGATCCCGAGGAGGAACAAGAGCAGCCCAACTTTGATCTTCTCGATATCCCCGACGATCAGCTGGATGACGCTCAGATCAAACAGAAACGCCAGCAACGATTGCTCAAGTCAAATCACGAGGCTCGTGCGCGCGCAAAGGCCGAGAAGGAGGCAGAAAAGGCTCGAGTCATCGAAGAAGAGCGTGCCGATACCGAGAGACGAGAGAACGACCTGGAGAACTGGCTCGAAGAGAAGCGCCAACGACGAGCAGAGACACTGCAGAAGATGAAGGAACGCGAGCGTCTTAAGCAGGACCTGGGTAACCGAAAATCTCTTGCTTCCCAAATTCGTATGAAGAGCATTGCCAATTTGGCATCGGACGCCCCGACCAAAAAGCGGCGACGTGGTGGCGATGATGATAACTTCGGCGCAGACGATGACGACTGGGGTGTCTATCGTCAAATTGCTGTGGGCGACAATAGTGACGACGAGCATGAGGAGGAGGACCTCAACTCAACACTTAAGTCACTAGAACAAGACCTTTTGCGTTATGATCCCGATTTTGATTACGAGCATACTCATGAGGCCCAGTCCGACTGGTCCAAATCTCTACTACACGCCTTTGCACGAGGCCCCCGACCCTTCGATCCCTCTTCACAGGCCGAGCTGAACCAGATTCACCTCAACGTTGAGCGTATTCGAGTCCCCGAAGTTGTTTTCCGCCCCTCTATCGCAGGCGTGGACCAGTCGGGTATCGTTGATATCGCCGGTGACATTCTTAACCAGCGCCTAGGCAATTTTCCCAACCGAGATGATTTCCTACGTGATGTCTTCTTGACAGGTGGCAACACTCTTTTCAAGAACTTTGATGACCGCGTTCGCGATGGTCTACGCTCCCTACTTCCTGCCGACTCGCCCTTGACTGTGCGTCGTGCTGAAGACGCCCTGTTGGATGCTTGGAAGGGTGCTGCGGGGTGGGTTGGAACGCCTGCTTGGAAGACGGCAAAGATTTCAAGGGAAGAATACCAAGAAAAGGGACCGGAGTATATCAAGGTGAGTTTCATCCGGTTACATACAGAGTTTCCCATTTTGCTAACGGCTTATCACAGGAACACGACATGGGTAATTCTTACGCGTAGATCATACTGTGATGGAGAAGACACGGAGTCAAAAGCGGACGGATTTGTACACGGTAGATTGAGATTCTTTACATGGTATTTAGCAATGATTGCTTGTTCATCATAGAAAGAAAATGCATACTGGGTAATTGGGCCGCCATAGTCCAAAGGCTAAGCGTCATAGAACCAGTAGCTTTTCTACAGATATCTTGTTTCAATCAAAGCAGCAATTGTCGTACTCAAAGATATCCTCATCCAGACATCCGACTTGGCAGCCTAGATGGTCTTATCATAACTACACCAATGTATCGGTTGCATCTCGTGCGTGATGTTCCTCTCAACGATGCAACAACGGCATTCACGGTGTCTTTTGGCTCTGCAATATTGTAAAATGTAAAGAACACCTTGTCTTTTAAAAACCATGAGTCTTGATTTGCCGTCGAGAAATTAAAGTGAAATGCTATGACCGCATGAAGTCAACTGCCGTTCTCTGGTTCTTTATCGATAAAGCTGTATGCGCGCCCACTTTCCCCATGAGCCCCTCACCTCCCGAGTCTCCGAAAGTCGCTGATCTTTCCATCTCATGATCTTTCTTTCAACTTCCATTGGGAGCTACCCACCAATTCTTGTCGCTCTAAATACCTTGCTAACAGTGTCGCCAAAAGTACATAAGCTCACATTTGGATAATCAGTAACTCCATCCAAAGTTCGAAGCCATCATGACATCCAACGATCCGGCTACGGAGCAAACCTCCAAAATCCCCATTCTTCTGCTCAAGACGAGATCGAGTCCCGGTGATTCGTATGAAGACCTCTTCTCAGAAACCAGCGCCAATGGGACTGGCTTTGCGCCTCAATTCGTCCCGGTTCTCTTGCATCAGTTCCATGGCGAGGGTATGAAAGAAGTAGCGGCGCTACTTCGTGAACGTCGCATTGGAAACCAGGAACATCATGAATATGGCGGCTTGATCTTTACGTCGCAACGAGCAGTCGAAGCATTCATGAAACTCGTCGAAGATGTGAAAGTCGGTGCGTCATGATGCTCAACTATTGTCTCACTAGAATAGCTAAGACTAACGTTGTGTCTCATGCGACAGAAGATACCACAGACCCCTCAGAAACAACATTATGGCCTCACCTCCAGAACGTCCCTGTCTACAGCGTCGGTCCTGCCACAACACGCGCTCTCGCTGCCGTACCACAGGACCCTCCGCTCCAAGTCTTCGGCAGCCACACGGGCAACGGTGCCGCCCTGGCTCCCTACATTCTCGCCCACTACTATGGATGGTATCGCGACCAAGCCCGCCCTACCCTCCCACCACTCCTCTTCCTGGTCGGAGAGACCCGCCGCGACATCATCCCCAAGACCCTACAGGATGGTGCTCTGCCCGATACAGAGCGCATCAGAGTTAACGAGACGGTCGTTTACGGAACGGGCGTCATGGAGAGCTTCCCCGTTGATCTGCGCCGGGTCCTTGCCGAGACGCGCGATGATCCAGTCCGTTGGATCGTAGTATTTTCTCCTACGGGGTGCGACAGTATGCTCCGGGTCATGGGTATTCTCGATGCCGAGACGAACAAGGTGTATAAAGGATACAAGCGGGATGGTAAGACTTTTATTGCGACCATTGGACCTACCACGAGAGACCATCTGCTGTCGTTTGGCTTTGAACCAGATGTATGCGCCGAGTCGCCTACGCCGCAGGGCGTATTAGACGGTATACAGGAGTTTATGGCTAAGAGGAGGCAGAGCTGAAATTCGATTTGAATAAAACAGAATCATGTATAAAGTGGATGTATTGATTGAGGTTGCAAAAGCCGGCGTTGATGTAGAGAGTCGGGAGTATCAGCTCCGGGTATCATTCATTTATCATTCATTTGTGCAGATCCGCCGTTGGATATCTTTCTCCCACTTCTATCTTTTATACCCAGGAGGCCTTGTCCCGCCCGTATTTGCGCTGCCTTTTGCCGATACATACCTTACTTTCCCTTCGCCGTATACCGCCAAACTGAGGAAAGACCAAAGCCGACATGCCTATTCCATTTCATAACACCGAGCGCCGTGCAAACAGCTAAAGCCAAAAGATCGTCATCATACGCCCATAACCCAGAGCTCTACGCCAATGACACCAAATTTGGTTCCCTCGTCGCTGAGTGGCTCGTTTCCATACGTCTCGCACCTGGAGCTGTGTCCAACTTCTAATCCATTGTCTAACCAGAGTCCATAGTGCCCACCGCCTGATCCGACGCTCAGAAAGCCCGTTTCGCAATTGATGCAAAAGTCGTTTAAACCGCTGTATGGGAATGCTTTGAACCGCACAGCTTCGCTGGGTGTAGGTGACGGCGGGCGGGAGTGTGTGGGCGTGTTGGTTTCTGACGAAGGTGGCGGTGGAGCGAGCGTTGTGTTTCGAGAGTTAAGATTCGTCGTATCGGACGAGGGAGGCGGTGGAAGAGGCGTAATAGTTGAAGCTCGCCAGAGGAAGCACTCGCCGTTGCCAAAATACGTGTGTGTAGGGTGAGGATATTCGGAAAGATACGCGCCAAAGACCTGATTATGTTAGTGAACAGAAAACGTCATATCGTCTCACTCTATACGCACCCCCCCTTCGAGATCCTTGACAACAAGGACGAAGCCCGCTCGCTTGCCCTCGAATTGCCGACACCGCTGGTACAGCGTCGCTAAGCTCGCGCCGTCCTGTTCAAGGCTGTAGATAAGATGCCAATCGTCGACGATGCGCAAGCGCTCTGGGACCATGGTACGAATTTCCTCCGCCACCGCGGCGCTCAGCAACTTGGCCGAGGATGGCGTTCCCTGACGATAACCGTGAAGAATAAGAGGATCGAGCGGCGGAGGACGCATGGGACTGGCTGTGCGACGCACGGGAGAGAAAACGCCGTTTATACCGTCCTTTGTGTTGTGGCCATTGCCGTCGTGATAGTTGAAGTTGTCGTCATAGGCGGTGTCGGCCTGGCTTGGGAACGAGCCCTCGCTGGAGAAGCGACGGATAAGACCAGTCCACATGTTGGTAATGTACGACGCAGAAGCGCGATTTGAGTTAACAGGCGTACCAGCGCCGGAGGATTCGGGTGTTTCGGGGGAGTCGTTACGGTCCGAAAAGCTCATAACGGTAAGGTAAGAGAATACCTGTGTATGTACTTTGGTTCAAGGCTGTATACAGTATGTAATGCAGAACAGAAGAACTAGGAAGCGAAGGAGATATACATAAATAAAGCAAACAGGATAATTGACGATTTTCGGATCGACGAGAAGAGGGGCTGAATAGGAATACTGGATGGAGTAGTAGTTCGAAGGAGAGAACACAAACGGGTTTTTATATGATAGTGCTTAGATCTTGGACAATGAAGAGGGTAGAATGATAAAGTGCATGGAATGGACATGAATGGCTCTGACGCTGCTTCACTTGGTAGGAGATGTAGGGAGCTAGTGGAGCTTGATATAGCGGGGTCAACGCCTACAAGGAGACGATATGATATGGAATCAAAGAGCCTGATTATGACAATTCAATGTACTGACCCCAATACCAGATACAATGCATCAATTCGGTGGCTTTCAGGCAGCAATTGTGGCGATCTATGCAATGGATACCTGTCAAGTATCGGTTCCGTACAAAGACAGCTTACAACTGATTGCGTAGTGATTCATAAGCCCTTTGATCTGTCTGGTCTCTTCCACTGACCGCAGCCACCTGTGCGTACACGCTGGCAAACTTCCTGATCGTCATCAGATTAGAGCCTCAACCATCAAGCACTAGCTTGTTCTGTCCAGTAGCATATCACCACCACTGAGGCCTTGGTAGGGTCTAGACCTTTGCTCTATGGTTAGCACTGGAAGTTTTGGACTGTCACGTTGCGAATATGAATGGCCAATGGTGGCAAGTAAAGGAATGAGCCAAGCGAATGTATGGCAATATCAGGAGATATGCGGTGTTCGCCGCACCGTCGATCAACTATGATCTCCAGCTGACATGTATCGATTAACATGACCTGCACCCCGTCACTTGCATAGAGCAATCGATGTACAAATAAACACGTATTATGAATTTTTCTTTTGGGATATAACAACTGGTAAGAAATGGTTGCAATGTGCAATTCATAAAATCATCTTTATCACCCGTCTGGATCTCAGCCTCCATTTCATATCTTCGATCATGTTTCCTTACATTTAACCACCCCCATCAACAAGGTTGACCCAAAAGACTCATGCCAGATACATGGTATGCAGAATAAACTCGACTGGTAATTCTGTAGGCGCTTGCTTGCGTGTCCATAGGTTTGTGTTGTGGTCTATTTAACACCTCCAAATTCGCAGGTCATCTTTTTACAGAGACTCCACGTTTACCTCATGATCTCCTGGTAGATCAACTGCTTCAGCTGTTCCTTGCTCAAGTTGTCCTTGTGCTTGTCAAAGTCGAAGAACTCCTCGGGGATCGGGGGCGCTGTTGGCTCGTCCTCGGGGTCGTGGTAAGGCTCAAGGTATGGGTGCTTCAGAGCTTCCTCTACAGTAATGCGCTTAACGGGGTTGAATGCGAGGAGCTTCTCGAGCAGGTCGAGGGCCAGATCCGACGTCTTGGGGAATAGAGTTCGGAAGGGGACCTTCTTCTTGAAGGGGAGCGATCGGATGTATTCTCGAGCACGGCGCGACTTGATTCCGTAGTAATCCTCCATGGTAGGTGTGCCCAGCACATCCAGAATAAGAGTCAACTGGTGGTGGTCTAGCAGCACAGCAGTCAGTAAATGAGCCTAACAGTATTGCGAAGCATCAGTGGTCACTCACAGTCCTTTCCGGGGAAAAGAGGTTTACCGCTGAGCATCTCAGCAAGGATACAGCCGACCGACCACACATCAATAGCCTTGGTGTACTCCTTGAAAGTCAGCATGATCTCGGGCGCACGGTACCATCGAGTAGCGACGTATTCGGTCATGAAACCAGAGTTGTCCTCTTGAGAGGCGGCGGATCGCGCAAGACCGAAATCGCAGACCTTGAGATCACAGTTGGCGTTGAGGAGGAGGTTGGAGGGCTTCAAGTCTCGGTGCAGCACGTTGGCCGAGTGCATCGCCTTGAGGGCTCGGAGGGTCTGGTAAATGAAGTACTGGCAGTGGTCGTCGGAAAGATCCTGTGTGCGAATGACACGGTGCATATCCGTCTCCATCAGCTCCTGTAGTATTCGTTAGCTCGCTGATCTCGCTATAACAAAATGATAGCATTTCGTACCTGAATCAGATAGACTTCCTGAAATGACTCGTAACTTCGGGGCTTCTGAATGTCGAGAATAGAAATGATGTTCTCGTGGTTGAAGTATCGCAGCAGCTTCATCTCTCGCAGAGTTCTTAGGCAGAACATGGAGTGATCGAAAGGGGTGATCTTCTTGATGGCGACCTTTTGGCCCGAGGGCTTGTGAATGGCGGAACTGAATGAACAAGTGTCAGCATTTGAAGGTTTGCACAGATATGACAAGAAGCAAGAACATACCAGACGACACCATAAGCACCTTCACCGACCACATCTTGGATATCATACTGCTCGCTGACGTTGAAGGAGATCTTGCGGGACCCCGCAGCGTTAGGGGGGTTCGATCGAGACATGGTTGCTGTGGCGGATGTGACGAGGATGAGGAGAAGGAGGAAAGGCTGTCAAAAAACGGAGAGCGTGCGACCGAAAAGTAAAGACAAAAGACGCGAAAGAATTGCGCAGTCAATCGGTCGGTCGGTCGGTCGAGAAGTTGTTGGAATAGAACAGAGTCAAAGAGGGACCAGCCAAGACTTAGACTCCTTTGTTCGCACGCAGCCGACGCTGATTAAGGATGATTTGAGGGGAGGGGTCGAGTTAAGTAAAGTAGTAGGTACTGGTATCCGTACTGGTGCAGCTGGTAGTGGTACTAAAGCTCCACCTTGTAGGTACAAATAGTATGGAGGGCCTATTAACTGGACACAGAGGAACCTTTATAGTTGACCGAGGAGGTGAGAGGCTGAAGGTAGCAGGGGAGGTATTAAGATATATCAGAAAGGGAAAAAAGAAGGGTCGTTGATATTCGCTTGCATCAAGCGATGTCAAAGAAACGGTAGGTAGATAAAGCTTGGTCTTAAGTGAAAGCAGTGAGTAGTAGTGGTGGTATAGCCAGGCAGGTAAGGTAGGAATAAAGAGTTCCCACTCGGGCCGTGCTGTCGCTGATTCAAATAGTCTAAGGTCCGCGGGGCGAAAGTAGGCTAGCGTGAGTTGGTAAAGGCCCAAGTTTCAGTCGGTTCGGTGTCGCGACGGTGAGTATAGGTAAGAATAGGTAAGGATACAGCAAGCACGGTCTTTGGTGATGGAGAATCTAACTCTCTCTTTTGTCGAAGGACAGGAAAGGACGGCTTCACCTTCCGGGGATCTAGCTCCAGTCCAAAGCTGGTCTGGGCTTTTTGCAGGCGTTGAAGAATGGACAAGGAAAGGTTTTCTAAAACAAGACAGGTTGGATATGAAACAGGGCGAAATGGGTCAAGACAAGACAAGACGGGAACAAGACAAGAATGAGAGCAGCACGCACCTAATAAGAAAAATACACTTTAATGCATTGCAACATGATACAACAACAGGTGAGTCTTTTTTACCTGAGTCATCTGATTCATCTGTCTATCTATTTTCTATCATCTGGGCTGATGGCTGCCAACTTCAGATGTGATCAAGATAGCTGGGCGGCTAAGAACCAACATCTACTTGCCAATAGTCGACTAGATGTGCCACCCAAGCTTACCTACCTATTAGGTAGCAATAGACAGCAAGTGACTTTGACGTTTAACTAACCATACCTTCCTAGATAAGGAGCCTTCCCTTGAATTGTTTTGCTCTTGGCTCATTCTGAAGCCTTGTAGGGAATCTCAACGCCAAGAAAGAAATAATCCTAGGTCACAAGACGAAACAATACCTCCCATCTACGGATACAGCAGTAAACCCTAGATCCAGTCTAGACCCAGATGGGGGGCTAATGATCTTCAGGATATCCGTAGAGGGGCACTAAGAAAGACAACACAGGCCTCGTATAACAGTCACCGTAATTGAGTTTAGAGTAACGGACGAAACTGAATACCACAACCTGAAGATTAATACTACAATTATAAATCTAGAGGATTGTTTACCTATGGATAAACAAACTTAACAGCTTAACTTATATAGACTAACGACCAGGGGTTAAGAGTGAAAGGAACATGGTGGGGTGAAGAACAACTGTTTGAGTTTGTTAGGGGCGGACGGGACGGCCAGCTTCCATATTCTGCAGCAGTCCCCTCGAACATTGAACAGGGGTTTTGAGGTACCTAGGTAGGTTGGATTCTCCAACGTTAGTAGTAAGGTACTTACCACAGGTACTGTCCACTAACAAGTACCTCAGAGGTACCCGTAAACTCAATCTCATCTCAAACATCACCTCACCAGAAAACAAAGATGCATCGATAGCATAACATATACCCTCCCTTCTGAGACGAAACGCTGCAAGAGGACCTTCCAATGGCAGCCCCGAAACATGGATATGTCAAGACAAGACATAAACCTTGACTATACCCCGGTTCTTACAAAGAGTCCTCTGACAACTTGCTAATGCGTTTCACTACCCAGTATCCAATGCCCACTGGGCTTCACCACACTTGGTTACTTTCACTACAGCAAGTTTAACCATGACCTTCGTCAATTAAACATTGAGCCCACCTGAGCAGGATCACAGACACTCTCTTCGAGAAAAGCTCGTACTATCAAATACAGACTCTTAAAATAAACCTCTCAGCGCCTACTCTGCCTTGCCATTGGCTGCCTCACCTCCCTAGGCGCGTGTTTCACACCCACCGCAGCCTGTCGTGTTTCATCATTGAATGGCAAGGTCCTTGTATCTCGACGTACTGATGGTACTTCCCTCCTAGTCCCTGTATCAAATGTGGCTTCAATTCATGGGAACCAGCCCCTTGGTTATGGATTCACCCAAGAAATCGGTTTATCGTTTGTTTTCCGGGATGATGCATTACTAAAAATACCGTTAATTCATGCACCGCTATGCATTCCTGTTTCTATCGTCTGGTTGGCTGTTTTTCGGGAATACATCGAACTTTGCCGGGCATACTGTTTAATGCTATGGCCGTGGAGCTCAGTATGGACTACAGTCTACTATCAATATCATGATCAGACGGCTGTCATGATGACCTCCTCACATTAATCTGTATACCGGCTCTTGCACACAAAACACTTGATTCTATCTAATTGATACCGTTCGCATCTCTGTTGCCAAAAAACAAGCCGGCTGCATCTCCAGGACCCCGACTCCAGTCATTGATTGAATCCCTCCTCATCACAATATTACAAGGACTGATCCGACCTATTTCTCCCGTCTACCGACGCCTGACTCTTAACAAGCTGTTTTACTGAACAACCTACGGCAGATAACTGTTAGTATTCTGCTTCTTCTGACTAGCCTAATGCTATGATCAACTCACCTTTTCTCTCAACATTCCCAACCATTGAGCTGCGCTCACACCCTGATCCGCCCGGTCCTCCACAAGAAGGGTCTGCGCCCAAAGCTTGAGACTGGGTTCTCCGTCTTCTCGAACGATATAGAGGTGGGGCAATGTAATGCTGCCCACACCTAGTGACTTATGGTCCCGGCTCTTTTGAACCACGGCCCGCACTCGTTCGTTGAAGTCGCCTTCCAGTTCCGGCACCCGACCCTTGCCAACCTGGACCTGACTTCTGTCCTCCACTCCAAACACGTCGTGTACCAGCTGTGGTACCGCATCTCGGCCGATCCACAAGAATTGAGTTTGGCCGTCGTCGATAAGGTACAGTCCGTAGGGCACGAGCCTTTCTGAAGAGAGGTTGAGAGCAGGGGGAAGCGCGATGTGGCCAGTCTCTGGCTCAGGGACTCCAGCATTGTCTGGCATATCATGTAGTGAGTACAGTCGTGGGTAGATGTAGCGCATAAGGAGGGGAACTGGGAGAGTCGACAAGAGGCAGAGAGCTGCTGATCTGATGTCGGATGGAATCTGAGATGACTTGCGGAGACCAACATTCTTGATCAGACCCAGGAACAGGAGGGGTAGGCCGCGAAGGTTGGCGGGGAACTGAAGACCACCACCCATGCTGCCTCCAGCGAGTTCCTTCTTGAAAGTTTGCAAGAGCTCGGTGACCTTACTTTGAAGAGCATCCCGGGCCGCATCAAGGCCGCTTGACAAAGATCGCTCCACAGCCTTGTGGCTGAAGTACGTAGTGATAGCACACTGATCGGCCGAGGCGTACATGTCGGACAGGTTGGTCGTTGTGGGGAGGGCAAGGGTCATGACACGGATGCGACGCTCGCCATTGCAAGTTGTGTGTAGCACGGCCGCCTGGAGGCAAATGACATTCTTTGTAAGATTCTCATCAATAGCCACCTCGACAACGTAGCACTGGTCGCGGGGGAAAGCAGGGAAAGCGCAGAGGTCAGAGCTTCGGTTAAAGAAGTTGCCATAGAACGTGTTCATTCTCAGTCCGCTAGTGGCACGGACTCGAAGAACAGCCTCAAGTCCAATCTCAGATGACAGATAGTCGCTGAACTCGGATGCGAACTTGAGGGCATCTTCGGGTCGCGAAGCGTGCCATCCAGGGTAGAACCAGGTCTGTCCACCAGTGTATCGGGGAAGGTTGCTCAGTGAAGCAACATCCTGGTACTGCGACGAGAAGAGGAACATGTCGATAGACACCTGACTCTTCGAACACTCCACAGCAAAACTCTTGTAGAAACTATTGGCGGTCTGAAGCAGAGCACCCTCTTTTGATGTGCCAAGGAGTTTCTTGTCCTCACGCATCTCAAGCTTGCCAACACCCATGTTGGGCAGGGAAGCGGTCAGAACAACGATCTTACCTCCGAGAGTGGAGATAAGCTTGTGTGCCGCACGAAGAGCTGATCCCATACAGGAGCCGTTGCTCTGGTTGTTCTGGAACATATCGGGAAGCTTCTGCAAGAACTTCTCGACGCTTTGTCGACTCTCGGTCAGGGGAACCAGGAGGTCGTTAGGGATAGGTAGGAAAGGCTCATCGAGATCGCTGACGACAAGCATGTTGGTCTCGCCGTTCTCATCTGTATCCTTAGGGACCGAGAAGTAGTGCAGGCTGGAATCCACAGCCAAGAAACCGAGACGAGTACGGCGATCGGCATTTGGTATCCTGTCAAGGCTGTCCAGGATGGTGCGGGCCGCGGTAGCTACAAGTCCGGTCGAAACAGCAGCGTAGCTGACATCGAAGCAGAACAGGTAGATAAGAGGCTGGGGAGGGCGAACCATATACTCCTGAGGAGCAACAAACTCAACAACAGCGTGGTTCAACTCGGGTCGCTGCCATCGGTCAACACTCTGCTGAGCAGCGGCGTCCCAGTCGAAAGCCTGAGGAACATCGTTGGTGAGGTTACACATGTTACACCTCCATCGGTGTCCCTGGTCCAAGAAGGTAACATAAGGGTTGATGTATGTCCTGCAGCGTCTGCATCGGGAAATAACCTGATCCTGGACGACAGGTACGGGGTCCTCATCGTCGTGGAGGGAGCCGTAGGGCTGGATAACGAGCGCAAGGGGCAGCTTGGATTTCTTGAGAAGAGAATTGGTGGTGGGAACAGCGTTGAGGGTCGATCGGAAATATCGCGGGGAACAGTTGGCGTCGGGAGACGGAGTTACGCTTGTCTAAAGGCGCATGTTAGCCATCAACACGATCCTGGGATTCATTGGTTCGGCCGACTTACGTTGGGAGGAAGAACAATCGGAGGCGGAGGAAGGTCAAGCTCCGAGACATTGAAGGGCTGGCTGAGGAGATCAGTAGGGTAGAGCTGGTTGAGGACAGCAGGACGAGGAGGCTGAGCACCCTGAGGCTGTTGAGGTTGTCCAGCAATGTTCATGTTACCAACTCCTTGGGTAATACCGCCAACACCGGGCGCGGGCTGCGGGGCACCAGGAGTTGGGTATCCTTGATCGGGAGCTTGATAACCATACTGGGGAGCCTGGGGAGCTGCGGGTTGCTGTGCGCCGTAACCCTGGGGATACTGGTAGCCCTGAGGGGCAGCAGCTTGAGGCTCGGCTTGATAACCTCCATAGCCTGGTTGGGCGGGAGCAGCGCCGAACTGCTGAGTAGCTCCTGCGGGTTGACCACCAGCGACAGCATTGGCGCCGGTACCAACTTCGAAGGCTTGAGCCGCATACCCTCGCTTCTTTTTCTTATGGCCTTGGTCGTGGGGCTGTTGGGCGGCAGCAGGGTCCTCGTAAGATTGTTGAGGCTGTTCATCTTGAGCAGCATATTGATCATATGGCTGGGCCGGATAGCCGCCGAAGCCTTCACCAGGAGGGGGCATCGACATGGTTGAACGGCGAAGGGAGCAGCGTCGCACCCAAAGTTATATAGACGGGTTCGATCAATCGGGTTGAGAAACAGTTCGGAAGGTGCTGCAAATTAGGTAGCAAGCGTATACGTAATTGAGGAACTTCGAAGGTCGAAAGTCGACTCCAAATCCAAAAGCCCCAGTCAAAGAGATTTGTAGATGTTGGACTGGGATGGAGAATGGAGGATGAATGGATGGTGGTTGACTGATGAGCTCAGAGCTGATCTGTACTGCAGTCTGGCCTCTTCGCATTGGTCACCGCCACAACGACAGCAGCCAAGAAACCTGCCAAAAGGAGGGGCTGCTTTTTTGTGGTTGCCTGAGCCACGCTATCAGATGCCAAACATCAAAAGGACAGCAACATCAATATATGAGCTCACATAAAGAAACGTGTCACTTGAGAAGAAATTGAAAACGTAGTATAACTCAAGATTTATCTCATGTTCATATTATCCTGCTCGTGTAAGCTTGGAGCTTGGAGCTCATGTATGTGGCGTCAGAGCTTCGAGCTCTATTACCAGCCACACATGGCGGATGGTCTTCAGTGATCACTACCTACATCACTCACCACTACTCTTCTCTGTCACGATCTTCCCGATTGCTGCTTGCTACATTTACGTCGAGTGTTCTAACTCACAGTATCCCTTATAATGTATCTAAAACGCTTCCATTCTCATTTGGTGCCTCATAGTGCACACAAGGCTTGACACTTACCCTACCTTAAGCAGTCAGCCAATAGTACGCATCTAACTAGATAATCAGCCAACCGCTTGAATCGCGAGAGTCGATCCAAATACATAAGCAGCTTGAGGAGGGCTGATATGTTGTGAGTTCGTGTTCGAATCAAGTAAACACCGTGCTATGTCTTACCCCTGTGGTATATCCTGCCGATTGCTCCAGTTGCTAAGCAACTTTGTCTCGAAGCTCAACTTATACCAAGCAGGAATTCCGGCTTCGATGTGTTGAAATTGGGGTTATTAGTTAAGGTTTATATACATGGAGATTCATCCACGTGTTGTTCTTTTCTTTAACCTTTCATGCTGTAGCTACTCGAACGTCATGTGTCTGGTACGCTCCAAGATTGCCAAAGATCTTATTCCACGTATGGCCAGAGGCAGACATAAAGCACGGGATAATTTATTAGAAGAATTCAAGATAGACTACAAGTATTTCTGATTAATGCTGTCCGATAGGATAGTAGTGTACAAGGCCATCTCAACGACTCACTCAGTGCAATATATCTGTACTCAGCTGGGCCCAAAATACATTGTGAGCATAAGTGCAGAGTTTTATGATAGATACTGGATGGGATAACTTCGATTCTACATTTAATCAACCATAGACATCATGCCACTCATATAAACACTGGTATATTTCCTTTCTTGTAACAGGGCTTATCACATGTGAATTGCAATAGAAGCCACTCTTATCTTTAAAACTGGATAATAGATAATATGTAGATAATCATCGAAACCTTGCATATTACACTTCACAGTGTAATGGCATCAGTATAAAGTGCTACCCGCAGTTATGGAATTTCACTGTTCATACCTACCCAGGTGCTTGCTACATCAGAGAATCAGACAATGGCTGTGCATCAGCCCAACACACCACAGCTAGAAAGCCATAAAGTGAAGTGATAGACAGTCGAATTTTGCCCGGGTGTCTGACCTGTAGCCTACACGATTTGCCATGCTAAAACCTCTTCTTCTTTTATTACCACTCAAAAGCCAAGTCTCATTATGCACTGCAATTTGACTTCATCATTGTCCAGTTAAATCCTTTAAAGACGAAATGCTACCACGATTTAATTTTGTTGAGTGCGCATCTACACATACCTAGGTACTCACAATACTTTATATTGCGCCATTGTCGCTTGTAGGCTTGATCAGTGCCCTTATCTTTACGAAGTACCAAATCTTCGTGTATCTCACAAAGCAATTCGCAAACAAGTCGCATCGATCTCGCATCGCCTACCTAAATCGCTAAAAAAAAATTCTGTAGATATCCCCATAATTTCTTGTTCCGTTTAGACGACTTGCGTCAAACTCCTGAATAACTTGCAAGCCTCTCCTCACTAAAAAGCAACCTCGAGTGCTGGTGATCAGGACATGTCAGCCGTCAACAAAAGCTTGATTCTTCGAGGCAAAGCAAACACTGTCATTTGAACAATACGAGTAGGCCCAGCAGATGAGCTAAGCGAAAGCCGTGTTTCCAAATTCGCTCCTTCATTCATTATGTTTTGTCGAGGTAGGCAAAAAGTGAGTTTCATCTTATCTTCCTCAGCTCAGCTCTCTCCAGCACTGCCACCCACTCACTGTACAAGGATGGCATGGACGGCAACGGGCCGGGATAGTTTCTTGGCATTTTCAGGTACTGAATCTCTAGCCAGGTGGAAGGGATCTCAAGGATATTTTCGGTAATTAAAGACTACTCACTATAAATTTAAAAATAGATTAGTAGTTCATGATCAACAACAAGAGGCATCTGTTCTACGGGCATGATGAATTTTCTGTCAACCATCATCAAAGACTGGCTGTCACCAATGTTGAAGAGATACGATCACGATCAACTCGATTGCCCGATCAATGTTCCCCGTCAACGCCCTAGCGATGGACGCTCTGAAAAGCCAAAGTTACAGGAGGGGCGAACCATTCAAAGACCCTTTTTTATCGATCCAATTGGCGATCACTACAACGTTTCTCGCAAGTTGAAGCTAAAATCAGGTCCCTGAAGTACCACATGCCAGGCTTAGGTAGGTTCCCCCATGCCGGGCTGGGCTGGCCTGGGCTGGGTCATTCCATCCATTCCTCTCTCTCCCCATAAGTTAATCCAGCTTCTTCTGCTGCTCTGCGACCCCTCAAACCTCTTTTTGCGCAGCAGTGTAACCCCTTTCGGCTGCCTCTCTCTCTCTCTCTTTACATTTGCACGTCGTCGCCTACTTCTCCTCCTCTTCTATATTTCATTACTTTCTTAAATTTGTAGACTGCGTTGATCGCATCCAACTTCGACTCTTCTGCCCTAGTCGCGCTCGAACTCCTTTACTACTGTTGCCGATTTCGCATCGCATCGCACGTGCAGGCAATACATCATGGCGCAAACCTCAACAATCAGGTACAACCGATAACCTCCCAGACTTCCACAAGCCCGTCTAACCCCCAATGCTCCAAATAGCCAGGTCCTTCCTCTCATCATCGTCTTCGCCCTCCTTGGCGTGGGTGGCTGGGTAGGCTACCAAGTCTACATCAGCGTCGCCAAGATGTCCGACGTCGCCTCGGAGCGTATGGGCAAGAAGAACGTCGTATTCACAAAGGACGGAGTCAAGGTTGGCGTCAAGCAGGTCAAGACCGAGAATTATGTCGACGCCACGCAGAGCTGGTTCGTGAAGGCGTGGAATCTAGGCACAGCTCAAGATGGTAGCCAGGCGTAAGTACAACATCGTTGAAGGAGCTCTTCGGATCTGACAATTTCTGCAGCAAGAAACGAAAGTAAAAGCCGGTCGCCGTTGCATCACGAAATTTGTACAATGGGGTTAAAATCATGGTTATTAGGGCAAACGGGAGCACGCACGAATTGCTAGGACTTTATGGGAGCTGGTTGTTATTCTTGGCATGGTCTTCTGAGCGCCATTCATGTTATGCCAGATATTCAATTGCAACTCGTATTTTCTTTTCGTCCAAATGGCCTGATTCAGGATCGATTGTTCGGGACAGTGCAGTTCAATAACAGCTTGCACGCGCATGTAGGTCAGAAATACAGTATCTGAATGTCTTGCAACTGGAAACATGGAGTAGTTGATCTCTTGACATCACATGCACTCATGAGACAACGTCCACTAGCAAGTTTTGAAGATCATATAATGATCTACATTTCTGTTTCGTACAGTTGATCTCGTCAGATGGCGCAATCAAGCTCAGATCAAACAGATTTGTGATCGTTTTGAACCCCAGGTATCCAGCACCTGACACATCTAATTCCTCAAAGCTAGTTATATATAGCTGTGCCGTCCAAGGCTAATTATCCTTGGTCAAATGGTTTTCCAGAGAGCATTCCTCGTCTATCATGGCATATAGCACAAACACAATATTCCCAATCCCAGCAAATCAACCATTCTGACATCTAAAGCTTGGAATTTTAAAGCTGCAGCATACCTTGCGCCACCCTCTCTTCGCTATTCAAGGATCCACACGCCTTACTCAACAACTCGTGCTTCTGGTGCTGAACCCGCTCCTTTTGCATGGCATCGTGTTGTTGAATCGGATTCAAAGTATATCCTGCCATTGCGGGCGCCGTCTTAGACGATAACAACTTTTCGAAATTATATGCGCCAGGATATGGGTTCGCCATCAAGCCGTCTCGGCGGATAAGCATTGACGGGACGCGGATGTTAAGCTGTGGAGCAGCGTCAGTTAATCCTGAACATGATACAAGAAAAAGCAATAAATGTGGAGATCAAAGCACAGACAGAGCAAAGCAAAGCAGGATTTGAGACCAAAAGTCAAAGACAAAACGAACGTATTGAGAAGCAGACAATGATTTGCGAAAGGTACTTACTTGACGGAGAACGTGGGCATATCTGACGCCGAGATGGGAGCCGATGAATTGAAGTCGGCCTTTGACCCATGCTCTTTGCGCATCAGTGGTGTAGTCCTGACCCTGGACACAGGTCAGGGGCCAAGTCAAGAAATAACCTGGTAGACCCTTGAGAGCATCTTCCTCTCCACAGCCAAATGCGGATAGGTTGGCTCTCTCAAGGAGTTCCCTGCGGTTGCTAAACCATCCCAGTTGGTATGGGACCGAGGAAATAATATCTGTGATATTGTCGACGCACGTCCTTGCTGCCGTTGCATACTCGGGAGTTGTTCGGTAATCGACAGGAGCGCAGACCCAAGCAGCGCAGCGAACGATAAGAGAGGCCAGAATAATACGTGAGCAACGCATCAAATTCCAGACACTAACGACCCAGAGATCTTGGTACGCGTCAATTCGACCTGGGAACACCTCAGCCAAGCCGTAGTTGCCGTTAGGCACGTTATCCTCCCAAGCCACGGACTTGTAGTGGAAGTACTCGGGTAAGGAATTCGCCCAGGCCACGTGCTGTTGGTCAAGCGTTTGACAACGACGAATGATATCGAGCAGCAGTTCGATATTCTCTGGACTCCGGCTCAAAGTCGTCATCAAGCGATTGGACTCAGCCCTAAGCTCTGCTGTTCGAATGTTGAGTCGCTGGCATTCAGCTCCGAAGTGGTTGTTGACGCTGTCCGTAATCCACCATTCCACTCCCATAGCTGGGGCTGTGCCTGTGGTCAATGTGTGAATGATCTGTTCAATTGTTAGCTAGACTACTCGGCAGAGAGATTAAAAGAGTGAAGATACCATTTGCGTTCGTGTGGCCACGAAAAGAGCCAGGCCAGTTTTCGTTTTTATCTGCCTCTTATCTCTAGACTTGACAAGGTTGATAGCTCCTTCGATGTGAGAACCCCAAGCAAGCATTCCCAGTTGCTTTGCACTTATGTTCTCGAACAGTCCGAGGAGAAGCACAGCGGCCAAAGTAGAGTCTTCCTTGGACAGGGCTGGGTCTTTGAGGGCGACGAATGTGGCGGAAAGTGCTCGGGTATAGTGCCCTAGAGCTTTAGTTTCAAAGTCGCATCCAGGAC
This sequence comes from Fusarium sporotrichioides, assembly GCA_019054645.1. Lineage (NCBI taxonomy): Eukaryota > Fungi > Ascomycota > Sordariomycetes > Hypocreales > Nectriaceae > Fusarium > Fusarium sporotrichioides. The sequence goes on from JAHKNS010000004.1 coordinate 2,400,920, forward strand.
CAACGCGGTTTCCGAGAGAAGCCAAGGCACAGGCTTCGAAGGCCAGCTTGAAATGGGGGGCCGGTCTTGTCTGATGGGCCTTAAGAAGTGGGACAACGAATTCCATCCACCCGCGCGTGTGATCATGAGCTGGCAGGAGAACGAAATTTGACAAAAAGTGGCAAGTAGCCTGCTGCTCAACCGGAAGCTGAAGTGTCGACAAGATAGACTGGTCGGGTGCTGGTTTGTGGATGACGACGGCCCTGGTAGCTGTTTGCGAGCCTGGTTTGCCCGGCTTTTGGGCTGATGCCTTCTTGTTGGCCTTGCGAGCTCTTCTTTCAGTAGCCTGTGTCTCATTACGGAAGACGAGATCAAACTCGTCCTTGTATCCGGGACATTGTCTCCTGGATTTGGCGCATTGGTTGCAAGTTGGCTTCGTCTCATCGCACTGCAATTGTGAGCAGTTGCACTAGAGGGCCTCTATGATATGTTTGCAGTGAGGCCCAGCAAGGGAAAGCTACCAACGTACCTTGATTCTTCGGGCTCTGCACATTTGGCAGCCCCGTGAAGGCTTACCGCAGTAGACCATGACGAAGCGTAGTTATGGGTGGTGAAGATCAGATCCAACAATGGGATTCCACTCGAAATACAAAAGTCACCAACAAAATAGGTGACAGAGCTGGAATTGAGACAGAGGGTTATCGTTCAAGGGCTGGGTGTCCAACGGTTGAGTGGGAGGACAGAGTAGACGAGAGCCACAGAATAGGGTGTACGAAGATGCGAGCTACTTATCGTATTTGATCCCAGATCAAGAGTGTGATTTTGTAAGTGAGAAGTGAAAGCTGTTAATGAAGCTGTTCTTTCGCCGCGATCATAAACCAGTACGACCGAGTGAGTTGAGATAGATAACACTGGATCGGCGAGTGTCAACGTGCAAGATGAAGTATTGATTTAATAGAATCAATGACTCGCTAGTGGCGAAGACTTGGAAGTGTCAGTGGTTCTGGTATCCAGATTTTGGTTCCTCTTCAGATGTGATATACCAGGGTGAGACACGGGGATAACGATAGAATTGGATGAGATGGTGGAGAGGGGAGAAAGAAGCAATGGGAGAGGGCAGGGAAGAAAGAGGCAAAGTGTGTGTCCGAGCGGACAGCAAGCGAGACGTTGTATCCGAGACGCGTGAGCGAGCGAACGAACGAGGAGATGAATTGTTTGCTTATTAGCCTTACACAACACAGGACCGCAGAGCACGGCGGGGGGTCTAAAGCTAAGGAGCGGTACAGTAACTGTATCTGGAGAAGAAAGAGAACGAGAAAGAGACGGCAGCAGGTTGGTGGTGGAACCTCGAAGAGGAGATGGAGGGGAGGACAAGGGGGTCAACGTGATGGCAGGCGATGAGACAATGCGGGTTTGCGAGAGTACATACGGGTGATGTGATAGATGATAGACCAAGAGACTAGGCTGGTGCACTGTAGATGATGGCCAGGTTGAAATAATTGCTTTTTCAAAGACGCCGTTGGACAAGATGAAGCAGGTAAAGAAAAGAGGATCCCAAGATGCAATGCGATGCAAGAGAATGGATCAAGAACCAGGTACGGTAAATAACGACCCGCTAGAACTGTCAGTTAGAATGGTAGCTTGTCAAGTTGCCGATTCTCACGTCAACCGAAGCGAGGGGACTGTCCATTAAAACTAAGCCAGGGTTAGCACCTAGTAGGTAGTATGTATGAATAAGGATACCTAAGGGTGAGTAAAGAGAGTTGAGTCGTGGAGTTTTGGTTTATTACGGGAAGCGGGAAACCATCCCCTGATGTGCACTTGCTAATATTAATTGAAGTCTAACAGCTAATGACCAATCAGAGAGTAGCGGGTCGGACAGCATGCAGCCACTAAACTGATAAGAGCTGGGCTAGACTCCACTCTCTTACTAGGCCGAACGAGTTTGAAGGAAGGAACTGCACGGGAGAAGCCTACTCCGAGGAGCTTGACCTTGCTTGGCCTTGACAGTATGTAGACAGCAAGACAGCCTAACAGTGTAAAGAGGGAAAAGGGCTGTGGGCTGGAACAGACGGCTGAGCGGGGCTTACAGGGGCTTTGCAAGTGCCCAGTACTGACAGAGACAGGAACCTCGGCATCTCATAGCTACCTCAGAATAACATTGGATTGATTCGCGGCCTGTCACAACTTAATTGTGAAGTGTGTGTATGTGCACGGCAATTGCTTTTTTCCTATAATCTGACAGTTACTTATAGCATAAAACTATCGTTCTCGAAGCCGAGGTTCATGATGAAAACCAATGTATTTGACACAGCCGAGGAGACAAGACGTACAGTAGCAGCACCGATCATTGAGTGATCCGCGACAATCATCGATGAGGCCACTGCGATAATAGTTTGCATGATGAGATTACAGACAGTATGGGCCTGCAATACTACGTAGGCGGTTGATTTAGACTAGAGCTATTCGACAGAAAGAGAAAGACAAGTTAACAGGTTCTACGATGCATGCAGAGCCAAAAGAGTTGCAGTAGTGAGGCTGTGATAATCCCTGAAATGTGAACCAAACATCTGCTCTACTGTAGGTTGATCATGATGCACAGGGACTGGACTGCCCGTGCACCGGCAACCATCAGGGCCACAGGGATCTTTTACGAAGCGCACGTATATGCCAATCATTGTCTGCATTTTTTTTATATGTACCTCAAGCAGGCTATAGTATGACCAGATAATGTGACATATTGGCTGATCTTTCTTTCAGGGACGTCTACAACAACATGATTACGATAGATTGCATCGCATTGCATTGACAGAACAGCAGATCGATTGCTTTATTACGTAGTCCATGTACAAAGCAAAGAAACAAAAGTAAAATCAGGACATTCTGTATGCATCTGTAAGTGCCATGTACCTAGGTATGTAAGTAGGGCTGGCTTCGTCTTTGACTGGCTGGGCCGGTCTGGGCTGGCAACTGGACCGTGCTGTAACTAACTACTGCGATATCATCCTCAGCAGGAGTTGAGAGCTGCTCAACAAATAGTCCGTGATCCATAAGAAAGCGTCCGTCAAGTGCCACAAATCGCATCATTAGGATGATTACCGCATCCGGTAATTGCGGCTAATTCTGACTCTGACCATGTGGATGCCATGTCTCGGTCAACGCCTCTTTGCTGTTGATGGTTTCACCCAAAGTTGAACGAGTCCACGTTAATCCATCCGTTTATCCGCACATGTACCTATGGCCTGAGTGTGTATGCTGGCGTTCGCATTTGCTCAAATTTTCACTCCCATTAGTACTTTGAAATCCAAAAGGCCATCCTACCTAGACAATGACGTTGGTTGGCGTTTCAGCCCTAAAGTCAATTCTCCCTCCTATCTCCATACAAGTAAACAAGGCATGTCTAGTGTACTGTACAGACACCAAAAGTCCGGGTGGAATTTGCCGATGTATTTCGGAACAAGGTCGTACTGTTTGCAATCATATTCAAGTCCATACAAAGATGTACCTCAAAAGTCACGGTGAGAGGGGGGTAGGTAGGCCCTCATGCAAGTTAGGTACTGAGAAAGTCACCCGCAGGGCGCAGATGCGTATATCTTGGTAGGTAGTCAATTACAGGGCGTATTCCAGGTATAAATAACTTCCAAACATGCCAAATAATTACTGTATCACGTATACTCCTACATGAAATAGAAATAGAAATCCATCATCACCATATCCTTGGCCAACATGACCAGCCTTTCAGACTTCAGCCTCCTCTCATTTGATGTCTACGGCACCCTAATCGACTGGGAAACAGGCGTTCTCAACGCTCTCAAACCCTTGATAGGAGCCCGGAAAGACGAGTTCAATAGAGACCAGCTCTTGAAAGTCTATGCTGAAGCCGAAACCGCTCAGCAGGAGGCCACTCCTGATATGCAATACTCTGAACTTCTAGCAACCATCCACCCCAAGATTGCAGAGAAACTCTTCCTTCCTGAGCCAATCGCAGAACAAAACGAGGCCTTTGGCAACTCCGTCGGCTCGTGGCCCGCGTTTCCCGACACTGTCGATGCTCTTCGTCGCCTCGGCAAACATTACAAGCTTGTCGTCCTGTCAAACGTTGACCGTGAGTCCTTCTCCAGAAGTAATTCAGGACCTATGCAAGGCGTCCCATTTGATCTGGTCATCACGGCTCAGGACGTCGGTAGCTACAAGCCCAACTTGCAGAACTTCCAATACCTTCTGCGCGAGGTCCAGGACAAATTTGAAATTCCTAAAGAGAAAGTGTTGCAGACTGCTCAAAGTCAGTTCCATGATCATCAACCGGCCAAGATCTTGGATATCAAGTCGTGCTGGATTGAGAGGCCTGGCGCTTTGATGGGAAATCGTGATTACCCCATCTATAACTGGAAATTTGCTACGCTTGGAGATATGGCGGATGCGTTGGAGAAGGAACTTGCCAGTAGATAAGTCTTCCATATGACATGAATAGCCTGGATGACGAAGGATTATCCAGAACATCAACGAATCCGCATTACGATAGGCATCCTCCCACCCCTTTTGAATAAACTACTCCCTTACGATTGTTTCGTCCTATTTCGGTAGCTGAGGTCCTTCTTGAGATGCGACTTTCCGCATGGCTACCCAATTTCGAAACTGCTGGTATCCATCTTCATCCAGGCCTCCAGTATTCCCTATCCTTTCATGATCTGCTCTTTTAGACCCGACCCCTAAACTCTCCGCCACATGTGTTCCGAAATTTGTAGAGGAAAACCCTATTGAAATCCCTTACAGTATTTCTGCTCTTCTCTCACAAGCCACCTTGAGCCTATCATCTTCATCGTAGGCATAGCCCGTTGGTGCCAGAACCGTAACTGCATCATAAGAACTAAGCTATGTATATGATGATTTCCATAAAAACATGCAGCAGGTGTTAATTTAAGGCAATCTGGACGTTGAGTTGAAATAGAGGTTTTCCAGGGGTAAGGTCCCGGCAGAAGGTTCGCTCGGAAAGGCTTTGCCAGTGGCTGCTAATTCATTCCCTGAGATAGACGATATTTTGAAAATCATGTTCTTGTACCGTACCGTCACTGTTCATGAAAGCCGCACTTTTGATGGTTAACTCGTAAGTTTCAAAGGGGGTGAGGAGGGGCTGACACTCCATCTTGGGCATACTCCAAGAAGATGCTGATTTTCAGCATAGCCGTGGTATTTTGGAAAGCATTGATTCCTTCTTTGAGCCGTAACTCTTCCATATCTATAGGAATATCAGCATTGATATATGCTCGGGAGACAGAAACAGGTCGTCCGTATAGGACGTTAATCCTTCTTCGAAGTGTCAGCTTGTTCCCTTTGATTCTGGCAGTCTGGATATACCGTTTAAGAGCGTGCGCAGTCCACCAAACCCTTTTTCTTACTTCCAGCTCCCTTGGTCACACCATAGACGTTGCTTTCAGATGCAGATTTTGTTGTGTTGCCAGTCTGATAGCAATCCCGATATAGGTGAAAGAGAGTCCACCTGGGACGACGGGTAGCATATACAAACCAAATGGGAGAGAGGCTTGTACACTCTCGATCTATTCCGCAACCAATACATCAGGAATGATTTTTTTTTTGGCTCTTTGATAAAATATTGGAGCCATAGAATCACCCATCCTTGGCAAATACCGTACGCATCTCCCATGGAGTTCCTACACGAATCCGGCGTCGAAAACTGCATTCCAAGAGCAAACACCATCCTCGGGTCTCATTCGAGACGAGTATGAGTAAAACTGATCAAGTCGTCCGCGGAGTGTTTCTCCGTCGATATAAAAGTAATTTGTCGGTGCAAATTCAAAGAACACTTTTAGCAGGATAAGGGCTAACGGAGCTGGTGGGAATAACGAAACGGCTTCGAGGATTGCAGCTTCCTGTGATAATATGTGGGAATCTTTCACTATTTTGCCGACTGCAGTGACCGCACTTGACGCCTGGGTGATCCTGTCAGGCTCTCTTCTAGACAAGATAGGTGCACTCTTACCTCAGACCTGAATTTATTCATTCCTTTGTTTGTTTCTCCTGTATTGACTTTCATGATGTTAGATAGAGAACATCCTACTGGCTGGCAAGACCACGTACCAGTTAATATTGTGTTCGCACTCCTTTCCCATCCTCCGCACCCTCGCCTGAGTGTCCTGCATCCACCACAATGAGCGGTACCTACAGACTTCTCCTTGAGACGACGACAATCCTTACATCTAAAAGAAATTAGGCGTAAGCCATACTGACATGAAGAACTTTTCAAGGGTCACTTACGTTATGTTTATTCTCCTCCACATATTTGGTAAAGCTGTAGGGGTCAACTAGTGTTTCATTTCTCAGCTTATAAAACACAACACGCTCAATTTCGACAACTCTTCTGCTCAAAAGCGTTACGGTCTGAAGCGAACCCATACTAATGTTAAGAAACAATCTCTCTCCTACTTCTTTCTTACACCACTCTAGACCACCCGACAAGGAAGTCGGGATCCTGGTGGGAAAAGACTGTCACCGCCGGTAATGAAGCCCAAGTCGTGCGCAAGCATCTTACCAATACTTAGTCTTTTGGCTGTCCCGGATACTTTTTACGGTATCACTCGATATCAGTATCATTACCTGAGTGGCGGCCTCATTTAGATTTAGCTGCAGGCTATTCAATCCGAGGAAAAGGCGTGCCGGTCAACTACAACCCCGGGCCGGTCGTGAAACCACGGGAAGGTCAAGACATTGAATGGTCTCCGGGTTGTTTCCCCAAAATGATTATCTTGGACCACAGGGAATGAATCGACTGATGGTTGTTGACTATGGGTGACTTTGCCCCTACACATGATATCAATGCGCATGGCCTAACCTCGCAGCCGGCCTCACCTGTGACATCAGATGCGGTGTGATAACAAGATCAGGATGTATAGGAAGAAGAACCAAATAAATCTTATCAATTGGCTTCCTGTTTTGACCTATGCTTATTTAGTACTCCTAGTGAACCAGCCCAATTCCGCAGTCCAGTTCCGTCTATTGTCCGTAACCGCATATCTCAATTACAACCACCTAGCACTATGTAAGAAGCCAGGCTCGGCTACTGATGCTTGGCCGTTGTTCTGCTTTCTTCGCAAGCAAGATCTATAAGCTTCTAGTTCTTTCCCTCTCTTTTGTGTAACCGTATCCTCTTTCAACAATCCTATCTTTGCAGGGAACATGCTCTTTTCTTTAGCCACAACTCTACCCCTCGAATAGATTAGAGACTCCCTCCAATCCATCTGGCGTCGACTGGCGACCCACGTTCATACCGGCGCGTGTCGCATTCTGCCCTGCCTGAGGATCGCTCATGAACTGCTGCGCCATCTTGCTTCGGTTGCTTCTCTTGCCTCTTGAACCCTCAAATCCACTGCTCTTCGGGAGCTTGCCCATCTCCGATACGCTGACACCCTTGAGATCTTTCAAGAGATCCAACACAAGGGCTCGCTGTTGGCGAGTATGAGCACCGGGCTTGGCCATATATGTTGATAGCCGCTCGAGACTTGACTCGCTTACATTGGGCAATGAGAGCAGTACATCGCTTGGAGTCGATGTGATGGGGCTGTAGTAGACAACAATAGCCGCAATCAATGCAGCCAGATCCTTCTGGAGTTCCACAAAGTAAGGCTCATGAAACGACGTGATACAAGCCTTCAGCACATCAAGCGAGATGTACTCCCGAATAGCCGACGAGATCGAAGAGGGAATGGGGAACTTGTCCGAAGCAAGATGTGCTTCCATCGGGCTTTGGGTCACTGACTTTGGCAATTGGCCATCCACGAGATGAAACTCGGGGACCAACGACACGAACAACCGTAGGATCATACTGCAGCACCTCGTGTCCCGCATTCGAATTCCATGGGCGCAGAAAACAAGCAATGGCTCCACGACCTCATGGTGGGTGAGACAGAACCTGCGAAGGGTTGGATAGTTCTTTGCTTGGTCAGAGTTTGAAGTACCCTCTCCATCCTCGATCGGTCCGTCTGTGCAACCGTTAGCATTTTCAGTCAGAGATATCTAGGGTATCGCAACTTACTAAGTTTTGTCGGGTCGAGAAAGTCGGCCACCATTAACACTGCGGTGTAAGTGACTTGTCGCAGGATGCTCTCGGCCTTCATCTCCTCCTTCAGACCCGCTTCGCCATCCGCAGCCACTTGCTGTTGACGTTCCATCTTGTCCCATTCGCCATTGATTTTGACATCCATCTGCTGGAAGCACGCGGCCAGTACTTGTGGGAGGAAATGCTCTCGGCAGTCAACAGGACAGTCATCAACCAAGTACCGGACCAAATTCAGCAAGTTGCTTTGCTGATGTGTGGACAACCAGACAGAATCTGCGAAGAGGGCTTTGGAAAGGGGTGCAGAGAGTCCTTGGAACCCATAAAATTGGCGTTCTAAGCGGCTCATGCAATAGATGATGGCATAAGCAGTTTCCCTAACAAAGCGCACCGATCCGCGAATAGTCGAGGCGAGACCCTCCATCGTGTTCTTTTTATCCATCACGCGTGCGTAAAAGTCATCTTTGCTGCCCTCGGAAATTCCAGCTTGCCAGAATCGATCGCTCAGAATTCTGTTGACTGTTGATCGCATCTCGCTAGGTAAGCCAGCCCAGTTGTCGGGGTTGTGACATGCGTGTGCAAAGCTCAGGAACTCAAGTAGATCAGCTAGGATGTTGGAGAAGCCATCTTCCCAGAGCGCATACGAAGCCTTGAATGCATCCGAGTTCTTGTCGAGTCTCTCGACCGAAAATGCCAGGAAACTCTTGGTTGATCGAAGTGGAAGAAGTTTGAGGCGTTCTTCGAGCTCACTTTGAAGAGCGAGTCCTTCAGCATCAAGCTCGCGGGTGCCCCAGTCATGGATCTCATGGGCTCGGTGGTTGGCCATGTAAGCTTGGGCCTTGTCCAGCCCCAAAAGCTCGCAAAAGCTACCGTATGACTTCAAAGAGTTTCGAACGTTCTCATCCTGCCATTGCGCCTTCACAGGGTCGATGAACTCACGGAGCTTTTGAATTTTGGCATCAGCACCAACGCCGGTTGCTCGATGTCTATCGATTGGTTAGTGAATTGCACCATCATACCAACAAAGGGACTTACATGATAATGAATAGAAAACTACGATAAGCAATAGAGCGCTTCTCGTCGAGCGATCCGGATGACATCATTTCGTTCACCTTGTTCTCGATTTGGTCGTATACACCCTGTTAGATTGTTAACATATGTCTTCATCGGATATTCGGATCACTTACCAAGAGATGGTCTGGCATCTCCGAAGCCAGTCGCTGCAGCTCAACCATACTTTCGCCCTGCAGGTCCTTGATGGCATCATTGAAAGCGCGGTACTCTGGCTCAAGTGCCGGCCATGTCAGCAGAATGTGTTCCAAAACCTTGAGCATGAAGGTAGCATTCTTGTTGAGAGCAGTCGTGGAGAAGTAGACAAGGAGCTGTAAAGTTCGCTTCCTGATCATTGGGTCTTCGAATGTCATTTCAAGTATCTTGTTACACCACGTCTCCAAATTCGCTTCCATTTCTGGGCCATGTTGCTGGTGCTCCTGGGGACGGTGTTTGCGCCACTTGGTATATCCCTTGAGCGTCGCTTCGATAACAGTGAATTGCGCATCGACACGTAGCACCGGCATGGAATGCTTGAAATAGTTTTGCTTGTCCAGAGGAGACTGACCATCGTAGAGGTGCTGTAACAATTCCTCGGTACGGTTGAGAATGTGCGGGATTGCGTCTACCAGTTTTAGCTGGACAACGGCCTCGATGATCTGGGAGCTGTACCGGCGGTAATTGCCTAAGAAAGCGTGGCGCTCGGGAATCGTGTCTGTGTCTTCCATCAGATAGAGGAAAGTAGGATCCTGGGTATCCTCCGGTAGGTTCTCGTAGCGGACCAGTCTTGAACTGCATGTCTCTAGAAGGGGCGGAATGAAAGGAGAGACATGCTCGCCAGGGCCGATTAGACGGTTGCTGAGTAGTCGCGTCCAGGTGACGAGGACCGGAATCGATACCATTAAGCTCTGGTGTTGCACGATCTGGACCAAAAGTCCCAGGAACTCGTCTTTGGCGGCTTCAGCGGGTAGCTTGGCGTACTTCCTATCAAAATAATCACCGAGGCATGAGAGCATCTATAGAGACTAGTTAGCATAACATTGGCACAATCCTTTGTTCTACATACCTCCGACAACTTCTTGAGTGTTTGATACTTATCCTCGTCAACGTCCTCAGGGTCCACAGCAGACCATTCGAAGAGTCGCCTGCACAGGTCAATTGATTCGCGATTGTACATAGGGGCTACTAGCTCCCTAAATTCCTCATCGTTAAAGTTTGTCCTGCAGTAGAGAGCATGGAGAGCTTCCAGCGCAGCCTAGAAATGGTTAGAACTTGGTCGTTCATATAGAAAGCCGGACTAGTAGGTAGCAGAAAAGTTGGCTGTTTGTACCCTAGGGAGTCTGGTCAAAGTAGCATAAGCTGGTCTACTAATTTCGTCCCCTATGCTTCCAGCGGCCAACTTTTCTGCTACTCTGAGGCCGGATCACGTCAACTTACCTTTTGGATGGAGGCATGTGACGAGGCAAGACCAGCGCATAGAACTTCAACACAGCGTGCAGAAGAGACTGCCTTTGGGATTGCCCAGGGCATGAGTGAGAGGAACACAGATAGACCCTTGTGTATGCATAGCTTGACTTCATCGTTATCGCTGTGCGCCGAGTTCAGACAGTAGCCCAGGAATTGTGACAGCCGGCTCAGCCACCCATCATCACCATATCGCACAGGTGGACCGGGTTGTCGATTGGGAAAGGCTTCGACCAGCACTGAGGTAGGAGTGAAGATCTCGACGCACGCCTTGCTCAGAACACCTTCCCGCATGGCCACCACGGCGTCGTCTCCGGTAAAGACTTCATCAGAAAGGTTCTCAAGGATAAACATGACAAGCTCCTTGTGAACAGCTGAGTCAGGGACCTCCCACAGCTGATACAGCATAGAATCCATATCCATCCATTCTGCGCCCCAGCATCTTTTGGCAACCTCAACCCATAGTTGAGCTGTCTTGTTCCGTATATAAGCCGGGTCTTCTTTCGCGACGGCCTGGCCGAGACTCAAGACCCATTGCCGAACAGCTTCTGTCTGTTCTGTGGTGTAGGAGGACCACCGGTATCGGATCGCGTGTTCGAGCAAAGAGAGAGCGTAGTGTCGGACGACGGGGGATTGCGACTTGTCTGAGGCAAGGTTAAAGCCTTGCATCGGCGCTTCATTGTGATCCTTGACTTCCTCTAAATAATCTTGGGCTGTCCTACGATCGCCGCTGGTCGCGTATGGGTTATGGACGATCTCGAGCGCCTGTTGCATCCTGGCAACGACGTCCGAGTCACCACCGCCAGAGCCCGACGACATCAGGCTGCCGTTGGCTTCCATGTTGTACCTCGATGGCGAACAATAGACGGTTTGCGAAGATAGATTCACGGTGGATCAAAGCGTGAATCAAAACGCTTGTCCTACGCAAGACCTTCTCTAAAGGCGGTTTGTTTCGTCGTTTGCGGTTTGCTATTTGCTGTTGTATTTACGCAGAGTTCGGGCGAGGTTTCGTTTGCGAGTAGGAGCGAAATGTGATGCAAGAATCGGAAGCGACTGGGGGGGTTAAGATGTGGTTTGATAAAGACGAACAACAGAGCAAAGTATAGTCAAGCTGGTGGGTAATAGTGAAGTTAGCCTCCAAGCTTTAGGCTACAAAAATGAATAACCTGAAGTGCGATCTAAGTAGCATAAACTGACCTACTAATATCGTCTCTTATATCCTAGCAGCCAATTTTTCTGATAGCCTGAGTCCAAGTAGGTCAAAATCAAAAGTTTGTTATGAACAAAGGCGGTGAAGAGGAAAAAAGGAAACCGACAACTGAAGAGATTGGTTACAAGTATCAAGTTCGGGGTTTGATTTGAATGTGGTGAGAGGGAAGTCGCCTTCAGTGCTAAGTTATGGAGCCGAGCTAACGGCAGAGTAAAGTGTTGGGCTAAAATCGAGAGCTCTCCTCAGGCTGAGGAAAGAGCCGACAGCATAAAGAGTCAAGTCGAGACCCAGTGAGCTGGAGAATGGGCCCTTAACGAAATTAGCAGGTCAGCTTATGCTGTTCCAGACCATCATCTTAGATCATTTATTTTGGTACCCTAGAGCTTAGAGGTCATCTTTTCCGTTAAGTACCCACTAGCAGGCCTATCTAGACCCTCCACTGGTGACGGGGCAGTGGCCCCATGTGAAACAATTCACCTTGCAGCGCATTAACAGTTGACAAAGAAGAGCTCTATTAGAAGCTTTTGTTGGTGAATAGGAGACACGAAAAGGGTAATCAAGGCTGGGTCTATCACAATCTACTCTTACATCTGTCTGCAATGCCTTTCCTCTCTCAGGCATTGATATACTGTCATTTCTTACAGCTCTCGCCTCACCAATGCTCGTTCATTTCTTCACCCTTCACCTACCTGGACTAGTAGCTAGAGATCCCCCATGCACGTGTTCGGTGACACCTACAGATGGGTCCAGTCAATGGATCGCTCATTATTGGGGTCCTTTGTTCCTACAGTAGGCGCTTTTTAAATCCTGGGCGTCTTGCAGGGGTGCAAATCTTCAGACAAGCTGCAAGGCTGAGAGAGATGAATACGACAAAAGAGTAACGCAGCTCCAGTTGCAGTTGCAGGTATGTATGCTTTCACTTAAACCCACCCACGTCACTGTTCATGAGGGGTTGAGGATCGTCATGCCACAGGCCTATTTCGTTTACCAGCCTTGGTTTTACAATACCGCCAGACACGGAGATTTGGAATTTAAATACGAAATTACAATTGGTTAACAAGCTTTTATTCGTTACGCTCATCATGAAAATACAAAGAACTCTACGTTTCTTCTAGGCTATTCTGACAACGAAAGTCAGACTATGGCTTATACTTCCAAAGACAAAGCAGCTTATCATAGAAACTAGTTGACACGCACCACAAACCCTCTCCTGCTTTATCATCCCTCACAAAATCACTACCATAGTTCATGCTCTTATGCTCTTCAAACCTCGCCAGGACCTTGCAAGCCCAAGCTTGTTCTTGCTTGGCCTCCAGATCGACAAGTCTTGCACCTGCGTGCATGCATGAAGCGAGGATTCTGATTTTCGTTGAGCCTGTGTCTTTTTGAATCTTGACCAAATCCAAGCGCCAAACCCCTCCTCCCATGTTCTCTTCAAGTACCAGCTCGACCTTTTTCATGCCATAAGTCTCGTGCAGGTCGTGTATGATGAAAACACGCAGATGGTCGTCGTAGCTGCCTGTCACAACAACTCTTCCATTGTTCTTGGTGAATAAAGGGAGTGGGAGAATGGCTGTAACGCCTGCGTTGTGTGTTCCTTTGATGGTGATGGGCGAATAAGGCTCTTCACAAGGCGAATCAGAGTCATTGGGATCCCAGACACAGGATGTGTAGCGGAGCATTGAGTCGTCTCCGCCGCAATAAGCTGTGACTTGAGTCTTGTCGTCGGTTGAAGCAGCTGTCCCTGCGGAGAAGGCAATGCACCAAGCCTCGAGTGAGTTGGCAATATTCAACTCTGTGTAGTCTTTGATACAGTATTCCTCGTCCAATTGTAAGAGCCGCGCAGAGCTCGTCGATGTCGTTACACCGATCACATGAGGAATCTCGGGGTGCCAGTTGCATTGCAGGAACAAAATATCCTCTCCAATATCTTCACATCGACTTGTTGAGATGTGCTGTAACGGCGCTGAAGAGTTCTGTGCAGGGTCGAGCTTGAACACAGCCAACGTCCCAGTACTGGATACCACGGCCAGGATATCTTGCTTGGCTTTGGATGGGTGAAAGCGAAGATCCAAAATTGCTGACGGTTGTGAAATGGTCTGAACTAGATGGCTGTGCAATTGTCAACTTCAATATCGAATTGTGCATGCATGACAAAGAAACTCACAGCTTGGTGCCATCGACCTTGAACACTAGGAGACTGCCATTGCGATTTTGTGGTGTCTTGGTCGCAGTTCCATGCTCATCATCGTCGCCATCTTCTTTGCCCTCTTGAACATCATCTTCGTTCTTCTCAAGATTGTACGTTCCCACTACAAACAAGTCTGGATGCGCAGGGCAAAACTGAATGCAGCTGGGAGGGAGGCCCAAAGTTAAGGACACCTCGGAAGATATGATATTTGCATCATCCATTGAACGTTTGTTTCAGAGCTAATGAAGAAGCTGAGTTTTAGAAGGCTCGAAGCAAGCAAATCGTCAAGATAGAAATGGGGTTCTCACGGCGGGGGCCCCTCTCTAACCGCAAAATGGGTTCGAGGCTCATTCGGGCAACATCACCACTCAACACTACCTTCGATAGGTAGAAAGTGACAAGCCCAAACAGCAAAACACCATTTGATTATTCAAACTCAATCTGTTTTTGTTTTCTTTCATGGATGGCAGCCAATTAATTGATGTCGATTGCAGGGTTATCAGTTTTTGCAGGGTATTCAAAGCTTAACTGCCGGGCTAGCGCTTCATCGACGCGAACTTGCTTTTGCGACTCCATCTCCTGACCTGGGGTAGGTAAAGCAGACTGTAGACGATTTGTCTTCTTACGTCAACACGCGCTTCACTGGTTTCTTTCTTATCTTTGACGGATATGCCGGATCAAAGAGGGATCGAAATTCTTTCACATACAAATCATTCTTTATTTTGACATTCGCCATCAGGTTTGTGCTCTTGCCCACAAAGGAAGCTCAACGCCAACAGCGTCATCGCACAGTAATACCAGTCCTTCACCTCTACTTGATATTTAATATCAACACCATGGATCACTCCGATGATTCTGATTTCTACGGTATTACATGACGTCCATCGACTCATTATTCATTGACTCATCAACGCAGGGGACGACGAGACTGTTATGGACCTCCACCGTCGTGTACAAGATTTTGATGTTCAAAGCTGGATGCTTCAGCAGCAGCAAAGTCCTGGAAGACCACTTCCTCGCAAAAACATCGTCGCAGACACATCGCACCTCCATAATCCTTACGCCGGGGTGCATTATGCGTGGCAGCTCACCGAGACTGTAGACGAATTTCTCACACGTTTGCCGCCCAAGACAACAGACATCACAGAGGACACACCATGGATCTACATATGCAACCCGTACATCGCCCGTGTGGAGAAATCCTTGGCCCAGAATCAACACAGCAAGGGCAATGAAGATGAAGCCCCCGAAGAAGAAGGCAGCAAAACTGAGCTTGTCATGGAAGGCGGCCTTGAGAGATTGGAGCTTCTATCCAGATTCATCGAGGGCGTCCAAAGAAGCAGAAAAGTCCCTGCTGCGCAAGAGCGAGAGATGAACGCCGAGAGAAAGAGAGCTTCCGGCGATATACTACACTTGGCACATGCTGCTAGAGTCAGAGCTGGCAAGGTACGGATATAGAGAAGCCCTTCACATCAGCCAACTAACATTAGTAGTGGATGTTGTTCTGTCCGCCAGCAGAGGTCAACGACGTATGGGATATTGTCGCAAAAGCAACAGCCAACAACGAGCTTGGCATCGCAGCAAAAGTTGCTCCTCGGCCAGTCGACGAGGATTCTCGCAAAGATCGACTTATCTGCGTATACACGGCCGACTTCGCAGACAAGGCCGACGTGGGCAGAGTCCTTCAAAGGCTGCGAGAGCTCAGATTGGTAGAGATTCGCGGAAGACCAATTTACTATAAGCCAGGTGAGTCATGTTCTTGGTGTGCTTATGTTGCCGTAAAAGCAAGGCTGACACAAATCGGTAGATGCATATACGTACATTGGGATATCTTTCGGAAATCCCTGGGGTCTGAAGGCGTCGATCTATAAGTCATCTGACATCTTTCAAACCTGACAACACACAACAAATGACTCATCCACGCGTAGAGAGGAGAACAAGAGGCAATAGCCCAATAGATACCTCGAACATCGGGTAATGAGGTGTAAGAAAAGCATAGGACAAATCGTATCATCATAAACATCATATCCCATAGACCAAACTCCAGCTGTTCAATAACAAACATAATAATAATTCCACATGGCGCTCAATGCCGTCGCTGACCACTGCCCATTGTGTTCAGCCATTCCCACCACCGACCTTCCATGATTCGACTCCGTGAAAACAAGAAAACCCAAATGGGCGTGCGGACTAGACATCGATAATCTCAAGATCGTTTGGTCCAGCGTCGAGGTCGATGTATTTGAGAGGCAGAACAAGCCGGTATGCGCTGTTCCCATTGAGGTAGTAGCGGTGCAGCTTCTTAGTGCGCAAGAAACCAAGCTGCTCGTATAGTCGCATGGCGGCGACGTTTGTTTCCTCAGTCTCGAGGACAATCTCATCGGCATTGCGTTTTGTCATGGCGTCAATGGCCTTCTTGACAAGGGTTGTAGCAATGCCATGCCCACGAAAGTCGGAGGCAACAGCCAACATGGCGATATAACCTCTACGAGTGGGGTTGGAGTGCGAAGCATGGACTTCAAGCTTGCACACAATAACACCAATGAGGGATGAGTCGACTGGGTTCAGTGCCTAGAGAACTGTATTTAGATAGTTGAGACTTAACATGAGGATGAGATCAGTCTAACCATGAAGCAGAGGTGTGCCCACTGGCAAAGGAAATAGCGATACACATAAATACTGTAAGGCTCACTCAAGTCCTTTGAGATCAAGGCCCGGATCGCGGGTAAATATTGAGCCTCGAGAGCATGTTCGTATTGGACGTAGCGTAGTTCGCCAGGAAGATTCTCGGTTTTGGTAGTGGCCATGGGATTGTAATATTTTTTTTAGTTGAAAAGGATACTCAGACTTAATTTCCAAGTTTAGTACTGAGATTTATGACAAAAGAAGGTTGAGCTTGGGGTGATATTTGAGTGAAATAAGATCTTAGATATAGATGTTGGAGTTTTAAAACCGGATGTCGACTTTTTTGATACCTTAAAGAGGGGCAGGTGGAATGGAGTCCAGCCCGGTATCGGTGAGTAAAGGGATCGAGGAATTGAGGGGTAATTTGGGTTGAGAGTGTCTGTTGTCAATGGAGAGATGGAAGTAGATGTCGCTTGAGGTCAGATCTGCAAGAGTCATATATAAAAGCCAAGAAAAGAAGGTGGGAAGATCTTGAGATTGAATTCAGGCGTCGTCGTTTTGGGGGTGAAGTGGCAATATGGATCCCAGCTAGCGGTCCAATGCAAGCGGCGGGCCACGAGGGCAAGGCTTGCAGGGCAGTTGGCGGACAGGTTGGCAGGGATGGGGGGCTCTGCCCGCCTCGCTACAGCTACTAACCCAGGTGCAGTCTGCATTCTGCAGAGCCAAGGGTGTGTACTATTTTAGAGCTTTTTACTCTTTAGGTATGTAGAGGGGGAGGCGGGGTAGTTACTGCACTCTATTTGTACACTTCCAAGTCGAGGCCAAAGACTCGCACGATTATCTTCATGGGTGCTCGCTAGGTTCCATTGCTTCAAGATCCATGATCAGATGTAAGCGCTGCACTAATAATATACATAGGTAGGTAGGTAGTATGTTGGTCTGGATCTTTATTAACCCCATATATGTATATATAGGATCCATATGAGTGAGCATGTGACATTCTACAACCATCAACTCCAAGATACAGTCGTCTAAGTGGCATCAGGAAGCAATGCTTCGCTCTGACTCGTCTAAACGGCTTCAGTCCCTTTGCAATCTTGGTCCCTCTCGCATAATCCCGTCGGCAGTCTAATCCCTTGCAGTACCGGTCTTATCTTGGCTTGACGTCAGGTTCCTGCCTATCAGGAACCACCGGCATGTCCTTTCGATCCGATCCCCGAGCTCCCTCCCTTCAAGTCCCCAGACGTACGTACGTACTCGTATTTTCATGTGATATTTGGTCGCAACTCTCAAACATGGCGCAACTCTTTAATCACCGCAGCGATTTTAGTCTATTACCCAGTAGCCCTCGGACTAAACATCAACCCCTTTCTATCCATTAGACAGCATACATGTAATACATGTGTAGATAAATGCCGCCAACAAATGAGACACTTCAGGATCGAGACCCCGGTTTTTGTTTTAGAGCACGCGCTAACTCTTTATGGGCGTCATCGCTACGTACAGTACAAGAATTCTTAAACACGAACCTTTCCACCACCTAGTCTGGTCGAGGTTCTTTTTTCCCCCCTTCCCCAACCAGAGACTGAACCATACAGCGCCTCCGAGAGGCCTGCTTTTCAGTCGACAACATGGGAAAGTCCACTTTGCGACGCCGGAATGTCCAAGATGCGACAAATAATGATAGCGCCGATGCTGGCGACAGTTCGAGAGAAGAGAGCCCAGCGGCTGAGCCTACCACACACGTTCGAGTTGTTCAACACGCCGTCCCCAGGACCCGAAAACGCCGCAACACCTTCGTCTTCTTCCTTGGTAGTTTGTTCGGAATTATAGCCGCCGGATTTTTCGCTTCAAGCAATGATCTTATCGACCTCCCCGAATTCACCGACTTGTCCATGGATAACTTAATGGATGCTCTACCTGCCGGCTTGGTAAAGGACATGCGCGACCTTGTCCAGGGCGAGCGGGATATTGCCGAATCGTACGAGCCATTCTCTGTTGGCGAAAAGGCTCGATCCGAGGGTCTAGGAGTTCATCATCCTATGATCATGATACCTGGTGTCATCTCAACTGGACTCGAGTCTTGGGGTACGGCTAATATCTCGAAACCCTATTTCAGAAAGCGACTTTGGGGCAGTTGGACAATGATGAAAGCTTTGGTTATGGACAAGGAGGTTTGGAAGAAACATGTCATGCTCGACAAGAGGACAGGCCTTGACCCACCTAACGTAAAGTTGAGGGCCGCCCAAGGTTTCGATGCGACCGATTTCTTCATCACAGGATATTGGATCTGGAGCAAAATCTTTGAGAATCTTGCATCCATCGGTTACGATCCAACAAACTCGTTTACGGCTGCGTACGACTGGCGCTTGTCGTATCCCAACCTTGAGGTACGGGATCGCTACTTTACTCGGTTGAAATCGCATATCGAAGTTGCGGTGGCCACCGAGGACAAGAAGGTCGTTCTCGCATCACACAGCATGGGGAGCCAAGTCCTTTACTATTTTTTCCACTGGGTGCAGTCAGAAAGAGGCGGGCGTGGTGGACCGAACTGGGTTGAGCATCACGTTGAAGCCTGGATCAACATTAGTGGATGCATGCTTGGAGCAGTCAAAGATTTAACTGCTGTACTCTCTGGCGAGATGCGCGACACAGCTCAGCTGAATCCGTTCGCTATTTACGGACTGGAAAAGTTCTTGAGTAAAGAAGAGAGAGCCGAGATCTTCCGCGGCATGCCCGGAATATCCTCAATGTTGCCCATAGGCGGAAACTCTGTATGGGGTAACTTGACCTGGGCTCCTGACGACTTGCCAGGGCAGAATCGTTCATACGGGTCTCTCTTGAACTTCAGGGTCGGTTCAAACTGGACAACTCCTGATCGTAACTTCACCGTTGAGGAAGGCGTGTCCTATTTGCTCAACACAACTGAGGACTGGTATCAAGACCAAATCAAGGGCAGCTACTCTCGGGGCATTGCTCATTCCATAGATGAGGTCGAGGCCAACGAGCATGATCCCAAGAAGTGGATCAATCCTCTCGAGACGCGATTGCCACTTGCTCCTAGCCTCAAGATCTACTGCTTTTATGGTGTTGGAAAACCGACTGAGCGAGGGTATTTTTACAAGCCACCGGATCAGCCATCACTGACCAATCTCAACATCACGATAGATACGGGCTATACCGAAGGAGACGTGGATCACGGTGTTGTCATGGGCGAGGGGGATGGTACCGTAAACCTCCTCAGTACAGGTTACATGTGCAATCATGGCTGGAAAATGAAACGATACAACCCAGCAGGCGTCAAAGTCACAGTCGTTGAAATGCCTCACGAACCGGAACGCTTCAACCCTCGAGGAGGACCTCGTACAGCCGACCACGTTGACATCTTGGGGCGATACAACCTGAACGAGTTGCTGTTACGGGTAGCGAGCGGCAAAGGTGACACGATTACGAACTATGTTGTGAGCAACATCAAAGAATATGCATCCAGGGTTAAGATTTACGATGATGAGGAGACTTCATAGAACAGGCGCCTCAAAGTGTTGATAGCGCCGTTGGAGTTAGTGGAACTGGTGATATTGGTTACTGCAATTGTTTCCATGGTTTGGTGTTTGGGAGTCCCCACGATAGACTTGTTCTTAAAACTCTTACTTGTATCCATGATACCCTTAAAGGTGTGGTAACACCCCGATCTAAGATGGATCCCGTGAAAGACACTTGGTTGGAGTATATGAGTTTTGAATACTAGTAGCACTTGCATACATACTGTGACAGTTTGTGAAATTATGAGGCTGTAAATTCAACTGCGGATTTGAAGTGCTTGACAATGCAGGTATTCAATGGAATTCCTACTGCAGAGTGGCAGTCTTCGTAGCAAAGATAGTAGTAGGTACTGCAACCAGTCGTGATACTTCGTAGAGTTAAAAGAATCCATAATCGGTCTGTTGCAACCAATACAATGCCAATACGTGCTATTGCTGTTGTCGCTGCATCGCTGAGTAGTCCCATTTGCCAAGACACCATTTAACAGGCCTGAATGAGGTCACGGTACAGCGAACGACTTAACCTGAAGCAACTCAGCTCGACCCCGCCACCTCAAGTCTCGAAACACAACCACAACCCAGACTCGACATTTTTGCTCCATCTTGACTTTAGGTGGGATATGACCGCTGCGTCTGCATCTCCTCTTGGAAACCATTGCCAGTCATCTGCTCGCCTTGCCGTCTTTTCTCAACACAGTCCCGCCGATCGAATCCACATCACGTATTTACAGCACCAGCCCCGGCAACAGGACCCGATGCCTTGGTCCCTGTACACCTATCAAAGCGAGGATCATGGCAGATTTCGAAGAAACATATTTCCCTCGTGAGGAGGATGGGGAACAGCTTTGGAATGGTGAGTGATTGGTAGTCTATGGTGCCACTGGAAAAAGGACACGAATTGACCGATTCTACAGATCTTGATAAATGCGTCTCAAGCAAATGCGATTCCCACGAAACGATCGACGATGCCCTGCGCAACTGGATAGATCTGACAAACCGCCTGCGTGACTGTTATCACGAAACACAGGATGAGGTCGTCACTTGTGCACGGATGCTTCTCGCCAGCAATTTGTTCCGGGACAACAAGGACTATGTTCGCACCCAGATCATCTACAGTCTGCTGCAGGAAGACGAGACAGGACCGTTGCATGCCATAGTTTGTTTGCTTCTGCTCGACGGCTGCCAAGATGACACCATGTTCCCTCGCATGGTAAACGAGGCCTGCTTCCCTCGACTGTTGGAGCTTATCAATGGTCGCCGAGACCAGGGGCAGGATCCACGGCTGCACCGACTTCTTTTGCAGCTCATGTACGAGATGTCACGTATGGAACGACTCCGAGTTGACGACTTGACTATGGTGGACGACGAATTCGTACACTACCTTTTTGCCTTGATTGAGGAGCTATCTGATGATGCGCATGACCCTTACCATTATCCCACCATTCGAGTCCTGGTGAGCAATATAGTGTCTTCCTCATCTGCAACGATGGCTAACATGAAACCAGCTTGTCCTGAACGAACAGTATATGCTTGCTTCCACCGATGTCAAGGACCCATCTGCTCCGAAACAGCGCCTGACGAACAGAATTGTTAAATGCCTAAGTCTTCACGGTGCTTCATTCCGAACGTTTGGCGAAAATATCATCCTACTTCTAAACCGAGAAACTGAGACTTCTCTACAGCTGCTCATTCTGAAGCTCCTGTATCTGCTATTCACAAATAAAGCGACATACGAATACTTTTATACGAACGATTTACGAGTACTCCTGGATGTCATTATCAGGAACCTGATGGACCTGCCTGATGAGAAGATATCCTTGAGACATACCTACCTGCGGGTGCTTTACCCGTTGTTGGCACATACACAACTCAGCCAGCCGCCGCATTATAAGCAAGATGAAATTCTTCGTGTGCTTAACATTCTCCGAGGGTCTCAAAATGTACACTTTGCACCTGCAGATGATACAACACTTCGCCTGGTTGATCGTGTATCCAAGGTCAAATGGATTGAAGAAGCGCAATCACCCACAGTAGGATCGGGTGAAGCCGAAGTTGCTCGAAGATTTTTGGGCATCAGCCTGTCGCGATCACAAACCGCGAGTAGTGTCAGTGTGAGCGATGTCGCGGCAGTTAAGGAGAAGCCGGGAGTGCAGACACCGAGCCGATCAGGCGAAGGGGCTGATGCTGATGAATCGGAGGTAGAAGAGGGCGTCACAATGACCCCCAGGCCCAAGAAGCCGCTGCCAGAGGTGCCTAAGCATCGCCATGGTGTACCTTTTGCACAGAAACTTGTCAACGGTGGACAGAAGAAGACGCCTCCTCAGGCGCCACCACCGCGCCGATGGGGACGGATGAAGACGGTTGAGAGGCCTCCTGCAGACCCAGTTCCAGAGCAGGAGGCGTGATATAAGTTTGATTCACTGAGCGTTATTCTCCGCGTTAGGAAGTTTAAGGAGCAACATCCCATCGAGTGGGGGCGGCGCCGGTTGATTCTATCGTATGCGCTAGGGGAGATTTTCGGTTTGACGACAGAGGGCGTTGTGGAGCTTTCTGCTGCACTGCACTGTACCGCACTGGACACAAAGCATCAGGCATGGCGTTTTTGGGTGATTTTGGTCATGAGAGCATACGGTCTTGTAAGTCATGGTTTTGGGGAGATTGCAAGCAAATTGTGGCAAGCCACTTTGCGTGAAACCATGTATGAAGAGTAGCATCAGGGCTGAGCCTGTAAGAGATGGATAATTGATTTTGACAATGACAATCAATGTGCCGTGTGTATTGCCAAGTGAGTGAAATATCCATCATGCAACATGTTGATATCTTGGACTAGGTATGTTCTGAATATCCCTCACTGAGTAGATGTCACCGGCAGTCATTATCACAGTGCCGAGCCGGGATCTGGCCTGCACAGCCCAGATTAACTTAGATCTGGTTCCATGAGCTTTGAGACGAGCAAATCAAGATCCACATTTCCAATGCGGAGAGACCTCAGCTTTTCAAGGGATTGCAGCATGAGACTGAGACATCCGCATCAAAGGTAAGCAGCAGATTGCTGGCTTAGGTCATTCATTATACGGATATCCAATCAAGTAATCGTCTTTTTGACATTAGTAATTAAGGCTTTTACTCCTGTGAGGCCTCTCGAAAGTTGACCCAAGCAAGTCATTTAATTGACCTCGACGAAACGCTGAAACAACAAGTTGCAGATCCGGAAGGCGGCGATGCCGAGAAGATCTCAGCTTCAACTGGCGACAGTGGATAAAGCCGTGAAAAGCCAAGGACAAAGTCTCAACATGTGAAGCGGACTGGCCGTGCATGAGATTGGGCAAAGCCTGAAGATTAATGACGATCGTCGTTGGGCTGCAGCTTTAGGTTGAAGGCATCACCAGAAAAACCAAGAGATGAGCCCTTTTGAGTGGTACTCAACTACGTCATTTACGTCCGTCAAGCGTCGGTCGTGGTGGGGAAGACGCTATAAAACTGGCTGCAAGCAGCTATGACAAGACTTTTTGAGTACTTTGAGCTTAGAGCTCAATGGGCGTTTCAGGGGTTCAGGCTTTGGGGTGGTCAAGTACCGGCTGAGTACTGTCGATTAGCCCATTTGGTGTAAGTGCCTGCAAGCTCTTGGCGAGCCCCCGCTCCCCTTCTCTTCCATCTCCAAGATTCAGTTGATTGACTGCATCATCCATTAAACAAACAACACAAACCAATATCACTAAACATTAATCACGGGTAAAAAAAAAACTTGACTGTGCTCCAAGCCAACTTTCAAAACTTGTTGACCCAGTTTGCAACCACTTTTACTCTTTTTATGGTATAGACGATTCAATTATGTGCCGAGTTTTCCACTTGTGAAGGTCTAACGCAGGTGCTTCAACGGACTAGAATCTCCTCCTCTTCCACCATTGTGGAACACAGACAAACAGAGAACCCTTGATCTTCAATCAATTACCCGCTGATTCTCACTCCTCTACTCCACAACAGAAGTTGTCTGCTTCCGCTCGTCCTGCTCCAGTACAAACCCAATTAACAGAAAGCCAAGAACCAAGGTGCGTCTGTCGTCGACTCAACATCATCATATGTCTCAGAAGGTTCCTCCACTGCAGAAAAGACGCTAGTCTCACTCGAACAGGCCTCTAGTTTCGGTAGCGTCACATCTGCCAGCGGTCAGTTGTGCGCCCATTGCGTCAACACCACCATCGTCCCGCGAATCCAACACCCTGATTTTCTGAATCTGGCTCATGTCGGGTTCACTCTCAGTCTCAGCGCTCCTCCACTCGGCGCCATCACTTACTGATCAATACTAGTTAGCTGACTGTTTTAGGTTCTAGGTTCGTTTCCAGGTTCTCTCCCTTCGCTTCCGTCTCGGGTCGTGCCCATCTCCTTGTGGTCCATTCCGTCCGTCGTTTCTGTTTCTCTCTTTAGTCTCGCACAGTCCATTATCTTAGCTCAGCTCAGGACGGCTCCCAGACGTACCGTAGGAGAAATAACAACGCCACCTCCGCCATGGATCTACCTCCTTCTCACTCCCAATCTCAACCTTCGTCATTTCCCCAACAGCCATCTTATACATACTCGCACGAGCAAGATTCTTATCCAGAATCGTCACCCGCAGCCGCTACCAGCAACAACGCACACACATACTCAAGTCCTCAATACGACGACGAATACCATCTCTCAAACTCGATCCACGCACCACAACCGCAGTCGCGACAGCCAGGTCGGTTTACCGAGGAATGGGGTGTAGCACAGCGAGGAACTTCTTTACTATTTGATCACTCTGCCAACGCCGCAAACATGCAGCGCAGCAACTCTGTACACAGCTTCATTAGTGGCGATGACCAGCAGCTTCCGGGTCGCCAGAACACTCTCAAGAAGAAGAATTCAGTACGCCGAAACGGAAGCATGAAGCGTAGTAGCAGCCGGCGCAGTATGAGAGCTGGTAGCGTCAAGAGCCTTGCTCTACAGTCCTCCTCTGATCATGATGAGGGCCACAGTGCCTTCTACTGCCCGGTTCCTACTTCAGGCAACCCAACCGAAACACTTTCCAACCGTTTCCAAAACTGGAGAAAGGTGCTCAAGGATCTCATCGCATACTTCCGCGAGATCCAAACCCACTACGAGCACCGCTCCAAGTCCCTTCTCAAACTCGCCAATGTCTCCAACAATATTACCACCCCACCTGGCTTTCTTCAGTCAGCAGGCATAGATGACGCCCTCCAATTCCTTCGGGATTATAACAAGAACGCCATCCTCGAAGCCAACAAGGCCAAGGACATTGAAGAGGATGTGATTCTTGCGCTTACTGGTTTGCGAAGTGACCTTCAACAAAAAATCAAGGAAATCAAGAATCTTTCAGGCGATTTCAAAAACTCGGTCGACAAGGAGATGGATCACACTCGTAAGGCTGTCAAGACTCTCAGTGATATCTTGGGCCGAAACGAGCTGGACGAATCTTCCACAACCGGCAAGCAAGACCCATACTTGCTGCGCCTAGCTGTCGACCGTCAAGTTGAGCGTCAATTGGACGAGGAGAACTATCTGCACCAGGCTTACCTCAACTTGGAAAACTCAGGACGAGAGCTGGAAGCGATTGTCGTTGGAGAGATTCAAAAGGCATATAACGCTTACGCCGGTATCCTCAAGCGAGAGGCCGACAACTCTTATAGCCTTATTGGCGAATTGCGAGAGGGTCCCATCGCCATGCCCAAGGACCATGAATGGATGCACTTTGTGACACACGATGACAAGTTTGTGGATCCGAGCATTCCACTAAGGACCCCGGACCAGATTCACTACCCCGGACAGGACCACGAGGCAGCCCAGGAGATTCGAGCCGGATTGTTGGAGCGTAAGAGCAAATACCTAAAGAGCTACACAGCCGGCTGGTGAGTTTTTGTCCACGCGCAATCATGAACGAGACTAACTTGGACGATAGGTATGTACTTTCCGCTACGCATCTTCACGAGTTCAAGACTGCGGATAAAGCGCAAGCCCCCGTTATGTCACTTTATCTTCCAGAACAGAAAGTAGGATCACACTCCAACGAAGGTGGTTCCTCGAACAAGTTCATCCTCAAGGGTCGCCAAACAGGCGGTATGCACCGTGGACATACCTGGGTATTCCGTGCCGAGAGCCACGATACTATGATGGCTTGGTATGAGGATATCAAGGCCCTTACGGAGAAGACCGCCGAGGAGCGAAGCCAATTCGTACGCAGCCATTCGAGAAGCCTCAGCCGATCTTCCCGACGATCAGTTAGTAGCGATGGACTGGTCGATGACGAAGACGAGGAGCCTTTCACGGCTGATACCGAATCATTTACCAACCCGGGATTGAGGCAACACGAAGCGACCCCCCGGCGATCTCAAGCAGGTGGGCGGTTCCCATCTGATATCCAAGTCAATAAACAACGTGGCTTACAGGCCCCTCATTCGCCTTCTAGTTTAAGCTCTGGCTTCCAGGACAACAAGGACCCCGTCGTGCCTCCGATCGTCACGGGTGGTCTTTCCGGTCCGGCCGCTGGAGAATCGCAGCAGACTCGGGACTATGGTACTGTCCACCAGACCCCCCTGGATGAGATGCCCTCGCATGCTGCCATCGCGAGCCAAAAGGCTCACTACGACGGCGTTAACCCTTACACAAGCGAGCCGGTTAACCAGTCTTCTGCTGGACCGACTTCCTTCGACCAACAGCAGCAATATGAACCACAGTACGAACAGCAGCAGCAGCATCCCGTTCAACTGTCGGAGTATGTTGATCAGAACCACAATCAAACCTTTCTTCCAGTTATGATTCCTCAGGGTAAGGATGAGCGTAACGACAATTTTGTCAACAATGAACAGCCCCAATACGATGACCAGCCTAACAACTACACCATGGAGCCACGAGAGGAACAATTTGGCAGAGACGCTATGAGCGGGAATGTCCATCAGACGTCAAGTTATCCGCAGGCTTCATACGAGCCACAGCCCTCCTATGACCAACAACCTTCTTACGAGCAACAGCCTTCTTATGATCAACAGCCCAACTACGGTCATACAAACAGCAATGCCAACGGTGGTGCCAAAGCCAACAACTACACTTTGACGACAGTGGGAGAAGGTTTCCCTAGACTTGATGGTGGCGTGACCCATGAGACTCAGCCATTAACTCGACAGGCTGAATCAGTTTACACGGAGCGCGATTCAGTTTTGCTCCAGACAGATGATGAGGATGAGACCCCTATGCCCACCCGACCATCAGTCAACAACCGCACCGAGAGCCACAACACTATCTCGAACTTGCACATTCCTGGAGGATACCCAAAGAGCAGTTATGCAGCATAAGCAAGATTGTTGTTGTTTGGGTCTTGTTTTTCTTTTTCTGAAGTTGATGCTATTTCCTTGGTCAACTGTGTATGAATGGGGCGAGCAAAGTTGGTTGGTACTGAAGAATGGGCAAGATCTGGTAAATGGGCTGGAAAGCTAGTGCTATTGCTGGGAGGCGTTGGCTTCAGTGTGCAGTTTAGGTGGAACAATTATGGTTATTGGGATCCCTCGCTTAGTTTTGTATTTGTTTATCACTTGTATCGGCTTTCAAGATATCTATAGTCTGCAGCAATTGATTTTAAAAGGATAGCGCGCTTATGAGAGAGCAGCTTGGTTGTCGAAATAAGTTAGACACCTGGAGCCTAGCTCAAGGCCATAGTTGTTCGTGACTTTTCTCGCCACATCCCATGATAGGAAGCAGCAGAAAACTTGGGACTTTAGCAAAAGGTGAAGAAAATAGTTAGTCTAATGGATTCGCCCAGACTATGATGAAGTGATTAGGTTATTTTGCTCATCCATTAACCCAGTCAAGTTTTTTACTACCTGAAGACCTGCGTGGTGCCGGCGGATCTAATCTTCCGCTCCGATTCCCATCAACCAATAGTATTGCTCCAAGCTAGCTCCCGCCAAACCTTCGGTGGACACTCTCTTTGCAAAATTTCACTCGGGAAAAAAAAGTTAGAGCATCGACCTACGCGGACGACCAAATCTTGACGAACCGACCAAAAAAACCCAGCTACGGGCATTATACGAAACAAGGACAACGAGCGTTCGAATCGCGAATCCTCAATCCATCAAATTTATCCCAATTGGCGACTGAGCGCAAACTCGATTATTCTTAATCATCATGTCTTTCCGAGGAGGTTCGCGAGGACGCGGCGGTAGTGGATTTGGAGGCCGTGGCGGTGGTACGTCTTTTTCTTCTTCTTATCCTGGCAGGTTGCACCTGAGAGCATTGGCGGTTTCGGAACGAGGGAATCGCCAAGAGCAGGGCAATTGAGGTTGGGGAGTGCGACGGATAGCTGTTGAAGAGCGGTGTTCGCATTCGCAAGATCAAGTACTAACGAACATATTACAGGCCGCGGTGGCTTCCAGCAGCGAGACATGGGTCCTCCTGCCCAGATCCTCGGTAAGTTTTACTACCATCATATCTCTTATCTCCAACGTGTCACCGGCTAACGCAGCGCCTCTTAGAAATGGGCAAGTTCATGCACGCCTGCGAGGGCGAGATGGTCTGCGAGTCTATCAACCCCAAGGTCCCCCACTTCAACGCCCAGATCTTCCTCGAGAACAAGACGGCCGTCGGCAAGGTCGACGAGGTCCTCGGCCCCATCAACCAGGTCTTCTTCACCATTAAGCCCACCGAGGGCATCCAGGCCACCTCTTTCAAGGAGGGCGACAAGTTCTACATCGGCTCCGAGAAGCTCCTGCCCCTCGACAAGTTCCTTCCCAAGCCTAAGCCCCCGCCTGGTGCTCCCAAGCCCAAGCGCGCTGGCGGTGGTCGCGGCGGTGCTCGTGGTGGACGCGGCGGCTTCGGTGCTCGTGGTGGCGGCCGTGGTGGCTTCGGCGGTGGTCGCGGTGGTGCTGGCGGTTTCTCGCGCGGTGGTGGCCGTGGCGGAAGCAGTTTCGGTGGCCGCGGAGGTCGCGGTGGCAGCGGTGGTTTCTCACGAGGTGGTGGTGGCGGAGGCTTCGGTGGTGGTCGTGGACGTGGTGGTTTCAGCCGCGGAGGCCGATAATCTCCTAACGACAACAAGGACTACGGATCACTTCTGCTACTGAGGAGGACGAAGTCAACGCCTCAAACCGCTGCTTTAGTACAACGCGACCCACGAAAGCCGTTTAAAGGGAGGCGAAGTCGATGAAGAGAGAAAATTTCGGGATTTAGGAGGCGGGAAAGAACGAAAGAAAGGGATCACATGTATTTTCTCTGGCGTTGGATGGTTTCTGATTTTCCAAAGTGCTTTGCTTGATTTGGTTTTCCCCCTACTGGCTCTATATCCCCAATCCTGCGATGTTCGTGTGGAGTTTGTATTCACAAACGAAAGGATTCAACAAAGACAAGAGAGAGGACAAAAAGAACGGGCAACCTTTTTACTTCAGTTATTTGGTCATTGTGAAAGATATATGTACACTGTGAAGGCATTATGTAAAGTCATATCCACGCTCATGGGGTATAAGCAGGCTCGCAAGCCCTTAAGCTCTTTCAACGCCAGGCAAACAATTCAATGAAATCAATCCCTGCGACGCCGAAACAATGCTGCGCAAAGTAGACCCAGAGCCAGGATAAAGGCCAGCCCTCCAAGTCCCAGGCCAAAATACTGTGCGTCGCGATACCCTCCCAAGGGATTCTTATTGTTTTTCTTTCCCATCTCTACAGCTCCTGCCATGCCAAGTCCAACAGAAAAGGCAAAGGCTGCTGCCATGTTGGTGAGGCTACTTGCAAGTCCCAACTGTCCTTCGGGAACATCCCGCCCAAGCACTGTCGAAGCGGAGGGGATTATTAAGACCATGCCAACTCCCATAAAGATAGCGCTGATAAACGAGTTTGCCCAATACTCCTGCTGTGCTGGAGCAGTAGCCATCAAGGCGGAACTGACCA
Organism: Fusarium sporotrichioides; assembly: GCA_019054645.1. NCBI lineage: Eukaryota > Fungi > Ascomycota > Sordariomycetes > Hypocreales > Nectriaceae > Fusarium > Fusarium sporotrichioides. Next base: position 2,430,958 of record JAHKNS010000004.1, read on the forward strand.
AGATTGCTATTGATGAGCTCACCATAGCAAGCTGAGCGGTGAAATCGCGGTTCGCAAAAGGCCAGCAAGCAAATCCAACGACAATACCGATTACTAGTATCGGTACAAGACCAGCGCTCGTGAGTAGGGGCCCCCATCCTCTCACAGCCTCGATAAACTGGGCAAAATACCAAACCCAAATCCCAAACGCTGCTGAAGCGGTAATCACAAAGCCCAGTGTAATACCAGCAGTGAGGTTGATCTGCTTGAACGGCACCAGGGGGTGGCTAGCTTGAGACTCGAAGTAATTAAACAGCGTAATAAGCAAGAGTCCTGCAAAAATCAAGATGTATGCTTCCGGAGTGTTCCATCCTACGATGGGTATTTGGTTCCAGCCAACAGTGAAAAGAACCAATGCAGATATTGCAGTTACAGACCCAAAGACATCTAGGCGTTTCCAAAGGTTGCCTTCGAAATTATGGACCAAAACTCTCCTGGCGGGAACCACAAGCATGCTTGAGATACCGAGGGCTGTGCAAACCGCAGTCAAGCAGTAGAAGGCCCATGGCCAGGCCGCGTATTTGGCGAAGAGGCCCGTCATGACAGAGCCAACGACGAACCCACAAGGGGCAGAGGCATCAAATAGGCCCATAGCAATCATCTTACGGGGTCCGGGAGGATAAGCCCTCAGCAGCAACCCATAGCCATTGGGAATAATGAGTGCTGGACCGATGCCCTGCATTGCACGGCAGATACAAAAGAAGACAAATCCTCCGGAACTGTGTACGTACACGCTCAGACCAGTAAGAAGACTCCAAAACGCAAACCAAAAATATCCGGCGATAAAGGTTTGTCTCTGGCCACATACGTTTCCGATCCGATTTCCCAGAAGGATTGTCGCAGCATAACTCAGCATGTATGCTGAAGTGAACCATGCAAGATGTGTCGTACGCTCTGGTTCAAAGAATGATTCGCCAATTCGCCGTGCCGATGTCAAAGTTTGTGCAAGGCTGGCATATGTCAAAAGCTGGGCCATGCAGATGACAGCAACAAAGAGGCTCTCATTGCAAGGGTGGTTAAACACAATCTGCCTTGCCCCTTCGTTCAGAGGTTTCCTGCGTAGGCCCTGGGTAGCAGATGAACCGGAATATGGATCAGAACCTGCGCGTATATGCGTAACTGTACCCAGTGGTAACTCCCGTGTACCCATATCAGGTCTGAGAGCCATGTATTGATGATGCTGCGTCGTCGATCTGAAAGCTTCGAACCCTCTCGCAGCGTGGGCAAGTCCGCCGTGGTTGACTGAAAAGCCCGCTGGATTCAGGCCTGTATTTGAAGCAGAAGGCACATAAGGTTGAGGATCGGCGAGGGTTATAGGAACACTAAAATGAGGAGGTGGTGTATGAGGAGTGTCCAGTCGTGGTGGTAGATTTGGTGTTGCAAGTCGAATTAAGTCTTCAGGCATGCGAGCAGAAGTCTCAATCATCTCTGACTCTAGCTCTCGGTCAAGAAGAGAGTCTGTCTCGGCATTCGGGTGCCGCCCTGGCATAAGTATGGCAGGTATGTAATTATTTCGAGGAGGCGAAACGGGTGACACGTCCGAGGCAGTCATCTGGCTCACTATATCCATGTCCAGAAGGCCCTGGGACACTTCACTCACGCTTGAAGGGCTTCGAGCGTGGGAGTGAGAGTTGGAGTTGGAATTGGAGCGGTTGTTGGAGTGGGCATAGCTGCGTGGCTGATAATAAGAGTTGAGGCTCGTATAAGTAGGAGCTGGAGCTGCTGGGGAGTAACCGCCATGTTGTTGCTGGTAATGATGGCGAAAAGATTCGGTAACAGCAATCATTGTATCCGTGACATGCTGAATCGCAGCATTGGAACGGTTAGTTTGTCGACGGGTTTCAGACTTCTCAGAGTCTTGTCGTGATACGCCTCGTAGGGGTTCCATTGTGAAGTTGGTGGGATGCAGTAAGCAGAACCAATGTTAGCAATGATCGCTCCTCATATCCTTCCCCGTTTATATTGGTTACTTCAGTGGCTGGTTTGTTTAGAAAGAAACAGAGAACAAGACATTAAATTAAAGAGTCAGAAGGAGCAACATTGCTGAATCAGACAGCAAAGATGAAGAGATTCTAGGAAACAGCCCGACGAGACATGATCAGGGACGTTTGGGGTAATATGTTGATAGAGAGGGTCGCGGCTGCGCTTACAGCCTGCAGCTCGAGACAAGGGTGTTATGCCCGCCTTGTAAGTGAGATGGAATATTGGTTCATGGCAGTAAGCACTCGCTAAGGTTGGCCTTGCCGTAGACTACAAGCTCATGCTCACCCAGGTCCAGGGTCCAGAGGATTGGGGCCTGGGAGCTTTCATGACTTATCCTTGTTTAGGCTTGGGTTGACACTAGGAACCGAGATTGAGGGTGGGATGGACCATAATGGCGAACCAGAAATAGAATTCATCGATCAAGTGAAAGTGAGAAAAGATAGTTCGCCCCTCTAGTATATGGGCAGTGATCTACTCTCTGATTGTTGGCCAGCCTAGACTACTATCTAGTTACTATCCGGAGAGAGTATCACATTGAGTGACCTAAAAGACGGCTAGAGCCTAGACTGCGTAGACTAAATCGCCGTTGTGTTTGCAAAGTCGGTGGTTCTTCCAATCTGGCGCTTAGGGAAATAGTCTGGATGTTTGGTTGGTTCGTGGATCATCCTCTTTATTGGTGATGTTGGTGAAAACAAGCCGTTGGTGTTGGTGATACAGTAGTCTACCTTAGTACCTATGGTGGGAGATGGAAGCAGGGGCAGGCGAAAGCGGCTGCGGCCAACACCAAAAAGATAAGTAATGTTAATAGTAGTAGATCTTGGCGGGGGAAGAAAAGACGAGAGGCGAGAGGCAAGAGGCAAGCATGTGCTCCGTCCCATATCGTCACGATATGATTCTCATTCTCTTAAGCAACCATCATAGGAAACACGCATCATCGTATTCATCATGAACGTAACTAGACGCCGAATTGGGTATTATTCTTCACGCATCAATGATGATCATGATCAACTTTACATTAGTTACTACCCAGCTACCATACACTCATGCCCTGGTCCTGGTCCATCACCAACGCACAGCCACTCGTCATTACTGCTCTCACGTTTGCTAGCGCATTGTTCACGTCTCACTCATCCTTCAACACAGCCTCAATACAGTGCAACCCATGTCTTACCCTGGAGATGTTCTTTGGTTCTTCCAGTCACGCTTCAGTACCAGCTACTGCATGTTTCAGACTCAACCTACTGCGCTGGAAACGTTGATTGGTTTGTATCAAGTTGGTGTAGACAAATATTTAAACCTTGTGGTTTTTCAGGTTTGTTGTTGGGTGAAACATAAAAGAATTCTTTCCTTTCAACTCTCTTCTTCACTATCATAAAGATCTTGGGCGTCATTACTTACCACCCACCCACATTTTACTTCCCGGCAAATTTGGCAACCAGGCCTCGTCATGTTTTGTCGATCCACCGATAGCAGAGCCTCTAGCTCTACATACGTAAACATTGCGCCTGGAACTATTTTTGGTGTTTACCCATCTTCGTGGCTCTGTTGAGCATCCACCGAGCAACAAAGACTCAGGGACTCGTGGTTATCACAACTGTTTGGCCAAGTTGTAAAAGTTGTAAGGGAGTCACCGCAATTTGCTGCCGTATAAGAAGGACCAATGTGCAGATCCGGGAGGATTCGTGCCATCCACTTCTTTCTCTAGCGAAATCACTGCCTCCATGTGTTCATCATTGTCGGTCAAAACACGGATAGTCAGTAAGCAATTAATCAAGCGTTCACCGACAAATAGACTTCGGCAGTTCACCATTCTTGAAAAATGGGCCAATCCTTGAGAGTGGAGATGATCGTAGTCGGGATATTGAAGTCTATGTTGCGATATAGGTTGACATGAGAAGTTTTGTTAAGTCGACAGCCAAAATGTTGAAGAAAACTCTCACTGTCAGATTCAACGACCATGCAAGCTTCACAAGAACCCGAAGCAGAGAATAAAGAATGTATGGGTATCATGAACTACCATCGTATCAATGAACTACGTGAATCATTCCCAGACCAAGACTATCAAGCAAAACAAGAATATGTCCTCGCCCGTATGTATTGAAACCAATCCACCTCTCTTGTTTTCTTTTCTTGACTCAAAGTTGCTCCCCTCGGCCTAAACTCAACACATCTCCAAAATAGCAAAGCGTATCGCCATATCAGGGCCACATATCCGGTACGCCGCCCAAGTTGGGACGTGGCCGCGCCACACCATTGTACTATGTTAAATGGTCTTTCGAGTGGCCCTTTAGGGCTTGGGAATGCGGATAGTCTTGCTGGTCATGAGGCAGCCGTGAATCATGAACAGGAGGACTGCAGGGTGAAACTCGAGAGCGGAGCCCTGGAACCAGACACCAAAGGGGAGGTTGTCGTGGACCCAGCGCTGAGAAAGCCAGTAGGCCATGATGGCATCCATGCCGAGCGAAGTGGGAATGGGAGTTCCCTCGAAATACTTGCTCTTGCCGGTATCATCCTTGGGCAAGACAGCGACAGTGACGTTGAAACGAGCAAGACGAGTGAGGCCACATAGAACGAAGAAGGTAAGACCAGCGGTATCGGCGACCGAACGGAAACCAAGGGTGAAGGCGACCATAGCGGGGGCAACACCGAATGAAATCTAGTTCTTATGTTAGAACTCGACAGTCGCAGCCAAAGGAACACGTCAACATACCAAATCAGCAAGGGAATCTAGCTCTTGACCCATCAGGCTGCTCTTCTTCCTCCATCGAGCAACCTTGCCATCAAAGAAGTCGAAGAAAAGACCAAAAGGCAGGAAGAAGAGGGCAAGCCAGAGGTTATCAAAATCTTTGGGATCGCCGAGTGCGTATCGTAGCGAGGAGAAGATGGACATGACACCGCATGCGCCTAGGATACAGGTTAGTAAAGCTGTCTAATTTGAAAGACGGTACCGTCGTCACGGTCCAGGTGTACATACCATTCATGAGGGTGATCAAGTCGGCAAGGTGCATGGCTCGCACCAGAGAAAAATGTCCAACATCAGCAGAAAGAAGAGTCTTTTGCTTGTCGATAGCTGCGCAGAATAGCAATGTTAGCTTCACGAGCCTAAACTTGCTTTGGATATCTCGTCATAGGCTGAATCTCACCTGGGCTGTTGGATGACATAACGTCCTTGGTATTGCCGTTAGATCCTGACATGGTGTTGCTCCTTCTAGACATCTTGAGACGAGCTACGACGAGGTTCGGTAGAGCTGAAGCGGTACAGATGATTGGTTGAGTTCGGGGAAGGATATCGCAGTCGCAAGTAGCTTCAAGTCGGAAGCAAGCGGTGTCTCCCAACAGATAGAATAGATTATTTTCGTAACGGTAGAGAAGTAGCGTTACTGGGTTGAATGATGCTGCGTAAGCTCAAATTCTGTCAAATTTCCAGATTTCGAGAAGTTGTGGAAGGGAAAAACAGGAGCAGGTTTTCCCAGAAGTGGTTGACGTTGAGGATTGGCGTCGCGGTTTCTCTCTCGCGGCGGGACATCCAACTTCTTCCTTGCTTGGGTGGATGCCGTCATTGTGGGCGCTAGCGTTGATACACGTGATCCACGGCTTACAGACTCAACGTTTCCATCCCAAGTCACATTCAGAACTAGTCGCCCTCTAGCCATTGGAATTCTAGAGTGTTGTACTAAGATTGTCACATGTGGTGATTAAGAGTGATATGAAGACCACGTTCGCATGAAAAGCTGTATTCTCAGTTACATAGGGATACGAAGTTCCTGCATCAATCAGTATTGCTCAAGACTCAACAGTTATTACATTGGGGGGTATTATCACATGCAAGACTCACATTCGCCCTGTCGTATTCGCACAGACGCTTCCTTATAATATCTAACTAGTCAGGTAGGCTTGTGCTAACATCACTCAATGAAAGGTTATACAAAATGTCACCATGCACAACATAATTGATTAGCATAAAATAAAGTCTCAGACTTGATTTCAAGTTGAGACACCTTCTGCGGTATTTATTCAGGCCCGCTCCTGTTCATGGTATAATGCGTATGCTTCTCCCACTAACTTGATATGCAAGTATGTATGTACGTGTGCAGCCTCCTTTGAGGCGGTAGACAAAAACAAGAACCCCGAACGCCGGACTCAGACAAAGGTCCCGAATAATGCTTGCGGCAGCTGTCTGGCCGCTGTAAGACAATTGAGTGTGTCTTAGCACGCAGGAAGGGCATACACTGCCGCTTCCTTTCTTTATGATTATCAATTAATACTTCTCCTTCAGTGGTTGACTCTTATCCTGTAGTTATCGTGTTCAAAAACTGTTGTAGAGGTTATTGTGCTCGCGTTCATCGTGTGATAATGACTGAGAAGCCGTCGAGCCACTGGCCGCATGAGCCGGAAACACCACAAATGATGTATCCTCGAGGTGGTATCAAAGTGCGTCTAACCATATTAATAAAGTTGACTTCGTAGTGGATGAGTGATAGACTCACGAATCTCCTCCATGTGCATTGCCATAGATAGGTGACTTGCGACCTAAGCTGGTCAAAATTTGGATACCGTCAATCCAAAAACCAGACCGCACAACGAAACCGCTAATGTATTCACCACGACGGACATCTGTATCATGTTAGACTCTTGCAACCCTGTGACTTAATGGCGAACTTACCGAATTCAAAAGTATCACCTCCCTCCTTGCCACCTTTCTTTCCAAACAACTGCCTAGAGTCGTCGTCGTAGACGAACTCCATTCCATCGACAGCCATGCCATGGTAGACCACCACACGAGAAAGAACTCGATCTTGTTTGGTGGCGCTAGTAAAGACAGCCTCCGTAGGCTGGGTTCCATCCATCTTAGAGCAACCCATTTTCTGGCTTCGGAAACCATTTTTCCCGTTCGAGAGCTTGACAAGCGATTCCTTTGAAACAAATTTCTTGTAGTCGTCAATATCGATTGACCCACCTCCGTATGACTTGACAGAAATCTTCATGGCGCCCTTTCTCTTCTTGTCAGGCAATCTACCTCGCAGGTCGCTTTCGCTGAGCGTGACTTGTCGAGACGGCGTTCCCTGGTCAATAGGATACTCGACCCACGCATGACAGACATCATCGCCCTCAGCGTATATTTCAACGAAAAATACACCAGTGGCTGCCATGACTAGGATGTTGCCGCTCTCCACAGGGAAAGCCTGAACACTGGCGTCAGGGTTCATAGGAGGGTCATTGGGGAGACGGAACGCTGGATGAGCCCGGAAGCGCAAGCAGTCAAGGCGATGCCAACCACATTCATCAGCCTGTAGCGCGACTCCGCCCTTGGACTTTGTCCTTGTGCAGTAGGCCTCCCGGGCTACAAAAGTGCGGTTAAGTACCACATAGTCTCGTAACATGATGCCGCTCTCCTGGTGTGGGCATCCAAAAAGATGTCCCGTCTCATGCATGTGCGCGCCGATACCGATATTGGCAGCTTCCCAAGAGCTTCCCGCTTCGTTACAGTCGTTGGCCACGTGGTTTGTGTCTGTTGGGGTACAGTCGGTGAACGCAGGGACAACTTCTTCAAAGGTGGATGGGTAGCTGTGAAGGCAGTGCGATCCAAATATTGCCAGCTGCAGATCGCCGTCTCCACCTCCGAGAGCAGCATGGCCGGTCACAGTATTTGCGGCCTTATCCCAATGAGAGTCCAGGAGTAGACACGAGACGTAGAGCTTTTGGCCAGGGAGTGGGTTGAAGTACTTCTTGACAGCCTCAGAAGCGATCTCATACAGAGCACCCTTTTCAGTAGCCTTTTCGTTTTGCTGAGCCTTGTTAAGATCCCGGATCTCAGCAGTGGTTTTGTCGGAGCGGATGATATGAACCCTGGCTTCAGATCGCATGGTGCCGTTCTCTCGATCACGAAAGTTGGCCGAACCTGTTGTCCATTCCTCGTCAAAACGGAATGCGCGCCGTCCAAGTTTGTTCCGCCACATCTGCTCGGAGGTAAAAGCTTGCCACAGATATGCCGCCATCCTGAACTTCCTTACGGCAGACTCCAGTCCATTGCCCTCCTTTTCGGCCCGGGCGGGCGACGCATCGAATGTTTCTGGCGAATCCTTGGCAACCAATATAGCAAGCTGCAGCGGTGGTGAATTGTTGACTGGGAGCATGTGAACGGTAAGGTACGAGGCGTGAATCGGGTTCGAGCTGTTACTGTTGGGTAGTTTGGGACTCGAAAACTCGAAGCGCAACTTGTTTGGTCCTGGTTGCAAGTATACCAATGCCTTGAAGTGTGAGTTGCAGACGGGCCAGCTGATCGCAGGGAAGTTATCGTCGAGTCGACAAACGTTGAGAGTTCCGTCCAAAGCATGTTCGGCGGGGTTTCCAATTGTACCATAAACAAGAAGAACCTTTTGGTAAACCTAGCACTTGTTAGCAATGGTCGCTATATACAAAACTGTGACTGTCATATGCATTGGCAGCAGCGTACGTGCCAACAAACCCCTGACGACATGGCTTGCACTTGCAGGTGCGCCACCAGATCGACAAGCCATAGAACAATTCGGAACGAAAACATCCAAGACATACCCATGCATTTTCCGTTATGTTAACCAATCTTGGGGCGTACGGCGACGATGGGAGGGCCTGTCGTCCATTGATAGAAGGCGCACCAAGGCCCGACATGCCGGAAACGCTGTTGCGGTTCGAACCAGACGTGAGCGGTGGTCGCTGTACGATTTGCTGCTGACTTTGGCTATGAGAGATTTGGGACTGTCGGCGCTGAAGTTGCTGATCTTTGACTTGCAGATGCAGTGCAGGATCGGACTGAATATCGATTGACGGCGGCGTCAATGAGCCACTCGAAGGTGACTCTCCCTGAGATGCAGCGCCATCACTAGAAGTGTCTGTTGTAGAGCGATTGGTACGGAAACTGGCCCTCGATCGGCGGCGCAGGCTGTTGAGGAAGGTAGGGGCCATGTCGCCGGCGACTTAGACCTGCTTTTTCTTGGGCTAATTCGTAATATTTGTATTCAAGGAAAAAGAAAAGAAAGTAGTCGCAGGGAATGCAAGAGGCCGTCCAAGCAATCCGTAGCAAAGGGGACAAGACAAGACAAGAAAAAAGAGCGCGAGAGCGAGAGCGAAAGACTGAGTTTGTGTAGTAACCAAGAAACCGGGGGTCGAGAATCGAGAGAGGAGAGCGCTCGTATTGTAAGCTTGGAGGAACGAATGGGGTGGTAACGTAGATTTGTGGTGGAGTGAGATCCCGATTTTGGGGGGTGTATCAAGAACGCAAGTTGTCAGATCACTAGCAGTCGCGACTTCCTTTTAGAAAAGTTTGGGAAGGAAGGTTGGAAGGTGCAGAAAAGAAAAAAAAGGAGGAAGAAAGTAAAGAAAAAGTGCAAATACTACTAAGGTACTAAAGTACCAAGGTAGATATGAGCAACAAGATAAAACAATCTATATTCAAATCAAAATCCACCCTCTTACTCTCGTTTTCAAGGGTTATTTTCACCTCTGCCTTGGAAGATAACCCTCAAAATTGACCCCTGGAAGGATCGGATGGATATGGACGAGTTGGGTATCCCTACCTATCCCTGGTGATTATAGATGACGGAAGATGTTCTGTATGGAAGACAGACAATCTGGACGGCCACAACCGCGGGCAGCAGTAAAAGTGGCTGGTGCGTGCTTCTGCTCCCGTCGAGAACGTGCCAGCCAGATGGGGCTTGGGCCGGAGGATCCGCTGGAATTGGTGGGTTGCGGCCGTTACAACTCATCTCACCTCAACTCAACTCGACTTGAAGAAGCAGTCAGTAACTAAGTTTGAGTAGAGGGTGGTTAAAGTCTTTACCAATCGCGAGTAGTTTGACCACCCACCGTGCAATGGGGTGGCTGGAAGATCAAAGAGGTTGAATTCAGGAAGACATGTCTGAGTTTCTGTAGGTACCAGGAATGACATGAATTTCATCTCTTCATTTGTCTCTATCCATCGTATATCCGTAGGTTGATTGAACAGCCCCTCTAATTCACACTAATCCCTGTACAGGAGACAGGCCAAGAGGCCAAGCACTCAATATTTGCCGAGTCGAGAGCGATCGTGATCCAAGGTGGACTCGTGGGTTCTTCTAACCAGGCACAATCACCATTATCCAATTATCAGTGGAGCTTTGATATTGAATTCAAGCAGCCGCATCCGCATCCAGCGGGAACCTAATCTTGAGAGCAATAAGCCCAACCAACGACGTCCGTTAGTTGATGCGCATTCTTCTTCACTTGCCGATAATGCTCAACATTCAACCGTCGGTGAATTCTCGCCGTGCAAGGTAGGCAACAAGCGAGTGATACCTTATGGCTACATACTCTGCTATGAAAGCACTGATATTGTTTTGAAACCATCAAAAAATCGTCCCCCTCAGTCGATGACGTCGAGATAAACAAGACCAAGCCCCTGGTCTCTGCAGCGTCTAGGCGGGACTATCCCGTGCCGGCGCCGATAGTAATAGACCATCCAACGAAATTGCGTTTCCATTCAAGATCCGACGTTAAGCTTGAATGTGTGTGTTTGTGTGTGTGTGTTTAGGGGATAAACCAGTTTGATGGTGATATGATTGCGAGGCCTTGCAGAAGTGCTGCTTTGTTAGCGCATACGCCTTGTTCACACAACCTTAGCACTGCAACGCAACAGCCTTTCTCTGATGAATGGCCCGGAGAATGGAATTCAAGGTTTTTCCCATTGCTGAAATGGTGCGTATCTAACTTAGCTATGGCCACCCATCTGGTTTCAGATCTCGGGTGAATTCAAGGCACTGCTCATTAGGGCTCCATACACTGTAACGCCAATCGGGCATGTGAAAACTGGTGATACCTTTTACTTGGAGATTATCCTGTTTCGAATCGGAACTTGTTCATTCATCCCACATCACGATGAAATAAGTGCACAACACACACATACTTTGACTACTATAGGTACAGTACATATGCTAAAGACGATGCGCATATCTTGTCAAACCCAAAGTAAAAGATCCACGTATGCAGTATGCACCTGTGAGGGGTATTTGCAAGGAGGGTGAGCTGATGGATACGATACTGAATGATGACCAACTGACGACAAAGTACTTTGGCTCGTGTTATCATCGAGACGCGGGCGTAATATTGAATATGGACAACCAAGACATCTCTTTATTGTTATGCGTCATCCATAACTGCCTACCTATTAGTGGAAGATACAGAAGCAGAGACAGAGACCTTGTCAAGACAACAGAGCAACGGGCTACGTTTTCTGGGAGAGCACGACGCCGTCTCCGACTCTTCAAAGCCAAAATCCGACTATCCATCATGAGAATCAGAGTTCGGGTTCCCCGCTTCTCCAATTGAACAAAGATGTGTCTCTCCCAAACTCTCGTATATTCAATGTGGTCACTCGTCTTACCTACCTATAGCAGCGGGGTGTCCTAAGCGTTGATAGGCCCATGACTTAGTCATCAACCAAGTCGTGCTGAGTTGCTCAGATAGGAAGCTACCATTATCATCATGGAATACAATACATAGTAGTATATATCGCCTTCCTGGGAGTTGATAAGAGAGAAGCAAAACTTGGATAACCCGGTCGAATAATTGCCAGGTTATAGATAATATAATTCAAATCTGAATGTAACTCTGACTGCTTGCCTACTGGGACTATATACCTAGGTAATTGCCTACTAAGATAAAATGTAATGAACCACGTACAGGATCAATAATGAGATAACACTGGTTCGAGGCTCAATCGAAATCGATAGGGCAGTTGCTCGAGCTACTACAGGATACCTACGTAGATCATCAATCGTGCATAGCAACAAAAAAAAAGGATTTTTTTCTTCAAACTTGAACCAGCGCGCGAACCGTTCGCTAGCGAAATTAAGAGTACATCAGAGCTTTGTGAAAATCATGCACGGGACCTGCCTCCTATTTCCACTAACTACTATGTATAGAAGAAAGGAGATAGAATCTCTAAATTGATCGCCAAGCCGATATTTGGTCAACCAGTCCCTTGCATTGTGGTCGGCCAGCACCGAGTTTTGCTGAATCTTGAAAGTGATTAGGGGCCAATCAAGACGAAGGATGGCCAGCAAGGAGTTGAACAAAGAACCATGACAATGGGCTAATAACAATTCAGAGCAAAATAATGTAAACCAATTTTGCATAATTTTAGTAGATGCATGCTGCAAGCATAGCTTAACGTTAACTCGATCAACTCAAGGCATTTGCATCTTGCCTGTAACGATAGAAGCTGTCAACGTGAACCAAAAGCCCGGATTGCATGGAGGTCTCTCTTCCGTTCCAGCTGAGAAAGGAAATGGCAACTGGGTCGATTGCTGGCCCAGCAGCAGGAGATCGAGTAAGAAGGGATCATTGTGAAGCCTATGATTGGACAGGATCAGCGTGCAAAGTGCATGCATAAATACTTTTTCTCAAAGTACTTAAGTAGACTATACTTGTCTAATCAAAAACTTGCAGGGCTAGTGGGCAAACTGGGGGTTTCGTTTCCAGAGGAATGTGACCAGATTTTGCGCGGTGGCCCCAGCGACCGGGTGCTGAGAGAAGCTAGTTGACGTATTGGATATCGGATCTCATGTTTGATGCCTTTTCGGATGTTGTAATCTGGTCAAGTTGGTTTTCTTCTCCTTTTCGTCTTGGGTTTTAGATGCGATAGTCACTGTAGTACTTATGCACAGACACTAAGTGCATATCACGAGGTCTGCAAAATGGTCATAAAAAAGAACAAAGAAGTCTCAATAAAAACAGGCAATGAACAAAGAAAATCAACTATTGTTTACAACAGATCCAAGCTCTGGTAGCTAAGCTCCTCTAACTTAGCTGCTACAGAGGTCATTAATGGTTACCCGGCTGTAGTAGCACGGGGCCAAAGCCGCCTCAGAAGTGCAAGTACCCAGTACTTGATGACGGACACCTGCAGAGTTAGCGGGGTCCACTTGAGCCAAGTCTAGCAGGCTCCAGCTCCCTACAGGCACAGTACCTAACTGTAACGGCCCCTCAAGATTGCGTCTGCATTGGATGCTTCTCTTTCTCTCCAAACTTTACTTTGATTCTTCATTCATTCACACAAACCACCACCAACCAACTCACCACAATTCACTCCTTGAACCATTTTTTGCGCCTCATCCAACTTGACTCGACTCTCAACCTGTCTACGAGTATCACCAATTATCTATTACCGCCTTTTTAGTCACATCGATCGATTCGACCACTTAATTCCTTTCATCTTGTACGGTGGTTGCCCCTAGCAGCAAGTGCACAAAGTGTAGCAACAGCAGCAGCAGACAATGTCTTCGCCGTGGAAGAAACAACCAGAGGATGTCGTCGACAGTGTGCTTAAGCGTGCAGAAGTAAGCAAGGTAAGTGATTTAATTTTTTCTACTGTCAGATTTGATTCAATTCTCACCTAAAGTTTTCCTTCCTACTTCCCCTTGAAAATCACCTTTTGACTGACTCTTCCCCACTTCTAGATCGCACGCCGTCTGCAGAACCGCCTCGCCCTCGCAAAGTTCAAGACAAAGCATGGCTGGGAAGACCTCACACTCGACTCCATCGAGCCCAAAGTCGAAGAAGAGTTGCGAAGAAAACGCCTGGCCGAGCCTACAGATGTCCTCTCCGACTCATCATCAAGCGCATCCGATCTCCCATATCCATCAAGGGCTCTCATGAGCTCCCCTATGAAGGCTCCCCTATTTTCGGATGCGATAGGTTCCAGCAACGGCAGCACCGGTCACCGCAAGCGCACATACCTCGCCACTTTTCACGATGCTTCATCGAGCCCCAGCAAACGATTCCGACTTTCTCCTACAGCACATAAATCCTTCGGCAGCAGCAGTGTATGGAAGAACTCGCATCACATTGCACGATCATCTCCTCTGAAGCCCCGGCGGCAACAGCATTTTACCACCTCGGGCGGTCCCGATGTCTCCTTTTATCAGCAGGGTCTGTTGGGTCGTGACCTGACATCACCCAATTTTGCGGCCCCTTCAGACGATGATGACGATCTTCTGCCTATTCACTCCTTCAACCCTACCAACATTCGATCATCTCCTCCACGCACACCACCCATGCGGACCCGATCTGTCAACAAGCGAAGCAAAGGCGAAGCTGGTCAAGGTCCCAACGGCAAGGCCGGCGAGGAGGGCGCAGATCTCCTCCTTTACCTTGCAGCTTCACCGTCACCCGCTGTCAGAACCTCGACCAGAACACGAATGGAACCTCCTTCAACCCCTCCCCAGAAGAACAACAAGATGGACTTGCCTTCTTCCATGATGATGACACCTGGCGGGGGCAACATGTTCCCAACCACCCCAAGCCAAGCTTTCGACTTTGCCGAATTTGTCAACATCACACCCAGTCCAGCACAAAAGCCTTTCAAGACACCAGTCTCGCTCACGGCAACTAGGACGCCCGTGAGCGGAGCGCAACGGCGACTCACGTTCGACTAGTGGTTGTCCTCGAGTTTCGATTTGTTGGCTTGAGGGATACTGGATTGGTGATGAATCAGGATCCCAGTTCCCTGTGTACATGATACCATGACAGCACCTGCGCATGCGTCTTTCTCTCTTTTCTTTCACTGTTTGGATCTTGCTCCGGCTTTCCGGGGCGTACAGAAACGCTCCCTGTACATGTCTGTTGTTTTTACATACTATTTTTTGCGACGGCGTTTTAGACTAAGCGGCTATGGCATGAAGGGTCTTTTTTTTTTTCTCCTCGAGGAGGCCGCAGGAGGCCGTGTCCCGTATGGAGACCTGGAGGATGGTATACTATTTGGTAGTTGAGTTATCTCATCTCGGTTGAGGTGAAGCTTTGATAAAATGAAGATTACATTCTGGGCCGGTTCAGGAGAAAAGGGGTAATTTACCTAGGGTGTCTAGATGGATTGATGGAACGGCTTATGGACAATGTGATTACTACTACTTTATTATCAACTTGACTAAATCATTGTTCAACCTTTTTTTCTACCTTTGTTCCTTTACTTTTTGTGACTTGGGTTGTTAAGTGAACTGGGTCGTATGATTGACCAGCTCATGTAAAACCTTTTTTCTGCAACAAGCAGGGATCAAGGCCGTGTTCAGCGCGCGTGCGACGGGCAATTTACGCGCGAAAGAGCTGGTCGCGTAGCCAAGTCGTGTCCGTTTCGCGCACCAATACCCCTACTCTTTGATAGAAATCCCGCAAGTACCCAATCAAATACAAGTTTCTAGCAGTGTAGGTTTGATGTCTGATGTCATGAGTTTGCGAGGGATGAGCTGGACTAGAACAAAGCGTGTTATTTGGTTGGATGGACGTGAATGGGATGTGGATTATTGAGTGGCTCAAGAGTACTTCTCTCCAAAGTACTCAACCAAGCATGTAAAGCATGCTACAACAAAGGTTAATATACAAACAAACCATCTCTATGTGAGGCTTATCATGACTCTTTGGATTTGCTGAGGGTCACATTCAGCTATACTCTAAACTCTAGCCATCCTTGTATTGAACTACACTGCTAGGGCCGTTAGAGCATTTGCCAATGTAATTAAAGACATCTTCAATGGGTGTGACAAATGCATATGTCGTAGATATACCCCAAGGTTTCTGTCCGCTCATCAGGCTATTAAAAACTGCCGCCTCCATCCCCTCTTCTACAAATGGCATACTCTCCTCATTGTGCCATGTGATGAGTGGCAATCAGGACATCCAAAGACGGGAGTCCTCTAACGACATTCGTCGTCCTTCTACTTGCCACAGACTCCATAGCAACTAATAAATGCCCCGCTTGTGATATCAGTGCCGCTGCATTCTTTCCAAAGCCGCGTGCCCTGCTCCAAGTTGCGTATCTTTGAGTCTAGGTATGCTTGGATCTTTCGCATTCACACCTTTGGCTCTGAAGCAATTCGAGTCTTTGCCGCATTTGCAATCGGGGGAAACCTCGTTCGAGGGGGCTTTGTTACTGTCGCTTAGTTCATCAAAGATATCCACTATAGCCCAGTTGAGCAGGTTTCCATCTTAACATGTTCTATTGTCGAAATAAGTCAAGACTTGGCAGCACGGGAAAGCAGATTATTAAAGAACTGTTCTTTCTTGTGTCTAGCTTCCTTCTCTCCGAATTATCTAGAAGACAGTTCCTCTCCCATTCTGAAAGAGCCTTTGTTCTGGAGAGAGCCAGTCCTCGTCAAGACATGACACGAAGAACTCATGCTTCAGCTGAGATATGCTCTTCATACATGCAAAAGCTAACGTCGTTTCCCATCCAACCCCCATTTATCGATATTGTAGACATTCAGGATTCTCGAAGATTACATTCGCTAAACGACAGAGTTTATCCAAACTGATAAACATAGATGCAACTCATTCATATCGAAACAAAGTCCACAGTGGCCGAGAGACATATTGAATGTATCACTCTCAAACTCAACAAATAACATGAACGGCACGATTTTATTAATAGGGTTATATAACTAAAGTCTCGGCGGAACATAGCAAGCTTTTCTGATTTTGACTCTAGCAGCAACCATTTTGGTGTGCGTTCTTCAAGGAAAAGAAGGAGAAAAGCCCAGGTCCGTGGTATCATAAGCATAAACGCTGACATCAAACATCAACTCCCATCTATCCATCTTCTAATTTTCGTCATCCTCCCTCAGCCTTGCAGCGAGCCATGAATCTTCCAAAAGAACCTATCTATGCTGGTCCTCCGCCGAGATGCAACGAATGGAATTGTTTTTTGTGTCCCTGGTGTAACTTCTCACATCATATTGCCATTTCCGTGTCTCCAGGCGTCGTCGTTGTTGCTTCTGAAGTCCCGGGCAGGAACGGGGAAGTCAGTCCCATCGTTTCCATACCGGCTATAGATGCTGGGAACCCGAGGTGGTACGGGAGGCCACTCGCTAACCGAGCTCACTCCACTGGTATATTTTGAAGTGAAGCTATCAGCACGAGACTGTCTGCTCGCGTATTGGTGGTGGTTGTTATTATTGTTGACAGCGTTAGTAGTGCTGTAAAATGAGCTAGCAACAGTGTGCCGGGGCACTTGCTGAATGTTACCGTACATGCTGGGAACAACTCGGGTATCAAGCTCCAAGTCAAATGGGTTTGAGTGAACCTTGCCGCGCCAAACCTCTTGGGGCTTGAGATTCATGTTGTCGCCTGTTGATTGGGGTGTAAGATTCCTTGACATACTTGGGCTTCGCCGTTCAGACCCTGCATAGATCGTTGGCGACTGCCGGGCAAGCTCTGGTGACATGATCGAGTCTCCATCAGCAAAAGGATCGTTCTCCCGAGCAGCGTGCAACGGAGGTGGGACCATTGACCCATGAGGCGGAACACTGTGGGAGTATTCGCGGAAAGGGCCCAGGGGGGCAGCGACAGAAGAGTTGACATCCGAGAACGGGTTAGGACTTGGGGTTCGTCTTCCGTCGTAACCATGTTGCTGCATGGGAGGAGCTGCTGCCGGAGGATCATTGATGTTCGACTCTCCAAGGAGCTCCGACCACCATCCGTTTTGTGTTTGTTGTCCAGGAGTTGAACTTGCTCTGCTGTGAGCATGTGCTGTGGGCACAGCCTGACTTTCATGGCCGAATTGGGAGTTCCCTCGACTGATGCCGATATGGGAAGCATCGCTCATAGATTGTCGGATTCGTTGACTAAACTTCTTGGCGTTGGCGCTCATTGAAGCTGCGACTTTGGTAGATCGGGGCGTTGGGCCTAAGGATTGGTTGTCGATCTCATACTTCATCAGGTTACCAGGTGGTGCCCCTGGACGAGCCCCGAGAGGAGTGAGGAGCGTGCTTCTGCGGCGCTGTAACTTGCGTCTTCTCATAAGCCAGAAGATGACAAGCGCAAGCATGGATATTCCGAGAATTGAACCAAGAACGCTTCCCACAACCATTGGCGGTACATTTGATTCACTATCGGACTTGTCTTTTACAGAGGCATCGGGGCTTTGTGTTTCCGAATTGTCACTTCCTGCAGTTGCACTGAGATCAATTGTTGTGACAACACCATCAGCCAGGGTTGCAGTGGTATATAGGGGTTCAGAGCCAGTAACGCCAGTCTCGCTGTCATCGCCATCGAAGCCATCAGATGTCTGGGTGGAGTCAGCAACAGACGCATCAGTGCTGGTCCCTCGTCGGGTTTGGAGAGTTGTCGATCGAGTCGGGGGGCCAGTATAAGTGAATGGCGCAGTGTCAAACTGAAGAACCTCGGAAGTTGGTGTTGCAGACAGTGACGAGGATGACTCTGTCTCGATAATCAGGCGAGCATTCTCCGGGGTGTTTCCAGGCCCTCCTTGCGTAGTTGCTTGGGTAGATGATTGAGAAGGGTTTGGAGCAGCTGTCGTCACAAGGTCAGGCCCGCCGAGTGACGTCTCCTCTGCGGTAGGCTGGGAAAATTTAACAGGATTTCCAACATCCGTCGTCGCAGGACCAGGTACATCTATCGGGCGAGTTGGCTCTGTCGTCTCACGGGGTGCCTCCTGCGAAGTTGGCTCCGCGATCGGCCCGATGGAGGTTGTCGTTTCTTGAGACACTTCCTGGGACGTGGTTTGAGGAATCGGATAGACAGAGCTTGTAGTCTCGGGTAAGGGCGCTGGTGGTGCAGGTTCGGCCCCTTGTCCAGGCACAGTAGTAGGAACAGGATTAACCTCTTGACTTGTGGGAGGGATGAAAGATGCGAACTGAGGGGCATCTCCATCTACCACGGGAACTCCGGCAGGAGGCTCCTGTCCAGGCACGGTAGTAGCAACAGGAGTGGCCTCTTCGCTCGTGGGAGGGATAAAAGATGCGAACTGCGGAGCATCTCCATTGTTTGCAGGAACTTCAGTGGGAGGCTCTTGCACGGGTTCGGTAGTGGGAACTGGGTTGACCTCTTGACTCTTGATAGGGACAAAGGTCCCAAACTGAGCATTTCCATCGTCTACAGGACCCTCGTTAGGAGGTTCTTGGCTAGGTGCGGTCGTGGGAACAGGGCTGATTTGTTGGCTTGTAGGAGGAATGAAGGACGCAAACTGCGGCGCGTCTCCATCCGCTACGGGAGCCTCACGAGGAGGAGGCACGTCTCTAGCAGGTGGCGTTGAAACGGTTGGTAGGGCGGCGCTATCAGCATCCTGTGCGGTGCTGGAAGGAACATAATGTGTGACCACGACAGTTGTCGGGACTGGGACGACAACGACACGAGACTCCATCTTGGTCTGAGTAATCACTACGGGTGCCCTTGCGTCGAGCGATTGCAGGTTATCGGTGTCAGTGTCTTTTGGTATGCCGGCATACTGTTGTCCAAGTAAAAAATTCAATACAGCCCTTGTCTGAAGGGCTAACATTCTTGACAAGAAACGGGTGCGATGCCAGTCGCAATTGGTGATAATTGAGCTCAGAACCCTGGCTCAGCGCTGAACAAGAGTAAAAAGGAGCGGTAAGTGAGCAAGAATTTCATATAGTGGCCTCGGTGGCCATCTAGTTGACGATATGCATAAAAATGTATGATCCAGTCAGCTTGTAAGTGAAATGAGAGCAAGAGAAAGAAAGTAGGTATCACGGCCAAACACAGTGATAGGAAAGTAACAAGAATGAGCGAATAACGTTACAACAAGAAGAGAATGTAAGGGTTCGAAACAAGGAAAAGACACCAAGAGAAACAGAAACAGAGAGAGGAAGAGGAAGAAAGTCAAGACAGAGAATGTGAGAAGAGAACAAAACGATAATATGATCGCCCAGAAGGGGGGAACATGGCCAGGTCGAAGTAACCCGAAGGGGACAGAACCAAACGCTTCAACTACTAGCGTTTTACCTGAAGCCAGATAGAACAGCATAGGTTCAGTTCAGGTGCGGTAGACCAGGATTGTCATGGCGCGATACCCTGTCCTGCGACAGATCTGAAGCACGACAACCTCCCCACGTTGTCTGAGCTTAACTGCGCTACACTAGTAGCGCATGCAGCAACTACAGTCTAAGCTGTGGCAGAAGGCACAAACAGCGGACGGGATTGTCTGCCTAGGTAACAAGGGGACAGTCTGCCATCTGGTTCGTGTGGTTGAAAACACATGTATGTTGTTGGGGTTGATGTTTGTCTTTGTCTTTCTTGAGGCTCGAGTTGGACGATGTTGGTTGCGAGCCAAATTAGATGACATAGCACCCGCATGTGCCGTCATTTCTCATCTTCTTTCTTGTTTCTTTTTGTTTGGTGAGCATCAAACGTTGTAACTGTAAATGTCCATCGGCTCCGTTCTTGTGTGTGTACGTGAAAAGTGACGATGCATGCTCGGCAGCGTTTACTGTATATGGAGAGTGTTGTTGATGGATGGAAAAAGAGGTCCCGGCCATTAAACTACCCTTGGCCTGTGCTAAGCAAGGTTACTAGGTTCCACGGTGGGCTCTGCCTTTGGTCAAGCCTGAGGCTCAGTGTGGCACCTTCCATTCCGTGATTTGCAAGCGGGTTGGTAGGTTGGCAGGCGCAGGGTTGGTTCCATGATGACCTTGTGTCCGAGAGCAATCCTACCAGCGTAACCTACCTTACCTGAGACACCTGAATACCCGCCACCGTTTCTGGTGGTATTGCCAAGCAAACACCTAAATGGGCTGATGGACCCGCTAAAACAAGACACGGCGAATAGCCATCCCACGAAACATAGTACAGGTAGTTAGTTACCAGACGACACTCTGGAAAATTCTATCCCACACAATTATCCGTTCCAGGTTGCTATGTATAGTATCTACACTAACACAACACCAATTACACTACTGAACGCTCCCGCATTCCACCTGCATATTTGTACCTGAATTTCGTCCACATTCGGATGAGCCCAGAATTAGTTCAGTTCAAAGACCGACACATGACAATGGATAGCTCCTTTCCTCAACTGTTGGTGCCAGGAACTCCAAAGACCTGAATCAACCCTCGACCATTTACAATTCCAAAGTCCAACAACAGATGCACTGATCCTTTTGTGCACTAGCGATTACGTACTCAACGAGTTCCTCCCATTTCAAAATGATCCATCCTCCTTTTGATCCTGGCTTGGATCAGTCCATCCACTGCTCATCAGCTCGACCCATGTTCCCGGCCCCAACCGCCGCACTATACTGTAAGGATGCATGGTTCCCTGTTGTCTCACCTCGAGTTGAGTCAAGTCAATTCAAGACTGTTATTGTTTCTCCTTCCTAGAATCTGCATTTTGTCCCGAGCTGCGATTACCGAAATAGACAAAAAAATAAAAATCTCTCTTCACCATTGAGAATTGGGCGATCCCGACCAAATGGACCTCTTGGCACTAAACTATTTTAACAACCTTAAAATTGGCCAGGAAACGTGGGAAACTGGGTCATACCGCAGGAGAATCTCCTTTGTTTCTTGGAACACTTGATTTGCCAAGTCATTGCTGTTACAAAACAAACCACCTCCCTTGATTGATCATATCATCTCCACGAGTTGCAATTATTTCGCGGTTCGAAATCAAAAAGAAAAGTGACAGGGTTGGCTCTCTTTGGTATGTGAATGCTCTTTCTGAACTCCCTCCCCCTTTTAGTTCCTAGGGAATTTCTCTCTTACACCACATACAATAACAAGCATGCTTGGCACCTTTTCAAGACGATGCCCCCTTTCACGATGCATTATTGTCGTAGAGCCCCTTTTTGTTCTTCTGTCAGATGAGCGATGGCTTTTCCCGGACGCTGGGACTGCTCGGTCATCAAATATGCCTGATTCGGGGAAGTTCGTAACAGGTCTGAG
Organism: Fusarium sporotrichioides; assembly: GCA_019054645.1. Classification (NCBI taxonomy): domain Eukaryota; kingdom Fungi; phylum Ascomycota; class Sordariomycetes; order Hypocreales; family Nectriaceae; genus Fusarium; species Fusarium sporotrichioides. The sequence continues at coordinate 2,452,684 of JAHKNS010000004.1, forward strand.
TACAGACTAGACTAATGACCAGTCGGAGTATTTACTCTTTGTCATATTTCCTTGAACTCAGTACTGTGTGCCATGGACTACTCTGAAGTTGGTTACTGGAAAGAAACATGCTGTTCTGTACTGGCTCAGTTAGTTCTTTAAGCTTTAATTCAAGAACAGCACAAGACGTTATTTCCAAGAAAAAGGGTCATAGGGTTTGAGCAGCAGATAAGATTTGACCGGTGAGGATGTTCCATTGATGTGTTCACCTACGTAGTAACACCTCGGAAAGTGAGCCAGGGCAATCAGTGAATGGTTCTTCAATGTTACCAGGATTTCTAATCCAATATTTCGCCATAGCCAGGACTTATTAGCTCAAAAGTATATGTAGATGAAACATGATAGATTTCTTATCATGGTAGAGATATCAGCGTCGGTGCTATAGGGTAGGTACACTCGACCAGCTTCTTGACGGTTGGAAATCCTCACATTGAATCCTTCGTATCAGGAAGAGACAGGGGAATACTTGATTACGATCTACAACTCGCTTTATTTACTCACGTTCATATGGTGGCATGTCTTCGTGGCCATCACATTGGTCAAGGTCAACAAAAGTGCATAGCCCTATCGTCAGTGTCGAGTGTTAGGTAAATTGCCATAGTTTTGTGTCGTATCATGAAATGGTCAAAGCCTCTGATGTTAGTTTGTATTGCGAGATACTAAGACACAAAAGGATGATCCTGAATGTTTCATAGATACGAACGTTAATGCAATCGTCATGTAGCTGCTGCAGAAGTACTCCTGTTCTATCGATTGTCCTGTGAGTTCTCAACGAGTGTCACCAATATATTAATTAGGCTGCAGAGGAACACCGTTGGGAGATGCCAAACATGCATATATAACTATATAGTAGAACTGTTATTTGTGCGTGAAGCATGAATATGCATATGTATGTATTTATGTATGTATGTATGTGCTCTACCGGATACTATGGGTACAAACCGTCTGCATTGAAGAAATGGGGTCTTGCTTGATCCATGTCACTGCGGGCAGTTGACCAATCGCGGGTGCAAAGGTACAGTTGCCGGCCAAACGCAGGTCCATGAGCTCAGATCATGAAGAAGCCATTTGTTGTTAGTATTCCAGCAGAAAAATAACCCTCGCGGTTTGTCGAGGGTCTAGGTTAGTGACTCACTACTAGGTTAGATGTTTGATGGTTCGAGTTGAGATCCATAGTGCGCTCTATTATGTGTTGTGCTTGCTTTTCGTCATTGTTGTTCCTCATCGCGGCTGTTCCCGCACCCAAATGGACCGAGCCGATCTTGGCACTGACCGTTGGCCAAAACTTTTGAAGCTTCCAATTCCAGCACAATTCAATTAACTCACTCTTATCATTTCTCCTAAAACAACGACCACTTCTGCCATCGCGTTTGTACAAAAGTTTTATTTGATGACATTTGGATAGAATCGTTTCACTTTTCTCCTCGGTTTCTGTTCAGCAGAGTCATCAATTTTTTTTATAGCTCTTCATTATCAGTACAGCTTCCCTTCATCACGAGATTGCCTCGCTCACCTCTCACCTCTCGTCATTCAGCAGCCAAGCCAGCCTGTGTCTCATCGTTTCTCCTTGGGGCAATTTACTAATTGAGCTACCTGTTATCAACAATTGCTGTAGCAGCTTATTACTATGTGAGTCTCTTCCTATACGAGATGGAATGACTTGGATCCATGCTGACGTCGTCCGCTCCTTTAGCATTTCCTGTAGCGGTCTGGTACCTTACATCACATACACTGCTTAGTCGCGCCACTGCAACCACTTCAGCCGTCATGTTTGGTAACTTCACCACCTTTGGTAAGTTGGCTCGACCTCTCCTTGGTTCGAACCTCTTGTTGCCTCCTTATTGGCATCCCCTGAGTCTCTCATGCTCGCAAAACACCTCACCACCCCCTCACTTCATTTCTCTGACCTATCTCGCCTGCGCGTGCCCCTCCCCCACAGCTACGGCAGCTCCCCTGCAAGTTCCTCCACCTAGAAAGACCCTGGCTAAACTTTGTCACTCTCTCTTCAGCCGGCATCCCAGCCAAGAGTAAAGTAGATCCTAAGGACGTCCCGCCTCCTACACCTGTTACTCTTCCTCGTTTCCAGCCCTTTGCTCACGATGATGACCCTGTCGATGATGATGCTGCGCTTTCAGCCCTCCTCCGAAACACAGGGCGATCGACTGCTGCTCTCGGCCCTCTCGGTTTCTCTGCCATTGGCCTCAACCTGAACCTCGATGCTAAGCCTGCCGACCTCATTCCTGATTCGTCACATATCCCTGATTTTGACGACTGGGACAAACTGACACCAGATGAGGCCCAGGAGAAGAACCAGTCTACTCGAAGCCCCTTGAGGAATGGCAATGTGTCTCCCGGATGTCATGTTTATCTGGAACGAAAGAAGGAACTGTCCAATGCCAACGAAGATGCCTTTCGAACTGTCAGAAGGCTCCCGGCGCCCAAAGGAAAGACCCAAGCTCGACTAGGGAACGCTTATGAGTTTTTCCGCTGCCTCGAAGCATTTACTTCTTTCTGGGATGACCCTACTCAGCCACCACCACTCCCTCCGTCGCCTGAAGCATCTGTCGAAGGCACATCGTCTGATGGGGCCGCACAATCAGGGGGTGAAAAATCAATGAGCCCCAAGCCAGACGATAGTTCTAGCTTCTTCAGAACCAGTGCCGGGTCGTCGATGCCGCTTGAATATCGTAACAATCTCATGACAGCTTTCGTCAAACTTGTTGCCTATGACTTTGGATGTAACGTTTCGCCCAGTCGAACTGAACCTCGACTTCACTTCAGCTCGTCGCAAGGATCTGGATCTCGCAAATCATTCTGCCCCTCTGGCTGTCTCTTTGTATTCCAGAGCCCGACTACCCGTGAAGCCGCTCGCGCGGGTGTAATCCACGGACCTGTAGCTGCCGTTAGTGCCAGAGGGACAACTGACTTTACTCAAACCGACCCCGAAATGGCACAGTCACTTGACCTCGCTCGAGAAATGGTAGCGGCTCTGATCACGGCGCAGCATCGTGCACGCGAAGGAAAGACGGAGAAGCGCTTTGGCGAGGGAGAGTGGTGGACGACCAAGAAGCGATGGGGAGGTGGTTCTGGAGGCCCTATCGGACGTGAGATTGAGAAGGATTCTGTGCAAGGCGACAAAGACGCGAAACCCAGTGACGAAAACGGCCTGCCTATGCCACTCGCCAAGAAAGCCCGCAAGAACATGAGCATCTATGACAACTATCGCATGATTCGACCTCCTGCAGCAACATGGGACAAGAAGGCTCAGTATGAGGGCATTGGAAGAGTCAAGGGGGCTGACTACGACGATATCTTTGTGGTGAGCTCTCTGTTTCACCATGTCTCAATTCTCCGCGTCAGAGTACCAAACCGATTACTTGAAGTTCTGGACGGGGCACGCGAGCTAGAAACAGGCAGGCGTAGTTGGGGCAAGGTTGAGGCGTGGAGGAGCCCCTGGTACGATCTGTTTGACACGGCTCAACGTCTGGCCGCTATGAAGCTAGTGTGGGGGATGATGGCTTATCAGATGAGGAAAGATGATAGCAGTGATGGAGATGTCAGGATGGCTAATTCTTGAGCTTACTTTGATAGTGGCCTTGATTTGGAGACGTAAGATTCTTCGCATACAGACTCATATTGAAGCTTTGGCGTTTCGCCCTGGAGAAGACATGGTAGCAAATCTAGTCATCACCTCCCTCCCGTGGCGGTTGTCCATATACTTATTGGCATTGCATTCCCGACAGAAATTCCGTGTTTGATCTTGTCATCTGTTGGATGATAGTAGAATCATTCCGGGTAGATTCAGAGTTGGTTAATGAGAGGCATATTTACTTCCCCATGAGAGTTACATGTACTTAATTGGTAAGCGAGGTCAGTTTTTGGTTGCCCTTGAAGTTGCTGAGAAGCTATCAAGGAGTTCAAGCAATGGAGGCTAGCTTTTGAATAGACGACAAGAACAGTCTCAATGTGTTGTTCGAGTTCGCTCACAAATTCCAAGGACCATAATCTCAGATCTGGGACATTGACTCAGGGAAAGTCGAGAACGGGTGCCCGGAGACCATGTTGCCATGCAGGGAACTTGTTCTTTGTGCGTATGGACGTTCGCACCTGTTGGCCAGTCTTGCTCAGAATATCAGGCCCCAACATAACGTGATGTTCCTGCAGGGCAGAAGAGGTGGCTGAGACAGATCCGAGACGAGACAACTTACAAGTCATGGCGTGACTAGATCTGGTGGACAGGGTAGTCCTGGAGCCGGACGGTGAAAGAGGCACAGGGAGATGAACGCGGAGCATAGCTTCCTGCAGCGTTCCAGCTCAACGGGTAGGGCACGGGTACGGTTGTCAAGCATCTAGTGCCGGTAACATCACTAGTGAGGCCAAGCTCGACTGATGTCGCTCGGCTGGGGACAGAATCTGGGGGTAGTTGGGTGTCTGTGGCTCGCGTGGCTGCATTAGAGCTATCTTCTTTGGGACTGAAACCCGCGTGGCATAGTCAAGCCCAATCAGTAGGGTATCGGAGAAGGCTTCTTGTTTGGTGCTGGACATCCGGAGGCTTTTGAGGGTTTTTGATGAGGAGAATCGTTAGTTTTGAGGCGGTTGGAGATGGTACGAGTGACGAGAATGAGGGAATGTGTTGGTTGAGCTTGGTAATGTGAATGTTATTGATGTGATTGTCTTGTCTATTCAACAACTACAGATGGAAGAAAAGTACAAGGCAAAGAAAGAAGCATATGGCATGGATAAGCTGCAGTAGTCTCGAATACAAGTCCCGACAACTTGGATGACAGACGATAGTGTACCGCATTTCAAGGTATGATATCAATATCAATATCAAACATCGATATCAGGCCCAGCACAGCGGTAAAACACATCCATGTTGAGGCCTTCACGCTTGGGTATGTATCTCCCAACCTCCAACGAATGGTAGAAAAGACCCTGAAGATGGCCCAAGCTCCTTTCAAGCCTCAATCCCCGCTCAGCTCCAGGCGGCTGAGCAAAATAGGGTCCTAATTGGACAAGGTGTCGCTCTCTCAGCTATCGGCTTGTCCGTCTGCTAAGCCCAGATGGGATGATCTTCGTGCCGTAGGGCGGGGCGGGCTGTCGGGTAATTTCAACCATCTGTTTTTTTTTCCTTTTTTGAGGTACGAGATCGTGATAACAAATAACTTTTTAGTCTAGTTTGCGATGGATGTTGTGTTGTGCTACGTTGTGTTGGTCGGAACATCCCTTGCTTGGCTTTGCTTTGACATGTTATGCCAATTAACTCCTCCTGGCTGTCTGTTGTATACTACCTACGGTATGGATGCTTCTATGGGTGTCTAGAATTCCCTTTTTTGTACTTTGTTGCGTTTGGTGGAAGATATGATGGCTTGAACATGGCTTGAGTACCTATTATTATGAGTTACAGGGCAGTGACTGAGAAATACATGAAAAGCACATGCAACATTGTTCGTGCATTTACTCCGTCATGTGTTGAATATGTCGTTTCTACAGAACAGAATGAACCTGCAAACCTCCTCCACTGGGTCCATACCGAGTCTGCATCGGGGATCGCCGTTGCACCGGGTTCGGCGCCGGCTCAGCCTGACAGGGGCCTTGTACTGCCAGGACTGCGTTAATGACGTTTGAGGGGTTCGTCGTGTCGGACAATTAATTGGATGAGATTCAAAACTGTGCTGTAAGTTGTGATCCAGCGTTTACTAATTAGGCTACAACCTACCTTAGTAGGTACATACGTAATAAAGCTAAAGGTTGACGGTGAACAGGGTGTATTCTAAATCATATTGTATCTGTGTTATCGTATCCTGGTCACATTTGGTATCAAAGTAAAAATGAATGTGGCATTCTTGTCCGATATCACATATCCTCTTTGTTGATTTCCAGGGTGACCTATAAAACGGTCTCACCAAAACCGTGATGATTGATGGCTTTTAATAAAGCCACCATGACGGAGATAATGGCATATTGGTCCAAAAAAGCAATCAAGAGCCGCAATCTTAATCCCAACTCAAAATGGTCGGCTATGTTGGGTTCAAGGAACTGACTTGACTGCCCTGGATGTCTGGGCAAACGAGTAATGAACTGGTTGATATTACATGGGCCAAGAACACGCAAGACGCGTAAGTAAAGACTTGGCTGATGGATCACCAGACTGGAAGAAACAGGGCATGAGGGTTAAAGAGGTAGAGAGGCCCAGAGTATTCGGCATTTCTAAGCCGGGGGTCCATTCAGTCGGGTCGATTTGTGATCCCTGTAGATAGACTAAGTCAAGTACTTGGGCATAGCCTACTAACCTCAGTAAATAGTTTGAGTTGAGTGATTGAGATGTCTAAATTCTGAATATGATGATAGCATCATAGGTCATAAATGGATAGTGAAGCACAGTATTAGTTAGTTGTCTACCTAGTAGCTAATAAGGAAAGGCTGTGTAGTATGTATTGTTTCCTCGATTAGAGACGGTGTGCGAGAAATATTGCCAAGACGGACGCATCTCGTGCTGTAGCGCACTCGAACATCTCCGTAGTGGTCGTTGAGATGCACCAGCGAATTCCCCATTGTCGGCCATGTTACCGCTTTGGGTCCTGTTTCTAGCGCTGAGCCTCCATTGCCGACCGAGAGCTGTTGATAGTTCCGGGCATCACAACAGCTAATAGAGCTTCAAAGAAAACACAATATGTAGCTAAGGCATGCTGGATTAAATGGTAGAGTTTTGGAATATGTGATTTAAAGACGGACCTATATCCCCTCGATTATAGCTTCATTACCATTACCATTGCCATCATCATCATCCTTGAACTTGAGCTTCACTCTTCTCTTGTTCCTCAGCCCGACCAAACAAGACAGACAAACAGACTTGACTCTCATTACTTAGCACTTGTTTCGCTTGCTCCAAGGGTCCTCTTCTCCGCATTTCTCAGCATCAATCATAATCATACAATATCAACCACTTCTTTTCTGACACCGACAATCAAATACTGAACTCATTCCTATCACCATCCCTCTAATAGGAAAAAGCTGCCACGATTTGTCTCAAACATTAAAACCGCTGGCCAGGGAATAATAAACCAACTGCCCTGCCCTGCCCTGCTGTACAGCGTACTGTCCAGTTCAGTACTTGCGGTCTACACCCCTCCCCCCCTTGTCCCTGCCTCTCATTGCTTTTGTCTCTTCAATCTGTCTGCTGGCCTCGCCTTCTTATATATCATTCTGCCGCGCGCGCCGAACAGAAGCAGAGAAAGAAATATCAACGACTCCTCATCTTCCGCATCTCTTCAGCTCAAAAAGACATCCTTTTGTCTCTCTATCTCGTCCTATCCCATCTCTCTGTTCCCCCGCCTTCAGCTTCTAAGGACGCCCGTGCACTCCGTTTTCAGCTGCTGGGAAACTCTGTATCCAATCCAATCAACTGACGACCCTTGGATCTTGGAGCAACAGACAGGAAGGAACCCTTAACGTTAGCTTGATCAGTTTGAGCGAACGGACGAACCCCTTCACCTTTTTTTTCTGCCCCGCGTGAGCATAAGCATAAGCATCAGCATCAGCATCATTAGCATCAATCAGCAGAACAACAACAGAACATACCAGACTATACTAGACAGTCGTCGCATTGCATTGATCACGAGACCCCACGCTTGTATCTTTTCTTCTAGCACATCGTCATCGCCCCAGAAGGACCCAGCTACATTTCACTTTTGAATGCGCTATCCTGTCTGATCTCTTGGCGCCCAGCCCGAGTTTCCCACGCCCAGGCTACCTACTATCCATCCTAGTCTTTTCTTACCCAACTCGACTCGACTCCTTCTCCTCCATCAAAACACAAACATACGTCAATCTTCAACACCCTCAAGTCCATAATCTTGGAGACAATCATACCTAACTAATACCTCGACTTGTCTGCTTCTCCGACCTCTTCAACAACAAGAACCGCCCTGTCATGTCGCAATATCCAGGCTACAATTCCGGCCGTTACGGTGGTCCGCCGCAACCCCAATACCACCAACAGCCTCAAGGCAATTATTACCCGTGCGACTCCCCTCTTTCTTCAGCGCTGTTGCGATCTGATTTGAACCTCCAATTTCAAAATCCCATCATCCGACTTTCCCCCGCATTATCCGTCCCCCCATGCGAGCCGACGATCACTCATGCCACTACCCGTCATCATCATGCACAACGATGGAGCTTCTAGCTAACTTCTTGTCCTTTACTTATACAGACCGCAACCTAATTACGGTGGTGGATATCCGCAAGGCCAACCTTCTCCTCAACCGCCATACGGCTACCAACAACACGCTCCTCCACAGCAGCAGCAGCAGCAGTTCTACCAAGGACAGCCTCCTCCCCAGCCTCAATATGGCCAATACCAGCAAGGACCTCCTCAGCCAAACTTCAACTCGCGTCCCGGTATGTTGCGAGATTCACGCGCTTGCCTTCTCGACCAGCTCACTAACCAATTTGCAGGCGGCGGTCCTCCCCCTCCTCCCACAGCCCCTCAACAGTTCGGTCATGGCGCCCCCAATAGCTACAACTTCAGATACTCGAACTGCACCGGCAGGAGAAAAGCCCTTCTAATCGGAATCAACTACTTCAACCAGCGCGGACAGCTGCGCGGCTGCATCAACGACGTTCGCAACATGACTGCCTACCTCTCCGAACACTTTGGCTACAAGCGCGAGGATATGGTGATTCTTACGGACGACCAGCAGAACGCCATGAGCCAGCCTACCAAACAAAACATTCTCCGAGCCATGCACTGGCTAGTGAAAGATGCGCGACCTAACGATTCTTTGTTCTTTCACTACTCAGGTACGATATATACTTTACAAGCTCGAAGCTTCCCCTACATACTCTAAGCTTTACTAACGGTCGCAGGTCACGGTGGACAAACCAAGGATCTCGACGGCGACGAAGACGACGGTTACGACGAGGTCATTTACCCTGTCGACTTCCGACAAAACGGCCACATCGTAGACGATGAGATGCATCGCATCATGGTTCGCCCTCTACAGGCCGGCGTTCGCCTGACCGCCATCTTCGACTCATGTCACTCCGGTACCGCTCTCGATCTGCCCTACATCTACTCGACACAAGGTATCCTCAAGGAGCCTAACCTGGCCAAGGAGGCTGGCCAAGGCTTACTCAGTGTTATCTCCTCATACAGCCAAGGCGATCTCGGCGGTGTTGCCAGCAACATATTCGGCTTCATCAAGAAAGCTGCCAACGGCGACGAGGCTCGTGAGCGTACCATGAGGACAAAGACCTCTCCTGCTGATGTTGTTATGTGGTCCGGCAGTAAAGATGACCAAACTTCGTGGGTGCCCCTTCTTCCTCAATATTGCCCTTCCTACCAGACGATACCGGTTTGATTTTTCGCCTTTCGACTTTGTGTTTGGTTATTGGAACCTGTTTCTCAATTGGGCATGTAAGCTTGGCGCAAGGCGTTTTGGCTTGAACAATTTGATGTATCTAACTTGAATGGTAATTCTTTCGAGCCTGCTCCAGATGTCAGATACAGCCTCCTAATGAGACTGTATTTGCCCATCTGGGGCCACGAGCTGCGTTGGGTCGATAGAGATTTTGCCTGGCCATTGTCGTCAAAGCATGCCCGAAACACATCGCTAACATACCTCATAGTGCCGATGCTACTATTGCCTCCCAGGCTACTGGCGCCATGTCTTGGGCCTTTGTCAGTGCGCTCAAGAAGAGTCCCCAGCAAAGCTACGTCCAGCTATTGAACAGCATTCGTGACGAGCTCGCAACGCGCTACAGTCAGAAGCCTCAGCTGTCATGTAGTCACCCTCTTGGTAAGTCTCACCGCCCCGAAGCCTTGCAGTCCAGCCATTGACCAAGTTGATCAGACACAAACCTTTTGTTCGTCATGTAAATGTATATGCCTTGTCCTCGAAATTTGCATGTGCCGAATCTATATAAAAGTCAAGTCAAGCCCGTATCGAAGAGCAGGAAATGATGGGAAAGTCATGTTGGTTGGGCGGGCGTTTGACGATAATGGGCGGACTACACATAGTATGACTCGATGTTACCATGATGGGAGGTTGTTTGCAGGGTTTGGATGTTTGGCCAGTCTTTAAGGACGGTTTCAAGGTACTCGACCGTCTTTCTTTTTACTTCATGCAGCGTGGGAGAAGAACACTTGAAATTCAGATCAAAATGCTCATAATTTGATGCTTATAATGGCCACCAATTGCGTCATGCTGTACGATGTGCTAATTTATTTGCCTGTTTCCCCCTATTCCTGTTCCCTAACGCCAAAGAAACACCGTCCTATGTGTGAATATGACCCAGGTATCCCTAGTAACCACGTTAATAACCAAATTGAAAAGTGGCAATAGACCAGCCAGACAGTTTCTACAGACGCTCTTACTCATGCAAATGCTTCATTCATTCTTCCAATTTCATGCGCATCCAGACTCCATACAAGCAGTCGAATCCCCTTAAGCTTCAGCCTTGACCACTTTAAGTTGTCTTGATCGCTTTACCTTGCGCTGTTCTTCAGTTGCGCTCACGAGCTTGCGACGCACAACCTCTTGTCGAGCCCAGTTGTTAGCCGACAAGCGAACACGAGCAATGAAGCGTGCCATGACGAGGAAGGTCTTGAGTGTGGGCTTTGTGGTAGAAGAGTTGCTGGCTGTTGCGTGACTAGGCAGAGCGAGGGCCTTCTTGTTACCAAGGAGATTTGTGCGAATATCCTCGAGCTCGCGGAGTTGAGCCTTGTTGCTATGAGATTGTTAGTATATAATTCTGATTAAAAACGAAAAGAGACAAAAGGGACGTACCATGCATTGGCGACATCAAGTTGCAGCTGGAGGAACTTCTTTGCATATGCGGCATCAGCTCGAAGGGAGGCTTCGCGCTTGAATCGAGCCTGCATCCACTCCATCTGCATCAACATGCCTCGCAACTCCTTCTTGTGACGCTCATCGGCGCTTTCAGCTGCGCGAATGACAGTTTCAAGGGCTTGATCAGCTCCTTCGATGGTCAGATCAAGAGCCTTGCGATCTACTGCGCTTCGTCGGTCTGAAGTCCCGGCTCTAGCGGCGACTGCGGCGGCCTTGACGCGCTCAAGATCCTTTTGTAGCTTCTCGGCGCTCATGCGGAACGCTGCCCGCTCATTGCGAGCTCGCTCAAGCTTACGTCGGAGAGAAGCTTCAGAGGCGGCAAGGTTGTCAATGAGTTCTTGTTGCTGAAGAACGTCGTGCTCAAGGTTTTCCATCTCGGCCTGGTTTTTTCTCAGCTGCCGGTCATGTTTGCTGGTGTTGGGTTGCAACGCGGCCAGGGTGTTGCGTTCGCGTTCTGCCTTGTCAAGCTGGTGCTTCATTCGGCGAAGTACGCGTTCATGTTGGGCTGCCGTTTCCTCGGCCTGCTGTCTAGCTTCCTCAAGAACCTCTTCAAGTACTATCTTTTGATCCTCGAGGTCATCCAGCTGGCGTTGGAAGTCCTGCGACACTTGCATAGCTTTGCGCTCAGCTTCTCTGTTTTTGGATTTGAGATCGTGGATCGACTTTTGCGCTGCGGAAAGCTGGTTTCGTAGCTCAACGACCTCAGTCTTGCGACCTGAATCAGTGGTGGAAGACTTAGGAGACACAATCAAACGAGAAACTTCGGTCTCGTGCACTTGGCGCTCAAGATCGGCAATCTGTCGCTTCAGACCTTTGACCACATCGCGATTTGAAGTCTCTTTTTGAAGGAATTCCAACTCCTTTTGACGAGCTGCAGAAAGATCCTTGCGGATCAAAGACAGCTCGCTGTTGCCCTCAAAGTTGTTTGGTAGTTGGCGGGTATTGTTGAGCTGAGCTTCGTAATCCTCGACACGACGCTCAAGCTCACGAATGGTGCGACGAGCAGCAGCGAGGTCATGGCTGTCCGTCGACGATGATGTCCGTAGTTTGGTCTGCAATTGAAGAACTTCCTGGCCCAGACGCTCCTCCTCCTCGGCGGCCTTCTCGATCTCGTCTTCTAGATTCTTCTCAATCACATCTCGCTGTTCGATCAAAGCCTTGTTCTCATCTTTTAGGCGGCGCACTTCATTGTCAAGCTTGAGCTTGGCCGTGCGGAGGTCGAGCCTTTCCTGGTCAACACGAAGAGTCTCATTGTCGTGGAGTTTTGACCGGCGAATTTCGCCGTCAAGTTCGTCACGCTCTGCTTTGACTTCGGCCAGGGAAGTGCTCAAAGAATGCAGCTCGGCGTTAATTTTGGCTACCTGGTCTTGGAGAGATTGTTTCTCCTTGGACACCTTGTCTAGTTGAGAGTTCGCATCTGAAAGCTGCCACTTCATCCGTGTCATGGACTCCGTAGACTGTTTAGCTTCTTGTTCCGAAGTAGAGATGGCGGCTTGAGCTGACTCGGCTCGTTGTCGCCATGTCTTGAGTTCTTCCTTCAGATCATCGAGCTCATGGGACTGGGACGTCGTTGCATTGGTACGTTGTCTCAAAGACTTGAGCTGTTCTCTTAAATCCTCGCATTCTCGCTTAGCAGCCTCGGCTTCATAACGTCCAGCGTTTTGCTCTTCATCGAGAGTTGTTTGCAGAACATCCACCTCATCTTCCAAGGCGGCGACCTTTCGGGTTTGGGCCTGGTGCTCAATCTGTGTCTGCCGCAACTCGTCGCGAACTGCGGAGAGTTCATTGCGCAAATTCGTAAGGAGTGTCTGACGGGTCTCTAGGGCGTCTTGAAGATCCTCGATCTGCCGGGTGAGAAGGCCCTCTTCGCTCCTGTGTCGCTCAGCCTCGCTCTGAATGGCTATTTGCAACTTCGACTCCGTGTCTGAGATAGTTCCTTCCACCTCTTTGAGGCGATCGATGGTTCTTTGTAGACCCCCCGCTTTCTCCTCAGCGCGCTTGCGCTCTGACTCAAGATTCTGCTTCTCTGTTTCCCATTTTTCGCTGTCGTTATCATAAAGGTTGTCCTTCTCCCGAATTTCAGCCTGGAGATCCGAGATTTCGTCATTTAGGCGATCCATCTCGGCTTTGTACTGGCCACGGATGTCCTTCTCAATCTCAAGCGCATGTTCCCTTTCTTCTGCGAGGCCTTCCTCAAGCTCTTGACATTCCCCCTCCAGCTTCTCGATTTCTCTTTGCAGGGATTTAGATTCAGATAGTAGGTTATCATGTCGGGACTGAAGTATGTTCTTCTCGTCGGTACGGTCGTTGAGGTCGGCTTCAAGCTCCTCAATCCTAGTTGACAAAGAATCCCGCTCGCGATCAAACCTCTCTTGACTCTTCCTGAGCTCTTTGACAACGGATTGCAGAGAAGTGTTTTCCTGGGTAACCTTGCTGTGTTCCTTCTCCAAAGTCGCATACTCTTGGCCAGATTGATCGAGTTCCTCTTGCAAGCGTACAACCTTCTCTTCGATCTGACGAGAGAGTCCCTTTGTGACTACAGACTTGTTGGCCATTTCTTCCTGAAGCTCTTCAAGATCGTTCTCGGCCCGGTCTTTTTCAGCCATAGCTTCCTTCATCTTGGCTTTCGCATCCTCGACCTGTTCCTCAAGACGGCGGATATTGTGCTCGAGATCTTGGATTGTGTCCTTGGCATCGTCGAGCTCATCGCTGTGTTGAGCCTTCTCCTCCAGCGCTACCATCTTGCGCTGAGCGTCCTTGGCCTTTTCTTCTGCTTCTGTAGCCTTGTCTCTCAGAGCCTCCATCTGATCCTTCAAATCTTCTAATTCGTCTTCGCGCTCGGTGAGTTGTCGGTCTTTTTCCCGTATGTCCGCCTCGAGGTCTCCAATATCGTCTTGGAGTTTTTCGACTTGGTCATTGCTTCCTTTTTGCTGTTGTAATTGTCGCTGAAGATCTTCGATATCTGCCTCGCGGTCTTCTAATAGGCGCTGCAGTTTGTCCATCTCGGCTTGGTTGCTCTGGTTGGCATACTTTCGCTTAGCCTTTTCCTGTACCTCGAGCATTTGCTGTCGATAGCTCTCTAAGTCCTTCTCGGCGGTTGTCAAATGTTTCTTGTATTTGTGAAGCTCTCTTTGCATCGTGACTTTGTCGACCTTGAGCTCGGTATTCTCCTTCAAGGCGGCTTCGCTAAAGCCAGGCCCTGCTTTTCGGAGCGCTTCTTCGAGGAAATGAATCTTGAGCTTCAGTCCAAAGTTCTCTTTCTCAATCCTATCGATCACGTTCTCCTGTTCTCGTAGCGACAGCTGATTACCATCTTGTAGGGGACCCTTATCGCCGCCTCTCCTACGGGGAACCGTCAACGGGGTCGATGTGGCGCTACTTGTATCGACCTCAGGTATAGTGTTCTCCAGGTAAGACTGGTTGCGCGATCCCATATATATTGATGTGTCGCCGCGAGGGACTGGTGTCAAGTCACCCTCGTCGATCTTGTCCAGCGCGGGCGTATTTGGCACTGCTGTGCCGTTCTCTTTTCCGAAGCGTCGCACACTATTTCTGGTCGCGGACTTGAGTAAAGGTGTAAATTCGGCACCTCCCACGCTGGGAGGAAGATTTCGTCGGTCGGCCAAGGGTCCTCTTTGGCGCGGGGTGCGAAGATTAATGCCATTGGAGCGGCCATTGCGAAGTTGTTGTAGCAAGTTGCCATCTTTTGGAGGTGAATGGAATGATGCTTCTTGTGTGATGTCGCCAAAGTCGGGCTGTCCAAGGTAAGTTGCGTCGCCAACGTTTGTTCGCGGGGTGTCGAGCGCGCCGTTGCCAAAATCAGGCATGATGGCGGTATTGAAGGTTTAGATATGTCGTGGATATAAAACGCAATGCATGTTATGTGACAAAGAACAATACGACGAAGAAGAAAAAAAGAACTTTGGCTGAGAACCCGTGAGTTCTTTTTGGATGCGAGCGTAGACGTAGGCGTGTTTGTTGTTAGTTGTAAGTTGGGTATCGTTCGTGACAAAGAAAGTAAAGTCGTGAAGTTACGTAGCGTTCAATGAATTGGAGCGAGCGCGCTATCTTACCGCTGTAAATTGGGTAAGGAAGACCCATCCACTCCTGCCCACCTGGCCCTCGCGCGTTTTTTGTTTACTTCAATGCCGTTTTAGGTCTAGAATCAAAACAAATGTGAGCCAATTGCCGATGACCTTAACTCTATACTGGTAGCCAATGAGAATTCGTCGTCATCTCATGACTTCACAGCGTTCGCCTTGCTCATAACCCCGCTAAATTCTTCATTCTACTGTACCCCAGACCCAAGGTCAGCAGTGATGGATGATAACACCGTGCCACAGTAAGAGGCAACGGGCTTACTTGAGCTAAAGAGGCAAGAACCAAGTCATGACATATTCAAGGCTTGATCAGCAGAGGGCAGTTTATTAACTTAAATCCGGGATTTGCGACGAAACCCCGATCAGAAGACTCCTGCATACCATACATTAGTTACCTGCGCCTGCTACGTGCAACAACATTGCAGTTCCTTCTTCTTATTCATCACCCAGCTAGCAACAAAGACCATCTCCATCTCAACTTCATAATTTCACACCACACACACCACACCACACCGCAATTCGCTTCTCTAATCCCGGCAATCGATTAATCGCCTGCCCTGCCTCGTTCAGAGGCCCGCCATGTCCTTTTTACAGATACCAGATGAGATAATTCAACATTTGCTCTACTACATCTCTCCAGAAGACAACCTTTCTAGTTTTCAGTTCCTCTCCCATCGATTGAGGCACTTAGCCAATGAACCGCTTCTCTGGAGACATCACTGCCAAAACAGCTTCACTTTCTGGAATCCAGAACACAACTTTTACCGTCGTCTAAAAGGCAGGGCTTCCAATACACCCTGGAAGGAAATATTTCTCGTACGGAAGTCGCGCAATGCGCAGGTTGAACGTCTTTTGGTTGAGATCCTAGAGACTAAGGTTGGTCGCCTAAAGCGATTTGAAAAAGTCTGCAAACTCGGCTATGACGCCAAAGACTTTCTTCTAGAGCAGTGCAATGCCGATGAAACCGCTGAAGATGTTTTAGCCAGACGGTGAGCATTGTCACAAACTCATATGAATTTGATGCTCATTAAAAAAAACTTTAGATACTACAGTAATTCCCTGCTGGATAGTATCCACAGATCTCTTGCCATCGAGGAGTGGTATAACATTCAACAGGCGAGCAGGGACAACAACAGGCAGCCAGCAAATCTCAGTCTCGAGCGAGCACTGGGCGCATTCGATCTATTCGTCTTGCATGATCAGCCTGGGGATTTAGATGATGTAAGTGCTTCATACCCTTGTTCAGGGTACCCCCGGTTAACGATACTATAAAGATTGGCCTTATTCTGGATAGGTTGGCTGCCGATTTTCGCGATACCCAGCCAAATATCGATGGCATGTCAACGCGGCAAAAGGCATTGGAGCTGAACCGTTGGCTCCGGCGGAACAATCTCACAGGCTTGCAGCATCCTGATCGCAGCTACCGCAACTTGCGAAATTGTCTCATTGGTCAGGCTCTTCGTCACGAAGACCATGACTCTATTCCCATCATCTCGAGCGCTATTTTCTGTTGCATTGCAGAACGACTGGGCTTACAAGCGCAATGCTGTGCTTTCCCCACTCACGTTCATGCCATAGTCTTTGCCGAGAATGGAAAGACTTTGGATAGTGTGCCTGTCACCAACGATGATGCGCCTCTTGAAAGGATGTATCTGGATCCATACGGATCGAGTGAGGAGATACCCATGGCTGATCTACGATCTATGCTGGCCCATTTCGGCTGGCAGACAAGCACCGATGTGTTCCTATCTCCTGTAAGTCCTGTTGCGATTGCTATGCGGACGGCACGCAACATTAGAGCCACCGCTTCCAGGGTGATCGAAGCACGAGAGCAAGCGGACCCTGACCTCACACGATTGATCACCGGCAACGATTCATCCAACATAGACGCTGCTCTTTATTCAGCGCTGTGGGCTTCGCTGCTCCTCACGCCTGTCGACTCTTTCGAATGGGATGAGGTTCTGGAACCGTTCCTAAACCGATTCGCCAAAAGCTGGCACGTAGATGCGTGGTTGGTTGAAAAGTATATATTCCCTTTGTATGATAGATTCGGCCCCCTTCGTGAGAGGATTATGAGGAACAACCCCCGCCGATGGGACGACCCTCGCGAGGTGATATACCTCGTGGACGAGTTTGATGAAGTTCCACCCCCAGTTTTCCGTAGGAACAGCGTGCGGACACAGCATGTACTCTACAAAATTGGACAGGTCTTTAAACACCGACGATACGGCTGGATCGGTGCTGTTAACGGTTGGACCGACCAGGGTACGCGGCGTTTACCCATGCCACACACTGTGGCCATTGACGAGACGCTGGACGATAACAGCGATACAGAACTGCCCAACCGGCTACGCCCCCGCAACAAGACCTTCTATACGTGCTTGTGAGTTGTTTCTTAATCTTCTGTTAATGTTCAGGAAGCTGATTTGGGTATTACAGACGCACGACAGGACCCGAACGCCATGTTGTCGCCGAGGACAACATTGTACTGATTAAGGATCTGAGCGAAATTCCAGATTCTCTGTTCCGCCAAGCAGGGAAATTCTTCAAGAGATTTGATGCTGAGACATGCACATTCGTGTCCAACATTAAGGAACAATACCCTGAGGATTAGAGGGACGATACATATTTACACTTTCAGCAGCTTCGCGATGAGCTAGCTGTGTCGTTGGTCTTTACTCAAGCCAGGTGTTTATGTGGTCATTAGTGTTCATGCCTGGCGCTTTGTAGTTCGGTTCTTGGGGACCACAGTTTACGGTAGGAAGACCAAAGGCAATGGGGCTGAGTGCAAGATATTGCTACGACAGAATCTATTTTGATTGCTCCAAAGTTTTTAATCTTTCAAGTGATGGCCTATACTCTAATCTATGTTCGTCGCAACGTCAATGTGTCTTGGAAGCGTATTAGGTTACTTTGATAACGTCTTCCAAAACCCCCTTCTGAGCAAGTTTTGTCATCCACTTGTGCAGCGCAGGTCCGTAGTCTTTCTTACGCCCCTTGACTCGTTGCTCATCGTCCGATATAGCAGCCATCTCCGCACGGAACTCGCCCATGGCTGCCTTGACGTCTATGACAAGCTCTTGATACAGCTCGTAAGCGGTCTGAATGTCGAAGCCAGGGCGCTTGAGCTTATACTGCAGGGCGTCGGGGATCTGTGCACTGATGATATCTGCTTTGGTAATGTTGAATTCGGAAAGCTGATATTCATCGTCGATGTCGAGAGGAAGTTTTTCGCCATGGATAAGCATTTCAAACTCCGGGATTTTGGTGTTGACACAGAGGAATTGTAGAGATGCTGCTGCACGGGCAATAGTCTGCGAGTGTGCTGCCAGGGGGCTTTGGCATAGTGCTAGAAGGTTAAATGAAAGCTGGCTTTCTTCATATTGTAGCATCCGGGCCTCAATCTGAGGCCCTGCGACCGATGTCCATTCCGATGAACTAGGCACTGGGTCTGCGTGAAATAATTAGCCCAGAACGATGAAGGAGGCTGCGTTTCCAGATGCAGTCTACTTACCCAGCCTGCAAGGCTTATACTGAAGCCCATCTAACTCCCACACATAGCCTCCTGCAGGCACATATGCGATGAAATGAAAGCCATAGTCAGAATCTGTTTTCTTCTTTCGCGGAGGTGCTCTTTTGCCCCCTTTCGGTGCTGAACGTCTCTTGTTTGCAGTGGATTTCGCCTCGGATGATTCATTCTCGAGAAATAGGTCAGCGTTCAGATGATCCATCCGACGCGTGAAAGAATTGTGTATAGTGCGGATGAATCTATTTTTGCTAATTTGGTGGCCACGTAGGGCAGTGCTGAGCTCCTTTGTTGACTCTTTGAAGGCTTGTAGTTTGTCGCCAAGGTCGATCCCTTCAGCATTCATGACGATGTTGAGCATAGCAACAGTAGCGCATGCATTATTCGTAGTCTGCATGGAATTAGCATGTTGGGGCATGTCAAAGTGTAATAACGTACCTGGTTTGCAAACCACACGTCGCCTGCATCTTGTTCTTCATTCGTTTCCTCCATTCCAGGAAGATACTGGAAGAGGAAGATCAAGCCGTATACCGGCTGCCTAAGACGACGTGAGCATGTGCCATAACAAAAAGTTACTCTGGAGCAATCTTACGGTAGATGTGAAAGAGAGTCATGGTCAATGGTGAAAATTTCCTGCGCCTTCACATTCTGAACACCAAGGTCTCGAAGTATGATGTTGAAGAAAGCTGGTTCCGACTCAAGCTCTATCCAACCCTCCCACTCCTCGATATCCTCTTGAGATAGCGGAGCCAGGGCCTCATTCAAAAGTTCGTCTGAGTTGGTGCGATTGTTTACCTCATTCGCTGCCTCGCAGGCCTTGCGCTTGGGATTTCGTCTCGGCTCGCCCATGGCGACTATGGCCTTTATTTGCTGAGGAGGTTTAGAAGCTAGACGATTCGAGCGACGCAGCGAATGCGTGATGGGTATATTCTCATCAGTCTGGATGTCACCATCAGCATGCGTTCCGCACTCCATAGTGTGTGGTATTAGTATTTCAGATGTAGAGTAGGGTAGGTGAAGATGAAGATTATGGGGTGAAGTAAGCCAGTCGCTGGAACAAAGAAGATGTTTTCGGGCAGAACAAGGCGAACAGGTCAGGTATAATGATTGTCTTGCCCATGTCAGTATAAAAATCACAATGTTTGTTCTTTCCGGTGAACCGAGCCTGATTGCTGATATTGGTGGCCAATACAAGCATACAAGCAGCTGCCCGAAAGGTTTTGACAGATGGGGAGGTAGTAAATGAGTAGGTGAGGAGGCTCGAGTTGAACCACTCACTTTGTGTCACAGCCTGCCACTCCCAAAGTGTTAGGTAGGAAGGGAGGTAGGTAGTAGGCAAGGCACCTAGATAGGGTGGAATAGCTTGGTATGATCTTACCCTGACCGTTATGGAACAAATAGCTCAAGGTATCATGATGGCTATTTGTATGCTATTTTCCTTTGTATATAACTTGCTTTAACAATAAGTATACCTGCGTGCCTGGTAACAAATAGATGGCACATTAGATTCTGAGTCTTTGAATTGAGTACAGGGGAGCACGGGCACGAACTACTTCTGGGGTATTAAGGTACAGAATCTATGCTTGGTGATTCTATCACACGGTGCAAGGAGGAAGTGATAGGTATTGTAGGCTTGTAGGAATATAAAAGAATGGTATGAGATCAAATCGAAGCTCCTGTCTTAGGTAACCAATAACATACGGTTTGTTGGAGTTGTTAGCGCGAAATTGTAGCTATCAGCCAATGAGCAATCCTTAAGAACAGAACTGCGTAAACTTCCTTCACTTAGTACCTACCTAATACCCATTTATATTCGAATCTTTCAAACCTAAATATCGGTATGTGGTATTGGATAAAGCCAAAGAAGCCACCGAGACTCTATTTGCTTTGATAGGTGAAGGAGCAGCATGTTTAGTATGGTAGTTTTGTAGGTTAGGTTGCCCATCATCTACTATGTGTTGTCGCAAGCCACTGAAGCTTAGGCTGCGACTGCTCTGTATCCACTGTAGCTCCAACCCGCAGGGGCCAAGCGCGTCCAACTGGATCCAGACGTGACGCAGTTTCCTTACCTAGTACTTTTTTCACGAACGATGGAAATTCCTTAACTAACAGGTAACAATTTACTTTGGCATCAAAACACAACACACTTCAACCTTTCAACCTCACCCAACGCGCAACAACCTGTCGCTCGACCACTTATCGGCTGCGACTTGGTTTACTTATCTATGATATCTTTTTTAGGCGCGTCTATATGCTCGTAATGCGAATGCCATGAGCACATCGACTCCCCGCCTGCGGTCTGGGTTCCCAGCTACCCCAGCTGCCACTCGACGACATAACAATCAACAAACTCCTAGCTCGGCTGGCTCGCCATCCTACGGAAAGGGCTCAACAACAAGATCTCCTTCTTTGCCTCTCGCGCCTGAGAGTACTCGACCTCAGACCGCCGTTAGCCAGCCTGTCATTCCTCTGACCGTTCTCGACGCTCCTCAGCAGCGTCTCTACACTTTCGGTGTCTACGTCTTGTTGTGGGCATGGAAGCTTTATGACTGGCTTCAGGTGGTTGAGGATGGAGATTCGTCTTGGTTCCTTTTTCTTAAATGGATCTTCATTGATTTCGCCTTCCTTTTCGGCGTGCCGGAATTGAGAATACCTTGGCTCGAGCTCTCCCAGCCTGTTGTGACCACTATATTCTCCTTGCATCTGGTTCTCAACTACATGCTTATGTTCAACATTCCCGTAAGTCTTTATGATCCTCCCAAAATGACCAACAGGCGCTAATAGATACCAAGATCCCATGGCAATCATGGATTCTCGGCTTCGCCAAAGTTCTCTACGACCGCGAAATATCAATCTCCGAGCATAATGTCAAGGTATCGACTATTCTCAACAACCATTCCCTCATCATGGGAAAGCAGATCATCAACATCTTACCTGAAGGCTCGGCTATTCTCAACCCCAAGGGAACCCCCTTCTGTTTGACTACAAAGCCAAAACATGCTGTAGATCTTCCCATCTATTTCAATGCTACCATTCCTGCCGAAATTGAATTGATCCGACTCGACTTTGACTCAAACAAGGAGGAAACCATCAAGATCTCGAACCGGGAGGTGAACAGGGTCGCCAAGCAGATCCGAGACCACAACACTGATCAGACTACATTCGGCTTTCAGTGGGACTACCCGGTCAAGAAGCCTGGTGTCTATCGACTCGGAAAGGTTTTGGACGAGTACAAACTTGAGGTCCAGCGCGCTACCACAGACACATATGTTGTTCCTTGCCCTCAAGCCAGAATCCGAGCGTCCTCTAACTCTCAGCGATGTATTCAAGAACTTTCGAATCTTGCATTGGATGTATATGGTACGCCACCTCTCAAGATCCAGTACAGTCGCACGATCAACGGCAAGGACCACAGTTTTCATTTCCAGAGTCTTCAGCCCGATGGATTTTCCTCACCTCTCCTCGGTGCATCCTCCAGTCTCGTTTCGGATGACCAGGACGATATTTCGTGGGCGCGACCTCGAAAGGTCACAGTCGGTCTTAACGAGTCCATGACCTCAGCCGGCGAATGGGAGTACTCGATCGACGAAGTATATGATGCCTTTGGCAACGTTGTCAAATACGCTGAATTGGAAGACGACTCCAGCCAAGCTCGAGCTAAAGGCTTGAAATACGGCTTCAAGGTCAAGGAGCGCCCCAAGGCGAGCATGAAGGGTTGTGATATGCGTAACCCTTTCAAGGTTGCCAAAGGCCGATCTGTCCGACTTCCTGTTGACTTCTCCCTGGCAGGTTCCGAAGACGACACTTCCCACGAGGTCACTTGGGAATTCTCCCCTATCAACTCCCTTACTAACGGCGGAGAGCATGGAGATGAGGTATCAATTGGCGGATATAGCGCTAAGAATGCACTGGATAAGCCGTTCGTCTCAGAGCCCGGCCTGTATACCCTCAAGACCATCTCAAGCGGGTCTTGCAAGGGTGAGGTGAAGGAGCCGTCATCGTGCCTTCTTTTGAATCCATTGGAGCCTTCGCTTTCCATTCGCTCAGAGGAGATTCCCGATAAATGCGCGGGCAACTCTATCGGTCTGAGAGTGGACTTGGACCTCGTTGGAACACCTCCCTTCATGGTTCGATACGACATTATCACTAGTGACGGGCATGTTGAGAAACAATCCCACCGTGTTTCTGGCTTGCGATCTCAGTTAGAGCTGGTACCGAAAATGGCAGGTCGTCATAAGTACATCTTCAAGTCCGTCGACGACGCTGTGTATGAGAACCAGCCTCTCACTGGCGACGATAAAGTTTTGGAGCAGGTCGTCAAGCCTGCTGCCTCGGCCAAGATTGCGAGCAGCAGCGGAGTTGTCAATGCTTGTCTCGACTCAGAAGTTGAACTCGACGTTATCCTCTATGGAGAGGCTCCCTTCAATTTGGAATGGGAGATCGTCCATGACGGCAAGCGTAAGTCGGAGCGAGTCACTGGTGTTCAAGAGAGCAATTTCAGGATCAAGACCAATACCCTTCGCAAGGGAGGAGAATACATCCTTGCCCTGAGCAGCGTTCAAGATAAGCGGGGATGTAAGACTTTCCTTCAGGATCAGGTCAAGATCGCTGTGCGACGCCAGCAGCCGCGGGCTGCTTTTGGCTTTGTCGAACACAAGCAAAAGATCATGGCCGTTGAGGATACACACTTGCGCTTGCCTCTGCGCCTGGAAGGAGAGCCTCCCTTTGAGATCACCTACAGAAATCTTGCTGGCAATGGCGAAGTTTTGACCAAGCGTGCAAATAACGCAAATGACAACCTCTTGGTCAAGAGTCAGGGCACCTATGAACTGATCGACGTACGCGACATCCAGTGCCCTGGGTCTGTTGTGCCTGCAGCAGCCCGGTTTGAAGTTGGCTGGTTCCCTAGGCCCGAGATCTCAATTGTCGAATCCCCGAGTATCAAATCTGATGGCGACACGTTCATCAAGCAAGATATTTGTGAAGGAGATATCGATGGATTTGAAGTCAACCTCAAGGGTGAGTGTCTTAAATTCAATATCTGTGTTCACTACTAACTCCTCACAGGATCTCCTCCTTACCACGTGCAATACGATGTGACACACAAGCCGGCTAAGGGCTCCAAGGCTTTCACTCGCAAAGAGTTCGATGCTCCCCTTGCAAAGGCGGCCATTTCCATGGACACCACCAAAGCTGGCGATTATACATACAAGTTCTCTGCTCTTGCCGATAATCTCTACAACAGCGATAAGAACTTCCACCCTCTCACCCTCACCCAGCGCGTAAGCGCTAAGCCTTCGGCTGGATTTACGAAGCCCGGGCAATCGTTCAAGTACTGCATGGAGGAGCAGGAGCACGAAGACAGAATCCCAATTAAGCTCACTGGAGAAGCTCCTTTCTATGTCGAAGTTGAGATCAAGCATCAAGCTGGATCCCCTGCCGAGACTTACAGGATCCCCTCCATCGACTCCAACTCATACGGCATCCGAATTCCTCGTCAACACCTCCGACTCGGTGCACAGCAGGTTCGTATTCGTACCGTCAGAGACGCCAGAGGCTGCCAGCGCAAGTATGAGCACGGGGGACCATCTGTGCAAATCCACTTGTACGAGGCGCCGTCTATCTACCCTCTTGAGTCTCGACACGACTACTGTGTCGGTGAGCGTATTGCATACACTTTATCTGGCACACCTCCATTCGACATTGCCTACGACTTCAACGGTCGGTGGAATGCCAAGTCGCAAACAACCAGTTTCCGTCGTATTGCAGAGAAGCCTGGCGATTTCACTATCACTAGCATCTCGGACAAGGCCAGTGAATGTCGCGCCGCTGTTAACATCCCCAAGACGATCCACCCACTCCCCAGTGTCCAAATCAGTCGCGGTAAGCAGTCTCGTGTCGACATTCACGAGGGCAATGAAGTGGACATCTTCTTCGAGTTCTGGGGCACACCTCCTTTCGAGTTCACTTACACACGCAGTTCCAACGCCAAGAAGGGCCAGCGTAGTGTCGTTCTTGAGACGCGGCATGATGTCTCTTACGAGCACAGCAAGGTGGTCAAGGCAAGCCAGGAGGGTACATATGAGGTTGTTGCGATCAAGGATAAGTTCTGTTCATTCTCGACCCAGCAGGTTGAGAGGAAACAAAGAAGATAGAACAAAGCAAGAGAGGATGACTAAATAAGGGATGAAGATAGTTTGAAATTTTTCTTATGGTTTTGGTTGTTTGATAGGTAATGAATGGATGGATTGTACTACCAGAGGCGGGGACGAATAACAAACAATGAGAAGGGACACTGAGTTGTATATATGCATCTATACCATTGGCACGGCGTTTAGTAGGGTCTGTCAGACTAAGTTTGAATACTTATGTACCAAGTTCATCATGTCCAAATGTTGCAGTGAGTTGGTTCTAGACGAATTAGGCCCTGGAACAATCTATGAGAGCCTACCATGTTTAGATGATTGAGAACTGCGCTATATATAGGTAGGTCTAGGTTAGCAACATATCTCTGGTAGAGATGAGACGATTTCATTCTGATTGTGGTTGTGTGAGGACTTGAACATGAATTTAACATGAACGGGGAACGGGCTCACAACACTACCATATCACCTCGCTTTCTTTCTAAATGCTCTATAAGCCACAACTATCGATGAGGGTTATTAGGGAAGCACTACAATGCGATGTCGCTTAATATTACGACAGGCGGACGTAAGTTCATTAACCGCCAGGCACCATTTACCCAGAACTTCATTTCAGAATAAGCCAATGAGTAATTGCTCTGGACTCTCGCTTGTATGGCCCCTAATTCAAATTCGCGCCCCGAATTCTAACGGCTG
Organism: Fusarium sporotrichioides; assembly: GCA_019054645.1. Classification (NCBI taxonomy): domain Eukaryota; kingdom Fungi; phylum Ascomycota; class Sordariomycetes; order Hypocreales; family Nectriaceae; genus Fusarium; species Fusarium sporotrichioides. The sequence continues at coordinate 2,478,041 of JAHKNS010000004.1, forward strand.
CTTATCTGGTCAAAGTGTCTGTTCAACCTAAAGTAGGGAAGGCCTGGACTATTAAAGCTCTCGAACGAGAATGACATTGACACCGACGTCATGCCTCATGCCATGAATGGAAGAGACTGGCCCTGATCCTGGGTAGTGTCTTGTCTCGACCTTTTAGTTCCGCGGCAGCACAGTCGAGACTCTTCGAAATCGGTACTTTGTTCGAGTTTGAGAAGGTCTAGAAGACAGGGGATAGAGGCCGAGTGTAGGCAGGACGGTTGCACTCTTCCACTCTCTTATTAATCACCTTGACGAGTAATTCTCAGTGTCTTGTTGCCAGTTAAACTCTGCGAACCTTAAGCTTGAAGTAGTTGATAGCGATTCTACATTTCGATTGCCAGCATCAAACATTGAGGGTCAACCGATAGGGACTAGGTAGTCGAAGAAAACAGAAATACAATCATCGTTATGGCGTTGTATAACGCAAACCACGGCTTCATACCGCGCGCACTGCCTCCACAAACAACGGTCCAGGCCAGGGCTACGGCCAACAGCAGAGTAATATGACACCCTTTTCTGCAGTGCAACGGCGGACGGATACTACACTACGGGAGCTTCTCACAAAAGGGCCCTTCTCGATGAAGCCTCTCGCCGAATTTTGTGTGTCCAAACCCCACCACTCGAAACGGTCCAGAACTCAATCGATCTGCACTTCCTTGTGCCACACCTACACAACCTTGCAAACGTTATTGAGAACGTGCTGGGTATATATCTGCCTACCATCTCTTCCCTGCTTGGCAAAATTCTGACCTCTTGTCCTGAAATTGCTGACTATTTGCTAGTAGCCATCAGTGGAAAGTCAAACCCACGGCGTTATTGCAACCTACCAACCATCACTATATGCGCCTGAATAACACGAACATACAAGAGCAAACACATGAACAACAAGAATAACCGACCAAAGGCCAGCATTATTTAAAAGCAGTGGACAGATGGTTCAGTCCAACTCTTCACCATGGATGGCAAGCAGCAATCTGTCAACAATGTCAAACTCGATATAACTACTGGCAACAAGAATGAAACACATCAACAGTCCAGCATTTTTCAACCTTGCTTAAGGGATCTTCATGTCTCGCCAAAAAGAGAGTAATATTATCGCAGGTATCAAGTCTCGTTGTTCATCAGGCGCACCGTATCGTACACTCCGATTCAGAACCAGATGCGTGCCGTCCGTGTCCGCAACTAAGTAACAGTCTTCACTGACCAGCTAGCCTTCTGTATCTTACCAGATGCCTTTACTCGTTAAGGGGTCCGATCCCGACGTCTCCCCAGTCATAAATGCGAAATACCCAACATGAAATCTCTCCCCCAGCCAATTAGACACGAAAGGCCCTGTGTCAAGAAGCTCCCACGTTAATTCGCTCCAAACGCCGTACTCCCCATGATGTAGCACGTGCATACACCAGACAAAAATCCAAGGACACAATCTCTCTTCAGCAACTTAGACGTAGGTGCGCTGTCGCTTTTCGGGGGGACTCTGGCCGTCCATACGTCCCTGGCTATTTTGTGAGATGTTGCCAGGGAAGCTGGCTCTGCTGGCACTCGTAGGTGTCAAGCCGTATTGGTTCGCACCGTTTACCATGCCATACCCTTGATCCATTCCTGTGGTGAGGGGAGACTGCTGTGGCATCTGTCCTGGGGACCAAGTTGCACCAGTCGCCGGAGGTGTAGGGGTTGTCTCGAACTTGAACGCTGTTCCTCCTGGCGTGTTCAAGTTGCTGGGAGGGTTCATGTAACCTGCGCCGCCTACCACGTATCCCGAACCGGATTCTTGCTGGGTTGAAGGGTCGTAACCCTTGAGGAGATAGCTCAAATGGTTCTCGACAATCTTCTGCATTCCGCTCTTGGTGAATGGCTTAGCCAAGACCCCATTCATACCTGATTATGCACGATTAGTTCCCATTCCCAATCGCATTTCTCGTCAACGGTGCTTACCATGCTCAAAATAACAGTGGACCTCATCGGATCGGATGTTCGACGTCATAGCGACAATAGGAATAGCAGGGCAATCCTGCCGGATGTACATGGTGGTCGAGACACCATCCAGCTTAGGCATGATGATATCCATAAAGATCATATCGAAATGATCACGGGCGACGCTCGTGATGCGGCTGTATGCATCCGCTCCATTTTGCTATATCAAACGTCAGTCTCATCGAACTCGGAATTTTGTTTCAAAGGATTCACGTACAGCATGCTCGACTTCACATCCCATCGACTTGAGAAACTTGATACCGATCTTAGCGCAGGTTGGGTCGTCTTCAACAAGGAAGATTCTGGGCTTCCGAGATGCCCATGTGAGAGCCGAATTGGCCGACGAGTTGGAGTTCCCGTGGGTCTGGATGTTGATGGGCTGAGGGGCAGCCACTTCCTGCATGGCGTTGGCGCTCGAATCGTTAGGCATCGCGTAAGGGATCTTGTGAATGTGATCCGAGTGGAAAGGATCAATCCCGACGGTCTGGCCCACAGGGTATACGGGATAGCGGTTGATGTCGTTCATTGGATCATGCATCATGGGCATCGAGGCTTGTGGAATGACCACTGCAGAATCGGCCGGAGACCCGTACACACCCTGAAGACGTTCCAACTCCCGGTCGGCAATCTGATCAGGTGTCACACTGGATAGAAGCTCGCGAGCTCGTCTCAATTCAGGTGCCGAATCATCACTACCATCCAGAGGAGATGTGCCGACGTTGAGATGCATGGTCTGCTGATGACGATTGGCGGAAGGCGATAAGAAGTTGAGCATTTCGTGCTGGGATTGCTTCTGCGCATTGAGCATTTTTTGCAGTGTCAAAACTTCGTTAACAAGGAGACGGTTTGTCTGAGAGACCTCAGTAAACAATTCCTGGAGCTGTTGCACTTGCTGCTGCGTGGCAGTGAGTTGTTCAGTCATGACACTGATGTGGTGACTAGTTGTGAAATCCTCTGTGGCCTGCGTTCTTCTAGGCGCAGGTGCTTTTCGACGAATGTTGTCAAGATCATCCTTGCTACCGACTCTGAAGTTGGGATGCTTGAATTCGAGAGTCTGTGTTCAGGTTTTAGTACATGACCAACATTTAAGGGTTACATAGAGCATACATTGGCGCCGTTAGCTGCAGAGCCGCTGTCATTTGTCTGTCGCACTTTATGAAAATCATACTTATTCAGTTGTCGGACGAAACTGGCCATGTTGCTGTGCTTAAAGTGCTTAGGGAGGATGGAACGCGTGAATTTCTCATTCTGGGGTTGTAAGCATTTGTTCATTACTGCGACATCAGCTCGGTTCGTACCTCAACAACGACGAAGGTATCGCCATCTTTGCCCCATCTAGCAACGTCTTGATGCGCTGGATCCTCGAGCATTCTTGGACTTTGTTAGCATTACTGTGTATACGTATGGTTAGGAGTAACAAACCGGTAAAGCTTGCGAACCTATCAGAAGTGTTAGATGTGATGTAATAAACCGTTACTGACTATGAACTTACAAATTCGCTGGCGTTGCTGCCACCAACCCCAGGGGTCGATGTTCCGTCGCCGGCAGACATTTCAAGAGAGTATTCGAGCTTTTAACGATTGTGTGTGGTTGTTTCGTGATGATGTTACTGTTGACGATGTGTTGGCAATGAAGCTTTCGATCAAAAGTCGTTGCAGGCAGCGGATAACCGATAGAAGAGGCGTTTAACCGGGCCGAGTCGCCGTTGATCGCTATTGACTCCCCAGGTAAAAAAAACAATCCAAGAGCCCTCTGTTGTTGTTGTTGTTGTTGTTTTAATCTGTTAAAACTAACGAGGTTCGAACTTGATGCGCCGAGGCCAAGTGGTAATGGTGTAAGGGCCAGGCCAGGAGGGAGCAGGACTGGAGACTTGAGGAACGGACGCGTTGATGTAAAGTTGAAGCGCAACTAGGTCCAGGGGCTGCAGAGCTTTACAGGCTGGGGATACGGAGGTCGGATAGGAGGCCCGTCGCAAGGAGGTAGAGGATGGCAATGCGATGAATGAGGGCCGTCGCAATTGCAAGACCAAAAAGGGCGGGAAAGGATGGGAATGGAGAACGAGAAACGGGGACCCGGCCTGAGTTGTATCTCAAGACAAAGTTGGGAGGCCGTGTGAGCGGGAGTGGGCACAGGCAGGCATGGAACGGAATAGTCTGAGCCTGCTTTTTGTTTCTGAACTGAACCGGGCGTGGCTTGGCTTTGGCGGGGGGTAGTTGTGACTTGTCGATTTGCTCAGCAATGTGGATATCAATCAGGTACTGAGTACCGCTTGCTTTTAACACGCTCTCTTCCGGGAGCAGATGGCACTTCCCACTTCGGCTGGGGCAGGGGGCCTGTGCTGGTGCTGCTGCTGGCGCTGGCGCTGGCTTATTGCTATAATACTTACGGATACTGTCGCTACTGCTGCTGCTGCTGCTACGAACAAGGCGAAGGCGCATGCAGCAGCAAAGAAGAAGAAAAGCTTGAGAGCGCGGAGTGGGTATTTCCAGCCAAGGTTGGCTTAGCCTCAACCAAGATCGCGGTGGGAATGGAGCGCTATTGCGCGAACAAGTCTGGCGGCCGTCCTTGTGGGGTGTCCCCTTGTTACCACCATGGCTTTTTGATCCTTCTTGCGCCGACCATGACCCTTGGTTGGCTGCCCGGTTGCACTGGAGATCGTCCCTACGTCGACTGTGTGGAGGTGATCATGGTGCACCGTGACCACAATGCGACCTAAGCTCTGCTTGGAAATTTTAAGCTGATGAAGAACGAGAACCATTCAGCTGTTGAGATATCTACTCCTTCCGTTGTTGTCCTGGCGCACATATTGAGCATTCCTTTTCTTCTCCTCGCGCCATGCATGGTATCCACGGTTCGTTTGCTTCAAATAAGAATACCATGCATGACGAGCCGTCCACCAGAAAAGAGCAAAAGAGACAACAAAAGCTTGTCAGTGTCTTTTTTTTCGCCTAACCAACTTCCGCCCTCTTACGGACGTGGTAATTTCAACAAGAAAATTGTTGCGGCCTTCCCGTGTCTTGCATCCATCTCTAAAAGCCATGCCATGTTGAACCATGCAGGGAGAAAGCCAACGCAAGTTGAAGTAGAGTAGCAAACATGATTCTCTGCTTCACGTAGCGATCGCACTCTAGCTAGTTTCGTGTGTAGAGTGTAGGCGTCAGCTTCTTATCTGGGTAGGCCATCACAACCAGCAAACAGATAAAGAAGTCGTACCTTGCTCTTTCTGAACATTAGGCCTCAGGTCCAAGTCACTGTAGTTCCAGCACGTTGTGGAATGCCTGGGATTGTTATTCTTCAATCAATGAGGAATACGTTTCGCAGCTCATGACTCGGGCTGGAAACCCCGGCAAACTGGGACTTCGACCATCTCCGCCAATACAAGAATGTAGACTCGTTCTTGCGTGCTTATATATTGATGAGAGATGCTTCGATATCTCAATTCCAACAACTTGAGCCAGATGTCTGAGCTAGCAGATCCCTTATCCTGCCAATTGCTGCACGCGCTTCGGTTATTGTCGAACCAGAGTCGTCTCCATTCATATCTCGCCAGGAATGGCAGCTATTCGCGTATACTACGATGCGGATCTAGCCGCAGTCCGCACAAGATCAACGTGGCTGAGTTGAAAGAAAGCAATGTTGAGAACAGTACATAACAATACTAGCCATATAAGTCAGTTGGTAGGTACATAGTCAGGTAGTATGTATGCTCTGTATCTGTACACTACCTACTAGGTAGGATCAGAAGTGGGAGTCGAAGAATTTGGTCTAAAAGTAGTAACCAACGGAGAGAGACATGACAAGGGTGCGACTGCTCGTATTTTAGCCTGTTCGAAATTTCGCTTTATGTGCCTTTGCTAGATGCTACGCACTGAGCTGTCCTGTACAGTGCAACAGTGGTTGGCCTAGCGATCGATCGCCCACCAGAGACTGTTGAAGTTGCAGTACATCCGTATGTTGAAGACGACGTTTTCAAATGCTTTAGAAAACTCTCCATGATTGCTACGGTTGTGTTTGAGTAGAAGGTTCAAACGTGGAGCATGAAATAAAGACAGGCGAGAGGTCTTCGCGGTCGAGACCGTGGCCGTTGTAAGGAACGAGGGCGAGAACGAAGCGGGTAACTACAGTGCAACTGCAGGAACGGGTAAGAGTACACTGTGCCCGAGCCGCAGAAATGGAAACAGCAACCTACTAACTACCTACCGTACCTGATAGTAAACTAGGTTAGGTAGGCGGTAGGGTAGGTAGCCCGTCGATAGGACGAGCAGCATAGGCCACCTGCCTCGATTACCGGCCAATACCACACGGCTAAGAATTCCTTAAAGGTATGGTTCAGTGGAGGGCGTCTTGAACTATTGTATTTCAAGTAAGTTAGTACCTACTATGAAGGAGAATTTTCCTGTGAAATATGTGAAAAGGTAGGTATGTGCTTGCAGACTGATAGATTGCGGGGTTCCCAATTACAGGGGATGGAGACCCTGAATTCCTTAGAGGGCAATGGCTGTTCGGGAAGATTACTTGAGCTTCCGTATGGAGCTCGGTATGCGGGTAGGCACAGCATCCATCGTGCCAACCATTATGTGGGTACCTAATAGTACAGTCAAAGCACTGATCGAACTCGCTTATTCGTTTGGTATGGTAGGTTTCTGTTAATACTTTAGATATGCCTAGTACAATTGTTAGGCGACACTCAAATCAATAGTAGCAATACTGCGGAGTAGAGGCACGCTGACCAGGACAACTAAAAATTGCATGGAAGTCTACACGCATGACTGGGTCAATGCAAACAGCTCAAGAGACATCTGCACCATATTCTGTGACCAAGGCACATTTTCCTAAGACATTCCGAGACACCGCTATACTTGTTGCAAGATGATCTATCCGCAACTACCACCGGCCGGCAACTCTGTCTCGGAGTGCTACCTAATTCCAAGTTTTGATATCATTTTGTCTCGGGCAATTCCATCAATAAGCATCAGCAACTACACAATAAGAGCGGTTGACAAATTCTGGTGTCAGTCAAAACAATTCCAGGTCTTCAGACAGGGATTATCTTCTATTATGTCTAAGAGGCACAGCCAAAAAAAAAAGGATGATCCGAACCTCATCGGGCCCCTCAACAGTCCTAAAAACGACCACCTCTCATTAGTCCCTAATCGGGCCCTGCCGCCTCCCGGAACCGAAACGACACTGGTTTTTCACTTTTGGAAAGTCTTGCTTGTTCCTGAACAAGTGCATACTGTTTATACATGCCACAAAGCTCATACAGTAGGTACTAAGCTTTGACCGGCAACTGGCTTCATTGAAGGACGCCACGTCAGGCCTGTTTTCTGTTGTCAGCTTTGCGTGTGTGTAAAAAGCTGACACCACTTCAATTAAGCCAATGATTTAACCATACTGACGAACATGCGGCACTCTATTCATGCCTCAGTGTATCAGATCATGAGAATGAAAGTTAATACTAGGTACTCTTAAACCTTTTTTTCTGACCACTCCTCCATTGCACCCTACGCTCAGTGGTCAAGATCCGATAGTTTCTAGTCAAATCACCAAGTAGCAAATACAGGTGATAACTACAATCGGGTTTCGACTTTTGTCTGCCCAAATTAACTGCTAGCCTCTGTAACAAAAGTTCGCCTCGTACCAAGAACACGAGTACAGCGTGACAATGTACTATGATTTTTTATAATAGCCGACAACAAGGTAGCTGGAATGCTTACTGAACTCTATCGAGGCTCATCGTCTGAGGCAAGACAATTAAACTTCCTCAATAAGCATCGTTGAAAGGCGGCGGGCCGCCGTGGAGGACGCCAAGACGGATTCTGGATGAGTCAGCAAGTGGTTCCTCACACCGAGGTGAAGGTCGCACACCGAGGTGAGGCAGCATGTCGATTGAGTCACTGGAAATTTGACATAGCCCCACGTTCTATTCTGCATGCGCTTCGACTCCTTCACAACTTTCGCTCAAGCAATTTAGACGCAACACTCCCGACACCGGCAAGATGTCTCACAAGGGCAACAGCGGAAAGGGCAAAAAGTCCACAAAGTCAGGAGGCGAGAGCAAGAGCGAGGATGTTCTCCAGGCGGTTGTAGGTGACATGGCGGGGTATCATACCGATCAAGAGCGGCGCAAGCTCACAGTTTATCTCCCAGGTCATTGCCGACTCGTTCCAAGACAGATACAGACCCTTTACAACTGAAAAGCCAAGAGTAATATTTTGTTCCAGAACCCGGCGTGGTGTATGTGCTCGTACTAATGAGGCTATTCGCAGTGTCTTCTCCCACTCGCAAACGTCCCTCTTATCGAGTACACTCTCGAGTTTCTGGCAATGAATGGCGTCAACGAAGTCTACATTTACTGCGGTGCCCATACCGACCAAGTCGAAGATTACATCAGCCGTTCTCGATGGTCATCAGCCGCGCGCACATCTCCCTTCTCACACCTTCAATTCGTTCGAGTTTCCGACGCACGTTCAGCCGGTGATGTCCTTCGTGACATGGACAAGCGATCACTTGTTGATGGTGACTTCATCCTCGTAAACGGCGACCTGGTATCCAATATCATGCTCGACAATGCCCTAGCGGCGCATCGAAAGCGCAGGGAAGACAGTGCGGCCAATATCATGACAATGGTGTTGCGCAGTGGTGGAGAGGGCGATCACCGAACAAAGACGAACGGAATCACTCCCATTTTTGTTGTCGACACCAAGACCCAGAGATGTCTTCACTACGATGAGATGGACCCTCTGGCAAGCGACCGATACATGTCATTGGACCCAGCCGTTGTGGACGAACTATCAACCGAATTCGAAATTCGATCTGACCTCATCGATGCCGAGATTGACATCTGCACACCCGAGGTCCTTGCACTTTGGTCAGAGAGCTTCGACTACGAACTTCCCCGAAAGAACTTCCTACACGGTGTGCTCAAGGACTGGGAGTTGAACGGCAAGATGGTTTACACCGAGATTTGCGAGGAGGGCTACGCCGCACGAGCAAGCAACCTGCAGCAGTACGATGCTGTCAGCCGTGATGTTCTCGACCGATGGACATATCCCTTCATTCCAGAGTGCAACATCGTACCTAAGCAATCGTACCAGCGACATATCCACGGTGTCGTGGCCGAACAGGGCGCATTCTACGCAAACGATGCCAAACTTTCGAATTCTATTATCGGCCGCGACAGCAACATTGGCTCAGGAAGTACCATCTCTAACAGTATTATTGGCAGAGACTGCAAGATTGGCGCCAATGTGGTTTTGGTGAACTCTTATGTTTGGGATGACACCACAATTGAAGACGGAGCAAAGATATATCAGTCTATAGTTGCAGACTCGGTCGTCATTGGCAAGAATGCCTCCATAACTGAGGGTAGTCTGATCTCTTTTGGCGTCAACGTTGGCGAGGGCATTACACTTCCCAACGACACTGGAGTCTCTTGTGTTGACGTTGAGGGCAACCCCGTGACGCCAGATACCAAGCTGCTTGGAGCCAGCACCAATGCTGCCAAGTTCACAGACCCTGAGGATGAGGACCTTGACGAAAGAGATCCATCTCAGCTGCAGAAGAGCCTAATCTACAACTTGGCTCAGTTCAACATCTCTACTTCTTCCGTATCAACGTTATCTTCCGAAATATCAGAAGATGAGATGGATGAGAACTCGCTGAACATTATCGCCGGCGATCCCTCCCGTCGTACCTCCTTCGCCTCAGACGACGCTGGCGACAAACTCTCCTTCCACAACGAGGCTGTTCACGGCCTTGTCGACGCACTGCGCGCCCAGTCCGGCGATTTCGACTCGGCCAAACTCGAGTTTATGGGTCTGCGTCTTTCTAATGACGCTTCTGATGCCATGATGCGCCGTGCAGTGGCTAGCGCCTTCGCTCATCGCGCAGTAGAGCTCATGACCCCTGAGTATGGCAGTCTCGAGCCCAGCAAGGCCGCAGATCGTGCCCTCAACTCTCGTCCAGGAGCAACAAAATTCATCAACGAAGTAGGCATCGGTCTTGAGGATGACAACGAAGCTGCGCAGGTCGAGTTCATCATCGCCCTTCAAAAGGCCCTCACACGTTCTCAAGGGCCAGAACAATCCCGCGTGGGCATTCTTCTCGCTGCAATGCTGCAGCAGCTCTACTCACTGGATATCCTTGAGGAGGAAGGTATCTTAGGTTGGTGGGAGGACGATCGAGCAGTCGAGGGCGAGAGCATGACACTATTGAAGGAGAAGTGCAGAATGTTGGTTGACTGGTTGGAGAATGCCGAGGAGGAAGACGACAGCGATGATGAATAGAAGGCTGGTTTTCATTTTCTATCTCAAGGATAGTGGAGTTCAAAAGAAATAAAGTAACATGATTCATATCGACCGGGATGGAATTCGAGACTCAAACTGCCCAGCTTCCTGTTTTAGCATGGTATGAGTGAGATACATGAGTGCGTTTTGATAGTCATGCATCATGATATGAGCTCTTGTTGACATGACATCAAAACGCCAGTATAGTCTCGTCAGTCATAATACACATAGGGGGCTGTCAAAACACATTCAGTTCTTTCTTTTTTCCCCTTGGGCCAAAAGCATTATTGTATTCTCTGACCAGTAAAGAACTGACTTGTGCTCACATTTATGACGACTCTTGCATTAGAAGCTTTCACAATCTAAACCAACAAGCCAGTATGCTCTTGGATATGTCTTAGGACTCTCGTATGATTACACTGAGCGGAGCCTGCTGACTGATTATCGCATAATGAATATGGGATTCGGATCGCCATCAATAAGTACATAGTAATGTTATCACCCGGACGTGTATACAGGCTTGTGATCAAGTTCCCCGAATTCACGAAAGCTGTCGAGGCAGGGGTCAACTATTCAGCTTAGTTCACGTGTTGACACCCAGGCCACGGAACTATTACCATAACGGTTATGCTGTGACGAGAATGGAAATTGTTGTAATAACATCATGATGTTAGTAGCGATCAAGCTATCCCGACATAACATTACCCTGGACTTAGTGATTCTCATATGGGTGGCCCAGTCTAGGATTCCGCTGACCGCATGCCAGGTCCGATAAGCATTATGGTCATTGCGTGTAAGGGGTACCCGTCAATGTCACTCTACAGTTCGCGATATTTTTGGAAGTTCAGGGGCGTACGGATATGATGCATGTATGGATTCAATATCACAATAGGCCTGTGTTAACAACTACCCTATACTGAAGCAGCTTGAACTGGGAATTGTCTCAATACGATGAACATTTGAGATGTTGAGTGAAGCCGTTTGTCCTGTAGTAACTTACAAGCCCAGGGGGAACGTTGTGCTTCGCTGGTTTTGTTCGATACTTAGACATGGAGATGAGGTTCGTGTCAGTGGCTCTCTCAGTACTCTATCGTTCGGTCGATCATTTGAGAAACTGAGCTATCTATCAAATGCCCATATTGCATCGCAATAGTTGGCAATGGCTCATACATACTCAAGAAATACTACATATTTCTCCCTACAAGAAGCCGAGTATACGCCACAAGTGCAGTTCGTCACCTTAATACTTGGTCGCAGTAAAATCTTCAAGCTGTTCTGTCTACATCGCCAATGATGAACAAGTATCCTTGCCATTCATGCTTAAGACCTTGGAATATCCATTAGAACCTATTGGAGTTGGATTAATATATCGTCCACGCGTTCACCGTGGTGTGTTGGGATTATTCGAGCCAATGGATTCACGGTTTGTGATATTCGCAGTTGCTAAAAATCGCTACTCGCGTCACTCATCATCACAGATGACATGGATGAACGAGTTAGGTTCTTTGCATATGTGAATCATTTCCAACTGGAGGAATTGAAAGGAGATCATCGTATGATGACGGTGAATTGGCATTTGCGTCAACGTCGTCTGTGTTGCTGCAACCATCACCACTCACTATCAGTCACGACCCTGAAAATTCATTTCCATGTGCACATCCACCGAGATCGTCGCTGTAGACATGAAAATAGCATATCCAAAAATAGTGATCTTAATGTGGGATACTTTGTTTTTTTGCCATCTTCGCCTATCACCACCACCAACGTGCCATCAGCCCGTCGGCGCTGAGACTGTACAAGCAATGATCATCCCGCTTCACCACCCGACTTACACAGTCGCGACTGGGGAGACCAATCCAGGTACAGAAGACGTAGAGGGGCAGACCTCCCCCAAAAGCGTTTTTTGGATGACAGATGCACATGGGTGGACGTGCGATGATGTAGTGATCAACCTGATTGTATCCGCCTTTGGTTTGGCAGCTCCCAACCAAACTTCAAGCCCTGCAGCACCGAATGCTTCTAGAAGGGGACCCTGATTCATGATACTGGGAAAAACTCGAGTTTTTACCCTTTTAGTCTGAATTTGGAACCCATCAGCATACCGCTGGTTTGTAACATATGCTGGTAGAAGTAGATCCAAGGAGGATGATCCCAAGAATGAATTCGAACTGCCGATGACAAGACTATCCTTGACTCATCTGTGTAGAAATAGTCAGTAGAGAAGAGACACCGGCCTGCCTTGCCCGTTACGAACGACCACTGATTACTCACTAGTTAGTAGTACTCTCGACTGTGACAGAGTCGGTGGTATGACTGCTATCGGACCTACAACTTGTAAGGTAATTTTGAACAGCAATCATACAACAAAACAACGTCGGCCCCGCCACTGGGTTAATAATCCTTCCAAGGTAGCAGACATCTAGTCTTTGAGATACTAAGTATCCCTTCGCCCTTTTGCGACAAGATCCGCGACAAGAGGTATCTCTATATATGAGAGACGGAGTATAACCTCCTGAAATGCTGTTGCTGCTGCGACATCTTGAAGCCAAAACGCCCCTGACCGATCGAGATACTGTTCCCAATCATATCGATCAATTCAAATATAAGGTTCGACTATCCTGAGTAATGGCTTGCTGATGGTGGAGAGATACCGCAGGGTTGCATACACAAACCCCGGCACGCGTAGTACAGAATTGCCCAAGGTAGGGCTCATTCCCAGATTGGGTATTACCGGAGACTGTAGTAAAGCCTTGTCGATGTTTGTGCGACAAGGCCCAAAATAACCACGCCGCGGATATGGGCCGAGTATTCGCGGTCATTGTGGTGATAATCCAGACCCTTGGCCATAACAAAGAACTATCATCTCTTGATATCAGCAAGGCGCCGGGAAAGTTCCACCAATTGGTGAGCACACGCGGTTGGACTGGACAGGGGATGTGGACTGTCTTGCAGGATAACCAGTCCTGTGAACGTTGTAGGTAAGCTGTGTAAAAATGTAATTCCATAGAATGAATACAACAGTGCCAGAATGACGTCAACGCCTCCAAAGCTCTGTTCGCGATATCATTCATGGGGGCGTTAATACCCAGATTCGGTCAAGGTGCATCTCCAACCAACGTGTGACTGAATCAAGGGGGTGCCACGTTGACAGCACTAGCCCGATTAAATTTTCAATGCCCCCCCATGCTTGCGATATTTTCGGTTCTTCTTTTCGAGGTGTCCTGCGCAATCTCTGCCATTAACATACTCCGTAAATTGTTCCCAGACTCTAGTGGATACTAGAGATCCCCGAAAGGTTTCAGCCTCGTGGGTAGACCGACGTGGAAATATTTGAAAAGCAAGAATGACATCATGAGCCTGGCTGTTGGCGATGTGGCTGGTCCCAATTCTAGGTTGTGACGGGGGGGCCCTGGTCCATGTAGAGCATGAAGCGACTGATTTGGAGTCTTCTCCGTCCGACATAGCAATGTTTCGATGTGCGCTAATGTTCCCGAAGTCTATCGCACGTCTCACTGCGAGATGCTGTCCTTGTACGGACAGCAGGCTCCAGCTTTCACAAATCAATGAATAGCGTCGGCATTATCCGCACGGCACTTTCAGAGGCGTACTGTACGCAATGGTATCCATTGAATCAAATGCAGCCGTCGTACGCCGCCCCTTGACGGTCTGCAGGTCATCACTAGCCAGCTGTCATTTGTGGGGTAGGGTTTTGAGCGACGGCACTTGATGCTATCGGTGCCCTTGTACGAGCTAGAGACCGAGATCGAGGCTCTTAATCAACAAAGTATATCTCGATTAAGGTATAGTTGGCTTCGGATAAAGTCATGTCAGCCATGACAAAGGTTGAGAACCTTTCAAAGGTTACGGCACCTCCAATCTCACAAAAGTTGTTCGACGACAACCCCTGGATAAAGTCACCTTGTCCTGTAAGAAAGGGTGTGAGGGGAGAGCGTTACATGGCGCGCGCAACTCACCCGGAATTTGCATGGAGTTCACACCAAGATACCCGCATGATAGATGACCGTCGTGAATCATCACCAGCCACACAACGCGATTCGTTACCATACGACAGGGCGCTGATGGCTGACTCTGCCGGAAGATTGTACAGATACCAAACACAGATTTCCAGGCACGAAGAAAAACTAAGAAAGCTGAAAATGGGTGGAGTCTGCACAAAGGGTTCCGAACCATGGTATTGCGCTCGAATTCAACTGCCGAGCGATCGTATAATGAATAAAAGCAGACGCTCCAGGAGCACTGTGACACTGACGTAATGGTCTGGCGACAACTTGCTAAACATTGCAGTTCGGAGAACAGCTTGTCTGTCAAAATTGAGAAGACAATCGATTTGTCCAACTCGTGTCAAAACAACTGTAAAGCACAGACACTGGCGAGTGTAAAGCACAACCAGCAGAGTACGGGGTACAGTGTTGGCTCAATACCCATTTCAATCCACAAGCCTTGCAGCGGCACGGTCCTGCATCTGCTGGTGGCACACCCGCGACGGAACATGCAATTGTCGGAGCCATGCCGTGGGACTTGGTTGGGGTCAGGATGCTCTCCGAGATGGCTCCAGATGGGACCTGGCAGGGTAGCCCTGGCGAAGGAGGAGCACCGTGGCTGCTTCTGGCGGAAGCTCTGTAGGAGCTACTCAATCGAGACAACTTTATTAGATCCGGCCAAAAGAGCTTCAAACCCACGGCGCCAATCAATTGAATGATACGAAATCTGGTCATTGTATGAAGTACGAAGTACTATGTATGCTGTTGGTGCATCGACGTTGGGGCTTTGCGATTGAAGTAAAGGAGAAACTGTTTCGAACCGTTAAAAGAGTGGATTGATGATTACTGTTAACATACCGCATGTTTTCATCCATTTAAAACTCAATAGTTGACGGCTATACGGATATGGCCCGTCATAATCCAGATTCCCTTTTTTACGTTATAGGTGTCTTACAACTAACGCATATAACCTTCATCTCGGGGCCAAGCGAAGAAGGAAATCTGCGCGAAAAGACCTGGTTTGACGTCTTAATCGCTGTCGGTCGATTCGGAATTGTTTGCCCATATTTGCCAAGGGCCAATTGATCGTCTTGGTGTTTCGTACGTGTAAGCCATTGTTGCTAGCAACTTATACCGCTTGTGATATAGTGCCCCATTTCCGTACCAAGGAAACGTATGTAAGTACGATAATAACAAAATCCCGCACAGGAAGGAGAAAAAAATTGTTGGAAGTAAACATACCCTGCGGTAAAGAATCGATAATTCCAAAGAATATGTTTCTCGGCAGGAGGTTTAGAACAATGCTGCAATGATTTTTTCTTAGTGAGGTGCCCTTACATGAAGGGGCGACAGCTACGCGTCAAGCCACATAGTCAACGCCACAATTACGACTTGGCGTCGCATTTCGTACTCTATGCCGCGGCAGATGCTGACAGCCCAGGCAATGATCAACAAAATAAGAGTACAGCACCATGGATCGGCATGTAATTGGAGAAAATATGCTTCAAAGAATCGATCTAGACTGTGGCGCTCGGTGGAAAATCGCCTCTCATTGTGGCTGTGAAGCTGCAACCGAACCCCAAATATTGGGTTTGTTTGTTTGTATGTTAAGGATGTGCGGGGGGGACAACATCCAGAATCCTCACATGTAAAAGTATCCACGTGTCGACGCTCAATCTGGAGCATGAAATGAAGATCTTTTGATTGAATTTGCGGCAAACGGCTGCAGTACCAAGACCTGGGCTAGGTTAGGGCAGGGGACGGCTTCGGAAACCGCTACAAACGCAGCATGGCTTTTGCAATTGGCATTCCCAACGTCCGGGCCAGGCTGAATCAGGACAAGCTGGTCAAGTAAAATGGTTCGATTGTGAGGGCTAGCCAACTCGTTCTATCCAAGCCAGAGGACGATAAGCTGAAAGAACCCCTCGGCGCTGCAAAGACTACTCCGCAAGTAGGTACTGGTACACTTTTATGTGACGACCTAAGAAGGCAAGTCAGCTAGCTTGTGGGAAGGGTAGCACCAAGGCCAGGATGCTGAACATATCGACAATCTGGAAGGGTTCAACACAGCCACACGGGAAGAAGAGCAGGTTGCTTCCAGCCTCAGAGCTACCACATTGATAGACGACTCTACGTAGTACTGCCATCGCAGTCTAACCCAACGACATATCACGACACTGTACAGTAGATCACAACACCGTACAGCACAAGAAACTGCAAGCTGGCTCGAAAAAGGTAATCTCGCCATACGCAGTAGGCCATGGGATGCCCTGGTCAGGTGGCTGACCTCAAAAGGGAAGGCTCTATAAGCAGAGGTCATGGTCGGGCCGTGGATGTGATGCAGATGAAAGGAACGGATAGGAACCCATCCGTTATGCCGCCAGACCAGGTAGACCTCCCCATGCCCTGTCCAGAATCCTACCATGGTCAAGTAGGGCTCTTCACACACATCCATACGTACGGATTCAGTTGCAGTGCTTTCCTAAAGAAACTGTCTTCAACCAATAAAGGACTGAAAAGATATAGGCAGCAGGGGGTACAAGGGAGCACAGCAAAGCACCATGCATATTACGGCGGGAAACGGGAGATGAGGTATGGCATGGCATAACATACATAACTCAACATTGGATGGCATCAGTCGCGCGCCGTGTTTAGATTTCCGTCCATCCCAAGTACAGTATACGGATCATTAGCGGCAGCTATACATGGAGTCCTGTACTGTACCAACCCCACGAAGAATCTATCTAGAGGAAAAGATAGGGATTTGGTTTTCGCGGCGGTAATTGGATACATGACTCTGGTTTGCCGGTCGAGATTGCCATGACCGCAAGTACCAGTGTTGCGCGGCGTTTAGGGAGAAACAAGAGGCATAGCGAGAAGGAAAAAAAAAAAAGGTCTCAAACAATGGCTCATTTTCCATGCCCCAGGCATCTGGCGATTCAATTGTCGATGAGGGGTGATTTTGGTGTGGGCAGCCGATGGTCAACAGTGTCTCCACGGGATAGGATCCGATGACAGAGGAAAGTTCCGATCCAGCTAGCGTTCGACTGTGGGCTTGGGACCTCCACATCCCACGGCTCAGGCGTTCCTGCGTAAGGGTTACCGCTGTTGTATCCGAAGCGCTACGACCACTGCCTTTTATTTTGGTAGATAGCGTCTGGTCTATTCTGTGAGTTTTGTAATGCCTGGGCGGGCCCCCCGCCTGAACGGAGTTTTGGGTGCTGTCGGGCCTCTACAGAAATTGGAGCCCCGGGGAATATAACGGGATACAAATGGGATAATGCTGGGGGACCACCAGTTTACCGACTACAGGCAGTCAAGCCTCACCCCTCAATTAGTTCCCCTCCGTTAAAGTCACTCTCAAACAACCGTTCTAATGCACTTCTATGGACTCTCAAAGGTTTAAGGGAACTAACATGATTTCCAAAAGGTCCGTAATGGCCAGTCAAAGTTGCGGAAGCTCAGAGCTGCCATGGCGTCACTGCCTGTGCCTGTGGTATCTCCCTTGCTTGCTTGCTCAATTTCTTAATGTTACTGTCCTGTCACAAGCCTCACAAGCCACATGCCTCTTTGGTTCCACCATCCCTAGGTCCATCCAGATGGGGCGTCGCCCGAGACGAATGAACGACTCTATACGTTCCTGTCTTCCTTCCCGTTCCACCCATCGGCGGTTGTCTCCCACTAACATTTTTTTAACTTTCTAATAACAATCAAGCCACCTCTTCTTCATTCTATCACTTCCTCTGCTCTCCACACCTGACTGACTGTCCTGCACATACTTGTACGTACAGAGTACAGTGCAGTATGCAGCAAAATACAAGGGTTTTGGTTGCCCGCCGACCCTTGTCCGACCTTAGCGGACGAGAACACTTCTGGGATCAGGGTCCCCCTTGCTCGGTTGGCCCATCGCTTTGACCCCACAGGCTCCTGGGAGTCGATGGACATGCTGGTGTGAATGCATGTCCTTCTGACTCTACCTGCAGTACCCAAGTGCATAGATGAGCAACACAACAATCGTTGAGCATTGATCGAGTCTCTTCAGCATCAGGAGTGACAGACATAGTACGATTAAGCCACGACGTCAAAGGCACGTAGGCCTCAATACTCCAGACCAGTTCAGGCTACCAGGAAGTTTGATCAATATCATTGCGACTGAAATAAGTTCATACAAACGGCACCATACGTGGTGCAACAGACAGCCACAAACGCAACGGGAACAACAACGATCTTTCCTACAGCACAATATCCGTATCACCTTGCCCATCTCTTCTTGCCTTTATTTTAGGCGGCATCCCGGCACTACGGACAAGCCATCTTCGGTCGCCCCCAAAATTCTCATCCACTCTCCTCACAAGATTGGAACTGCTTGGCCCGACGTTATTTGAGTAGCTGCAAAACACACAATAGTAACCGTCCGCTAAGTCGTCCGCGTCAAAGTCCACATCACTAATCATTTCTTTCTTTCTTTCTTTCTAAAGCCGTGCTACAGTTTAGCTTGCAACGCCTCGCACATCCAGAGAACGACAGTTGGATAACAACAGCGCAGTACATACGGTACCTACACATAGAACCGACGTTTGGGAAGACCTTTCTTATTTAACTTGGTTAAAACAGATATTGCGGCACCACTCGAGATCACGGCGTTACGTCGCATCTCGACATCCATACATTGCACCACTCAGTCACTCCCCCCAAAGACGCCCTAGCGTTTGACACAGCACAGGCACAAAACCGTGCGACACAAGTACACAAGGTACACTTTTCGCTGCTTACTGCGTGCACCCCTCCTCCGATTCCCGTCCAACTCATCCACTCGATCCACGACACCGCCTCGGCGCCCCAGTCCAGAGCTTGGGACGTGGGTACGAGGTACTTGGGGACTTCAAAGTCAGATCCTCCTTCTCCGTCGAGTCTCTTCACCCTCTTTCTTCGACGGGACTGACGACAGGTCCCCACCACTCCTCCAATATACCCTTACCTTCTCTAGCTTACCCTTCCTGACCCTTCCTAATTACTACCTACACCACCCACTACAATATCCCACGACTTGACGCACCTTTACTTCTACCTTTCCTCTGTTCTACTTCATCCTTTACCTATACCCTTCGCGATAACCTGTCGCTCTCTGCCAACACTCGCTCACTACAGCTGGCTTGTCTCTTCCCTCCATCTTACCGTTATAACGCGCCCAACGGTTACCGCGATTAACGCTCTTCGCTTCCACCAGCGACACCAGCCATAGCCCACAAATCCACTCTTACAATAACACCCTCGACGTCTCGTCTCTAAAATCAATAAATAACACCAGCAACTGATTCGCATAACCACTTCCGAACTTTGCGCACACGAACTTTGACTACAGACCTGCGATATCGCCGACCCTCTATCGGAAGATATTGTTCTTTAAAGTGCGCTGCGCCAACGACTGCTCGACATCGTTGCTGTCTCGAGACGGCCTAAACCGCTCGTCTCGACATGTTTCGACAAAGGTACGCTTTTTTTGATCTTTCTGGCCTTGTGCGCTCGAAGCATAGCTAGGAAAACCGAAGAAACACATGTCACTTTTCAGTACACTAACAAACTTTCTAGGACGAGCTCTCAAAAGCCGGGGGATGAGTTACTAGCAAACTTTCGACAGCAGTTCCCCGATCTTGCTGCAGTCAGCACATCGTCTACAGCGCCAGGTATTTCACAAACTACCGGTGCCGAAAACGCTCCCGGTGTACCTCTGCCTGAACGGTAAGTTCTTGTATTGCAACCATGCAGCAGGGCGCCTTGCGCGCGCAGCTCGGTTGGTTGTTGACTCTAGATGCAGATGAAAGTAGTCTTACTAACTTGATCTTGCAGACATAATCTTAGTCAAGATGCATTCCGCGATCAAGATCCAACTCCAAGGGCTACCAACGATCCTTGGAGGTTTACTCCCTCTCTTCTAGATCCTAACTCCATGTCTTTCGCCAGCTTTGCCAACGCACCTCCTGGGTACTACACTCCCACCCCTGGAGGCAACAACACCCTGTTCCATCCTCAAGCTGGTGACTTGCATACACCGACGATGGGTCTAGGTATGGGCTTGAATACGCCTCTGTCTATGCCTACTTCAGGTGACTCTATGCACCCAGGCGCGACTCAACCAGTTATGGACATGTCTGGCTTCCAGGCATTGCAACCGCACCAATTTCACCACTTCAATCCCTTCATTCAAGCACCTCCGCCTCAGCCAACATTTGCACCATCGAGCTTTGTGCATCAAGATACAGGCTACGAGACCATGGACCAAGATGGATCGCCGATGGATTCGGATCCTTCAGAAGAGCGCATGTCCTCGATCGGTGCCACTCTTCACAAGAATACCCCCATGATGAGTCTGCAATCGCGGCAATTCTCAAATGGCCATATGTCTCATCCTCTCCCTGCATCGGCTGAGAAGTTTCGATTCCACTCGACACTGAATGCCCCTACAGCCATGATCAAGCATGCCGATGAAATTCCTGTTACTTATCTCAACAAGGGACAGGCCTACTCGCTTTCTGTTGCTGATACTAATGCCACTATGCCTGTTGCGCCTGGTACCAAATACCGTACCTTTGTACGTGTCTCTTTTGAAGACGAGCAACAACGACAACGTCCAGGCGTTTGCTGGGGCCTTTGGAAGGAAGGCAGAGGCACTAATGAGGCTCACCAAAGGGGTGGAAAGCTCCAAGCAGTTGAATATGTGGAGGCAGGTCAACCAGCCGAAGGTGACGACAAGAGAACTCGTGTGGAGTTAGAGTCTTCTTCCTTTGACGGCTTCTGCGTTACATGGACGCCTGGTATTAACGGTCCTCCTGAGGTCAACATTGCAGTTCGCTTCAACTTTCTCTCTACCGATTTTAGTCACTCTAAAGGTGTCAAGGGTATTCCCGTAAGGCTCTGCGCAAAGACTCACCCTATCCCTTGTGACCCCTCACAGCCAGCTGCCGATGCCAACCCCGAAATCTGCTACTGCAAGGTCAAGCTTTTCCGCGATCACGGCGCAGAGAGAAAGCTTTCAAACGATGTAGCACATGTCAAAAAGTCTATCGATAAGCTTAAGCAGCAAATCGCTCAGGCTGAAAGTGGTTTAAAAGACTTTGGCAAGCGGAAACGGTCTAGCGGCACTGCGAAGATTGGAGAGCCGCAACGACCAGGCAAAGTACAAAAGCACAAGCGAACATGGTCTATGTCTTCAGCTAGTTCTGCTGGAGGCGGCGCGAGAGTGACTATGGAGGAAGACTTACACTTCAAGCTTCAAACTTTGCAAGACATGTTTACCAGTACACGCCCTGTCAGTGTGTTATTCCTCAGGGGTGACGAGCCCGATGACCCTGATCTGCACCCAGTATCTCTTCCTGGAGATATTTCACCCCTGACTAAGCCAGGCGAGGGTCCCAACTGGCAGGCCAGAAGCGGACGAAGCTCCGCCGCAGGTTCTATGATATCACCTTCGCCTAGCTCTTTGTCCCTAGTATCGCAGGCGTCTGGCATTGGCGCAGGCAATCAATGGAAGAATTTCGACTCCGTGCCGGGCGGCGAAATGTCACGCAAGGGCTCTGAGCAACCCACAAGAATCAACAAGGGCGACGATGATGGCAGCCTCAGTGGATGGATCGAGGCTCTAGGTGTCGACCCATCCTATCGACCACCCCAGGATCGCAACCCGAAACCCGTGGCCTGCTTTTACATCCAACAACGAAACTCGAACGACTCTGGAAACGTTGGTTACCATCGTGCCATTTATCTGATGCAGCGCACGCTTCAAGAACTCAACGATCGAATTGCGGCTAAATGGGGTCTCGACTCTTCCCGAATTCTACGCACGATTCATTCCATTCAAAACGGTCTCGAAGTGGAGATGGATGACGATGTGATTCAAGAGCTCAAGGAGGGCCAAGATATGACTCTTGAGATTCAAGAGGTCACCGGACAATCTGCAATCAAGAGGGAGTGGGAAATGGCCGTGGATCCTGTCGAAAACGTTACGGAGCCCACCGACAAGTCACAAAGTGGTTTCGTCCTTCGCCTCACTTTCTAATCACTCTCTGCATTCAGTTTCTTTATTATCCCTTTTTTCCTTCTTCTTCTTGCCTATTCACGTCGCCGTTTCGGATTGCGTTTGACGATGGTTTGCAGCGACAAACAACACATGGGTCTAGACTAGGGTTTGTCTTCTTTTGCTTGGTTCTCTCGCCTGTCGCCAGGTTGAGTACACGATCGCATACATACATACACGGACAGAGATATTGGCTCTGGGGGCGTTGATGACTGCTCCTCTTCTTCAAAAATGATACCACTGGTTTTTCTTTTCTTTATTCTTTTCGTCGACACTGCGGAAGAGCAGGTGATCGGCGACTGTGTTTTCTTCCCCCGACTTTTTTTCTTTCTTCTCAATCCTGTTTGTTTTTATATTATATTGTACGAACGGATGGCTTGTTGTGCTGCAGGACCACAGTAACACGAGATGGCAAGAATTTTGGACCTTTCTCAACGTATTTCGACAGAGATCACGCTGAATGCTATGCACTGGATTCGGATTGGTCAGATGTCCCATGCAAAGACTCATCAGACGAGGGCACTCTTGGCGGCTACTATGCAAGTGGGCCTGTTCTGGATATGTTTTTCCCGCTTTCATTTCGCAAGCAGTATTCATTTATGTAACGGCTTTTTGAAGCTGTTTCTTCATTACCCGCAACGAATCGAAAGCAACAGTATATTACGCTACGATGTCATCTCAATCTCAATCGCATTGAAGCAACACAAAGAAACGCATATGGATCACATTCTTACACAAAGGGGGCCAGCGAGTCCAAAGCACATGGAATTAGGGACTCACGAAGTAATGCTAGTAGGATATGGGCTGAAAAGGGATGGGATAGGATATTGGCCTTGTTCTCGAAAAACGTCACGTACATATTCTACTATATACAATACCCATACTTGTTCAAGATTTGAGATACTTTAGTTTGACTATCATCTGATGATGGCTCCCCACAGTCCCAAAGCGTGGGATGAACAACGCACAGTTCTACTAAGCGGTGACGAATGCTCTTGAAGCACTTTGTCTGTTGAGTCTAATGGACGAGATCTTGGTAAAAGACCAGTTTGACACTCAACGGGCGCTATTCATCGCTATCTAACGGGCTAGTTTCGCTGGAACCAAAGATGGCACCATCCGCGTCTCTTCAACCCAAGACCGACGGGCTGGTTACGACGCCCTAGGAAACCACACGCCAACAGCCCATGCTGTTCAAGGGATCGATAATTTGGCATGGACAAATCATGATAGGCCGGTCGCAGGCTATCGTTTCGTAGCTAGTGAACAGCCAACACGAGCATCAAGGGTCGAGAATTGGAGGGCTAAACCCCATATCCCAACCAAGCCGGACTTTGTGGCCGGTGATGATGGGTGACTTGCAAGCGCCAAGCAGGCATGAACGATTAGAAAGAACAAATTCGACAACCCTCAGGGGATCTTTCGTCCTACGACAAGCTACATGCATATGGGCTGCACCAGAAACCCAACATTATATGAGGCAGAAGTTTACTTCGCTTTGCCAAGGGGGCGTCGAGCCGTACTCCGATGAGATTACAATGTGAAAACGAGGTTATTGGCTGATTGAAGACCATGCCAAGCTGAAGTCAAAGGAAATGAAGTGCCGAGCTTAGCCACCTGTGGCGAGGTGGTTTGCGTGTCCCCGGATATTATTGCTCTTTTTTGGGGTGACATCAAGGACGGGAATCCATTTAACGTTGTGGCTCGTGTGAGCTCTTCGATATTCAGCTCATCTCGATTGGGGAAAACGCTTGAGAATATTGACGTGTTAGCGATGTTTCATGAATGAATGGTGCACAGGGCTCCTTGGCCTTTGATTTGTTACGTCGAAATGTTTTAATCTGTGATGCGTTGTCTAGCGGACTCGCTTGAGGGGGAATGCAGAGAGAAGCATCCCAGCCCAGTACCATGGTAGCATGGCACGACATGGCATGGCAAGGCATGAGAAGAGGTTCACTTCGCCGAGTTCCCACGTACGATCCAAACACATCATGTTTACTCGTTCTGCATGGGATCGAATCTTTTGACATGGGAAACACCTTCTGGTGCGTGGTTTCCTTATCCATGTCGTTATTGGCTTGGCGGAAGAGTCTGGATCATCTCATCGGCGATTGTAAGGTGGCCTGCCTCGTTATTTTGCTGCCATTCAGTACAATGCTGTGCTGTGCTGTACATCCAGCATCTCAGTCGGCAACGTCTTTCCGTCCCCACTTGGGTATGGGAAATTGTATTATCATGCAACCACCTGTTACATCGCTAACTTCATCTTTGGAATCCAACGCCATGTCACGATCATGCAAGTGGTGGTCACTAGCCACAATCGAAATCAGTTCGCGCCTGCGGGGAATTATCATTCACTGTACTTTGTACCTCACTCTTCTTCCTCATCACAGCTCAGCTCAGCTCAGCAAGGGTCGATTTGTTCATTCATCTGTCAACGGGCCGGATGAGACATCTAGGTATCCATCCACACACACTCACCCATTCGGGGCTCACGTTCTCGACCAGTGGTGTATCCTATTAATCGCCACAGGGCAATGAGCCACATGTAACACCATTTTTTTTTAACCGCGTGTGTGGCGATGTATCTTCATATCAGTGAAGCCTCGTTTTGACTGGCTCTTCTGATGTGCCAAATTACCTATGGTCGAGATTAGAAATACAGTATGGTACAGTATGTACCTGTGGCTTGTCAACTCTCAGAGGGGGCGTGTGGTGTCTGGAGGGGGATCGGCAAGCGTCGAGCCACAAGTCGCTTTACAACACGAGCCATTTGTTCACAAATCATTGAGGTTCAGGCTAACTACAACGGCGCTGGAAGATCTCGTGGTACAGAGCTAAAGGAGACTTTAGCGTTCTAGGTCATTTTAACCGTCTGCGACCGTTGGATGGTGTCCTTTTGCAAGGAAGAGGGGATAAGAGGAGTGCGATAAACATCGGTGAGAAGAAAATGACTGGACCTTTCACTGTCGAGCCTAGGTCAACTGTTGTACTATCATATTGTCCAAGGAGTGCTCTCACTAACTTGACCTCAATCACGACCACAAGAAGGAAGGTGATTCACGAAGATTTACCTCGCAGGATCGATACAAGAACCCGCTTGTGTGCTGTACATCGAGCATCCAATGGCAACTGTCAATCAGCTAGGTTGCTTCCTGTTCCGGCAGGTTGAGGGCATTCAGCCACAGCATAGTCTCAATACGGTACTGAAGTCGAGCCCAAGAGACAAGGGAACTTCACTGGGGGGCTGGAGCTGTGTATTACCCCTCGCTGTGGCTGCTCTTGAACCATCATGACGCAAAGCGAGCGCCATTCATGATGAGCGGTGCAGTTCCGGCTGTACATACAATCTCCCTTGTACCAACTACCAAGCAACCTAGGTGCGGGGTCCCTCGGCGTGGGAATATCGAGTGTCAAATTCTTAAAAAAAGGTCTGTCGGGGACTCGGGGTCGAGTCGAGAAAGAGTGATCTGCGCTCTAGATCCGAGAGAGTGACTGCCGATCTCTTGTCTGGGCCCGAAGCTGCATGGCATGCTCTGAGAGGGACAAATAATAGCAGTCCTCCTGACAAATTCCGATAAATGGTTGAAGATGATGTTTATTAAGCCATAACGCATATTCTCTCTTTGGAAACACACAAGAGAGAGGCCTCCCGTCCATTCTGGATTTCACAGTCTGTCTTGTTAAGTCGGGCGTTGTCTGTTGTCTTGTCACATACGGGTGTGCCGCGCAGAGCTCAACTCAGTCTAAACTCTCAGCATACACCACAAGGTCAACCGCATTTCGGCTTCAACCGCTACTACCGACATCCTAGGGACTTCTCAAACCTTGCTCGGTAAACTTCTTTTGTGTCTAGTTGAGTTCCATCGTGCCTGTGGCCGATAGAGCATGGTCCTTGGATCCCTGGATGCGTTCGATCGATCGATAGTATGTAACAGATCCCGATGATCATGAGAAATGCCGATGGCCGGTGCATGGTAATTTAAAAAATTGCATACGCGTGTTCAAACCGCGGGCCTTTTTTGCTCTCAGCCCGGGGCTTGATATGCAGCCCTGCGTTCTTTTTTATTTATTCTTTTTTGAAACTTCGTTTTTCGTCCTGAGTCATAAGGACTGGGCAAAAGACGGTAAATGCCCAACGAGAACTCATGTCTCTTGAGTTGAGGCGAGCGACGCTACCATGATCATACTCGCACCCCTTCTTGTCTCAACTTGACCCATTATCACCAGGCTTGGCCGGCCGCCTGTGCAGTACTGGACCGTATATCCGTAACCCATCGTCTTCGAGGTAGGAAACAACTGGTAAAAACATAGAATGTTCGACCCCACAAACACGGTGCCACACATGCATCTGCCCGCTGTCACATATGTAACATATGATGGGACGAGTGAAGGACCGATATCAGAAATCGTTCACCAACGCGCAATGCTACGATGCCATCCCATGAAGTCGACCAGTATCTTGGTCAACCATCTTTTCATACAGATTACCTAATTTTCGTAAGATGGTGATTTAAAGAGGGGCCTTGGACTCAAAGAGTCTGTGCATCTTGAGTCCTAATTGTCAGGAACTTGCTTCTATCTTGAGGTTGTATTGACTTGTTGCGCGAGACTGGCTGACCGAGTAGAGTAGATATTATTAGCAGTGGCTACCATCTTTCTCATACAAACAGGATACGTAAGAAGACAACATGCCATGACAAGTGCAGTGCACAGATTACTCAAGTAACTTTCAGTGCATGACATCTGGTATCTCGGCTTCCACAACGGCATGCCCTTCAACCCTTAATCTGAGTGCATAGCAGTCTAATGAATCCTCATGCCCTCTTTCTCCCTCTCAAGATATATGAACCTGAGTTGCTTTTGTAACCAATAGGAAGCTGATATGTCCATGCAAGCTCGTAACATGGTAAGCAAGTCCAGCTGTTATGGTTAATCCTCAGCAGCCCTGTCTAGTATCTCGCGGATACTTTTTGCATAGTCCTCTCCATCACCTTTGATCCCACCGAGCACAACTGTCTTGTCGCGTAACTTCATGCCGTGCGTCAGCTGCAGACTGGACTTGGGCACGCCCAAGATCCCGCTGAGGACCTGAATAACAGCCTTGTTGGCCTCGCCTTCTCTCGCCTGTGCGGAAACGCACAGTTCAATGGCGTCTTCTGTTACTGCTACAACACCCTCGCGGTTCTTGCTGGCTCCCGGCTTCACGCGAAGCTGAAGATGCAGAGAACCCAGAGGGGACTTTTTGGAGCCGGTGACGAAGCGGATGGCGCTAGACGACGCCATTCTAAAAGGTACAGAGAATGCAATGGTATGCTAGGTATGATGTGCAGTCAAGTGTGTGGGGTAGGTTCACCTTGGAGCTGAATGAGTGTTATGCTCGGATAGAAGGATGATGATGATGATGATGCTCCCACTCAATTCTTGAAATGGGTTGTTGAATGAGCATCTCCTTGGCTACCTTATACCTGCACATCCATCTAGTCCATTCATTGGATCCATGTGGATTGGATTCGACTCTGCCCGCCCATTGATAGCCGGCACTGCCTGAGATGCGGCGTCTGTCGCCTGTAGAAGCGCTGAAGCCTCAGGCCCGGTCAGCTGTAGTTGGAGCCCCAGGCGTTATTACAGCTCCCGCTTCAACTGCAGTTACCCTGCGCCGGCTCCCGCTCCCGCCCCACCGGCCCTTGATCCTACCGGGTCGACAAACTTGGACTTCAACTACATCATCGAATGTCAACAATTCACAATCACCAGCACTCAATCGACGCCGATACCCAAAAACCAGCTGCACGCTCGCTACTTCGCCAACAATAAGGGCAGCGACCGCCTCAGTCTGCTATCGCATATCCAGTCTCTCAGGCGCCATGGCCTCGGCCTTCAGCGCATATCATGGCCCTACTGCCGTCGCGTCGCAACACACTGTCACGGCTTTAGGGCGATGGTCTATTCTAAACCACGCTCTCCCAGGTTCGTGGACCTTCAGATTTTTCGCTGCAGTCTTCTAGCATTCGAAAACATGACTAACTTGTTACAGCCGTCGATAAAATCAAAGCTCTTCACGTCTACGATTTCGACAACACATGTGAGTTTGCACTCGAACCAACCGACAGACGTTGCATCACATAAACCTAACATTGCACAGTATTCAAAACACCCTTACCAAATCCCCAACTCTGGAACGGTCCCACGATCGGAACTTTATCGAACCAAGAAACTTTTGTCAATGGCGGGTGGTGGCATGACAGTCGCATTCTCGCGGCGACTGGCAAAGGTATCGATGTCGAGGAGAAGCGCGCATGGGAAGGCTGGTGGAACGAGAAGATAGTCGATCTCGTCAGGCTGAGCATGCAACAGAAGGACGCTCTCTGCGTGCTGCTCACAGGTCGCTCAGAGAAAGGCTTCGCCGAGTTGATACAGAAAATGGTCACCGCCAAGGGGTTGGAGTTTGACATGATTGGTCTCAAACCCGCCGTTAGTCCGACGAACCAGAAGTTCCAGAGCACCATGCACTTCAAACAACTCTTCCTTGGTGGCCTGATGGAAACATACAAACAAGCAGAAGAGATCCGGGTGTACGAGGACCGACCAAAGCACACCAAAGGCTTTCGCGACTTTTTTGCCGAGTTCAACCGTCAACAGAACATTACACCGACAAGAGGTCCTATCACGGCCGAAGTCATCCAAGTGGCTGACTGCTCAACGACCCTGGACCCCGTCGTCGAGGTGGCTGAGATTCAGCACATGATCAACATTCACAACGAGCTGGTTTCCAAACAATCCCCAAGACAACGCCAACACCGACTCAGGATTAAGAAGACTGTGTTCTTTACAGGCTACATGATTGGACCCGAAGACACCAAGAAACTTATCAAGCTCGCCCACATACCCCCCAACATGCCACAGCATGAGCTTAAGTACCATGGCAACAACATCCTTATCTGCCCTCGTCCGTGTCCCGCTAGTATCTTGGAGAAGGTCGGTGGAATGGGTAGCAAGTTGCAGTGGGAAGTCGTCGGTACGTCTTGCTTCGATCACAGCATTTGGGCAGCGCAGTTACGACCTATCCCCCAGCATGCCAAGTACCATACCGACAACCCCAGTCCTTTGGTTGTTTTGGCATTGAGAAAGGGGGCTCGGCCAATGGACGCAGGGAAAATACAGAACTGGCAACCTATATCACCAGAACAAACGTTTACTTTCGAAACCGTGGTTGGTGAGAAGGTCATTCTGCGCATCGAACCAGAGGACCCCCGGGAGGACGCGTATGAGAGTCTGTTCGCCAACAAGACATCGAAGCGGAAGCATAACGGCGATGAGGATTGGAATCAGAGGAGCACCAATAGCCACTACAGTGGACGTAATGAGTCTCGAGGCTACCATTCAGGGGGTCGCGGAGGTCGCGGACGAGGCAATCGTGGCCGTGGTAATGCCAGGGGCGGCCGTGGAGGTCGTGGCAGAGGAGGAGGCTATAACTACCGATCCCTCGACGATGTTGAGCCCAGGAGCCAGCAGGGTGGCTACGGGCAACAGGTGGATTATGATGACTCCTACCCGCCGCTCGGCAAGAGTAACAACCCCCCCGGATCAGCACCTACTGGTCCCGGCCAAGGAAACTTTGGCGGCCGAAACCAGGCACCTCGTGGTCCTGCGGGCGCACAGGGGCGACCCATGGGTGGTCAGGCAGCTAACAACAGCTCAGATTTACAGAATTACTATTAGAGATAGTTTATGGTCGCTTGTGCGCCAGCTTTTATCTTATCTGAACATCGGATGGCATGCATATATTCAGTCATAATTACCTTCTCAGGGCCCTGGTCGGGTCAAGGATACTTGTACTTGTATAATTCTCAATAGTGGTTTCGGTAGAGCACTGGTAAAGTGAAAGGCGTACCGGGGATAACAAAGAAAAATAAGCACAAAAGTTCAGTATAAATCAAGAACGGCTTGTCGATATGCATTGATAAAGATCGTGTATGGGTATGTGCTTTAAGTATGGTTGTCAAACCTCGATTAGCTGGTTGCATATCGAGATTGTGGAATTCGACAAGTACTCTGGTGGTATGTTCAACAGATAGTCGTTCATTCAGTACATAGTTGGCAGCTGATGAAGCTACCGCCACAATAAATGATTTGACTTTATGTATATTCTCTAATCTATTAGTGGCATGTGTAAGATTTGGTGAGCTTGTCGATATATCTTTAAGTGAATGCCTGATGTTGCAAACATGTACTAGGCCACTTTCCTATGGCTATCTCTGTAAGACGATGCACAAGAGTGAAGCATAATAGTGTGAGCCAGGAGTCTATAGCCATTTGGAAGTTGGCATAAACCCTGTATCAAGTTCTGTACCTGAAGTAGGACAGACTTTATGAATTAAAGCTTCATTTCGTAAAGTACTCAATCCCATCAATGGTCCATTTTGCCCATGTCGAATCACGAAGCGAAGAAGCTGGTAAGCTCACGGCAGAGTAAGCTTTGTATATTCCGATACAATCTGCACAACTACGGTCAAATCTTAGGTATTGTCCGGTACCATCACCACAAGTAACAGTTCTTTAATCATGTCTAATCTGTCTTTTGCTCGAATCCAGCGTAGGCTGACCGTTCTTTCCAAGTACCTACTCTAAGTACCATGATGCATGGGATTGTTCTGAACGGTCATATTCAACCATTGTCCCCTCTCAACCCATCACATCCATTATCAGACAAGCCTAATGTTTTCCCCCAAGTCTATCTCATACTCACAGTCCTGAAGTCTATGTAGAGTCCTTGGGATCTGAATAATAAGCTAGGTGCCTAGATAGATATAAGCTCAAGGCAACTAGATCACTATTCTCTCTAATTACACAAAACTGAGCCTTTGCCGTCAAGTCTGTTATCCATTCCGGCTACTATGGGGCCGAACCGGCCCCAGTTTTCGCGCAAAGATTGAACTTTTATTTACGGCCGACTTCGGCAACAAGAAAACCGGAATCAAAATACTCTGTATATCTACATAAAGCGCTTATTAAAGTAATTGATGATTGATGGATTCTGTCAAAATTCAATGATCGGCTCGTTTTATACACCACATCTGCCTCATATGGGCTTCTGCAGGATAAAACACCAACCTACATATGTTTCAACTGAGGAAGAAAAAAAAGTCAGACTGTAATCTTTCAGAGTCAAGATTGACTCAAATGTAGATCCTTTTCCGCAATCCTGAGACGCTTATCTTCTGCGGGGTCCCATCAGCGTGGGACCGGACTGCGAACCCGTCCCGGACATGTTAAGGTTTTGGCAGGCCTGGTCACCATATCCGTAACAGAAGTACTTATTACGAGCCCACCAATAGATCCACAAGGGGATAATAAGGAATCCGTCTCTATCCACTGTGAGCAAACTAGCGGCCAGGATGCTCTTTTCGGCATCCACATCGGTACGACGATAAAGGGCGAAAGGCGCAATTTACCAAGCAACATGTACATCCATGACTTATGTTGGTTCGATTCCTTTGCGTGCCGTTTTCCGGTCCTCGAGGTTGCCGGCTTTCAAAGGGGATCGATCACATACACACCTTTGTCATCCTTGTACCCTAGATAGACAGATTTTGTTGATCTTCCATTGACATTTATAATCAAAGGAGGCCCTCTCTCTCTCCTCTTTTGAGCTGGAATGACGACAGCTTGTTGTGAAATCTGACATTGCAGCCAACAATCTCACAACGTCCAGGTTTGCGACGGAAACGCGCCAAAAGTCATGGCGGGTGATCTTGAGAAGGCGTCACCAGTCAATGGCGCTGAGTCGTCTTCCTCGACATCTTCGATAACGTCGTCGCCGATTTTAGAACCTATCAGAACCATTGAAACGCGCCGCAGCCGTCTACGCGATCCTGACATTTTTGAGCCGTTGGAGCATGCTCTCACCCCAGATGTTGAAACAGAGGCGGAACGCGAGGCTCGCGAGCCCATCACTTACACACAAACTGGCACGAGCGTAACGAGCAACGCATCTCGGCCGGCCGACTTTGAGGTTTTCTTCCAAGATGGTGATCCTGATAATCCTCGGAACTGGTCAAAAGCGTATCGCTCCTGGATCGTTGTCTGTGTCTCATACTCCACTTGGGTGGTAGTCTTGTACAGCACATGCTATACAGCATCAGTTTCCGGCCTGGCAGAAGAATTTGGAGTTTCGACAACAGTAACAACGTTAGGTTTGACCACATACTTGCTTGGCCTTGCCGTCGGAAGTCTCATTGTAGCGCCTCTGAGCGAGTTGTATGGTCGACAGAAAGTGTACATTGTCTGTTTGCTTGCTTGGGCTTTGTTAATCCTGCCTTGCGCCTTGGCCACTTCCTTGACAGAGATCATTGTTGTGCGATTCTTTGGGTAGGTGGTAGTTCTTTCGATCTAATTCGGATGACTGACAAAGACACAGTGCTGTATTTGGTGCCGCCATGATCTCAAACAGCCCCGGCACTATCGTCGACATTACAGATCCAGATCATCTTGCCGCTGCCATGTCCATGTGGTCAATCGCGCCCCTGAATGGACCTTCTACTGGGCCCATCATTGGAGGTTTTGTGTTTCAATACCTGGGCTGGCGATGGGATGCTTGGATTCCTCTGATGCTCGGTGGTGCAGGCGTTCTCATGATGCTTACGGTCAAAGAGACATACCACCCAGCCATCCTGAAGAAAAAGGCTGCGCGACTCCGCAAGGACAATGACGATCCACGGTATTGGTGCCAGTATGACCAGAAGCTGTCAACTTGGCATCTCATCAAGGTCAACATGAGTCGTCCTTTTATTCTGTTAGCAACCGAACCCATTTTGTGGTTCATGGATATTTGGTAAGTTGCTACCTGATATCTTTTTCTTTCTGGAGTTTGCCGTTCAAGAGAAAGCTGCTGACCGAAATACAGGATCTCGTTGATTTATGCCATTCTCTATCTCTGTTTCGTGGCATACCCCATCGTTTTCTCCCAACACCGTGGTTGGAACGCAGGAATATCCGGCCTGGCCTTTGTCGGTATAGGTGTAGGCACAATGATAGCTATTTTTGCCGAGCCTCTCTTCCGACGTGTCATCAATTCTCAACCTCGAGATCCTGTGACTGGCAAGCCTCCGCCCGAAGCAACAGCTTTGGTCATGGCAATTGGCGCAGTCCTGACACCCCTGGGCCAACTCGTTTTCTCATGGACGTGTCTGCCGGCATCTATCCATTGGGCTATTCCGATTGCTTTCGGCATTCCTTTCGGTGCAGGCAACACCATCTCCTTCATCTACGGCTCAAATTACCTGGCTGGGACGTATTCCATCTATGCTGCTAGTGCACTCGCCGGTAACGCCGTTCTCCGCAGTATTGCTGGAGGTGTCTTGCCTCTGGCCGGTCCCAAGATGTATGCAGCCATGACTCCTCAATGGGCAGGCACTCTTCTGGGCCTTCTCGAGGTCGCAATGATTCCCATCCCATTCGTTTTCTGGAGGTACGGAGCCAGGATTAGAGCAAAGAGTCCTACCGTCAGGGCTCTCAGGGAAGAACAGGACAGGCTTGATGCGAAGAGAGCCAAGTATCAGAGAAAATTGGAGAAGAAGCAGAAACGTGAGACAGAGGAAGCGAAAGCAGCCGAGGGAGTTCTGGAGAAAACTGCAATCAACTAAAGGGGCCGAGGTCAACAGCTGATTGTGTTTAACCTTGAATTCGAAGACGCCCAATAGAAATAACATTTGAAATAGCAGAATGAAACCGCTTACGTGTGTACCTACTATCTGCCCGTCTATTTTTGCTTTACGCCTTCCCCTTGTGAGCCGAGTACCTACCTACCTAAGGAGGTAGTAGGTAGGTCAGTGCTGTTTCTGAACCAAAGCTTCCAAATGAGATGATGCATTACTTTTTGGCCTTCCCCCGCAGACATCAAACATAGGTTCGGCATGGAAACAAAAAAAGACAGCCAAATATCAAAAAGAAACGATTACTCAATCCCATAGGAACTTATATAGGAATAGCCCGATGCGGGGGTCGAACCCGCAACCTTGAGATTTGTGTACTCATTTAAGAGTCTCACGCTCTACCGATTGAGCTAACCGGGCCTCGTATCGAGGCTTTGCTTGTTGAAGAAGACTGCCAAATTTGTGTACATGAAGATGACATCAACGAAAAGCAGGACAATAGGCCGACTTGTTCACATACGATATCATCAACAATGGTCTTACAACATTGTCCTGGAATAATGATAAGCCCCAGGATGGAACGCTAACTGACATCTTCTCGCTGACAGTTTGTTTTATCCTTAGATGTCAATCATCTTCTCAAGATTTCACTTTCGCACGTCACCTTGAGACCATAAAAAAGTAGCGATATGGAAGAGAACTCCAGGGTAACGTGCAAGAGCCATACAACATCCATACCCAACAAACACTCACAGATGCACAATTAGTAGTATCCAGTGATTATCTCATCCCGAACAAATAGACTTATACCGAGTGATAATGAGCTTTTATTATTCTTCTGATTTATGTATCAGACTGTGGCGCGCCGACCAAGTCTCCCATAGTCCGATTGACTTTTGACTCCCCAATGGACCGCCTTCATATACAGAAACACAAAGTCGACCTAACCGATCCGCGCCGTGCAGGTAAGTTGTCCAATAAAGCACAACCCAATTCGATAACCCAGAGTCCTAATGACTCACCAACACTCCCATCTTTCCAGATTCCGTCCCACTTAATACTACATATCACATCCTACTGGAGAACCACGACGAATGATTGTCCAGTTTCCAAGCCTCTGATCGTCCCCTGTTTTAGTTATCCTTCTCTAAACCCTCCAGCTCCTTCAGCACGGATGACTTGGTGTTGATCTTCTTGAGCTGGGTATCCTCCAGCTTCTCTCCACCGGCCAGACGCATCTCGAGATCTTCAATGGCGCGAACCTTCTTCTGGAGACTGCGGATCTTCTTAGCGTTAGGGTTCTGAGAGGCATCGGCGGCTGCGGCAGCAGCAGCAGCTGCACCGGAGCCCTGAGCTTGCTGCTGGTTTCCATGACCGTTACGGTGCGTGTTGCTTCGGCTGCGGGGCTGGTTGTTGCGCGACTGGCTTCTGTTGCGATGGTTACGTCGCTCGGGGCTGCGACCCTCGTGACCTCGGTCGTGAGAGGGAGGAGCCAGGCTAGCTCCACCGTTAGGCTCGCCTTGGGGTCGACCACCCTCACCCTGGGCGTTCTTCTTGTTTCTCTTCTTCTTGTTCTTGGACTTGGACGAGTTTTCATCGCCCATGGGCTCAGCACCCGGAACAGCCCTGACGGCGGGAGTCTGGTCGGCAAATTCTGCACCCGGCACACCTCGGCGCGGGCGACCGAAACCGTTGGGACCAACATTGGGAACACCATTGCCCACAACATGGGCAGCACCGCCCTCATCCTCACGCTTGAAGTGAAGTGGCGTGGCCAAACCACGAGCACCAGGGGGACGGTAAGCACCAGCAGGCTTGCTGGGGGTCTTGGCCGTAGCCAAGAGCGCCGTGGCAGAGGAGTGAGGTGTGGGAATAGGGCTCAAGGGGTCACCAGGAGCGATGCTCTCAGAACTCTGAGGTCGCCAGATAACGTTGTACAACTCGACCATATCCTCGTTGTACATAATACCGCCGCTAACGTGCCACAACTTGATACCGTTGTCCACACGGAGTCGGGGGGAAGTTGTAGCAGTCATGATGTAACGGCTGTCGGGACTCCACTCGCAGACACTAGGGTTTCCGCTCTCGATAGTGGTGACCTTTCGGAAATCCTTCTCGAGGTCGTAAATATCGATCTGACCAGCAAGGTTACCGAATCCTGCAACGAGAACAAAACGACCAGTTGGTGAGAATGTGATGGTGTTTCGAGGGCCAATCGGGAATGAGTGAGTCGCAACGGCACGGTGGTTGAAGATGGTGGCCTTGGCAGGCATGTATCCATATACAACACCGAACTCTCTCGAGTTGGGCGACCAAGAAACATCGTGGATAGGACCCTCCTTATCAAGTGACACGCGGGCATCGAAAGCACCAGTGGTGCTGAGCAGATATAGGGTGGTCTCGCCATAGTAACTCTTGCCTGAGCGATCAACGTCAGTTTGTGCCAGGACCAGAAGGCTGGAGCCAAGCTTGTTCCACTTCAGTTGAACCTTGTCTCCCTTGAAGAAGGTCTTTTGGGAGATGGGGTTGTTGAAGAGAGGAACGTTGAAGACCTTGACGGCAGCGGGTTGACCCTAGAGACAACTGTTAGTAAATGTACCAAATACACACGTAATTGGCGGTTGACATACCTTGCGCTCAGGGACAAAGACGGCGACAGCATGATTCTGGCTGCCAGGAGCGAGGGCGAAGTTGGTGGCACCCTCGACTCGGAGCTTGTTCCAGACCGTGACGAGGTCGTGGCTCTCGTAGAATTGGACCTCGTTTGTTACAAGACGAGCACAGTACTTCTCATCAGCTGTGTATTGAAGGTTCCAGCCTTGCTGCTGTTTCTGAACAAAGCGGCCCAGGGGCTGCTTATCCTGACCAGCAACGCCCTCCTCTACAACACGCCAGACCTTGAGGTTCTTGGTGGCATCGCCATTCTCATCCTTGCCAGGGCGCTCCCAGGTAATGACGAAAGTGCCACAG
Organism: Fusarium sporotrichioides; assembly: GCA_019054645.1. Classification (NCBI taxonomy): domain Eukaryota; kingdom Fungi; phylum Ascomycota; class Sordariomycetes; order Hypocreales; family Nectriaceae; genus Fusarium; species Fusarium sporotrichioides. The sequence continues at coordinate 2,515,038 of JAHKNS010000004.1, forward strand.
GGAGAGAAACCGAGTTCGTAAACGTTGAGGATAGGGAGAGAAAGGACCTGCTGACCAGTCGAGGCATCAACAACGGTGACAACCTCAGGGGAGGCCCAACCGAAGTAACGTCCACAGGGCGAGTAAATACAGTATCGGAGGTTGCCCTCGGGCTTGTTGAACCCAGCGAGAGGCTCGTAGACGGGCGCAGCGTCAAAGACGCCGATGGTCTTCTGGGTTCGGAAGGCAAACTGCAGCGGAGACGCCATGGCTAGTGAAAGTCACAGTATCTCGTGTCTTGCGGAATTCTTTTTTAATTGAGGCCGGTTCAAATGTTCTGTCGTAGTCGTGCGGGCAGATTTCAAAGTAGATCGCGATCGTGGGGCAAGAAAGCTTAGGCTCAGAAGCGGATTGGGCGAGAGCGAAGAGCTAAAAGAAGCTGTGTACTTTTTTGACTGCGCAATCAAGAGCAGTGCAAATAGTGTTGCTTGGTTCTCAAATCCGACTCGTTCAGGAGTTGAATTGCTGAGCAATGGAAGCAGGTTGCCGAAGAGGTTGTTTACAGTCGTCGGGGAGGCAACAAACTACCTAGAAATGGCGGGGAATGTCGATATCGATTGCGATGCAAGAGGGAGGTGGAGCGAAGTCTGAGCCTACAAAAAGGTGAAGCAGACGTACGTGAAAGACAAGAACTTATTCGATGACCGGAAGGAAGATGAAAAGAAGACGGCAAGTCACCCAGAAATGGGGGGAGGAGGAATTGGCGCGGCAGGGCCGTGATGTTTTGGGCTGAGAGGGAGACAAGAAGAAGAGAAGAAAGAAGTTGGTGGCCTGGCCACCAGCAAAAGATGTTTTTTTTGTTCGTTTTTTCCCGTCCAGGGTTGGCTCCAGCTGCTGCTCCCTTTTTTCGCCTGCACGGGCACAAGCCACCTTCTGGGCAGGTACCTACAGTACACCGCACCCATTCACCCTTGACTCAGTATCTGCACTGCACTGTCTCACTCCACTGAATGAATGCATTCAAGCCATTGGATTGGAGTTTAGCTGTTATGCCACAGGGCACTCGGCCCCAGGTTTCTCCTCAATGGATGTTACCAGCCAATCGATATTGCCGTGTCCACAACGGGTGGATTTTGTCCTTGAGGTTTCAGGCTCTTTCAGCGGGGATCCCGAGGACAAGACTCCCATACGTAACTCCTTTCTCCAGATTTCCGTGTTACTTTCAAGCCACGCACAAGAGCCGCATGTATCCTTGATTTGAGCACTCGAACAAAGATAATTCACAGCTCAATATCAATATCTTATCCTATCACGCCAGCACCTCTCTTTCACCGCCTGTCTACTAACGTTGCTGAATCTCGGCTCGAGCATAATGCCAGACCTTTGTCTATCTACACTGACAGGACATTTATAGCGGAAGACTCAAGGTTGTGCTGTTTTCCAAAACATGGAACCTCATGGAACTTAGCAGTGACTCAATCTCGCTAATAAACCTGCAAGTCCATAATGATATATAGACATATAAGAGGCAGTTCTTCACGCCAAGGAGATGTGGCAATTCACCAACAGTGCAGCGCAGCTACTTATCACTACGTGGCACCAGTAAAGTCTTCTATTCAGAAGAACAGAAGCTTACAGCTCTTGAACCACCAACTGGCGTGGCTTTGCTCGAATGATGAGATTTTTGTCGATTTATGAATTGAGTGAGCTTTATCTTCTACAAAGTATATATCTATCTTATAGCTGGACGTTAATCATCAATGTATGTGTTCGTGTGTCATTATAATATCCAAATGCCTTTCTATTTGCAATCGTGTCAGGTTGATCATTTACCTGCCCTTGAATTTCTCTCTCCAACCACCCTTCTCAAACAACCAGAGGGCCTCGGTGGCATAAGCACGACTACCTCGGTGACCGCCTTCCGCCATGGCAGCCTCTGTTAAACTGTCCAATACACGTCCCTTCTTAACAGCACCCCACACTCCCATGGCGATATGATCATTTTCGCCTTTGCCCCATTCACCAAGTCCAAGGCGATAGAGAATCCTTCCCAATGTTTGAAAGGCCATACATCTTTGCGCAGGAACGGCGCTCCTTGCGAGATGAGCTAGTTCCGCAACTGTGTACCCTGCAGCCTCCGGGGCATCGCCATGATGGTGTAAACCCTTTGACGAAGGGATAGCTCGACTGACTCTGGGAGACAAGAACCGGCCCTTGAAATCGAAGCGCAAGGCATTTACCGCAATCTCGGGGTGAGGATAGTATGAAGAATCTTTATCGGCTGGACTATCCTCTGTAGGGATCGGTGCCATCCATGCGAGCTTGCTTGGGTCGGCTGGAAGATTCGGGAAGTATTTCTTGTGAAGCGTAGCTAGGAAGTCCGGATCGGAAGGGTCGAGGTCGGGTAAAGTTGGCGGAACAGGGAAGTGAACCGACTTGGGTTGGTCGGTAATGGGGAATAGATCTGGTGGTATTTGAGGCGGGGCTTTATCCTCATCGTAGTCGTCCGCAATCTTCTTGGTGGAAGTAACTCGTGGTTCTGAAGAGGCATTCTCTGGTACTGACTCGACTGATGGCTTAGGAGGTTGAGCGGGAGCTGCTGGGCTGTTCTTTGAAGCTTCAGCTTTGTCTGCATCCTCAACTTTGATTGCAGGCGGAGGCTCGGGCGATTCTTCTTTTTCAGGCTTCGGAGGATCAAAGGGCGAAGGGCCGTTCTGCTCGTCAATGTTGGCTCGTGATAGCAATCTCTGAACGAGAGCAGGATTTAGGCCATTCATGATTTCTTGCTGAGCCTGGGCGATCTCGGCGGGACTCATGCTGGCAAGCTTCTGTTGGTTCTCCTGATCGATGCGCTGCTTCTCAACAGTTTCCAAATCCGCAGTTGAAGAAGAGCCCTGGAGCTTTGTGGCCCCAGATTTAGACTCGTGCGGTGTATCAGCTGCCTGTCCCGCGCGTCGCTGCTTGAAAGCGGATGTTTTCCATCGTCGTTTGTGCTGCGGGAAACCGGTGGAGGATATCTGGGCGTCGTCAAACTGTACAGGCTTCTTCTTTGACGTATCGTGCTCGACAATGTCGTTGATTAAAAGTGTCGGGTCCATATTGAGTGGTTGTGTTGATGGTTATTATGGAAGACTTCGACCTCGCAAAGCTTTTGTTTCTGACGTCTTTTTTTGGTCGGTGGAGGCAACCGCGGAGAAATCTTAGTGGGGTAGGGTCTTGTACAACCCCATATTTCGGCCATGGCGGACTGACCCGTTTATCACGTGCCAGAACAAACAGAAGAAAAGAACTTTGATCGGGATATGACTTTCCAAGTCCACTGCAAGGAAGTCAAAATAGAACAAAGTAATCAGAAGAAGCTAAAGGGCAGGGTAGTTTGGGGTTTGAAGAATGTCACAATGGCGACAAAGTCGGTTGGTGGTTGATTGCATTGATCGCCGGATGAAGGTAAACTTGGCAATTCTCCTGATCCATGCCAAGATTATGTAAATGCGGGTTTCCAATTACAAGTTATCTCGTTCCCTGGAAATAGCACCACGAAATAAGAGTTAGATTTCGAAAGTGCCTGGCTAGACTATAAAAGTGCAAAAATGGATCAATTATGGGCAACTAATGTTACTTATTTTGATTATTGGCACTAAAACATGATGTTCGTCCCTCTTTCAATTAAGGTAAAGCTGGCCATTGAGAAATCAGAGGCCATGTCGCACCGCCACAGATTTGAACTAGGATGTTGGTGCATTAGCGTCGATCGATTCTCGTTCCTTCTTGGATTCCAGAACTTGTACTACAGAACCTTGTTCGCATTGCAAATTGTGGCTTCATTGTTAAGACAACGTCGGATGTCACACTTACAACGATAAAAACATAGTAGTTACCCGAAGAAAAACCTTAAGAGTCTTTTCTACGTATCGATTGGTGTGCTTTGAATTTATGATTTTAGGCAGTTATCGTTGCTGTGTATAAGTACCTTTCGTCAGCGTGCATTGAGACGTTTGGCTCGAACGAGTAAGTTGATAAATCTGGAACATTGACCAATACACCTACAAAGTTCAAACCAAATGCTTAGTAAATTTGTGCTTTGAAGACAGTTTCTCATAAATGACGCATAAGTGATGTGACGAGCGCATATTGACAGCATAATAGATACATATACTTTGAGAAAAAGTGCCGACGATGTCGGGTGTTGTCAACCCTGTCAATCTCAGATCAGTTCATAACCAATACGACGTACCCAGTCTGGTGATAAAAACAACGCAAGGGAAGAAAAAAGGAGATGGTGGATATCTGATGACTATCTAGTATTGCCTACAGAACGACTTCAATATAGGCTGGCTAATACATTTTGTAGAATCTCGGTAGACACGTAGATGGGAATAGGATAAATATGTAAATGCCAGCCACATTGTACTAAATTCGAGGAAAAACAAACTTGTGGCTGATGCGGCCCTGACTGCAGCCGCGTCAAATCCCTGTCGATGTACCGCGTCTAAGCTTGGTTCAACGTTTCTGGTTCCGGGACGAAGGGGCCCACACCATTCAAGGGGGGTACCTGTCACTGGGACGGTGGGTTCTTCAAGTTAATTGCTGACGACAAAGGAAGTTCGGGGACAGAAAGGTCACAGGGACGGAATGCAAGTGTGCTATATGGCAAAAATTGTCATATGCAAAGTAAACGACATGTTGTGAAAGACCATGTCCAATCGTAGCACGGAAAAGATACATGTCACAAGCGAGAGAGTTATTCCTGGAGTTTCCCCACGCTAAATATTGACTGACCCCGACCTCCGGCCCCCCCTGCGCCGCGGATGTTGCACATGGAATCTGAGTCGGTATTAATAAGGTACCTCACCTCACCTACCTTCCTTCAGGTAAAGTATCCGTGCGTCTGCCGGTCCAGTCTTGGTTTATGTCCTTTCTATCCGTATCACTGTACTGTAATCTGCACTATGCATGTCTTTTTTGACTCTCTCGTTGTTGCGTTTTAGGCTCTACCTGGGCTCTAAAGCTCGCACTCTCCAAATTGACTCTTGACTTTCGGGTTAATTACTTGGTAGACCCCCTATCCTTAGCTGATCCTTTGGTGTTGTTGGACATTTTGAGTCCCAAAGTCCATGAATTAGCCACGCCCCTCGGCGGTTTAATACAATTTCCCTTTTCCTCTTGCCCTTTCCCTTGTCTGACCTTCCTATGGTTTGGTTTGGTTCCATTCCCTTTTGCCAGATGATGCTTTTCTGGTCTGGTCTGGTCTGGTCCGTCCCTCCCTCCCCCCCTCCTCTCCTCTCGTTTCTTCCTCGTACCGTATCGTACCTCGTGCCTTGCCTTGCCTTGTCTTGACTTGTTGTTGTCCGAGTCGTAACATGCAATCGTAAAGAAGTTGTTGGCTTTGCCCCGTTTTTCTCCTTCCTGGCCTGGAAAATAAGAAATATTATCGTCGCCCCGAAAAAAAAAACGTAGCCATCCCCATTTCATTTCTTCTCCCTTTTCCTCTTCTTCTTTCCCCCCCCTTCTCTCACCAAACCTCAACCTACCACCTATTTTTCTCAACAACGACAGTCGATTTTATCATTGGAATCGTCCAATTTCATCAAACCAAGACTATTTGCGCATCCTAACTATCTTCGAATTGTCGTCATTTTCTGCTACTCAAGTATCGGCATTTCCTGACGCTTTCGAAACGATCCGCACCCCGCAGTCGGTTTATTTATTTGCTTGAGAATCTGCCTCGACAGTCAAGGTCGTTGCTTGACCCAGATCTTGAGGCTATTCAGAGATTCGAGCTTCTCCACCGCCCGCCCGCACCTGCACTCCACAGTCTGGCCACTCACAGCTCGTTTCACCTCGTCACCCTCTGACGCTTCTCTCCCGCCTGCAACCATTCCGTTTCCTGACGAGACCCGCACGCCACACATTTGGCACCTTCTATTCGCTGTACCTGTACCCATCTCTGTGGTGCGTTTCGCGCCGTTAGCGTGTACCACTACACCACTACAGTGCCTGTCGCCGACCGCTATTCGCTGCCTTTTCGATTTCGATTGCATTCAATCACAGCCTTGTCTACGCGACAAAGCCTTATCTGATCTTTTGTTCTTATTTTCCTCTTGTGTTGAGGCCGTGAATAATTTATCATTTCTTGCTTTGGTGTTCTTGAATGAAACACAGCTTGCATCAGTCTTTTCGAATAGCGCATAGTACACGCCATACAGTTACTTCTCAGGGCTGTTCGCTGCCTCCTCATCCTTCGGCATGACTGCACCAGTCGGCGACACGTCTATGTCGCGATACGACTCATCACCCGGCGAGCTCTCTTCGCCTCCCTCTGGATCTCTTTCGGACCCCGGGTCACCATCACGGAATGGATCGAGTAGCCGCCCACCACAAGACTACGACGAAATCGTGGTCGTTTCCAGCGATGGTAAATATGAACACATTGGCCACCCAAACCATGGTGACCGACCTCGACCTCCTCTGCCGCCGCAATCAGGCACGGGACCTGCCAAACGATATGCGCTCGTCGATAACCAATGGGTGCAATTAACTGCCGCAGGTGTCCCTAGAAAGAAGCCGGGACGTAAACCCGGGACCATTGTGAAACCACGAACCTCAGACGGCGCCGATATAGCCAAGGCTGCACGAAAGCCCCGAAAGCCCCGCGATCCTAATGCACCGCCCATGCCCCGAAAGAGGAAGATTGCTACTGGCGATGGTGAAGAAGATGTTCCTTCAGACTCCAAGTCCCTTGCCGCGGCCGGGGTTACCATCGCGGGCCAGTCACATATCGCCGACGCCTCTAGTCTTCCAGCATCTTCACCTGCTCAGCATCACCTTCAAACGCCATCATCATCTCACAAACCAGATCAGCGTTATTCACCCAAGATGGCGAAACGGGAGCACTTTGGCTCTATGCAAAGTCTTTTGAACTCGGATCCTCCGGCTGAACGACCTCCCTCGCAACCACAGTCCCAACCCAACAGTTCTACATCAATTCCTGTGCGGACAAGCGGCCAAAGTTACGATCCTATCCGTGGTAACTACGATCCAGTGCGCGAGACAATGGTCTCCCATAGCTCTTACAACTCAGCCTCTGGGTCACCACGGGCTCCTTCCCAAATGCCTAACCGCTCGCCTACCATCGCAAGTCTTCTTGGTGGGACTGAATCACGCAGCCCGTATCAGCCACCGTCAAACCAGCCTCGCTTTCAGGCACCTGAGCCCTCCCAACCTCCATCCCCGTCTAAAGAGCCTCAGACAGTATCGACACCGACACCAGCTCCCTCCTCGCGGCCGCCTGTACAAGAACCCAAGAAGGATCCCGCCCCTCCGCCGCCACCAGTCCAGCGCCCTGTCATCAAGGAATCTAACTTTACGACGATCTCTAATGGTCCTGTCAAGAAATCATCGCCCAAGCAGAAACCCCATACTGGAGTTTCAACGCCCAAGACCGACAATCTGGATGACATGCAGGAAGGTGAAGGTCGTTCGATCCTCGATTTTGGCCGAGCCAAGCCGGGTGAAGAAGCCCAAGCTCCTACCATTGTTCTCAGTGTACCTATCCAGCCCGGAGAAACTAACAGATATGTCAATTTCATGCGCATGGCCGAGGACCGATATGGATGGGACGCTCTTCACCCTCGTTTGGCCGCTAATCGGGACCGCAAGGCTCGAATCGCTGCGGCAGCCGCCTCCCTAGAAAAGGCAGAGTCTGGTCGTGAATCTGGCGACGAAATGTCCGTGGACCTCTCCGATGGCGAGGGTAGCAACCCCGACAACGGTGTTACCAGCGGTGCTGATGCGCAGGCCAAGCCCAAGAAGAAGCGCAACTTCAAGGAGGACCAATACGACATTGACGATGATTTTGTCGACGATTCAGAACTTCTGTGGGAAGCACAGGCGGCAGCAAGCCGTGATGGATTCTTTGTTTACTCAGGCCCCTTGGTGCCTGAGGTTGAAAAGCCAGCTGCTGGGTACGTATCGTCATATTTTATCCTTTCCGATTCAATTCTAACAAATACCAGTCAAGAGGGACCGCCCAAACGAGGACGTGGTGGACGAGGCAGCCGAGGAGGTGCCAGAGGTGCAGCAACTCGAGGTGGAGGTGGCACCGGTCGTGGAGGTGGCCCAGGATCCCGTGGTGGCTCTGTCACTAGGAAGCCTCGCATCACTAAACAGGAGAAGGCGCAGCGTGAGCGCGAGAAGGCAGAGCGTGAAACCATGGCCCAAATGGCCAAGACACCTACGCACAGTGGCTATTCACTGAACCCTACCACACCATCATTCGCTGTCAGTGAGTTGGGCGCCTAGACTGCGATCAACTCAACTACACAATTTCCGAACACGTCCGAGCTTCCTTACTGACGTCAAGATTGAGAAAGACGCCCTCAAACAGAAACGATAATGCTTCAGCACAAGACGTGCTTTTAATCGAGATTCCGGATCACTTACACCCTTTCTGCAATTGGAGCTACTACAAGACCTTCCACTGTTTTCATTGGTCTTGTATTCTTTGTCTTTTGTTTTTACTTCTTGATGTTTGTTTTGCGGAGCATAGCTGGCCTGGTATGGCGTCCTTTTCGACGATTCCAAATGTGTGGGAGTATTGGAGTGCAAGAACTTTGTTTTTTGGGATCTCAGGCGTTTACATGGTTGCACATTGAAGGAACACCCGTGTCGGGTCATGATTGAAGAGACTAGGGATGACAGTCGTCCGGCCGCGAACGACGGCGGGTTTTAAAGCAAAACAAAAGACGTCAAGATCATTGCGGTGGCTTCCGCGTCTAGGGAACTGTTTTGCTGAAACTAGATGTTAGAGTAGGAGTTATCCGATGTAAAAATGACGAACAGTCTCATGACTTGGAAAACGACCTTAAGCTAGTGAAGATGTTTGGCTATGTGTACCTTGAGCAAATGCGACTTGTAGCTGGTCCTCGGGGTATCAGAAAAATTGGCTGCTAAGAGCATAGGGGACGAAATTAGTAGGTCAGCTTATGCTGTTTAGACTAGACTTCTCAGGCTGTTCATTTTTGTACCCTAAAGCTCAGAGGCCAACTTTTCTGGTGCCCACTAGCTGGTTAGACAAGGTACTACTGCCTTCAACTTTGGCACTCGGTTGCATCAAAAGTATCTGTATTCTTTTTTCGGACTATCGATCTCTATCTTGTCGTCTATTTCCGCTTCAAGGTCACTCGAAAGCCTGCCGTTCACAAGAAGCAAGATATCAAAGGCAACTGCTCACTTGACAAATCAGAAAAGATCTTGACTCGCTTTTGCTCTCATCTCTGTCCTGTGCTTTATCCCCTAACTCGCATAGAGAAACTACTTTCTTCCTTGCTGATGACCACTATCCCACTCTTTAAGCTTCATCCAGCCTATATGCTAAATATCTCTAACCCCTAAGTAGAAAGAAAAACAACAACGCTCTTATGCGAGGCTGAACTCAGTCACCTCGCCCATCTCATTAACGGCTTGCTCGTTCATCTTGTAAGAGGCGCGCCACCTCAGTTTGGCGCTTGTGACCTTTTGGGTACGGTTACCGGCGTGCCAAATCTGCACTTCTTGGGTGATACCACGGCTCTGCTGTGGAGCGAGGTCACGGCCGGTTTGAGGCTTGAGCTGGAGTTCGTAGCCCTTGGGTAGAGGTCAGTACCTGCTATGAATAGCTGTGGGATGGATATGCTTACCTTTGTAACAGCGAGCTGAAAGTGAAGCTCACTAATAGGCTGTGGTACATTGTTGGAAAATGCAAAGATGATGTTGATGGCGTTCTCGTTACCAGGAGCTCTTCTGGCAACCATCTCGACCTTGACGTTTGTGTTGCTAACAGTGGCCTGGTGCTCCTTGGGCTTGCTAGGCTCTGGGGGCAGTGCTGAAGAGAAGCTCCACTCATCGTCATCATTGGAAGCTGCAGCGGGCTGCCGTTGAGGCGGCGCAGGAGACGCACGCTGAGAGGTTATGCTTCCGGCGCCGAGCATGGCAAAGGGGTCAGAGGCAGGCTGCGATGGGGGAGCAGGCTGTTGTTGGAGAGGAGGTTGAGGGGTGGTTGATTGGGAGACTGGCTGTGAGAAAGAGGCAAATTGTGAAAAGGGGGGAGGAGTTGGGGTTGACACCTGACCTCTGGCAGAGTTGTCTTGGGTCATGGAAGATAGCAGAGCAGGGCCTGGGATATCTGATAGGAGTCAGTACGCTAACGTTACGATTCTTTCAGTTACCACAACTTACTTTGGTTGGCACCGAAGCCCAGGGCAATACCGCCACCCTGGCCAAAGTTGCCGGACTCTCCACCACCAATATCGAGACCAAGAAGATCATTCTCAAGACCTCCGGCGCTGGGAGCAGAAGCAGGGGCATTGCCTGACTGAGCACCGTTGCTGGCATCGGCATCAAAGTCGATAAGCGATAGTTCATTTGCTGCACTTGAAGATGCGGCTGCAGTTCCAGACGAGGACGAAGGAGGAGCGCCGGCAGCAACCTTGGCAGCGGCTTCCATGTCGCCCTTCTTCATCAACTTGTACCGTTCGGCTGTTCGGTGTATGCTATCATTTATCTCCAAAAGTTTGGCAACGGCCTCGTGATCGTCGGATTCCTCCTCACACATCTTCTGGATCTTAGGCTGTGCGCTTTGCAAGGCAGAAGCTAATTCGCTGAAAACATCGCCATCTTCCATTTTCTCGCCTGCTTTGAAAGAGTCCAGTCGCTCCTCTAGTAATCGTGCCTTGGCTTGGATCTTGGCAACCTCCTCAGCAGCTTTTGCGCGGTAGTCAGTCTTCGATCGTGTGTCGTAGCCAGCCATAATCTTCATGAGACGGTTGGCTTCTTGAAGATCCTCAGGGGTACCACGACGAATGAGCTCTTGAAGCTTGGCTGATTGTGCCTCTCGTTCCTCTTCCTCCATTTCTTCGGCAGATTTGAGGTTCTTTTTGATGTCATCAGCATAGAAAACGCATTGATCGAGGTTCTTGAACTTACGTCACTTGGATTTAGAACAGCAGCATCTTCCCTTCGTACCTCGGGAAAGACATATCCCTTGTAACTCAACAGCCGGTGCATATCCCTAATAAATCCTAGGTCCTCTTTGTATCGGCTCGTTTCACATATCGTCCCTCGCCATTCTTCAATCGCTTCGAGGATCTTTGCCTGGACCCGCGTAGGTCGCATTGGCGGACGCTCGGGAAATCTCCTGACAAGTTCATTGAGGAACTCTTTGGTGCCGATCTGCAGATGAAAGGGATAACCGCAGTTCTTGACGCAAATATCGAGAAGCCCGATGGCGAGCAGGGCAACGTTGGGGTTGCGATGATTAATGTAGTTGACGATGGCGGTAGCAGCCTCACGAGGAGCAGAGCCTTTCTTGGAGTTTATAAGATCGGCAATTTCGAGGTTCAAAGCGAGATTGGGTTCGTAGTTCTCGGGACTGCAGGCAGCCTGGACGAAGCGCTGGAGCTGGGAGGGGGTTCGGCCGGATGATGGCAAATCGCCCCAGCGGTCGCGAGCCGCGGCGCGAGCAGAAGCGGCCTCCATTGCGAAGGAGGAACGGGATCAACGAGTACACAGATGAGTACGAAGCTATTCGGAGATGATTTGGCGCGCGCGAGTTGATAGTAGAAGTGCACAGTATGAGGAGGTAGTGCTACGTGAACAGAGTAGGAAGGGTGAGCTGGTCAACTGAACTGAATAGGCCTGGCGTTTGGCGGGGGGGAAGCTGGAGCTTGATAGTGCCTGACCGAATACGGTTCAAGGGACGGAAATGGCCTGAATTAGATAAGGAGAGAATACTAAAATTCCAAGTATAAGACAGAATGACCAGGCTTTAACAAAGAGGCCATCAGCTTGTTGTCTTGTCCTGCCTCAGACTGTCTTTTTGTTGATCTAGTCATGTACTTGCGAGCCAGGGGACAACGTACATGGAATTAGACACCTAGCACCGATGACCTAGAGGTTACCTATCATGGTGAGCTAGACTGTACTGAGGTAAAGTGTGGCGCTGTGGCGCTGCTGCATCGCAGTGATCGACCACGTGATGGGCATCCAGCACTTGCGCTTCGTCCCTGTTCCATTACAGCGGCTGCCATAGCGTGCTTGCCGCTGCTGAAACCCTCCATTTTTCTGCTAAGTTAACCTGGCTTCTGGGTACTGACGAGCATGGTATGGGCTGAAATGCCCCTCACCAAATTGCCCAGTCTAAAGAATTAACCCCACCATCAACCTATCTTGTCATCATCCGTCTATCACTTTTTGGAGGCAAAATTTAAAACCTTGACCTGACTTGCACAATCGATCCCAATTGTACAAACCATTCTTGAACGATAAGACTCTGCATACGTCTACTAAGCATTCACTGCTAATCACACAAAATGGTTCGCCATAAAAAAGACTTCACCTCCAAGGGCAGAAAGGGAGGCCCTACCCCACGTCGAGGACCCCGGCGTGATGAGGAGGATGGTTCTGAATCTTCGCGCCCAGCTTTCAAGGCTGCATGCTGGGACCTAGGCCATTGCGACCCGAAGCGCTGTTCAGGAAAGAAGCTCATGAAACTCGGGATGATGCGCGATCTTCACCTTGGTCAACGCCATAACGGAGTCATCATAACGCCTAATGGCAAACGCACCGTTTCTCCTGCCGACCGCGAACTCATGGATCAGTACGGCGCTGCTGTTGTGGAATGCTCCTGGGCAAGAACTCAAGAGGTTCAATGGAACAAGGTGGGCGGGAAGTGCGAGCGATTGCTGCCCTATCTCGTTGCGGCGAACACCGTCAATTATGGCAAGCCCTGGCGGCTGAACTGTGTTGAGGCGCTGGCCGCCGCATTCTATATCTGCGGCCACCCAGACTGGGCCGAGCAGATTCTTGCGCCATTCTCCTATGGTCCATCTTTCCTTGAAATCAACTCCACCTTGCTCAAGCGATATGCGGCGTGTGCCGACGAGGCCGAGATGAAAAAGACAGAGGAGGAGTGGATGGAACAGCTAGAGAGAGAATATGCTGAGAGTCGAGAGGAAGGAAACGACGATATGTGGACTAGCGGAAACACAAATCGAAGACGCATGGAGCCCTCAGACGACGACTCTGATGATGAGGAGGACGACAGCGAAGAGGAAGAGGGGAGTGTGGATGGCATTTATCTGGGCAAGAAACCGCCCAAGGCCAACCCAGAAGAGGAGGAGGAAGAAAAGGACCGCTACGCAATATCCGATGATTCAGATGACGAAGACACAATGGCCGAAATCCGTCGCAAAGTCCTCGCCTCAAAGACGTTCACCAACCCCAACGAACAAGAAGACAACAAGCCTGCCACCATCCCTAACCCGCATCAGCAACAGCAGCAGTTCAAGCCTAACACCAGCGTGCAGCCTGACTCGGACAACGAAAGGAGCGGAAGTGACAATGATGACGATGAGTTTGACAACATCATCGAGGCCACGCCCGTGACAGATCGTATCGGTCTGGCCAAGTTGGAAAAGGAGCGTTCTCAAGCTACTAGGACAACGAGAACATTTTCTTCCAACGCGGTTGGAGCACCTTACAAAAGCTGATTAGTATATTGGCTATGTAGAAACTGTAAAAAAGAATTGAACCTGCGACAATCCAGATGTCCCAAATGGCGGACGAGGGTCCTTGAAATTGTAACTTTTTGTTGGTGAATCGCATCACTAGTAAGTGATGTCTGGCATATGTCCTATCCATCCAGGCATCTAAATCCTATATTCTTCTCTCATCAGACCATGTCTTCATATCAGGCAACTACCTATTCATACACGACTCCCAGAAGAGAGCCAACCCCTTTTTGTTTCCTACTTGTTCGTACATATTTTACAATGATGTTATTACAGTGTTCGTCTCTCCTTGATCTCCTCGTATGTCTGGATTTGATCGTCGATCTCAAACTCCTCAAAGCCTTCAAGACCGATACCACACTCGGTACCCTTGCCCATCTCCATGACATCTTTCTTGACGTGCTTCAGCGTGTCGATTTTACCTGCAGATTGAATTAGCAAATCAAAGAACAAAAGAGACATCGCTATCAATGGAGCGGATGAAAGAATACGGGTTGACTTACCATCGAAAATGACTTCTCCGCGACGGATGACCTTGACCATCGACGTCCGCTTAATAGCACCGTTACGGATCTTACAGCCCGCAATACCCTTCGATAAACGTTTCCGAATATTGATGGAAAACAGTTGTAGGACGTCTGCCTCACCGAGCACTTTGTGCGTAATGTTGTAGGGCAGTAGATCCGAGAGAGCGCTCTTGACGTCGTCCACAACGTGGTAGATAACGCTGTGGTCAATGATGCGGACGCCAGCTTCGTCCGCACGCTGGCGGATATGTGGGAGGATAGGGATGTTGAAATTAACGATGATACTCTTCGAGGCAGCAGCATGGTCGACGTCGTACTCGGAAATAGCACCAACGCCAGATCGTAGGAGTTTGGATTGAACCTCATTGCTGCCAAGTTCCTGAACAGTGCCACATACAGCCTCTACCGAACCAGCGACATCAGCCTTGACAATGAAATTCTGGAAGATGATGCCAGGTTCAGCCGTGACAGGTTCCGATTCGATACCCTCTTCTTCTGCTGCTGCAGCGGCTTCCTCTGCAGCAGCCTTCTCACGTTGGCGTTGTTCTTGTTCGGCAAGTTGCTTGGAACTTTCCTGTCTCTCGGCCATTTCCTCGCGATACTCGACCGCTGTCTTGGCTTTGCCCTCGTCAGGTGCCTGGAGGACCATTTCACCGGCGTCGGGAAGCTCACGCCAGCCAAGAACCTGAACAGGAGTTCCCGGTGGTGCCTCTCGGATATCGACACCAGCTTCATTCCGCAGACCTCGTATCCTGGCCCATGACTTACCAGCAACAATAACATCACCAAGGCGCAGGGTTCCTCGCTTAATGAGTACCGTAGCGGTCTTGCCAGTGTGCTTGATACTCGATTCAAGGACCCAACCCTCAGCCATACCATCTGTTTCAGCACGCACATCAAGAATCTCAGACAACGTAACGATACTCTCCTCGAGGTCTTCCATGCCTTTACCGGTCTTTCCACTAACAGGAACAACCTGCACTTCACCGCCATAGTCTTCGATTTCAACACCGTGGCGAGCAAGATCAGCCTTGACTTGGTCAACTCGGGCATCTTCCTTATCAATCTTGTTGATCGCAACGATGATAGGAACCTTGGCAGCCGTGGCGTGTTTCAGCGCCTCAAGGGTTTGTGGCATAACACTGTCGTCCGCAGCAACAACCAACACCACGATATCTGTGACATTGGCACCTCTTTGACGCATAGACAAGAACGCAGCGTGGCCAGGCGTGTCAAGGAAAGTGATTTGACTACCCGATGACATTTGAACAATAAAGGCACCGATATGCTGTGTGATGCCGCCATGCTCCTGAGCAGCAATCGAAGACTTTCGTAGCCAATCTAGAAGGGTAGTCTTTCCATGGTCGACGTGGCCCATGATAGTCACAACAGGAGGCCTGCTGGGTAACAAGGATGGATCTTCCGGTGCTGGTCGAGGTCGGAGATCGCGCTCCGAGCCTGTATCCACCGTAGGGTCGAATCCATACTCTTGAGCAACGAGAGCAGCCGTATCGCCTGTCATGATAGTTTCTTCAGTGATTTCCTCGAAGCCCATGGACTCCAAGTCATGCAAGAAGTCCGCAACACGAATCTGGAGGGCACTAGCCAGATTGGAAACACTGATGTACTCTGGGATGAAGATAGGCATTGGTGCAGCTTCGGCAGCAACTTCCAGGTGCTTCTTGGCATCCTTTTCGGCCTTCTTGCGCTGCCTGCTTTCCCACCGTCGAATCGCATCCTCATCCATATCCTCGTCTTCGTAGTTGCTCTGGCGTACATTCTTTGGGCGCTTGCCCTTCTTGTCTCGTTTGTTGCGCTCCTCCTCTTCCTCTATCTCGAAGCGAGACTTACGTCTTGGTTGATCTTCCGATGGCTGCTGGCCCTCCTGGGACAATAAATCATCGCCCCGGAGCGCAGATTGGTACAGTTCAGCGACTTCGGGAGCAGGGGCAGGCCTGTTACGAATGTTTGTGACCCGCGATTCAAGTTCATCCCAGAAACCACCCTCTTGGCCTTCTGCCTTCACTCCGACTGTTCTCCTTGAGCGCTTCAGTTGACCCCACACAGCGTCGCTACCACCCCGGCTCGTCAATGGAGAAGACTTTTGAAATTGTGCTTCGGATTGCTTTTCTGCGGGCTTCACTTCGGCTTGACTCTGCACCAGAGGTACATGCGTGTCTATCTTTCGAGAGCTAAAAGCTCCCCAGGGGGGGTGGGCTGGCTTGGGAGGTTCGTTGGTGGACCAGGCTCTGGGTGTCGCCACTGGTGCTGGTGCTCGGTCTGTCTTGAAGGCTTCGGCAAGGACGGAACTCGATAACGGGTTGGACGGAGGCTTCACCTGTTGATTCTGCGGTGGTTGCGTTTGCTGCTTCTGCTTGATATTATTATTGTTCCTGTCGTTAACTCGGTCCGATTGCTGGTTTCCTTTTGCCCTCTGGTTTTTCCCCAGGCCTCTTCCATTGCCTTGACCCTGATTTTGAGATGTATTTTGAGCAGCTGGCGATGTCTGGGCGTTGTCCTTCGCTTGTGCCCGAACGGGCTTCGGAGGTGGCTTCTTGAGAGGCAATCCCATCTTCTGACGAGCTTCAAGCTCGTGGGGAAGCAGTTCAGCAGATTGTTTTGTAGTGTCTGCCACTGGCTTGTTCGCAAACGCTCCAAATGACCCCAATCCAGCTCCAAACCCTCCTTGGAAACCCCCGCCAGGGAAACCACCCGGCTTGTCACCATCGTTGGGTCCGCGGAGCGCAGATGTTGTTGAAAGGAAGCGCACACCAGATATTTGTGCAGAATAGCAATGGGATAGCCCGGTGGCCCTGACGGATGTTCTTGAAGCTGCGACGCTGGAAACATGGCGATCTCTAAGCTGCGAGTCCCTCGGCGAAAGTTTGTGGCGGCAGAAGGCGCATACGTAAGAATTGCCGCGCTCCTATTGATTTTGTAAGCTACTTGAGAGCAAGGGAAGAAGTTATATGATACTAACCTGGAAAGTACGAGCTCTCAACATTGCCACGGAAAGGGATTGGCAGACCAGAAGCAAAACCAACTCAACATTGACTTTGAAACGAATGTGCTAAAGTGCCCTCTATAAGTGTAGAAATCCATCCGATCCTAGTGGAGTAACTAACTCCTTGCTAGCCACAGCGGGCAAACGTTCGGCGCCGGGATTGTCCGCTACTGGACAATTAAATGCAAGACGGTGCCTGATAAAGCATCAGGCTTTCGAGCTTTTGTTAATGGGTGAAGACTACGAAGAAAAATTCCAAAATTTAAATATTATGAGGCAGAGTGGCTGTATAAACACGATAAAGCCTTTTTGGAGATTTTTTGATTGATCTATTGGAAAGTAATAGATCCAGACATCTTTTAGATGGTCAGTGTCCATGTCCAGGACAGCATCCAGGATTTGTGGAACCACTAGAACGTTCATCTCACTCTTCGAGAACACATTTCCAATCACCAATGAAACTACAAACTCCTGCCTAATCATTCTCACCACCCATCAATCGGGTTTCACCTCACAAAACACATACGAAAATCAAAGGCCAAACTCAACATGGCTCCCAACAAGAGAGCAGGAAAACAAAAACGTGCTCATTTCGCCGATAAAAAGAATGAAGCTCCTCCTTCACCTTTCAAGCGGCCCCCTGAAGCTCTGGAGCCTTTCATCCAGTCTCTAGATGAGAAGCACGTCTACGTCACACACATAGACAACAAACCTGCCGAATTCAAACGAAAGATCTTCCTTGTACCCATCGGTATGAACGTTGTAGTCGTTCTTCTCTTTATTCTACGCATGTGGTGGATCGCCCCCTGGTACTGGCAGCTGCTCATGACAGGTCTTGGTCATGAAAACGAAACAACTTGGGACACCGCAGACTCGACATGGTCTCAGATTGCCTTGGAGATCGGAAAGCGTGCTGGAACCATGCTCATCGACTTTATTCTCTTCATCTTTGTTTGGCCGTGGCCTGTGGAATTCGTCGCTGGACAAGCTCGCGGTAACCCTTGCCAGTGGCGGTGGCAGGTTGGCTTTCGCGAACAGGAGATTTACGTACGCCGAAGCCGAGAATGGGACCAGGCTCTTACAGATGTCTTGGATGATGCGGATTCCAAGAAGATCCTGGTTTCTTACGTCGACAACGCTACTTCCCCTATTCTCCAGGAGCAAAAGACTGGATATCTTCTGATGAACGCCTACTGGGATCTCGACTGGGCACGTATGGTAATTGCGCACCGTCTGGTTGATAAGAAGGAGCTCGCTCTTGAGGCTTTCAAGAGTGTTGTTCTTGTTCACCATGCTGCCTACGGTTGGATGTCCTACGATGTCCGTGGTAGCGGTGCTTCGAGCGAGGATGAGCGACGACGACAGGTCTTTGCTTTCCGGGATGCACTTACTAAGCTTGGAAAGGAAAACCTGTTCTATCGCTGGGTCGAAATCGTGCAATTCGAGGCGACACAGCCTGGTGGTTTTGGTCCCAAAGAACAAGAGGCTGCGGCTAAGAGGATCCGCGACTTGTTTGAGAAAGAGGACATTGACTTTGACGATCTTTGGAAGAAGAGTGTCGGCTCGTTGCCATCATAAAGGGGTACAATCATAAGAATACTAAGAGGGGAGGCAGTATTACTACACGCAGTATCGTCTATTTAGTCTAATAACGACAAAAGGGGCATTCACAGTTACAGTGATGATAGATACAAAAATAACTATAAACATCAATAAAAAAAATTGTACGCCCAGCGTTTCCTTCTCTGAACAGCGTGAAACCTACTGCGCGTCCCGCGCTTTCGCTTGGGATATTTCTTTGGCCATCCTTAGATCCTCGGTCGTCAAGTCAGGCTGGGCGTCCCCAGACGCTGACAAGGCCAGGGGCGCTACAGGTCCTATGAGGGGGGTTTGATACGAGGCACCCGGTGTAGCGGTTCGAACCAAGGCTCGAACCGGCACCGCCTGGGCCGAAACCCAACCGATGTCCCCCTACACCATATGCCCCCCAGGGACCCCCCGCTGTGATAGATTCCAAGTTACGATGATACATAAAGCTTGTTGGGCATAGGTGCGGGTGGCTGTGGGATGCAGCTGGGATGCAGCTGGCGCTTTGGTACCTACCTTGACTGCGGTGAGGAAAAGCACACCGGGTCCCACAGTAAGAGTGCTGAGTGTTAGGATCAGTGAGTCTGTTCAGGTCGGCCCGTGGTGCGGATTGGATCAGTAAAGAGTCCTTGTGACAAATAAGATCGGCCGTCATATTAACAGACATGCCAATACTAGTCGTTGGTGGGTTGAACAAAAGCAGTTCCCAAGAACGAATGACTGTCCAGAGAGAAAAAACAGGCAGATAAATGGCAGCTCGGGTCAGCTTGACCAAGAAGACATTGCAGCCATCTGAATGGCATATAACCAATGTTCATATGAAGATTGCCCATGTAACCATGCAACCCTGACTTCAGGGAGCTGGACAGTAGTCAAAAGTCGAGAACCAGGTGCTCTCCATGTTCGTTTGTACAGTATTTGGCTCGAATGGTATGCTCAGCATCAGCGTAGTATATGTTGAGGTGTCGTAGTCAGGATGGCCAAGATATCAGATGGTGTATAAGAGCCTTGCGAGGCGGCCACGACATTGGAGGATTCGAATCGAAGGAACAGGTTGCTGTAGTGAGCTCGGATTATTGCCCCAAAGAGTCAACCCTTTCAACTGCATCCATATCGATGGCATTTCAAGCCAGAATTGGTTATCAGAAGCTCAAAGCAATTGTTTGATGATGGTATGAAGTTGAAATTATGTGTGGTGGAGATTCGTGTCCTGTCTCGGAAGCTGACTAACAAGCGTGCATCCGCGTATTAGTGGAAGGTGGGCTTAAGTTGCACCTGCCTCCTGCGGAGAATCCCAGTAGAGAGAGAGGGCAGCATCAAGGTGTCAGGAAAATTGGCCGCTAGGAGTATAAGAGACGAAATAAGTAGGTCAGTTTATTCTAACTAGGTCAGACTTTTTTAGGCTCTTTATTTTTGTATCCTAAATCTAAGCGGCCAACTTTTCTGGAACCCAGTAGGACATGAGCTTTGGACTTAGCTTTGGCTTCATGATTGATGGAGCCGGATATAGAGCTGCGAATTGATATTCATATGTTATCAAGCGAGGTCTTGCTTTATCTGGAACTCAATCACATGAGACTTGGGGTTCTGCAGAGATGGTCTGAACAAGGCAGAATGCTGACTGATTCCTGAAAGAATGGACCTTTCTCTAGGATTGAGGATCAACCATCCTGGTTGGTTATTAAAAAGGTTCTCAACTTGTGGTTGGCTGTGCAAGTAGGGTTGATCAGTCAGGCACCCTTCCAAGTACTAGGTAACTATTGCATGAAGTACTTTGTACAAAAGACAGTTAGAAGATGTCTTTCATCTTATCAAGTTGGATAGCTGGGCAGGCTAGTAGGTGGCAG
This sequence comes from Fusarium sporotrichioides, assembly GCA_019054645.1. Classification (NCBI taxonomy): domain Eukaryota; kingdom Fungi; phylum Ascomycota; class Sordariomycetes; order Hypocreales; family Nectriaceae; genus Fusarium; species Fusarium sporotrichioides. The sequence goes on from JAHKNS010000004.1 coordinate 2,535,529, forward strand.
GTAGAATTTGATGGGTGTCAAAATCAGGCGTTCTCTCCCTGCTCCATGCATTTGTCCCATGAGAGGAGCATTCCCCTTTCAAATATGGTGGACGCTGGAGTCCCCTTTACCTGTTTTGTTGTATCAAAGTTTTGACATCCTTTTGAGCAAGCCTCCCGTCCATCTTTCCGAGGTTTCTAGTGGCTTTCATGTTGGTTCAATTGATCTCCATGTCATGCCAACTGGATATTTCCATCACCGGCCATTGCCAATACCCTGTTTTAAGCCTTTGGGGGCAAATAGACAATTTAAATAGGTCCATTACATCAGTTGATCTAACCTACTTGGGATCATGATTTCCATTAAAGAAAGAAACTTGGAAGATCGGACCAGATTCAAGGCTATCGGCTGGCATCCTCATATCAATAACCTACTAAGAGGCACCTGGTAATCAGCCTCCCTTGCGTAAAGGGTTAGGTCCCGTCCCCCAACAGTAACGCCTCAGCTGGACCATCTATTGGCTCCAACCGCTAACAAGGTACCTTTTACTTCCTGCCATACAGGGCAATCCAGTACAACTAACTGTACGGAGCTCCAAGCCCCAGTCCCAAACCCCTAAATCTGGCCGCGCAACTAGCCCCGTTCAGCTCAGTCAATCAAGTTCCAGGACCTGACCTCAAACTACTAGACCGTGCTGTGCTGTGTTGTACCCCTTCAACCTCATCTCGACAAAAAAAAAAAGGCTTTGCTGCTTCCGCCGCTCCCTCCCCTTGGCCTTCGATTTTTCCCCTCTAGACGCCAAAGATAAACTACACCTACCTCTTCGAAATGTCCTCGGGATTGACGCGACGCCGCGGTGCGGGCGGCGCAGGACCTGCGGGTGAAGGCGACTCCAGCAATGGCGCTGCCCCTAGAACGAGCACACCCAGCGCCAGGGACAACGGTCCTGAGACGAGCTACGAGAACTCAGAAAATGGTCACAAGATCGCCTTCGACCCTCGAGACATTAGCGAGAGTGCTGAGCGAAGCAAGCAGCCCAAGCTCACTCTCATGGAGGAGGTGTTGCTACTTGGCCTCAAGGATAAGCAGGTAGGCTAGCATATATGCTCATACACGTGCCCTTTGTTCTAGGACACCACGACACAATACAGACAGCTCTAACATTTGACCTCCCAAAGGGTTACCTCTCTTTCTGGAACGACAACATTTCTTACGCCCTGCGAGGATGCATCGTCATCGAGCTGGCCTTCCGCGGTCGCATTGCCATGGAAAAGGACGCTTCGAGACGCCGATTCCCCCTCGCAGACCGCAACATCGAAGTCATAGACGACACCCTCACCGGCGAGGTTCTCCTTGACGAAGCCCTCAAGATGATGAAGCAGAGCGAAAAGATGAGCGTCGCAACCTGGATCGATTTGATGAGTGGTAAGTCGCCCAAGAAGTAACCCTGCCAAATTTAACAACGTCGCTGACTCCTTTTCGCACAATAGGCGAGACCTGGAACTTGATGAAGATCGGGTACCAACTCAAGCAGGTCCGAGAACGACTCGCAAAGGGCCTTGTCGACAAGGGCATCCTCCGTACCGAGAAGCGCAATTTCCTCCTCTTCGACATGGCCACCCATCCCGTCGCCGATGGTGGTGCCAAGGAGGAGATCCGCCGCCGCGTCCGCACTGTCCTTACCCAACGAACCGTCGTCCTCAACGGTAGCCAGTTCCTACCCGAGTCGCTCGAGTTTCGTTATATGCGCACCATCGCCATGGTTTGCGCCGCCTACGCTGCTAATGTCCTCGAGAATGCCCTTGCATCCCTTGGTCATGAGGCTCGCGAGAGAGCATTTGCGCAGACCGATGACTTGCTTGCCGACTACAGCCAATGGCCATTTGGCAAGAAGGCCACACAGAACGGCGTTGGGGCCAACTTGCCTCAACTTATCAACGAGGTGGGTATTTCGTTTCATGAGAGGTTTCACAACTGACATTAGCTACAGGAGGTCAACAGCGGTAAAGATAAGGAACTCCAGCTCGAGGTTGTTTCGGCTTGCCTGAGTGTCTTTACTCGGCTCGATTCCCTCCTATAAACGTATTGACGCAGGTTACATGCGTATCCGCTATCGCCAAACACGATGCCTGGATTACATCCTCGATCGACTATCTAACGTCCTAGTCAGGCCAAGCTCTTTCCCCCATATCTCCGTTCCAACTATCCGATCCTAATCCCTCTTTCGAACCTTTTTCACGACATGACTTTGATGACGACTGTCTCATGGCTCCCCTTCTCATAAACACGATAGCAGCACGAGTCCCTACGCACAATCACTATATGGAGTACTTCAAGGGAAATTAGAACTTTACTTCAACTCAAATAAACCGGGTTGTGGTTCGTTCCACGCGTCAAGAGCTTAGAGCTTGGCCAATTGACTATGTAGCTCAGCGGAAACCTCTCTGGGCGTGTGTTTAAACAAGTGTTGGCGGTGGTCCGCACACTTTTTAACTCACCCCAAAACTTCTTTTAATGTCCTTTTTATTTTTGTCGAGGCTTATCTATTCTTCCTCTTTCTACCGGTTTTGGGAAACAAAAAAAGGAGATGGACGGGATGACTCTGACTTGAACTCGAACTCTGTTGTGTATATGTCCGCTGTGTGCTGGTGTGCTTCTGGGAGGCTAGGGATAAGGGACGAGATTCAGACCGATGCGTGAAGCGTAGCCGTTGCTGTTTTGTCGTTGAAACCGAGTTTGGTGTTATCTGTTGTAATGAAAAGAAAAATACCACAGACAACTTCTGTTTTTTTACATGATGAGGGCGTCTGTTTTTCCCAAAGGATAATGGGTCTCTTCTCTCGCCACTTATGTTGCATCTGGTGATGTTGGGCTTTATATGATGATCATGAGGAGAAGGAGTTTGGTAGTCACAGCAGGAGAAAGGATGGGAAATATGTCCAGATAATACATGAGGATTTCTACTACTAGGCTTGGAAGTTCAACGGCTTCTTACACCGACAGAGCGCTCTAGACATGGTTTCTCTCGCTTTCATGTCTATATACGAATGAATTATGACCACTATCGAATGCGTCTTGAGCGTCATCACTCCCGAGATTCCTTCTCATACTTCTTCTCCTTTTTGCCGACCGGAACTCCGCCAGCGCCGTGTATCTTGATTATATCAAAGAGTAAAAAAATTAATCAATCAATCTTTTTCTTCATCTCTGCTCTTCCTCAAGCTCATTTCTTTCCACCCTTCTTTCCGCCTCCAACACCCATGGTGCCCTCGAAGCCGGGACGACCCTTCTTCTTAGCACCGGCAGCACCACCCTTCTTCTTCTTCTTGCCAGCCTTGCCTAGAAGCTTATCGTCGCGGCGGGCGCGCAGGTTCTCTTCTCGCTTGCGCTGACGGTCCTTCTGGGATTGCTTGACACCATCGACTCGCTCGCGCCAGGCCTTCTCGCTCTTCTTCTTGGCAACCTCCTTTCGCTTAACGGCGCGCTTGAGGAGAGCTTCGTCGTCGCGAATCTTCTCACCCTCTGCACGACGGCGGGCTGTCAGCCAGACGTCCTTCTCGGCGATATCAGCTCGCTTCTCGGGATCGAGCTCCTCAAGACGCTTCTTCTGGTTCTGGACCTTGATGAGGGCCGTCTTGGGATCCGAGGGTCCCTTCTTCTTACCCTGGGTCAGGACATGACCAAGGTCGCGTGAGAGCTGAGCACCATCGCCAAAGGCGACGCGACCAAAGGTAAAGTTGCTGGCGTTCTCGTCGAGCTCGACAGCGGGGCTCATAATACCGGGCGAGTTGGATACCAATGCCTCTTCGCGCTTACGTTGCTCTTCCAGCTTAGCTTGCGCGCGCATCTCCTGCTTGTGAGCTTTTCGTTGCTCCTGCTTTTTTCTTCTCGACTCGATAAGCTCTTGGCGTGTGCGAATGGGCTTTCCATCAGGGCCATCTGCTTTTCGGGCAGCGCGAAGAGCCTCGATCTTGGCAGCAAGGCGCGCTCGAATGGCAGTAGTGTCGGCAGGGAGCTTGATGTGCTTGGGCTTCTCGGAAGGGGTGACGGTGGATGAAATAGAAGTAGTAGTGCTAGCAGGGTCGATGGCTGTTTCTGCGGGGGCCGCTGTGTCAAACGTAGGAGAGTGTGGCTCGGATTCGTGACTTGAGTTGCCGCTGGCCTCATCCTCTTTCTCCAGGCCAGAAATGTCCATGGGCAGGACTTCACCATCGCCGCCAGTTGTTGCCTCCTCATTATCCTCCTTTTGCTTCTGGGCTTTGGTAGCAGGGGTTTTTGCCTGCTTCTTGGTGGCTTGCTTTTGAGCTTTTGGTGTGGGTGCTGGCGCATCACTGGTCTCAATTTTGGGTGCCTCTGCCTTGGTCGTCTTCTGTTCCTTCTTTTCTGGCCTCTCAGTCTTCTTCTCCTTCTTCTTCTCCTTCTTCGCCGCCTTCTTCTCTTCCCTCCTTGACAACTTGGAGGCCGAAGTCGCTTCAGCTGATTCCTTGGGCTCTGTATCATCGTTCTCATCCTCGTCAAGCTTCTGCTTCTTGTTGTTCTCTGTCTTAGCCGCCTTGAGGCCCTCGCCTGGCTTCTCGCTGTCTACGCCAGGAACAGGCTCGTACTCCTCCCAGTCGTCGTCATTCTCGGCTTCGTCCTGCTGCATCATCTCACGTAGCTTGCGCTTGTTCTTGGCACGCTCATCCATAACCTCTTTGGCGTTTCGGTTCAGCTCGCTATCAGGATCCAGCTTTCCTCGACGGGCGGCGGCGGCTTCCTCCTTGGTCTGCTTCTTCTTGTTCCATTGATCCTATGGTCGAATTAGCCTCTTGTCGCGCTTATTATGAAGAGCATGAGGTGACGAGAGGTATGTGGTATAATCAAGTGGATGGCATATGTGTATGAATCGAGATCGATGGAAGGTTCGCTTCACATACGCTTGTGTCTTCACCGTAGTACATCTTGGCGGGAATGAGACTCAGGATGCCATCAAAGGCATTTGACTGGAGCCGCAAGCGGTCCTATAGTAGTCAAGGTCAGCTCAAAGACTTCCTATTGCCATGTATCCAAGACTTGTACGATGACAGGCGGGGCATGAGGGCGGCTGGTAGAACGTACCTTTACTGAAGACTCGGCCATATTAAATGTCTTGTTCGGTCAGAGAGGACACTAGAAGGTATCTCTGGATCGCGATTATTAGTCGGGGGCAATTATCAAGATGATTTGTCGCTCTCGACAACAATAAGAGGTTGGAAAAAGAAGGCTCGGATGGCGATTTGCTGCCTCAATTTTTTGGGGAGGATCGTTGTAATTTTTTTTTCCTGCTAACCACCGGGCCTTGCACTTTGTGTGGGGAAGCCCGAACTACCTGAAGGCGGTCGATCCACCATTGGAAGTTTAGCGCGATTCGGCCGAGATACGTACCGACACGCCATGTTCAGGGTCTCCATGTCTTTTGGGAGCCTCATTATAAACTCAGAGACATGAACTACATGATACTTGCACGTGTACGCAATTGAACTGGTTTATGCTCATCTGAAGAAGTACATACTTATAGTTGATTTGCATTCGTTATCTTGGGATTCTACAGTGAAGTTACCACTGAACGGGACTGATATAATATTGATGAAATGAAGAGGAATCACTGGTTCTTCATCTTAGATTTTACACTTCGTCAAGTTTCTACCCAGGATTTACGTTTAACCTGTCTAACTCAAATTAGCTGTTTAAACATTCTTCAACGTTTGATAATATTCGAAACTGCTCGTTGGCATGGAGAGAGCCAACATGTCATCGAGCACAAAGACTCGGCTGGTTGTCGTGCAAGGAACCAAGATAAAAGCATTTGAACACTTGAACTGTTTAATATAGTATTCCAAATACGTATGTTTCTTGAGAACTTCCTTCTACCATCTCTGTTATTGGGTATTGAATCAAGCATACCAGAATACGGGAACGAATATCACAGCGTTATCACAAGCATCGGGATAATTGATGGCTTTTCGGTCCACAGATGGTCTTTAAAAATCACGTCTAGAAGAGTATAAGCGCCATTTTCTGAACAGAAAAACCAAAGGCAGGGTTTATTCATTGATCATGTTCGTCAAGTTTGTCATAATCTATCATCTATTTCTTCTTGCCCTTCTTTCCAAGAGCGGCCTCTCGTTTGCGGGCCTCTCTCGCCTCGAACTCGGCCTTCTTGATCTTTTCTTGCTCCTCCCTCTCTTCGCGCTCGGCCTAAAAGATATTAGCACAAATGGTCCAGCTGAAGAACTTCTTAAAATCAGGCAACTTACTTGTCGTCGGGCAGCGTCAAGAGCACGTTGCTCACGAATAGCCGCGAGACGTTCCAGATCGGCTTTGGATACGTCAGTCTTGCCCTGGGCCGTCAGGCGCATGTGCTTCTCTTTGGCTGCTGCAGCCTCGAGAGCCTCGCGCTCGCGTCTGGTAGGTGCCGCCTGCAAGTTCTCCATGTCTTCCGTGATTCCGTCAATTCCAACGGTGGCCTGCTTGCGCGCCTTCTTGGAGTGGTTGGGGTTGGCAGGCATATCGTCATCTGAGTCGCTGTCGCTCTCGTCAGAATCGCTTGAGGGCAGGTCACCGACCTCGACTGTCTTGGCCTTTGATCTGGCTATCGCGGCCTCCTTGCGGGCCTTCTTCTCGGCTTTGCGAAGTTCTCGCGACTGCTCTTGTGTGAGTTCCTTGGCAGGACCGGCGTCCGCAGCATCGTCGCTGTCCTCCTCTTCTTCAGATTCCTCCTCGGAAGAGTCCTCTTCGTCGCCATCTTCCTTGTCATGATCGACAGCCCACATGCTGACTTCATTTCCATCGGCATCGAGAGGTCGAATATCGCGAGAGAACTTCTTGCCACCTGTGCTAATCAGTATTCTTGTGGCATTCTGGGGCGCGAATGGCAAAGAGCAGACGTACCTCCTCTAGCAGGCTTTCTGAATTTTCCTCCTCGGCCACGAGAGCCTGCTCCAGGGGGACCACCGGGGGCCATGATGGGCGATTTGTGGTGAGTTGTGTAGGTAAGGTGAGTTTGCACCAAGGTAGATGTTAGGATTCTTGTCCTTTTTGTTTGGTTGTCTCTTGTTTGGAATGGGATGTTTGCTGATCAAACTTGTTCTGAGGCGGGGTAGCGGGGTAGCTAATGACGGCGGCAGCTTTTTGATCAAGAGAGTTCAAAGTTCGAGGGATGCAGTTAATCAGGAACTAGGTATCGGGGTCCTGCTTTTTATATGAGTCAAAGGTAACCTAGGTACTACCTACTAAGGTATGTTGCCTACTACGCAAGAATTAATGGGGATGCGCTGATATTTCCAAATGCTAATTTAGGTACATAGCATATACTTTATGCAGGGCGTATTATGTGTCAAACAGGGAAAGTTTGAGAGGCAAGAAGTGGAAGCACAAAGAGATATCGTAATAAGGGCCTTGGGAATAACTCTTCTAGTTTTTGTCTAGGTTTATGGCCGAGGTAGAGATACTCTTCTATTGCACACAGAGATTTCGCTGGATATTCTGTTCTCGATGTGCTTTAATACCCATGTACGGTAACTAGAATCATGCGATGGTGTGTCGATTTTATTGTCTGCGACTGTACAACATATTTAGCTGAGGTACCCAAGTCGAGCCAAGGCAAAAGGGACCTGTGAGTCAGGAACAACATGGTCCACTCCACAGGCCGTTGAGGTCATTGAACGAATGGGACACTCCTGGTTTGTCGTGGTTGGGGGCGTTTATGTTAGTAAGTACATGTTATGTATAGATACTTGCATGGCTTATTAGCCTTCTTTGTCTATAATGCACGCGATACCAGACAAGCTTTCCTATAATCTACATTTTGGAGAATTAGGTTGGCGTATCTGTGCGAAGTGATCCAGGTCTTTCGAAGCAAATGTAGCAGAGTTCCGCGACAAATTAATTGAACCCTGAAATCCCAAACTCTGGCAGTCAGTGACTTTCCGATCGCTTGGCAGACGCCTGTGATGGAGGGACCCTGACTCTTCGGCGCATTAATGTTCCGCACCCGCTCTTCCAAACGCCCCACCCAGGTAAACAAAACCGTCTCGAGTGAGCCGCAATTTGATTTCTTTTTTTTCTTTTCTTCTTCAACCTACTAGAAAAACTGAATCCTTCAAATTCACTCTGGCTCCCATTACACCATGGGGGTACTTGGAGGGGAAACTGGAGGAAAGATGAATTCACCGCTGACACTTACCCTCTGTTCTGCTTGTAGCTTTTGCTGCGTTGGGAGAGAGAAATTTTGACGCGGTACATACCACTTCTTCAACACTCTTTTGTTTTCTAAGACGACAAAATTCGTAGTAACTAAGTCAGAAGGATGCACCATGGCCATGAAAATTTTGTGCTGGCTGCTGCCCACGTATGTGAAATACGCACATTGCTTAAACCGATGCACGTCTGGCTTGTCCCAGCTTCGTGCGTCCATCTTTACTATACGAAGGAACTGTCCACTATCCGCGGAGTTCTCTTTTGAGTACACGGGCTTTCCAGCGTGAGCACACAAAGCTACTACGCCCTGTCGTTTCTCAACTTCTGAACTGCATGAGTATCAGGAAATTTCATCGTCACAACCCGGCCCAGATGTCGCCCGTATTTGAGTGCTGTGATATAGGGTAGGCGATTGGCTTTTTCTTGTAAACGTGCAAACCGGAGAACAAATCATCACGCATATACTCCCGACTATGGTTCATCGGAACGTTGTTTTTGATGGAATTACCTTGCGTGACCTGCACTCCTCATGTGTTCGACGTTTGTTGATGGGTCTTAGCCCCTATGTCTCCCATCAGCTTAACATTTTTAACACAGTCTGGCCGTGCACTCCAATCTGGTTCTGGTTACAATGAACAAGCGGGTATATTACAGAATGCAAACTATTTGCGGACTCTTAGGATATAAGTCAGTGACGTTGAAATATCTGGGGTGGGAACATACATATTTTAAAAAAGTCAGATCACAGAGCAAGCGTTATTTGTTGGTGGGAAAATACCTAAGGAATACCAAGGCATTCGAAAACCGAACCGTGTTCACCTTGATAAAGCTTGCAAAACATCATCAAGTCTCTTCCTCTTCTGCTTTCTCAATGCCAAAACAGGCGCCGAACGCTCCGAAGCTACCAGGCTAGTTTCCTTCTTAGGAATCGGCGCTGGTTTTGCGCTCGTTGAACCTCGACCAGAAGCATCTCGTGCAAAAGTATATCTCCGTGTTGCGAACAATCCTCTACTGACATACGAAGGTCTCGTACCAATGCCACCATACCGAGAACTGTGTCCCAAATGAAGACAGGCAAGTGGCCGCGAAGGCAGAACAAAAGGACCAGCCACGGCTTTTGTAGAGGGACGAGCACCGCGAGCCTCCAAGTCTTGATCTGAACTCAACTGGCCTAGAAAGGAGTACAGCCAAAATGCCCAAGGCTCGAAAGCCACACCGTGACATGCACGAGCTTCTCTGGACGCGGCATCAGTATCCCAAGAGGGTGTATGTACCTTTGCCGTATCAGTGAGGTAATCGAGAAGAGGCGGTGCTTGATGCTCTTGGACGAACTTGACGGCACATCGAGAGTCGCTACATAACGAGACCAAGTCGTTGTCGATACTCGCCGCAAGGTCACGAAGAGGCTTGCTCCTGGTTTCTTCCAGCGGTGCGAACAACATGAGATATCGTAATAACGAATCCTCTAAACCTGATGGTGCGTCATCCTGTTCCCATCCATTCTCCAACGCTGCCTCATAGCTCCTAGTCCAGTCCTCCCTTCCGCCCATGACGTCGTACAAAGCGAGAGAAGGGAACTTTGATACCCACTTGAGTGATTTGTGTGTCGTGGACTGATCGCCCCATATTCTCAATATACGCAGCAAGGGAAACGGATCTTTCTTCTCAGTCCACCCCCGGACAAGACGATCCGAGACGCGCGGGAAGACAGTCCGGAGCTCATCAGCCGGTTGGATGAGTTCAAGGGCACCGAGATTGGGCATGTCGGCGAGACAGAGAAGATCATGGGTGCTGAAAGAGCATCCTCCTGTGAGAACAAGGTGTGTAATGAAGTCAGTGGGCGGTGCTGTTAGGGGCTGGGTATAACGGGTGAGATCGGTGCCGGGACGGCAGATATGCTGTCGAAAGCGGTACAGTCCAAGAGTTTTGTCGTCCTGATCGTCCATGAGGATTTTTGAGAAAATCTTCCAAGCATGAAGACACACGCCTCTAGTAGAGAATCAGTCTTATATGCCCCGAGGGATCCCGCGCCATCCACAACTCCAACTGACCTGGCCTCTAGATACCGCCAAATGCGCCATAGCATATTATTCGGAATCGTCTCGAGATGTGCCCCAGAACGAACCTTGCCAATGTTATCTGCAAGGACACTAATGGCCATATCTACCAAAGGACGAGGTCCATGCGGCCCGCGAGCTGTAAAGGATGGATATGGTCGACGCCGACTCCAATCTGCCGAGTCCTCATCAGACCCGGCGAGAGCTCCCCGAGACATGACATATTCTGTAAAGACCTGACCTGAAGTTTGGTCGAACATGGCTGATAATACTAGAGACAAGAAAAGCCATATACGTTTTGTTATAGAACTTGGAGGAAGGCGAAGCGCTTACTGTAGGAGGTTGTAAGGGTGGCAAGGTTATTGGAACCCGCCTGGTGATAACGCGTTTGGTGGAATGCCATCTCACTAAGATGCCCGTAGTGAGTGATACGACTCCTTAGCTTCAAAAACACGACTTCAAATTAGAAATTGGAAGAGTAGTTAATCACAATTTATAGGTATAGTCCTTTCGTTCATTTATAAATTTTTTTATCATTGTTTGTCGCTCTGAAATCTTCCTACTATATTCACTCTCAACGGAAACGCCGTCTGAGCAGTCTGTTTATCTTTTTCCTTATAGTGACGGGAACAAGCGAAGCCATGCATATATGGCTTGACAACGGCCGCCCTGTGATGCGATGGCTTCAAACCAACCATTCGGCTTACTCTGACTCAATTGAATGATTCAAACCCGGGTAATCATTCATCAGCCGATACTTTTCCCAATAATTTGCGCTATGGTATCCGATCGTAATGTCTTTCCTTCTCTTAAAACTGTATCATTTATAGCATGGGCTTGAGGTCCTCAGAAACGTGGAAGGGAGCTTCGGTCTTGCTCTTAACTTCGTCAACAGTGACGCCGTCGGCGATCTCGATAAGGGTAAGGCCCTTGGCAAAGTCAACGTCGAAGACAGCCTAGAACTATAGTTAGTACATTGTTGGATATTAGACGGCAAACCCAGATAAACTTACTAGCTCAGTAATGATTCTTGACACGCAAGCAGGTCCAGTCAGAGGGAATGCGCACTTCTTGACAATCTTGGGGTTGCCCTTCTTGTCTGTGTGTTCCATTGTCACAACGACCTTGGTCTCGCTGGGGTTGCTGACAAGATCCATAGCACCACCGAAGCCCTTGACCTTTCCGGGAAGCATCCAGTTGGCCAGGTCACCATTGGCGCTGACCTGCATGGCTCCCAGGATGGTGAGGTTGATGCGACCGCTGCGGATCATGCCAAAGCTCTCCTCGCTACCAAAGACGGCGGCACCAGGCTTGAGGGTGACAGTCTCCTTACCAGCGTTGATCAGGTCAGCGTCCTCCTGGCCCTTTTGAGGGTAGGGTCCTAGGCCAAGAATACCGTTCTCAGACTGGAGCTGGACCTCAACCTCGGGACCGACGAAGCCAGGTGCGAGCATGGGCATACCGATACCCAGGTTGGCATACATGCCGTTCTTGAACTCCTTCGCAGCTCGGCGAACAATGCGCTCACGCTTGGCAGCTGTGTCGCCAGATCCCAGAGCCTTCGTGGCCTCGGGATCGTTGGGGTCCTTGGCGAAGGTGTACTTCTCGATCGACTTCTCCTCGGTGCTCTGGATAACACGCTTGACGTAGATGCCGGGCAGGTGAACGGCCTCAGGGGGAATCTCGCCGGGCTCGACGATGTGCTCGGCCTCGACAATCGTCATCTTTGCGTTACGGCCCATGGCGCCGTTGAAGTTGTGTGCGGCAAGACGGAATTGGCAGTTGCCGAGCTTGTCGGCCTTGTAGGCCTTGACGAAGGCGTAGTCACCGGCAATGCTCTCCTCAAGGAGATAAGACTTGCCATTGAAGACCTTGACGTCCTTGGGGCGAGAGTAGACATCAGGAGAGCCGTCGGCCTTGTTGCGCAGGGGGAGTTCACCGGTCTGGACAACAGTACCGAAAGCAGCGGGGGTGTAGAAAGCGGGCACACCCTTTCCACCAGCGGCACATCGCTCAGCCAGAGTTCCCTGAGGGGTCAGCTCCAGCTCGACTTCACCAGTGAGGTACATCTTTTCAAAGGTCTTGTTCTCGCCAATGTAACTAGCAATCATCTTGCTGATCTGCTTGGTCTTGAGAAGTCTCCCGAGACCGAAGTCATCCGTACCGGCGTTGTTTGAGACAGCTGTGAGACCGGTGATATTGGGCTTCTCGAGGACCTCGTTGATGAGGGAGTCGGGAACACCACAGAGACCGAAGCCACCGCAGAGTAGAGTCGAGTTGGGCTTCATGTCCTTGAGAGCTTCCTTGGCCGAGGGGAAGACCTTGTTAATCTCGGCGCGACGAGCGGTCGCTGAGAAGGATCGCGCAAGAGCAGCATTGGGCTTGGAGCTGTCAGTATGTGCCTAGAACTGCACGATGCGCGCTTGATCATGAATGAACCTACGTTGATGGGGCTGCGAGCGAAGGCTCGAAGAGTCCGTAACCTGAAAGCTGCGGAAGGCATTTTGTATATATGTAGCTGATGAGAGAAAGGATAAAAATGTGAGAAAGCTTCCTGTTAGCTACAGTGTATGCTAATTCGGAGACCAATTAAGCTTCATGCACCAGAGATTTCTCTATGATAGGAACTGGAGTGAGAGAAGGCAGAGGAAGAATGATATTAGAGAGAGGGAGAGGGAGAGAGCATGAGCCGAATGACGATAAAATCGGCGGGCCGTTGGCGGGGGATATCCGTTTATGAAGGCCGGTGCTGGCCGTGGGTCCATCTCCGAGTAGCATCTTCCTAAGTTGAGCGTGAATTCGGAAGCAGGAATCGGCATTCGGGAAATCGTGGGGAAGCCGATGACAGGAGTAAGTCACAAAAGACTCTCACACCGTGGTAAACAGCGCTACAAGGCGCAATCACTACAAGCTTCAGTTAGTAAATCAGGTTCTTCAAACCACGGGAAGTGACCGTGGAAGATCTCCCCGGTGTCCTATCACGTAGTGGGGACCGAGGATAATGGCACTGTACAGTAGCGGAGGGATGGCGGGGACTCAAGTCCGGGGACAGCCTGTCTAGAGCTATCCTGCTGTAGTTTTAGTGGGCGGGCAACTGATCCATCCATCCATGGGTAATGGGTTTTCCGAAAGCGACCGGCTATTCGTTTCGGGAGTTGGCTTTTGTTTGCTAGAGGTACCTGTCATGACATGACGGAACTAAGCCTCTCATGACAGCTAAAACAAGAGAGCATTTACTCGTGATAGAGCTAACTTTGTTAGGCAAATTCACTGGCACAAAGACAGGAAGATCTCGGGGTTCATCCACCGCTTTATTTATTGGCATTTTTTGTATTAGTAGTAATTATTGTGACTACTTGCTCGATGTTGCTTGCTTTCCGTTCCGGCCACTATCCGACCGACCCGAAGTCGGCTGCTGACTTGGGAAGCGAAGCTAATATGGAGATCCCCTCTCCTCCCTTTTCTTCCCTTTCTCTGCAATGTAATGCAGCACAACGCCAAGCCAAATACTCCATGATATTTTGACCAGAAGAAAAAGAACGCCAAAACTCCAAAACCTATCAATGACTGTGCAGGTAAACCATGATAATGACAAATTCCCTAAAACAAGCTCTCATGAGCGGAAGAATGATAATAAACCACCGGGTATTCCTTTATCCTCCTCCACTGTAGCCGTTTCCCATCATGAGAGCTCACCACGTTTGCTCATCCATCCACGCTCATGGCGGTTGTAGCATTTTCCGGGTGAAGCGATACGAGTCCGATCAAGTTTCCCTCAGGGTCAACGAACTCTCCAATGTCCATAATGCATTGTCGAACTCCGAACCGCAGCTGCTTGACCTCGCCGAAATGATACTCGATCAGTGATTCGGCCATTTCAATATCAGCAACTCGGATGTGACACGAAGGCGTTGCACCGCCCGCCATGGCCATCTGTCGCCTGTGCTCAAGATGAGCACCGTCATCTCCTGTGCTTCTGATTTGAATCAGGGCGCCTGTGATGCGAGAGTCACCACTTTGACTTGAGTTGAAGAAGTTCATGGGCTGTGTGTCGAAGTGGGATGATCCCCATCGCCTCATGTATCGATCGTCAGACTGCTGGGCGTTCATGTCTCCATGAAACTTCCAACCGAAGCAGCGCGAGTAAAAGTTTACCGCTCTCTCTATGTTGAAGCAGTACAGTAGAAGAAAGTCAGGAGTTCCGCCCATGACAGGCACATCATGTCTCTCGATTCCACATGTTTCGGTTTGAGGCAGCAAAGGAGGCAACAAGTCGTTGTCGTTTGTGAAATCCGGAGAACGATGGGTTGCAACAGACATATTTTTGGCGGCAGTTATGGGCAGCGAAAAGGTCGACGCAAAAGCAGGCGGAGTAGGCATCTCTGCAATGGGAGTGTGGAGGGTGTCGTGGCCCAGTGAAGGTACTGGTGATGGTGTTCTCCGATCCGCATCCAGGTCCATGACCGATGAGGAGAGCGAGAGAGAAGGTCGTTGTTTTGTATACGATTCCATTTTCGACACGTGAGAAGATGATCAACCAAGATTGACTCAGCTGGGACTTGCCAGCAGCAGGTCGAGAGATTCAAGCTCGGTTTAGTATTACTGAATGGAGAGAAAAGAGCGACAAGCCGTGAGGCGATAGTCTAACAAAAGAAAGAGATGTCGAGACGTGAATCAGAGACGGTAACACGAGCCGACAGCGACCACAGCCGGATTATCAATAACCAGATTATTAAACAGGTTATATGATTTGCATGAGCAAGCAAGCCATCGATCGGATGGCAGACATGGGTTTCCTTGTTCTTATAGTCACTCATAGCCACTGAGGGAAAAGAGGAGGCAATCTCCGAGAACTCCAAAGGCAGAGCCTCCTTACATGTTGCGTGCCTTGATGTGCATAAGCCATAAAACACTCAAAAAGCAATGATTTGAGACTGAAAGACGAAAGTGCGGAACTTGGCGCTGGTACTATCTGGGGCTTGCCAGGCCAACTTGGGCTAAGTGGTATGGAGGTTAAGGCAAGGAGAAGCAAGACATTTAGAACATCACCAAAACAAAACAAACGCTGGACGGGACCTTTTCCCCTCTGGTGTTACGTCAAAGCCTCAAAGGACCAATTGCCAACTCAAAACGGCCTAAAAACGTCAAGGGCGAAAGAAACCTGCAGCAAGGTAGGGGTTCCAGTTGCGCAAGACTAATGCAACAGAGAGCTCGTTGATGTCCCGACGTGGTGCCCATCATCATTAGCACGCGTGTCTTGTCAAAACAGAAAGGGCTGACCTGTGTGTTGATGTTTAGGACCCTAGAATTTTCTCGGTGTCTAGAGTTTTGGCTGGAATGGTAAACAACCCGATATCCCACGGCTGAACGGCTCGACACCAAACAATTGTCTTAGCAGCGTGCGTTTCTTAATTTACACACATGGTCCGGATTGATTTAGTGTCGTGGATTCACGTTTGACTTGTCTCAGTCTCCGACACAAGATCTAGGGTGACGATCGGCGATCGTGATGAATATGGTGGGATGAGACTAATGTATGTGATGTGTATGCGTATCGCCGTGTGCATGGTAATAAAGGGCGAAGTGAGGTTTGAATAGAACAGGTGGTTGAGATAATAGGCTAATGCTGTTGGATATCAGGGTGGATAAATTCGATAGGCTGGCTGCTGGACCTGACCGAACTGGCCTGAGCGTTCTGCAAGGCGGGCTCTATTTGGCGGGTTTTATCAAAGCAAGGAGTTCATCAGATGTGATCGCCTGGACAAATCCCACATGCCCATACTGCAGTAGCTGCATAATCTTTGTGCAAGGAAGATCTGGCGTGAACTTTTTTCAAAGCAAAGGCAGCGATCGACTCCATATTTAGAGAGGGCAAGAATTTTGAGGGAGAGCAAGACCATGAAAATGATACGACCCGGCTTAAGCCTTTGTTGATGCCATATTCATCATCTATTCACCAACATATCAATTGCTCAGACTCTAACTCTTGACCGAATTTAGATTCATGATCCCTGAACAAACTGCTAATTCTGTAATGCCTCATACAAAGACATACTGAGGTACAATGAGTACGCGAGAATCAATTAATATCAAATTGATAAGAATCCAGTATTGATAGTAGTATATTCCCTTATTGTAAATTGACACGATAGTCCATCACAGTCACTATTGAACCATGTTGGATGGACGAACCATGAAGCTACTAACTACTAATGGGTATGGGCAATAGAACTTACAGACTAGAGGTACGTACCTCGGCTGATAAGGATCTTATCGCCCCGCAGATCCCATCGTCGCAGAAAAAAAATTAGTAAAGACAAGGTCAGGCCAAACAATAGCGACAGCTTCAACACCAAGGACCCTCCTCCAAAACGACGACAATTTCCGCCGTTCCTACAGCTGGCGCAACACCCTCGATCGCTATGGAGTCAAATTCGAAACGCCGCAAGATAGACCATGGCGGGTATGGCTTAAGACACGATGCCCTCATTGATTTTGAGGCTCGTAGCTCTGCCCGTGTCTCAACTGCTAGCACATTCGTGCTCCAAACCGACGAGCTCCTGAAAGAAGCAAAACTCGATTACGGCAAGGCATTGAAGGGGGTCGATGAACATCTGCATCGATTAAAGGAGGCTATCGACACTGCAGCACCTCATGGTCCCGAACCTGTTCGTTCTGTTCTGCTACAAGCCGACAACTCTCAAAAAGACTAACAAATTTTCAAGATTACCCAAGTCACCACTCGCTTTGAGAAGAAGCATCGCATCGTCATTCCATACCCCGATCCTAAGCCCGCAAAGGATGCGCCCTACAAGCTTTCCTACGAGAAACCTGCTTCGTATAATGTCGTCGGCAGTTACGTCGCCAAGACCATGGTCAAGTCCCAGGCGCAATTTGGAATCGACATGGTAGTCCAGATGCCCAAAACCATGTTTCAGGACAAGGACTTTACAAGCATGCGATACTTCTACCGTAGAGCCTACTACATCGCCTATGTTGCCGCCAGTGTTAAGAAGGAGTTGGATGATTCGATGGACATCGGTTTCGAATACTTGAACGAGAACCCGCTCTTGCCTGTGCTGGTACTTCGGCCCAAGCCCGAAGAGGAGGACAAAGACAACAAGGAGACCAAGGAAAAGGCTCCCAAGAAGAAGGCAAAGACCTCGAAATCTCCGTACACCATTCGACTTATTCCCTGTGCGCCCGAGGGACTCTTCCCTAAGTCAAAGTTACTTCCTACCTCCAACAGCAACCGAAGTGGTGAGACCGACGACAAGAAGACCAAGTCCGGCACTCCTTTCTACAACTCTACTTTGAAAGCAGAGGAGACATTCATTTCCTACTTGCGCGTCCTTACACACGCTAAGAATGAGTGCCCAGGCCTGACTGATGCCTGTGTACTGGGACGAATCTGGCTGCAACAGAGAGGTTTTGGCAGTTCCTTGTCCCAAGGTGGCTTCGGTCACTTTGAGTGGTCTGTCATGATCGCTTTGCTGCTGCAGATGGGTGGACGCAATGGAAAGGCCTTGCTTTCCAACTCTCTCAGCAGTACTGAGCTCTTCAAGGCCGCCGTTCAATTCCTGTCGACCACCGATTTTAACGAAAACCCATTTGTTTTTGGCTCTTCCAAGATAAGCGTTGATACCGTTCGAGAAGCTGGCCCTGTCATGTACGACCCCATCCGAGAACTTAACGTCTTGTCAAAGATGAGTCCCTGGTCTGCCAGCCTCCTTCAGATGCACGCCAAGTCGACCACAGACAACTTCGCCGACGAAGCAGCCGACAAGTTTGCCCCCACGTTTATCATCAAGTCGGATGCGCCTCTCCAGACGTTCGATGCCATCTTTGAGCTCAAGAGCCAGGGTTCCAAGCCTTTGGACTCTCCTGACTGCAGAGGATCCGCTTGGGATTTTAGCTTGGAAGCCCACAAAGTGCTCAAGAAGGCCTATGGCAATCGATCCCACCTCTTGCATTTCCAGTTGCCTGCAAAGGCTGGCTGGAAACTGGGCTCTGCACCACCTTTAGACTCTGGCAAAGTTCAGTTCGGCGTCATGTTCGAGTTTGCCCAAATGGGTCGTCAAATGGAGCATGGTCCTCCAGCCGAGGAACCAGAGGAAGCTGCAAAGTTCCGTCGATTCTGGGGTGAGAAGGCTGAGTTGCGCCGCTTCAAGGATGGAAGTATTCTTGAGTGCGTTGAGTGGTCAAGCAAGGTACCTTTCCGGATTTGCGAGGAGATTGCTGAGCACACTTTGAAGCGCCACCTCAAGGTTGACAGCGGAGACATTGTTGCATTTGGCGCAGGTTTCTCTAACATAGTGACCTTCTCGCACATGGATAAGGAGGCTTTTGACGCTGCCCGACGAGCTTTCCAAACCCTCGAATACGATATTCGAAACCTCGAAGATTTACCATTGCAGATCCGACAACTTTCAGCGGTATCACCAGCTGCCAGATATGCTTCCATCGATGCTCCCAGTCCCGGCTTTCACACAGGAACTATCGAGCCTATAGATGTCAACCTTTACTTTGAGGCATCAGGCCGGTGGCCCGAAAACTCGGTCGCTATCCAAGAGACCAAGATCGAGTTTCTACTCGATTTCGATAGGCGTCTTACAGCGACCAAAGAGAACATCAAAACATACCTTGGCCGAGACAACAAGGAGATTGGCATCGAGAACTTGGCCTATCTCGATATCGTCTACGATACTGGAGCAGCATTCCGGTTGAGGATTCATGCTGATCTGGAAGACATCCTGCTCGAGCGACAGATCAAGAACAAGACAATTGACCCTCGTATCCGTGAGGAGTCAGAAGAGGCCCTCGCTCGAACCAAGTGGTTCTTTGAGACCCTGCCAATCCACACACAAACTATCGCAACTTTCTGCACTAGACTTCACCCTCTATCTCAGACTATTCGCTTGGTGAAGCAATGGTTCAACGCCCACAAGCTCTCGGGTCACATCAGCGAAGAGCTCATTGAGCTGTTTGTCCTGAACGTCTTCTTGCAACCGTACCCTTGGCGCGCACCCACGAGTGCTTCAACCGGCTTCTTGCGCACCTTAACTTTCCTGTCTCGTTGGGATTGGCGTGATGAGCCTTTGATTGTCGACTCGGCCGAGGAATTGACGGATGACGACAGGCACACCATACGTAATGAGCTTGAGGCTTGGCGTAAGAAGGACCCGAATATGAACCACACAGTCATGTTTGTTGCCACCTCTGTTGATACGTCTGGCTTGGCCTACACTCGTAACGGACCCTCTAAGCTCATTGCTTCGCGCATGACACGGTTGGCCAAGGCCGCATGCAAGCTTGTCAAAGACAGCGGCTACCGCATCGACGCTACCGATCTTTTCGACACATCACTTGAGGACTACGATGTTCTCTTCCATCTTTCCCGCAAGGCCATCCGTTCAATTCTTCGAGAGGCAGCTTCCGATCCTTCAGCTCGTCGCCATTCCCAATTCAAGAACCTTGATGAACGAACTGGCCGTGCACCCCTCCCCATCCGCGCTCACCCTGTCGACGTCTTCATGCAGGAACTCCAGCGCGTGTACGAAGACACGCTTGTCTTCTTCAGGGGAACCCACAATGGTGACGAAGACGATGCCGTCATTGGCGCTATCTGGAACCCGAAGCTTCAGCAGCAAAAGTTCCGAGCTGGTCTGCCTTATAACTTCCACAAGGTCGCTGGTGAAGATGACGATGTTGTGGTGGTGAACCGAAAGGCTGTATTATCAGAAATCGCAAGAATCGGAGGTGATATGATTAGGAAGATCGAAGAGGTCGAGTAAGATGTGTTTATAGGTAGAATGGTGAATATTTTGGATAATACCCATGAACATAGATATAGATTCTGGTTCTAATTCCGACATGAACTAAAAGTATATTTTCAACGATGATTTTATTTTTTCTTTCAACATGATTTTGGCCCATTGCTTTTAGAATACGATGTGATGTCGGACGGAGAGACGTAAGTGAAGACAGCAGTGAAGTGGTTGAAGCGGTACGTACCTAAGTTGCCCAAAGTGGAAATATCTTTACGCGTTAAGACGCGCTCGACGCGTTCCACCCCACGTCCGCTGCCCATCTTGAGTTTAATCTTGCTATTCCATCACTGCGACAACGACTGACCGTCGACAACTTCAAAAATATACGACTATCGACCTCATATACAGTTCTTCTTGATCGAGGGAAAATGCCCCATTCCATCGAAGCAGAAGCCATGTCATCCCCTAGCAACGTTAAGGACGAGCCGGTAGAGGAAACTGGAATTTCGGATAATGCCCCCAACGTGGCGGAAGTCGATGCTAAGATGAGTGACACGGAGGATGTTAAGAAGGAGGTCAAGCAACTTGAGGATTTGTTTGACGATGTCGACTCGGATGATGAGTTTCCGACAAGTTCTGCGGCAATCCAGCCCAGTTCACCGGTCGCCCCCCTGTTGTGAGTGAAAGTGCAGAAGCTCAAGGCTTGCAGATCGATTGACTGGTTATAGCGATGCCATGTCTTTAAAGGCTTCAGACCCAGAAGTCATGCGAAGTTTCTACCAGCGACTGTTCCCTTGGCGGTACCTATTCCAATGGCTTAACCATAGTCCCACACCAACGAATGATTTCGGCAATCGAGAGTTTGCCTTTACCCTTCAAAACGACGCCTACCTCCGATATCAATCTTTTCCTACTGCCGATACGTACGTACTATTCTCAACTACAGCCACCGCAATGCTCACCATGTCACAGACTGCGAAAAGACGTCCTCCGATTGATGCCATCCCGTTTCGAAATTGGTCCCGTCTACACTACCAACCCCCGCGACCGAAAGACACTACGAAACTCATCCGCCTTTAAGCCCCTCGCGAAGGAGTTGTGCTTCGATATTGATTTGACAGATTACGACGATATCCGAACATGCTGTGACAAGGCGAATATCTGCAACAAGTGCTGGCAGTTCATGACTATGGCTATTAAAGTGGTTGATGTGGCGCTTCGAGAAGACTTTGGCTTCAAGTATATCATGTGGGTGTATTCAGGTCGACGAGGTGCTCACGCCTGGGTTTGCGATAAGAAAGTTAGAGGCATGGATGATCAGAAGAGGAGAGCGATTGCTGGCTACCTCGAGGTGGTCAAGGGAGGCGCACAAAGTGGAAAGAAGGTCAACGTGAGGAGACCGCTACATCCTCATCTTGCGTAAGTTAACACAATCGCTTCAAAAATATTGGGTGCTAACGCCACCTAGACGAAGCTTAGAAATCCTGAAGACTCATTTCCAGGAGGACGTTCTTGAGATGCAAGATCCCTGGGCGTCTCCTGAACAATCTGAGAAGCTTCTGCAGCTTCTACCAAACCAGAACCTTAACGAATCACTGCGAAGAAAATGGGACGCTGCCCCAGGACGTCCCTCAGCCTCGAAATGGGCTGACATCGACGCTCTAGCCAAGTCAGGGGCCAGCAAGAACCTTGATGCCAGACAACTTCTAGAAGCCAAGCAGGATATTGTCCTGGAGTATACTTACCCCCGACTTGATATCGAAGTCAGCAAGAAGCTCAACCATCTGCTCAAGAGTCCTTTCGTCGTGCATCCCGGTACCGGCCGTGTCTGTGTACCCATCAACACCAAGAATCTCGAGGATTTTGACCCTCTGGGCGTGCCTACGGTGCAGGGTCTTCTAGCAGAGATTGACTCTTGGAAGACCGAGGATGAAGAGGGTGGCAAGGGTGTTGCTGATTGGGAAAAGACGAGCCTGAAGCCTTATATCGACCAGTTTAGACACTTCGTCAACGGATTGATGAAGGACGAGAAGGACATCAAGGTTAAGCGAGAGAGGGATGAGGAAAGCATGGAATTTTAGACATTATATGAAACGGGATGGACTTATGAACAGTGTAAATGGTAAACTTGGAATTCTGATTTGGACCTGGCTGGCGCAGTACGGCATCCGTTAATACAAATAGATATATTTACTTGGGAGTAACCTCAACTTCAGGCGTGCTTTGTTCAGAGGAAAGCTCCTCAGTATCGGGGTCCTTGATTTCCTCGTTCTCCTCCTCGTTCTCCTCTTCTTCGGCGCCCTCTGCTTCCTGAGTTTCTCCCGAGGCGCCTTGCTGCTCTTTCAATTGACCTCCCTTGCGCTTAGGAATGACGCTCATGAAAGCCTTACCCCAATTCTCGTACTCAAGCCACTTGAGCATGATCTCGACGACATGGTTCGTCGTAAGGACCGTTCGGCTTTGCATCACCATGTACTGGCCGATAGGCAACCGAGCCGTGCGAATACCACGTTCTCTTGCTCGCTTGTAACATAATCCCTTTTCACGGTTCTTGTCCACAAGACCGCCGATGACATAGCTTGTGTTGGGCTCGAGACGTTCTAGTGTGTATGGTGAATCTGACGAGAGATAGACAATGTCGTTGTACTCGGGACGGGGCTCAGGCTCTGGATCAGGAAGAGGGAGAGGGTCCTTCTCGTCCCTCGTCCAAGGGCTCTTTTCTGTGAGACTTCGTTGAAGAGGCTCGATCATATTGTCGTGCTTCATTTTCTCACGAGCCTTCTCCGCGCACTCGATAAAGCTCCCTTCCAAGAAGTTGATGCCCTTCCAGTTCTGGTGCTTGTCATCGAGGATTTGATGGAAACGCTCAGCGAGTTTTCCATTCCAGTTTGAGACGTAAATATTAGTGCGATACTTGGCATTCTTGTTCTCCGAATACGATCTGGTAATCTGGCTGCCGAGCGAGATGATCTCCTTCTCACGCATGTACTGCTCAAATTCGCAATCGAAGATGAGTGAGATGGGTACGTTTACTGAAGGTGGCTTCTGCTTGTTGGCGTAGGGGTTTATGCCCTGGGCAATGAGGGCGTCTCTCTCCTCGCGCTTGCGGACTTTGCGAGCAATTCGGCTGTCCTTGCGCTTCTGCTTGCGGTCTTCCTTACCGGCTTCCCATTGTTGCTGCTTTCTCAGACGCTTAAGTGCGTTCTTGGACATGGGTTGAGCAGGTTCATCTTCGGCAGATCGCTTTTGGGGAACGGTAGAACCTTGAGAGGGAGCTATGGCTTTTGTTGGTTCTGCCTGAGGGCCTGTAGTGGGATCTTGTTGATTCTGGGTTTGTTCGACTTGACCCTGTCCATTGCCTTGCTCCTTTGTTTCTTCAGCTTGAGATGACTTAATGACCGGATCCAAATCCATTTTGATGCTTTATTCAGGATGCTTATGATAACTGTTGTCCTCGTATTTCGTACTGGAATTTCAGAAGCTCAGTAAATGTGAGTCTGATCCAGTTATAGATCGACGGATGACACTCTTATATCAACTCGTGTAAGAGGCGTTGTGAGATGTTCTGTTTGAAGTCAAGTTTCGTGCTGTTTGTATTTTCAAAGGGAATTTAGAATGAGCGATAAGATGTCGTAGCGAAAACACGAGAGTTAATATGTGGTTTTAGCCTTGTTTGAACAGCTCCGATGTGGTTCGAAGTTCAAACAGAAGAATATCTTGTCAAGCTCATAGCGGATTTTTCTTACAGACCGGAGTCTCTAGAGGTGGTGGGGCATGAGAAAAGGTACGTACCGTGCCATCATCTTGGATTCAATCAAGCTCGCATAAACCAATGAAATTAGAGCAATTGAATGACCAACGTCACGTGTTGCAGTGGAGGCTCGCAATCCTACAGTTTCCATAGCTCGGCTTCAACCTCAGGCCCAAGACATAAAAGCTCCTAACTCCTCCCTCTTAGCAATTGCAATCGCCATGGACCACCCGTCGAGCGCGAACCTGCCGGCTCACAAGAAGCCCGACACCTACTTCAAGCCTCACGATGTCCTCGACGACACTGCAAAGGCTGCCGTAGTTGGTGGTCTCAGTGGTCTCTTCCTCTCTTCCGTCAAGAATGCTATGGCCAAGCACAATGTCGGCATTCTGAGCGTCTTCACCCGCGGTTCTGCCATCATCGGTCTCGGAGGTATAATTCACTGGTCGAGAAAGTTCAATTGAGATTTTTGCAATACTGACTCCGTCCTCCAGCCGCCGCCCCAGCCGCATATGTCTTTGCTTCGCGAACCTCGATGAACCTTCGTGAGAAGGACGACTCCTTCTCTGCTGCCCTCGGTGGTTTTGCCCTGGGCGCTGTTCTTGGTCTTCCCAGTATGAGATGATTCACGGCTTAATACATTAGCGCATTTGGTCTGACACGCTGCAGCGAAACGAATGCCCGTCGTCATGGGCCTCGGTAGTGGACTCGCCGTCTTCCAGGGTATGTTCCACTACCTCGGCGGCCGATACGACACTTTCAAGCGAGAGGGCGATGAGTTCGAGCGCAAGGAGATCGTCCGACGATCCACCAGACTGCCTATTGAGCAGACTATCTCAGAGATTGGCGAGGGTCGAGGTAAGTCGCGCATTGCGTCACTCTCAATGCAGCATCTCACATTACAGCAGGCATTCGACCTCCTGGATACGATGAGCGAAGGGCGGAGCGACTTAGCCAGAAGTACGGAGTTGAGATTAACCCCATCAAGGCGACTGTCGAAGGAAGCCAATAAAGCACAAAACTACAAGCAGGCGAACGGGACGGGAGCGACTGTACATAACTCTTCTGGGCGAGGAAGAGGTGCTACACTAGAGAATTGGAGTTTTGTTTTGTTTCCATGTGAAGCTCTGAACTGTGCCATCTCACACATGGGCAGTTAGGTTTCTTTCATGAGGTAAGTTTTCACTCGTCCCTTTGTTGTCCAGCACCACCCCTCTATTTGCAATGATGATGCCCCAAATCAGAAGCTGTTTATGATCTTTGATGATTAAACAAATCACCAATATCTATCTACATTCCTGAGCAAATTCCTTTCAATAACCTGGTTTAATGACTATTTGAAGAACATGTTTACTGATCGTGCTTAGAATTTTGTAGCTTTACACCATTTCGTTGCATGATACGCGATAATATGACTATTTACGGTATGTGAAACCCGTTTTCCTTCTTCTCCTTCGCTATGATGATACTCCAAATCAGAAGCTGTTTATGATCTCCAATGATTCAAACATTCACCAATATCTATCTACATTCCTGAGCCCTTACCTACTCATACTAAAGTCTGGCTGCTACTTTTTTGAACAAAGCTGACTTTTCTCAGACTTCATAGGTTCACGCTCTTCTCACGACGACCTATCACACTAACACATACTGTATGTATGCCCTTGTCTTTCCCTCTCCACCTTCCCCTTCGATGATGATATCCCAAATCAGAAGCTGTTTATGATCTTTAATGATTAAAACATTCACCAATATCTATCTACATTCCTGAGAATATTCTATACTCTATTCATGTTGCTTCTAAACTCCTCTTGGCACAAGCTGATTCTTTGAAATATAGGGTTTCATATTTCGTTCCTGTGATACCATGTTCTAAATCAAGATAACGCAAGACGTCTTCCATGCTTTGATTCGGTATCCTTTATCGATTATTCCTAGTACTCTATATCGTGTGCATGGGTATCTTATGTTTCCTCTAGAGTTGTCTTCTTTTTATTTGCCGCATTGTATTATGCCAAGAGCTCAATACACTTTATTATCCCACCACGCCGAATCCTTTTTGCGCCTGTGTTATTGAACTTTACCCCGAGCAATTGACCAAGGAATGGTTTTCAAAAAGTGTGACTTAAACCTTGACAATCTTGAAACCAACTTGCACATAACGTGCGCAAATGAAGGCGATACAGCCTGCCATCATAGAGCAACCACAAAAAAGCTGCAGACCCAGATAACTGCCGTCCTGGGCAGACACGATGGCGCCACCGATAGGACTTCCAGTCAGAGCACCGAAAGACGCAACGGCAAACGCAGCACCAACACGAGTGCCGATTTGACGGATATCAGAGAGTTGGGCGATCAGAGTCGGAACAAGGCTGATATAACCACCTGAGGCAAAGCCAAAGATGACGGCAAAGACAACGATACCGGCCGTGTTGTCGACAGGGATCCAAACACACAGGCAGAAGAGTGCTGAAATAAAGGTGATGGCAATCATTACATTGAATCGACCAAGCTTGTCGGCAATAATGCCTGGGATAATACGGCCGAAGATGCTAGGACCACGTTAACACATGACAACCTTCATTGCTCGGAGTGATACGACTTACCTCACAGCATTGAGGATAGGCAACAAATAAGGAATCAAAGTCTCGGACATGCCTGCCGCCTGAGCCTGGAGTAGGACATAGTTGAAAGGAAGAAACATGCCCCACATGAAAAGGAAAAATCCAGAGACAGTGATGAGGATGGGGAGTTCGCGAAGGCCGTTGAGGTATTCCATAAAGATGAACGGCCTGGGGCGAGGAGGCAGACGAGACTTGACAGTGAGGCACGCGATGCCTAGCAAAACAAGGAACATAAACGCCATAGTGCGCATCATCCAGGGAAAGCCCACGCTCTTGATCATCTTGTCCATCATGATTGGAAGAACAACGCCTCCAAGAGACGATCCTGAGACCATGATACCAAAAGCCGCCGCACGCCGTCTGAAGAACCAAGTGACAAGGGAGGACATGGAAGCGTTGAACACAGCGCTGGAGCCAATGGATGCAACAATGGACTGCGAAAGGAAGAACTGGTAGTATTCTGTTGACAAAGATACCATCATGAGACCAAAGATGTAGGCAAGAGTGCCACACCAGAGGAGATACTTTGGGCCATAGGTATCGAAAAGACGGCCGAACTATTCCAGCAGTTGGTGAGGTGCAACTTCATCGAAAGGGGGGAGATTATACGTACCAGAGCACTGCAGAATACCATGAAGAATACCTCGACAGACAGGATCCAGCTCACAGCAGAACTGTCATGATCCCTGAGCGGTCCAGAAACGTAATACTTCTGAAAGACTCCCACGCAGTTTACAAGTCCAAATGTGCAGAACAGAGCACACCAACCGCCAAAAACGACGAGCCAAGCCTCGGCTCCCCCATCAGGGAAATCGGCCGGGGCCATTCCAGGTGGAGGACCTCCTGCTGGAGGCTGCTGCTGCGATTGTTTCTTTTCATCACCGTCGCCACGCTCAAGGTCTGCTGCGACGGTGTTGGTAGGCACTGGATGTATGTTGGCTTCTGTCTTGTTCGTTGGTTGGTGGCTTTGTTTCTCAGGGTCTTTCGACGTTGCTGGCTGGATTGTTCTGTCGTTGATTGTGTCCGAGGACGAAGATGTGGTTGAACGAGGCATGGTTGTGTGTGTGTGATGGAAAATTACTTATTATCAAGATGTAGCAAAGAAATAGAATCCTGGTCAAATAGTGTGTTTTATTTACTTAGCAGTGGTATGAAGTAATCTGTCAATCATTTTCGATACAGCAGAACGATTTACTTATATAATACCACTGGCTATCAGTGCTCCGTGGAAGAGCTCCATGAAGTTGCTGCCACCTCTTTCTACCCGCCTACCGATATCAGATACACCCTAGTCATTACCTAACTATCGCTCATTTCTAATCCCATTTCTTGATCCCTGGTGGGGTAGCAGTATGCACATCTTACTGAAACTGCAGGAATCTGCAATTCTAGATCTCGGTCTGTTGGATCGCCAGCGCGGCGTAAAGATCGGGATTATCTCTACCCCGGACCATAAAGCCGTCGTAGTCTAGTCTAGTGGTGTAGATAGCCGGTGTGGGCAGTAGTAAAAATACTCCTCGGCCTTAATGGTCGCGTTTCTATCCCGGCCGAGCTTACGGACGAGAGATTTCAGCATATTTCGGCTCCCGCTATCCTCTGACTCACCTGGTTGAAACTGCATATGTCTGGCTGTAGGTATCCAATAGAACTCGTTTCCTCTCCAAGTAGTGAGTTCATTCGACATCAGGGCTGAACAATACACGTATTAGAATTTCGCATCCCACTGCAACCTCTGGACTTAAGAAGAAGCCGAGTCGCGAACTGCCTAACCGAAAGCGTGAGTGGTGAACGAAACTGTCCAATAAATAAGACACGGGAAGGTCCTCTGTATGCAATTATTTTCTTACAGTCATCCAGGAGATTTTTGTCACAGCTCGATATAACCATTGGTTAGTTCCGATGCTGAAGCTGACTATGAATCAGTCAAGTGCACTGTAATAAGTCTTTAGCCTGTTGATCGACCTACACTGTCTCTACATTTACCGCCCTTGAGACAACTGGCGCCTTCATGTTTATCCCTCCCAATTATCCAGCCGGTCTGACTGTTCCATATAACCTCGCGAGGGTAACAATTAGCTTATTAAACACATATTGGAGCCTCTCTGGCATGCTGATTTGAGATAAGGGGAGGTGTTGACCCGAACACTGGAAGAACCAGCTGATAGGCCTCAGAAACAAGTGTAGTTATGAACCTGCGATATTTGTTTGAACCTCTGAATATTGATACATAAAGGCTCCAGCTCTATGACAGATAATCATACATGAAACAGACGTTATATAAAAACTTGTTACTCATCTGCACTCTCCTTTCTCACCTCTGCAATATCGCTCGCTCGCCTTTTTTACCTTGATCTACAAGCTTCTCTTCATCGGATAAACTCCTTGAGGTCCTTGTTGTCCTCGAACTTGACCTTGCCATCCTTCTCAACTTTGGCAACATGAATTTCAGTCACGGACTTATCATCTGATGCCTGTCCGGCAACGTTAACGGTAGCAGACTTGTCCTCAGCACCATCCGTCAGCTTGGGCTGGTTGCTCAGCTCGACGGCCTGAGAGAGCACGCCGGGCCCGGAGTCGGCGATCTCATTCACTTGCTTGTTGGTGAGGACATCTGAAGCACGCACACCTCGGCTGGACATGAGAATCTTTGTAGGTCCATGGAACTGGAGAAAGAGGCGATCACCCCAGATAGTTCGGCGGGTCGCTGTTCTTAAGCCGTAGAAGGCTCGTGCTAGGTACTTCCAGACCTCAGAGCTGCGAACAGTTTTTACCCACTCGGGCTCTGAAATCCATCGCGATAGTGAGGGCACCTGGAGTTGTAGGCTGTTGCTCTTGAAACGGAAAGGCTGAGGAGGCGATCGACTGATTGAGTATGCGACAACACTTCCGGGGTGAGCCACGAATTCCTCACCCTCCTTGAGTGTAAGTTCGTAAATCTGCCCAGGTGCTGATAGAGCAGCAAGACCTCGACCTGTCAACAGTGTGTTACCCCAGTGAGCGAGGGTCAGGCTGCTCTGGATGCGCGCTGAGGGTGAAAGGGTATGTCCTGTCCAAGCCAACAACGCATTTCTTTGGGCGATCATCCAGTCTGTTGTTCCATCAAGGTGGAGGACTGTGAACGTGGTTGTAGGAGACTTGGTCGAGATCAAGGCTGTGATGGGTGTCGTAGCTGAGATGCGCTGGTAGAGGAAGGGGACGCCGAGGAGGGCTCGTGTAATCGGATTGAGTATCGAGAGAGTAGATTGTGCCTAGGGTTTCTGTTAATGACTCTGCTGATAGTCTTCATTGGTGTGCATACATTTTCAGGCTTGCCGGCGACAGCAACCAATGTGCCCCGCCGAGTATAGAGCTTCTGCGATGCCGACAGGGTCACAGATAGTAGGGAATATGGCGAGCCGAGGACCTCGAATCGAGCATCTGTACAGGCACAATGTCAGATATCAGAGCTTATCAATCATAACCCAATGATATGGTGTATTCATACCCGCAGGATCCCTCGTCTCAAGAGCTCCGAAAGCATCACCACCAACTTTGGGCGCTTCAGTGCTCGGCGCAGCGTTGATTTGTATAGACCTGCACTGAGACTGGGTGCAGGCATATGAAGGCAATGCCCTCAGCCTCAGCCCTCGAGCCGCTCTTGATAACGGCAATTGGCCTCGCATTTTGTTGGTTGGATATATGAGCTCCGGAAGAGCCTGTATAGCTTGTATATCTACCTCTTCTCTTCACTTCACCTAACCTCGATCCAGACGCCAAAGCCAGTATCGTTAGCGGCTTTTCCCGTGCCCACGTCATGTCACGTGTGGTCGTTGCTGGGCCAACGTCTGTGCTTTTATTCACCAATCTCACTAGACCGATACCCTTGTGATCCTGTCTATAGCAAATATTTGCTAACTTTCTGGACGTGGTAGCGGCCAGTTTGGTAGGCTGATAGAGTCCGAGTCTTTCACACCTTGAGCTTGTCGCGTGCACTACTTTTCGGGAACCCCCCCTCACATCCAACCCTCCCGATACCGAATACACCCACACGATGAGTGTCAGAGTCGTCTCTAGGATACGGCCGCTGCTCGAAAAGGAGCGCGAATGTGACATTATCGTTCGAGCCGATGCTGTTGATCCTAGCAAGCCCAACACGATTGTAAAGATTCCCAACCCAAAGAATGAGGCCGAGGAGTTCTCCTTTACTTTCAATGGCGTGTACGACCGGGCTACGACTCAGGAGGAACTGTTCACCGCTGAAGGTAAGATATTTTATACTAACGCGTTTGTCCTTCTTCACCTTGTATCGCGTGTTGACTTGGTTAGTTGCCCCATATGTCAAGTCTCTCTTTCAAGGGTTCGACGTGACAATATTCGCGTATGGTGTCACCGGTACGGGTAAAACACACACGATGCGAGGCGGTATGAAGCTGGCAGATCGCGGTGTCATTCCCAGGATGCTTAGTAGTGTATTCCGAAGAGGCAAGAAGATCATGAAGGACTCCAAGGGCGAGGCCGATGTGAAAGTTTTGCTATCATACTACGAAATCTACAACGACAAGGTTTTCGATCTCCTTGAGCCACCCGAGAAGCGAACACCCGCCGGGCTACCACTACGAGCCGAGGCCAACGGCAAGACTGTTGTAGTCGGTCTGTCTGAACGAGGTTGCGAGGATCTGAAGGATTTCGAGAAGTTGTACATTGAGGCCAACAACAACCGTGTCACGGCAGCTACCAAGCTCAACGCCCACAGCAGTCGCAGCCACGCTATCCTCCGAGTTAAGCTTATTCAAACGACCGCTGAGTCAGTCCAGGAGAGCACAGCATCAGCCATTGACTTGGCTGGTTCTGAGGACAACCGTCGAACTGACAATGCAAAGGAGAGACTGGTGGAATCTGCAGCCATCAACAAGAGTCTCTTTGTCTTGAGCCAGTGTATCGATGCTATTGGTCGTGGCGACAAACGAATTCCGTACCGAGAGTCCAAAATGACTCGCATACTGTCACTGGGTCAGAACAACGGCATCACTGTCATGATCTTGAACCTGTCACCTCTCCGAGGTTACCACCTCGATACTCTCAGCAGTCTGAACGTCAGCTCTCGCGCCAAGCGAATTGAGGTCAGGGAGATTGAGAACGAAATTGTCTACAAGTCGGTTCCTAGGTCGAACTCAGGACTCTCGGGCTCCAACGCTCTGCGTCAACCTCTGCGACCTCTTGCCAACCTCACAAATGTGCACAATGGCAATGTCGCTGCCAAAGCCACCGATAAGGCAGCTGAAAAAGCAGCCGATAAGCCTGTGAAGGCTTTCAGCGTCTATACTGACAAGTCGAAGCCAGCAGCACCTGCCAACCGACCTCTTGTGAGCTCCAACTTGGCCCGTCGAACGAACCCTGTCAAGCGGCCATCTGAGAACGATGCCGCTATGAGACCGAGCAAGATCTCGAGACCTGTAGCTCCGGCATCCATCACGGTCTCAGCTGCTCAAATCGAGGCTATGGTTGAGAAGAAGGTCAGTGAGATTCTCGCTGCTCGAATTGCAGATGAGCAAAAGACCCAACCACCACCAACGGTTCAGCCCGAGATCAGCGACGCGGTACAGAGACGGTTGGAAGCCCTTGAAAAGCGAATTGATAGCGACGAATGGCGAGACGACTCCAAGTCGGAAGGTTTGCGTTTCCTTCTCGCTGCCCGTCAACACAAGGAACGTGGTGAGGATGAGATCGCTCTCAAGATGTATGAGATGGCTTTGCCATTCTTCCCTGGGCAGGCAAAACTACTGAACAAGATCGAGAGGCTACGTTCGCGTTTGAATGGAGACGCTCCCACACCTTCTCCTCGCCGGGCAACGCCTCGTTCGGAGCGCAAGAAGCGAAGGCTTGTGTATGATGATGCGGATTGCGAATATGAGGCTGCTGAGGCCGACGTGGAAGAAGACGAGTTTGTGCATAAAGCTGAGAAGTCCAAGTCTCGAAAGACCAAGGTCAAGCCCCTTGCTACTAAGTCTATCCTCGCAGGTGAAGACGAAGGTCCTGCCTCGCCTCGCACGCAACAACTTCTCGATATTGTCAACTCGCGTGACCTCGACCAAATCCGAGGCCTGGTCGGGTTTGGTGCAAAGAGAGCCCGCGATTTGGTCGACTACCTCGAGCTTGTCAGCAACGACGAGGCTGGTGGTCGTATTGACAGCCTTGGTCAGTTGAGAACGGTGCCCGGTATGGGCAGCCGAACCGTAGAGAGAGCTTACGACGGACTTGCTGTTTAATAAGCGTGGCGTACGTTTTGTTCCCCTTTGGAAATGGGATGGGCATCCAATGCTTTTGGTTCTGATATCATAGCTTTATACCCCCCCTGTTTTTGTTCGAAGGCGATGGAAAGCATTGAAAGGTGTTTATGGAGTTTTTGGGAGGTGAGTTGCAATTAGTTTGATTTGCTTTTAGATGGGAGCATAGCATGCATGACAGCAATATCTAGCTGCCGACTTAGGTGTTGATACATTCCTTACTGGGTTTGATTTGATGTAATTTCTCATTATTCTGTAGTATTAATTTGTGATTATAGATTGTCTTTGTAGAATTATACGAAATGGCCCGACGTTAGCATTTCTTCAAGGCAAGGAAGAAGGCATGAGGTTGTATCGAACCTCAACTTGAAGTATAGGGTAACCGACAGAAATGGAGATCAAGGATCTAACCTCCTCCAAGCTGCCCACTTGTTCAGACATTAACCTGGTATGGTCAGTGCCTCGCCTCGACCTTGAATACCATGTGTGGTCCATAATAAGACACGGATTATTTCTTGCTACGTAGTAACCGCCACTGACACCAGTTGCCCCGAGTGTCTTCCGATCGAAAAAACGGATCACGATCTTGTTTATTTTTAACGTAAACCTTGGCTGTAAAGCATGAACCAACATAGTAAGTAGTAACTAAGTGGTACGTACGTGCTCAATGAAAAGCCAGATACATCATATCCAACTAACGTCAGTCTTTTCAGTAAGGCCTTTATGCATTAACTATTCAAACATCTATTTTATGACGATCACAGCCTGAAACCATTTCTGTAACCCTGCGCCTCTCAGACTCTCTTTACTTATTTGAGCCACTGGCGTCCAGATTGCTAACCAACGTTAGGTATGTAATTCAACGTTGCAGCCAGCCCCCTAAGGTCGCGTGATCCAATGACACGGCGGATATGCACGCTAGAAACCGGCTGCCGAAGCATTGAGTTTTTGTGACACGAATTGATGTAAGTTCATACATGACTTTTATGCAACTGCGGTGGCTGATAAGCCCTCATCTCGTCTGACATGTACGCACTGTCGAAATTGAATGCTTCTTATTCGCACTCGTGTTACTGGTCTGTGACATTCATGACATAAAAATTAGCCCCCATACGGTTCTAAACACAACATCCGCGATGTGCGAATTGGTTTAAAACTACAGCAACGTGACAACTCGAGACAGAGTGACATATGCAAACCGGGAAATTAATGTCGATCAGAACGACTCGTACCAGCCAAGGTTTGTTCCATCCTCACTCGTCATAGATCATAGTGCAGGCGTGTACGTGTTTTGAACGTGGTATCTGTTTTGATTCATTGGTAACTTGACTAAATTCCACATATCCATGCCCATGTCTATACATGTCCCTTCTTCCCTGAAACCAGCACAGACTGCAATACTTTCGAATATGTACAGATGCAGTACCGTCCGACAGTTGCCCGTCAGCTCTAGAAGTCATGTGTAAAACAAGCAACCCAGGCTGTTTCCCGTAGGAAGCAGAGCGAGGAATAGAAGCAACAATGATGGCGAGAGAAAAAAAAAAGTATAAATCGACGCCATAAAAAGAAGAATTAGGGTAAAAAAAGTGTCGGTGACGACCGATGATACGTCCAACTTGTAGTAAAGCACTGCCGTTCGTAATCCCCAATGTAATCAAATTGAGGCCCA
This sequence comes from Fusarium sporotrichioides, assembly GCA_019054645.1. Taxonomy (NCBI): domain Eukaryota; kingdom Fungi; phylum Ascomycota; class Sordariomycetes; order Hypocreales; family Nectriaceae; genus Fusarium; species Fusarium sporotrichioides. Next base: position 2,569,859 of record JAHKNS010000004.1, read on the forward strand.
GTGATGGGTTTGCAAGTCTGACAAGAGGCGACAAGGCAGGCGGGGTGAAAAATGTAACCAAGCGAAGTCGTTAAGTAATATCTCATGGCCGGTGGTATTGTCCTGCCAGAAAGAAAGCTGAGGCAGTGGTATGATCCGATGCTGTGACATGTGCACGACAAATCTGGGCGAGTGTCGTCGTTAGGAACCGCGAATGAATTGGGGGTATCCGTCAAATCCGATTCATCCCATCCCATCCCATCCCGTCTCATCTAATCGTGTCTGTTTCTTACACGCTTATGCGCCCACTACGCCTGCGCCAGAGCTGCAATCCATCGCTTGGCGCTAGATTCCGTCAAATCGTAAAGAAATGTTGCATCAAATTTGTAGTGTTCTGGTTTTTGTTGCTTTTGTTTTGATTATCCGTGAGTTGTTCATCGAATCATGCTGGTCCTTCGTTCCTTGACACTGGGCATGGTCATCTGCTTGTTGCTGGAGCCGCCAAATTGGGGGATTGAGCTGAATCGGTTCAGACGCTTGCGCTCAGCAGTAGCCATCGGTTGCTGCTGTGGTTGCTGGCGCTGAGTCTCCGAGGGGAAGTGGTGATCGTCAATGACGATGGTGGTGGGAGAGGCCATGGGGCTTGTAACGGCCTTGTCGCCATGGAGAGCGTCCATGCCTGAGGAGCCCGAGGAAGACCCGGTGCTGTTGGGAGTCTGGTAGACGTACTCGCCATCGACGTAGACAGCGTTGGAGACAAAGGTGGAACGTCTGTGACGGCGGCGGGTGTAGCGTTGCTCAAGACGAAAGAGCTCCAGCTTGGCCTGGATCTTGTCCATGAGAGATTTGCCCATTGTTGCAGTAGTGTTGGCGGTAGTTTTTCCTTTTGATAGAGTTGACTTAGGTCGAGGATAAGAGCCCTTAGATATGCCGGATTAATAAGTCGGACCTCTCGGTAAGTGCAGCGCGTTCGAGGGAGGCTGGGTCGTAATGGAGAAAGCCGAGGATGTGGAGATTATGATTTCAAGTCAAGGTACCGCAGTCAATGCTGTACGCTTTCGTGTCGTGTATGTACTTGGATGATGAGTGTTTCGTGTCCGGTTTTTGGTTATGTATGAATTGTCTTGTCTTGGTTTATCCTTGAGAGAAAGGGGGGATGACAATTGCTGCTCGTCTTGTGGGTGTTGAGTGTTGGTGTAGGTAGATGATAGAGTAGTACTGTGATTGTACGTATTAAAAGAGAGTAGAGGACATTAATAGTTGAGGAAGCAAATCGCCGGGAGTGTCGTTTCCTTATCGTCCAAGAATAAGATCAGATCAAATGAGGGTAAAAGAGGAAGTGTAGCGTAGCGGGCGACTGGGGGTAGAAGAAGGATTGCGACAGAACCCAGGGAGATGAACGAGGGGGAGAGGATTGGATGGCAGATAAGAATGGATGCATCACATCCATCCATCCATCACCCAGTGAGAGGCCTTGAGGCCCACAGACCCTACCATGCATTGCGCCGGGGGGTTAGCAGCCCGTCCACAGGTGTTCTAACTTTGGAGAGTTAGTGGATGCTATAGCGTCTAGAAGGTCGCTCCTCCACTAACTAACTTGGGTCTCTCCACTGTTTCTCATCTGCCCGTCCTTGGGAGCTGGAGATTTCCAACCATCTCGTTCGTTCGCTGGCCTACCGAATGGGACAGGCTCAAAAAAGACCAACAGGGGAGGGCCGGAAGGTGGAGTTTGCCTGCAGGGGATGGGTAATTGGAAGACTGGCAGGGGTGCCATGCGACTGAAGCTTTGCACAGCGACTTGCAGCTGCTTGATGCCCCTGAGACGTAACATCCATCTGTTTACACTTGAGGAGAACCAAGGAGCTCAAATCAGCATTTTCAAGCATCGCGTAGACAATTAAAAATAATACTGAGGGTTATATCGCCAGACAAGTAAAGGTAAGGAACCTCCGAAAGTCTAGAAACTTGCGGAGTAAGGCTGGACAGAGATCGTTTACTAGCTCCGTTGTCTCTGATAGATCAAGTAATCTCTCTCAATACTTGACGCACAAACATCAACTATTCATTTGTTGGGTGCCAAATGTCAAAGCTCCCGTCTTTTCTCTCCTTTCCTCCCGCTGACGGGCCGTCAACAAACATTTCTCTTTGTCAAGCAGCACCAGCTCGTATTGAGCAAAGAACAAAGTCCTTTTTTTTTCTTTCTTGATTTAATTGCGCACGGCGATTGTTAGTTAGTCCCCATTTTGAACCAAGCCTAAGCGATTCTAGCTCAGGCCTCTGGAAGTCCGTTCCCAACGCCGGCCAAAGCGCTAGTCGGCCAGTACCAGCATGACTTTGGTGTTGGCGGGTTGACGCAGGGGGATCACACTATTTCCTACGTGAACAAGAGGAGAAGCGAAGCGAAGCGAAGCACACTGCAAAAAATAAGAGGCAAAATTGCAAGGTTTTTCGCTGTGCCGAGTACGGAAGGGGCTCCATTGGTCCCTGGCATGAAACGTAACCGAACAGAGGGCTGGAGACTTTCTGGGGCTTACGTCCAAAGTGGGAGTCGAAATGCACGCCAGACGCAGAAGCAAAAGAACACCGAAAAACCACATGGTTTCTGCGAGTCAGGATCCACAGTCTAAACGTTGATCCCAGCCCGTGTCTGTCCGGGTTGAAGGTGTGTGGGACAAATGCCACTCAGTACTGCAAATCAATCACTAGTAACTACTATCCTTCAGTGGAAAGGGCAATCACAAACGGACTGACGTCGATCAGCCGGAATTAAAATGAGACTCTGGTTTAGCTCATCGAATCCCAATATGCATGGCATTCCTCTGAGCAAAGGAGTTGTTATTTCCAATGTTGAAAGAGAGCCAACTTCCCAAGCAGGTTGAGACTCTGCTATGAACCATCAGCCATCATCCCCTTTGCCTTTCAGCGGCGAACTAACCGGGCTCCCCTTGTTCGCAGCCGGTGAGCCAGCACGGTTGGTTCGTCGACATGCTGCATTGGGTATGGCCTGTCTGCACGTTTTTCTGCAGCAGTGCAGACTGAGCTGAATTGGAAACATATATTCAAGCACTATCGCGCGATCTTCTCTCCAGGTTTCTTTCTGGGACATCGCTGTACAGTAGGCGTCGCCTTTAGCCTGTTACTTAGTAGACTAGTCACCGTTCGACCGAGTTTTCGCTCTGATTCGAGTCGGTTGGCATGTCTGTGCCTTCTAGAAGTCGACCGATACGGGCGGGATTTGAGTTTTTCTGTCGCCGTTTCAAGCCAAACATCATGCGCAGAAATGGATCTTGTCAGCTAAACATTATCCATGTGGCTGCGATAGAAGCGTCACCGCGAGTCAGGCCAATACGTGACTACCAGCTGAAAGATCGCCAGGCACGGACTCGGGTCCGGTTTAGAAGCCAAGGCCAGTCGCAGTTAATTGATGATTAGGAGCGAAACTGCTTTTGGTTAATGGCTCCAAAAGTTTGGTCAAGTGTGGTCGTTGTTCGTTAGCTTTCTTTGCCATGTGTCGATAACTGACAAGTGCCCACGATATGGGATCACGAAGGCGTCTGGACGTGTCTTTGAAACTGTTCAACTGTCAGTGCGAATGACGATTCAGACTTGCATCACCACTCTTGACTTAAAGTGGTCCTGAAGCGTATCCATGTTGTGGTGGAGTGATTCGGGTTGATGGGGAGAAGAGTTATTTGGTTGCGTGCAGCTAATAGACATCAACTAACGTATGTATTAGATAGTAGTAGACTGCTGGGTTTAATTGCTTCAATGTAAAGTGATTGCACAGCTACACTCTGCAGTACGTGGCTTACACCAAACAGAGCGCCTGCTCAGGTCGTGCATTGTATCACTTGGTTAGTGCCTTCCTCCTTCCTCATGTATGATTTTGTACCTTACTGCCTTCCTCTATTCTCAAGGCAGGTGCACCCATGTGAACCGATCACGCCTGCTTCCTTCTGTCTCTGGGAGGTATACCTTAGTAGTGATGTAGAACTTTGTCAATTTTCTCCAAAACGCCATACTCAAATCAGACATGCGATCTCGTACTGGAAAATTTCTATTATTGACAACAATCAATGCACAGCCAAGTTTGTGTCGTACTGGCACTATATCTGCTACGTCAAGAGATGAATGCGCCCGGTCTTGGTTCTTCGTCCCGTCTTGACGGTACAGCAACCAAGAGAAACGATCCGCTGGACGCGATCTCACGTTGAACATGCCTCCCTATCACTGCTGGATCTCTCGCTAGATCTTGATACAGGTCGCACAGCTTCAGGGCCACAGCATTCTTGTTCGAGAATGTCTGTTTCAGCCGGCCTACCACAGCGGCAGAGAGGCTCAAAAGGCCGTTTGTGTTACGTGAAAGGCTCCGGCAATGGCAATCTCAGGATAGTCCATACACTTTAAACTCGGTTGTTGGACAATGACACAACTTCCCTTTGTCGTGAGTAATGATTATAGGGCGTTTCCACAGCAGAAACCTCGCTAGGAGGTTTGGCTTGACCGTTTGATCTTTGGCACGGGATTTAGTAATGCTGGGGCAAGATTACCCTGGCTGTGATACATAAACACCGGACGCTTGAATTACAACGGCAGCTTGAAAGGACGCACATGTTCCTCTCCGTCCGTGGCCAAGATGGGAGTTGCAACGTTGACAATGCACCTTTCCGAGACCGAGCCGTCTAAGCTAATCTTTCGGAGAAGCACCAATCATTGCCATTTCCTAATCGACATATATGGTGCTAGAATCCCAATGGAATTATCATCAGTAACATCTTCTTACCCAAGATTTGCTGGGGTCATTCGTTTATGATGAAGCCATACAATCTCTTGCAGGCCCTGCTACTTACGGCTTCAGTTGTTGTAGATGCTGGAACAAAACCCAGACCTGCAGATGGTTCTTCCAACACTGGTAGAAGGAACAATGGTGGCACTCGCAAGTTTATCGTCGAAGTTGAGCCGGTAATAGAAGTCAGTCCCGTTCCCGTAACACTTGCTCACATTCGCAGAATCACGGACTAGCTACAGTGGCACGCCAGTTTCTCATGAAATCTAACCGGGGAAGACCTCTGTTCAAGAGCCTTGACTGTAGTGATGTTTTCAGCGGAATGGTGGTCGAAACTGACACGGACAATACGGACACACTACTTCAGATGGAGGGAGTCGTCAATGTCTGGCAAGCACGCAAAGTATCTATGCCCGAAGTTGAACAGTCAAAACACGGCCCATCTTCCTCGATAAGAAACTATTCTCTTCACCATTGGACGGGCGTCGATAAACTTCATGCCGCTGGAATACGTGGGAAGGGAGCCACTGTCGCCATAGTAGACACAGGTATTGACTATACGCACAAAGCGGTATGTTTCCATGCCTTAGCTTCGACCGGCGTTGATTAATTTATCAAGCTCGGAGGATGCTTCGGTCCGGGATGTAAAATCAAAGGGGGTTACGACCTTGTGGGAGCCGAGTGTAAGATGTGCAATGTCGTTCCCGTGGCTCGGTAACTGACAATTCATCCAGGGGAGACTCACAATGAGAAGAAACACCCAAAGCGACCGGACAATGATCCCATGGATTATCAAGGCCATGGAACACATGTCGCTGGTATTATTGCTGCTGAGAATGAATGGTATGTTAGTGAACGACGAATAGTCGCATTACTGACTTGAAGAAAACCCTAGGCTTATTGGAGTTGCGCCTGATGCGGAACTTCTTATCTACAAGGTGTTCTCCGATGTAAGTATGAACAATTTCTGAAAGAGTTACTTTTAGCTTACCAGAGATAGAATCCTTGGGAAACTGACGAGGTGACTATAATGCAAGCATTATGTGATGCTTATAATGCAGGCGTAAGTGAAATTTTGTGTACGTGTGAGCTTTGCTAACGAGATTTGCACAGGCCGATATCATTACTTCAAGCATTGGACAACCAAACGGATGGTCCAATAATCCCTGGGCTGTGCTAGCTAGCCGACTAGTCGACAAAGGAGTTGTGATGATCGCATCAGCTGGCAATGAAGGAGAATTTGGACCGTTCTACTCAAGCAGCGGCGCTGTCGGACATGGCGTACTCGCCGTGGCTGCTGCCAATGTCACCACAAAGCCAAATGCCAACAAAACTGGCGAGGACTATGGACCAATGCCTGTCTACTTCACCACTTGGGGACCGACTAACGAGTTGCTCCTCAAGCCCGATATCGCCGCTCCAGGCTTCGAGATCACGAGCACCGTGTTAAACCAAAGTTACGAAGAACTAAGTGGGACATCCATGTCTGCGCCATACATAGCAGGTATCGCAGCCCTTTTCATCGGGAAATATGGTGGGCGTGCTTTCAATGGTGCCGGAGTGGCCAAGATGCTTCGAGATCGCATTGCTTCAAGTGGAAAAAGCCTGCCATTCGTGAATAGCAGCCTGAATCGGAAATTCAAAGCGCCGCCATTTCAGGTGGGAACTGGGCTGGTTGATGCAATCAAAGTGCTTGAATACGATACCCAACTTGAGTATGAGCCTTTTGCACTGAAAGATACCGAATTGTTCAAGCCACGATGGAGATTCAACATCACCAACACTGGTGGAAGGGCGCACCAATATACCTTCAAACTTGAGGCTCAGGCAGGCTTCAACATCTACGACGCCGACTACGGGGTTTCTCTGTTATATGAAATTGAACCAAAGAACATCGTCCCTCCTGTGAGACTCCCTCATACAGTTTTCATAGAGCCGGGAGAGACAAGAGAGCTGAGGTAAGCAACCTATGTATGACAAAGACCATCGTCAGCTCATCCTATTCAGTGTCACTTTTGGTCTCCCAGACGTTGATGACGATTACTTGCCATTGTATGGCGGCAAGGTATGGGTCATTTCTGATCATGGAGAAAAACTATCTATACCGTATGGAGGTTTGTCAACCCTAATATAGTCTACGATTTTTGTTCCCACTGATAACTGTGACAGGAGCTGCGTATGACACTGAAAAGGCATTCGACAACATGTTTATTGTTGAACCGTTCATCACAGATCCGGACAAAGACTTGACGTAAGAAACCCACCGCGGTTCCGTGATTGTCTAACATACATAACAGCTGGTCTTTCAACATCGACAAAGATCCAAATGACTTTATTGAGATTGGCGGGAGGTTGTCGTACGCTTGCCACAACCTCAGATGGGATGTGAGTATCGCCATGAACTGTCATGTTTACCTCCTCTAAAAACTGCCAGATATTTGAGCAAGGTTGGACAGAATCGCTCTGGACTTATCCTCCTCGTGTTGGCGAGTTTGGCTACATCGGTTCGGCAACAACTATGCGAGACGCAGAAGAGTTTTGGTTCTTCGACCCAGCCGTTAATGATTCGAATGACACCATACCATTCCCACTTAGACGTGAATCGCGCGGCTTCCATGTCTTTTGGTGGTTCGGGAAGCTCGCCAACGGTACGAGAATAGCGCCTGGGAATTACACGTGAGTACAATCAATACTCTTGGTGAGGTAGTAGTTCTGACAGGCCATGAAGCATGAGATTTGCAGCCCTGAGACCTTATGGGAATCCAAACATCTCGGATCACTGGGACATCATGTACAGACCAGTGGACAGCAGCATACAGGTGCTGCCGTACAACGATACACAGAGCTCGAACTTGACATCCAAAGCACCCCGATACCAGATACCGAGCCTGGGAAGGGCCGCGTTGAAGGGATGATAGGGGTCAGAAGTTTAGTAGGAAGATGAATCTACGTCTTGTTTGTTGAAACGTGATGTTTCATAGCTGAGCTGGTTTCGAGGTTTGGGAACAAGGTAGAAATATCATTCATCGTTATCCGTGCCAAACTATCTATTTTGGCAACACCATTTTTCGTACAGATCCGCACAGCTCTCCACCCTTAGACAGAGCAGACTATACTGCATATGCTCTCCCGACCAACGCCGTAAATGCACGATACCGTAACTCCATAATCAAACATTCCTGCAGTTTAAACAAGAGGCCCAGGTATGTTTAGTCTATGCCCACTTGCCCAGAAGACTCATCACCACTAGACCAGCGACCAAGCCCAAGAAAGCAAGACTGGTTGTGAGGATGTTGGCATCAGCGAGCTCAGCCTTGTGTCCATGCCCTCCAGTCATCCAGTCTGCAGCCCACATCTCAACAAGGCCAACCCACATAAGAATACCAGCGGAAACAGCGTCGAGCGTGCCGATAGCGATGAGTGTGGACTTGTCATTGCCGTTGAACTTTTGCAGAACACCAATGCCGATAGCCATTCCGATGGGAGTAATGAAGGCAAAGAGGGAAGCAAGACCAAGCTTCTTCTTCATGGTGAGGCCAACATGAGCCGTCTCATCGTTGGAAATGGTCTCGGTAGCAGCAGGAGGCGCCTTGTCCGAGTCCTGAGCGGAGGATATGTCATCAGAAGAACGAGGGGCGACAACGCTGTGAGTGTCGGCAGCAGTGCCGATAGTGGCTATTCGGCTTCCAAGTGCGATTCCCTCAAACATTTGGTGGAAAAGAATGACAACGAAGAGAGTGAGGAAGTACTCATCGCCAGCGACAACCAGAGTCAGGCCGATGACTAGATTGTGTCAATGCGTTGTGTCGCTAGTTTTGAAAGGCTAAACTTACGGAGAGAGTGGAACAGGATGCCCAGCTCCATGACCAGAACACTGACAACCTCAGTGGAGAGCCAGGCGCTCTTCTTCTCAGTCAAGGAGAGATCAGCTGAAGCCTTTGTCTTTGCGAGAACAATGCGGTTTCCGATGTATTCAACGAGGAAGGACAGAAAGATACCAGCCATGACGAGGGCGGATGTGGTAGCCTCGTAGCCCAATTCGCCGATACATTGGTTGCTGAACATGAGGAAGGCATGAGTATAAAGCTAACAGAATTGATTAGAAATGGTTGACAAGGGTTGGTGAATGCAACATACGTGAACAAAGGCGGTAGAGATAATGATGCCAGTGCCGAACTGCTTCAAGACAATGAGGACAACATTGAGCTTACTGGGCATCATCTTGTGCAAGAGGATGGGACCAAAGACACCCAGGGCACCCGTGGCCAAAATGACGAAGAGGAGACCAACACGGAGACCAACGTCATAATCTCTTCTGCGAGGTTGACAGGCTGAAGAAGTGGAACCAGACTCGGCCTCGCCAGTCTCAGAACTACCGTGGTCGCCTCCACCCGTGCAATGCCTAGATAGACACATTAGTGTTTGTCGAAGGTTCATGAGTAAGGGGTGTGACATACTCGACACCGGCGTGGAAATGACAGTGCTCGTTACCACTTTCCTCGGCCTTGTCGCCAGTAGCTCCTGTTTCGGCTGCGCCTTCTTCATGGCTGTGGTCGTGGTCGTGGTCTTCTTCACCTCCTTCATGACCGTGATCATCTTCCGATTCAGCACCTTCAGCTTGAACAGCAACATCTTCACCATCCGAGCCGACACAAAACCTAAAGGAGCGAGGGTTAGTAATGGCCAACGATAGGTCATAGCTCAATAGCTTACATATCAGAGCCATGGGAATGGCAGTCGGTGTATTGGGAGGGAACATCAGTGGTAGCAGTGACCTTGATGTCTACCATGTATTCTGTCTCACCAGCGAAACAGTATCTAGGTGCACGGTTAGCCAATAGCGCCTCAGCTTGGATACGATTTAGGTATCTACTAACAGTTCTGAGGCATGGAGATGGCATCCTGTGATAGCGGTGACCTCAGGCGCTGCTCCTGTGCTTGAAGAGGCTTGAGTAGCTCTGGGAGCAATATGGGCATTGCTGGCAGCAGCAGAAGCCGCGGAGAAGACAAGCCCCCATTTGGCGAGGGACAAGGCGGAAGCGTACATGTCGATGGGGGTTAACGGCAAGAGGGTTCCGTTTTGTTTCGGTCTGTTTCGTATCAAACAATCGACTACGGCAGCAAACAGCCGAGCAGACGCCTCTAAATAAGCAAGATTTATGCTTAAATTCACTAGAGGCCAATGGAGAAGAGAAGCGAGACTTGAAAATGGCCACAAGGGTCGTCGAAGAGAGAAAGTTAGGATACTTTTGAGAGAGAGTCAGGGTATCTCTATATTTTTTTGAGGGAGGGAAAGATGGAGAACAGAGTTAATGTCTCAAACTCTTTTGCTCTCTCGGTCTCATTGCCACTGGGGAAAACGCCCAGAATGAATATCTGCTCCTGCTGTTGCAGATACATAGGAAAGAGTGGATTGGCTATGAGGACCTTGATGGCCTTGAGCCACTATCGAGCGGGAGATTACCATTTTGGGTGTGCTTTGAGAACCCGGATGGATAGTGTCGAGTGTATAATCCCTGTCGCCAAGACGTGTATATCCAAGCATAAATCGATATATCGTCTTTACTCGAGAGCACGTGTTGACGTTGTCTTTATCTGAATAAGGCACTTGCCATTATTGCCGCCCAAAAATGAGTCCGAAGCTGCGAATATCCCATCATTGGCCATGTCGAGCAGAGGCTACCTATGTCGCTTCACCTTGAAGACATCCATCCAGTCAACATGCCAATGCGGCTCCGGTATAAAACTCTGCGGAACCCCCACATCGTAGAAGCTAAAAACAAGGTTAAAATGACTCTTGTTCCCCAGTTCGCTAATAAGAGAACGAATGGTTCGAGTCTATCCTTGATTTGGTCGATGCCAGAGCTTCGATTTATCTCTTGGCGATTCACCGCACAGACTGCGTCATTGTATAGGGATATAGAAGCTAATGGTTACTCGTCAGAATACAATCCAGATGAATTGTCATGGTTGCCGGCAAGTAATAAGAGGACAGGTCGAGGTCATTCCTGACCTTGTCACAGCGGCTAAGAAACCATATTCGAGCAGTCAATCACTTACAGAGACATGTGGCTGATCGAGGCTGCCTGATAGTGAATCATCGCCGCTGGACCTTTTGATAGCGCGCCATTTATTGGATACAAGGGTTTAAAGGCTGAGCTGAATGCGCCTTGATCATTTCTAATGTCTCTGTTCGTTGCTGATCTCGTGGATGGTATTGTGACAGTGAAATGTCAGGTCTTGGGCTACATTTCATGGAACGAATCCATCACGAGCAGTTTACTCAAAGAAACAATGAGTATTGTGAGTTTCAATATGAATATGCTCATGCAGTCAGTAAAGGTCATCAATCAACTCACCAGCACCCGTATACGCCCTACTCTATTGTACCAACCAATAGCATCTCAGCCAAGCTGCTCACATAATCTGTGCAAATTATGCATTTGCTAGGCAGATATCATGTGACTTGTGCAAAAGCCATGATTTCGCGTCACCACTTTAATTGGGAACCTACCAAAATCGCGTCTCCCGGGCAATACGCGAACTAATGGCGCGACGTAAACCTCCAACGTTTATCCCCTAGGCACTTTCACTTCAACCTGGAGCTGCACAAGCCTAAAGGACGTTCATTATGGCTTCACGACCAGAGTTAAAGGTATCTACAGCAACATATTTTTTGCCAATTATCACGCTAACGAGGTTTAAATCAGCTCGACGACGAGGGCGGTTTCATTCGCTTCTTCAAGTCCTTACCAGACGTTAACCAAGACACAATCCGCATCTTTGATCGAGGCGATTGGTACACGTCCCATGGCCAAGATGCCAACTATATCGCAAAGACTGTAAGTGACTACCGCAGTCACATATTTCTACCAATTCTAATTCTTTGCTTCAGGTCTACAAGACAACTTCGGTTGTACGACAGCTCGGCCGAAATGACCACACCGGATTGCCTTCCGTCACCATGACCATGACCGTATTCAGACAATTCCTTCGAGAAGCCCTGCTCAAGCTCGGCAAGCGAATCGAGATCTGGCAGAGTTCTTCTGGCCGCATGAACTGGAAGTGCATCAAGCAAGCGTCGCCAGGCAACCTCCAAGACGTGGAGGATGATTTGGGAGGCCAGATCGAGTCGGCACCCATGATTCTCGCAGTCAAGATCTCAGCAAAGGCTTCCGAAGCTCGCAATGTTGGTGTTTGCTTTGCAGATGCCAGTGTGCGAGAGCTGGGCGTCAGCGAGTTCCTGGACAACGACCTGTACTCAAACTTTGAAGCACTCCTTATTCAGCTCGGTGTTCGCGAGTGCTTGGTGCAAGTTGACAAGGGCGACAAGAAGGACGAAAAAGAGAAAGATCCAGAGTTGGCCAAGATAAAAAAGATCATCGATAACTGCGGCGTCGCCATTGCAGAGAGGCCAGCTGGCGACTTTGGCATTCGGGATATTGAGCAGGACTTGGCACGTCTACTCAAGGACGAACGATCAGCATCCCTTCTCCCACAGACAGATCTCAAGCTGGCCATGGGATCTGCAGCATCTCTCATCAAGTACCTAGGGGTTCTACAAGATCCTTCCAACTTTGGTCAATACCAACTGTACCAGCATGACCTGGCCCATTTTATGAAGTTGGATGCTGCTGCTCTGAAAGCTCTCAACCTTATGCCAGGCCCCCGCGACGGGTCTAAGACGATGAGCATCTTTGGCGTTCTTAACCACTGCAAGACACCAGTGGGCAGCCGACTTTTGGCACAATGGTTGAAGCAGCCTTTGATGAGCAAGAATGAGATTGAAAAGCGTCAGCAGTTGGTGGAAGCTTTCTATGTTGACACTGAGCTTCGCCAAACATTACAAGAGGAACACCTCCGATCCATCCCCGATCTTTACAGACTCTCAAAGAGGTTCCAGCGAGGCAAGGCTAACCTGGAGGATGTCGTCCGTGCATACCAGGTTGTCATTCGCCTGCCTGGGTTCATTGGTACTTTTGAGGGTGTCATGGATGAAAACTACAAGGATCCCCTCGACGAAGCTTACACCACCAAGCTTCGCGACCTTTCTGATAGCTTGGGCAAGCTCCAGGATATGGTGGAGCAGACAGTTGATCTCGATGCTCTCGATCGTCATGAATACATCATCAAGGCCGACTTCGATAAGAGCTTGCGTATCATCCGCAAGAAGCTTGATCAGCTTGACAGGGATATTCGAGCCGAGTTTACAGCTTCGGCCAAGGACCTGGGTCAAGAAGCCGACAAGAAGATTTTCCTTGAGACCAGCCACAAGGTCCATGGAGTGTGTATGCGTCTCACGCGACAAGAGGCTGGTTGCATCCGAAACAACTCCAAGTACCAGGAGTGTTCGACACAGAAGAACGGTGTCTACTTCACAACCAAGAAGTTGCAAGCCTATCGACGCGAGTACGATCAGCTGTCTCAAAATTACAACAGGACGCAAAGCAGTCTCGTCCACGAAGTCGTCCAGGTCGCTTCGTCCTACTGCCCTGTTTTAGAACGTCTTGCTGGTATCCTTGCTCATCTCGACGTGATCGTCTCTCTTGCTCACGCCTCTGTTCATGCCCCTGAGTCCTATGTCCGACCCAAGATACATGCCCGTGGCGAAGGCCAGACAATTCTTCGCGAAGCTCGTCACCCTTGCATGGAACTTCAAGATGATGTTCAATTCATCACCAATGATGTTGAGCTTACACGTGACAAGTCGTCGTTCCTTATCATCACCGGTCCCAATATGGGCGGTAAGTCGACCTACATTCGACAAACCGGCGTCATCGCTCTCATGGCCCAGGTTGGATGCTTCGTGCCATGCGCAGAGGCCGAGTTGACTATCTATGACTCGATTTTGGCACGTGTGGGTGCCAGCGACTCACAGCTCAAGGGTGTCTCGACTTTCATGGCCGAGATGCTCGAGACAGCCAATATCCTCAAGTCAGCTACGTCAGAGTCCTTGATCATTATTGATGAGCTAGGACGTGGCACATCGACTTACGATGGTTTCGGTTTGGCATGGGCTATTTCGGAGCACATTGTTAAGGAAATTGGCTGCTCCGCCATGTTTGCCACTCACTTCCACGAACTCACAGCTCTTGCCGACCAGTACCCTCAAGTGCAGAACCTTCATGTAATGGCGCACATCGGCGGCACTGATGCAGCAGCAGCTTCGGATGCGGATGCCAAACGCGAAGTGACATTGTTGTACAAGGTTGCACCGGGTGTGTGCGACCAGAGTTTCGGCATCCACGTCGCAGAGCTAGTCCGCTTCCCTGACAAGGTGGTCCGCATGGCCAAACGCAAGGCAGACGAGCTCGAGGATTTTACCACCAAGCACGAGGATCTTGCCTTGCAGTATAGCAAGCAGGATATGGAGGATGGTAGTGCTATGCTGAAGCGAGTCCTGGTGGAGTGGAAGGACAAGGTGAAGGCTGGGGGTATGAGCCGAGAGCAGCAAGTAGCTGCCCTGAAAGAGCTTGTGGTGGCAAACCCAGAGCTTCAGGCGAACCCTTTCTTTCAATCTGTGAAGGCTCTGTAGGTGCTAGGAAAGAGCTTGCTATTTTAGAGTGATTTAGCACGGCGATGGGTAGAGCAGATAAGATGGCGTTTACGGAGTCGGGATTAATAGTGGGAATACTGAGAGGGCGTTACATAGTCACAAATTATAGTTGCTTCGAGATATCTAGCGAATCGCAAACGGAGATACATTAACTAACCCTTCGAATACTATGCTTCAATTTTCTGTCGTGCTCTCTCAAGTTTTTATTTCACTCTGCAATCTCTTGAGGCAGGTCCGTATGGCGTGACTCATTCTATTGGTCAATTGCCCAATCCCGGAGGTTGCCAATCCTCAACTTCAAGTCAGCTTGAACCTACACTTCTCATCTCTATCTTAATCAACCTCCATATTCAACATCGTCAACCATAATCATGTCTTCCATAACCACACGTCCGGCAACGCACGATGACATTCCCCGAATGCTCGAAGTCTTCTTCTCCGCATTCTCTTCCTCCCCTCTTAACGAGCGCTGCTTCCCCCCATCATCACAGGAAGTGCAAGACTGGCAAGAAAACCTCATTCAAAGAAACATTGACAACAAGGATGACAACTACATGATTGTCGCGGAGCAAGATTCTTGTATCCTCGGCTGGGCGCGCTGGGCTCGCAGAGAACAGCCTCTGCCCGGCAAGCAGATCAAGCGCTCTACGTTCCCGACTTCGGGAGATCAAGAAACTGCGAGGCATTTCTTCCAGGCGAACAACGATGCAGCAATCAAGTATATCGCAGGGGAAAAGCATTGGTTTCTTAGCACGATTGCTGTCGCGAAGGAAGGACAGCGCCGAGGAGTGGGATCCGCGTTGATGAAGTTTGGCGTTGAGAAGGCTGACGAAGAAGGCTGGATGTCCTATTTGAACAGCTCGCAAGAGGGCAAGGGATTGTACGGAAAATTCGGGTTCAAGGTCAGTGGAACTAGTGAGTTTCCTGAGCTCGGCATGGTGCAATATCATATGCGAAGAGAATCTGTCAAGAGCTGAAGCATCCATTATACGTGATAACACTTTCAAAGCCATTAGAACTACAAAACTATAGAGGTTCTCAAAGAAAGGAAAAGAAATAGTAATAACATGATAACCGACCAACCGCCCAGCAACGCCCACCATCTTATTTTTTGGTGTTTCTTTCGTCTATTTTTCCGTGTAAAGTTCTCTATCCATGATGCATTCATAGCGAAAAGTCGGGTCCTTCTGCATGTACACACTATCGTGAAACCAGGCCCTCACTGACCTTCTTCCACAGCCCATTGCGCTTCCAGGTCCAGTTCTTGAGGAAGGCGGGATCCATTCCTGTCTCAAAGGCCTCGTTGCGAGCTTGGATCTGGGAGTTGAGCAGAGCCTGGCGAGCTGAAGCACCACGGTTGCGAAGTTGAGGCATCCAATCAATAGCATCGATGGCCAGACTGAAACGATCAGTCTGGTTGCGGATGGCCAACTCGAGCGGTGTATCGATGTTGCCCTTCTCCTTGTATCCACGGACGTGCAAGTTGCGGCTGCCGGGGCGCTTGTATGTCAAGCGGTGCACCATCCATGGGTAGCTGTGGAAGTTGAATATGACGGGTGTGTCATCGGTGAAGAGGCTGGTCCACTCAGAGTCTGTAAGGCCATGGGGATGGTCGCTGGGGTGGATCAGCTTGAATAGATCAACGACGTTGACGCAGCGAATCTTGAGGTCGGGGAAGTGGTCGAGCAGGAGATCAATAGCAGCCAGAGACTCGTGAGTGCTGATGTCACCGCAAGAGGCCATGATCAGGTCGGGGTTCTGTCCAGCGTCAGTGGAGAACTGGGGCCAGATACCGATGCCCTTGGTGCAGTGCTCAATGGCAGCATCCATAGGTAGGTACTGAAGATGCTCCTGCTTGTCTGAAACGACAACGTTGACGTAGTTGACGGAGCGAAAACAGTGATCCATAACTACAAAAGATTAGCTGAGGCCAGAATGCAGAGATTTGAAAACTAAACATACCAGAAAGCAGACAGTTGCCATCGGGAGGAAGGTAGATTCGGACAACCTCAGGACTCTTGTTGGCGACAACGTCAAGGAAACCAGGATCCTGGTGTGTGAAGCCATTGTGGTCCTGACGCCAAACGACAGCAGTCAACAGGATGTTGAGAGAAGCAATCTTGGCACGCCACTCAACTTCGAGACACTTTTCGATCCATTTGCAGTGCTGTGGATATTGTTAGTAAGAGCTATAATTATGATCGAGTGCATTGCATACCTGGTTGACCATGGAGTCAATGACATGAATGAAAGGCTCGTAGCTGTTGAGCAGTCCATGCCGACCACTCAGGAGGTAACCCTCAAGCCAACCTTCGCAGTTGTGCTCAGAAAGCATCTCGACAACACGTCCAGCCTTGGCGAGGTTGCCACCATTGGCATCCTCTTCGAAGTACTCGCCCATCCAGACCTTTTTACCAGCAGCGTAGACACCGCCAAGCTTGTTGGACTCGGTCTCATCAGGACCAAAGAGACGGAAGTTGGTTTGGTTAGTCGCAATGACATCCTTGAGGAATACAGCCATGTTGGTCATGCTAGCATTCATGACATTTCCGGGGCTTTCCACCTTGATGGCATAGTCCCTGAAGTCGGGCATTTTCAAGGGCTTCCTGAGCAGACCACCATTAGCGACAGGGTTGGCGCTCATTCGTCGATTGCCTTGAGGAACAAGAGCACGGATGGAAGCAATAGGTGCACCATTCTCATCAAACAGGCGCTCAGGCTCATAGCTTCGCATCCAGTCCTCGAGAATCTTGAGATGGGCAGGGTTGGTGGCGGGGTCTGTGATAGGAACCTGGTGAGCTCGCCAGTAACCCTCCAGGTAGTTGTTGTCAACCTTTCGAGGGGCGGTCCATCCCTTGGGGCTTCGGAGGACGATCATAGGCCACAGAGGTCGGACAGCCTCGCCGGAATCACGAGCCTCCTTTTGGATCTTTCGAATATCGTTCACGCAGTGCTCAAGAGTAGCAGCCATTGCCTGGTGCATGGACTCAATGTCGTCGCCTTCAACGAAATATGGCTGCCAGCCGTAACCGATGAAAAGGCACTCAAGTTCTCGGTGAGAGATTCGAGCAAGAACAGTAGGGTTGTTAATCTTGTAACCATTGAGGTGGAGAACAGGCAGGACAGCACCATCAACAATTGGGTTGAGGAACTTGTTGCTGTGCCAGGCAGTAGCAAGAGGACCAGTTTCGGCTTCGCCATCACCAACCATGGTGAGAGCAATCAGGTTAGGGTGATCAAAGACAGCGCCGAAAGCGTGCGAGATGGAATAACCCAACTCACCACCCTCGTGGAGGGATCCGGGAGTTTCGGGAGTGGCATGCGAACCGATTCCGCCTGGGAATGAGAAGCTCTTGAAGAACTTCTGCATACCCTCATCGTCAAGAGTCTTGTCGGGGTAGACCTCGGTATAGACACCCTCGAGGTAAGATTGTGAAAGGACAGCAGGAGCACCATGTCCTGGGCCCGAGATGAAGAGAGCGTCAAGATCGTGCTTTATGATCAGACGGTTAAAGTGCATATATGTGAAGATCTGGCCAGGAGCCGAGCCAAAATGACCGAGCAACCGAAGCTTGAGGTGCTCGGCTTTAAGTGGTTGTCTAAGAAGAGGATTCTCCTTGAGATAGATCATACCCAAGGAGAGGTAACAGCTGGCTTTGAAAAAGTCATTGTACTGTTGAATCTCCTCCTTGGAGAGAGGCTCGCCCTGGACAGTTGAACGAGCAATGCCAAAGGGCGAGATAGACTTGACCTCCGACGACATGGGTGAAAGATATTAGGGTATTTAATAGATGAAGTTGTATGAGAGTTGTATGTGAAGCTGAACTCTTCGGATGAGAGATGAGAAGAGAAGAATGAAGGAAAGGAACCCTATGTGCAGGGCTTCAGGACTTCTTATACGAGAATACTGGAAAGGGTTGCCAAGGATGAGGAGAGGCAGAGAGCGAGGTATAGAGTATAGAGGGGAGTGTGGTGACAGAATGGAAAGGTGATACCTACCTTGCCTTGCCTTTCCTCTCATTGTCTTACCTGACCTACTGCATACAGTATGGAAAGGGCTTAGTTTGAGGTCTTCGCCGTAACTTGGTTTAGTTGAACCAATGGGCCATCCATGGAGCTAGCTGCCTTACGGAGGCAGGTATGGATTAGACGGCCGTTGACGAGATCAGCAAAGGTCAAAGTATGGTGCTGATCCAATTGGAATGAGGGAAAGAAAGAATAGGCTTTTCTGTATGTCCGAGGGCGTGGACGTAAAGTATCCATCGCAACGGATGGTATAGCATGGCATGGCATGGCACATAGTAACCGTAACTGGGTGGCTTGACGCAAACGCAGAACAGCACCTTACAGATGGACAAGATAGTGGCGAGCGTGGGGGACATTCTGCTGTCTATTTCCCCAAGAGGCGTTTGGAGCGGATGAGAACCAGGAAGACGGACCGGGCAAGAGACAGCACGGGAATGTGATGTACAGAGAAGTGGTCTGCGATATCAGTCGGGCAAAGGAAGATCGGCCTAGATAGCAGGCCATACTATACCGTGCCTAGCTTGCATGTTGGTGCACAGCCATTGACAGCCATCCATCCGTGAATTGATATTAACCAAGAAGGAATACAAGGTGGATAGCTTTGACACGTTTTGGAGCACCGGCTGGCGGCGATGGTTGTCAAGGAAAAGTGGTCTGATGTATCTTGACAATATTTCTTGCAACCACCTGCAGGTAAAGCATGGCTAGGGCCACCTCCCTGTGTGAGTAGGCATCTATGTACTATGTAAGCAAGCGCCTTAACCAAAGTGAGTTATTGTTCGTGGTAAAGGTTCGGTAGTAGTGATCACTACAAAAGTCAATCGTAAACGGGAAATAATATCCATTCGTAGCTCCAGTAGAATGCGGCTGGAAAATGGCAGATCCAAGGCTCGCTGTCTCGTTGGCAGTACTGTACGGATACAGTAACAATATCGACCGCCGGTAGCATTTGATTCGCGGGGATAAATCGACGTCTTTGAAACAAGCCTGCCAAGAGAGGTGGCATGTTGCCTAGTCGGGCCTTATTTCTTGTTGACGGTGGCATAATCAATAGGTAAGATGACCGGAATTCTAGGGTTCAAGCTTGCAGTATCCGTCCGTATACATTTGGGTGATCTTTGACATCTGACAAGCAGGGGATGAAGCTCGAACATGGGGAGCTTTGATTGGGGCCCCAGAGAGGAAGAATTAGAAATTGACAGGGGGTAAACAAAGACAAGGATGTTATGTTGTTGATACTGCAGAGAGAAAATCATTCAGTGGAAGGACCCGGCCACTAGCGTAGTTCCGCTTACGGTTTACACGGCTGCTCCTGCCGTAAGTACAAGTGGTTAGCCATGGAGTACCTTCTGTAAGTATGTTTCCATACTGGGCAAGAAGTACCTGGTCCTTCCTGCCAAGTCTCGACCGTGGCTGATCCAACATCTGATGTTAAAGACTCTCGACCTACGCAATGTCATGATATCTTTATTACCCTAGCTTCAGTTCCGCGAGAATTGTCCTCCTTCAGTCACTCTCATGACGGCATCCAATCTTGTCATGTATTCTCTAGATGGTCGGGAGAAACTCACCCGACATACCGTATCGGTGGTATGAAATGTAGTCAAATCTGGTCGTCTACCAGCCGATTGGGTTCAGATGACCGAAGAGCTGGTAAATTTGAAAGAGTCATTTTTTTGTGGAATGCTTTATGATTTTTCATAATTCATGCACTTTTGGGTATTTTGTACTACCTGCCAACTGCAACGTAGGGTTGCATACGTTGCGCCGGTGCTTCGTCACCTTCTCTTCTCTTCTCTTCAGCCCTTCACTTCAACTCAAAACAACCCCAAAGAGTGGCCTGGCCGAGTTTGTTGCATACTTTGGGTCAATGGCCCCCTGGGCTTCTGAGGTCATGTTGAAATGCTCCCGCGTCATTCTCTTTCTCTTTCGGCCTCATTGTGGTCAATCGCTACTCCATGTTTCTCTCATCCCTCCAATCGATCAACAAAAACATCTGTCAATCCTGAGATTTCTGGGGAAAGATGAGATAATATGATACAATATGCCATCTCCACATGTCTTGTTACGAAGCCGCTGTTCCTCTTAACCAGTCTTGTCTTTGTCTTTGTCTTCTCCAGACACGCCCTTCAATCAAGGGTGCTGATTGCTCGCTAAGGAGAAGGAGGGGACTTTTTGGCCTTGACTTCCCTCTCTCTTTTTATCCGACGTGACCGAGCATACACACAGGTGATGTACTGATAACCGTATAGTTCCATGGTCCCCATGCACGACACCCGCTTTGCCCTGATCTGATATTACGTCTCTCGCGAAAGCGATCCAGCAAGGGATGAGGGAAAAGGATTCGAGCTCACGATTCAGTACTGTCATCAAGGGAAACTCGGCCGGTCTCAGCCCGAAATATGATACCGTCTTGTTGACTAATATGAGGGTTGCTGTGGAATGGAAATAGCTTGAGTTCAGATGGGAGCTGTTTTGAGCAACAAGCTACCCCTCATTTTTCTCCTGTCCCGTCAGTCCTTAGACAAAGCCTCCCATTCCCGCCAGATCCGATCTTGGTCTTGGTTCAGCCACCAACCAACCTTAAAGAATAATAATGAAGATTGGGAAATGATCTCACAGCCATGGGTAACTGCTTGGAATCCCATGTTGGCCGGGTTTATCCCGCCTCCGTGGCTCCGAGGGCTGTGTTGCGAAGGGCGTGCAGAAAATAATACCAAACTTGGTGTAGAATACGGTTGGCCGCGGTACACGGCAGCAACATCACAACGCATCAGGTTGATGATTCAAAACAAGAGCTGAGGGGGAGCGGTCTTGATTATGCGGACCCCCAAAACCATCGAGGTGCTGATCTCGCCTGTTGACGACGTCGTTGTTGAGTTTTTTTCTGACTTGGGAATGGCAAGGTTCCAGGACCCCTTGCTCATTGTCCCTGTCAAGCGTTAGACTTTGATATGATATGATCTGATCTGATTTGATCTGAGCCGTCGACGTTGAATATGGACGTTCTTTACAACAACCGAGCATTCATATTATCTCTACCACCATGGATTTTGATCGAAATTGAAGATACTCAGGTATTAGTGATGCTTGTCAACGTGGTAATGGGATTGGAATCACATGCTTTTTATGTTAGTCCTACTGTTAGGAACTGATATTAGACTAAGGTTATTTTAGTAGTGGTGACGGGTATCCGTTCATCTACCCTATTCCCAGCTGTCGCTGGGAAGACAAATGCACGTTACCAAAGATCTATCAGTTCTCATCCGCGGCAAACTATATCTCTATAAATTAAAAAGAAAGATTTTGTGCTTATTCATCCAGAATAGATATCGTTTTGAGGAAATTCTTCCTGTTTATTTACCTCTGCAGCCTGTTCAGCAACACCTAGTCTAGCATATTATACCGTTGAATGTCTAAGGATGTAGAAGTGGTACGATCACTACCAAGGTAGTCGTCATACCCAATTGTGACGTTCTAAAAACCCAAGGCCGAATGAAATGGGTTGCTTCTCCCTCTCTCGAAACAGAAGACCTCACCTTAACATGGGCATATTGGATTCAACTCCTCCAATGAATGGCTTGCCGAAGTCTGACGTAACGTAACGTGCCCCCGCGCCATTAGTTTGACTTGATATGGTTTTATTTACCAACCATCCTTCACCTTCTTTGATTGTCTTTCTACCTTGCACGTGTAAACATCACCCGTGAGTCCAAGACCGTTAAATAAGTACGCAAATCGTCATAGTCATCTGAAGCAAACAAACACTCACGATGAACCCAATCATTGACATTGCCCATCGCCCCGAAACGCCAAAACCAGAACGGCCTGTTATCCCAAATGAACCAGACGTTGGCGATGGCGATGGAACGACCGACTATTTGCAGTGAATACAGAAACGTGTGAATATATCCCAGGCAATATCTCTTCTTTTATAGTAGGTTTCCGGATGAGAGAGATTGCTTTCAAACTGATCAGAGATGATTAGCATGGACCAAATTGATAAACTGCTGTCTCTCCTTCAAAGGCGGGGGAAACGAACAACCATCATTTTCACTAAACAAGAATGCATCGACTTTACGTTCGTATCTTATCTCTCTTTTTTTTGGATATTGCTTTGAATGTGAAATTTCTGAATTACAAGATTGTCTTCATTGAGCGACTGGGAAGTTTGTTTTACACATTTGGGTTGAGTTATCGTGAGTTTATGGGCATAAGGCTTGTATTGCAGGTTACTGGTACAAATTGTTAGCGATGATTTGATTTCGAATATTGACATAGATTTATTTATCAAATGAAACACAAGGAAGCAATAGATAAAAAATGTGCAATATTCTTACTGTTGACAGACTGAACTGTGATCATGGAGCCACTCTCAGAAATACTGGTATTCTGCGCGGCCTGTACTCTACGTCATTCAATTCAACCTCATCTCAGGTCGGCTTAAACCCATCATCAACAACATTTCACTCCAACACACAAAGCTACTGCTTTTTACAAGATCAGGCACACCAAAAGAACCTTGGAAATAGTTGCTGTATTTACTCTGTTACCACAGAAACTAGCCCCAAACATTACCCTACCAACACATCATGAGTGAAGCATCAACCCAACCTCAACGCGCGAACTCCCTCACGCCTGAGATGATCGAGTTCGCGAGTAAAATGTACGACGCTGCCAGAAAAGGCGATGTAGCCACCTTTGAGCAGGCTCTTCCTGCAGGCTTGCCCCCGAATCTCACAAACGACAAGGGCGACACTCTGGTATGATCCATGAGCATTTCTCCGTCTTCGAAGCCAGTAAACTCTCATACTGACGGTGAAAAGCTTATGCTCGCAGCTTACCATGGCCACGCGGGACTGGTAAAGGTTCTTATCCAACATGGTGCTGACCCAAATCGCTTAAATGACCGAGGTCAAAGTCCTCTTGCAGGCGCAGTCTTTAAGAAGGAAGATGCCGTGATCCAAGTGAGTACACTCCCCAATCGACCTTCTGCCCAGTGCACAGAATGGGGTGTTAGGATTCAGTGTACTGACTTCGCTGCTGCGGAAGGAATTGCTCGATGGTGGTGCAGACTCTGAGTACGGTCAGCCAAGTGCTTCAGAGTGCGTCACGATGTTTAAGCAGGAAGACACGTGGAAAGCCAAGTTCGATGCTGCGCCTGGAAAAGGGCAAGCAGGAAAGACACGGAGGGCAGAGAAAAAAGATTGAATCAATAGTTAGGTTTAGTACCATCGACTGAAGTCAAAGCATCTTTTATAATGGACATGAGCTCAAAGTATAATCATATATCCTTGAGTCGCCAACTCGTGTGACGTGCAAAGAGAAAGAACGGCAATATAAGAATCTGTGTCCATCTTATCTTTTCTACATAAGTACATAGTAGGCAGGTACCTGCCTAGGTAGGTACCTTCATTGATATGATGTCTTATTGTTCTCTATCTATCTGGTCAGTTCCACTTTCCCATTGAACATTACTTCTGCCAACTTCCGAATGGAAAAACAAGCTTATCACCTGCTTTCTAATTTTTGATGATGGGTATGAACCTTAACCAAAATCACAAGATTACTTTCTCCCATGAATCCCAGGAAACAAAATCACGTTAACAATCATACGCAGTCCCTGTAGACACTCATAGCATTCATCTATTCTTCACCATTATCTATCAATACGCCCATCATGGCCGATGATATTTCTCTTCCTTTTCGTGGATTTGTTCTGATGACCACGGCTGAAGAGCTACATGAAAATAAATTGGAGCAGGCACATTCTGGCTTGGAGGAATGGCTTCAAAGTATCGTCAATCGACCAGGTCTTCTACCCACAATGGAGGCAAGCGTTGGAGCCAAGGCTCTTGACAGGTACAACCTGCCCCCTTTATACACTCCCCAAACAGACCTGCCTTATTTTCGTCCGATAAACAAGCGCCTCCGTCAAGTCATCGATTACGAAATAGGATTCCAAAAGTCTCGCAAGAGAGCCAAAGCAAAGAAGCGAAAAATAAAGCATGAACCTCTCAACTCTCCCAAGATACCCAAGTTGGATATCATCACTTCTCAGTCTGAACCTCTAGAGCGCCCTGAGATGACTAATTCAGATATCGACTCTCAGTCTAAATCGCACGAGCATTCACAAGGAGAGCCTTGCCAAACCATAGTGTCAGGAAATGAAGCATCCGGCCCCGAATAGAGGATTGGGCCCAAAGCGGCGGTGTTGGAGGTTGTGGCCCTGACTGAAACTCTCTCTAGCGAGTAGGAATATATGGGAATATAAATCACATTGGTTCAAGATAAGGCCTGGCAGATTCTGTTACTCTAAGTAACGAAAAGGCCGTGCCATGTCTTCTTCCTCCTTCTTTACCTCTCGTTTTTATGCTCTATACCTTCTGCTCTATACCGTTCCCTCGAACCTTGTTTCAGCTTTGGGGCCTCTGCACAGTAATCGAACGATGTCGTGACTACTGGATGTGTTTGTGACAACGTACAATATAGATAGGAAACGCTGGAATACTACTCCGTCTTCTTGCAGCACTCCTCGGACGGCTTTGTTTACAACTGTTCCTGTAGCCCCTCACATCTGGAATTCAATGGAGGACCTGGATTAGGCATCGACGGCCTAGATATTATTGCACTTAATTCACAATTCATAATTCACAACGGGTATCAAGAAAAGTCATCACCATCCAACCATCCGTCTCATTTATCTCACCCTCTCTACCGTATAAATAAATAACGCCGGTCAGCTCGGAAGCTTTAATCCTACAATGCGCCGTCGCTCTCGTACTTCAGAAGCGTATGATCCCAAAAGCCACCACTAATACATGTAAAAGAAAGTTAAGGATACCCAATCCGCCTTATATCGAACCAGTATATCAGAAGCTAGCTTATTTGAATGACTTGATCCTGTGATACAATGCTGTGTCATAAAATTGGTAGTTCGGGTCGAGTTCGCAGAACGGGTGTTGCGAGAGGAGCACATCTGCTGTAGGACGATCAAAGGGGTTTCTGTCTACTTGTTAGTGCTGCGCAGAGAGCCGTGGTTGCAAGGCAACTTACACTTGGAAACAATCCATCATAAAAGCTACGGCCAACGGGCCAAGGGTATCCTGGATGTCCTCAGGGATGGGAGGTCTCTCGCCGTTGGCGATCTTGTAGATGGCGCCGACGGCCTCCTCCTTAGCCCAAGGGCGTTTGCCAGCAAACATCTCCAGGACCACACAGCCCAAACTCCAAATATCTACCTTGGCGCTGTAACCCTCGCCCTGGGACCGAATGACTTCGGGCGCCATCCAGAAGACCGAACCTTGCATTGAGTTGGTCTTGTCGTTGCCATAGATGTTGTCTGTCTTCTTCGAAATACCGAAATCGCTGATCTTGCAAGTGCCGTCCAGATCGAGCAGGATGTTATCGGCCTTGAGATCACGGTGCAGAATGCCCTCTCTGTGCAGATAAGCGAGACCTGAGAGCGTCTGCCGTGTCAGTGAAGAGACCACAGACTCTTCAAATTTGCCGTGCTTTCGGAGACACGATCCAATGCTACCACCAGAAATATACTCAAGGAAGATGCTGATGCTGGTTTCCTTTCGCTCGCAACCCAAGTACTGCACAATATTGATATGGTCCAAATGCTGCATAGTATCGATCTCCTGGTCGAGAGCCGCAACAAGCTCCTTCATCTTGTTCTTGTCTCCACCAGCGGCCTTGGGGTTAACTTCAACCTCCTTCACGGCCAAGAACTCTCCGGTAGTGGCATTCATACCGAGGTAGACGCGACCATAAGTACCCTTGCCGATGAGCTGACCCTTGAACCACCTAAATGTCGTCTGTCGCTTCGGCACTGTGTCTTGGGGAATTTGGGGCATGACGACACTACCACGCCTGTCTGGTCGAATTTGCACAATGTTGGCGTTGAACATCTTGGTGCTCTTTCGGCGCATGATGTTAGTGGCTGCCGTTTGTCCCTGGTTGGTCGAAGTAGTTCGCTTGTTGGCTTCATGTGCACCACGAGCAACTTCACGGATAGATTTCATGCGACCAAGGCCACCTGAGCGTCGGATACTCCTTTGGGCCACAGAGGTTGGTCGCTGTTGATCAAGAGCTTTTAGAGTAGACTCATCGGAACCAAGAGTGTCGTTTTCGTTGTAGAGAGAAGGCTGACGAGTCGGGGGAATGGCCGGCGGTACTTGGTGAGGGTAACCTGATACTACTGGTTGTGACGGTGCTGCGTTTTGGGCTTGTTGCTCAATATTTGTCTCTGAACTCTCGGCAATCGGAGATGGTGGCATTCCACCTTCACCAGGCTCGTCAAGAACAGGTTGGTCAAGATCCAAGTTGGGGAAGAAGTCGTCAAGGTTGTTAATAAGGGCGTCCGTTGGGGGTCGGTTGGCCCATACATCCTTCTCAATGAACGATTTCCTTCGACCAAGCTTGCTTTCCTTGTCCTTTTCTTCAGGCTCCCATGTCTCAGAACGAGGAGTTGTCGGTTTCTGTCGACCCGCGTCTTCGTTGCTGTCCGGGGTCACGCCGCTGTCATAGGATTTGGGCGATCGAAAGGCAACCGACAGACCCTTTCTCGATCGCTCTGTGTTAACGTAGAGACTAGGGCGTTTGCCGTGACCATTTGCATCCACGTTTGCAGTAGCGGCCTTGCCCTTGTTTCGATTAGCAATGGGAATGGCGAACAACCCATCATCAGAGTCATCATCACTGTCATCGTCAGCTGGTGGGGCTGGGGCTGGCTTTGCGAAGTGCACATCCGAGTCTTCAAACTCGGGCTCTGGACCATGAGAAGCACGTCGGTGGGTAGGTGATTGGTGGTTCGGGGGGAACGAAGTCCTTGGGCGACTCGAGTTGGGGCTCATCTCCGCTGGAGACGTTGCCCGTGGGACTGTTGCATTAAACTTAGCATCTACTGTAGGGCTAGGACTGAGTAGAAATGATGAATCGCTGGGCGAGTAATCTGGTACAATGAAGCCCAGGTTCTTCTTGTTCCAGGCTACGTTACCCGTTGCCGATTTTGATGATGACGTCGTACTAGGACTGCCTCGACCTTGAGAGGGTTCAACGGTAGAGAAGGTATCCTTACCTCCAGGAATCGAATGTGTTGATGATCGAGACGGGGACGAGGCACGACCGTTTTTGGCGGATTGTCCGATGGCACTCAAATTCCTGCCCATGCCTGCGAGGGCGGCTCCAATGCCAGGCGCTGGTGGTGTTTGCTTGTTGGTTTTCTTCGTCTTCTCCGTCATCTCGTTCTCTGGATATCGTTTTGACGGATAACCCTCCAGACTACTGCTGGATGTTCGCAGGCTTGCTCCAGTCTTCCTGCTCAGCGAGTTGGCCTTGATCAATGTCGCCGAGGGGTCAGTGGGTGGTGCCGGAGGTCTCCTTTGCGGGAAGAGTGGTTCAGGTCGCTTGTCCTCATATGGCGACTCGCGAGGTTGATCAAAATCAACATTTCGACCCACGATGCCAGGTCCATGTGTCTCTGAAGGACTGCCCTTCATTGCTGCCTGTTTCCTCTTGGCTAGATACTCTTGCTGTTTTCTTTCCATTTCAGCTCTGTATTGTTTTGCCTCTCGTGCCACCTTGTCCTCGTTCTTTTCATCTATTAATGTGTTGGATCGCGATGTCGGAGGTGACGAGCTGGACCGCTGTCTGCTACTCTGTTGAGCATCCTCAACAGCCGTTCCAGGAGAAAGGTAACCAGGAGATACAATTATGGGGACCTCAGTCTTGATAGAGAGGCTAGATATGGGAGCAACCCCTGGAGGTGTCACAAAGAACTTGAGTGTTCCAAGAGGATCGCCTTTCGCTCGCTTCACGGTGACCAGACTCGGGTCATCCAGGGGATCCACATGTTCGAACTTGCCCGCTTCTGTGAGGTAGATGTGCGAGTTTTCGTAGTCGCCCAAGCCCAGGTGCATGCATATCACTTGGCGAACTTCAGTTGCTGTCTCTGCTTCGGTGATGTCACACATTCGGTAGTTCCAGTAGTCCATCGTAGCTAGGACATATGTCCGTACGGGACTAATTTTCCTCGATCGCATGTTCAGAGTATTGCCGTTTCTGTCATCGCCTAATGTTGAGCCAGAGAGGTCAAGAATGGTATCACTGCCATTACTTCCTCGAACACCCAAACCAACAGGCCGGATAGACCCGTGTGGGGAAGTTGGGGAAGCTTCCATCTCTTCAGGAGAAGGGTATGCGCTATCATCTTTTGTTTGCCTCTTTTTCCTAGACAAGAAACTGAGTAAGCCCTTGGAGTCTTTAGCTGAAGAGGGAGTCTCTCCTCCCGCCGATCGATCACCTCCGTCTGATGGGGAGTGGCGCGATCGTGCATCGTGGTTGCGACCATGGACGATGTCCCCAAGGTTCATATTTCGATTCAGTAACGAGGCGGCATCCGATGGCACACCAGATCCATATATGGCTGCGTTAGAAGCTACCGAATCCAGGCTACTTCTGGACCGATGGCCAGCTTTTATTGCACTAGGAGATTGAGCGATGGTAGGCGTAGTAGTCGAAGTATACACCGCTGGGGGGATGCCTGGGCTGCCAGTAGGACTCCCTGAGTGGACAGTGGGGGCCCGGAACGTGGCCTCACTAGACTCACTGACGTTGGGACTATGGCGGCGCGCCCCATCCGTATCAACATGCTTGAGAATATTGCGGTGATTAGACTCGGAGCTAATGTTGGATGCGCTGATGCTGTTCGGCAGTGTGGTAGATCTTGTTTGAGAGAATCTACGACTGCTGAAGCCAGGACCAGGAGCAGTGAGGGGTGTCTAACAAATGTCAGTAAAAATCTGTGAAAAATATCAATTTGGGGTCAACAAACATTAGGCGAGTCCATGGGATCAGTTCCAGCGCTTGGTAGGTTGTTCCCATGTCCGCCGTTGAGGGATTCTTTTCGGCCGTGAGCCGTTGAAACTTTAGACACATCAGCGGGTCGACCGGTCACAATACTTCGAATTAGCCTTCGCATTCGCTTTCCCTCTTCTCGTTCTCGTGGTTGATCCCAGCCAGTTCGACTGTTGGTACACTCCTGTGCAAGCCTGGGATACACTTGCTGATGCATCATACCAAAGTTACCACGTCCACCGTGGCCACTGCCGAGCTCAAGAAATTGCGCTCCGTGAAGATTGAGAGCCTTGAAAGTTTCTTGCCAATCTTTGGAGAACTGATTCTGGGCCAACCAAAGCAGCACGGTGTCGAGAGGCCACTGAGCAGCGATTTCTGGAGGGATCGAGCCAGGAGGAGTGGGGTTTGAGGAATTGGAGGTACCACGCGGCTGAGCGTTGTTGGCGGTATAGAGGCGTTCTCTCGTAGCCTCGTCCATGGGAGTTGTGGCATTTGTGTCAGTTCCGCTTTGCGGTGTTGTCACTGGCCGTAATGTCTGCGAGTTGACAGTCAGGGTTGGGTCTTCCAGTCCAAAGGCGGGGATACCAACTCCCTCTCCGTACGTGTCGCCCTGCGGTATGTAGGTCGCACTCATGGCCTCATTCGGCGGGGGAGGTGGAGGGATAGAGACTGTTTGCCCTGCGGCGATCTGGGCGTGTAACTTTGGGTTGTACGGCTGGTGCTGGCTGCTGGGCGGCGGTGGGGGGATGTTGAATCCTGACCGGCTGTCGTACATGCGCCCAAAGGCACCGTGCCACGGAGGTTGCTGGCCGAGGGCACTCGCCGGAGGCGGACCGGGAGGTGGGGGGAGCGAGAGACCATTTGAGCCCGGGGCGGTATTATATCGAGGAAGCGGCGGCGGCGGAGGCAGGTTCATCATATTCGGCATATGGCCGGTATTTGGGGCTCCCATGGGGGGCGGCGGCGGCGGAGGGACCTGGTAGGGTCTTGAGGGATCGGTGCCCGAGACATGTCTCTGGTTTGCCTGATACATGATGGACGGCGCGGGGGGCAACCCGCCTCGAGGAACAAAGTGGGCAGAGTTGTTGTCGACAGCAGACAGCGGCGAGGTGTGTTGTCGAAGAAGAGAATCAGGTGTATGTGATGGAGACGAAGAAACAGAAGCAGAAGCAACAGCGCTGGCGCTAGTGGTGGAAGCCCTTGGACGTAAGCTTGAAGCAGATGAGACAGGGTGGATGCGGAGGAACTGTGCCTGCTCGGCGGTCGCTATGTCGGAGGAGGATGGACCCAGTGGCCGGGGTCGAGAGTGAGTGTGCGTTGTTGCAACAGCGTTAGCAGTCGATGGGCGCGGGTGCGCATGCACGGGAGGATAAGAAAAAGACGATGGCCCCGTCGAGGAGGATGAGGACGACAGGGCATAGGCTGGAGGTAGGTCGTGGTTGTTTGAAGTTGAAATCCCGTCGACAAGGGCCAGGTCCTGAAGACTGGGTCTCGAAGAGGAACGGAACTTGGCGGTTGTAAGAGCCTGGGCTTTTGCTTGAGCTTGGCCGTGAAGAGATGCGTTGGTGATCTCTGGGCTCGTCGAAGTTACGGTATTTGTGATGGACTCTTGAGGCTGTGATTGAGACCGAAAACCTTGAGCCTGAACCTGAACCTGAGCCTGCTGTTGCGCCTGGACCAAAGCTGCTGGTGGCAGGTCGAAATTGGCAGCGGGACGGTTAGCCCGTCGCAAGCTGTCGCTACCCTTCATGGTTTGTATCTGCGGTGGAGTAACATGTCGAGGTGGGCCGTCTTGACAGGGGTTCTGGGGGCCTGGGGGGGCAGACCAGGCCAAGCTAGGATAGAGTAGGATGCTGAGATGTCAGGGATTATTGAGTGGAGGAGTGAATAGCAGATGGACGACTGTGGGTGGATCGAGACAATCTGACAGTTGTGATGTATGTATGGAGGAGTGGATGGGATAAGTTTAAGTAAGAATGAGAGGATAGATAACACGTGAAGTGGATGATGGATTTTACTCAAACAAAGGGACGAAAAATACGACTAGACTAATACTGTAATGTAACTCGTAAGACCCTATCTGCTTCTGGACCGTGAGCTTTGTCCTAAGCCATTTAGTTATAGTAAAAAGACGGGAAACTCTGTTTTCTCCCCTCGTCCCCTCATCGAAAGAACAGGCGAAGCCACAGCCATAACTCTGCCATCGCGCCCGTGTCCTCCTTGGGCGTTTTCAGCCTTCAGCTAAAGGGCGTCTGGCGCTTAGCGACAGCTGAGATGGTGTGTAGAGTGTGAATACCACCCACAGAGTGCAGACGACATGCACTAGCTTCCTACAAAGGAGGGGGATCTCTAGCAAATCGGCATCGTCCCAAAGTCGCCTGTCTTGGTTCTCGACACTGTTTGATTCTTTTTCAAACTTGTACAATTGCCAATGGCTCATCGAAAACTTTACTGGTGATGATGAAGAAAGTACGTCAACAAATAACTCCTTGCTTTCTACACGCAACATGCATATATTAGCAACAACGCCACTGGCTTAACAAGTCAGCCCGTGCTCTCCATCTTCCCCTCCATCAAGCACCCTGACATGGCCTAGGCCTGGTTAGTAGGGGGAAAGAAAAAGTTGATAGGTGAAGCTCGGGCTTTTTTATATATAATAACACCTCATCAGACCCAGATTAAATTTATAGAGATAAGTTATGGATTGCATTTCCCTACTAGAGCTATCAATGTCTAGTTTCGAGTAATATTAAGTTCTATTATGATAATCTGCTTCTCTGATGGACAATTCCAAAATCCCCCCCTTCTCTTTCTTCAAAGAGGGGTTACTTATGTATACGGAACCCCTGGCTAAGAACCCATGACAACTCGGATATCAAAGATCATCAATACGAGACTGTTCCTGACTAGACCTCAAAGTTAATCCATGACAAGGGCAACTCTCCTAACCTATCCCAGTGAAAATCTCCACATGAGATCCTTCTCATCGGCGCTTCGGATTATTGCAGATGAGAGGGTCCTTTTCTTTTCTGTGGCGTCGCACTAGGTACATGGCTCTTTACCAGAAACTCTTACTCTGCCAAGAGCGGTAAGAAGATCGTGGTACAATTATCATAGTGGCTGGGGAATCGTTTGGATGGCGGACAAGTACTTCGTAACTTGTTCAATAGCGTAGACTCTTATCGAAATTACTCAATCGCAAAGCAGCCAATCTCCTATGTGCTTAAACTGACACGGCGTACTATATAACGTTCCCCGTGGTGACGGTTTCAACTTCCCTACCAGCGTGTCCGATTAAAAGTGTATTTCTCGTAATATAGATCCCGACGCCTGTGTCTCATAAAATGTTTGCCAAAAAGGTGACTCAAACCAAAATACCAGGAGCTTATATGCGCCTCATCCAAAACATGGCTCAGCTCACATAACACTGCAGCTTCCAAAGTTAAACCCATAGCCCTGCTGGCATTGCTCAAGATAACCAGCATCCTCTTCAGATCCTACAGGAACGTTGTGCTTGCGCACAAGACCTGAAATTTTGAGGCTCTGCTCACCTTCACCATGCCACCACCTGAGCATTTGAAGTGATGTGCCCTCTTCCTCATCTGTGCTTAGCTCCCACTTGCCCGAAGACACAGCCACCTCACATTGTTCTTTGGGGAAATGGTACTCAGGCAAAAACACAATCGTGGGAGCGTCGTCTGGTGTAGCCTTTGGTGCCTTAACCTTGAGGGTATATGTGCACTGTCGTAGGTCAAATCCAGTGGACACAACGTCACCGTACACGACGGTGGGTGTTGGGCGCACATAAGCTTCGGCAGCACGATAGCCAGGAGCATTGGTTAGCTGAGGGTCTTTAGTAGAGGGCGCGGAGCTAATGGATGGGTTGGTGAGCGTTCGTTTGAGATTATCAGGTGTAACGTTTCGGTCATCAGCCACATCCTTCTTTCCATTTGTAGCGGTCGCAGTCCTTGCCAAATCCAGTGTTGACTGCGAGTATTCTGGAAGAGGAGAATCGGGAAGAGGGTTGTCATCCAATGAAAGAATCGACAAGTCCTCTCCGTTCCAAAAATCTCCTCGCACGTGGTCGTTTCTCGCACAATACGTCCACAAGCAGTGTCCTTCCATTTGTGATCCTTCAACGCCAAAGTAGTTGGCGTCCATAGCCGCTGACTGGCTTGAATAGTCACCAGTCTTGTAAGCCTTTTTGTCGTCCATATCGTAAGGAATACCAAATTCCGACAATACGCAAGGGTGCTTTCCGGTGCGATCGAGACCTTCCTGTCTCAGTGTTGCGAGTTGATCCCGAAGACAGTTGCGAATGGCCGTCTCTCCGATCCTGATGGCAAAAGCTGGATGCCAGTACTTGCCTCGCAAAACTCCAACCACATCAACGTTCCATGTGCTGTTCCAGTGCTTGGTCATGAGCGTGATGCCGTCGTAGTAATGCGGGGTGAAAGCCATTCGAGGGTCATCATCTTCAGTTCCTTTGATCTCGGGAGGCAATTCCAGGGTGGGAAATTGCATGAGCATGATACAGTCTTTATGAACGGCGCGGCAAGTTTTGACATACTTCCGCCAGAAGTCCATGAAATATGTGTTGGTAAACTGCGGATAGTCGATAAACTTTCCAGTGTGGGGGTTTTTGGCGAAGTAGTCCTTTCGCAGGAGAGTGTCAGTCTCGGGATCCCAAACCCCATGCTGCGCCCAGATGCACTGGCCAAGCTTCCAGTTGGGATCACGCTTCCATCCATATCGTGAGTCGTCATAGTCTTCTGGTAACCATGCGATTTCGCCATGTGGATCCACCAATGTGCTTCCAGTTTTATACGGACCAAGGCCGCCCATTTCCCACGTATCGACTTCACAAGCTCGTCCCATACCAGTCAGCATTGTCTGCCACATTGTTGGGCATGTACCTTTCTTCAGGGGGTGTTCTTTAGGGATCACAGTGAGGTCTTTGTAACCAGTCATGCCCTTGTTGGGCTCGTTCATACTTTCCCATCCGATAACCACAACGTCCTCCAAATCACCTGCCTCGTGAATTCGTTGAGCAAGCTGGCCGCACGCCCTCATGAAATGATCCTGTAGATAGTCTTGGATGTTGACACCATCAATGATACACTTTGGAGCAAAGTCTTTACCAGCGAAGAAGAGAGTAAAGATGGTGCCCGCTGCTAGTCGGTAGTAGTTTGTCGACCAGATCATTTTTGGAAACTCGTCAGGGTTTGGGTAAGTGTTGTGTACAATAGCGGCTTCGGTCGCGGCGAAACTCTGGGGGTTGAGTCCGCACGCATACAACGTCCACAACGGCGCTCCCGAGCCACCGGTAAATCGAGACCAAACATCTTGGTGAGGGTCCATAAAAATATAGAAACCGTATTCTTTTGCAATCCTCAGGATATCGATGGTATGTTGAATGAAGTCCTCGTCGTATTTGCCAGGTCCCGCCGCCTCAAGCGCCTCCCACGTAAAGATGTAACGGATAGTGTTGAAACCATATCGCCTCAGGCGCGAGAAGTGAGATCGCGCATCCTCTTTAGGGAAGGGACGTTGGTGAAAGGATACGTTGTCACCATCGAAGAAGTCAGTGGGAATATGAGACGGTTGATCGGGTTCGCTGGGAAGTTTGGCGTCAGCGGCGACATTAATACCACGGAGGACGACCTGACGACCATGACCGTCACGGAACTGGCCGTCTTCAATCAGCAGGCGGAAGGACGACATGGTTTTGTTCTCTTCTATCGACGCCTTTGTTGGTGTCGAAAGAGCGGGATGGGAGAGGAACGAGGAAACTGGGAACAGCCCAGACAAGCCAAGTAGGTTGGCTGGGGGGCAACACTTAACGATGACGTTCGAGGCTGGTCTCCTGGGGATGACAGGGGATAAGAGAACCCCTGTTAGTCAGCGGATGCGAAGCAGTCGGTCAATAAGTGTATCGAGATAAGAATATTAGAGCGACTAGATATCTAAGGTATTTATGTGACATTGAAGAGTACAGACAATTCAAGCGATATCAACTGGTATATCACAAACTGACTACCTACCTAGTGATCTACTAGTAGTCAAGGTCATGAGGGTCATGGACATGAACCGTTCATCACCTCCAACTCCCTCCTCCTCCCCCACCTTCCGGGGTTTAACATGAACCCGAACATCAACCGCCTAGATCCGTATTCGCTCTAGCAAATGTGCGAAAAACACCTCCCAAGATCAACCAACGTAAGCCACTTTCAACGAGATGAGCAGGTTGATGAATTGAATATTGGTAGACGTCATGTTTGTTGAAGAGCAGGAGCTATAGATCTGAGTCAGAAGAGTACAGTGCAGCAAAATACAGTGATCAGCAACCAGGATTATAGACACAGTACTATAATCACAAGTGTTTAAAATAACAACAACAACCCCATCGACAAAACAAACTGACAGTCAAAATCAAATTCGAGTTCAGAAATCCGCGGATATAGGGCGCGAATAAAAAGTCAGGATATCTTCCTATTTGCACGGTCGTATTCGTCATTAAAGTGGCCTTGGCTCTGCTTAATGCGCTAAAACCAATGCCGTTCCCAGAAAAGTTTAGTCATCCTAGATCCCATCATGTCCGTGTAAGCGAAGCAGCGCGTGTCCGAGAGTCCGCACCGCACATTATGAAAGGCTCTATCTTTTATCCCTCGGGTCT
Organism: Fusarium sporotrichioides; assembly: GCA_019054645.1. Classification (NCBI taxonomy): domain Eukaryota; kingdom Fungi; phylum Ascomycota; class Sordariomycetes; order Hypocreales; family Nectriaceae; genus Fusarium; species Fusarium sporotrichioides. The sequence goes on from JAHKNS010000004.1 coordinate 2,605,745, forward strand.
GACAAGGTTTTATGCTATATCTTTTTAATTGTAATTGTGCGACGAACTGCTAGCTCAACCTCGTAAAGATCCTTCGTGCGTGTATGCGTGAGACTCGAAGGCGCTTTTTAGGTACTAGACAATACAGGAAGACCTTTTTCTTTCGTCAGCTTCATCCTTCTTTCTCACTCTTACGTTAACCTTTGTCTGAAACTTGGTCAGATACTAAGCTCGATCAACGACAGACTGATTACTTTGACCGAAACAGGTATAGTCCTTCGGACTCGCAAATCGGACATTTTACGCAATTACAAATGCGAAAACCCGCTGGCCGTTAGTTAACTCCGCTAGGTCACTCACTCATCCATGCCATGCCATCCTTCCTTCCCAACTTAACAAATCCCCCATTTCTTTTTACGTGTATCAACCTACCGTGCACTGTTCTAGAAGCTCTCCCTTTCCAGCTCCAGAACTATTGTTTCAGTTCTCATCCCTTAACTGTGGACGATTCTGCTTCTGACAACTTCTTTTGATACCTGTCACTGACCCACACCCATTTGTCGGCACTTCTGCCATTCCTGCTGTGGCTCGCACTAATACACCAGCAACTCGAATCACCCCTACGATTATCACCTTCTCTGTCCCGGTAGGAGCTGGGACTTGACGGGATCTGAATCTTGACTTCGAATTTATTCATTTTTGGGTTTTGGACTCTCTCGGTCCAAGTCTTGAAGCCGTCCGGCGCTTCCGCAGGTCGAGTCGGAGACTTTCCCCGGTCTGCTCGGGAACGCTTCTAAAGGCTCATGACGAAGCCTGAAGAGTTTGGGTGTTTGGATTTGATGGTTTTCGCTTTTCTACCCGTCGCGCATTTCTACAGCCTCTAAGGCAATCTACGTGGCTTTGTCAACATCGACTTAATACCAAAATATACGGATATTATACTATGCTAAAAGGTACTATGCGCCAGTCAACGACACCACAACCAACTGGACCAGAGAGCATCTCCTCTTCAAGGGTCTCTAAACTCGCCAGAAGACCACACCGAAAATCAAGGAATGGATGCTTCAACTGTAAAAGAAGAAAAGTTAAGGTAAGCTTTGCTCCGGCCGGCTCAAACTATCTCAGAGCTGACAAAAGACCCTAGTGCGACGAGGTGAAACCTGCGTGCGCCAACTGCGTACGCTTCGGTATTCCCTGCGACTTTGCACCCCAACCTTTATCTAGCGACGACTCAGCTCACCAGAGATCTCCTCCAGAGATCCTCTCGGTCCTAGCAGAGCCAGCTGCGACACCACGTCGAGGCCCTGGCAGGCCGCGTAAGGACTGGGCTGCTCTTACGCGACCACCACCGCCACCTCCAGCATCAGCATCAGACAGAGCGACGACATCTCCGTCGTCCACCTCAGCTACACCAGCTTCCTCGTCTACGATATCAAACTCTCAGATATGCTCCCTTAATGTCGCTGACGCAGAGTTGCTATTCCACTTTATAGCCAATACCTCAAGAACGTTACATGATGCTGATGACCCTGTTGACGATATCGCATCGTTTTGGGCCAAGAACGTCCCCCAGATCGGCCTTTCTTACCACTTTGTCCTCCACATGATGTATGCCCTGGCTGGGTACCATCTTGTTTACCAAGAACCAAAAGGAACGGAGCGGCATGCTCAAAACCTCGCTCTCGCAGCACATCATGCGGAGCTTGGCATATCTGAGATGAATAGAACTATAACAAACCTCAACGAGACAAATTGTGGTGCACTATATGTTACTGCAGTTCTCGTCTGTTATTGCACATTCGCTGCTGGTCCGACGGGTCCTGATGACCTACTGGTATGCGTTGTGGGCGATGGCATTTCGCAAAGGTGGCTTCCAGTGATACACGGCGTTCGGTTGATTCGACAGAGTATCGAACCAGCAACGCTCTTCACAGGTCTCATGGCCCCCCTCGGCGGCGGCGGCGCAAAACCGGAGCTAGAAGACCCGCGACCCGAATATTTGGTCAAGGGGTTCTCTCATATCGATTGGGCTGAGCCTCTCGAAAGGCTTCGGGTGTGGATAGCATCACACGAGAACCCAGACACTGCTTTGTATCTGAGAGTTCACAAATCGCTGTGTGATATATACGAAGCCAACTATGGCAACTTAAAAGGTGTTGTCGAAGTCCACATCACCAACAAACTTGTGTTTGGGTGGCTTTACCGGATGCAAGACTTGTTTGTCGGGTGTCTTCAGCGTAAAGCACCGCAGGCCTTACTTCTTTTGGCGTATTACGTCCCATTATTCAAGACTATGAAAGAGTGTTGGTATTTGGATGGTTGGGCGGCGCATTTGCTTGACAGAATAAGGGGGTTGTTAGATGCGGATTTGTTGGGCTGGCTAGACTGGCCAGTAGGGATATCTCTACAGCCCGAGGTCATATAAGCTATATATGGTAAAGTTAGAATCAAACTGGATAACAAAACTTGACCTCAACAAATTCCTCCCTGACGAGGTAGTCGAGAGTCTTTGAAAGAAAGCGAATCAGCAGTGTCCCTTGGTGTCATTATTAAGGTTTTTTCGTGCAGTGTCTGTAAGGTTCGGTCAACTAGGTAGGTAGTGCAGAAAGAGGAAGTAGCTACAACAAAAGCAGGCTTATTACTGAAGGGGGGCTCAACATATATAAGAATACATCTCAAGGCCATTCCCAGATAACCCAGCTCGGCCACGTCCGATATGACATACGCGTGATTTATGCCAAACGCCTCAGCCGTTCCCGATGTATCCGCCTCGACCAACAGCGCCAGTTTCTTTACGAAAACTCGACATCAAATGCGAAAACCCCTTGACAGTTCCACCTCGTTCTTCGGCAATTAGAGAAAGAGTGTAAGCGGGCCATGACTTGTGGCGATTTTACTGTCCATCTTCCATGTTACCACGTCTAGCATACCACCACGCATGAGCGAAATCTGCTCTATACGCGTATTAGCACATGCCTCAGCTCTCCTCCCCAACCATGTCGATGGAAGAAAACTGCTTCTTCTGCGCGGTCTTGATTCAGTCAATCTCGTTCGACCTATCTCCGGCTGGGTATATACCAAAGATATAGTACCGCAGTGCATAATATATTGATTTGCCCGCTTCATACAAGTACTTGACAATGCTCTTCAAGATCAAGTCAGGTTCAGAAGGGTCATATACAGGATCTATTAGCCTCCCAGGACCAAACATCTGGTCCCGTCGCACCCTCAGTGGCCCTGAGTGACGCCAGGTGCTGCGAATCACTGACCCTCGCATTGGCAGTGGCTTCCCAATCATTGCTGACCAAATCTCTTCAGTGTATCCGCGAAGTGGCGCTTTCCTGATGTACGTCACATTGACGTTTTTGAATATGATATTCTCGGTATATAGCCTTCTACAAGTTCTGCAGTGCGAATGATCTGTGAATGGTTCTGCGAAGTGTCGATGCTCATGGTAGTGGATAGAACGACCATTCATAAACTTCTCAACATGGCATTTTGTCGAGAGTAATTGCCAGCCGATGGAAGTCTTGATGACCTCAAAATGGGCATCTGATCGATAATAAATTGGGCCGTCGTAACTGTGTCGAGACCGGGTGCGAGTGTAGCTGCTCCTGCGTCGTGCGTCCCCAAACTGGACGTTTGATTGATGATAAATTGAACCTTCGGGGGTTTCATCTGAATCGCTATAGTAACTATGACGAGATCGGGTGCGGGTATAGCTACTCCTGCGTCGGCGGGACGCACTGCGACGTTCTGACCTGCTCGTGCTGTTGGACAATGAATCATATCCGCTGCGATAGGTAGCATGAGATGTGTACGTCCTCTCTGGGTAAATACTTCTAATGTCATGGGGGGATTCTTCAGGTCTTGTCCTTGTTGGTGTGTCTGGGGTGGTTCTGGTGGGTTCCGATGGCGTTTCTTCGATTGAATCTCGTCGTCGAGAAGTTCCAGATCCTAGGACTAACTCAAGAGATGACTTGGTGGAAGCTACTCTGTCCTCTCTACCCAAGTTGATCTTTAGTCGACAGCGACTGCATCGCCGTCCAAGCTCCTGGCATCTTGCACAGCTCTCTCTGGGTTCAGTACAATATGACTCAGGCTCTTGGTCGTACAAGTCAGCATCGTCTTCGATATCAATATCGATATCTGGAAATGAATCCGCATGCAAGGCATCCATGATGGTTCCGTAGGTATGACTTTACGGTGTATGTAACAAGGCTCGAATTTGGTTGGGGAAAGATGCTTGGGAAGTTGACGAGGTCGGTTTGGGCAAAGGTTTGAATCGAGTCGCGACTAAAAAACACGGTACGGAATATTTATTTGCTTTATTCACTTTTAATAAACCTTTTACTGTAAGTTATTTCAAAAAGAGTTTCTCGTCTATCCCTCTTAGTTTTATTGGATAGGCTGTTTCTCAATGTTGATTAGGTAGATCTTTCTCTACTACTGTTGTCAAGGTGCCAACCCTTAGTAACCAAATCATACTATAGAAACCACCTATCTACATACGTCTATGGACAGGCAATTATACCATATAGAATTTACATAATAAAGCATACGTGATTGTGATCCAAGTTACACTGAACTATATTGGTTATGCTTTATTGTGCTGCTTTCTTATTGGCCAATATAAAGGATTTCACTGCCTGCGTTTCTGCCTAAGAAGCAAAGTCACGCCGAGTACCAAAGCGCCCTTTAGATAGGTTTTTAACTCGATAAAGCTTATAAGTTTGAGTTTCAAAGGTCAAATGAGTTTATCGGCTGCCGATCGCCAATACTATTTATATGCACCTCATCATCCTGTCTGTTAACTTCCTGTACTTACGTTCCCAGCTACAACCTCGACACCTACTTTCTTGTCTTTTTTCTTTCAACATGAATTTCATGGCTGAGTATTTTCAGCCTCGGGACCCTTCTCTCGAGACCCGGCCAATCCCTTCCAAGCGCTCCTTTGACATATGCGCATTTGGCCCAGGTGCTGACCCGGCAATTCAAAGAACAGCCCGATCTGTCAGTGATGTGGACCTGAACATCAGACCCTCAGATTACAGTAATAACCCTGAGTTTGATAGTCAAGTATTTGAGAGAGAAAGACCATTCATGCCGTGGGTGCGCGATGAAGAAGATTGGCTGGGCTTTAAGAAGAGGACAGATGATGTCCGTAAGCTTCTTTCAGCTGTACAGGCTTATCGAAACAGTATGTCGGGTCTGCTCGGCTCAGAAATTACAGACCCAACATGGGGCTATTACATCTTTGTTACTTCTTATACAGACGCGGCACGCCAAAAGTTGGACGCAGCCGTGGAGGCCTTGGTCCAGCTTACACTCAGAAGTTTGAGACGTATGTCACCCTCGCTTTACTCGGAAGAAGCATCCAAAAGATTCAAGCTCGATGTCATTCAAAACAAGGAGGCTTTAGAGAATGCGTCCGAAGACAGGGTGAGGGAAGAATTTCGGGCGCAGCTGAGAGGCTCGGGAATGCTTGAAGACGACATCATGTTCCGAGGTATCGGTTCAAGCCGTTGTTCAGCGTGTATCCTCCTTGATGAAGACACCATCAAGAAGTTGTCCAAGATGCCATTCTCCCTTGATACGGAACAAGATGATATCCTGTTCGGCGATGTGTACGTGAGACTGGTTGACCCCAAGTGGGATTATCCAGCACAACCGCACCCAGGAACAATTGAGGACGGTATCCCTTATCGGGGAGCAGACGACTGCCCAGTGACTTGTCTCGCAGAGCTATATCGCAGAATGGATGGAGATATGATGGAGGATTATCCCATGGCGGATGTCATGGGCTAATATTCATTGTCTTACCCTAGAACCAAGATCTGAGTTGGCAGAATCAATCAATACAGAACACTAAGTTGAAACATCTTCTCTATTCGTAAATTGTATTTCATTGAAGAACATGAGTTCGGAAATGCATTGGCCTCGCAGATAACCAGATAGTATTAAAATGCTGAGTACACAGTACTAAGGTAAGATAGAATTATTGACATGAAGATGAGGTAGGACAGGAATCAATGCTTGATTGACGCGGTGGAACCAGATGAGAACGGTACATCTTCGGCTATCAGTAAATATAATCGAAATGACATAATTCATCCAATGGTCAGTTCCACCAGCGACAGTCTAGTCAGTGAATGTATGATCCATTCAACTAATGTACCTATTTTCGAGAGCGTTGTCCTTCTTCTCCAAAGACATTTCGGAGACCACACTAACTATTGGAAGTCAGTATTCGGCGGCCACTTCAAAGTTTAATCACAGCCTCAGCACCTGAAAGTCTACGCAGCCTACAGAGCTTCTTTCAGCTTGGTGGGGTCACCCTTGATCCAACATAACAGAACCCAGGTAGCTATAATGTCAGGGACAAAAGCTGCCCTCAAGGGCATCAACGACGCTATTCGTCAGCAAAAGTTCGACGAAGCCGTGAGCAAAGCTCGGGACCTTCTGGAAAAGGACTCCAAGAACTACCAAGCGTGAGGAGCCCGAGTTCTTCGAGAGCTGCAGTACCCCGCCATAAGAAGCTCAAGCTGACCACATCTACAGTCACATCTTCTTGGCATTTGCTCTGGATAAACAAGACAGACTCGATCAAGCTCAGGAGACTTATCGGTCTGCGACATGGCTTCGGCCCCAAGAAGCACAAGCTTGGCAGGGTCTGATCAAGCTGTTTGAGAAGCAAAGCAACAAGAAACTCGCAGACTATCACCAAGCAGTAGTCAATCTGGCTCAGATTTACCGGGATGCCGACGACATGTACAAGGCCCAGGATGTGGTGATCAAATTTATCGATTTTGCTAGAGTAAAGGGAGACGACATTCAATACGCCGAGGCACTATCGATACAACTTCCCGAAAGTCCATTGTATCCCATACTTGAGGGCCGCTTCCCTCATCCAGCTAAAACGTATGAGACCGTCGCGCTCATCCTCGAGAAGTATGAGAAGCACCGGATAAACACTCTCATCGGAGAGCGACGAACCAAACTGGGTGCCAAGCTTTCTGAAGTTACTCTTGATGCCAAGCGCGAAGTTTACAGCCAGAGCAAGCTGGAACACATTTATCGACAGCTGATCAACTGGACAACAGATGACGATTTAAGAAGACAGTATGAGGAGAAGCTCCTGCAGCTTTGTTATGACCGTCTTCTGGTTGCGCCACCAGGCGCTGAAAAGGATACAGAGCGCGAAAAGGTACTTGATTTGGCCAACGGCATGGTTGCTATCAAATATCCTTACAAGCTCGCCTGGGATATCTCTATAGAGTGGCAGGACAAGAAAGAGGTTCGAGAATGGGATGTCGACGTCCTTCGTGCTTATTGCTCCTTCTTCCCTGATAGTGACCTGTACAAGGTCATCACAAGCTATCTGACCAGCCCCATCTCGCCTTTCCCTCCCGAGAAAGCTCAAGAGGAGGCAAAAGCAGCTCCCAGTGACTCGGAGGAAAGCTCTGACGACGACGACGGTGGCGTTCCCACTCTTGTGGTACCTTTGACTGACGAGGACCGTCTTATCATGATAACTGAAGGTATTATTACCGCAGATTCAGTTCTTGCATATCGGCTTACGGGCCAGTACCTCCTTCATATTGGAGAGTATGAATCGACCGTTGAGCTTATGCGTAAGGGAATGACTCTGTTAGCGCAAGAGCGTAAGAAGACAGGTCTTTCGTTCGTCAATGCCGAAGACTCCTATTACCTCTCACTTGGAACAGCTCTGGTCTACTACCAATCTCCTCGACATCATAAAGAAGCCAAGGAATTGTTCGACAAGGTTCTCGAGCGTGATACCACTTCTACTTCTGCTTTGATCGGCGTTGGCCTCATTTATGAAGAGGAGGAGGAATATGATGAGGCCATTGACTATCTCACCCGGGCTTTGGAACGTGACCAGACTAACATGAAAGTCAAGTCCGAAGCTGCCTGGGTCAAGGCGCTCAAAGGAGATTGGCAAACCGCAAAAGACGAACTCCAGGAATGTCTTGAGCCTCTGGAAAAGCAAGGAGCTGCATCAAAGGAGTTGCTGGGTGAAACGCAACATCGTCTTGGAGTGTGTATCTGGAACATCGACACTAGTAAAGCTGCGCGAAAACAGCGAAAGGGAGAGTCCGCGTACGCGTACTGGTTGAGCGCTCTGAGCAACCATCTAAATCACGCACCCACCTACACATACCTGGGAGCATACTATGCCGATTACGCGAAGGATAAGGGCCGTTCGAGACGTTGCTTCCAGAAAGCGCTGGAGCTTTCTCACGCTGAAGTGGTTGCAGCTGAGAGACTTGCTCGATCGTTTGCAGATGACGGAGATTGGGATAGAGTCGAGCTCGTTGCCCGCCGTGTCGTTGACTCCGGTAAAGTAAAACCACCACCAGGATCTAAAAGAAAGGGAATCAGCTGGCCTTTTGCTGCGCTTGGTGTTGCAGAACTAAACAAACAAGACTTTCACAAGGCCATTGTGTCGTTCCAAGCCGCGCTTCGTATCAGTCCCGAAGATTACCACTCCTGGGTTGGTCTTGGAGAGAGTTACCACAGCTCTGGCCGACATGTTGCCGCTACCAAGGCCATTCTGAACGCCCAGAAGCTTGAGGAAGACACCGAAGCTGATATCTCCGGAGATACCTGGTTCACCAAGTACATGCTTGCTAACATCAAGCGTGAACTGGGCGAGTACGACGAGTCCGTCGCTCTCTACAGGTCAGTCATCGAGACACATCCTGAGGAAGAGGGCGTCATCATTGCCTTGCTTCAGACAACAGTCGACAGCGCACTTTCTTCAGTTGAGAAGGGATTGTTCGGAAAGGCAGTGCAGCTTGCTACTGAGACCATCGAGTATGCAAAGACAACTAGTGGCAGCGTTTTCGAGACCTTCAACTTCTGGAAGGCCATCGCTGATGCGTGCTCTGTCTATTCGTCTGTCCAAAGCCGCACAAAAGACTTCCCTTCCGATTCCATTCGGAGCATCCTCGAGAAGGGTTCAAAGGAGGCTTATGAAATCTTCGCCAGCATCGATAAAGTCGGCACTGATGTTGTTTTCGCCCAGGGACTATACGCAGACGACGAGCAGCCTGGCGTCGATCTCACCCGATGCATCCATGCTACAATTCTTTGTCACAAGCAGGGAGTTCACATCGCGTCTAGCGACCGCCATGCTCAATCTGTTGCTTACTATAACTTGGGATGGGCTGAGTACCGCGCTCATATTTGTCTCCCACCTGGAATTAGGAAGAAGTCTAGCAGCTACATCAAGGCTGCAGTGCGGTCGTTCAAGCGTGCGATCGAGTTGGAAGCCGGAAACTCGGAATTCTGGAATGCTCTCGGTGTGGTAACTAGCGAGATCAACCCTTCAGTCTCGCAGCATGCGTTCTCCCGAAGTTTGTATCTCAACGAACGAAGTCCTGCGGCCTGGACCAACTTGGGAACGCTCGCGTTGTTGTCGGGAGATGTGAAGCTAGCCAACGAGATCTTTACGAGAGCTCAGTCAACTGACCCCGACTATGCGCATGCGTGGCTGGGACAAGGCTTTGTGGCCCTGTTGCATGGCGAAGCTAAGGAAGCTCGTGGACTCTTCACTCACGCAATGGAGATTGCAGATGCATCCTCAGTACCGACTAGACGCCACTACCCGAGCTCTTTGTTCGACTACATCCTCACAGTTTCTCCCAATGATGTCAATGTAGAGTCTCTTATTCAACCACTCTTCGCTCTTAACCAACACCAAAGCCTCAAGTCACAAGATTTGGCCTTTGCGCATTTGGCAACACTGTTCCAAGAACGCACAAACGAGAGTGGCCGTGCTGTTGAGACTCTAGAGAAGATTTCCTCAACCATCGAGGCTGACTACGAGAGCACTGAGTCTCCCCAAAGCCTTGCCAAGTTTGCTTTGGCCAAGACAGATTTGGCACGAACCTATCTTGCATCTGGCTCTTATGAGAAGGCGGTTGAGTGTGGCGAGCTGGCTTTGGGACTGAGCAGCGATGATGCCGAGAATGAACTTTCAAGCGATCAACGCAAGAAGGCACGATTATCTGCCCATCTCACTGTTGGATTGGCCGAGTACTACCGTAACCGGTTTGACGAAGCCATCAAATACTTCGAGTCCGCGTTGGAGGAATCTGATGGCAACCCGGATGCCGTTTGCTTGTTGGCTCAGGTACTCTGGGCCCAAGGATCAGAAGCCTCGCGGGATAGAGCTCGTGAAGAGCTATTCGCGGTGATCGAAAAGCAACCCGAACATGTCCAATCCGTTCTTCTTCTTGGTGTGATCGCCTTGTTGGATAACGACGAGGATAGCTTGGAGGCGGTTGTTGAAGAGCTACACGGACTTCGTACCAATCACAAGGTTACAGCATCGGAGCAATCGGGCATTGGTGAAGTGTTACGAGCTATTGCAACTCTGGGAGAGGGACGGACGGAAGAGGATATAAGAACGCAGGTACAGACAGATATTATGCTGTACCCCAATCTGCCTCATGGCTGGGCTGCCATGGCCCAATCCACAGGCGATGAGCATGCTGCTCAGATGGCACTCAAGGTAGCATCAAGAGGTATCCCTCCGAAGGGCCTCTTGGACGCTCAGGATCTTTCAAAGGCGTATGCAGGAACAGCAACAGCTGGCGACGCTCAACGAGCGGCATTCCTGGCTCCTTGGGAGCAAAGTGGTTGGACATCGCTCTCTGCTGCTACTCAAAGTGTTTGAAAGACTTAGTATACTGGACAGTGGGAAACACAATGACAACATTGAAGGTTACATTAGTGTTCCAGAGAAGCTTGTCAGGACTGAAATGAATGTCAATCATGTATATACTAGCCATTGTAGAAAAGGGGTATCATGTATAAACCGCACAAATCTTTCTCACGTTCCTTGCCTTTCGCTCTGCTGTATCTCCGCCTTTAATCTCACTAATCTTCCATCCACCCACGTCTTCTGCCATGCCTCAATCTTACCACCAAGCATTATACACTTATCTGGCTCCAATAAAACCATACCTCGCGCAATCACCGTACCAGCCTTGAGCAATATCTTCTCACCGATTTGCGTCTTTCCAACCCCAATACTATCATGGCGTCGTAGTTCCATTGCATATATCTTTGTTCCCTTGCTGTCCTGCAGAACAAGTCTATGTGTCGCATTCTTGCCTGCAGGTTTAGGCCCTGCTGTATTGCGAGCTGCTCCGGGCCTTTGAGTCTGGCTTTCGTTGTTTTCATCATCATCCTCTGCCGTGACACGAATGACCTCTCTACCACGCGTGGTCTCGCCTCTCGCCACAGCTTCCATTTCCTCAACTTGCTCCCACCGACTTAGTGTAAGGTTCTCGATATCCAGGACCTGAACATGAACAGGCCTTGGGAGCCGCTTCTCGCGAGAGTCTGTAGATTCAACATCTGGGGGAAAGGATTGGACAGCGCTTGTGTTTATGATTGCACTGCTGGTCAGATCTGCTGCCAATAGCCTAGCTTTGGCCGTGGCTACGAGTGACGGCATGGGTGCTGGAGGAGAGCGTGCATTTATAAGAGAGCTGAGAAAGTTTGTTGCTGGATGGGGAAGATTTTGAGCTAGTATAGAAGCTTTCAGTTGGTTGGTAGGATCCATTTTTGTTATCGTTGTATCATCGTATTGTTGATCTTTTGGTGTTTAGAAATAATTGTCAGATAATGAGTTGCATTATACCTAGCCTTGTAGTTGTAATGACGTCTCAGCGGCTGAAAGTGGACCGTCCCCTAAATTTAGTGTCGAGTACCCCTGCATCGCATGCTTGCGACCACTAACAGGCATCTTCCACCGTGTCTTGTTCAGGTCAGGTTAGCCTTGTCTACCTCGAACTGTCATTCAGCACAATCAACTTCCCGTCTCCGACTTGAGACCAGCCTACAACAACTGGTATTTGTCTTCTTTTACGCCTCGGGATATAACTTCATAATGTCTACTATAGCCTCCCCTCGTGAGCCTCCTCGGCGCACCCCGACAAACTCCAATCGCCCATCCTTCGAAACCTCTCGTTCCGCTGTCGCTTCTCCCGTCCTTACACAGGGGCCTACGAACCCTCCTGCGCCCCCTCAACGCAAAACTTCGTCCAACCGTGCAGCTCTAAGAGAGTACTACAATCTCCGCGCCGCAGCTCCACGCATCGAGATACCCGATTCTGAAGTCCCGGCTACGGAAATTGATGCCCATGACTTTAATGCCGACGAATATGTCGCCAAAGTCACCACGAAGAGCAGCCTGGAGGAGCTCATGAAGTTGTACACACGTGTGGTGGGGGAAGTGCGCGCGCTGGATGCGGAAAAGAAGGCCTTGGTATACGATAACTATAGTAAGCTGATTACAGCGACTGAGACAATTCGCAAGGTACGTTGCTACGGTTCATTCACTGCGCAATAAGGAGCTTATCAAGTAATCAGATGAGAGCAAATATGGACCCCTTAAATCCCATGGCCTCGACACTCGACCCAGCTATCGCACAGATTTATAGTCAAGCATCCTCCATCCGAGACGCGGTCCGTGAAACAGTCCCTGCGCCAGATTCGGAACAAGGCAAAAAGCGAGAGGCCATGGCCAGACAACAACGGACAAGAGAACTAGCGATCCAAGTTCTAGCCGTCCCTGAAAGACTTCGTACCCTAGTGAGAGAAGGCAAGATTGCGCAAGCGCACAAAGAATGGGTCTTGCCACGGAAGCTGCTGGAATCTTGGAAACAGAAAGGAATTGGTGGTAACGATGTTGAAGAGTGTATTGAAGAGGGCGACGAGGCGCTGAGACAGGCCGATGCCAAGAGCAGTGCTTCGAGCCCAAGGATATCGAGGGACGAGCGACTATCAAGAGATAGTCGGGCATCAAAAGATGGGCAGTAGGGCACAGCAAATGATGATATACCCATGTTTTTTAATAGCCTTTTGTTGCTCTAGCGCTCGACGATAATGCATTTGGATTCGACATTCTCATCCTCAACTCCTATTAACTCTACAACTGCACAGCACTACTTTATACAAAATCCAACCCCTGGATTATTTCAGATCACTTACATCTAGAATAGTAAACGGATCCTTGTCTACCTTGCTGGTAACAACCTCCACCTCGGGGACTGTTTCTCGGATAGCAGCCTCCAATTTGGGCCTGAGCACCTCCTGAAGGTATCCACGCTCAGAATTGCTATGGAAGACTTGCACCAATGTGCGGCCCTGCTGGATGGCCCTCAGGGCTGAGTGGTGGCTTGTCTCACCGGTCACAATCAGATCAACGTCGGCTTTCTTGAGGACGTCGTAACCGCTACCAGCGCAGACGCCGAAACTGCTGACCTTGGTGGTCTTGATATCAGCACCCACAGGGCTTGCTACCATGACATGCTTAAGACCGCCGAGCTTTTCGGCAAGGCGAAGGATGATCTCAGAAAGAGAAACAGAGTTGTCAAAGCGACCGATTGCGCCGTAGCCTGCACCAGAGTGGCTGGAAGGAGCGTTGGTAGCAGGATTGGCAACGGAGCGTTTGCTCTCGTGAGGGCCAGACACAATATCGGCGAGCCACGTATTGAGACCTTCAGGAGCAGCGTCAACGGCAGTGTGAGGACAATAGACAGCGATACCAGCCTTGGTCAGCTTCAGAAGGGTGGCTTGCTGAGGGTCGTTGTTGGTGATAGACTTGAGGCCGCCAAAGATGAAGGGGTCTAATGATACGTTAGTGGGATTGGACGTCTACCGGATCTTAAGACATATGAGACTTACGGTAGCTGACAATGACGCTGACATCTTGCTCAATGGCGTCCATGGCAACTTGGTAGGTCAAGTCATTGGTAACCAAAACTCGCTTCTTCTGCTTGGTATCTTCTTCCGAGTTTCCAACCAACAGTCCAACGTTATCCCAGCTTCTGTCTGCAATCTCTTCTGGGTACAGCTTCTGCATAGATGCAACAACGGCCTTGGTGAAGGATGAAGTCTCAACCTGCCAGGCGCCCCAGGCTCCGCTTTCGCTCATTTTGGCTGAGTGCGTTTGAGGGGATAGGATTGAGTTGCTTGGAGGATGACAGGAAGAGCAAAGTCTGCTTGATCCTTTGTATGAGATGGGATAAATTGTGAAAGGTGCGGATAGCAATTGAGGTGAGCTGCGTGTAAGTTGTCTATTCAATCTTAGAACAGAGCCTCTCATAGCAACTGTGCTTCAAACACTTGTGATATGTGCAGCTACTAGACTAATTGGGGGAATTGATGTTAGTTACCTGATCCTCTTGTGGATTGATGATCATCAATTGGCAGATGACTGGGACTCACTCATCAATTATATGCCTTTGAAAGGTAGCCTGGGATCAAAGATGAAGCTAGAAGCCGCCGGAGCTTGAAGCCGGAAGAAGAAGCGAAGAAAGGGTCCAATGAGCTCATACCGTGCGTAGGACTTACCTGGACTGTGATGAAGCTCCCCTAAAAGACTCTGTTTGTCCGCTAGAGTCGAAACCTCTCACACTGTACAGCCACACCCCACGATGATATCTAATCAATCAATCAACCAGAATCTCAACGCCCTCTTCCATCCACCTCACTCACTCATACCCTCCAACTCTCTTGCATCCTTCTCTAGAAAGAATGTCGTCGCAAATTACAGACGAGTCCCTGCGCGAGGCTATCAAGCAGCGCCTCGAGGCCACACACGTTGAGGTTACGGACATGTCTGGTTAGTATCTTTCCTTCGTCTCTCTACCCCGCGAACCCCTCCAAGCCGATTACGGCGTAGGATCCAAAAGCTAACATGCGCAACTATCTCAGGCGGCTGTGGTCAAGCTTTCAACTCCCTTATCGTGTCGTCCCAATTCCAGGGCCTCAACTCTCTCAAGCGCCATCGTCTTGTCAATGCCGCCCTCAAGGAAGAAATCGCCATCATCCACGCTTGGACCGCCAAGTGCCAGACGCCCGAAGAGTATGCAAAGACCAAGGAAGCAACCGATGCGCCAGCGCAGGCATAAATCTCTTCCCATCTCTTTTCTTCAAAAATACTAGAATCATACAAACATGGAGTTTTTGCGTAAAGACGGGTATACGACGGGCACAAGGAATGGAAGAACAAGAATGTGATGAATGGATTTAGATGACAAGATATCCCTATCGGAGCGGTTTGGTACCGCGATACACCACGAAGAAACAAAATACCACGAGATCAACTCTATAATTAGGGCACCTTTATTGGCAAGTGTTCAGCGCGACAACAAGACAGTTTGGTCGAGGTGGTCATTTCATCTTTTTGCGCCAACACCATATCTTCCGTGAAGACGTCTCGTTACTCATACTCCTTTGTAAATCAACAGGCATGTCTTAGCTTAAAAATCATCTACATATACACTCCTACAAAAGACCCAGCAAGTCGTCGCTGTCCTTCTTGGGCTGCTGAGGTGCACCTCCCTGGGCCTGCTGCAGTTGCATCGCTGCTGGTAGAGGCTCGCTCGTTGATGCACCACCAAAATTCAAGCCCTCAAATCCATTCATCAAGTCATTCATGTTGTTGCTGGGTCCTGCAGCTGATGCAGGAGCTCCTGCAACCGAAGGCTGCGCCGGCGCATCGAACATGCTCATCATGTCGGCCATAGCCCCTGAAGGTGCACCAGCAGATGGGCTGGCCACTCTGTCGGGGGTTGCGGAAGCACTGTTCTGCTCATGAGAAGCAGGCGCGGCACCATCGAAATCAATGTCGAGCAAGTTCTCAATGTTGTTCTGTGTAGCGCCGCCAGATCCGTTAGATGAAGCCGTGGCAACGGAAGCTGCGATAGGGTTTTCGGCAGCGTTTTGTCGCTGCTCCTGGATAGCAGCTCGTTGGATCTCGTCGGCGCCGAAACGGCCCTTACCAACGAATGACTCCGGAGGCTTGTGGTAGACTGAAGCAAGAGTAGAGAGTTCGGTGAGGAGCTGCTCCAAGAGAGCAGGCGGGAGACTGGTCATCGTGGTTGTGATGGTGGGCTTTTGTGACAGGACAATATTCTGACAGGGTGTGTTAGCGATCGTCCATAGTCATTCATGTTCTATCATCACTTACCTTGGCAACTTCAGGGTCCGAAGAAAGAAGACGCCAGTACACATATGCCCTATCGCGGATATCGGGGTTATCATTCTCCGCTGTAGCCGCCTGAAGAACCTTTTGAACCAGGTTTTGGTTGCTGCCGGGCTTTTTCAAGAATAGCTTCACCACAGCCGTCAATATTTGCAATTGTGTCTGTGAGGTTCTGTTAGTATGAGCCTTGATGGAGTTAGTATGCCACTCACCTGTGTGAACTCTTCCATGAAAGACTCGACAAAACTCTCCAAGATCTCGTCTGCGTTATTGATCTTCTCAGCATACTCACCGACAATCCAGATAAGAGATCCACGGGCGGTAGGCTCATCCAACTCATCAATGTGCTTGCAGAGCGTGGGGATAACACCTTCGTATCCAGGGTATTTTCGGAGAATATCCTTGATGACCACAATCACTTCCTGGACAACGTAGTTGACCTTGGTGGAAATGAGGTCTTCCAGAGCCGCAACACACTTCTCAGCAGCGTTCTCAATCTTGATAGCCACCTGACCAATAGCCTTGACAGCTCTTCGGACGAAATCCATATCCACTTCCAGGGCATACTCCTTCAACTCGGCGAGAAGTTGCTCGTAGTTGTGCTCGTTCGCTATCCTGACCATGATTTCCAGCTTTTGCAGCTTGACGTATGGTGGGTCAGTGTATTTACAGAAGAAAACGCGCATCTCCTTGCTGAGAATATCTGGCTTAGCTTGGAGGAGGAGATCAATGTTTCGCAGGGCAACATATTGAACCTCGGGTTGCGAAGCGACCAAGGTAACTGATTTCTGTCAGTCAAGAACTCAGATAGTGTTGACATATACATACCAAGGGGAGGTGCCATCTTCTTGAGATATGACCTCACCGACTCAGGGTTCAGAGCCTTCATGTGAATGAAAACAACCTTAACAGCAGCAAGAACCACACTAGGGTTGACATGCTGGAATTGAGGTGCCACACGCTCACAAATGTGCTCAGACTCCTTCTGGTCTGACGCAGAGTAGTCTGCCAGGGTTGTCAAAATAGTAACACGTCCCCATTCGGTACACTCGTTAAGAGCCATAAGCAACTTCTTCAGCGTCACGGGAGTGACAATCAATGCCCTCGTCTCAGGCGCGGTCTCGGTGATCTCAGACAGAGCGGTCACTGAGTTGGCGACAACCATGGGGTTAGGGTCACCAATCAGCTCCTGAAGAGCCTCCAGAAAGCCATTTTCGATACACATCTGCGGGTTGAGGTCAAAGAGTTTGGCGACGCAAATGGCGGCCGTCTTGCGCACGTATGGCGATTCGTCTCGTAGCGTCTTTCTCAGGGGCTCTTCCATATAATCCACCATTTTGTCCACTCTGATGCACCCCATTGTTCGGATCGCGAGTGCTCTTATCAGCGGGTTTGGATCTTCGGAATCTTGAACGAAAGTATTGACGGCGAGAATGCAGAGATCGGGATGTGACTTGGCGTAGTTCCTAGACTTCTATGTCAGCTCTCTGAACCCACCGCACGATGCGTTGACAGCTGTAGAGCTAAGGATGGCAGCTCGACAGCTTTCTAGCCTCAACTACGTACATCAGGTAGAGGTATACAAGCTTCTTCTGATCAAGATCGCCGGTCGCAATGTTCTTGAGCACGTCGGGGAAGAGTGCCGACACATCTTTGCCCAGCGTCATGGCCATGATGGTCTTTTGGATTGACTCCTTGCGCTCGTATGCATACTGCGACACCAGACCAGCGCGCAGTTCAAAAGTCTCGCCCTTTCGAGGCACAGCAAAGGCGCCCTTAATGCGATTTACCGCCATCGTCGAGGGTTTTGGAGGGGTACGTGGCGAAGCTCGAATGTGGCAGAGGTTGAGATTACGTTGATGTCCAGGACAGACGAGCGGTGACAGCTAAGTCGAACTGGTTAGGCCAGGTAGAAGTAACTTGTCCTCCAGGGTGAAGCCTGCATCCACCGATGGTTCTGCGTATCGGAGGATGCGTCAAAGATGCGCGACGTCTTCGATGTTATTGGATCGAAAGGAGTTGATCGATCTGAGATTGATTAAGGCAGACGTAACTGTCACCAAAGATGCCAAGGCCACGAAGATAGGTCCAGGCCACCTCCACTGAGTTACGAGCCTGAGCCACTAAAGGGGGGCACACTACAGTGGCCCTGTCAGCTTTCATAAAGCTAGCCTGGCCAGGTTGCCCCCTAACTCTAAACTTCCGCCTGATTACCGTTCGCGGTAGCGTGGCTTCAATGGCTAACAATTTATTTTTGGTCAGCTTAGTCACCTTCTTTCGATAGACTGTATCATCATAAGCCAGCTACCAAATCACCTTACACGAATGCATTGGTCTATTTGATAGTACAGACAAGATCATTTCCTAGGATTCTGGGACGAATATCACCTGCTGAAAATCAATACAAAATGGTAAAAAAGGTTGAACCAGTCGACCTAGCAAGAGTTCTAACGAGAAACAGGCATTGCCAAATCTACGTCGACTCTTTATCGAGTCACGTACAGACGATGAAGAACGAGACGTGTCCAGGAAAGCTGTAGGTTTTACTCGGGATACGAGCCTAGTATATGTTCTAATAGAGTGTAGTTCTACAACGCTGTTCTCTTTATGGGATCAATCGCCGTTTTCAGTCTCATTGCCCAGAAATTAAATGCTGGGAAATGATGAACTCATGTCAAATTCTTTTATACATTTGGGGAGCGAGGCGTCATTTTTTACATTGATCAGAATACCCAAGCATCTCAGGTCTAATCATCGGCTTCTTCTACATCTTCTATTTGCGCCCCTGCTCCATCGTGGTTCTCTTTCTTTGAAGCAGCCTTTGCTTCTTGCTTGCGCCAAAGACCAGCCAAAAAGTCGTTTGTGCTCGCCTCTTCAAGGCTTTTATCCTCTCTCTTCTTCATAAATCTTGGAAATCTCAAGCTTAATCCTCGCTCTTCACTCACAAGCCCGATTGCAGCTGTGTAGGTTGGGCTCAGCGTAATATCCGCAAAGGCCATTTCCCACACTTCTTGTGGCTCGAACCAGATATCAGGTCTTGGACCCGAGTATTCCACAAAACTGGGCTGGGTAGTTCTTGTGTTCTTAGGCTCACCACTCTCTTCACCATCGTCATAGAACTGTCGGTTGGCCTTGTAGAAGCTATCCGTGAATCCAGACATACATTTACACACGGCTTCCAAGGATCCAGTCTCCTCATTACGACAAGCCATAAGCATAGGCGACCACCATTTTGCCTTGCGTCCCTGTCCATGCCAGGCAGCGACAGGTATGAGATCAAGTGTGTCGAAACTTGAGTTGTAGTCTTTCTTGACCTTGAGCCAGGAGTCAAGCCGCTTATCTGGCTCATACGTTGCCAATAAGGGTTTTCGTCTTGTTTTGGCTTTCTC
The DNA here is from genome assembly GCA_019054645.1 of Fusarium sporotrichioides. Classification (NCBI taxonomy): domain Eukaryota; kingdom Fungi; phylum Ascomycota; class Sordariomycetes; order Hypocreales; family Nectriaceae; genus Fusarium; species Fusarium sporotrichioides. Next base: position 2,625,146 of record JAHKNS010000004.1, read on the forward strand.
TCCATTTTCATCTTTTTTCCCTTTCGACTTACCTTTTCCTTTTGACTTTGATCTCGGTGTCAGTGTTCTGTCAGATCCTTCTGGTCCCTCTTCTTCTCCCTTTTCCAAATACGGTGCTGAAGGTAAATTGTCTAGGATCTTCACCATGATTCCTTCGCATTTGAGATCTGTGGCAGCTTTGAAGAATTCGAGGACCGACTCTGAGTCTGCAGACGTAGCATCAAGACTCTTGACCCAGGTAAAGTGATGCGGTATCTCCTTGAAGAGCGATCGTAATAGCTCCCGTCTCTCCCGAAATGGTCGATCTAGCAGTGGTTGTCCGTTCAGGTACATCAGATCGAACGAGAACATGCAGACATCCACCGTGATAGCCCCGATATCAACATCTTTTCTCGCTCGATTTGTGAGTGTCTGGAAATTTTTGAGTTCTCCGGTTTCACGGTCAACAGCCACAACTTCACCTTCCATGATGAAACTATCAACGCCCTCCCCACGTATCTTCGGTATCAAGTCAACCAAATCAGGATATTTGTCTGTCATGACTTCTAAGTGCCGGGAGAAGATGCTGACTTTGCCATTTTCGTCACAGTGTATCTGAGCTCTTTGGCCGTCATATTTGAATTCACATGCAAAATCCCTTCCCTGTAGCTTTGTGAGCATCTCAGATAGATCTCTGGTGATGCTCCCAAGCATTGGACGTAGAGGGATATGGAGAGCAAGGCCGCATCGTATCAGTAGTTCTTCGGAAATGCCAATCTCAAGAAGAACTGGGACAAGGTCGTTATAGTTTGGACGTCTCGCAAAGCACGCCTTCACTATTTCTTCAGCCCGACTCCAAACTTCGGCCAGATCTTCTTTCTTGAGCTTCGCTAGATCGCTTACTGACTTTAGAGGAAAATCGGCTCCTGGAGGACTCGAAAGTAAGAAGGCTCGTGATAAGGCGATCAACATTGTTGTCTTGACAGCACCGATTCGTAGCTGATTGATGTTAGACGACGGTCACCTACTGTAGCGATGGTTATGCTTACATGTTGACAAAGAGTTCGCACAACAAATCGGCTCTCCTCTCCACCACGGGCGTCTTGAAGAAGACGATCGACTATTCTTTGCTTGGTGTCTGCACTGCCCTGTCCTTGACTGCTGGCAATTTTTACCAAAGATTCGTAGACAGCCTTGATTGTCAGAGGCTTTGGTTTCCTGAGAGTGAAGGTTTGTTTCTTCTTGACCTCAAAGGCTACATCTCCAGCATCGCCATATTTGTCATAAATGGCTTTTAGAGCCCGGTTATCGAGCCCACAGGCATTCCGCAACGCTTTAGATATCGCCGAACCGCCCAACCCTAATTCCATAGAGATATAGGGAGGTGAAATGGCATTGGTTGCTAGCCAGACCTGTTCAAGTCAGAAAAGCAGGGTAAATAGCGGATACGAACATACTGCTGGTAATAGACTTGCCGGGTCGGCCTCGATAAGAACTCTTAAACAGTTTACAAGTGTGTCTACGATCTTGATTCGACTTGTGGTACCATTGATGAGGATAAAGCAGCGAGTAAGCAATGCATATGATGCATTACCGCCTTCAGAGGCCCAATGTTCCTTTAATTGATCCACGTACTCTGCTGGATCGAACGTGAGGGGCGACTCGTCGAATGGTATTGAGGTCGTTGTTGTATCCTCAGCCATGCCCGCCGCTTGAAGGCCAAGTGTGGGCTTCGCCTTGTTATCTATACTCGGCTTATTCAAAGACGTTGGGAGAGCGATCGATGGCTTGGATCTGGTAGAAGTTGGGCTTGGGCTCTCATCTCGGGAGACTGACACATTGTGCTTATTCGGAAGTTGTAGAGTCTGTTCCTGGAGCGCGGCGTGCGGAGTGTTGGCAACCTCTTGATCCCATTCTGCCTGAAGCTTCCTGGCCAATTCCTCGTCGGTCATTTCTGTCGGAACATCACTTGATGCGCAATTGTTCTCTTCCAACTTTGGTTTCTTGCTGGACTCTTCTCCATTTTGTTTTTGTTTGGAAAAGAAATACTCAAGACCTCTAGCTGGTGCTGTTGATTTGGTGCCGTTGTTGAGCTTCCGTTTCTTGGTGGGACTCGGCATGACGGAATCCGGCTGTAGAATGTTTGTATATCTTGCCCATTAATTTTAAGAATGCCTTGGTCAAAATGGGAGACACCGGCCGTCAATCAGTATTTGTAAACAGTAAATACGCCTATTCACGTCCATCATTACTTGTCAATCCAGCACGCGGCGCATCGATGACGACGTTTGGCGCGAAGCCACGTGATGATACCTGAGCTCCCTAAAAATCAGGAACCAGCCCGCTACTTGACGCTAAACCTTTTTGGCACGCACAGCACAGCACAAGCGATTCATCTCACACAACGTCGAAATCTTTGCTCTGCCCCACCATCGCGAACCTCCCCCCGACATCCCCCTCATAACGACCCCTCCCCTCTAAATACCACCACCATGAACGGAGAAGACCCGCCGGAGAGACCCCAGGAGATCTCGTCCATCATCAACGGACTTGAGCGATATAACCCCGAGGCTGTCGGCGCTCTCGAGACCTACCTTCAGGACCAATGCGAGCAGAAGTTCACTGACTGCAATGCCAACCGAACACTACTGAAGCTGTGAGTGTAGTGCTTTTTTTTTGTTGCTGTTCTTTGTAATCTGGGCTATATGTGATGACCTTTTGTCAACGTTTCCTATTACCTGACTAGTGTTGGCGGGTTGTTTTCAACTTGGCCGCACCTGAAGTCAACTATTAGTGCGCCTGAAATGCTCAATATCCCGATTGACCTGGTTCATACCTTCTCGACACGAGACTAACCCCCTTCCAGGTACCAGCTCAACCCTGACCGCATCAAGGATGAAGTTATCACCAACGTCCTGGTCAAGACCATGACCCAGTTCCCCTCCGCGCAGTTCTCTCTCGCTCTCCACCTCATCAACCCCTCCTCTGCTGTCACTGGCGACCTCGGCGAAGCCGTCACCAAGCTCCGATCCCTCAATGGCCAACTGGAGGGTGCTCAGTACTCCCGCTTCTGGGCCGACCTCGACGACGACATGGTTGCCGATTTGATTGCCGACATTCCCGACTTTGAGGAGGTTGTCCGTCACCGTATCGCCCTTCTTGTTTCGCAGGCTTTCCGTGAGATCCAGATTGGCCATCTCGAGTCATGGCTCGGCCTCAACGAGGATGCCACTAAGAAGTTCGTCACTGAGGTTTGCGGCTGGACTGTCGATGCCGAAGGCAACGTCAAGGTTCCCTCAAACCCCGACAACGAAGCCAAGAAGGCTGAGATCCGTGAGGACGTCAACGTCGAGCAGTTCTCCAGGGTGCTCCGACGGTCATGGGAGGACACTGTTTAGGCTTTTTCAGAGTTTTAGCGGATCAAAAGGGATTTCTCGCGCACTTCCCCCCATACGATGGGATTCGGACATGACGACCCATGATGTGGAAAGGTTAGGAAGGGCTCGCATGGTAGCATGGCGGGGCATTACAAAAATCTAGGCGTTTAATCGGACATGTCATTCCAGAGCAATCCAAGGATCTAGAGATGCATAGAACTTTGCGATTTGTTGATCTATAGTATTTGGCTCCCGTGTACCACGAAATTATGTGGCCTCGCTTACAGTGCTTGTGATGTCCCGCTATATTCTTTTTTCCAATGTACCCAAAATTGTCTAGTTGCCCTTGGACAGTTCTTCCCATTGTACGCCAGCCCATTCTTCCTCGTATCCAACCTGACCAATTGGTGTTCCTCTGGGGGAGCAATCCTTCTCACATACACCAACAATAATAGTACCCCACTCCATGCCCTCCAGGCTCAGGTCGTCGGCCTCAAGCTCCGCGATAGCATTCGGCGTCAACTGCACCTCAAACACTCTTCTGGCTGTGCAGTTAGGACATCGGGGAATAGCGCCCTTGTTGATAGCTACACCAACAGCGTCCTTCTTTGAGTACAGCAGGGGAGTACCTGCAAACTCATATCGAATAACTTGGTCAGGATTCTGCGCCAGACGATCGGCGAACTTCTGGAATGTGGCATCCATTGACGACTCGAAAGCTTCGCGGTCAATTATAGAAGGCTCCGCAGCGTCAGCAGCCTCAAGGCGGGCATTAGCGGGAACATTCGTGGTTGTGGGGTCCAGGGTCTCAAAGTCGGCATCGGCGAGGTACAGAGTAGGGTAAGGTTGTGCCTGGGCATCCTCCGCAGGCCAGGGCTCAGAGGGCGAAGGTGGTGTCGCCGGGGTATCTTTGATGTTGAGAGATTCGGCAAAGCTCTTTGTAAGTGAGGCAGCTGCCGGCTTGGGAGAGGCAGGTTTGGCTGGCTCTGGAGAAGCAGGCTTGGCCGGCTCAGGTTGCGAGTTGGAGGAAGAGAAGGGGTTGGCAGATCCGGAGCTAAAAGGGTTGCTGGAGGTGCTAAATGGATTGGAATTGCTGGAGAAGGGGTTTGCATTGGAGGCACTTCCCAAGCCCTTGGAACCAAACAATGTGTCGCCCAGTCCAGGTCCGTCATTCTTTGGCTTTTCCTCCTCGACCTTTTTCTCCTCCTTAGGTTTATCCTCCTTCCATACTCGTACACTTCTCAACGCACGAATGCTGCCCTCTTTGCGCCGACAGGTCTGTCGCCTACACGCAAAGACAAAAAGTCGTCGCTCATGCTCAGGGAATCGCTCGGGAAGTTCGCCGTTGAGTTGAAGGATCAAAGCCATAAAGTCCTTGCAGACCTTGCATCGTGCATAGGCTGCGCTGGGGGCGCTGTTATCTAACCAGTCCTGACTCCATTGTTAGCAACCATGAGTTTGTCAGGTGCGGGACAGGTCAAAAACTTACAGGGCGGCCACCGAGTTTGCTAACAGTGTCTTCGTCTGCTTCTTTAGAGGCATATCCGAGAAGAACATTGGTCTCCTCGAATTCGCCGTCGGAAGAATCAGAATCGTAGGAAGCCATATTACTGATATTGATGGGGTTGATTACTGGTGATGATGGTGGGGTAAATTTTTTTTCTCTTTCAAAGTCTCGGACACTGCGGGGCTTAGCGTCACCATCAGAGCCCAACTACAACTACCTACTAACCTAACATCCATGAGCTCGTAGATTATTATTAATGTATCACAATAGTATTTTTCAATCGTAACGCGAAATCGTAATATTGTATATTACGTCCCAGAGTCTTTTGTCTAGCCTCATTTTAACGTGGTATCTCCTACATGTGATCATTAGGTCCATCCATGCCAGGCCCAGGGCCACCTGCTCTGCCCATCTGTCGAGCCTTCAACAACTCGTCACATAGAAGCAGGTTGGATGCAATGCTTGAGCTAGAAGCAATACAATTTCGCAGAACTCGGTAAGAATCGAAGATACCCTCCAGCTCAGGGTCCATGGGCTCACCGGTCTCAAGGTTGAGACCGACGACGTTGCCGTCGGCGTACTCATCTTGGAGATCCGCAACTAATATGGGTTAGCTATTGTATCTATTAGGTTAAAACAAAAGAACTTACGAGCATCCTGAATGTCAAGGCCAGCGTTGGCAGCCAGGGTCTTGGGAATAATAAGAAGAGCATCGGCGAAAGCCTCAACACCCCACTTAGCCTTACCCTTGACAGTCTTGCCAAAGGCATCGCTCTTGAGGTGAGAAGCACATGCAACCTGGAAGGCACCAGCTCCGGGAACAACAGACTTGTCGACGATCATGTTGTAGACACTTCGGAGACCATCTCGGACGGCATCTGTCACCTGGGCGATAGTGTGGGCATTAGGGCCCTTGATCATAAGAGTAACTGACTTGGGGTCCTTGACCTCCTCGACAAAGGTGTACTTTTCCTCTCCCAGAGTCTGTTCGTAGACGAGGCCAGCGTAACCCAGAACCTCCTCGGACAAGTCATCGACACTGTTCTGAGCAACACCGCCACAAACAAGCTGAAGTCGCTCCATGTTTCTGCGCTTGGCTCGTCGGAGAGCAAGGATGTTGTTCTTGGCGAGGACGTCAAGAGAAAGGGGATCGATACCCTTCTGGTTGATGACGACAAAGTTCTTTGTTCCGTCGTTACCGCAGAGCTCCTTCTTGAGATCGACAATCTTCTTGAGCTTGGCATCGACAAAGCGACGCTCACTCTCAACAAGCTTATCACGCTGCTCAGCGCTGGAGTAAAAGAAGCTAGAGTTAATCTCGGTCTTCTCATACTCCAGACTGACGTTCAGGGTAAGGATGTAACAGTTCTCGAGTCGCTTAGGCATATCGGGGTGACGAGCACCGTGATCGAGGGCCAATCCGCGGATCAAGCGAGTGTCGGCAGCTGTTCGGTGCTGCATCTTCATAATCTCAACCATGTGTAGATCAGGCTTTGCGGGCTCCTGGTAGATAGCAAGAACGGCATCGACAATATCGGGAGTAAGCTTTTGGGCCAGGGTGGCGTTGAGCTTGGTGGTGAGCGAAGTACGAGCGACACTGAGGAGGAGTTCTCGGTCAACCTCCTTGGCGAGCTTGAAAGAGTCAAGGAACTACAACGTTTAGTCAGAATCCCAGAGTATCAGGGCGAAAAACTCACCTTAAGAGCCTCGACCTTGGCAACCTCAAAACCATCAGTGATAATTCGAGGGTGCAGTCCTTCCGAGATGTAACGGTCCGCCTGCTTGAGAAGCTCGCCGACCAGCATAACAACTGAGGTGGTTCCGTCACCGCAAATATCGTCCTGGGCGGTCGCTGCTCGGGCAATCATAACGGCGGTAGGGTTCTGTATTTGCATCTCACGAAGGAGAACATTTCCGTCCTTGGTCAACTTGATCTGAGGGTATCGGTCAGTTTAGGGGTCGTCGAGGGGCATTTTAATAGGTAACCGTACCTGACCCGCACCGTCAACAAGCCTGATAAATGGTTAGTTTTGAGCGAAAACATTCAAGACCGAGAAAGAAACTTACATCTTAATGGTGCCTCGAGGGCCCAAGTTGGACTTGAGGACATCCTGTAGGCCTTCACCAGCACTGATATTGACCTTCAGAGCTTCGCCCCTCCTCTGCGACAACGGGGTTAGCAGGCTGCAAGGCCACTTGTCTGCGGGGGGTATTATTTCAACGTACTCGGGACTCGGCCTTTGGGTTGAGAAGTTGTGCAGCCGACATGATTGTAGATCTCTGCTGTTGGCACGACGGCTATATTCGAGATCGAGAAAATCGAGGCTATGAAGAAGCGGTGCTGGTGTTGAAGGTTTCGCGATTTCGTAATCGCACAAGCTTGCACCAGCTGGTCAACAGGCAATAGCGGACAGGCTAGGCTGGGACATTTTTTCTGCCCCTCCTGCCCTCCAAGGGGTGAAGGCGGTGTGGGTCAACCAGTCGGTGTACGAGGTAAATTTATAGAGGGGCTCGGTGAGAGTCCAATCACCAACTACCTACCTCCTACTATCTGATGCTGTCCGAGCTGTATATAATTCGAATACCTAGGTCACCCCTAGGAAAGGAACGGCGATTGGTGCTTTCATCACTAATCATAATATGCATGCAAGCACTTTAGTCCTCCGGCATTTGTATTTAGTTCTCATCTATCTACTTTATAGCTACCAGAGTACTAAGCTATCAATTACTAGATGTGTACTTCAACACCACATACTTATTCAACAATGATACATGCATCGTTTCTCAACTTCGTCTACTCACTTGCACTCAGCCCGATGTTTCTTCCAATCCTTCTTCTGACAATCTCCACTGCAGTATTTGACCTTTTGGCAACGTGAACACTTCTTCAGCGTTACCCCTTCTTCGTTCTCTGGCTTTCCACAGCTTCTACATCGCTCGACTCGGGTGACCGGAGTGCCCTGAGGAAGTTCGGCCGGGTTAATGACTTCCTCGTTGAACGGGATTGCGTAGGTTGGGCTAATTGCGATCCGAACAGCGTTGGGTGCTGCATTGGCCCACTCTGGCAGTGAAACGAAGTCTTTAGGGAGACGACCGTTTCCGCATGAACACAAGACTTGCTCGCCGTCCTTACTACTCAATGGTATCGTGGCTCCTTTCCTCTTGTACTCGCATTTCTTGCCGTGAGACCAAGTGCGGCATCGCTCTACCATCGATGGAAGGGCCTTCTTCCAGAGATCGAGTTCTGCATCATCCACGGCGACGCTGCCGCACTCAAGTTCCCTGAGCATGAGAAGGAAGGATTCCATTCGACCAGATGAGACAAGATCCATCGTGAATGGAATGACAGCCGCATCAAGAACGACTGAGGCTGCGTCGCCGTCAAGTCTGATGGCAGATACGAAAACCAGCATGTGAATGCCTCCGCGCTCAGGGTGGTTGATAGCGAACAGGCCTGTCTGGCCACCCTGCAAGCCTGAAGCAATCATGAACATGGTGAAGATAGACTCTTTGAAGTTAACCGCTGGGTCATGCGAGATGCCGCTTTCGTCACGCACGTTACGCAGGTGCTTCTCCCGAGATGAGAACGTCAGTGATGTCAAGGTCGTCATCCACCGATTCCTATCCTCGTTCTCCAGATCAAGAACTGGGAGATTGTCAAGGTTCAAATGCGGCATATTCAGACTTGCCGGGACGCCAGATGAAGAGATTGCTGAGGGATACAGGAAGCTCAGCAATTCCGGGGAATCGGCTGGTTTTGCCAGTGGTGCTATCAACTCGATGTAACCCGTTGCTCGAGCAACTCGTGATTTGATTCCATCCTTGGTGATGGGCACTGGAAATTTGAGGTGGCAAATAAGCTCGTCTTCGCCAAATACAATGTCAATAATAAAGGGGCTCTGTTGACGAAACTCAATTAGGACCTTATTTTTGAGCAGATCCCTTCCTTTTTTCGAGGTGATATCCAAATGGCCTGTGATCGTAGTTATGATAGACTCGGAAGGTGGTATATCAAGCAAAATCTTTGTCGTCTTATCATCCTGGCCCTCGTTTACTGCCTTATCAAGAGGCTTGACAGCTGCGCACAGGACAGGATATGTGTCTTGACCTGGCAGGTGCTTTGTAACGTAGACGCTTGACCTATCGTCAATCCGCGTCTCAAAGACGGCCATGGTCATTCCAAGGATGGATCCAAAGATGACTGAGTTCTGTCCTGTTGGTGGGACACATAGACCTACCAACGCCGACTTTGGTTCATTCTGTAGGGTTGAAGTAGGGACATAGAAAGATGCAATAAGGGGTGAGTCTCCGTCCCAACCAGCCCGGTCTCTGTCGATGGTAACTTGGAATTCATCATCATCTGGCATTTTCTTGGTTTCAATATTGCCAAAAGCAATCTGGATATCGCCAAACATATTTTGCCATGCTTCTGTCGCATTATGGCTGGACCGCACCGATCCGACAAGTGGTGGCGATGCTGTCTTGAAGGCCTTTTCCTTGTGCTTATACAGTCGGGCAACAGCGTTTCGGGGAACTACCACTGTGACGGCGACTGCTGGTGGGAGTGACTTCCAGCGATTAAAGCCTCCATTTGCTGGGATGGATCTGCTCTCCTGTATGATCCAAGGCTCGGTATTGACGCCATGTAGATGAAGCTGGAGACAAAAGTCCTGCATGCCATTACTGGCTAGCAGAAAGCGATGCTCTTGGGCAATAGAATCGATCAATGCTGAGCACATGGTTGGCCATTCTGTCGCAACTCGTGTCATGACAATCTTGAGCATAGCGGCGAAGCTTGCGCGATTGAAATGCCCGTAAGAGTATGACCTATGGTTCATACTTTGGGCTTGGGTAATGTTCTCAGCTTCAAACATATAGTCGTATAAGGGAGAAAGCAATTTGATCAGTTGCTTGGAGTCGATGTGAAGCTTCCCGTGGCTAGCCTGGTCTGAAAAACGAGCGTTGCGCTTCCACGCCAACCGAGTACGCGTTTGCGTTTCTCCTTTCTTTTGGTTCATGAGTCCAATTAGGATTTCGTCAACGTGAGACTCAACCTTGGCGTTTGTCCAGTATTGCACAGGACTAAGTCCGAGCAGCAACGAAATTGTGGGCGCATGGCCACAGAGGAGTTTATCGAGAGAATCGTCCTTGGACTTTTCAGACTTAAGGAGCAGTTCTGTAAACAACGAGGCCCATGGCTCATCTTTGAGTAGGGGCCCTGCTGCGATAAGAATATTGAGGGTTCCGATGTGGTCACACAGGTTTGATGTATCGATCATATCGAACGATGAAGGCCCTGAACCACTCTTGCCATATTCTTTCGAGTCCAAAACCAGGGGTCGTGAATCCCAGGTTCGTCGGTAAAGATTGGCTGGTTTCCCTGTTGCTTGGGAGGTCTGGAAGCTGTGGCAAAGAGTCAAGGCATCTGCAACGGCAAATCGGATAACAATGTCCTTTTTCAGCGACTTGAAAGCAGAAACCCATTCATTGAACTGGGTTTTGGCGGCAGCCGAGGCGGGAAAGTCTTGTTCTGAGCCCTTAGGTTCAAGAGGAGACCCTTCCAGGAGAGCAGCATAAGCAGTGGCTAGGTGGAAGCCCATTATGGGGTCACTGCCGTAATGCAGAAGACTGTTCTCAGAGAGGAGACTGACGAGGAGTGGATTTGGTGACTTGTCCGTGGCCTGTCGTGGCGTGACTGTGCCTTCTTTCCAGTACTGTCGAGATATCTCTATAAGCCCTGCTCCTGCCTGCAAGGATAGAGGTGCTGCAGAACGCATAGCCGAGATATTGGCGCCTCTTTCACCAAGCATCTCATTGTGGTGGTCCTTGGATGGCTGGATATTCTGCTGGAACGTCTCCATATAGTCTCCCGATTGGCACTTGGCTGCTGCATTCTTGATGGTCATCCAGACACGTCGAACATCTGACAGAGTGTCGGCATCGCAAAACTTGACAGACTTGGCAAAACTGCTGATGTTCCATTCATCAAAAGATTTGGATATGCTGAGCAGCTTGGTGGCGGTTTGCAGCACGGAAGCAGCAGTCTCCTCATCGACGTAAAGGTGGTAGTAGACATTCCAAAGCTGCTCGTTGCTGAGTTTACAGTCCTCGTCAAGGAGGAAGATCAGAAAGAAGGCATTGCGAGCTAGATCTTGTCAGTGGCTTTGAAGCGCTTTGCTGCAAGGTAATCCGCCTACCGATGATGCTCTCCGCAATATCACAACAGGTAATGTCGATTTTTCTCTGCGCTACTTCGGTCAGCTACTGGATGAATGAGAGGTTATTTGAGAACGCACGAAGCCCTCTCTCGAGATATGTTGTGTAAAGAACGTTGCGCAAGTCACCACATCCTAGTGACAGGATATCTACGTCCTGGCCGTGAGGAACGGATCGGGTCAAGCTGGTTGCTGGGGTATTTCCAACAGCGTAGAGAAAGCCGGTTTTTACGGCGATGGTGGGCGTTAACATGGTCAATCAGCGTCGAGGAGACAATCCTACGACTGATTGACTGTAATTATGATACCGATGTCGAATGAGAAGAAGAATTAATGAAAGTGGTGGAGGGGGTTTTGGTTGATGTATTGAGAAGCTTGAGCCAAGCTGTGATCCATAGGTGGCTGCGAACCTCTTGAGTGGAGAATTAGTAGTGAGACGCTGGGATCTTGACACTTAGCGATATGTAGTTGCGAAACATCGGAGAGAGTATAAATACAACAAGCAATTGGTGAATTTGAGAACGTACCTAGATTTTAATTAAGAGATACATAGCCAAAAGTATGTTCGAGGCAGATTTATGCCAGGCGCGGTACGACTATAGGTATATGTAACAATCCTCCCATCTCGGGCTGCCAACATCACTTATATACTGGCTTTCATTTATGGCATGCATAACTTGGCAGTCAGTTTCCATACGTTTCACATCAAAAGACACAGTAACAGTCATCAATGAATATTCCATTGGTAAACCCTAAGCCAAAGCCTCAACCTAAAAACTCCATTCAGGCGGTCCAAAAGGGTGTACGACACCCTACCGCGTTGAGACCTTTGCTCTCTAACAATTTCCAAATCTCATAAAAAATCCCATCAAAACCCCATATCCATTTCGCCTTTCCCACTGGTTGATTCCAAAAACAAAACCCTGATGCTGATGGTGAGGGAAAACCTCCCCAAGTATGAAAAGTCCAAACCCCGTGCCTTTTTGTGACCTTCTCGACTCCTCCGTATCGTATTGTACATGACAAGACATGACTTGCTGTTATGCGTGCATATGCATCGATGCATGGCTGCGTAAGCGTGAGCGTCGTGAATAAAAAAAGAAGAGAAACAAATAATAAATAATAATAAAAATGCCATGCTGATGGTTGCTTGCTTGAAAACAAAGGCGCAAGCTGGCAAATATTATCCAAAATAAAGAATAGAGTAAAGTACGCCAACGCTGATTAAGTTACGAAAAGGCTTTTTCCGCTTGAGTAAAAGACAAAACAATAACAAACCCAATGCGTGGGGCACAAACTAGTTGCTGCCAAAGAAGATATCATTGTCGTTGCTGGCAAACATGCTGCTATCAAATTCATCATCCTCAAATTTGCCCATGGAGAGCATGTGGGAATCGCGGTCTAATTGGATAAGACCATTGTCGCCGCCGAACTGCATCAGAAGGTCGTCTGCGCTGCTCAATCCAAGAGGAAGGGTAGCAGCCATGGTCGCCGACGTCACGTAGGTAGATGTACCAGGGATGACGGTCAGGTCGTCCGTGTTCATCGAGTTGTTGTGTTCAACCTCGAAGTAGTGGGTGGCAGGGGGGGATGATGATTGCGAGAGCTCGGGGGGGGTGTTGTATTGGCTCCCAGCGCTCTTGGCAGGAGATGCAACGTGCATGGGAGTGCCGTCCATGATGGCTTCGGGGGAGACGTAAGAGTGAGCGCTGACGGCAGATGGTGAAGAGGCATACTCCTGGAGAGCTGCAGCAGTGAGGCCGGTCATGGGTGCTGATGAGACGGCAGCAAGGTTCTGACTTTGCGAAGGCATTCCCATATCCATCATGTCGTCAAGCATGAACTGATCTGGCGAGGTTACAGCTGAGCTGTCCGAGCATGCAGAGAAAGACGACATTGAGCTGATGGACATGTTCTTCTTGCGGGTTCTGGCCGACTTGTCCATGCGGGTCTCGATATCAGGGCGGCTCTTCTTGGGAGGTCTGCCTCGCTTGACAACCTTGCGTACAACATTGTCGAAAGCGCCAATGCACATGCCTCGCTGACGGTGTCGAGTAAGAGCATCGTGGCGAGCAAAGCTGTTTCCGCATTCGCATGGATAAGGCTTGATTCCAGTGTGGATCTTGGCATGTCGCTTGAGATCGTGTTGCCTGACGAAGCACTTCTTGCATGTGGGACATTGGTATTGACGGTCGTTGAGGTGAGTCTGGACGTGCGACTTGATGTTCTCCTTGCGGCCGAACTTCTTACCACATTCCTCGAATGTGCATGTCCACTTGCCGTCGCCTGCATCAGGGCCGCTGATGAACTGGGCGATCTCATCCTGAGTCACACCGGTCTCTGTCTTGGTCTCCTCGATGTTGATGCTGGCAATGCTGGCAGCGCTTGCGATGCTTGCAACAGATTCTGTTCGGCGGTGAGGAGAGTGACGACGGGAAGGTGTTTGTGAGGGTGTGCCAGTGATGGATTGGGCGCTCATGGGGTAAGGTCTGAGATCGATAAACTGTGCCATATGGGGTGTGTTGGGGGTGACATCGAGACCGTGCATGTCTTGCCGGCCGAAGCCGTTCTCGATCTTCATGAACTCGTTGTTGAAGCTGTTCATGTTCATGTAGTCAGGAGTCGACATTGGCAGTCCGTGGAAGGATGACTCGGAAGCAGAGTCTGTTTGACCTTGGCTAGACATATCCTGCTCGGAGTGTTGTCTGATATCCTGGAAGATGGTTTGGGCCCTTCGGTTTCCCCCACGGTTCCTCACGGGCTTGATAGTCTCTTCCATAGACTCATCATAGCCATCGGAGAAGCGACTTGGCACAGGCTCGTCCTTGACCAATCGGTCTTGGGAAGTCTCGGTGGGTGTTGGGGGAAAGTAGCCTTTCTCCAGGTTAGTCGTGGCGACCAGTGGCATCGTCCAGTCGAAGGACTGACTTTGTGTGTTGTGGCCCTGGTTTTGGTTTTGGTTCTGGTTCTGGTTCTGGTTCTGATTCTGGCTCGGGGGAGTTGCTGGTCTCGTTGAGTCCAAGTTCTCGAACTTGTTGACGCGGTCCAAGATGCCTCCGCTTATCCTCCGCGAGGTCCTCCTTGTGCTGGAGGTGTCACCTTCAGAGGCCCAGCCCTGGGCGGAGGACCCTTCGGAGGGGAAAGGCATAAACGATGGTGTCGAAAGAGCACTGTCATTGTTAAAAATATCAAATTCCTTACCTCCCGACAAGTTGTCGCCGTAAGCTTGTTGGCCTTTACTCATCATCACGTTGAGGTCTGTGGGGTAAGTATCAAAGGGAATTGAGTTTTGGTCAAAGCAGGACGGTTCGAATCGCTGTGTCTGAGGAGTTCCGTGAGGTGACATGAGATAGTTCTCGCTTCCGCTAGAAGCCAAGTTGGCGTAAGGGTTCTGTGTGCCCGGGCGAGCTTGTATGCGTTGCTGCTGCGCTTCTCGCAGTACGTTATGCTGCGGATAATTGGCTAATCCTGTGCTGTTAGTATTTGTACCTACCATTTGTTTCTGCCTTGTCATTGTTGTTGCTGGTGATGCTGTGATTTGTGGTCTTCGAATATCAAGACTGAGGCCGCGTCGGTGTGCGGCTTGTCGTTGTGTATTCGGCAGATTAGGGATCTTGGCACCCTCGAAAGCAGTCGGTGTCGAGTTTTGACGCCGATGCTGCTTTTGTCGAGCGTGAAGTCCTCCTGATGGATTGGACAGCATTTTGTCGCAAGGGGAGTCCGGAATTGAGTTGTCGTCGGTCTTTCAGTTGTCGTTGGGAACCTATTGGTCCGAAACTATAGCCATTGATAAGTCAATTGGACTAACACTGGCTATTATCCTTTTTGTTCTTTAACTTACCTCACACAGCGCAAGCACAATGCGCCGGGCTATCGAAGTAGGCTTTTTTGATTCCAGTCGGAGTCGACTTTGTGCGATATAAGTGATGATATAAGTTCCGCCTCTTTTTCAAGACGAAGGTTTGATGAGATAAGATGGCTTGCAATGCGATGAGATGATAGTAACAGATGTGATAGATACAATTGATGCGCAAACAGATTGTTTGTTCTGTATCAGTATGTATGGAGTATGCAGCTTTGGTGCTAGATACGAGAAGAGTAGTGGATAGCTTGCATCTTTGGGGTCGGCGCTCCAGATCTACTTGGGCAGAGGTTCAATCATGTAAACATATTCTGATCACCTGGGGCAACGTGTGCCACCAAATCCAGATTCGCAATGGGCTCAGCCCACTTCCTCCCATCCTGATCCTGGTACATCTTAGCTTAGCGGCTAAGTTGGTTAGTCGATCGGACCAAGACCAAGAGAAGACCCAGCTTCTGAGACGTGACCTGGACGACGGACGACTTTACGTCTTACACCATGTTATCCTCGGTATCTAGGTATCTGACATTGAGTTATTTTCAAGCTGCCTATGATCGATGACTTGGTACTGTCCCCTTCTCCTCTTTTCTCGCCGAGCTACCTACCTACGTTCCTAATTCGATAAGCCTCTTAAAACATTGATTACCTAGATACCTTAGTCTATACAGTTTCAACAGTCATAACCACCGAGGAAGCAAAAGGTAAACAGTTCATTATACATGCTCATCGGGAATAGGGTCATGTCTCTTCTTATTCCCTGTTGCTACCATAACAACCTGGGATTATAAGTAGCACATGTCTCAATTATAGCAACAAGGGAAGCCAGAAAAAAAAACCCAATCCTTGCAGCCGATGTAATGACGTCTTGTTTCAGGATCAACACAGCTCCAAAGCTAAGCTGTCTCAACTAACCTGGCCAGGCCGAAGCCATGCGTACGCTTTCCATACCAGGTGGATGTGGCCCATTGGACAGTGATAAACGCCCAAAGGCTTACAACGGGCTTTTGCATTCCAACCAAACAATTGACAGAGATATGCTGTGTCATAGTCACCAATCCCATCATCCAATCTGCAATATGTTGCCTAGGTTCCCCAGTCCATGACTGTACATTCTAGCCCTCAGCTCTTTAAGGTTGGTTGAGGCGTTCGTCAGCAAACAAAATGACACTTGGCGTCTGACATCTCTATAACCCCATCTCTGAGCCCAATTGGGCATGTATGTAAGTTAGTCAGTTAGAATCTTCACAACGAGTCAATTGACCTCGTGATGTTCTTCCAAATGATCAATATATTTCTTGACTCCACTAATGAGAGGCATCCATGTCCATCTGGAACCCAGAGTTGTTTGCATGGAAATTTACATCCAGTCATAATGAGTTTGGTCCACAAACGCCTTCGCCATTAATCAGTATTTAGCTTTATCGTTTGTAAATTACTGACAAGTGTGTTTATTACAATTTCCTTGAACTTGTTTTATCGTTCGGACTTACTCTTCTGTCGCCAATCATCCGTGCCCAACTCTTTGTCTACTCAAGTGCCGCACCTCTACAGGTAGTAGTTAAGATTAAGACAACAAACAAAGGTTTGGCTGTTTATCGAAGAAGATCTTTATATCGCAAAGTCAATTCCCTCGAGCCGAATTTAGTTTTCATCATCGTTGATCACGACGGTGCATGTTACCCTGTACCTACTTTCCAAACATACAATGCTTCTTACCCGGCATCTTACACAACGACCTGGTTAGGAAACCTACATCGGGAACTCCACATCCATATGAGACAAGTTGCTGCGCTGATAGGATTCAACGCTCTTGACGCTGTAGATATATACAAAACGGAGGCGCCAACGTCTGCGGGACGGTTTAACACTCTGAGTAAGTGCGTGTGGATTCCTTATTGTCAACGGTACACGCGCGTGTTTAATCTTTCTATATATAGTAGGTACGTAACCAACAACAGGATTGTGGGTTCAAGCAATTTATCAAATATGGTCCTGTAAGGCTTAATAGCGTCGGGTTGCTGCTCCAACCTACTGCGAGTGTCCGCATTCTGTTTGCGATATGTACCAGTACATAACCGGGCAGTTATGGAAGAAGTTAGGAACTTGCGAGTTATGTCTCGATATAATATAACTTGACATTACCAGCATGAAAAAAGAGAGGTTCTAGTTGATGTAAATGTTTATGAGCTCTTCAGTCATCTCCCTCGCCCTCTGCGCCCTAAGTTTAGGTCTTACGTTTTCTTCTACCTCCTAGATATGTTAGCAACATGCCAGGAAACGTTTGAAGACTCCCCTCGGATGGCATTGTTTGTCTCTCGTCTTCCCCGATGAGCTCGCAGAAAACCTGCATCGTACTCCATCAACCTAACTTATATGCTTGCACGACTTTCAGGCAGACAGGTACCTGCCTCAGGGGATGTGTGCTGAACGATGCACCCCTTTTGTGCCGGCAGTAAGAACATTATAGTTGCCAAACTTAGGACAAAGACTTAACATGCAGGAGTATCTGGCCGCTGAAAGTATCAAAGATGGAACCAAGTGCGCTGGATCTATGTCAGTTACCCGGGTTATTTGTGTTTGGTTTCCCAACATCAGACTTAGAGGAAGACACTGCGCAGCAGTTGCCAAACGGGCAGGCCCTGACAGTTGCCTACCTACCATCTCTCGCCCACTGCCACTCCTTCCTCCTAACCCTTTCTATATTTCCACTTCCTGCCAGCAGCTGACAAGCAACTCTCGCTCAACATCCACTACCTGCATAACTCTCTCATCCTCATCTGTGAATAGATTTCGTTACCCATGAACTCGATGAAAGAAGGCATAATCAAATTTGAGGGATGCGAGGCGCCCGTGCGGGAACATGATCCCCTCTACTTTGGCACATTCCTCCTTCGCCTCGACCGCGCAGCCGATGCAACTGGCGGAGGCAGTATCCCCTACAGTTGATATCAGCGCGCCCTGCAACTTTATGGAAACGAAAAGGCCTTCAATCTGACTCTCGCGCAGAGACACAATCTTCTAGAATGCAAGAACTTGGAAATGAACCGATCAATTGCTCGAAAGGCCGGCTACGACCCTGACGCAGGCAGAAGTGCACCATGGGCAGGAGTGTACTTCTCCAGCGGATATGTCCTAACATATCCCGGCCCCATCAAGACTTTCTTTGAGCAACTTGACCAAAGTCACATTACACTTTGCGAGAACTCTAAGGTGGAAGAAGATCTCACAACATCCCCTGGTTCTAGAAAAACCATGGTTCTCGCACGCACCACTGACGATCAACTTGCCAAGTACAGCACGCAGCTGCATGATCTCATCACCGGCTCGCCCATCAAGCTACACCCTGCCTTGCTTGCTAGGCCTCTTCTTCTACCCAGCACGGACAACAATGACCGTGAACATCATGAGGATCACAAGGACAACAAGCCGACAACTCTCCGAGGTATGAGTGGAAGCCGTGTGCCAACAGCAGACAACTTCGCCAGCACTTGCGTAGGCGGCATGGAAATGGCTGCCGTTGTCACCGAACTTCTCGAACGTGTTGTAAAGGGAGACCTCAGTGATGAATGGAAGGATACCATTATGGAGACACTCGAATACATTGGAGTCTCGGAAAATATGTACGCTTTCCTTGACGTCGTGTACAGGCAGTTCCCCAAGAAGTCGGAAACTTCGCCAGCCTCAACTATTGGCTGCCGTCTACGTGGCTCAAATTGAAGTAGAGGCAGGAGTGGAGTTTGGAAGGTCGAGAACGTTGAGAAGATACAGTGTACATGGTGGAAGGAGAACCCGAGAAAGCTTCTTCTTTCCTAAAACAATACACTTGAGCAAGGAAAGGTACCGACAAGCTCAGGTTTGAAGTCGCCTAGGGTTTGGAAGAGTTTTGGCACAATGTCACAATAACCGGCCGGGAGGCATAGCCGGTAGGGATGAAGGCGGTATAGGAATCGAGGAGGGATGTATGCATAATAGCACGGGCCCATGATGTGCAGACAGTTCGGGTCACGATGGATCCTCCCGATGAACTATAAGCAAGATGCGATAATATGCGGGTCATGAATGGGACGGAGATGCATATCATAGAGTATTAGTCCAGATCCCTGAAAACAATGTTGTATCAAATTCGAAAGTTCGTGTTGGTCTTTGAGGAGAGAGTGCCTTCTGGAAAAGTTGTCTGATCAAGCGGTGAAACGGCTTCCAACGACATGTGATTGGCCCATATCCACTACAGAGTCAACACCCACTAAAAGAGTTACCACAACAACCTTGAAAGTCCAGGGGCCAAGAGGACGTACCAACCATCCTTGGAGCTCAAAGACTCACTCACCTTAAACACTGTCACCCGATTTCCTCCAGCCGCAGAATATCTCGCCCACTGCGATTGGCTGATCCTCGATTTTCCTAGGTTCTCTCCAACCAGGGCAGAAACTCACCTTTTATTGCATCTTCCTGCCGCCGACCCTCTTTTGCCTACAGCGAAACAGAATAGCAAATAGTCCTTTGGGCTGCGACGATAAACCGGACCGACTCCTCTTGTCTCGTCCTCGTTCCATCTGCCGCCATGTCAGGACATTCTCACAACACTCACAGAAGCACGCCCAACAAGGGCCGTGGTGCAGTTCCCTTTGCCAACAGTCCCAGCGGCGGCGGCGGCGGCGGCGGCGGTAGTTCTAATATTCCTCGTCCTGTTCTTGAGCCCACACCGCCTACCGAGACTGGATCTACCTTCAGCGCGAGTCGCCAGAAGCAGAGCAAACGTGATGAGGTTCGTCATGATATACCTCCCCTCGCTATCTTGAATGCGATATATACCTCGGGAAGCTTTGAAATGCGTAACAAGGTTGCTAACCTTTGGCTCAGGCTATCCGAAAGAAGCTCGAAAATGACCTCTCCAAGAAGAAGCACCTCACAAGCCGAGCTCGCCATTCTCGCAAAGCTCCTCCCGGAACTGTCCTTGCCCTGAAGCCCAGCCAGGCCCTCCAGATCAAGCCCGGCACTACTGTTTCTGAGGCTGCCCAGTTGATGGCAGCAAAGCGAGAGGATTGTGTTTTGGTCACCGACGATGACGACCGAATTGCTGGTATTTTCACCGCCAAGGATCTTGCGTTCCGTGTTGTAGGAGCTGGAGCCAAGGCCTCCGCTGTCACTATCGCCGAAATCATGACCAAGAACCCTCTTTGCGCTCGAACCGACACCAGTGCCACCGATGCCTTGGATCTCATGGTTCGAAAGGGTTTCCGCCATTTGCCAGTTATGGACGAGAACCAGGATATTTCTGGTGTGCTGGATATTACCAAGTGTTTTTATGATGCCATGGAAAAGCTTGAGCGTGCTTACTCTTCTTCTCGAAAGCTCTACGATGCTCTTGAGGGTGTTCAGTCTGAGTTGGGTTCTACCCAGCCTCAGCAGATCATTCAGTACGTTGAAGCTCTGCGCAGCAAGATGTCCGGACCTACTTTGGAAACCGTACTCAACGGTGTTCCCCCCACTACCGTTAGCGTGCGAACCTCGGTTAAAGAGGCTGCTCAGCTCATGAAGGAGAACCGTACAACTGCTGTCCTTGTTCAGGATCAAGGTGCTATTACGGGTATTTTCACCAGCAAGGATGTCGTTCTTCGAGTCATTGCCCCTGGCTTGGACCCCGCCAACTGCAGTGTTGTGCGTGTCATGACCCCTCACCCAGACTTTGCACCCATGGACATGACCCTCCAGGCCGCTCTGCGCAAGATGCATGGTAAGATATCCAAATTATTATATGTGGCGCCGCTAACAACTTTCAAGATGGCCACTACCTTAACCTACCTGTTATGAATGATGGCGGTGAGATCGTCGGTATGGTTGATGTTCTCAAACTCACCTACGCCACGCTCGACCAGATCAATGCCATGTCGAACAACAACGACGAGGGTCCTGCCTGGAACAAGTTTTGGCTTTCTCTTGACGCCGAGACCGAGTCCATGATGTCAGGAGAGGGCAGCCAGGCTCAGCACACCAACCTGGGTTCTCGTCTAACATCTCCCGATATGGTCCGTGATCGTCTGAACGACACTGTCGCTCCAGGTGATTCGGCCTCTCACGTTGGCATGGAATCACCTCCCCGCTCTATTCTTCCTGATGTACTTGAGCATCAACTCCCTGAAGAACTCCCCTTCCCCTTCAAGTTCAAGGCCCCCTCCGGTCGGGTACACCGCATGAAGATCGTCGCTACAGACGGAATCGAAGCTTTTGTTGAAGCCATTGCCTCCAAACTTGGTGCTGAGGCAGACAACATCGGTGGAGTGCCTCATGTGGAAGATGGAAAGATTGTCGGTGCTGGTTTTGGCCTGAGCTTCTTGGACGATGAGGGAGATTCTATTTCAATCACCGCCGATCATGATTTGCTTGAGGCCGTCATCCTTGCTCGCCAGGCTCATCACGATAAGGTTGATCTCTTTGTGCACGATCCTGAGAAGCCTCCCGTCTCTGCAGCCGATCCTAGACATCCTGCTACACCCTCCGTTTCCACCGGGGCTGGCCTCCGCGAGCGCCGTAAGTGGTGGCCCGAGGAGGAGGAAGAAGAGGACGACGATGATTCCGAGGATGAACATCCCGCACGGAGGCGTAAGAGCCGTGCGGCGCATACACATGCACATGCACACGAGGAGCAGATCATCGCCGGTGTGCCCAATGAACTGATACTTCCCGGTGCGATTGTCACATTGGCGGTTGCTATTGTCGGTGTCTTTACTATTGCAAGGCTCACCAGCCGGTAAAGATACCATTGACTATCCTCATAACGACATGATGAAGACGGGGCGCTGTTTAGTTGTAGATACACAGAAAGAGAAAGAAGTGCTTATAGTAGAAACTACCCTTACCCTTTGCAGGATTAATTGAATTTTCTTTGTTAAAATTTTTCCATCGCCTTGCCTGCCTGTATTTTTGTGAAATCATCGTTTACATTGAATCGAAAGGTTGATGTTAATCGGGCCGGAACATCTATGCACCCGGAACCATCCGCCATAGCCAAATTTTGGCTACGGTCGAACAACCGTCACGACAGTCGAGTAAATCCGCAAGTCGTCGCCATGATCCTGAGGAACGCCCCCGTGCGGCATTGTGAGTCAATTGAGGTGCTGCCAATGGAAATATTTTGCTAACAGGAACAGGCCGCCACACAATGGCGTCTCCCATCTCCAGATCCATCCTCAGACGAATGTCCACCCAGGTCACCACCAAGACTGAGGCTACACCCGAGGTGAAGGAGTGGACGACTTCTCAGACCGCTTCAGCTCCTCCCAAGATTGTTTCAGCGGCACGAAAGAAGCAGCGAATTGTGCAGGACGGTATTCTTTCCCTTAGGACCAACTCGGCGCACGAGCACAAGGGCTCAACATGGACGACACCCCACAAGAACTCGAACTCTGCGACTCCGGCGACGCCTGCTCAGCAGTACAGGGAATGGCAGCGTATTCAGGCTAACACACGAAGCCTCGGTTCAAAACTTGTCAAACGATATATCCCCACCGAACTTGTCAACAACCCACCAGGACCTGAGGATATCACTCTGGAGCTGTTGCTGGCTTCGCAAACGCATATTGGACACAAGACGTCGCTCTGGAACCCCGCCAACTCTCGGTACATCTATGGTGTACGTCAGGGCGTGCACATGATCTCTCTCGAGACCACTGCGGCACATCTCCGACGAGCGGCTCGTGTGGTTGAGGAGGTTGCTTACAAGGCTGGCCTGATTCTCTTTGTTGGAAACCGCAAGGGTCAAATGGAGATTGTTACTCAGGCTGCTGAGATGGCTGGTGCTTGTCACTTGTTCACTAAGTGGACTCCTGGTGGCATCACCAACCGAGATGTCATCTTGAAGATGGCTGGTACAAAGGTTGTGGACCATAAAGACGTGGAGCTTCCTGGGTTTGAGAACTACCGAGGGTCAGCTCGACCATTGATGCCTGATCTGGTTGTTTGCCTAAACCCCCTTGAGAACTACACTCTTTTGTACGAGTGCGGCCTTAAGAGTATTCCCACCATTGGTGTCATTGACACCAACGTTGACCCGTCATGGGTGACTTACACCATTCCTGCTAATGACGACAGGTAAGAATCCCTAAAGCCCCGTGATTTTCTAATTCTAACACATTTATAGTCTACGAGCTATGGCTGTCGTTGGTGGTGTTCTTGGCCGAGCTGGTCAACGGGGTTATCAGCGACGTATGGCAGATGCCAAGAAAGACAAGTCAACTTGGCAAAACCCTCCTGATATTGTCCAGCACATGAGCCGTGAGAAGAAGGTAGCTATTGCTGAACGCAAGAATGTCATGGGTCAGATGCAGCACAACCTGGAAGGTTTCAACGAGGAAGAGCAGAAGATTCTACGAGAACAGTTCTACGGAGAGGAGCCCGAGGCCGCCGACAGCGATCTAGTCAAAGTGATGGCCGAGGCAGCCTCGGTAGACGTTAACCCTACCGTTTCTGGGTCAACATCGGACTCCAGGCTGACCAGCATTGAGGAGGAGCTGTCAGGTCTCAAGGCTGCCGCCGAGGCCATTGAGGCTGAGACACACTCTGCTACCAAGCCTACAGAGCCAGCTCCTGCTTCATCTGAACAGCCTATTATCTCCGAGGTAGTCGTCGAAGCTCAAGTTGAGGCTCAGCCTGCCGAGTTATCGCCCGACTCAAGGTTGGCGAGCATCGAAGAGCAGCTATCAAGCCTCAAGGCTGTAGCTGAGGCCATCGAAGCCGAAGCACAGTCCGCCACTAAGCCTACAGAGTCAGCCCCTGCTTCGTCTGAAGAGCCTGTCGTCTCCCAAGTAGTTGTTGAGGCTCAGGTTGAAACTCAGCCTGCTGAGTCAACAAGCGACTCGAGGTTGACAAGCATTGAGGAGCAGTTGTCGGGACTCAAGGATGCAGCGGAGGCTATTGAAGCCGATATCAAAAGCGGCAAGCAATAGAAAAGCTGTGTACAATATTGAAGCTGTATAATAGCCCACGGGAGAAATAGATTAAGGAAGCGATGTAAGCTGATATGAATATATAACATGTACTGTATTGCATGCATTTGCTGCTTTGAAGTTGAGTTACTGTTGTACTTGGTCCGATTGCGGCGTTGTCTATGTACGGATAAATGATTGCCCCATTTTTAATGATAGTCGGCTGTGGCTTCCTAGGTTCCATTTCTCCAGCTCCAGGCGCCTGCCCCGCCTCCATGTAATTTTGGGGCGCGCCTTAGTGAAGATTCACCTGGACAAGCCCGGGCCCCAGTCCTGTTCTGCCCTGCGCATTTCCCCTCATCACCAAAGAACATTTCAGCACAGTCACGACGAATTCCACAGCAAAACAGGCCCAGCACTGCACTGAACTGCACCACATCGGCTTGCATACCTACCTAGCGGAGCACTTGATACTACCGTATTTACTGGGGCTACCGCTGTACCTACATCAAATACAGGTGTCCGCAGGTGCAGTCAGTTCTCAGTGGAGGTCCCCAGACAGCCGAATCCAGGCCACAGGTCCAGTACCCAACCTGCCAGCCAACCTTTCCCAGCCAAGGACTCAGGCAGCCAGGTCACCCACCACCACCTGTCCGGCGCACCAGTACTCCCGGGGAATTATTACAGCACGTTGCTTCAACAGTTAGTCCACTACAGTAAACGCCTGGAATCCGAGAGATTCAGGAAGAGAATTCGGTGCGAGATCGGTATCTGGAAGGCGCACCCCACAACCACGGAATCACCAGTAATGGTTTAGCTTTTGAGCCGAGCTACTCTTAATAAATTGCCTCGCTTTCGCTCTTGAATTGGTATGCATCATTTTGTTACCTTCTCCCTCATTCTCCACGTTCAGTCTTACTGGTGTTGGTTTGGTGTAAGACGGCGTCACCCAGACTGCGAGGATAGTTCGTAAGTGACCAGAGAATCTGAATGCTAACAATTCGCTAATAGACATAAACTATTTGATCCTCCAATTATATCCGTCTTTTTTGTTTTTCCTCTTTCAATCTTTTGCTTAACCCCGCATAAAGGGTTTGCTCCAAGAAAATGCCGGCCATGCTTGATGACCCGGCAAGCCCCACTATCTACCGAGTCTCTGGTCAACCTCCGTACCCGGATCCGACCAGCCCCGGCTTTCCGGCCGATATCATCCCTCGGCAGGTTACACTTCGTGATCGCCAGACAGTGGCCACTATTGTCCCGTTTGCTTCGAAACACCAGGTTCCGGAGTCACTGATTGCGTACCTATGTGACCAGATCAATAAGGAGATTGAAGGCGGCGATACGTATCCCATGATGGAGCCTTTCGCCGCTGACAAGTTCGGTTCCTATTGGTTTCAGAACTTTGGCGCTATCATGCTGCTTGGCAATGTTGAACGTGCTGAGGATGTAGTTGAAGGCAAAGACTGGTCCCGTGAATGTCTGGGAAGTTTTTATATCAAGCCTAACTACCCCGGCCGTAGCAGCCATGTATGCAACGCTGGTTTTCTGGTCACTGATGCCGCTCGTAACCGCGGTGTCGGTCGTCTGATGGGCGAGGCCTACTTGGACTGGGCCCCCCGTCTGGGATATACCTACAGTGTCTTCAACCTAGTGTACGAGACAAACGTGGCATCATGCCGCATCTGGGATGCCTTGGGCTTCAAGCGCATCGGCCGAGTCAAGGGTTGTGGAAACCTTCGCAGCTACCCGGGCCAACTTATTGATGCCATCATCTATGGCCGGGATCTGTCACCGCGTGAAAGCGAGGAACTCGTGAGTGAAGAGCGTTTCGACAAAATCAAGTTCTACCTCAAGTACGGCGAGTACCCGAACGGCGCTGACCGCGCCGAGAAAAGCAGGCTCCGGAGCGCAGCGACGCACTATAAGCTTCTCGATGGCGATAAGCTCATGCTCAAGGACAAAGAGGTGATATCTGATCCAACTCGCCAATTCGACATCGCTCGCCAAGTGCATGTCCAGCAGCATGGCGGTATCAACAAGACAACCGCTACTATTGCAGAGAAGTACCATTGGAGTCGTATCAAGGAAACAGTCAGCGATGTCATTCGGAGTTGTATGGAGTGCAAGGAGCTCGGCAAGACACCTAATCCTGGCGGCGCGCGGAAAGCAGCATCGTCAAGTAACCACGGCGGGAGGAGATCAGGGGTAGTAAGGGGAGACTCGAATGAACATCAAGTACAAGCGACGAGCCCACCTACAACACAAATGCTGCCACTACAAGATCACAGCATAATACCGACACTATCACAACAACGTCCAGGCCACGACCACCCGCCCAATCCTTATGCTAACCCAGCTGATATTTCTCTAATTGCACATTCTCATACCCTTCAAAACAGCACCATGCAACATCCACTTCATTCGCAGAATCCTATGCTCCAAGATCCTCCAGCCGGCCATCACCCACACGACCACTCTGTGTATCAACCCATCGACCCGCAAATTATCAACCAGTCCTCGCCGCA
The DNA here is from genome assembly GCA_019054645.1 of Fusarium sporotrichioides. Classification (NCBI taxonomy): domain Eukaryota; kingdom Fungi; phylum Ascomycota; class Sordariomycetes; order Hypocreales; family Nectriaceae; genus Fusarium; species Fusarium sporotrichioides. The sequence continues at coordinate 2,651,535 of JAHKNS010000004.1, forward strand.
CGATCTCGGCCCATTCGACCAATACCACTCACCTGCCGACTTCCAAGCACTACTCAACGCGACTGAGGATGTAGGACAAGATGTTGTGGACCAAGATTTGGAGATGTTGATAGATCACCAAGATGACGACAATGTTATGGATGGGACTGTTAACATAAGCGGCATGGGTGTTAGCGAGACAGAGAATCAGGGGTTGGTGCACAAAGAAAGGAGCTTGTATGATGTTGGGTTTGGAGGACCAGGGGGGTGATTCTTGATGCTAGTCATTTGTTGCCGTTTTGTTAGACTAAAGCATGGTTGGACTAGAGCATGGAGCGTGCGAGTTATGAACATTTATTTCCTTCTAGCTTGTAAGCATAAGCTTGGCGTTAAATATATTAATCTCATTGTTAAAGCGTTGACGGAGTCGTTTTCTATCGTGGAGGAGCTTTAATACACGAGGATTCAACCTTCACATTCATGTCGCCTTGAGGCTATCCAATGTTCCTAATGTAGGAGATAGAGGTCATCATCAAGTTTTAGAGGTCAGATAAGTCTAGGTATCATACAGATCCTCCGGCTCCTTAGCCACGGCATCGCCATTCCTGTTTTCTTTTCAAATGTCTATGTTTCCAGGACAAGCAAATTTCCCCATTTTACTCTTGATCATATTCTCCATCTCTCATTACATTTTATGCCTTTACCTCCGGGGCATACCACGGCCACGGCCCCGCAGAGCGCGCTGAGCAGCACCAGGAGGCAGCTGACCAGGGGCCTGGGGCTTAGCACTCTCCTCGTTGCGGATTGTCTCATCGACACCGAGAATAAGACAGCTGGCCTCGGTAGCGGCCTGGAGAGCGTTAACCTTGACAAGAGCGGGCTCCCAGACGAATCGCTCCATCATGTCAGTAACACCTTCATTCTGGAAGTCGACACCAGCCCATGTCTGGCCCTTGCGGTGCTCGACACGGAGCTTGTTCAGGATATCGGTAGCATCGAAGCCAGCGTTGTCGCAAAGCTGGCGGGGAATGATCTCGAGGGCCTTGGCGAAGGACTTGATGATAGCTTGTTGTTTATGGGGGATGTTCTTGTCAGCGAACTGGTGAAGGTATGCTGAAATCTCCATCTCAACAGCACCACCACCACCAACAATAAGCTGGTTTCGGATGGCTCGCTTAACAATCATGATGGCATCGTGCAGAGATCGCTCGACCTCAGCAATGAACTGCTCGGCACCTCCACGTAGGACGAGGGTGCAGGTCTTGGCTTCAGGGCAGTTCTCAAAGAAGTTGAATCGCTCACCACCAATCTGGCGCTCCTCGAACTTGCCGCAAGTACCCAGGTGCTCGTGCAGGATATCGGAGCATGTTGACTGAACAACAGCACCGGTGGCCTGCACAACGCGCTCCATGTCCTCAGCAGCAACACGTCCAGCACAGAAGATATCTCGGTCGGCGAAGAACTGGGTAGCCAAGTCACCAATGGGCAGCTTGCTGAGAACGACCTTGGCGCCAGTCTTGTGAATAGCATCAAGCTTCTTGTAGATAATTTGCCACTCAGCATCGACGATGGCCTGGTACTCGGAGACCTGCTCAACACGGACCTCGGCGTTATCCTTCTCGGCCTTGAGCTCGAGCTCGACGTTTAGGCACACGATCTTGGGGTCGTCGAAAGACTTTGGTTGTTGCTCGAAACCAGCGTAAGAGAAGGTCTTCTTAAAGGCGACACCGTTAACAAAGAGGGATTCGGTTAGGGAACCACCGGGGATCTTCTTCATGCCGATAAGCTTCTCGTTCAGGTCGTCTTGATCGAGCGACAAAACGGCATCGACAACCACTGTGATTGGTTAGCTAGAATGGTCAAATACGGGTTCAGGGCGTTCCCAGCATACTCTTGGTGAAGAAAGTAGTGTTTCGCTTAATGAGCTTGCTGGTCATGGCAGTGCCAGCCAGCTTAATGAGAGTATCACGCTGGTTAGCCTCATTTGTGCTGACAGCAATTTCCTTGATCTTGTTGACTGCCATCTGAGACGCTCTTCGCAGACCCTTGATGATGATCTGAGAGCTAACGCCTTGCTCGACGTGCTCCTTAACCTCCTTGAGAATTTCACCGGCGAGCACAACGACTGATGTTGTTCCGTCACCGACTTCGGCGTCTTGCGATCGGGCGATATCGACGAGAATTCTAGCGGCAGGGTGGACAATATCGAGGAGCTTTTCTTTAATTAGCAATGGAATAACGGTAAGAACGTTCTTTTGGGCGCTTCGAACCTTCATGACAGTAGCACCGTCGTTGGTAATAGTCTGGCGGCCATTCTCATCAACCATCAAAAGGTCACCGCCGTAGGGACCCAGAGTGGACTTGATGGTAGCCTGAACAGCAAGACAGGCATTGATGTTGGAGATGATTTGTCCCTTTCCTTGAGAAGTATCGGTTCCTATAACAAGCTCTATTGTCAGCGACCTATCGCAACCATATGTATTGTTGTTTTTGAAGGTGACCGGCCCCCTTAGGTTTCGAGGGGTGAAGCGGGCGGCGGTGGGGTAAAACGGACCTTCCTTGAGGACGATAATCGTCGGCGTTTGACCACCGAATGACATTTTGAAAGTGATGAAGCGACCCGGATGTGATTATTGAAGGTCGTAGTCGTGTCGAAAATTATGTACAGGCTCAAGTGTTCCGCGGGTCGGTTGGTGGGGGTTCGAAGTGGGAGGAGGAGCTGTGATGAATCGAAGCTTCCACCCAAAAAAATGTGGCAGCCTTCCTTCCAATCTTTCTCATCATGTCTTGCCCCAGTCATGCACGGGCCATCTCCTCTAGGTATCAAGGGTCTAACTTGAACCAATCATAATACAAATTTCAGTTCAACAACTACCTAACTCCTTATTAGTTGTAACTTGTAACTTGCACTGGTTATGATCATTACCTATTTCTAGGTAGTATTGGTATATATATACAACATGTTCATCTATCCTAGACATTTTGTACAGACTGTTGGGCCACACTGTACTAGTACCTAGTGTAGTACTCTGGGTCGCAATCCACCCGTCCAGTCCAAGGCAGCAAAAAGATATCCACAGAAGATAAAAAGAACTCGTTCAAGAAAACGAAACTCCCCCGGGAAGGCTCGAACTTCCGATCTCCCGATTGTCAGTTAATAACAGTCGGACGCTTTAGCCAACTAAGCCACAGGGGAGAAGCTTGCTGGATGGTGTGCGGGCGTGATGACGGGGTCTATCCCAAAGCTGAGTTGTCGGCGAAGCGACGCTGATAACGAGTTTCTGACCCAGATCGCTTCTCCAGTTAGACTCCGGGAAGTCTGGTTTATATCAGTTCAGCTTCAATCGACAGGAAATGCCCGAGCTCGGCAGCGTTTCTCGTGCTGATTAGGGCCTGGGGTAAACCGGCCAGTCGAGGTGCTAGCCGCGGGATTGTGTTTAGAATATATATGCACTGTTGACTTTATGTTCTGGCAGTCTCCTCTGCTTTATTTCTGTATTGATAAACCTGCATAAGTGTATACGCAGTCACGAACGATAAGAGGCAACTGAAGTTGCCGCTGAATGGATTCCAGGAATACAACAAATGGAAAACCTCGAAAGTTTGACCCGCAAAGCTTCGTTGTGTTTTATCTGTCAGCCTCATCAGTTCATTGAAAACTTCGACTTAGAAGAGAGGTAGTATAAAGTACCTAACTCAGGGTGTAAGTTTACTGAAACTCAATCCTAGTCAACCCCACATTCTCAACTTCATAAGGCTACTACGTACGTTTTACCAACGGCTTCGAATAACTAATGTTTATCAAACACAAAGGAACATTTCCTAAAGATTAGGGGAAACGATATATGCACTATATATTGCGAGTTTATTGCAGCCTGTATGTAATATAAAGGCCTTAGCACCTAGTTTTATACACTTTCAAAGGACACAAACATTAGCAACCCCTAAAGAAACGACTAGTGGTCCAAGTCTTTAACATTGTTGTCTATTTATCTGATAAGAGCAAAAAGTCATCCCGCACACAGTCTGTTAAGTCCAGATAGCAAAAAAAGAAATTATCTCCCCCGGGAAGGCTCGAACTTCCGATCTCCCGATTGTCTTATTGATAACAGTCGGACGCTTTAGCCAACTAAGCCACAGGGGAGGTGCTGTTGTTGTTGACGCCCTGGCCGAGCATCGTGGACCCAAGTTCCTGGTGTAGTGGATCGACTAGGGCTTGGTAGAAGCGCATCTCTCCATACAGCTATGAGATCATTGCTATACGGTAGAGCTTCGATCCGAAGGTGAACGGACTTGATTGGTTTACGATTCCAGTTTTGATAATTGAGCACGACAAAAGACAAAGCTGCCAGTTTCGAGACCGGAGGTTGTGCCTCCGATTGACCCATATTTCACGGAGCCCAAGCGGCATGGCATCGGCGCTGAGAACAAGCTCCAGCCAGTATAACCTGTTTCGGTAAGGGCCCATGTAAGAAACAGTGAAATGGTCACAATTCACTTACACTTCATACGCATCTGGTTCTTTGCATGTTACTAAAAGGTGGTGTTACGCAGCAAAATCTAAATGTGAATGCATAATATGTTACTTTATAGAGTTACTTACCGTCTGTAACTGTGACCGACTGGTCCCGCCACAACATCACGACCTAGGCTAAATCGTGTAGACAAGTCTTGCATATGCTTAAGTACGGTGTTATTATTAGGTATTATATGTATATATCTCCCTACCTCGATCACTTTAGTTTTCTCTCTCTTCAAGCTGTGGTTTATGTCTTTCTGTAGGGTAACAGCTGTTGCGACCCTCTCAATTAAACTTGGCAGGGAAGAAACAATGGTCCCTGTGGATGCTTGAGCTCCAACTCTACGTTGCACCTAAAGTTAGCAGCAAGGACAATACACTAGCAGACTAGACACCGTGCAGCCCCTGAGAATCACCTTATCAGCCAACCAACGCTGGGCACTAAAACCGTTAACTCCTGGACTTGCCAAGCCAAGGGTAACTGCAATCGATAACCTCCTTCCATCGAGTAGAACTTGAAACCACTGTTCCTGATCTTCATCGCTCGCTATCCTTTTTTGCATTCTCCATCATCTTCTCTTTTTTTTCATTCTTTTTTTGGTCGCATCTTAATCGTTTCTATTATCGGGCTTATGAAGCGCATAGAGGGAAGCTCAAGATAACGAACGAGTCTTAACTTGGTCAGGTACCAGACGGAATGCAGCATTCAGCAATATTATAAACGACACTCGAGTCTTCAACGACCACTATCGAAAGTGTATAATTAAACGAACCCGCGCGTATCCTCTGGGACGAGACGACCCTTTTCGAGATTCAATTTGTCTAGACTAACTTCGACCGAACCTTAAAAGTCTCGCCTCGGCGAGCGACGATTTGTCGCAATGCTTCCGCTCCGCAGACGTGGCCGATTTTACGCCATAGTCGCTGTGGTCATGGTTTTTCTGCTGTATCGCTTCACACAAGATTCATGGACACGGTCACCCCACTTCGATACCGTAAAGAAACCGGACCAGTCTGCTTCTGAGCCAGTACAGGGTTCTAAAGAAGCTTTCGAACCGCCTGTCGTACCGCCGCCAGTCCAGCTCCCCAATTCCGAAAAGGATTCCAACTCTGCCAATAAGCCCAAACCGGTCATATCCCAGGACGAAACAAAGTTGCCAGAGAATGTTCCCGAGGGAGTACCCGAGAAGATCGAGACACCGGTGGAAGACAAGCCAGCCGTTGAGAAGCCTATTCAAGTTGAGGATAATACCAAGGGAGGAGTGCCGGGAGAAAAGACGGATGACACAAAGCCACCTGCTGAGCAAGGTCCGCCGCAGATTCCTTCGATTCAATTCAAGGACCCCCCTAAACAAGCCGATAACCCTGATATTCCCCAAGTTAATGTCGATGGTTCCAAGATCCACTGGACCAAGCCCAAGGAGCATTTCCCCATCCCTCCTGAGTCCATTAGACCAATCCCGACTGGCACCGCCCCCAATGTCTACAGGATTCAATTTGACTTCCAGGCTGAAGATGTTCAGACAAGCACCACTCGCATGGAACGGTTGAAACGAGTAAAGTCTGAAATTGTACGTGCTTGGTCTGGTTATCGCAAGTCTGCTTTCATGCATGACGAGCTCTCTCCTGCTTCCATGAAGTATCGCGACAGCTTTTGTGGGTGGGGTGCTACCCTTGTTGACTCGCTCGATACCCTGTGGATTGCTGGTATGAAAGATGAATTTGATGAAGCTGCCAAGGCTGTTGCAAAAATCGATTTCACTTACACCGATCGTAATGACATTCCCGTCTTTGAGACTACGATCCGTTACTTGGGTGGTTTGATCGGGGCTTATGATGTGAGTGGTGGAGCTAATGGACAGTACAAGATTCTGCTTGACAAGGCTGTCGAGCTGGCCGAGATCCTCATGGGCATTTTTGACACGCCTAATCGCATGCCATTGCTGTATTATCGATGGCGTGAGCCCTATGCGTCACAACCTCACCGTGCTGGTACTGTTGGAATTGCTGAACTCGCTACTTTGTCTCTGGAGTTCACTCGCCTTGCTCAGTTGACGGGCACCGCCAAATACTACGATGCTATCGATCGTATCACCGACGCTTTGGTCAACATGCAGGCTGCTGGGACAGAAATTCCAGGCCTATTCCCGGAACGCATCAATGCCTCGGGGTGTAACAGAACCGTCGACACCCAGGCAGGAAGCCTCAGCCAAGAAGCTCAGAAGCAAGTCGACGTTGCCGATTTGAGTAAGGAGCCTCAAGGTTTCGACCCTACAAAGCAAGGTCAAAATGCAGGTCCCCCTCCACAGCTTCCCCAAGATGATGGTCGTTGGCAAGACAAGCTTCGCCGTCGTGATACACCCGCAGCCGATCAGTCAGCGCCTCCGCCCGCAAACCAGCAGGCACCGCCTTTGACCGCGAACGGGGCTACAGCTGACTGGGATTGCAAACCTCAAGGCCTTGTTGCCAGCAGCCCAAACGTCGGCCACTACCACATGGGAGGGGCACAGGATTCAGCATACGAGTACTTCCCCAAGGTATGTCTTTCTCGTCTGATTTCACACGATAACAATTGTTAAACAACCCCAGCAATATTTGCTTTTGAACGGCCTCGAACCGAAATACCGTGCTCTGTACGAAAACACTATCGATGCCATCAACGAATGGCTACTTTACAGACCCATGATTAAGGACGAGGGCTGGGATGTATTCTTTACTGGCAAATTGACCACTTCAAGCAGAGGAGACTCGGAGTGGACAAAAAGCTATGAAATGACCCATCTCACATGCTTTATTGGAGGCATGTATGGACTGGGTGGCAAGATCTTTGGCCGTGACGGGGATATCGACAAGGCTAAGAAGCTCACTGATGGTTGTGTATGGGCATATCAGTCAACCGCAACTGGTCTCATGCCTGAGTACGCTCATCTGGTAGCCTGCCCTGCCCTAGAAAAATGTCCTTTCAGCGAGGAGAGCTGGTACGAGGATCTAGATCCTAATAGTGAATGGCGCGACAGTGAGTTTAGCAAGTGGTCGGAAGGCGAGGCATTGAAGAAGCTTGCCGAAGGTAGTGCTGCTACCCCCGCTTCCCCTCCTGCTGCAGCAGTTCCCAACTCTCAACCTCCGGTCGCCCAAGTTGGATCTGAAAACAACCCGCCGGCTCAAGCCCCCAAGGTGGTCAAGCGGGCCGGTATACCGATGCCCGAACTGGACAAGAGCATGGAAGAGGACAGTTCGGAATTTGGCTCGACTCTCCCTGATTCTCTTAAACAGAAGATCGGCCTGAACAAGGCTGAAGAGGAAAAAGCCGACACCAGCAAGACTGCGACTGAGACCGAGAAAGTTAATCCTGTTCAAGACACAGCGGGGAAGACCTCTGAAACCAAATCTGCCATACCGGACAGCTTTGGTGCTAGGATACATGGCGCACAAGTTATTTCTCCAGACGACGTGCCTCCAGAGAGGCCACAAACACATGAGGAATACGTCAAGTCTAGGATTGAGAAGGAACGACTACCCCCAGGTTATACTGATATCCAAAACCGGAATTACCTGCTTCGGTAAGTTAACAATGCACACTGCTTTGTTTTACACACTGACATAGGCCTGCGCAGACCTGAAGCTGTTGAGTCTGTCTGGTATATGTATCGTATTACCGGCGATACTACCTGGATGGACAAGGGCTGGAAGATGTTCGAGGCCACAATCGCCGCGACCCGAACCGAATTTGCGAATAGCGCCATTGAAGATGTTACAGATAAGACGCAGAACGGCCTTAAGGACGAAATGGAGAGCTTCTGGATCGCCGAAACTCTCAAGTACTATTACTTACTCTTTTCAGCGCCTAACGTCATCAGTCTCGACGAATGGGTTCTGAATACCGAGGCGCATCCATTCAAGAGGTCTATATGAGCACCCATCTCGCTTAATTCATTACCAAACGCAACACACATATGCTCAAAGGGGAAGTTTCTGAAAAAGATGGAAAGAAAGGACGGTGGTATAAAATTATAAGGCAAGTCAAAGTCAGAGCGACAGCATGACAACGGCGTTTTGGAGAGGTTGAAGATAATGTGCGATTCCATAGTGCGGATCACGTTAGGATATATCGATCTATACATGCGATTTGAATGTAGCCTAGGGTTTCTCAGCGCCTCCTGGTTACTTCTACTTCTCAGCCGCATCCCATTGTACCGAGACTGGCTGGTGATTCCCTGAGAACTTTGTCTTGTTAAACCACAACTCAAACCTCAGGTCGACTGGCGCCACAATAACTCGGATGTCAAACCTACAAATGTAGAACTTATGGCCACGCCGAAAACAAGTTCCTCGTTTCTCTTTGAGAACGAGTTGGTGTTGCTCGATGCCAGCGAGGTTACTCTTCACAGAGCAGAGCTTCATTGCACCAGCCTGTTTAAGACTCCGAGGGAGCCATTGTGGTTCATTGTTCGATACTACGATTTCTGCATCCCAAGCTCGTGTAGTATCTCCATCTCTCAGTCTGATCTCGAAGAGCTTGTTTATCGGGGAGTCAGGGTTCACAGTATCTCCCTGTGATTTGGTTAATACGTTCCACCTTTGGAAAAGAGCAGGCTGTCAAACAGGACAACGTACCTTTTTTATCAACCACTGAATCTGATTGGTTGCCCACTTCACATCTGGATTCCATGGATCTTGCCGGATATCTTCGTCAAAGTGTCGCGCAGGCATATAAACTTCTTGTACAATGACGCCGTAACTTGCTCGAGCGATCCATGAGCTTAAAACAGACTTGTTACCCGATTCCAGCCTCTGGCGCTTATTCTCAAGAACCCCGCGAGCAACAACAAGCTGGGGATCTTGCGAAGGTATAACGATAATGTTTCGGGCGTTGGGGTGCTGTAGTTTCGTCAAGTGTTCTTGGAGTGCCTCGCGTACGTAGGCCGAACTCCCAAGCCCACCGGACAAAATCACGTATTCCTAACACGGATTTTAGCATTGAGAGCGTTGCAAACTGAAGACGAACTTACCACTTGTTCAACATGATTTTGATCTTTTAGCCAGTGGAGTCGCTGTTTGATTCTCTGTATGATTGCTTCAATATGAACATCGAACAGCGCTTGGATATCTTGTCTGTTGCAAAATAGCCATGCTCAGTAAGCCATTGAGGACAAGAAGGATCGGAAGGGATGGAGAACTGACTTTGTAAATAGCATACGCCCTTCTTGAACCCCAAGCCCTTCGTGGCTCACATCAAACCCAACTCCTTCCATCACGATCTTGTATATCGGTTGCATATACACCTTTTCTCCAAACTTGTGTTTGACGCTCTTGAATCCCGGACTCCGGGCTATCCGCGCCGCAAAATCGGCAGGCAATCTGAAGTCGGGATTCGCAGCCATTCTTTGTGAGACAAGCCTCGCAAATGCGCGGTCTATAAGTGTCGAGCCGACGCCAAGACCGCTGACAGCAGCAACTTGCGAGAGCTGTGGGAAATTGAAATCAGTCGACTCGACTCGCATCAGGGCCAGATCAGTGGTACCTCCACCTGCGTCGACGGTTAGAAAGATACTGTTGGCCTGAAGGTTCACGGCTCCTGTCTTGAGAGTCGCGACAGCTGCAGCCTCAGATTCTGTGAGGTCAACTAATGCTGAATGACTGGCTCCTTCAGTTCCGAAACCAGCATCATGTATCGCGCCTTTAAATGCGTTGACAACGGCCATGCTGGTCCAAGTTGTTGGTGCGCTGAACAGGAACAGTACAGACAATGTTCCCCATCCACCAACATGCTTGATGCCCATGCGTATCTCTATACTGTCTTTGACATGCGCATATACCAGCTTCAGGTAATCGGTCACGAATTGGCATGCTTCACCGGTACTTCGAGGAACATTGGTCAAACCCTGCTGTTGTGCTGCCTCAAGAGTGTCCGGGTCTAGGAAGATCTTGAAGAACTCGCGGCGGGTTTTGCTTGGGTCATGGTCATCATCGGCACACATGAAGCCCCATGATGAAATGCTTCCGTCGGCGTTGTATACAATGGCTGTGGGGACTTTTCGATCGCCTCTGTCGTCGCTGCCGGGCCAGTCGTTGACGATTTGTATAGGAATTCCATGTCTCATCCAGGCCACACCTAAGAGTTTCAGTTGATCTTCTTGGTGATCTTCAACATATATTTATTTACCTGTGAAAGTAGTGCCCAGGTCGACAGAGACGACTAGATCTGGGTGGTCCTCCATGCTGCTTCAACGTCGCGCTCGATTGTCTTGGGGGAACAAGAGGAAATGTTTGATGGTTGAGAACTCACTTTTCAATTTTAAGAGACTGGCACGGCTCGAAAAGATTCATGTCTCGGGCTTGCCGCCCGTCTCGTCTCAACCGAGCCTGGTCCTAAAGATACTGGCCTGTTGGCTGCACCCTCGAGGGGGTGCGGGTCATGCAGCAGACTGGGCTGTGAACTCCAGACTGCGACCTCAGCCTGATAATGAAACATGCATATTGTTGTTCAATCGTGCTGAGTGGCTTGATAGGGGATATGTAGCTGAGTTGCAGTCTAGAGGAACGCCGGTCTGGCCCGTCCATGGCAAGTTATACAATAAGCCCAAGGGTTGAACTGGAGGAGTTTCCAAGATAAAAAGCACCTGTCCGGTCGTAATTCCTGGCTTCCTGTATATGATAACGACTTACCACCAAAGTTGCCGAGTTCTACAAACTTTGTGTCTTTCCTGTCTCTGGATCTAGCCCTGTTACGTCAACAGGTTCACAGTAACCTTTCTAATACCATTCCCATCGCCGTCTGTCACCATGTCCACAACCTTACCCGCGACAACCACGACATTATACACTGCTGCCATAGTCACGGTAGTAGTGAGTGATACTAGTCTTTCCACAATAACATATGGTGCCGAGTCCTTTGCCACTGACCCTGCACAAAACAATGGAGTACTAATTACCAACTTCGCCGTATTCACTGGAGAAAACCCACCTGCCACTGACAAAAAGAACACCAAGACAACAGATTCAAGTGGCTCTTCTGTGATAATTTCAGAAAGTGCAGATCCGATCACCGATGGCAGGACCAGCATCAACACAAAACCAACTCAGGAGCCAACGGATACAGGAGAAGTTTCTGCAACAGATATACCCGGAAGCACTGCGACTGGAACACCGGGTACATCGCCAAAAGGACTCTCAGATAGCGCTGTTGCTGGAGTTGCTATAGCTTGCATCGTTGCAGGTCTTATTATAGGCCTTGTAGCAGCTTTCATTTTCTTTCGGCCTCGACGGAAGAGCACAAATCCATCTCCAGGATTCATTACATTGGAGTCACGACACGTTGAATCGAAGGACGAACCACAAGTCAACGTGATATCGTCAACACACGATGCTGAACTGGGACAATTCCTGCTCGACGCAACCCCTGACAAAGAAATTCAAGCAGAATTATGCTCTTTGTCAGAGCTCATCTACCAGCATGTTGAGACATACTATCATGGGCCCCAGGTCCCAGCAAGTTCAACTGAAGTGGCTCAATGTCTTGTCCATATTGGCTATTCGTCAGAGTTGTCAGGATTGCAAGCTGAGGTGGTTACCGCTGTATGCCTCGCCCCCAAGACCTCTCGAGTTGGGCTGAGACATGTTTTCTCGCACATCATCTTTCGGAGCCTCGATTTCAACTCTGGGGGTAGCTTGTCCATGCTTCCACCAGCAGTAGCGGCAATGGCACAAGAAAAGCACACATCTGAAAATCCAGACAGCCCAGGTAAGACAAGTTTGAATTCAAACTCAGAGCCTGATGAGTAGAGCCGCTAATACTGTTCCACAGCAATTTCCCTTGCACGCTCGAGGTGGCGAAGCCTATCTGCTCTGCTCCTCCATCCCAACCCTGCAGAGAGGACACCACTTCCGCTTTCGACGGATGAGGCTTCAAGCAAGGCGCACTCTTTGGCAAATGAGCTCAACACCTTCTTGCAGCTCTTCGTTACACAAGACTCTGCCAGCCGACAGGACCAGACAAATCATTTGCAAGCTGTCATCCTCGAGTGCACCAGATTGGGCTATGTGCTTCTGTCACAACCGGGTGACTGGAGGTTTATTTTTAACAGCAAGAACACCCCCATGGATAGAAGTCGTAGAATCGTGGTGTGTCCTGGGCTGGAGAGACTCAGCCATAATGATGGAACCAGGTATGGATCGCCTAAGGAGGTTGCTGCCGCAGAGACAATGCCTCTCTGAAAGGTGACAAGCCTTAAGAGTCAGCTCTTTGGTATACGAGTATGGCTGCGAACCTATCAGGAACGAGATTGTTATGTTATATATCGTTTTTGCTAGTCAGTAGTTAGTTTGTCAGTATACATATGCTCTTCTTGAAACTAATAATAGAATAGGTCCGGCTGGACAGAATACCCGTTCTTAAATTATGAGACGTTTTCGTCAAGTGTTCCTAAATCTCCCTTGACTTCGCCGAGTGGTTGACACAGTATGTGCCTTGCCATTGCCTGCTTGTGGCATAGACTAGTAATGCAAAGGTTAACACCAAGCACCAACAGCGTCGATCGTGCATGAGACCATCAATATATGCAGACGGAACCGAAACTAGCAGACCGGCGCATGCAAATTGACTTCCGAGGGTCTTGGCTGCTGAATGCTTAATGTTTAGTGGTTGGTATTGTGATGGTCAAATCCTTCTCAGAGCCTGATTTCTCATGCAAGCCACCTGCTGTTGCTGTCACCTCAGGACTCAGCTCTGAGCAGACCCGGGGGCATAAATGTGATGGATGTATAATGCGCAGACCGAAGACACAGCCCCAGCCACAGCCTGATTTTGGTCTCGCCATCTTGTTTCAAGCGGAGACGAGCGAGGAGAACGGGGGTCGCCATAAACATCATGCAGCTCGAAACTCGAAACTCAATAGTCGAGAGACATCGCTCACACATCCATATGACTCTCGATATACTTGAGTCTTGAACTTTTGGAACGTTTCGCTCTCTCAAACAGAGTATTTGTCCCTCATTCCACCATGCCCAACCCTCTCAAAGCAAGTTATCACTTCCTAGCATGGATTTTGGATCATGACACAGTCCCCAACGACATTCGACGTAGTCTTGAGCTTGTTCGAACATGTGATTCAGATCTACAGCACCTAATAGAACTCAGAAACGATTGTTTTCCGCTTCTCAAGCGTCGCCCAAAGGTTCTCCAGCGCGTACATACAATTATAGGATCCGCACAAAAGGGACTCCAAGAAGTGTCCGAGATTGTCGAGAGATGTCGCCCGGAGAACGACAGAGGTTCTAGAACAACCTTTTCGAAGCGTATGGCATGGGCTCTTGTCGAGTCTTCTGAGTTCAAGAGTCAGGAGCCGATTGTTAGTCGGCACCATGCTGCTGTGCTGACTGAGTTGAACTTCTTGAGGCAGATTGCTCTTATGGCTCCTATTGCTGAACCGGAAGAGCGTGAGGAGAAGAGAGGCATCGTGAAAGATGCTACAGTATTTGATAACGTTGCTCTATTGGGAGATCTTCTGGGCGATATGTCAAGTGAGTTGAGTCCTTCTCTCATAAAAGTCTGTGGCGTCAGTACTCTGACTTAACCTCACAATAGTTCCCTCTGAGAAACAACCACCAGTGACTCAGACTATTATACCTCAACCACCTATCATAGTACTCAACTCAGACACAGAACCACTCACCCGCTCTGACATGGCCTCACTCCAAGTCCCCGCATCCCTACATCGCAAATCGAGCTCTCAGACATTACACATAGAACACGCCTGCGACTCTTTACCAGAAGTTCTTCCAGTCAACATGACCAGTGCTCCTCCTTCAAGATCGCTTACTACAAGTTCCAAGTACGATACCAAAGATCTAGTAGGGCTTTCCCTGCTTCTCGGAGACCCTCTTGATTTTGAATACCACTCAACACCATCACCAGTCCCTCAGAGAGAAGGCATAAAGCGAGCAGTGACAGTTCCAGCTCCACCCCAAACATCAGTCTATGGTCCCCCACAAAACGGGTCTGTTTATAGCGAGCCCAATCAACGTATTCCGTACAGCGCAGAAGATAGTGTCTCGGACTTGAGTCAATGCAGTCAAAACTCATACGGATCATCGTCTATATCATCCAACATCTCAAGCCCTCTTCACCATCGCCCGTCTGCTGTGTCTGTACTCTCTTCTACTGCACAGGTACCAAGCCAGCATTGCCAAAGCTGCTCTAATCACTACCCAGGCCAGTTTGTATGGACAAACTCGTCTTCTACGACCATCTCCATAGCATCGCCATATTTTCACGACAACAACCCCTTACTTGCCCAGCCAATTGCTGAGCTGGATACTTCTCCGTACCAGATGGTTCCAATAGTTGATGCACCAATCCACCATGACGGGTCGAGGGATCAGACATTGGCTCTGCAGGTCAACACAACACCTGTTGAGCTCCCCGCAGAGGAGAGGCAGGCTACCAAACCCAATCTACGTCGTCAAACTATACGCCTGGGTTCCAGCAGACGTGGACGTACGTTTAGCGAACCAGGATCATCGTTACACCAGCCAGACAAAAAGCGACCCTAGTGATGATACCGAAGGATCAGCAGAGGCTCAAACTACATTTGTCCAAAGTCAGGATTTAAACTCGTTATTCATGAACAGGTATAGACAGAGATGAGAGAAGACAACCCTAATGAATGGGATGACAATGTTGGAACGCTTTAGTAACGACACATTGCCCTCGAGTGTCCCATACAAGCCACTTGTACTTGAATTTGGTAAGGACGAAAATGTAGTGATGCATGACTGTCACAATTGGCGAACCTGCTTTTTCTCTCACAAAGCGTTAAGTTATAGGCGAGATTGAACAACGCGATGAGTGCTGGGATTCCAACTACAAAGGCAGTCAGTCACATACGAGAGTGCCACTTGTTTGAGACATGGAAGTGTTGAAATATTTTGGATGTCGTTTATTTGTTAAGTTTGAGGGTGAACAATTATTCTGCCAACATTAAATAATATCCTTTCCTCCCACCCAAGCCTTCTGCCATATACCCCCCAGAGATGCCCAAATCATCTCGACTTTCTCCCAACATATTTTTCAAGAAGAGAAGAACAAACAAGAGCAAGCGTGAGTGCAAAAAGGGTTCAAATCAGATCCAAATCCTAAATTTCGAAAACGTGACATTAAATTGTCTTGATAGTACATGCCCATAAACATTTCCTGTTCCTCCTTGCGCGTCAAAGACATATATCCCATATCTCGTACCACGTCCTTGCGTCGTGGTCGCCAAAATCGTCTCTGGTGGCGCGTGCGTTCTCCTTCATCTCTCATCTCGAGAGATCGGTTGTATGTGTGGTCAAACCGCAGTCTATATGCAAAAAAGATGTGCGTCCCTCGCCTCACTTCATGACAACCATAGCCAAGTCTCAGTCATAAAACCTCTGTTTTCAAAGGCCATCGTGTCGATCATCCGAGATCTGCTCAGGTCGTGAAAGGAGGTGTCGTGAATAGAATAAATCGTTGCGGGACGGTGTCGTGTACGTGCCGTCCCTTTTTCGAGGTTGAATGACCGAAATTAATACCGATCGCTCAGTGTTTTCAAATACAAAAAGCCATTTCCGGAACTCCGATGCTGATGCCGCTTACCCATCTTTAGTCTTACCGTCTCCCTGTCGAAGAATATTATCGACGTATGTACATTTATTTATTCGATGACTCAATCCTCAATAGTCCGCGAGGACCCAGGTGAATTCGAGGTCTCCTATACCATCGAACTGAGCACGCTTATACTGAGGATCATAATGAGAAGACCGATTGTGACAACGATCAGGAGTGCGAACGAGAACCAACCCAACACCATGGCGCTGGTACCGACACCACTCCTGACAGCTCCATTGCCGAAATCCTGGGCTATAACCGAGGCGGCCACAGACGCTGTATGTTGCCAGAGTACAGAGACGAGAACGAAAATGGCCGAGATGAAGATCAGGGCCAAAGCGATCTGGGAAACGGGGCGAGACGGGAAAGGCTTGACTTCGCGGTCGGAGCCCTCGGAGTCAGTCTCCTCGTGCCAGCCAGGGAAAGTGGCGAGAAGAAGAAGGCAGATAAAGGCGAAGATGATGGCAATGATGCTGAAATCCAATTAGTATCTGTTCGTCATTGAAACGTGTGGAGAAACGTACATAAGGTAGGGGAACACAATCATATCCTTGAACTGAGCAGCGAGCCAGATAAGGTTGAGAGGATCTTGGTCGACATCAACCTCTTTAGCCAGGGCAGTTGCATTGTTACTGCACAGCCAAGAACCGCCGTCAGGGTTGATGCAAATGCCGAAATAACCAACACGGGCCTGTAGCGAGGCGTCGCCGGCAATGTTCTCAATTGCTGAATGAAGGTTGTAGTCGACTTGGGCTGTATCGGGTACTGCATCATAGCTCTTGTAGTAGATTGAGAGCAGGAAGATATCGGGGATGAGTGGTGAAGAGGATGAACAGCCAGCAAGTAGTAGAGCTGATTCAGGTCAGTATATGCCTCACGTCTGGAAGTTGCGAATCACTCACATAGTAGAATAATGGTAATGGCGATGAGAATCATCAACACATGGTGGTAGCCGAGGAATGGTACAAAACCTATCAGATCGCTTGTTAGCCGCATACTTAAAGAGGAGAGTGAGACATCTATCGAGATGTCCCGAGACAGATGAGGTTGACTTACGGTACCATCCGACCTGAACCTTTTGCCTCCTTGAGGACGAGCTGCTGCTCGTACTCGTCTTGGAAGCCATGGTAGATGTGGTTGATTCTGTCCTCCTTCAAGATTCTGTTTGTTGGAGTTGCGACAGACACAACTTGATTGTCTGATGTCGTCTCCCAGTCAGGGAGTGACGAGGTAGTTGCGCAGGACTGCGATCGTTTGATTTCCTCGCTCTTTCTGCTACCTTTTGGTCGCGTAGCTATTCAGAAGCTATCCTCGAACTATTGAACTTGTCGAACTGGTAGGCGTCCTCCACTGATCAGTCTATCTGTCTCGGTAACGGCGAATTCTTGTCAAGTTGATGAGTGATGGAATGCGGGCGGTGGGAATCGATGTCTCGGTAGACAGTCGATGCTGGAATGTGCGCGGGTTAAAGGCGACGGTTGAGATCAACGAGCGAAAGTCGGACCCTGCGATAGTGAGATCTTGTGAGGGGGGTTAAGTCAAAATCAGGTGAGTTAGGATGAAGTAGATTGGCGACGATTAATCGAAAGCCTTGACGATCAGTTCACACTTTCTGCTAATGAGGGTGAAGACTTATTGGTTTTGTTAGAAGAGAGCTCCTTGGGAAAAGGAGAGGGAAAAGAGAGGAGCGGTCAGTCAGTCAAGTCAAGTCAGGTCAGTCAGTTAGTAGCGCAGTTTCGTATACCAGACAGAATATTGGGCGAATATTGGATGGCTGGGGAGACTTGGGACAGTAACCAACCTCTGGACTTTTCTGTGGGTGATGGAGAGGTGTAGTGCCCAACCACCTATTTACTTTCCGTTGGCAGGGGGATGGTGACGTTTTAGATGTGGAGCCACCCTTGCCGCTGCGAGAGCTCCTTCCTGTCCATTTCAACACCGGGCAACCCGCCAACCAGTACTCTTGAGGGAAGGAGAGGTAAGCGCAGTCCGGGGCTAAACCGTTAGCGGTTAAGAACACTAATTGGACCTGCAGCAGCGCCTGCTTCAATCAACTTCCTAGTTTAAGACAGGGCTTGATCCCTGGACCCTAGGATCTACGATCTTACGTAGCGCTCTTCCACGACCAAACGCGACCTTGATTTGGTTCAAACCATGTCAGCTCGTCAGTGCCCAGACTTGCCAAGGATAGACCTATACCAGGACCTCCTCAGCTTAATGCAGTTGTCATGACAATCCGACGCTGTCTCGAACATGTCCTGGTTTGAACTCGTCTGCACTTTGACCTTGATCTGGCGGGATTACTTGGCTGCCCACCCATATCGCAAACTCTTATACAGGCGCCTATTCCTGTTTACGAGCTGTTTAGCCTGGATCTCAATTGATGGGAATTATTGGTTGCCCTGTTCTGCCTTTCTGAAGCTCAGACACTGATGGTCAAGATCGCGGTGATACCCAGCGTCCTCGGCAATCCTCTTCCATGCCCAGCGGGCTTCGCTTCTCTTTTCTCTCTCTGCCCCATTTCCCCAAGCAAGCGTGGCTCGACTTAAAACTCCCCAACTCTTTGGTAATGGAGTCGAACCCACTCAGTGCCCCTTGCTCAGCCTAGACAACTCACGACATCCACTCTTCCGGGATAGATGAGGTTTTCACGCGGTGTAGGGAATAAAATAATCATCCCTGATTCTCAATTGATAAAGACAGATAGGTTCAAATGCTATATGACCCATCGATACTGTATATGGGTATCATACTGAATCGCCATCTGAAAGCCCAAAATAGGATATACTGGTTACTGTTTATTGTATTCAACATCATGTGGGTATATAAACAATTAAACTGTGCTTCTCTCTAGTGCGGTGATGAGTTGTCAGCTCGTAAAAGTAAACACAAATTTTATGTCAATGATCCTATGGCTGACGACACCCTTTCTTTTCATAGAACAAGATCAACGTATACGTGAAACTTTCCTTCATCCTTTTTATCGTAGTCGCGAGTTTATACTCCCGAGAAACCCGTTGGATTCATCATCTACTGGGTACCAGAAAAGTTGACCTCTGAGACTTAGGGTACAAAAATAAACAGCCTAAGAGATCGTGCTTAAGGAGCACAAGCTGATCTACTTATTTCGTCTCTTATGCTCCTAGCGGCCAACTTTTCTGATACCCTGATGACCATGACTACCCTCATAGGGAGCCCAGCCACCCAACTAATTAAAATCCCTGACGTTCAGCCACCTCGAAATCGCAAATCTTCCCCTTATGGCAATCGCACTTTGCCCCTCGAACGATAGTCGGTCTTTGGACGTTTCAACCGATTTTTCACCCGCTCAAAACCTTTTCAGCTTGTCGTGATTGTCGCTCATCGAGGCCGGTGTGATCTTCCAGAAGTATTTTTACTTAGACGGAAATATGTAGTTACCGAGTAAAGTGGGGCTCGTTCCCCACGTCATTCAAGAGTAGCTACGTTGCGCTACGGGGATTCACGACAACCATCACTGAAACCACTATATTCAACATGGCTACTGCAGCCACTCACTCCCAGGGGACCTCGCTCGATATTAGAGTTGAAGACTTTCTGGATGATAAACTTCAGTCCACTGCCGATCTCGAAAACCTCGACACACTGCTCGAAAATGTCGAGCTTCAACGTAACCAGCTGCAATCGCAGCTAGATACAGCTGTCAAAGAGCTTGAGGAGACCCGGCGCACAGCCGACGACCGCCAAGGCTCACTCACCGCTCGTATTCAAGAGTTCCAAAAGCTTCAGGAGAGCATTGATCTCCGTGCCCAGATATATGCTGCCTCGGATGCGCCCGATCAGGCCATCGAGCGACTCAAGTCGCCCATGAACAAGATCAAGGCCGTTGAGCGGGCCCAAAGTTACCTTGTCCTTTTGCAAGACGCTGAAAAGCTCCGAGCAGAAGCAAAGTCTTTTCTTCCTCAAAACCCAAAGGCTGCGTTGGAACCGTACATCAAGCTAAAGCAACATGTACTCAAGCTACAAGGCCTACCGGGCCAGGAGGGTTTGCACCTCGTCGCCTACGCCGAGAATATAATCAGTTCGGTTTGGGATGATATCAAGTCTACCATGTCTGGAGAACTAGAGGAAGTCTTGAAACAGAGAAAATGGCCGCGGGTTGAAACCGATCTACAAATGGACGAAGAATGGATCAATTCCACCGAAAAGCTTATCGATCTGCAAAAACCAGAGATAGCACACACCGACAAGCTTGTCACGCTATTGCCATTCGAGATCATGGCTTCAATCTTTGTTTCAGAGTTCCGTTTCCACTTTCTCAGCGATAAGCCGACAAGCAGCCCGCAAGCATTTGGAACACATTGCCTTTCGTGGTTTATCGCACTCGTTGAGAAATGGGAAGACTTCTTCCGAGACAATCTAGGGTATCTCCTCGCAGAGAAATTTCGGGGTACCGATGTAGCAACAAATTTGGCTTATATCGACCCTGTTTCTGCGTTGATTACCGCTCTACTGCCAATGTTGAAGGAGAAGACCTCCTTGGTCGCTCTCGAAGCTGTCAAGAGCCCATCTTTCTTGAGTAGCTTCATGTCACAGCTTATGGCATTTGACGACAATGTTCGTTACAAGTTTAGCTACGACGGCGGCGACGCTGAGAGTGGCTGGCCTGGTTTGACCGCGCATGTTCTTGACGACCACTTCGATACGTGGTTCAAGGCCGAGAAAGAATTCGCTCTGGAGAGGTACAACACCATTATAGACTCGCAAGACGCTCGCAACATCGATTACGATTATGCGTTGCAGGGCAAGATGAAGCCGACATATGCTGCCGTGCGAGTCACCGATCTTTTGCGGTCGGTGACAAGCCAGTACGAAAGAGTTCGCACTTTCAAGCATAAAATCCGATTTTTGATCGGTATCCAGCTCGAAATTTTGGATGCTTATCATGATCGCCTTCGAGACTCGCTACAAGCTTACCAAAGTATGTCCACTACGTTTGGCCGTACACTGGCTGCGAATAAGGAGGATCTTGCTGTGCTAGAAGGCACAGGCGCTTTTGAAGTGCTGTGCAAAGTGATTGGCAGCGCCGACCACATCGTTAATACTTTAAAGGACTGGAGCAATGAAGAGGTATGCCACGCATTCATTAAAAGTACCAGTTTTCGACTCTGACATGTCTAGTTTTTTGTTTCCTTGTGGGATGAACTCCAAACTCGAGCCTTGCATCGAGCCAGCCAGGGTAATAACATTACCAGTACCATGAGTTATGACGATGTCAAAGATCGTACCTCTACGGCAGTAGGCGAGAAACGCGAAGACGGTGCTCTATTTGATGAGACGGCTACGGCTTATAGTATGCGACGCACAGCTGCTCAAGAACTTCTTGTTGGTGCTCTTGTTGAGTCTCATAACAAGGCTTTCCGTGCTTACACGACCCGTGTTCAATGGACGACTGTCGGCGAAACGGCTATTCTTGGTACGTTCGCTCTTATTGTTATTGGACCTTAACTAACATCACAATAGATGAGCTTGCCATTACTCCAGAACTGGACGAGCCCCTTCGTATCCTCCAGCGCAACTTCGATTTCCTTATCAAAGCGTTGTCCACAGCCGTCTTCCGCCGTGTCTGGCGTGAAGCTCTTACCAAGCTTCAGGATCACTTGTGGCAAACAGTCCTTATGCGCCAATCTTTTACAACCTACGGCGCAACTCAGTTCTGTCGTGATGGTGTCGCTCTTGTCTCCATCATCGAACGCTACATCTCCAATGGCTCTTCTATCCTTGACTGTCTGACTGAGGGAATCCAACTACTAAGCTTACCGGTCGAGGCCGGAGAGGCAGGTGGCTTGACGCTCAAAGAAGCCAGCGATAGGGTATTTACAGATAACGAAGAGGCGCGCAAGGTTCTTGAGGAACTACATCTCGAAGAGTTGTCGCCACAGAGCGCCAGGAACATTCTGCAACGCCGTGTAGAGAATAACGAAAATGTGGGATGGTAAAGAATAGATTAATTTGGGTATATTATCATATATCTGAACCTCTCTCAGACCTATCACCAATGCTATCGCGTGTTGAACTTCGCCGTAACCTTCTATGCCAACAGTGTTTTCCCTTTTGTTCTATCGATATCTTCCTTCTCATTTTTGATGCTTTTGAATAACAGTTCCTTTTTCTCCAGGTGAATTTTACCCTTTTTAGCTGTTGAGAGCTCGCATGGTCATCTCGACAACGATAAAGGTACCTGCGCTGACGGGCATGGCTCGCGCCAGAGTAGGACCGATACCCTTGAAGAAGCCGCCAGCACCCTCAGCACGCCATGTTTTGGAGAAGCAATCTCTCATGGTGCTATATCGCTGGTTGGCGCCGTAGCCGTCGGTTTGCATCTTGCTCTTGATCACGTCGAAGGGGTAGCTAGAGAGCCAGAGAACCTCACCAGCAAGACCACCGTAGACGGCGATCTTCCAAGCAGGGATATCCTTACGGTCGACCTTGTTGCGGGCAGCGTCGGAGTTCATCATGTATTCGAAGGCAGTGAACCAAGAGCCGTAGGCGAACGCCTCTCGCCAGATGGTCACGCACTGGCCACGGTAGATGCCGCTCAGAACACCGTTGTGCGCTCCGAGTTTACGGATGCAGTCGCCAGGGCCGTTGTACAAGCGACCAGCGCCGTGAGGTTGACTTTGAAGACGGATACGGATGTGCTCGATGGGCCCGGAGAGAACTGAGTTGGAGATACCGGCGAAAGCACCCGCAGCACCGTACTGAGGGTAAGAAAGTTCAGCGCCATTGTTGCGTTCCTGGAACCAGCGCTTGGCAGCGTTGAAGGCACCGAACTGAACGGAAACGCAAGCGCCGATACCGATAAGTGGCGTGAGTGTTCCTTTGTAGAAGGCTAGGGCGCCCTCATTCTTGTAGATGGTTGTGGCAGCATTGATGGCAGAGGAGTATTGGTTTGATGTTTGGAGTCGGACCTTGACAATGTCAAAAGGCTGGCCTAGGAGGAACATTGTTAGCAATTGGTCCAAGTTCGGATTGTTACACAAGTAAGCTCATAGCGACTTTATCGTGAAGAGTGCCTCTCACTCATGTTTGTCGTCCGGTTCAATCACACATAGCCGCTCTCATTGTGCCGTGAAGCCATCCTGAAATTGAGTGAAGAAACAGATCAGAACATACCAATCAAGACCTGTGCGATTCCTCCGACTGCGCCAGAGAAAAGGTCCTTTGCCGTCTGAATCGCAGGACTCTGCTTGGACGACTCCAACTCAAGAGCGTCCATCTCGAATATAGCGGGGATTGTCCTTGTCCTTTCCTTTTCTTTATTAAAACCGCCACCCTCTTGGATCGCAAAGGGAAGAAAGGAAAAAAGGATAGAGAGGTCGTTTGTGAGAGATAAGAGAGAAAGGAGAAAGAGAGGGCTAAAGATAAGGTAAGAAAAGAATGCCCCGGTCTATCTATCGCAATCCGGGGTCGAATTGTCGCGGAGAGTACTCGGCAAATGACGTGCTAGCATTAGCAAGCCGGTAACGGAGTCCGGATTGTCGGTGTTCTAGAGTGACTTTTTTGGTGGTGAGATACAGCGATACCAGCGCTGTTCGGAGCCAGCCCCGTAGCAGAACTGGTCCAAAATGCGGGGGATCTCGCTTTTTGGCACTACACTTGTGAGAAATCTCTTATCGGCTTCATCTCCGGTCACCGTTCTAGCGATGTATCTCACTAACAATTTAGCTAAACAGCCAGCTACTAATCTAGTGTGGTTCCACCAGCGTGAAGACTTGCTCGATCGGAAGGTTGCAGCACTTCGGGCTATTATTGATAATGAAACTCGGGATCTGCGTTCTAGAACCGTAGCAAGCCGACATAGATATCTATCTCACTTATATACCTAACACAAACGTTAACCCTTCATAGTAGATCCGTAATAAGTCCATTCATTATCCTCGCAGTCGTTCATATAGACTCTTTCAATAGGCGACACCTTTTTCTATGCTCATAAACTGCTCCCCTTCTCTTCAGTATCGTTTGGCTCCTTGCTTCTCATCTTTCGCATCGTTCTGCGCTTGCGCATGCTGCTCAATAGCCTCCTTGAGCTTCCCGACCACTTCAGGTTGGTTACTGAATGCAGTCATGAGCAAGCTTTCCAATTCGGCTTCTACTTTGGCAATTGGCTTCACGCCAGGCTTCCTGTTCTGAGAATCGTTCATGAGAGAGCCCCAGCGATGTGTGAAATTGTAGATGGACTGACGCAGCAACTCGTCCAGTTGCTCATTCATATCCTCGACTGTTAATGTCTTGGCTGTCACCGACGGCGTACCCCGAGACCAGAGACCACCACCAATGATGTTGGAAAAGAACCCAACCCAGTTTTGGGGACTTAGCGTATCCCAAATATGGACAAAGTGCTGCATGGAAGCACCGTGGTTCCTGATATCACCAATCTCAAGTGACACAAGCTCGTTCTTGATAATAAGCAAGTTCTTGACTATGAAGAGGTCAGGATCTGTGCCAGCTTTCAATGACTGTATCCTTGATTCTGCGCGTTGAAGCACATGAATAGTCTCTCGCACAATATTGAAGACAACTGAACTATTTTTTGACTGGGCATGACATGTCAGATTCCGGACAGCGGACTTAAACCAAAAGTACTTACCGATCTCTCCTTTGGCATGCAATTCTCGTACATGCTCAGGAGTTTAATAGCCTGCTTCACCAGGGGATGGGCATTCGACGACGCCACCCCACCCACAACAGGGCCTATCTTTAAAGAAGCGTCTTGAAGAGGAGCCTTTGCAATTGTTTTTGTTACTTCTGCCTCAAACACAGTGTCCGTCAAAGGCCACAGGTGATGCGCGAGGAGCTGTGAAGTGTATTGTTTGCACTTGAGGAAGTATGGCGATTCCATGTCATCCAAGTCAGCGCCAAAGTATTCGTTTGCAAGCAAGCCCACAACGTTGCAGGTCATTTCTAGCGGCGCAGCCTGAAGGACTGTTTGAAGATTGGTCACCAGTGGTGTCAAGTTACCGGGATGGACAATAGTAGTGTTGATGGCCTTTATGGCCTGGAAAACGGAATCCGCCGCTTGTGTCCAGATGGGCTCTACATCAAACAGTTTCATGAAGAGGTTCTCTTCGTTATACATGCGTTCGAAGCATTGCTTGATAAAATTACGCGACGCTGTTTCGGCTGACAGGTCCTTGACCTCTTTGTTGAACTCTGCAATATCAGATTGTGTCAATACCTTGAGGTCGCGGTCTCTTGTCGTCAAGTGGTTGTGGATGATGTTATTAGCTGTGTTCGCATACGTCTCGAAATGTGTGCAGGACTCGTTCCGCTGGCCGTATGCGTCGTATGCTCGGCGCACCACTTGGTGAACGTTGGGGATCAGGCCGTAAGAGTCCAACATCATCTCTTGGAAGCGTCCATATGCAAGTGCATGACGAGCAGACTCGGATTTTGTGGCGATGATTTGTCGTCCGATTTCAGGAGATACCTTTTCTAATATGATCTTATAACCGTGCTCGAGAAGATGTAGAGCTTTCGTGAGAAGAGCAGTGTATCGGGCAAGGTAAGTGTCACGATCGCGATATGAAGGCTAGATGTGTGAGCGCATGAGCTTGAAAGTGATATAGCATACTTACATGATCCTCCATAAACACCATGCAAGAGTCAATGTTCTCAACCATTTCTCCAAATGATGCATCATCGACCAATCGACTAGCGCCCGGCGCATTGAGACGTCTTGTCGCATTGTCAAGGTATGCGTAGTAATGAAGATCGGTTCCAACTTCATTGGCCAGCTCTTCTAGCCTCCTTTGTTCCGTCAAAAGCTCCTCGCATTGTGACTGGAAAGTTGATGTTTGCGCTTCGACGGAACCGAATGAGTTTGAAAGAGATGTGAGAAGCTTCAGAGTCGCGTTCGCATCGTCAATAAGTCCGTCAAGGTGACGTTCTGTCAATGCGAGCTGGTCGCGATACAGTCTGCAACGAGTCAGAATGGCCTTCAGGGACGTGAACCTGCACGATATGCATACAGATATTGTTGTTGACTAGCATCTAGCAATTGCTCGTCAAATGGTTCTAAAATGCTCGGCTCATGCGCATTGACGTCGTTGCTAGAATCAGAAAGGAACAAAGCTTCCCATGCTCTGCTCTTCCTGTCTGTCTTTTTTGTTCGGGGTCTCGTATCCTTTGACAGCTGCTCCTTAACCACACGATAGAAGTCGGAGTATGAGTTGGCTCGACGAATAACAGTTGGTTCGGGTGGAGTATCGGTATCTTCGATTTCTTCGTATACATTGGGCATAGGCGCTGGGGGTTCGTGGATTTGGGTCGTTTCCTGATGCCATTTGGTGAGCTTCAACCAGGTTGTAGTGGGGTGTTTATTCGTGGGGACATACGTTGGGTTGTTGTAATAAAGACTCTTTGCGACGATGCCCAGGACTGCTATTAGAATGACTCTTTTTGCTGGTACCCAGATCGGGCATCATCGTATACCACGAGTCTTCATACATGATGTCGACAGAGCTCAAGAAAGTTTAAATGGGAGGTTTCGCTTGATCCAGAGTTGAAGTCGGAGCTGAAGCTGGAGCGGGAGCTGGAGCTATTCTAGAAGCCACGCAGCAGCGTTGAATGTTAAAGTCGGAAGGCGTCAGCTCCGAACCGCCGATGCATTGAGTGGGAAAGTGATAGGTTAGTGTGGGGTTATGTTATCCGTGCCCATCCTATGTAGGTACGCTAACAGAGTGCCTGCAGCATGTGGCGCGTGCTCCCTCTGATCTCTGATCTGTGGCTGTGGTCGGACTGTACCTAGGAAGGACCCTGTGGCAGTCCAAAGAATTTTGCTGACCATTACCATTAGTCTATTCTTAAACTGCGGGAGCTTCAGCTCTATGACCTCACAACATTTTGTCGTTCACTGGGAGGCAACTTTGTATTTGTCTTTTAATGTAACTTGAACTCTTCAGTAGAAGACTTCATCAGTTGCATTGAATCAGATCCTTCATTCTCAAGTGTACGTGCCCGTCATGAACGTTTCTCGAGCTGCTCTCAGGCGAGCTGCTATCCGCTCTCACACTCGCCAGCCTATCACCACATCTCAGCGTCAATGGGTTCGTTACGCTCACGATTATGGCAGCGAGTATTCTGAGCCTCCATCTAACCGTGGAGGTAAAATCATTAGTCTCGCGGCTGTCTTTGGTCTAGCTGCTACTGGAGTTTACCTTTATCCTAAATTAACTGGAAAGTCCGCAGCGGCAGCTGAAGAAGAGAAGGACGAAGCTCCCATTAAAGCCGAGATCGAGTTTGAGAAGCCTCGCAAGAAGGTCAAGTCCAAGGAAGAAAACCGTGATCTTATCAGTTCACAGCATGCCCAAGTCAAGCATAGCTGGGAGCATCCCGGAGTCTATGCATGGGGTTCCAATATTGGCAAGGTCATCGACCCAACCTCTAATGAAAAATATGTCAAAGCACCTCGAAGAATTTCCTACTTCAACGATCAAGTTCTTCGAGACCTCAAGTTGACCTCCATCTTTGGCGCAGCAGTCACTGAGAAGGGCGACTTGGTTCAATGGGGTCTTGGATACAACCAAAAAGATCCTTCCCCCGTTTCCACACTCACAGGCAAGGACATTATAAAGATTGATGTTTCCCTTGACCGAATTATTGCCCTGTCACGCAAGGGCAATGTCTATTCCATTCCCGCGTCTCGCAATGATCAAGAAGGTGGCCTCAAGGAAGAACAGCAAAAGTCTTCCTGGTCTATCTGGGGTTCTGGCGGTTCTCGAGAGAACATTCATTTCCGCAACTTGACGCCATCTAGCCTTGCATACGGCGAAACAGTCAAGGACATTAGCACTGGACAGGAACACTGTCTGATGCTCACTTCCAAGGGTCGTGTCTTTTCGGCTGCGGCCAGTGCCCTCGAGTTTCCCTCAAAGGGTCAGATGGGTGTTGCTGGCTTGAGCTGGCACAATAGACCCAAGGGCCCTTACGATCAGCCTCACGAGGTCACCACCTTGCAGGGATTCGAGGTGACCCAGATCGCTGCTGGTGATTACCACTCGACCGTTCTCGACAAGACCGGACGCATCTTTGGATTCGGTGATAACTCTTACGGACAACTTGGAATCGATACCGACTACGGCCTTTCAGTTTCAGACACCCCAGTCATGGTTCCTACCAACCTGTCGTACGCCAATACTGGGCTCATCCCCACCGTGACATCCATAGCAGCAGGTGGAAATAACACTTTCTTTACCGTGGACGCAAAGACGTCTACGATTCCTGGCAGCACAAAGGCTCTGGCCCCGGCGAGAAGACTCCCGCCCGTAACCACCGACTTGTGGGCTTGCGGCCAAGGAGTTTATGGAACATTGGGCACTGGTCGTTGGTCGCATGTGTCCGCCAAGCCAACCAAGGTGAAGGGCCTGTCGTCTCTCTTCGAATTCGATGAGAAGACCAACACGATGTGTCCCATCAAGCTTAAGTCTCTTTCAGTCGGCGCTACACATTGTTCAGCTATCATGGACAACGTGACAGAGCTCTCGGTGTCTAGCAAGGGAACAGAGAACGAAACCAACTGGGGCGCTGATGTCGTGTTCTGGGGTGGCAACGAGCACTTCCAGCTTGGTACTGGCAGAAGAACGAATTTGAACGCTCCTGCGTATATCGCAGCTTTGGACAGTCCAGCAGATGCTCGCAAGGAAGGCACGGAGGGTTTCCATCGATTGTGTGTTACTCCTCGCAAGACAGTCCGTCTGGACGGTGGAAAGGGACGGAAGGTGTCGTTGGAGCAAAAGGTTGAGTGTGGCAAGTATGTAACTGGCGTTTACTCTGCTGTTTAAGATGACAAGCCACAGGGCTCAATTTGTAAGAACACTACTACTGTATTATCAGAAATATATAATCATATATTGTATCTAAGAGGGCACAATGCGACGTTGGGATGAAATTGTGCTGTCTCGATTCAACCCGTTATGCTTGTAGATTAGCAACTGGTGGCTCGGTCTCCATCTTGGTAGGCTATAGTAAAATCGTCCGATCTCCCTGTCAGATTCCTACAGGGGCCCCATGGAACTTGTTGGAACTTGGACCAATACGACCAACACCAGCCGGGTTCAATTTAGCCTCGACCGCGCAAGCAGGTCACATCGCGAATGGAAGGAATGAACTAATAAGACGATAATAACTGCTGGACCCGTGTTGGTGGGTTCCCCGGATGATAGGTAGGTACTAAGGTAGTGAATGCGATTGAAGGAGTTGGGGGATCGGACGAGAATCCATTCTCCGCAGGCAAACCGAAAATAGAAATAATCACGACATGTAGCTAGTAGGTAGTAAAGAATGGCAGTGACACCAACAGCCGCCGGGAAGCTAAAATTATCCCTGACGTGTGCAGAAGGGAAAAAAGCAATTTACTAAAACCAGGTACCGTGGAACTATCGATTCTAGATTGACCTCGAGGATAAATCGATTGCATGATCAGCAACGTCCAGAACCACGGGATCGGGAAATGCTGTAGCGAGGATGATGCACGTGTCGTAATTGAAAGAAGAAAGGAAAAGAACAGGGCCGAGATCTGTCAAATATCATCAGAGGAGAGACTTACTTTGCAGATCAGGCCCTGCGTCCATCCCTTTACAACGAGACCCTAAGGGGGGTACCTACAGCATGTACTGACGGTAGGTACCTATGACTCTTTACACCACTGAGGAAGTATAAGCGCAACTACTAACGTTAACCAAGACGCTTGCTTTCATTCTTTGCCGCCATCCCCACGTTCTTTTGCCCTTGTCTTGTCTTGTCTCGTCTTGTCTTGTGTCCCAATCCTTTGTCCGTTGTGACGTCTTGAGACTCGACAGTATCCATCCATTACTTGGTCACGTCTTCACGTCACGTCACTCGTTCCTGGCCCAACTTTTAATGACTGTATGTATTGCAGATATTTGAAGTTTTTATCTTATTACTATCATAACTCTCCTTATTTCTCCTTTCCTCCACTTATTCACTCTCCTTTTATTATCTGCTCGTTCCCCAACATTCGCTCGACTCCTCTGAATTCGGTCTCCCACCCAATACTTCCGATCGTGCTATCTTATCCCTCCCACCTCCTTCTCTCGACATTACCCCATCACACAGCCTTGTTCGACATATTTCTCTTTTCTTCGTCGCCTTCGACCCAACAGAGATATCTCTCTCTCTCTCTTCTTCTTCTAACTGGTTCTTTTACCGGCTTCAACGTTACGACTCCGCCACCGTTAAACAGTCTCATCATTTTTTTCGCCTCCTCATAACTCCAGTACTTACTGCGCTGTACTTGCGCCCCATCGCCCACGCGGATCCGACCCTTGCCCTGTCCGGCCTCCACCAGCCAGGGAGACCCAACGACACTATTCCTCTTCTTGTGCCCAAATCTCCGTCACTTCTACTTCTTATACTTGGGCATCCGCCGCTGGCCAAACCTCTGGTGAAAACTGCGACGTGCCCCAACTTTCGGCGCAGCTTTTGCTTCTCCTTGGGGACCTCACGCCAGCCTTTACACCGTCCTAACGCCATGGACAGGATCCCCAAGTTCAGGCGCAAACCCAAGAACCCTACAATCGAAACCTCCATCGAACGTTCCAGCAGCGACACTGCCGACAGCATCGCCAGCTCCGAACTGCAGGCTGCAAACCTTCAGTCGCAACTGCAGCAGGGACAGCAAGTCCTACCACAGAAAACCAAACTCTCCAAGAGGGCAGCTTTCAAGAATTTTCGTTTTCGCGGCTCTGCCAAAAGAGCGCGCGACGATTCACCCGCCGAGTTGCCTTCCAGTCCTCCTCCGCCGGCCGTCGTGAGCCACGACGGTGTCAAGAGCCGACCCGTCACGGCTGAACACGATGCGCTAGGCAGTTATGATGGGGCAACGCCCCGGATTCCTGCTTTCCTGGAATCTTCATTGCAGAGTATGGCATCAAAAAAAGCGATGGGCGCATTAATCAAACACTAACCTTTTATAGATATCGATATCAAATTCCAGGACCTAACATGGGCCGAGCGCGAACGGGTTCAAGAAGGTACAAAAAACGATGCAGACCAGGATTTCAAATGGGGTACTTTCAAACAACTCGATGCCCAGGAAAAGGGTGTGATGGATCGCTACATCAACATCAAGCCATGGAATCACAACCGAGTCAAGCTCCAAGTTCCTGAGGAGGAGCTTGACTATGTCAACGCATCTGAGATTACCGTTCCTTCGCCCTCAGATCCAAACAAGGAACCATTACGATACATTGCTATGCAAGGACCAACTCTGCCGTCAATCGACTACGTCTGGCGCATGATTGCCGAACAGATGTCCTCACCTGCTGTTATCGTGCAGCTCACAACCATGGCAGAAGGTGGAGTTGTCAAATGCCACCAATACTTTCCTGATGGCCAGGAAAACTCGACCTGGACTCTGAACGAACACGATGCGTGGAACGATGGATGGCAGGCACAGTTGACGTACGATTCATACGAAGAGATGGCCGAAGGTGCCATCGAGAAGCGCAAGCTGCTTATGCACATCGACGGTGAAGATGAACCACGTGTTGTGTGGCATCTTCTTTATCGGCGATGGCCCGATTTCGGAGTACCTGAACTCGAGGATCTTGACGGATTCTTTGATCTCATGCAGTTGTCTCGCGAATTGAGCGCACCCTCTAATCCACGAATAATCCACTGCAGTGCTGGTGTTGGTCGGACAGGCACTTTTATCACTCTCGAGCACCTCATACGCGAGCTTGAGTTGGGTACTTTTGAGAATTACGACGAGCCGAGTGAGGGCCCTGACCTGATTTACCATACTGTCGACCTTCTCCGAGAACAGCGCGTGGGTATGGTTCAGGGCCGGCCTCAGTTCCTGTTCATCTACCAAGTCATGCGAAAACTGTGGCAAGACAAATATGGCGTCGATGAAGACGGTAACGAACCCGCAGCTAAGAGGCTCGAGGTAGGCGATCCGTTCATCGACGACTCAGTACCAGATTCGACGTATGCCGATCAAGGTAGTGGTACTGGAAATTGAGAGAGGTACTGAGTGATAGGGAGTTTTCGGCGTTCGTCACACGATCAACAATGTTTGCGTAAGGGGGTGCACACGGGCGAGTTAGAACGAAGCATGAGACACGTGGTAATGTTAAGGTCGATGCTGGGATATAAGTTTGTGGGCACAATTTGCTTGTGTTTTATATGATATAGCTGGGGTGTGTATGATCAAGCATGGGAGCGCGTTTTGGGGTGATGATATCCATATATAGAGCTCGCATCTCGCAATAGAGAGATGACGACAACAAGGTAACATTCAAGTCGGGAATGACTTGCAGAGGGTTTTATTTAGTATACATGATACCACAAGCACGGAAAGGGGTTTGGTTGTGTATGACAGCTATCACATTCGAATATACAACGATCGAGAAGCGAACAAATACAACAGACAAATACTGTATAAGTATGCCCGACCTTCGAGTATGAGAAACGGTTTTTTTAGTATGATTTTGAAAGACTTTTATTTTCCTTTCTGTCCTATCGTGAGATGTTGACAGCAGTCTTGTTGTTCAGTCTGTTCTAGGCCGCGTGCCAACATGTAACTATGCCTCAACTTCATTACCACAATACGCTCGCTACATTTTTTCCACTAATAAGTTCAAAATAACAAGAAAGACAATCTCTATAAACAAAAAATCAAAACTTAGGCGCTAATCACCAGCGTAACAGTCTCTTTCTCCTTCTCGGTTACAGTGACAGTAGCCTGGTCCTTATCTGTAACTGTCACGGTGAAGTAGACAGAAACGGTAGGTGTGCCATCGACGACAATGGTTGTGGCATGGGCTTCATCACCAGTACGAGTAACAGCCGTGGGCTTCTTGTCATCTTGGCTATCGGCATTGGCTTCTGTGGCTGCGGGAGCAGGAGCCTTTGTGGGCTTGTCGGGGATTGGGATGAGCTCTACTGATGTAGGCTTGTCATCGTCATCACCATCGTCATCACCTGGTGAGGCGGTGGGCTTGGCTTCATCAGGCTTCTTGATTGACTTGGTCAAGGTTGTGCCACCAGGGAAATTCATCGAGTTCGTACTTGGCTCGGCAACAGGAGGACTTGTAGGAGGGAGATCCTCGTAAGCCTTTGTTGGTTGGGGGCTGGAAGGCTCTTGTGGATTGGTCTGGGTAGGCTTTTCCTCATTTGGTTGGGATGGTTGTTCCTGAACGGGCTGTGTCTGAGCTGGCTGGGATGGCTGCTCCGGTTCGGGCTGAGATGGTTGTGACGGAGAGGTAGGTCGAGCGGGCTGTCCAGCATCAGGTTGGCTCGGCTGCTCGGTGGCAGGTTGAGTTGTTTCTTCAGGAGCAGGCTGAGCCTGTGTGGGTTGTTGATAGTTAGGCTGAGAAGGTTGCTCATTGACAGGTTGGGTAGGCTGAACTGGCTGCTCCTGGGCAGGCTCGCTAGTAGGTTCGGGGACGGCACCGTCATCGACAGTAACGATAGTAGTGACTGTGACCACAGGAACTTCAGGCTGCTTCTCAACTGTGGAGGTAGGTACTGGCTGCTGGTCCTGGTTCTCATTGCCAGGGGCAGTGTTCTCCTCACCACCTCCAGGAGTCCCTCCAAGAATCTTGGCTGCAGTAGCAGGATCTTCACAGACTATCTTGATGCCTCCCTCAACGTTGTACAAAGGTAGAGCAAAACACTTCTCGCCTTGAGTCTCGCAGGGAAGAAGCTCGAAAGCACCGTCGTCGCCGCATAGAGCCATTTGTCCAGTGATGCAAGCAGCTTGGCCCTTCATACACGCAGATTCAGGGGTGAGCTTTGCAAATTCTTCATTGTACGTACGCGCATCAACGACATTGCTAGCGTAAGCAGGAGCTGGAATTGCGCTCGTGCCTGTAGGAACTTCGGTGTTGATGGTTGGCACCCCGTCGGCTGGTGAGCCTGTGGGAACGACCTTGGCCACAGATGTAGTCTCAGGCGATGAAGGGTTGGAGATGATGGCAGTCGTAGTTGGTGGTCCAGCGGGCGCTGCGGGCATGGTGTCGGATCCAGGAGCTGGGTATTGGGGTTCAGCATCTGAAGGAGCAGGAGCCGGCTGTTGAAGGGCTGAAGTTTCTGCTGGGGCCTCTGGCTGTTGAACTGTAGGTTTAGTAGGAACATTGGGCTGGGCAGGCTCTGGAGTTGGCACAGGGTTCTGAGGCTCAATGGGCGCTGAAGTCTCAATAGGGGAAGGCTCAGCAGGTGTATCAGGCTTTTGACCATCGGGGGTTTCAGCAGGAGGATATATTTGCTTGACCTCAGATGTAGGAGCAGGGCTGCTAGGCTTGACAGGTTCAGAAACTGGAATCTCACCCTCAGGCTGGGCGGCCTCCGTAGTTGGTGCAGGCTGATCTTGCACATCAGATGTAGTCTCAAGCTGTGGGTTCTTTGGCTGCACTACAGAAACAGTCTCCGTGGTAACGGCAGGTTTTGTCTCCGCAGCTGAGGTTTCCGGGACATTCCCTGCTGGTGTGGTAGGAGGATTGGGGTAGATGTTGGAGGGATGCTTGGGGTTAATGGGGAATGCTGTGTCACCAGGAGCCTGCGTTGTGAGGTATCCACTAGGAGTTGGCTCATACGCAAAAGCAGTCGTCACATCCTCAACGGGTGTGGTCATAGGCTGCTCATCTATGGAAGTAGTTGCAGGAGAAGAAGGCGCTTCAGGGGCTGCGGTCTCTTGGATAGCACTTGGCTTGGTGTTTTCTCCCTCTGATGGTTGCAGTGTACCAAGATCAACTGTCGAGTCCAGACCCTTTGTCTCAGAGTTCTCTGGCTGCTGAGTGACTTGGGTGGTAGGAACTTCAGGAGCAGAAGTAGTAGGCTCTCTTGCTGGCTCGTAGGTTGGGGCCTGGTTTACAGAGGTTGGGATTTCTTTTGAGATTGGAGCAGTCTCTGTCACTACCGCACTCTCCTCGGGGGATTGGTATTGAGGCTGATCCGACGTTGGCTTCTCAACCTCAGTATCAGGATCCTTAGGAACAATAGAGGTCGTGATGACAGGCGCAGAGGTGTTCTGTGTGAAAGTTGGCTTGTTTACAGGTTCTTCTTGAGTGGGTTCCTGAGCTTCGCTGGTTGGCTGGGGAGCCTCGTTCGTAGGTTGGACGGGGATAACCTCGACAGGCTCAGGTAGATCAGAGTATGGCCCTTTCTTCTTCTCGTCTCCTGGGTTCTCTGAGAATAGTGGGTTAGGATCGGGAGTCGAGTTTAGTGTCTCGAATATAGGTCGTGGCGTAGTCTGATCTCCATTCCCGGATCTAGCATATATTGTTAGATATCGTTCTTCGTCTTCTGGCATCATGGCTGGTTCATACCCGTATCCGTCATGAGCTGCAGTAGGAACTTGTGAGTTTTCCATTCGGACTTCGAGGAAAACTCCAGGATTTCTTTTTTCTCTGCCAGTCCACATAGGGCCAGCCTGTGCGGACTGGACAGTCAAAAGGAGTGACATGGCCACAGCGAGCCTCATTCTATTATATCGCATGATGAAGAATAATTCGATATAGACGTAGGAAAAATAAAGAGTGTTTCGTTCGTAAAATCGGAAGATATAGCCGTGTCGTGTAGCTCGTTTGTCGATCGTACGTGAGTCAAAGTGTCGTATAAGTTTGCAATGATTGTATCACGAAAAGAAAAGCAAAATTTGTCGAAATACTTCCTCCAAGATCCAAACAGATTAAGAGTAAGTAAAACCAAACAATAATGTTCACCTCGAATATCCCGTTAACAAAGAATTAACTTGTTCAACGCCCTGAGACTGAGGCACACAAACTGAGTACAAGGAAAAACCGGCCTTGTAAACAGAATGAATAAAGGGAACGACGAACAATGTAGGCGAACAAGGCTATGAATGAGGGGAGGTAGTATGAAAGAGAGTTACACAAAAGGAGATAGAGATAGGAAATGAATTTGACAAAAGGAAAAGAGAAAAGGTTTAGAGTCAGAGAGTGAGTGTATGTGTTGGAGTAGAGTGAAACCATTCAAGTTGGGCAGGTAGAGCCAGTGTGTTAATGTATGCAGTGTCTCCTTCCCCCCCAAGACCTCAGGAACAAGCCATATCCAATTAGCGCCAGCAAAAGACGACAAATCGCCTCACGTAGAGTCTCATCTCGTATCGAATCTGATCGATTTTCACGATAGCAAACTAGTATCCAAATTCCTTGAACCATGCCATGCATGCAATGCCATGATCCCCAGTCAAAGTCAAAGTCCGAGTATCACGACGCGCCCAACCCTGGCCAGGTTGGAAACCCCCCAGCAAGTCACCTAAATAGAACTGGATCTAAGCAAAACATTTCCCATAACAAGTAAAAAGATTTGTCCGACCTTGGTAGCCAATCACTCTCGTCTCGTCGTTGTCGAGTTGTACAGTAAAAGACTGGTTCTAAGCGCTCTGTTTCAACCGTCCATGCGCGGCCTGTTCCCATTGGTTCACCAACTCCACCACGACCCGGCCTTACTGGGTTCAGCTGCCAGTCGTCGTCTCTCCACTGAACCTACATGCGGCCTTACGGTGCAGGTGGTACAACCTTTTAGTGCTTTACAGGGGGTTCGTGATGCCCTCATTTCTGGCCTTGCTCTTACTTGGCTTGACAACGGGAGATTGACAAGGTCATGATCATGGTCGAGATCATGCCGTATTTGGATCTAGTCGACCCATCTACGGTCTCTGAGTTCTAGACCAGATCAGCCCTTTTAATTTCCCTTTTGACTCTTATTCCTTGACTGGCCAGTTAAGAATAGACTCCCTCCGAAACCGTCGTCTTGGATCTCAACATCATTTGACGACAGCCGCCCGTCGTTAGTAACTTAGTTACCTTGACCGCATCCATAGACCGTGGCTTAGATCTTAGCCCCAAGCTACAAAAGAGATATATCCCTTTTTCTTTAAATTCGCATTACTCTTTGTTCTACTATTGTTTCAACTATCAAACGCCTTATTTGTGTAGTACAAATATCTATACAAGGGTATACAGTACCTATACAATAAGCGCCGCCGCGTCTAAATGCTACCAGTCATGCTTTTTCTATGCTCAAAATACATCAGAACCTTCGACAATAATCCATGGGCCGGACCCCTGTATCCAATACACTACGCCGCCCGGTCTCTGACTGCTTTTTCTTCCCTTTCTTCTGCCTCTTCCCACTCCATCATTTCGGCTTCCTCGTTTGCCTCTTCATCTTCCTCTTCCTCTTCCATCAACTCGTCATTGTCCGTCGCAAAAACCTTTCTTCTTAACTCATTGACAACATCAAGTTGTTCTCTCAAATTCCTTTGTTGCGTCTTTGTCCAATCCAGGTTGAGATCATGGACATCAGTAATTCTGTTGTTCCTGTGATAGAGAAATCGATCGCGGGCCCAAATCACAACGTCCCTCAACTCCTTGACACCGTTCCCGTGGCTTTCGATGTACTTTTCCACCACCGAGTCATCCGGCCACTCCCATACTCCATTCTCCATTACACCACGCATGACTTGCTCGACCTTTCGTGGTCTGACCAAGGGTTCCGCAAACGCACGGAACGCACAGAGTGTTTCGATCATGTCCAAGTCCTGCGGCAGCTCTCCCATGTCCTGTATCTCTTCCTGTAGGGCTGGCGAGCTCCACTCCTGAATGAGCCATTTCGTCAAATCCGATATCGCCCTGATTTGTCCTGCAAATGCCAGTGCCAGCATGAGATTGTGAGCGACAGATGGCATTACCGGGTCTCTCCGCGCTCGCATCATATCCACATGTGACACGTGTAGGCTATCTTCTGGGCGTGACCTTTGTCTCTCTTTCACAACCACTGAATAGAACAGGCCCTTCATCCGTTCGCCGATGATTTCGAACATTGACAGTGTTGTCAGTTCTTGTGTGTTCCTGGTGTACTTGCTGTTCTTGCCAGCCTCTATGGCCTGTATTTCGTAATGATGCGCGAATGAGTTCTTGTCCGCATTGCCCATTGGTAAAGTCGCTGCCAGTGTCTCTACCTCTCGTCGGAAGATCTTTCGTAAGGTTTTGGCAAGTTGGTCAACAATAGCTAGATTCATGGACTTTTCAGCATCAATGTGGTCCATGACATATAGCAACAGACGGAGTTGTGCCTCAAGGGTGAGCCGTAAGCGGCCATGGTGCTGCCCAAGGTGTTTTAAGATAGGCGCCCATACAAAGGCTGACCAATTGGCATTCTTGCCGCTGAGGCGACGCTCGGCGAGCCGAACGGCACGTAGCAGATTTCTGCCACCAAGATTAGGGATCTTGGACAGGCATTCCATATATGCTGAGAACAGCGGTAAGGGAGTTCTCTTCAACGATTTGGTTGAAGGAAAGGCCGTCGTCAATTCAGCATAGTTCTTTCGAGCAGTGCTGCCATCCTCTAGATATCGATGAGCCTCCGCGATGTTCTCGGCATTGGATACCAATATTCGAAGGCACTGTTCGTCTGGCCGAATCCCTTCCTCTCTCATCATGCCATAGAGTTCTCCTGGTGTCGGGGGCTGTAACCGCAGCTTTTCCAACTCGGTCAGGTTTGTTTCTTCATCCATCGGATAGTTGAGATGATTGTCTCCAGGCAACGTGCCGCGTTGGGGATCGGCTTCTCTGGCATATAACCTTTGAAACATAGCTGCATATTCGAGTGCTCCAGGTTTCATACCAGGTTCCGGAGGGTTCCTGAACCGCTGCCATGCTTCATGAGAATTCCGCGTTGCCCTAATAGATGCTGCCCAAGCTGACATCTTCCGATCTGGGTTTATTTGTATTCGCTGCTGGATTGTAGGGCTGCCATCAGGAGCCAAGCCATACAAAATGTCGATGACTTCGTCTACCTCCTGTTTAGGGAAACCTGCTTCCTGCATCATCACCCCTGCCCGAACGACACGGGACCAACTTTCCTCAGCATCCATGGCCTCGTCGATGCCATCTCCTGGTGTTAGATATGGAGGCCACAACTTTGAGTGTCGGGACGCGGCATGCATTTCGTCCCTGTTTTTGGGCATCCCAGCCAGAACAGCTCTTATGGCTTGAAACCCACTTCTGTCTACCGCCAATGGTTGTGAGAGGTTATCAGACATCGCCAAAAGCACACGCTGGGCCGCCCAGATGTACGCATAGGGGATTGCCTTGTGCTCCGCCCCAGATCCCATCCGAGAAGCGATGGCACCAAGTGCAGCGTTGAAGAATTTGCACTGCGCGTGGTATGCTTCTGCCGAAATTTCATCAGTCGTAAACAGTTCTGAAGAACTATGGGAATTTGCTCCAAGATCTACAATAAAGTCTGCGATTATCTCAGCAAGAGCAACCAAGCGTCTCGGTTCTATGCGACGACAGTGGAAAGCAAGTCGCTCCATGTTCTCCATAGCCTCTTGTGTTGAGAACCTTTGCATTTGATTCCGCGCACGTCCCTCAATATACGATCTCACGCTCGTAACTCGTTTCTTTTCCGCTGTAGTCTTCAGTCTCCTCTTGAAGTATTCTAACAAATTGTCCAAGGTTGAGACTTGACTGATGCCCGATCCGAGCCTTAGCAGATAGGCGAAAATGAAGACAGGCTTCGCATTTGAATCTGCCATAAATAGGTGGCATCGTTCTTCGTCAGTCTTGGCGAAAAGAATATCGATGTATTGGCTCAGGCTTTCTTGCGTATGTCCGTTGTACTCCATAATGCCCATCAGGCGCTGCCATTCCTCTTCTGGGGGTAGGGCCTCTGCGACTTCCTCCATGCCTATTGGATTGGCTTCTACTCGTCTTCGAATTTGCATTTGCATTAAGATGATTGGGAGCCGCATACTTCGAATACTGGCGATGCTTTTTTGTATACCTGGTTCCGGATCATCTATAGCAAGGTATCTGCGAAGTAGAGTGGCAGGACTTTGGTCCGCCCATCCTTTTTGCATCTTTAACTTTCGCTCAATTCGGGTGCGCAGGTAGTTCGACGGAAATTCTAGTTGTTCTGTGCCTTTGTCCTGTCGTTCGTTGACCAAATTCCGTCTGGCTTCGGGGTTCAGTGATGCTCGGTGCGCTTCCGTGCGGCGCTGTAGTATTGCGGCTTCAATCTCATCGGCTTCTTGGCCAGTGGTATTTCCACAATCCCGGTCTCGTTTCAACTGTTTTCTAAGCTCAGCCCTGAGCTCGGCCTTGGATGGTGAGCCATTATGACCGTGGCGGCGCTCGAGTATCGCAGATTCAATGCCATCGAATGTGGAAGATAACCGACGAGAGTGGCGAGAAATTGGGTAGTGGGTGGTCTAGAAAGAAAAAGTAGTTGTGAGCTCCAGGTTTTCGTGATTGTCGTCCAAAACTTACCCTGGCTTGGGTTACCACCTGCTGCGACACCTGCCATCCTCGCCTCAGCTCCCGGGTTGCACTTCTCAGCATCTCTCCCTCATATCTCCTAAGCTAGCGCAATGGCTTGACAGGAAGATATTCGTAAAGAAACAGATGATGGTAGGGAAATAGTACGCAGTGACGTTGGAACTGATCGCTGTCCACCAAGTATTTTGCATGCACCAATCGAGTTTATCGTATTATCGGACTTAATTTTGATTGGCGTCCAACCAATCCGGGGTCGGTCTTCCCAGTCATGACAACCTACCCTAACATACCTAGGTACTAGAGGTACAGATAACTTGATCACATTATTGCAGGACGTAATAGTTAGAAATGGGATGCTTCCTCTCTTTTCGAACCTGGATGAGGGCACATTTTTGCCATTATCAATCATGATTTTAAAATCCAGCTGTTTCGAGCGCCATATACATCCTCACCCAACACATTACGGTTCTGTCAAAAGGCACTGCACTTTTCCCATTTTTGCTTCTACCTTTTTAGATGTTTCGTCATTTCATAGACACATAGGATTCCATAGTACATAGTTTGGGGATTAGTCACCTTGTGACTTGACCTTCTTATTTTCTTCCTCTTCGACCGCCTTGTCCTTTCGCTTCTGCACCACCTCCCAGTTATAAACTCTAGCCACGGCGACCTCCATGGTCTACGCATGATTAGTGATAGTTCAAAATGGTGTCTAGAGCTCTGGAAACGTACTGTGATCTGCTCGCGGAGGAAATCGAGGTCCTCTTCGCAGTTTGACAAGCTTGTCTTTGCCGTGGAGAGCTTGGAACTCAATAGTGTCTCTGCCTCGTCTATGGGGTATGAGAGCATCACATTGGCCTAGACAAAAAGGTTAGCTCAATGCTCACAAATTAGGAGAGCGGTTGTTTTACTCCTAGCCAGATATAGACCTCCTCAGTCGCAGGAATCTTCGCCTTTGAGTATAGAGTGTCGTTAAGTTCGAATGTTGTTTCTATCGCCTCATCATCATCCTATGCCTCGAATCAGTATCGCAATGCTTGCACAGGTGCCGAATGTGTGTACCTTTCTTAGCTTGAGAAACTTGACTGAGTCGAGGGTCTTTTGGATATCAGGAATCTTTTCCTTGAGGCCGCCCATTCGCTTCTGCAAGTTCATTTCCATGAATTGGTATTTCCTACCCCGCCATGCTCGGTCAGCGCCAATCCTATACCTCAAGCTGCATAGAGCAAGCTTGCCAGTGCTTATGTTGTCTCCGAGGTCGGTTGGTAACTCACGATATCATTTCTTGGAAGCTGCGCAGAGTCGGCTCGACATCGTCTCGGGTGGTGACATAGTCCTCGACTTTATCCACGAACGGGGCATAGGGGATGCCCCGCGGATTGGTAGGTGTAGCATCTTTACTATTTGGTGTCAGTTTCTGCTTGTTTTTCTTTGTAGTGGAAGGCGATTGAATTGTTCCTTGGGATTACCTTGTCGCTGCTTCCTTTCCTTTTGATGCCATCTTGTCGGTGTTGGACTTTCAAGAACAAGATGAGATACCTACTTTCTTGAAGCTGCTAGGCGTGGTCGGGTTTTGCGACTGGGTGGCAT
Source organism: Fusarium sporotrichioides (assembly GCA_019054645.1). Taxonomy (NCBI): domain Eukaryota; kingdom Fungi; phylum Ascomycota; class Sordariomycetes; order Hypocreales; family Nectriaceae; genus Fusarium; species Fusarium sporotrichioides. The sequence continues at coordinate 2,693,566 of JAHKNS010000004.1, forward strand.
TTCGTCAGTGGGGTCTTGCATCGGTCCTCACCTGGCTTCGGTGGGCGGTGAAGGTGGGGCATTCACCTTGAATTATACAACAACTTACAGCCGACGCAGCAATCAACGATTTCTCTGGAAGTTGATTGCAAGGTTGTACTACGAGTATGAATCGAACTGTATATCATTAAGATAATATGTCTAATGGTAGAGTTAACAATAACAAGAATGGTAGGATCCGATATAATAGATACGACAGAGCAAAGCTTCACAAATTATTGTCAGCCATAAGTTCGTAACGAGGAACTCGAACATGCATTACCTACCCAGACAGCCTCTGGCTACAGTCACAATGATCTCAAGTCTTCCTGTTGAGCTTGTTACCTTAGTATTCAATTTTCTGAGATGATGACTTTATTGTCGCGATTTATGGAGTTATTCGCTTGTGCGGATGGGTTGACCTGGTAGTTCAAAACCGTGAGTCAAATAAAAAGGCTTGAGCTTAAGATAAAAGCTAAAAAGGAGAACATATAAATACAAAACCGATTGTTATATCACTATCCCTGCCATGTACTTCCATATGAACCATCTTTTATCGATCAACGACTGGAACTGTTTCGCGAAATTTTATTATAGATCAACGCAATGCGAGTATGCGAGCAAGAGAGGCCCTCGGCCTTCCGTGGAGTGGAGGGTATCTACTCCCGACATGACGACAAGCAACTGTTCCAGGTTTTATTTGGCATTCCTATATCATACGAAGGAGCCGTGCATTTCTGGACATCAGACTCCTCAATAGTACAGCATGGGTGGGAGGAAGTCTTTTCCCAATTCCCTGATCACTTACACTGGCTGGTAGCGGAGGTGACTGAGCCCCTCATGTCGGGCCTCATCCCTAGATGCCCCGTACACTACAACAATGCTCAAAGATACACGTGGGACCTGATTCTCAAGACTGCTCAAGAATTAGGTCCTCAGAAATACGTCAGACGTCCTCACCCGTACGGAGCTATCGGTGATGGTCGTCCTCACCCCGAAACAAGCTCAACTTCTTCCTCGCCTACTCCCGGAGAAGAAACCTCATCTCCTCCCCCTCTAACATATCAGGAGCTCGTGGCAACATCTGTTCCTGATATGTTAGAAGAGGAGTCGTCAAGGTTTTCCTTGCCTTCTTGTCTGGAAGAAGAACTTATGTCTTCTCCCCCTCAAACATACCAGGAGACAGTGGGGACATTTGCTCTCGAGGCGATGAATGAGCAATATCCAGCTTCTTCGGACTATTATCAAGCAGATGACATACACCCTGAAAGGCTGTTCGACTCCGGTCCAAGTAGCATTGGCCTAGACCATTGCTGTTCGACTCCGCCTTGTTGCCAGTCCCCCGCTCTCGATGCCGGACCACCTTGACTCTTATCTTTCGAGATTCAGTCGCTCGAGTGGTCGGTTAGGATAGTCCAAGCACGCATTTGAGCGAGCCCGTACAGGAAGAAGGCAACCATGTTCGCCAAGATTCTGGTCCGTGTCGACTTGATGATGCTTCTGAATGGATGAGCATAGTTGTGAACCGAAAGGTTTCATGGAAGCATCGCAAAGCTCAAGAGACCAGTATCTTCGGGTGCAGATTTGGGGCCACGGAGAGTTCAAGTATAGCACCTTGCTTGATATATCATGGATACTACAATCGAAATAAGAGAAGTTTGTTGAAGTGGTTGAATTGACACCATTTCCAGCATGTAACAAGTTTTTGCTCTCTGTCCCTGAATGCTGATGGAACCGTCACTTCTCATCAAGGTAGTAGGAACGACATGTATCGAGTCGAGCATAAAATCATGTAGAACCATCCATTCATAAGTCATACTAAGGCATACCTGCAGGGCCTGAATCCAACCTCAGGATCGCCTTAGTCCATTCGTTTCTTATTGTCTGCCAAATCCCCGATGTCGGCACTATCGTCCAGCGCATGTGTGTTGGCTGGAACGTCGTGGGTTTCTTCCTCATCCCAATCATCGTCGATCTGGTTCTCGTCCCAATTATCAACCTCTTCTTCCAGAGTGCGAGATCGACTCGCTCCTTCCACCACGCCGGATTCGTGACCCTCACCAAGCTCGACATCGCCTTGATCCTCACCGGGGACGGCACTGTACCGTCTACGCCGCTTGCGCTCAAGCATACGCTTGTGGTACCATGAGCATAGACCGACACCAAGCAAGCTTCCTATCAGATTCGCAACGATGTCGTACAAGTCAAATTCCCGGCCATTGTCGAGAAAGCTCTGAACGAATTCAGAACCAACGCCAAGGATGATTGTGCAGACTACCAGGGTCATATTCATGACTCGCCGTCTGTTGGTATCGACAATCCAGTAGAACACGACGGTGAGTATGAAAAAGGTGATGAAGTGGAGCACTTTATCATTAACATATTGACCAAGCTGTATCGAAGTTAGGCCAGCGTAGGCAGCGATGAGCAGCAAAACCAGGAAGGCGCCTGGGAGAGTGGTCAATATCACCCGGCATAGCAACGTGTGTCGGTCATGGAGCTTAAAGAGAACTCATTCCCGACCCCTAATCGAGACGGGCACAACGTAATGACGTACCTGCAACTGGGAGTCGTATTCTCATGATGAAGAGTAGCTGTGGAGCAAAGACCAGATGCGTTCTTTTAGGAATGAGAGGTACCCCAGAGATTTCAACGCCTGTTCAATGTTATTTGTAAGATTTTTCTGAAGCTCGCGGCGGCAGGACAGGCCTTGAGCTATAAGTGTAAGGTGATGAGGCAGGGAGTTGTAGAGCTGAAGCAGGTAGCGAAAATGAAACCGTGGAGCTCCAAAGTGACGACGATTGTCTCTGTGGCTTGACCCGTCTGCGAAAGTGGCGGTGCATTGTGTGAATATGACAGGGGTAGGATCCGATTGCCAATGGAATTGAAAAGAGAGTGGACAACGTGGGCACTCGCTCATGCAGCCCCAGACCCCAGGCACAGTAGTCCGTGGACAATTTGGCGTCTGATTCTCTTCTTTTTTGGCGTTGGTGATCTCATGGGTCCCCCGTTCTAGGCTTGCGTGATGCAGGCACAGACTCAGGCACGTACAGGTGCCCCTCATATCCCCCTAACGATCTTGTGTATCACTGGCTGGAGATTATTCCTGGGGGTCTTCTGGAGAGATGGCGTTTGTTCTTGATTGTCTGACAGTGGAGCCTAGAATGTATTTGACTTCACTTATACAGATGTTCCGTTTTGAACGGGCCAAGTGATACATAGAGGATAGCATCGAAACTCGGTGTACAAAGCAGAAGCAAATACGTGTATGTATCTCCCTAGATAGTTGAGATACTGTTGAAATGAGATACTGCTAACTGAGATAATTTCTTCTCTCGTGTCATTAATACATCGGTGGTCTGTCTTTTTGCCAGCTACCACAAAACAAACTGTTTTGGCCAGTAAAGGCGATCTAACTTATGTAGCACTGGCTGGCTTTTTTCCGCTACAGGCAAGAAACAACCTACATCGATACAGCTCTAAATGCATTTCTATTTATTTGAATATACATTTAGTAGCTCTATGCGATTTCCAAAGTCTAATATTGACTTCGTCCCTCATTCTGCAGATTTAAGTCATAATATGCAAAGTTCAAAGAAACAACTTTATTCTCACGCATAGGCAAATAAAAAAAGCTGCTGAGTAGTTAGCTTTCACGTCTTCTCCCTTCAATATATGGCTCTTTTAAAACTTTATATTGGATTCCGCGATTTTTGTTCGCCCTCACACAGCCTGCTGTGGTGCACGTGATCTGCTGACAAAGGTGATCTGGTCCGTCATTAAACTTGGGCCGAAGCAGACTCACTCTTGTATAGAATACATGGGCAGTAACATATTGAACCCCGGGTCTTTGTCGACTACCGACCTGAAGAAAGATCAATCAGAAAAAAGAAAATCCCAAATTTTCCAAAGATTCGAAGAACAATATCAGCTTCATCAGTCAAATTGAAGTGTGGCTTCGTTGCTCTCACACCTATACTTTGACCTTCTCAGGCCTAAGTCCCTGTACCCGTAACCTCTCTCCCCGCGAGATCCCCCACGAGTCGGCTCAGCGCGCGCCAGCAGCCAGATCACTCAAGGAAAGTCTCCGCTTCGGGAAAGGTACCTTACAAGGCACCCCCCAAATCCTCAACCTCACCTCTTGAACAGACGACAAAACTGCAGGTTGCGATCCATCAAAACACAACCTTCCGCGTATCTGTTATTCGCCAATTTTTGTCTGCCATCTCTGTCGATGCTTACCATTCATCTCATGCGGTCTTGAGCTCTCCAATCGCCCCCGGTCCCGCCGCACGCGAGCGCATCTTGTTGCGCATGGCGACTCGCGCCCCGTGGTCGCTATCATCGCCCTGGGCCCATCATGTCCATCACAAACGGCCAGCCTGCCTGGCACCCTCCTCACTTGCAACATACAAACAGCAATAGAAGTCTGTCACATCTTGATGATGTCCCTGCGCGCACTCAGACTCCCATTGATAATTCAAGTGTGCTGATGCCTGAGGCACAACCTGATATCGAGGACGAGAATCGACGCGCCCTATTCGCGGATTTGTATCGCCAGACCGAGGACAAGGTCGCGCTACTGTTTGCCGAAGATGGCTCATACAATTATCCCGCGATCGCCGCTCTTAGACGTTCTCCGCCCCCTCCCGCCAATATTATCCCTCCCACAACCGACCACGAGCCCATCAAAGAACCACCCCTAAAGAAAGCGAAGCGCACCATCGATGAAGACGACTATGATGACGATGATGAGGACGACGATGAACCATCACAGCCGGCGCCCAAAATCGCCCCTGCCAATACATTACTCTCACCATCCAAATCAGGGAGCTCGCCTGTTCATTCAGTGACATCACCAGGGAAACACGGTGATAAATCCAAAGAACAAGACAGCTCGCAGTCCAAGGACAAAGATGGCGAGGATTCCATCAAGAAACTCGAGGAGGCTCGTACAGCGACTGAAGCTGCTGCTCGAAGGAGTTTTCATACTATCTTTCACACCCTGGAAAATGACCGCGCAGCCATGCTCGAGCAACAACAACTTGAGGATTCTGAGAAGCAGCTGCAGGCCGAAATGGACCACAATCACCACCCGATTAACAACCACAACACCGCCCCCAACCAGGGAACCCTGAGTAGCGCAAATCTCGGCGCTTCTAGTCTGACATTGAAACATCTCATCGCCCGCATTGACATGAAGCGAGACCAAGTCCGCGCCTCCGACGCTGAGCTCCGGCTTTTGATGAACGAGGTCCGCAAGAACAGGAGCAAATGGGCGAGCGAGGAGAACGTGAATCAAGAAGAATTGTATGAAGCGTTGGAAAAGGTCTTGACAGAGCTCAAGGCGCATACCGAATATTCCACTCCCTTCTTGACAAGAGTCAACAAGAGGGACGCCCCTAACTACTACAACCGTAAGATGCCAGGAAAAAGATCATATCGCTGTTGAGACTAACATTTTTCAGTCATTCAAAACCCCATGGATCTTGGTACTATGACAAAGAAGCTGAAGAGTCTGACTTACAAGTCCAAAACGGATTTCGTCGTAGATCTGAACTTGATCTGGGACAACTGCCTTAGGTACAATGAGGATATGAACCACCCCCTACGACGGATGGCAAACGGAATGAGAAAAGAGGCAGAGAAGCTCATTCCGCTCATCCCTGACCTTGCTATCCGTTCTCGGGCCGAAGTCGAAGCTGAAGAAAGGCGAAAACAAAATGGGGGAGAAGATGACGGTGGCGAAGATTCTGATGACGAACCCATTATGTCTTCGCGGGGTCGCAAAGCTGGTGCAAAGGGCACAAGTAAAGCGCGGAAGGCGCCAAACGACCAAAAGGAGGACACGCCAGCAATCGACCAGAAGCCAATACTACAAGTGAACGGACTCTTGGGGAAAGTTCGTGAGGGCTCGGAGGTGGATGGAAGCAATGGCTTCGGGACTCCACCTATCGGAGGATCGACTACACCATTGGGTCTCAACGGCCATTCTGGAATTGGAAGCAATGCTGATGCCATGGACATCGATGGGCCTAGCATCAATGGCTTGGCACTCAACTCGGCGTTCGGTGAAGCTGCCGAGCAGGCATTTGAGGATGAAGAGTACAAGGTCTGGAAACAAACCACAAAGAAGGATCGAGCACTGGTAGCCAAAGAGCGCTTTCAACTCTTCAAGGACAACAAATTTAACACAGAAGCCCCTGCTCTTGTTCGAACAAAAGCCGGCATGCGCCGGTTTCTGAAACGGCAGCGAGAGGCAGAGGCAGAGGGCATCATCACCCACGCTCTGACGAATTCGACAACTGTTGCCTCGGACGATCCAGCAGTGAAACCAACTGAGACTTTGGCAGAGGAGATCGAAGAAGAGGCTGCCAAGGTAATCCCTGATTATTACGACACCCTGAGCAACATCCCCGATATTCACCCAAAGCTCCAATGGGTCGAAGACAATGAGGGGCAAGTTATCAACCAGCACGAGGAGTTCCTTCGATTGGTACCACCCGGAACATTTGTAGCACCACCGGGTCGTTTCACAAAGAAGATGGACGAAAACATACATCAAATTCAAGAGACTAGGAAACTTGCGACCAGAATCTCGGTCATCAAGCAAATGCAAGTTCAGACTCAGGTAAGACAGCACTCAAATTCAACGCGATTTTGTACTGACGTAATTAGGTGTATACAAACCAGTTTCCCAAGTCAAATTCCGATCCTTTTGTGGAACAGGATATAGAGCCACATTTTATTGCTGATGATGGTCCTGTAATGGCAGCTGAAGCGTGCCAAGACGCTCTCAAGCGGTCTATTGCCAAGGTACTATATCACACCGGATTTGAAGAGCTTCAGCCCTCGGCCATGGATGCCTTCACAGGTATTGCGGCCGATTATTTCCAAAAGCTGGTTCGAACTTTCAACGTATACAACGAATCCGAAAAGAAGGCGGCGCCCACAAATGCGGAAGGGTCTAGGTTCCAGCCCAGATTTACTCCTGAAGAAGTTATCCTACATACCTTGGACGAGAACGGACATGATGTCAGCTCACTGGAACTGTACGCCAAGGATGACATTGATCGACTTGGTGCCAAGCTGGACGGTCTGCATGAAAGAATGAAGCTGCATCTTACAGACCTATTACGACCCGCTTTATCCCAAGACGCTGGAGTCGATGGGGTTGGAGCTTTTAAAGATGGCAGTGAGCAATTCGTCAGTGGTGACTTTGCTGAGGATCTCGGCGAAGACTTCTTTGGTTTCCGAGCTCTGGGTCTGGATAAGGAGATGGGACTTGATATGATCTCTGTGCCCTTGCATCTTCTGCAAACCCGAGTCCGCAATATTCACCAGATGCAGACACAGACAGCTGGCGAAGCAGCCACTGATCTTTTCGAGCCCCTGCCAGTTTCGGATCCAGTTACCAAGGAGAACATCCAGGAGCAAGTTGGCCTGGTCAAGAACTTCTTCCTGGCTAAGCTGCACGCTAACGGCGATCAGCCCCTTGTGGAGGATGAAGACCTGCCTACAAAGCAAAAGAAGCCTCGTCCTCGCTTGGGTGCCAGTGGAAAGATTGTTACCGCTCAAAAGCGTTCCCCTAAGGAGCAGTTGGCTCTTGCAAAGAAGAAGAAGAAGATGGACGCTGCTGCTGCCGAGGCCAGAGCCAACGCCAATGCATCACCTGAAAAGGGGGCCAATGCTCCACCTGGCAAGAAGAAGTCCATGACCAGCACGACTGGCCCAGTACCCAATCCTGCAATCATCGCTCTGGCTCCTAGTATGGAACGGCGAGATAGCATGCAAAGTCAGGGTAACGCCAGCCAAACTGACAAGGACGACACCATCGGCATGATGAGCCCAGAAAGCATTGCTCAGTAGGCCAAGCAACGTTTCTGGTAATGTCGTATACGAATTCGGTGGATAACCATTACAGGGCCTCATCCCCATTACCTGAACAAAGACACACCTCTGTTAATAACCGGTTTCGCTCAATGCGATGCCTGGAAACGACAACAAATCTCAGGAAATCTCAAGCCGTCTTGGGAACTTCCATATTTATATAAATCCTGTGTTACTTTTTTTCTTACGACTATACTCGAAGTCCTTTCGTCTTTTCTCATACCCCCGCGAACTCCTTGCAATGGCCGCAGCAGATGGTCTTTGGTTTTTGTTTTGTTTTTACTTGCCCTCTACTTTACATATGAGTAATTACTCAATAAACCATCTGTTCACGGCGTTCCTGGCTCATCCCTCTTCCTCATCTTGGAGCTCTGGGTTGTCACAGCGTTTACATGCACAATACACGACATAGCCAAGACCGCTTCACACGACTACACCAGTCTCCATCACATGGTGTAACATGCGAGCAGGCTTATTCCTCGTGGGTTGATTTGGACAAATCAAAAGCAGACAGGCATGTGGGTGAAATGGCTTTCACAATGATTAGTCGGCGTACGGAAGGGCTCTCACGGGATTGGTAATATGAATTGAGGCACAATCAGTTGATGGGTTAAAAGCTTGTCTCTCTGGCAATTGGGATGGATCCTGGAAGGCTGTTGTGCTTTGTATATATGGACTGCCTTATCATTATTCTTGATTTCTTTAGACGCGATGTGATGGATGAATGGGAAGACGAACTGTGATGGATGAGATGGTCGGTGCTTGGATTGCTGGGATAGGAATGGGACAGACGATTGGGAAGCAACACATACAGAAACGGTCGATTGTTAGGCGATTCGGTTTTCAATACGGAGGTTCACAGCATGGGCGAATATGCTTACTATCAGAACATGTAGGCAAAGTAATAAAGCTTTGAACAATAACCCATGGTTCAGAAACATTGATCCAAATACGTGATAGAAGTCCAGATTGAGTGTGATTAGAAATTTAAGTTATACAACGCAGAGGCAAGGAACGAAATCATTTCAGACATTTAACCAGTGGTTATATTTTAACTGTCTGCTACCCCTTAACGGAGTGCTTGTTTCTGTCTTATCTCAACACCATACCACACGGATATAATATCGAAAAAGCCAGAGAGAAGACGAAATGATCTTCTTGATATCATAAAATAACCCAACTCCCACACCGTCTTTTTCCAGAGGATCCATCTTGTTGAAGGATGCTCACATATCCCGATCTGAAATAAAATCCCTTTACCAAAAAACAAAACTAGGTATTTGCGCCGTGATGAAATGCATGCTTGTTGAACGTTTCGCCATTTGCCTCATCCATGTTAAATGCGTGTCAATACTAAGGCATCACATCATGTTGAGAGATGGATAGCCTTTGTAAGAGCAGTAAAATCTAGTGCCGAGCATCTTAGATGCTGGCGTCCAGACGCCAACCCTCAACGGGGAGAGGGAAGGCGTTGCACCAGGAGGCAATCTCCTTTCGGTAGTCGTTGATCTTCTGGACCTCGCCGCTGGCGACACGGGCCTTGAAGTCCTTGAGCTTGTTGGCCTCCTTGGGGAGAGCAGCTTGCTCCTCCTTGCAAATCTTGATGGCCTCGTCGATGTACTTGGCGACACGCTCGAACTCCTTCTCGCCGAAACCACGAGAAGTCATGGCGGGAGTACCGATGCGGATACCGCAAGGGGTGAGAGCAGACTTGTCACCGGGGATAGAGTTCTTATTGCAGGCAATGTTGATCTGCTCAAGGACAGCCTCAACACGGGCACCGTCAAGGTTGTGCTGGCGAAGGTCGACGAGGACCATGTGGCTGTCAGTGCCGTCAGAGACGAGCTTGTGGCCGAGAGCCTTGAAGGTGTTCTCCAGAGTCTTGGCGTTGGAAACAACCTTCTCCTGGTAGGACTTGAAGTCGGGGCTGGCAGCCTGCTTCAGGGCAACAGCCAGGGCAGTGATGGTGTGGTTGTGAGGACCACCCTGGTGACCAGGGAAAACAGAGAAGTTGATGGGGTTCTCAAGATCGTAGAGGGTCTCCTTGCCGGTCTTGGCATCGACGGAGCGGACACCCTTGCGGAAGAAGATCATGGCACCACGGGGACCACGGAGGGACTTATGGGTGGTGGTGGTGACGATATCGGCATACTTGAAGGGGGTGGGGATGACCTCAGCGGCGATAAGACCAGAGATGTGAGCCATATCGACAACGAGGTAAGCACCGACGGAGTCGGCGATCTTGCGCATGCGCTCGTAGTCGATGAGACGGCAGTAGGCGGAGGTACCGGCAACCAGAACCTTGGGGCGGTAGAGGATGGCGTTCTTCTGGAGGGTGTCGTAGTCAATGATACCGGTGTCAAGGTCAACACGGTAGGGCATGGTCTCGAAGTAAGTGGAGACAGCAGAGATCCTGTTGTTGATGGTTAGCATACTGTGCATTTGAGGCTATGACTGAAGTTGGCTCTGCAAACTCACTTCTTGGCGGGGGTCTGGTAACCGTGGCTAAGATGGCCACCGTGGGGGAGGTCAAGGCCCATCAGACGACCGTGAGGAGGCATGATAGCCTGGTAGACCTGGAGGTTGGCGGGAGATCCAGAAAGGCACTGGACGTTGACACCCCACTTCTCAGAGTCGAGGTGGAAGGCCTCAAGGGCACGACGCTGGCAGAGAAGCTCGATCTGGTCGATGTGCTGGTTGCCACCATAGTAACGAGCACCGGGGTAACCCTCAGAGTACTTGTTGGACATGGGGGAACCAAGAGCATCAAAGACGGCACGGGAGGTGATGTTCTCGGAGGCGATGAGGACGATGGACTCGCGTTGGCGCTGGATCTCATCCTTCTGTGGTGGGTGTAAGTGACTGCTAGAGGTTCAAGGCACTCGATTGAGCACAACGTACCATGATGGAGGCGACCTCGGGGTCGGAGTCGAGGAGAGACTTCTCGAGCATCTGAACAAGTGTGAGTCAATGGATCTGGAAATGCCCTCGAAGGGCGATGGCAGGGGAGCTTACCTCCTTGTGCGACTCGGAGAGCGCATACTCGGCGTTTGTGGGAGACATTGTGAAGTTTGTTTGGTGTGTATGTGATAAGAAACAAACAGGTGATATGTTTCCTTTAGAGGTGAATGAGTGAGTGAGGAAGAAGAAGGAAAGGGAAAAGCATGTGGGAGGGAACGGATACAAGTAGTAGCTGGGCTGGGCTGACTGTCAAGGTCCCTCTTTCCTCGAGTGATCAACCAAAGAAAATTTTGCCTTTCTGTTGCTGTACGGGTTCCGAAGACGGCCACCAGAAGGTACAAGGGAGGAGCTAAGGGTACCTAAGGAAACCTAGCGGCTGCGGCAAAAAAGCTCACCTGTGCCGAGAAGCAACCTTAGCCTGAGCCTCAAAGGGTGAATGAGGGTGAGTTGGCGGGGTCAAGGTTGCGATTTTTGGAGGTGCGGGGTACTTTCATTGGTGGTTCTGTAATAACGTGCTAAAACTCTATGAGTCTAGGTATCCATTCTTCCGTGGATCCATGCTCGTCATTGGCCTCTCATCTCCACTCATTGATTGAGCTGGGACAGTGTGGTGCTACCCTGAAGACCGATTCATGGAACATGATCTTGTTCCTTTTTTGCCTCTTTTTATTTTACCATGACTCTTGAACCGTTCAGTCCAATTGATCTAAGTTCTAGAATGTGGCCAATGTTTCTGTTGTATGAATCGTAGATCATGCTGGGTCAATTGACTAGAAGTACCCACTGGTAAGGCAAGGTACCGTCCATACATTGAACATCGAACGATTGCTTGGCTCAAAGTGACTCAACAACCACTTTGCAACTTTCATTTCCTGTACCACCCAAATCACCTACATCACCCGTCAGACCAGCACCCTAACATGATCTCTGTGAATTCCGAAATATTTTGAAATACCGAAATACGACAAAACTCCGTCTACACATTGACGAATTCACCCGGTGTTTTGATGATGCTCGCGGCGAGAACTCCCGCAAAAACCGATCACGTTTCTCCAACTTCAACACGAAATTGCCCGCGTGAAGAGACGACGTCTAGATATGAAAGAAACAGAGTTCCCAGATTTCTCTGGTCGTTCCCTAATGCCTAGATAACCACAGATCAATCACCACCAAATCCTTCATTTTCCGCAGGTTTGCCAAGAGAAGTCTCTTCTTGTAGACTCTTAGATTCGCCCTCCGCTATCAAAATGGGCTACTAGCTCACTCAGCGATGTCGGTGTGGCTCAGTTGGTTAGAGCGTTGGTCTCATAGTACATCTGTTTTCAGTTTGATATGACTTGATTAAACATCAGGGCCATCCAAAGGTCGAGAGTTCGAGCCTCTCCACCGACATTTCCTTTTGCTGTTGTGCCAGATTTGTTGATGACGATCATGATTTTTATGTGATGATATTCTCCGAAGTCCCACTCGAGAAAACCGTGGAGAACATCGCCACAGCAGACCGTCCAAGTTAGCCACACAGCCACAACAATTGCACAAGAGACGAAATAAGTAGGCCAGTTTATGCTACTTGAGCTTCACCTTTTAGCCTGTTTATTTTTATGTCCTAAATCTCAGAGGTCAACTTTTCTGGAACCCAGTAGGCAGGGCTACTATTTAATAAACGACTTAAGATATTGTTTTATTTCTTGTTGTAGATACTCTTCCTTTTTGAACGAATTGAAATGCGGTTTATCAAATCGACATGGTTGAGATGGGTCTTATTTCACAGCTAATTAACCCGATATCAATTGGATGGATTATGATCGGCAAAGTACCCGGCCAGGCATTTGCCGCGTAACCCTCTTAAGTTTCAAATTCATCCCGCCTGCTACCAAGAAATCGGATTTATTCTGATGACAAATGTCGGTGTGGCTCAGTTGGTTAGAGCGTTGGTCTCATATCGTTCGATCGTTTTCGACAAATTATGACTTGGTTAGAAATCAGGGTAATCCAAAGGTCGAGAGTTCGAGCCTCTCCACCGACATTCACTTTTGCAACTCGTGATGATGATGTTTTTATCTTTTGTTCTTTCTTAGGAAGGCCCAATTGGTCGACTTCTCGTGTCGTTGATAAATTTAAAGACGGGTTTCGTAATGCTTGAGTGACGCATCTCTAGTTTGGAAGTGTAAGGCTCCATTTTTAAGAGTAAACAGGTGAGAGATGCGAAGGTCGTTACAGCACATTTCATTATACAAAACTAAAAGTCTCATCATCATGAACTCAAGTTAGAGGAATAGTTACCAAGAAGATGCTTTACAGTAAAGATTTTCCTCGAGCGCGGTTTGACCCATGACTTTTCGGATTGTTGGCCCAGACCACCATTCAAATGCGTACTTATCCTGTCTTCGTTTACGAAGGTACTGACGCGAATTATGTAAATATTGCAAGTATGATTGATGAGATGGACAGTTCTCGGGCTCTTTGGCAGAAGCTTTCTATCTCATCGACTTGCTTTTCTACATACTGCCAGTACATAAGAAGCGTAGCCCTTCCTCCGGCCCTGAAGACCGAATCGTATTCATATAAGCCCTGAAGAATTATTTGATAATCTGATACAAATATGTTATTAAAGGCCATCGTTATGCTCGAGACAACACGCCTTTAAAAGTGAGCACGCAACTCTGTAGTAAACTGCAGCAGAGCCCAGAATAGTTGCGCTGTACTCATGAGAAGTTGGATGTCATATGCTCCTAGCTGAAGACATAATTCGAAATGCCATTTCCCATGCGCCACTGAGTTGAAAACTAGAATTCTGCGAGAACCAAGTGCCAGCGAAAGCCTCTTACCATACGAATCCGATGCAATTCGAGATTGGTCACCAAGTCGTCGGCGCCAATCAACGCTCATCAAAAGGGCTACTTATCGTATTGTTATTAGAGAAATTCACAATTAGATAGAATGCCAGCACCTCGTCCAGTAAACGGGTCGATGGCCACGTTTCACGACACCACGCCATGCCTGCTCCTCCTCTCCAGTCTCAGAATAATCGCAATTGTTTGTTCCACGACCGTGGACCACGGCACCAAGTCAGCATGACTGTGGCCAGGCGGCTTTGCTTGCAGGTGAGACAGGCTGACGGTATGCGCTTTTCACTTGGTGTATGTGCAACGGAGTGAGGCAAGGGAGTCTGGCTTTCCCTGGTATGGTATTGTGCTGCGCTGTGTGTGGCTGCTTTGGAGCCAACTAGCTAGGGAGTTTCTGCCATCCTGAGTCGAGGGACGCTCAAGTAACAATTGATTGTGGCGCGTGATATTTATGTAGGACTTGGTATTCGTGGTCGGAATGTGATCGGCCCTTGATGCCACAGCAGTTGGCGATATGAGACCCTGCTAATCTAGGACGGGATGATAACAGACTTGTTCCAGGGACAGACTGTCACTGTCTCAAGTGGGCAATGGCCCAGCATAGCAAGCCATTAGACTGCGCTAAACTGAAACCTTGTCGAATATCATTCTAGAAGAACAGAACTGAGTGCTGGGGATTGGTATGACTAACGAAGCGTTGTTACCCTTTAGTCAGATTTCTCTTGGCTCAACTGAACTCGTTCAACCAAGCGTGCCAAGTAACAACAAGTAAGTTCAGGTATATATTACCATTTATTAGTGGAAATAACAATATGTTCGTTTCAGATATAGGTAGGCTACGATACGAATAGCAACGCAAGTAAGATGTTATGTGTTCGCGTTGCAGTCGAGGTCACATGACCCTGCATGCCTACGTTGAACCTCAAGGGTTGAAGAGATTAGGTGCTCTAATGCTAGTGCTAGTGCTCCCTGACGTCCACTCTAATCATTAGGAGGTACGTACATATAGAAAGTACATATGTATCAGCGATGGACACGACCCTCATCTCGCAGTGGGCCGGTAGTTGCCTTGTGGAATTGATTCCCTAAATCCATCGGGTCGTCAAGTTTGCGTTAGCCGCAGCGGACCCCTTATCCTTGGAGAGTTCTGGAGCCGAGTCGGTAATAAACGGATCTAGGACCACTTGGTATCGATCTGTCCACGTAATCAAGTCAGAGGAAACTTCAGCATCATCAAACACTCAAAGGCACTCGAGTCTTTCTATTCAGAGTACCTTCGTATGTAACAAGTACCACAAAATGCTTGGAATTGGATGTTGGGGGACGAGCGGGACCAGGGGTAGAGGCTCGGTCCAAGAAAAGTAGCTGGCGCGATCTATGAGTGGAGAGATGATACTATATAAACAGATCCTAGGCGACCCGGCTCGAAATAAACTGTCTCCTCTGCTTTCCCTGTGGTTCACCCCCGTGTCCTGCAGGGCTCAAGCAAACTAACGAGCAGCTACGTAAATGTAGCAAGGTAAACATTGGAGTCGTGACCATGAGCCAGACTATACTGCAAGTGCTGTCACTCAATCGATCATTATTTGAAACGTTGGTTTCTGTTGAAGACATAATGTTTGTTTTCTTTTCTTCTCTTTGGTTCTTGTCCTTGAAGAACCACCTCTATCCTTCAGCTGCCAATTCAAAGGTCCACATCTGCAACCAATCTTGGCCAATATTTCCGGTTAGCGAGTGGCCTGCGGAGGTTCGGGCCGGAGCGACTTGACTCCGTCTCAGTCGACGCGAGATGTTTATTTCTGTCATGGGAAAAGATTGATACGATGCTCGCCATTACGAACTGGTGACGGGACATCCGCAGAACCCTGGGTGTCAAATCTGGCACATGCCAAGATGGTGCAATTCGCGGTAGCACTCCTGCTAAGGATTAGACTCACAAGATACGAAGCGCAGACAACAAAGCAGAAAAAGAAAAAGGAAGAAAAAAGAAAAAGCAAAGTGTAGCAGACTATAATCTGCATTGATGAGCGTTGTAATGGTGTCGCGCGCGCGGCACAGTGCATACAGGGTTGGTCTGGAGCTGTTCCAAGTCATCTTTACGGGGGTGTGAAAGAAGCTGGAGGCTGTAGCGCTGTACGTACATACTCTACCCTGTACGGGTACAGGTGTCTGTCTGTCTGTCTGTCTGCCTGTCTGCCTGTCTATACGTACTGTAGATCCCTCCATCGGCAAACGCTCTTCAGTATGGACAGCCCAGAAGATCGTGATGACATGCAGAAAGCGCTCGTGTCATTATCACTGTCACGGTAGCCGTAAAACGTTCGGAGAACGGCAGTAGGAGCTGGGTCCAGCTGCAAGGCGCTTGCTTAATTGAAGTAGCCTTGCTTGAGGAGATGCAGCTCAACACTATATGCTGTGCTATTATATGGCCCTCGACTCTAGTATCTCCAAGAGTTTCTCGCTATTTGGCTACGAACATAGTAGCAAGCAGTCTAAGATTCTTGCTAACCGGCGACTAACATTACCGATAGAGTTGCTTGACCATCATAACACCTTTGTGTGTTGTGTCACACAGCTCCCAGTACGATATGATCCCACGCAGTATGGGATCTGGCTACCTTATGTACTGTATGTACGTGGTAGTAATCGGCATGTAGTTACACCGCATGTAAAAAGGTGTATGTGGTGGAATGAGGTTGTGCGAAAACTACGATATTGACATTTAGCTGGTGCTGCGCGAGCTGGGGTGCCTTTGAAATCATGTACATATTATGTCTCAGAGAACCCATCATCCGCCTGGAATGGTCGTCACTTCATATTATTTCGACTTCTAACAGTAACAATATGGTAGGAAATTTGCTAGTTGACCTAAGCTAAGTTAAGCTTCAGGGTATATACAGCATGGTTTGTTGGGGAAACACGCCCATTTGGCCACAGTCGTTATTCAATGCTATAATCAATAACATCTTCCTCTTGAAGACAATAGATAGTGATGCCTGTAATTGTTTGTATCTTGGAATGGATAAGATTGAGGGCATTAATGGACTCCCCTGCTAGACGACACAGGTGAGTGATAGGCCTCTATTAGGTTAGTAGTAGAAGCTCTCTATGGGTTGCTGACTTTTTACCATGAGTGTTGGTTGGTCTTGATGGAAATAAACTATCAATTACAGTACCTGTCCACCATAGAACATCCAAGCCACAGGCAAAAGCCTCAATTCTAACTAACTGCCAGACTCGTTGAATGTAGTGAGCTCCAGTTGAGATCTGCAAGAAAGAGTACAGTTGTGAATGTCTTACCTAACCGTTCCTCCCAACCCCTGCTTTTCCAATTCCATTCCCCCAGGCAGGCGAGAGGAGGAGAAAAAACACTGCAGGCCAACCGACGCACCATCCATCATCATCATCTCTTGTTCCCATTTTTTCTCCACTGCACAGCTTCTGGCTTCTGCTTCTTCAACCCCCCCGGCAAACTACAAGATACACGCCCCCTCCTCTTTTCTTTCCCCCGGGAAGCTGTCTCTCACCTCACCCCTTCCTGTTAGGACGTCCCACCTTTTCTTGTCATCTCCCGTCCCCCATCTGCATCATCACGCCCAGCCCAAGCTCAGACAGCCCCAACTTAGTTGGACTAGACTAGAGACAAGCCCTGACCTGGTCTAAAGACCGGAGACAGGGACCCATTGTTGATCCTATCACTTGAATTATTTTGCTACCCGTGGATACCCAGATACCCTGGGTTCATTTTGCCAATAAACGAGCCTCACCTAACTATCCTACTCTGGGCCAGCCTCTTTGCTACCTTCTCTTTTCTGCTGGTCACTAAAATAAATCGCCCATCCCACAATATGGGACATATTGTTTCGAACTACGGATACTGTTGTTGTCATTCCCAGTTGGCTGCTATGCAAGGTCACTCACTCATTCTACGAAATGACCAACATAACAAGAAAAGGCTTCTCTAATAACCATTATTACCTTTAACTTTGTAATACCATCTCTTACTCTGAATAAACCTTTGTATTCCAACAAGGCTTCTCGGGTTCATCCCCAGACCGCCCACCATACACCAACAAGCGCGCTGCAGTGAATTGCATCACCTCACCTAATCCGACCACATAAAGGTAGCGGAGAAGCTGTGCGTGTACCGATTGGCTTCGACAGTATCTGTCCAGTTCCCTCTTGTTTCGGGCTAGCCAGCCCAGCCCAGCCCAGCCAGGCAGAGGAGCGTAATCCAACCCAAGCACCAAGCACTTTGACTGTTCCCCTTTTTAGCAACGTCCGCCCTGCGCGTGCGGCTGAACCATTACGACGGACCGCATTGGCCTTCTTTTCTTCTTCCTTCGACCCTAGGAAATCCCGTGATGCTAGGTTAATACGTGAGCCTTTTGGCTTTGGTTTTTTGTGACGAGGGCTGTTGGGATTTTTCCATGGATAGACTTGAACTGACTGCCGAGCTTCGAAACCTCCCGGACAAACCCCAT
Source organism: Fusarium sporotrichioides (assembly GCA_019054645.1). Taxonomy (NCBI): domain Eukaryota; kingdom Fungi; phylum Ascomycota; class Sordariomycetes; order Hypocreales; family Nectriaceae; genus Fusarium; species Fusarium sporotrichioides. Next base: position 2,711,765 of record JAHKNS010000004.1, read on the forward strand.
GCCTATTTGCTAAAACTGTTATCGATTGAAATCAATGTCTCTCTTATTGTAACGGCATGCAGCCGAATCCTGTTCATCTTGACAACGTTGGTCTACAGAACTGCAGCGGAGAGAACCTAATCTCGGATATAAGGTTGTCAGTACGTGCAATGACTGCGCATAACTGGCGCGGCAGGCTGTGATCAGTTAAACAATTAAATAAAGACCAGCTTTCTCATCGCATCACATTATGTCACATTACATCGTGTTGCTTGTTGTTTTAGTTGGGGACAGGTTCGTAGGTGTAGTTAGGTCATTGTAAAAGTTCCCGTCAGAAGGTGACAGGGCAATGGAATGGCGCTATAAATGCTACCTTTGACTTGGGCTCGGGAACCCCCTTTTCCCTTCCCGCTCGGTCGCTCGCTCGTTTGTTTCTCTGAGATGGTCTAGGGCGATGATGGTGGCCCCCCCCCCCCCCCCCCCCCCCCCCCCCCCCCCCCCCCCCCCCCCGCCCCGCCGTCCTCCTCCCGCGGGGGCGGCCCGGCGCTTGTGTTGTGGTTTTGT